>JAJFPB010000004.1:0-2806608 GCA_020881915.1 Paramyrothecium sp. XJ0827
TTTAATTGATTACTTCACTTCATTTCCTGCCTTTTAATAATGGACTTCTATATCTTAAAACCCTATAACTTTAATTGTGGCCTTGCTTGCCTGGCTTGTTTCCTGCTATTACTCTTCATTCTAAATTACTCTTTTTAAATCTTCTCTAAAACCCTTTTATAACTTTATTTTTGCCTCACTGGCCTGACTCTTTTCTAATTATTATCTTTAATTATTTATATGCTCTTTTTAATGCTAACTACTATTAACTTATAACTCTTTACTTTTATTTATTTTATTAAATATACTATTAAATTCTATAACCCTTATATTATCTCTTTTTATATCTTTTAATCTTTCCCTCGCGCTCTTACCTTATTACTAATTACTTTTCCTAACTATTACCTAAACTCCTCCCCTAACCCTCACCATAAACCCCTCCCCTAACCCTCACTATAAACTCCTCCCCTAACCCTCACCATAAACCCCTCCCCTAACCCTCACTATAAACTCCTCCCCTAACCCTCACCATAAACCCCTCCCCTAACCCTCACCATAAACCCCTCCCCTAACCCTTTCCCTTGCTATCTTACCTTATTACTAATTACTCCCTAATCTTAACTGTGGCCTCGCCGGCCTGGCTCTTTCCCGCTGTCGCCCTTAATTATTTATAACTCTTTTTAACTCTCCCCTAAAACCCTTCTATAACTAACCTAACTATGGCCTCGCCGGCCTGGCTCTTTTCTTGCTGTCGCCCTTAATTATTAACCCTAACCCATTTAAACCCTCCTCCCTCCCTTCTCCCTCTGACCTCCGACCTCCGATCTCTACCCCTTAACCTTAACCCTATTCGCCCGGTCCGGTTCCGCCCTCTACTACTAATCCCCTAAATCCTCCCGCCTCCACATGGCCGCACATCACTTATTGTGGGTCTAACTGCCTGCTGCTTGCTTCTTTTCTAACTGCCCGCCTTATATTACATTGCAATCCCTGCTGTTTCCTTCCCTTTTGTACTTCTGCCTTTGTATATTCTGTAATCCGACTTTTCTTCTCTATTCTTCCTATATAAACCTTAACCCCTCTATCTACCCCTCCCTCCTTCTTTTACCCTTTCTTGCTGCTCTTTACCTCTCCGCTATTCGTCTTGGCTATTTATTCTAATCCTTGTCTCTACCTACCTGGCTAAACCCTTGCTTTCCTGCCTGCCTGCTTATATTGTCCGTTGCTTCTCTACTGACTTCTTTTGTTTTAATTCTTGCCTGCTAACTCTATTGACGGCCCTTCTTTTATCTTACCTAATGCCTACTGTCTCTGTCACCGCCATCTTGGCTACTGCTTGCCTTCTTGCTGCTGCTATAACTCTCGCCGTCTACGCCATGCCTGCCTCCTCCTACCTAACTGTTGTATTCACCTACGCCGCCATTTATCTATCTCTATATCTTCACTACAACACTGGCTTCTCTGTTACCGCTGCCTTTGCTAATAACCCGTTGTCTTTACCTAATCTACTATCCGCCCTCCTCCCTTCATTATCTGCTTACCCTAACCCTTCTCATTGACTTGTTCCCATCTTAAACTAATTGGTCTGGGCCTACGTTTCGATTTTATCGTCAAATCCCGCCTAATCTATTAACACTCCTTGGTCTCTACATACTATACCATACTATCCACACTTACTCTATGGCCTGCAAACATGGGCAACCTTTCTCACCCTAACCATATAAATGCAACCTCACCCTAACCATATTAATTAAACCTCACCCTAACCATATTAATTAAACCTCACCCTAACCATATTAATTAAACCTAACCTAACTGTCTCTACTCCGCCGTATAAATAATAATACCTATAACCCTCTAAAATTATATATCTCTTCTAACCTCTATTATATAATAATCTACAAATTTATATAAACCCCACACATATATTATTTGTCTCATGCCCGCCCCATCTTACCTTCTTACCTATCCATATAAACTTGTCCACCTCTTCTTCCCCAATTATACCCATCTCCTTTATTATTTCCATCGTCTCGTCGTGGTAAAACCCTAACCCCGCGCCCCAAACCTTTTCTAATACACCTCTATACTGGCACTGCTTCCTTATATCTGGGCAAATGCCCCTCGTCCTCCTTTGCCGCCACCCATTGCTGGTAAATCCCCTGTGGCATCCCGCAATTAAAACACCCGCTGAAACTCGTAAACCGCCTGGCCTTAAATACTATCTTCTTCACCTCTTCGGCCCACACCTGCGCTGCAATCCAATCTAATACTCCTCTCTACGGGCATACCCTCTCCCCGTTTATTTACGCCTGACCGGCGCGGCTCTTTTCCTGCCCGGATGGTTTGTTACTCTTCTCTCTTTCCTTCTCTCTCCTCTCTCCACCCTTTTTACGCCTAACTGATGCCGCTCTTTTTCTGCCCGGATGGCTTGTTAATCTACTCTCTCATTCTCTCTTTCTTCTTCTGCCTTACTGGCATTGCCTCTTTCTTTGGACGGCACTTTATTCCTTCGCTGTTTTCCTTGCTCTTTTTTTTTTTTTAAATGTCTTTATTCCAACCCTACTACTACCTAAACTACAAATATACCCTAACTCTCTCTACCTATAACTACTACACCAACCCCTAATAATTGTATTCTCGCCCTAACCTAATATCTATTCTCTTTATACTAAATGCTCTATTCACTCCTCCTCTTCCATTATCCACTTACATAACTCTGCAAATCCCCGGCACATCTCATTTGTCTCCATCCCACCCCATAACTTAATCCTCCTTCCTGCCCATGTATAAAACCCCTCGACTCTCTCTCTTGCCCACTTAACCCCTTGACCTTATCCTGGAAAATACAAACGGCTGCCCCGTAAAACCGCGCCAATACTCCTTCATACTGACATTTCCCTCCCTGTATCTTCTCGTATCTCCCCGTCATCATCCATTACCTTCCATCCATTACAAACCTTGTATGGCAACCCACACCAAAACAACCGCTGTACGGTTCAAACCCTCGCTTTCGAAACATCTCCTCTTCTATCCTTGCCATAACCCCGCTCACCTCTCTGTACCCTGCCGTACCCTTTAACGGGCACTCTTCCATTCTGTGCTCATCTGCCTCATCCCCATCCGGCAAATCGCACAACACTCTGCCCAACTTTCCAAATAACCCTCCAACTCGCTCGCCATCGCCGTTTCCTCCATCATTTGCTTCCTGCTTTGCCACTCTTGGAATGCAATATCTCGTCTCTGCCGGTCGAACGCTATTTGTGCCTCTGCGTATTCGACTTCGTCTTGGTCTTGGCCTTGGTCTTGGCTTTGGTTGTCCAACTTTTCTTCTATTCGTCCGCAAACATCGCATTGCTCTTCACCTTCTTCACACCCCTCTCGATCCGTTCGACCATCCATCGACATATCCAATATCTTTCGCCGGCATTCCTCCCTCTCCACGTAATCCACACTTCTCTCCTCTCTTTCTTCCTTACACCACCCGCTCTGCTCGGCCTTTGCCTTTTGCCGCCTCTCGGCCTCTTGCTTATCTTGTTTCAACCCCGGCAAATAACAACCGCATCGCTGACTTGCCCGTCTCGTCCCGCTCGCCCGCTCTCCTGTACGTAATCTCGAATTCGCCTCGGCATCCATCCATGCACTACCAACCTTATGTCGGGTATATCGATTCCCATCCCTAATGCGTTCGTTGCCACTATAATTCTCTCTCCCATCATCCACATCTGTAACCGTTCCTTCTTGCCCTCCTTTGTGTCGACCTTGTTGTAATATGTGCCACAACCAAACATCTCCCTAACCTCTTCACCCGTTCCACTGACCCGCCATAAATGATCACCTTGCCGTCGTGTCCTCCACGGATCCATGCTTCTACAACCTCTTTGATCCTCTTATCTTCTGCCATCTGTGCCTCCTCTTCCTCTTGCCTCCAATGTGCCTTCCCTTTGCCCCTTGCTTTATTACTCCTATGCTCCACCTTGATGACGCTGTACCGTATGTTGCGTCGTGTTGTTTTGCTTCGAAACACTACCTCCCGCCCGGGCTGGATCGCCGCCACCTTGTAAAACTCGACCATCTCGTCCGGGCCCATCGTGGCTGTTAAAAATACCCGCTGCACACCCCACTCCCGAACCACCTTTCCGACTTCGCTTAACTTTGGCCGGAACGTTGCGCTGCCATCCATTAATGTGTGGCACTCTTCTAAAATCACTCGGTCCAAAACACCCTGGTTTTGCAATCGGTTGACGTAATCTCGGAACCCGCCCGTCACCGCTGACTCGGGCGTCACGAAAACTATGCTTGCTGTCGGCGTTCCCTGCTGGCTGTTCCATATATGGGACGTAATTTGGAACTCCGTGCAACGTTTATGTAAATCTTCCTGCAATGCAACCAATGGCACTACAACGATCGTTGTCCCCTCTGGTGAACAATATGCCGGCAACATGAACGACAAACTCTTGCCTCCACCCGTGCTTGTGATCTGGATAATCGGCGTTTCCCCGCGATGATGGCCCGGATCACCTTCGACTGTTGACCACGAAACTCTGTCCCTCGTCCCATCATCTGCTGTAACTGTCCGGAAATATCGACTTGCCGTAACCGATGTAATCGTCGGAATCGCCCTTCCTCCCGCTCGCTTTCGAACTGATCTCGCTTGCGCTTCCGCCCGCCCTGCGCACTCGCCCCTGTACCGAACCGAAAAATCGATGTAACTCGTGGCTGATGTTCCGGAATTCCTCCCGCATCCGCGCTGTGCCTCCTAACCCTTGTTGTAACTCTCGCGCATAAATTATACCCGCGATATGCGATTGGTGGCCGGCCTGTAAATCCGCCGCGTCATTGTCGATCCCGTCCTCGTCTTCGTATTCCACCCCGTCTTCTCCCACCCTCTTTGCAAACTTGCCTCCTAAATACCGGTTGGATATCGCGATGGCGATGTGCCGCCATACGCTGATATTCAACCGACAACCCATTAATCGCTGGCTGATCTGCTGTAAAATTCGCCGCGCCCGATCCGGTGTCCATTTTCTTTCCCCACCCAATTCTTCCATTCAACGGGTATGGTCATATCGATGCCTTCGTCTTCCGACTGGCTTGACCGACTTGACCGACCTACCTGACTTGACCGACTTGCCCGACTTGACCTTGCTTGTGCCAAACTCTCCTTGTTGCCAATTCCGTCCGTACTACCCTTTTCTTCTCCAAACTCCCTTTCTCCTTCCTCCTCGCTGCTATATCCCTCGTCTTCGTCGCTGTTGTGGTGCCGCTTGCGGTATGCGATCTCTTCGCTCCATAAAAATGGGCTTACTTGGTCTGCACCCTTGACCATACCCTGCACCTGCTGCCAAAACGGCAACACCAACCACAAATACCAAACCAATAATTCCCCAACCTCTCTGGGTATAAAACGGTGAATGATTTTCGCCTGGCCCGTTTGCTGGAAATTTTTATGGTATGCTGTAACGAAACATACGTCGCCGTTGTGGATAAAAATGTTGCGTGTGCCGCCGTTGCTGGTGTTCTTATACCGTATTCCTAAAATTTCCCATAATCGCGCGGGCATTGACAATAAATGCTTCAAAAACCACATCAACTCCCGGAACCGCTCCAATATTTTGCTGTACTCCTGCAATGCCTTCTTTTTGTACGGATGCTTTTGCTTTTCATCGGTCGAAATCCATTCTTTTTGCAGTTCCTTGCGCTGAACCAACCGTGTGAATACCCAACCCTTGCCTTGCTCCAACCATGTGTTGCGGCTGTCCTCTAAAAACGAATAACCCACCTTGTCCTCGCTATTGTCGTCCTCCACACGATCCCACGGGATATGCGGTAACTTGCTGAACCCTTCTTCGCTGCCGTCAACCATGGCCAACTTGCATAATAACTCCCTCGCCTCGACGACGACGGCGTGTATCATTTCCGTTAATTGACCCATTGTGAACTTGGTTCGCTTGTATTGGACTTGCTCTCCTTCCAATCGATGCTGCCGCCCGCCGTTGTATTGAACCGAATGTGCATGCCGTATGTCCGTGTCTCCAATATCCAATCCATCGGGCCGGGTTGTTCTGATCGTCCGTCGCCGACACGGGTCATAAACTTACGAACCATTTTCCGTACGCGGGTGAACATGCCCGGCGTACGCTCGCGTGCTAATCTCTCCTCCATATTGTGCACCCTCCTGGTTAACTGCACCTCTTCCTCGCGTTGCCGATATGCCCAACCGATGGCAAACATGCGGGCCACCTTGATCACGGCTGACAAAACGGGTGTATAATCCGACGGGTCGTACCAACCACCATCTTCGCGAATGCCTAATACGGCCAACGCGCTAACAATGGCATTCTGATGTTCATTATCGCCCACCTGATGATCCAAAAACAACATAACCATCTCCAAACACTGCCGATCAATTGCTCCATCCGATGGCGGATTGTTTGTTGGTTTACTCTTGCCCTGGAACGCTTCGTCGCGGGTTCGTGCATGCTGTATGAATGCATCCCACGCTGCCTGCTGTGCGCTCGTGAACTGATACGGCGGTCGTTCGTCCTCGTCTTCCTGTTGCTGCGTTCGGTACCATATGCTTGTGATCTTGCGCCATACCTCCTTATATCGTATCCATGAATCATCTTCCATCCGCCCTTCAAACGGTTGTGCGGGTTTCTTCCCAACTTCTCGCCGGTTGATTTCGAATAACGCGGCTGTCCCAACTTTGCTCGGGCGGCATAAACCCCTCGACCATTCCATGGTACGGTCTAAACTCTCGCACACCTGCCGCAACACACCCTCTTCGTCCCCGATGGGTCCGGTCATGGCCCGCAATGCATTGCGGTCTAAACCCTTCAAATGGACTGACCAACCCACCCTGCCCAACCATGCGTTGGCCTCGAATTTCTGGTTCACTTCTTCGATCCGATCTTCTTTCTCGGCTTCCTTGAACCGCTGCTCTTGCGTACTGTGGAACTCCTCAATCTTTCGCATGATGTCTCGTTCCTCGGCTTCTGGCTCTGGTTTAACACCTGGCTCTCGAACTTCGAACCATGCACTGCCGGCTCGGGACGGGAAAAACCGTTGGCAATAAACGCCGGTCGTCCATGGCACAAGCCGCTCCGCTTGATGGGTTCTTCTTCGGGAACTATCGCCTTGTCTCCGTTCATTTTTCCACTGGTGCTTATCCGTGGCGTGATCCCGCATATGCTTCTCTCGTCGGACAATATATGGGCACTGATTACATCTTATACCATCTGGCTGTGGCCTGGCGATGATTGGCACCGGCTCGATGGCTTCCACCGGCAACGGGTATTGTCTTAACTGCGTCTGGTCATAAATAATTCCCGGGATTAACTTTACCGCTTGGATGATCTTCGCCCTTTCCTTGCTATCAATATCTCGATGATGTCTCCGTAAATGCGTCTGAACCTCATCGGCAATACATGCATGCTCACATTGGTTACAAAGCATGAATGGATATTCGGGTAACTTTGTGAATGGACCGAATGCCTCCATTTTTACTTAACCCTTAATCGGTGGCAATGAATGGTTGAAGTTGGATTACTTAAATGGAAATGGGTTATCTCTACCTTTATTATGGCTGGCTCTATCCCCTTAACATGGCCTCCTGGTCGTCGGGACCCACTCTCAACCTCACTTCATTTACTTGGGCCGAATTTCGGATGGCCACCAGAAATGCAATTCTGCTTCATTTTAAATAAAAACATACGTGCTTAGTCTCCAAGATCGTGGCTCTCTATTGATATATATATTATGTATTTTACTGCTGTCTAACCCAAAAACCATAGACGCCACTTTGCAAAAACCATGGACGCCAGTTTCATTAGCGCGAAAATAAAATGTATGTAATTTCAAAAACCTTTGAGTCCATGGCACAAGTCATAAGTGATAGGATAGCTTGATATCTTACGAAAATGGATGAACGGGATCGCCTGGTACTTACCTTTAAACTGGATGCTTTTTTGTATATTTTACCCTGGTGGTTCCAATTCAATGGGGTGTCCAACTTCAATTCGTTTTACTGTTCAGCGGATATGCCAAGACTTTAGCTACTATGGGGTTTTAAATCGATGGACTGTCCAACGATCCGCGCATATAGGATAGCTACTATGGGGTTTTAAATCGATGGACTGTCCAACGATCCGCGCATATAGGATAGGATAGCTTGATATCTTACGAAAATGGATGAACGGGATCGCCTGGTACTTACCTTTAAACTGGATGCTTTTTTGTATATTTTACCCTGGTGGTTCCAATTCAATGGGGTGTCCAACTTCAATTCGTTTTACTGTTCAGCGGATATGCCAAGACTTTAGCTACTATGGGGTTTTAAATCGATGGACTGTCCAACGATCCGCGCATATAGGATAGGATAGGATAGGATAGACTTTAGCTACTATGGGGTTTTAAATCGATGGACTGTCCAACGATCCGCGCATATAGGATAGCTACTATGGGGTTTTAAATCGATGGACTGTCCAACGATCCGCGCATATAGGATAGACTTTAGCTACTATGGGGTTTTAAATCGATGGACTGTCCAACGATCCGCGCATATAGGATAGGATATGTTTTTTTTTTATTAATAAAATAGATTTTATAGTTCTATTAAAAGTATTTTTTTAATTTAAACTTTTTTTATAAATATAATATATTTTTAGAATATTCTTTATTTTTTTTAAATTCTTTTTTTTTATTTTAAGATCTTCTTTTTATTAATTAAATAGATTTTCTATTATTTACTTTAATACTTATTATAACTTCTTAAAATATAAGATTTCTTAGTTTATATTAATTTAGCTTTATTTATATTATAAATTAAATTATAGTAATTCTCTTTTAATTATAGTAGTTTTTATTATATAATTTCTTCTAGTTTTATATTATTTATTTTATTTAAATAGTAATTTATAATAAATATTTATTTATTTTTTTCTTAATTTTTAAGTTCCTATTTTAATATAAGTCCTAATTTATATATTTAATTAGTAATTTAATTAATTTATAGATTTTTAAATTTAAATTATAGTTTTTAAAAAAAAAAATTATTATTTAATAATATAATATTAAAAATTATTTTAAAAATTATATTATAATTATAAAATATTAAGAAATATATTTCTTTATTAATAAATCTATTTATATATATAAATAATATCTTTTTAATTAATTTTATAATATAATTTATTTTTTTAATTTTTTTATAATAATTAAAATTAATTTATTAATTTAAAATTAATAAAACTTTAAATTACTTTAAAATTTAATTTTATAATAATTTTATATTTATTAATTATTACTTTAATTATAATAATTTTATATATTACTTTATTATAATTTTAAATTATATTAAGAATTATTTAATTATTATATTTTATTTATAATTCTTTTATAAATAAATATTTTTATTTTTATTTAATTTATTTTAATAAAAATATTATTAATATTTTATAGGGATTTTTATTTTATTTTATTTTAAGATTTAATATTTAAATTATAGTAATAAAATATTTATAATAGAAGTTATTTAATATATAGTACTTATTATATTATTTTATATAATAATTAGAGATTTTTTTATTTAGTTCTTTTTTAGAAAATAAATTTATATTAAGTACTTTAATTAATTTATAATTATTAATAATTAATTATTTCTTTTATTAATTCTTTTATATTACTAATTATTACTAAGTATTTAAAATATATTTCTTTAAATATATAATATTTTTAATATTCCTTTTTATATTTTATTAAAGTAATATTATTATAAAGATTTAAAAATCTATAAAATCTTATTTTTTTTTTTTTTTATAATAAAAATATTTTATAAAATATTTCTAATAGCTTTTTATTTAATATAACTTAGCTTTTTTTTATTTTATTTAATAATTTAATTTTATTTAATTATTATTATTTAGTTTTTTTTATAAATTTTAATAATATTAAAAATTTTATTTATATATTATTTATAATAAATTATAAAATAATTTTTTTATATTTTATTTATTTTAATATTTTTATAATTAATATAAATCTTTTTATAAAATTATAATTTTATATTATTTATATATTACTTTTTTAATTTAAAATTAAAGATCTTTTATATTATATAATAAAATAATATTTTATTTTCTTATTTTTATTAAGAAGATTTTTTTTTATTTTTTTATTAAAATATATTATATATAAGTATTATAAATATAAAATCTATATAATATTATAATATTATAAGTAATTAATATTTATATATAAATTATTTTTTCTTTAAATTCTTAGTAATTATATATATATAGAATTTAGTAGAGCTTTTTCTATTATAATTATATAAATAAAAATATTTTTATTTATATAGGGATTTTATTATTTTTTTTTACTTTTTATATTATATAATTTATTATTCTTTTTTAAAATTATTATTTAAATATATTTATTTTTTATTTAAGTTCTTTAAAAATAAATTATTATTTTTATTTAATATTTTATTATTAATAATAATATTAAAATCTTTAAGACTTAATATTTATTTTTATAATTAAATATTTAGGATTTTTATATATAATTACTTTTTATTATTTCTTTAATTACTTTTTAGAATTTTATATATATTAGTAGTTTTATAAATATATATTATATTTATAATTCTAATTTAATTATAGTAATATAATTTTAATATATTTTATTATTTTAATAATATAAATTATAATAATTTTATTAAGTTATAACTTATTTTTAGTAATTAAAATAAATCTTTCTTTTTTTTTAGAATTAATTTTATTTAAATTATTAATATTCTTAAATAAAATACTTTTTTTATTATAATTATAATAAATAATATTTATTTTTTAAATTACTTTTAGTTTTATAAAACTAAATTTAATTCTATAGAAAATATTTACTTATTTTTATTACTTTAAATTATTAATATTATATTTAATATATAAAATATTTTTATATTATTTTTTCTTTTTTTATATTTAAAGTTATATTTATTAATCTTAATTATTTTATATATATATTCTTTTAATAAATATTTAAATTATTTAATTTTAATAAATTTATTTTTAATATTTTTTTTATATTTATTCTAAAAAATCTTTTTATAAATTTTTTTAATTTATTTTAATTTAAAAATAATTTACTTAAATTATATTATAAAGCTAATATATAACTTAATTTAAATTATTTTATTAAAATCTTATTTTATTTCTTAGATTTTATTTATAATATTAAAGATTTTCTTAATATATTTTTTAAATTTATTAAAATTATTAAAAATTCTTTTTATATTTTTTTATATTTAATTCCTAATTTAATAATATAATTTTAAAATATAAATTTAAATTAAATAAAAGTATTATTTTTTAGATTTTAAATTATAAATTTAATTTATTTTTTATTTATAATAAAGATTTTAAAGAAATATAAAAAGTAAATTTTAAGTATTATAAGAAATCCTTAAAACTTATAAAAGTTTTTATTAAAGGATTTAAACTTATATAATTTAATAATTATATTTAATTTTTTTTATATTTCTTAGTATTTTATATATTTAGAAGTTTTTTAATTTAATTTTTAGTACTTTAAGTTATATAAAAATTAAGATGAGTAATTTTCTATAATTATTACTTAAGTTAAGTAATAATACTTTTAAGGTAATTAATTTTATAAGATTTAATTAATATTATAATTATATTAATTTAAATTTAATTAAATTTAATTAAGAAATTTTAAATAAGTTACTTAAGTATTTTAATTTTATAATCTTTTTTATTATTAAAATTATTATTTAATTTCTTATTTAGATCTTTTATTTTAATATTATTTTTAAAGGAAATTTTAAATAATATTTTTTTAATTTTATTTTTATTTTTAATAATAAATATAAAGAACTTAGAACTTTTTTTTATTATTATAAGTATTATTTTAAAGAAATAATATATTTTAAAATAAGAACTATTAATATATAATAATTAGATTTAAATTTAAGTATAAAGTAAATAATTTTATAATTTATTATTTAATATAAGAAATAAGATTTTCTTTTAAAGTAATAAATTACTTATTATTAATTTATAAGACTTTATTTCTAGAAATTAATTAAAGAATATCTTAAAGATTATATATTATTAATAGCTAGTAAATTCTAATTTAAATATAATATATAAAATCTCCTATTTATATATATAATTTCTTTTTTATAAAGTACTAAATTACCTAGTAATTATAATCCCTTAATCTTATTCTAGATTATAATAAAGCTATAATCTCTTATATATTCCTTATTATTTATAGAAATCTTCTTTTATATAGGTTCTTATTCTTATTAAATATTTTCTTATTTTTATTTTTTTACTTCTAGTCTCTTACTTATAGCTCTTCTTTTATACTAGTATCTAGCTTAAGTTAATATATTAGAGACTAGTCTATAAATTATATTAGTAATATAGAGACTAGTCTATCTTTAAGACTAGTAGCTCTTAGGCTAATATAGTAGTTATATATTTTATTATATAAGTTTCTATAGCTTAGTTATAACCTTAGGTCAGATTATAATACTAAACTAAGAGATTATATTATAAGATATATTAAGAAATATATAATATATTAAAAGATAAAGATATTATAATATAAACTATATAGGTTTCTAAAACCTCTACTAGTACTAATCTAATTATAGAAATTAATTTTATAGGACTTTATTATAAAGTTACTATAATCTAAGAAACTAGAATTAAATAATAACTTTAATAATATCTTTACTATTATTAATAGATTTATAAAGTTTATATACTTTATAATTTATAATAAAATAATTAGTACTAAAATAATAATATATTATTTTATTAAATATATTATTTTATAATATAGATTACTAAAGGAAATTATTTCTAATAAAGATATTATATTTATATTAAAATTCTAGTAGAAATTAATAATATAACTAAAGATTAATAATAAGCTAAGTACTACTTATTACTTATAAATAAATAAATAAATAAAGTACTTAAATTAAATTATTAAAATATATTTATATTATTATATAAACTATAAATAAAATAATTAAATTAAACTATTACTAATTATATTAATTATATATAATAAATAGAAATTAGAAACTACCTAATAATTACTTTACTTTATAAATTATAGATTTAAATCTATATTTAAATAAAAAATCTAAACTAAAATAGCTAATAAAAAAGCTATAATTAAAATATAAAATATAAAAATACTATATAATATACTTAGAAAATAGTTTTATTTATTAAAAATAAAATATTTAAATTTTATAACTAAAAAAGATTAAATAAATTAACTTTAAAGAAAAAAAATATAATTTATTTACTTAAAAAAATATAAAAATAATATAATTAAGTAATAAATTAGATTTTAAAAAATTAAAATTATTCCTAATTATTAGAAATATTTTTTATATTATATATAAACTATATTTATTTAATATAATAAAAATATATTTAGTATTCTATATTATACTTTTAGAATTAACTAAAGATAATAACTTTATAAAAAATAATATTAAAATCTTATTAGAAGAACTAAAATATAAAGTTAAAAGAATATTAATATAATAAATTAAAGAAAATAAAAAAATAATATATTTTATAAAATAAAAAAATTATAATAATAATAAAAATACCTAGAAATTCCTAAAATACTTAAAAAAAAGCTAAAATAAAGCTAAAGGAATTCTAGCTATAAGTACTAAACCTAAGTTTAAAAACTTCTTCCCTAACCTAAAAGAAAACTAATTTATAGAACTAGAAATATTAGTAGTATTAAGATTATAAATAATCTAATATTTATAGGAATTTAAAGTAATAAGAAAACCTAAAGAAGACTTAATATTATTTTTCTTATTTAATATTATTATTCTTTAATAAAATAGCTTATTACTATAATTCTTTACTTTCTAATAAATTTTCTAGATTCTAAATAATTAGTTTATTACCTTAGTAAGCTTAAATTAGAGCTTAATTAGGCTTTTCTTAGTCTTCTTCTTCTTAGTATCTAGTTTCTTCTACTAAGTTAATAACTAAGCTATTAAATAAAAATAAAAAAATTAGTATAAGAATAAAACTAAGAAAACTAAAATAATCTATAAGTAGAAGCTACTAGAATACTATTATAAGAATACCTATAATAGATATACTTAAGGTAATAAGATAAGCCTAAGATAAGAATCTTATATCTCTTACTATACTTAAAATAATAAATATATAGTATATTAATAAAAATAGATTTCTTAATAATATAAAATAAAAAACTTAAATACTTAGAAGACTTTTTTAAAGGCTTCTTAATATAATCTAATATAGTATTAATATAATAGTAAAAAAAAATAAAGAAAGAAGAAGGGACCTATATATATAATAAGAACTAATAATCTTAAGTATATTTAATACTAGGCTATAAGACTTAGCCTTAGAGAGAGAAGTATTATATTATAATCTAATCTAAGATTATAACTAAGCTATAAAGTATTATATAATATAATATATAAATACTATATTAGCCTTAAGCTACTAATCTTAGAATAAATTAGCCTCTATATTACTAATATAACTTATAGGCTAGTCCCTAATATACTAGCCTAAACTAAATACTAGTATAAAAGAAGAACTAGAAGTAAGAAACTAGAAATAAAAGAAATAAAAATAGAAAAATATCTAATAGAAATAGGGACCTATATAGAAAAAAATTCCTATAAATAATAAAAGATATATAGAAATTAAGCTAGAATAGATTATAGAATTATAACCCTATTATAAGCTATAGTAAGATTAATAGATTATAATTACTAAATAATCTAGTACTTTAAAAAAAGAAAACTATATATATAAATAGAAGATTCTATATATTATATCTAGAATAAAATCTACTAGCTATTAATAATATATAATCCCTAAGATATTCTTTAATTAGCTTCTAGAAATAAAATCTTATAAATTAGTAATAAGTAATCTATTACTGTAAGAGGGAATCCTATTTCCTATATTAAATAATAAACTATAAAACTACCTACCCTATATTTAGGTTTAGGCCTGGTTATTATATAATAGCTCTATTAAGTTCCTATATATATAGGCTAATTATAAGCCTATAAGCCCTCTCCTAATTATATATATTTTAGACTAATAATTAGAGATATATATAGTAAAATAAATAGCTTAAGCCTTATAAGTACCTATAATATATTATATTATAGATATCTTTATTATTAACTTTATTATTACTATATTTAAGGTTCTAGGTATTAGATCTCCCTATTAAATTATTTTTATTATATTTAGGTCCCTATTTAAGATTCTTAAATTTAGGTTATCTTAATAAATTTCTTAATATTACTATTCTAATTTATTTTAATATAGTAATTTTAAATTATTAGGACCCCCTATTAAATATACTAAGACTTTTATTTAGTAGGGTTTTAATTTATTTAAACTTCTATTAACCCAGGCATTATAGATAGGCATCCTGTGATTCGTATTCGCGTTCTGGGGGAACATAATCGTCCACAAGAGTGGTTAATGCAACTATTATAGGGTCCATTATAATACGCGTCTAGGTCTCACAATGGACGCGATGCGGACCCTTGGTCATGTACAAACACTATGCTTAGTCATTTTCACGGGCCCGTGGCAATTTAAAATCCACAGGTACCCGTGATCCTAATGGCTCCCACTTACTTTACTCGGGGCTCTGAGTCAGCAGCATAGAGAGCCATCTCGACCGTACAAAATGGTTCCTCCAAACCTTCGGGTGGCGCTGGCTCAAGCAAGGTTTCTTTCTCTCCTTTAGGCTGCTAACGAATGAAAGGACTACGTTGTAGCGAGAACTGCCCCCTCCTCTGCCCAACTGCTCCAGTTGGTGGGTGGCAGGTGATTGGTGTGGCGGTATGGTCGGAGTCAAAATGTTGTGGCGTGTTGCGCTCTGTGGCATGCGGGTCACATCAGTTATTCTCCTTTCCCCTCCATCATCAATCCCAACGAAGTTCCCTCCAACTTACCATCATCACCGCCTACGGCACTCTTGTGCCGTGGAAACGCAATGATTGAGAGGATGCACAACAAGTGAGATTGGATTTTACATGGCCCTCAATACAAGCTACCCTGGCACGGTGCCGCCGCCGCCCGGGATAACACCAAACTTGGATCCTTCATACACCAGCGGACAACGACTGACCATTGGTGTCGCCATCGCCTGTGTCGGCTTGGGGTCTTTGTTCTTCTTTGTGAGAGTCTTTGTCAAGCTTCGCATAGTGCGGGCGATACTGGTGGAAGATGGTAAGGGTTTCTTGAGCTCTTGACATGTTGCTTGTCATAACTTTACTAACTCGGGGAATATTCAGTATCATGTACTCTCGCTTGGGTGAACCAACCCACCATTGACTCCTTGAGGGGTCGGCTTGCTAACGATGTATTCCATAGGTTTTAGTCACGATGTATGTATCGTGCATGATCCCACGTAAGTTTGCCAAGAACGAACACGCCGAGATTCATGCTGACTCTGGTCCTAGTGGCTCATTACGGCTTAGGTCGCCATGCCTGGAACATTTCGCCTGGGTCTTTCTCGCGGTTTTTGAGGGTGAGTCTCTATTAATTCAAATATATACTGCGTCATGAACCCCTCCCCATATTCCCCAATATCCCTATGTACTGACTTCTTAGTGGGCATACATCGGCGCGATATTTTACAACCCTGCTGCATTCTTTACCAAAGTCACGCTACTGCTTCTCATCGCCCGTATCTTCACCGTCAGGAGAGGTGTATCCGCAGCGATTTACGTCTTCATCGCACTGTTTTTCGTGGCCTACTTTATCTTTGTCATACTAAAGATCATTATCTGCAACCCTATCCCATCATATTGGGATTTGAATATCCACGGCAAATGCCTCGATCAACGCGCTATATTTCTCATAGATACTTCAATAGCCATGGTTACGGATATGATAATATTACTAGTGCCGATTCCCTTGGCTTGGTCAATGCGACTTTCCTTCGGCAAGAGGCTGAAGATCATTTTGGTTATGGGCATTGGGGGCATCGCAGTCGGTCTTACGGTGTGGCGGTTCATCCTCACTCTTCCGCACAACCAGGTTACGGATGGCACTTGGTCATTCATCCCTTCAACGGTCGCGACGTTAGTAACGCTTCATATAATTGACAGAGACGGTATAAGGACTGACGCGATGAAAAGGGCCATGGAGCTGACCATTGGGCTCATATGCTCATGTATCCCGGCTGTTAATATCCTCGTCGAGAGAAGACGGTGCCCAAATTATACTTCGGCTGGCGTCACCTTATGGAACGGTGGTACTAATATAGGACCCTAAGTTATTATAATGAAATAGATATAACTTATTAATTAAATATTTATATTAATAAGATTTCGGAATATTTTAATAATAATAGTATTTTTAAAAGAATTCTATATAATTATTTTAGTGTTTTAGAAATTAAATTAAATATTAATTCTAGAATTCTTAGAATTAGTTTTATATAAAGAATATTAATTATATTAAGAGGGGAAGATATTTATCTTTAAAGAAATATTTTTAAAATAAGTAATTCTTTATTATTATTTAAGTAAATTAATATTAATAACCTTTTAGTTACTTTATATCTTAATCTTTTAATTACTTTAAATTTATTTTCTTAGGCCTAGAAAAATATATTATACCTAAATATCTTATAACTAAGGCTTTCTTCTTAAGGTAAATATCTTAATAGCAAATTCTTAAGTATCTTATATAGGGGCTACTATAGAATTACTTCTAATTACTCTAAAAATGGGCTTAAAAAACTTAAATTAAATATAAGTAAAGATAAAGATAATACCTCCTACTTATATATAATAATCTGGGGTAGCCTTATACTAAAAGATATAAAGTAACTAAGGATTATTAGGGTTTATTTATCCTTAGATAGAATAATAGAAAAGTATCTAAAGTATATAAGGGGGTTATTACTAGTCTATAAGAGAATAGTATAGTAAAGATTATCTTAGGGACTATATATTATTAATAGCTAGTAATTTCCTATTTATTCTAAGGTAGAATTCTCCTATTTATATATTTATTATAATTACTTTATTGGGGTAATTACTAGTATACTTAGTTTAATATACTTAGTTATAGTATATAAGTATATATATATAATTAGCCCTTTCTTTACTTAGTATTATATAGGAATTTACCTATATTCTTAGTTCTAAGGTAATTAGGTACTAGCCCCTTTTCTACTTTATTAAGTAGGGACTATATTCTACTAAATCCCTAGAATAGTAGCTATATTATATCTAATATATTCCCTTATTATTTATCTAAATCTCTAATTATATTAGTTCTATATAACTATATTCTTAGTAAGAACTAGTATATATTTAAGTTATAATCTACTAATTAGTTTATTTAGTTTTTCTATATAGTATTTATTATAATTAGTATAGATTATATTTATTCTAGACTAGCTTAGTTATAGGATTAATATAGATTATAATATAATACTTCCCTTCCTAAGGCCTACTCTAGAGATCTAGCTATTTCTTTATATAAATTAGGTAGATTCCTAGATTTCTTTATTATAGCTTAGTAAGTATTTCTTCTTCTTTTCCCTCCCTTATAATAATCTTAGAGTATGATAATTAGGGGTAGCCTTATACTGGGAGATATAAGGTAACTAAGGATTATTGGGGTTTATTTATTCTTAGATAGAATAATAGGAAAGTATCTAAAGTATATAAGGGGTTATTACTAATCTATAAGAGAATAGTATAATAAAGATTATTTTAGGGACTATATATTATTAATAGCTATTAAGTATCTATAGAGTATATATAAGAGACTTACTATCTATATAATTATCTATACTTACTAGATTACTATAATTCTTTTTAATTACTATAAGTATTTACTTACTATAATCTTTTTTACTAATACTATTCCTAAAGTATCTTTTTACTTTACTAAGTAAATACTATATTCTTACTAAGCTCTAGAATAGCTATAGTATTATATTTAATATATTCTCCTATTATATACCTAAATCTTTTACTCTATTAGTTCTATATAATTATATTCTTAGTAAGAGTAGATATTGCCTTAAGCTATAGTCTATAAGCTAGTTCCTTTATTCCTTCTATATAGTATTTATTATAGCCTAAATAGGTTATAATTATTCTGTTCTAGCTTAGTTATGGGGTTAGTGCGGGTTGTAATATAGAGGCTACTATTTATTATTATCTTTATATTAATACTATTTTTAGATTTAGTTTTACTATTATACCTTATACTTATTATTACTTAAAGGGTATAAAGTATAAAATACTATCTAAATTAAAGTATTACTAAATATATACTTATCTTAATTATTTTTATAATTTAATAAATATCTCCCTAATATTTTATAGGTTCTTTCTTTTATATATTCCCTAATTCTTACTAATTATAACTTAATTTATTAAATAATTAATAAGAATAAGAAACTAAAGAAAAAGAAAATTAAAGTAAAGAAAGAGTTACTTTATTATTAAGTTACTTTCTTTAAGTCCCTAGCTTATCTAATATAACTATATTATTAGTACTAAGCTTTAAAGAATAAAAGTACTTACTTAGTAGAGAGTACTAAGACTAAGAAGGAGGTTCTTATTAAAGAAATAGAGATTATTTTTAATATTTAATTCTTAGCTTATTTTAATATTACTTTTTCTCTAAATATAGATTAGTAGGCCTTAGATTTTAAAGCTTTATTTAATTTTAGAATTTCTTTAGTTTTAAGCTAGCTTTATTTAAGTACTTAGGTAGTTCTTAAGTATTTTTATTTTTATTATAATTTTTTTATTTAATAAAATATAATTCTTCTTTATTTTTAGTTTATTTATATATAAGTATTTATTTTATTTTATATTTTTCTTCTTCTATAAGTACCTTAATAATTTCTTCTATAGATTTATTATTTAATATAAATTCTAAAAGTATAATATAAAATACTAGGTAGTATTTTATTATATTAAGTAACTCTAGTTTATAATTAATATCTTTAATTTTATATAAGGTTTTAAAGGATTTAAGTTTTTTATAATCTAATTTATTACTTAGTTATATTATTTTTATATTTTTTTTAAGTAAGTAAACTATATTTCTTTCTTTAAAGATTAGCTCTAGTAATCTTTTTATATTATAATATTTCTTTATTTTCTAATTTATAAATAAAATTTCTTATTTTATTATATTATATAGTTATTTAAGTTCTTTTATTTTAATAATAGCTAATTTATTAAGAGGTTCTTTATATTTAATATACTTAATAGTTAGTTTAAATCTATAATTTATATAGAATAATAATATTTTAGTAGTTTCTAACTTAATACTATTATAGTAGTATTATATTATAGGTAGTTATTTTATTTAGTCTTTTTATTAGTAATTAATATAATAATAGAGATATTATTCTAAGATTTAATTTATATATTTTATTTATTTATTTATTTATAGGTAGTAGGTAGTACTTAATTTATAATTAATATTTAAAAGAGCTACTAATTCTTATTAGAACTTAAATATAAATATAGATTCTTTATTAGAAATAATTTCTTCTAGTATATTATATTAACTTATAATATACTTATAAAAGTAATATATTATATCTTTAATATTTATTACCTTATTATAAGTAATAAAATAGGTATATTTAGTAAGTTTATTAATAATAATAAAAATACTATTATAGTTATCTTTAGAGCTTAATTTCTTTAATTAGGGGAACTTAATAATAAAGTCCTATAAAATTAATTACTAAGGTTTAGTTAGTACTAGTAATAATTTAAGATATTTATAAGATTTATATCTTAAGGCTTTAGTTTTATTATAAATATTATATTTCTTTATAACTCTCTCTATATCTTTCTTTATTTTAAAGTAATTATATATTTAATATATTACTTCTATAGTTTTTTTAATTCCCTTATATCTAATAGTATAGTACCTATAGATTTTAATTAGGATTTCTTCTTATATTTCTTCTAGAATCTATATTTAGTTATTATATATAGGTACTATACTATATTCTATACTTACTTCTATAAGTACTTCTATAATATATATAATATATTTTTTATTTTATTTTCTAATTTTATTATACTATTTATTTTCTATTTTAATTCTATATATTTTAATTAAATTAATAGTTTTTTATTTATAATTCTTTTTTAAGTTAAGATCTAGTAATTACTATATTACCTTAGGGATTTCTTACTTATATTTATTTTTTTAGCTTAGTATATTAGTATATTTATTCTTAAATCCTTTTTAATAAATAATTTTATAATTAAAAAATATAAGTATTTCTATATAATAAATTTATTTTACTATTAAAGTTTATATTATAGTAAAGTAAATAATATTTTAGTAATTAATATAGATCTTAATCTTATATTCTATATCTATAAAATAATATTAGAATTCTTTAAATACTTTAATAATTATTATAAATTCTTTATTATAAATAAAGTAGTAAAGTAGGGATTTATTAATTTTCTTAAACTAAAAAGTAATAAAATATAGGAATTTATTATTTTCTATTTACCTAATAGTAGTACTAAGGGTATAATTAGAGGTATTAGTTTCTAGAATAATTTATTTCTTTAGATTAAAAGTTATTAAAATAAATTTATTAGTAATTTATTCTTTAATTTCTTTAAAGACTTATTAGGTCTCTAAGGTCTACTTAAAGAATATATCTTTTTTAATTAGATCTATTAGTAATTTAGTAATTTTCTTAAAGTATTTAATAAAGTATTTATAGTAATTTATAAATCCTAGGAAACTTTAGATATCTTTAATATAATCTATAGGGGGCTTCTATTCTTTAATTACTATAATTTTACTTTTTTTTATTTAAATCTTATTAAATTAAATAATATATCTAAGGAAGTCTACTTTATATATATAGAAATTACTTTTAGTAGATTCTACTAAGAGTTTAGTATTTTATAGTACCTAAAGTACTTTATATATATATTCTTTATATTATTCTTTATTCTCTAAGAAAATAAATATATTATTTAAGTAAATAATAATAAAGTTATTTATAAATTCTCTTAGAATATAATTAATTATATATTAAAATATAATTAGTATATTAATTAAGCTAAATAATATTACTAAGATTTTAAAAAATCTAAATTTTATATAAAATATAATTTTCTATTTATTTCCTTTCTTTATTTTAATTAGATTATAAGTACCTTTAAGATTAAGTATAATAAAAATTATTTTATTATATAAATAATCTCTTATTTTAGTAATAAGAGATAGAAATATTTTATTTTTAATAGTAATATTATTAAATTAGTAGTAATTTATATATAAGTAGAGTTTTTTATTCTTTTTTAAAATAAATATAATAAGATATTTAATAAATAATATTAATTATTAAATATATTCTTTTTTAAGGTTCTTATTAATATATTTTTTTAATATTCTTAGTTCTTTAGTATTAAGATTATAAATTAATAGGAAGTAGATCTTTTTTTTATTAATTAAGTAGATTTTATAATTTTATTTTAAGTATTTAGGGAATCTACTTTTTAGATTTTTTATAAATAGCTTTATATATTTATAGTACTTTTTTAGGATATTTATAAGCCTATTTTCTACTTCTTATTTTACTTATATTTACTTCTTAATACTATATATAAGAATATAAATAAGATTAATTACTTTTTATTTATAGGTAAATATTACTTAGTTCTATTTATATTATATACTAGATTATATTTTATTATTAGTTAATACTTTAGCTTTTACCTAATAATTTTTCTATTTTAGGAAAATCTCTTTCTTCCTAAATAGGGTTTTATTATAAATATTTATTTCTTTTTTTTTCTTTAGTTTTCTTTTCTTTATTTAAGGTAATTATAATTTTATTATTATAACTTAGCTATTATTTTAATTAAAGGTAAATCTTTAGTTCTTTAGTTATAGTTTATTTAGAAATATATTAGATTATACTTATATTATATTAAGGATAATATTATAAGTAGTTCTTTATATTATTATATAAAGAATTATTTCTTTATTTATTAGTTTCTTATTATAAATAAAAGAGATTTCTTTTATATTTATAGCTTTATATAATATTTCTTTCCTTCTCTATAGGATTTTATATTAGTTTATAAAATTAGGATTAATATAATTTTCCTTAGTACTAATATTTATCCTAATATTAATAGTTATATTCTAAATTATAAAATTAATATAATACCCTTACTATTCTATTTATCTTTGCTTTTAAACTATAGTAATAGTTTATTATTTCTTTTTATTACCTTATAATCTAATTATAATTAATAGATCTTATTTTTTATTTAATTACTTTATATTAGAATTCTATTAATTCTTTATTTAGTTTCTTTAATACTAATAAGTAGTTTATTACTTATTTTCTTTATATAAATAATATACTTATAGTAGATTTAATATAAGTAGTAATATTCTTTATACTTCTAGATATACTTTTTTTTTATAGTACCTATTATCTTAGGTTCTATTTCTCTATAAAGATATATTCTTTTTACTTTATATTTTTTATAATTATAGTAGTAATATAGATTATTTTCTATATAACTAATCTCTATAGGGCTAGATTTAGTTCTATAGGTAATAGGGGTTTTTTTCTTATAATTATAAATAAAGTACTTTATTCTATAGTAATATTTTCTTCTTAGAAGCCTATTAAGAAATTATAAGATTATTATTTTAATATATTTATAATCTTTATTTAAAAGTATATTCTTTAATTAAATATACTCTCTTCTATACTTACCTTAGAGTTTATAAAATTAATTAATCTTTATTTAATAGTATATTTAGTATTTATTAGTTTTATAGATTTCTTTTACTTTAAAGTAATATTCTTTAAAATATTTCTTACTTAATTTAAGAATTATAATTTAATACCTAAGGTAATATATTTTAATCTTCTAGTAAGGTATTTCCTTAAATATATAGGGGTTTTCTATTTTAGTACCTTATATATATATAGGGAATATATTTTATTTTATTTTAGTAGTAAAGTAAATTAAATATTAATATACTATATAAAATATCTATAAGATTTTATTATATTTATAGTAATTAGAATTAAATAAGGGATTATATTAAGAGTTAATAGTAAATCTTACTTCTTATAGACTTATAGTTACTTTTATAATTACTACTTAAATATATACTTTCTAATCTTTAAAGAGTAGATTATATTACTTAATTCTAGCTTTAATTAGTATATAATTAAGTAGAAGTGAGATACCTTTAGTAGTTCCTATACTAGATTCTAATTTATTATCTAAGGGTTTATTAATTATAGGGGTTCTTTATAGTAAATTAATTAGGCTAATAATATTAAAGATATTTTTAATTATTATTTATTAATTAGGGATTTTCTTAGTAGATTCCTATTTAATAATAATATTAATTAATTATTTCTTGATTATATTAATATTATACTAGTCTTCTTAGACTAGCTAGAAATAGGTTTTTTTTTTATTTTATAGTTTACTTTAGTAATTATAGATATAATATTCTTTCTTTTTATAATTATAATATATAAATTCTTTATTAGCCTTCTAGATTATATTAATTTCTATAGGCCCTAATATAGTTCTAAAGGAAGTAGAAATAAATTTTTTCTTTTTCTAGTTTACTTAGTAGGGGATTTTAAAGCTTTATACTTTATTTTCTTACTTTTTTTTCTTATAGTATTCTTAGTTATAGTTATTAATTTCTACTACTTTATATATATTTTTTAATAATAAGATTTTATTATACTTAACTTTAATAAATTTATTTTTTATATTAGGCTTAATCCTATTATAGAAGGTTTTTTTTAGAATATTTTCTAGCTAATAGAGTAATATAATAATATAGAGGAACTTAGTAATAAACTTAGTATAGGATTTTATTTATTTAAGTAAGTTAAGGACTTATTTAGTATTATATATCTTATTAGTAGTCCTAAAGATATATCTAATTTCTTCTTTAAATATTTAGAAACTTAAAAAAATAAATTTTATTTATTTTATTTAGAAAATAGAAGTATTATTAATATAATCTTAAAAAGTAAATTTAAACTAGATTTATATTTTTTTAATTAAATTATAAACTATAAATATAACTTTATTATAGTCTTATATAAAAAGTAAGAAATAATTTAAGTAATATACTTTAAGTAATATAATAAATATTTAGAGCTTACTTAAGGTACTATTAAAAGGCTTAGGCTTCCTAGTTTATAGAATAGCTCTTAGGTCCTTTTAGATTTTTATTATTCTACTAAGGTTTATACTTTAGAGTTATTTTAGTATTTCTTTATTTCTCTTAGATTTTTTTATATAGAGCTATATTATTTTAGCTATTTTCTTTTTTAGGTTCTTAATAAATTACTTAAGCTTATAGACTTATTAAATATTAAGGATATTATCTTAGAATTAATTAAGTTTTTTATTAGTAATTTAGATATTTTTCTAGATTTTTATTTATAAGGTAGTAATTTTATTATTATTATTAGAATCTAATTATAAAACTAGATCTTTATTTATAATAATATTATCTCCTAAGGGGGTTTTCTTAGGAATAACCTTAGTAGGTAGAGGCCTTAGTACTATAAAGTAGGCTATTTCCTTTCTCTTAGAGATTAACTTAATTAATTTACTTATTATTTTTAATATTACTTTAGGTATAATAATATTACTTAGAATAAGAGCTATTAATATATAATAATCTAAAGTAGCCTTATACTAAAAGATATAAGGTAACTAAGAATTATTAGGGTTTATTTATCCTTAAATAGAATAATAGAAAAATATTTAAAGTATATAAGGGAATTATTATTAGTTTATAAAAGAATAATATAATAAAGATTATTTTAGGGATTATATATTATTAATAGTTAGTAATTTTCTATTTATTCTAAAATAGAATTCTTCTATTTATATACTTATTATAATTACTTTATTAGAGTAATTACTAGTATACTTAATTTAATATATTTAATTATAGTATATAAGTATATATATATAATTAGCCCTTTTCTTACTTAGTATTATATAGGAATTTACTTATATCCTTAGTTCTAAGGTAATTAGGTACTAGCCCCTTTTCTACTTTACTAGGTAGGGACTATATTCTACTAAATCCCTAGAATAGTAGCTATATTATACCTAATATATTCCCCTATTATTTATTTAAATCTCTAGCTATATTAGTCCTATATAACTATATTCTTAGTAAGAACTAATATATATTTAAGTTATAGTCTACTAGTTAATTTATCTAGCTTTTTTATATAGTATCTATTATAACTAATATAGATTATATTTATTCTAGACTGGCTTAGTTATGGGGTTAGTGCGGGTTATAATATTATACCTAACCTAAAGTCTATTCTTTAAAGTAAAACCCTAATATCCCTAAGCTAGCTATAGGGTAGCTAGCTAAATCTCTATTAAAGAATCCCTGCTCTAATATATTATTATTAATAGTTAATAGTATAGTTATAATAAATAGTAATTAATTTAAGAAGGAAATAAAATAGGTACTAGTAGGATATAGGGTAATTAGTAATTTAAAATAAAGATAGCTAGTAATTAAAGAATCCTTAATAATAAGAAGGATTTAGAACTGTAAAAATAAGAAGGATATATTAGCTTAATACTAATAAATATAAAGATTATATAAATTTTTTTAATATACTATATAGTTATTATACTTAATATTAAATATAATATAAAGGCTACTAAATATAGCTAAAGAAAGATAGATATATTATAAGAAAAAGGTAAACTTAAGATTAAGTAATAATATTTAGTTAAGATTAGTTTATTTAGTACTACTAATATTAATTTAAGTCTTTTATAGGCTAGATTTAGTAATCTATAAAATATAATATAATAATAGTAATAGAATAATAAAGTAGAAATATATATAGTATTTATTATTAATAAGGATTAAAGTAAGATTAAACTAGTACTAAGACCTAGTAATTAAAGATAAAGGGAGTAAGCTAGAACTTAAATACTAAGGAAATTCTAATTCTTAATATTCTCTTATATCCTAATATAGTAAATATCTTACTAAACTATATAGTATTAAAAGCTCCTTTTTAAATTTCTTAAAAGTCATATATTAATATTAGAGACTTTAAAAAATATAAATATTAGTAACTAACTTAAAATAATATACTAAAATTATATATTTAGTATTTTACTTATTTTCTCTGATTTTTTAAAATTTCAAGAATAATTTTTCTATAATCTAAATATAAATTTTTAGAATATAGATTTAAAAAATATAATAGTAATTCTAAGAAAAAGATTAATAGGTTTCTTTAACTTTATTATTATTATATCTAAGGTTCTAGGTATTAGATCTCCCTATTAAATTATTTTTATTATATTTAGGTCCCTATTTAAGATTCTTAAATTTAGGTTATTTTTATAAATTTCTTAATATATTACTATAAAACTTAAGTATTAACTTTAGCTTTATTACTAATATTATTATAGTTATAGTTATAAGATTTATTTAAGTATATTTATTAAAGACCTTAGTAATATAGTAATATTTTAATAACTTTATTAAGTTTCTATATATATATATATAATAAAATAAATAGCTTAAGTCTTTCCTCCTAGGTACTAAGAATAAAAGATCTATTATTACTACTATTACTAAGATTATATAACTTATTATTAAGAAATTTATTAAAATAACCTAAATTTAAGAATTTTAAATAGGGACCTAGATATAATAAAAATAATTGAATAAGAAGATCTAATACCTAGAACCTTAGATATAGTAATAATAAAGTTAATAATAAAAATATCTATAATATAATATACTATAGGTACTTATAAGACTTAAGTTATTTATTCTAATAGGAACTTAATAGAGCTATTAAGATATTACTATATTACTAAGATCTAAATAAACCTTATAGCTATAGCTATAGTAATACTAGTAGTAAAGCTAAAGTTAATATAAGTTCTTTAGTAATATATATTACCTAGTCTTAATAAAGTTAAATTAAATTACTATAGTAAAGTTATTTAAAGAATAGTAATATAAAAATCTACTTATACCCTACTACCTTATTATAGCTAAAATCTCTATTTATTACTAATACTAATACTAGAAGAGCTACCTAATCTATAATAACTAATCCTTAAGATACTCTAATAGTTATTAATTAGTTTAAGTAAATAGATATATAATATATTAGAAAGACCTACTCTCTTAAGAAGCCAGAATCTTTAAAGCCTATAAATAAGAACCCTTAAAGATTATAAGTACTATTTCTATATACTAACTAAATTAGAAGCCTAAGTTATAGCTAAGGGAAATATTAAAAATAGCTTAATTATTAGTAAGATCTAGTAACTGAAGAAAAGTACTATAGATCTAATTAAAAAATAAGAACTAGATTATATCTAAGATATAACTAATTAATTTAAAAATAAGAAGCTTAGTAAGGCTAATAAGAAGTTATTTAAGAGTATAATAAAGAGATTAGAAAAGGCCTAATAAGATAGAGTTCCTAAAGCTCTTATTATTATAGGAGATAGTTAAGTAAATTTAACTTATTTTAATTAATAATATCTATTCTTAAATTCTTATTATATAATAATATATATTATTTAATTATAAGTCTATATAAGCTACTATAGTAGTTAAGCTAATTATATGACCTATTATATAACCTAAGTAATAGTAGTAATAATAGGTCTTTTATTCTTAGTACCTAGGAGGAATATAACTTATTATATAATTAACTTAACTACCTATAATAGCTTATATAAACTTTAAATAATATATATTATTATATAATAAGAACTTAGTTTAAAAAGGAAATAAATATTATTAATTTAAATAAGTTAGATTTACTTAATTATTTACTATAATAATAAGAGCTTAGTAGTAAGTCTTATTACTTCTACTATTTATTATAAAAGGTCTCTAGGGATATATTCTAGGGCTAATATTTAGATATTTCTAATTAAGATTATATTTCCTTAATTAAATACTTTATTTTCTTTATATTTCTTTTAATCTTTAGATTATAGATCTTATTTTTTAAGAAATATAACTTATTTTTAAATTTACTTAAATTCTTCTTTATTTCTTTAAAACTAATCTTCTTTTATAGCTCTTAAACTATATTATAGCTTATACTTATCTTTATATTTACTTTAATTATTTTACGATCTTCTATATTAATTAGTATTTAACTTTATTAGCTTTCTTTACTTAAGTAATCTTATTTATTAGGTATTAGAAGTAGCTCTAGATTTAATATAAAAGTCTTAATAAATATTAGGATTATAAGTAGGTTAGGTAGCTCTTCTAGTATTAGTATTAGTAATAAATAGATCTATAGGAGATTTTAGTTATAATAAGGGTATTATTATGCTAGATATGGCACCTTGGGCCTCGACCCTTGTAAGGCCCCTAGGACCCTAGCTTAGTCAGCTAAAACCCCCTATATCTAGGAGGAATCCGGCTCCCTTAGATAGCTAGAGGAGACAAGCTTCCATATAACCACAGACTTGATTCTTAGTGTAATAGGTATAAGTAGATTTTTATATTACTATTCTTTAAGTAAATAACTTTACTACTATAGTTTAATTTAACTTTATTAAGACTAGATAATATATATTACTATAGAACTTATATTAACTTTAGCTTTATTATTAGTATTACTATAGCTATAGCTATTTCTCCTAGGTACTAAGAATAAAAGACCTGTTATTACTACTATTACTGAGGTCATATAATAGATCACGTGATTAGCTTAACTGCCATAGCGGCTTATATAGACTTATATATAATATATATTATTATATAATAAGAATTTAATATTATTAATTAGAATAAGTTAAATTTACCTAATTATCTCCTATAATAGCAAGAGCTTTAGTCTATCTTATTAGGCCTTTTCTAATCTCTTTATTATACTCTTAAATAGCTTTCTATTAGTCTTACTAGGCTTCTTATTCTTAGATTAATTAATTATATCTTAAATATAACCTAATTCTTATTTCTTAGCTAGATCTATAGTACTTTTCTTTAGTTACTAAATCTTATTAATAATTAAGCTATCTTTAATATTTCTTTTAGTTATAATTTAGGCTTTTAATTTAATTAATATATAGAAATAGTACTTATAGTCTTTAAAGGTCTTTACTTATAGGCTTTAAAGATTCTAGCTTCTTAAGAAATATTTTAAGAATTAGTTATTATAGTAGGTCTCTTCTAGTATTAGTATTAGTAATAAATAGAGATTTTAGCTATAATAAGGCAGTAGGGCATAAGTAGATTTTTATATTACTATTCTTTAAGTAAATAACTTTATTATAGTAATTTAATTTAACTTTATTAAAGCTAGGTAATATATATTACTAAAGAACTTATATTAACTTTGGTTTTACTACTAGCATTACTATAGCTATAGCTACAAGGTTCATTTAGGTATATCTAATAAAGATCTTGGTAATGCAGCAATATCTCAATAGCTCTATCAAGTTCCTATATATATAAAGCTAATCACAAGCCTACAAGCCCTCTCCTAATTACATCCATTTTAGACTAACGATCGGAGATATACACAGCGGAACAGATGGCTTAAGCCTTGCAAGTGCCTGTGGCATATTGTATTTATTGTAGATATCTTTATTATTGATTTTATTATTACTATATCTGAGGTTCTAGGTATTAGATCTCCCTATTAAATTATTTTTATTATATCTAGGTCCCTATTTAAAATTCTTAAATTTAGGTTATTTTAATAAATTTCTTAATAGCTTAAGCCTTATAAGTACTTATAATATATTATATTTATATCTCTATTATTAACTTTATTATTATTATATTTAAGGTTCTAAGTATTAGATTTTCTTATTAAATTATTTTTATTATATTTATATTCCTATTTAATATTCTTAAATTTAGATTATCTTAATAAATTTCTTAATATAGGGATTTATATATAAATCTACTTTAACTTATACCTAGGCCTTTCTTAGTAGCAAATCCAGCCAAGTTAGTAAGTTTATCCTCTTGTCTTCTAATGCTATGGGATCCGCAGATAAGAATTACTGAGAAATCGAGGATGGTATGGACTTTAGAAGCATCAAACACGTCGCTAATTGCTACCACATTGAAAGCCGCAACATTATGTTAATAGAGCGCTGAGTAGCGATCGCGTATTGCCTGGCTTTGGTGGAGGTAGAGAAAGCAAGCTGGGATAAGCTTGATGTAGAAGAAAAGATGATAACTTTAGGCCAAAGAAGGAAGTGAGATTGATGAGAATTGATTCTGGAGAGGAAGAGGTTAGATTATATTCACTTTCAGATGATAATTCATATCTAAAGCGCTGTTACTCTACCTGATAATAGTTGTAGAGTGTATCAAGACAATTCGTTCATCAGCGGTCAAGGCAAATGGCATGGACATGGACTGATTTCCAGGCATTACTCAAACAACTACAGCGGCCGGCGTTTGTATACTCGAGATACAATTGTATCACGCAAGACATTGTTCATCTCGTCAACCACAGGGCAAACTACTTTACCCTTAATCTGAGCATCAGCAATCAATCGGACCGGACAGTAGATCTGGAGGACAACTACAACCGGCAGGGCAATCACTTGAAGTCATGGTCACGAATATCACAGATGGATATATGTGGAGCATATTTATAGACTTGAAAGTTAGGCATCGAGATGTTATATATTCTACCGCCTTGATAAACGGCCTCTTGCAATATTCTTCAGCGTCTACATCACCAAAAATATAAACCAACAAATCTCATAGAACAACTTTCAATAAACAGCTCAGTAGGAACCAGCACACCCTTCCTCACGTTTCACCTGAAATTGCTCATGGGGCGAGGACCGAGCCCACATTTCTCGTAGGCCATATCAATCATCTTCATCTGGGCAATGGAATCCTCTCCAGTGACCCAGAACTGGGTCTTGCGGCCCTTGACCTTGTTGACAAACTGCTCAAGCTGGTGCCTGAAGGACATCCAGTAGACCTCGCCGGGCAAGTTGGCGAACTCACCGCCAGCCTCCTCAAAGCTGTAAGCCTTCTGGGACTTGGCCTCTGTCCACTTCTTGACAATGGCGCCTTCCTTAGTGCGGATCTCGAAGTGGCTCTTGACATCTATGCGGTGCCAAATGGCGCCGTGGATCATATCGGCCAGTCTCAGCTCTCGCGTGTAATACTTGGTCTGACCCTCTGGCAGCGAAGCGTCGGTGACCTCAGCCTCTATAGTCTTTACCTCGACCCACGCCGCTTTGTACATGGTGCCTCCGCGCAGAGTACTTGCCGCTTCGCCGATGCGGCCGCCAGGGAAGCGGAACTTGGCATTGAAATCCCAGTCACATTTGTCATGGATGCCGTCAGTGTACGAGTTTGCCTCGCAGCTGATACATTCCTCCGGGTTGGCGCCGAAAATGAGGCGCAGGGCTGCATAGTTGTAAGTGCCCATGGACATCATGGAACCGCCGGAGAGCGGGTAGTTGAAGTGGATGTCCTTCTTGGAGGTGCCCCACCAGGGGATGCTGGAGTGCGAGACGACCGAGGCCACCTCTTCCGACTTGAACATGGTCATGAACAGCTGCCATGAGGGGTGAAAGCGGGAGTGGAAACCCTCGAGAAGGACGGGACCGTTGGGCTGAGACAGTTCGGGTAGGTTGAACAGGATCTCGGCCTCGCGTGAGTTGGACACGGACGGCTTCTCGACAAGAACGCTCTTGCCAGCACGGATGGCGCGCACAGCCCATTCGTAGTGCAGAGCGTTGGGCAGCGGAATGAAGACACAGTCAATCTCGGGGTCGTCGAGGATCTCTGTGAGTTTATGATGCGTTAGAGGTGAGCAAGCAGCAAGCGTGCAGGGCCATCTCCACGACAGGAAGAGGAGGCAGCGCCGGAGATGGAGACATACCCTGATACGAATCCCGGACTTCGGGAATTCCATTAGCCTTGGCAAATGCTTCTGCCCTGGTACGATCACGCGCGGCGACGGCCTTGACAATGACTTCCGGATGCGATTTGGCGGGGATAATCAACGACATTGGCCTATTTCATACTTGAATTCCGATACGTTTGAGCGCAAACAGCGGAAATGCGATGCATTCCGTACAATTGACGAGAGTACTTACGCGATATTGGCAGCGCCCAAGATGCCGAACTTCAGGGCACCCTCGACCTTGGGGGGCGTGGGAGGGTTGAAGGCCGTCCACACGCGACTGAGAAAAGCTGCCATCTTGTCACTCTGCCGGGGTCAGTAAGTACGGCGAAGCTGAAGCCGGCGAGGAGGCACCTACTGCTGAAACTATTTGACCACTTGGTGTACTGTGCAAATATCCAGAAAACGGATTGTACGTTAATGCAACAGTTTAATGCGACAACGACATAAGAACAATCTTTACTGGAGCCTGGAGCCTGGAGCCTGGGCTTGGTAGGCTTATATGCGGCCAGGGTTGATTGTGTCCCTACGTTGGTTGCCGTGCTAGTTGGTCGTGGCATTGTCAAAAGCCCGGTGGGGTGGGCCTGGACCTGTCCACCTGCACTTCCTGCAGCTCGCGCAATGAAGCAGTGGCATATTAGCGAGGATGTCTGGTCATTCGCCCATCAGCTGATCGGCCATCCCATGTGCTACAATCTGAAGCTTGCTTCCAATCACCCTTGGGCATGCAGGCACCGGGCAGGGGTGTCAAAGCACGTTCGGCGATTTATTTGAGGTGTATGTGGGTTTCGCTACCCAAAACGTACATTAATCCATTTGGTCTCGACTGCTCGGACCAACAATCTCTCTTGTCGCAAAGTGTATTGCCAAAGCCAAAGGCCGTTAGGTAGACAGGCTTGTGGTCCCTTTGTTTCCTACCCCTGAGAACAAGCACAAATGACACGCCCGTAAGGGCCCGCTGCTCTTGCCGATACCCGTCTCTGACGCACTGTCTTCGTAGCTGTCATTGCCTGCCATCTAAATCCAATAGAGCCCTGTAGTCGCATCCCTGTCTAAACTTCTGTCCAATCATACGGCCAAAGGGTGTGACTCAAACTCTTGGGAGTGGGGGTTGCCTGTACAGTCAGCTATTTTTTACTCCCGCCTCTCCCTCGCATCGTCCACCCCCCCTTCCCCCAACTCCACATCCTCCCAAGCTCCCTGCGCTGAGCCAAGCAGTGACCTCGCTCTTCTGTTGAACAATCTGCCCCAACCCTTGGAGCGCGGTTGGCCATTGGTCCAGAAAGGCGATTTCGATCTATGACACTTGGCACGGCTGACTAGTAACCAGCAAGGAGTACAACGGAGCCCTGGAAGTCACGGCTGGCTGCAAATAACGACCATGGGTCCTATATTGAGCGTCTCAACCAAGATCGAAATCCAAGCATCGCCAACAGTTGTTCGCTCAGTGGTATGGACAATTCATCTCGCCCTTGCTTCAGCCCGTAATTAACCAAAGTCGCAAAGTTCATGAACTTTGCTGGCTACAAGCAGTGGCAGCCTAGCTGGAACATTGCCTCTAACGATGCGGAAAAGCAACCCCTCGATCTTATGGCAGGCGATCGCCTCGTTGTTAACATGGATGGAAAGGTGCACCAGCCTATCGTTGTGGTAAGCGCCGACTCCTCTACTCTTCTGATCCTCCTGCAAATGGCTTATTGAATGTATTGCTGAAATCTTTTTGTTTCCCTTTTTCTCGCTCTAGGAGAATTCACCTGCTGCATTCAAGTGGGAAGGCTCCTTTTTCGGTCTAGGCAGCGGCGTGCATCAATTCCATTTCAGCCCGAGCGAGGAAAACCCTGGAGGCACCACCTTTGTCCAAGGCGAGGACTTTCGTGGCATTTTGATAACGCTTTCTTCGCCCTGGTGGAAGTCGAAAGAGTTCGACATGTCACCCTGGGATAAGTTCAATTCGTGTCTGAAGCAGGAGGCCGAAAAGACCGGCCGTGCCTAAATAGGGATACTAAATCGTTCCATAAACAGTTTCCAATGACCACTCGATCTATGAGGCCATCTGTCTCGCCCAACATGCCATTGGGCAATCTAGTGCGGTATTTTGCCAACTGTTTGCACGATGCCAGCCCCGGGGCCGCGTGTATACTGTATTTAACGCATGAAAGACAGGCCGACTTCTGCTTAATAATTGATGTGTTTCCAATGTCGGAGCATGAAATTTAACTATCCAAACAGTATCGAACTATTGCAGCTACTACATTTGGCTTTGTAAAGCCTACTGAGCTTTGAAATACGTTCAAGCTCGGGTGACCTCTTGCAACAGAATAGGAATCTCGGGCAGTGGCTTCACCTGCTGGTTGGCCGTTGTGAACTTAGCCTTGGTGTTGCTGGTTCTCTGCGTGGAGTTTTCGTTTCGCGAGTTGCGCACCGCTTCGGCTCCGCGTTCCAGCATCTCCGCATTGTAGCCGGCCACGGCAGCCTTGACAGCGTCGATGTCCTTGCCATCAAGGTTGCTGAGGATCTTGCTGAGGTTCATGGCGTCGATAAAGGAGTGATAGCCACCCTCGCCACGGAAGGGCGTCATGGCATGTGCCGAGTCGCCGAGGAGGACGACGCGTCCCTCAGGCAGGCTGGTGAGCTCGAGGTCGCGCCAGATGTGCGGCTCCTTCTTGATGCCACTGGCAGGAGTCTGCTCGAAGAGACCTCGGAAGCGAGGGGGCATCTCGGCAACGAGCTTCATGACGTGCTCGCGCTTCTCCTCCTGCGTGGCAGTCTGTAGCCAATGGTCAGGTTTCTCGACATTGGGGTCCGGCTGCATGAGCATCCAGTAGTGACGCCCGGACTTGCCGTCGGGCAGCACGTGATGCAGGCCGCAGAAGTTCAAGAAGCCCATGCTGGGGCTCGCGTAGACGTAGGCGCTGTGACCAAGCTCAAGCTGCTGGACGAATGCGTCGCCTGACAGGGTCACCTCGCCGACGATAGCGGCAACGGGGACAAGCTTGAGGAGTTCTGACGCGGGCTTCTTCAACAGGCGTTCTCGGACTTTGCTACTGTTAGCTAACTTGCCCTCATTGTCATACACAGGGCCATGTGGTGGCATTCTCGACCTACCGGAGCTGTTGATGCCATCGGCACCAACCAGGATGTCACCGTGGGCCGTAGTTCCGTCCTCAAAGCTGACAGACACACCATCGTCATTGTGGTCAATCGTAACAACACGCTTGCCCCATTGGATTGGAACATTGGTTGACAGCCAGTCGCGGAGGCGATAGCGCTCCGCGCGCACAATCGGTGCCTCCGGAGTGTCCTATGAGGATCCAGAATCAGTGAAGGCTGAAAACAGAGGAAAACCTTGGTGTGATAGGAACTGACTTACTTCAACTCCCAGACGGCCGGGGCGGCCTGGGAAGTACAAGCCCATCTGGGCAGGCAAAGTCAGGGGTGCCAGGTGGTTCGTTGCCTCCTTCAAGTCGGCCATGTCCGAAGGGAAGCTTGCCTGGAGCTGGTCGACAATGCTAACACTGTGTCAACGCGACCGCCATAGGCGGCACAAGAACAGAGCCGGATGCACTCACGTGTGGATGCCTATGGCCCAACCCTGAAAGCGAGAATCGGCGTTCTCATCGCGCTCGAAAACTTCGAATGAAACGCCTTGCTTGCGAAGGCACTGGGCCAGACTGAGGCCGCCTAACCCACCACCTACAATGAGAACGTGCATAATTCCAGGGGCCCGAGTTACAAAGGTTTGATTTGTAAAGACAGAAGTAGGTAACAGTGAGTTGACTGGTGTGATTAATACAACAATCTCTTAGAAACTGGGAACAAATTGGGTTATGCAATCAAATTCAGCCGAGTCGAAGAGGATTGGGGTGCCATATAAAAGTATTGTGATCGTCTACGTAACATCAACTACATTTGATGACATTTTGGCTGGCAATGAAGCTATGGGCGTCTTGGCAGGGCGTGAGGCTGTCTCCCTTTCCTCTTTGGGTTGTGTTGATGGGCATGTCTAGATGCAAGGAGCAGGTATGCACGGTTGCCGAAAAGGCCGAACGCGTGCATCAGGAGACCTTGCAAGTTGCGCCGGGGTGTCATGCACCATCGGCGATTTCTGCAGGGGTGTAAGCCAAGACCAACTGTGCATCATGTCCTGGTTCTCGGTATGGGACGAAAGATCTGGCAAGGGAACATACTGCATGAAGCTTGGACCTGCAAAAAAACGCATCGGGTATGAGCACTGCGGCATGATAGCTCGACATGCTTGGCGATCTCTTCGTGATCCTTTCCCCCACTGAACCCCTATCATCGGCGACATCTGGATCCACCGTCATGGATGGCACAGATGTGGATGAAGAGTCTACACCCTTTCAGCATCTCACTATCGGCTATATCCACCTTGATGGTGTTTCGCCTTTTTGTGGCACTGAATGGCTTGTATTCCTGGAATGATGATACGATAGCCAATGTCGAGCTCAATGGGTTGACCATCAAAAACGGTTTTGTCCTCCACAAGCCAAGCTGCCAAAGCCTTCATTGGATCGGATTGTTCACGTATGCATTGAGCGTCACGTTTCAACATGTTGCGAATTTGCCTAGCCCTGCTGTCCGCCGTGGCATTGATGCATCCAAGCGTCCTTGCGGCGTCTCCATGCTCTCTGTGCTCCGCCGCCAAGGCTCATCTCCCGGAACAGGTCGCTTACGCGAGTGGTTCAGCGTATGTGGAGTCTCAAACAATCTACTATACCGCCTGGGAGAGAGGGCTATCACCTCACTGTGTCTTCACGCCCCGGAGTGCGGCCGATGTCTCTACTTTTGTCAAGTTGATTGCTGAGTTTGGCGCCCGTGAGGCTGATGGCAGCTACAAGCCCCAGTTTGCGGTACGATCCGGCGGTCATATGCTCTGGACTGGAGCGGCCAACATTGACGGAGGCATCACCGTCGATACTCGCCACTTGAATTCGGTCACTATTAGTGACGACAAGACCATGGTCTCGGTTGGGGGCGGGAGCGTGTGGAGTGACATATACCCACAACTTGTGCCTCACAACCTCACAGTCATCGGAGCCCGGGTTCCTGGCGTTGGAGTTGGCGGCTTTACATTAGGAGGTAAGGACTGTCATGAATTTCCTAAAAATTTAGAGCCTCTACTCACTCTCACAAGGTGGCAATAACTTTCTGTCACGCCGCCACGGATGGAGCTGCGACAACGTCTACGGCTACGAAGTGGTTCTCGCCAACGGGGAGATTGTCTACGCTACTTCATCGTCCCACCCCGACCTGTGGCTTGCACTTAAGGGCGGCTCGAACAACTTCGGTATCGTCACTCGTTTCGATGTCGCGGCGTACGAACTGGGCCTCATGTTGGGAGGCGTCATTGCTTACGAGTACACCCAGAGCGTCTTGGATGCCCAAGCCCAGGCTTGGAGCAATTTCATGAAGCCTGCCAACTTTGACGATGCAGCGCAGGCTGCAATCATCCTTGGCTTCACTGGCAATTTTTCTGTGGCAAACATGCTTTTCTACAGTGAGGAGGTGGCAAAGCCCGTGGTCTTTGATGGTTTTACATCCATTCCGTCGCTTCTCAACACGGTTACTCTTGAAAATGTGGACGAAACAGTTAAGAACTTTGGCGCTTCGCTGCCAGCAGTCGTAGACTAGTAAGTGCCATCTCAAAACCAAGTTGCAATCTCTAATCGTCCTCACAGCGCCGTTGAGCTGACCTTTACAACCCGCAACGGCGATGCCGCCTTTTACTCCAACTTGATCAAAATCTGGGAAAACAACATCCAAGTGCTTGCAGATACTGAGGGCATCAATGTCCAGTTCCTCATTCAGCCACTTCCAGTCACCAACGGTACCAATTCCCTCGGCATTGACGCAGGCATCACCGACGCCATTCTCTACGAACTCGTGGCCGTGTACACAAACAAGGCCGATACTCAGCTCGTGCAGAGTACACTCGATGGCATAATAAGCCGACAGACGCAACTGGCCAAGGAATCTGGGCTATACATGCGTTTCCAGTATCTGAACTATGCCGGTGTGTCGCAAAACCCAATCGGCAACTACGGTACAAATGCGACTCTTCAGGGCGTCAGTGCCAAGTATGATCCCGAAGGTTTGTTTCAGGATGCCATGCCTGGAGCTTTTAAGCTTTTCTAGGCCAGGGGATTGTTGGAAGAAGCATGTGTATGAATAATTTGGCTGCACATGCGGTTCTGATGACTCCACCTCACTGTCCCTACCCGGGAATGATTTCCTTCATAATGGCTTTTATTGTAGCTGTATTTAGTTCTGTATCGTTAAGAATGGCTTCTCTCCCGCATTCGCCTCTTGTGTCTATCCAAACGAATAGTGAAAGGTGTGAACACATTCTTGTCTCCCTATCTGCATTCGTCAATCTCCACCAAGACACTTTGAAACTGCTCACCCATAAAACATAGGCAACTATCCAAATAGAACGAAAGCAGGGCCACTGGAAGTGATTTCATTTTTTGAGTTGCAATATCCAATCTACCAGGCCTCGCGTCACGTCTGGTATCTTGCTTGCAAACTGCAGAACCATTGGCAGCTAGTGAGCGCCGTTCCTAAGATACTACTACAATCGGCTGGGTATGTTCACAGTCTATGATTTGATGTTGCATGAACTTTTGACGAGTTGATGGGTTAAAATAAGCTAGCTCTTTAGATAGAAAAACACAACTGATGGCACGGGCACCGCAACGTCCGACGTTCCAAACAAGTAGACCCTTCAAGGTAAGCAATTGGGACACATGTTCAAGTTTGTGCTTCGATTTCCTTTGGAAGCGAGAATTGGCTTCCAAATCTCTTAACGAGAAGCTTTCCAATTGTGTCTTTGTTGGGGTCATCCGGGTTCAGCGGATTGGTGGCATCGACGTCGCCGTGCCAGAATGTCGCGCACGACAGTCTCTCGCCATCGGCCTTGTTGATGACCCTGTGTTTGGCGCTTCGGTAGATGCCGCCGGACCAGCTCTGGATCATATCGCCACAATTGATGATGTAGACATCCTCCGTGGCCGGCACGGGCAGCCACTGCTTCGTCTGCTCGTGGAACACCTCGAGGCCATCCTTGCCGGCCTGTTGAAGCAGGACGGTGACACCGCCAAAGTCCGTGTGTGGGCCAACGCCAAACTGTCCAGGGGCAGTGGTGTTGAAGGCAGGGTAGCGGATCATCTTCATCTGTACAATTGGTCGTGTGGCAAACTCGTTGATGATGGCAGGGTCGCGGCCGAGACCCAGAAGCAGGATCTCCCAGATGGTCCGACCGAGCCTGCCCGTCGCTTGATAGTAAGACCAAACTGGGTCGTGGAACTTTTCCGCGGGTAAATCAGGCCAGACATTGGGGCAGTGAAATCCAGGAGGAATGACAACGGGCTCCTCCCGGCCGATGTAAAAGGCCTTTGGCATAGCGTTAGCAGTCGGTACAAGCGATACGTGGTGTTGCATTCGTAAGAGTACTTGTGTTTCAAAAAAAGTAAGGAAACCAGAATCATACCTCCTTTGCATCAGGCAGAGCATCACCCTTGCGAAGCGTCATGCCCGATTCCTCGTAACCTCTGCGTCCTTTGTTGTTGAGAAATGACAGCTTGATCTTTTCCTCTCGGGGAAGGCTGAAGAACTCCTTCAAGGCTTTCAGCAAGCTCTTCTGCTCCTCCATGGTTATGCCATGTCCCTTGACTTGGAAAAAACCAAAGTTCTTGCAGGCTTCGCGGACTTCAGAGACAACCTTGGCCACATCAGTCGGGGACGATGGGTTCAGGTACGGGGCAAGGTCAATGAGTGGAAATTCGATCTGGTTCGCCATTATGTTGACTTCTTCTGTGATGTACTAAAAATTTGGTAGGTTGTTTGAAGTAGAGGCTGCGTTCTGTATTACATCCTTTCTAGATCTGTCTGACAAATAAATGCTTCATATGAGAAATGGAGACCGTCTTCGATTCGAATGTTGGCGATGCAACCGAGCAGCCTCTCCTGATGATCATACGTGCTAAGAGCTCGTTCTAAGAACTGAATGTGGTCAAAGGATTATACTGCCGAATCTTCGGCGATATCAGTGCGCCCGGTCGGCAACTTTATGCTTGTCCTTCGGTCATATTATTACTAATACCAGTCAGGGTGACTGCTACAATAGTACAGATGGCAACGGTATGGTTTGTTGCGCAGTATAACGCCTGTATGCTTGGATCTACTGAACATGGTGCCGTTGTAGCGCCATTCGGGCAAAAGTCCGACATCGTGGCAGGGTGACATTACTTGAGAATGCATTCATCAACAGCAAATCAAGGTGGCACCATCGCTGAGCAATTGAAGTAACATAATCATCTCAGGGATTTCGGCTTAGAAGCTGTTCACGAGCACAAAGAGTCATAGCTTTGAAACCTGATCCTTCAGACACAAGTTCTTAGCGTAGTAAATCTAATGTTTTAGTATAGAATTGACAGGAGACAAGACAGATTTGTATTTTGTTTGTGTACAACCAAAATAAGGAGGGACTTGACCACAGAATGAAACTACATTTCTAATAAACATCACTGATGTACTGGTCGTTCTTGAACTTCTCGAACCACTCAAACGCCTCGTCCGGACCCTTTCCCGTCTTCTCCATCCAGATGCGTCTCCACGTCTCGCCGCAGCTCCTCCCGAGCCGCCCCGCGCTGCCGCAGATATAGATCTTGGCACCGTTCTGGAGCAGGCCCCACAAGCGATCGCGCATCTCCCACATCATGTCAGGCACGTAGCGCGCCCCCTGGCCCCTGTCAGGCCTGGAGAAGCAGGGGACTGTCTCCACAACCCCCTCCTTCTCCCACAGCTCGAGCTCCGAGCGGTACAGGTAATCCTTGTCCGGGTGTCGGCAGCCGAAGAGGAGCAAGGCGGGCCCGAGGGGGCCTTTGCCTGTCTTTTTGACGATGGAGCGCTCTTGGACGAAGGCTCGCATGGGCGCGATTCCGGATCCGGCGGCCAGCATAACGATCGGGGTTTCAGGGCTAGTCGGGAGCTGGAACCTGACCTTGGTCGGGCGGACGAGGCACTGGATGGTGTTTCCAGGTAAGCGCGCGGCCAGGTAGGAGCTTGCCACGCCACAGAACACGCCGTGTCCACTTGTTGCGGGCGCCTCGAACACGTCAAAGGTGAGACTGGCAACTGGGCAGCCCTCGGATGTGCTTTCGGGGGCTAACGGGGTGGACGAGATGGAAAAGAGACGCGGTGTAAGTGGAAGTAGCATGTCGACGTAGACACCGAATGGCAACTTCAGGCCCGGCACCTCCTCAAGCACGTCGATAACGGAGTATCTCAGGTCCAGCAGTGTCTGATATGTCTTCTCGCTTTGCATCTTGTCCAACTGCGTGAGCTCCGCGCTGCCCTCGCCAGCCGCTGCAGCCAGCGTTCCAAGCTGCCGCTGGGTGATAGGCACGGCCAGCTCAACGCTGTGGCGCAGGAAGTGCTCGATGGCAATGGGCTGCTTTGGCAAGAAGCTCTTGTTGCTCGACCGGACCACCATGAGGTCCTGCGCACCGAGGCTGAAGCGATTGAGAACACGGGAAATCACCTCGTCGGAGTTTTGCCCGTGCACGACGAGGTAGTCTCCCGTCCGGTACGAGGAGCCGGCCGGCAAGCGGATTTCGATGTGACGCTTCGAGTGCCCCACGGACGAGGCTGCCGATAGCTCCCGGTTGACGGTGACGACGCCAGTCTGCATCAGCTCTCCCTCGAGGAGCTGAGGTATCGTCTGCGACTTGTTCCTCTCGATATGGACGTCCACGCCCACCTGCTCGGCCTGTGCCTGGCTGGCTCTACCCGAGATGCTCACACAAAGCTTCTCGCTCCATACTTCCCACGGACCTAGGAGATCCCGCTTGACATTGGCGAAGCCAGGCTCGAAGATGCGCTCCGCGCCGAGCTGCTCGAGCTTCTCATCGATAAGCCGGGGAACCTTGTGGTAGGTATGAACCCAGTCACTGTTCCCAGCACCAAACACGGTGAAATTGACGCCGGCCGGCAGCTTTTCGCCCGACTTGGCCAACTTCTCGATCCAGTTGACAAACTTGATGGCATTGTACGGTGGCCTGCCCTCGTAGGATGGCGTAATTATGACACAAGGTCTGTCAGTCGGCAGCGATTCAATTGCCGAGTCCAGGTCTCGAATGTCGACAACCTCGAGGCCGAATCCAGGGGCAGTACGGCATAGGGATTGGACCAGGCTCTCACAGGTGCCCTGATTTCCGCCAAACAAGACAGAAATGGGCCTACGAGAGTCCGATGATGAAATGACTCCGTTCAGCCGCGCCGGCTCGACCTGTTCGGGGATTAAAAGCGTCTTGCCGGCCTGCTCGGCGACCACTCCTCCAGGAATGCCCAGTGTCAGAGTCCGCCCAGGACGGCGACGCGCTCGGATCTTCAGGTTGACAGGCTTGACACCCATCTGGCCGGTCAGCTTGAGCTCGTAATCGGGATCGACCTTCTCAAGGTTGAACTTTTGCAGCACCATGGCCATGCAGATCAGCATCTCCTGTTCTGCGAAGCCACGACCAATGCAGGCCCGCAGTCCATCGCCAAACTAAGATGGGACTCCATGTCAGCTTTGTTCAAGTTTGATACAAATTCATTCTTTCTGTCGGTATCTAGGCTGGGGTTTTGAAAGGAAGGGAGATGCATAATAGACACTTACAGGCTTCCAAGCATTAGGAGGCATTTTTTCAAATTCGGCGTCGAGCATCCGTTCCGGGCGGAACTCATCGGTGTCGGCTCCCCAAACATTGGGGTCGCGGTGGAAATGGCGCCAAATGCCCGAGACCATCTGTCCCTTTTTGATGAAGTACTTGCCTCCCAGGACTGTGTCTCGAGTAGAGAATCTGGTCAAGAGACTGACCGGATGCTGCATTCGCAAGGCCTCCTTCATACACGCATCGAGGTACTTGAGCTTGCGCAACATGTCATAGGTGACGACGCTGTCTCCGACAATCTCGTCGACCTCAGCCTGGGCCTTGCGAAGCGTCTCGGGGTTGCTGCATAGGTAGTAGTAGATGAAGCTGAGGGTGGAGCTGGTCGTCTCGTAGCCGCCGCCGAGTAAAGTGGGGATCTGATACAGGACATTTTCGAAACCCATCGTCTCGCCCGTCTCTCGGTCGACGCCGTGAATCATGACGTTGAGCAGGTCGTTGGCATCTGGCTTGGGGTTGTCAATGCGGTCTTGGACGATCCTTCGGCACAGATCGCGGATCTTGACAATATTTTCTTGGCGGTGCTGTTCATCCTTGTAATAATAGAAGCGGTTGAGGACATCGGGTCGGTTTGCTCGCCGGCCCGATTCAACAATGGCCTCCTTGAGTTCTTTTTGAAAGGGGTGAGGGTCCTCGGAGTAGAACTCGTTGAATCGGTATCCGTAAGCACAGAGGCCAATGGTGTCAAAGGTGAGACGCGACATGTCCTCAATAAGCTCGATCTCGTGGTCCGGCCCATAGCGATCCCACTTGAGGACTAGTTGCGCCGCAATATCCTGCCTGTTCCCATGGTAAGACGCGGAAGACTTTGTCAGCAGTGAACTCGCCATACACGGGAAGGCAGCTAGTACTTACATGTCATCGAACATCTTGCTCAACCCTACAGGGCCTATATCAGAGTAGGTTAGACACCGTCTTCGTCACATCATTTCTACCCGTTTAGAGCCAAGGAGAGTCTCATCATACCTAAAGCTGGCACTAGTAGCCTATGGGCCTTATTCCAGGCCTTTGACGTCGACTCGGCCGAGAAGAGACCGTCACCAAATACAGCTCGCATCTCCTGGTGGAGACGGTGGGTGAATTTGATGAACCGACTGTCGTCGGCCATCTCGTTGACGAGCTCTCTGCTACCGACAAAGACACGGGGATACGTCATGCCAAGATCCAGCTGAAATATGGGCGCATATTTGTCCATCAACTGCCAGTAGGTACGCACTGGGAGCACAGCGTCCAGGTCAGCGAGGTGGCCGACGAGGCCAAAATAGTGCTGATGCGGTGGTGACGGGATGGGGAGCATCTTGGTATGATCGATGATTTCCTCTGGGGAGTCGTCTAGCGTGGCATTTCCTTCAGCAGTGTCCATTGGGCACTTCGAAGTTGAACTGCTTTCGGCAATTTGCACCGGGCACTGCATCGTTGTGGTGACCCCCATTTTTGGCTGTAGCAACGCACAAGCGGCTGTATGAAGAAGGGAGAAGACTAAGGACTGTTGATTGAAAACAAGTAAAGAGTGTCAAGACAAGTGATTAACGTAATATTGAAACACTAAGAAGTGTCAAAGTAGAGAAGGAGGATACAGCAGTTAAACGTCAACTAGCTAAGACGGCGGATGGTGAGGCAAGATTCGATAGAGAGCACTTTTGTCAAAGAATTCCTGGGGACCGAGAGGAGATGAACCATTGTACACATCTGTTCGCAACAGACAATCAGGTGCCATCTGTAGGGAGACCTCATCCCTTGGCACGCTCGCGATGGCACGTTCCTCCCAGCTGGCTGGGTGGCATCACGATATGGAGTTGTGGGGCGCAGAAGCAAGCCATGGTCATTGTCATCCGTGTTTGAGAAAAGGATTGGGGTTGGCCGATCCAGGGTAGTGAGAGACAGGGGTTGGCGGGGGCTGCGTCTGGGGTCGGCGCTATGCAGCCTAGGGGCAGGGATGAGTCGGGCATTCGGTGGTTTACGCAGGGTCCTGGCCACGCACTGGATGTGTGGGGATTCGGTGCTCAGGGGTGCCCATCGCCAAGCCTCATGGCAACGCGGCGAAGTTGGAGCCTCGAATGCTCGGATCTGAGCCCCATGTCGACTTACTTTGGTGCGTGGACAAGGGATCATGGGCTAACGAGGTATCGTACTGGTGGCTCGGCGTCAGGAATTGCTAAATTCCCTGTGATACTTAGAAACGGCGTGTCGGCCTGGCATAATGATGAATAGTTTGCCTTCCAATTTCCCGTGTTGTGCCTCAAACTGATCTGACAATACCTGCATAACTTGCTCTGCAAATCACCACACACACACACACACAAACACCTCAATCCTCTTCCATTCCGTTGCTTCGCACCATGCCGTCGGCCAATCCCGCGGCGAGCCTGCCCAAGACGCAGACCGCCATTGTTGCCCAAGGCCCCGGCCAGCTCGCCATTCAGCAGGACGTGCCCATGCCGGCCCTTGCGCCTGACATGGCCATAGTGAAGACGGCCGCTGTGGCCATCAACCCGGCCGACGCCAAGATGCTCGACTACAGCGCCGCCAGCGGCGCCATCATCGGCTACGACTTCGCTGGCACCATCGTGGCCCTCGGGGCCGACGCCCTCGCCGCGGGCCGCTTCGCTGTAGGCGACCGCGTCGCCGGTCTTGTCCACGGTATGAACAAGTTGCAGCCTGATGTGGGTGCCTTTTCAGAGTACGTTGGCGCCTGTGCCGACCTGCTACTGAAGATTCCCGACCACATGAGCTTCGAGCAAGGCGCCAGCTTCGGCACCGGTGTCGCGACGGCCTGTCTGTCCATGTTCAAGGAGCTGGGCGTGCCTGCGTCCCTCGAGCAGCTAAGCAAGGGCGAGCCTGCTATTGGTGAGCAGCTCGAAGGCCGAGAGTTTGTTCTGGTAGCTGGCGGCAGTACTGCTACCGGTACTCGTGCTATCCAACTGTTAAAACTGTGAGTTGCTTTGATTGACACAGGACATTGTCAAGACACCAATGGATGACCTTTTGCTAACTTACATGTAGTGCTGGCCTCCGGCCCATCACAACATGCTCGCCGTCCAACTTCGACCTCGTCCTAAAGTTCGGCGCCGAGAAGGTGTTTGACTACCGGAGCCCAACCTGCGCCGCCGACATTCGCGAATACACCGGTAACGAGCTGGCCTACACCTTCGACTGCGTGACTCAAGCCGACACGACACAGTTGTGCTACTCGGCCATGGGTCGTGCCGGTGGCCGCTACGTTGCGCTGGAGCCATTCCGAGATGCAATCGCCCAGACCCGTGACTTGACCATCGAGCCATCATGGGTCATGGTGCTCACCATCTTCGGCCGCCAGGTCGCCCTCGACGGTGACTACGGCAGAGAGGCTCGTCCCAAAGATCGCGAGTTCGGTGCCAAGGCATTTGCAGCCGTTCAGGCGCTCCTAGATCGCGGCCTGATCGAAACCCACCCGGTCAAGCCTATGCCTGGAGGATGGGATGGCGTCGTCGAAGGTGTCGACATCATCCGCACACAAGCTCTATCTGGCCACAAGCTGGTTTATTCTGTAGCGTAACAGATTTTGAACATTGAAGACGGGTCTTTACTTGTCCGGTGGAGGGAATTAGAGACCAGCCACGATCGTTTCTCTTGGAGAGTTTGGATGTGTTAGTATATGTATCCCTGTTGGGGATTTATGTTTGATATTGAAGAAATGTACTCTTCTCTCCAATTGTGTTCCAGCAATATCAATAGCTAGCGTTCGCACCAGCGCCGTATCTCTCAGGGCCTCCTGACATTTCCAGTTTCCCTCTCCACTAGTCTCTATTTTTTGGCAGCTTATTACTCTCCAGTTTGCCGAATTTGAAGCCGAAGATGTTAAGTTCATGTTGTCGAGACCAAACGTAGATATAGATTTTGCACCCTGTTAGCGCATCGAACTGGCATCATCAATAGACAATATTGAGCATGCCACTGGCAAGTTTGCTGGATGTGGTCGCATTCATCACGGTAACATTGTATTCATCGTAAAACCCTGAGACAAGACAACTTCCAAGGAAATCCTTTTGCATCCTGACCCAAGTACCATCGTAAAACCCTGAGACAAGACAACTTCCAAGGAAATCCTTTTGCATCCTGACCCAAGTACCGTACTTGGGTTGTTAAACATTCAAAATACTGCTGCAGCCATACCTACACGATTGCAACCTTCGGAGTTGTCTATCCACAAGGCTAACTCCAGTGCTTCCTATTTGCTACTTGAGAGAAACAGAGGCGATGCGTACAGAGTGAAATCATGTGCTACTTATGTAGTGGTATCCTCTTTGGTCGAGTGCAACTCAATATGAACGAGGCATGTTCAACCGCACTAGTTAGCTCATGATCAAGGTTTGGCTGGTACCCCGTTTAGGCGGGCCTAGCCATGGGTTTGAGCTTCGGCTATACCGTTCGAGGCAGCGTGTCAAATATCCTATCGTCAACCGAGCAGTCAATTAGTTGGTTCGGATAGTCGAATAATCCAAGCTTGGCAAGGCTTTCGTTTGAGGATATGACAGTTGAAAAGGGTATAGATAGAGAAGAAAAGAACAAGAAATGATACCTAGTATAAGAGAAAGCAACATTTTCATGTTTGAAGTTTAAGAGTCAAGCGTGGGAGACCTAATGTGGTAATCATAGGACATCGACACTATTCTCGAACCTATCCACTTGTGCAGCTACTGACAACTTATCTCGAGACATGTTATGGTCTTGATGATGCATATAGCAGTAGGCCTTTCCCACAACACGATACTCGCTACCCATTCCTCCTAGAGTTTTCTGACGGCTTGCAAATTCCATTCTACCATAGAGTATGTTTTATTCTTAACCGACTAGAGTCAAGACTCGGTAGTTTCACCATTAATATAAGTTCTCTACATGGCGAACAAAAGCTGATTGGCGTTGCTTCCATGAAGTGCAAGTTTTCAGGTTCGATTGGAAAAGAGACCCGGACATTTGCAACCGGCTTAAGCATTGAAACTAGGACAGCAGAATGGAAATGGGTCTAGAAATTATTAGTTGTAAACTGAGTTTTGATGAATCATCTCTTCAAGATGACACACATGTCATAATGGTAGACTTTTGGCAAGGTGATCACGTCGAAACGTTTAATGCCTCTTAAGTATGCTGTCTACAGGGTAGCCAGCTTCAGGATCCGTACTAAGCCTCCTGCCCCGAACACCATACATAAGTATGGATGCATACATATTATCTTGCTTGCTACCTTTACCAGTTATAGCCTAAGAAATTCAATCAACTCGCCTTGTTAAGAAGATGGAAGAAATAAGACATCCGTAGTCAAGTTGGTGCTGAACCCCAACGAGAGAAAAGCGAATAGTCATTATGATGAACAAAAAGCGTAGGATTGACAATCTAACTACTACGCGTCTACTATGAGACCGATATAGAATCAAAACTCCTTAAACCCTTGCTGCAAAGCGCTAAATCCATAACATGAATGAAATGTCGCTAAACTCAAGCAGAAATCAAGATCGCATCCAGTAAACAGCAACAAAAGACATGACTAAACAGAAAAAAATACAATCCGACAAAAGGAAATTGACATTGGGAAACAGACGACGTTATCGTCGTGACTCGAATTTGACCCCTTCAGAACTGCTGCCCTCGACTGTGACATCCTGTCCAGTCAGAAGATAGGCAAACCCAAGAGACTTGATGCGCCCAATCCATTGGAGTCCCGGCATCGTCTCAAGCCCAGAGCCTCCGCGCTGCTTCTCGAGGTAGTCCCGCAAGTCAGCAACCTGAACCACGATATCGCTCTGGTGATGAGTAAATCTCGCTTTAGCTCCTTCTACATTCTGGAGCAAGGCATTGCGAAGGTTCTCGGCAGCCTCCGCGGCATTCGTCATGTCCATGCGGCCATCCCAGCCAGCCATGTCAGGCATGATGTTCGACACGTCGACAAGGCTGACGAACTCGTCCAGAACCTCCTTTGGAGAAGATGACTGCGCGGAGGGAAGGAATCGATGGATCCAGGTGGGCACGCCAAGAGCCTCGGAAGATCGCTCGAGGATCTGCTCGCTGGCCCACCGGGTAGCGATGTAACCACCACTGCTGTCCATAGGCGGCGGGTAGGCGGCGGCCGAAGTCTCGTCCTTTGTGCCGCGGGGCATCACACCGATGGAGGACATATAGTGAATAGGAATCTTGCGCGGCGTTGCCAGTTTGATGAGCTCTCGGGTCGCATCGACGTTGGTGGCGCGGAGCACGTGGTAGTTGTCCCAGAACGACCGAGCAGCACCCATATGAAGGATGACATCGACGCTGCCGGCCAAGCTCAAGAAGTCCTGTTCCGAAAGACCCAGCAGCGGTGAGGTCAGGTCACCGTTATGTTGAACAATCTTGTTGGAGACGGGCAGTCGGGGGCCGTCGGACTGCTTGTCGCGCACAGCGACGGCATGGATCTTGCCAATCGTCGTATCCTGAATAAGCTGCGGCAGGAGACGCTTGGCGAGGAAGCCAGTGCCGCCTGTCACAAGCACAGTCTTGGTCTCTTGGCTACCGACGGGGTGTCCCCTGGCATTGCCAAGGAAGCTGGGAATAGTGGGCGGAACAGTCTCTTGCTGCCAGTCGATAAGTTCAACCTTGATGCTATCATCTACCTTCTGTGCCATCTGGCCAAGCGTGTAGGCTGCAAGGAGATCGGCAAGAGGGATGGTGACGTTGAACATGCGACGGATGCGGGCTTGCAGGCGAATGGCGAGCAGCGAGTTACCACCGACGAGGAAGAAGTCGGTCGAGGACCCGATATTGAGGCCGAGCTCCTTGTTGCCGAGCACCTCCTCCCAGACTTGCTTGAGCTGTTCCATTGTCGCAGACAAGACTTCGTCATCCTCGGCACTCTTGGTACGCACCGGCAGTGGCATGGCAGCAATGGCCTTGCGGTCCACCTTGGAGTGGTTGGTCAGGGGCAGCTTGTCGAGCGGGATGGCCAAGGCAGGGATCATGTACTGTGGGACGGGCAAGCGGCTCAAGACATTGGCCAGGAAGGCTTCCCTGTCTGCAGTCCCGTGGTTGGGTGAGAACACAACGTGGGCAACCAGAAGGCCGGGGTCGCCTTCGCGCAGGGTGACGACAGCTTCCCTGAGTGCTCCGCCCGCAGTGGCCAAGATGTTGCTTTCGATATCGTCCAGCTCGATTCGGAGACCACGGATCTTGACCTGGTTGTCGCCGTTCATACGGCTGTGGAATACCATGGCACCGTCCTCCCGTAGATGGCCGATATCACCAGTGCGGTACATGCGGGTCCAGCCGTTGGCGTTATCTTCGGGCGTTGCGAAGGGATTGGCAACGAAATGCTTGTCCGTCAACTCCTTGTTCTTGAAGTAGCCCTGGGACACACCGGCGCCTCCGATGCATAGCTCGCCGGGCATACCGGCTGGGACCGGCTTCAGCTGCTCATCAACGACATAAGTAAAGTAATTGGGGAGGGAGTAACCGCAGGGGATGCGTCCGCCGCTCATGCCATCGTGGTCACGGTACTCAAGCTCCATCTTGGTGGAGGAGATCGAGATTTCTGTCGGGCCGTACGAGTTGTAAACGTGGAGCTGAGGCAGCTCGAGAGCGGCGAACTGGTCTGTGACCAAGGCGGACATAGACTCACCGCCACCGAAAGCAGCGCGCCAGGAGGTAGCATGCTTGAGATTCTCGCCGCCGAACTGCATCCACAAGAGGTACTCGGACGGGGTGGCCTTAGTGTATGTGATTGAGTACTTCTTCATCAGCTCCGTAATGGAAAGGGGGTCGCCGCGCTTGTGCGAAGGGACGATATACACAGTGCCACCGTTCACCAGGCCGGTGTAGATCTGATCGGACGAGTGGTTGAAGGTGAAGGCGCTTTGCTGCAGCACACGCTCGGCGCCCAGCTTCCATGTTTTGGTGTAACCCTCAATCTCATTGCGAAGGCCTGCGTGTGTGACCCTGATGCCCTTGGGAGTGCCCGTAGAGCCTGAGGTGTACAAGATGGCCGCGGGGGACTTGGCATCGGCAACGTTGCCGACCTGCGCCAACGGCTGGCGGCCAATAGTAGAGACGTTGATTGTGACAGCCTCTGGCACGTTGAGATGCGGAACATCCTGGACCGTAGTATTATCGGCAAGCACTGCGGCGGGCTCGCAATCGACTGCCACGGCAGCAAGGCGAGGCAGGGGATTGCGCAGATCCAGGGGCACGTAGATAGCTCCGAGGCGCATGATGGCCAGCATGGAGCAGACCCAGTCGGAGGCTGCGGTCTGGAAGACGAGAACACGTGAACCTGCGCTGACGCCAGATCCTTCCAAAGATTCCGCGATGGCGCCAATCCTCTTGATCATATCAGCATAGGTTAGGCTCTTACCGCTGTCGTCGACAAGAGCAGTCTTGCCGGGGTTCTGCTGGGCAACCTGGTCAATTCGATGCGGGAGAGTTGCAGGCCAGTCAGACTTCAGAGCCGGGCCTAGAGCCGTTTGTATTAGTCGAAATTCTCAGATATGAGTAGTATAGCTTCAGGATTACTCACCGCGGCCGATCTTGGTAGCGCGAGCCAGTTGCTCCTCGCTGAAGAGAGGCGTGTCCTTCAAAGTCAGGGACGCATTGCGGGAAAGGGCATCGAGAAAATGGACATAAGTGTCAAGGATTAGGTTCGCCGCGGTCGCGTCATAGAGACCCTTCTGGGTGCGGAACATGACGAGCGCATCCGAGCTACCAACCGTCACGTCGAGCGTCAGGTCATAAGCAGTTCGCCCCGGGTGGACTTCCTGGAACTCGAACTGGGTGTTGCCCCAGGGATGCTTCTCCTGCGCACCCTGGCGATAGTCGAAGAAAGCCTGGAAGAAGGGACTATGGGTTGAAGAGCGGACAACGTTTAGCTCCTTGAGCAAGACATCAAAGGGCAATCGGGAGTTGGCGAGGGCAGCATAGGTGACGTCGCGAGCTTCGGAGACTGCTCTGGCGAAGGACTGGTTCGGCTGGCGGCGGAAGCGCAGGGTCAGCAGATTGAGGAAGAAGCCGATGCTGTTGATAACGTCGCTGTCGGTGCGATTGGCATCAGCAATGCCGATGGTGAGGTCCTGGGCTTGGGTGAAGGAGAAGAGCATCGCCTTGTAGGCAGCGAGGCAGAAGTGGAAGGGCGTGGACCGCTGGGCCTTGGAGACGGACTTGACTCGTGACATCAGCTCGGGCGAGAGACGAGCCGAGACCTGGTGGACTCCGAAGTTCCTCATCGTGGTTCTGGCAGCGGTTCGGGCCATGGGGAGGAGGGGAAGAACCGGGGGCTGCTCTCCAGCCGGGAATACACTCCGCCAGTACTTGAGCTCGTCGTCCATCTCACCATTCTCGTAGGCCTGGCGCTGGGCGCGGGAGAAGTCGGGGAACTGGCGCGGCGCTGGACCCAGGGACTGGCCGTTGTAGGCCTTTTCGAGGTCGGCAATGAAAATCTGGAAGCTGACGCCGTCCATGATGATGTGGTGGTAGTTGAACAGGAAGTAGTGTGAGGACGGCGACAGCGAAAGGACGACAAGGTCGATCAGCTCACCGCTCTCGAGGTCGAAGACGTGCTGCTGGATCTTGGCGTACTCGACGGCGACCTCGTCGACCGACCGGATCTTCTTGTGTTGCAATCGGACGGGCGAGTTATGGAGTACCTTTTGATACGCCTGGTCAGCCTCAGTCTCGTGCTCGACAAAGCATGTACGCAGCGCCTCGTGCCGCGCCGTTACCATGCGGACCGCCCTCTCCAGGTCTCCGATGCGGAGGTTCCCAGCGACGTGGTAGTAGAAGGCCACGTTGGACGTCGTTGGATCCTCCAGTAGGAGTCGCAGAAACCAGAAGCGAGATTGACCAAACGAAATAGGCTCACTCTTTAGGAAGGTTTTGGCAGGCGGCGCTTGAGCTTGGGCCTGGGTCGGCTTGGAAAAGTAGTCCTTGCGGTCAGGCGAGGCGCTTCGCGACGAGAGTTGCGTCATGGGCGTCGACTCGCTGCCGAGGTTGTCTCGGCTCTCGGAGCCCGAGTTGTAGTCGGACGCGGAGCTTGAGGGAGCCGAGTCCGGGGTGGGGATCTCGACCACCGGCTTGGGCTTTGTCTCGACGACTGCAGATTTAGCTGGCTCTTCAGCGGCTCCGGCATATGATCCGAGGAGGTCCTCGGGGAGCTTCTCGAGCGCCCGCTCGCAGATCTCAATGACGGAGGCGCCTCCAACAATCTTAAGGACAGGAATGTCGACCTTGAGCTCCTTGAGGAACCACGATCGGATCTCGACAGCCACCAAGGAGTCGACACCCAACTCGACGAGGGAGGTTTCAGGGTCAAGGGCGCCGTCGGTAAGCTGCAGAATCACACAGACCCTGGCCGAGAAGCATTCTATAGACAATTATCATCCGTTATTAGTGGAAAAGAATAACTCAAAATCAGAGCCTGGGGACTTACGGATAAGGATTTCAAGTGCATTCTCCTTCGATATGGCTCGAGCAAGCTGTTCGGTGACGGGAAGAGTGTTCTTCTTGCCCTGGGATCCAGAATCGGCCTCGGTGTTGTTGGCTTCGATGATGCAGTGAGAGAAACGAGGGTTCTCGAACCACGGGCCCTGAATCTCCTCGTCGTCACGGATGGTGCGGATACCAGTCGTCACGACGGCCTCAGGGATCGCCAATCGGTCCTTGGGGGAGGGAAATCCGGCGTAGATGGTCTCAGCGAACATCTGGCGGAGCTCAGTCTCGGAGATGGCCATCAGGCCAAACCTGTTCAACTGGTCCATGACCGCCTGGCCGGCCGTCTCGACGTACCCAATACCGGCTACACGGCCGATATCGAAGGTCGAGGCAGCTAGACCACGACGACGTCGCTGTCTGGCAAGGGTGTTGAGGTAGCCATTGGCGGCGGCGTAGTTGGATTGGCCGGAGTTGCCGATGACACAAGCAGACGAGGAGAAGAGGACGAAGAAGTCAAGCACCTGGTCGCGGAAGACCTGCTCGAGGTTGTTGGATCCGTCGATCTTGGGACCAAGGACTTTCTGCATGACGTCGACGGACATATTGGAGAACAAACAGTCATGGAGGACCATGGCACCGTTCGCGACACCGGCGATGGGCGGGCAAGAAGCCTTGATGGTGTCCACGACCGCGGTGAGCGCCTTCTTGTCAGTCACGTCGCTATAGAAAGTTAGCAAGATTTGAGTGGTTATCAGGGGTGGGTAGGAGATAGAAGCTGGCTGTCACGTACAGAGAGAAGACCTTGACAACGGCGCCCGAGTCTTTGAAAGATTCGAGCCAGGTTGGGTCAATCTTGGGGTTACGACTGGTCAAGCACACGTAGCCAGCGCCGTTGGCCACCATCCATTCGCAGAGCGACCGACCGATCTGGCCGGTAAGACCGACCAAAAGATAGGTCTTGTTACGCGAGAAGAGGCGCTGCGCATCGAGGGGCCGCACGTTGACCTTGACCTGGCCGTCCGAGGGCCATCGGATGGCGCTCGTGGGCTGAACCAGCGTTGAAGAATCGTGAAGCTGCTCGAGGTCAATAACCAGTTCCTCAACGTTCTCAGAAGTCTCGATGCTGGAGACTGCATCGCGGAGACGAGCCGCAATGTGCTCCGTCTGCGCACCATGCTTGGGCAGCAGAGAGCTGTGGCGGGCAAAGTCAGTCGCATTTAGGGTCTTGTATCCGGTAGGAAGCACGTCGGCGATACTGACACTCAGCTCACTGGGCTGGGTAGCAGCGCTGGCTGTCAGGTCAAGCAGATGGGTGGCATGGACAGGCTGAAGTAACCTGCGCACGATGTGGCGAGGAGCACGAGGATCCAGCTTGATCCAGCTAAAATCCTGCGTCTCATCGGCACTGGTAACGTCGCAGGTCACGGTCACGCGAACCTCGCGGCCCGCAGCACGCCGAGATAGTGCTGCGGTGAGCAGTCGATGCTCGCTCGAGCCGTGGACCACAAGGCTGCTGCCAGCGGGTATAGCATCGATGATAGACGCGGCAAGAGCCTCGTTCAAGACACCAACAAGCAACTTCTCGGCTGGCACGGCAGCATCGGGCGCTGGCACCGTGGCAACAGCAGCTGTCTCGCGAGAGTTGGTGGCGGAGAGCGCAATTACAGGGGCGTTGGTGCCGTCCTTACCGACGGACAGATACAAGTAGGCGTCCGAAGCAATCTGCAGGGCCATCAAGCTCGAGGACTCGACCTTGACCACACCTTTGCCATCCTTCGCCGCGGAAGAGTAGAGGTCTTGCACCACGCTAGGGGCCGCCGCGCTAGCCGACAGGGCCACGGAGAGGTTGGAGCTCGAGAGGGGAATGTCGGTGCTGATGCTACGCTTGGACGAATTGAGTCGGGCATTCTGCTCGTATCTGTCCACGAGACGGGGGATCTTGAGCTGTCCGCGGTCGAGGAACGCTTCAGGTTCCTTGGACCACAGGAACTTCTGGTGCCGCTGCCTGACTCCAGGCGTCTCCCACTCGTCCAGGGCGCATTGGCGGAGCAGGTACTCTGCAATGGTCTTGGGGAGGTTGTGGCTGAGCTCGGAAACGTCGAGGTGGTTCATGCTGATGTGGCCGGCTTCGTGGCTCATGGCACGGCTGAAGGTGATACTGGCCATGTGGTAGGGGTTGTCGATCATGGCGCCGTGGGTGATCCAAAGAATGTGCTTGGCAAGCTCGTAGAGCCGGCGCAGGCCGTCCATCTTGGCAGCCGTGATGCCCTTGAAGACGGGGGCGTCGAGATCCACAAGGTTTATGAAGGTGCTCATGGGGCTCAGAGTCCTGGCCTCTGCCTCGGTTGGTAAGCCATTGAGGACGGTGATGTTGCCGCAGAAGCGTGCGAGGTGCTCCGAGACGTCTTCGGCGAGCTGGGCGCTCTCGAGGCTGTCGTTTCCAAGGATGACAAGGCTGTCGATGTAGATGGACTTCGCCGAGCGGGCCAAGGGACGGCGCAGGAAGTTGACGGAGTCATCCACTGCCTGCGCGGCAATGATGGACAAAGGCCACGCCAGGTTGTCGATCTCTGGGGTGATGTTGTCGACGCCGGAGAAGCCGGTCTTGCGCAGCACCGAGTGCCACTCGCCAGGTGTGATTGTAGGCGCGTACTTGCGGCCATCGTCAACACCCAGCCACCAGCCCGAAAGGCCACCCATGATGTTGCTGAAGCGAATGGATCCGTTGTTGGTGATCTCGAGCAACATGAGGTAGCCACCGGGCTTCAGCAGCTGCCGGGTGTTCTTCAGCGTCTCCTCCAGCACGGCCGTCGCGTGCAGGACGTTGGAGGCGATAATGATGTCGTAGGAGCCGGCTTCGTAGCCCTGGGCAGCCGGTGACTTCTCAATGTCGAGCGTCTTGAACGTCATCTTGTCCTTGAAGTCCTTGAACAGCTGCGAGGCCTTCTCGAAAAAGCCAATCGACACATCGGTGTAGGTGTACGAGGAGAATTTCTGGCCGATGCTGCCCAGAACCGCCTTGGTAGCACCACCAGTACCGGCACCAATCTCAAGAATACGGCAATGGGGGTAGCGGTGGACGATCTGCTGCATCATGCCGGCAAGGAAGTCGTTATACCGCGCGAAGCCAAGACCCTGCTTGTAGAAGTCATCGAGCAGGTTGTTGGGCAGCATGTGCTCCAAGATGGTCGTCTCGCCGCGCACGGCAGCGGGGATGTTCTCGCCGACGGCCGAGATGAGCCTGATGTCGACGTTGTCCGCGTATCTCCCGATCAGGGCCATAATGTCGTCGCGGGTGTCTGCGGCCCAGTCCCCTCTGATGTAAGGATGCGTGCCGTTGGCGGCCATCTCCAGCACATTATCCACGTAGTCCCGGAGTGCAAGGTGGTGAGGCTGACCCTTGGCCCAGTCTTCATCGCTGATCTCCTTCTTCCAGCTGCGCACGTAGTAGTACGAAATCCTCTCGCAGGCGACACCAATCTCGGCCTCCTCGGTCGTAGGCCGGACACCTGCTGCCACGGAGGCGCCGTCTGGCGAGGCCACGTCCATCTTGGTATGCGAGAACAAGCGTCGGTCGTCGGCCTCGGTAGCGGGAGCGAATGGCTTGATGGTCAGGTCCTCGACCTGGACGAGCGCCTGCTCTCCGTCCTCGGTGAAGAGATCAATGCTGGCCGAGAACACGTCCGAATCGGCCAGAACAGCAGATACGGGGATAGGGATCGAAGACAGGGGTAGTGCCGCGCAAAGCTCAGGGTTGATGCGGATGGAGCGGATTGAGGTGGGAACGTGGAGGGACCACAGACGCTCGTCACCAGGAGCGGAGTAGGCAAGCATAGATGCCTGGAAGGCAACATCAAGCCAGGTGGGGTGCACCAGGTACGTGGTGGCATCGTCATCTGCGTAGTGATGGCTCAGGACCTGCACCGAGGCCTGGTTGAGCCTCCTCTTGGTCGACGACATGGTCCTGAAGGGGCCCGCGTAGCCGTATCCAAGCTTGCCTAGCGAGGCATAGAAGTGGTCAACGTCAACATCGGCCATGGACGCCGTGATGAGAGGCTTGGAAGACAGAGCATTGATGCTCGACTCGCCGTAGACGATCTTGATGCGCGCTCCGGCCATCAGCTCCATCTCCTGTTCGGTTCCGTTGCTGGGGCACGAGTAGCAGGAGAAATCGGCCACGGTGGTGCCTCCAGGCCTCTTGGAAGACTGAATGGCCGTCAGAGTGACAAGGGTTTCGACGCCCGCGTTGGAGTCGTCCTCAAAGGTGATGGCTCGGGGAATATTGAGATCCAGGAGCTCAATTACCTGCACGGGCTGCTCCGCGGCAAGCATCTTGGCCGCCTCGAGGGCCATGGCGACGTAGCCAGCTGCCGGGAAGACGCACTGGCCTTGAAGCTGGTGACCCTCGAGCCAGGGGATTTCCGACACCTTGAGCACGTTATTCCAGCGGCGGTCTCGCTCGGTCGAATCAGGGCAAGGCGTGCCGAGCAGCTCGTGGAACGCCTGAGATCGGCCGCGGATCTTGCGGGAGCGGCGAGACTCGAGCCAGTGCGTTCGGTTGTGGTTCCACTGGTATGAAGGAAGGTCAACCATGAGCTTGGGCTGAGTCGTGATGCCCGAGGCGAGATTCTCGTACGTCCGGAAATCCACGCCCTGAGCACCCAGGTAGGTCCAAACGAAGCCGAGGGCTTCCGAAAAGGCCTCGACATCGTTCTTGCCACGGCTAAGAACACCAGAGTACGGAAGAGGCGTCGGCCGGACGTCTGCAACGTTCTGCGTCGCGGGGCCCTTGAGAGCAGGATGAGGTCCGACCTCGAGAGCATAGGTCAGGCCAGGATCACTGGCAACAGCGTTCTTGACGGCGTCGGCAAACAGCACAGCGTTGACCATGTTGTCCCTCCAGTACAGGGAGCCGAGCTCCTCGCTGGCCTCAACGGCCTCCTCGCTGGGCTTGACACTCGAGAACCAGGAGCAGGACGTGTCTCGGTCAGTGTTGGCCTTGACTCCGCAGGCCTTCAGGGCCGCAATGTACGGGTCGCTGCATGGCAGCATGTGGTGGGAGTGGTAGGCAGTATCAACCTTAAGCAGGCGGGCAAACTTCTTCTCCTCGTCGAAGACCTTCTTGGCGTGAACGATGGCATCGGCGTCTCCGGACAGGGTGACGCTGGCCGCCGAGTTGTGGGCGGCAATGGCGACGCGGCCCTTGAACGCGCGCAGGTTGATAAGCTCCTCGGCGTCTTCCCACGACGTACCGACAGCCAGCATGGAACCCTTCTGGCCTCTCTCGGCGTTGCCAGCGAGACGAGCAAACACACCACGGTAGTAGGCAACACGGATGGCATCACGGTCCGAGAGGAAGCCCGCGGCGTACGCGGCGCCTATCTCACCAGATGAGTGGCCGACTACGGCGCTAAACTTGATTCCAGCAGCCTTGAGAAGATCAACAAGAACAATCTGCACTGCTGTACACAGCGGCTGCGACAGTGCAGCCTCGGTGATGCGTGACTTGTCGGCACCAGCGAGCATTTCGTCCTTGATACGCCACTCTGGACGGTCAGCTGCCGGGAGACTGGACAGCGCATCCTCGAGATGCTGGATCCTAGTGCGGACAAACTCGGATGACCGGATGAGCTCCGCGCCCATGGCCGGCCACTGAGCTCCCTGCCCGGTGAAGACACCGAGAACGCGCGGAGCAGCCACCTTGAGGTTGGAGCGCAGACCGATCGTCGTGCCGGCAGCACGCGCAATGCTTGCGAGCTTCTCGTCGATGGCGCCGACCAGCTTCTCGATGGAGCTCGCGGGCAGTGCGAACTTGTACGGGAAGTGGCTCCTGCGCGACTGCAGAGTCCACGCCAGGCTCGAGGGGTTGGTGTGGGGGTGCGCCTTCAGATATTCCGAGTACGCCTGCATCTGGGCAACCAGCGAGCCCTCGGAGACAGCGGAGAAGATGAAAGGGGTGAAAGTGGGCTGTGCTTTATCCTCCTTCACATCCTTGTCCGCTGGGACGTATTGCTCGAGAATGGCATGAGCGTTGCTGCCACCGAAACCTGGATATATGTTAGCAAGTCACGAGAGGCTGCTTCGCAGAAAATCAGTCTAACACGGGACACATACCAAAGCTATTGACACTGACACGGCGAGGGACACCCTCGGGCAGCTCGGGCCATGGCTTGACGGTGGTGGGAACGTGTAGTCCCTTGTAGAAGGGCTCGATCGAAGGGTTTAGCTGCTCAAAGAGCAGGTTGGGCGGGATGAAGCCGTTCTGGATAATGCCGGAGGCCTTGAGGAGACCGGCCAGACCTGCTGCACCTTCGGTGTGACCGATGACGGTCTTGACCGATCCTACGTAAAGGGGCGTGTCGGCCTCAGGCCGGCCGAAGCACTGCGCAATAGCCGCGGCCTCCTTGGGGTCACCGGCCTTGGTACCGGTGCCGTGAGCCTCGAAGAACTGCGGGCGGTCGTACAGGTTGTTCTCTGGGTCGAGGCCGGCGTTACGGTACGTCTTGCGGATGAGCGCGGCCTGCGCCTCAGTGCTTGGCACCGTGATGCCGTTGGAGTAGCCATCCTGATTAGCACCCGTCTCGCGGATCACACACTCGATGTGGTCGCCGTCAGCGATGGCATCGCTGAGTCGCTTGAGGACGATAGCTGCCACGCCCTCGCCACGAGCATAACCGTCTGCGCTCGCGTCCCACATGCGTGAACGGCCTGTGGGCGAAAGCATTTTCATCTTGCTCTCGAAGATGAAGACCTCTGTGTGGATCGGATGTCAGCACTCGTCTCAGATCCTTTTTGTTAATGGTAATGAACTCACCCGGTCCCAGGATCATCTGGGTACCGCAAGCGACCGCCACACGCGTATCGCCGGTCCGAAGTGCCTGCACGCCCTGGTGGACGGCAATCAAACTTGATGAGCATGCCGTGTCAATGGTCATGCTGGGTCCGTGCCAGTCGAAGAAGTACGACACGCGGTTAGAGATGATGGCCCTATTCGTTCCAGTGGCGAAGTAGGTTGGGATCGTGGAGAGGTCGCGGAGAAGAGTGTCGTTGTAGTCGACGCCCATCGTGCCGACGTAAACGGCTGTGTCAGAGCCGCTAAGGGACTCGATCGAGTGGCCACCCCGTTCGAGGGCTTCGTACACTGTCTCGAGCAGCAGCCGTTGCTGCGGGTCGATGGAGTCAGCCTCGTTGGGGCTAATGTTAAAGAAGGCAGCGTCAAAGACGCGGACGTCCTCCTGAAGCAGGTACGCATGGCGGACGTTTGTAGTGCCGTGGTGGGTTCCATCCACATGGTAGTGGCCCTTGGTGTTAAAACGGTCCGGCGTGATCTCTTGGCAGACATCACGCGGCGTCTTGATCAGCTTCCACAGAGCTGAAGGCGAGCTCGCAGCGCCGGGGAATCGGCAGCCGCTGCCGACAATGGCGATAGGCTCGGATCCCTTGTTGTTGCTCATCTTGTCTAGATTGTGTATAGTCTTGTTGGAATGATGTATAGTAATGAGCGGTAAGTCCCCGTTGGATGTTGGATGTGTCGTGGTGCTGGAGCTAACACAGTCGTGTGGCTGAGTCTACGAGCGGGAGGCTTCTTAGTGTGTAAGGGAGCGTAGACTGGAGTTGTACAAGTTGTGTATCTGGATTGGGTTGAGTCGAATCGAAACTTAGAATTCTCGAGATGTAACTTGGGGTTAATATGTCAAATCACTTTCCCTTTGACTTCCTCTACAAGGAGGCAAGGAGACAAGGAGGCCACGCCAGTGGAGTCAACACCGAACTCAAGCCCGGCTCCGCCCCGGCGCTTGGACAATTTGCTGTGAAGCATTCCGGCAATTCGGTATCTACAACGTGCCTCCAATCCATCGGCTAAGTCTCTGTCAGAAGATGAGCTTCCGCTCGGCACTCCGTCTGCCGATGCCAGGGTCAGATTCGAAAGCAAACAGCATACCCACGCTCTCCGTAGGATCAAACAACCGAGTTCGCCGAATCGTTAAAGCAGCCCTGTGTTACGAATCCTTACGAACCCTGAGCCACACCCTTCCACGTGGCGCATGCGCATGCCTGCATTGCATCGGGTCCGTGCAGAAAGAGGCCGATGGGTGGGTTGCATCACCGAAATACCTTGATCTTCGGCCATATAAACCCACATTTTTTGCTAGCATTCAACCCTGCATACTTGTCGCCGACTGGCCTATGCGTTCCTAACGCACAGACGCTGCAAGCCGTCTGCGGCTCGGTGGAGTATTGCGGTGAAAGTGGCTCGTCTTGTGATCGAAGCCCTTGCTTCCAGAAGATGCACCATGACGCGTATCTAGAAGCGGCAACTCAGCTCGTGATTGGTGGTGTCGCCAGGTGAAGCTCGCATCAGGCCAATCGTCTATATGGCGATATTCTGTGACACCCCTTCGCTACTACCGCTACCGTGTATCCGGGAAAAATGCTACCAGCCTTCCAGAAACCAGGGTCTAACCATGCATTGCCAGCAAGGAGTTAGCATACATCGCACTTTCTCGGAACCGGTGGGTAACCAATCTGACCCGTGATTGATCACCGACCGAACTGCTCCACAAAACCTTTGGTCCCCAATGATAAGAGTTGCTGCTGGTAGAGCCGGTTTAGCGAGATTCGGTTACAAAATTGTGTATATATGTACGCTCTATTCAACGAATCCAGGGGTTTAAAGCCGCAAAACTTTGATCATTCAAACATCGTAACTAATTTGCATCGCTAATACATAAGGAGAACCAAATGACGACTGTCCTAGCCTCTATTGTTACACACGACGAGTAAACTCGAAGCTACTTGCCGAGCCAAGGTACGTGCTCATTGCCATACTGCATAGACTTCTCACTCTTTCCAGCACTCCAAGATGTCCCGGGAGCGGCTCATCCAGGCCGTGGCTGGCTGGACGAAAACCCCGGTGGTCCTTTTCGAACCTCGGTCACTGATCAGACGCGAAGTGTTTGCAGTAGGCAAGCAATTCTATGTTGCACGTCCATCATCAACCGCGAGATGAACTCCCGACTGGTGTCAATAGAAAGCTGTTGGCTCGAGTGCTGGGCGCTCGCGTGTTCGAATCCGTCTGTTGCAGGCGGCCAAGGCTGAGACGAGAGGTAAAGACTAACAGCTTGGTTTTGCCGATTGACCAGAAAGGAACATAATTGCACGACCATGACGGACCGAATGTCCGAAAGGCCATTGTTGTTGAATCCGTCAACCTCCACGTGGCCTGGCGACAACACGGCGTTGAAAAGGTCTGCATCACGCTGCAAAGCCGTCAGCACGAAATCATATATTCTAAGCAGTTGTGTATGGCACGCAATAAGCAAGTGACTAATGACAGTATTGGAATGTTGGCCGGACGCGCGTATGTGGCGCGGCCCCGGTGCCGCCTTTGACTCCGCAAAGATCATACCGTTAATCGAGTTCATTGACGGCGCCGAGGGGGGCTGGATGGAGTCCCACATGTCATGGCTCGGGTTGAGGTTGCGGAGAATGCCCAGGAGATCGCCGGAGGCTGAGAAGGCTCCACAGAGGACTCCACCGAGAGCGTTCGGCCCGGGTGGGGGACTCGAGAAGTCAACGCACGTCGGGGGCTTCATGTCGACCTGAGTTTCGATGAGCCACGCCGCGACCATTTTGAAGACGTCGCCGTCCACGAGGAGACACGGTCTGCCCTGAGGGTCAACATTCAGCTGGTCTGACACCAAAACGGCCTCATGCAGAGCCTCGGTTGAGCGGTATAATTGACAAAGACGGATGCTTAGCTGGGACAGCTGGGCAATGCCCATGTCCGGGCAATGGCCTTGGTCAGAGGGGCGGCCGAAGTTGTGACATCCTTCACGCAAACCCCCATGGGTCTGGTGCATATCGGGAGCTCTGCTCAGCCCGTTGATGGGGTCGGCTGGAGGCTCGAGCAGGGTGTGAAGATCTGTGATGGATCGGTCGTGTTGCTGCCCATTCTCCACTGCCTGGGGTTCCAGCCACCCCGAAGGGGCCAGCCATGATGCCACGAAGTTGGATGAGAGCGGCAATGGCAGCGCATCGTTCATGATCGTGGCCTCTTCGCATAGCTGATTGTCCGGGTGCGTAAATGTTGTCTCCGCGGTCGAGTGCGAGCTGTTGTCGCTGTTACTAGAGTGGCAGACGCTACTGGAGCGACCAATGGAGGAGGAAGACGAGGACTCGGACGCCGTTGAGACCCTGGAGGTGACGGCGGTAGAGTTGTCGTCGAACCACCGAGTCAGGCTGGGCCGACCCTTAGGCAAGCTGAGGCTGTAGACGCACTGAGCGCCTTGGCGAAGGCATCGCATGCAAGCTCCAAGATCACTGTTGGCATCACGGACACATCGCAGTTTCTGGCCATGGCATCGATCGCAGGACTGACGCCTGGCAGGCATCGGCGTGATGCTTGGCAGCGAGGCCATAGGATCGTCGCAATTCTACCGGGGGTAATGGAACTAGTTATGTTGCCAAAGAAATATGTATGTATGTGGCTTTGGAGCGAAAGAAATGGCACAAGAGAAAGCCAAGGTGATAATTTACTAGGTTTTGAGGCGGGGAGAGCTGGGACCTACGTATACCCCTTCAGATGAGGATGTGGGCGAGCACCTCAATATGAATATACTGAACAGCTCCCCATCGGAGCCAGTCTCATTTTGGGTATTGATCTTCGGGGGTTTGAATGCCTCGATCGATTCTAGACGTTCTAGCGCATTGGCAACGTATGATCTTGCTAGGGTTACGGCCGTTCCCTAAATGGTTTATATGCGCACACGCTGCTTTAGGATGCATTTGAAGCCTCGTTCCTTAACCCGCCTCCCCTGTCTGAGTGGCGTCGCACGAGCGAACGAGCGACAAGCGAGTAGCGACCCATGTAGATCCAAACATCTGGAAATGAACAAGGATCCCCTAAGGCGGTAGTACGGCATCGTATTTCTCCATAGATGCATGGTTCTTTTCATGTATGAAAAGCTACTTAGCCATGTCATGTTGTGAATGGCAGCCGCAGGTTCTCCCAAGTAGATCGTCAGGACGAAGAGCAAGGGGTTTGGAACGCACTAGCCCATCTCATCCCTGGTTTGAATCCCTGGTTGCTTAGATCCATGGGCCCTGCACATTGCTAGTGATTTGCCAAAGTGACAGGGGCGGCCGTATCTCAGCCGTAGACCAAAGTGACAGGGGCGGCCCTACCTTAACCACGTACAACGTGCATAAACAAATCCAACCATTTAGTCGCATCCGGCGAAAAGCTGGTGACCCTGAATTGCTGATGAATTGCTTGGGAACATAAGTTCCAACATGAGTACTTTTGCAAATCCTGATTCGCAATTCTGCGACTTCGGGTGTCTAATAGCCTTTTGAAGGAATTTAATGTGCCGATTTTTTACTAAGATGGGTTGGGTATAAGCCGCTCTCTGGGACCGTTCTTGAATCAAGACGTGAGCCATCATAAATGCTGCGAATGATCCATTAGGCACAGCACGTTGCTTTGGTTGCGGCCCTTTTGGATCGACCAGGACACTCTCGGACTCCGGCTCCGAAACCCAAGCGAGTCGGACCCAAGGCTTATAAAATGATCTCGTGGCTCCTCGCTGCGCTGCTGGCGTAGCTTCAAGAAACACACACGATTAGATCTGATGATCAACAGTTGATTCAACGAGAAAGCTTCAGTAACTAAAAGCGTTGTATTATAGGACAGATGGGATCCTAGTATGGGACGCCAGGCAAGCCGGCGCTGAATCAACCTGCAGGGCGCAACTATTTAGCTGCACCTTCACACACATTAGATAGATTTCTCTGCCTTCCCCCTCATGCAGTTGAATATCACACTTATGGGCACCATCAGGGGCCACTAGGTGCAACGCCATCACAGTTGAACCTAGATGACTCCCGCATCAGGTTGTCCAGCTTCTTCCACTCGCCGAGATCGGTCAAAGGGAGTTCGCCATCTACTATTGTCTGCAATGTTTCTTCGTGGAGCTCATTAGCCGCTTTAGCGGGCGAGCAAGCTTAGCCATGATGGAGTAGAGCGTCATCTCAAAAGCAATGGTGATATAGTCGCGCCGAGCCTGTCCGAGGTTGCGGCCCTCTGGTCGATGACTTGCTATCAGCCACTTCGTGAATTGTAAGCCATTGACTGCAGTCTTGTTGCTGAAACTAAACTTCTTCCTTGAAGGAGTAACGTCCATATCCTGGAGTTCCCCGTGAATTTTGAAACAACCACTAAAGCCATCATTCACTAACCGTTTCATCTATCTACCAAGCTGTGTTGGCGGCATTGTGGCTTCTGTTAGACGTGATTGATCGCCCCGAGTTCATAACAGAGGTGAGGGACGAAATCATTCCGGTGAAAGCGCAACATGGCGTGCGGACCCGTCGAACACTACATGATCTTCTAAATAAATATCACGACTTGACCTAAGGTCATGACTAAGTTATACATAATTACATAATATATAGTTATGTAGCTAGATATATTAGCCCTACGTATATTAGTATCTAGTATAAGTAATATACTAATTAAATAAAGAACTATTAGGCTAATATATAATAAAAAACTATATAATCTAGAAAAAGAAGTAAAAATAATAAATAGACTTATTAAAATATAATTATACTATAATTCTATAACCCTAAGAATAAACTTATATAAAAAGCTATATAAATAGGAGGTTCTATATATTATATCTAGATTAGAGCCTTTTAATTATTAATACTATATAGTCCCTAAGATATCCTTTAATTAGCTTCTAGAGATAAGATCTTATAAATTAGTAATAAGTAATCCATTACTTCTAGAGGGAATTCTATTCCCTGCATTAGATAATAAACCGCAAACCTACCTACTCTATACTCCGGTCCAGGCCCGGTCATCATATGTAGCCATACAAGAACTTCAGCATTCCTTTATTTTTCAAGTCATAATTAATCCCTTTACCTCCACTAGACACATTTATGGCAATTCTTAACGGACGTAAAGATGGAAGATTTCAACAGTATAGGGGCCCGCTACTTGACACTAATCATGTGTTTGAATCTAATACATACGCTAGCGAATCCGATTTTGCCTGCCGGCTTGCCGAGCATGCGTAGTCTAGGGAGTTTCACTCCACCAACCAGCTTCAGTAACATTATTAACATCACTAAATGGTATGACTACAATACTAGAAAAAGCACTAGGCCCAGTATGGTGTGCCTAAACGATGCCATCCACTCAGACCCCAAAACGGGCTTATCTTGAGCATAGCGTGCAGCAGGTGTAGCGCAACGAGCCGAGGACTACCAGGGCGAGGGCCATCCGTGTCGTTCTTATACACCCTGTTGGTAGCGTTTCCCAGTCCCTGCCAAGCAGCCACGGCCGAGTGGCGGAATATTTGGTGCTGGCAGAGCACCTCAACAATGGAGACAGAAATCATCAGAAGGAGGCCGCTTTATAGATGTTAAGAAGATGCTGCAGCAAACGGGTGGATTAAAGGAAGGGAGCGGTCAACTTACGGCCATAACAACCAGTAACGAGGGCTGGGATTGTTTACGGGATCGCTCAACCTCATGCTGGCGTAGGTGGTCCAGTCCTTCCCTGGGCCCGTAGCATCATCGCCCATTATCTTGACACTACTGGCCGCACCGTAGCGGACCAGGATAGGTCCGATGATGCCCCAGCTCATGATAGCGCCAGCAAAGATAGAAGTGGCCGTGTTAAGACCAACCATCATACCGGTGCCCATAACCGCTGGCGTCCATTGAATGTACCAGCCCCAATTCTCGACCCAGATGGCGAGATTGTTGTAGTTGCCCCAAATAAAGAACCAGGTGAAGATGTGCCACTCTCATAGAATACCAGTGACAAACTGGGAAACAACGCGAAGCACAAAAGCTCCCACAAAGGCAATGAGAAGAATCTTAATCTTCTTCACCGTGCTCTGTTCACCGTTGCGGGCAATGTGCAGGGAGTGGATGGTGGTGGCTGCTGCAGTGGATGTAGGGAACACCAGAGACAGTCGCCTTGCAAGCTGCACGATGAATAGATTTCTGAGAGGGTTAGCGAAGATGAAGCCGATGAAAGACACGCCCAGGGTAATGACCGCAATTCTGCTGTAGTCGCCCACAGGATTCTCCAACAGCGCCATTTGATACATGGCAGGCTCCGCACTGACAAATATATTGCTGAGACCGCCGGCCGCTGTTGCACTCGTTTGGAGAATAGTGTTCTCCTTGGGTCCGAACTTGCCGCCGAGGATAGGGAAGGTTTCGGGGAGCGCTGAGCTGATGGACTTGATGATCGCGAAGCCTATCAGGGAGCCAAAGAGGGTAGCAACGAATGTCAGGCCGCTCTTGAGACCTGGAAAATATGTTAGCACAGCCCCGAGTTCCGATGCCAAATCATCGGCGCTGTTATAATTCAGGTGATACTTACCAAGGTAGACATTGGCGGCGTTGACGACGCCCCCGAGGATAGCCCCGACGAGAATGGCTCGGATGCGCAGGATGTTATCCTCATCTTCAGCGGCCTCGTGTTCAGGGTCGACAGGAAATGGCGCATATAGGTCGGTGACGAGGCGTTCATGCTCCGTATCGCCGTCTTGCATATTGACAACGGCGTGATCCTTCTCGCCTTCGCTCACCTCCTTGAGGGATCGCGTGTAAGGGGGCAGCATCCCGAGGGTCTCTGGATGCGGCCCTTGATGATGTTATTCAACTGCATAAGGAGAAGAAGAAGAAGACTAGCTAGGTCCCTGGGGGGTGGCCGTTATATAGCTGTTAGTGGGCCTTGTTCCGGCGCCATGATCCCAGGGTCTCAGTTACCCTGTAACATCGCGAGTCATTATCACAGGTAGGTACATCGCAGCTGTTCTTGCCAGGTATGTCTTTTCCCACAGCATCATGTGGAGCCGTGGAGAGTGACGCCATCCTGAGTCTTGAATTGAAAGTAATTCTTATAAGATTTCAGGACCGTTGTCAAGTTGTGCTTTGCAACGAGTATTGGAAGAGTGCCACGTAAAAAATTGCTTCAAGGGGTAGACATAATTGGTGAGTCTGTGTAAAGACTTGATTCATGCTTCAGGGAAGGAGGCCATGAAGCTATTAAACAAAAGCGTTCCGGATCATTCTATATTAAGGCCCTCGTATCTTACTATTTGTGATACAGTACAGGCTACTGTTCGTGATACCATTTGGAGACCGACTAGGGTGCTTCAACATGATCACCAGAGAGAAAGGCTGGCAGACGATGGAGAACCAGTGATAAGAGCGTCTTTAGCTGGCGGTGGCTTTCTGGGCGTACCGTTTGGGAAGCCACCGGCCAGAATCTGAGGAACAAACCAGTATTGAGTTGAGAGCGTATCGCATGATACCCTTAACAGACAGGGTAAGCCTTATCAGCCAACTCAACCTCCTTAAGCTTCCACCAACGAGACTACCAGCGCCAAGTGAGTGGAAGGCTCCACTTGTGTCAATCGCGAAGCCAGGGAATCGTCCAACATCCATACGCCGGTTTCTACCTTTACTCAATGTGGTAATTTTTGGATTAGTGTGGGGGAGCTCGACTTGTTCTTGGCGTTTTACCAGAAGAGGTAGTCAAGAACGACACAAGCGCATGGTCCAGCCTGTTTGATAGAAAACGAACAACAGGCTATCATAAAATGATTCTGCCGAAACGATACCACTTCTGGTAAGGTGACATCGTAGATAGCCGACCCCACAGAGCTGTTTTGAAGATCGCTTGCTTCGAATTGACACAAGGAATCGACCAGGACACAGTCAGGTTCCGAAGTACTGTTGGACACCTTGGTTGCCATGAACCATCACATCGAAGTTATCTCATATACACAATGATTAACAAATATTTTGACTCGGCGACCTAGTCGTGTTGAAAAATGTGCGCTTTTATGAGATTTGTACATTGTTTGGCAATAGAAAGCCCATTTTCCAACCTCGCCTTTTGGGTCATTGACCGCACTCAAACTTCAGAAGCAGGCCATTGTCATGAATATCCTCAGATTAACTAGATTCAGGCCTCTTTCAGTGGCCTTCTGGACCAGTGTCATCTACTTTGTCCTCTTCATCCCTCGGGTGCTAGTTCATGAAACTGGTCCTACACCGAATCACGCCTCCTTCCCCAAAGTCAACCTGCCAGAGGCATAGGCAGACCTAGCGACATTGACACGAGCATACCATCCGTTCAACAGCCGAGCGAACGATGAGGCTCGCGAGTTTCTTTTGAGGAGAATCAAGGAAATTCTCCGCGAACATGGTGTTGCCGACTCTCAAGTCTCACTCTTTGACGGCAATGTTAGCAACTTGACAGCATGGCATGGGGTGCAATTTGGTGCAGACACTGTTAGGACTTACTATGAAGGCAATAACATATTGCTTTATATCCGAGGCAAGGAGGACCCGGAAGGTGACTGATGGCGAAACCAGGCATCATGGAACGAGTCTAGTGCCCGGGGAGTTCTCGTCAGCGCCCATTTCGATTCTGTGTCCACTGGATATGGCGCCACCGATGCTGGAATGGGCTGCATCACTGTGATTCAACTGATCAGATACTTTACTGCCCCCGCCAATCAGCCAAACAAAGGAATCGTGATGCTGCTCAACAACAACGAGGAGGATTATGCATGGGGAGCTCGCGCCTTTGCCTTATCTCCTCTTATGCCTTTCTGTGAAAAATTCTTGAATCTCGAGGGAATGGGTGCTGGGGGCAGAGCGAACATTTTCCGAGCCACCGATGTCGACATCATGAGGGTGGTCATAGGAGCCCCTCACCCCTTCGCCAATGCCATTACTGAAAATCTATGGGACAATGGCGCTATTCGCAGCGGTACTGATTACTCGATACTTGCCTCGGTCCTCGGCATGCGGGGAATGGATATGGCATTCTACCGCCGGCGTGCCCGTTATCATACTAACCAAGATGACGCACGACACGCGTCGCCGGGGGCTCTGTGGCACATGTTATCCAACTCAATCCACATTATCTCAAAGCTCACCAGTATCGAGAGTCGCTACAAATCGGATGGCAACACACCGCCAATGAGCATGGTCAGGAAACATGGCAATAGTGGCGCCTGGTTTAATTTTTTTGGCTCAAGTTTCGTGGTCTGGGAAGCACAAACACTTCGAGCTGTGTCGATCACACTTTTGGTGGCAACTCCGCTGCTGTTGCTGTTGTTTACCTGCACAATGGCTCATCGAAATAATTCCTACCTCTTCTGGAGCACACGAACAAGCCTGGCGAAGGAATTACTTCGAACTCCATGCTCACTGTTTCTAACAGGATTGTTCATATACGCGTGTTCTGCTTTACTGGTGACGTACAACCCGTTCATCATCCACCATCATCAGTATACAGTGTTAGTGCGAAAAACAACCAAACAATCCTGCATCCTCCTAGCCGAATACACTGACGCAAACCTAGGTGGACCACGATGCTTTCAGGGGCGTACGTGAGCATCTGGCTGTTCACCTCGAGTATTAGCGGTGGCAGCCCGACTCTCCAGAGACACTTCACAATCCTCTGGATCTATGTGCTTGGATGGCTAAGTCTCGAATTCCTGGCATTTTGTAATATCGAGCACAACCTGTCATTCATCTCTCTTTTGATATTTCCGATGATCGCTGTATCTATATGTGCGATCATTTCCATCTTCGAGCTCCTCAGTCTTTCCAGCCGTCAGACAGATAGCTATCAGTACGTTTTTGGCCGCTTCATCAAAACTGCAGGCTTTAAGAGTTACATTACTATCTGAGCAATATGTGTCTTAGACTAACAATCTGCTGGTGAATTCAGGGAGACGGTTGAACACAGATACGAAGTTCCACATTCAATACCGCCTAATATTCAGAATCAGCAGAGAAGCGATGATATCCCTGAGAGGCCAATCAATGAAAACAGCCCCCTCATAGGGTTATCTTCGAGACCTCAAGTTCGAACTGGAACTTCCGAGCATATCCGAAAAGTATGCTGCGCAATCATCGACTTCATTCAATCCGACGCTCCTACAAAGGCGTCGGGATTTTATAAAGAGCTCATGGAGGCATTGTGGTTTGTCCAGATTATTCTCCTGGCGCCAATTAGTCTGGCCGTCTTCGGCCAAACGGCCCTCCTTCTAGCCTCTACAACTGCAGAGACTGGCGTGGAGGACGTTAGTCTTTGGACGCCATACAATTTGGTTGCGTTCTTTAGCGTCCTTTTGATGTCAACATTGAGCTCTTTCGTCTATCGGGTTGACCGTAGCATTGCTCTTTTCTTTTCTGTTGTTTTGATTGGTTCAACAATATTTAATCTCGGCGCATTCCCGTTCTCCGTTGGTGGTAGGTACAAGACATTCTTTCGACAGCAGGTTGACCTTGACACGGGGACGTCTACAGTATACTATAAGGGCTCACTGAGATACATACGCGACGTCATTACTCAACTCCCATCCGCGATGGGCAAGAACGTGTCCTGCCAGGCGAGTGTTTCGGAACGACCCGATATGCTCCTATGTTCCTATGATGGTGTCGACGTATTTCCGAACGTGGTCAAGAACTCTCCTGATGGCGGCTCTAACAAAGTTGCATACACTGATTGGATATCTATCGAGGTTTCTTCGGAGTTAGGAGGCGGCAAAGCAACTCTTCACATTGACGCAAAGGAAACGCGAGCTTGTGGATTGAAACTCTTGAACAACATCACCTCGTTCGAGGTTCACGATGGAACTGGCCGAAACAGCCACTTTGGAGAGGCACCCGGGGCAGGCTTCAGCCAGATCCAGTTATACCGTCGAGATTGGAATAAGCCCTGGATTGTCGACATCGAATGGAATCGAGATGTTGCTAGTGAGATTGGTGGTCGCATTTTCTGTGACTGGGATGACGTGAACGACCCTGAGCCTATCCCAGCATATAGTGAGAGCCTGCAGTATAGCCCAGACTGGGTTGCAGTCACAAAGCTACAGAAGGGCCTAGTTCAAGGATACAAGTCCTTTTGAGCTTGCTCCAGTTCTACATTTTATCCTATCGCTGTTGTTATCTTGAATGTAGATTCCTTGACGAGAGCTACCGAGGTTATGCAGAAAGGAAATGCTTGTTGCTAGCTACCCTATCATTAGGATAGGGTGAGATCCAAAGGATATCCATCAGGTATTGGTATTTATAACTGGGGTTGGCCCTTCTAGGGAGAAGGGGGCAAGGCAGACTGCTCAGACTTTTAATTTTTCAGAATTCAAGCATTAATCTCGATCAAATGATTCAGCAAGGTCCCGTTCAGTTATCGTAACGTACTTTGTTATTATCCAATTGTCTTTAGGGTGGAGTGGGATTTTCTATCACAAACTCACTACGTAACTTTGCAAATAGGCAGTACTTCAATCTGGGTTTTCGAGCAGACGATCAAAAAACCTCTGCTGCCTCGAGCAGGAGGCGACAAGAGTATTTTTATGCTTCTGTTCAACAGAACATCACGTGCGGCGAGAAAACTTTTAGCTGCGGTCTGAATTAATTTACCGCCTGCAGATGATTCCCATAGCGAGCTTGCTGACGAGCTCAAAGGCATCGGCTTTGACGTTGCTGCCGGTATTGCCACCTCGGTAATGTCGAGGTTCGTCGGACTCTGGTGTTGCAGCCATCTCGTAATGGTCCATCGAGTTCATGATGAAACAGACGGCTAAGCAGTTTAAATGCATAATTACATAGTATATACATGGTTTATTTTCCACTAAATAAGCTCTAACCTTCCTCTTCATAAAAGTCCCCATACAGACGCTCTCCAGACTCACGATACGTGCGAATCACCAAAGAAGACTCTATCTTATTCCCTAACTCGTCCCAGTCCTCTTCAACACGCCAATCTGCTTGGTTAACCACCGCGAGAACCTTAACAGTGACCGATGCTCGTTCCACTAAATGTGCCATGACTCTGAGAAGAGACTTGGCACCCTTGTGCTTCGCCCTGCGGTCCTCACCCGGCATTGGTTTGCATCTATCCACACGGTCCAAGATGATCCATATCGTCTTCTTGGTATCGAACATATCCAAAACTCTCATAGCAACGTCTTCTAGTGTATCCAACGTTTTCTTGGCCATCTTCCTCGCCTCTTCCGCAGGCACGGTTGAGAGCCGCTTTAGCTCGGCATAAGATTGAAGATCTCCCCATAGTCGCCTGCACTGTTCCTCGTTCCGCAAAGCTTTCTTATTTAGCTTTAGGAGTTGAAATATCAGGAAAGGAAGAATATCAACGCAGCTGTCGTCTTGCTCTCGAAGCCCAATCAAGTAGAATACGCAAGCATGTGTATCGGATGAAGCTTCATCTTTTGTAAGATTGTTGATTAGGTTGAGTGCTACCGGTGACACCCAGCAATGACGGGCTCCGATGTTGTCATTGGCGCCTGATAACACAAGCACACTTGAATGTGTAGCGCCAAGCCAATTTCTGTAGGTGATGTCTCGCTCCACAGCATATGTAGGCTCGTCGTCTGTCGGACTTGAGTAATGGTTGTTCCTGTTAAATTCCGCGGCGACATTGCTTTGATGGCTGACGCAATCCATATGTCGCGCATTATCTGGAAAAGGTGTGACTCCAAGAAATCTGCTAGCTTTATCAAGGTTGATCTTGTCGGTGTTGTCTTGTAACTCTGTGGTGTTGTGATGAATTGTCAGCCTTCACGCCTATAAGAAATCCCTGAAGATTCCAACGAACCTGATACTTGGTTTCTGAGGCCTGGGAGTGATATTGAATTAGCTTCGCATCAGTGGGTCGATGGACACAGACTCGCCTTTTATTTCCTCCTCCAACTCTATCCCGTTAGGTTAGTGACAGTGGCAAGATAATACACGGGGAGAACCTACTGTTGTTAATGGCCTTGACTTCCTTAATCTCGTTCTTTACCGTGTCCACATTCTTGTTAAGTAGGTCCTCGCAGAGTAATCTTACGTCGCCAATAGCCTTTTGCACTTGCGCTGCCTTATCGTCAATATCTGTGTTGCTTTGTAACGTCTGTATCCATCGACCTGATCAAGAGTTCAGAATGAGAAACGGAGTTGAGATGTAGCATGGTACTGACGAAATGCTCCCCGAGTGTAGAAGTCAAACGCGGCCATGCAAAAGCGAGTGAAACTGTCATACGCATCCACAATCTTCGTTTGTAGCTCTCTGTCGAGCTCATGGTCGTCATTGTGGATGCGTTGGTACATCCTAATTCCCAGCAGTCGATCCTTGATGTTTGCAAAAGTGTTTGTAATCTCCTCTTCCATTCTCGTCCGGTTCTTTGCAATCTGTTTGCTGCGTGAGTTTTATTCGAGCCGGCCTATGTGTTGACATGGCCTAGAATCTTACCAGAAACACAAACGTGAGGGTACCAACGGCCAAGCCTCCGTATGGGGCTCCACAGTCCCTGACAACATCGAAGATGGGACTTAGGTCGCGCATTATGTCACTTGCAGATGCTGCCAGGTTTGACGCATTGTTCGCAAACCGCCTTGCACCTTTTTGTCGCTGCACATCGAATGAGGCTTTTGCACCCTGTGTCCTCATCCAAAAGCTTTCAAACTCATCCTTACTACGCACATCTAAGGCAGCTTGTTCGGCAGTGAACCTCTTGGCCTCCACAATTCTGTCCTTGAACTCCTTTTGTAGGCGATCAGACTCCTCCAGTCTCGCCCTACCAGCAATGTTAGAGAGTCCATCATTCCGAGTGTAATTCATGTCTTACAAATTCTTCTCGTCAAACACCTTCGCCTTGTCAAAGCTCATGTTGTCGACACTTCCAGGCGTTCCGCCTAGGTGCTGTGGTAGTGACGAAGCGAAACAGCATGTTCAGAAATGCCGACGCGAGAAGCTAATTGGCAGGCTTTTCTTCAACAAGTCTTGGTGGGTGCTGGGGGGCTGAGCGGTGAACCAGGTCGCGGACAAGGATCAGGGAGCCGCCACCAATCTTGTTGCGCAGGAGAAACGGTCCGATGATATTACATTAATGGCTCGTACCACGTTTGCCGACTAAGAACTGGCGAGGCTGTGACGGAGGATGCAGGGGTGAACCCCGGGTTCGTGCATTCGACCAATCCCCAACAGAATATTTGGCTGACTGCATGCTTTGCTGTATCAGCAGTGAGATTATGTTCTAAAATAGGAAGTCAGGAGCTAGCGTCACCGGGTTGAGCTGAACTTGAAGGGCGTGCGGATGGCAGGGTTCGGTAGCACACAATCGAGCATCTCAGGCTGTGCTGGATCGCTCGAGCAGAGCCTCATTTATGCTTAAAATTCGAGATGCGTTATTTTAATCTTTAAACCGTGCTGAATCTGTTTCATTACGTTCTATCACCCTGGGCAAAGCGACTTGCACTATTTTCGATTGTGTGCCCTAGGCTCTAAGGTAGGCTTTTACTACAATGGCGGCCCCGATGGAGGAGTCGCTGCAAAAGGTAAACTACTCGTCGTCCCTCTGAGTATTTTGCTTTTAACTCATAGTCTTTAGACCTTGGAGGCGAAGATTGCAGCTCTTGAGCAAAGACTCGTTGAGCTTGAGCTCCGAAGCAAGGCAACCCCGCTCACAGAGGCTGCCCTCGTCCTAAACGAAGCCATCGAGAAGAAGAAGAAAGAGGATGCGGAAGGATCCGTAAAGACCGTAAAGGATGACAAGGTAGCTATTCCTTGATTGCAAAGTTGGGTCAGTATCACTGACGCCGCCACAAAGAAGGCAGACGAAGGAGAACGTGAAGGTGACGGAACCGCGTCTCGCGTAAAGGTCATCATCATCAACAGGGATCCCGAAACGGGCGAGCCAATTGAGAAGGAAAAGAAGGTGTCCACATCAAAGGAAGTTGTTGATGCCGACAAGTTCGCCTTCGTTTTGAGAAAGAATGTCTACGAAAACAAGTTCCTGCCAGATCACCTAGCAAATGGATCCGAAATCGATATCCTCAACAAGGATCTTTGGGCATTGCTTCGAAAGCACCTTGGTCATTTTCCCTACCACATTTTCCGCGAGGATCCTGTCACGATTCAGTCCCCCTACGACTATATCGTGTACCAGTTCGATGAACTGCTCGCTGAAGCCAACAGAGCCGAAGAAGATGAGGAAAACAAGCAGGCACGCACTGATCTGGGATTGCTCCTCGAGACAATTCGCACGTCATCTGGAGACGAGAAGCTGGACAAGTACTTCAAGATGAGGCCTAACTACAAAAAGCCGGAACCAAACACAGTCCAATTTGAAGACTTGTGGACCGTCTTCCCACCTGGAACCCTCGTGTATGGACGGCCTTTCTTGGACGAGCCTCAGATTTTTGTGGTGAAGGACAACCAGCAATTTTGGCCATGGCGGAGTCGAACCAAGAATGAGCCGATGCCCTGGAAGCTCGATGCATGGTCTTACGATTGGAAAGACGGGAACTTCAAACGTACTCTGTTCACCCTTGTTTTTGAGCCTTTTGAAGGCCATCTTCCTCTCACATCACTTGCGTACTACCCTTTTGCGTTGGTTGCCAACCCCCAGAAGGTACAAGAGACTCTCATCAAGCGTGGTAAGGATTTTCGGCGCATCTGCGCGGCAGAGGATGGGAACAGGCTCTACGATTATCGCGGCAGCTCTGTCCTGGAATCCAAGGGTTTTTCGGGCATGAAGCATGATTCTGAAGTCAGTACTCTCGTCTCCGTTCTACATATGACATCCAGTTTTCCTAACAATCTGAGAAGGCTTCTGAGGACTTTGAACTTCGGACCAACAATTCATTCCATTGGACTGATTTGGCCATGATGTACCAGGGACGGCTAGAGGAAACCGAAGTCCCGACAGTAAAGTCTGTTGATGTAAGTTTTTGTGGATTCAACAATACCAACTCCTCAGGGCTGACCACTATTATAGATTCAGAGTAGAGTAATGGTGGACTATGACTCATACTTCCAATACGGCAGAGCCGATGGACGTAATGGACCTTTAAAACCGAGTCAAGGGGGTTCGGGCTGCGCTTGCTCCGACTGCCAGGACAATGAAGGCCTGGCCACACGATATCGCATGCGCTTCGATGAATCCAAGTATTCGAATCCGAAAGAGGCTTGGGAGGACGAACAGTATATGCTGTGTCCACCTCGCGTGTTGGGCTATATCTTGCAGCAAAAGCAATGGGCACAACTGCGGGTTACAGAACTCCTTTCGCTTCAAACGGAACACGAGGAGCCGTACAAGTCCCGACTCAAACTTGCGGATGACGAGACCAGTACCAAAATTCCGAAATTCAAACAAGGTTAGAAGTCCGCACCTTATGTTGATCAAGTTTTGTGAACTAACCAGCTCTTCCACAGCGGATGATAGGTCTACCAAGACGCTACTCTTGAACTTAGTCAGCACCCACGCATCGGTCAAAGAAGGCAAGGGTGGTGATCCCGACGAGGACGAAGAGAACAAACTCGAGGTAAACGACATCATCTCGGGTAAAGGCAAGGGCCTTATAATTCTACTTTACGGTAAGGACACACCTGGTTGTCTCATGTCCCAAACGCGGCCCCTATGAGTCTGACATGATCAAATTGATAGGCCCACCGGGTGTCGGAAAGACGTCTACAGCCGAAACTATTGCAATCGCCACTCGAAAGCCGCTGTTTTCCATCAGCGTTGCTGATGTGGGGACAAACCCCAAGAACGTGGAGGCCAACTTACAGAGAGTCTTTGACCTTGCAACGAAATGGCAAGCAATCCTCCTTATGTATGAATTCTTTCACAAACTCTTGATCTCCGTGTGAGGGGCTTGGCTGATGAGTTGCCAGTGACGAAGCCGACGTATTCCTCGAAAGCCGAGGTAGGGGCAATGCGATTCGCTCCACGGACAAGAATGCCTTGGTATCAGGTATGTTCTCTTCTTCAGATAGAATTATTCAAGCATTGCTAATGTTTACAACACACAGTTTTCCTGCGGGTTCTGGAGTACTACCAGGGCATCATGTTTCTGACGACGAATCAAATCGCCGAGTTCGACATTGCCATACCGTCCCGAATCCACGTGGCCATCAAGTACGAGTTCTTGAAAGAAAAGCAGATGCAGGCTATATTCCACAACTTCTTGGACGAAGTGGACGCCAAAGGCTTGATCGACGATTACGACGACATCAAGGCCTGGCTCGAGGAGGACGTGTACGGGCAGAACTTTGACGGGCGGCAGATTCGTAACATCGTCACCATAGCTCTCAGCTTGGCTCGCGCCGACAAGAAGAATGGGAGAGGTGGTACACTGAGGAAGATCCACCTCAAGCGGGCGTTTGCCAACGTTGCTGCTTTCAAGAAGGACTTTGACGTCCAGATGCAGCGGTACATTGACAGTCAACACAAAATGATCAAATAGACTGCGCCCTCTGAATGACGGCCTAAAGCAGTTTTCTTGGAACAATCATAATTTCAAAGGTCTTGATTGAACCTCTAGATATTGCGACATTACTTGGATCTTGTTGATTGCGTGCTTGCTTGCAGTTGTCATGAAACCACAAAGCTCCACCCGTACTTATTTAGTCCACGTTATTTGCATCATAACTGTCTAACTAGGTCATGAATATAATTGTTCTTGGATGAGTTGGGGATAAAATGGGTCGCCCACGAAGACCAGACAATCAACTCGGTAAACCGCGCGTCCAGGATGAGCCATGGGAAGCAGCCTTCTTTTCCCCCGAAACAGCGGCGACCACTTTGCTCCATCAACAAGTATCTGAACATTTTGCAATAAAATATGAGTCATGGGAACAATTACCTCGGCGCAAATCAAAAAGATTCTTCATATTAAACTCAAAACTCACATTGAGCGGAATGTTACGACCAACACAAGTACCAACAGGGTGGTCTTGGCATCCAGGGTAGTCCTCTCGTAACACCCATGTCACATTGCTGCCTCCCCAACCGCAGATAACAAGGCTGTGTCTTCTACCCCCATCTTTCCCTCCGCACAGAGTTGCTATACCAGCAACGACACAATGTCGACATCAAAACTGGACGGTATTGCCGCAATCTTCGCCAAGATTGGTGCGGAAAATCTCCCTCGAAGCATTGATACCAACCTGAACGTTCACGTACTGAGTCGTCCCTATACTTCTACTAATATAAAACTATGGTCTTAGAAGTGAGGATCCCCCTACCCTAGAGCCTACAGTTGTCCCTACTGGGACCGGACCGTTACATAAAAGTGAAGCGTTCAAGCAATGGCACGCTGGGAAGCCCGAAGAACGATTTCTTGCTACAGCTCAGCTTGAGAGAGCATGGTAAGGGCACCTGGAAGTTGCAAATGGGCGAGAGCAAGACTCGATTCCCTCTGGCCTCGGGATGGACATTGCATCCATGTTTTTGGCAGAGCCGACAACGGCCACGTAGAATTAAAAAATGTGCTAACGTCTGAGAGAATCCAAACTTTAGCTATGCTTTGCTTAATTGAAATAAACACATCCACCCGCCCAACCCAATCTCTAAACTAAATCCCTCCCCGATATCACGTTTACCAGCGGATGTAGAAACAAGATTCCTAGCTCATTGGAGTGTCACAGAATAAAAAACCACGTTTCCATTTCGCAACAGAAGTTGAGAGACCTTGCAATTGAGTCACTAATACCTTATGTGTAGATGTGAGTTGCTGCTAGATTACTTTGTTCCAGGGTGCGTCTCTGCGTGGCCACCGGTAGGCTTTTCTAGTCTCTCTTCAAAAGTGTTCCAACCTAAGTTCATTACATTTCTTCGATTTCTTTGTTCCAATTCAAGCTCACTCCATTTCTTCCAATTCCTTGGCCGCCGATGATTCTCAGACTCAAAATCAAAATCTTCCCCCGAAGCCCGAACGACCTGGTTATCACCGGCATGGACTTCCTGTTTCAAATCCAAGACTCGTTTGAACAGATCATTGGCTTTTGAATCATCTCCTTGGGCAAGAGTGATCATGGCGAGGTTATTCATTGAATCGAGAAAGCACGGGTCCGTGGTCCCGAGAACGTCCTCCCCCGTTTTCAACACTTTAACGGCCATGTCTGCGGCTTCTTCGAGTCTTGCTTGTCGAAATAAGTTTGCCACAACTCGGTTCATAGTCCGGAGTGTTTCTGCGTGTGCTACACCAAGGGCTCGCACTTGGATCTGCAGCATTCTCTGGAATATCGGTTCGGCCTCTCTGTATCTTTTTTCTTTATTAAGCCACGCCCCAGTTTGGCTCATGAGTGGCACCAAACTCAGTGTATCTTCGTCTTTCACGATTTTTGCTGAGTCCAATACTGACAAAACGTGGGGATAATACCTTGTCCATGAGGCATTATTTTCATGGCTTAGGTTTGAGAGCAGATCTTCGAGACGCTGTATTGCCAGTTTGAACATATTGTCCCACTCTCCACGCCTCCTTGCCCATCTTTGCGCAGCCTTCTTTACCAACCGGTGAAGGTCGAAGGAGTCATTATGCCTCTGACGGATGAATGAAAAAGCTCTTAGTCCACCAATTGCCTCTATTTGTCTGATCCGCGTTTCCTTGATCGGGAGTACACTGTACGGAATATCCCTCGTGTCCATAAAAGATATCAACTGCAAATAATCAGCGGCAAGCGCATTGATGTGTCGAAGTTGGTCGAATGAGACAGTAAAGTCTGACGAAGACCGGTAACAATCTAAGTCAAATCGCGTGTAATCCTGAGAATTCTGTTTCAGAAGAACACCGTCTTCATCTTCCTCAAATAGCTGCAGATAATCACTTGTAGAAATCATGTTCTGGTTCATATAGGCGTTTGCTTGGCAAATGGCGAGGGGGTGGGATGCCAAGGTTTCGAGTATTTTTTTGGCGCTGTCATCATTCTCAAGTAACCCCGGAAACGAGCCCTTACTCAAAAGTCGGAGTGATTCTGAGTGTCCCATAGCCTCAACTTCGAAAGTTTGGGCCCTTAATCTCACAGTGTTGCCATAATTACGAGTGGTGAAGAGAATGGAGCCATTCCTGCTGAAGGGTAGGAGATGCAAAATGGATGGCGTCCAAGAGAAACAATCGGGATCATCTATCCCATCGACCACTAGCAACCATTTACCGATGAGTTCTTCTTTGCTAAAAGCTTCGTTAATGGACGATATCATGTCCGCCTCAGAGTCTCCTTGATCCAATATCCGAAGCGATTGGCTTATTTCTCGGTAGCTTTCTCTGAATGCGTGATGATCGGTAGCTGAAACCCAGAAAACGGAGCAATCTGGGTCTTGGTATTGAATACGATAGACAGCCTCCAGAGCAATTTGAGTCTTTCCAATTCCCCCGAGACCTTGGAGTGCTGTGCTTTGACAGTTATCGGGGTAGGCATCTGGCCGTACTCTGTGTAAGAGTTTGTCAAGAACTTCCTCACGCCCAACGAAATTTTCATTTCGTCCAAACGGTACCATGAATTGTCGTCGATATAGTTCTAGCGGATTTGAGATATATATATTAGTCAGTTGTTCCACGAGACGATTGAAACTAGGCATACTTACGTCTGCCCTCTCTCAGAATGGCCCTCCTCCTGTTGTACATATGAACAATCGCATCGGCCACAAGCAAGAAGGAACCATCCGTAGGACTAGAAAATTTGTTCATATTCGCATGGCTCGCTGGAAGCCCCAGCCTCCTCCACCCTGGGAGGACGGCAGACTCCTCGGGCACGACCTAAAGGCGAAAGTTTCAGCTCCTAGGAAGTTGCTAACCTGCAAAATTCTGCGTGTACATACCAAAGATCTGAATAGTTTTGCCTTCGTTTTTTGTAATTCATAGAAACAAGTAATTTGGATACGTGTGCTTTGAGCAAATCTAGAGAACTCGTGCATTGTGTCTAGGAGCTCTTCGTTATCATATCTTAAGTTGGTTTTCGTTTCAAGACGAAGATTTGACATTATTCTTAGACGTAGTTTTGGCATCTTGCTCCCCCGGAAAGGGGTACCAAGAAAAATACAGCCAATAGTGGCGTTTGCAAGATATCGGAGCTCCTCATGTTGTGTGGCAAATATGAGGCCCTGCCCAGGTCTTGATTAATCGATTGAAAAGAGAAATATGGGTGGGCGGATTATAAAATGAAGCATCGTCGTACTTACATACTCAATAACGATGCCTCCAAGGCTGTGGCCAATGAAAATAATAGGACGATTCGTGCTTCTCTTTTCAAAATCGTGCATGCGGCGTATCATATCTTCACCGCACCGTTGAAGAATTGTCCTAGGGGCGTTGGAAAGCCATGCTGGGTTATAATTATACACCAGTATCCTTGCATTTGGTACAAGCCGAGGCAACATGTCCGAGTCTCTTAACCAGTTGACCGTTCTACCATCAGGTTGATCTATCCAAGTCCAGGCCGACTCCACATCCGCACCTAGACCATGGATCGCGATGATACTAGTGACACCGTTCAGTCTTGCTTTACGTCGGTCAAGAACGCCTTGCTTACTCGATCTCCGTTTTGTCTTGATCGTCTAGCTCAGGGTTTGGATACCATGTTTGCACCGGCGGTTTCGGGCTCCGCTCTTCTTCCCCCCGAACAATGCGGGGCTGCACACCGAACACGTGAGCCAGGATGACCAAGAGGAAGCGAAGTATTCTTCCTAACAAAAGGCTGATCTCTGCAACAAAATTATTCGCATCCATAATTAATTGGTATAAGATACGGTATCCGGCTAGAAAGAGTCTTTGAGTGCTGGCAATGTATCCATGAAGGAAGTTAGAAGCTGGCAGCTGACATGTGATCGACTTTACCTGGATACGGAACACAGTTTTTCCGGTCAGCGAGCCAGTGGTATGATTGAGCTTATTTGATGAGTCAGTGTCCGGTCCAATAGTTACCAAGAATCGATGTCGTTCAGCTACAGCCTTACCCCGCAAATAAGCTGAACCAGACGCATCGTGCTCCATGAAATCAAAGGTTCCTGTACCTGCTGACCTTAACTTCGGCGAGTGACCTATTTACATCCTTCAATACTATGCCATTGCCCCAAGTATACTCCGACTAAAACGGCCATGGGCATGCTGCAACTGATTTTACCCAGTGTAGTTGTTATCATTCTTGCATTGCGATATTTGAGTCTCCGTTGCGGCCGACGCCTTGAACGCGCCCCGAATCGGCCTAGCCATCGTCACCCCATAGACGAAGTAATCATAAAATTGGATCAAGCTGTTGCACCAACACCAACGCATGAGGCGGGCGCCATAGATGCAGATGGTCATTTGTCTCCCCAACCTGAGTACGAGCCTCTTGGAGAACCTGATATTGAGTAATTCTTTTACATACATCTTACAAGGTCAAGGGCTTACATTTATATAGCATCGTCGCTGTTCATGGACTTGGTTCTGATGCGGATTGGGCGTGGACTTGGCAAAAAGAAGGCCAAAAACCTGTTGAGTGGTTGAAGGATTCAAACATGTTGCCTGGAAAGGTCAAGAACGCGAGAATCTTGCGTTATAACTATCATTCGATGTGGAACGTCAATGCTCCGGATACTTGCCTCGAAGAATGTGGCCGCACCCTCATTCGACGACTACACAGCTTCCGCGCTATGAATAAGAACCGCCCGTTAATATTTATTGGACACAGTTTAGGTGGTCTTGTCATAGAATACGTAAGTGGCAGACGCAGCTCCTTGGTAATTGCATATTCTAATCGAGACCCTATAGGGTCTGTTGTGGGCGGCTTCCCAGCCAGAATTCAGATATTTCAGCCAAAATACTATCGGCTGCGTCTTCCTAGGTTGCCATTTATGGGCTCGAAGATGCAAATTTTTGTCCGAATATTCGCTTTCTTTTTCTCCATAGCCGGATCGCAAATCGGAATCGTGGAGAAGATATCTTACGAAAACGAGGACCTATTTCATAAGCTGACGGACTTCTGCGATTTCACAAGAAGAACATTGTTGCCAGTGTCTTGCTTCTATGAGAAATATAATACGGATTACGGGAAGAAGTTTGGAATACCATGGTTAATTAAGGGCAAAGTAGATGCTATTCGTTCCCTACACTGGACCCTACTAAGAGTGATCCAGGTTGTGAACAAGCTCTCGGCATCTATTCTGACTGGCAAAATCTTTCCACTTGACACAGACCATTTGACTCTTAACAAATACTGTGGCCCAAATGACCGTTCGTTTGTGGACGTTTCCGCGGAGATCGTGGAGATGTGTGAGAATAAAGAAAGACTGCTTAGAGGTCGTAAAGCGCGTGAGAATCCGCCCTCTTCATACAAGTTTGGGGAAGAATCTGACCCTGGCAATCATAGGATGGCATGAAAAGCACCTCATGGTACCATTTGGTAGAAATGAGGCTTTCGTTGGTCGCGATCGCATAATACAACAATTGCTCGACAGAATTCATCCCGACGCCAGGGAGAATACATGCCAAAGGACAGCCATTCAAGGGCTAGGTGGAGTCGGCAAAACTCAGATAGCCATTGAGACTATCTACAAACTCCATCATATAGACCCGCAATGCTCAGTCTTCTGGGTTGCAGCAGTTAATACTGAGACTTTTGAAGATGCTTATCGAGAAATTGGGCGTAAATTGGGACTACCAAATATCCACGATGACAACGAAGATATGAAGAAACTAGTACAGAAAGCCTTGGAAGAAGACGACGTCGGCAGGTGGGTTCTCGTGGTCGATAATGCTGATGACGAGCTCCTGTTTCAAGGCGTTTCGATGACCAACTATCTTCCTTTCAATCGAAGTGGTTCCATTTTATTCACGACACGAAATCGCCATACGGCTCTCGATCTGCGGGCGGATATCTTTCAAGTTGAGCCAATGACTAATTCTGAGGCCTCAAGTCTCTTAAAATCAGGGGGTTTGGACGTGGCCTTGATTCAAGGGGATAATTCTGAGAGTACGGACAAGCTCCTCCGTCTACTCACTAACCTGCCGCTTGCTATTCGGCAGGCATCTGACTACTTGAACAAAAATCATATCCCCTCCACCGAATATGTGGATATCTACGAGTCTAGCGAAGAGGACATGATGTACCTGTTACGTTGGGCATTTGAGACGAATGGAAGATACGACGGTATTGAGAATCCGGTCATCACAACTTATTTCAGATCATTTCAACAAATTCAGGGCCTTGACTCGTTGGCCGCTGATTGTCTTCGATTGATGTCTTTTCTTGGCGACAACCAAATCTATCGCGAACTGCTACCGCTCGAAAGCGGCCAAAGGAGGATTATAGAAGCTGTGGGTAGACTGACAGGATATGATTTTGTGACGCCTCGAAATATTGATCACTCTATCTATTACGACATCCACCGTCTCGTACAAGCATCTGCTCGAGCTTGGATGAAAGAGAATGACAAGGCTGGAAGAAATGAGTGGGATGAGTTTAGTGAGCAAGCTTTAAAAAGACTTGAAAATGTGTTCTCAGCGTCTCACCCGAGACAAGGGGGTTGTTCGAACTGGCTTGTCCACGCAAATGCTGTATTGGCGTTTCAGCGGGAAACCAATCGAGAAAGAGCAGGCTCGCTTTTGCAGAAAATCGAGGAAAGCCAAAGAGAGGTGTCAGTTCAGAGGGCTCATTTATGCGGAGAAGGCCTGGCGACGGGTGTTCTTCTTGCCACTATTGGAAGCAGCAGCGTTGTTGCTGCCGGCGCCGGCGGCCGGGGCGGCAGCACCTCCCTCACCGGCGATCTGGAAGGCAACGTTACCACCAAAGGGACCGGCACCGTTGTTGTTGGCGACCTTGAGGAGGCAGAAGTTGGTCATGCCGCTGGCAGCGTCGTTGCCAGTGCACTTGGTTCCAGCGGGGATGTCGACCTTGAACTCGGCGTCGGCACCAACGTTGGTGGCACGCTTCTGGAAGCCAACGGCGTGCATGATGACGTCGACGGCTCGCTGGACGACGTTGCCCTTTCCATTGCCGACCATGTTGGAGGTGGCAGTGGCCTTGATCCCCTGGGAGTAGGCGCCGGTGCCGGTGGGGTCGATGACGGCGAAGAGGTTGCCGTTGGCGTCGTTGGCAGTGCCGTCAGAGGTGACAGTGCGCCAAACACCGGTAATGGAGCCGCCGTTGGGTGAGACCTGGGGTAGGGTGTCGCCCATCAGCTTCATGCTCGCGCCAATGTCGGCAACCTTGAGCTGGCCGCTGGAGGTGGTCTTGCCGAGACCGTCGGTCATGGGCTTGTTGCGGTTGCCGCCAAAGACTGTGGTATCCGATTCAGTGTCGTCGTTGGCACCGAAACGGGGGACGGCATCACCCTTGATGCCGAGAGCAGTACCGGAACCACCAGCGTCACCAGTGACGGACTGGATCTTGCCGTGGGCGCTGACAAGGCCGACAGTGGCGGCAAGAACGAGGAGGACAGACTGGGGATACATGTTTAAAATATCGTCTTTTGATCGTAAAAACGGGTGGTTATAGGGGGTGACAAGTGTGGAATTAGCGTTCGTATGATGGTAGAGAAGCGAATAAAGGGCAGATCGGATCAACCGACTGAAGAAGATTAGATGTTTTGGAGAGAGGATGAGAGACGAGCAGAACAGATGATACGTGATGCTAAGAGAAAAGAGAGCCAACGCCGGTAAATATAGGCTTTCTCGAGAAAACGTTAGCCCATCCTCTGGAAGACGAGCGGCGGGTTTGGGAGGTGATGCCCACATGCCAGCGGGGCCCTCATGGGGCTAGGCAGGCTCAGGTAACAGTTGGGATGCCTGATGCGATAGGTTGGTCGAGGGGCCGGCGGGATTTGCTGAGGGGCTGCTGGGTTGAGCGACGCTTCAGAGCCGGACAACAGGGGACTGTGCTGTGGTGTTGATCCACTCGTCGCCGTCACTATGGTCTTGGGAGACCAGACATGTTTGAACATCGAAACGGACTCCTTCAATGGTACGTGCGGTCTGGCAGCAAGGCCCCTGAGCAGAGCGAAGAGAGGAGACCAATCAGACTAGCTTGAGCGAACGCAAGCAGAGGAACCCCGGCCTTGTCGTTTGCTTGGCAGCGTCGGCAAATGCTGTGGAGATCAGCCAGAGTTCGTTTCCATGTCTGTGCCAATTCTTTTGCCAACACGGGAAACAGGTGAATGCAGAAGCCATGCCGACAATGACACTTGAACTGGACGTGACATGCCAAGGGACTGGACACAACACATAATGCTCCCGAGGTCGAGTTCATCACCAGTCTACATCGGCGGGCCTTGTGCGCTGGTCTCGCGACATGTCCCATCAAAGTCAACAATCTGGAAGAGGGAGATTGGCCCAGAGATACGGCGAGGGTACGGGTAAAGACGGGGGGGATTGATCTTGTCCACCAATAATAGCACCCTAGCCTCTGCGATGAGTGGGGATCTGGGAGATCGACGGGGACCCCTCCTGAAGCACGATGCACGACTCGGAAGCTTCCGAAACACTAGCGCAGCACGCGCCGCTTGTTTCAGCGCCGCATCGCGGCTAAGTCGGCAGTCGCTCTGTCCAAGCAAACAGAGCAGACATCCGAGTCCAGGGGCGGGCGCCAAGGGGCAAGGCATCTCAATGTTTCGCCCGCGGGCTCCGCGGGCCTGACCGAGCTTTTGTTGCCTGTGCCGATCCCGCCCTTGGCAGGCATCGCCGGGAACGACTGCCAAGTGCACAGCATGCTCGGCAACGTCGGCCTCTTCAGACGGGTGCCAAGGGCAGCCTAGAAAATCACCATGGTCAAGTCCCCCACAACCGCTCAATCAAGACCGATCCAAGGGCAAGACAATGGCGGCTATGCTCCACAAGGTGATAACCCCCAGACACGCGGGTTTGATGTGCATGAGGATGAGTCCTCCCAGCTCCTTTGCATTGTTGGTTGCAAAACATAGCAGGACAAACCCTTCATCATCAGCAAACAACTCCCCCGGCTCCGACATATTCCACATTCCAGGTCCCGAGGCATCACGCGTCTTGACAAACCAAAAGCTCGGGTCCTACTCGGCACACGAGACGCTCTGAAACCTGTTCCGTAAAGTGGAAGTCAGTTGGGCTCCTCCCTCGCTCGTCACCATCCCCACCAAAGCATAGCTGCTACACCGCGAGAGCACAGAGCGCGATGCACACTTTTTTCACTCTCAGACCGGTTTAGTTTCGCATGAAGCGTTTCTAATAGTAGCCGAACACACATTACCCAAGTCAGCCCATGTTATTATTGCGCCTTTGGTTCCTGGATAGCGCGGTGGAAGTGTAACGAAGCCTGGATTGGTGTATAGATTGTACCTGATCAGGTTCTGGTTGTTGTCCAGCTGGAATAGTAGCCACGCTCTATACACGACATCTTAGTCACCGTCCTCTCCTTCATTTGATGATGAATCCTTCTTGGTTCGGATCGTCTTCAGCATGCATGTGCTGATATCATTCACTGGAGGCTCTGGGATTAGCCACTTGTCTGGGTCTGTGATCTTCTCGATGTAGTGGTTCAGCTCTTCGTCCTTCCCAATTTGCGTGTCCCTCCACAAAACACCATCGAATTCAATGACTGCGTTTCGCTCACCAGCTATGGGCGTAATTTGGCGCGATATCAGTCGAACGTGCTGACAGGTAGTGTCATCTTCCAGCGGAGGGTCGAACACGACCGGTGGACAAGGCCCAAGCCAACAACAGAGCGACTTCACGTTCGGCAGATAGCCAAGCACCTTGTGCAAGACGGGTCTAGATCTCCAATACGTCTTGTTGGCATCGAGAATCCACAATCATAAGAGGGAGCTACTCCTGGCGACTCGGCTGAAGACGGCGTGCAGCAAATCAGGGCCGCCATGATTTTAAACGCAAACCACTTCCCTGGAAGCACTAAACCGAACAGCCAGTCATGAAGATCAATGGGTAGGGTCTTTCCCCCACGCAAGTCGCTATACGCCTCCTCAGAAAACTCCCGCGTCTCGTTGATGTAAAGCCACTTGATCAGTTCAGCAAAGAAGAGTAAGCTTACATCTGTTGCTCGTGGACTTTTGAGTGCATATCAATGTGTTTGAATGTAAGGGGGCGGCATCCCGAGGGTCTCTGGATGCGGCCCTTGATGATGTCATACAACTGCATAAGGAGAAGAAGAAGAAGACTAGCTAGGTCCCTGGGGGGCGGCCGTTATATAGCTGTTAGTGGGCCTTATTCCGGCGCCATGATCCCAGGGTCTCAGTTACCCTGTAACATTGAACATCAACAGAGAATCCCAATTCTGCGAAAGGTATTCTTTCCGCAGCTTATATTTCCTTGACTTTCCCTTCTCTTTGGCGATGGCTGATAAAACCGCGTCAATCGCTTCCTCGGCCTGTGACAGAACCCTTCTCTAGCACCTGTTTGTTCGTTCCAGTATGGAACTGACCCGCTCGCTGGTATCCCTCTTTTGCGTGCCTCTCACGCCTTGTTTCAAGCACGCAGCGCAGTGATTGCAGCAATATACAGCGTTTGTAGTGTCAATCTTGATGGAATTGTGTACAATTCAATGGCCTTGTCGAAGTCCTGATTTGCCATAGCATCATTTCCCTTGGTCTTGAAATCTTCGGCCTTTGACGCGTTTTCTGGGCTCCCTGTCTTCTTCAGATCAGCCGGCAGCAGCTTAGGATCCCCAAGGACAAGGCTGAGGTTATTGATTAAGACATCGGCAAGAATACAGTAGCAAGGACCCGAGGCGTGAAACCAAAGGTGTAACCACCGTCCCTGTCTGTCTTGTTCTTCAGCCGCCGTCCAAGTTCATAACCTACAATAACCTGCCACAACATGTTCCAAAACGATTTCATGCCGTTGGAGCTCCATTCAAACCCAAAGCTCGATGTTTCAAGAATGTCAACAAAGATATCGCGCCGGTTGAGCCAGCCGAAGAACTTTGAAAGGTAAAATCTACTGTAATTTGGCGGACAGGGAATTCATTTTGCGTAGCTACTCCAGAGCTTTTAGTAAATCTAAAAAGGGCCCCATCAGATTCTTGTATATATCGTAGGGAGATTACCTTCTTTTTAGTTTAGCAGGCACGAATCTCATATCTTCTTTTCATCAAGTTCAGATTTAGGGTTGGTCGAATAATTCCTTGCACACCAGTGAAGTTAGGTAGTTGTGGTGTTTCCAAGTCAAATACTACCACCATCATATGTTCCCGTAGACCACATATCGCCACAGTAAAGGTATTAGCCAAAGTTTCAGCAACAGATTTCCCGGCCTCTTCTTGAAGTCTTAGACGGTCAGGATGAGAGACTCACCTGTCCATAAAATGAATGAGATTCTCTTTTTCCTCCTCAGGTCCCCAGCCCCATTTGAACAGGATGATTTGTAACTCAGAAGTAAGAACTGCTTTCCCAGGATGGGACAGGGATCCGCATAGGCCACTATGATGGATTTATCACCTTTGGGATGATGATTCTCTTCAGAGGACCACGCCTCCAAACCAAAACCGTCAAGGGTGAGTGGGCCCCGATGGATATGTGCGTACTTGGGGTAGCTCTCGCCGTCGAACAAGAAACTACCTTCCTCTGTAGGGTAGTCATAACTCAACTGATCTCGTTTTGCATACTCCATGAACCGCTCTTTCTGATAGGCATCTAAGCTCACCGTTAGCTGGTGGATAGAACACCGTTGCTGCCAGTTAAAAACCAGCTTACCAAACGGAACGTGCTTGAAGACGACAAAGCCATGCTAGCGCTTAGCCCGGGGCCGATCCCGGCCATTGCTTTCACCCTCCCCACTACACGAAGCTGAGGCTATGGATGAACATGTGCTTGTCCTATGTAGAGATACTATTAGACAGCCCTTGCGCTTTGTATTGGCGTAACTGTCGAATTTGCTGGCCTGCTTATCCCATTCGGACGGTTCTGGGCGGTGGCGGTTGATTTCAGCGATTTCATAGTCATCTTTGTCCCTTTCATCATCATTTAAATCCTCCGTTGTTGCTTCATCTTGGTCGGGATCTCCTAAAGCGACAGTTTCGAGTTCAGCAGTCAACCATGCGTCATGGTCAGAACTTCAATCCACGCGCTGGCTTCATCTGAGAGATTTTGATGTTCCCCGGCCATGGATACCTGGACAAGTCGTAACTCGACAGTATTGTTATTGTTGGTCATGTCCTGCAGCATTCGTCTCTCTGTATTTTCACGGACCCCACGGAGCATGGTCTCTCGGGAATCCTGAAACCTCGGATCTCCACGATCATCTCGCGGAGCTTCGTCTTATATTTGATAGCTCATAATGTTCGCCGACCCAAAATTGCGGCTTTCTTTCAATCACACGCATGGGTGCGTAGCCGCTCATACGACACCTTGAAAATCGAGCCGAGGATGAGGCGAACCGGAGCTCATGTGTCCTCGTTCCTTTGCGTTATGCAGGGCTCCAACCTATACCCCGTCTACAATAACTCTGTGCCCTCAAATGTGGATTGGATGTACCACAGCACGCGGGTCACTGTTTGCTGAACGTGCTTCTTGGAAAGATCAGGGTGCAGCGCTAGTCCTTGCGATCAATCGCATAGAGTCTCGTAGTCTATGCCATACTTCTGACTGATCAATGGTTTCAAAGATCTGGACGCACGTCTTCTAGTGCGCAACTACCGAGAGGACGATACCAGCAGCTTCTGTCATGGGACTCTAAAATTCAACGGGTGAGGGCTAGTCTCAAAGAACTGGTTGCATCAAAGAATCAATGCAGATATGGACGGGTGATAATCGGGCTCGTATGGGACATGAGGTCTTATGCAAGCTGCTTGTAGCTACCGGGACCCTGGAATGAGGCTAAAGATGTTTGACCAGGGTATCAATACGTGTCAATACGTGCAGAGTCGCCAGAGGCTGTGCTGCTGCCTAGCTCTGGCAGCTGTAGCAAGATTCTCTCACGTCCTTGTCATCACCACATTTCGGGGTGGGTGTGTGGACGTGGCTGAATACGTGAAGCATTGAATGCAAGGGGTGGAGTAGGTGGGTAGGAGACGCAGGAGCTGTGCAGAGAACGGCGAGATTAGCTTAGATGAATATAAGCGATGTTGCTGTCTTCCGTAACCTTGCTTGCTGCACTGTCAAATGTTAAGCGTTGCCGAAATTTACCTCTCTTGGGGTGCAACTATAACTCATAACTTGTCAACTCATTGGCAACTGTATTTTCCATGCTTTACAGAGCTGCCGATCAATTTGGTACGTGGGTGCACAGATCTTGGTGATCTTGCGGTTAGGGTTAGACAGACAATCTTCGGTGCCCGAAACGAATCATTGTTGAAAGCTGTCATCGCGCTAGCTGCCACTCATCCAGACTGTCAAGCAATTAAGTACGCCAACGACAACCTGGGGCCTGATTTATATGTTACGACTTGGATTCATCTTTCGGTCTATAAGCTTGAATGGCGTCCACTTAAAGCCGAGTTTTTCCGCATTCCCGATCGACAATTTGAGAGTCTCTGTTGCATTTTGCTGCCGAAAGATGGGATTGTCCAGCTGATCACCTCGATGGAAGAAAGTTATAGCAAACGCCTTAGTAGTGCCGCAGAGTTTACTAGATTTGCAACTTTGGGATAGGATTGAACTCGGTACTGTTCTTGATAGGTCGTTTGTTGGCTGCTGAATTCATTCACGCATCGTTTTATTTAGGAACCGGGCCAAAACCAGATTTCAGTCATTCACTGTGTCTTGGATGGTCCTAATCTATTGACCTCACTGTATCTTGACTGTGCTGGCTAGGTGAAACCTGACATTGAGTGCAGACTTATCCCATATGACATGGACCCTTGCTTTGTCCTTCCCAGTCCAAAGTCTGATCCATCAACTCCATATCGTATTTCCAGCAAAGTTCCGAAAAAATCAAATTTAGTTCAATAAGCGCAAAAATGTATAGCCTGTCAGTTGCTTTGTGTCAACAGCTACCGATTGCCATGCAACCTACTTCCGTCCCAGACATCCCCGAGGACCCAGGCTGAAAGGCTGTGATGCTTCTTTGGTATCGGCTGACTTATCGTTCAGCCATCAACTTGGATCGAAATTCATCGGGTCTCTGAAGATCTGGGGGGTATGCGTTACAGTCAATGCACTGGTATAAATCTCAGTCTAAGTTGCACCGGTTAACGTCGCTATGCTCGTCATTTGACAAGACACAAGGAGACACATACACCTTTAGGTATCCATTCGCCATAAACTGCGAAACCTGGCGATAGCCTTGGAGATCCCTGTGAGCCAGGTGGGTAAACTCTCAGCCCCTCGTTAATGACTGCTTGTAGATATGGCAATTGCTGTGCTGAGATCGCATCGATTGACTGATAGTTAGGGGACCGATCTCTGGTTTCCTCACGCAAGGTTTGGTAAAATTTCGGGGTCTTAAGTAAGTAATACACAGTGGCTGCCAGAAAGGTTGCAACCGCTTCACCTCCAGCAATAATGAGAATAGATACATGAGCTGTCATTTCCTCACAATCAACTTCGCCGGACTCAACTGTCGAAACCAGAATTGGACATAAAGCCATTCCGAGTGTTTTTATTGGCCATGCGTTCCGCAACTTTCTTTTCTGGTGATTTAAGAGTGCTTATTTCGCACAGCGGTCAGAACAGGCGCCATAAATCTCGCCATGGTGAGTGCATATGGTAGGCGCCGGAGGTTGTCCGCATCAGTGATGAAGTAAAGATGCCTGAAATTTATTACTTGCCAGAAGTGAGGCTCACCTCGGGCGATGCAATTGAAAGACTGTCCAGAGCCATCTCTCCGAGTATCTCAAAGGCCACCATTTCTGTCCATTTAGTCATGTTAAGGCCTTTTGTCTCAGGACCACCGTCGCCCAGTCGCATGATGAAAGCATCAATGGTTTGAGAGACAAGCGCTTCCTGTTCCAAAAGAGCTTTCGTGGAGAGTGCAGCAGAGAGGAATGACTTCATCTGCCGGTGTCTCTTCGGGACTCTCTCGCTTCCAATACAGAGCGTGTTGAAACCCGACCCGTACATATCATAGAATTCGCTTTTCGTTGACTGCATACCCCCTAGATGGAGGCCGTATATTGACTTCCATGAGGAGACAGGCAAATGAGGACTCATTTGGAGAAACTTTGAAGACAGGTCCTTCTTGGAAAGTTCAGCAGCTTCTTGCGTCTATGAACGGAGAATCTGACCATATTTCTGGTGCCCAGCTTCTATAGATCGGTAGATTCTGCCTTGCAAAGTCTTCTGCATTCGCCATAGCTAATGAGATTAGTGAGACAGATGGGTTGTGTTTACAATTATCGCACCAAGGTTGACCTCGCCAGTGATGGTCCCGGAAACCGAGCCAGGGGATGGAACCAGAGGTTAAAGACTAAAAGCACGGCAGAAGAGCAGATGATCTGGTGAATTGTTAGCAAGCTAAAGAGCCTCGGAACAGTATGAATGATTGATGTGTATGCCCATTGGCCAAGGCCAGGGAGCTTACCGCTGTAACGAAGAGGAAGAAGACCACATATATGCATCTGCGTGTCAGATGATGGATCGATGGAAGATCAGGCATGAGTAACATATGCATTTTAAGGAAGGAAAATTCTGTTGCAGATTAAGGCGGTTAGAGCCGAGAGCACTTTGATTTGCACAAATATACTGCGATCGGGTCATTGTCCAAGCTCTTTTATGAAGTTGTCTCGTTGCTTTAGACTGGGAGAAATAAATGTACACGGCTTCGCATCTTGACTAATGCTGTTTTGGCTCGCACATATGCCTTAAAGGTTTCTCTCTGCCCACTACGTGCGCTCGCCGCTTGACCGCTTCCGGGGGCTGGGCGGATCGGTGCTAGTGCGGCGTAAAACCGATCAAGCGTCGAGCCCAGCCTTTCAGAACGCTTCAATACGTGCGTTGGTTGCCCAGCCTGCATGATAGCACAGAGCGAAGCGAACATGTTGGTCAGGAATCGCCAAGCTTGTTGGTTCCATTACTTGGTGGACAGGGATCCGATCCAATAAAAAGCAGATAAGGCTGCGACATTGACCAGCTAGTGAACTAGGTGACAATAGAAGTACCAACACAATAGGCATTTGTAGAGAGTTACGTAACTTTCGTTGTATGTCAGACAACCATACCTAATCCTAACCCTCCACTGCCCTCTAAGATCTAAGACCACTTACCCCTACTAGTCCAGAATGTTTGGGACTCTGAGGATTGGGTCGGAGAAGAACTCGGTTGAGTTTATCGAGCATGCCAAAGGCGAGGCTGCAAGCCGATTAGGGGGATACGTCTTCTCACATTCTGCCTGTGACCGCTGCCGATTGAAAAAGGTAAAATCCCTCTCGTACTGGCTTCGGTCTTCGGAGTGCACACTAACATTACTCTCCTGGTCAGCTGCGTTGCGACAAACACCAATCTGGCTGCGATCGCTGCGAAAGCCAGGCGCTGAAGTGCTCGTACCAATCGGCATCCGAAATCAACATCTCGCGGCCGAAGTCAAGATCGCATTCCCAACCCAGCTTCTCTAACACAGGCGGCACAGCTAGCAACAACGACTCTCTGAGCCCCGCGAACAATAGTGGTGTCAATCAGGAGCTCGACTGGTGGGAAATGGCCGAAACCGATCCGACTAGCAGCGCAGCGACCACTACCTCCGAAAATGAACTCAACGACCTTTTCAGCAGTATCGCCGGTCTTCAACCAGACGATATGCAGACAAACGTTTTCATGGGTGCGGCAAATCGGTCCCTCCTCGATGTCGAGTCCAATACATCAATGACCGAGACAGCGAATTCCGTGCTAGGTGACATGGGGGAAATCGCGGCTTCTCACCCTCCATCTGCCGATCCCCAGTCATCGTCCTCCGCCCGCCCGCGCGCCTCAACGTCCCCGCCGCCACGCCAAAATCCCGGTGCCACGACAAGTCACGACTTTGTCGCAAGAAACTTCGGTCGAACCGAGTCGAGGACGGACCCAACGAGTTGCCAATGTCAAAGATCCATCCTACACGTCCTTACCGAAATTGAGTCGAAAATTTTGTCCACCAATCCTAGAAACATGTACGCTATTTTGTCATATCATCGCCAGGCAACGGCAGCAAGCAACGGCATCTTGACATCTCGCATCTGCAATTGCAGGGTGCTATTGTTCGGGATTCTTGGAATTGCTGGCGAGAAGATCACCAGTCTCTCAGAGGCAATCGTAACCGCATTTCTAGGCCGCATGAAGGAGCAAAATGACTACATGGATCTTGATGAGTCGAACTCTCCTGACAAGCGCCTCAATCGCAAAAATGCAGTACAGTTAGGAGAATTTCAAATTCAGACGCTACAGGAATTCAAAGTCATATCAGCTGCCATTATTAAGTTACAGTTGAAGCATTCGGTGACCTTCATCTTTCGCATTCGTGAGCTTGCGATATCAATGAGCCATCTCGCAGAAGCTCAAAACCTTAAGCGACTTGAAACCAGACTGAAAGAGCTCTCCATGAAGATTCAAAAAATGGTCTGGGACGTAGAAACAGATTCTTGAGGCACCTATGGCCGGTCTAATAGCCTACAAGAAATACAGGCTACAGTGAATGTGGACTGGGCGGATAACTTTGGATCTGCATTCAGATACGGAGCGGAGGAAGCGCCTGTGCAACATAGATAGTCACTAGATATTTGCATTTATGTCAATCTTTACGAGCACAGAATGACCACTTGTCGAGCTTTCAAAATACTAGCTACACAGATAATGACTGAGATTAGCAGACTATCGTGTTTTAGGATAATAGTTCGGATGATACGCATGCCGTAATCATGAGAGGTATACCAGACTTCGTATCTGCAAGTCACCTTTCCATATTCGGCATCTCTCCGTAACCATGAGCACACCATTGCTGATGTCGGCAGCTTCAGGAATAGGTATATGCTCTTGCGTACGAACAGTGAAGATCCGCTTAGCTTCACGTAGGATGGTCAGGCCTCCGGCTACTTTTTTGGCCGAGGACGGAGCAAAGATGCACTTGGGCGTTCTCTGACAGGTCTGAGAACATGACTCTATACCATAATCAATCAGCCTACCAACCCTTGAGTGATTTGGTATGCACAGGTGAGAAAATGTTGTTGCCGATCACATGCTCGGCAAAGGCCGCAGATCCAGGATGGATGGTACTATGGGGATAACTTTGCGAGAGCTCATTGCATGCATTGACGCGAGGTTGCAGGATGCTGGTCGCAAGCCCCTGACCAACGTGGAGAGATAGAACAACGGTCGGAAAACCCGGCAGAAGAAACATAATGACCGTCTAGAAAGACACTAAAATTGAAATTAGAGCCAGTGATGTCAAGTAGAAAAGTGCTACGAAACTGCCATGCCAGCATCTTTATATACCTACTGAACTATGGTCTCGCTTCCTCCCATTATTGTCGTTGGCAGCAACAGCTCCTTTATGTGGCATGTTATTTCTTCCCACGAGCGCTGGGGCGGCGGCGAAATCAGATAGATTGGCCTAGAAGGCGCCTAATCCCAGTCCACAACCGCGCAATCAGATTCCAGGTTCAAGAAGGTAGAATTTCCCATGATTGCAATCGGTCTTGTCAAACCAGGGTGACGTATCTTAGTTAGGTCCTGGTTTGCGTCGGGTTGGAACAACCTTGTCGAGGCTCTAGGCTAATGCAAGTTATCACCCGTCATTTAGGCTTCTTTAGGATGGTGCTGCGCGAAATCTATAAGGTCTAGCCAGCAGCCGTGCCTACATAGGGCAGATGTTTCTGTTAGGGTTATTCCCGTTAACTCGCTCTGGCTGAGGTCGGGAATTAGCCTTTCTGGGGAATTTCCCACTTAGGTCTCAAGCTACATGGGGTTCTCGGCCTCACACACCGAATGGACCAAACACTAACTCGGACAGAACACCAAATGTGACAGATTGGACGAATTTCCGGGTTCTAAAATCTTCCGACAGTGTGTTATCTAAGGGAACCAGAAGATACTTCATCGCACTGACTGGCTAAACGTCATTACACGAGAGCAAAGTCAACCTTTCGAACTTGGTGAACTTTACCACACATTCGACATGGATACCCAGACAGAGACCGTTTCTTTTCCCTCCCAATTGTTCGCGAATCAGCACCCACCGGTTGAAGGGACAACCAGGGCGATAGATGATACCGCTGTCATTCCCCTGCCTACTCGGTGGTCGTATCTTTGCCACCCGCGAGTGAGGGTGGTCCAGGATGAAATTGATGAATATTTTCTAGAGAATTGGTAATTTCCAAGCTTCAAGGCTGTTCGTACCTTCTTAGATGCCAAATTCTCAGAGGTTACTTGTTTTTACTTCCCTCTCGCACTGGACGATCGCATCCACTTCGTCTGCCGACTACTGACCGTGCTCTTCCTTATTGACGGTGAATTTTCAAGACTGAGGCTTGTGTAGTCTTTACTGACGAAGTTAGATGTTCTTGAGCACATGATTTCGCGGATGGAGAAGCCTATAACAACAGGTTGATTACAATTATCACGTGGAGATGTTCTCCCCAGACCCAACTAAGCCATAAGAGTTTATTCTTTATGATCTCTGGGAAAGCATGCGCACTCACGATAAAGAGCGGGCTGACGAAGTTCTGGAGCCGACCTTCGTGGTTATGCGTGCACAGACAGATCGAGCGCGTCTAACTATCCAAGAGTTAGGAATTGATCTCGAGTACCGTGAGAAAGATGTCCGCAAAGCGTACGTTCTAGCCTCAGGATTCAAGCTCACAATGCTAACTATGGAGCTACGTTGCTTTCGGCTCTAATGAGATTCTCAATGGGACTTAGACTCAGTGCAGACGAGCTTCGAGGTATGAAAGCACTTGAAGCCAACTGTGCTTAGCAGCTCTCTGTAGTCAACGACATCTACAGTTACGATAAGAAGCAGAAGGCATCTCGCACTGGACACAAAGAGGGAGCCTCCCTTTGCTCAGCTGCAAAGGTTCTAGGGGAGGAGACTAAGCTTGGTATACCTGCAACAAAGCGCGTTCTTTGGTCCATGACTCGAGAGTGGGAGATTGTGCATGATAAAATCGTTGCAGAAAAAACCACGTCTCCAGACGGCTGCTCCGAAGCAGCCAAGGCGTATATAAAGGGCTTGGAGTACCAGATGAGCGGCAATGAGCAGTGGAGTAAGACTACGGGTGGGTACAACTGAATGTATGGACGAAGCGAGAATGGATAGCAGAACAACAAGCGTTACAAAGAGCAAGCCTAGGCAAGAGGCCTAGATAAAAACTTGTGTGAGCGGGTACTGCCTGTATTGGGTCCAGCATAGTCTGCTCAGTCAAAAAATTGCAATTGTCTCAAGGGTTGGCGCACATTACATAAATGCTTACGCTACTTCTGGACGTGCTTGCGTTGGGCCACAGTAGTGTCGTTAAATAAAATAATAATAGTCGATGTTTGGAGGGATATAGATCTTGGCACTCCGGCATTTTGAGGCGGTAGGCTATCATTGCACAGGAAAGTCCGAGACTCTGTCTACGCAAAACAATGGGCTGAATAGTGGTCGGTCCATTCAAAATCAAAGTGCTGATAGCAGCACTGCTCGATTCACCATGTTTTGCTGCAAAGTATCTTCTTCCTATACCCTCTTGCAAAGTCCATTAACTTGACCAGCTATCATTATTATCATGGTCAATTCACTTCTAAGCAATCATTACAACAAAAATGGCAAATACACTCAGGCCTTCTTAGAGCAGAACGGGCCCGGTGACGCCCGACCTACAGCTCTTGACATTCTCAAGGATAACAACTGGATCGGTACTATGAAGGACAAAGTGAGTGTTGCTGCTCCTCAATTCCATAATGTTAACTTAACCACCGCCAGGTTTTCCTTCTCACCGGCTCCTCTGGGGGAATTGGCATTGAAACAGCCCGTGCACTCGCCGCAACTGGTTGCAAAGTGTATCTCGGCGTTCTTGACCTAGAGAAAGGAAAGCAAGCTCTGAAAGAGATCCTCGAACCAGGTCGAGTGGAACTGCTTAAGTTGGATCTTAGTTCAATGGAAAGCGTTCGTAACACGGCTGAGACTTTTCTATCCCAATCGACCCAGCTTGACGTCTTGATTAACAATGCGGGCATCATGGCATGCCCAGAGACGAAGACAGTGGATGGCTTCGAGTCACAACTCGCTGTCAATTATCTCGGCCACTTCCTTCTCTACAAACTGCTTGAACAGCCGCTCTTATCCAGTTCCACGGGCGAATTCCATTCCCGCGTCGTCAACGTCTCTTCCGCTGGCCATCATGTGAGCTCCGTTGTTCTCGATAACATTAACCTTGATGGTGAGTATGAGGCGTGGAAGGCATATGGTAATGCCAAGACGGCGTGTATTTGGATGACGAATGAGATTGAACGACGACACAGCGCTAGGGGTCTGCATGGCCTCTCATTAATGCCTGGCGGTATTGCTACAGGCCTCCAGCGCTACGTCGACCCCGAGTTGTTGAAGCAGTGGGGTTCGAGCGAGTCGTCGATGAAATATAGTAAAAGCCCGGCTCAGGGCGCTGCTACAACTATAACAGCCGCTCTCGGGAAGGAATGGGAAGGCAAGGGTGGCGTCTATCTGGAGGATTGCCAGGAAGCTGGCCCGGTTCCCGAGGGTGGCACACTGGCGGTCGGATTTGCACCGCACGCCTTCGATCCAGATGGGGAGAAGAAGTTATGGAATTTGTCCCTAAAGATATTGAACTTATCAGAGTAAGGCTCAGGTAATACCTACTGAAGCTGTTCTAAGTTCGAATTAGGCACGTATGGGAAATTAATTGAAAGAATATCTGCCTTTCCTTCCAGGAAGGCTACTCCATATGTTCTGACCTATCTTGGACAGACGCTCCGTATTAACAACGTCCTCAAAGGGGGTACAGGCTTCCTGTAGCATCTCGACGGTGTCATTTTCCCACTTTGTCTTCCAGAAAGGTAGAATAAGAGCAGCCTGCACTGCTTGTGCCGCGAATTTGAAAAGATGTGTGACCGGACCCGTAGACCTCGCTGGGTGATCCTCCCGGACAGGTGTGTGGAGATGACGAAGATCGAATATAGCCACGCGTTCCACGTTTTCCGCAAGTCGACATGTCTCCGGGCTAATGGGCTTATTGTCGGGGGCAATCAGCTCTGCATCAGGTATTGCCATGTCTGCAGGTTTATGGAAAAGACCTACCTGTCGTACCTTTCAGTACTCACGACTAGAGGCATGCACTAACAAAATTAATATCTTAAAGGGAAATGGATTATCCATAAGGTGCGGTAGGAGGGGATAAGGATCACTCACACGAAACCATTGAACATGAATAATAGGTTGCTCTAGATTATTGCTATAAATATTCACATACCAGAAAATGTTGAAGATCCGCCTAGCTAGAAAACCTTAAGAGATAGGATGGACTCTTTTCCAGCTGCCTACGAAGCCGGACTTATTCTGACCTTCCTGATAGCTTTTGGAACGTGAGTCGCCCAGATTCCTCCATTGCTCGGTGTTGATTAAGTCGGGAAAATGGACTAAAATATAGCAACCCTTACGGCAGGGTGTATCAGCATATCGAATTCGATGTTCTTAATGAGACCAGTAGCAGCGCCATTTTTCTGTTCAGGTCCGTGAGTATGTTAAAACGAGAGGTGGAAATTCATATCCTCTAGCTAATATTCACCTCTACTTAGGAGAAATCAACATAGGTGTGAGCGAAGTGGTCTTTTTTTCAGGGGGGGGGTTTCTGCCCATAGGACGAGACTATAGCTGAGCCTGGATCAGCTCTGATCTAATTAAATCTTGACCTGGGTACTCGGAGGCGGTCCCAGGTAACTCTCTCACACCTCCAAGATCTATAACAATTTTCTCCAGAGCCAGATCAGGGCTCATAGTTCTATATCTAAGCACATGAGCTCCAGCGTCCAAGTTATGTAAGGCATGCTCGCGACGCCACGCGCCGTCTTTGACGGCAACAACCCAGCCAACAGGTAAACCACCCTTATTGGTGATTTCAAGTAGAGGCACTACTAGCTCAGCCGACTCATCGAGCTGAATTTCATACGCCTTTTCTTTCTCTTGGTTTTCCAGAACCAAGGTAAAGTAGAGCGTAACTGTGGCCATTTCAAGACTATTAAACGTATAGAACGGAACCTCAATATAAGGCACATTTGAGCCAGCTGCGGGGGATAACTCGATCGCACCAGTACGTGTGCGGCCCAAACGTGGGAGGAGGCGGTAATTCTTTTGCACTTCGTCTTTTAGCGCAATATGACCAGCGTTAATGCTAATAGTGCGGTCAGACTCCACAAAGCCTTCGAAAGACTCCAGCACATGGCGATTATCAACAGGGAGATGCACCTGCTCGTAGGCTCCATCTGTCGAGGATAGTTCGATTTGCACTATTTCGTTAAAGTTCTCTGGAACCTTGTTCCAATCGATTGTCACTACCACGCGCTGGTCTTCAGGATCATTGGGGTCAATATTGCCCGATGTGGCGGACAGCTTGACCCAACCATTCTTCGCGGCTGCGGACCAGTTCACCTTTTGAGCGCCACGACAATAAATCTCAAAATATCTCTGAGGGACTGAGTAGGGACTGAGCTGAGGTAGGGTTAAACCGGGAACTAACTCGCCTCGAGAAGGGTGTGTACGTAGGTATTCTTCATTGCCTAAACCCGGCCAGATTCCCACGTGCCCTTCGACCGCGATACCCATTTGTCCTGCAACCGCGGACGAGTTCTGTCGCTTCTGAATAAAGCTTAGGCCAGTAATCATATCACGAGTAGGGTCGTGCCAAGTCTCCTGCGCATAGCCGAGATGTGGCTGCTTCATGATGTGGTTCCATTTCTTTCCGCTCCACGGGTTGTTGTGATACAATTCTTGTAATGTAAAGTCTTCATCAAATAGATTAAGAACTTTCTGCGCAAGTACATTTGTTGTATTTCGCCGCTGTCGACCATAGATAATATTTCGTCCTTGAGAAACTCGGAGCTCTGTATTAATGCGTGAGGCCTTGATTGGGTGAAGGACTAGTTGGAAAAAGGCAGGTTTATATGGTGAATCCATAGTCTCGAATAGTGAGTCGGCTTGTTGTTCAAGTTGTATCCACTCGGACACTAGTGACTTGGCCTCAGAGTAGTTGATGATAGAAAATGTATCAGGCTCAATATGCTCATGACGGCGGAGAGCCATAAGAGAGTCGTGCTTAGCGATTAGATCTGCAACCTTTGGCCCTAGTAGCTTATTGCCAAACTCTCGTTCTGCGTATTGGTCGAAGAAGTGAGGAATTGTGCGCTCTTTGACGCTGCTGATATTCCAGGCAAGGGATAGCGCAAAAGATATAGCTGACTCCAGTGGTTTGATATCACCAACGTTGAAGACCCAGATCTTTCGTATGCCATTTCTGTATGCGGCAGTCAACTGTTGGTGGACTTTGCCCTGTTCACTGTTTAGTAGCACCCTTGAGATGGATAGGAGTGTGACCAACGGTGGAATTGCAGTTCATCCATTTGTAGCTTCGTGGGTGGCCGACATACTCCATATGGTAATATAACTGCATCGTTAGCGGCTCCGACTGAATGTATAGTAAGGCTTGACATACCCCAAAGCCGCCACTGCGTGGCCACTCGGACTCGGAAGGGAACCTTCGAATATTTCCAAAGTTGTCATCCGCGAATAAAAGCGTCACATCTTCAGGTATCTCCAAGCCCTCCTCGTACTGTTGTAAGACCTCCTTATACAGAGCCATGAGCTCTAATCGTAGGTAAGTAAATAGATCAACCTGGATAATGGAAATGACTCACGAGGAACTCCATCTGGGCAGCCGTATACGTCTTCTATTATTTCTCTTTGCGTAAGTAGCACATCCTTCAGGGTAGCCTGTGGGTTATTGGATTGCATTCCAGTATCGCCTTCTCCACGCATTCCTAGAGTGATAAACGATTCATAAGGCTTTGCGCGTCTGGTACCCTCTTGGAAATGCTCCGCTAGTCTTTCCTTATTCTCATCCCATGCCCAAGGTCCCTTATTACCAACCCGCCACTCAGCCATACCTCTCTGCATAGGCTCGTGGTGCGAAGTTGATACAACAATGCCATAGGCATCGGCAAGGGATTGGTTAAGGGGGTCATCGGTAAAGAAAGAGTTTCCTGGCCAAGGGAATCCAGACCACATAGCCGGCCAGAGGAAGTTTCCCTAGCACTCGTCAGATTGATTAGATTCGTGCTATATTGGGCATACCTCACCTTCATACGCAAAATTAACTCAAAGACAGTCTTATAAAATTCCGAATTATACACAGGGCCAAACTTATCCTTTACCCAGGCAGTAAGAGAAGGTGCCTCGTCATTGATAAAGATACCACGGTACTGTATACTTGGCTCGCCATGCACAGTCTTAACCGGAAGGGCATAGATTTCATCGCGTGGCGTTATGGCTACATCGGCCCACCAGTACCAGCTGGTCATGGTTAAGACAGTGCAACGAGGTTGTATATCCTTACTTACGGTGAGACACCAATCTGTTCGGAGAGGGTATAGGCTCCGAAAATAGCAGCACGTTTGTCGCTGCCGGCAATGAGCAGCACACGCTTAGCGCAGGGCCAAGGGCTCTCAATGAGCTCCGTCAGAACCTCTCCCATTTTCCTTGGATGTGTCTGAAGTCGGCCTTGCCTACATCTGTGACCTGACGAAGAAGCCCCGACTTCTGCAAGCTTCCAACAACAATGGCGCATTCTGTCCGCGGTAACTCCAATGTCGTGAAAATCCTTGAGTCGCGCCCAGTGACTTTTTTCAAGTCAGATGCCAGATTTGTAACAGCAATGCGCACGCCTTCGTACTCGTCGGGGTCGACAAGGATCGGCACCCCGGCCAAAGGCAGGCTGCCGTCCGTGGGTGAGAAATCAATCAGCTTTTCCTCAAACATCATGCCGGAAATCAGCATGCGTTGAGAAGGACAGATGGCGATAACAACAGCCTAAGAAGGGTCAACTTTGTGAGCGGCTTAAAAAGGGATGCATGTGAGGTGCCAAGGCTCGTCCTCTGCTTACTGAAATCTGGCAAGTTCGTCATCAGGCCTGCGCCTCTAGATTACCGCCCTTCGAGCTTCAATGGGCGTATAGACTAATGCCAATACCCACTTGGGTCGTCTCATATCTCTCGGGGATGGTAACATTGAAAAGCGCCCCCACCATTGATCCGTTCCGATAGCCGATCCGAAGCTAGGGAGTGTCATCTTTCCGGGACGGATGTGGCGTTTCTCACTTCCTTCCCCAAAACCACGCCCCACTGCCAAGCTGGCATGCAGACAGGGAGGAAACCCCAAAGTGGCATAAGTACGGATACACACAAACCCACAGAGAGCTTGACCCAATTAAACCACCAGAGATCAACTTCGAACGTCCACTAATGCTCTGGTCTACTTTTACTAAGAGTGGAGTCAGTAAATCCAGCTAATTCTTAACCCCCGTCTCTGTTTTTACCCTTTCAACGGAACAAATGCCAAGCGGTCAAGCCTACGAAAGTCTATGGGGACTTTGATTAGGCAGTACGGTAAACACAATCACGTCGTGGAGACCGACTACCCGGCTATTTGCACCACTGTAAACGATATAAGTGATAGAATAGCGCTGGAAGTCGGTGAAAAGACTTAGTCCGAATGGGTCAAAGGGGTTTTGCGCATGGTTAAGAGTTTGCCAAATGGACTGGGGAGAGGCGTTGGGTACCGGGAACCAGCCTATATAGCCGACAAAAAATTCGGAGGTCAAATGTCAGGATCTACTCTTGTTTGAGTTTAACCTGGCTGATATAGAGGCTCTGTACGGCGTCTCTAGGGGTAGCGTGGACATCTAATTGGAGTGATGAATGGATAAGTGGATGGGATGATGTAGCTACTTGTTACACGTAGTATGTTGCTTTGAGATCCAAGTACTTGTCCCGAGGGGTCTTGGGTAAAGGACGGGAAAAGGTTGCACAGAGAAGACTGCCCAAGGGCGTCAACAGCAGAACGAGCTGGATTTTGTATGTGCTTGCACCCTGGAGGTCAGATCATCTACATGTCCTTGGGGACAGCGTAGGCAATTGCTAAATAGTCTCTTTCATGCAAGGCTCGAAGATTGGACTCAGAGAGTTCTGGTTCGGTGGCCGAAGTGAGAAAAGCTTGGCTCGGACTGGTGAATTTTTGTTAGTTCGAAGATATGACTCCCATTTATACCGCCCAATCGACGGAATGAAGGGCCTGACTGACCGACTGCTCGAATTGCGCCAAGGTGCCCCCGTCTGCGGCCGCGTCGACAAATTCAGTGTCACAGGCGGTTGGATACGGCACAGCGGCCCCCAGAATACTTGCGTACTCGGCTGCCACAGCGTTCAAATGGGCAACCATGCCCATGTTTTCTGGCCCAATTAGACTGGGGCTTGTTTCGCCATTGATCTGTTTAAGCGCCTCTAGTCGGAGGTCTTCTAACATGACACAATACCGGCTTATGAGGGAGCCATTCTCTATAAACTTTGACAGACCGGCTTGGCTCCGAGTAGCTGCGTCATAATAATCTTGGTATGTTTGAGCGGACGAAGCGTTCTGAATTGTATAAACGTAAAGTATGGCTGTTGCAGAAAATCCATAATAGAAAGTACCCTAAACTTTTTGTCAAATTCCCAGTTCCGAAGCATCAGTGCATCAGTCTACAAGTGTTGAGTGCACGTACCCAAAATGATTGGAGCAGTCGCCCTGTTTCAAGCATGACACCAATTCCCTGTACAATGCACATGGCTGCGGTCAAACACTCACGAATGCCCTCATCTATGGCTGATTTGTTGGGGGTAAGACCAGGTCCGGTGCTGTTCTGTGATTGCTGAGAGAATGTAAAATTCTTGAGGAGCAGCGGGCGACTGGTGACGATTACGGCATGCCAGTAAGTAAAGTTCAGAACCTGCCTCTGTCGTTGGAAGATTGGAATCAGAGGAGGATCACGATTGCTGTCAAGTTGAAGGAAGGCAGGTATTTCCTTTCGCCACTGCTTCAGATTCCGTAGGTACTTGTGTGATAACTCGCACTGCTCATTTGTTGAGATCGGCCGGATAGAGTACAAGTCTCGAAGGATTAAACTCAAAATGCGGTGGAGTCTACTCAAGTCAGTAGCTTTTCCGATTTTATGCTCCCAGAGAGGTTGTAATTACTTGTAAAAAGCGGCAGGAGCTGCCATGACGGAACAGTCCAGGCTAGTCAGCGACTGGCTAGTATCGCTGTCGCTTGGCAGGTCTTGGTCGATGTCCTCATCATGAAATATTCTCGGACGTCCAAGAGTAAGACCGAGGTATGTATCTAGGCAGTACGCACTCCAGAATGTCCTTTGGCAACCCTCTTGCTCAACCTTGCTGAACTCTCCATTGTTGGTCAGGCTCGACCATTTCCGGTGGAGCCCAAGCGTGAGCGCCATCCTAGCAGTTGCTCCGAATAGCTCCCAGCAATGATTGACCCGAGATCTCGAGAGCAGCCAGAAGCACTGGTAAAGTCGGGACTGAATGCTTGCCAGACTGACCCTGGGCCCCTCCTTGGACAAGTGATATTCGGCCGCAAGGAAAAACCGAACCCTGCTCCTCAATCAGTCTGTGCTTTGTACGAAGTAGAGTTGGACTCACGCTTTGTCATCTACAGTGTCCTCAGACGAGGCTGGTAGATATTCCTGGGCCATACCAAAAATAATCCAAAGAATGGCACGTCGGGTGGGTGCATTCTCAGGGTCTCTCATGGATCCCATTGTTTCGCAGAACTCCTGGACCCACCGGTCGATAGTCGGCCTGTCAAGTAATCGATCGATTGGTGTCGTGAAGTTGAAGAACTTATCCACCAAGTGGGTTGCCTCACTAGCCGAGATCATGACTGAAGGTATAGCCTCCTTATCCGGAAGAGGAGCATCACCGAAGGTGAAATGTGCAGACGCATGGTGGCCATGATGAAACCGGTTTCTCGCTCGAGCTAGGAAGGACACGCCGGCCGCTGGGCCAACATAATGGTCTTGTAGGTCCGTTATCAATTCTGGGGAGCTCGTGTCAGGAACGGTTACGTTTGATGATGCGGAAGTTTCGGAGAGTGTTTGACGATCAACCGGTTCGCCTGTAACAGACTCTGCTCCGCCGTGAAACGCGACCCCAAAAGAACCCTGTGTGAACTCAGAGGAGCGCATATATGCACGTCGTCCTCGATTAGAGGGTGCCCCATACACGCAGCCCGCTCCATCACGAATGCAAGATTCGCATGGGTGTGTCCCCGTGCAACGGATTTTCCGCCTAGATGATCGTTTAGCCACGCGGATTCTGCATTCAACTTTGCTTACTAACATGGGCCCTGATCTTACTTCTTGCACCGATCACATGCCTGGGAGACTCGCAGTCTCTTGGACTGGATGTGACTATCCCGAGTTGGTCCTTGACCAGTGAACGACATGTGCGACTTAGATTCAGCTCAATCTCGAAGGATAATACCCGTCAACGCGTCGGATCTCCCTAGATGACTATTTTCCGCTGTTGGGTAAGCACGGAACGGAACCCGTGGAGATCTGTGTCGGAACGCAAAACGCGAATCTCGGAAAATCGGCGGAGGCGCGTTGGTCGGCTAGAAGGAAGCGGCCCCTCCAATTATGTGACGCCTCGGGGTAGATGCGCCCGTGTGGCTTGGCACGGCTGGGAGGGCCAGTCAGTTTGGGCAGCTTTCCGTAGGGATCTAGTCTTACCCGTCTGACATCCGTGTGTGGGGCACTTGTTGCGTTGAGCCCACTAGGACTTTGTTTTGTCCGAGCTTTTTTCTAATGTAGATGCAGCCTGTGTCGGAACGTGCGGGTATTCAGCTGGTCTACTTCATAAGCTAGAAAGCAACCTCCGTCGGTCATACGGCTGTGGCTTCTGATAAAGTCTATTGCATAAAGTCCAGAGGCCGGAAGCATGCATCGTAGCCAAGGGTCGGAGTGGATGCTATTGGTTCCTTTGGCACCCACACCACGCACACGCCCGGTTGCAAGATCGCCCTCACCAAACCATTACCAACAACAATGTCGCCATTGAGCGCTCAGCGTTTGCAACAGATCATTTCCCACCAATCTCGACATGAAGCTTGTTTCAATCACGTAGCCAAGTGGCCATACGTTCTAGAGGGCGAAAATCGACGGGCGGTTTAGGGTTGTGTCAAGGATACCGACGTCGCTTTCGGTAGTATGCTCTAGAGAATGATGAAAACCAGCAACCCGTCAAGGTTGGCACGAAACTATACTTCACGGATTCAATGTATTCCATGATTTGTGATAAGCATAACCGCTTTACCCCTCCGCCAAGTTGCCACACTAAAATGACAAAAGCCTGAGCACAGTCGACACTTTGCTAGTGGCACGTCTGAGGATGTGGCTCTTGCTGAATGGACGGAGCTTCATATCTCGGTCGTATGGCGGATTCTTGGACTGGAATTACCCGAGAACACCGTGACCCGTTTTGTATGGCGGTACAACCATTTACGAATGCCACCAAGCGGCCCACGGCATTCTTCGTGATGGGAAGCTTATACAATGGTACTGGCCACAGATCGGTAACATCATCGTTGCCGAGAACGGAGGGTGGTTTTGATTACCTTCAGTGTGAAACCAGTCCAGTGTAATTGATAATTGATTCTATTATACAAGATGGAAATGAAAGATTGTCTAATCTCTGTGCTTGTCGTCGCGTAGCAAGACTGAGGAAGGTGCTGGGGGTCCGGATGAGGCCTTCAAGGTCCTACATGCGACCCAACACTTTGATCTTGGTTTTCGCTTGAAGTAGGTTACACCACCTGAATGGGTAAACACTGACCATTGCGAGAAAATGGTAATTCTCAGCCTGCTTTCGAGAGGCAGTTTGACATTCTTAGCGCTTCCTGTAGCCGTCGAAGAGGTGACTGGTACAATACATTTTCCAAGCTGTTCATCGGCCGAAACGAAAGTCTCACAATGCATCTAGTGGTTACACACTCCTTTTCTGAACCGCTTTCATTGAATTTCAGACCGACGAAATCTAAATGCGTGTATGAATGGGTTGAATAACTAATCCTGAGATCAAGAGATTTGCGTTAAGTGATTTGCCTCAAGGCGGGAAAGCTCCGTTCTTGCCCCTCGCGCAATCATTGAACCGAACTTACGTCACCCAGGGTTGTTACAGGGTTATGGAAGAGCATTTCAAGAATGTTGGGCCATTCCCAGGTCCAGGGTTACGAACAGGTTAGCTTCGTGCTTACATATGCCCAACCAGGGCTGGACATCCTATTTTCACTTTAGTGAGCTTCGCGATGTGTCTGACCAAGGCAAGGCCAACAAAAGGGCTATTTCCTACGATGCGCATTGTACAATACTGCCTCTTCTAGGGGATTCGCAAATAGGAGAGTAGTGCTGAATATCTCCCCCCACTCAACATCCGCGTCCGGCGGCAGGAAAAGAGAATGAGTGCACGGAAGTACGTTCTGGTAGGACACTTTAGGGCCTAGCTGGCGCCGGGGTTGCTTCTTGTGATACCTTGTTATGACGTGGGACATGTATATATATACATCTGTATGAATACTCTGCGTAAGAGTGGTCGAGTACACTCTTAAGCGATAATGGCCTGTTCTATGGGTTTATTGAAGGACTGAGCATACCTTCACATTCATAATTAGGATGCTCCCTTACGTTTTTGTTGGGTTGGCGGGAGTTAGCCTTGTGCGCGCTGGGGCCAATCGCAGCTGAAAATTCAACACACCTCATTATTGCCAACAAGGGGCTGTTTGCTAGGGTCAAGAAGATGATTGCAGCCAGTACATCCTAGTATCTAGACGGAGAAGATGTACCTCAGGAAAGGATGAGTCTGTACCTATTGGATCAACTAGCGGCCGGTGGTGGATAGGCAAATTACGGACGCCCAGAGCAACATGCAATGGGAATATGGACAATTGGACGATGTCTTCTGACCTAGAGAGTGGCGATCTTCAATAAAAAGCCAAGCAATATTCACGGTTACATTGGCTGGGGTAAAATTAGCCCCGGAGAAATGTGATGTGTTCAGTACATCACAGCCGCATGCAAACATCCAGTACACAGTCAATGTTAACAAGCACGACTGCGAACCATGGATTATTGATAAGAGATTACCGTTTCACCTGTTCAATGTTGCAGCTCGCTGACATATCCTAAGAAACTCACAAACCAGCTCGTGCGCCGTGTGATCTGCTGGGGTCGTAAGTCGCCTCTTTATGTTCCTTTTCTCAGAATATTCATTCACCAACCAGTCCCTATTCTCATACGTTCTAATGATATCATGTGGAGCTGCATCTAAGATTTTAGTGAACAATGTTGAAACTCAAATGAATAATTCGGATTTTTTACGTGCTATTTAAGAAAACTAAGAACGAGATTGTTCTGACCCTGCCGTATAACGTTACCAATTATGAGAACGTAGTCATGCCAACACGAATTTACGTCTAGTACAATGCTGTAAGGCTCGAAGGTCGTTAAACCAAGGTGCTTTATCAGCGCTTTATAGTCATATTGTTTGCATTGAATATCATCGCAGCAAATTTAATCTTGATGCAACATGCCCCAAGAGGTATTATGAACGTGACATATCCCCGTGAAATAAATACCACCATGAGAAGCACTGTTCTTGAACACATGTAATAACCTCCTTCAGCTGCCAGATACTCTAGGAACTTTCTAGATCTCAGAGCTGCCCTTGCCGCTTGCTCAAATTCTGTGCATGGACAATCAAAATCGACTTTGTAAATTAGCCTCAATAAAACGTGAGTGGCAGAGGACTTATGCACATGTTGCTGCCGTCATCTTCTAGTCTCCTAAGTGTTTAGTTCAGGTCGATTTACAAACTAGATCATGACTAGGAAGCGACACCAGATTACTGTATCAAAGGTTATACTCAAGCTAGAGCTACAAATTCTCCTACCAGGTACCTCAGTTCAGTTTTGTCAGATCTGTGTTCGCGGTCATACTTCCCCCTTAGCTCCAGCTTTCATGCCTTGGAGGGTTTCCCATGGCTACGGCCAAGACATGGCTTCCAAAAAAAAACGAATGCAGATCATTGGGAGTTACCCTATAACTCCCGATGAGCAACCTACTCAAGCACGACAGTGAACTCGAAAGGCTTTGTCGCCAACGTATATTCCAAAAGAGGTGGAGGTCCTGAAATGTTGTTAGGAGCTACCATTTCACAGGACCAGGACCTATACTTACCACAACTTTCACTACCAAGGCCGTGGTGATCAAGGTCGAGTCGAACTATAAGCTCATCTTTCGCCAAATCTTTCAGCTCATGTGGATGCTTCGCCTTCTCTAGATCTGCAACAGTATAGTGGGATGCCTGGAAGTTGAAGCCTTGGCTCTGACGAGGAAAGGTCGCCTGTACACTGGCTCCTGTTTCTGAGGCAGAAAACTTCACCCAGCGCGTGTCGGTGCGGTTTCCATATTCCTGAGGTACCTCATAACCCGCAGAGATCTGGTCAATAGTCCGTGAGTAATTGCCAAATCTCTGTGCGTGCTTCTTGTCCCTGTAGCTCTCGCCAGGTCCACGGCCAAACCAAGACACGGTGTCAAAGTCTGCCGCCAAAGCCAGTTCAAGACCAAGGCGAGGAAGAATCTTGGGAATGCTGCGACCTTGGGGCTTCCCTTGTACGTGGATGATTACCTTTGCAGACGTAAAAGTGTAGGTTGTTGTTGTATTGAGAGACCATTCAAGGCCTAGAGGTGCCACTCGCTGACAGTTCATTATGTCCCCACTATTGGGTTCTTTGAGTTCAACTTCAGCAGAACATCGCTGGTTCAAGCACTACGTCTTGAACCATTCGTGACATTGGTTTGCTATGGTGCCTGGCGTGACATCTACAACATTTACTTTCATCCCCTTCGAAATTGCCCAGGGCACTTCCTCACATCAGTATCGGACTTCTCGAAGCCATGGGTTCTGAGCACCGGGGAGAATCCAGATTCTCACCCATGCAGCACATGGAAAGTACGACTCAGTCATCCGCATCGCTCCCAATATCCTCTCAATCAATGATTCGTTGCTTCTCCCTGCCATCTACTATGACAAAACCAATAAGACCGATACCTACGCCACGGGTCTCCTGGGCGCTGCGCTACCACCATTCCAGACGCTCGACCGGAGGGAGCATGCTCTGGAGAGAAAGCGGGTTGCCAACTCTCTTTTGCTGTCTAACCTCATTAAGTTGAAAGGGCATGTTAAACAGCGCATAACGGAGTGTATGGCTATTGTTGGTGAGAGATATGGTGCTACAGGGAAGAAGATGGACTTTTCGGAGTGGTTACAGCAAGTACTCAAAGGTCGTCCCTTAAACCGATGGGCAATTTTTACATGATTCACAAGATAATTTGCCTACGACACAGTGTGTCAACTTGCCTTTGACCACCCGGTTGGGTTTGTGCGCGGGGTCGTGACATATTGAATCCCATCCAAAACTTCCACACTATGGCACCATTCGCCGCTGTAGTTGGCCTACTTCCTTGGCTGTGTGTCCCTTTTCTGCAGAGTCCTCTCATGCAGGACTACTTTATGCCAAACCTGGGGGAAACTGGCGTCGGAACGGTCATGGCTGTAGGCCTCTGCACATTTCTACCCGATATCACATGGGACTGACAGAAATTGCTCAAAGTTTCGAGATTCGCTCTCAAGGGAGTGGTATGAAGATCTCAGGCACATCACAAAAGGGGTTTTCTGGACAACATCTTGGCCTCTAAGAAAGGCGATGAAAGCCAGATAACCCTTGATGAAGGGAAGGTATCAGTACCCTCCTCAGGTGGACAAGATGAGTGTGCCATGCTTGCCCAACAATGTCATCTTGGGCCAACATATCCAACTGTTACACCACATCCTTGGCATTTTCGCGGCCGACAGTGGAGCAAGCATGGTTGATTCCATTGGCCGTCGCGCGAAACTCCGCTTCAGTCTCCACCTGTGATATACCCTCCCTTAGATGAAGCGGCCGCCGGTCTGGCCCCTTGCGTCTCGTTGAAACTCCAAGCCTCGCTTTCGTGGGGCCACGTTACCTCGCACACCCTGGCAAACACCATCGATTTGACCAGCTGCCAATATGGATCGAGCCTCTGAAGTCCCTACGGTTTCGAATGCTCTCAGTATGTTGCGTAAGGCTATTTTGGAGAAGCCTAGACTAGGTGAAAACGACACTGTACACTGTTCCCATTGTAACCTTCCCACGCTCCAGTCCCTTCGAGCTTCACGTCTACGGGTATGATCTTTCGGTCGAAACCCGAGCATGCCAATCGCCAGTTTATATAGTGTACAGCGATTCAGTGCACGCTATGGGATGACATTTGCCAATTACGAAAGAAGCGACAGTCATTACCGCTAATCAGGTGTCTTACTTGTGAAAGAGGTGAGTTGCTTTTGAGTACTTGAGGATGATTGAGATTAGTGAATGCCTTGCATTGTTTGTAGCTTCAAAAGATGTCTCAATTCTGATACAGGCTATCGGAACAGGTGAAGAATTTGCAGGAGAAAGCGAGTACCAGAGACTACACCATTCGCTTCCACATCATATAACGCTTTCAGGTAAATTCATGCACTGCAATACTGATCAAGTCTGAGTATCAACAAATCGCCTGAGAGTTCAGGCAGTTAAGGGATACCGAACAAACATGACGAACATAATTATGAACCGCCATGAAACAGCTAGAATTCTTGACTAAACTAGCTGAGCGGCCATGGGAGGATTCCAAACAATTTTGGCTTCTTCTTCAACGCGTTCCTTGCTGCAAGAATAACACTTCTTCCAATCGGGACGCAGGACAAACCATGACGCGCAGTGACTGCACTGCCTCATGAACCTGTCTCTTGAAGTTTTATCTTTGTTGTAGACAAGAGAGTTATCATGGGAGCGAAGTTTTCCAGCCCATCGAACGCTGCCCACGGGGTTCGAGCTGAGTGCGACCGCCTTCATGTTATCGGCGAATTCGATTAGTTCTTGCACAACAGTCTCTGGTACGGGTTCTTCCAGTGGGATGGGTCCAAGAAGCTCGATAACTTTACGGGCGACTGTATCATATTCTGGTACCAAAGAGCCCCACTTCCAATTCTTGGCGTAAACAATGAAATTTTGAGGCGTCAAGGTTAACGTTCCGTCCACATGAACGGGGTCATAGCCAGCGATGACACCGGCAAAATATTGCCACATACAGGCAATCTGAGCGCCGAGTCGTGGGTCGCGGAAGCAATGATAGTTGAAGCGATTCATCTGGTCGAGTGCTGGAATCAGTCGTGTCACAAACTCGTCATATGGCGCGAATGTCTTGCGAATAAAGGACTCAACTGCTTCGGTTCTGTCTGCAGCTTCGGCGCCATTGAGTGCTTCATGAGTAAGTTCAGCGGCATATGTCGAAGAGGCCATGCCCACGTTGATTCCGGGTGAATAAAGTGGATTAGTAAAACCGCAAGCGTCTCCAATCGCGAGCCAACCGGGACCAGATATCACAGGGGATTGGTATGTAAGGGTCTTCCGAACGAACCAGGTTGTTCCAGGCCCATAGAGATTCTCAATAAGCTCATGGCTAGCCATGAACTCATTAATCAGAGGATACTTCCTAACGAAGTAGTTGAATTTGCGTTCCGCCTCGGTCGATCCATACGCGGACATATCGTCCGGGTACTTGACATCGTTACGTGCAGCAACCCCGATGCTCGTAACCCAACGATACTTGAGCCCAAACATTTTAGCGAGTTCTTCAGTGCTTGGTACTTGATCACCAGGCACATCCGCCTCGGCGCAATCAAGCAAATAGGTCAGCATGTCCATCAAGTTGGCAATAGGATTGTCCTGCCATGAGAGTATACGAATAACCCAAAACCATCCTTCTGGGAAACAAAGGTGGTTTGTATGCGATCCCTCATAAAGGCGGTAGTTGCTCTTGCTCTCATCTGGGTACGTAAAGTAGCCCCAAAAAGCATCTGTGTTGAATCCTTCGAAACGATGAAGTGAAGCATTCTTAGAAGCCAGTTGACGGAATCGCCCTGTCGCGTCAACCAAGAGGGATGTGCTGACCGTGTCTGTTGCTTCCCCCGCTGCCTTGCTTTGGCCAATGACGATTTTGCTATTTTGTACTCCGCCATCCACTTTTGAGGAAGCAAAGTCAATCTTTCGTCCATGATAAACATTGATTCCGTTCCTTTGAGCCATGAGGGTGAACAAAAGCTCACTCATTGGCCTCTCCAGCTGGTATCCGCTAAGATAATGACCAGGCGTGCCATTAATGAGGAAGTCGGAGTAATTCTTTTCATTTTCTCGGTCATGGAAGTAGAAAGCCAACCCATCCTTTACACCGAAGATGCGCAAGAGGTACTCTCCTGTGAGTCCATACATCTTGCACCACATTGCAAACACAGGAAGGGTGCTTTCCCCAATTTTATACCCTGGCTTGTTGCTCTTTTCGATGAGTGAGATTTTGAAGTTATTGGGCTTATGTTTGGCTGCGTGAATGGAGTAGATGAGTCCGTGGATGCCACCACCAGCAACAACTATATCGCTTTTGCTCGGAATCTCGGACCCTGCTGCATTATTGGAGTTTAAGACCTGAGCATCACTCAAGTTGCCTGCAGCAGCTCTTTCAGAGAAGGTGTGCTTGGGGGTAGGCGTAGTTGCCATAGTGTCAGTTGAAACAATGAATGAGTAGTCAAGGCTGGCGAGCGCTTTGATTAGGCTTTTAGCGGACTGTGATCCTGAGGTACTCTCAATGACCATCAAATTATCTGGAAAGAGGTATGGTTTTATATGCACTGCCCAAGGAGAGGCAGAGTTATGTGTCGAGACTTTTACGGAGACGTAAACCAATGGTTCAATCTATCAATTTCGGCATTCTGTTTCAAACATGATTGAAATCAGGTTGCTCCTTCCACTTACGTTTCGACAAGGCCAATCATACGAGCGGTTACATTTTGCCGATGCAATGCTAAAGCATACCACAATTTTTTTCCTCAAGGCGCCAATGTGATCGCATCGGCATTAATAATCTCCGGTGCCGTGTGTAGCGTAGCAATGTTCTCCCGGTTGCGTACCTACTACGCAAACAAAATGCCGGACGAAAAATCAACGCATCCGAATTTTAACCACCTTCCTTTCTATTATCAAGTTACTCCTTACCTTTATACACCGGGTTACAATGAGCGGTGGTATGAATCAGCTGTTTCAAACAGTAAGGCGGCTCGAGGCGTTTGCAGCACCTCAAACTTATGACACTTCTACATTCACATGATGCGGTGTCACAACCGATGGATTGTCTTGAGCGTTTATGTTATTATGGAGAAAGAGCATAGATAAGTGTCTCTTTGATATTTCTACTTGCTTACTAAACCATTGAATTGCTGGACATCTTTATACTCATAGGAATACACAAAACACTGTTCAAGGCGCAGTTGTCATTAATTTCAACGTACATAGGAGACGCTATCTAAGGCTTCACTACCGCAAACTATGAAATGTTAGGACACGGAATTTCCAAATGCCCCTTAATCTTTCTCGGAGCCTGTTTCAGAGGGCCAAACATGGTTCTTGCCAGAGCCAAGCCCACCAAAGACAGGGATTAGCCACATAAACATGCATGAACATTTAAAATATCTGCCTAGAGTGGTACGAAAGAGTACTAAGCGGCGGTCTGATATGGGAGGCAATTATAGCCTTGAAAATAATAGAAGCCATCTAAGCTAGGGTTCATCTTCAAACGCAAGTTTACCCGATTATTCTTTGGGGGTTGCTTCATTCGGGTTGACTTTGAAACCAGGTTCGAACGGCATTGGCAAGTGGCCGAAATCCAGTCCCGCATGGTTTGGTCCAAACAATATGCTCTCTGTTTGTAAAACTGTTAAGTGTACGTAGTGAGGAGAATCCTCAAATGCATCCATGACAGGGTCAAGGGTCAAACACAAATGCGTCGAATAATCATTCAGCAGGTCTATAGGTGTACCGGATGTTCCAGAAATTTATGGTGGGCAGATTTGATCCCATGAATGTTGAATAAGCAGAAGGGGAGGGGAGGAGAAGAAACATATAAGGGAGGTTGTGTTTCTCAAGGGGGCACATGACCCAGCTGCAAGATCAATCCCCGCAAGACTCAAGATATCAGAACCAACAAAGCTGACAATCCTGAGCATTTAAGCATTTACTCAACACCATGTCCGTAATTGTCGCGAGCTCTGTCAGCCAAAACTCTGGCGCAGAACAGTATATTGTCAGTATTTCGCTTGCATTAATGCCCGACTACCGATTAAAGAGACCTTGTGACTCTATGGTACCTAACCATGACCTAAGCTCACCTACTCACAGCGTAGAAACGAGAAGAATGAGGAAAAATGGTGTGGCACTGACGATTCGCGAAGTGAGTATATTTTGGGCTAATCTTCCTTGAGTGTTATGTCGCCCTAGCTGAGCATCCCAGTTCATGACTACAGTCGTCTTCTCCCGCCCATCCTCTTACAAGAAAATATTCCGCTCAACCCAAGGGCGAAACAAGTTGTTGTCCGCTGTCGAGAAGAGATGGCAGAAATTGTCCAGGGTAGCGACTCTAGAGGTCGAATGCTAGTTGTGGTTGGTCCCTGCTCAATACACGATCCCAAAGCAGCTCTCGACTACTGCAATCTTCTCATCAAAGCAAGAGAAAAGCATAAAGATGAACTTCTGATCATCATGCGGTGCTACCTCGAGAAGCCACGCACAACCACTGGCTGGAAGGGTCTTATCAATGACCCAGACATGGACGGTAGTTTCAGAATAAACAAGGGACTGGCTCTTGCACGGAAGTTACTGCTAGAGCTCACATCAAAGGGCATGCCTGTCGCTAGCGAAATACTTGACAACATCTCGCCGGAATTCTTTGCTGATCTATTGTCCGCTGGATTTATTGGTGCCCGGACAACCGAGAGTCAGATACATAGGGAGCTTGCCAGTGGCCTTGGCTTTCCAGTTGGCTTCAAAAACGGCACTGATGGCGCTTTGAGCGTTGCGATAAACGCAATCACTGCCTCTAAGCAGCCTCATCACTTTCTATCGATCGATAAGCACGGGAGTGCCGTCATAGCCAGCTCAGTCGGCAATGAAGACTGCTTTGTTGTCCTACGTGGTGGCAGCAGTGGCACCAATTACGACGCAAAAAGCATTGATGACGCTCATGCAGCTCTCATCCGCACAAACCTTACTCCTAGGCTCGTGGTTGACTGCAGTCACGGGAACTCCAGTTATAATCACAAGAATCAGTTAAGAGTGGTAGCTGACTTAGCAAGGCAAGTGGGAAGCGGAAGTGAAGCGGTAATGGGCGTAATGTTAGAAAGCAATATAAACGAAGGTAAGCATGTCTCCCACAACGAAGAAAAAAATCGTGCTTACTTTTCCAGGTAAGCAACAGTTGCGTCCTGAGGGGAGGCATAGCCTACAGTACGGGGTTAGTGTCACGGATGCGTGTATCAACTGGGCAGATACGGAAGCCGTGCTCAGTCAGCTGGCAGAAGCGGTAACACAAAGGCGTGCAGTTCTTAGAGCGAGCGCCGCCAGTCTCAGTGAAACTCAAACGCTGGCAGTATGGTAACCTGATGAGCCAGGTAGAAATGATTTGAGGGACTTTTTGCGTGTGTTGATCTCACAGATGATGACCTTACTGCGTGATTGTACGGCATTACGAAGTCGATTATTCAAGTTCCTACGAGACCATTTTCAATTGAAAACATCAACTATATAATAGACAGTGGTATGATTGTTCTCTCCACCTTGGTCTGGTCAACAGCGTAACGAATAAACCGAGCCACGACAGCACTAGTCACTTATGGACGGCAGTGGCGCGAGGACCAGAAAGATTTGGGATATAATGAAGCCTCTGGGGCAAATTCTCTGGGCACATTGTATTCCAAAATGTCATCACATCCCGTATCGAATCTGCAACGCGGCTGAGCTTTGCATTATATGATCGTTTCAAAGTTTTCGGAGAAGGCATGTGGCTCAGAGAATCACGGGAAGATGAATTTATGTGGCTCCAAAACAGGAGCTAAAAGGCTGGTGCTCGTCAGATAGTTCTGACACATCAAATATCTGATCCATTCATCATCTGACCCTTTTCTTCCCTCACAACATACGGAGCGATGCTAGCTAGCTTTTCCTGCGTTTCCATAAATTCCCTTTGAGGGTCAGACTGCAGGACAATCCCGGCTCCTGCTTGAATCCACCGGCGAGATTTATCCTGGAAAGCGGTGCGAAGTACCAATGCCGCTTCAAGAAAATCCTTTCCATCAATCAGAAGGATTGCGCCAGAGTATAGCTCTCGCGGTTGCGTTTCCAGTCGCTGGATTGCCTCCAATGCGAGCGGCTTGGGGACTCCAGAAGCAGTAATGGAGGGGAAAAGAACATTGAATGCATCCCATGCATCCTTCTCAGGGGCTAATTTGCCAGCCACACGGGAGCCGAGATGTTGGACGCTGCCTCGAGGCCGGATCGACATGAAATCCTCCACAACCACAGAGTCCTCCAGGCAGATCCGCTTTAACTCGTCGACAGCCTCTTGAACAGAAATGACGTGCTCGACAACTTCCTTTGGATCGTCAAAAAGATCTTTGCGCAGCTTCTCGACCTCAGCTTCTGTCCCTTCTCGAGAGCGCGTGCCTGCCAGAGGCTCTGTGACAACTCGTCCATGTTCATACAGCATTACCAGCTCCGGGCTAAAGCCGGTTGCTTGATGTCCTTCGTGGTTTATGGTAAATGTCCTTGCGGGGTTGTTTGAGCGCATTCCAAGATCCAGTGTTCCGAGCATATCAATGCTTTCGGCCAGCTCAACAGCACGTGAAGCAATAATCTTCTTGTACTGCCCAGCCGCGATCTCGGAGAGGGCTTTCTCAACGCGCTCAACGTAATTGTCGGCATGCTCCACCGTGTTGATGCCGATTGGAGGGGCGAAGTGTTTTGTTTTTTTATGCAGACGAATTGCGTCGCAAACGGCTCTAACTTCTTCATCATTGTCCCCTTTAACCACGACACGCTCGACTCCGAAGCTGATTTCGACACGAGGAACGCAAAGAGTTAATAGTGGCCACTTTCCTACATTGAAAGTCTGTCCTTGAGAGTGGGCTGCGTAATTGAAGCCCGCATAACCGAAAACCTTGCCATCCAGTAAGCTGTGATTCGCAAGGAACTTTCGGGCTACGTCGGCAATTTGGCCTTGAATCTCCTCCGTTATAATGCCCTCTGAGGAAGTCACAGTAGCTGAGCTGCCCGTAGAATGTACGACGAGCGAGGATCGATTGCCAAGGCCAACATGCCAATGAGAACCACGCTCATACGCGTAGTAGTCGCTGTGCCGGTGCGAATTGAGCAGTAACACTACCGATTCCAAAAGGTCGGCTTGCCCAGGCTTCAGTTTAAAGCTTGTTTGGGTCTGATAGGTGGCCATCTTGTTGATGTATTGCCTAACGGTTGTAAAGACAGAAGTAGATCAAGTGCTCGTATAGTAGTCAAGGGTAGGAAGGTTATCACTTGGATTGTTGGCAACGCGTCGACAAGGTTAATAACATCATGAATATGAGGGCATGGAACGTATAAGAACCGACGATGAACCTATGAGATTACAGAAAGGCTCAGGCTAGGGTCACTAGGGTGAACAATTGGTGAAGGGAGAATTATCAAACTCTTACTCTACTATCGCGACAAAGTAACGCGTCGTGCAGTAGAGTTCTGCGAACCTTGCACGTCCCACAGGACGTTAATTCTCAAACGCGATTAGCACGGCGAATTTTTCGATTTTTTCCCCAATGCCACCAAGGACAAAGCCTCTTGACCTCCCGAGCCGGCCACGGCGCCACACCGCACATGGATGAGTAGCCCGGACTGAATTTTTTTCTGACAGGGATTCTCCAACTTCAACTCACTGCGAACATGACTTTAAATACCCCGTCCGAAGGAGAATCTTTTCCCCGACGTCCACAAGCAATTCGATGCGATGCCTTGGCAACAGACATGCCACAATCAAGTTTCTCACAGCACTCGTCACTTTGACACCCCCTCGCTACCTTTCTGCTTCGTCTACGCACGCCCTCCTTCACAAAATATTATGTTCAAAAATCCGGGACGGTGGTGAGCCGTGTAATGCTGGCACTTGCCGGGTAATAATTTTTTTGATTCTAGGCTAGGCTATGCATTCTCATGGAGTTCGGAAAAGGTGTCTTTGCGTCGTCCTTCCGTTCAGCTTTGCAACCTTCCCAGGAAATCTCGGGCAGAGATGTGAATGTCTTCAAACTTTCTAAGTTGCAATAACAGCACATGAGCATTACTCTCTAGATCTTCTGTCCCCTCTATATGATCCATGTTGGTGTTTTTGGTCAAGAAGTTAACAGTGTGTGTAAGTATAGTTGGTACAAAAGGATGTATCTGTGACATTTATATTAGTCCTGTTTGAGCAGACTTTGTCGTTCACGACCGTATACTGACCTTGAAGCAATTCACAAGAGGCATAGCACTCGTCAGGTCGACTATATCAGCGGCCGCTTCATATGCCCTTTGTTGACAGTTCTTTGTCATCGGAGTGGATTCAGGGGCTCGAGATGCCCATGAAGAAGCCGCATCGCTAAGATGAATGATGGCACTTAACCCGAGGAGGTGATTGAACATGCGCATCGTATCAGGCCAGCCTTTTGAGTTTGCCGCCAAGGAGTCCAATCGGCTTTCCAGAGCTTCCATGAGCCAACTATGTCGTCTCCAAAACTCGACGGTCTCTTGGGTGCGGAGAAGCTTACTATCAAGAGCCGCTGCTGCTGCTAGTCGCTTATGAGTCAAACAACGGCCGTATATGGTGACGAATATAACATTTTCCGAAAAAGCGGGTAATGCAGTGGAGTTGGCGTCGTCGATTACTCTTGAAAGAAAGTGGACTTTGCATGTATCCGAGCCTTGGTATCTAGCCTCCACAGCCGGCAAGCGTACGTGAGCCTTAGCGCAATTAGAAACCAGAAATCTAAGTACTAGTTCGAAGAGATTTGCACGCGATGACTTACCAATTCTTCATGGAGCGTAAAGAACATGCTGCCGTGCGCATTGATAAGGCGGTCGAAGCAATATGCCACCCAGAATGTCCTTCTTTTCTCTTCTGCCAATACCCAGGTGCTGTCCGGGTCAGGTGAATCAGAAGTTTCAGGAAGAACAATCGTTTGTGTCGCAAGATCTGAAGCCTCAGACTCACTGAAGACATCCACCGTATGCAAGCGTGCCCGTTGAACGAGTCTGAATATCCGGGCAGCAGTAAGATGTGCCTGTTGACAATCGATGCAGACGAACTCATAATAGGCTATGAGCAGCCATGCTTGTATTTGCTCCAGATGCACTTCCCCCGTTGTCCAGAAAAGATCGTGATTGTCTCCGTCCATCATGTATAAGAGCTGTTTGGTGTGAGCGTATAGCTTCTCGCCTAAGCTGCGAAATTGAGCAGATAAAGCCGCAGAAAGGGTCCATGTAGCGAAGCGGAGGCACGCTCGTGCTGGAGGAAGATTCTCATGATTCGCCCAGGTGAAGAAATTCCTTTTATGAATCATGGGTATAAAGACATGAACCCTATCCAGGTATATAGCATCCCTGTAAATTATTCACCGTAAGCGAGGCACTTTGAGACACACTACACCTTTAACCTACAGGTCTGCCTTGGTCGTTTCTGATAAGACAAAGCCTTCCTTGGATAATTTTGAGGAAGGGTCGTAGTGAGGGCACCCGTTAATTCCGAAGGCCCCGTCAGGTGCAACAGTATTCTCTACATCATCGCATAGTTGAACCCCGGTGAAAATCGAGTAATCATCAAGCCAAGCAACTGAATCCGGGACTGTGTAGGGGTTCAAGCCTAGATCGCTTGCCATATCAGAGCCATGGGTCGGCTGAATGATCGCAGCTCCTTGGACGCTCCGAACAGAGTGATGTCTAGAATCTTCATTCCTTTCGTTCCCAGGGCTCAGCCCGAAGTTTCTTATTTGAGTTGACTCTGTGCCTTGTTGATTGATCGTGGACAGATCTGAATTATGTTGTGAAGCAAGCTTTTGTTCGAGAGCCGCTAGAAGATATGAGTCGATATTCGCCATGGATGCTGTTGGAGCCTGGCTTGCTCACCGATCTGAGCTTTCAGCTGCTTGATTTGCCCCTTTTTTGGGCCTCGCTTCGGTCTTTCATTAATAAAAACGCACGGGGACTCGCTTCCGACGCATCCTCCGCATCTCGGCCGAATACGATCACACTTAGATTTGCGACGGCGGCACTGCTCGCAGGCTACCTCATTGTTCGATCTTCCAGTCGTTGCCATGACTGTCTGCACTTGAACAGGGAAGATTTAATAAAGCTCAAATCGATATATCATCCCAAAATCTCAGGAGTCACAGGGTTGGCATCTCCTTTAGCAGATCATAGCTACATAAGTTTGAGGCAAACGTAACCCCATGGTGGCGCCCAGCCCAACCCGGCCGTCCATTCCATACTCTTGTACCTCTGACCTTCTCAACGAGAACGATATAAGTTACATTTTCCGGCGCAACTGTATGACTTCGAAAATATGTTGCAGGTAGGACCATACAAATTGGAGAAATTAACCAATCATGCTTTTTTATAAACTGGAGGGTCAGCGATGCTAGGCAACTATGGGAAGTCCCGCCAGCAGCGAGTCCTTCGATATTACATGTACCGAACGGTAGACGGGAGATTGCCGTGGATCCCTGATAATTTATGGAGAAGGTCGCAAGGATCGCTCGGAACGCCACACCAGTAAGTTCGAGAGACCCAAAGCACTTGGTTCTGCAGTATCTGTGCGTGTTCGGTGTATTTCCGCGAGGCCACCGTAGCCATCGTCTACGCAACATGACAGTGGGTAGTACTGAGGTTCAGAGCTGCCTTGCCGAGCGGGATACTCCGAAACGCCCGCATTTTTATGCCAGGCCGTAAATGCACAGGGTATAGAACTGGGCCATCTTTTTACTGGCCGGGATGTTGAAGCGATGTGCCCTGCTTGCCCGGTGTGATCCCTGCCTACCGGTGAAGGGAGGCAACCCTGAAAGGGCATGGCTAGAACGCGGGATGACCCTGGGCAGCTACGGATCCTGGTTATACGTGTGTGCACATCGCTCGTTGAGTTATCGTAGTGGTAAGAGTGGAGAAGAGAGGGACAACATGCGGTGGCTTCTCCCCGGGCTTCCGGCTACCCATACTAATAAAACAGTGTCCACAGAGACTACCGACTTCTGTCAGTACCTTATAGTAACGGCAGCTACATACCAAATTGTGACCAAAGCAAGCTTATCTTCTTGACAAGATAACGCTCCTGCCCATAAAGCTGGAGATAGTAGATCTGTACAGCTGACTCAATGTTCAAGGGATCAGCATCAACCTCTGGCTTTTATGTCACTTGACAGAAATTATGTGAAATGAGGGTAGCATTTACATCGTCCGGCGCTTTCCTCTATTATTCTCTAATGTGCTCCTAGAGCAGCTGGAGAAGGTGTACGAAGACAGGGTCTTCAGGCTTCCTCGAATGCATGACACGGTTCGTACAACGTGATCCCAAATCTCGAAATTTTCTCCATAGACTAGTACGTGGGGACGGAGGGGCGAGGGAAACCGGCACGGGGCCTCCGTGCCAGTACCGGTATCTCTCGCCGTACGAAAGCGGAGTCTGTGCCAACTACCTATTGGGGTTCTCAGGACCCTGCCAATCACGTGAAGCCGTTTAATAATCATAAAAGGGCATGATGTAACTGTCCGAATACAAATGGAGCAACATGAGACTGACAATGAGAAAGTGTTATGCTCATGATTGTTCTTTTCCTCTCCTGGTCTATACACACTGCCTATGATCAGCTTTGCTTCTACTCATCCGTAGCTCCAAAATCATCCCTAGCACCTACAGCGATGGCGTCATCTATCAGAACCCTAATCGCCAGCATAGCCATGCCCTTGGCAGTCTTCAAAGCTGCAACATGTGCCGCATCTTTCCTTGCTGCTGCTGCGAACGCCACAGAGTGGACTGTAGTTTGACCAGTAGTTGGTATCACGAAACCGCCGTGAAAGCTGGGCACTATATGCGATACATTACCCATGTCTGTCGATGCAGTCGCTGGGGGCGCCTCCCTTAGAACATCCTCTCCTAAGGCGGCCATTTCTTGCGTGTAGATCTCGCACAGTGTGCGGTTGACCCTCATGTTCTCGTATGTGGGTGAGCTGAGTATCGATCAGTCCCCAGTCTGGATCTCAAGAGGACGGGGAAGCGGTCAATGGCGACTTACAAAATGAAATTGATTCCGCAACCAGTCGCTGCCGCACTCGCCTCCATGCAGATCTTCACTCTTTCCAATAAGTTGTCCGCTTGGGCTTTGGTCGGGGCTCGCACATGCCAATGCATCCTTGTATAGTCCGGTATGATACCGGGTGCCTTACCGCCTTCTTCTATAACCCCGTGGACTCTCTCATCAGCATCGATCTGCTGGCGAAGCACTGCTACGGTATTGTACGCAGTCACAGCAGCATCGAGTGCATTTATGCCCTTCCAAGGTTCACCGGCTGCGTGGGCCGCTCGCCCTGTAAACTCCACCCTGAAAGCGTGGGCGGCTATGAGTTTGAATCCGGCAACTCCGGAGTATGCGCTTGGCAGTTTTACAATAGAAGCGGAGATTGGGTGCGCCATGATAGCTGCGGCGATGTCCTCGCATGGATAGAATGCTCCCGCTTCAATAAGCTTTCCTTTGCCACAACTGTTCTCCTCGGCAGGGGTCCCCAAGAGTCGTAAGCGACCTGGTAATTTAAGCACTTCCAGTGCATGAGATGCAGCCAGGAAGGCTGCGACGGAAGACGTGGCAATCAGGTTATGACCACAAGCATGACCGATTTTCGGCAACGCGTCGTACTCAGCGCAGATCAGCACTTGCCTGCCATCTACCCCTCGAGTGAACTCAAAACTGGTTTCCAGGCCATAATTATTATTGGTGGGCTCGAACCCTTGCTCCCGCACGTATTGTACAATCGTTCGAGACGCGAAAAACTCTTCGTATGCTAGTTCGGGGTTGTCGTGTAAGGCTGTGTTAATCCGTATTCGCAAAGAGGAATCCAGCAGCTTTATTCTATCTTGGATGAGATTGCGAGCCTGATCCAGTATTGAGTCTTTGGCTTTGATTGATAATGAAGAAGACTCCGATGCCATTGAAGGCTGCTGGGAGAATGCCATTACTTTACTGCTGGAAGAAAAAGAGAAAATGGAATGATCAACGAATATCGGGACCAGGATAACACTGGAGACTGATCACGAGATGACTGTTGGACAAGTCGATTGTCCTGATGCAGACTAACAACATATTGAGCGGTCTTCATTTATACTCATTCTGCTATAACAGTAAATAAAAAAGAAATTAATTTCCCTAAAAAAAAGATATGTAAATAAAAACTGGGGGGGCTTTGTGTACGGCACTGGAGATGATGCAAGGCCGAATGCACATTAAGATAAAATGTGGCCGAGACAATACTCCCAAGATTCACGAGTCATGGACGCAATCACGAATCAACCCCCAAGACTTGCTTCTAGTGAGATTGAGGAGTACCCGACTCGAGAATTTGCAACACCACACCCCAGAACACCAATTTCTGAGAACCGCGCCTGCATGAAAGACGAGATCAATAATAGGTTGGTGAAGATCACGGGGACACTTTGAGCGGAACAGGGCCTGTCATGCATCCCTGCGGCCGCCGGGACACTCGGATCACTGACCCGATGACGTGTCACGCTTCGGCGCAAAAATTCACAGAGGTTGATTGGAAAAGCTTTCAAAGTGGCCCGAAGTCAGCAGGTTACCTACCCGCGCGAACTAATGTTTTCTAGCTCTCTCGGAGCGCGAAGAGCGGAGCAGGGGACACTATCTCCGCGTGGATAAGGAGCAGTGCCGTCCAGCATAACTACCCAGGTACTCTACATAATTCATTTGCGGCTGACTCATCGTAGGGCAAGAAGTAAGCTACGGATTATGGTAAGCCCGTATATCCCCAGGTACCCATGCATCTAGTCTATGACGGGTAATCATAGGGATTAGGTCAGCAATATTTATCCATCTAGAAACACTCTATTAAAACAAGCAAATTTATTATAACTACTAAAGAAGCCATGAGAGATTATTTCAAGAGTAGCCTTAGGAACATTATGATAATAATTAATTTCATAACTATTTACTCATACTGAATAAAGCCAATAAGACTGTTAATACTAACACTTCAACTTCTCCCTCCGCTGCATTATAATTTGACTCAGGTAATTGTTCGGCGGATTAATAAATGAATACCCCGCGTAAACGTTTTGGTATTAAGACTAGCTCCTCTTATTATTCCACTTCTCTCCGGCTGAGCAACGCATTGGCGGAACAAAATGCATGGTGAGGTCAGAAAGCGACTCTAAGAAAAGTCTAGCAATCTTCACGCTTTTCCTCGTATAGAATTCTATCTAGCACTATCGTCATTCTATAAGACGCAGCAAGCCTACTTTCATTTGTAAAGACATATAACTCTAGATGCAAAACGTATACTTTTTGTCCCACACTTTTACAGCTCGCAATCAACTTGTGCTCTACCTACCCTACACACTGCTCCTCAACATCCACCAGCTTCATCATGGCTGTTATGTCAACCCATGGCCGGAGACTCATTCCTCAAATCATCGACGAACTTGCGGCTACCGACCCAGGACGCATTGTGTTCTCTATCGCCCGCTCAGCAGACATCTCTGAAGGCTTCCATGATGTCTCAGCCCGGGCTTTCGCCAACGGAGTCAACAGGTCTTCTTGGTGGCTCGAAGGGCTAGTGGGGAGAAGCAAATCGTTCGACACAGTAGCATATATTGGGCCACGTAAGCGGAGAGCCAAGCAATTTTAACCGAAGCTGGAAGTTCTGAGCCATAAGGAACACAGACGATCTACGCTATTTCTTCATCACTTTGGCTTGCATCAAAGTCGGTTACAAGGTGAACGATGCATAGACTCTGATAACCACACATGAATTTTACTAAGAAGGTCTTCAGGCTCTCTTTTTGTCCCCCATTAATAGCCTAGAAGGGGCACTGGCCATTATCCGGGCAACAGAATGTCGTTTATGGGTGCATCCGGAAGGGCTCCCGCGGGAACCTCTTCTTGATCAAGTTCAACAAGAGTGCGAAATGAAGATCCTGGAAATGCCTGGAGTTGATCAACTGCTGGATGAAGATGCAGTCAAACACTATCCCTATTCCAAAACGTTCGATGAGGCAGTCACGGAGCCATTCTGCGTCCTCCATAGCTCTGGCTCAACAGGCCTCCCAAAAACTATCAAGATAACGCACGGATTGGTCGGCAGTGTTGATGCTGTTCAACTTCTACCACCTACTGAAGGCGATCATGGTCTGATGCCATGGTCTCATCTGTTCAAGAAAGGCTCTAGGCTGTACTGTCCAAACGTGCTCCTCCATGTTCGTCTCCACAAAACAACTTAACTTTTCCGGCTTGGTGACATCGCTAACTATCAGTGGGATAGGCTTCCGCAATCATTGTTGATCTTCTATGCACGTTTTTTTTTGAAACACAATGCGTGATGGGACCTGCGGGTGTCATACCGGGCACTTCCCTATTTAGCTCTCTTGCTGACCATGGCAACATCAACATTTGGTTTGTTTTGCCACAGTATCTGAATCAGTTGGGTCAAGCGCCAGAGGTGCTTTCAAAGCTTGCGAATTCGGACTTCCTGGCAGTGGCAGGAGGTATGTCGGCTTCTTTGCTATGATAAATGAAACTACTAATGTCTACCTAGGCCCTTTCAGCCCAGAAACTGCCGCCAAGGTTAACAAGGTGGTTCGGGTTTTCAATATGACAGGGACCACTGAGGGCTTCATGACTGGAAATCTTTTCGTGAATCAAGACGATTTCCTTCATTTCGCTTTCCATCCATATTCCGGTTTCGAATTCCGAGAGTTAGAGCCTGGCGTTTTTCAACACTGGGTTGTCAAAAACGAGAGATGGTCACTTTTTCAAGGCATATTCCATACATTTCCCCAAGCCGAGGAAGTCAATCTTAAGGATCTTTACATTAAGCATCCAACGAAGTCAGACCACTGGCTTTACTGGGGGAGAAGTGATGATTTAATTGCACTAACTGATGGAACAAAGATCTTCCCTTCTGATATTGAAGCTATCGTCTCGGCTCATCCTGCGATTAAGGGCTGCGTTATGGTGAGCGACACAAGGACATGCTACTGCCTCTTGGAACTAACTTATCTCGCAGGTTGGAGCTGGCCAGAGGCTCCCAGCTCTACTGTTAGAGTTGAATGAGCCCAGACCAAAAGGCCCCGAAGCACTTGAGCAATTTTGCAAGGATATTCAAGGACAAATATCTAAAGCAGATGCCTCTGCAGTGTTCAAAGGCTACCTCGACAATGACCGCGTCATTTTCACGGATCCCGAACGTCCATTTGTGCGGACGGATAAACTGACTATTAAGAGGCAGGCAACCTTGGACCTCTATCAGAAGGAAATTAAACAGTTCTATATCTCGCGAGGCGACCGGGCTTTATGGGCCGTAAAGGTCTAGTAAAGACATAGATTAGTGTAGTGATGGTTATTGAGTTGAGGTTGACAATCTATGCAATGAAACGGACCTCGGTCCGGCCGCTCGACCCGACAATAATCGGATTGAGGGGGATACGCACATGAGTGAGCCAGCGGTGTTCCGACAATTTGCTTGCTAGAGTGGATTCGTACTGTGCAATCCGCGTAACAACCCGAGTTCAGCCCAGGAACCACGATGGCACCGACCCTTCCAGATAAGCCAGCGCGGGTTCATATAACGTCCCGGCTGATGATACGTCGAAACAATCTGCATTGCGGAGAAAGGGCACGTTGTTGGAGATTTAGCTTAGAGTTATGTAGTGTCATGTTGTCTCATCTACACCCAGGTTGCGAGGTTGGCGGTCAGGGATGTGCAAAGGGATGCGCCAAGGGATGCTCCAAGGGTTGCGCTTCAAATACGAACCGGAAGAGATCCGGCCGATGGCTTTGGTCTTGGCGATTCTGGAGCACGTAGAAGATAACAGCAGTCAATGTCAATTAAGAGGCGATGTGCTGTCGCTCTGCCAGTTAAGGGCACTACTCATGCGCATCCTCCTTTCCAAGCCAAACACATCACATCGAAACCAACAGAATGACTGACAAGGCAACGGAGCCTAGTCCCGGCCCAGGCATGGTCAGCCCCCGACAACATGTCGCTGGGGGAGGCCATCTCCCGTGACAAGACAGGAGCCGACGAGCTCGCCGTCGACACTGTCAACGCTACGGTCGAATATTTTGATGCCTATTTCCGCAGGCTACGATGGAAGATTGACCTTTGGCTTTTACCTTTGATGTGGGTCTGTTACGGTACCCAACAGGCCGATAAGGTCTCGATAAGCACTCAGGCTGTATTTGGTCTCCGCGAAGATACAGGGCTTGTCGGCCAACAGTTCAATTGGCTGGGCACCATCTTCTACCTCACGTACATGGTGTGCTAATTTCACACCAAGTGGGCCATGCAAAAGGCAATACTGGCAAGTTCTTGTCTATCGTTATGGTGCTATGGGGTGTCGTTGTACTTTGTGTGGCTTTTGCAAAGAATTTCACGCATTTGATGGTGCTTCGAGGTTTGCAGGGAGCGCTGGAGTGGGGAACACACGCTGCGATCCCTATTCTGGGAACTTCAAATGCGGATATGATTGTCATCACAGGTCTCATTATGTACGGCATTGGTTCCCTTGCTCAAGCCAACCCCGGCAGCCTCGCTGCCGTGAGTGCATCTTGACTGTTGTCGGTTCTGTAGCAGGAATACTCACGGTTCAACAGTGGAAGGGCATTTCTTTCTTTTTGGGAGCGCTCACAATCAGTTGCGGAATTGCCGCTTGGTTCATCCTCGGCACACCTAGTGAGGTCAGGTGGCTTAGTGAAGATGAATAGCGTGCTGCCATGGCCCGCGTTGTTGTCAACCAGACTGGCTCAGACCGGGAGAAGCGCGAAGAATTCAAGGCCGAGCAAGTATGGGATGCCGCCAAAGGCGCGGCTTAGACTCAAGAGAAGAGGAATGGTCACTGACGCTTGTTCAGACCCACAAACTTATTTCTTTTTCTTTGTACCCATTGTCAATGTTCTTCCTAATGGCGCTACGACCTTTTCCAACCTCCTTTGGCAGTCTTTTGGCTTCGACTCCTTGGATACGCTACTAAAGGGAGCTGTCACCTATAATTGCATCAGCATTTCCTGGTTCTTGACCGTCGGCATCATCACCATGAAAAAGCCTTCTATGCGATGTGAGCCAAACCCCCCCCCCACTGTCTACGTATATGACATTGACCAGCACAGTCATTTTCATGATGGTGTCCCTTGTCCCACTTTTACCGGAATGCTAGTATTATGACTCCTGCCAACAGATCTCATGCAGTGGACGCGATGGGGCATGCATATCATGCAGGCTACTAGGACATTGCCAGGCTTGAGTATGCTACCCGTTGGTTGGAACGAGAATTGCTGTACTAATAAAAAAGTTAGTGGTCTGGACCCTGCTTCCTTCAAATGTCGCTGGCAGAACGAAAAAGACGGTCACCGCCACAGTTCTCTTCGTCGCCCACTGCGCTGGATATACCATTGGAGCGCAGATTATGAGGGCATCAGATGCGCTAAAATACGTTAAAGGTACCACAGTCTAAGCTCTTCTTGATTGCGTTGAGTTCACCTCAATGGCTAGCTGGCGCTACTACTGTAAGCGATTGATAGCTTCCATGCTTTATTCAAGCTAATAGGAAATAGTGCTCGGACAATTTAGATGTAGTTCGTCAGCTTCTCGCTCGCGGTGCATCACTAAACAGTCGTGGCGGTGACAGATATGAGCCTCCACTCACGGTCGCCAGTAGCAGTGGTAATATTGTTGCCATGAAGCTCCTTCTTGATGCCGGGGTGGACGCAAACACTCGCGGAGGTCGATATTGCACCGCTCTGCAGTCAGTGGTGGTAGAAGGTTATTGCAGAACAAGCATCAAGGACGAAATCGGAACTCTTCTAGAGTGGGGAGCGGACCCGTCCATCTGTGGAGGGGACTTGTATTCCGCATTGGGGGCGTCGCTGTTGCTCTGCGAAAAGGATAGCGGTATCCCCGAGCTACTTCTGGAGCGCACGTTAGATAGCCGGCCTAGCAAAGAGCTATTAGACGATGCAGTGCAAAGAGCTGCAGCTCGTGGTTATGCAGGAATGGTACGTGCGCTGGTTGCCGCAGGAGCTGGCCCGAATGAGCTACCATGGGTCGCTGAGTATTCCGACGGGGATTTACTCAACTTTCTGCTCGAACAAGGAGCCGAAATTAATCGGATTGGCGGTATCTTTGAAACGGTATCTTTGAAATGGTTCTTCAAGCTGCAGTTGTAAGCGGCTTCCCTGATTGTGTTCAACTATTGTTCAGTCATGGAGCGGATGTACACTTGGTTGGAGGCAAATGCGGCAATGCCCTTCAGGCTGCTGCATATTCTGGAAATGTCACGATTATGAAAGATCTTCTGCAGCGGGGAGCCAATGTCAACGCCGGGTTCGGGGAGTATGGAAGCCCTCCACAAGCCTCGGTTTATACAGCCAATAAGGATTTGTGCAAATATTCCTGACCGCAGGAGCCGACGTCAATGCGGCCGGAGGCGAGCGAGGTTCTGCTCTTCAGGCTGTTTGCGAGGAAGAGTCGTTGGTGATTGTAGAACTTCTTCTTAGCAAAGGAGCAAACCCCAATCTTCTTGGAGGTGGATTCATTGTCAGCCCACTGGTGGCTGCAGTCCGGCTTGGAAACTTGGAAAGCGTCAAATTACTCCTCAGTAATGGAGCCAACCCTCAGCTTACCGAAGGTAATTATGTGGACCCTATGACTGAAGCTCAGCATTGGGGTAGGGCGAAGATAATCAGCTGCCTGGAGAATTATTGTTCTAGCTGAACGTGCCTTATGACGCACTCTTCGCGAGGTATGTAATACAAAGTTATCTGCTAACAATGGCCGAAGTAGAGTTTCCCTATACTACCTCTGCCGGTATTATGCTATCGAAGCTATTGAACCAGTCGTGGTTCACATAGTAGAATTGTGGGTCTCTCTAATATAATTTAAATTACCTGTATAAGGCTTTTTTTAGTAAACGTAGATTATATTATCCCTTTTATCCTTTTCAATTCTACAACTATCGACCTTTAAGCACCACTGATATTCCTGTCTGGCCCTTATTGGAATTGGTGTCTGAGTCCTGGCGCTCGGCATATACTTGGTTGATATCAGGCCTATTTATGAATCCTTCCTATCCTCTTTGCTGCCCAGTATCTATCGTTCTGGGAAGAGGAGCTTCTCCGGGAATTGCGGGGCTGTGATTGTCTACGCTTATGGCGCTGGGTAATATCCATTGTGCAGCCTTGATGACCATGTTGGATAATGGCTGCGATCAGGCTAACGAACTTAATGTAAAGACTATTGCTATGTAATTATATAATTAGGCCTTGAAAGTTTGGCAGAACATCTGAAAGAAGCTAAGCACACCCCGGTTCTGCTTGTAGCAACTTGTACAAGGATCATTACCAAATCCAATCTGAATCGTTTCAAAATGTACCTCTAGAGTAGCAAAGTGCACTCCACAACTGTACTTGTATGCTCTATTTGGAAGATGCGTTCCTTCGCCAGAAACCAGGGGCCTGGTCGAAATCGCCCTCAAAGCGCATAAGTGGCGGCCTGACATACATGTCTGCCCAGTCACCAGCGTCCTGCAAGTCGTTCTGCACATCGACGTAGTCGTAGGCGTTGACGTACATCCAACCAACATCCTCGTATTCGCTGTTTGTTTCTCCACCTTCCCAGTCAAGTCTGTCCTCCTCTTCGGGTTCGTTATCTTGTGAGTCGGGTGTCCAATCTCTGCTGATGAGTTTGACCACCGGGTTTGCCATCTTTTCGAGCGACTCGAGACAAATACTATCGACAAGGAAACAAAAGTTGTAGCGTGGGCCAGCTTGTTCCAAGTGATTGGTGCTGCCGGCGGAGCCGGTCATTTCCTCCTCAGTTGCCGGTGCAAGACCTGAACGCCAATTGCGTCGTAGCTCATTGATGCACCAGTCGGTGAAATGATGACGAATTTTATTCAGGTCTGCCCCTTCGAATTTTGCCTTGTCATCCATAATCACCAGTTGATGTCTCGAAGAGAGCTGCGGCTGAAGCTCCTGGTACTTTGCCAGCGAGGAGTCGATATCGTGGCGGAGCGAGGAAACCATGCGATCCCAGGCCGCGTCATCGCTGTATGACACGCGGTACACAACCAAGCCCCAAGGAGCATCGGGCTTGAGGAAATTGCGCTCGTACAAGACAGTCAACGGATCAGCCACTTTAGCTTCGAGCTCTGCGCTGTAGGCCTCTCGAAGCTCGTCGTCGATGGGGTGGGCCTTGGCCACCTCCTCAAGGGCCGCCTTGACCTTGTCGGGGTCGTACTCAGGAATGGCGGCCATGGCCTTTTGCATCGCATCTGAATATGCTTGCGCGCGAGCTCGGTCCTCGTCTGTGAGTGGGCGTGGCATGGCTGAGACTGCTTGGATGGACCAAGTAATTAATGAGCGGTTGGCTGATATGAAGCACCTGCTTGCGGTCCTTGCGATGATTGGAGGTATGCAGAATCGGAGAGTAGACATGAGTGAGAGCAAGAGAAGACGAGGGAGGAAGCATGGGGATGGGTGGGGATTGTCCGGCTATTAAGTAGTTACTTATTGATGAGACAGGTGGCTTACTAACGCATGCATATATTCTTTCACGTTATATTACACATAGCTCGAGACGATGACTAGTTTTAGCTTAACCCACATTGCTACATAATAATAACACCTGTAGACCCTCATGACTTCTGCCACTTGAGATCAGCGACCTTGTTGGCATAATACGAGCACGTATAAAGCAGCCGCCCGAGGTGAGGGCTCGCAGCAGCGTTGCTTGCTGGCACGTTGAAAGTGACGTAGTTGTTCATGTCAAGCACAAACATGCGCGCCTTCTGGACGACGGCGTCCTTGTACGCAGGCATGAATTCGTCGAATATGGCCTTGATGCCCTTGAGCTCAGCTGGGACTAGTTAGTGAAATGTGAGTTCTAAGTGGGTGGGAGGCACGAACGCATATGATCCTCCATGTTTTGAATCTCTTGCTTCATGGCCCTCATTGTCTGGTCCTCAACAATCTCCGAGGTTGCATCGTTCATGTAGTTGAAAGCTGCAAAGACGTTTTTGATGACAACTTCGATCTTCTTGGCGCTGTTGACGCTTCCCTTCAGTGCCTCTGCGACGTACTTCTTCCTCTTGTCCGCGGCCATGGGATTGTTCAGGCCGAAGAGCTGGCCCTTGACCCAGTTGACGTCACCCTTGACCAGGAGCAGGTTCTTCATGTTGCCCCAGTCGCCCAGGATCGTCATGAGGCGATCGGCTGGCGTGTTGAGGGGCGCCACCCACGACTTGTCCATGCCGGAGACGACCTCGTAGAAGGCGTTGAGGGTGATACCAGCAGCGTAGCCCTTGTTCCAGCCGGCCAGCAATTTAGCCTCGGCCAGTTTCGCGGCCTGCATTGGGAGCTTGCCCAAGATGCCGGGCAACAGGCCCGTGACGCACGTGTCGAGGAAGACCTTTGGCCACTGGACCTCGAAGAAGTGCTCCGTCTGGAAGAACTTCTTGGGGAGCTCCGAGACCTTGAGGAAGGTGAGGGCGGCGTTGGTGCAGATGTTGTCCGGGGAATCGTAGCCTCCCTTGAGGAGCATGGTGGCCAGGCCGGAGCCCGAGCGAAAGAGGTAGTCTCGCTTGTCTCCAGTTGCGTACGGACGAGACCACCAGGTGAGGACGGAACCCGAGGCCAGCACGAGGTCAATCTTGCGCGGAGCACCAGGCCTGCCCTTGGCGCGGGCCTCCAACTCGTTGAACTTCTCATCATCCTGACTACTCCGGGCCAGGTTGCTAGACGCATCCCCCAGGCCGTCATCGCAGTCCGACTCGTCATCCGCACACATGTTAAAGTCGCAAGTATCCTCCTCCAGAGCGTCTGCATTGGCCGTGCAGCACAGGGACTTGTGTCGCCCCCAGTTGCACGCCCTCGAGCCATCCGTGTCTCCAAAGCTGTTTGTATACAGCGTCACCTCCGTCTTGTCGCATGAGTTCTGTGCGCAGTCCCCCTTGCCGACCCAGTGGCACTTCTGCAACGGCATGGGACGGTCTTTCTTGCAGCAGTAGCGGTATCCATTGCAGAAGATGGTCGCGTAGCCCCCGCGGTCCCACGCATATGCCACCTCCTCCTCGTCGCTCTTGCACTTGTTGTCGAAGCAGCTCTCCGTCCAGCGGCAGTGTTCGGTCAGGCTGTCGAACTGGGTCGCCTTGCAGCAGAAGGCCTTGCCGCCGCGGCTGCACCGGCTCTCCCCAGACGACTCGCCTGGGGTGCCGCCCCAACTCGAGCCATGGACCTTGACCTCCCCGTCATGGCAGCGCCCGTTGCAGTCGCCGCCGGAGCCGCGCCACTTGCACTCCCCCATGCTGTGGCCTTGGGGGCAGCAGATGGCCTTGCCGCAGCGCGTCTGGTCCTTTTTCGAGCACTTTTCGCCATCCCAGTCAGAACCAATTTTGGCGAAGCCTTCCTTGCAGAATCCTGTACGGGTCTCTGTCTTGTAGCACTTCCCGCCGAGGCTGGCATCGATGTCGGCGACATTGACTGGGCCCTGATCAATTAATTTCTTCGCTGCCGACTTGAGATTCGTGTTTCCTGTAAGTGCCTTGTGCGCGGAGAACTCGTAGTCGTCTGCGTGGGATCAGCCAGTGAGACTTTTAGTTTCTCGGGATTGGACAATGGCGTCTTACCTAGATCTGATGCCCAGATGAGCGAACCTGCAAAGCCGATGCCATCCGCCCACTTAATCTTCTGCTCAAACGTGTCCTTGTCGTCGTACGAGATCCACTGGTCATTATCCCAGGTCATATACTTGACAGCAGCCTCCTTGTCGTGGATTGGTGTGATGCCGCGTTTCTTGTTTTTGCCGATGATTTCCTGGATCTCGTAGTGGGCGAGGTCTGGATGTTCATGTCAGTCAACTGCTCTCCTATTCAAGGTGGACAACTTACATCCACTGGTCCCTGTACACACTCCAGGCTTTGCGCCACTAGAGAATTGGCAGCCTGGCGTGGTACATCCCGGGTCAGCCAGAGTAAAAGCCCGTCCGTAGAATCCGAAACCAAGTGCGAGTTTGGAGGGAGGAACATCGACACGCCAGAACAGCTCGGCGGCCAACTTGATCTCGGTCAGATTGGTGTGGCCTTGAACAATGGAGCCAATAGGATTGGAACTATCCCAAACACCGTGAAGATCGTAGGACATCTATATGGGCTCGAGGTTAGCAGCGAATCATGACCGATTGCAACGACAACTTACAATATTAATCCAGTCCACGTATTTAATCATACCAGGCAGATCGAACCAACGGAGATACCAGAATGACGACGGCGCGGTAAATGTGAGCCCGAGCTTGCGACCCGAATTATCAAACGCCTTTCGAAGTGTCTCGACCAGTGCCACGTAGTTCTTGGTATCGTCCTTTTGACCACCGCGGTCCGGAGCACCAGGATACTCCCAGTCGAGATCCACGCCATCATATCCGTAGGTATTCAAGAACTTGAGCAGGTTGCTGGCAAACTTGTCACGGTTGGACGAGCTTCGCGCAATATCACCAAAGACAGGCTGCGTAGCCGTGCCGTTGTCTGAAAAAGTCCAGCCACCGAGACTGACGTAGAGCTGCAAGTTCGGGTTAGAATTCTTCAAATCTGCCACGTCTTGGAACGTCTTGGCAGGCGTGGCGGCATCCATCGTCGTAATTTGGAATGACTGGGGGTCAATGTAGGCAAACGCATAGTTGAGGTGGGTGAGGCCGTCAACTTATGGCTCGGTTAGTCCATGTCAGTCGCAACCATCGCCAGGGTAGAGAGAGGACACGCACCAGGAAGGTCAGAAGCTTTGGTCTGGTGACACTTGGATCTATCATTCCACGCTTCATAGTAGCCGATGACTATAACAGGGATGAGCCTTTATCTACCAATAAGTCAGCGCAAATTGCCTTACCTTTGTTCAGAGTCTTTCCTCCATCACCACCCGGTGGCTTGGGATGCTCGACGCAGTTGGACTGGCATTTTCCGGTGCAATAATCTTATTCCTTTCAGTAAATTTGATCCCGTCTGGTAAATAAGTGAACTACCTTTGGTCGTGCCACAAAAGCCGTGCTCGGAGCAACATGTGTTGAGAGGGCACTTTGTGTCCTTTGGCACGGCATACTGGCCGCACTCGGCGTGGGCATCACAGTTGCTGGTGCATCCATCGCCACAATATGTTGGTCCGTAGCCACACCAGCCGTCCTCTGTAAGGTTTGTCAGTGTGTTTTCAGGCAGAAAATATGGTCACATACTCCCACAACAGGCACCGTTACCGCAAGGTTCTGTGGTCATTCAGTCAGTGAAATTAAATAGGCAGAGGGAAAGTGAGACGACTGACTGCCAGGACCACAAGTGAAGTCTTCTCTTTTGTGCAACGCTACTGCCGCATCTTGATACGCAAGGGCGCGGCGTTCAAGCGAAGAGAATCGCCTGTGGACGGTCGGCTCTGAGCTGCTCAGTTCAGCCGCTGTGTTGACGACCAAGGCCAACACAAATGGCACATAGTAATGAGGCCGCATATCTACAACACGTACTTGCAGGACTTGCTTGGTTACGGACACAACTCCTTGGACATTGTTTGTATATATAAAAAAGAAAAGTCCATGCTATTTCACCCGCTTAACTCCGTCCCGCCCCTTCCGCCTGGGACGCACTTCATGAAGATGTGTATGATACTTGCAGGCATTAGGATCTAGAATATTGTCTATGCTGACAGGAATACTGTCGGCGTCTACTCAATGCAGTAAGGCCCGCGTCTAGATCAAACGGCTGCAATCTCGAAGCATACACATGATATGTTGAAGTGACTAGAGTATGTAACCACATAGACCAAGGGTGGGAGCCAGGCTACAATGTCAGCATTCCTACATGTAAGCCCCCCTAGTAAGAAATCGCGTCTGATTTGTCGAGCCAGAGAAGTGGCTGCTCGAAATCGGTCACTTAATATGATGATTAATTTTGCATCAAGCATGACTATTCTCCGCCTCAAATGTTCGGGCAAGTCCTGTTTGCAGTCTCTCGCAAGACTGATTAGTTCGTTTCTATCCGCGCTGCATATTGGCAATGTGACTTTTCTGAGGGGGCTACAGTGAGCAGCTAGGCAGTGCATTAACTATTGCATACCTAGCAGCCGTTATAAATCGATGCATCATGCCTCCCCTTTTCCAAGCTGATGAAGAGCTTCCGGTATATGCACACAACGGAAGCCTCATGCTCCGCCTGCTTTTCCTCGGACTTCTTCGGATCCTTCAAGATGGAAGGCGACTCTTTGCATTTGCCGACGGGATCAGCCCCGACGACATCCTTTTGTATGTAACTCTCCCGGCAACTCCAGGCCGGTCTTGGCTGACGTGATACCAACCAATCCTACACACGGGGTTACTATTGCTGACATGCATACCGGCCGGTGGCGCTTTGGTCATGACCTAGTCCTTCTGATCCTTTCTAATTTCTTTTTTTGGCAGCGCCTATTCAAGACTTCTCCGGCAGTTACTATACTCTTCCGATGCCAGTTTGAATAACTGGATGTTTCTTTCTCTGCTCCGCCTACCTGTTCCAGTCTTCTCTCAACTTCCAAGCATCATGCTGTCGTCTTCAAGAGTGCTGACAGCTCTGCTGTTGGCTTTCCGTGGCGTCTTGGCCCAACAGGTGCCTGGTTATACCGTTCCCTACGATGAGATGGGTCTGAGCAGTGCGTGTTTCGATGCAGTCAATAGCACCGTCTCGGCTTGTCCCGCATGGCTGCCGGCCTTTGCTGGCTTGTGAGCTACCGTTCCAGAGCCTCAACGTCGTTGGATCTATGTTTCTGACAAACCCTCTTATCTAGCCAAGACTCGAGTTTTGATCTTCTGGGTGCTTCTCGACTCAAAGACTTGTGTGACACCACTTGCCAAACCGACCTTACGAGTCTCAAGAAACGAATTGCCTCAGCATGCACGCAAAAGACAGATGTTATGGTTCCAAGTGATATTGCCTACCCAGGTGAGCCTATTGTTTGATTGTTTTCACAACACCGTCCGTATCTGACTTCATAAGCTTCCTTGATCATTGATCGACTTCTTTACGCGGCCAGCCTCTCTTGCCTCAAGGACTCGTGCGCACCCATTCTTTTGAATCACCCCAAATAGTACTCACATTCTTATAGCGATTCTGGCGAGTACTGTGACCTGTTAGTTGCGTCCTGGATGAGCCAAACCACGCCTTATACCAAGGCCCAGAACTGCTCTTCGTGCCAGCTGGAGATCCAAGCCAAGCAGCTCGGTTCGCCCTTTGGGTACGATGAGCAGGCTGCTTCTGAGTACGCTTCAAGCACGTCCAGCTGTGCCGTCACCAAGTACACCTATGCGAAGCCTACCTCCTACGCCGTTAACTCTACAACCGCAGTTCCAGATGTGCCCGCATGCAGCACAGGCAAGATATATATCGTCAAAGAAGGAGACTCTTGCAACTCGATTGCTGAATCGCAAGGCGTTTCAACACCGGCATTGACCAATCTCAATGGTATCGATTCGGAGTGCAGCACAATGCCACCAGTCGGGGCTGAGATATGCCTGCCTCCTCCTTGCAAAATCCACCAAGTTGAGATCGGTGACACATGTGATTCCATCATTGATGCGGAGAAGATGACCAAGGCTCAGTTCCTTGCTTGGAACCCTGCTATCAGCCCTGGATGCGGCAACCTCGGTCGCCTGCGAGGCCGCTTCATCTGCCTAAGCTCGCCCTTGGGCACCATCACAGTCCCTAACGGCGACTCTGCTACGACCGAGGCGCCCAAGCCCACCAATGCCCAAGGAGAGTCAAACGTCCACTGCGGCAAGTGGTATGAAGTTGTTAAGGGGGATACGTGTGCTACTATCTCATTGGCCTTTACTATCACGCTGGCAGACTTTTACTTTCTCAACCCTCACGTCGATAAAAAGGACTGCAACAACTTGTGGCTCGAAACTTCGTATTGCGTGAAAGCCGTCGGAAACATCCAGACATACCCAGACTATCCTATTGAGGTGCCATCCACGTCTTTCCCTCGGCCCCCCGAGCCTACCAAAGATGTTCCACCGGAGTTTGATATGCCTGAGCTGAACCCCCGCGCCCCCGGGACCATCGACAACTGCGATGAATACATGAGCGCATGGTCCAAGCAGATATTGGCCGCAGACTCAACGGCAAACTCCTGTGACCGCTGGGCCAATTTGGCGGACGTCAGGGTTGTCCAACTCCGGCGATGGAATCCGAGTCTGAAAGAGAAGGACTGCGCCTTCCAGGAGCAGTACAGCTACTGCGTTCTGAAGAGAGATGATATGAATGGTCAGTCAACTTAATTATTCGTAAGCTGTTAGCTCTGACAACCATTCTAGACCCCCCACCGACTGCTTCCCCTCCAAGCACCACGAAGGCCCCGACAGCCACGACTACTTCCGCCCAGGGTGGTGCCTCACCACCTGCCGAAACGCAGCCCGGAGTCATCAAGAACTGTCAAAAGTGGCACGTCGTATCTGAAGGTGATGGCTGCTGGTCTATATCCGATAAGTACGGTATATCATTGGATGACTTTTACAGGTGGAATGAAGGCGTTGGTTCGGACTGTGGATCTCTGTGGTTGAACTATGCGGTGTGTGTAGGTGTTTAAGACGATACATTAGGGCGAATAAGTCACCTGCCTGTACATCCTTCTCCAATAAATGGAGAATAGTATAGTCTTGGCTTCAGACAAATTACAGGAACCCAATCTAAAGTGACATCGAAGTTCTCTCAAAACTCAGGATTATAGATTGGCCCTACAATAATAAGCTTATTATAACTGTGCCTATGGCTGTGAAATGTTATAACTCTGACAGAGTATCAGGCGGTTGTCTACGATTGCGTGAGAAGGAAACCTATAGGGAAATGGAAGGAAATCGCGGTCCACGGAGTCCTCTTCGACGCAAAGGTGTGCCAGCCATTGTATTGTGCGTAAACGCAAGCGAGCTTAAAATAGCCTCGCAGGAAGATTTGGAAGATAATGTCAGCGCCGGACAGATAGGATCAAGTAATGAATCATTGGTAAGGTGCGAACCTTCTCCCTACTCATTGTATTGGACCTAGCGGCCGAGGCTTGTGGTCTCTAAATGCCCTAGAAGTTGCTATCAATTACATCCTTCCCACTGGAGCAACAATCACGCTTAGACTCTGCGAATATCGACTCTCAAATTGCCATTACCCCAAGCAGCTTCTTGGCCCCTAACCTTTCCATCACCCCTGGAGCATCTGTCCATAATGAGCCCTGCTGCTCGAGCCACATCCCTACTTGGGGCAAGTTAGCAATCATAACGAATGGAAACACAAGCAAACGGGGGAAATCACCAAGCAGATGTTGTAGTCTTGTCGGCGAGAAGACCCGTCTGAATGCCAGTGATCTGCGTGCTACCCCGTCTGCAGAAAGAGGTGGCGGAAGCCGACGCCACGCATGGTTGATCACCGAGACCGGCAAGATAATTTATGCATTCGACCGCTTCGTTGACCTGTGATTGAGGTTAATCGCAGACATCACGATATTGGTTGGGGATGGTCCAGTGTTTACATTGCCAAGCGTGCTCGCGTCAAGATGGTCCATGCAGCTTGGTACGCGCTCTACGAGGGTGAGAGGAGCAGCAAGGGCCGAAGTGATGAGCACCAGAGAGAAAAAGGTCGGCTTGAGGTGACCAATTTGTCCCGAGTGTTCGCAGCACGTGGTGTGTTTTGCAATAAGAGGCAATGGGTATCGGCGGTATAAATGTTTGAAGGTAGTGCCATGAATTGGTGAGGAACAGAAGAGGTGTTGATTGTTGAGACTCTTTATACGTTTTCTGGTCTAGTTATGTATCACAAGTCTCATTGAGTTGCCCGGCGCAAGTCTAAAACGCCTATTGGCCCATTGCCATGCTGTGATACCTTTCCTGGCTGCACATGAGATCAAGAATCTAAATTTGGCCGCATCAATGACTTGTTATTGGATGCGTGCTGGAAGCGGAAACACAAATTGACTGAAGCTGACATTGCAACCATCCAAAGAGGTCGATAGCCCAACGGACTAGTTCCATGCGGGTGTCAAGTCTTAGACAGCAAGTTGTTGAGCTTCGTAGGGGTTTACCCAAGGCGTTGAGTGTCTTATGCGTCAGAGCTACTTTATCCCTCCTGGCTGCGCGAAGGTGTCAGACACGCAGAAGACCGGGATCTTCACCACTGAGATTGAATAATGACTATATAGGTTGAGACACTAGCAAATTGGCTGACGATGATTCGTGTGCCGGCTTTCTAACGGTCAAATTTGGTACATTGCAAGTAAGACGTCGGGAGCTAAGTCAGTCAATATGGGGCCACTACATCTATGCCGCCTGTCAAGGGAATATGGTCGGTCTGTGGAGAGCATTCTGGAGTAACATACAAGCCTTAATGCCGTGTGCGATGAAGACAGCATCAGACTTTCCCTTTACTACTCTACTGTTGTCCCGAATGAACAAGCGGCAAGATGGCTTAGGGATGGTTTGCCGTTGGCACTTCTGCGATCGTTGGGAATGGTAGTACTATTATAAGTAGATTAAATATTGCGGATCTAACATTTCGACTATTTCATAGCTCGTTAGAAGAAACATTACAAACGAGCGGTTTTATTAGAAGGCGCTCTAATCTCAACTTACCCTATAACATGGTCCGGGCTCCAGGTTATCAAAAAGTGGCCGCCACCCCGGTTGGCTCAAATTTTAGTTACTGCCCCCCTGTGAGTTCTATGGCCTGCTGGTGTACTCCACCTACTAGAACTTGGCATGCAAGTAATTGTTTTCTCTTCCACGCGTCATACTCTAGTGACGTATACCTGACGCGGGCACTACCACATCGCTTTTAGCTAGAAATAAAACAAGAGCCTTCATCCTATATAAGTATTGCCCATCTCTTAATCCACCAACAAATATTCTACCGCAGCAAACGTCATATTGTACATCTCTGTGGAAGTGCAGTAGTCATCTCCACTATGGCATCTGAACCAGCAGCGGGTGTTTTGAATAAGCTGGCAACCTCCATGAAGAACATTGTGAGCGGCCAGGGCGCTGAGGTGGATGAAGTACTCAGTGACCTTGAGGAAACTGAGCTCGAGGTGCAGGCCGTCAAGCAGGTGGACAATACCGTGGAAGCACAAGATGATACTACGATCGTGCACGAGGATACGTCAGCAGCGGTTGTGCATGAGGATGTAAAATCTCACGAGCACGAAAGAGTTGACACACTCGTCGACAAGGAAGTTCATCAGGATCACTACCACACCACAATCCTGCCCGTCAAAGACAAGAAGATCCTCCCTACGAAGCATATCTACCAGGAGAACGAGGTTGAAGAGGAAATTGACCACCGAGACGACACAGCCAAGAAGCAGGCCCAAAAAGAGGCCGCTGCAATCCACAATAAGAAGAAGGTTGAGGATACCACGCAGTCACGAGAGTATGCCCCTACCAAGGAGCACGAACACATTCACCAGTAAGTACTCGTGCATTTGATGGTCCTGAGATCTTACTTATGTATCGGCAGTCATATTTACGAGACAATCCAACCCGTGATCGAGCGAGAAACATTAGAACAAAAGGTCATCCATACCACAAATCACATTCACGAGACCGAGCACCTGAACGACGAGCATCATACTGCGACAGTTGCCCCCGCAATAACAATGGCTGAGTTTGAGGAGGGAGCTGGAGCTCAGACGGAAGCGAGCGCAACCGCAGTGGTTGCAGATACAACAAAACCCAGGACCCGGTCGACAAGCATCAACATGGAGATTCCCCTGTCCGATATCAAGAGCGATAGGACTGGTACTAAAACGAATAAAAAGAAGAGGGAAGCGAGCGTGGACGATGTAGGCATGGAGGAGGCGACCAAAGTTGGTAAGTTTAGACGCCCACAGACGCAATCATTTCTCTGAACCATGCGGCACTTCATACTAACAATCTCTGTTAGTAAAAAGGAAGAGAGGGTCATCTTGTACAGTAGTCGACTGCAGATGTAGTTGTCACCATTAATAAGGGTCATTCACGTGACGAGTTGTTGACCATATCTCGAGTAGGGAAGTGGCCAGACTTGATGTTGTGGTTGATGATGGATTACACTATATTTCAGTTCTCCTAGCCGGATTATGACAAAGCAGAGTCACAGTTACTTAATTCTGGAAGGGAAGAATAGATCATATTCCGCAATGGTAGTTTCTTATTTCTAATCAACGTGAACATTGCCCCTCAGTGATTGACGATGCGGTTGATATGGCGGCACAAATGAGAGCAGAGGTGTAAGTCCTTAAGGGTTAGGGTGATGTAGTGCAAAAACACCCAATTCACAAATGGTGATAATCATACTAATGATGGTGATAGTTACACGGAGGCTTTTAAGCAAATTCAGGCATTGTTCTGGTTAATCGCTCCCACGACCCGCTCCATTCTCCGCCTTTTTCATGTCTCGGGGCGTGATGTCTTGTGGTGCATGGCACACGAGCAAAATCAAGGGGTGTGGTGATATTTGTGACAATTCAAAAGGCAACGATACACCTAGTACATCTAGGATAGTGACAGTGTGGCGGGACTCTTTGATCTGGACCCCTCGGCTCTAGCCGAGAGGTGTACTCTGCTTTCAGTTGCGACCCACACACTATACAAAATGGCCGCTCTCAAACAGATCAGAATGCAGGAGCATGCGGTACTCAGCGACATTAATGACGACGGGTTTGGCCGAGCATTTCAATTTCTGAAGCTGAGGACGTCATCGACACATCAACCTCAATTGATTAACTCTAGCTAGCCTTACGAAAGTTATTCAGGACGGCGCGACGAAGAAGTTGCTAGGAAGTTCACAAAGGAAGAAATGTCCGAGACGATCGAGTTTTGCTTCCACGCACGCAATTCTACCGGCCAAGAACAGCCCGAGGCTGCTGACGGAACGAGTTGGGTTGATAAACACTTCTAGAACGACGAAGCTAGGAACAATTATCTCCAGGTTAGAAACCTTGAGAGGCTGTCTATAGAAGATGAATATCTGAATCTTGGGGAAGAAACTACCGACAAGTGATTTTAGCGGTTTGGAGAAGAGGAACATCGATGCTATAGTGTTCAGCTTGAGTGCGCTTGCGGCAGCTGCTCTATACTCCGGGTATCCTTCAATGCGCTCGCGGGTCTCGCAGAGCGGGCTGGAAGCGGAAGCGCGGAGGTACCGAGGCGGAACACTGATCTTGGAAACAGGAACCGAGATGGCTAGAAATGGATTACGCGCAATTGGAACAAAACATGGATCACTGCTGATAACATTGATGTCAAGGCCATCTTGCAAGCAGCAAATGAAAGCACCAATGGGAGACAACATTGGCTTGTAGCCGATTTGCGCTTCTGGTTTACTGCAGTAACCCCTTGCTGATTCCACCGATATTTCCGATCCGTGGACGCCTTGTTTTACTTTTCGTACTTTTTCGCGCTACTCGTACAGTCTGTGTCCTGGGTGGACATGAGCCGCTGCTGTACCCTCCACCAACATGTCCATGTAGTGAAGGAGTAGCCCATCGTAGAGTCAGCTTTCAAAGTACAGGAACGTATTTATCGTGGGATATGAAACGCAAAGGGAATCAAGACAAAACTCAAGATCCGTGTCTCTCAGGCCGTCAGAGTTGGACTGTTCACAGTCTAGCTGCTGTGTCTACCCAGGCTCGAGATTCAGGTCCAGGTCCTTGTCAGCTGAAAGCACGGTGCCACCATCTCACATCACGTGTTAAAACTTTGTGCGGGGCTTCTAGTCAAAGCCCCGGGCTTGTTGCCTGGGAATGAAGCAGAGGAGATTGATGATTCGTTGCTGAAATGGTATCTGGACAGGCAGGAATCAAGATTCAGGCCCATTCACCATAAGATATGGCGGAAATCGTTGGCTTGGTATCTGGTATCCTGACATTAGCTGGCGTCGCAGCGAAGATATCTGTGGGCCTGTATCAGATCGCCTCAGACGTTGGCTCGGCTGGGAAGGACATTCGAGCGATTGCATCTGACACCAATGCCTTTTCACAAACTCTCACAAACTTGAGCCAGGTCCTTGGCAGTGGAAGCGCAACCACGAGCCGTGCTCGCACAATCGCGGTGGACCTTGTTACATTATGTAGGGAAATGCTTAGTGACAGCTTGACTCTGCTCAAGGTCCTGGAGCCTCTGGTCAAACTCACCGGGAAGCGATGGAAACGCGCAGCGCTACGTGTCAGGTGGCTGTTCGAGAAGTCAAAATTTGCCTACCACAGACAGAGCTTGGAACCATTAAAAGCCACATTGACGCTGCTGGTAGCCACCATGACATATGCAAATGGCTCGTACGCGTCTGCGGCGGTCAGCGACTCGCTTCGGGTCCAGTTGGAGAGCGTCAAGGAGGAGGTCAAGCTCACCGCGAAGGACTATGAGCCGCTACTTAAACAGATCCAGAACGAAGTACAGACGATGCGTGCCGATGCATTAATCGCTTTTGCAAAGATTGACCAAGATTCATCCCACCAAGCTTCTGCATCTATTGATTCCATCCCGGACGATGCAGAAGATGTCCATGGATCCGGCCATTTGAGCGAAATTGCAGGGAGTGACGCCAGCCCAGATGAGCTTGCGGTCCCACCGGCTGTCTTGGCTATCACGACCGGCCTGCCCGGCCTACCTTATCTCCAGCGCCAGGCGCTACGCCTAGCAGAAGACGTCCTCGATGAGCTTCAAGACCAAATCTCATCCGTCACCGACGCGAGTATTGCCATCACGCCACAACAAGCTTCATCAACAGACGCGGGCTCCGAAGGTGTTGGAAGCGTAAACCAGGGTGGACCGAATGGCACGCCAGGAGGCTTCTTCGACATTGAAGGAAGCCTGGCCTCGGCCGTTGCAGAAATATCGCTAGTTCGTGATGCCACATTTCAAGAAGCCAAACAGGAAAGCGTAGACGAGGAGAAACGCAAAAGGCGAAACGAGCGAGGCAGGGCCTTGTATGACAGAGCAAAACGCGAGGCCAAGGGCAAGATTGCTTTTTCAAACTTCAAAGTGGGAGACTTGGCGCTGTTTCTTCCATCCAGAGGTCAAGTCTCGCGCGCCTGGGTGGCCTTCAACATAGGCGCACCCCATTTCTTCCTACGCGACCAGCCAGAGCACAGATTGGACAGGAAGGAGTGGTTGGTTGCGCGTATCACGAACATTGAACCTCGCGTCGTGTCTGATACAACAGACGAGAATGATAGTAACAATCCGTTCCAGCTCAACAGGGGGTTGTATTGGTGGTTGGTTGATGCGAGGGAAGAAAGCACTAGAGGGGGAAGGCGAGATTAGAGCCATCAGCTAGTGAACTATTGTGGTTCATCTTTACGTCCAATGTTTTCTACTGTATTAGTGTTGGTTTTTTGCTAGGGTATTTAACTCCTTGAGAGTGTAGAGCCAAGACAAATAAGAAAATTGAATTCAGGTTCATCTTAGGCGATTAAATAAAAACACCCACAAATTGGTAGAAGGTCAAATGTCAGGCCATTGATGTTAGATCACAATGGTGATCTCAAACTTTGTCCACAATGTTCTTATCTAGGCAAATTCATCCCATCTACTCGGCTACGAAGTCCACCTGTCTTGTCTGACCGCAGGTATTCCGGCTCCAGCACAGGTTAGCTGTCTTAAGTCAGTTAGCGATGAGGAAGATACAACATCCTTATTGTAATACACAAGGTAGATTAATTAAATGTAATCTCAATTAGTATTGCTAGCCTCAGAGTATGAGATTCAACTGCATAAAGAGAAGAAGAAGAAGAAAGCTAGCTAGGTCCCTGGGGAGCGGCCGTTATATAGCTATTAGTGGACCTTGTTCCGGCGCCAGCTTGTCCCGCGCCATAATCCCAGGGTCTCTATTACCTTGTAACAAAGTCCCTGGGAATCCCGTCGATAAGATCGTGGCCGGAAGCCATGTCTCCGCGCTGTGGCAGAGCGACTCCTTTTTGGCCATTGCCCCATTGAGCCAGCCGTCGCCAGGCTCATCGCCATTGGCAAAATTCACGACCGCAGGGAGTTCGTCATGTGGAGGCGGCGCAGCCTCGCCACTTTTCTCTCTTTTCAGTGAGGCGTATATCATTTTGATGGCGACATTGATGGTATCGTCGTTGATGACCTTGATTGTGGTTGGTTGCAATGGACTGCGCTCAGGGTCGAGGCGAGTAAGGGAATTGGGCTTACATACTTGAGCAACACGGGGCCCCGTCCGTATAGACTTCACCCAGTACTTGTATTATGTCTCCTTGAGCTAACTTGATACTTGATTAGGATGTTTTTCGCAACTCCGCTCACTCACCGGGAGGGGAGACAGCCAATGAAGAATTGTCACGTAGCTCACTTTCCCGTTATAGAATGCTTCACCTCCGTATCCTACCAGCCCCTGATCACAAGCTACTGGGACCAAAAAACAACAAGGTCATCGTAATCCTCCTCTCCAAGCTCACTACTTGGTCTGAGATCCTCCGGCTTTAGCAAGCGCCGGAGGTCATACGCCTCTTTGGACTCCGCAGCCGCCCGGTCTTTGTCCCCCTCAATGGAAGATATCTTTGCTCCCTTGTACGTGACCCGCGCAAGCTCGTGCCTGTAGCGAGGTCGTCCAGTGAAGATCTTGAGTGCTTGATTGATGAGAGAACTGCACCAGGGCGCGCTTAGTGAAAGTACTTTGGTCGACAATAGGTCTGGGACGAAACTCACCGAGCCGTCGCAAGATCCCCAAAGTGCAGATGGTCATCAGCTAATCGAACACAAACATCACCTAATCGGTGGTGCATGTCCCCGAGAGTGGCACGATACTATTTTAGGCACCTGGTGTGATACTCGAGACCCTTTTCGTGATCCCCTTTGCTCACGTACACGTTGCCCAGCGCATAGAACATTTTGCCAGTCCTTTAGATTTGGTCAGCCTGATCGCACGGAGACACTGGACGCAATCCTTACTTGAATGAGTTTGTATCATCGTAGCCGAAAGCTAGTCTGTAGATATCGATGATTTCTAGGAGGACACGCTCCGCGTCATCGTGGTTGCCAAGCTTCCAATACATCAAACCAACATTGGATTGCGACCAGCCAAGCATGGTGTCTTGGTAATGTGGAAGTCGTTGGAATGAGTCAATGGCCTTGAAGAAATAGTCAATGGCAACCTCGTACTCGCCGTTCATGGCATGCGCCACGCCAGTTTCGTTGTAACCCATGCACAACTCGTAGTCGATTACCAGTTGGCCCTCTTCGTCTCGTCTTTCCAAGACCATGTCTAACCAAATATGTGCATGCTTGAGGAACTTTTTCGTGTCGTTGGTTTCGCCGGCAGCAGTGCCTTGGTTGTGGTGTGTGTCCCGCAACAAATACGCAACATCTGCGCGTGACTTGTCTTCCAACTCACCGCAAATTACCTCAACGAGCTCGAACCAAGCAATCGAATCTTCTTGGAAACCTCGCTCGAACATGTACCTGCTTCTGTTCAGTTCGAACCTGTTGATTTAGAAGGAGACTTTACCATCCCGCCTCGTTGAAAAGGGTGGAGCTGGCCACTTTCTGTTCAAAATCCTGGAGCGAAGCGACAGCGCCATATCCGTTTTTCAGTCGAAGGACACAAGGGAATAAGGATGCACAGTCTTTGTAGCGGCCTGTAAAGAAGCGCGTCTCCAGCATAGAGAAGGGCCAGACTTCTGAGACAGCTTGAGTCGCCAAGTCATACACCTCGACCAGGCTTTTCTTATCCATTTTCTCCCTCACCACGTCCTGGACGATACGGTGGATATAGATATCGGCCGTGTCTGAATTCTGGCTGATTAGCGATGCTTGGAGAAGCTGTGCTCTGGCTCTCAAATACTCTCCCATTCCCTGCGGAAAATTGCCCAACAACCCCTTGGAGCACGCTTGAATCAGGACTTTCTCAGGTATTCGGTCCGGATCAAGGTGTGATATGAGGAAAAGTAGACCGAGGCTCTTGATGCTCAACCCATCGAGACCCAAGCGGAATGAAACTGAAAACATTTGCTGGGGTACAGAGGCGGTTCCTCTGCTCAGGCCAATGTGCTCAATTCCGCTTTCGTCGCAGAGAATCAAGAACTCTGAATAGGACAGGCCAAGCCGAGACATTACGCCAGCCATCTGTGTCAGTAGGAGCGGGACACAACCCAACTTCTGTACAACTTCTATGGCCTGCTGATCTTCAGCAGGGCGAGACGGCCTCCGCGTGAGAGTGTTCATGAGCTCCACCGCTTCTGTTGTCTGGAATGGCTGCAAGTCTATTCCGTGATTGGCAGTATAGACCTGGTTCTTTGCCAAAGAATTGCGGCTAGTAATAAGAACAGCTCCTGAGCCAGTCGTCGGCCAGAATTCTTCCAGGACATCGAGATTATCGACGTTGTCAAATATCAACAGCCAAGAAGCCTCGTTAGACGGTACTGCCGGCACATCGTGGGACCGAACGGGGTTGGATAGCCACCCATTGACGAGATCCGGAGCAGATGTCAGATCCTTGATTTCATCCTGTTCTGCCAACCCGAGCTGCACGGCGACTCGAGCAAACTCTTCAATCATGATGTTTCTTTCGTCTGCAGCCACCCACAACACGGCGTCATACTTGGATTTTCTCGAGTAGGCAAATTCTACTGCGGTCTGGGTCTTGCCGATGCCGCCCATACCACATAGAGCAAAGGACCGAATAGATGCATGACCAGCAGTGCCTTCCAGGCCTGGGGCTCTTTTCGGCAAAAGGGTATCATCCATCAATTGTAGGACGTTTTCTCTCCCGAGAAAATTCATCTTGCGCTTGTGTGTTCGCATTGCGAAGCAAGGCAGCTTGGGATTCTTGTGGATGACGACGCTTGAGGTGGTTTAGCCAGTCATGTCAGGCGGTGTCTTCCCGTCCAAAGGTTCCTGCTTCTAATTTGCTTACTTTACCTCACTCGCAGCGGCGCTCGCCGTGGCCCCCGAGGCGTCCGAATGTTGCAGTGACCGGAGCATGGCTGAACCGCCAACGGATCGCTTCAGGAAATTCCTTTTGTCTTGGCCAGAAGTGGAGGACGAGAGTCGAGAGTTTACCCGCAGAGATGGAAGTATGTGAAAACAGGGCAGCACACCAGGGCAGGCGGGGACAACAAGGTGGCTGCGCACCCGTACCTTAAGCATTCCCGTGCCTGAAGGCTCTGTACAGGCTACATACACCCCCTCCTTCCCTTCATGCTCCTTGGACGTGTTGAGTGTGACGTTTTGTCTCAATTCGCCGCAAAACAAGAGGCAGAAAAGTACTTCATCGAGGCATTCGAAAAGAGCGCCCCCGCCGCCTGAAGCCTTTGTCGGTCGGTGACGATGCAGGGGCCTGTTTTCATAACACCAAATGGCAGGGAAGCATTGGATTGCACTTGCAACGCCTTATTACTTCGCAGGCCGACATGTCCGTGCTACAGTACGACTTGCGTGTTCGGTATATTTGTTGATAGTAGGACCGCCAGGCACAAAACGAAATTACCTTCGGTATGGGCATGTGACATTCTAGAGTTCCCGAAACTCTGGATCCACAGCTGTAATTTTTATAGTGAGAATTATAATGGTCATGGGTGATTTCTAACGTATCAATGACGAACAACTCCATATTCTCAGGGAGCGTCATGTAAAGGTGTGTCTTTTATTTTACCTTAACTTTCACTGTAAACTACAAATCCCAACACATCTCCCACAGACAAACCATGAAGCGCCTGGCGTCACTGTTCCCACAGTCCCAGGAAGCCCCGTTCCCCTGTCGACATGGACGTCTGCTCCTGCTCCTCATGCGAATTGCGGTAATTGCCAAACTTGCTGTTCAGCCACCCGATGCCCGTCCAGCGCGCGCCGTCGCCGTCCACAAGGATGGCGTCGTTGTTGGGCCGCAGGAAGAAGATGACCGAGTAACGCGTGCCCGTCGCCCATCGGCCGCAGGGCACGACGCGGTGGAGGCACGACTTGAGGCGCTGCTCGGAGAGGGAGCGGAGGGAATCGCCCACATTAACGATGGCACAGCCCGGCCGCGGTGCGACGTAACTCCAGCGGACGCCGTCTCCCGGCAGGCACACCTGAAGGCCCCAGTCGCTGCAGAACAGCACCGAGACGCTGCCGGCGTCCGTGTGGGTGAAATGGCCCTGGCTGACGTCGGGCGCTAGCAGCTTCTGCACGGGGTACGACTGCAAGACGGCTGCGGACTGCGAAGGTGAGTCCATGCGGTGCTGGTGCTCTAGCCTGCAGTCGCCGGTGAGGCCTAGGGAGTCGGATAAGCTATCGAGCACGATTCTCGTGATGGAGTACGACTCATTCATGAATGTGCCGACGGTATGCCAGTCTGCCTTGATACCCTCTGGAACAGACAGTTGTGTGCCTGGAATGGTATCAGATAACAAGTCCAAAGGTGCCTGGAGGAATCAGCACAGGATCCGAGTGTCTGTCTCTACCCGAAGCTGGGCGACGCACCCTCAGCCCCTCGCACCCGTCTTTCTTTTTGCTCACATTTTCGTGGTCAAGACCTAGAGGCTTGTAACTATGGGTGACTGGTCAGCCTGTGCGTCAAGTAGCGAAGAACGGCCAGGGTCGACAAGTCACGTACCCGCAAATGTTTGACACGGCAGAGTCGCTTCGCCGGTCCTTCAGTTTCTCCTCCAGCGGTTTGGAAAAGTACCTCTTGGTCACGCCAAAGAGCTCATCGACAATTGCAAGGACGGCTTCCGACTCTGCGTCCCCGAGATCCAGGTAGAAGAAGCCGTATTCCGTGCACACAGAGAGCAACTTTCCTGCCTCCGCTGCATCCTTGTTCCGCAGCGCCCGGTAGCTCACGACGGGTAAGTCACTGACACTGAAGTCTTCTTTGCCCATAGTCAGTCGCGAAGCAGTTTGGACAAACAACTGGCTTACGGTTTCTGGCCCATCTACAGCGTTCTTTATACACCGTAATGGGTGCGCTGTTCTCGAAGCCTTGAGAGTATGGGGCTCCTTGTTGATGCAACCATTCGCACCGAGCCCCTCCAGAGAGGGTGGGGTTCTTAGGATGCAGCCCATGGGGCGAACAATTTAGGCGAACAATTTTTCCGAATTTCTCTCAAAGCCCCTTAGCCGTCGCTCATCGGAAGCGGAGAAAGGGTGGGGGGTCGGGAGAACCGGGCGGGATGCTGTGCCTTGCCGAGGGGAGATGCATGGGTGCGTTGCACAATATACAATGTGGTGTTTTGCACATTAGACCGAGCGTGTGAATAGCCAGGGATCTGCATCATTTGGCTGTCGCTTACAGCAACGGGAGGCCTGGATAGGTGCTTTGAAAAAGGTTCATTCGGCAGCCTGTCTCATCGACTGTCTACCTTGGTCAATAGCTTATCATTTGAGCAATACTAGAAGCCTCAGTAGCACTGGGTGGCAAGCACTATGCCATCGTAACGCTGCGGCCGCTCAGTCGCAACCGGTGTGGACGCACGACACCTGGACCACGGCACCGAGGAATACCACACCCGCCATCCGATTCGTCACTCGGCTACACGAGTATGCAAACCCAACCAATGCTTCCCACGCCACCGCAATGTTGAGAATCGAACAGTTCTCACTGTCCCAAGATCCTGCGAACAGACTCCTGCAAGTTCTCCTCGGGAAGGCCCAGGAGCTTGTTGTCCAGCCAGCCTTCCTTTTCGAAATTGGCACCCCTGTCAGCGTCTTCTGCATAAAGGAGCATAAGGACAAGGAGCTTGAGCCCCTCGGAGTGGTCCTGGTCGCCGAGCTCCTTGGCCTTGCGCAGAGTCTCGTCTCTTGTCATATGATCGGTTTTCCACCGGGTGCCAGAGGCGTCTTCCAGGGCTTCCAGCACCTGCCGCTGGGATACGGTGAAGGAAGCAACAAAGACTGGTCGGTTAACCGTTTCCATGGGATGCTGAAGCACCTTGACAACGGCGAGAGCAGCGGTTCCGATGTTGGTGGTGGACCATGGCTTATTTCCGGAATCGTAGATGACGGCACGCTTTTCGTCTAGATGATAGTCGAGCCAGCCGTCCTTGATGCCCCAGTCGAAGAATTGGCCGGTATGTATGCCTGTCCAGGTCAGGCCGGTCTGCTCCTTCGACTTGAGGTAAGCCGCCGTCTTGGCCTTGTCGGCATACAAAGGGCACAGGTCGCTTGCGGCAGGGCAGGTGTTGTTGCCGTACTCGGTGGGTATGAAGCGCTTCACGCCAGCACGCACCGCAGCATCAATCATACGCATGTGAAGGGTGTAGGGTCGGCCTGGGATGACAGAGACGACGGCATCCTGGCCTGTGAAGGCTTGGACCAACTGATCTTCCGGGCTGTCATCATCAACCCTGATAACATTGAGATGCGGCGGAAAGGTGGACCTTGAGGATTTTCGCGCTACGAGGGTGAGGTCGAACGAGGCATCAGCCTCAAAAGCAGCGAGAACCTCGGAACCGAAAAGCCCTTCAGCCTGTGAGGATGGTGCGGCTTCCAGTCAGCGTGTGCTGTGTGATGTGGGGCCGTACGTTGAGAGAAGACTCACGCCTAGAAGGATAACCTTCTTAATTGGTTCCGTCATTTCTCTTCTCGGAGACGGCGTTGCCAGCAGGACTTGAAGGTGTGTGTGTGTGTGTGTGTGTGTGTGTGTGTGTGTGTGTGTGTGTGTGTGTGTGTGTGTGTGCCGAGGATGTGTGGATATCCAGGTGTGGGTGTGAAGTGTGAACAACGGCTGGGGATTAACCTGTGGGGCCACTGCGTGAATCTATGCATCTGGTGGGCCCTCTTCCGCCCCTCCTTCTCGGAGAATGAAACCAGAGCCCCGCTTTGCCATACATGTCGAGTTGCACCGTGGGGGTTTCAAGACTCTACCTCTACAGTAGGACCTGACTTCCAAGTCCGCCTCGGCTTGGCCTGTTTCTCCTCCTCTTTTCATATTCCTATCTTTCCTATCTTCCCAACCCGCGATTGGTCTTCCGTTGTCTCACTTCCACAAACGGGTATCACAGGAATCACAGACACATGGATAAACGAATTCACACAATAGATAGTCTGGCTTGTCGAGGTGGTCACGGCCAACGCAGCCGAATCTCCTGGCCGTTTGTGCCTCTTCCCCTATGTAGCCTGCTAGGTGAGCCTACGGCACAGAGTGGCTGAGCAAAGCAAGAAGCCGTGTTCACCTCGTGATTCTCTTCTACAACTGCGCTCGCCAGCCCACCTGCGATTCACTACCGCGTCCAAAGTAAACCAAGTCGTCCATGAGTAGACTTAGCTCCAGCCAGTCAGAGTCTCAAGGCGATAGGAAGGCTTCGCCTCCTCCAGGACGCCCATCGTCTGAACGAGAAAGCCACCACTGTAGGCCACGCCATGCGCATCTCCGCCCCCCGCCCATGGTTCTGTCGCCTACATGATTACTGACTGACAAACCACAGTAACTGTTCGAAGTTACGCCAAAGCTGTATACAGATACTCCAAGCTGAGCACCGGTGCTGGTCATCATCATGCGAGATTGGCGCAGTTCTTCTCCAGCTTGTTGGCCCAGTCCGCTTCAGAATTTCAAGCGCCTGATCATGTCGAGCACTTTGCTACCCTCTACCGCTTCGATGCAAAGTCTGCAGCTGCAACCCTGGCCGTACCGGGCACTTGCCCTCCGATCCTGACTACCGACACCGGTCACAAAAGATGGCTCATTCGCGATGCCGTCCATTTCAAAAGCTGCAAGGACTTGATGAAGCACAACATACCAGCCTCGGCCGACTCACCGGGACAGCTTCTCTTCCTGCGGGGGTACCCGTCCTCCGAATGGCTAGGCCTAGTCGGCAGCAAATATCGGGTCGACCCAGAGTTTTTCAGCCGTTTCCTTGATTTTCGATCCCTCGACGATCGTAACAGCGAGTTCTCCGTTCCGTCGCTGCCATCCAAAACCTGGAACATTGTGGAGCTGTCGTTGGTCACCCTCGGCTTACGCAACACGACCAACCCATACGAGCAACCCGTCAACGTCACGGCCATTCGTACCAAGACGGCGGCTGCGCTCCAGGGCATGCATCATCGCATCAACCGCGGGGACACGATTTCTGTGGGAACAAACTTGATTCGGAGCTTACACATTCTGGACGAAACCACATTTGCCATCGAACAGCGCATCGCCATCTGCCTGCAGCCTGCTCAGGGGGAGAGAAGATGGATAGGTACGTTGGACAGCTTGGCACTCTGGCATGGCTCATAAAGGCGAAGTGCCTAACTTTGTATCAAGCGCTCATTTGGACTGACGGCGGAACGGAAGTGGAGCCGGTCCAGAACAGTGGCTCGGATGGGATGAAAGGAATCACGTTCGAAGCTTCGATTGCCTCCGCTTTACAAATCCAATTACCGCTGCGATCTTCTCTCCTTCCAATCACCAACTACCGACCAATGATGGGCCTCAACGCGCGTCTGCTTGCCAAGTCTTTTCCGGACATGGGTCCGGAGAATCGCCATGCTGCGACCAGGCTCCACGCTGACTACGGTCGGTCGCTGCGAATGAGTGTCGCGGCTTGCGACCCTTTTTATTGCATCAAAGAAGTGCTCGAAACGGTGGCGTCCTCCGAGAAACAGTTCCTGAACATGGTCGGAATTAAATTGGAGAGGATGTTGGCGGCGCAGGAGGAGGGGACTTCAGAGACCCTTGCTAATCTGAGATACTTCAGCGTGCTTCTCCACTACCACTCGCAGCTCATGAATGATTCACTACTCTCACTTGGCAGCACGAATCACGCCAAATGGCCTAAATCAGACGAAGAAGCCGCCAAGGCCGCTCGGAAGGAGGTTGTCCACGACTTTGAGCATCTCCGCGACCAAGCCGAGGCTCTGAGACGGCGCTGCCAGGAAGAAATCACCGTCTTGATGAATAGCATGGCCATCGCGGAGTCAGTCAAGGCCATCGAGCAGGCGGGGCGTATTGAAAAGCTGACATTTCTGGCCTTCATCTTTGTCCCAATCTCTTTTACCTCGGCATTCTTCAGCATGAACGTCGACGAGGTGCGGCACGTTAAGCTGTGGATATGGATTGTGACGAGTCTGGGGATATCATCCCTCGGCCTTGTCTATCTACTATCTGATTTGTCTATTGTCGTCGATTTCTTGAGGAGATGTAGAGATTTTGGGGTCCAGTACCTACACAACAGCTAAATACCAAGAAATGGAATTAGTCTGAACGGTTAGGGTTAAGAAGATTTAATTATATAAGCTAGAGTTATTATTGATAAATCTTACTACTACTACTACTACTACTACTACTACTACTACTACTACTACTACTCTTATTATACTACTATTGTAATCCTTAAAGAGATAATTTAAAAAATAGCCCAAGCCAGCGCAAAGCTCTGGCGATCACCCAGTCGCGCAATTCTCTCTGCAGTCACGGAAATAGCAGCGCTCGCAGCGCTATCAAGATTCGTAAAAGTCACCTGCTCCACGTTATTCTCTTCCTCGCTGCCGTCATTGCCTACCTTGGTGGCGACAGTTTTTCCAGAGTTGTCCTTGACCTCGACCTTCAGTGACAGACTGTTCTGCAGCTCCTGACCTTTACGGTCAGAGAAAGCAAGCGTAACCTTGAAGACGCCACTGGGTAGAATGTCCAGAGGCACCTGTCTGGTCCAAGTCTCTTCTTGCGCAAGGGCACGGCCAGAGACAAAGCCTTCGTCGACAATTCCAAAGCCATCCTGGTCACGATTGACAACTGACTGGAGCGAACGCTTCAAATTAATGAGACCGAAGCCTTGTTGCGCCTTGGGATGACCCAAGTCGACAGCACCATTCACAACCAGTGCCTTGACAAGAGCTGCGCTGGGTCTAGACACCCCACCAGCTCTCAGTGCTTCTCGAACGGACGCACAACACCCAGACACAAGAGGCGTGGCCATGCTGGTGCCAGACATGAATGACCACAGCTCATCTTGTGTTGCTCCGTAAGCGGCGCGCTTTTGGGCTATAATATCATCGTCACGAGAGCTGGCACTGAGAATGGCAACACCAGGAGCAACAACATCTGGCTTGACACGACCTTCAAGTGTTGGTCCACGAGAGCTGAACTCGGCAATCTTGCTCGAGTCGCTCGCTGGTCGTGATGGGTCAAAGGCAAAGTCGGATGCAGGGCGACTGGAGTATGTTGCGCCGACGCAAATGATATTCTTGGCTGAGCTGCTGCTGCCAATGTGCGCATTCGTTGGAGACGACTCTTGACCATCGTTCCCAGCAGCAAACACGATGACGTCTAGAGAATGGGACTTGCATAAGCTATTGCACATTGTTCAAGGTAGGTGAGCATGACTTACGATCCTGATTATGCCAAATGAAACCATCCACGGCAGTCGCTTCCGAATCGTATTCGACTTGTCTTGCGTCCCAGTTAAGACCCCAAGAATTGCTAGAAACACGAGCGCCATGGGTAGTGTACGGCGCCACAAAAAGGTTCCAGAGATTGGCTGGGGTGGCCAATCCCCCCCTCTGCGTCAGCAGTGACTGAAAGACCAGGTCAGCTTGAGGGGCTGTTCCCCGAATTCGCCCACCCATGTTGGCCGAGTCTCCGTCACCGAGCACAGATCCGGCGCAATGAGTCCCATGGCCATTTGGATCATCTGTCTGCCCAGGGCGACCGATAGCAATCAGCTTTTTGACACGTCCAGTGAAAGCTGGATGCGTGTCTGTGGTTGAGCCTTTGTCAAAGCCAGTGTCTGCAATGACCACAGTTTCACCCTTGCCTTCGTAGGTGACTCCTGTATTGCCAACCTCAACCCCAATGTCAACCCGTGCGACATTGTTGAAGAGCTTCTTCTCCACAAACTTCTCAATTTTTTTCACAGAGTCAATCTCCTGGATCTTAGCGACTGTGTCTGCGTGTGCTTGGAGCCGAATGATGTCGTGATCCTGGCTGATAGCAGAACGAGCAAGCCCAGTCTTTTCGATCAGCTCATTGACAACCTGATCAATAGCATCTGCCCCCTTATGGAGGACGACATCAACCGTAATAGCTCCAGGAGTCCTAGAACCGCTGCCAGTGGAAGAGAGTGCATCCTGAAGTGGCGCCGACGCCTTAAGCTGGCGGGGGAAAACAGTCACTTGTTCCACAAACTCTAGGTTGCGGAGAGGTCCAAGACTAGCCGGCTCATAGCGAGCCAAGTAGGTATTCTGTCCAAGATAGTCGGTAATGAAAACATCATGAGCAGATAGTTGCTGTTTCTGGGCGACAGACATGTTTCTTCCACGACCCTTGATGATAATGTAGTTGGTTCCACTGGCATCATCGTTAGGCTCAACGTCTGTGGGACGAAAGGCGTGTCCGTTGACTCGAAGTGATTGAGCCATGTTGAATGATTTTGAGGAGGATTATTCGATCTGAGTTACAGAAAAGAGAATGATTTGGAGAGGTAGACCCATCTATCCAGGGACCTGCTTCCCCGACTTCTTCTATAGATGGGATGGGTAACATCGACCTGTCTGACTACGCCTTTCATGTGAATCTCATATGCCTATGGCTCATTCAATGGCTCGTTCAGCTGACGCCATGGGCTGGAGGTGCCTCTGGCACAATTCACCTATTGGTTTGGCGTTGCAGAGTGTCTTCGTGCTAAGCCCTTCCGTCCTTACGTTTAGTTTCAGCTCACCATTGCGAACCATTAACCCTAAACGGTGGCGTCAAATCAGGATTCAAAGTACAACTCAGCCTTATCACCCGAGTCTTTTGCGAATTTTGGTTGGCACTTCTCCGCACGACTCCAGAGAGTCTAGATTCAAGAGAAGTGTGTGTCAGGGATGCAAATGCCTCCGAGATGGTGTGCATATCAAGCCACGTCTCACCGGGCTGGATGTTTACCATGAACCTAGCCGAGCTGAATCGGCAATTGGATAACCTTTATGCTTTGCGCCATCTGTGCAGATGAGCTGAGGCGTGTCAAATGGCATGCTCTGAATGCACATCAATAAAGAAGCGGCCAGCCATAATGTGCCCATGGCGCTTACCGTGATTGAGCTGCGTTGGACACGAGTTCCAGTTTGTCAATTGACTGACAAGGGTTGTCATTTGGGTGTCGCATCAATTGACAGCTCTGTTTGATCTTGTCTTCGAGCTTGCTAGGTTCCTTCGCTGATCTTAAATCGTCAATTCATCCGAGTGGACCGGTTGTTGGCTTGTTTAGAGTGGCCCATGGCTCCAGGGCCAAAAGGACCAGTCCACCGTGGCGGCGTGACTTATAGCGACAACAGCCACAAGAGGAAGAAGAGATGTGTTGGACCAGAGGCCTGTGGATAAGTGCAGTAGGTACCAGGACTTCGCAGCTCAGAAGGTAAATACAAAGCTCGAATGTATTTAGTACAACTTTAATTAGATATAGGTCCTGTAAAGCACCCGAAGAAGCGGGGCAGAGAGAATTCAAGCATCCTACAATCCCTGCGATCCAACAAAACGTAAGGAAAACGGCAAGATGCCTTCTTCACGATAAACAAGAGCCTAGGAGAAGGCACAACAAGTAGTGCCTTGCTAGCTAGAAGCATTAAACCTTGCCTGACGATTGCAGCACTTCTTGAGCCTCCCGAGTTGGTATTGCAGCTTAGAGAGGCAACATATTATTTATACAATGCCAAGAAACTTCGAGACCCACGAAGCTAGTAACAATATTTCCAGGTTGGAAACCTTGAGCGACTCTTTGTAGAAGATGAAAAGGTCGTTGAGGGTCTCCAAATCTCGGGCAAGACACTACTAGCGGGCGATTGGAGCGATCTCGAGAATAGAAATATTACTGGTGTAGTGCTTCAGGTTCAGCAGAGGAGGTTAGGATAAATGTCTGGTTCCAAGATAATATCATAGCAGGAAAATTTATCCTCTTACCATATTGTAAGATTCTAATGGCTCTCTCCAATTGTTTTTCTGTTTTGAATTCATTTCATCTCTACTTAGAAAACCTAGTCTATTCCGGTATGGAAAATGCTCTGCTTGCGTTGATCTCGAGTTCAAGTTCCGACATGCTGATTCGTTTTTGGAGGCATCATGTTTGTTTCCAACAAGTGTTTCCCTTTGGTTAATTGAATTGGGCCAAATGTGGTGGATGTGTCGGAATTCCAGACAAGCACTTCTATTCATTTAATTGGTTGCACGTGTCCCGGTCCATCCTACCTTGTGTCAGGGGCCGGGCTGCTGAATCAGAGGAAGAGCGCTGTGGGGTCGAGGAACTGTGAATTAATAACTGAAAAACCTGCCCACGAGGGAGCAGCGGCTACTTATATAATTATTTGCGCTCTCAAAACCTGGAACAGTCGCCATTTCAAGTGTACTAACACCTTATACTTGATCGTCAGTATCGTCTTTTCCCATAGGGATATTCGGGTGCCGACTCATGTTTCACGATGCTAGGCTAGACCAGGACTACAGAGTTATATCTGTATATCTGTGACTACCTGCTTAAACTTGTATCGGGATATTACTCGTGCAGGCAGGTGCCGATGAGTCTTGATCAACATGTAAGCCGACCTTGTTATAGACGCATGGACTGTTTAGGGCTCCGTAATCGGCCCGTGGTCTAAAGCGATGAATGGGACGTAGGATGAGATCGCGAGAACTACTGAGTGGAGAAGTAAAACTGGTAACGTCAGTTGTGGATATCTTCTGAGGCATTTGGAGATAGAATAGGTGCCTGGAGAAGTAGTGCCAATACGAAACATGAGTCGCCGACCACAATGTCATCATCGTCGTGCACAGGCCTCGTCCAACCCCAGTTTTTATCCCCGTCGGACCGACAGGAGCCACGGAAAAGATCCGTTCGGACAACTTCCGGGCCCTCGACCCTCTTTTGGGACACCGCCAAGGCAACGCCCCAAGACTCGTCAGGGGGGACCTTCTTTTAGGCTTCCAAAAGCTCCACAGGCAGTCAAGATCGAGGCGGGATGCCCCGAGATACGGCCTAGCCCGAGTCTTGGCACTGTACAGAATCGTACCTCTTGAAGCGTGCCTCTTGATGCGCGTATAATTAAAAGTCTCCCCATGGGCGCACAGCATCTCCTCTTCTCCAGGTTCTTCCCCAGATACCTTGTTCCCCGACTTTTTTAACTTTATTCCAGCCTCTCACTATGGGGATCTTCGGCGACACCAATATTGACTGGAAGAAGAACCGGTGGGCCATCTTCTACTGCTCCATCTCGGCCATCGGTGCTCTATGCTACGGCTATGATAACACCTACTACAATGGCGTCCTGGCCATGCAGGAGTTCAAGAACGACTATGGCACACGGATTGACGAGAATGGCCTCAAAGCACTGACCTCTTCATTCCAGTCCCTAACGGCATCTTCTATATACATCGGCGATCTGTTCGGTGCTTTAATTGCCTCCCCCATCAACGACCGCTGGGGGCGTAAGATGGTGTTCTGGGTGGCATCAATTTGTATCCTGTTGGGTGGTATTGCGCAAGTCGCGGATACGAACCACGAAGGCGTTATCGTCGCTGGCCGCATCGTGATGGGTCTTGGAGTTGGCCAGTTCACAGTGACGACGCTACTGTATATAGGCGAGGTGGCGCCTAGTGAGATTCGCGGACCAGCCTTGATGATGTTCCAGTGTGAGTCTATTCCACTCCCACATTCCAGAAACTATGCGCTGACAACTAGCCCCAAGTTCTTCAGTCAGTCTCTCAACTCATTGCCTCGGCTGTTTCACAGGGTAGCGAAAAAATCAACAGCTCCCTCTCTTACAAGCTCCCCATGGGCGGTCTCATCATTCTCCCTCTCATGATGTTTGCCGGCCTCCCCTTTATCCCCGAGAGTCCCACCTGGTTCGCTCTCAAAGGCAGAGTCGCGGAGGCGGAGCAGTCCCTTCGCAGCATCCATCGTGGCCAGGCTGACTACGACCCCGCCGAAGAACTGCGAGTCCTGGAGGATCTCAAGAGGGCCGAGGAGGAACACTCCGAGGGCTCTTCATGGAAGGCGCTGGTCACGGACCCCATTGAGCGGCGCAAGCTTACGTACGCTGCCGGAGCCATGTTCAGCAACCAGATCTGCGGCATCTTGTTCTTCTACGTTTATGGAGTCGTCTTTGCCGCTGAAATTGGGATTAGTGATCCGTTCCTGATCCAGCTCATCACCAATATCCTCCAGATCTTCGCCGTCGGCGCTTCCGTCTTGCTTGGCAACAAGGTCAGGCGCAGAAGCAACCTGATGATCACCAATTTCATCATTCTAGGGTCCTTCACCATTATTGGCGGCATGGGCACGATTCAGCCGTTGAGCCGGTCGGCGCAGTATGTGATCGTTGTCTTCTCATACATCTGCATCATGGGTAAGTTATCTCGCGCACACGTTCGCATTAGCTATTCTAATCTTTACCAGGTTACAACTTTGGTCTCGGTCCTCTTGGATACACGGTTGCCCGCGAGATGTCGGTCGGACAAAATCAGAACAAGATCATGTCGACGTCCATTGTCGTTTTCTACTTCACGACTTGGGCCGTTTCTTTCACGGCTCCATACATGTACTATGATGGAGGGTTGGGCCCGATGGTGGGCTTCGTCTACGCCGGCACGACTTGCCTTGCCATTGCTTGGACTTGGTTCTGCGTTGGGGAGACAGCGGGGCGCACCAACAAGGAGATCTCGTATTTCTTTACCGAGAAGATTCCTGTTCGACACTGGAGGACTTACAAGTTCGACCACGACGACTACCGGGTGGGTGAAAAGAAGCTGCGGGACAGCGAGGAGAGACATGCTGCAACGGCGCATGTTGATCGCTCGGCGTGATTAGGTTAACATGATCTTTCACCAATAGACAGTACTAGACTACCTTCGCACAATGCAATTGCATTAACCATCCACAATTGTGCCAGATGTGGTTATGAGACAGCCGTGAACCAGGGTTAATTCGAGGCCTGAGACTGTAACCCGCTGGTTCCGTTTGAGTTGGGGTCCTGACATGTCCTTGGCTCAAATACTGGGCGAGGTTGTTATGACCCAGGAGCAAAACATGCTGCGTGGTCAGCCCTGATTTCTTCAATGCATCGAAACGCACGATATATTCTCAGTGCACTTCATGCATATCACTTATGAAATGTTTTCTGTACCCCTGGCATTTCGAATGTGTGAACAATGGCGCCGAGCGACTGCGCTTGTTGCTTTGGTTGGGAAACCTGGTAATATAACAGCCTTAGAATTGATAGGTGTAGTAATTTAAGTGGTAAATTAACTATTTTTATTACTTACGTCTTTAAAATTAACTTTATCATTAAACTCAAGGCTTTGGGTATTAGATCCTCCTACTTAATTCTCGCATTGTTAAAAAACTCCCATTCAAGACTTTTAAATATAGGGTATCCTAATAAAGTCTCGCCTCTCTTCCTCTTATCTGATCTATCCTATCACTCTTCATATTTCCCACCACTGACCTTACCTACCAGACCTTAAAAACCTCCTCCACTAGACTAGCAGCTCTGCATGCCTGATCCCATTGCATCACCAAATAAATCAACACCCGGACGATAAATCATGTACCCAACTAATAGTGAGTAAATGTAGCCCCATGCATAGGTACCGGCCGTATACCATCCACAGCCCCCCGTAACCCTACTAGCACTTAGTGAAATATGCTCTGTGTGAAATGCACTTGTATTGGTGCCGAAGTTATGGTTGCAAATAAAGGCTACAGCAGCGCCACGTATCGCATACCAGCTTGTGACCATGACAGCTAGAATGGCACACATAAGACGCATCGTGACTGAGATAAAAGAGGGCATTGAATAGACTAGATGATATACGAAGAAGACGAGGGATACGTAGTAAGGGGGAAAAACTCGTAGTATTTAATATTTCGAAGTGGTGGTTTGACTGAGTCGATTGGGCGCCCGTCACTATCACTGCCATTGTGATGAGGCAGTTCTTTTATACTATTTGTTACGGATGATTGCCTATTTTATATCACTAAACTCAGTAATTTAAGACGCTTTCAAAATGGAACCTCTGTGCCATTGTCCCCAGCTCGACTCACAAAGCAATTCCTTAACTGCAGCAACCAGCAAATGTCTGGTTATAGCAGTGACTCTCTGCAGCATATCCACACAGGAGCCAGGCACTACTCACATTCTTCAGTTCACATGGCAATGAAAAAGTTCCGATAAGTCCCCCATCACCAAGCTTCTGGGCATCAAGAACTCTATCCGGTAGCTCTACAGGCTCCTTAAGAACCAAGCTACCCTTCAGAATACCCCCTTCTGCCGAAATCAGAGGGATGTCCTCTGTGACAACGCAGTCCCGATCCTGATGGTGGCGAAGACGAGGGATAAAGCGTAACTTTGAGCTGTGAAAGTCGCAATCTTCAGCTTGGATGATAAGGTGAATGCTGGTGATGGAGACGGTACGTCGGCCGGTTAGGAACGGAAATCTGTCCCTTGTAAGAGCAAGGCGAAACTCGCGCCTGCTATGAGTCGGCCGTTTCTTCTTCGTGCCGACCTTACCGCGACGCTGTCCCCTCTCTTCATGGCTGCTTCCATGTTCCTCGTCAGAATAGTTCGATTGTAGATCATGTCGATCATCGTCGACGTGGTGATCTAGCTGGCATTTTTCGCACCAGTCGCCCTTATCTCGTCCGACCTCATGGCAATGGCTGGACAATTTGCTGGACCCATGTTTGGCGCAATTACAAGAAACGTGACTCTTGCAAGCATCATGTTGTTTCCATTCACACCTCTCGCAAACAGCTTTCCTTCTCACAACATTCCATGCCTCTGGCAGCTCATGCCGCAGGTCGAAGAAGCGCCATCCGCCTCCAGGCAGAAACTTCTGCGCAATGGTACTACCTTCCCTCCCAAATTCGTCACCACCCTCGCGAGCCGTGTAGTTGATATGCATGATCAAGTCACTGAGCGAGTCAAAGTCGAACTGGTTGTTCTCCGGCGGCAGCTCAATGCGCCAGCGCGACACAGCACCGGTATACTCAAAGGGAAGATAGCGTGGGTCGGTAAATGCGAGCTCAAAAAGCCCGGAATCACTCTGTCCAGTTGATGTGGCAATAGACTCTGTTCCAGCATATCGACGCCAGATATGCGGATCGTTCAGGCAGGGGGTCGGCAGTGGAGACGTCTGTTTCTTGTCTGGTTTCTTATGACAGCATTTGCAACTGTCTTTGAAATTTCGCAGTGGGCGGAAGCGGATTGAGCTGCTCAGCTGTTGAAGCTTGCAGTGCACACCGGTGTATGGACCGGCAACGCATGGCACGGTAAGCGACACAGCCTTAATCCGGCGCATGTAGTGGCTGGGAAAGTCTAGATCGAAAAGCCACTCAGGCAGGTCGATTTCACAGAACCCCGTTGCCTTGAGCATCACGAATGCGGCCGGGAAGTGGAGGCGCAAGGAGACGTGCTTAGTGAGCTCATATTCTCTGCAATGTTTGCTGAGATGTGCCCGCTCCATTGCGCCTAACGCAAGCTCAAGCTTCTCACCAGCCAGAAGACCTTCATGCAAAGTGTTCCAGGACTCATGTTCATTGAACAAATACGAAAGACTCGCGTCGCCAAGTTCGAAACGCAGGGCACTTTGAGCCTCCCGAGCCGTCTGCAGAGCCAGCTCATAGCTTTGTCGATAAAGCGCCGCATTCTCTTGTTGGAGGTAAAGGTACAGCTCGTATCGTGACGTCTTATCACGTGAAAAGTCCTGGACTTCGGCCGAGTGCTCGATGCGACGCTGGGTATTGTCCAATTCCTTGAGGGCCGTGTCGAGGCGTCGGCGGGCTGCTAGCCGCTGCCTCTTGATCTGCTGGATTTCAAGTACAGTTAAATCACAGGTGTGCTGCCACTCGTCTTCCCGGCGATCCCAACCAGACTGAGTCAGCACGAGTCCTGCACTGGTGGCTGAGATGTCGGCCACAGTATTGAGTATGCGGGCTGCCGCTGCGAAGCCAGTGCCCAGCTTGTTGCCGACGGGGATCTGGTTGAATTGCAGCGGCGAGCCAGCAACACCTGCAATGCCCACCCACATGTCTGGAACCGCGGCCATGCCTTGTCCAACCCCATCAATGATAGTTGCGCTGGTGCGGCTGGCCATGCTTGCTGCTGTTGCCGCCACATGTCCCAGCTCTCCAGTATTGAGGCCAAGCTCGATCAGCCGTTGGTAGTACTGCAAGCGTGTTATAGCATGGGCCATTTGCTTATCCAGAGCCTGGACCTCCCAGTCAGCAGTCCGATACTGGTTCTTGGATATTTCAAGCACCAGCTCTGTCATCTGCCGTTCCTGGGCAAGCCGAAGGGACGATAGTGCCTCACCGTCAGCTTTTTCGATTGCAGTCTGTAATGCTGATGCTGATGCCTTTGCCAAACCAACCCACTGGAGTGCTTTAGGAAGGATAGAAGAAAATCTGTAGGGATGACCGCAAGGGAAATTGCAGGATGATTCGCATTCTTCTGATATAGCATCACTTGGTCCAAGGTCAAATCTTGTATGAGAACCGAAGCGCGCTACATCTCTTCCCGTTTCTCCGTTTCTTAAATACCTCTTGTTCAGTGAGGCTCGAATAGACTCCAAAGTTCCGCTGGTGCGATAATAAAGCTGCACAAGGCGATGATTAAGTGGCGGTGCGTTAGACACGAAAGAAGCAATCGTCATCGTGCCTCCAGTTTTGTCCTTGGCCATGACCTTCTCTGGCTCTGGTCCCATAATATGCTGCATCGTGGATAGGATTGTCAAAGCTTGGTGCGATCTCTCAAGTGAATTCCCGCTCAAAAGTGAATTGGCCCAATCGTAGAGCGTCTCAAGGTATTCGAGGGTTGCTGCGCGTGCTTGTGCCTTCGCCGACTTGACAGGTGCACTTGGGCAGCATGCAGCATCAGTGGCTTTACTGTCTGTCGTAGTGGCATCTTCATGGAAGGCGCCATTCGCAAGACCAATAGAAAATATATTTCCACTCTCGGGCGTTTCATTAATTTTGCTTTCCTTGGAAGCAATCAGTTGTGGAGTCGCGACTGATTTGCATTGCATCCAAGAGTTATCTCTGGCAAGAGGATCAAATGCAAGCCGTAGCCACTCTGAAGCCTCCAGGAAATGGCAATCTGCCCTGAGAGATGCAGCCACGACCAACGAAGTACTAAAGGTGTCGACAGGGACCAAAGGAGCGCCCGGTTCAAAGTACAGAAAGTACGGGAACGCCGTCAAAACGCTGGCAATTGACTCAGGCAATGGTAATGCGGGCGGCTCGGTGCTTGTAACTACTTCCGGGAGGACTACAACGGAGTCGGTAGCAATGTCATACCGGAAACCTATTGCCTGATCTTTTGCGAATAGTGAGAAGACCAAAGAGTCAAAAGTTCGTCCGACAAGATCTAGCTTCGTCGTGCTTAACTGGCTTTCCGTTATCGCGATGCCCTGGGTTGAGCGCCGAGGATCTAGGAGGACGCCCATATGCACGCGTGTCCAGCGGAGATGAACCAATGGTTGAGACTTCCAAGACAGCATTCGCGGTGTTGGGGCGTCCCAGTCCGACGTCGGGTCCGCCTCTCTCGTTCGGGGGTCGAGATGCCGCCCCTGAGCTATTGGCGCATCAAACTCAGGCGTCTTGGTATTTTCGTGTAGGTCGGCGTTCTGCGGCGCCGGGGCATCGGATGGGTCATAACGACGAGCGTCCTCTAGCCAGAAGTAGTACTCGTCTATTATCGGAGCGTGATCTCTCTTGCAAATACAGCATGGGCTGGGACTTTCGGTGCTCATATAAGGGGCTGCTACGGGCATACCAGACGCAGCAACTCGCACGAACCGTGCGCCTAGGCGGACGGCGGCTTGAATCCACATAGGAATATAATCAAGGGCATCGGCACCCGGTAGAGCGGCAAGCGTCTGAGATAATTCTGTTGAACTGGTTGCGTCGGACATAGGAATTAGCTTTGGGCTTATCTGCTGAGGAATTTGGGGCCCATCATCAGGAGGATCAGGTTTCGCTTCTGCTGCTGGGGCCGTCGCAAGCCATGTTGGCCTCGCACTATGGTCAGGTGTTCCAAGGAGCCGTAGTCCCTCGTCCAGGGCATTGCTATGGCCTCTGAAGTTGAAAGATTGAGTGTTTCCGATACTGGAAATACCTGGCAGACTCGGAAGATCCTCACGCGTCCAGAAAAGGGGCCTTTCGGATCGTGGCAGCGTGGACACATCAGAACCAAGTAACCTTTTCAGAGATCGGAAGCCTTCGCTCTTAAAAGACTTCGCAGACTCTTCCCAATGAATCCAGTTTTCGTAGTACCACTTCCGCCGTTGGGCGGCCTGCCACTTCTCGAAGGATGAAATCTCGCAGTCCCAGCGCTTTCGAAGGGCCTGGCTAGGGTGAAACACAGAGGACTCAAGCCCTAGAATGGCCCGCTGCATAAAGCGTTGAACGGTACCGATAGCCTCGTCGACTCTTGATGTTGTCACTTCGATCCCTACTTCGGTGTCAAGAAGCAATTCTTCCGACAGGCTCGTAGCTGAGCAATTGTGCCCGGCAAGATAGGCTAATAGAGCGGCACGAGCCCGAATACGAAGGCCATTGCTGAGTTCAACAACTAGATTCAAACGCGGTGGCGCATCTGTTCGAGACAACGTAGAGCGTTGAACAAAGCGAGTGAGATTCGCATTTCCCGTCGCCCCGTCCACTATGAAGTTGCCATCTGGACTTGAAGCCCAAAGTGCAGGTCGACAACGTGCAATTTCAGCAGTCGGAGCGTAGAAATTCTGTTTCAATTGTTCAACAAATCGGCCTGCTAGCCAAACACGTGTTGTCCATCTTTCATCGGCGAGAGCGGAGATATTCTCTGTGTCTGTGATCCTCCAGAAGCCACCCGTCTGAGGTTGGAAGTACTCCAGTGCGAGGCCACTTAGCGCGATGTCTATATCTAAGAAGCGTACAAGTTGGGACACGCTTTGACGCGAGTCGGCATCGGCGTGATAGAAAAGTAGCCAGACTGGAGGCTCGCAGACCTCGCGCACCCATCGTCTCAGTCGGGAGTAGTCAAAAATGCGCTCGAACCAGTCGAACAATGCTGCGCTGCGCTTCCAGCTCGGTTCCACTCTGTGGTCAACCTCAACAGGAGGAGGACTGTAGGCGTCACTGACTGGCAGAAGGTTGAAATCAAAGTCCGCTCGGTGAGGGCGAAATATACTGTCATCAAGGTAGTATGACGCGCCCTGAAACTTATTTGGTTGAGACAAAAGGAAGCCAAGCTCGCTTTCCCACTCGCATGCGCTACGACACGCGGAGAGGCAGAATCTATGAGCAAACAGAATTGACTTGAAAGCGCGTTGATAGGTGCGGCGAATGTCGCGAAGGGAGGTGAGATATCGCTCGTAGACACCTCCGTCATAATAGGCATGTTTTCTGTCATTGTACCCAACTCTACCTGACTGGTCTCTGAGGTACAAATTTGAGTGTGGCACTTCAACAAGTCTGTTACTTGTATCAGGGCCCTTGTATTTGAGGATAAATCCAGTGTGGAAGCGATGGAGATCATCGGAGTCATCGAAATTGGGCTCGGGCTGACGATAGTTCAGAACAAGATCATAGGCGCCCCGACGCAAGGAGATGGACCTTGAGTAGCGGCTCGGCACATCGCGCTTGTGCGTGAGCCTGTCCTCATCAAAACCTTGCTCAAGAACCGACCAAGTCTTTTGTCCTCGCTGCAGCGTAACAAACCACTGCTTCGATTTCTCGCAGTGGCAAGCATCATCCTCGTTACCGCAGTGTTTTGGACAGCGCATAGCAAAGTGGTAGCAGCCGTCATTCTCGATCAGCAGAACACCAGAGAATGTGACAGCGAAGGGCTCGGCTCCACTCAATAAGTCCCCAGTGTCTTGGTTCAATGCGAAGCCGTTTTTGAAGCTAGCAAAAACGCTTTGCTCTTGAGTCGTTCTGATGTCCAGACGTGGAAGAACAGTTACCACAGGTGAATTCCAGTAGTTATTTGCCGTGCCCCATCCACTCAGGCCACCGCGAGTCTCTTTCCATGAGGCATTGTAGCTTCCGGTGTACTCACCGAGCAACCCGATGCCTGTCAAACCGAGGAGTGCAGCGAAGGCGCCGCCCGTAAGTTGAGGTGAAACGTCGAATTCAAGAGGCCGGGCGCCTGAATCATCTTCCCATGATGTCTGGGCGCGGTTTCCGTCTGCAATCAGTCGCAAGATGATTTCCCACGCGACTTTGGAGCCAGCGCATTCCAAATTGTCTTTGTCAATGCAGCGACACTCAAGACTGTCGGCGCTGATAGTAGCCACAACAGCATCATGTATATGATGCGCAATGACGCGGCAGCGTCGGAGAAACAGGGCGAATTCACGTTGGAAGAACCCCCACCGCTTGTAAACACACGGCTCCTGGATGAGGTACTCAGCGGCGCGACCAAAGTTGGAAAAAATGAATGCAAATGGAGTCAAAACTCCTCGTGGCGCGAGATAAAGTCTTTGAACAGCCTTGCTCTCTGCAGAGTTGAGTTGGGGTAATTCACGTAGGGCGTGAAGTACGTCATTATCACGGAGTGGTAGGCGTGTCCACAAAACATGAGGCCCTACGTCGCGAGCTTGCAAATGGAAGGGTGAGCACTCGCCTGCGCGTAACCAGGTCAAAGGACTGCTGGAGCCTTGTTGCATCTCTACTTCGAATCGAGAGGCTGTAGGTCCAACGTTGTGTCCTTCCGCTTCCAAGATTTCGGGGAAGAAGCGTTCGCCAAATGAGACTCCATACTGATCAAATTGTTTGTGAAAGCCCATTTTGCGAAGTGTCGCCTCGACGTTTCCCCATGTCCAGCGAGAGGCTTCATCTTCCGCGATAGCGACACCTAAAAGCTTACGGCGCAGGCCCCAAAGGCCATGGACATCGTCATCATCAGGGACATTGAGCGGATCATCCAGGGACTCGTCTTCTTCTGTAATGGCAAATGGGTCGTCGCCACGCAGATGCGGCGCATTGGTGAATAGAAAAAGTAGTTCACCGACGGTGAAGTTGGAAGCATAAATCTTAGAGAGCACCTCAACGAAACGGATGGTGCACGTGGGTCGGGCGTCCCAACTCTGCGTCTCTTGATGGAATCCAGCAAGGCTGGCAACTTCATCTAGGTTCTTGGCAATTATCTTGCGCCAGGATTCAGGTCGTTTCGGGCAATGGAATTCGCTCATGCTGTAGCGTTCAACAGCACTGAGAAGCGCGTTGATGGCCCAATCTCTATTCTGGGTGCCAGCTTCGGCCCCCGACCACAACGCGAGCAGCTGAGTCCGCTGATCAGGCTGGGTCTGGTCGACAATAGAATCGATGGGATTTGTCCAGGGCAGATTCCACATCTCCTTGAGCATCAAAAGCGATGATAATTGCACAAGAAAGCCAGGATTGACGTTTGAATCGTTGAAAAGGTGTAATACATGGCATATATCGGCGAGCACGGCCATTGATATGGGCCTATTTGATCGGTTCTGAAGCCTCCGCCACAGGCGTGTAAAAATCAGCGCTTTCACGATTGAGCCAAGAGAACCCTCGGAGGCCCAATCTATCCGCAAATCCTCGGCGCAGCACGGGAGGCACGACGGGAAATCATTTGCTTCGTTGTATGCATCTGGCTTGAAGGCAACAATGCCACTCTTGTGCAGCTCCAGGAACTCACAGTAAGACAAGCCAGTAACTCTGAGGAAAAAGGTTACTTGGGAGATGGCGTTTCTTGATGGCAGTTGCTCGCCGGACAGGCCAAGCATCTGTACCACGGTAGATGCAGACATCTTACCTCCGAAAACTAGGGAAGCTTCCTCCAGAGAGATGCAAAGGTATTCCATGGCTATCGGCTTGCGCACAGGCAACCGCCAAAGATGACTTTGGAAATCCGCAGGCTCACGTGAAGCGTCGTGAGGCAGCTCCGTAATTTGCTCTTGGAATATGCGCAGAGTTTCGAACCTTGACGTTCCTAATGCTCTGAGGTATGTCCTTCCAATATCGAGACCTTGTGAGTATGGCAGCTCATAGTGGCGCACTTCGGTCTTTAGCCACTCGTAAATAGTTTGACTGGTGGACAAGTGCGGGCTGGAATGTTGAGGGAGCGCCCGAAGGAGATCAGTGGCAGACAAAGAGTCTGCAACCTCGAGCGGATTAACACCAGGCAAATCCAACTCCGTGAGGCCATTGTCAAGAGTGTTGAACACCTTACGTTCGTATTCTTCTTGGACGAACCCAAGGGCGAAACCTTCCAGGTTCTCATTGACGATGTCTATCATGGGTAGAGCCAAGTCTCCATTAGCAGGGGTGACCAAAAGCGAGCCGAAGTCTCCACGGCGCGGCTTCAGGACATTCCGTAGCGTTTGTTCACCTTCGGATAACTCAAGAAGATCATGAAGGTACTGGATTGGGCTGAAGGGTGAGAGGTGTTCAGGAGGGATACAATCAATTAGCGACCCAGGGTTGATGGGCCGGAAGTTGGTCCGGGGAGGTGTGTCTCCATCATCAGGGTCCCATGGCAGTGTCTTTGCCGCTGCATAGATGCCAGAAGCTCTTGCGTATGCCACAGTACCAATCAGTGCTCTTGTAAAGGAAGCCTCTGGCAACTGCAAGATACTGCCAACCGTAGTTAAACCGCGAGCATAAAGCGCTTCCATGTAGGAAAACCTGAGAATGGGTTGCACTAACCATGTCAGCTAATGCCAAGGACTGGGGGCTATGAACATACATTCAAGTTTCGTGACATTGTAGAGCGTCCAGAGTGACTCCACGGCTTTTGTCACGAAGGATGCCACACACGTGCTCGCTTCGAATAGCCCCAATGCTGCGTCATAAATCTGCTGTCTCATGCTAGAATCCATAGGATTCGAGAAGGAGAAGACCGAGAATGACGCAAAGAACCGCACAAGAACATCACGTTCGAAACTCCCATCAAGATAAGGCACATTGGAAGGCTCGACCGGCACAGGCAACGTCCCTGTTCCTGGGATGAAAATAATCTTTCTGACGTCCACCATGAAAGCGTGCACTCTTGCGTCCAAGTCGCCAAGAATGTACCGCGAAGGGAGCAGGATTTCATTTGCTTCAAAGAATTCAAGCCACCCTTGGTCCGAGACTTGCCGGAGGTCGTCGACTGTTTCCACTAATTTGTTGCTTGGGGTGCGTAAGGATTGGAAGACACCGGTGATTAAGGCTTCCTGGTTGGGGGCAATGATTTCTAGTATGGCAACTAGGTAACTGCGTGTAGAGAAAAGTGGATTCCAGAATGTGTCGATGATGTTTCTATCTGGACCTCTAAAATCGAGCCAGGATGTCACGAGACTCACTATGTCGGCGTTTCCTGCCAGCTGGACAAAGCGGTCTGGCGCAGACTGCACAAAGGGCTGAAGAGCAACCAGGCGCCTAATAGCTTGATGCTGATTAATGCTTGTCGATGGTATACTCGTAAGCGTCGGATTTTCATAGACATATCCATCAGAATCAGGGAAGTGCAAGAGCTCAGCATCGATGGCTTGCTGGAGAATACTCCGGAGGGTATCCTCAGAGCTGGTAAGAAGAACTTGAATACGGGTTTCAACGGATTGAGAAATAGCGTATGAGGTTGTGAGAGCATATAGGAAGGCTGCGGGAACAATGAAAGGAGGATTCAAAGCCAAAGGGCTTCCGATCAACGAGAGCTGTGGTGCCGATCTTCCGGTTGTATGCGAGACTGATTCTTTGATTGGTACCTCGATGCTGGCCATACGACCTTGTTGGTATATGTACTGTTCAGCCTGAACGGCAGTCACCAAACTGAAGATATGATTGGCCAGCTGAAGTGCGCTGGACTGGTGCACAGCGTAGTATGATGTCCTTTCACCTTCGAACTTTTGCCTATCCATCTCCCTGGCCTGCTTGGCCTCATTATCCTCAACCGCCCCAAGGGTATACAGGTCTTCAAATACGATGGGTGCCCGCATACCATCGGCGGCAGCGGTAGGGTACGGGGCCTGTGGGGGAGGGTCGATCGTGCGGTTGTTGACCAGCTCGGCGGCGATTTGCTGACACTCCGCTGTGCTCAAAAATGCCGTCATCGCCTCCAAAGATGGTGCACCGGGAGGATGATCCTTTCGTAGGACGACATTGATGGCTAACCTAAGAATCTCAAAATTCGGCGGGTTCCCGTCTTCTCTCGGAAATAGTACTGTTGTTCCATCTGCGAGAGGCTCATCTGGCACATCAAGACTTAAGTAAATGTCGGTTTTGGCTCCTGTATAGTAATACTGTGTATTATTGAGAGATTCAGTGGTAGTTTTGATGTTGTAGTCAACCGTCTTGGTGCGCACAATTGCTCGAGGATTGCCGGATCCATTAGTCAGGCTAATTTTGAGGCTAATGTCGAATGATGTTGGAGTGGGATACTCTGCATCGCTTCGAATTTGCCTTGGATCGACCACAATCACTGCTGTTGCAACCGAGAGCGAGGTCCGGGTTGGGGGTCGGATATGCTGTATGATGGAGGTCTTAAGACGAGGGGGGCTGCCGTCAATTTCTAGGGGTGGAATCAAAGGGTCTTGGGGATGTGGTAGAGGTGCGAGGTCCTTGGCAGATCCCAACGTCCGATCCGTACCCGCAGTTTGCACCGTCTTGTCATAGGCAGTGATGGTGATGTTAGACAGCGCACTGCGGAAGGTATCTGGAGCCACAAGCTTGGTTGGGATAATGCGGACCAGGAAGTATGTAACCTTGTCCATCTTGGCACTAATGGAGTGAAAAATGTTGGGATGACAAGAACTGAATTCCTAGAAGTGCTAGTTGTTCGATATGTCTCCAAACTGGCCCTTTATTTTCTGCTGTGATGGTAGTTGGTGTGAGACACAGTGATCTCTACTTGACCTGAGTATGACAAACCCGAGTAGCAGTAGTAATCGGGGGAGGCGTTTTGCAGGCTTTTGTCTCCAAAAAACAGAGTGGAAATGATCGAGCACACTAATGCTGGAATCACCCAGTGCTGCTTTTACGTCAAAGGTGGTAATCAAGGCATGACCACTCGGACAAGATCCTGGCGTCGTTCATTCATGGGTGGTGTTCTAACAATGTCTCGAACGTGCCGTCAAAATTGGAGCTGAAAAAGGCTGACAATTAGCTGCAACTAGTAAGCGCCACATCTGAGCGCCCGGGTTATGTGCTTTTTGAGAAGGCACACTTAAAGTGCAATTATGCAGTTTCACTTCAGCCTTCTTAGCTCCAAGGTACACGATACGAGGTGGCATGTGCCTCGAGAGATTCAGGGTTCCCTCAGCCCTACCGGGACTAAAGGCCTCCTCGACGCCTTCGTCTTGTGAGTCATGTCCAATGACATTCCCAATGCATTGATTTCCGGCAACTCTTGCGCATACTCTTAGGAGCCTGATGGCCCAAGCCACCCGCTATGGCATAGGCTATCAGCTTTGGAAGCCTTCACGTCAAGTGCCGTTGTGGCAGCGTCAGAAAACAAGGGCGCGGTGACATGCATATTTGGTCTGGACCACCTCCTCTCACCAATCATGACGCTGCGGCCCATCGCTTACTGCTCAGCTCCCTCCGGCACATCAGACGCGCCGCACCAGTCATCGGTCAGCTGCAAGCTTCCATAAACACGGGTAATCCCAGTCAACCTACTGCGTCGTAATGATAGCCGGAAGTGATTACGCCTCCCCGCAACGACACTGGGAAAATATACTTTACCCCAATGGATGAAGGCTGGGCTGCCCGACATGTGCACGTGGTATCTACAGGCGGAACTTCTTAACTCCTACACTCAGAGACTAGCCTGTCCCATATCCATGGTTTTTGTGAGGTGAAGAGCACCACAGAAAGAAGATAGTCTATTTCCAACCAGAGCATAAGCACTGACCATTGTTTATTGGCAACAAAGCGACAAAACCCCATTCATTTGGCATTCCCTCTATTTTCTACCTAAAGTAATAGCAACAATGTTTTCAGGGTCTCAGAACGATAAGCGTGTGCCTGCGGCGGCTGGCCCAACTGCCTTCGGACCTGGCAGAGCGCAAAGCAGTGCCGGTACTGAGGCGAATACAGGAGCTACATCACAATCCAGGAACCTTTTCGGGACTTCAAGCACTCAAAACGATGAAAGAACGCCAGGACGCACCAAATCACCCTATACTCTGCCCTCCATCTCATTACCTAGTGCGGGAGGGTCCCTTCGCGGGATGGGGGAAAAGTTTTCCATTAATCCTGCCACCGGAACGGGATCGTTTTCGGTGCCTATCGTGACGAGTCCAGGTCGTGACGGCGCTAGTCCTCAACTTGCGTTATCCTATGACTCGGGAGGCGGGAGCGGGCCTTTTGGCCTAGGGTGGTCTCTATCTTCGCCATCGATTCGACGGAAGACAGACAAGGGCATCCCTCGTTATGGGGACGACATGGAAGAGGAACAGGATACTTTCCTGGTTGCTGGAGCGGAGGACTTGGTTCCTGCGCTTGAATGGGACGGCCATAGCTTTGGCAGACGACAAGTTCACGAACGTTTCGAAAATGGCCGCACGTTCATGGTCACTTCATATAGGCCGCGCATTGAAGGCCCATTCCAACGAATCTGGAAAGTCACCAATAAAGAGACCTTTGAGACTCACTGGGAGGTCAAAGCACCCAATAACACCACCACAATCTATGGCGATTCTACTGCTTCTCGCATCGCCGATCCAGATGATCCTATTCGGCGCGTATTTGAGTGGTTGCCATCACGCTCCTACGACGAAAAAGGGAACCTTACTTTATTCGAGTACAAAGCCGAGGACTCGGTGAATGTGGATGCGCATAGCATCCACGAGCAACATCGTACTACCAAGTCTCGCTCGGCACACCGCTATCTCAAGTCCATCAAATATGGAAATACCGTATCCCGGGTGGACCCGAAATTTCGTAACGGCACGGATTGGCTTTTTCAAGTCGTCTTCGACTACGGAGACCACGACGAGAAACTCCCAAAGTCAATTGAGACCCAGTCGTGGACGTGCAGGGCCGACCCTTTCTCATCACACCGTGCTGGTTTCGAAATCCGACAGTACCGACTCTGTCATCGTGTTTTGATGTTCCACCACTTTCCGAATGAACCAGGCATTGGGAGAGACTGTGTTATTTCGGCATTCAACCTGTCATACGAACCGATTGGATGTGAAGACACTACAGGTCTCGCGTTGACGACCGTTCTCAAGTCCGTTACGCAAGAAGCGTGGCGGAGACGAAATGGAGGCTATGATCGCAAGTCGCTTCCCCCCGTAGAACTTACTTATTCAACGGCCAAGATCTCCAATGTCCCAACACGGCTTGAGGCCGACTCTCTTGCAAACTTGCCAGTCGGGTTTGATGATGCGTCATATCAATTAGTTGATTTAGAAGGCCAGGGGCTCACAGGTGTTGTGTGCAAGACCAACAGTGCACTTATGTACATATCAAACAACGGAGATGGTGAGTTTGGTTTCGCGGAGACCTTGCTGCGTGTGCCTAGCTCCGTGTTTTCAACCGATACCGGGGCTTGGATGGACCTCGATGGGGACGGCAAGATAGAGCTCGTCAAATTTAACGGGCAAGGAGCCCCGGGCTTCTATGGTCGCGACTGGGACGAACGTTCAGGCTGGCAGAGCTTTCACTATTTTGAGTCACTGCCCAACATCCCTTGGAGCTCTCAAAACGTCAAACTGATTGATCTAACTGGTGATGGGCTGGCCGATGTCCTAGTTACTGATGGAGATGTTTTGCGAGTGTATTATGGCCGCGGTAAATCGGGCTTTGAGGATGGTGAGATTGTCACACCTCCTCCGGCAGAAAGCCACGGACCGCCTCGCTTGGTATTCTGGGATGGTTCGGAAGCATTATACACGGCAGATATGTCTGGCGACGGCCTTACCGACATTGTCAGGATTCGTCATGCCGAAATCTGTTACTGGCCAAATTATGGTTACGGGCGCTTTGGGCAGAAGGTCACCATGCGCAACTCGCCTACTTTTGATCATCCAGAGCTGTTTAACCAGTCACTTCTGAAACTAGCAGACGTCGACGGTTCTGGGCCTACAGACATTATATACCTCGGAGGTCGTACCCCAATTATATACCAGAACTTGTCCGGGAACGGTTGGGGCAACGGCGTCCCTATCCATGGGTTTCCCTCCATCGACACATTATCGAACGTTCAAGTCGTTGACCTTCTTGGCAAGGGCACGGCGTGCCTCGTGTGGTCATCAAGATTGCCAAGTGATTCGGGCCATCAAATCGCCTATCTCGACCTGATGCAAGAAAAACCTTATTTACTTGTTAAAATGGAGAACAACACCGGTATCGAGAACCATATGACCTACACCAGCTCAAGTATCTTCTATGCTCGGGACAAAAGAGCTGGGCGCCCTTGGCTTACCCATTTGCCGTTTCCTGTTCAATGCGTCGAGCGATCTGAGATGGTGGACCGCATTAGCGGCAATATCTTCACCACGCGATATGCTTATCATGACGGTTACTTTGACGGGATCGAGCGGGAGTTTCGTGGCTTTGGATTCGTCGAGTCGTGGGACACGGAACACTACTCTAACATAGACATGGGTCACAAGAAGTATACCAACATTGACGAAGCATCACATATCCCACCTATCCTCTCGCGAACATGGTTTCATAACGGTCGATTTCAGAATGGTCACGCCTCCATGGACCATTATAAGAGCGATTACTATAATGACTTCGACCTGCATCCTGAGCTATCGAGAATGAGCCCTTTCGAGACCATGCTGCCCACATCCATTCGATTGCCAGATGATGAGGGGTTTGTACCTCACGTACTCAACTTACAAGAGCAACAGGAGGCGTACAGAACTCTGAAAGGCTCTACTCTCCGATCTGAGGTCTATTCCCTTGACGGTAGCGAGGTCGAGAAGATCCCTGTTTCAATTGCACAATCTGGCTACATCCTGGAGCAGAGACAGCCGCAGAGCCGATACAACAAGCATGGGGTATTCATGGTTCGCCCAAAAGAATCGTTGAGCATCCTCTACGACCGGAAGCTGTTCCGCGTTGGGGACAAAAGGCGTCTAGACCCGCGAATTCAGCACTCATTGACACTAGAGGCAGATTATTTTGGAAACACCATTAGAGATCTTGCCATAAACTACGGCCGTAGATACGATGACCCCAATCCCTTGCTAAATGAACAAGATCGACTCAGACAAAGGCAGGCTTATGCGATGTTGACTGAGACATCGTATACCAACAAGATCGACGACGAGGATACATTTGTGCTTCCCGTTGCTTGTGAGTCGAGGACTTACGAGGTTGTCAATATCATGTCGATCGCAAACCTATCCAATGATGGAGAGGATACTTGCTGGATCCCATTTGAAGCAGCCCGCCGTGTCACTCTGGAGCTCGCTTCAGGAAAATTCGATATCCCGTTTGAGTATTTTCACGGGCCTTATCCCACAGAAACAAGAACTTATCGCCGTATGACCAAGAAGTCACGAGTCACCTTCCGCCGGGATGATCTCACTGGGCCACTACCGCTTGGGGTCATTGAATCCCTGACATTACCATATAAGAATCACGACCTAGTCTTCACCGACTCTCAAGCACAACAATATGTTTCCTCTCACAAGTTGAAAGCCTCAGATCTGGAGCATGTGTTTAGTCACGAGTGTGGTTACCACCGTTTCCCGGGTGAAGACGGTTGGTGGTCTAATAGTGGGGAGGCTTTCTTCTCGCTCGAAGCCAGTGCATCTCCAATGAACGAGCTACGCCAAGCCAAAGAGAACTTTTTTGTGCTGCGTCGTTCTCGCACGCCTTGGCATACGGAAGAGGCGCCGACAGAGACATATTTCTATTATGATCGGTACAACCTACTTCTGCAAAAGGTGATCGACCCGTACGGCAACATTGCCTCTGTCGGCGAGCGCGACATAGATCCAACCAAACCACTGCTTCGTAAAGGTCACGACTACCGCTTATTGACAGCATTTTTGCGCATGGATCCTAATAGGAATCGAAGCGTTGTGGCTTTCGACATCCTCGGCCATGTCGTCGCCGGCGCGATCATGGGCAAGCCAGAGGAAGACAAGGGCGACCGCCTTGACGTTGATATTGATCTTAGTGACAAAGATATCAGAGCTTATTATAATTCTCCCAAGATGAAAGCCCAAAGTATCCTCGGCAAGGCAACTTCCCGTAGCATATATGATATGCACGCGTACTTTCTTACGAAACATCTCGACAATCCACAGCCCAACTGGTCGTCGAACATTACCCGCGAAACGCACGTGTCTGAACTCGAACCTGGCGCCGAATCGCGGGTTTTCGTCAGCTTCTCATACACTGATGGCACAGGAAGACCAATTCAGGCCAAGACGCAGTGTGAGTCGGGTCCGCTCATGCAGCCCCACGCACTCGATAAGAAGATTTCGACAACTCCGAGTGATAGGGGCGTCATGAACCGCTGGCTGGCAAGCTCATGGGTAATTTACAACAACAAAGGCAACCCTGTCCGTAGTTACGAGCCGTTTTTCTCAGATACACATCGTTTTCAGGACAAATCCATTCATGGTGTATCGCCAATCTTCATCTACGATTCGGTGGGTCGCACCGTCGCAGTCATCAACCCGGATCACACATGGACCAAAGTCGTCTTCTCGCCCTGGGATGCACAAACCTGGGACAGGTCTGATACTGTTTTGATTGCCGACCCTGCTAAGGATCCGGACGTTGGGCCTCTGATAGGCAGATTCAAGAAACAAGAGTATTTGCCTACGTGGTACGACCAGCGCGTCGCTGGAGAGCTGGGTCCTGAAGAGAAAAGAGCTGCACAGTCTTCAGCCGTGCACGCTGGAACACCTTCAATAGCCTTTCTTGACGCCCTTGGCCGCAGCTGTATCAAGTTCGAAAGGCTCAAATCTTGCAGCCCCCATCAGAGCAAGGATCAGGATGTCATTGTAAGGCAGGAGTCCTTCGTCGACATCACCGGCTTGCCGTACAAAATCGTAGACACAATGGGTCGTACTGCTTCCCGTCACATTTACAGTTTCGGAAAGTCTGTTATCAAAGAAGAAAATATGGACAGTGGTGAGAAGTGGACGCTGAAGGATGTTCACGGATCCATGGTCCGGACTTGGAACGGTCGTGGAGAACTCTTCAGGCCGGTGCTAGACAAGAATCGCAGGGTAAGGGAGCTCTACATTACAATTGAGGGACAAGAAGAAGAACAACTCGTCGAAAAGACCGTGTATGGCGAGGATAGGCCCGAGAGCGAAGAAGCCAATGCTCGTGGCCGAGTCGTTGAGACATACGATCAATCCGGTGTTTCTTGGACCCCTTCTTATGATTTTAAAGGCAATCTCATCAAAGCTATACGACAGCTGTCTAAATGCACCAGCAAGACTATAGATTGGCGCAACGAGGTTGAACTTGAGACCGCAACATACGAGGAGCTCGTTTACAACAATGCCCTCAATAAGGTAATTAAGACTGTTCTCCCTGACGGCACGGGGACATCGTACTCATACAATGACCGGATGATGCCCGAAACTGTATCAGTAACCCTCAATGGCACAGAAAGGAGTCATATCGTTATCAAAGAGATAACTTATGATGCCAAAGGCCAGCGCGTCCGGGTACTTCAGGGCAATGGCGTTGAAACACGAATCTCATATGACAAATTAACATTCAAGGTTCAACGCATCGTTACGAAGAGGCTTGCCACTTTAGATGCTTCAAGAACAGCGTCCGATTGTTGTTCTACGTCGTCATGTGACTCCACGTCCTCGAGTGAGATTGAGGCGCGGAAAATGAGGCGGCCGAGACGACGTGCAAAAGTGGAGAAGCTGCAAGATCTCAGACATGTGTATGATGCCTCTGGGAACATCACACACATCAGGGATGATTCAAAACAAGCTGTTTTCTTCCGTAATCACTGCGTCGAGCCGTCGCAGTCGTTCTGGTATGACTCTTTATACCGGCTTATTGAGGCTACAGGGCGTGAGCACGTAGCCCAGGTCCTGACCGCCAAGGACGGGAAGGACCGGATCGGACATAGCACCTTGGGTGAAAGGAGTGGAGATCATGCCAATGATGGCAAGGCCCTGGCACGATACGTCGAGTGGTACGAATACGATACTCAAGGAAATATCCTGGCACTCCATCATGAGGCGCCATCTGAAAGCTCAGCTTGGACGAGACGGTACATCTACCAGGAACCGAGCACCATCCTGACAGGTGAGATGAATAACCGCTTGACTCGTACGCAGGTGGGGAAAAAGATCGAAGAGTACCGTTATGAAGGGTCCGCTGGCATTACAGGTTCCATGACATCCATGCCTACAATGCCGTCGCTGAAATACGACTATTCGGACCGTATGATTACGAATCTTTCTCAGACGGGACCTTCAGAGGGCGTATCCCACGAGAAAACTGACTATCGATATGACGCGACTGGGAAACGAGTGCGCAAGTTGGTGGGAAGACAAATGTCGGACGGGAGTTTGGTACCAGTGAAAGAGACTATTTACATTGGGGGTGCTTTCGAGATCTTCCGACGGTACGATGGGGGTGGCCAAGCAAGAACGGAAATCCATAGCCTTTCAATCATAGAGTCGGGGCGTCGTCTGCTTCTGATCGACAATCGAGTCATTGGCCTCGACAACCGGTCTCCGAGCACCATTTATCGCTACCAGCTTTCGAACCATCAGGGCTCCGGCAGCATGGAAGTAGATGAAGACGCCAAGATTCTGTCCTACGAAGAATACACACCCTACGGTATGTCATCTTTGCGAGCTACATTTCATCAATCAGAAGTTCCAAAGCGCTATCGCTTTCTTGGAAAGGAGCAAGACGATAGCGGACTGTACCATCTCGGGGCGCGGTACTACGCAGCGTGGCTCGGCCGCTTCACAACTGCAGATCCATTAGGGGCCGGCGATGGACTAAACGTATACCAGTACGCGCAATCTAATCCCGTGATGCTCACAGATCCAGGCGGCATGGCAGCTGGACCTGTGGATCCCTCAAGCGGATGGGCGCAGAAAGCTCTAGAATTCCGGTCGGGTCTAGTCCAAGACGCCGAAGATGCTCTGAAACTCGGACGTGAAGCTTGGAGGACAAGACTAGCGTCGCTTAACAGAGTCTATGGAGGGAGCGCAGCCCAGGACTTTGCACGGTTCCTTCAAAAAACGCACGACCTGGGACATGCCGAATTCGAGAAGTATTTACCAGGCATCGGTGGGGGAAAAGCGGGCTCGAGCAGGTTGGATATCTTTTTCAAAGAATGGGGCATTGCTGTGGAACACAAGCTAGTGAACGTTGACTCCTATTTCAGAAAGTCCGGCGAGTTTCGGAAGGGGGCAGAAGAGTTTTTCAACAAGAGAGTGGCTGAGATAGTGGAGCAAGCATCCACGAGAGCCCTCAACATCCAGAGGTCGGGTGAAGACATTGTGTCTGTATTGGGCGTCACAATCAAGGGGGTGGAGAAGGACGGCGCACAAGCCAAAGCATTCGTCACCAAGCTGATGGACGCTCTTCCCAGCAACGTAAAGCAAGGCCTCGAGATCGTCCATCAGATGGACGTACCGCTGGCTGCTGCTCGGGAAGAGCTCAACGTGGCAGCAAAGATTGCGGGTCGCGGTAGAGAGGTCCTCGTTGGCGCTACCAAGGTGGCCAGACGCGCTGGAGGTCCGATAGCGGCGGGTGCCATAGTTATTGCCGCTGTGTTGGGAACTTCGAGCGACGCGCATGCTGCAACGAGTGGCACCACAACTGAGGGTGGAAAGACCGTCGCATTGAGCAGTGCTGAGCGGCTGCAGAGTGGACTTGACATGGCGAGTGGTGCCGTGGATTTGGCAGGCATGGCGGTCGGAAAAGGTGTCGCGACCGCAGGAGCGGCTGCAGGGTTGGGGATTGCATCCGTGGTGGCTTCAGGTGCGGCGGTTGGGGCATCCGTCGGAGGCTATGTTGCGGAGAAGCTTGAGCAGCCCCTGCAAGAGAAACTCGGAGAAGCTGCCGGCGCCGGTGTAGCGGCTGGGACCGGGGTTCTCGCTGGCGCGGCGGGCGGTGCCGCCGTTGGCGCGGTCATCGGCTCCGTGGTCCCGGGAGTTGGCACGGCGGTGGGGGCTGCGGTGGGAGGACTGGCTGGGGCTGTAGGAGCCGGAGCCAAGATATTGATCAATAAGTATTGGTAGAGTACCTTGACCTGAGCATCGCGAGCTGGGCGGGCACAAGCGCAGATCATCTCAACTTACTGCCTGGTCACTTTACATTGAAAGAGCTGGTGCCCGCACCCCAAGCATACTATCTCAAAGATTCCTTGATCCCAGATTTTGTGGACACATAATTCCATCTGGCTTTGAAACTGTAAACAATATGTCAACAGTCCACATCCACTGTACAAATGTCCAACTTTCGAAGATGGCCCAAGACATTGAACACGCAGAACACGGAGCGGAAAAAAAGGTGTATCTGGACATTTCTTTCACCTATCAGCACAAACAATAGGCTCCCGTGGGCCGATGCAATGATTCTTACAAAACATGTCCAACATCTTGAGCAACTGGAAATAATGTCCATGCCACCAGAATCCGAGACGAAGTTGCTCGGGATTTGATATTCTTGTAGCATTCACATGAAAAGTTTGGCACGCTCATATCGTCCTTCTTCTAGGTTCTTCATTGCCTTTGGTAGGGCTCTACCTTGGTCGTTGGAAAAGCTTAAACAACGAGAATGGTGCATTATGAATTTTTTTAAGATGACCCAAACTGAAGAATATCAAATAAATAAAAAAATTAAAGAATTTAGTAGGGAGATTTAATATCTAAGGCCTCATATATAGTAATAAAGTTAATAATAAAGACATGTGCAATATAATATACTGCAGATACTTGTAAGGCTTGAGCCATCTGTTCCGACACACGGGAATTCGATGGAGCCTATTGGAATATTGCTGCAGTATCCAGGTCTGTGCCAAATGAACCTTGTAGCTGTAACTGTGGTGATGCTGTAGCAAGGTCAAAGTCACTAATACTGAGTTTGGTGGCCAGATTTCTTGTCTGCACTTTACAAAGTCAAATTGAAGTGCAGCAGCAAAGTTATCTGCTCAAAGAACGGCAGAAAAAAAGTCTGCTCGTCGCCTCGTCGCGGTCGAAATCTCTGTTCATTACCAACCTCAACGAGAACGGTTACATAAAATCTCGCCCGGTCGCACGAACCTCAAGAATTCTTTCTACTCATACGCAACAACTTGTCTTGCCCGCAACGCATTTGCGTACAAATCCGAGCATCATCAATCGACGCCTGTTTTTCATTTCGGCCGAGATGGATATCCTTGAAGCGTGCGAAGAATTGGCCAACAACGTGGCCTCTTTCGATTCCTTCAAATTCTCCGAAGACAGCATCCCCAAAAAGCAAATAAGGCGATGGCAGGACCTCTTTGGCCTCACACCTGAAGACGCCACCAAGGAGCTCACTGACTGGAGGGCCGATCTTGGACGCACTTCAATCCCCCTCTCGGCATGGCAGGAAATCAGCCAGAAGAAGAAGAGTCTGGGGTTTGACAAGGAATCGTACGAGTACAGTTTGTCTCCCCGATGGCTATCCCGCCAAGCGAAAGTTCACAAGACCAATGCATCATTCTCTTACTCGACCTCTACCAAGGCTCAAGTCGAGAGTACATATCTTGTCAAGTTGGAAGGGAATGTCCCTGACGCCGCCATTCTCCAGCAACTTGCGGGGCTCTCAACGCCCCCAGAAGTCAAGACTGGACATGGAGATACGACTGAGCTATTCGGTGTCATAAACGGACAGGGGAGGGCTCGACTCCTCTCGAACTTACAAAAGAGCAGCTCGTTAACCATGATTCCCATTTCTATGGCCCGCAAGGATCTATCCTGGGATTTAGTTTATCCAACCTTGGGTCTCGACACCACCCTCCCTCAGAATAGGCCACATTCTCATCCCCCTCCCAGCCTTCAGAAGTCACACCTAACCTGCGATCAATTCCCCGTGTGGTACTTCTTCTACGGCACATTGGCAGATGAAGAGCGTCTAAGCCGCCTTTTGGGTCCCACTCACTCTACTTCGCTCACACCAGCATGGACTACAGGCGGGCGTCTCGGGACATGGGCAGGTAGATACAAGGCTCTCGTAGATGATTTCAGTGGAGGACGGGTTGATGGGCACGGGTTCTTGGTACAGGACCAACAGGCAGAAGATGCCATCCGTTACTATGAGACTGGTGTTTATGAGGTGGTGCGGTGTGACATTCATCTAGAGACCCCTGATCAAGGGGCCAGCATGGTCAAAGGGTTAACATTTCGGTACACCGGCGGCGTGGATTAAGATTGAGGGTCCTTTAGTCGAGGTGGTGGGTTGAAGCCAGCAGTGAAGGCACACAATGCAGCCACATTATACCAAAAACTATGTTTGATTGTTCTTCATTGGACCCTGGCTATCCTAGAACACCGTATGAGCGATCTTTGAATTTGATCCATTCAAAAATATGAAAACGAAACTAAACATGGAGAAATCTGCATCATCCTGTTTGCACAATTCGATCCCAAGAAGGCACCGGGTTTTGAACTGCATAATATAAAACTAAATACTTGAGCCTTTTGACCATCATCTGAGAGTTGGTGGTTGATTCGATCCAGCGACGACATGGTGAATACTAGCACGTCAGACGAGAGAGAGCTCGAAGTGATCAAGCAAAGAACTGGGATTTGGTACTCATGTAAGACATGCGAGTGAATCTTTTTCTTCTGTATCTAAAAGAAATGAAAACTTACAACAATAGTTGAAAAGACTTAAATTGAAAGTAAACTTCTCCAAAGAAATGATTATTTTCCAGACTTGGAAATAGTGGCCTGTAGATGAGGCAAGCAAATGCCATGATGTTGATGTTATTAGCCTTGGTCAGCTGCCTATAAGAGACGTTCTATCTGTTGAGCTGCGCCCAAGACCCGTTCCTCTTCCAATCGGCGCCCAATAATTTGTAAGCCAACGGGGAGGCCATCCATTGCGTCCGAATCATATAGATCCCAGTTCCAGGCATCAATTGGGTTTCGAGGAGTATATCCATCTGCCGGTGGGATATCTAGCAACTTGGATGCCTTTCCGGCGGGGAAAGCTAACGCTGTATAGTCAAGCAAGTTGAAGAGCTTGGTATAACCGACCCAACGACAGGTTCGGTGCGGCGCTGCCGTATGCGGCATGGTAGGGGCAATGAGTACGTCCACGGACCGGCCTGAAGGCGATCTCACGCTGTTCCACATTCTGTGGTAGGCTTGTTGGGCAGCAACCTTCCTCTTGTTCACCTGCCAGTAATCGTAGACGGATATTGGTGGAGCGCGGTCAACCAGAGCCTGCACATGGGGCAGGAATGGCTCCCCCCTGCGGCAATGTCGCGGCGGATGTCCTCGCCTCCATCCGCGCGATAGTACTCGTCCTGGCCTCAAATTAGAGAGGTGCGCATATTAGTTGTGGCTTCATCTTACCTGGACCGCTATACACTCTGCGTTCAGAGATGTGTCCCACGCTATGACTTCATGCCCAGCAGCCTGGAGCTTCAGGCTTACCTCCTTAAAAACCCTTTCAATGGGTGGGTGCGGCCTAACAACACCATCGTCCAGCATCAATCCGACAACCAGAGGTCTCTGCGAAAGTTCCTGGAAAACATCCTCTCGCCAGGGGAGTGGCAGCACATGGGTATCCTCTTCCCAAACAACTGCTTGGATCATTGCTTTTGTGGCCAACGTGAGAGAACTCAATGATCTTGCCATTGGCCCGACCACAGAAGGAACATGTTGTTGGCCTTCTTGGGACACCATGACGCCTTCGTATGACATGCGGCCACTCTGGATATAGTTCTCAGGCTCAATATTCTCTGCACACTGTGGAATGTTAGGAAACTTACGCTAGGTTTTAGGCCCCATAACCCGTTCAGGTGGCTCGGGCTACGTATAGAACCTCCAATGTCCGTTCCCCAGCCGATCACCGAACCCTTAAGAGCCAATAGGGCTGCTTCTCCTCCAGAAGAACCGCCAGGGGTGAAGTTAGAATTCATCGGGTGTGTGGTTAGACCCCAAATTGGGTTTTCAGTCTCAACCCACTGACGGCGTCAACCATGGCTCAATCACGCGGCAAGGTCAATGACTCACAAGTATGCTCTGAGGCAAGTTTGTCTTCGCGATAATGACAGCACCGAGCCGTTTCAATACATCCACAAGTAGAGCATCGGACTTGGCTGGGGCGAAAGCACGACTGACATAGCCCAATGTCGAGTCTAAGCCCTTCACGTTGAATTGATCCTTGAGCGAGACAGGGATGCCATGAAGTGGACCTATAAGACGTCCATGGTCTTTCTGGAAAGCGTCAAGACGTCGGGCCTGCTCCACGGCCTCGTCGAAGCAAATCTCCGTCAAGCAGTTCGTCTATTATTGCAGAGTCAGCAGACGTCAAAAAATGATCGTGTACAAACAAACCTTGTATTGCGCCTCGCAGGCCCTGTAAGACATGGTTAGAAGACCGCAAAGTTGCTTGGAATTAGTTGAGATTAAGGAGGTCAAACTTTTTTATATAAGCGCGGACGAGCGCCTCGGCCGAGATTTCTCTTGCCTCCAAGAGCCTAGTCAGTTCTTGAACGTCGGCAGCGTCAACAATTCGACCTTCAAGGTCCGTGATGTCGGCAACGGAACGGTACGCTTTGTCGAGCTTCGCATCCCGGATGGCGAGTTTGGCCTGGACGACGTCTGACCAAGTTCCTTGCATTGTCACTCAAGTGTGGTTGTAGGCGCGCTTCGGTCCAGGCGAAGCCTATGATTGAATGAGGGCGACGGATTATATAGAAAATGACGTTGTAATGCCACTGGGTAAACTTTACGAGGCAACCCCTGAGCGAGATTATTGTGTCGTGAAGAGTCATTGTGAGGCTGATATTGTGTCCAAGTCGTTATCAGACGCCAGCCCTTAGCGGCCCACCCGAGTGGTTCTGGGCCTGAAGCTTCCGAGATCGGGGCGCTATACCTGGACTAACGTTACGACATCTGAAGATTGACCGAATACTTACACAATCAGTCAATCTATGCCGTCTAAAAGGTTCGATCCATCGGGCAAGCAAATATTCCGTCTTCTGTCATGCGGCAGTGTATCAATGAATTGTCGCTCAAACACAAGAACGATTACATGCTAGTGTTTCCCTGCCAGTGATGCTTGTCTCACAGTGAGACTCGACTGAACTACCGAAGAGTCAGACTCCCAGAATGGCGGTGGAACGCCTGGAGCAAAGGATATACTACATTCAGAGAAAAGCATGAGATTTCTCAGTTGCTTGAAGATATCTAAGAGGAATAGCAGACAGAAACTTGCCATCGAATTCGATCCTGACCAGCAGGACGTGACCAAGTGCATTTTCAGTGACCTCAATAAGATGGTTACAGATGAGCCTAGGGAAAGGAAGCGAGTATTCATCAATCTTACCGGCGAAATGCGAATTTCATCCTCCGACACAACAGAATGCATTGATTTTAGGTACACGAACCTCCCCTGTCCTCCAAGTACTGATCTGGATCCATGTCAAAGGCCTAGGACACCCACATTTCCTCCGCAGCGCCAGTGTGGTGGTCTTCCATGACCATAGCAGCAAAGGCAGTGAGAATTATGGCGTAAATCATAATGTTAAGTAGTTACCTGTGAGACATTAGTTTCCTATTTACCTGGCGCAATGACGGGAGCGTTGACAGCAGACAGGAATGGGAGGAATGACAAATTACAAATGGTCTAAATGACGGATACCTGCTGCCTTTGGTATTGAATAGAGAGAAACCAATGAAACACAACTCATACAACTCATGTTTGCATTATGACATGCCGAGGGAGTATCTGACGCAGGCAGCCATGTCGTCCTCAGATTTATTCCAATCGAGCGGCGGCATGGATTAAGATTGATGGCCCTGGATTAAATTAAAGGCACTGGTTTTATAACTGCATATTGGAAAGCTTCATTCTTGAGCCTCCAAGACCAATAAATTAGAGTTGGTGGTTGCGTCGGCCGAGCGACGACATGGTAAACAAGGGCGCGTCAGACGAGAGCTAAAAACGACCACGCAAATATTTTGGACAAGGCACAGAGCACTTATGTATAGCATTCGAATGCCAAAGTCTGTTGTGACTCTTGCTGCGTATTTTTGCTGTCTTCCTGCTCTTTCGATAGTTGTTCTCTGCCGAATATGGCTTCACCCGTTTCCTCTCCTTCCAAACGACCCCGCGCCGCCTCAAGACACTTTGTCTTCGCCCACGCGTCTGCAGCGCAGATTGACGTCTGCACATTGGAATTCGCGGCCCAATCCCTCATCCATTGCTTCTGTAGAGATAGATCAAGAGTTTCCGACCTTCAAGTTTGGGCTGGAATTTGAGCTTCAACTCCGCCCGCTTCATGATGAAACTCTCCCGGGACCCGATGAAAGCCCTCGTGCTTTCCGAGATTACAATCTTCACCTAATGCAAATGGTAGTGGACTGTCTGTCAAAAGCAGGGCTATCTGCGAAGGCTCACCGCCTATCCGATGATGATAAGATAGATTACACCACATAGAATGTGGTTTTGGACGCTTCCCTGTCCAAGGATCATTTGAAGGACGGCTACTGTAAGCTTATGGCTGAGAGAATTTTGCAGAACAGAACTGGAAACTGAAGTGTCATTTTCCCAGATCCTGTCGAGATTATTACTCCCGTCCTCTCCAGCTCGTCAGCATGGACTGGTATCATAGACGCATTCTGGCGTGCCCTGGCTCGAAGTTTTGTTATCCGCCTGGACACTACATGCAGTACTCACATTCATCTTTCTTGGGACCGGGGTAGCCATACTCTAGAGGAGCTGCGTCGTCTGGCCAAGGCTGTGGTCTTTTGGGAACCTGCCACCGCGCGCTGCTGTCCACCCTCACGGCAAGACAAGGCTACAGCATTCTGCCGAAGTAACCTCCAATCCCCCGGCCTGATCCCTGTATTTCGGGAGCACGGGCCAATTCGCGGGCTTCCTGTCGCATTTAGTCGCATTGATGCGGCTGGTCGTGACGACGTCATCAATCTAGTTTCTCCGAATAAGTTCTTTGCTTGGAATTTGAAGCCGGCCTGTTCCGAGGGCCCCGGGTCGATTGAGTTTCGCCGTCCCCCCGGTCTCGCCTCTTCCAAGAAGACCAAGCATTGGATTGCCTTTACGGCGACATTCGCGCAGTTGGCCCTGCAAGGTCATGTCGAGAAGATGGTGATGGAGATGAATGAGTCAGAGACCAGCTGGGAGGAAGTTCGGCATCCCGATTTCATTGAGGAGATGGAACGCTGCGCTAGGGAAATTGGGCTTTATGCCCTTCTAGACCCTCGTATGTTGCAGGTTGACGATACTAAGAGGCTTCACATTAGCAACATGGGGAAAGATGGAAGGAACTGGCTTCGTAGTCTAAATAAGGGTTACAAGGCATAGGGATGTGGTCCGGTTTCTATATATTTCTTTCTGAATTCTTGAAAGACTTTCCTGATGCATGGTTTTCTCAATTTTCTTTACGAGCAATAGAATATGAATTGAAAGCCCAGCACAATGCCCTATTCAAATGTCAAAATATCCAACAGCTAAGTGGTTGTTACGATGAATTAAGGCAACATGTAGGACATTGAGTCTGCAGTAGACCTCTTAACATCTTATTCCCTAGTATGCAGGAATGCTTAATCCGCAATTCTTGGCTGGCCCAATATTCAACCCTTAACCTCAGGCAATGGCTACCACGTTAGGCCGGAATGACTTGGTACATATAAGTTTAGTAGTGTGGCCTGACTAAGAGTCATCATCCCTCGAATTTCTTCTTGAGAGTACCAATACAAATTAGCTACATGAAATAGAGCTGATGACATTGGCATGTCATCGGCATCTCATACCTTCCTGAGAGCGCCATAGTCGACTCGTCTAAGGGTACTAAAGTAATAGCATCGACTTTCAAAGGACGCTATGGCCGCGATTCTTTTTCATCCCAAGCTTCTTTGCACAAGCAATTAGAGAGGCTCTACGTGTTTCGACCCACGAGATGACGGTGGCGGCCTCGCCGAGTGCAAGACTCAGGCTGCGTAGTGCATCAGAAAACGCCGTCGGGAGAGCGGTGCTTGCGAGAGAGGCGAGAGTAGAACCGTAATTTGTGCTAATGAGCAGAGAGCTCTCGATACTGGGGACAGGGGAGTCGTTGGCGGTGGCTTTGGCGACAAAAGACGTGCTAGCATGAGCAACAGCCGACGAGATGAGCGGCAAAGCTTGCTGAGACTCCTTGGCAAGCTCGGATGAACTTTGAGCTTCAGCAGCGACCGCTTCGTCTCCCCGCTTCCCACTAAATGTGGCATTCGTGCTCTTTCCATCAGTGATGGTCAGACCGCGTCCATAGTGACCCAGTTGGACGACGTCATTACCGGCGTTGGCCTCGAGCATAGAATTCCAGTCGATTTCCCCCAAGAAGGGTTCCTCATCGAGCTTCGCGTACTCGACGCTCTTGGCGAGCCCTGCGTCGCCCCCGATAGTTTCCCCCACTGCGACGTAGCTCTTAGTCTCTCGGACGATCTTCTCAGCCATTTCGGGGGCCCAGCCGTGGATGAAGTCGCCGTGGTACGTGTGGCCTTGTTGTTGTTAGCAACTGGTCAGAGAATTAATGAGCCGCCACAGGGCGAAAAGTCTCCCCTCCTCCCGAGGAAAGCGTCAGGTACGCGCCGTCTTCAAAGTCAAACCAGTCATCACGCAAATCATATCAGATGGCGAAAAACATCCCGAAGACGCCAACCGTCCATGAAACAGAAGGAGCGACAATGAATCGAAAAACAGCCTAATAGAGGCTATAAGAGAGTGAATGAATATAAAGAAAGGAACAAGGGACTTCAAAAGAAGAGTGGCACTTCATACATCGATCAGATCTGCGAGGAGGGCACGCGGATAGATAATGCCGAAGACTTGTTTACTTTCCAGCACTTGTCCAATACTTCGCCCGGCTTTCGTGGCACGCCTTTATCCCAGAAAAGCTAGCCAACGCTTTTCACTCACAGTGCGGCCCAGGCTTGACAGGACATGAGTGACTGCCCATGCCTCCTGGTTCATTAGCTGTGCCGATCACAGGCGGCTGCGCCAACCGAAACATCGGTGTAGTTGGATTTCGGCTTGATTGCCGAAGACTTTGTCGGCTATATAGAAATGTGGCTGAGCAAGTGTCAGATGCATCTCAGTATTGCCCCGTACAGGTTGCTCCAGGCTTTGCTCCAGGGTAGCACTGAAGCATTTGCGGATAGCGTCAGCTCAGTTCCCTTCAGCCACAATTGTTGCCAGTCTCAGCAATTTGCGATGCATCCAGCGTGCCCTTGAATAGTATTAATTTGTTCTATCTTCGGGTCGCCGTCATCTCGCTGTGGTGGGAACTTCAAATCCTCGAATCCTCCACAAAGTTGCCATTGCATTCTCACAAGCTTGGTCAGCATTGCTTGCTTATTGAGCTATTTGCCAGGGCTCCGATTTGGGGATCCATCGCCACATTCAGGCAGTCCGAAGCCACGCATTGCACAGTGGGCGCCACAGCGGCCTGGTCAGTGCTGGTTGGCTGGCGTTGCCCATCTTGCTAAGCTGGGGAACGCCCCGACAAGTTCTGGATGATTCTCGCAGAATGTTGATAATTCAAACATGGTAAATTGCACCATTACGTTGCTCCAGGCTGCCTGGGAGGCATCGGAAAACGTAACGAATCCTCGTGTACAAAAACGCCGAGCCTCCCACGTTTTGGAGAAATTCCATCATCAGAATCACATTGTCTTCTAGACTGCCATCCAACCCAGCACAATCTCCTCCAACACGTCGCCTTGTCTATCAACGCGCAGACGAAGTCTCACACAATGGCCTTCTTCTTTCCTCGCACAGTCTATCAAACCACAGCTTCGTTCAACCCTCTCCTGCGGCTGCTGAGCGAGCTAGAGCAGGAGCCGCAGCCTCGCCAGCGGCCCGAGCGGTCCCAGCGCACCCAGCCGGGCTGCCCCGCCTACCGATTCAGCGTCCGCTCTTGGGAGCCGCGATTTGAGGCTCAAGAGACAGAAGATGCTTTTGTTATCTATGGCGAGCTCCCCGGCCTGAACAAGGACCACGTCACTGTTGAATTTCCTGAGCCTCGAAAGCTGGTCGTCAGCGGCAAGGTGGAACGCTCCAGCAACGCCGCCCTTACCTCAACCAAAAACATCGAGCGGGGGCCGACCGCAGTGGTTGAACCGGTCGCCGAGGACGCACAGAGCAGGAGCTCTTACCAGGCCACCGTCGAGGACGACGAGGAGGGTGACGACTTTGAAGTCCTGGCCCAGGACCCGGAGAAGACCTTGTCAGACAAGCAGAAGGGCAAGCAGCCTGCCATCATCGAGACGCAGGAGAAGCATCAAGCCGAGGCCATCAATCCGGGCTCGGAATTCTTCAGCAAAGAGTTCTCCCGCTACTTCAATTTCTCCACCCATGTCAACCACGAAGCTGTCACTGCCGATATGAAGGATGGCCTATTGACCATTGTTGTGCCTAAGGCCAAGCCTGAGCCTCACCGTGTCTTTGTTAATTAAGGAGCCCTATCGCGTTAGAATCGTAAACCTCCAGCATATGTCTTTGTTCTTTGTACAGGAATTTGATGTATGCAAATCACAGCTTGCACTGATTACATCGGTATTGTGTTTCAGGGACTGTACAGTATTATTGGCTGTTTGAGAGACCATGTATCTGAATAACTTCAAGTAGAGTCCTGGAGGGCCAGCACTGTTCAGTTCAATTACCATTATGCAAATATCATCGCTTGCCTATTCCGTCTCCTCAAATCGTGAATTGAAAACAGTTTTGAAGGAACGTGCCTTTTTCACTGTTAAGAAAACACTTGTACATGTTCCGAAGTAAATTCATTCCATAAGATAGTGGTCACATGAAAGGTGAATTCTTGAGTACAGCGCATCTCAAAATTGAATGCGGATACGGAGTAAGCTCTTCAGAAAAAGAAAAAAAAAGAGAACCAATTGACTCGATGATGGCCGGAGGAAGTCGCTTACATGATACAGGCAGGCTCAGCCCAGCACCTTCCACAGGTACTCCTTCAGCTCGTGCCTAACTAATGCGGCTGAATATTTCCCCCAGCCTCATCTTTTGCATCGCTGCACTTCCGTACCACCACACGTCGCTGCTGGAGCACAAGATGCGTCTTCTGCGCCCTCGAGCAGGCGCGTTTGAGGAGTTCTTTGGACGAGATATCCCCAAATATGCCATTCTCTCACATACCTGGGACCAAGAAGAGGTTTCTTTCCAGCAACTCCCTTCTGCCGTCATGAGCATGGCAGGATACCAAAAGATTCTGAATGCGTGCCGGGAAACGTTAAAGCATGGGTTGGAATACATTTGGATAGATACTTGCTGCATCGACAAGACAAGTAGCGCGGAACTCACCGAGGCCATCAACTCCATGTTTCAGTGGTACGCAGCCGCTGAGGTCTGTTTTGTCTATCTTAGCGATGTTCCGCCTGATGCAGACCCGGTAGCCCTAGCATCGTCCTTCCGGAAGGCCAAATGGTTCACAAGGGGCTGGACTCTGCAGGAGCTTCTTGCTCCAAGTGCAGTCCGATTCTACGCCTCGGATTGGTCCTACATTGCTGATCGAATCACGATAAGTGAATGCATCAGCAGCATCACAGGCATTGACCAGAAGTTTCTTGCATTCGAGCCCACCACAGCCACAGAATGGCCACCCTACCCACCATCACGCGGAGATCTTATTCAAACAGCTAGTGTTGCGGAAAGAATGGCCTGGGCTTCGAACAGACAAACCACGAGGATTGAAGATATTGCCTATTGTCTCCTGGGTATCTTCCAAGTCCACATGCCTCTCTTGTATGGCGAAGGCCGGCAAGCTTTCCTCAGGCTTCAGGAAGAAATCATCCGGCGTTCTTCTGACGCAACAATACTTGCCTGGGGTCTTGACACCAACCGTTGGAACTATGATTATTTTTACACGCAGCCTCCATCAGGTGAGATTGAGAGGGCCAGCTCATTATCCCCTTGGCAATCGGCGTGGAACATGATGAAGGGTAAAGAGCACCCTTGGCAAGCTTCTTCGGGTTGGATATTAGACACCAATACATGGAATATTGACTACCCATGTGGAATACTTGCTACTTCTCCTCAAGATTTCCGAGGTTGCCAGAATATCATCTCCCTTGATCTGCCTCGAAGTTGGTCCCTGGTTACTGCTGGGCTGTCCACTCATTTCCCTACGTCTGACGGAAGTCGGGCAAGATATCTTCTTCTCCCCTGCCGATTGAAGCAGGATCCTTGGACGTTGATTGCAATACCGCTTGCTGCCCACTCGTCGAGCTCTTTTGGGAGATCGCCAGGAGGAGGGCTACTTGTGGCGCCTGATAGGTGGTTCCAGTGGTCCAAGCAGGAACTTCTCCTCGAGACTCTTCCTCAAGAGAAGTATTTTGACCGAATAGAGTCGGACAAAACTCTTCTGGTGCATTGCGACCCTTCGTTGGAAATAGGAGCCATCATCTCTTCGTTCCGGCACACAGCCGTGCAAAAGGGGAACGCGGAGACATTAGTCCCTGTTTCACAGACGATGGTTGACGACGAAGGCTTCATTGGTGCAGTCTTCCGGATCCGTGTCCTCGACAAGGCCAAGGTAGAACAGAGCAAAGCTGAGGAGTCGCCTGAATCAATATTCGAAGTAACTCTATATCTTTCGCAGAAGCGACAAATACTCTGCACAGCAGGGGACTATTTGCAGTGCCGAATTGACGGCCCTATACTCCCTGAACATCCCGGAGTCGCGCGAGTGAGAGAACGAACTGACGGTTTCATGTACACTGTCATGCGTCTTGAGAAATACAGCCTCAGCATTAGTGTGAAACGGAAGCGCGTGTTTGGTGAAACATTGTTCGTTGTTCATGTCAGTCAGCATACTGGCTTTTTCCACTCAAAGCTTTGGCAATACGCGGCGACTTACTCATCAAACGTGGGTGTTTTCGATTCTCCTTTCCCGTTTTATGTCCGACCCCGGGGGATCTATAATTGGCCCTTGTGGGGGCGTTTTTTCAGGCATCGTTTTGGAGAATGGCTAGAACGGGTTGGCTTGAGCAACTTCTTCACCATCCCCCTACTTTCGTTCTTGGGCCAAGTTCTGCTGTGGCTGAATGGCTCAGAGATCCAGCTAGCTAAAAGTTTCCTTGGAGATTTTCCGATCGTGGCAAAGACTGCTCAAATTTCGAGATCGCTACTCATTTCACTTGCAGCCCTCCGCTGTTGTGTTATTTCAACCTTTTTCATGTATCAGGCCGTCCCTCTGATATCTTGCTTCTTACCACGATGGACGCCTCTACTGAGGAGTGGCAGGACTGCTCTTGGCATGCTTTGTGGAGTGCTGTCAACTTGGCTACTTTTACACGTGGACTACCAAGGAACGAATTGGTTATGGTGGATTACCTGGTGGTTATTGGGGCTGTTTGCATGGAATTTGCAGACAGCTGGGCCAGACTACGCATACATTTTCGACGGCGTGAGGGCGACACCACCACCTATGATCTCTTTCTCCATGTGTCTCGACCTTGCACTTACGGGCAGTGCTATGTTGTTAAGTTGTTGCTAGTTGGTTACCGATTTTGTTAATTCTGACTTTCATTTGTTTAATTTCAATCCGTGTATTGTTAGTAGCTATGTGGACACGTCAATATGATAATGCTATCAAATATTGTGCTGTGCTACGAGCATGAGAGTACTGGCCGTAGGCGAGAGTTTGATGAACGCCGTGAGTGCTTTGCTTGTGAACACTCAAGCCACCCGCAGATTTGCTAATTGAGGGGTCTTGCGCCTGGCGCATCAAATGCCTTCGTCGCTGCTTTAAAAACAATGATCCTCACATCTCCGTCACTTGGATGGACCCTTTCGGCGACGGCAAGAGGCTCTCCGTGCCGCATGCAGGCTCATCATGCGAGGCGGATGCTGCCAAAGCTATTATTGCATCAATGATAAACCTTATCCAGACCAAGCTTGACAGAAAAACACGGCTTATGCAATGTGAGTCATTACATCCACTTAGCTTTTGTGTTTGCTGATCAGCGTCATAACTTGACATTCTGTGTATTCTGAGATGTGTCAAGCGATCCGTGAGGTCGCTTTGCTTAGGTTGATGCGTTTCTCAGCTTCAGCAGCCAATGAAGGAAATTCGCCATGAATGGGATATCCCCCCCTTTTCCTGTCTTGAAACGCATCGATTTGCTTGCGCTGGTGCTTGCCCCTATGTCCATATTCGTTCTCCTGTGTCTTGGGGCATGATGGGCGCATGTACTCCGTATGTGGCTTTGCATTTGCGTTCGTGGTCGGTAATTGGTCATGCTTGCGGCAGTCAATTCTTCTTATGCAGGCCAAGCTTAAATCTCCAAGTAATCCGAGATATATTGTCGACTTTAGGGAAACGGAGAAGGGGCTCCGATTGATTTGGAGAAGCATGTTTGGTAACGTGACATGGTAAATTTCGGACTGCCACATCGCCCTCACAAGGACTCTGCAACTGCACATGCCAGAAGTCAAGCCAGATCTATTTAAATGCCTGTTATTCGCAAGAGTCATATTCGCCATAAGTCAAACTGATTTTGCAGGCTTTAATGATACACAGAGAACAGACACGATGAAGTTCAGTCGTGGCCTCATTCCATTCATTTGGCTCAGCCTCTCACCTGCCAATGCGTCGCCGCCAGAAATCATGTTGTCGGCACGTTCAAGGCGATTGTTATCTGGATTGGACGTGCCCTGGAAGTTTGCGCCAGGTGCTTCGGCAAGATATGACCCCGTTGCCAACCCGGAAGGCATTATTTCGTTCTCCACAGCAGAAAATCCTCTTGTCCACCAGAACCTTTCCGACTTTGCTAACAAGGTGGGATCGACCTGAAGGAAAACCGAAGTCATGGAAGTTTTATGTCAACTCTAACCCTTCAAAGGTCCACATTCCATCCGCTGCATTCACATACGGGTTCGCAAGCGCCCGTCGTCTCCGCGAAGCCATTGCAGGCCACATAGAGGAAACTTTCAAACCGGTGCTCAGCCTCAATGGATCTGAAATTCAAGTCTTTCAGGGCGTCACGGCGCTACATTCAAATCTAGCATGGGCGCTCGCGGAGCCTGGTGAGGGAATTCTAGTTACCCGACCTGTTTACGGGCGGCTGGGATTGGATCTCGGCAACGAAAATGATGTCAAAGTTGTTTACACTGATAACAAGATTGAGGATGCAATGAAACCTAGCATCGTCGACAGTATGGAAGAGGCGGTCACTAAAGCCGAGAAACAAGGGACAAGGATCAGGGCAGTCATGATTGTTAACCCGAATAACCCTCTAGGAAGGTATTATCCCCGCGAAACAATCGTGGAAATCATGAAATTTTGCCAACGGCGACAATTACATCTTATCAGCGATGAAGTTTATGCCTTGGCCAGCTTCCAGGCTGAGGGCGATGTTTCCGAGAACCTGCCACCCTTTACGTCTGTGCTATCAATCGATACCCACGGCTTGATCGACCCCAACCTTGTTCATGTCGAATACGGCACAAGCAAGGACTTCTCTGCAGCAGGGCTACGACTCGGGATCCTCATAACTCGGAACGCCGCAGTGTTACGAGCCACGGGAGCCTTGGCCCGTTTCCACGAGCCTTCAGGCCCGACAGTGGCTATATCTACGGCTATGTTTGAAGACAGAGAATGGTGCCGCTCATTTCTCAAACTCACAAAAGAAAAAATTGCCGGAGCCTACAGCATAGCGACGTCGAAGCTTCGAGAGCTTGATGTCAAATACATCGAGGCTAACTCTGGTTTTTTTGTCTACATCGACATGAGCCCATGGCTACCACCACCGAATGCGGGACAGAACGGCACGCTGAATGATAGAGAAAGAGAATATGTTCTAGCAGAGAGGCTTCTAGCCGGGGGTGTTTTTATGCACCCTGGCGAAGAAGGTGCCCTTGAGCCGGGACGATTCAGGATGGTTTATACCCAGCAAGAAAACGTCATTGAATTAGGTTTTGACAGGTGAGCTTTACAATTTTGCGTGGAATAGCTTGAGTATTGTCCATCTTGGCTGACAGTATGAAGACTCAAGAATGTACTGGCAAGTCTTCCATGGCTGTGAAGAGGCTTAACCGACTCGCGTACTCTGTGGCTGAATTTGGGGTGTCGAAAGAGCATGGCTTCATGTGAGGTTCTTGGATTACCGGGTTCTACAGAGGCGGACGGTAGAAACATTGCACCATTCACATGGAAGATTTTGTCCGCAATCCTGGGCTCGAGTGGTTTCGAAATCTGACCTGCGTCCAGAGGCAGACTCTGAAGAGCTGAGGAAGCATGCTTCCGCACAGGCACCCGAAACGACAAAGAGGTCCGAACGCTCGCTCAAAAAACTCGACCGCAAACTCCAATTAAGGACAACCAAATCAGCAATTCCACTTGCCGTACGGTTTTGAAATGGCAGGTAATGTGCGTGCGCCGTCAGCTCCCGTAAGGCCGGATATGATGCCTACAATCCTTCTACAGCACAGTGGGAAAAGGCTTGACTCGCCTGGATCGAAATACATAAAAGATTTCTGCTTAAATGAGTTACATGTATGTAATAAATATGAGAACTTGATTGGCCCGTCCAAAAACCAATATACATCATCGAGACTAGTGGTATCACATGGCGCCCAGCCCGAATCGAGAGACCCCTTGTTTACATAATGCTCTTAGAAGGAACTCTCTCTTAGCTAGTTCCTCTTTTTGACTCTAGCCAAGTAATTGCTCCTGAGATGCTGGATATGATCACACCATAAAAAAGACCCGCTAACTGAGAAAAAGAAAATTGTCGCAAGAATGACAGGACTTGTCCTTTACTGAGGAGCTGGAGCCGGAGCCTGCTCTGTGGACGAAACAAAGTGCAAGGCCTTGAGCTGATCAAGCTGGCTCAAAAAGGTCTTCTCCGTCTCTTCAATTTCTCTCATCAGGCGCCGTGCCTGATCCCGAGGGTCTTCGGTATCTTCGTCGCGTTTGACGATGAACCCGTTGGCGAGGGCGAGAAGTATCTCGGCGGTAAGGAGGGCGGCTGCGCCTCCAACAATCATTTTGGTCTGGTCAACATCGTTTTGGAAGTCCCAGGAGGGCACTAGTTCAACAGCGGGGGCGCCCATTTGGCGAGCCTTGACGGGTTTGGCAGGTCCATCGGTTGTGGGAAGTGCGTTTGTCGTGGACCAGAGGAGGGCAAGGACGGTCGTAATCTGGAAACGCATCTTGACTGCTGAAACAAGAGAATTTAATGAGTGAAAGAGTTTTTTTTGGAGGGTTCTGGGTGAGATAGAGCCTGTCAAATAAAGTACGTGATTGTTCTGGATCAGGTTTTGGGTTGACATGGAAAGGAGCGTGTCATCTTTTTGTACTCGCGAAAACAAATTATAGCGACAATCACCTACGAATATCATGACTGCTAGGGAATGAAGGCTTGCAGTACGGATCTGCTTCAAAGATACCAAAACACCAGCGCGGGGGTTGACCGAGATGAAAGTTGCACAATCCGAGAATCCTTCGATCGAAATTCGCCTTGAAACAATCCATTCTTGGTTAATAAAACTACAGATCAATACTTCTGGATTGCTTGTGAAACTTGGTCTGTGCTTAGCGAGCCAGGATCGCGTGCCAGTGACCTAATCTTAGGTCACCAGGGTCACGTCGGATCCTTCGCATCGGACTTGTCTCCTAGCGTGCGATTTAGACCCGTTTGACCCGAATAGTGGAATCTAGTGCTGTGCATTTTGTCAAACTCGCTTCCTCTTGGATTGAGAAGGGGTGAGGGAGGGGAGGGAGTTTCGGTTCTTGTGTTCACAGGACGTCATGGTCTAAAAGGACAGCCTTGGCGTTGCTGAAACCCGCTTGCGCTGTTGGGATTTAGGATTACAAAGTGCAACATCATGATGCATTGTGCCAACCAGGGATACCACGCTATCTACGTAACCTTCACGATTCGCATCAGTATGGTAGATGGATTGTGTCATATCAGCCTCAACTCATGCACTGAGGTTCGTCATAGTCCGAGAATTACCTCGGTCCTCTCGTGAGTAGGCGCAAGGCACGCAAAAGAATTTCCACAGCGCCAACATTCAGCCATTCCATATTTGTTTGTTGTAAAGCAAGCTGGCCTTTATAAATCTTGCTACACAATATCATCATACACAAACACGTGGTCAGGGACCAACTGGTCTGCCTATTTCTGTCATTCGAAAGCATAACGTTGTCACATAACGTGGCACATGCTGCTTACCAAACGTGCAGCTACTTTCTTTATAAGCATCGATCTTCCAGCTGCAGATTGCTTTGTAAACGGTTGTAATTGAGCATTAAATCGCATAATGATACCTTTTCTGGCTGTGCCGACGGTGTTTTTGGCCATAGTTATCTGTATTGTGCAGGTGGAGAACCCCTATCATTGCGGATCTTGGCCTTCATCTCGGACATTTTCGAGAAGACCGACCCGATAACGTTGGAAGCGAATGGAAAGGGTTCCAACTCTTGAGAACTCCCATGCTGGACTTTGCTGAATCAAAATTGAGTCTGGCGGTGTTGAAAGTCATGCAGCTCGGCCTGTTCAGCCTCATCTGCTGAGAAGACCTATGATCGTAAAGCCTTAGTATAAATTCCACGCTTTGGACTCTTGTTTTATTTTCCAGCTCATCCAGTGACCCGACCATCGTTAGAACTCGCGGCTTTTCTCTTCCAGCGGATTTTTGCATCATGTCCTACACTCTCCATGATACCGCGTTCTCCACCGCAAGAAAGGCGCTTCTCGCCCTGTCTTCCATTCTGGACAAGGCTCAAGCCCACGTCTCATCTGCAACCTTTCCGCAAGCCAAACTCGCTGAAAATATGAGGCCCCTCGCCTACCAAGTGTTTCGTATTTGCGACCTCCTCAACGTCCTGCAGGCTCACATGCAGGGCAATACCATTGCTCCGCTAGAAGATAATCTCCAGACCTTTGACGACTTTCGTGCCCGCATCGCAGCCACTACGGACCTGGTGGAAAAGGTTGACAAAGACGTCTTCAGCAGCTACGAGGATAAAACGGTCCCGGTTGGGGTCTGGGGGTGGGAGTTGAAGGGAGCAGACCTGGTGAATGACATGGTTGTGCCGAATGTGTACTTTCATTTGATCACTGCCTATGCGATCTTGAGGAAAGAGGGCGTTGAACTGGGGAAGATGGACTACATTAAGCCTTGGATGGGTCCTCACATTGGTTAAATGCTCTAAAGTCGAAGGGAAAATAGGAACGCTCTCGGGTTTAGTAGTTATGTTATCCACTGCGCCAATGCATTATAACAGGAGTCCTTTTACAACCAGATCTGCGTCTTCGAGGATCACGAAAACTACCAGCAACTGAAGGAGGCTGCGTCTTAGGAGGTCCCCCACCAACCAATCCGGCATCCAATGTAAAATCAACTTCAGCTGTGTACGCGTCTTTGGCCAGTTTGAAGTCCCGTACGTGCCCAAAAAGACGGGACAACAAAAACGAGAAGAAAGGAATGGGCTGTGCCTAGCAATGACTGGGCGACTGGGAAAAAATAGTCGTACGCTGTAGACGCGGCATTTGAGCTGACATTATGAGATGGCATGAGTCTATCACTAGAGGGTTTCCTTGTAAGATGAAAACTTTTCATGCATGTCATTCCGGCGGTTGTGATGGAAGCAGCACCAGTTTGAGCGGGTGAAGGAAGGTTCACTGGTACAGTGACAATCGATACACAGCCAGCCGTGGCACCGGATGCCTGCGCGCGAAATGCGACCACAGCACAGCAACGGTCGGCCATTCATCACAGGCACCGACGCCGCCTTCATCGCCATGGAGAGCGGGCTCGACAAGGCGCAAGTACGGAGCCTGTGCGAAGAATATGAACTCATTCGAGATGAACACTTTGATCTTAGTCAGTTTTGCTACGCGGTTTCCTTGATGGACTCGGAGTCGCCAACATGGTCCCCAACTCGGTGCCGCTTTCATTCCCCCGCCGTACCAGGACAGGACTGCACGACTGCACGACTACCATTATTTTTTTGCCGTGTCTAGTATACAGCCAAATCTAGCCTACCTATCTGATGCTAGGACCACCTTGAATACACCTAAATCCGACAATGTTGACCAGACATCATCACTTGATCCCGGTTTCACTTTTCTTTATCATACACTTGTCTTTCCTTGTGGCGGTTTTAGCAGCCTCACAATCGTGCCCAGAATCATGCGTAAGATTCTTTAAGTGACAACCCTCTACTGCTACTCCCTTACGAAGTATCCTCATCCTTCATTTGGCAGTCTCCCTCATAACATACATCTGGGGCGCAATCTTCCCTGTTTGCTGTTACGTTAATAACAAGTATCAAGTGGAGTCACAGTCCGCAGCCTAGGGTCAAGGAAACGCACTCTGTGTTTCCACAAGTCCACGTGTTCGAGTTACAACACTGCTTCTCTGTTCCCAGGCAAGTTGCATTTGCGTGATTGGGCCCACAGAGACCATCATATGCCCGTAGAGGCTCAATGACTGGATGCAATTTGTGTTAGCATCTGTTGTTACATTATCGCCGGTCACTCACATCCAGCCACGCAATAAGTCGACTCTGGCTTGATTAACTTGCAGTCCTTATTAAGATCGGGGTTCAATTCGAAGAATTGTTCTTCCGTGATGCCGTATTTGTCCATGATCGATCTGCAGGTATCCGCATTTACCGTTGCCTTTGTGTTTGTGTCGTACCTGCAGTTAATATCGCCAACATTTACAGTCGGCGTCTTGAACATGGCTCCCCACAAGGGCTGGCATTCACCGCCCGGATTTTTAGTGCAGTGCCAGCCAGCCATTGCATGACTGGCCAGGAGTACCACAATAATACACAGAATGCGCCGCGCTGGAGGGGAAGTCATTTTGTCGGCAGTATTGAGAGTACAAAGGCAGTGTATAGATGGTATCACAAACAAGGACCTCTTAGCAGCTGAAAGGACGTGACTCGAAGCTTTTAATTAAACCCAGTGATGACAGTGCATCCTTTTGATGGTATTTTAAACTTGATTGATGGATCCATTGTTGGTTTTAAGCTGCAACCTGCGCTCTGCCGCCTCCAGCACAGTCAGACTCCAGCTTTTGCCCCCACCGTCAACCAACTGCACCTCGGCGCCAGCGTCTAAAACTCGATTCTAAATATATAGTTTAAGAAGGCGCATTTATTCTTAGGTCTTGGGGGTCGGGGGCCGAGGATAAGTGCTTTGTACTGTTCCGTGTGGTTGAAGCCGGGGTCCGCCAAGCCTTGTCCATGTGAAGAGTGAGGTTCCTCCCTCTTCTGCGGAATGATATACCGCTTGTGCACGCATGGCTGGGAGCGCCAGCGGTTGCAATGGCCTCCGGGAGAGCTCACGCGGATTTCGGATTTCGTCTTCAGAAGCCCTGCTACAGAAGCCGGTTGCCTGCATTGTCCAGCATCGAGGAGTACACGAAAATAACTGCAATTCACCTGTTGGTTTGCGACAAGCACTATCACTTCCTAGGGCTCAATATGTCGGCCGTGGGGGCCGTGGGGGCCTTGCAAGCTCAAGCCTTACCCCCGCCTGTGTTTCGAACGAGATTGGATTCCCATATTAGCCATGAGCATGTGCGCGTTTTGACCCGGCTGATAACCAGATAGGAGGTAACTAACAACTCCATGGATAGAACAACTTAACCCAATACAGCCGTCCCATTCCACAAGATGACCCTGTGACCTCTTAGTCCTTGTAATGCGATCATATACAGCGCAATCACTAACGAGCCGGGCTGCGCGTTTCAGATACCTAATCACACCTTGAAATGTGAGAAACGAGTTTGTACGAGCCAAGTTGAAGGTGGATAAACGAACAAATGACACCAAAGAAACCACTCTGCAGCGCGTTCAAGCTGATAGTAAGTAATTAATGAACACGAGAATCTTGTATTGTAAGCAAGTGCGGTTCATCTATCATCTAGCGTCCTACTTTAGCGCCTGCGTAATGGAATTTTAATCCTCATGACTTGTTTTATTTTATTATAGTTATCCTACGTCCAGACCAAAATCCTCTCAACACAAGACAAAATGCATTCTATTATACGATCCTACCAATTCAATGTTCCTTTGTTCGGATCAATCCTAAATCTCAAGCAGTTATTAGTCAATGTTCCGCCCTGCTTGTCTCCTCGCTTTGAGCAATCACAACTATCGATGGGCCCTTTGAAGTAACGCATGCACTCATTATACGTAACCTTCCACATGCATCCCTCCAACACCTCAAATTCGAGTGCGAAATGGAAGTCGCCTGGCGGTTGTGTGTGATCCTCCTTATAAAAGCCCGCGGTGAAAACGGGGCCCCTCGAGTCATCCACTAGATTCCTGCAGAAAGACTGGGCTGCGAAGATAATCGCCTCGTAGTCTGACTTCTTACCCTCATCATAACAGCACACCTCATTCTGAGAAGGGTCTGGTCTGGCATATTCCGGCTCGGCGGGCGGCTCGGGCGGCTCTGCTTCGCATTCGGTCCTGCCACCCTTGACGTATGGTTTCAGAGTAAACCTGTCCGTTATTTTGAAGTTGACTTCTACTACCACGCCGTCTATTGCAGATGAATCAGCCCTCTGTATCGGCGGGAGGGGGGTTAGGGGGTTAGGGAAGGTTCCAGCTGACCTTTGTAAGACTCAGGAGTAGTCCATCCGATGGGTCCACTCTTGCCGCTCTCTATCTTTTCTGACGTATCTAGTCTAGTCACTGACCAAGACTCAATCTCCTCAGATATGAATTGAAGGTTTGCAGTCTCCAGGAACAGCTCCCAGTCGTCACCACCCCGGGTTACCTTAGGCACTGTGAGCTTCAGGGGGTTCATCTTAGGCTCTGGCACAGCAAAATATCCAGTGGGCCCGCCACCCAGTACGTAGTAGGAGAATCCAGATTTGGAACACTCCGATTCATCCATCCTCTCGACCTCAACGTTTCCCTCAATAGGAGATGTTGTAGGCTTCAATGATGTACTGCTGGGCTTAGTGCTGGTAGAAGTCGGTTTCTTCATCTTCGAGGTAGTGGAAGTCGTTGGCAGGTCCTCGGGGTGCATCAAATACCACAATACCGAAAGTTCTTCCAGGCCCATAGTGGGCGCCTCCCCTAATCTAACTTGCGTGGCGTCGTCGTCGTCGCCAATGGGTGTTAGAATAAAAGGATCACAGTCATCAAGAGTACATGTTGTTATCGTTGTAGCTGATGCTGTGACGTCGCACCCGATCAAATCGAATGTCGAAGTAGTGCAGGAAGTTGAGGTACTCCATGTGGCGCACACGACTTTCGTGCTTGTCTCTGTTCTTGTGGTGCACGAAGAACTTGATGTTGTGGTTGGGGGCTCCGTTATTGTGCTTGTATCCTTTTCAGTTGTGGTCTTGGTGGGTTCGGTTGTAGAAGGCTCGGGATCAGTCTTTTCAGGATCAGAGGGAGGCTTAATCGTCGGTTCTGCACCCAAGGGTTTATCGCAAGGGAAGATTTCCCTTCCGAATAAACGGAGGCAGAAACCATCTTTTCCCGGTATATCAATGACTAGACTCGGATCGGGTTCATCGTCCTTGTCCGGCATACAACCAATGCACAGGATTGGGGGGCCCCCGTTTGTCGGTACAATGACAGGAACAATGATTGCGGTTGACTCTTCGGCCAATTTAGTTGTGATCAATGTGTTTGATGTATAAGTTCGATCCTTTAAGGTCTCCAGAGTAATATCTGGTGGCAAAGAGGTATAGGTAGTAGTTGCCACGGGATCCTCTGTCGCGCCAACAGCCGAGGTAGTCACAACATTCGTTATGCTTGTGTTTTCTGGCGTATCTACATTTTAATGTTAGCCATCAGTAGTTCTATTTGCAGAAAATGAGTCATCGAACCTCTACTCGTAGTTTTAGAGGTTATTGAGGGGATAATTGTGTCTTCAGTGTTTGGAGTGGCCGTAGTAACGGTTGATGTATTCACGTTGCTACCATCGGAGCTAGTCTCAGAGTTTACTACTGGGGTAGTACCCTCAGTGTTCGAAGTGACCTTAGGAACAGTCGGGGTATTAGTGGTGCTGGTCTCGAGGCTAGTCTCAGAGTTTACTGCTGGAGTAGTGGCGTCGGTGCTTGAAGTGACCGTAGTAGCAGTCCGAATATCAGTGGTGCTGGTCTCGAGGCTAGTTTCAGGGATTTCTTGCTGTGTCGTTGAAACAGAAGATTCCGCGAAAGTTGTTGTCAATATTGTCGATAATGAGCTCTCAGTCCGGACAGGGCTTGTTGGTGTGAACGGGGAGCTGCTACTCTCAGGCGACGAGATAGGGGTCCCAATCGCACCGGAAGTACGGCCCAAGGACTTGCTTTTTTCCATTGGGGTAGATAATGACCCTTGGGTAAAGCTCACAACATCGCCACCCGAGGAGTGTGAGTTGCCGTCTTCGGTAGCTGGATTATTGGAAGACACGAACACTAACGTGAGCGAGGTTGATGTGCCACTCAAAGGTGTTTCGATGGAAGACTTGAGCAGGAGCCGGTCGTCATCAGTAACGGCCAGAGACGCGGCTCCTATTAACGCAATTGATAAGGCAGAATAGAGCTTCATTGTAGCAAAAGATAAATTGTGTATGGCGCTCTAAGTCCGGAGGGGATAGCTTAGCGATGAACCACTTGTATATGAGTGATGGAGGACGGCCGCAGCTATCACATAATTACCTTATCAAGTCCAAATCTTTGATCTGTAACGACCGAGGCATTTGCACAGCCATGAAGTGTTGGTTCTGAACGTGTTTGATCTATTTTAAAACCCTGGTAATCCATACGCATTTGCACAGTCCAAGAAATGTTGGTTCTGGACGTGTTGGTCTAAATAAAAGCACGGGTCGACCATATGCAATTCAACCAACTTGCATGCCAGAAGCATCAACTTCGTGTCGCCCCCACATAAGCCAAATGTGTACCTACAGGAGTGCAGGGGGTCGCAGGACGGGACGAGGATGGTCCTAGTGAGATGTTGTGTCTCATACTCACCCACCCACGGCCAGAATTCAAGGGGATGGTGAGGATCCTGAAACAACCCGCGGGATCGAGGCTCAATCTTAAGTTGTTGTCTAGGCTGAGCAAATTGCGCATATTCAGCATGCGCGCCGGCTGACCTGGTGTGCCGAGAATTGTCGAATAACCAATGTGGCTAAAAATACGAGTTGCAATGTGAAGATGTTGCATTTGTTAGTTAAGATGCAGCGACCTGAGAAATTCAATAAATTACATGAGATGCCTAGCCTTCCCATGGTATCCAGCTTGGTATACTTATTTCTCAGTTTCTCGAATTTCATCATCGTTGCAACATCATGTTGTGGAAAGCCGGCATCTTACTCATATCTCTGAGCACATTGCTCCCATCGCACCTATACGTGAACGCTTACGATATCCACCACTTGACCTGTGGTGCAGATGGGAAGGAGTACATCATGAGAGCAGTTGCGAACACTCAAGCCATGATTGCTGCCGGAATGAACGCAATAACCCAACCGCAAATGGGCGATGCCCGGAGCAAGCTCTGGAAGACGAATGACAGTGCCGATCTTGAGAAGATCGCCGGTATGCTCATAACTTTTCGTGCCTTGTAAACTAAACTTACGATGAGTTTGCAGGTTATTATAAACGTCTGATCGAATTCCCCGGTCTATTCGAATTCAAGCGAGGGAGCTCACCTCTGATCTTTTGCAACCCGACGTCGTTCCAGCTGCATAAACCAGGGACGGACTCCACCCAATGGAAAGACCTCTCCAGTGGTGTCATCATCAGCACCAAGCGCGATTATTTACGTCCCCGTGACAAAGACACCGGGAAGGAAACGCGCCACTTAGCCACGTCATTCTCCGGAAAGAAGATTCGAGAAGGGTCGTACGAGAGCGCTCTAATTCTTTTCGATGTAGGCCCGAATGGACAAGGAATCTCGCTTGACTCCGCAGAGAATGTGGCATCGTTCGATGACATTGTGAAACAAAAACTTAATAAAGAAAAACCTCTGATTGACCCCAGCACGGTGGAGGAGGAAGTAGGTTCAAGAAAGCCAGGGCTCTACGAGGGCAAGTCATTAGATGCAATTGTGGGTTACTACATGACATCTTTTACGCTATTGCATGAGTTCACGCATATTTCTCAACCAGCTGCGCCATTGAAAAGTAAGGTACTCCGCATCTTTTGCATTCTTAAGCTGACTTGTTGAGATAGTTACCAATGGGAAGGAGAAGGAGGCGTACGGCTATAACAGGTGTACCGGAGCCGACAAAGTGATTGACGGACCGAAGATCCTCAATCATAAAATGGCAATAGTAAATGCGGACACATATGCGTATTGGGGTCTGGGTGAGTCATGAAACGCCCATATCATTGGCATAAAGCTAATCTAAGATGTAGCTTCGCTCATCGAGTCAACAACTGAATATATCGTGCTGTAGGTAAAATCAGTCAGTGCTAGCTACCATCGCAAACTGATTTAGTAACAGGAATGGCCAACTGTTTGCTCGTCAAGATGAGAATGCTCATAGAAATAATCCTCGTGAATCTTCTCAGCGCTCTACGACTAGGCGACTGGCGCCGATTCAGAGGCGAGCAAAGTCAGTTCTTGAGACTGATTTTTTCTAGACAGGAACAAACTTCGGCGAGCGGAGACATGTTATGTTGTCGAAGCAATGGATCACTTCAAAACTGGATCACTACATCCATTTGGAAATGAACTTGACGTGACTTCAGAATATGTCAAGGACGTATTCATAGCAAACCTAGATAAGTCAAGGCAGTTAGTGCTATAGACTATCACGGGATTATTAATAGGAAATTTGCCTTTTCAAGGCCTTGGATAGTGTTTACGGGCGCTTGCAATTTTATCTGCTCGTAGCTATACGAACAACATTATTCTTCCTAGACCTGATCAACATGTAATACATTATGTAAGACAGGTAATGGTACAAAGAGCTAAAAAGCAAAGAGCTAAAAAGCAGAATGAGTCTCTTTATTAATCTATTAAAATAAAGTGTGATTTCACTCGTTTCTGTGTTCACTTGGTAACATTTGCTTGATTATACGCGCTGGTACCAACCAACATACATGACACTATATTTATATCAACCAATCAACCCATGCTTTCTTCGTGCCCCGATTCTGTCGGCTGATGTGGGCGCACAGTACTTAAAAGCGGCATTACCCCTTAATGCCTGTGACCAGTTCCCCGTCAGCTCATCGACCCAGTTTTTTCTTACTCACAATAAATATTCTTCCATTATGCCCACTCTCTCTTCTCTCGCTTTCGAGATTCAACGTCTCATCCTCACCAAGGTAGGTCTCTTTACTTAGAGTGCGTTGCTGCTAGAACTTGCCTCGCTCACATTTCTCGCGCCATTAGCTATGTGAGGCAGATGTTCCCCGATTTGCTCTTAAAAACGCCAGCTTAGTGTGCAAAGACTGGGGTCGTATTGCTCATTCACTCTTGTTCTATCGCGTAGAGGTGGAGCTATATTTCCCGGAACCCAAGCTCACTAATCCGCACATTAGCTTTTTGCTCTTGAACGAGAAAGTACGAGGTTATATCCGGGAGCTTGCAATCATCTCTTACAGGACTTCCTACATCCCCAAGGAGTCATTCAAAGCATTGGAAGAGCTCTTGATACTCTTACCCAAATTGGAACGCATCAAGTAGGCGAGACACTGATTTCTTGCTGATTATGTCCGCTAATTACTTCAAGCATTTATGCCGACGGAAATCTGGAGCACGTGCTTCAGGAGGAGCATATTGATTTCGACCGTACAAAGTTCTGCAACTGGAGAGAGCATATTTTTCGTGCCATCAGCACACTTGACAAGAAAATTGAGGTTCTTTATGACCTTCACAATCAAGAAGCTGATGGGACGGGTCCTATCGACCATCTGGTTCGACCTGATCGCCCAAACAAGATCAACCTCTCCTCCCTCCGAGTCGCACTGCTTGAGCGTGATAGATCTACGAGACTCAGGGTTGGCCCGAGTTATCACTACAAGGGCAGTAAAGAGGCGTCAAAAGAAGTAAATGAACTGTTGGGAACTACTCGCACCCTCAAAGAGCTTCATTTGGAGCTTTTGGAACGGGACACAACGCTGGCCTGGGATTATGAAAATCAACATGCCCTAGAGAATATCCAGCTTACATTACCTCAACTGATAAGCTTAGAGTTCTCGGGCCAACTTGTCATGTCAGCCGAGACTCGGGAGAAATGGTCATCACTACCCTGGAATCAGTTACGGCGTCTCGGCTTGAACCACCCGATGCTGCTCGACCAGCTTGATTTGTGCCTTCAAGGCCAAACTCTTGCCTCTTTGCACACTCTGTGCCTTTCCGGGAATACCACCAAGACTACACTACCAAGGTTTGCCAGCTCTTTGGAACTGTTTCACTTGTTCCTGGATGGCTTTCCGGCCGAAGCGCTTTCCCACCACTTGGAGATGAACACGAAGAAGATCCAGAGTCTATCTTCTCTTTGTGTCTACGGTATCAAACCAGCCATTCAACTCTCGGCTGCTCAGATCAGGAGCTTGGATGTCTGCCCCAAGCTAGCATGGTTGGGTTTGAACTTGGAATTCGAGAATCTCCTGATAGGGGAGTCATCTGCTAGTTCCGAGTATCTACACGCCCTTGCATCACTTCGACAAGTTCAACACATTAACATTTTTATGCCTTCCTTCCCAAAAGAGCAAGGATGGCCAAGCGGAGAAGATGTAATCACGATTTTCCGTCGTCTCCAACACCAGAAGCAGGGTTGTCCACTCACAAGCATAGACATCTCATGGCCCAGCGACGATCCTCATGAGGTTGGCCAAGATCCTTATACATTGTCGATACTCCAGGCCTGGGGCTACCATACGGTCATGCAAGATCGTCGTGTCTCATTCACACTCTGGGCCTGGGGCCACAATACGGTCTTAGTGGATGCCCGAGTCCTGCCAGATCAACGACAGGTGACAATTTGGCAACTTGAGCCATTGAAAGAGTTGGAAAAGCTTTCAACGAGGTTTACAGACTGGGGCTACAACCATTATCCAGAAAGACGGCTCTGCGCTTATTCGCAGCGAGCAGTGGGCGTGAGGTCTCCTGATAGACCTAGAGATGGTCCTTTCCTTGTGCCTTGGGGGTCAGGAATGGACACGGAAACCGAATCAGATGATGAATGATGACAAGAGAGGGTATTGTGAGAAATGGAAACGAAAGATGAAGATTGATTAGGTGTAGTCAATGAATGTAATTGGGGGAAGGAGAGATGAATAAGTAGAGAGTTCTATACATACACAGCCATTGGCTCATCCTTCATCATTACCATTGGACGATACGGCTCGATCTTGGACTCATTTGTACTATCCTATTCCTCTTGGCTGGTACATGGTAGTACTGTGTAGTCCGAGCTCTTTCTCTACCTTGGTAGTGTGGGGCGAGTACGCCTGCTCGTACGTCACGGGTTTGGTCAGATCGTATGACAGGCCGTAATACCCGTAATATCATTTCCTTGGCAATGGGAGTTGTCATCTTCTTTAACCCCCCGAAAGACGTTTGGGTATGCTGAACGCTCGTTTAAGTCTGTGATTGATGGCGACACTTCTTGGAGGGAAATTTATGGTTTTTTGAGCTGCCCAGAACAACCTGCTCGGATGGTGCGTGGCCATCATAGTATCTAGGGTTATCATGGATTAACGCAGGTATCAGTTATTTCCTTGGAACAGCTTTTAGCGGCTGGGCAGAGGCTAGGCTAGAAGCCGAAAGGGTTACATCATTTCTTTTCTAGACAAATCTTGCTCATGCAAACTCCTATTCAGTCGTCGCATTCTTTGAATTCATTTTCTAGTGTACCCCGATCGCCCCCTTTCTTTCGGCTCTAGCGCTTGACAGATATTTGCATTCTGAAAGGTTCCGAGCATCCATCGCAGGAGCGCCCTTCAACATGTGGTTCCGCATCCTCATCTTCATACTCGGCATTTTCTTTCCACCCTTGTCGGTTTACCTCCTTTGCGGTATGGGAATGGACCTCCTGGTGAATTGCGTCTTCTTCCTCATGGCGGTTATCCCAGCAAACATCCATGGCATGTACATCAGCTTTACGTACTTCCACCGCCGGCACAAGGTGCGCCGGAACAGAATGCCAGGCAAGCCAAGAGGAGGCATCTACAGTAAAAACGTGCAGAACGGAGGTGCCAGCAAACGCCAACTTGAGGAGATATACGCTGCGCAAGGCTCAAGGAGTCCTAGGGATGGTCCTGAAGGAGGAAGGTAGTTCTCATGTTTGTATGGGTGCCGAAACGACTCGACCTTCGACTACCAGCTATTATTTTGACGTATAGGGAACCTATCATGGTTATGGATCCGACAAGGACGCTGTTCCTTAGATTATTTTGACCTAAAAGACGCGGTAATAGCGATGGAATCTTCTACATGCTGCTGACCCTCAGGCTCTTGTGGCAAATGTCCTAAGCGGACTGTACAAGTCTCAATTGCCAGGTTGCGCCCTTGTCACGACCTGGCAAGAGGGTCTTTCTGTCGTGTCACCACCCCGCATAAATCCAGCGTCAGAGTATGAGATCGCCCGTTTCCAATTTCCCAGGCGATGTACAGTTGCTAGTTTTGGGTTCAGGAAATACAGCGTACAACCGGAGACAGAGTATCACTTGGGAATGCTGTTACACGTAACTCCCTTCCGAAAGCGTTCATCATCTCGAATCCTCTACCCTCGACCACTCAACTTGCAATTTTCATTCTCACTTAGCTTGATGTAGGCTAAACTTTCTGCAAACAATTCATCATAGTCCACTTACGGTGAGCTTTGCATCGATCTGAGTCTGGCACTATAGCAATATGAATAGAGCTTATGTCGAAGTATATCGCTCAGTTTAGTCCATCATGGCTATCGATGGAAGAATTTCAGGCTCGTGGTGATGGAGAAGCTCTGGCACGTGGGAGCTCCTCGTTGCTGCTTACTGTTACCACTGCATCATGCTGCCCTACGCTCAGCCGGTGATGATCGCGTTGACGGATACCACGACTGGGTAGCCTGGGGCAAGCTCGGGGCCTCCTGCGCCAACCCCACTTGATTCATCTACGTGTCGTACTCAGCACTGTATACTATGTGGTCAAGCAGATTGGCGTCGGTGGTCTTTTTATCGCAGCTGGTACCATGATAGTTGGGCGTTCCCAGACCACCCACTCCACCGTCGCAGTTGATCTGCTGGTACAAAATAGAGGCACACGAAGCATTGAGGCCCAGCCGTCCATTCGTCACATTTTGCAATAGTATTAGACGATGGGTAGCAGGGTTGGGCTTGTTGCTCTCCTCGCACAGTTTCCCGCCAGCGCGCCGTAGAAAATCAAGTGCTTGAATGTCTACTTTAGGCTGAGTACACAGCAAATCGTAAGCCCGAAAAAAGCAAATCGTAAGCCCATGGACTTACGATTTACTATGGGTGGAGGCTGGCTAGCGTCGTGGTCCATCCCGCTCCGTGCGTGTTATTGTGGCAAATATGGGAGGTGTGATCAGGCCGCGTACTCCATAAACGCACCAATGTATCAAATGAATACAACCTTGATTACGGCATTTGTGGCTGGAGAGCCGAGAAAGGGGCCTCCCAGTGGTCTCAAACTACGTTTTTGAGTGGCCTCACCCATCTCAATCATCTGACTCCAGCCCCAGACATTGCGCTTCTGTGTGCCAGCACCAAAAGCGTCTAGAGACCATAAGTGACAAGGGCTATGTTTTATAAACTTTTCTGTTGGCTTCATTTGTCAAATGGCGTGTCACTCCATGCTTGAAGCTATTAAGTATGTATCACATATGCCTGCAGCCACGAACCTATTCCACGATGATATGCGTCTGCGGACTTCTTGCTGAGGCAGCCAGCGGCGTGGGGAGCTCGGCTCAGAGGATATCTGAGTAGCTGCATAATAACGAGGGAATTAATCGTCCATTCAATACAGGGCTGAAATTTTTGGGCAGAACTCCGGTCAACGGTGTTCCCATTGCTTCAAACCCAACAGCATGTCAGCGAATTCAGTAGCAAGATGCCACATTGACGGTGACAGAAAAGGTAGGTAAGATGGTGTTCCTGCTTATGGTATGAGGAGACACACACGTGATAATACACAAAATCGCATAAGCCATAAGCACAAGGATTCATGAACCTTCCAGACCTACCACAAGGGAACACAAACAATTTTATTAAAGAAGGGCTCGATACATCTCAACGATCTGATTGAGTGCTCTCGCGGGGTCAATAAATGGCACTAATGTATGAGCGGACATCATTCCGGGAAGAGCAATGGCACTCAGACATTGGCGCTCAGACATTGGCGCTAGGGTCATCTATCAAATGACATTCATTTGGTAAGTCGGAGTCTCGCTAACGTTTATCTGGGAGCTCTCAACCAAGAAAAGCTCGCTTGTACCAGCCGCGGTGGCTAGCGCCACCCTCCTCTCCTTACTCAGCACACCTTGTATCGAAGCTATCATCATCCATGGTACTTGAAATGTTATGTCAACCACCCGAGTCACTCTGACGAAGCCCTCGCCAACACATGCGTATCGAGAAAACTTGAGTCCACAATCTCACCACAAAGGAATACAGGTAGTGGGTCCCATATAGTGTAGATTGGAGGATGAGGGAGAGTCCTGGCAGCAAGCTTATCTTCAATGGTTTTGCCGTATATCAAGTCTAGTCAGCATGTCCCTCGTTAATAATTAGCCTCGCATGATGGGCTTTCATTGCGCTAATGGACATCATTTATATCTAGATTTATGCTAGGTGACTGATTAAACTTAGCCAGGGCATCCAACTCTCATCTAGAATTCCGGCAACCATGCCAACTATTTTCCTACCTCTATCTCCGACCACCCATATATTTCGACAATTGTGTAAAACTGCCCCGTAATAAGCAAGGATAACAAGAGCTTCGGGACGCCGTGCAGAGAGTAGATCAGCCAAATGAGACGAAATGGTCAAGGGCCAGGCAAAAGCCACTTGGACACATTGTTGCTGGCTCAGTTCGGATTCGTCCCCAAGCGCTGAAAGTACAAGTTTCAAAGCCTCACGGCAGGCACTGAGATCTTCCGGAGTCAGGTTGCTTGCTTCTGAAAGCATAGCAAACAAGTAGTGCTCTTCCATGTCAAGTGGGTTCATTCTCGCAGAGTTGTTGGCCCACATGAGTATGGGCGCTAATTCCGTCCTCATAAGCATTGGCCACAATCCGGCAGCCAAGGATCTAAGACTTTGATGTGTCCTGAGGTAATTCACGAATGATTCGATAAATGATATTGATTCCGACCCGGAGTCGTTGAAAGCGTCGGCTAGCATGTGTATACCAAGCATACCCGAAAACAAGAACATTGCTGAGCAATTTGCTTGTTCAGGCTGTGGGCGCGCTTTGTTGAAGAGCCTGAGAGCATGAGTCTGAAGAACCGCGGCCTGTTCATTGTAAAACTGGCTTCTATCTGAAGGAAAGGTGATGCTTCTATGCTTGGCTGCGAATGCCAATGTTTCGTGCATCATATACGGTGTTGAGAGAGACGTCAGGACTACCAGTCGTCTCTGTGCCTCGGATAAAGCACCGTCGCAGCCAATGAAAGGGGTAGGCATGGTAACAAAGTAGTGGAAGAGCTCGATATGGCACATGTTGACCAGTGAACCTTCTTCGCCGAGTCCGAAACCGCCGACGGGCTTTGCGAGTGCAGAGCCCACCCTGACGCTGGGAGAACGTGTGACTGGCTGAGGCTGATAAAGAAGACTCGACTCGCTGCCGAATATGGCATCCGCAGCGCCAAGAGCTGTATCACTCTTGAAAGAGCAGAGACGCTCAGCTCGAACGCAATTAATACAAGCGGGTCGCTGCAAGTCGCACTAGAACTGATTGAGCCACGTCTGATACTCTCGGCAGATTTGTCTCACCTACTCTTATGTGCCGTTGTCTGCATCCCGTGCATTTGGAACCCCTTTTGGTCTTCTTATGAGGTCGTTTCAACATCTTAAGTTGTTGTGTATGTGGCGTGTTCAGGAGGTGAATGCGCGCATTGTAAATGGATTGATCAGGAGGATTCTGCTCCAATCCCAAAGGAGTAAGATTACTGTACGCTTTTCAACCTATCAGGAGGAAATGAAGGAATCCATGAAGACATGTCATATAGGCTAATTTGGGACCCTTGTCCGCCAAGACTAAATGCGCGCATTCGGCAAGATCCGACAAGGGCAATGGGCATGGGGCTGCTTTGACTTCCTGGCCAAAAAGTGTGAGTACCCTCTCATGGTTGTATGATTATGCGCGTATAGCAGCTGTATACCGTATATTATCAATTTGCTATTGTGCAGTCTCTGCGATGTCACCCATGTGTGTGATACCACCACGCAAACTGCTCAATCTTCGAGTATTTATAATTCCATGAATTGGTCCTTTTGATTGCGAGACCTAGTCTACCTAGAGTTTCGAAGCAAGAAAATTTCTCCCTCTACACGAAAGCCATCGCCTTTTATATTTCATCTCCAATATGCCAACATTACAGCCTCTCGAAGGCACGCAAAACTATTACTTGTGGTTCTACGTGCCTGAGCTATGGTCGAGCCTACTATTCTTAGTGATTTTTACCATTCTCACTGGTTTAAATGTCTGGCGATTGATCAAAACGAGGATGTGGTTTTGTTCTGCCTTTGTCGTCGGCGGCATATGTGAGTGTTCAAAAGATGATTGCTGATACTGACAACTAATCTTCATCTCCCCCAGTTGAGCTTCTCGGCTACGCTATGCGATCGATGGCCTACAATAGGACTAGTATGATTTTTCCATATGCATTCTACGCCATGGCTACACTGCTGGCCCCAGCCTTGTTTGCGGCCTCAATCTACATGGCGCTTAGTCGCCTACTCCGCGCATCGCAACTACAATCAGCCCTCTTCATCCCGGAGAGATGGGTGACTAGCATATTTGTAGGTGCAGATGTAGCATCCTTTGTGGTGCAAGGTGGGGGATGTGGGCTCATGGTGATGAGAGACTTGAGACTGGCTAGGATTGGTGAAGACATCGTAGTTGGCGGTCTCGTGATCCAGGTCATCATGTTCGGATTTTTCATCATTACTACTATTGCGACACACAGACGGGTTCTGCGATCTCCAAAATACGCAAACACACGACCTCTCAAAATTGAGAGAGGACTCTGGATGCTATACGCTGTGTCGGTGCTAATAATTATCCGATCTATCTTCCGGCTCATCGAATTCATTCAAGGTCGACAAGGATACCTCCTGCAAACTGAATGGCCGACTCTTGTTTTCGATGGCGCTTTGATGGTGGTTACAATGGCCATCTTCTTCTTTTGGCACCCTGTTAAATTTATGACCTCAATACCGGAGGGCAGCATTCCTCTTAGCTCTACAATCTGATATCATATGCTCGCTGAGTAATGGAGATGTTATCAAGCAATGAAAAATTGCCTATTGTTGGCAGAAGGTAGCTGGAGGATTTTAATGCTTCTTGTGATGTAAGAGAATTCTTTATCATGCTCAGGCTGTTCCAGATATCTATCTCACATGTTAAATGCTTTTAGTTTGGGTAGGCCCTCGAGTATCAGAATTGGCGAGTGTGAAGCAACAACACTTTGATCTCTAAGGAAACCATTCTGCTGTTCGAACTTTGGACCAGATATGCTGAAGTCTCCGAAAGTGTAGTATGGAATGTCAGTAGAAATCCAATTATCAACCGAATCCAGGCGTCATCACGATGTAGGCACTAAGTTGCAAGCTGATTCTTTTTGGAACACCTCAACCAAGAGCATACGCCATACTATCGAAATAGCGTCCTGAGTGCCCCCCACATATTCCGAGAGCACACAATAGCCCTAATGCGTACTGCATTCTCAAACTCTGAAGGACCTTTTAATTTATTGTTCTCATAAAATTCTTCTAGTTGTAGTGCTGGGATGCTTGGAAAAGCTCAGCCAGATTCTGTATTGTGCTACTAGAAAACAGGAGGTTACTGGATAGAACCCTATGCGTCAAGGCGTTGCATGTACCAATGGAATGCAGATATAACACAATACGACGAACTCCTTGACTTTGGATTTTGATATCAAGCCCTAGCACTAGAAGTATGGGGGATATAATACATGATCAGACGACTAGTTCAAGATTCACTACCAAAAAAGCCAAGTGACATATAATGTCTGCCACACGCTCTTAAATTAATGACAGGATTGGCATGTTCACTTTGTTGCCGAAACTTGTCTTTAGCCAATGCCCAACAATAGCAACCTACATCATCGAATGAGAATGGGAACTTGTCGAATATTCGGCGACATCAACCCAAGAAACTTTGGAAAGACTGATACCAATGGCTGTAGATTACTAAGGCAATTGAAAAACAGGAGTAGATATCAGACTTTCCGATTCTTCCGGACCCATGTTCAATATTTCCTCCCACGAACTAATTCTTGTTCCAGATAAGCACTCATTCAGAAAGATACCCAGAGCTTTGTTTCTTAACGGACTATTAGTTAGAGAAGGGGTCCAAGCCTGCTCGGATCTATTTTATAAGCTGACCGACTTCTGCGATTTCATAAGAACATTGCTGCTAGTATCTTGCTTCTATAAGAAATATAAGATAGATTATAGGAAGAAATTTAGAATACTACAGTTAATTAAGAACAAGGTAGATACTATCTGTACCCTACACTAGACACTACTAAGAGTAATCTAGGTTATAAACAAGCTCTTGGTATCTATGCTGACTGACAAAATCTTTCCACTTGACACAGACCGTTTGGCTCTATCAGCCTCGCTCTGGCTAAACCAGCCATAGCTCAGGGTCAAGCTCCCTCGGCTCAGCCTTCCCTAAGCTCACCCTGAGTAACCTGAGCTGGTGTTACAACGCAGGAGTCGGATAATTGTGTGTAGATTGCTTGTTCCGGCTCTTCCGGCCCTGCCGTGAGGGGCCTCAGGTGCGCACCTCAAATCTCAATGCCCTGTTGTAACACTTCTCGACCTGACCTGGAGTGAGCAGAAATTCAACAAGTGAGAGCATACGGAATCTCGAACCTCTTGAGCTGCATCGTAATCAAAGACCCATTTAAGAAACGCAAAACTCATAAATTCTGCATCCTTGTCCCCAACAGCCTCCTCAAAGGATCCAGCCTGTGGCTTTTTTTCCGATGGCGGTCCGGAAGCCTTTGAAATCATCGCCGTGTTCCATCTTGAGTACTCTTGGATACGCTCGACACGAGGTTTGCGGATAGCCTGCCACGTTTGGCTGATCTTCGGTATTTGTTGTGCACAGTTTGCAGTTCGCATGACGAGTTCGTCGAGAACTGCAATATCTTCTACAATCTGGGAAAAGCCTTGCCCAACAGAGGGATGCATGGCGTGAGCCGAGTCGCCCAGCAGCACCAGCCGTCCTCCTTTGCTGACATAGCTCGGCAGTTCTGGTAGCTCTGCAATTTTCCACCGGTCGCATGAGGAAGCCATCTGGGCTGCTGCGGTGACATCGCTACAGCTCTCCGCAAACGCTGCTTGGACGTGGCTGATGTCGCCGTTCTCGTCCCACAACTGTCGCTGGTCCGGGTTCGACTGCCGAGTGTGGTACAGGAAGTGCACACAGCGCCCCCTCTTGTTGTACCGACTGACAGCGAATACGTCGCGGTCTATCCAGATGTTTGAACAAACATCTTCTGTGAGGCGACTCGTGCTCTCACCTGCCGCTTTGACGGCCTCTTCGCTGAGCTTGAAGCCATAAGCCGTGATGTCGCTAACAATAGGCTCGATAATGCTTCCGAAACCGGCCAGGACTGCTGGGCGAAGCCGGGAATGGATGCCGTCGGCGACAAGCACCAAGTCTCCATGTATCCTGGTATTGTCCGTCAAGACCACATGAGCTTCAGTTTCCGTCTCGCCCACATCAGTGACTGCAGCACCGTATGTGAGGTCAACTCCAACTTCGCAGCACTTTGCGTACAGCAACTGGATCAGTTCCTCTCGTGTGGTCCCCCAGTGGACAAAATCTTTCTCATCTCCAGCAGCCATTGTCTGCGCCAGGAATTCGCCACTTTTCAGGTCTCGGATGGCAATTTTGGATGTCCTGTTTGCCAAGGCTTCCATCTCGGCTTCCAGACCCCAACTCTTGAATACCCGAGAGGCCCCGGGACGCGTGCTCAAGCTTCCGCCTCTCGGCAGCAGTGCTGGGGCTTGTTCGAGAACGCGAACCTCATGACCTCGTCTGCCAAAGCAAAATGCGGCAGCAAGCCCCCCAAGTCCTGCTCCTACTATGATGATTTTCATGCTTCTTCCGTGGTCGTTTTTATGAGGCGTGAGTGTGACCGCGAGCCTAAGCGGGATAACCGGACACTGGCGACCTTTATGCACCAGAAGCACCATTTCTTCGCCTACTCTATTGCGGAATGGATTACAAATCGTAGTGCAGTTTCCCCATTCGAAGCAGGGCAATTCTGGTGAGACATAAGCACTACTGCCACAAGGATCTGGAACGAGGTGTGCGGGGGCGGTAAGACCACAACATGTCGGCATTTCTTTGATTCTATAAGATTAGGCGCATATTAACATTTAACATTATGAAGGGAACCAATATCACGCAGTCTTCCGAAAGGTTGACAGCTTAGGCATAATCCCTATTAGCTCAGTATCCTTAAAGTTAGGTTCTGGCAGCCTCAGCCACAACTCTAGGCTGCTTAGTCCAGACTCAGGTTGCCCCGCTAAAAGTTCCGATCTAAAAGCGGAAGTGAATTTGGTGAGATGGTTTTTTACCACGCACTCTATGGCCAATTACAGCGTTCAAATAAGGTCAACCGCCATTGTAGGCCATGCTGCATTGGTGGGCAGGTAATGCCAACATGCTTTATACATTGCACTATCGTGTAGAAATGCGAGGACTGTAGCGTACAACATGCATACCAATTGCTTTAACTACTGAATCGTGCTGCCAAGGCGCCGTTCCGGTGTGGGACGGCATTTTCCGGCCTTATAACTCGGAACTTTGTTTTCATCTACGACCCGAGACGGGAAGGGCTGAGTGGCTTGCGAATCCCCACGAAGAGCCAGGGACTACGGCATGGCGCAAGACGGTAATATCCACCAGTTGGTGGGTCAGAGGTTTCTCGGCAACTAATGTTCCCAAGTTCCGCTTACATAACTTTCGGGTTCTTCCAAGGCCCGCTACGTACCGAGGGAGTGAACGCAACCAGTTCAAGGGGACGATATCTCGTAGGAACATAAATGCGGCAGATCACCTTCGAAGATAAATGGTTCTTCTTTCTTCATGTCTAGATTCTCTTAGACTTATCATCACTGCTTCTCTTTACACTCTCAAATAAGATGGGGACCAACAGCGACTTCAAGGTCGTCATTGTAGGCGGCGGCATTGCGGGTCTAGCATTAGCCAATATGTTGGAAAAGTTCGAGCTCGCCTATGTTCTCCTGGAAAAACATTCTTCTATTGCTCCGGCGGTTGGAGCAAGCATCGGCATGTTTCCTAATGGTTTACGAATTTTGGACCAGCTGGGTTGTTTCAAGCCAATTCAAGATGTTTTTGGCAACAAGATTCCTTACAGCCATTCTCATCAGCGCGACGTTACCGGCAAGGTCACATATTCCATGGGCAACTTCTTCAGCCATCTAGAGAAGAGGTAAGTGGGTTAAGACAGCAGATTACTGAATCGTGATCGCTTACTATTGCAGGCACGGATACGGATTGTACTTCTTTGATCGCCAGAGATTGTTGCAAATATTGTATGACAACCTTCACAACAAAGGAAACATCTTGCTCAACAAGAAAGTGACTGGAGTTGATCTGATCGACGGAGGTGTCGATGTCAAATGCGCTGATGATTCGGTCACTTCCGGCAGTCTCGTTGTTGGCGCTGACGGCGTCCACAGCGCTGTTCGAGAGGCGATGATGAGTCTGGGAAACAAATTGCAACCAGGCTATTTCGACGCGAGTGAGCCCGAATCAGTACCTTGCTTTTACATATGCAGCTTTGGAATCGCTCAGCATGTCCCCGGTTGGGTCACGGGCGAGCAGCACATGGTAGGAGGGAAGGGACGATCCCAGCTTGTCGCATCCGGGCCAGACGACCGGGTCTATTGGTTTATGTTTGAAAAGCTCCCAGAGGCCAGGTACGGCAAGGACATCCCAAGTTACACGAAAGACGACGAAGCTGCGTTCGTAGAACGTAACTACAACGTCCCCATCACTACCAAGATCACCTTCGGACAGGTGTATGACAAGCGGCTAAGCTCAACTTTAACGCCTCTTCATGAGATCGTCTACAAGAAATGGTTTTTCAATAGGATTATAACTCTGGGCGACTCTGTTCATAAGGTACGATGCACCTGGTTTTTCTGATTCTCCTTAAATTGTCTGCTTACTATCGGCTTGTTTTCACTAACTTGTACCAGCCAAACCCCATCGGTGGTCAGGGTGGGAATGGAGCAATCGAATCGTGTGCCGAATTGATCAATGCCATTCTGCGCACAAAAGACCGCCGAGATGGCAGTCTAGAGAATCTAACGGATGCGGAGATGAAGAGGATCTTTGAAGAAACCCAGTCAGCCAGATACGACCGTGCCAAGTTGATTGTCCAGAAGGCCCACGATTCGCAAGCACTCTTTGCTTCTGAAAACGAGCTGGTTTCTCTCGTTTCGAAACACATTGCTCCTCCCGGCGGAGATGAAGGAATCTACCGGTTGTTGGGCTCCAATTTTGTAGATGGTGCCAAAATTGAGAAGCTCCCGGTTCCTCGTCGACCACGGGTCATTCCTTTTTCTGACGAGCTTCCAGCTACACCCGTCGACAGCAAGATTCGCAGCGCCGTACGCAAAGCCTTCATTGGCGGCATGGGGGCTATTCTCATCATCAGTCTAAAGTTATTCCGGCCGCCCTTCGAAGAACTGGATGTTTTAGCCAGTTCAATGAAGTGGCTTGGCGACAGTGCCATCAACAACTTCTTCCGCACCGTTGTCGGGATGTTAAAACTGCCGGTGCAAGATGTCAATCCTTCAGCCCAAATTCACCTCTGGAACTTTCTACCTCAGCTCATTTCACCATTGGTGATTTATAATATCGAGGGATCTCGCAGAGCTCACCAAGGGAGCCCCTTGTCTCTGCCCTCAATCTTCTCGGTACTCATACTGAGCGGGATGAGCCGGGTCGCCCCAGTTCATGCAATTCTGAGCGCCTTCTTCTCGGCAGAATCGCCCGCTGCCCGAGCGGTGCCGCTCGAATTGGCCAAGTCTTTGATACCGGCAGTCACCTTGGGCTTCGTAATCCCAACCGTCATGTCGCTTTTGCCAAATCCTAATATCGGGGCTTGGCATGCATGGCTTGGTGTTTGGCAATTTGCTCCATGTTTGTTCAGCTTTCTCACATCAGTCATCTCAAAGATTCTGAAGAAACGTGAGAGCATCCGTCAGCGTAATGGGTCTTCTGAAATGAAGGAGCACTCTGAGAAGAGTGGCAGCTTGGACCGATATCGAAACGATGATATCCCATTACTCAAGACTGTCTATACTTACGCCTTTGCAATTCAAGCCACGGCTCACGTTGCTTCTGTCGCGTATGCCTGGCATCATCCCGAAATCAATCTGGCTAGCTTCATTGGATTCCCCAATGCTTTCCGCACTGATTGGAATTTTCCTAATTTGTTTGACAAGTTATACGCGTTCTTCAAGTATGAAAAGACACTTGCAGTGACTGCGGTTGTTAGTAGCAACCTTTACTCCATCTGGAGCCTGCGGAGCTTGGGCTACATAAGAACAAATGAGGCAATCAGAGCCATTGCCGGAGTTATCATAGGACAGTTCGCCGTTGGATCAGGTGCTACGTGGGCTGGCTTGTGGTACTGGCGGGAGGATAAGCTGGCCAGTCTAAGTAGAGCCTGAGTTTTTGAACAAACATTCTGTGATTTCAAAAAAACCTGTATCTAAGTAAAAGAGCTTTACTTCCCCAGTAGCAGGACAAGCACGAATTTTACATGTTCTTGTTACCAAATTCAAGCTTCTTCTACGATCACATGATTGCACGCTGTTTGGCTTTATAGCCGGTCGGTAGGGTGTGATGTTTGGTCACAACATTAATACTTAGCAAAGCATTGAGTAGTTGGGGGGGGAAAAGGGAAATTTGAGGATATCAAGTAGCGAAATGGGCACCAATTGCCTCGACAGTCGTACTTATGACATCTTATGATGACCCTTCTGTAGTCGTACCACATGGACATCGAGAACAAACGAAAACTCTTTGCGTTGTAATACCTTACAGTAGCGAGTCAGGTGTAAGGACTAGCAGTCATATACTGAGCGTTGAAATTGACGCCACAAATAGCATCGACACCTGGTCTGCAAAACACAAAATTCCCTTCGCGCATGCATTACTTCTACGTATGGCCATGGATCTCATACGCCAGATGCATATGTCGAAGTTGCTGCCAGAGCTGAAGCACCTCTTCCCAATGCTTCAGGTAAAGGAGGGGAGAACATTCACACCAGGTAGCGCATCCAGTTCTGTCGCTCATATCGCAGAGTACGCCAACAGGCGATAAAACCACAAAGGGTATGCCCAATGTCAGCCAATTGAAGGGGCGTTGTGAGCGTGCACAAAAGATTTTACACCAGCTCGCGGACAGACAGAGGAAAAATCAGACAGCAAGCTCCGTCAACGATGAGAATTGTTGCGAGATAATTGTTCGCTCCGTTTTCAGTATGCTTGGTATTTTTGTATTTATACTGTTTCCTAACGACCCGTCGCATTAAGTATGCCAAGAGGAAGATATGTAGACTTGTATGTGGGCCTGTTCATTTCCGCTTGTTAATCTATCACATTGTCTCGAAGGTTAAACAGCGCCGCCAGAACCTCGGCCGTGTTACTTCTCAGGCCGGAGTGATAAATTGCGTTCGTCTCCCATGTCTTGACACCCTTGACAAGACGTGCGGTCTCCTTTGCATACTCGTAGTCGACATACAAGTCATCGATGTATGAAGCAGCATAGACGGGGACCTCATTCCTCGCAAGCTGCTTCTTATCGTAAATGTGTGTCCAATCGTCCACGGCAGCGAGCTTGTTAGCAACTCCCTTCAAAGGGATAAGCTCAGGGTACGTGTCGAAAAAGAAGGGGAAAATATTCTCTCCAGCGAAAAGCAAGGGCTCGCTGGAATTGGACGAGACAGAGCTATTCGAAGACAGCCAAGAGAACAGGCCAAGGTCTCTGGCAACTCGGTCAGAGGCCCAGTTCGATACATCATTCGGCCCATCGCAATAGATTGCCTCGTGAAGGATTGCGTAGATGATGTTGGTGTCGAAAGTGGTGAAGGTTTCCAGTGGGGCGAGAGATGCTCTAGAGAGGAAACCGAACTGGTCTAATGACATTTTCAGGTTCAGGATGGTATTGTGAACCGAATCAAAACCGCCGGCGCCGCCAAAGTCAATACCAAGCGTCATGAGGCGTGGAACTGTGAGGCTACCACCAGCAGGGAGGTCGACGCTACCACCTTGACTGTCGATGTAGCTGGCAACCTGACGAACATTTCGGATGTCCTCGGGGAACTTCTTATAGTAGGCCTCATTGCGCTTCACAACTCGTGGATACAAGGACTCGTATACCTGCTGCGCTGACTTTCCGACGGGGGCCAAACCTCCAGTAAGAAAAACCTCTCTCAAACCTTCAGGGTGAAGGGAGAGGTAGCTGAGGCTAACAAATCCACCGTAAGATTGGCCGAAAATTGACCATTTCGCTTGATTTTCCGACAAGCCTCTAGTCAAGGCCTTCCGGACAGACTCACAATCGCGCACTGTATTGTCCTGGCGCATAAGCCGGAGATACTCGACTTGAGCATCCTCGCCACCGTCCAGCTGGTTCAACATATTGGTTGACACGGGGGTGCTGTAACCAGTGCCGCGGTGGTCCAGATAGAGGACCTGGTAGCCGCGCTCCAGAGCGGTGCTCGTTAAAGGGTGGTTCTGAGGCTCACGGTTGCCAAATCCTGGGCCTCCCTCGAGGTACACCATGTAAGGCAAAGTGGATCCCTCGTCACCGTCGTCGGATGGCACGATAGGAACCTCATATCCAGTGACAGAACGACCGAATAGGGTGATGGTTTCGCCCTCCGGGTCATCGTAATCCAACGGCACCTTGAATAAGTGTTCGGTGACGCGCAGTGGGCCCGGGACAATATGGACCTTACTGCTGACGATCTCAGCCGCAGGGATAGTCTGAGCGGCGGCCGCCACCGCAACAGTAAGGGAGAGCAGGATGGGTAGGCACGAGACCATCTTAGCGATTGCAGACATGACCAAGGCTATGGCTCTCGGTATGACAAGAAAGTAAGCGGTCGAAGATGCACGGCAGCAAGGGATATATATACCTTGTCGGAGCGGGGAAATGTATGGGGCCCGTATTAAACAGTCATCCCCTCATCCGTGCAAAAGTGCAGCCAAGATCTGAGCCAAGGTCCCAGCCCCCTCACTCCCCCTGTTTGGCGCATGTTAAGAGATAAAGGAACAATAAACTGGAGATTCGCCCAATGGTCTTTCTTTTTGTTTTTCCTCTCTTCCCTCTCTTCTTCTTGGCGCCGAAAGCGCCAATGTAATTGGCGGTAACAGACTTTACCTTCCTCAAGGAGTCAAGTCGGGTAGCCGGCTAGGATCTTGGATGCAATAAGCACTAATTTACTACAATGACGGCATTGAAAAAATTCTTTCTAAGTGACTTGATGATGCAGACGTCTCCCAGAACCTCCAGCTCGGTGCATGAACATCAAGTCTTGCCCTAAGTAGCTCGCTTTAGACAACTATCAAGAGTTTTTGTTTCATACCGGTGTCTCCCTATGTTGGCTGTAGCTCAGGACATTGCGAGACGCTGTCATTCTTCGCAACCATCCGAGATATATGACATTAGAACGCAGACGACAGGTAACATTCACATTTCTAAACCCAGTCAATGGAGGATGTAAGCTCAAGTTAAGCTAGCTACAAGAACAGATCTTCCGTGCTATTACCTTTCACAATTGCTATAAAATACACGAAGTATTAGAAGTTACAGAATCGTTCGATCATAAATCTTTAAATTCACCTGTACACATGACTTAACGAAAGCTCGAGAGTTTCTGCTTAAAAGGGCCACGCCAGTCATGGAGGTCTCTGCCTATATGATCTGCCTACAGGACAAGTCTCAAATATTTTGAACTTCCCATTATCTCCAAGCCCATTCTGATAGTCAATATTGCTGTGTAACCGGGAACATGCCTCTATTTCAACTGTGCAGTGTTCGATAGCATTTCAAGGTTTTGCTCGTTGCATTATCTTCTACAATGCACCTACTGCGGGGGTCTTGGGATAGCAACCTACCGTTCGTGTTTTCGCTCACGAGGACCACACTGGCGAGGTACGGGATTAATTCCTTGGAGGGGGTAGAAAACATAAAAAGCTGGAATGCCAAACAACGCGGCTTTGTATGCAGCCCTTGCACGAGCTTAAACGATGTCGCGGGCAGCCAGTATTAGCTTGGATTGATGAGCTTGCGAGTCGAGACAAGACCTTTCCTGATTGAAGCTGTCCCTGCTCTGCGTCTTGTCACGAAGCTCACCTTCTATTATTTTTCCATAGGGGGATTTGAGACACCACTCAATTGCGTATAATTGCTATTTTACGAATTTTCTCGTGATTGTGCCAATTTAGTAGAAACAGATGAAATGGCACACAGTATTGTTGAAGATACAAGTTCCACACTCCAAATCTCGAATCTCACGGCGTGCTCTTCCTATGCTAACCGCAACAAGGTCAAAATCCTGAAAAAAGAAAGGAAAAACACCTGAATAGTCCGAGGCTCAAGCGAATCGAATTAGTGTTTGCAATATGCCTGAGGCCTTGGCCGATTTGTGTCTACATGTCTGCATAGAGGAAGTGATAGGGCAGGTAAGACTGAAATAGAGTTCTTCGCCTTGAAGGAGCTACTAATATCTCGAACATAGTCGTAGGTTCACCACTGCCATCCTTGTTAAACTAGTCGAGTTTCCTGCCTATGCCCTCGGATCTACTGAAATTGTTTCTGTAGCTGTCTTGGAGTATCCGTGTTTCTGCAATTGGAATATTGGAACCGTTATTGGTCTGAGCCAACCACTAATTTGACCAAAACAGCTGCAATTGACGAGCTCTTAAAATTTCTTCGATCCGGGCCGCAACCTTCATCGCTCCCCATCGATCCAGAAAGTTGACTAGTCCCAAGCTAGTCTCCCTGCTGGTGGTGCATTGACGCCGTTTGTCTCAGCCGTGTTGCTCCAGCTTGGAACATCCAGCGCATTAACCAGCCATGGCTCATGAAAGAGTGAGCAGTCATTTTTGATACCACTTTGTCCCACCGTTTTGGTATTTCTCACTAATCAGGGAAAATCGGTACGAACTATTCAATCTCTAGTATTAACGAAAATAATTGTCCATGTTATCAATCATGCTTGAAAGGAAGCATGTCAAGGAGGCGCCAAATCGCAGGACACGGCACGTACCCACAGTCAAGACGCCAGCCGTGTCTCACTTAACGGTTTTCTAATCACCCCATCGAAGAGCAATTGGCGTCCGTTAGACACATGCAAAACGGTCTGTGCTCAGCGTGGAGCATGAGTCTGTAAAATGGCAACGGCGCGGGTTTTCTCGACGATCAAATGGCCGAGCGCGAGAAGAAGTCACACGTTGTTAGGCAGATTTCTTTTGATACTGGCTAACAAAAAAGCAAAGAGTTCATTCGGAATAACACTGAAAGGCCGTCCTCGTTGCCTAGTAGGCCTAGCCCCCCATTTAAGGATGCCCTCTCCTGCTGTCGCTACGCATTGGTCTCGCCGTCCGGCTGCAGACAATAGAAGAGAACAACATGGCGTTCCCCAGGCCCGATCAGCACTTCGATGCAGATGACACTTTGGGCGAATGTCATTTACAATCATGCTCATCCTCTACTAAGTCACGAAGTACGACGTATGACCGCTCACTGGTCCAATCGCCCTCCCAGTGGGGATCTCCGGAGACCTCAATCCTTGGCCCGCACAGCATCTTCGGGCTACAGACCAAGAACGACGCCGACGTGGACAGCCTAGCTCCCCTGGCAGAAGAGGAGTTTGACCCTGCCTCATTTGATCTGGTGGTGCCTGCAACAGGTTTCAACAAGTCGTATAGCCTGGAAGTACAGTCAGAACTGATGTTTTCCAACAAGCATTTGGCGGTTGTTTTTGAAAGTCCGGCGATGCTTCAACGCTTTACGAATTATCTACACACGTGGCGACAGAACTCAGTGCGTCTGGTGGATTACTACCTTAATGCCCTTAAAGCACTTAAAGCTATCGAATATGCGAATGCTCTAAGTGCGACCCTAGGGTCAATTGACGGATGTGAAACTCTCGCAGAGATGTCGGCAAAAGTCACGGCTCAGGTTCTGCAGGAAAAGGCGAGCAGAGTTTTTGAAACACTAACAAGAAACGATCTTCCTGCATTCATTACGCACACGTACGTTCAGATTGTTAGCGCTACGATGAAGAGACGGGTGGCCAATACTTTACAACCTCAGTTGCGGGAGCAGTCAGAAGGCCTGGCTGAGGTGTTTTGTTTAACGGACCCGTCACGACCAGACAACCCCATCATTTTTTCGAGCGAAGGTTTGTATATTTACTCAGCTGCGTTCTTTGATTCACGGACTGACTAGCACCAGAGTTCCATAAAACCACTCAATATGGTCTAGATCACGTACTCGGCCGCAATTGTCGATTTCTCCAGGGCCCCAAAACCAACCCTCTTAGTGTAAAGCGAATCCGTGAACACATCGAAGCGGGCAAAGAGCATTGCGAAGTCTTCCTTAATTATCGTCGAGACGGCTCTCCGTTTATGAATCTTCTGATGATCGCTCCCCTTCTCGACGCCAAAGGAACGGTTAGATATTTTATCGGTGCACAAGTCGATATCTCTGGGTTGGTGAAGTCTTGCGCTGGCTTCGAATCACTTTCAAGACTCAGGGAGCAGGAAAAGACATCACAGGGTACCGGAGTGGAGGAGAATCGGGAGACAGTGGAGGACAAATTCCGAGAATTCGTTGAGATGTTCAGCCTTTCGGAACTCAAAATGGTTCGCGAATTTGGTGGTGCACAGTATCGTATCCATCAAGAAGATGTCACGTCTGTCGAAAGAGTGTACAACTGGGACAAGCCCCGTTTGCTGATTGACGACGAGTCTGTCGCTGACCGCTCCTTCGATCTCGCTGATGACACGGCCGTTTTGCAAAGCGGCGGGCGACTGAGTGGAGTGTATGAGCACTATCTACTCGTTCGACCGTACCCAAATCTCCGTATATTATTTGCCTCGCCGTCATTGCGCGTACCAGGGATGCTACAAAGCTCTTTCATTGATCGTATCGGAGGCTCACGCACAGTCAAGGATACAATCGTACAAGCCTTCGCCGATGGAAACGGGATAACAGCCAAGGTTCACTGGGTTCTCCGTTCAGGTCGTGGAAGGCCGCGATGGATTCACTGTACACCTCTTCTGGGGCTCGGTGGAACTATTGGCGTATGGATGGTAGTGCTGGTTGACGAGGACACACTATATTAAGCAGAGATGATTGAGTAGTGTACTGAGTTGTTTGCCAAGGTTTATGTTGAGGTTCAATTCAGCTAGTTCGGCTTTTTTTGTTCTCTAAGATATGTTACATTTCCAACAACCATTGATCAGAAAATTCCATCATGTTGAGCATCATACAAATTACGAGCAGCATGCCGCAAGGATCTGAGCCTTCGGCCCCTAGACTCCTCAGTAGCTGTCCACGGCTGACGAACGAGAGAAACTGATGGGCAATAGCAAAGTCCTCATTCCTTGTTGCGATGTTATCAAGGGTGGCATTCGAAGGTGTGATGAAGACATGGGCCAATTGACCGTCGAAGAGTATTCTCGACCGAACCTGTGAGGAGAGGCGCCTCCACCCATCACAAACGATAAAGTGGGCAGTGCAGAGGGGCATATCAGTAACAGAACTTCCTCAGGGCTGAGCTAAAGATAACAATATAGGAGAGTACGAGGCCGTATGTGAAAAAATCCCGAGCTCGAAGGAAGGTAGGATAGACAGGTATAGAGGATTAAAATGGAACCATATATCGTCTGTGGCATGTAATTTTTTCGACTTCATAGGGGGGGGGATGCAAATCTACTAGCTAATTAGAAATGGATCATCAACCATACTGTTCTAACCCTGAGAATCTGCCTCGCTCTAACGCTTTAAAGGCATACAGCTACTGGTAAGAAAGCGTCTAAAGTTTGTGTTCCTGAATAAAAAAAGCAGACAGAATGGCAACACTAGAACAGACCAAGGATACTATGTGACCCGCGGACAACCCCCTGACATACGCCGCAACAACGGCGACAGAGACGGAGTTTTCGGCTTGATCGATGTAATCAACGCTTGATGATGCTTGCTTAACAATCTTTGCGAAATGAGTCAGTACCCAAGCGTGACCGTTAAATAGAATCTTGAATAGAAACCTACCTGCTGCAGCACCAAGTCACTGAAGCCCATTTCACCTAACCGCGCTGCAAGATCTGTTTTCATTGTCTCCATTGTGGCGGCACTGACGGCGGCCATGCCAATCATTGCTCCGAGGGAGCCCGTTAGCCAGATCCCACCCAAAGCAGGACCTTTGTTACCAGGACCGGCTGCTGCCTGGACGGCAACAAACAGTGCCGATTGCGCAATACCCATGCCGAGACCGCCGGGCAAGATATAAAGCGATTCCCAGAAGTTGGTGTTTCCGTGCCACCTCAGCAAAAGAAGCAAGTACGCCGTTGCGGAAACGATGGTAGCAATCACAAGGAGGTTCTTGTAGCGTCCCGTCCTAGCCATTTTTAGCAATGATATCTTGAATTAGGCACATGAGCAGGCGTGGCGAACATACCTCTTGATAGCAATACCGGCAATGATGGCACCGACAGCATTTCCTGCAACGGCAGGGAAAAGATGAGCACCTGCAACGGTATTGGAGACTCTTTGCGTAACCTGAAAGTAAAGTGGCACCGCAAACATAAGACCCAGTTGAGCACCGACCTGGGCAACGGAGAGAATGTACGCCAGGACAATGTCGCGATTCTGAAAAAGGCTCAGGGGGAAGATAGGTTCCTTTGCCCACCACTCCTCTGTTGCAGCAAAGAGAAATCCAAAGACTATGCCTGAAGCTAGCAGAATGAATATGAGGGGATGGGTCCATGGTACTTTGATGCCACCAATCTGCAAAGGCACAAGAAAAGCTAATATTGTCAATGCCAAGAACAAAGCACCCAGGAAGTCAATTCTGGCAAGCGATGTGCCTTGGTGCTTTACAGTTTCTGCATTTCCCCGCAGTGGAGGCTGAGGTTGTTGCGATGCATGCGTGGTCCCGGGAAGGAACAGCGCCGAAAGAACGATGGCGAGCAGAAAGATGGGCACTTGTCCCAAGAATGACCAACGCCAGCCGATGGTGTCAGCTAAGAAACCCCCCACAGGCCCGCCGAGACTTCGACCAGTTGTCGCAGCGAGATTGAGTCCGGACTGCCAAGTTGCTGCATCGCGGATGGGTACTAGGTCTATAACGTATCAGCTATTGAAGTTGTTCGAATTCATCTCGCGAAACTCACCTGTGATGAGGAGCATGGCAAGAACGTTGAGTGCAGAACCGCCACAGCCTGACACGACTCTGCCAAGGATGACTTGACCCATTGACCAACCAACACCCACGAATGCACTGATAAAGGTAGTTTAGTGTTTGCTGAACTAAGTTGCAACAGCATTGAACTCACCAACCGATAGCGAACAGGGCATATGCGACGATGAGAAGGGCACGCCGACCATATATGTCACTCAACTTGCCGTACTATAGGAAGATGGTCAAACGTGGTTCTTTTACAGTCAGGAGCTATGTCAAGTCTCACCATGGCCTGTGTAGCGGCACCCGCAAGGTTGAATGCGACGAAAAGCCAACTCGACTCAGAAAGAGCATTGAACTCAGAGGCAATAGTCGGATGGGTAGCAAGCACCAGAGAACCATCTGCATTGGAGGTAAAAGACCCTACTAGCAGAATCATGACCACCCTGAGAACAGTTGCCTTAGCTTTCCCTTGCCCGCTGCCTTCTGCTCTATCAATCGGTAGAGTCGCAGCCGCAGCTTCAGGTGTGCCATCTACTGTTCAAAGATTTAGCGAAGTTTACTGAGGAACGGCATCACGCAGGCGGCCGCGCTGCCTTTGCCAGTTGGCAACATAAGAGAATCTTACAAGCTGAAGAAGATGACGATGGAGATTGCTGACTGGTACCCAAGAGCGCTGTGTTCTCGTTGGGCGATGGTGCTTCTGGGTCTGGAGACCGGTGCGGAGTAGCTGGGCGAGACATGCTGGGTAGTGAGGATCACATGAAGGTGTGAGGAGACGTGTTGGAAAAGACTACGATAATAAGCGGCACGAAAAGAAGTTCACTCAGCTGCAAGGCAGTGAACCAGGACGTGATCTTTTTGGCACGTTACCCCCCTCGGAAAAGTGGGCAAAACCCCTTTGCCAACATTATGGGTCTGGGGAATTGTAATAACCGATAGTCTCGATTGCACCATATCGCGTCATCGCCATTTTGCGGTTCGTCGGGGAACGCCAAGCCACCGCCCGAGAACTAAAAACTACCATCCAGTATCCGTTCTCTGCGCTATTTTATTCCCTGCCAGGAGCTGTAGTGTTCAGTCTTGTTTGCCACAGCTCGTGAAAAGCTAGACTCCTATGGACAGACACTACCTAGTAATGGATACAAGGCACATGTCGACAATCGCTTTGTTCGGTAGCCTCTGGGATGAATTAATTAAGCGTAGAGGCTGAGCTTTGCAGCACCCTCTGGAGATAAGAAACCATGCACTTGTAGCATCCGCTTCCCTGTGAGCCTCAAAGATTGGCTGACGATTGGTGAGGTAAGCGATATCGGATGCATGGCCAGATTTGCTGAATGCAGGGATCCGGACCGAAGTCGCTCGTTTTATGTGAAGTTTAGTTTCGGTCGCTTATTGGTCGACGATCCGGATCAGACAAGCGACTGTTTTCTGCAACGCAGGACTATTGCCTACGATTGTCCTGGGCGGGATGTTAAAACCCACCTCGCTCTCCAATTTAAAGCCATGTATTCCACAAGGGAACTCCGCTCTAGCCCAATTGCCAGCTCTCGGTGTTAAGGATATGGCACTCGGATATGGCACTCGACACACCATCCGAAAAAGCTTGCAGCTGCTTCATCAGATTGCGATGCCAAGACGGCCCCAAAATTCCAAGGTCTCCGTGGGGATCCAATTCCTTGCATGCAATTGTCTGCATGACGCTCTTGAATGCCTTATTAACCAGCAACAGGACGTCCAGCCTGACCACGATTGGCCACAGAAGTAGCCTAGCAGGGTAGCAGGCGCCTGCTCGTCTGTCTGCACTGGATGCCTCAACTGGACAGAAACGGTGTCAGATGATCAGTCACTGCTATCATTCTCACACTGTGAAACTCTTGTGTTGACTTTTACGGATACGAAGATTCATTACGGGCTGCTCGTAAAGCTCATGCCCGAGGGAGTAATGTAACTCGTAATTTGAGCCAATGGCACGGAGAGACTTGACCATATTCTTATTGAGAAACAACATTTCTTCACCGTGATCATGATACCCAAACTTCCCCTCAAAGCCAGCCATGTCACAGATGTCGGCATTGACATGCTCGTGGAGAATTGGTTTTTTACTACTCCCGTTCTTCTCGCGTTGAACAATGCCATCAAAATTAGCCTTCAGATAAATCCCCTTCTCATCCGGCTGGGCACATCTCACTCGCTCAAGGAGTCCAGTAGGGTAGTTTGGGCTATCATGTCAACCCTAATCTTGACTCCTTTTTCACATTACGAAAGTGTGGCTCCCGATCCAGTCCGCCTACATACAGTCTCTACGGCAATTTACAATATTTGCGTGCATGCTGGTAGTACCATGGACTCCGATGGCAACAGCACGACATCCGCGCCGTAATGGAAGTTTGACATGACTTGCTCACAGCGCCGATGTCCATCGCGGGAATCATGTTCCATTATTAATGGAGAAATTCCTTTCGTGACAAACTGAAACATGCTAGAGGACAAAAATTACTGACTCAATGAACCATTGCAACAAGTCCTTGCCCAAACAGTCGTTCTAAAGTGTACTGTGAGCGAGCCTTGTTTTGAACCTCAAAGGAGGACTCTAAGAAGATTGTTGCTCCACAATTCTTATTATTATTATTTTTTTTTTCTTTTTTCAAAAAAAGCCCTGATAATTCTGGACTAAGGTATTTGCAAGCTTTTTATCTCCCATGGCTCCACCTATTTATCCTGATTAGCACATTCTAGGGGCTACAAATGTATTAAAGGCGAAATGTACGGCCAAGCATGTCTTCAAAGAGTATGCTATCAGTTGGTAAGGACAGTAGACTTCTGGGTATGTTTTCGCAGGCCCTCTTCATCACGAATGTAAATCCTTTCAAAAAGTGGACTATTTTCATCTATTGGTCCTGTCCGTTTCCATCAGGTTAACTTCTTACATGATTAAATGAAAAAGAAAACATAAATATGCAGCCTTTAAGAATTGCTTGCAAACTTTGTATGGTTGTAGTCTGAAGTTGTGAGTATAAGAACTTGTAATATTTCTAAGGGTTACCTACTAGTCCCTGGGAATTAAATAGCTCACTGTAGATACACAATATTAGCTATAGGTAATAGCGATTATTGCAACGAGTCTATTAAACAGTACATGGTCAGGAGACTTCGCGTGTGACCAAGATGATTCTGAAGACCATCGAGCACCCGTTCAAGGTCTTTCAATGCACCTTTATGAAAGAAATATGTATATTTCTTTCTTTGTTTCCGACCATTTTTCGCTGTTGTCACCGGGCCAGGGTTTATAACTGAAGTAGAACCTTTTACATTAACAAGAGATCTCCTACCGAACTTTCGGTGATCACATACTTTTCCTGGAGCATTTTTCCAGATATTCCTTCAGTTTCAATAATCCATCCCTCGACCGCAATATCGACTGATGCACAATATGAACAGTGTTACCTTTGAGGGTTAAACCCCTGAGTGCTGTGCACCTGCTCAAGAATCGCTTCGACTGTGTGTCAGAAAGTTTGAAGAGTCGGGACCCTTTCTTCAAGAGCTTGGATGTCTTCTCCGTAGCTCTTTACAGCTGAGATATATGTAGCCAAGCCCTGGAATACCGAAAGACCAAGCGAAATGAGTCCAGCAGCCCTCACTTGCGATGGAGAAAGGATCCGACATAATGCCTAATCCCGAGGCACTAGATAGACTGAGATGACCTGCGACCTCGATCTTCCCCTTTCTCAGCAGAGAACGACTATCTTCTATCTGCCAAGAACGGGCATTTAAAAAAGCGAACCCCGCTTCAGGCAGCAATGAACAGCTAGAATTTGACGGTCTACCCTATACTAAGGTCCAAGTGTGGTCGTACTAGGTGCAACTCCGTATTTGTGCAGTGCTAATTGCGAGAACCTTGCCTAAGCGTCAAATTGACTTGCATGGCAGCACAGAAGACTAGTCGAATTCTCGGCAGAAGAGACTGGTCGGTACGCCACCATGAGTCATTGCTGGGGCCGCCCAGACACGTCCAAGCCGGCAATAATTAAAAGATACAACCTCGGGACTTATGAGAATGCAATTTGATGCGATGAGATATCATCCTTTTTCCGGGAAGCCATAAAGTTTTGCAGAAAAGTGAAGTACTTTTGCCTGTGGATCGGAACGCTCTGTATTGTCCAAGAATGGAAGGAGATTGGGTGAGTGAATCTCTGACAATGACAGAAGTCTATTCGAGTGGATATTTAGCCACAGCAGTGCTAGACAGCAGTCATAACCAATGCCCGGATCCGTGGTCGATATATCTTGACGCTATTTAGCGACGGCCAATGACAGCGTATGACTTACCGTCGCCCCTGCCGGATCGCCCTGGCCATGTCCGGCCGTCCCACCACCAATATCATAACCACCAATATCATAATTACGTTCATCATGTTCGCACTTTAGGGTCGAGAGATACAGACCCCTTTGATGAAAGGAGCATGGGCCATGTAGGAGCTTTTTGTTGCGCGACGAACCATATACGTGTGCGCCTCGGAGTTAGTCTGGGAGTGTAAATCACGATCTGCTGCAGATTATCGCATATTTTATAAGCCTACATACCCTCCTTTCCAGTGCGTAAAAGAGAGTTCCCCACTAAACTATCTCTTGAAAAAAATATTCATCAGGCCCGATGGAAGAGCCTATTTGCAGTCATGAGATCACGACTTTTGGATGGAGATGGGTGTCTCCTGCTCATGCGTACGGTTAGGAAAGCTATTAGATCGATCTATTGCATTTCCAGGGCTTACCGAGGCTGTCCAGATAGCGACTGGCGGACTTGCCTGTTTGGCATATGGAGGCAAGATCTGCCGCGAGTACTCTTTCATGGACTCCTGAGCCGACAACCAGCTTGGAAGCTCCCAGGTTAGCGGGAGTGCCTACATGATCGTGAATGTCACTGGTTTTAGAAGACACGTGTTCTTTCGACTTTGGGAATGCCCTTCCCTACGGCTTCTTACAAGACTCAAATGTTCTGTCGTTGATTTCGGGAGCTCGGATGATGGGTCTGCTTTGCTTACATTGCAAAGCCGCTTCGTCACAGCTTGAATCCAGTGGTGGACTAGCAGTGACTCACCAACCATGTTTCTCACAGTCCGGCATGACGCGAAGCCTGACCAACGGCACCGCGTTGTCCTTTTTGCTGATCGTCGATCACTTGGGGAGGATTCCCTGCCAAAATCCAGGACACTGAATGCCTGCTCTTAGGAACAACCAATGACACTGCATTTCAGTGGTTCTTGGCGTAAGAAAACGTAAGGTTAAGTAAAGGTACCAGCACATCGGAATGACTGCCTTCCAGGTTAAGTCTGATGATGTGTCTCAACCGGCGGATTTCTCCACCGATTCTCCCAGAGAGTTCAAAATGACCTGACACCACGATCAATCACATTCGTTAGGGAAACAGCTCGCAATCTCGTCAGATCTGCCCAGCTCTTGCTGTCGGTTTCGTGTATAGAAGAGGGCTGTATACTGCTAGAGGTTTTATTTCAGTGTACATCACTTCAATCTAATACAAAAATTGTATGAATGGTCGCTGTCAAGCACACAAACTTTTAATGTACAGTATTGATTTGAGGCAGTCATTTTGCAAAGTTCACGGCCACCGGAAGCAAATTGAGCCCGTGGTAACAAGATTGTTTGCGGAGTATGAGATAAGATTGCTGCAGAATTTTCATATCTTTTCCGGAGTTGGCGGAGTTTGCTATCTTTAATATCTGACGACCGGCCGGACTTAATAATCCGCTACGCCTTTTAGTGCGCCGTGCAGTGAGCAAGGCTGAGAATTGGAGGGTCCGTTAGTGGCGGAGTTGCATCTAGGGTTCGATCTTGTCAGACGCTTCCCCGTTTGCGCTTAGTGTGTCGGACTGCCAGGAATGCGACAGTCCGCAAGGGGGTGGATAGGAGGTGGATATCCTTCAAGGTAGTGGGGAAGTAATCATAACATCCTGCGCGCTCAAGGCGTAATTTGGCTGTGTCATTGCGGACTTGCTCTGTAACAAGGATGGGCCGCGCAACGCAAGGCTACTAGACCCTGAAGCCTCCGTAAGATCCGACAGCCGGGCGGACTTCACAAACACACAATCAGAGTCTAGCTCAGGTTCTTTTTGCGGGAGTGGATTTCTTCTCCTCTTCACGGGTTGACTTCATCGGATTTAACTAGACCCTTAAACAATGTTCTGGCTCAATATTAATACTGAATTAGCTCCCTCGTTATCTCAATTCCAAGCTTCTTGATCAACTACTTACCAGTCATCCAGCAACCCCCAATTCTTAACCCAAGGGTACACACATCCAACATTCCTATTTGATACCCCACTGTTAGCAAAACAAGAACGAAAAGGAGTGCCGACGGCCTCCTAAAGCATCATCATGCCTGACGCCATGGGCAGTCTGGCTAGTGAGAATGCCTCCGTCACCACAAAGGAAGGTGGAATTACGACTGCAACATCCGTAACGGGCTCTTCCAGAGATGAGATGGAAGAAAAAGATAGAGAAACCCTAGTCGCTTCAGGGGATAGCGACGACAACGATAACACAGCTGAACTAGAACGACGGACTTCGATCGTCCAATCCCTGGCGCGCACCTACTCAGAAGCGAACGGCATCAATGGCAATCCTTTCCTGGCTACAGGCGACTCAGCCCTGAATCCAAACTCGACCAGTTTCTCGGGTCGTGCATGGGCTAAGGCCCTGGTTAATCTAGTCTCGGGCAGCGGCGTATCGTTCCGGACTGCCGGTGTCGCGTTCCAGAACCTGAACGTGTACGGCTATGGCCATTCCACTGACTACCAAAAAGACGTGTTCAACATCTGGCTGAGCGCCGCCAATCTTCTAACCAGAGTAACTGGCCAGAAGAAGACACGCATTGATATCCTGCGAAACTTCGATGGCATTGTCCGAAAGGGTGAAATGCTTGTCGTTCTTGGACCTCCGGGCTCTGGCTGTTCCACATTTCTCAAGACTGTTGCCGGCGAAACGAACGGCATATGGGTGGATGATAGCTCCTACCTCAACTATCAAGGTCCGTCCAGTACTCACATCTTTCTGCTACTAAGAAGAAAAGTAGCTGACAAGTATACAGGAATATCGCCCGAAGAAATACATTCAGATCATCGAGGAGAAGCTATCTATACCGCAGAGGTCGACGTTCATTTCCCCATGTTATCTGTCGGCGATACCTTGACCTTTGCGTCTCGCGCCCGTCGCCCTCGAACCCTGCCCGAAGGCATACAGCCAGATACCTTTGCCAACCATTTACGGGATGTTGTCATGGCTCTGTTCGGAATCTCACATACTGTTGATACTCCCGTCGGTAACGATTTTATTAGAGGTGTATCAGGCGGCGAACGGAAGCGTGTTACCATTGCCGAGGCTGCGCTTTCGGGTGCACCATTGCAATGCTGGGACAATAGTACACGAGGCCTCGATTCCGCGAATGCTATCGAGTTCTGCCGAACCTTGAGGCTTCAAGCAGACATGTTTAACAACAGCGCCTGCGTATCAATCTACCAAGCGCCCCAGAGCGCGTATGATTTGTTTGACAAGGTCACTGTTCTCTATGAAGGCCGACAAATCTTCTTCGGTCCAGCAACAACAGCACGACAGTACTTTATTGACCTTGGCTTTGAGTTTCCTCTACGCTCCACTACGCCTGACTTCCTTACGTCTATGACCAGTCCTCAGGAAAGAATCATCCGCAAGGGCTGGGAAGGCAGGGCCCCCCAAACCCCCGATGACTTCGCTGCTGCTTGGAGAGCTAGTCCTCACTACCGTGCCCTGCAAGCTGAGATTGAGGAGTACAAGCAGGCCCACCCCTTGGGTGGAGTGGATGCCGAAGTTTTCCGGGCGTCCAAGAGAGCTCAGCAAGCTAGGGGACAGAGAGCCAAGTCACCCTACACCCTCTCCTACCTACAGCAGATTGACCTTACCATGTGGCGAGGCTGGAAGCGTCTAATTGGCGACCCCAGCATTACTCTCAGTTCACTTTTCGGAAATGTCATCATGGGACTTATCATTTCCAGTGTTTTTTACAACCTTCAGGAAACAACAGACAGCTTCTTCCAACGAGGGTCCCTTCTTTTCTTTGCTATGCTCATGAATGGGTTTTCAAGTATCCTTGAGGTATGTTAATCCAGCACTTGCCGGACGGTGGTATACTAACGGATTTCTAGATTAATACCCTTTATGCTCAACGTCCAATTGTCGAGAAACATGCAAGATATGCCTTGTATCATCCTTCTGCAGAGGCATTCGCTTCCATGGCATGCGATTTACCTTACAAGATTCTCAACACAATCATCTTCAACCTGATCCTATACTTCATGACGAATTTGAACCGAACACCAGGGGCCTTCTTCTTCTTCCTTCTTATCTCATTCTTCACTGTCCTTACGATGTCTATGCTCTTCCGTACCATCGCATCACTATCTCGATCTTTGGCTGGGGCCATGGTCCCCGCAGCCATTATCATCTTGTCCTTGGTCATGTTTACGGGCTTTGTCATCCCGATCGACTATATGCTGAGTTGGTGTCGATGGATCAACTACATCAACCCACTGGCGTATGCCTTCGATGCCCTGATGGCGAATGAGTTCCATGGCCGCAACTTCCATTGCAATCAACTGGTTCCGGACCCCAGAATTGCGGCGTATGCGAATGTCGGTAGCAGCAACATTGTGTGTAGTGCCATTGGGTCAGTGCCCGGTCTGGACACTGTGAATGGTGATGCATACGTTGGCTCGGCTTTCAGTTATGAATGGGGAAATCGCTGGCGAAACTTTGGCATTGTTGTTGCCTTCATGATCTTCTTTTTGGGTACGTACTTGGTCGCCGCCGAACTTGTATCTGAGAAGAAGTCGAAGGGTGAGGTGCTTGTTTTCCGCCGTGGACAAAAGCCTGCCATCTTCAAGGAAAAACACATCGACGACCCCGAAGATATTCGAGTCGGTCCTGTTACTACTATTGATCGCAACCGTGGTAACGGTAGTGGTGTCATCGAGGAGCAGAAATCAGTCTTCCATTGGAACAACGTCAGTTATGACGTCCAACTGAAGGGAGAAACAAAGCGAATTCTAGATAATGTGGATGGTTGGGTCAAGCCCGGAACCCTTACTGCACTAATGGGCGTGTCAGGTGCGGGCAAAACGACACTTCTGGATGTATTGGCCGACCGAAAGTCTGTTGGTGTTATTACAGGAGACATGCTTGTGGACGGTTATAGTCGCGATGCCTCCTTCCAACGGAAAACGGGTTACGTTCAACAACAGGACCTCCATCTACAAACAAGCACTGTCCGAGAAGCGCTTAACTTTAGCGCTCTTTTACGCCAGCCAGAACACGTTCCCAGACAGGAGAAACTTGATTACGTGGAGGAAGTAATCAAGCTCCTTGATATTGAGGACTGTGCGGATGCGATCATTGGTGTCCCTGGAGAAGGACTCAATGTTGAGCAGCGAAAACGCCTTACTATTGGTATTGAACTTGTCGCAAAACCACCATTGTTGCTCTTCGTCGACGAGCCCACTTCCGGCCTTGATTCGCAGACGTCTTGGGCGATCCTGGACCTGCTTGAGAAGTTGACCAAGAGCGGTCAAGCTATCCTATGTACTATCCATCAACCATCAGCTATGCTTTTTCACCGGTTCGACCGCTTGCTGTTCCTTGCCAAGGGTGGCAAGACCGTCTATTTTGGCGATGTGGACAAGATGACGTCGTATTTTGAACGAAATGGCGGTTTCCCTTGCCCTGCTGAAGAGAACCCGGCAGAATGGATGCTGCAAGTGATCGGTGCTGCACCAGGCTCTAGTACTGATATCGTGTGGCACGATGTCTGGAGGAATAGCTCGGAGTACCAGGATGTGCAGACTGAGTTGGCACGTCTCAAGGACAACCAAGTTGCCCATCCGAATACTTCTGAGGACCGAACCACCTACCGTGAATTCGCTGCCAACTATACCACCCAATTTAGGGAGGTTACCTACCGCGTTTTCCAACAATATTGGCGCACACCAACTTACATTTACTCAAAAGCAGCCTTGTGCATTGCTGTGTCCCTTTTTATTGGCTTTGCGTTTTTCAAGGCACCCAACTCAATCCAGGGTCTTCAGAACCAGATGTTCTCTATCTTCCTTATTCTTATTACCTTTGGTCAGCTCGCACAGCAAACTATGCCCCAGTTTGTGACCCAGAGGTCTTTGTATGAAGCCCGAGAGCGTCCATCAAAGGTCTACAGCTGGAAAATATTTATGCTGAGCCAGATTATTGTGGAACTGCCGTGGAATGGCCTCATGGCAGTTTTCATGTATCTGTGCTGGTACTACCCTGTTGGTCTTTACCGAAATGCCGAGCCAATGGACCAGGTAAACGAACGGGGTGCTTTGGTGTTCCTCTTCCTCCTCGTCTTCCTCCTTCACGCCTCTACCTTTGCCGACCTGATCATTGCCGGATTCGAAGCTGCCGAGGTCGCAATGAACATCCTCAACCTTTGTTTCACGCTGTGTCTCATTTTCTGTGGCATTCTCGCCAGCCCAGACCAATTCCCCCGCTTTTGGATTTTCCTATATCGCCTATCACCCTTCACATACCTCGTATCCGGTCTACTCTCGTCGTCAGTTGCAAACACGAATGTTGTCTGCGCGAACAACGAGTTGCTCAGCCTTGACCCACCCGATGGTCAAACCTGCGAAGACTACATGTCTACGTACATGCAAATAGCCGGCGGTTACCTCCAGAATGCCAGTGCTACAGAAAACTGCCAATATTGTCCCATGGACGATACCAATGTGTACTTGGCAAGCGTTAGAGCACCTTACTCAGAGAGATGGCGCAATCTTGGAATCATGTTTGCGTACATCATTTTCAATGTGTTTGGAGCATTGGCATTATACTGGCTTGCACGTGTGCCGAAGAAGGGTGGACTCTTTGGCAAGAAGAAGAAGGACTGAGCGAGCTTGGTAGCCACTGAACTTCCAAGCATTGATCGAGGCGAAACACGAATCTATAGACAGCGTTTGGATGGGGAGTCAATGCAACCCGAACTCCAAAAGTCGATACTGCTTTGAGGCAAAGTAACAAGCAATGGTCATATATCCGGCCGTATGCTTGCTCTAGCTCTACGAGCTTGGAGGACTCCAAAGGAGGTGGACCTAATGGGGATGGATAGCACAGTCAATTGGTGTAATAGAAAGTCTTCAGTATAGGCGACAAAGGTTTCACATCTCCAAACTTCCATTGAGTTAGATTGTAATACAATGCAACGATTATTTTCACTTTCATTTCTACTCCACCATAAATTTGTGTCTTGATTCTTGACCGCTATTATTGGGCATGCAGAGTCTCTAGACAACTCATGTCCGGTCACGGTACTAGACGAGCACAAACAAGCCAGTCAAGATCGTTCGGTGAGGCTTGCTTCATATGCTTCAAATGAAGAATAACCCATGTCAAGCGGCAGGACTCTTCATGGTAACGCTACTATCACGAGACACCAAGTCACGCCGGTGGCGCTAGGCTCAAATTTCCTCAGTCATGGCAGGTTCCAAGATTCCATTATTGGCCAGCCGAGGTACGACGAGGCATTGCCGTAATTCCGGTTACCTGTTAGGTCTGACAGGTGGGATATCACATCTCCTCAGACGCAATGACAACCTCAATTTCTGAATTGGACAAAACAGCGGGCGCCGTAGTCTCATGCAAAGGTGCCTTTCGACTGCGAGATGTGACGTTTCTTTTCCGGCACAGCCCAGCCGCGAGTCCCGTACGTCGTCCCAATGCAGTATTTTTACGGACATACGCGAGTTGCGCAAGGAAAGACTGATTGCATCTAAAAGGCATGTTGGATACGAGGTCGGCCGTAATAAGCGTAATCCCCGTTAATTCCGCTACCAATGAACGACCGCACAGCACAACTCGGTACCTGTTTAGAGCGGTAAAAGTCCGCTCCGCATACTTCTCAGAATTTAGTGTTTGGAAAACGGTGATGATATGCGCGTACATGATGCGACGATGCATCTCTGGTTGATATCGCGCAGTTAGGTCTCGGACTTACCAAGGCTACCGAGAATATGAGATTCAAAGTTGTGTTAGCATTGTCCATAAAGGAGATCATCATGAAGCCTCAAAGAATATGATCATTAGTGAACATTTGAGCTTTCTTTCTATCTCGCGCTCTGCAACCATTCATAAGTCCCACCGGCAGTCCTTCTTCTTACAATGGCTCGAGTTTGGTTCATCACCGGTACATCTCGAGGTCTCGGTCGGTCTTTGGTCGAAGCCGTTCTGGAGAGCGGCGACAATGTTATTGCTACCGCTCGTGATCCAGAAACTCTGAAGCCGTTGGTTGAAGCATTCGGCTCTGAGCGTATCCACACATCCGCGCTGGATGTCACTGACAGCGATCAAGTGTTCCGTGTTGTGGAAGAATCACACAAGGTCTTTGGTCGCATCGATGTCGTAGTCAACAACGCTGGATACGCCGGGACCTCTTCTCTTGAAGATATGTCGATTGAATCGTTTAAGCGACAAGTTGACACTAATTTCTTCGGCACTGTTTGGGTGACCAAAGCTGTTATCCCCATTTTGCGCAAGCAAGGCTCCGGACATATCATGCAGGTGTCGTCGATCGGCGACAGGCTCGGCAGCCCTGGGCTATCTGGCTACCAAAGCGCCAAATGGGCCGTTGCCGGGCTGATGACTGTTCTGGCTCAGGAGCTTGCTCCACTCGGCATCAAGTCGACAGTGCTTGAGCCCGGCGCCATGAAAACGGACTGGGCAGGTTCATCAATGGAATTGGGACAAATAAGTGAGCCGTACCAGCAGACAGTGGGCAAATTCATCGGCTTCCGTGACAGTTTTGTGTCGATTGCTAGTAAACCGGAAGATGTCTCGAAGGCAATCGTGTTACTCTCCAAGGTCGAGGATCCTCCACTGCGGTTGTTGATTGGGCCCGAAACACGGCCCTTGGCACAGGATGCATCGAGGAAGCTGGCTGAGATGGATGCAAATTGGGAGCATTTTACTTCTTCATTAGGCCTTTGATTCAACGGCCAACAAAGAACTCAAAGGATTCTTAGGAAGAACATATGCTAAGCCAGTTGGTTTTACAAGTAATTAGGATCTATTCTGCTTTGTATCGTTATTGGAATCTCGATATATCCTGCTCCTTAGACTCGAAGCCCACGTTCCACCAATCAAGAAGAAGGACCATATTCATTGTATCTCAACCAAAGCTGTAAATTCTTACCAATAACACTGTAGACGCGGGGTTTCCTCGTTATGAATTGAGCCTCTTGATGTCAACTCAAGCTGACGTATATATCTATTTCGCCAAGGGGTAGAGGATATTAGACCATAAAGGCGGTTCGGTCTGAAGTTGAAGTAGACAGAATAACATTCTGGTTCGAGCGCTGTAGGCGCGATTGCGATGGTCTTGACAAACCTTTGAAGGAAAAAACTAAAGTAAAAAAGAAGCTTACAAATAAGACAAATTGGTGCATGCCTGTTCCTCGTCACATACCTCGACCAGAATATGAAGCTGGGACAGGACTTCAGTGACCTCGTAAGCCGTCAATTCACGAGCCTAACATGAATTAAAACGAAGAAAATAGTCACGAGAAACTTGAGAAAACCTTGAAATGTTTACCATTAATCGAGTGCGAAGCTTGCTACGTCACTACAGGCCTAATGTCCAAGCCTTTAAGGCTGCCTTCATCCCTCCACCTCTTCAGCACGCCTTTATAGTGATTGATGCCTCTACCCCAAATCCCGCTTCTCATAATCCTTTGTTGCATCTCTGGTCCCTGAGCAAGCACTCTATCGATGTCGCCTTCGAAGTTTAAGTAATTGGGCGTGCAGCCGACCATAGCACTCGTGCCCAGGGCCACGCTGGCAGTCTGGTCTCCCCAATCATCCTGTGCTGCCTGCGTTGATTCGATTATCGTGCGTTCGGATCCAGATTTACGCTGACCTTCTAGGAGAATGTAGGCGACATGCTCGGCAAAGGCATCCATGCTCATGATTTGGTTAGCTGTGAGACTAGCCTGCGCAGCCCCAGCCCAGAACATGTTTGGGAAGCCGGCGCGACACAGGCCATGCAATGTGCTCATCTCCTCCTCGAAAACGGTGTTCATGTCTAACCCATCCTTGCCTTTGATGTTGATTCCGAATCGGATGGCAGGGCTCATGGTCATACTGCCTCCTAAGACTTTATAGCCCGTGGCGAGAACGAGCAAGTCAATTTCGTGCTCTATCCCATCGACAACCACGCCTTTGTCCGTGAATCGTTCAACACCATGGCCGGCGGTATCAAGGAGGGTGACGTTTGGCCTATTGAAGGTCGGCAGGTAATCGTCATGAAAGCATGGTCGCTTGCACCACGATGGATACCAGTGCTTTAGATTCTGGGCCGTTTCTTGGTTCTCGACAACTCCGTCGACACGCTGTCGGAGCCGTTCAGCGCGTGGAAGATCCCCTATGTGCATTTTTTGAACGAATTCGGGAACCTGATCGGGAGTTAATTGATTGTCGTATCCCCAAGCCGTGCAGTATGATGGATTGTCAGTCACCCAGCCATCGTTTACCATATTCACGGCAGGTTGAGGTTGTGTCTGATGTAAAAGCTCGGCAAAGTTGACATTGCGATCCAGCCACCAGCGTTCCTTGCTTGTGATGTCCTTCCATTCCAGAGGGTCAGTCTCCCGTTGGTTGCGCACATCAACGGACGACGGTGTTCGCTGAACCACATAGAGATGCTTTGCATATTTGGCAAGCTCTGGTATGAGTTGAATCGCAGTAGCCCCAGTGCCAACGACAGCAACTTTTTTGTCGGCAAGCTTGGTCATTTCTGGCTTTGCATCACTACTGGATCCGCCAGTGTACCCGTAGTCCCATCGCGACGTGTGAACGATATGGCCTTTGAAAGCGTCGAGACCTTGGACGATGGGGATCTTGGAACGTGTTAGCTGCCCACCAGCCAGGATGACATGCGATGCGCGGAGTTCAAGGTCAAGTTCAGGATTATCTCCCGCAAACTTAGTCTTGACAGCCCACTCGCTAGCTGCGGCATCCCAGACCATCTCGTGGACTTGTTGGCGGAAAATTGTTCGACCTCTCAGATTCCAATGGTCGGCAATCCTCTCCGCGTGCTCTCGTAGCTCTGGTCCGTAGCAGTATTTGTGCTTGGGCATGTAGCCCGTCTCCTCCAATAACGGCATGTAGATATAGCTCTCTACATCGCACATCAGGCCTGGGTAGCGGTTCCAATACCAGACACCGCCATAGCCTCCAGAGTGATCAACAAGGACCAGCTCCTCCAGTTTCGCGCCAGCTTGCAGCAGGTGCACGGCGAAAAGAAGTCCGCTATACCCAGTACCAGTGATGAGATATTTGATGGGCTCGGTGAGGTTGATGGTGGGAGACACTGTGGTGTGATCCCCGAGCTCAACCCAAGGGTCATTGACAAGATGCTTGTATTTTTCCAACGTCGTCAAGTCAAGAAATTGGGCCTCGCCTTGAGGGCGCTCTCTCAAACGCTTATCACGTTCTGCATCATATTTGGCCTCGATTTCTGCAAACGCCGAGGCAGATATGTCGTTTGTCCCAACAGTGGCCATCGTGAATCAAGAATAGTATGAAGTGAAAATATCTGGATGGAGGGGAAGCACCATTGAGGGGGGGAAGTAGTCATGCCAGACCAGACTACGTCTAACTGCGGCTGGGTCGAAATCTTGTCAACCGGTCAGACGAACATGTTGGGTCCTGTATGGATCAACCTATCCTCAGTCAAGCCTAACCGGATGGTTACCCCGCGTCTTCTCCCCATTAAGAAAATGTTGGCGCAATGCTATAGGCCCATGTGACCCAGTCGGCCCCTCCAAGAGTGTGGGCTACTCATTTTACTAAGCGCCGATCCTCATAGCTCGCATGATTGAGAGCCCCTGAGCTTACCTTGACTTTGTTGACTGCAGATGAGTTTTGTTGTGCGTATGACTCTTGCTGCCGAAGTCGGTAGGGTGTATTGACTTTGCCTTTGCTGCTGGCCTCGCCACATCTGCAGCCACAAGGTTCGTCTGGACCTTAGTGCTGCAGCGATATCTCAATTTGCTCAGCGAGTTCCTGTGCATCGGAACAGATGGCTCAAGCCTTGTGAGTACCTGGGGGGCATTGTATTGTAGATATCTTCATTGTTGACTTTGTTACTATTTCCGAGGCTCTAGGTATTAGAGCTGCCTACTGAATTATATCTGTGCCCTTATTTGCCATCGTCAAATTATGGTCATCTTCATAAATTTCCCAATAAACTAAGTTCAATACTCATAGTGTCTATGCACATGTCTATCATCATTCCTCCAGAACGCGTCCTGCTTCCTCGAATTTGTCTGGTTTCTGGATTCGTATCCAAGATCAGACAAAATCAAGCCAGGGCGACAACCTGCCAAATTTGCTACAAGCTTACCCTCCCACTCATTTTCTTGTAGCGTATCAAACGTTTCTTGCGGTAGAACCCACCAGCCTGCGGCTGAGAGAAGGTTTGCCCTTCGTTCCTCAGGCTCGATTGTTCCAGTAAGGTGACTTTTTTCAGTGAAGGAGTTCCATCGCTTCTGCTCCTCCGCCAGATACTGATCCATTGTCTGACCATCAGAGACCACTGGCATTGTGATGAGTGCTTCAGTCTTGACTGTCAGAATGTAAGAGAACTCTCGTTTGGAGGTATCATGCCCAGATCCCAAAAAGAGATTCTCAAAAGCTTTCCACGCCTCAATCATCCTTTTAGGGTGCTTCCATATGGTCATCTTTCCTAAATCTGGTTCGATAGGCCGGGGATCAACAGGGAACCATTTGAAAGGCTGTGCAAAATTGAAAATCGGCACAGAACGATTGTGCTTGACTTCGTAGACCCTTGTCCCACTCCACGGTCCCGTCATCACTCTCGCCGATGTATGCAGCAAACAAGCTGCCCAAACGCTCCGGAGTTCAAGTAATACCCCCCTGAACAGATCGATTGCCGTTGGAGATAGACGACTCAAGGTCAAGTCATTTAACTTCAGAAAATTTGATCGCTCCATCCCGACATGTAGGACCCCTACCCCCTTAGGATCGTATGCCTTGAGATCGTTAAGGAAATGAATGAATAAGGGCGCATTGTCTTTCCAAATATCAACCATAAGATAGTCATATTCTGGATTTAGGTATAATAGTCTTGAGGACTTGTCGTTGGGGTGAGATGGGAAGCGGGCTCGATAATGCCTCAACGCACATTGTCTTGATTCGTGGCATGTGCTTAGCAATGAATCGGATGGCTGATAGCTATGAAGCCTCCACCGATATGGTGCGCCACTAATCTGATTTCCCAGCTCATTTGTTGAATCATAAAGGGGAGCACTTTTGCTATCATCCATAAAATGATCGACGTGAATGCAAAGCATACGGTTTTTCTTCAGGATCAAGTCCCATATGTAAAGCCGGAGCTCTGTAGACAGCCTGGAAAATGGTTCAAATACATGGGAATTGTGTGGAGGTTCAAAATAAACCTTGTTGAAGGTAGGAATGTGGTGTGAAGAATTTGTCATTGTAGACAGAATAGAACTATCGATATGTGAATATGAGTGTCTGCCTGTGTAGAATACTCACTGAAAAGGCCTTGGTCAAGATTCTCGCTGGTATATAAATGCAAAGACGATCAGCCACCATACGTCCCTCACTGACGTCACATTCTTACATTGGAGATCAGCCAACTTACTTGTGTGACGTCAAGTCTTTTAATGGTATGACCAGCAAAAAACGTTGGAATACTATTTTGAGAGATTTACTCATGCAAACGTATGCCAATTATGATTGTAGATGCATCCATCCATGATCTTCCATGAGCACGAAACTCATCGTCACTTGGAACGAAACTGACTGTATTGGGCGAATTGCGTATAAACAACAGGCCCAGGAATCCTGTGGCTGGGGTGTTGACCGGATTGTTGCCACTCATCTCTTATCACTGCCCGAAACATAGGAAGACGCGCGCATCACAAATTTCAAAATAGAACGATTTTCAAAGCTTCAAGTCCTATTTGCATGAAAGCCAAAGGCTGATTCAGATGGACAGTTGGGGGCGGGGATTTACCGATCACCTCTTATCACTTCCTTTAAACAGGGGATCTTGTGCGCATAATCCATAACAAGATTCCAACGATTATGGAGGCTTAGGACTTCTCACAGAGCGCACGCCAGACCAACACAAATTTAGAATCAGCATCGTCATGGCTTACCAAAGCGGAAACCATTTCTAGTGTTTGACTGTGTACATTGCTGAATCTTGCACAGATCAAAGTTGATTGTCAACGTATCAAATATGAAGCAAAAAAGTATAAAGCCTTGTGTTGTGCCGCAGAAAATGATCATATCTCCAGCTCCATGATTTTCATGCAATTAGCTTTTATCGTCCTTCTCACTGATCAATCAAGTTTCACAACTCTTCACTAAATCTAAAACAACTACACGTCCTGTCTAGCAATTTCAAAGATGAAGTTCGCCAAATCTCTGTCGTCCTTTGTGGCTTTCGGCCTACTAGCAGGTCTTGTTTCTGGCGGCGTGGTCCGGCGTGAAGACAAGGAAGCCGTCATGAATGAAGAAGTAAAGGTTGGGACAGCTCATGATGTCCTGTACACGTTGGGCTTGCATTCCTGCATCAGCATAAGCGCATATGGAGAAGCCGATGACGATGGCGGTATTGATAAAGCAATGGTGCATATCGGCGCGACGAATGGTGGCGGTATCTCGAAGTTCTTTGAGATAGTCGAAGAAGAAGAAATAAAGGAACCACGCATTACAATCACATACCCAGGCAAGAATTGGGTCGAAGATGCGATAGCAGCTGACAAGGAGTTCAGCAATGCCTTGGGAGGTTCCGGTTCTGACCAAGCGAAGAGCTTGCAAAAGACCTTGAATGACTTGGTTGAGAAAGCTCGACAAGATGCATTAGAGTTTGCAGATGATCATGATGGTTACGTCCGCGATTATGAGCGGGATGGAAGGACTACGCCCTGGAACTCGCACCAGATTTGGCAGGATGGCACGGAATATGTGCAAACAGTGAAAGTGGAAGGTTAACGATGGGCGAACGGTGGAGATAGTTTTAGTGTTACGACATTCGTAATGGAGCACGGATAGGTGGATACGCTTGCCGGGGTATGTGGGTGGTTGGGTGAACTCATTTCTTTAGTTGTACTGTATTGTGGTTCAGTCGGTCTTTTTTTCTTTCTTTTTTGCACTCCTACTCTTTTACCCTCGTGGTACTATCGGGGTTGTTGTAAGCATAGCACATTCATTTGTTATAGGCCGACAATACATTACGGTGATAGGTAGGAACCTTCAAGCTTCCCAGTCCCTTCACCGAGCCACCAAGCATCAAGTTACTTTAACTCTAGCGTCCTGTCGTTCAAGCGTTGGTTGGTCAAGTCATCATGGATCTAATGCCTTGTGAGAAGGTTCCGCGGTTCTTCCCTTGCTAGGAATTTGGACTTGCATCTTACTTTGTGTACGCCAATACTCAACCTTCCCACCACCGTGTACTCTGAGCGTTGACAATGTTCTATTCTATGATGGAAATTCGTGTCGTGCTGAATTGCTGCCGACTCGCCAGATCCCTTCGTAATCGACATGGGCGCGGTTGTGACAGTTGTCCTGGCGGCCGGTAAAGAAAAGTCGAAATGAGGGAGGGCCAGATCATACCTGACGCCGAACCCAGCCATCTAATTTTTCAACGAATGTAACAGGTTGTAGATTTGGCATAAGATTCCCCTCACATCAACAGCAATATGGATTCTGAAGGTCTCATGGTGTTAGATTCGCCTCGGCAGAGACTAATTACTTGTAGTGGCTCTTCTCGGAAGTTATACGGCATGAATAGGGAAGGAGGTGGCGGCAGTCCCTGAGGCCTTATTCCATGCCCACGACTGATATTGGCCACTCCATATAGCGGTGCCATTCTGCGTCCAGGTTCTGATGGCACTGCTTCAAAATCTCAACGGCACAGCCCTTCATGAACCAGAAAGAATCCACCATTTTCAGCATGATACAGTAATGTGCCAGAACTAATATAGCTTCAGGCTTTTTCTCGCTAATTAGTACGAGATATCGATCGGGGACCTGCATTGGCCACGAAAAGGTGAGAGTCTTTGTAGTGATTGTTTGTTTGGGCGTCGAAGCCATGGCCAGCAGTTTCCGGAGGCTGTTCAGGGCACCACAGCAAACATGAATGTCTTCATCATCGGTCGTGAGCATTACAGACAGAAGACGAGCTAGATGGGAATCGTCTGGATACAGATCAAAGTCGGGATCTGCTTCAAGTGGCTTTTCGAGGCAGAAACCTAAGGGTCCTTTGGAGAGCCAGTCATAGGCAAAGTCGTGAATGGAAAAGGAGCCACGTAGAAGACTGATGAACTCAGGTGTGCTTTGAATGCTCGAGGAGAAGACCAAGTTCCGCCGTAGGTGACGGCTCGCAAACACGCATTTTGTGACAAGATGACCGCAGGCGTATAGAGCATGGCAATTACCCTCGGTGACGCAGGCCAATGCCGTACGATAGAGGGGGAAAGCGGGATTCTGGTGATGGGTAGCCTGAAGTTCATATTTCTCAGACTCGGCCGGTCGCAAGTAGGCCTTGTGTAAAGAGGCGAGTGCTAGCAATGCATGCCTAGTATGGCCGAGATACGAATGAGCAGGTAAGCAATAACTGGCAGTACGTGCAAAAAACTCACATCAGATACTCATGGTTGATTGCGAGGAGAGGAATAACCTCTCGCATGGCCCGCTGCAGGCTTGGGTTTGGCGCCAGGGATTCGGCAGTTGCTACGTTCCAGTGGTGCAATAATTTGAAGTCAACGTAAGAGAACGGAGAAGCAGCGGCGACCACGTTATCAGGACGCCGTGATTCAGGCACGGGGGCGAGGTAGCTGCATTCTAAACAGTGCCTCTCGCAATTCCTGCACACCGGTCGCGTCTCGTCGCACTGCGGGCCTCGTTAGTGGCGTGTCGCAGACTTTGTCGCGCATCGAATGAATACCTTGACACGGCGTCTCTTGCATGAGAAACACCCCGTTCGGACCTTTCGGTGCCATTCCTTTCTATACGTCATGGTGGTTGGAATGAGGCGGGACTGTATGGGCGCGAAATGAGGGCGAACGACGAAAGTACGACAAACGAGGGTGCGAGGTGCGAGGATGCGAGGATGCGAGGAACGACAGGGTGGGGCCAGCAGACTTGTTTTCGGCAGCCCTAGATGGCAATTCCTTGGTCGCCGTCCTATCGGAGCGATGGGTTGAGAGTAAGGATGACAGGGCTAGCTTCTGAGCTGCCTCTCAGACCCAGTTTCTCATCGTCATCTCGCCAACTCACTTAGGGGCAGGATTCTTCCAAACAATATGGTTGCCTCAACTAATATCGATGCAGTCTTGCACTATGCTGGCACGAGCAGGATGGTGCGTTTTGGCCCGTCGTAATTTCGCGTCGTTTGTCGCATTCACCAAGCATAGTCCAGGACACCATGTTCATCCAAAACATCTGAACGGTATATATAGTGGTAGTCATGCACCATTTGACAGGTTTGACATTTTCCAAGACAAGGACAAACATTCATTATGTCAAGAACTCTCCCTACACAAGCTGACTACATCCTCATTGGCGGCGGCCTTGCTGGCTGCGTCCTCGCATCACGTCTCAAACAAAGAAGTCCTTCCAAGTCCGTCGTCCTCATTGAAGCAGGGCCAGATCCCGTCGGCCACCCCCTTACGACAGCGCCTCTTGCCTGTTTCGCGGCCCATTTTTCAGATCTCGACTATGCCTACACTACTGTACCCCAAGCCAACTTAGATGGTCGCCAGTGCTATGCAGCAGCGGCAAAGGTGCTCTCGGGAGGCTCGGCTGTCAACTACGGCACATGGACACGGGGTCCAGCTGTCGATTTTGATCTTTGGGCGAAAACTGTGAATGATGCAGCCTGGAGCTACCAGGGGCTCCTGCCATACTTCAAGAAGACTGAACATTGTACGCTAGGAGACTGTGTAGACTTGGAGCTACATGGACTTGGAGGCCCTGTCCACACCGTATCCGTCTCCGATAGTGATGAAGAGAGAAAATACCCGCTGCGAGAACCGCTTGAGCAAGCATGGTCAGAGCTGGGAGTGAAGCGGGTGTATGATGGAAATAGCGGTGAACCCTTGGGTCTGACAGAGCTGGTAGAATCCTGGAAGGACGGCAAGAGGCAGTGTGCGAGCCAATCATATGACCTGGCAGGCGTGGAAGTCCTTTGCTCCACGGTTGTTCGTCGTGTTATCATCGAGAACGTGTCCGGAAAACAGACCGCCACGGCTGTAGAGCTCGTCAACGGTCAGACCATATCCGCAACGACCGAGGTCATTGTTTCTTGTGGCACGTACAGGACGCCGCAGCTGCTGATGCTGTCCGGCATAGGAAGGCAGGAGGATCTTGCGCGCCATGAGATACCTTTGGCTATACACAACCGGGAAGTTGGCCAGAATTTCCACGATCATCTTGCCGTATGTCTCTGGTGGAAGTTGAAGCATCCAGAACAGGGTCTCGCCTTAGGTACGCCAGCATGGAAAGATCCGGCTTACAGCAAAGGGCTTCCGGCTGATTGGATATCGTTCCAGCAAGTTCCTGCAGAAATCATAAGCAAGGCACTGGAACGAGATGGAGAGAATGCCAAGAATCACGACCTACTTGAGCCACAACGGTGCCACCTGGAAACACTTGTTCCTTACGCCCCGGCTGGAGCCCAAATTGCCGGCGTTGAGATACCGATAGATGGCAGTTGTATAACAACAGCGGTGCTGGGCATGACACCTACGTCACGCGGAACTATCAACATCTCCTCCAGCGATCCACTGGTGTCACCCGTGGTGGACCCCAACTACTATGCTACCGAAGTCGACCGCCAAATCCTCCGATATGGTATTCGACAGGCATTGAAGCTGTTTCAAGAGACGAGCTCTGGCAGAGAAATCGTTGAGCATGAAATTCCACCTACCGGATATCCACCTTTAGGATTCGAGCCCACTGATGCCGAGATCGACGCTCGGCTGAGACGCGTGGGTAACACATTTTACCACCCAGCTGGTTCGGCATCCATGGGAAAGGTCGTCGACAGCCAGCTCAAGGTGTTTGGGGTTGACAATTTACGCGTGGTAGACGCCAGTGTCATGCCAATTCCGATTGCAGCGCATTACCAGGCCATTGTGTATGCCATTGCTGAGAAGGCTGCCGATTTGGTGCTGCAGTCCGCGAATGTCTGAGGGGGTCTGTACCTATTTCTCCAGGAACTATTACCATCTTGGGATTCTCTTGTGGGTGTCTAATCTATAAATCCGCAAATGGACTTCGACTACTCGAAGCTATATCTTGGTAATCAGACAAATGGTTACATGCCGTTTTGTTCCACAGGGGGGGGCCTTGTGGTTTCAGCGGCATACTTTCGAAGCTCACTCGAGAAACAGGCAGAGAGCCATTTGACTATCAGGTGGCCATGGCTGGAGTGGCCATCACAGCTAGGTCGATTGAATACACTCGATATATCTTGTAATCCTAATGTGTTTTATGGAAACGGCGATTCTAGTAGTTTGACGGACAGAGTCCGCGCAGATAGTGCCACTACTGATCTTGCTGTTCATTCATGAGGTCGTCTATTAGGGCGAGTCAGGTTCCCCAATAGAAGCTCTTTTCACCCCAAATTTCTGGGACAATATGACCAAGCCTGCCGTGGAACATAGAGTCCGGAATGAAAAGGCATTTCCTTCACTCCCGAAACTGTCCTCCAATGCCCTGTGCACCTCTGTGTATTCGATGAAACCAAGATTCTCAATTGCCTCGCGCGTGAGAAGACTCCGGAACATCTTGTGAAGCGGGCCATCCTTTGGCCATCGTGCGGGCGCAAGGAAGGGAAACTTCCTACGATTATAGAGCTCGTCCGATATATAAGGACGTACAGCCTCTCGAAGAATCCATTTATCGGTAAAAGAACTCATCGCAGATCGGGCGGTCTCCAGCCACATGTTGGTTCCTTGGCTGCTGTTCTCCGTTGGAGGTGTATACTTCAGCTTTACGCTGGGTGGCAGGAGATTGACGTATTCCGTAAGGTGATGGTCGAGGAATGGCGTGCGTGCTTCAATGCTGTGCGCCATTTCAACACGGTCGCCGAGACATGATAATAAGACGTTCATAAACATGGTTTTGTTGCCAATGTACATGGCGACGTGCGCAGGGTGCCATTTCTCTCTCATCTTAGCTCGTACTTCGGCCGGGAAGCTAGCCAACATGGTCACTCTCATATCGATATTCTGGCACATTTGTTGGACTTTCTTCGGAAGTAATGCGTCGGGGGGGCGAACAGTCAAGACGGTGCTTGGCATACTGTTCCCCTGAAAATCTTGCACTGAAGCGGGATCGGTTCCGGGGATCCCCTCGTACTCGTCCAATCCTTGAGACTTCCAGATGGCGCTCATACCAGCAGCGGCTCCTTTCTGCAGGACCTCGCGCAATTCGTTGTTCTTGGTCAGGGCATTATCCGGTAGATTCAAGTCTGGTGCACGAAGGAATTCAGGCAGGAAATATAAGTATCCTCCGAAGTGCTCGTCGGACCCTTCTCCGGTCAAGACGGCCTTGACGCCATACTTGCCCGGAAGGCTTGACAAGGCATATTTTGCAACCGAGTTTAGGTCGAAATGATGGTGTTCTGCGTGATAAGCTGCATCAGCAAAATTATCAGCCAGCTTCTGCTCGTCGACATCAAGCTTGGCGATATCGACGCCAAGCCACTCCGCGGTGCGGTCCGCTACATCTGAGATGCTGTCAGTCATGTCCCTGATACAATCACTGGTAAACTTACCGGACTCGTTATATCCTGATTCGTGAGGGAATTTGATAGTGAAGCACGTAACACGACTGCTCTGCTCCGATCCCATCTTAACATTTTCCTTTCTCACCAGCTCTGTGACCATCCCTGCTACTGCTGAGGAGTCGATGCCACCCGAAAGGTAGATGCCAACAGGCACATCAGCTCGAAGCCGAATGCGAACAGCTTCGAGGAGCCGTTCCCGAACCCCCAGCACCATTTCGTCAATAGTTCGATGGTCCGGTTTTGTCTGCTTCTTAGCATCATATGACTCAGATCAGGGCAAGACAAACCATACCTTATCTGGATACTCGGCTTCCCAGTACTGTTGGACCTCCACACCGCGCTCATCTGAGAGCTCAAACAGGTGGCCTGGCATAACCTTCTTCACATTCTGAAAAATAGTCCTGTCATCTACCATCCAGGCCTGGGTAGCGATTGCTTCGACGTCCCATTCTGGTTGCCATCCCATGGGCAGGAAGGCTTTAGCTTCAGATGCAAAGAGGAACTTGTTGCCCACAACTGTGTAGAAAAGAGGCTTGATTCCAAACCTATCGCGTGCGGCAATGAGTCTTCTGCTTTGTTCCCTCTCGTCAAACAGAACAAACGCGAACTCTCCACGTAGATGCTTAAACAAGCCGGGGGACCCGAAAATTTTGTAAAGTGCTATGACGAGTTCACTATCACTCTGGCTAGTGAAAGTGTATCCGTGTTCTTCTGCGCACACATTGCGCAATCGGTCGTGGTCATAAATTTCACCATTGACTACCGCGTGAATGAGGCCCTCATCACTGTGCAGAGGCTGGGCTCCACTAGGCGTCGGATCGATAATAGAGAGACGACAATGTGCGAGGCCCACGCTACCGTCATCTGCCACCCAAACTCCGGATCCATCGGGACCACGATGCCTGATTGCATCAACACCAGCTGTTAATTGATCAATCTGGTCGCTCCTCGTCAAATTGTTACCGTTGGTTGTGATGTCTTCATCCTTCTCCGTCTTTCCCTTGGCTGTACCATGGTTGGATTTGGTGAAATCCTTTAGACCATTGACATATGGAGTCGAGGTGCTGCTGAAGCTTCCAAGAATCCCACACATCTTGGTGTTCTGGATGGACAATGTAGATATGCCAATAAACCAGCCTTAAAGCTAGGATAAAAACAAAGAGGGGAATGGGACCAAGTTTCCGAAACCCCCAAGAACACTGTGTTCAATGGATCTATCGGTTCGTACTCAGGATAGATATGTACCGAGACCGGACTATCTAAAACCCCTCAACCGTGTTGTGCTGACATTGTTAGGCACGGTCAATAGGTTGTAGCTCGGTCTCACTCGGTGCCCACTCGGTGCTTACTCGACCTTTCCATCCTAGGGAAGGTCGCTCGGGAAAGCGTGGATTGAACTGCGCCAGCCTCATCTCTCGTGCACGAGGAAAGCCCCGAAGTCGAGGGAGATCAGGTTTAGCATTGGCCAGGACGCCAGTGGGCTTTCGAATTATGGCCTTGCGACAAGCTCCGTGGTCTTGAAAAGCCGGCCATTGAGCCGGGAATAGTGATCTTGGGTCGCGACCCAATGAAATTGTAGTATCACTTGAAACGGAATGCGGCGCCGGGTCGTGAAAAGCTCCTTTCAGCCAAAGAGGGGAGAAGCGGGAATCCCCTGAACACTGACATCCCCTGTCATGTTTACCTAAACTTTTGATATTTTCTAAAGCTATAGGGTAAGTCAGTAAAATGACGTGACAGTTGACAGGGGATATCAGGTTCGGCCCACCTGGACTTATGATATTGCCTGCTCGGGGCCAAGACGTTCGCCAGCCACCAAAATTGAAGAAATCTCTACGTACCCGCACGTCGAGCACAACAGCTTGGAACTACCCCATGTACTCCGACGCAATTTTGTCATGTGGTACGCCACCACAAGTCTTGTCTTTTCGAAGCTTTAGTTGACCTCACTGCCAACAATTTGACTTGTTAGCAGATGCTACGGGCCTTCTTGAGCTGTTGGCGCTCGATCGTGAGAACAGTCGCCGACAAGGAAACAAATAAGTACAGAACGTAATATTTCCTCAGCATAAAGAGCAGAGAAGGGTGCGTGACTTTTGGAGGGCACAGTTTACGCGCCCGTCCAGTCCAATAAGGGGGGTTACATTCATTTCACATCCACCAATTAAGACCAAAGTTCCAACACACGCTGTCTGTGCGGATGCCTCGCTTAGCTGCACTACCACCATCCGCCTGCGCGGGCCCGACTGCCCCAGGTCGTGCGATTGGTCGAAGCACTTGACCCGTCAATCCTGACTTTGTAGCTGACAGAGTGCTGAAAATCCTTCAGTTATTGGGGACCACGCGTTACCAAGAAAAGTTCTGAGAATCTATAGCTGACGCATGAACGAGTGAAGGACCACACAATCAATAGAAATCCTCAATCGGCCTTACTCCAGGATGTGAAGAATTGATAGTGCTCAATAAGTAGATTGCACGAGAAACTCGTCGCCTTCAGAAAGTAAAGAGTAGCCTGTCCTGCGACGTCCCCCATGATGATTCCATATGCAGTTCGCAATGTCTCTGTTGCATCGAAGGAAGAAGCATATTATTAAAGTAGACTTGGCCCAGAGCGTTCGCATGCGCTATGCATGTAATATTAAGACCCCTTTCCCATCATGTAGCATTGGGCATGGATGAGCTGCAGCCTCTGAAGAGGATTTTTGAGAGGATTGAATCCCTGCCCGAGATAACGTAGCACTCTAGCACGTTCATAGAATATGTGGCAATGTGGTGCGGGTAGGATCCTTACTCGCAGTCGATGTTTTCTCTCCCCAGACTTAACTTTAAATCAGGCTTGGTCCCACTTCCTTCTTTCCCGCTTCATGGCTTACTGACATTCTATAATCATGGACAACCTCGACCAGTCCTATCCGTTGTGGTCGTACCAGCCACTTCGCCTCGCATACAACATCTTTGACACGCTCCGTCTTATCGTTAGACTACCGTACTGGGCTCTTGTGTCAGCCGTACCAAGTCTCCGGCCACTACCGCAATGGACCTTCAAACAGACCATGATGGCGCGCATCTTGCGCGCAGCTTTTCATAAACTGGCCGTGATTGGTATTACTGAGACACACACACTGAATCCAGGCCAAGAGGGAGAACGCTTTCAAATAATCCCCCCTTTCCCCAAGACTGCTTATTTGGGACCCGTAGCCTCTGTCCCGGAAGCCCAGCCTGTAACGATTGGAGGCACCTGGTATCCGACCAGAATTGATACCAAAGACATGCAAGCCAAACCATCGAAGATAGTGGTCTTACACATTCACGGCGGCGCTTTCATTTGGGGAGATGGGCGAACTGCATGTTCAGGCTTTCTGGCGCAGATCGTGCAAGAGGAAGCTGGTGCTGATGCCGTCTTGAGCATCCAATATCGCCTTTCGGCCCACGGAGGCAAAAACCCATTTCCTGCGGCCCTGCAAGATGCGTTGACTGCATACCTCTTTCTTGTACATACTCTGGAGGTGCCACCAGCAAACATCGTCCTCTTCGGAGATAGCAGCGGCGCGACTATTGTCACCGGTCTCCTCCGCTATCTAGGCGAGTACGGTCATGCCCTTCAGCTGGATGGACCGTTAGCACTGCCTCGATGTGCTATTTTAACCTCGCCCATGATCGCACCACTCAAGACTGCTGGTACGGGCCCTTTGAGCAAGAGTCCTTACAAGACACATGCCAACTTTAACACCGACTTTGTTCCTCTATCAACTCTGCGCTGGGGGTGGCAGGTTTATGCTGGTGGCAGTACAAACATGGAGGCTGCCGCCCAAAATCCATACTTTACCCCGTTGGGGCACCCTTTCGCGACACCAGTTCCGATTTTCATCAGTGTGGGGCGGTCTGAGCTTTTTCTTCCTGAGAATGAAACTTGGGCGGCCGAAATGCAAGCAGTCTCGGGAAATAACGTTACTTTTAGCTACGAAGAGTATGCTCCACATGAAACACTATTGCTCGGTCGTGTTTTGGGCTTTGAGGAGAGTGCTAGAGGAGTTGCTAGAAAGCTTGCTGGATTCATTCATGGCGATCAAGAAATAGTGATGTAATTTAGAAATAGGCTATATTTGATTTACAGGATTACACTTTTGCAGCCGAAATGACAAGACCGCCGAGTTTGTGAATGCCAATTCTCTAGTACGAAAAGGACATATTGCGCTTCAGGTGAACCACGACTGTTATGCTTGACCTGTGAGATTATGTAGTGAATAGAGCAGAAATACAAATGAAACATGAAGTATCTAGAGAGCTAATACTACATTCTGTTAGAGCCTCTTGATTAGGATTTCTAGAACCACGGAAGCGCATGCCCCCCCACGCAACAATTGCTCCCGATTCCGATAGCCGATTGCCGCTCCACTTCGATATCCTACCCGTCCCCACAAAGTCTCGGCGCCTAGTCCATTTGAGAGCCGAAGACCCGAGAACAACGTAGCCGATCTTGACAGTCTTTTGGTCATTTTGATCTGTTTCCCTGAGTTTGGGGACGTGGGTCTGAGCCCAAGAGACTTGGCTAAGCAGCCACGCGTTCCCATGACCTCATTGCGACTAGCACGGGTCAAAATCATTGCCGTGTTTTGAGCTACGAGGCGGAAGCGTCGTTTTGCTGCCCTGCGCTAGACTCTCAGCACCTGTGTTTCATTCACGTAGATTGGGCAACCAAACCTACGGGCATCATGACGTTGCGCCAAGCCACAGTTGTGGGTAGCCCATGATCCAATCACTTCCTTCCATAGGTGTTGGAGGCAAACTTGTAAGGCTCATCTAGCTTTATTCTGTCAAAGTCACGTAATCCAGACAAGGTTCAATTTTTGGTTCCCAGTTTCGACAATCGATAGAGCGACCATATAAAATCTGATAGCCATTCATCTTGAACATTCAACTTGAACTTTGCCTCCTCAACTTTCATAACCTAAACTGTACTCCCTAACAGAGTGCTTCACCGATAATACCAATCTATTTTCAACACAACAAGTTCACTCAAACATGAACATGGATGCCACTGTCCATTACGTCAATCTCGTGGCTCGCCAGTATCGACAACGCAGCCGCGGCCGTCGTATCGCATCTGGCGCCATTGCCGGCATTGCTATTGGTTGCGTAGTTTTTGTTCTCTGCGCCCTATTATGCTGCTGGTTCTGCTGCTGTAGGAACAGGCGCTCCAAGAGGCAGACAAGTCATGCCCAAACCGCCACAGGCGGGGGATTCCTCAGCAGGTTTCGGGGCAATCCTCATCAGCAAGTACATCCGGGCATGCAAGAGGCCGGTTATGGGGGTGCACCGCCGCCAAACAATGCCTATGGGTATGCTCCTCAGGCTCCTAGGCCGGCCTACCGCTAGTTTCAATCAACTATCCGAACCGAATGGTTCCCGCAACCTTGCCGGACAATTTCCGACATGTCCCGCACAGTAAGAGGATGGACAAGAAGATGTTGCGTTAAAGGCAAGGAGGTGGAATTACGGTTAACGAAGTGTTTTGGCGGTTGGAGAAACACGCAGAAGATGATCAAAACCCGCTTAACATCTTGAAGGTCCGAGATTTCGAAATCATAATACCTAATTTGTAACATGCATAAATGTTCGTTTCAGAGCGCACCAATGATAGTCCCCAGGCATATTTGTCGTGCCTGGATGTTTGTTCAATGACAGAGATCACAACTCAACCTGAAATTGAGACTGTGCCTATACTCACCCCACGTGAGCCTTGTGATATGAAACACCATCTTGCATATTATATTTACTTACCACAAGGCCAGCTCGTCTTGATACTGGAGATTCCAAAATTGGTATGCCACAAACGAGGGTATCATATAGACTACCACAGATATATTGCCTCAAATGTATTCCAATCCCATCATTCTGTGTGTCAGCGTTTTGACATTTCCACACCAGTTCGTGCGTCAACTCTGTACTATGCTATCGAAGAAAATTGTGTATTTCCCACAGAACATGTCGATTATTACCGAAGCGGCCGTGTACTAGGCCCAGTAGTATACGTACATCTTTTTATGACTCCTTAAATACTTATGCTGAATGATGTTTCTATCAACGTGGTGCACTGCGGAACTCTCAGGCCCCTTGAGAAACATTTTCCCTTTTGCAAATCCATTAAATGATCCACAAGAGATCTAATTACGTACCACCAATCGCCGCTACAGCTTCATCGAGTTGGCTATATGGCTCTTCCTTGGCTAGCTTCTCAACCTTTTCGACGATGGCCTCGTCCGAGAATGGTCCTGTGCGAGCAGTGAAGTCGCTGTTATCGAATGGCACGGCTCTCCAACGTGGATCCATCGGATCTCCAAAGTCTGTTTTCTCATCGTAACCCTGGATTGTTAGTCGGTAGGAGCATCTCTGAGGAGGTCGGCTTACCATGTCTTTCAACGCAGTTACATTCAGTACCGCCATCATGTCGTGGTCCTCGTGGATCAAATTGTGGCAGTGAAACATGTAAACCCCACTTTCCATTCTTCAGTTGGATGAACGCCAAGACAAGGGTTGTTTGATACTCACGTCCATGGTAGATAATGAGCCTCAATGGTGACTGTCTCCCCCTTCCCGAGCCAAACAACGTCCTTCAGGCCAGCAGTCTCGTAAGGCATAAGTTCATTGCGACCGCCACTTCTTGAAATCACGCGCAGATCGACTAAATGGACGTGAACAGGATGAGTCCAGCCATTTGAGTGATTCTCTAGAACCCACGTTTCTACTGTACCCACAGCAGGTTTAGCGAGAACCCTATTCTCAACATCCGCAAAACCAACGCCATTGATCAGGTACTTTCCATCTTTTCGTTCAAAACGGAAATGTCGGGTCGTGATTGGACCTTTGGGTGCCGCGGGTATCTCCCGCAGTGTCGACGGAACGCGAGAAGTGTCTTCCTTTGCTAGCTCTGACTTGACGAAGAAACGCATCACCTTGTCAGTGTGGGGATACTCGTCATCTTTCCCAACACCGTTTGATTCTAAGACGTTGCGCAGGTCTATGGTTTGACCAGCAAATTTGGAAAAGTCAAACACGACCGAGTAGCGCTCTCCGGGACTCAAATACACGTTATTTGTTGACACTGGGAAGCCCATGAGACCCGAGTCTGAAGAGGTCACCTGGAAAGAAATCCGGTCATCAGAATCGGAGTCCGAGTCGACAAAGTACAAGTTCCAATCACGGGAGACTGCGGCATTAAGAAAGCGGAGACGATATTTGCGAGGCTCAACGTCAAAGTAAGGCCACGGCTGTCCGTTCTGCACGCATTTCAGTATTTCACTCAGTAAAACAATATCTTAGAGCACTTACCACCTGGATGATGTCACCCCAAACGCTGACCTTTTCGTCCAAGGTCGACTTATTCCTGTCAGATCCAGAATGAAATGGGTCAGTCTTATGAGGGAACTCACCTTAAGGGTTCCGTCCTTGTTGTAAAACTTGGCAGACAGAATGAGCGGAATATCAAATTGGCCATATCCAGATGGCAGGCCGAGAGGCACTGACGACGGGTTATGCAGTAAGTATGCCCCGGCCTGGCCAAAATATGCATTCTCGGCTGTCTATGTGCAGATGGTCTTCAGATTCCCAATAACCTGCCAGCATGTCTTGGGCAAAACTTACCCTCATGAAAGCATGGTCGTGATACCACATGGTCTGACCTTTCTGGTAGTTTGGCCAGTAGTAGTCCTTATACTCCCCAGGCGATGTCAAGTCTTCGGTCCATCCATCAAAGGGTGCCCGGGACGGAGATCCGTGTAAATGCACGGAACTATCTTGTGGAGAGTTGTTCAATACGCGAACAACTGTTTCGGTACCGACTGGGACGTAGAAAGTAGGACCAGGTGAAATACCGTCGTAGCCAATGAAATGGGCTGGTCCCAGATCTGGGTAGATCTACCCACGGTTTAGTATAGTAGTCGTAAGGTATCATTCCGTACTCACTTGGTGAGAGAATTCCTTAATTTCTAATTCGTAGTACCATATTTCTTTCCCTGTCACAGGACTTTGAACGACTCTGAGAGAAAGACGATTAGTCGAGAAGATATCACATGGGAGGCACTAGCTCACTTCACTGGCTGTTTGAGTGGCGGGATGGGGAGTGGAAATTCGTAAAGCCAGGTGTATTCCGGACTGACCCAATCCTTTGTCCCAGGAGCCGCTTCAAACTTTTTTTTCTGCCCGTGATGCTTGGAGTCATCATGATTGTTTGAGATTTTGGCCGCATGAGACGCTGGGCAAAGACTGGCCAGCAAGCATGCCGCCAGCACGATCGACCTCGAATTGCACATGATGCGAAACATGCGAGCACTCGCGGTGAAAGAAACCGGGAAAAAACTTAACAGGAGCAGTTTAGTCAAGCCTGCAGATGCGGCTGGTCTAAATGCCTTTATAGAGCCAGGCAGTCGGACTGACCACGCTGCTAATCGAGTAGACTTTCATGGTTAATGCCCTGGCGCGCTTTGGCTTTGCTTCAAGAAGCTTGCAGCCATTCTAGATCCACTCGTTCTGTCCGAGTTTCTAGTCCTAATACATATCGAGATGTCGCGGATCATTTGAACCGGCGAGAGATGACGTAGGCATCCCCGATCTCATTGAGATCGGACTTGAGCAATTTAGCCAGACTTGCGATCGAGGGAGATGCACTGGCCAACATGGATATTTGAGGCCGGAGTCGCCGACGCTGCATCCGGTGATTTACGTATGGAAAGGCTGCATGGCCATTTTTGAATTGTCGCAAATCCGGATGCAGACCAAAGTTTTCTCACAAGCGTGTCATTAGGCTTAGACGGATGACTTACTAGGAGACCAAACTAGGGAGTGAGGGCAACCAAAACGTGCGCGGAGACGCATCCGGACAAACCAACACTAGCGACACTGGCCGGGCCCAACGATAGAACCTGTGCCCTCGGCATTAAAAATCGTGTTCATATTGTTCAGAAAAACCGGGTTATCGATTCATGTTCAAACAAATAAACAAAAACTCTGCTTGGTGCCCTTACCCACCTCTTATTGACCAGTCGTTTGTTCGTCCCCAACTGGAATAGCTATGATGGAGTATCCTGCGGAGATGGGCGTGACGCCTCAATTTCCTTGCATGCCCGTCGATCTGATCGAGCCTCTATTCATTATACTGTAGATATGGTCTACACACCCGAATTTCCCGTTTCGGCCAGTGTTTGCACTCGGGTCATGGCATGCGTTGCTAGTGGCTGACTTAGCACTGTGTTTTGACCCTCCGTCGCGTGGGCTGGAACTGTTTCTCACTTCATGAAACTCCTGATTTCTCCGCTCAGTCGTTCAATTGGGAACGACAGTCACTGAAGTCATGTAATCAACATGATCAAATTGATCAAGTCAATAAATGTAGCACGGGACCCAAGAGTTTGACCACCTTCTGCCTGCGAGACACAAAACCCGGATGCAATTGGCCTCCACAGCTGTAGAGCTGTCACACCTTCAAAGCCTATGTTGATGAATTGTCTGTTACGACTGGAACTCACAATTGGGACATGCACTCTCTTATGGATTGCTTGTTTTCCAACGAGCCTGCGGAGATGAGCTGAGGTCTGGACTCACATCCATTGATGGACTCAAGACAGCCGGGTCTACTGGCTTCACCGGGTATAAGCATTTTGTATCGGTCTAATACAAATCATGATAATTAGCACATACTTACCAAGGTGGGGAATTAATCGACATTGGGGACAATTAGTCGGCCTGATCGTGAAAACACCTGCCACGATGGGCATGCGTCAGGTCTCTACAAAACGCCAGAATGCAGGTCGACCGACTCTCCCAACCCCTCATCTCGCCTCAATTCCTTCCATTTCTAACCCACCTCGCGGCCTACAACAGCTTTACCTGGAATTAAATTTTGACTATTGCTCTTGCATTCTTCGTCTCAGAGTAAGACGAAGAGGATGACCAACAACTGCTTGAACACCAGGAGCTGGATTTCTCGGCACCATCCCATAAAATGCCCAACAGGAGGTGAGCGATACGACTCCCGAGCTGTGCCGACCGTTACCGCATAATGCCCCGACCTCCACACGCATTGCTCCGATAGGAAGGATGCGTTTAGCCTAAAACCAGCCTGCACATCTGACAGGACCACGTCCAGCCGGCGAAAGGATGCGAATATCCTGCCAAAATAAGCGTAGTGGCGATCTTGCATTCAACAATGAGTAAGAATCAACACACGTCGGCTACCAAGCCATCGGCTCCTCAGCAATTGATGGAATAACTTGTTCCATCGCCTGATTGCTCCTGCACGTCGGATCGCACTCACTAGCTGAGTTTTGCCTGAAGAGCTTGGGGATTGAGCCCCCGCAATCGATAATCTGTAGATCGCGAGTGGGAATCCTGGGGAAAGAATTGTTCACGAGTGCAAAGCCCCATGGAACATGCCACCATGCACATCATGGCTCTACCCAAAGCAAAGTGATATTATCCGGAGCAATGATTATAAGAAAGTAGAAGTTTCTCAGCATGAGGATGTAGTTTGTCCAAGGAAGCAGTGGAGCGAGGCTCGAAGTGTTGCCAAGTACCAAAAAATGATCTATAAACGCGCTCTGGTGCTGCCTATTGGCTTCTTGACGTGTGCCTTGCCAAGCTTTGCGCAGCGAGAGGTTCCCAAGCGCCCGGCTATTCGACCTGATCCATACCAACCTTACAAGGCTATTGATCTTTCGTCCCCTCGCGATGAAAGAGTTTGCTTCGTCAAACCGAGTTGCACCAAAGGCCGTGACGACGCACCCAAGATACTAGCAGCTCTGCAAGAATGCAACAACGGTGGTACTGTCGTGCTTGATGAGGAGTATACGATTTGCTCGCCTCTCGACCTTCGATTCCTCAAGCACGTTGATATCGCTCTAACTGGCAAAATTGAATTTTGCACGGACCTAGAGTTTTGGCAACAAAACTTTTTCAAATTTCACTTCCAGAATGCTGCATCGTGGTGGGTACTTGGAGGCGAGGACATTCATTTGTATGGACTTGACACTGGTATTATTCATGGCAATGGCCAAGCATGGTGGGACGCATTCGCCGTAAACAAGACAATCCACCGGCCACTACTGTTCATCACAGATGGATGGCACGGCGGTTCAATTACTGGTCTAAAGCTGCGGCATTCTCCTAATGTGAGTCTCACGTTCCTGGGTCTCCCGACTCTGGGAGAATAAAGCTCACGATACCTTCCAGTGGCACAATTTTATCGCCAATAGCTCCGATATTCTCATCTCCAATATTGATATCTTTTCCCGCTCCACTTCTTCCGCCTGGGCCTCCAATCTTGATGGATGGGATACCTTCCGCTCGGATAATATTGTCATTCAGAATTCCGTCATCAACCATGATGATGACTGCGTTTCTTTCAAGCCCAACAGCACGAACATCATTGTCCAGGGTTTACACTGCAACGGCTCCCACGGTATATCTGTTGGCTCGCTAGGAAACTATCCAGAACAATACGACATCGTCTCAGATCTCTTTATTTACAACAACACAATGGCAAACACTACCACTGCTGCCCGTCTCAAAGTGTGGCCTGGTGCTGAAGCTAAGAAGCGTGGTAACCCTCCGTGGGTTGGTGGTGGCGGCAAAGGATATGTCCGCAATGTGACCTATGATACCATGATCAACGACAACAACAACCTCGCCATCCAGATCGATCAGTGCTATGGTGCCATCAATGCTAGCGAGTGCGAGAAGTATCCGTCCGGAGTCATTCTTCAGGACGTGACTTTCCGGAACATGTGGGGCACGGCAAACGGAGCCGACGACCCTGTTGCCGGCCAGCTCATCTGTGGTTCTGCAGAGGTAATACGGATAGGGCTCTTTAGCTTTATTTTGGATTCAGCTAACAGTGCTTCCCCAGTCTTGCGAGAACATTCGTGCAGAGAACGTCACACTCACGAACCCTAGTGGCGAACCGCCCCAGTGGCAGTGCAGATTCATGGATGAGGACCAGATGGATCTTGGCGGAATAGGTTGTATTCCTGCATGATGAGAAAACGAGCAAGGGGGCATTCTGATGACTCAGGACCACGTGTTCGAGTTGATGATCTCTGAGCGCTTTTGCTTAGAAGTTAGGATGCAACAGACTGCGCAAAGCCTGTATGTTACTGTCCTGTTGCAGCAACTGTCATGTGATGAAATCTCATAATTTTGTGAGAGCTTTCACGCCGGTCAGTACGCGTTACTGTTCGTTTCGTGGTTTCTAAATACTGCATCCGGCCAAACAAGGGCAAACCATTTCTAAAGATCAGGTACTTGGAGCTGGCTCCTTCGCAGCATGTACTTCAAAAACGTGGACATTTGATTGAGCTCTCCCATAATGCCGGTTATCTACACTTGGGGACATGGGAAGACTCATCCCAGATCGTGGCAACTACAGCTCCGGAAAGGGTGACCTTTCCCAACAAGCCGCCGTCCTCCTCTAGAATAATTTTTCCTGACTCGAGATCCCGCTTCCACACAATGACTGTTCGATTGTTCTGGTGACCAACTGCAATCTTATCACCAGCAGCGTTGAATGAGAATTGACGGGGCGACCAACCACCGGAGGGCGCAAGCTGTACCAATTCTAATGTGCCGTCTTCTTGAATAGCAAATGTAGAGAGTGTATCCGAGTCAGAGCTTCCGAGAATAGTAGAATCACGGAAGGAGACATCGCGGTTTGACACAACAAGGAAGCGTTCATCGGGCTGCAATTTTGTTAGTAATGCTTTTCAATACGAAATAATTCGTTCGTATAGAAAGCAACTCACGCTCATAGCAATCTCACTGGTTGGAGACGTGGTGGCAGGCAATTTAGCATCAACAGCCGGAATCTCAAAGACTTTGGTGAACTCAAGACCGGTAGCCTTGTAAGTCACGCGGTAGGAGTATACCTTCTGGTCCAACTCGCCGTTGAAAAAGAAGAAGGTCTCTCCCTGGGCGTTGATTCGGAAGAATCCATGTCGGGGGCCTGCTCCAGGCACTGTGATCAGACCGTCCACCTCCGTCAATGGCGCAATGGCGCTCTCGTCATATGTGTAGACACGACCAAGATCACCACCTAGGTCTAGAATCACCACATACTTTCCAGTAGGATCAAGAATGACGTGATGAAGATAGCTTCGATCCTGGCGGCTCACCACTGGGCCTGTCTGTGCAATCGTGGGGAAAATCTCTTGTAGAGGCCCAGTGCCAGGGAGGGCTCCGTCATCACCGAGCGCGAAGACAGCCAGTGCGCTTCGGTTACTAGTCGGTGTTAGCATGAACGTCCGGTGAGAACAAACAGAGCACAAGCTCTTCACTTACTATGACGCCGAGACGTAACCCCGTGATCCAGAACGAGAAGTCACAATTTCTCCAGCAACACCGCTCAGGGGCCCATTTACACGTGCAATACGAGCCAAAGCACCATTGGGATCGACCGAGAAGGAGTTCAAGGCACCGGACGTTGATGAACCAGCACCACGGTCGTAGCAGTAGAGCACGTGGTTCTCTTTATCCAACGTCAACCAGGACGGGTTGGCGGCGCACTCTGCCGTCCTTGAAGTCACGCTAAGAGACGGACTATCCTCGGGGCCCGTCAAAGACAAGGTTGTGACATTTCCACCAGAGTCCGCGGCGTAAAGCAAGACAGCACTTGAATTCGTGGCGCAATAGCCGCCAACACCCAGTAAAGCAGGAACCAGAATGGTTCTGAAGATAGTTGGGCGCATATTGAAGGTACTGGTCTTCAAAACCGCAATGGAAAGGACAGTAGCGAACTGAAAATTTTGCTGACTAGACCTAGGAGACCATGGTCTTTGCGGGTTGTTTTAAGCAGTTAGGGTCGCAACAATTTTACCTTCCCAGCACCAACATGCAGAGGGGCTGACGCGGCGAACCGGTTACTGCGGAAATTTCAGGGGTGAAGAGCAGTATAATCCAATTTATTACCAATGCCTCTCTAGGCTGACAGGGAACATAAAGTTGATGGCACGGCAATGTTAGTGCCTACTCAATCTGGGGTAGCGAGTGTCTGACAGCTAGAGGGGCAAGCCGGTGTCTCGTGCAACGCTAGCAAGGGAGCATGGCGATTCTGGCCTTGGGATCACTAACGGTAATTGGGTGGGATAAACAGGAGAGAGGCACTAGCCCTTTTCAATCCTAGAATAAGCTTGCCAAGAGGTGTTCATGCAGGGACTTGTACGAAGGAGGAAGGACTGCGCCTCGACCTGCTCACTACGGAGGGCTTCTCGATGCATAACATGCTGGTCGATGGTTCGAAAGATACGATGCTGTGGGCTGGATGTAGCAAAATATTAATTGCCTGCATGGAGGATCATTCCTAGACATACGGAAACGGACGACCGCGCCGCAGGTCTAATACGCATCGCCAAATTGAGATGATCATGAAGTGTGGGCGGATTTCGGTACGATACCGAGGTCTCTACTTTATTAAAGTTTGGCTCCCGTTTAACTGTAATAAAGCACGCACGCACTAACTGGCCTGTCTGCTACTGGCCTTGTGACGCGTACAAATCGTGCGACTTTTTGTGAATTTGGTAATCGCCGACAACTCTGCCGCCGTTGCAGTCGAGCACCATTTCATGCTGCGGTTATCCGAGCAGCCGATGCCATTTACAGTTAAAGACAAAAGCAGTGAAGTATCGGGAGCTCAATACGTCCAGCTCAGCTTCTTTGATGTGGCACGTTGTGTTTTCCCCATTCCCGATGCCGTTTGAGGTTCTCAGATCATTCGGCAATATTCTCAGAGGCATCACTCTCGTGATCCGATTACTTTCGAGGTACACATTATTATGCCAAAGGTGTTCATCCAAGACATTAGAATGATTGACTGTTGAGCTGTGTTTTCGTCTGAGAGTATTCAGTAATGCCAGTTCTGCACTGTCAGTCAGGCGAGTACCACTTACCGAAAAAGCCCCCGACTGAGCTCTGGGGCCTCAGACTACGTGAGACAATGGTCGTTCATTAAGATAAAGTAAAGCTCTTATAAATCGGTCAAAACATCGAAACTATGTTATTGAATGCGCTGGACTCTCACTGGCTTTGTTACTGCCAAAGTTCGACCTTTGTTGAGTCAAGCAACTGGAAATCCAAGGGGTCAGAGATGCTGGGATTAGACACAGTACGCCAAGAAATTGCGCAAGTCCCCAGTTTTTAGGGGGCAGCTCGGCCTTGGGTACGATGGCAGCAACGATAAGAGGGATTACAAAGTGATGGGCAAACAATGCGATGCGTCACGAAAGGTCCTTTGTATTCCAGACCGTCTTAGCCGAACATCACCAGGGCGCTGCAAAACGAAGAGCATTGCCTCCATTTGAGATTTCTAGACAGTGGAAATCTAGACTTTGTTATAATATTAGGATGTTATAGCCGCACGTGTGTGAACACCGTGCTCGTCGCATCTGGCATCGTGAAGTACGGCGGCAACATGTAAGAGGCGAGAATTACCGCAGCCTCCTCGTCAACCGGTTGGTCCCGGAACATCGCCGCTATGCAACAATGATGACACTTAATGCCAGATTATTTGCCTCTCTTGCATCATGCGCAAAGCGACCGTCTCTGGTCAGATTGGCAACACAGAGACCCTCCGAGTGAATTTGAGCATGAATGCATCGCCTACCCTGGACTCGGCGCAAAATTTTCAGCTACCCTAGATGGCAAAATGTGGCTAACAGTTTGGCCAAGAACTTGACCATTCGACGTGTGATAGCGCACAACCCTCGCCTTTGCTGCGAATATCTTGAGATTCCATAGTCCCTCTTCTAGAGCTCTCTGTTGTGCCAACATGCTGAACGACGATGATTTCATAACACCAATTTTTACTTTTCCACACGATGTTTTGATGAAGTAAACATTGTCCTCTAACAAAGTTGAGCCCAAGCAGCGTTGACCTGAAATGGATACTTATTCATTGAAGAAACTCGTGATGGATTTTTCTGCTTCATTGGACGCGGATTTTGCTGCTGCTGCTTACTGACATGGTATACCTCTCAAACGAGCGTAAAAGATGGTTTGTCACAGGTTCGTCGAGAAGCGTCACCACAGCTTCAATCTCCCAAGAACTACCATCCGATTCAACAATTTTGCCACTATTGGGATTTAGCGGTTGCTCTCTCAGCGCCTGTTCTTTGAAGCTCGAACATGCTGGCTTAACAATTCCTTGGAAGTTGGTAGACGTCACAGTCATTACAAAGTATTTGTTGCCTCTCGATGTCTCATGCCGGTGAAAAGAGAGATTTACCAACGTCGCCTGATCAATCCAGCGCATTCCCTGCATGATAGCTGGCTGAAAATGTGTTAATTATGTCCTGCATGTCTCCTCATCAAATCCAATTGGGTTTCGTATTTCATGTTGTTGTCACATGCATGTGCGACCGCGTGCTTCTGCATCTAAGCCCATGTGTAGGTGAGGAAAGATACACCAGTTCGATGACGTTGAGGTAGCTCACCGTCCTGAAGGGGAATCAATGGCTACAAAAGGGTTCAAGTTTGGCACATCTATCTCAGTTTTTTCGTATTAGTGCCTTCAGTGCCTGCCTTAACGTAAGAAGAAAATGAGACAAGTGCCTGGCTTTTTAATTTATGATGATGCCTCTCAACCTTCCAACTCTCCTGCTGCTATCCCGTGATTCCAGTTAATATTGCTATTCTAATGGAGCAAACTCAGAGCCCGTTACCTAGATCTACCTGGAAATTTCCAGATGCTGCTTTATGAGGTCGATTCAGTAAAGTCTGCCCGAATTTCTCATCATTTTGCTAAATATGAAGAAAAACACGACTGATAATGGAGAACCAACAGCAAGGCCGAAACCGGGCAAAATAGTTTCAGCCTTCTCCAAAAAAAAATGTTAGTTAGAAGATGCATCGTATGATCTACTCAGGATGCGTAGTAGCAGCAGAAGAGGTCAGACCACGTGCATCAAGTTATACCGACCAATAGCATCGGGTCCCTGGGTCTTGAAGTTTCTCTTCTCTCCTCTTTCATTTGAAACCGGCAGCAACGCACTGAGTGCCAATGTATCCATGCATAATTTAACTTTGCTGTCTTAGTTGTTGACCCCATGTCTTACGTTAACCTCTCTTGAGCGAGACCGGAGGTTGTCACTCTCAAATACAGCGAATGTAGCACAGAAGAAGCAATTGTGTATGTATCACCTCGAAATCAATGGCTTGTGGAATCGCAGTGCTGCGAATGCCTGTTCTTGTGTTAGGCTGATTGCCGCCTGATATGACGTTCTTAAAACCCATGGTTTGAGGACCTTTAGAAGGCTGTTGCTTCTAAAGTCGAGTATTCTGTATGTTTCAGTACTTGAAGGCTATATCAAGGCTAGGGCATGCGGTTAGTTGACCGTTCTCGTCCCAAAGCAACTGAGAACACAAAAGTCCGGATGTGCATCTAAGCTGATAGTAAGACAGGCTGATTCAAAGCTTCATTGGCATAGTTTCAGAAAGCTCTCATGCAATTCAGCCGTAAATCTCAGAACCGACATAATGAGAAAGAGCGGGAACTTATGTTAGTCCTTGTGATGAGTATTGCATGTTGCCGACGGCTCGCTCACATGACCACTGTGCGATATCACACCACATCTGCCTAATCAAAGAACGAGCGACGCGAAGCTTAAGGAACAATCACTATAAAGGAACTGCCACCTCTTGGTCTGACCCTTGCCATCAAATACTTCGTGATCCTCAGTGTCGTTCATCATTATCCTCATTTACGATTCAACGATCACAATGAAGAGTTTTGCTATATTTGCTAACCTGATTCTGGTGGGTGCAGCATACGACATATGCAGGAATAATTGCGGCCGAGCAGTCGCCGGCACTGCCCGAGCAAGCCCTGCTATTTCTGATCGCAGATCTATGTGTGCAGCTTTCGTTACCAGAACCAGGACTGTTACTGCGCCGTACGCTTTAGATACCCTGCTATACTTGTCTTCTATTAACAAAGCCAAATCACCAGCTCTGTGACAGTGACGGCACCAGTCATTTATAATCGCAATGTTCATGACGACGGTCCTGATAACTCCGGTTATGCCGAGCATAGCGAGTATAATAATCAAGCTTTCGATTCCAATCTTGTAGGCGAGAAGCCCGCCTATGCTTCGGCTTGTTTGAATGTGAGGGCATATTGGAGTGCTTGCCAATGTTTCCGTGGCATCAAGGCCACTACCAAAACTATCACGGCTCCCGCAAAGACAGTTACATTACCTGGCCCGACATGCACGCAAGGGCTAGAATATGCGATATACGGACCTAAGCCAAACTCAGCACGGATCCGAAACCTGGCTGAAGCTGATAGCCGGGGAGCAAATCACATCGACTTCTCGTTGCAGTTCTCAGGGGTAGACCCCGATGTTACTGGCATAACGCAGATTGTTGGCACCATTCGTCAATCGGATAACTACGCTCCCCCCGTGAGCATCTACGGTACAAGAGGCCCCGCTGGCTCACAAATGGGTCTCAGCATCATTGCCCATCGCGGGTATATCTTACCGGCAACTACTGGAACTTATACCGTTTGGCTTGATGATTCAGACAATGCCCTGTTCGCCTGGGTGGGCGAACGCGCTGTTTCAGGCTGGAATCAGACCAATGCATCCATCGGCCGCTTCTGGCCTCCCAATGTAGCCACAACCTACAGATTCACGTTCGAGGTCAAACGAAATGATGTCGGGGTGCCGATCCCTTTTCGGCTAACATGGTTGAATTCAGGTGGCCCTGGTGCCCTGTCCGCCAGGGTGATTGATCCTCAAGGCAACGTTATCCTAGGAGCTAACAGCCAGAAAAACCCACAGGTCGTTACCAGCTGCTCTGGCTCTCGACGCTTAGCTCCTGCCTGGATCTCGTGGGCCAGAGAGATCTAGACAGGCTGATCACTTTTGAGCTGGTAAACTGTTTGAAACTACATCGGCGTGGAGGGGCACCTTGCCGTAAAGGGTTCATTTTTTTAACCTTGGCCCAGCCAAGTTGGCAGACCCGGGGATGATCCCAAGGTACACTATCGTGTGGTCTGCCTTGGTCGGAAGGTTGGGCAGCTGATTTAGAAAGAGGACATCCACCAAAACAGTTGTCGAACAGCGGCCAATCCCTTCAACTTACGACAAGACGTCCCCACATTGTTATTAGTAAAGTCGAAGTCGCGCAATGAATAAATATGCCAGACTTTGCTCTATTCTTTTGCACCAACGCATGCATTCATCCTGCAAGCTCCTCGGTAACTCGTGCTACACTGCGCCTGGAATGGTAAAGTCCTCAGGCTTTACACCAGCAGCCCAATGATATTGTGCCGCTGCGTGATCATCCGGGGGAAGCTTCTGTCCACTTTGTTCGTAAAAGTTCTCGCGATAGGTTCCTCCTGTAACAGCATAGTCATCCCAGAATAGTCCCCGCGACCGAAGCTCGGGTAAAAGGAGTTCCGCAATGTCTTTGAAGGTTTGTGGAAATAGTACATAGCCCTGTCGCTGTAAGTATCAAGCATGGAACGAAGGTGTAAGAAGCACTCACAAAGTTGAAACCGTCGACGTCAGCCTCACGCACCCAAACCTCTAAACTATCGGCTACCTGTGACGGCGTGCCCACAAAAAGAGGACCGTTTCCGCCAAGGCTGACATGCTCGGCCACCGTGTGTTTTGTCCATTTGGAATTGGCAGGCGAGAATCGAGCATAGCCTTCGACTGTTGACCTACGCGCGAGCCAGTTAGCTCTCAGCCAATGGGTGGAGTGAGATTTACCTCTTACCTGACAGCATTACTCTCAACCTGTCTCAATTCCTCTTCATCCCCGTACTGATCAAGGTCGATACCTGTCCAGCCTCCGAAGAGTGATAGAGCACCCTCAAGAGAGGCATATTTCTTAGCTTCGTTGTACTTGGCCAGAGCCTCTTCCTCCGTCTTTCCCAAGATTGGAGTGACTAATGCTACCACCTTGATAGCTTTTGAGCTTCTGCCGAACTTTTCGGACGCTAATTGACGAATCTCAGCAATGTTTTTCGCACACACTTGTGGTGCATGTGCCGACGTGAATATGGCCTCTGCATGCTGTGCCGCAAACAGTTTTCCAGCTTTCGAAGCTCCAGCTTGTAGAAGCAGTGGTGTACGCTGCGGGCTCGGGTCAACAATGTGAGGTCCAGGAACATTGAACCATTTCCCCTTGTGGTTGATTTCTCGGACCAGCTCTGGGTCGGTGTAGAGGCCCTTAGCACGATCTAGCTTAATGGCATCATCGCGCCAAGAAGACTGGAACAGCTTATACATGACTTGCATGTATTCTTCAGCAAGTTCGTAGCGCTCATCGTGCTTTTCTTCAGTCAGCCAGTGTCTTGGGAAATTGGGGCCTGTACTAAATACCCCAAGTTGCTCGGTACGCCCCAAATTTCTCGCTGCCGAGTCTAGATAACTGGTAACAATCTTTTCTCACATGTTAGAAATGAATCTCAGGCAATTGTAAGAACATACATTCCACCCAAGTCTTTTGCGATCGTTAGCTAGTCACCCACAAAAAGCATGATTCAGTTTGACAACATACCTCCCCTTCGTGAGATGATCTATGGTTGATAGCCGTCGAGCAAGATGAAAAGGCTGCTCATAAGTGGTCGAGACGGTCACACCGAAGCCGATGCTCTTGGTTACAGCAGCCATGGCTGATACCACAGATAACGGCTCAGTCACAGGCCATTGGGCCCCGGATATGATGGCAGGCTCCAAGGACTTCTTGTAAACATCATACCCTCCTGCCAGATCAGTCAGTCCAGTATAACTTAGATGTCGGAAATGTGTTCTACCTAGCACATCAGCAATGAAGATTCCATGAAACTTGGCGGCCTCGAGAATTTTCGCCAATTCAACCCAGTGATCGATATCTTGGAAACGCCAGGATTGATCTTCTGGATGCTGCCAAAGGCCAGGTGATTGATGGCCGCTGCCTACAACTCCAGGATCAGCTTCACCCAATCATGTAGGGACAGAACTGTCCTGGCACTCACACATCATCACAAATGCGTTCAAGATGAGACGCTTCTTGCGGTCGGGCGCCGAGGTGATTGGTTCAGCCATTGTAGTCGAATTGATCAATGATGCAAGTGTGGCGTTGCGGCAGGACAGGGGACCTTCATCTGTCTTGTGTAAGCAAGAATGTAGAGTCTGTTGAAGCGACACAATGGAACTGCTTTATCAGGAATCGAAATTCTTGTTCAATCAAGTAAGATCTGCTCTCCCGGCAACGAGATATTATGACGCGTCAGGGGTGGTACGGCCGAAGCTGCCCCTCATCCCAATATTTGTCGCAGTTCCGATTTGAGGCATGATGTGCCTTAGCGCCCGGCACTTGTGCATATAAGCGTTGACGTGATAACGGAATGATCTTGCACAAGCCCGAGCTAGTCTGTGTGGAGCATCATCCCACTCAGCAGCCGTCTTTGACGCCCAACGATATTCCCGGTCCGGCGTGTCATTGCTTATATGAGCGTCAAGAGGAGGGAAACTGAATTACCCCTCCAATTATGCAGTCGGAGCTGTTTTTGGACACCCAGGGAATGCCACCTTCATCTCCCTTCCCCTGCGATTGAGAATACATGATGTCAAACACACAAACAGTACTGCTTCTTCACGGCCCCAGACAGGCATATCAGATTGCCCACGAGTATCCGATTCCTTCTCTGCAGAGCAAATCAGAGGTTCTTGTCAGAGTCAAGGCTATTGGGCTGAATCCCATTGATTGGAAATCTCCGTGAGTTGACACCTTCACTTCATAACAGCAAGTATACTGATTTATTTTTCTTAGAGATTTTAATTTTGGCATACCGGAGTTGCCGTACATCTCTGGTAGGGAGCTCTCTGGAGAGGTAGTGTTAGCCGAAGACGAAACCTCAAGATGGAAACCAAATGACAAGGTGAACAAGACGCAGGTCAGAGAGAAAATTTCATATATTAACAGTGCCTGTCAGGTTGTCGCTATTAGTACGGACTACAGAGACTTGCGCAAGGCTGCGTATCAGCAATTCGTGGTGGCTTCAGCTCATAACCTTGTCAGACTTCCGCCAACATGGACATATAGCCATGGTTCGACCATTGGTGTTGCATTCGTTGCGTCATCCTTGGCACTTGGTCTCAGCCTCGGGCTCGACTTTTCAAGTGTGCTAGATGGCCCTGACCTCTACAGTATTGTCCGGGATATCTCACCAGAACTCATCCCACAAGATGTTAGGACCGAGGTTTTATCAAATATTCGGAATAATGAGCGGTTGCAAAGCGGAGATTGGCTTGCGATATGGGGAGGTATGTGGTCGCTATTCTTCCTTCACTTGAGGCTCTACTAATGGATTCCAAAGGCTCCGCTACCTCCGCAAACTTGACCATTCAACTTGCTAAGCTTGTGGGTGTGAAAATCGCAGTTTTTGTTGACCAGGCGAAACACGGCTTGTGGCTCTCAAACGACCCAATCCTCAAACCGGACCTACTCGTTGATAGCCATGATCCGGAACGTGCTATAAGCATCGCTCTCGCAAACACAAGGGGAAGATTACGACACGGCCTGGACACGAGAGGGAAAGATACCGCCGGGCATCTCCTTCGCACACTTCTATCTAGGACGGGGTCAACCGAAGCAGCGTATCATACTTTACCAACCCCTCCAGGCACACCTGGTAGAGAAGATAGCAGAGTCCACCTTGTCGGTATGAGTGGATTGCCAAAAGAGTTCCCGCAAGACAAGGCTGTTCTACACTCGGTGCCTATCAAGCTCTTTCACGATGTGCCTGCAGTTGGTGCCTCACTAACCACATGGCTTGAGAGGCTCCTTGAGAATGGCCTTCTTCATCCACCACGGATAATTGAGACGTACAACGGGTTAGAGAATGTCAATCAGGGTCTTGATCGTATGCGAAAAGGGGAGATCAGAGGAGGAAAAGTCGTCGTTACTCTTCAGTAATAGAGTTAGATAATGATAGACCAGCTTTATCCATGACTAGAATTCGACCTCTACTGCTATTAGAGGAGTTAATACCGTGTACTTGCATCCTGAATGAGGCCCAACCCAGTGTGAGCCTCACGGGGTCCAAGCGTCTGTCAAGCCACGATGGAATTACCCGGAACACCGGAACAGACGTATCGAATCAAGCGTTTCAATATTCTTATCATTCTAAAAACTCCGACGGGCATCATCCGAGGGCTGAAACAGGCCATGTGCAATCTTGAATGGCGACATTGTCGGCTTTCGGCTGCGGCAGGCTTCAACTGAGGGGGGAAGTGTGTGGTGCAATGCTCTAGCGGCGTTGCGTGCTTCGTGCCTCACGCTGCCGGTGAGCCACAACCGGACCGACAAACCGGAACATCCCACGCCGACCAGTATTTAGGCGACAATTTGGATCTGGACACCGTAATCAGGCCGTGCTAATCAATTAATCGAAAAGGAATCTCTTACCACGACTTTGTCAAGATGGCTCCTGCAGTAGTTGGAGGAGATGCGGCTGTTCGCCATGCAGAAGAGACCCCAGCTCCGAATCCCCCAGTGGTGCCAGTCCTTTCTAATGAAGACTCAAAACCGTCAAAAACCACAAATGGAAACAATGGCAGTCATTTCGTACCGAACTATCCAACCCCACGCGTCTCACTGATTGATCGATTCATCGACGAACCACGTCAACTGAACGTCGCTGTCATTGGAGGCGGCCTTGCAGGCATCCTCTCCGGAATCCTTCTCCCCCAAAAGGTGCCCGGCATCAAATTGACGATTTATGAGAAGAATCATGACTTTGTGAGTCCTCACATCCCACAGAATCACACATTCATAAGCTTCTTGCTAACTCATTCATTCCAGGGTGGGACGTGGCTGGAGAATGTATACCCCGGAGTAAGATGTGACATCCCATCGCACGTCTATCAGTCAACTTTTGCACCCAACATCAACTGGTCAGATGAATTTGCTTCCGGTACAGAAATCAGGGACTACTGGCAGAAACTTGCACGAAAACACAACGTCTATCAGTATGCTCAATTCGAGCGAAAGGTTGATGGCATTGAATGGGACGAGAACGATGGATCTTGGGTACTCACGATCAAAAACACTGCTACGGAAGAAATAAGCCAGGACAGGGCCCACTTCGTGATCTCAGCAGTCGGCAGGTTCAATGCCTGGCAGTTACCTGACTACCCCGGACTTTCTGAGTACAAGGGCGTCCTGCGCCATGCTTCCAACTGGAGCTCTGACTTTGACCCGAAAGACAAGAGAGTGGCCGTCATTGGCAATGGTGCGAGCGGTATTCAACTTGTTGCCAACATTCAAAAAACTGTTGGTCGCCTTGATCACTATGTGAGAGGGCGGACATGGATCGCCACTTCTTGGGCGGGCGATGATAGAACGTTGGAACCTCAACCAATTTCTGAAGAGAAAAAGAGCTCGTTCGAGGATCCTAAGCAATACCTGGCATTCCGGAAAGAACTGGAAGCTAAGTATTGGAGACGGTTTGGGACGTTTTTCCGTAACTCCGAGGCGAACGAGGAGCTGCGACAGCGGTTCATCGAAGTGATGACCAAGCGTCTCGCCAAAAAACCCCATCTCATCGACTTAATAATTCCGGACTTTTCTCCAAACTGCCGTCGATTGACCCCAGGCCCTGGGTATCTTGAGGCCGTGGCAGAGGACAACGTGGACTACATCACAACGCCAATTCGCCGTTTCACTGAGAATGGCATTGAAACAGATGACGGTGTCATCCGAGAAGTGGACGCTATCTTCTGTGCTACAGGAGCCAATCGGGACATGGTTCCCCAATTTCCCGTTATCGCTTCAGGCCAAGACTTGCGGGAGCTTTGGAAGCAAGATGGGAATCACGGCTTTCCTTACACATACCTTGGCGTGGCCACCCCAGGCTTTCCAAACCTTTTCCACCTTCATGGTCCGCATGGTACTGGCCCATCAGGGACAGTGCCATACAGCGTAGAATCACAAATAACCCATTTTGCCAAGATCCTTCGCAAGGCCTCGAGGGAGGGGATCAAGGCTATGGAGCCAACAGTTAAGGCCACTGAAGATTTCATAGAGTATTCTGATGCGTTTTTTACTAGCACAGTACTCTCTGATGGCTGCAGCTCATGGTATAATGGTGGCAAGCCTGGAGGTCGGATACACGGAGTCTGGCCGGGGAGCGCTGTGCATTTGGCGCTCGTGCGCCGAGACCCTAGGTGGGAGGATTGGGATTACAAATACCTATCAGATACCGGAAACCGGTTTCTGTGGTATTTCGGCAATGGCTGGTCTAAGCTCGAGGGTGATCCGGAAGCGGACTTGACAAGATACCTAAAGGAGCCTGACCAGATCGATCTTCGCGATGTACATGAGAGCTGGTGGGCATTCCCTTAGATAGCAATGTCACATCAGTATGCAAACGATGATTAGCGGCTGCCTCTTGTTGGCCCAAAATATGACGAGCTCGCCCACGTGGATTGTGTCATCCCAGCCCACCATCTCACCATCTTAGTGACAGGGGTGGCTTTGCACCCTGGTGGAACAACGTGAATACCCCTGGACCCCTGGTTTGCGATCCCTTCGCAGCCCGGTTGTTAGGTGCCGAAAAACTTTATCTCGGCTGTAGTGCTTTGACTAAAACTCTAGCTTCCATTACGTGCTATGCCGGTGCATTTACCGGTATCGGCTCCACATGAGCTTGACGAGATGTTCGTTGTCACGCGTAGGCACAATTGCTCCTGGGCGGGTTATATGATGAGAGTTTCCTAGTTCCCGCACTCTTCATTCCAGCTATACTCTCAAATTTCTTTCATTTTAGACAATCAAACTTTTGAAAATAAATGATGGCGGATTTGGAGGAGCCCCCTCACACGGTTGTGACCCCGATCACTCCGCAGCGGAAGGGCAAGCAGATGTTAACCCCTTGTGACATTTACGTGACTAACTCATCTGAATGTTATTAGTGAGATGGTATAGGTCGACCTTCTATAACATGACCATTCTCGGATTATGCAATCTCGCAGCACCAGGAATCTGGGGAGCGATGAACTCTCTGGGCGCCGGTGGAGCACAGAAGCCATACCTGGTCAATACAGCCAACGCACTGACGTTCTGCTTGATGGTCGTGTCTTGCTGGCTCTCAAGCGCTCTTGTTCATTATGTGGGCATTAAGTGGGCGTTGCTATTCGGGACGTACGTTTCGTCCGAGAGTGTTTTGTTCCGATTCAGGTTCTGATCTGATATCTAGGTTGGGTTATGCCCCTTACGCAGCTGGGTTATACACGAATAATCGGTTCGGGGACGAGTGGCTCGTGATCCTGGGTGCCGCGCTTTGTGGCGTGTCAGCTGGAGTCTTTTGGATGGCTGAAGCCGCCATAGCTATTGCATACCCAGAACCGTGGAATCGAGGCAAGGCATTGGGCTACTGGTTAACGTTTCGGCTCAGTGGACAAATCATCGGCGGAGCCATAAATCTTGGCTTGAATGCTGACCGTAACGAAGCTGGCAAAGTATCATACACGGTCTTCTTGGTATTCATTGCGATTCAGGCTGTCGGCCCTCTAGTTGCCCTGCTTTTGAATAAGCCTGAGCAGGTAGAGAGAACAGACGGGGTGGCAGTCAAGTTGAAGATTGCAGAGAACCCATGGACCGAGATTAAAAGTACCACCAAGCTCTTTTTCACAAAGAGATTTCTCCTTCTGGTACTTTTCATCGGTCAGGCTGTCTTCGCCGAGGCAGTGTTCTTTACGTACCTCTCGCGTAAGTTCTTCAGAAGCAGTTCATGGAAGCATCTAATCATGTCGTTAGTTTGGTTTTCTGTCAGAGCCCGCGCTCTGGGATCGTTCCTGTCTGGTATCGTGGCCGTAACCGGTGGCAATCTCCTTGGTGTAGGTAAAACAGGTTGCCGAGTGTCCATTTTGTACTAACCCGAGAAAAGGTTTGGCTTGATCGGACATCGATATCGCTTCAGAAAAGAGCCCGAGGCGCTTTCTGGACTATCATCGTTCTTCAAGGTGCTTGGTGGAGCTGGGCTACTGTTCTCGTCACTCGATTTCGGAATACCCAGCCGACATATGACTGGGCAAGCGAGAACTTCGGTGCTGCTTTTGCAGTGTTCATATTCTTGACTCTTGGTTTCCAGTTGAACTACATGTTCGCGTATGTTTTCATACTTGACCACATTCACAGTAAATCCGATCAGAGCTAACATCATTTAGTTACTTCATTATCCAAAACCTGGCCCTAGATGAAGAAGAAGTTGTACGATATGCAGCTATCCTACGTGGAACAGAGTCAGCTTGGCAAGCGGTCAGTTACGGCTTGGGATCCGTCAAGGTAATAGCCGAAGTCGGTGGTGTCTACATGAACTTCGGTCTATGGGCAATTTCTATAGTTCCAGCCTGGCTGGTGCTTCGCAACTTCCGCCATGAGCCTCAGTTCGCCAACGGCCCTTCGAGTGACAGTGGCAACGAGGGCAATATTTCCACAGACGGAAAAGATAAGCAGGGAAAGTCTTAAGATTCGGCAATTAAGCATCATAGATAGGAGACGCATGGTAAGTGTTGTTTCAGTACAAGAGCTCCATCACGGTGGAGAGCAAAGAGTAGTCGATGAAGCTTGCCGGGCCACAAGCCCTGACTCTTGGATTCAAGTGGGCTGGAAATAGATTTTATGCCTAATTCCTGACCCAAGTTCATCAAATTCAACACTTAGACCTAAGATTTCCTTCAGGATTGATCTCAGTCTGGCCGTGGGTGACACTGACACTGGAAGGGCATATGAGCCGTGTCTTTAATATCCACAGAATGCGTATGACTCCAGGTGCTCATCGAAAAAAAGAAGCCGAGATCAAGTAATAATTGGGATGTAGAATTATGCCAGGACTTTCTGACGTCAATTCAATTCTTGGGCTTATCTCGCATGCGCGCAAGAAGATACTAGTAAAGCGCCAGCGGAGGCAGTAAGCATCGACAGCTGACCACGAACTCCCACTGACTTCTCCTTCTTCGCACACTTGCCTGCACTCTCTAGCCACTTGCGCGAATGCCTGTGGTCCTCCCAGTCCCAACGTAAATTGTCTGACTCCTTGTGATTCCTTGGCTAGCAATAGTCCCTTGACTCCCACTCTCCTGTGCTATAGTTGAATTGTTCCGGCTTCCAGGTGGGCGGCCACGCTTTCTCTTTTGGGATGGAGGCGCCTGGGATTGATATGCTTGCTGCAGAGATGCTAAGGCCCGACTGCTTTCCTGAGATGCTGCAGAGGGCACAGGTCTGCTGGCACTCCTTGCTTAGGGTTAGTATTGGATAGCGTAGTCGCCGTCGACTGTCCATACCCGTTGGCGTACCATGTTTATGCCTGCGTCGATCAGAATGCGCTCGAGTGGCATAACGGCTCCGGCAAGAGTTCGGTACGACACGCCATTGTTACGCTCTTTCATGATAGTGGAGGACTAACCAACGCCTCGGTATTGTAGCCCAGAGATTTTGCTCGGGACAGTCTGGTCAGAACTTTGCTTGCGGAAGAAGCCAAAGAAGTAACAGCAGCAGCTGTCTCGTATTCAAGCGGTGGGGAGGCAGAGAAAGTGGACGCGGCAGACGTGGGCTCGACGTAGATCTCGGTCAACGAGACCGCCTCGCTGGACGTTATTTCATCAGAGGTGTAAAGCACCTAGCAAGGGTGAAAACGAAAGATGCATTTTGACAAAAATCTAAAAGAGTGACACCCGCTTGGGGAGAAAGGAATGACGGATTGAAGGGCGCGACAGCTCAACGAAATTGAGATCGCGGGCATGCCATAACTTATAGACCCCCCTAAATCTAAACACATCAACGTGTGATTAAGATTGAAAGAGCTGTAAGGTTGTTGTCTTTTCAAGCCTACATCTTCCATAAGCTATACTGTAAGCGTTCAAGAGTTTAATTGTGAACACAATGGCAGAGCTCAAATGAAATTCTCTTGATATCGGCAACGGAGGGCACTCCCGATTGGGCAAAGCCAAATCGATCCCGGAGGCCCACTGTAAGCAGTTTGGAGGACGTGAAATCTCGAAATGTGTTCATGGCCGTTAACAGTTCGATTGCCATTTCATCTCACTGGTTCAATGAGCGCCAGCGACGCCCCCTTCCAGGTTGCTGCAACATTCTAGCACAAGGCCTCCTTCCCCCCTTTGTATTTAAATTTTTAAAAAATTTCCCCAACATACTGTTATCTTCTAATGCTGGCTCCTCCTCACCACAAAGACACTGATGAAATAACAGGCTTCAATTCCATAAGCGGTCTAGAGCCATATCAAACGTGACAAGATGATTCCTACAGATCAAAAGCCATTTATATTTATTCTTGTACCATTCATGCTCTGCTTCATTCCAGCCCAGGAAGACAGAGTTGTAAGCACTATAGTCAGGTCCTCTTAGTTTCTTCACACTTAAAGCAGTAGAAAGAATCTGGCTTGCCGGTTACAACGTGTTCTAAAAGTTTTATCATGAGTACTTGGGTCCAGATATTTCTCCCAGCTGTAGCCAGAGACAAGTTCAGCTTCAGAAGAGTTTGTGGGGGGTTTATACTGTAGAATAATCTCTTCCAAAGAGGGCTTGTAAAGTTGGAAAAACACAGATAATAGCCACTCAAGGGCTCTTGTCTTGAATGCGTACCAGTGTTTCATTAGTTGGGCTTCAACATCGCGCCTACTCCATTCCTGCCGGTATCCGGAATCAGGCTATAGTCGGGAAAGATGAGAAGTAAGTATGGCTGCCGAAAAGGACCCCTTTCCTGAGTATTCTGGATGATCAGTCAACTCCCAACTTTCAGCCGCTTTATTGGTGCTTTATGAAGAGAGGTATTAACATGCTGACTTCCGGGAGCACAATTTTGCCTTTTCTTCGAGTAAAAAGGCAACTGGGTTGATGTGGAAAAATCTTGGAGTGATTCTCAGTAGCATCGTGAGTGAGTCGTCACTAGGCATTGCTCTCACTGGTTTCGATGCCTCTGGGTCAATTTGGATAATCCCCAACTCTAGCATGGCTATCATACAAAAAGTCATCTTAGCAGAGGGTTTGTCAATTTAATGCGACCAATAAGCAGTGTTGCAACCCTTCGCTGGACGCTCAGAGAGCACGCGATGTATGTAACCAAAAAGGTTAATCAACATGTGAGGGCGCATCAACTCGTTGGTAAAAAAAACAAAAACACTGGACTAGCAGTCCCACCATTTTAACCAATCAGGGAAAGACGGTAGCCAAGCATCTTGAGCTATCCGGGAGACTAGGCTGCCTGGTCCGAAATGGGCCTGAACGAATGGACTAATGAGAAGATGGAGCCATATTTCCAGCAGATCGAAAACGCCGTTTGTCATCCAAACTCCGAGTTTAGAGGCCATGAAGGTGATCTCTCTCTTTCTCTCTTGTATTGTAAAGGTTGCCCCCAAAAGAAACGTAGCCTAAATGGCCTGAGCAGGTCCCATTGAATTGCGACAGTACCGGTAGCCATTTAAGTGGACTACATAGTAAGTCATCTAATTCTCATTTCATAATATCTCAAGTTCATTCTTACGTTTTAGTATCGACGAAGCCGCTGCCAAACTTGGTCTGCGGCATGAAAATGATCTCAATAATCCTGTAGCACCGGCCATGGGCTCATTGACTCTTGATACGGCTATCGATAAACATGGGAACAGAATATCAGCGCTCTCTGCATACCTAAGCAAGGCAGTAGTATCTCAAAGACGCGACCGCCTCACTGTTTGTACCGGTGCCACTGCAACTCGCTTGGAAACCAATGCACAGACAGGGCTTGCGACGGGAGTTTATATCCAACCCTCGAAAGAGCCTTTCAAGGAATTCTTCGTAAAAGCGAGACGAGAGATCATTATCTGCTCAGGGGCCATCTGTACTCCTCAGCTTCTTCTCTTAAGTGGCATTGGGCCCAAGGATTCTTCGGAAAAGTATGACATTCCTTTCACTGCAGAGCTACCAGTTGGTTCCACGCTGTGGGATCACTACAGCATCCCTGTCGTGCTGGAAGTCCCGCGGAAGGAAACCTTCCACATCCTACAATCTGTCTGGGGACTCTGGCATATTTTGCTTTGGCTATTCTTTGGAAAAGGCCACGTCGGTTTGACGGCCATGACGACCACCATGTACCTGCGCTCCGACGCCATCGATAAGCGAACCATGCGCATCAAGAACTTTGATGATGAGAAGGGCATTAGCAATCTAGACGCTTCACTTCCACAGAATGTTCCTGACATCGAAATCATGGTAATGCCCAACAGCGCTGTTGAAAGAGCCGTTGACGGCCTGACACTCATATCACTGCATCCTACTCTCGTCCAGCCACGAGGTTCGGGCCGCGTGGAGTTGGCTAGCACCAATGCTCTGGCACAACCGCGAATAATTTATCCCCTACTCAACAACGATCATGACATAGCGACGGCGAGGTTGGCTGTTCGTTTCACCATGCGACTCGCCGAGATATTTCAACATTCTGGCTATCCGTACCCCAGCAAACTTGCCTTCGCTCCTGGCCAAGACCCCGCTCCGCTCGAAGAGTGGGAGAAATCTTTCCCGGATGATTACCTTGTCCCAAAGTCGGTCTCATCACTAGGCTCAGACAGGCAACCAAAGAGTTGGGAAACCGTGTCTGACGAAGAGATTGACGATTATATGAGAAGGGTCAGTCACACCAGCCTACATTTCGCAGGGGCCTGTCCTATGTCCAACTACAAGAAGTTAGGGGTCGTCGATCAGTCGCTCCGTGTTCATGGATTCAGCAACCTCAGGATCGCTGACACGAGCGTGTTTCCCAAGATACCCAGCTACCATACAATGGCACCTGTGATGGTGGTGGCAGAACGATATGCTGCCATGGTGAAGGATACGTGGAAAGAGAAGCAGTCAGGTTAGGTAGGTATTTGAGTCATAAAAAGATAAAGAAAGCGCATTTATTATAGATCTATATGGAAGGAGAGGCGCTGAGACGCCTGAGACGCTCGTCACACCTCATGCTTCTAATCTTTAGTAAAGGCTGCTTGGATGTCAAGCTAACTTGACCACGATCTAATGGTGCCATAGAAGGGATTGGAGTTGCATTAAGCCAACCGCCCGTTTGTAACGTTCTAGCAATCATCAATTCGTCGTATGGTCGCGCCTGAACTAGGATTTCCGGGGCACTTATCCTATCGAAGAAGTTCGCACTAATCTATGAATTTGGTATTGTGACAGCACCCAAGCTTTCTCTCAGCATGAATGGCATCTTTAAAGCATAGCAATTCAGCCGGTTTAAGGCAGGGTGCCAATAGTTCGGAACTACATAGCATTTAACAAGTCGAACGCTTCTCCCACTCCATGGACGCGATGATAAAGCCACCAGCACCGCGCAGGTCATTTTGTCTCAGGCCAATGCTAGCATAGTACTAAAACAAGTTAGTGAGATATAAGGGATAAGTATGTTTGAGACTCATACCTCGAAGGTTGCATTGCTGCCCAGGCTTCCGACCATAACGGTATCTTCCCAATTGATTGTACCATTGTCGTTGTGAGTGACGAACAAATCAATCATCGCAGTATAGGCTTTCTTCGCTACGCCAGCAAAATCTGCCTTATTGAGAATACCGCGGTTGAGACCACGCAACCAGCCAAAGGTGAACATGACACTGGCACTAGATTCGAGGTAGTTGCCCTTCACATCTTCGTAGCGCTTCTCCATAACGTTCCACCAGGCGCCCTTTTCATCCTGTGCGACCTTCAAGCCCTCGGCTAGACCGACAAAATAACCAGTGAGCCTCTCGCGGCCGGGATGCTCCTTGGGCAGAAGGTCAATGACTTCAAGAAGAGCCATGAAGTACCAGCCCATAGCCCGACCCCACGCGAGGGGGGCCGCACCGGTGACAGGATCAGCCCAGATGGCCTTTTTGCTTTCGTCGTAGCCATGAACCAAGAGGTTGTCGTCTCGACGGGTACGCGCGTCAATGTTATCAAACTGAAGAACGATATCGTCCCACGCAGTTTGGTTATCAGGCTGAAACAAGGAGACATATTTGGCGTAGAAGCTATCGGCCATGTAGATGCCATCTAGCCACATCTGGTTCGGGTACGCAGGGTCACGGTGCCAGAAACCTCCAGTTGGCGTCCTCGGGTGCGAGTCAAGAGTACCCTTGATGGCGTCGGCCGCCTTTTTGAACTTGTCCTCTCCAGTCTTCTCGTACCACCAAAGTACATTGTTACCGAATCGGTATGGATCAAGGGAGTGGAAAGAATGGTTGAAGCCGTCAATGGTGCCATCTTCCAGAACCACCTGATCAACCAGACCTCGGTAGAAGTTGTAGAGGGTCTCGTTGCCCGTCCAATCATATATGTTTTCAAATGACGTGTATAATGTGGCTTCGTCATAGTGGAAGTCCGCGTCGACTCCAAAACTGATTATGGAGTCAGTCATCCATTGCGCAAACGACCGTTTGGCGGACGGCAGAGCAGCCGACGTGCCTGCAAGCACTGCAAAAAGCGGGAATGACTTCATGGCTGATGGATGTTTCAATGGCCGGCCTGATGGCTACAGAACAATGCGTCCGGTCCAACTACCTTAGGTCTCTGCCTCTTATAGGTAGATTGGGGAAGTACTCCAAATCCTTTGCAACTTGTCACCATTACTATACTAAGAATGCTAGCCTATCATAGAAAGATGTCGGACTATTGAAACAACCATTACTCCATGTCGCACTCATGGAAAATTATAACCCGCCACCCGATCGGCAATGAACCTTGCACTGGAAAGGGTACCGTCGCATACCCTTTTGCCGAGGAGAGCAGTATGTGGGGTAATAGCCGTCGGATTTGCGACTTGGCATTTGAGTCAACGTCCACGACTTCTAGGATTATGTCCTGCATGGGCTGTCTTTTTAGCCTAAAGACGTTAAAGATGGAGAATCATGGAGATCCTTTGAGGTGGCCCTGTCTTGAAAGCACTCAACGAGGGGCTGCACCAGAGTTGGGCTACTGACGCTTCTCACCATTGATACACGCGATGTGTCGTTGATAAGGCGAATGCATGGTTGAAAGGCTGCAAACCACCCTTTTATTTATTCTGAAATTGCGTTGAATGGTTTTGCCCTGTCAGTATCCAGTTGCTGGGGATCGAACTCACTATCATTAATCCTATCTTTTCTTGACGTCGTGGATAGGATTCACGCCCCCCATGTCTGCAAAGGAACTTGTGGGTCAATCGACTTCAGCCGATGGAATAAACCGCAGTGAGGACTTTCCACCAATGAAGCGTCTCAATCAAGACCCCAGACTCGGCCACGCTAACCCGAGGCTGGGCTTCGTCGAGATTGTATGATTCGAGGAGTCATGAGCATGTGAAGGACTTGCCAAGACCGCATCTTGACTTAGCCGATAAGCCAATGTATTCTTGACGCATATTGAGAAACTTACTGACGTATGAAGCCTCATCTCAGCTGAACGGATGTAGTGACAACACGTCCCCATATTCATGTGTTTTGTACTTCAAACTAACAAATTAGTCTAAGGTTATAGTACTCGCAACTTGAACCGCAACTCACAAATCCCTATTGATCCTAGCGATAAGTTTATCTCCGCAGTACTTCCGCAAACAAGATCGATGACCAATGATGACTTTCTCTCCGAAGTTTGTTAGGGCCTGATCTGGATGTTAGGTTGATCTTCAATCCTGAAGTCTTTTTAAAAAAGGTTCTTGTGTTTTGCGTAGTTCGTTATACCATGTACCGTAATAAGCTGCCATTGAATGCTTCAATCTGCAAGATGGAGGCATATGTATATCCTTTACCGACAAATCAAGAAGTTGGAATTGGTTAGTAGGCTCAAAGTCGCGCTTTTGTTCATCCCCTTTTTGCTAACCCCTGCGCCTTCTTGCCCTTTCCCGGAGTTTCATAAAGGCAACGTTGTCGCTAAGCATTGTATAGCCGCAGCCAACCTCATCAAAGGTGTTAAGTTTGTTCGTGTGGCTTGCCATGTACGTGAAGACGAACTTGAGAAAGAACTCATCATCACCTGCAGATCTAGCATTGAAACGTCCAGCACGCCAGGCGTGAAGCCACCTCAGCCTGGAAATATGGTCGGTATGTAATTCTATTCGTTCGTTTTATTCTTGCATGGCACAATAGATGCCCACGTTAAACACCATTGTATGTGACTTTCCCAATGACCAGCTCAGTAACGGCCCGTCGACTACGCATACCACGGTGTAAGAGTTGGACACTGAATGACAGCTTGTGCGTAGCAATTTGATGCCTAAGGTTCATCTCTACAGTGTGTTGGTGCCTTGCACCAAGGTTGCATCCTTGCGAGTCCATTGAAACGTCGCAAAAGAAGACATGCACTTTTCACAGTCGTAGCCCAAATCAATTGGCAGGCCACAACAAATATGAAGATTTGACCAAGTACCCCTTTTGTATATGTAAGAGCCGCCCTTCTTGGTAACAATATTCATTGAGCTGTCTTATCTTACAAAGATATTTTGGTCGTCTGACTACAAATGAACCTCGTTGGTTTGTATTGATGGGAAATACTCGAGCCATTCTTCTCTTCTGTACTGGTCTGTTTACCCAACCTGCTCTTGCAGCTCATTAAAATCTGACCATTTCTTGACCACACATTTATCATAACTCAAGTTTCGCCAGACAGATAGTTTAGGTTATTTTACGTAGCAAATGGCGATTTCCCCGCTCTGGAGTCTCAACGACAACTTTTAGTGGGAGGCAACTAAGAAGTCAACTTATGCTATGCTTTGCAAAGCGACGATGCATCCGTCTATTTGCCATGGCTGTTACCGGACAAGCATTTGTTGTAATTTTAGAGCTATTTGTTGAACGAAGAGAGGGAGTTGGCGGTGCTAAACTCTGCGGCTACCAGGCTACCAGTGGCTCAATGCCACTAAAGAGCGCCCATTCTCCGGGCTGTACTCGCTATTGCCATAGCTAACCACATGATAACGTTACGGTCAAAATGAGCGCAGCCTAAGCCTTTGGAGGCGAAGGGCAGCCAAGCGCTTCAATGGAAATTATCTTATGTACCTTTGCCCAGCGCAGTACCCTCTAAAGGAAAGTCCAGCCGGAAGTCGTTGCGGAGAGTCCTCCAAAGGTAAAGCAATGTGGGCACTTGCAGCAAATTTTCAGCTATTTAAAGGCTGCGCCCATCCATCCGTGGCTGAGGTCATCATACATTGTCTTCTGGTTAGACACTGACTACGTGACGTTGCAACCGAGCGGCGCTTCCGAAACCACTCTTTCACGGCACACTGAACAATCAATCCACCACACACTCACGATGGCTGCATCTATTCACCCATTCGACCCTTTGACTCCCGAAGAGATTACAAAGGTAAGGAACGTCTAGGCTTTTCTACACCTAAGCTAACAGATGGGAGTCGAGTAGGCTGCAGACATTGTACGTCTGACATTCCCAGAGCAGGGCATCAATTTTAGAGTCATCACTCTGAGAGAGCCTCCTAAGGGTGAAATGCTTCAATTCCTTGAAGTAGAGGGCACCCGAAAATCCAACGGAACACGGCCTTCACGCCAAGCACGTGTTGAGGTGGTGACCAAGACTTCAGCCGGCAAGAATGAGCTTTCTGTGTTGCATGTCGATCTTGACCGTGGCCAAGTCATTGAGCACCAGAAGCTGGAGGGTAAACATTCTTATATTGACTCTGACTACATGAAGGAAGTCGAGGCTGCTTGCCTAGCCGATACACGTGTTCAGGAGGAGATATGCAAACTCGCACTCCCTGCCGGATCCACCGTGGTTGTTGAGCCGTGGGCATATGCGACTGATGGCCTGAACGATATGACCGAACGCATAACAATGGTCCGCTTCGATCCTCGAATAAAAATATGTCTAGGCTGATAATGTTCGCAGTGCTGGTTCTACCTCCGTCTTCTGGATCATCCCGACGCCAATTACTACGCCTATCCGCTCAATCTCTGCGCCGAAGTTTCAGAGCTACTTCAAGTCATCCGAGTTTATTATCTTCCTGGTGCACCAAATGAGCGCATCCAAGAAAAGGGACAGCCATTTGACCACCGGAAGATCCAATCAACGGAGGCCAGCGAGTATCATCCGGATCTTCGGTCAGCCGCCCGAACTTCGACCAAGCCGTATCAAGTCGTGCAGCCAGATGGGCCATCATTCCAGATCTCTGACAATCTTGTGACTTGGGAGAAATGGAGCTTCCGTGTGGGCTTCAATTACAGGGAGGGCCTTACATTACACGATATCCGTTTCGATTCACGAAGCCTTTTCTACCGGCTCGCGCTGGGTGAGATGTTCGTACCTTATGGTGACCCACGGTCGCCGTACCCACGGAAGGCTGCCTTTGACCTTGGCAACGATGGGGCTGGAATCAATGCAAACAACCTCAAGCTTGGCTGCGATTGTCTCGGTACGTGCATCAGCGACAAATTGGGTTGACAAGTAGAGTCATTGCACTAACATTGAGATCGCAGGCACGATCAAATACTTCGATGGCTGGCACAATACCCGAGATGGTGTACCCATGAAATTACCCAATGTCGTCTGTTGCCACGAGCAAGACGACGGTATCTTATGGAAACATACCAACTTCCGAACGGGCCATGCAGCTGTTGCCCGCTCTCGTATCCTTGTGCTACAGACAATCATCACAGTAAGCAACTACGAATATGTCTTTGCCTTCCACTTCACCCAGGATGCGTCCATATTTTTCGAGGTTCGCGCGACCGGCATTCTCTCCACTGTGCCGCACAACATCGATCAGAAGGAGAGAACTCCATACGGCACGGTTGTCGCGCCCGGTGTTTTGGCACCGTATCATCAGCATCTGTTTAGTCTTCGCATCGATCCTGCGATTGGTGGCCAAAACAACACTCTGATGATCGAGGAATCGAAGGCAATGGCATTCTCTGACCCAAACGTCCATAATCCTCACGGCGTTGGGTACATCTCTGAGCAGCGTCCCGTTGAGATGGAAGGCGGCTTTGATCTTGATTTCACCAAGAACCGGACATTCAAGTTTGTCAATGAGCGCAAGTGCAACCCCATCACTGGGACTCCCATTGGGTACAAGCTGGTCCCGCATTACTCTCAAATGCTGCTCTCGCACCCAGACTCGTACCATGCGAAGCGATCCGAGTTTGCCGAGCACGCTGTTTGGATTACACGGTACGAAGACGACGACCACTTCCCATCGGGACGGTACACAATGCAGTCTTCGGGCGGCGAAGGTATCGCGTCCAAGATTAGGCAACGAAACGAATGTGGTCAGGGTCATGCCGTTAGGGACACGGACATTGTGATATGGCATACCTTTGGCGCCACGCACAACCCGCGCATCGAGGATTGGCCAGTAATGCCCAGTGATAAGTTGGTGGTTGGTCTCAAACCAGTTAATTTCTTTGCCGGGAATCCCGGTCTGGATGTTCCCATGTCAACTCAGGACGAAAATCGAAGCGTGCTGTATCAGGAGACTCCAGAGGCTAGACCATGCCACCTATCGCGAAAATAAGAAGTCAGCTGCAGATAGGACAAAGGACCTTTCAGATTTTTCCTCATGCATGAGATGTTCAGGGCTTTGATGCCAATGGTCTCACTGAAAAGATCTGGATAATTAGCGGGCCATCTGAAGGCCCTTGATCTATTGGTCCCGTCTGCCCTAGCGCTCACGTAATCTGAAGCGTGGATATTGTGAGTGGGCATCTCTTCTCTGATGGACGCATTGTATTCTAGTTCTTACATCAACTTTTCGCCTCTATCCCTTCTCTCACCTTCCGAATAGTACAACGATGCCTGAAGAATACGCACTCAAGTTTGCGCATATCCGGCTCGCCACCAAGCCTGCGTCACAAATCTGCTATAGTCTCACCCCTCCAGCATCACCAGACGTCGAGCCGGTCCTGGTTGTCTTCGTGAATGGGCTTGGCCTGCCACAAATAGGATGGACCTCGACGATCGCCATTCTCCAAGATCTCCTTGGCGACAAAGCTCCTGCCATACTCACTTATGACCGTTTTGGCCAAGGTCTAACGACGGATCGTGATCCGAATGATGCAAACGCGAAGGACCCCAGCCACGCCCACGATTGCATGAGCGCAGTTCACGATATGCATCAACTCATTCACCAGATCTTGAGCGACAAATGGAACATCCAGAACGTCTCTCAGGCCAAGCTAGTCTTTGTTGGAAACTCGATCGGGTGCTCCATTGTCCGACTCTTTGCTCAAGAGTATCCGGGTATCATGGCGGGCGCAGTGTTCCTTGATAGCACTCTTACAGACACGGATTTTGTGTCTATTTTCCCAGACCCTGACGCCGAGGACTTTGACAAAGACTCCCTACCACAAGGCGTGACGCCAGAAGATCTTCGGACTGTTCGAAAAAAGGTTGGCGCCATATTCCATCCTGATGTTGGGAACAAGGAAGGCCTGAGTCGAAGAAATCTAAAGGAACTGCTGCCCTATGCTTCCTCTCCTTCTCTTCAAGGGGCTGGAGGCCTCGGGCCTTATGTGACCGTAGTTGGGCATGACTTTGAGACTTTTGCGGAACAGACGCACCAAGGCTTGGGCGTTTCGATCAATGTGGTGCGGAGTTACATGAACCCTTACTGGGCCACGTACAATGAAGGGCTATCCAAACTTACCGATCCAGAAAGGAGCAAAGGTCCCTTTCAAGCACCGGGTGCGGGCCACTTCATACAGGCGGACAATCCCGAGTTTGTGGCCAAAACAGTGCATGAGATGCTCCAACTTTTGTAGGCCAAGTCTTGAGAAGAGAATGCTCAATCAAATCAAGCGCCAGAACGCGTGATTCAAGTTTTTGAGGTTCTTTTTATGAGCATGTGGTGGTAAATGTGTGTTGCATCGTAGTTTCGGTCAATGAGCTCGGCGGCTCTGCAATAATAAACGCTCAAGACAGACTCTGGACATAGCTCCAGAAGAAACCTCTGCCACTCAATGCAGAGCAATATAGTCATTATCTAGAATGTCGCTGTTGCAGTGGACTAAGTAACAAGACAAGCTACTCGATCTAGACCGCATCCTGCAACCTAAGCGACTCGTGGCATGACAATCATACCGCTCAGATCCGACTCTTCGTGCCTTGATAAATTGTTCGCAAACCGACTTGATCATTCAGAAAAGATGCGATTCGAAAATGATGGCTGAAATTGCAACTAGTTCTGCCTGGCAACCTACTAGGCGTTAAGCTTTAAACTGGCATCTCCGTCGTAAAATTCCCATTCAGAAGTTCCTGAAGCGTGGGCAGCTCTGACATGAGGTTGTCCAGCCAAGTCAAATCTTCCCCTTGGGCGACCGACAAATTCGGATTTCCGGTCTGCTGTGTCACGGGGTATGTCTTCAAGATATCATCCAGACTCGCCACGGATCGTTCCTTTTGCTTTTTGTACATGTAGATAAGGAGAGAGGCCGTCTTCAAGGCTTCCTGGGTGGCGTTTGTGTTCCACTTTGCAGCGACTTCGCCGAGGCACGTCATGGCATTCTTCAGCTGGTGAGTAGACGTGGGCGTGTCGATTGCAAGTAAGATGCATAGAATCTGGAAAGGCACATTGACCACGTGATGCCACGGCGTGCCATTTGCGACCATGGCCCTTGCTGACTCAATGCTCTTTGCCATGACTTCGAGGACCTGGTCTAGCAAACCACCATTGAAGGCAAAATTCAGCGATCTTAGTCGGCGGCAGATGCAAAGCACCAGATTGCAACGAGCTAGGCTGGACGGTGGCTCGACGTGGACGCGAGATAGCACTGTTCTGAGCGTCCTCTCCAGCTCAGGACCATCAACTTCTATGTTGGGGTCGAGTATCGCCGAGTGCGGCAATAGCTCGATGATCTCTATTGTAAAGTCACCTTGACGTGGCGTTGCTAACATCATGTCCGTGTCGAGGTGGGTGACTTTGGAACGGCCCACATCAAAGGAGATCCACGTGTTTAAATGCTGAGCAACACCAAAGAGGCGTCTTCTGGTCTCTGGATGGACGTCTCCACTCGGTGTACTAAGCACGGCTTCACTCGTAGGGTCGGAATGCATCCCGGCCGCCTCCATCATATGCATCAAAGTGCAGCTGGCCATCCACGCGGCGTGGGGTGTCCCTGCTATCCTCAGATATATGACGCGCAGTAGCCATGCCGTAATGCTAGTTATGGAAGGACCGTCTGATAGCAGAGGTTCGAGTATGATTTTGGCTGAGGCTGCTAGGTCCACCTCAACTACTGGCGGCTGCACTTGTGAGAACACGCACCCAAGTGCGGCCACACCACATAGGACAGCATCACCTGGAGGTTCGGGAGGAGTAGGGGTTGCCCATCTACTTTGTACATGTCGGTGGAATACAGGGCGGTCGATGAAGCCATAGCAAGGGTGAACTTTGTCAAAGTAATGGGTAGCAAGCTCTTCCAAGTCTGCTTGCGAGATCATCTCAGTTATAGGGCGAGCTCTTGGAGCAACGGACGCGTCGCGAGCCCCGAGAAACACGTTCCAGGCAAACAGATGCATTCTCGGAGCGTTGATGGGGTCGATGTCCAAGGCCAAGCTCCTGACGAACGCTGCTCCGGAATTTGCCTCTTGTGGAAGCAGGTGGTGGTGAGCATTTGGAGCTGGAGTCCCTGTCCCGCTGTGAACAGATCGACCGCTAGGCACGCTGGGTAAGGAGGGCCGGACCTCCGGCAAAGCTCGGTCATGGTCACGATCCAGTTTCTTTCGCCGTCCGGGGGTGTCTTGGTAATGGCATTCGTATTCGAAACGCACACACGCAGTACAAGGCAACGCCCCGTCGCATTTCCGCTTGAGCTCGCGACACGGCAGACAGGCTGCCTTTGTGCGCTTCCGCCTCTGTGATGCCGGCGAAGTCATGTTCAAGGGCTGGTCTTGTAGTTGCATGTCACCCAGCCTGGCTACGCCACTGCGTCGCTGGCCCAGCGCTGACCCAGCCAAATACCGCAGCGATCTTGCAGATGATTGGACGTCGATCAAACCAGGCGCATGCTTCCAGCAGAATGCCGGGGCCAATAGCCGTTCTGGTGGTGCATTGTTTTGGGACCCAGGCTTGGACTGGGGTTGGAATGGGAATGTCTAACCGGAAACTTGAGCTTCGCGAGCGGTAAGAACGGCAGAATCGGTAATGTCGGGAGTCACGGTCAAACCGGGAATAACGGGTGGATCGGCTATCACGGGTGTGGTCTATGACTCTTGTTGACGATTTGAATTTCATATCCGCGATTAGCTCCATAGACATCTCCATCTGCACATCCTCTAAATCCAATTCTTTTGCACTAGAATACTCTCGTAATGATACATTTCTCTATCGTCCTGAAGTCAACACACAGCCCAACATCCGCGGCCCAGACCCCTTAGAGAACTTGCTGTCCCCACACAACTCCAAGTTATGAATACACCACCGAGAAATTCCAGCCTACACCAGGAAGCCATGATGAGCGACTCAGAACGATTTGCTGCTGGGGAAAAGCAACCCGCGACATCGGATCTGGACCCGCCTCCCGATGGAGGCGCTGTGGCATGGACTCAAGCAGCCCTCGTCCACCTAGTTTTCTTCAACACCTGGGGCGTTACCAATGGTTTCGGCGTTTTCCAGGAGTATTACTCCAAAACTCTTGGCCAATCTCAGTCATCAATCTCCTGGATAGGAAGCGTACAGGTTTTCTTGCTATTTCTGGTGGGCATTGTTGCCGGACGCACCAGTGACGCCGGGCATTTCAGATTAACATTTGCCTTTGGCGTTCTACTTCAGCTCATTGGCATCTTCATGACATCCTTGTGCACTGCCTATTGGCAGATTTTCCTTGCCCAAGCGGTGTGCGTAGGACTTGGGAACGGCTTTACGTTTACTCCAGCTTTGTCGGTTCTGTCGTCCTACTTCAGCAAGAAGCGCGCCTTTGCCGTGGGCGTTGGAGCTGCAGGTGCTGGGACAGGAGGCTTGATATATCCTACTGTAATTGATCAGCTGCTGAACCACCGCAAGATCGGGTTTCCCTGGACGCTGCGGATCATGGGTTTCATCATGCTCGCGACATACATCCCTTGTCTGCTGCTTTTCAAGCCACGCAGCGCACCACGAAAGTCACGCCAGCTGGTCGAATTATCGGCCCTGCGAGAGCTCCCGTTTCTCTTCTTTGCTCTCAGCCAATTCTTCAATTTCTGGGGTCTTTACTTTGCTTTCTTCTACATGGGGACATTTGCAAGAGACCAAATCGGCATGGCACGGCCTATCAACCTCGTCATGCTTCTCAACGGCATTGGTGTCATCGGTCGCATTCTGCCAAACATTGTCGCCGATAGATGGACTGGCCTCTTTAACATCATAATCCCTTTGAGCTTTTCAGCGAGTATACTCATGTTTTGCTGGGCGGGAATACACTCTGAGAGCGGTCTGTACGTCTTTACGGTCCTCTACGGCATCATAGCCGCTGCTCTGCAGTCCCTCTACCCAGCAGCCGCAACAACCATGAGCCCGGAACCCAACAGAACCGGCTCCAGAGTTGGCTTGATATTCAGCATCGTCAGCTTCGCGACCCTTACTGGTCCGGCTATCGCAGGGGCGTTGATTGAGAAAGGCAAAGGCGACTATTTGTATGCTCAAATGTTCGCTGCGTCATCGATTTTCTTAGGAGCTTGCATGGCAGTGGCCGTGAGGGTGGCAAAAGCTGGATTTAAGTGGACCAAGGTATGATGGCCACAGGCATTGGAACATCGTTCAGTTCCGCTGTCTTAAAATAGAGCCATTGTCCACAATGCTCGGATGAGTTCTCACGTGCACGGAAATACGGCACGGAGGGCTGAGACAACCACAAGCGGTCCAGCCCACTACCGCATTGACGAAGTACCAAAGCAAAACAATTTCTGCTTCAACTATCGCTTCGAAATCATGCGCTTGGTGATGGGAATGTCTGGTGGAGGAAAAGTGCTCAAGTCGGGTCCGCTACGTTCTCGACACCCTACGGTTATAGATGAAGATACCAGTATCATGTTGGGCGGTTTCATTAGACAACTTAATATAGAATCCTTACTTTATAGAGTTCTCATAGAAGCATGACTAGACATCAAATTCATCTAGACCGAACTTTCACTAGGCACTACTAGATTGTCAATCTTTGTACGGACATGATCGAAAAGTCGAAGACGCCCCCATAGGAGGGTAGAGGCGTGCTGAGGAATTCCTGCATTATGCTTGAAGCGTTTTTTTGTATAGCTCGTGGTAGAGAATCGTGACGAAAACGAGCAGAGATGCCAATGCGAAAGATTGGAGAGAAGAGATGCCCCCGGCTGCCATGGTTACGATCTATGAATGGGATAAATGGTTTGCAAAAAAAAAAAAAAAAAAAAAAGTTTTCCAATTTTGCGTGCGTGTGTTGGTAAGCAGATGGCAGACAGCAAGTTGGGCTTTGCTTCCTTCTCAAGGGCGATGTTGGTTCATACCTGTTGGGCCACATGAGCACAGTGCCAGTGACACTCTCGTCTACAGTGCATTCCCGATCTTTTATGCATGTTTGTATCAACCTACAATGGAAACAAACGGCCAAGCTGTCCTGTTCGGGATCCGTGTGGTACTGGGTATAATGATCAGTCCGTGCATTAGCGTTTTGCATGGCTTGCCGGGATTGCTTAATCTATTGGGACTCGAAGCGAAGATCCGTCATCCATGGACGCGGAATGATTGGCATCAGCCGTACCAAAGTTTAACACTTTATTTACTATGATTTTGGCACCAAAGGGAAGGTAAACGCTCTCCGATCTCTGTAGCGAAAGGGCCAAGTGGATGCTATTGCTGGTCTAATCGTAACAGTGGCACATCTTGCACTCAGACTCAACCCGCCGTCCCTCTGCAAGACGTTGAGGACTCAAGCTTGACTTCCCAGTTCGTTACCAAGGGCCAACGTTCGTCGGCACAGGTCAATTTCAGTAGAGTACTATGTTACGGGCAACCGCCGTCGAGTGAGCAAAGTCCTTCATAAAAGCTTCCAAATTTCTAGTCAGATTGGTTGCCCGAATGATTTCTGGAGTCAACGTTACTGGAAAAATTCAAGCAGAGGTGATCAATCAAGAGCATCCAGCGCTAGATCCTTCAACAAAACTCACTTTCAAAGTGTGAGCAGCTGCACAATCTAGGTAAATTCTAGCATTCCATAATATTCACTCCGACGAAGACATTTTTCGCCTTCGACATGGAGCAGGCCAGATTACATACCGGCGCCATACAGTGGTTATACATCAAGTTATTTGAGTTACACTAGCTAAAAAAAATAATTTCATACAGCCCCGGGCTTCCGCTGAACTTCCATCGCTGTAACAATACCTCCAGTGGTTTGTGGACCTTGGTAGTCCTTCCTTGCACCTACAAACCACCAAAGACCAACGAGAATTGTAAACCCTCCCCAAATCAAGGATGAGTAGTTCATCGAGACGGCGCTGGTTGGTAAACTGTACGGGAAGCAGTAAATCACGAACCAAACAATCATGTATATGCAAGCAATGGAGTTGACCGCGAACCCAATCCAGCCCTTCATGTGGAAGACACCGTAGGCGATGTTCTTGCGCCCGGTTAACAGATTTGGGAGAATGGCTGCCACGTAAGAGCTGGTCGAAATGAGGATATAGCTGCCAACCAACGCCGCGAAAGCCGTGCTATTTCCCAAGTAGATCAGCCCGAGGATCGTTACCAGGGCGGACGTCGCTACAGTTGACCAAACGGGCACACCTAGCCTCTGATTTACTCGTCCGAGGGAGGAGGGAAAGGGAGTGGCGCCATCGCGAGCAAGTGCCCACAGAGTGCGGCCAGCACAAACATTGATTCCAACCACAGCCGTGATCATGCAGAACAAAACAAGAGCAAGGAGTCCCGTTGCTCCGGCAGCTGAACCCGTTGCTTGGCGATATATCTCGGCAATCGGATATGGCGACTCGAAAAGAGCATCGAAATCACTGATTGCATACAGGATGGCAATCAGATAAGCGAAACCAGTAATGAAACCTATGCCGTACTGGAGCCCTATTGCTATAGGGACGTTCCGTGACGGGTAGGGTATTTCCTCGGCCACATGGGTCACAACGTCCACCGCGCCAACGCTGAAAGCGCCATTCAGCATTCCCGCAACAAAGACAAACCCGTCAGGATAGCCAATGTCGGCTGTCCATTCACTCCACACAAACGAGGATGTCGCATGCGGCGGCCTGCCATCGCGGCCAGGCATGACGGCCACAACAATGATGGTAACGAAGAAGCCGGCGACAATGGCAAATAGGCCAACTTGGTTTAGTATCGGGACGGCGCGGTTGAAGAGGCATACAAAGGCGCAGCAGAGCCAAGTGGTGATGACGTAGGCGACGAATACATGCCAGCTCTTGGCCTCGAACGCGGGATGGTTCAAGGCGTACATCTGCACCACGGTATTGGCGAGTATGGAGACGAAGCTGGCCAAACCACACATCCAGGCCAGGAAGTTCCACCAGCCGGCCAAGAACCCGATGAAGCGGCCGCGGCCCAGCCCGGGCGTGACGGAGGCCCAGTGATAGACGCCGGCGGACGAAGGGATCGCGCTGGCGAGCTCAGCGATGCTGGCGGCAATGGTCCAGTAGAAGACGGAGGCGACGATGAATTCGTAGAGGACACCCGGCGGCCCGCCGTTGAAGATGGCGACGAGGATCGAGCCGCCCATGGCCGGCCATACGCTGCCGGCCGTCATGGCCATGCTGGCCAGCGAGAAGAGGTCGAACTGCCGCGACAGCTCCTGGACATGGCCCGAGGCGTTGATTCGTGCGGCCTCGGCCGTGCCAACCAGGACCTGTGGGAGTTCGTGTGTCCCCTCCGCAGAGTGTTTGTTGATGCTTGACGTCTTCTGGGCATCTTCCAGCCCGGCATCTGGTATTCCTGAAGCCATGGCAGGAATCGAACAGTCGTCGACTCAATGGCCCTCCTGTCAGAACAATCGAATATGTGGAGGAAGATCAAGTTAATAAGCTCGATGCGAGGGCGGGACCCCGAGATTCCAGCATCATTGGGGTCACCTGCGTAGCGGGGTCTAGTTCACGTAGTGGATGCATCTTATCTGCCGGTCCCCATCCGTAGCGCGTCTCAACCCCGGTTCCTAGATAAGATAAAGGCGTGGTGGGCCGCTATAGCGACCTGATGTTCTGCATTCAAATGCTGGTGGGTGATGCATCGAATCTCGCAACAAGACATCATGGCCATTGGGTTTCATCATCCTTCACTTCCGATTCCACCGGGGCATTTCCTTGCAATTGTGAGGAAACTAGTCCCCATCAAAAAAGCGTCAATCAAAGATAGCAATTGAACGGCTGGGACGACAAACCCTATCCGGAGATGGGCCCCTAACTCGTCATTAGGTCGATCTCGAGGCCTGTGATACGTGGAGCCGGGAGCCTGGGCCCGGACCGGCAACCGGCGCCGGCTTCTTTTGGGAGCCTTGCTCTTTTCGGCAAAATATCCGCAACACAATTGACTGTTGATAACGATGAAACATGCTTGTGCGTCCGCTCTGACAATATTCCCTTCCCAATCGAGGTTGTTCACCAACAAACCGGGTCAGGAGTGGTAGCAGCATAAGATCGATACGCGCCCCGGTGCATCTGGTCGCTTTCCTTCTCAAGTATGCGCTTCATCTCGATTCCCCCATCTGCTCTGCATCGGGCCCGACAAACCTGCAGTTGCCGGTACTAGATATGCAGTCTCTATTCACACCCGTCGATATGGGGATCCACCTCCGAGGAAGCTCTGTCCAGCCCGTGTGTGCAATCTCAATTACTCCAATGGCTATTTTATCATGCTATCCATAAAATACATGGCTGGCTATTCCAAGCTGAATCCACAGCGCCATTTCCAAGCGTGGCGCTGATCCCCACAGGTCCTCCATTCAATTAGAAGATCGCCGAGAACCTATCGTTATCGATACAGTAGCTACTCTATAGCTCTTCCTGCTTGTCGTTGTTACAGACACCGTCAAAGTCATGGTATTTCTCCATTCCCGCATCCACTATCTTCTTAAACTCCTTGAAGGAACAACTCGCACCGGGTCCATCCTGACAGAGCGGTAGTGGCCGGGGTGCAGTGTTGGCAATGAACCTCACAAATTCCTCCTTTTCCGACTTGCCGCCGTGAATGCCTGGCATTTCACACGTCATCTTCTCCATGCCGACATGTCCCAAGAAGGGGATGAGGTCAGACATCCTCCAGGCTCGTACATGGTTGACGTGCGTGGTCGGGAACTCGTCGTATCCCTCGGCCGAAGATGAATTGAATATGCCTAGTGCCGTGGCAACGAAAGGCGGAACCTCCCGGTGGGTGAAGTAAAAGAAAAGACGCTGTTCGGAGGGCCAGCCATCTGTTGTTTTGCCAGCATCCTCGGTATCCTTATCGATCGCTTCAAATAGAGCGGACTGGGAGGATAGCCAAGGGAAGCCAAGGTAGCTCGAGAGAGGGTTCAACGGCCCAACCATGTGAGCGTACTTCATGTCCCAGGCATATTCGTAGGACAGCCACTCTGCATCCGAAAAGACAGCGCATATCGGTGAGCGTTTGCCCAGAATAGCAGACTCATAACCGCAAGTTGACTGAAGCGCAAATACGTCCTTGGGGTCAAGCTCATAATCGTCGGGGGTGTATGGACTGAGGCGGCGTGAAACTTGCTTGCCGTAGACGTCTAGGAATGCAAGCTGCTCATCAGTGCCGGGCTTTTTCGAGAACTTGGAGCACACTTTGTGCGGAATCAGGGCACGAGTGCCATTGTTCAAGTTCTTCTTGTCAAACCGGGTGATTTCCGCGTTTCCGCCCTCAGGAAAGCTCTGCAGGAAAGCTTTGGCAGTATCATAGGTCCTGGCTTTGGTGTCCGTGATCACGCGCTTCACAGACGAAGCGAGGTGCCGGTAGCGCTTGACCAAGTGCTGGCCAACCTGCTTGGCATCAACCTTTCCAGAAGGCGTGACATCCTCGAGGTGGTCTTCGTCAATTGGCGAATACCATTCGTTCAAAAACTCGAGGGGACCGGTGAACCCTCCGCGGTGCTTCTCCAACTTGTAGAGGAACGGCTGGATGTAATCTTCGTACTCGGCGTCGTTGGCGTAGATGGCTGCGTGACGGATGAGATAGGACGCCGCTGTCACCGTGCACCCTTCCGGGGCAGTGTGTTCGAGGCCAAACCCGACAGCATCGAAGTAGGGCGAGATCCCTGGCAGATGGATGAGCGGGTCGAACTGGTAGCCTTGCGAATGGTCGAGCCTTTGGATCGGCTGTTGGAGTGGGGAGGCAACGGTGCTGCAGATCTGCGAGAGGAGTATCGCGAGCAGCACCGAGGCTACGGGCTGTGGCGCGGCTAACGAAAGTGCTTGAGCCATTGCGAGGGATGTGTGCGTAGGGAGCATAACGTAGAGGCTGGTAATTTTCTTGGCTTTCTTTTAAGGTTGACGATCCATGACGTAGGGGACTTTCTGATCCACCTCCGTTGCTTGGGATTTGACTGGTCTGGCAGCATCACCTACCCGGTACCGTATTTACAAGGGAGCACAGGGGGCAATTCAGCATCTCGTGCATTGTCACAGCAAGATCTGGGGCCTGTAATATTACAAAAACTTTTTCTGATCCAGAATTTTCTTAAAAATGGAATCCTCCTATTGATGCAGAACTAGGCCTGTCGTTTTGTCCTCAGTTACTAAATCTGTGCGGTTTGTCCAGTGATGAAGATTCCCCGTCACTGACCCGTTCAATACATTTCAAAAAGGGCATGTAACTTTTACGAAAATGTCCAAACATAGTAACATAGTGCAAAATTGGATTGGGAAAGGAAACAGCTTGTTAAGCATTGTCTAACTAGTTTCTCACACAAGACGTGCCCGTCTCGCGCGCTTGACCTTCGGCAAGATGCGCCTCTTGCACTCATTCGCGGTACTGTTACCACCACTGGTGCCACCAATCTTTCGGGCAGCATGCTCAGCTGTGATCATGATAATGGACTGTGTGTTACCCGTGGGCAAGTCAGGGTGAATGGAAGCATCGACAACGTACAGGTTGTCGGTGCCGTACACCTTGGTGTTGAGGTCCACAACAGCCGTGCCGTTGGCATTTCGGCCGTCGTCAACGCCCATCTTGGCACTGCCGACCCAGTGGTCACCACTGATCAACTTGGAAGCGAGAATGTCATCAACCGAAGCACCGGGAGTGATGTAGCTGAGGGTCGAGTTGCTGGAGCCGGTGAGGTCCAACCACCACTGAACAAACCCGGCCATGGCGCTTCGGTCACCCTCCTCAATCAGCCATGGCTTGGTCTTGAGGACAGTGTTGCCGCCAGGGGTGATGCCCAGTTCGCCAACAGTGTTGGTGCCGTGGGTCAGGAAAGTGCGCACAGTGATGACGCCAGATGCCATAGCGCTGGCGGTGCCCTGGAGGTAACGGAGACGGCCATCCGAGCCCTTAGTAGACGTCCACAGATGCATGCGTTGGGCGGCCTGCGAGAGGGGGCCCGATCCCTGGTAGTAGAGATCCAGGTCGGCCGAGTTAGGAGCTAGGGCCACACCATTGAAGTTGTAGGCACTGAAGTTGGTGGCGGCCTTGAATTGAAGCATGACCTGCGCGTGGTCCTGAAGATGGTGTCCGACGGGAAGATCAATCCAGTCAGCCTCGTCAGGCAGTGTCACACCGGTCTGAGCAGCACCGCTCTTGACAATGGCAAGGGCATCGGCGCGACCAATACCAGAGTTCCACAAGATTCGGGGCGATGACAGAGCGCCGGCAGCGAGGACAACCTTGCCCCCTGTCTTGACGTTGATGATCTGGCGGCTGCCATCCTCAGCCTGGGTCAAGACGCCGGTGACGCGGCTACCTTCGCGAATGGTCTGGACCACCTTGCTGTTGAGACGAAGGGTGAAGTTGGGCAGCTTCTGGGCAAAGGGCATGTAGGTGCGGGCAGGCCCAGCACGGAGCTGATCCTTGATGGACCAGGATGGACGAGAGTAGATCATGTGCTTCTCGTTGGGAGACTCAATCGAGTCAACCTCGGACCAGCCCTTGGCGCCAAGAAGTCCCGACAGGAGCTGGAAAGCATGGTCGTTGTAGTACTTGCCATCGGCAGAAGGCAGAGTAGTGCCGGGGTTACGCTCGTAGAGACGGGCGGCAGCACTTGAGACGTCCTCCCACTTCCAACCAGCAGGCCAGCGCTGCCAGTCGAACTGCGGAGGGCGAATGAAGTTGAGACCGTTGATAGAACTTGAGCCTCCCAGCAGGCAACCGGCAGTAGAGGCAGTGTCACTGCAGAAGCGTGTACCTGTAACGGCAGTCATGCTGCTACCCAGGCTGGGAATGTCGTAGGCAGTGAGAGTGTCGTTCCAGGGAAGGCCTTGAGTAGAGCCAAGGGCGACGGTGTTGGCAGGGCCACGCTCAATCAGAAGGACACTGGCGCCAGTCTCGGCAAGTCGCTCAGCAGCAATGATTCCGGCAGTGCCGCCGCCGACAACAATGACATCGTAGGTCACGTTGAAGACACTGGGCACGGGGAAAGTGCCGTTGCCAATGGGCAAGGTGCCGTTGTTTCCGGGGACGGTGCCGGGGGGAGGAGGGACGGTGGGAGTGGCGGCCCAAGCAGCCCACTGGGCATACGAAGCAGACTTGGCTGCTTCGATGTCAACGCCGAACTGGCCGAAGCCAGCCGCGTGATAGGGAATAGCGCTCGCGGGGTCGGAGAGCGTGGTAGGGTTCTCGGCAGAGATGGCCCATCCAAAGATGGGGTTGGCCGCAGCAACATTGGTCTTTCCAGGGACCACGCAGCCCTGGCAAACAAACGTGTATGAGAAGTGAGTGGAGTTGACAAAGGTGCCGTTGGCAATTGGCAGCGCCTTCACCTCGGTCTCGGTGTAGACATCCGGGTTGGCATAGGAGCCGGCAAGACGGAACGAGCTGACGACGTCCTCGCCATCCGCCCAGGCGACGAGGAGGAGGCCGTTCAACATGCCTCCGTTGAAAGAGGAGGCACCCCATCCTCCAGTCTCTGTTATGGGCACAACCATCTGGCCAATGAAATCGGACTCGAGGGTTTCGGGGATCGCGATACCGAAGCTGTATCCCTTGGACTGGTATCGCTGGAAGTCGATGCCCGTGACAGGGTCATTGTAAGGAAGCGTCCGCAAGCCTTGGGCTGCGGCCAGGCCAGCCAGCCCCAGCACCGAAATGAAAGACTGCATTGTGTCGCGAATGTGCTTGATCTGCTAAAGAGTGGACGAAGTTGTTTCGAAGAAGCGAACGTAAAAAAAGGCAAAAGAGTGTATGGCTCAGCCACCAGGAAAGGAACGACGAAAACCGAACTCGCGGTTGAGTAAGAAGCAGGAAGGCAGCAAAGGCGTGCACATCTTCCAAGTCCAACAGAAGCTTCGACGGGAGCCCGGCCTTGGCTTTATGTCTGGTTCCTCTTTTTGTTTACCGTCTTGAACATGGGACGAATCGATGATCTCCAGTGGATTGCGCCTCCTTGATTTCCGGGGTTGCATAGAAGAGTAGATGCAGTTTGGCGGCGCTAGACCAGGGCCCGTTCCCTCTGAAACAAGTTGTCGGCTGCTCTGCCCGATGCTATTGGGAGAGCGGGAACCCACTCCCGATGAGTGGTCGAGAAATCCGTTTCGTCTAGACTCGCTGAGCAAGTTTGCAGACAGCCTCATTAGGCAGGTCTCCCATAAGGTGATGGGGGTCGTCTGCTGCAATGTTCCCCCTATTAGTGCCCCCACCCAACCCCCCTGGTTGTTTATGGAGCCTCAATCAATTCGCTACAGGAAGCATCGTCATCAAGCATCCTGTTGGCGCGCTTTTGAACAAAGTACCATAATCGCAATCGTTGGGCCTCTCATTGGCTCCCTGCCTCCGTGCTCTCCACACGTACAGAGCGTTTGGGAAAGATTAAATTGTGTTATTTCTGGCCGCCAAGCTATGCCGTGCCGCCACGATCTGTCTTCCTGTCGAGTTGACACCATGCGTGCTTTTGGAGCGACCAATGAGAGCAAGGAGAAAAACCGCATGGCAGAGCGGACAGCAGGGGCTTCAGTGCTTGGGTCTTCGGCTGTGGCCGTGGCACGCGTGGAATGTTGTCGATCTTCTCTCCTCCCGAATGGTCCTTCATGACAAGCAGTTTTCACGAGTCGTGCCGCATACCCCTGAACATGGCCCCAAAGTATCGTCAATCTGGTAAACCGAATTGCGTGCGTTAATCTCCCTGTCGCCATTGGTGAATCCCTCCAAGGTTGCTCTGAATCCAAGTAGACCCCCAGGTGGGAACCCTAATGATTCCGCTAGTTCCTGCAGCTCCTTGCGATCCTACTCATAAACCCCTAATTTCTCAGCATCGGTTGCGGACGAGCGCGTCTACTGCGTTAAAAAATCACAACATGTATGCCACAGTTGATTGCAGCTGAGGTGTTTCAAGACACTCCATCGATGGACTCACACTGCCGGAGTAAATTTGAACAGTTGCATACTAAGCCCATGCCAAGGATGTCTGCGTTGAAAATGCTACCAGACATGATTGGCGACAAAGAGAGAGCAACAGGGTAGAAAATTGAACCCTGAGAGAGGCTTCTGAGGAGCGCAAGGTACAGGCGGGAGCACCTAACCGGAACCAGCGACGTTATACTCAGTCACCAGGAGCTTCTGATCTCATATTGTGATTGGCTATAGTTCGTGGAGATGTTCGGAAGGAACGGTCGCTTGAGACCGGCTTTGATCCGGTGTGACCGGTTGTGTAGTTAAAAATGTCAACTGTTGTGACTCATTCTTTAAGGCGCTGGTTTCTGTCCAACGCAGATTTGACGTCAGTGGCTGAAGTTGCGCAACGAAACGTCGCATCTATCAAACCTCTCCTTCAATTGAATTTATTGACATCTGAGTTTGGATTCAAAATACCTTGACCCAACGTCATGGCGATAGACGATATATCCAAGGAATGGCGCCGGCAGGGTTACCTATTGTCGACGAATCGCAAGCTTATAGACGTGGAGAGTTTCGCAGCTGCTTTGGGGACCGATCTGATATGGTGGGCGACGCCCTTACCTAGAGACGCATTGCGGAAAGCGATTGATAATTCCCTATGCTTTGGTCTGTACAAGACGAACGATACCATTCCGACTACACATGGTGAACTGCCTGAACCTCATCGCCCGGTATACCTCACGTCTGACTCCCTTATAGATGATTCAAGCCTCGAAATGATCGGACTTGTTCGAATCGTCACTGACTGCGTGACCTTGGGGTATCTGACCGATGTATACATTATGCAGGAACATCAAGGCAAAGGACTGGGGGTGTGGATGCTACAGTGCGTGAATGAGACGTTAGAAGAATGGCCCCATCCCAGGAGGCTTCTTCTCGTGACATCTTCACCGGCGGCCAACAAATTTTACGAGCGAACGCTCGGAGCGCGGGAATGGAGTGCCTCTACTTCAGATCTAGATATTATGCAAAAGCTAGGGGCTGGTGGTGTGTCCAGCCATGATTAGAATAGATACAAGCATTACTTGTGAGAAGACCTAGTGCTTCCTGGCTCTTATTTCTAAGTGTCAAAAGTGAACCCTCCCTGGCGAGTGCTAAAGAGCCCTTCTGGGTCGTAGCGCTCGTGGATGTCCTTCAGACGTTGATACGTCTCTGGTCCATAGCTTTCCAGTACCTTTTGCCCTTCAATAGCGTCATTCATGAACAGAGGATTGTAGCTTGACCGCACGTTAGCAAATGCAAACAAGCAAAAATTCAAGAAATGCAGTACATACCTAATGTAGTCCAAGTCACCAGACTCATAGTTTGTGGGAGGAATACCGGAGTAATTCTCCTCGTGAAGCTCATGGAAGACGTCTACTGCGTTGGCCACAAATTCCGGGCAGGCAGTGTCGCAAGTGGGCACAAGCCAGGCGACGTTGTACTCCACCCAGATTCGGTCACCGTGCTCGGGTCTCAAGCCAAGAGCGTTTTCGCTGAGACTGGAGGCTTGACTGATGGATCGCGGTAGTGGCTGGACAGTAAATGTGAAGAGTCTGAAGTTGAGCAGCTGCTCCAGTGCCGCTACGGCTGCCATGCGCTTCGCGGTGTCGAAATGATCGTCGAGGAAGTCCGACATGTTCGCAATGGGCATGTTTGGGAACGCATTGAAGGCAATGTTGAACCCCAGACCCTCCAAATCCCCGGCGAACACGTCTTGGACCAAGTTGCCCATGGTTCTTTCTCTCGTACCATCAGTCAAGCTGAAAATAGCGTCAATCTCATCAAAGATGCCAGCTGGGGGTGCAGGTCCGTCGTAGAACATGAAAACAATAATGGCAGGGATGTTAAGTCCAAGAACGCCAAAGAAGTTAAAGGTTGGGATAAGAGCTGCTTTGGGGTCGTTGTTGTTCGCCGTAAACCTCGACACCGCGGCGAGCAGTTCGGAATGTTTGTCGCCCGTGAAGGTGCGTATGCCGCCCCAAATCCTCCCATTTTGGCCCACGTCGTACGTTTTCAGAACCAGTTCGGTGATGACGGCGTACTGATTACCGCCGCCTTTCAAGGCAAAGAACAAATCTGGGTTCGATGTAGCGCTTGCCGTTGTAATTGTACCGTTGGCGAGCACGACTTGGAAGCTCACCACATTGTCGCACGCCAAACCCTAGAAGATCAAGTCAGCGTTATTTTTCTTCATGGAGTGTGTGGCACGTACGTATTGAGGCGAAAGATGCGAAAGGCCACCTCCGAGAGTAAAGCCGCTGACGCCTACATTGCCCAATCGACCACCAACGGCAGACTTTCCAAGCGGATCCAGGCTCGCGTAGACATCCTCCCATTGCGCACCAGCCCCGACTCTGACAGTCTGGCCATCCGCCGAAGGAATTGCGTACTTAAAGTTGGGCCGGAACGCTATGAGCACGCCCTCATCGACACTGGAGAATCCTATATTGGGGTTGTGCCCGGAGCATTTGAGTGCAAACTGGACCGAAGGATGCCTTCCGAGAGTCTGGATGGCAAAGGAAACCTCTTCCGCGGTGGCAGGGAAGAAGGCACAGGCTGCACGGTTCGATTTGCTCCTCAGATTCCAGTAATTGACATTCGTGTCATGATAGAGGGTTGCGTTCAAAGCCGTGGAGTGACCGTTGGCACTTAAGGGGTCCCATACCAGATGCCGGGGAAACGCCTCAAAAAGCTCCGAGCACGCAGCCACAGTTTCCTGTGTGGGAGCTGCTTGAGCCAATGACCATATTGATGCCAGGAAAAGTAAGGACCGCATCGTGAAAGTCCACCAGCTTCAAGGCTAGAATGATGAGACAGAGGAGCTTGGATGATACGCTACGGCCTGGCTAAAATTTCTCTCCATGGCGCCAGGAAATACCAATTTATACAACAACTTGGAGCGGTGTCGTCTAGACTACGAGGGATGAACTTGACGTCTTGGCAGCTCATCAATCCTGGAGACTTGACAGCTGTCATGTCGTATTTTGCCGGAATTCATGCACGCGACACTGCTACAGCCTGCATGGACAGCTGACAAGGGCCATATTTTCTCCTCCAGGAGATGGAAATGATCGTCAAACCCACCTACGGCAAATGCCCGCATACCCTGGCTAGTATACGCTTGCCCTGGCCCGTTGCATCCCCATGCGGAAACCCGGTCCCGAGCTGAAAACCAAAAGCGTAATCGTGTCGTCCCAATGCATGTGATTGGTACCAGAAACAGGAATAGGGTCTCCATGATGATGTCGTTGTGCAGACAAAATCAATAATTCCTTTGTGGACCCCGGTAGCTAGATTTGACTATTCTTCCCATGCATCAACGTTTGGGCTGCCTCTGCATGCTTCATCGCACAGCCTCGCGGGAGGTATGTTACGAGACAGCCACTAGCTTCAGGAGTGCTGTCATGCGGGTTCATAAGGAGGCATGCAGGGACAGGTCATTGACGACGGTTATGTCATTGTCTGCATTTGAAGTTGACTACTCCTTGAAAGTTTGATTGTGATTTCCTGCTTCAAATTGTGAGATACCAAGGATTGACCTGTAGCGGCTTGGCGGGATCATCTGACAGCTGCAGCTCTCGTAAAACGGAATAGCGCTCGGTAAAGGCCTGCAGATGTTGGCTCGCCGGACAGACATACCTCTCATTTGCAATCCAACTCACGTTTAAGAGAGGGGAGATGACGTTGAGGCTCACCCAAACTCGGATGTTTTAATTTTAAATAAGTTTAAGACGGTACGTGAAGCTAACCCAACACCAAATAATCCGAGGTTGACCATTTAAATTGCTTCTCTTTTCCCTTTTCCCCAAAAGAAGAGGAAGAACTAGGAGTCAAAAATAGCGCCGTTTGCTGGCACACCTCGGGTTTGCATGCCAAATACCACTTTCTCCGTCACCTTGGGGTTTGAAATGATGTAGACTGCCTCTGCATTGGATTCTTTCACCAGCTTATACGTTTCAAGCACAATATTGGGGTATCCTCTTGCGTTTGTATTCCATATGACTGCGTGTGGATCGGCCTGAAGAACCGCACTGACAACTCCTGGGCCGTATGTTGTCTCTGGGTTTCGTACAGACCACAGCACTCGACGCGGTGTCACATCGGCGTACAAGTGCGACAAACAAGGTCCTACACCAGAACCCGTTGCGACAATGACGATTTGACGGAAGAGCTTGGACGTATAAAGTAGTCCGTGAAGAGGTGCTCCACGAACCCACATCTTTCGTTGACAATAGCCGAACAGGATCAATAACGGAGTGGGAAATCACGGTCACATCGTCTCGAACCACGTCTAGTGAGGCGAATAGATTGCATAGATAGGAAGCGATCACAAGGTCCATTAGTGCACCCGAGTCAAGGACTGAACTAGTAACCCCTTACACGGTTTGTTATGAGATGGAAATGTGACATTTGGCACGACCAGAAGCTTATAATTCGTGCTAGAAACGCCTCTGGGCCGTTCCTCCGGCTCACGCCTTCTTGCTGGAGCAGGCTCGTGACCATGCGGGTCCAATGAAAATTAAGACAGAAGCTCCGTCTGGCCATGCTTGTTCTACCGCTCGCATATCTCTGCGGGTGGTATAGCCGAGCTGTGTCAAGTGCACCACGCCCGCGTCGAGTTCTACAGGAGCTCCATGGATAGGGCCTGTGGCGTCATGGCGCATTGAATCAACATTATCAGCAAACAAGCATGATTTCATGCCACATTTTATTTAAGGTGTGGTAGGCAGACTCTAGTGAGCGCCTCATCGAGGTATTGGAATGCCGTGGAGCAATCTTGGTCAGCGATTGGACTGCCGTTCTCTAGCGAGGTCGAGACCCATGGATTGAGCTGTATGCCGGTTCATTATTTTTCGCAGTGTTTTGACAAGGCCATCTTGTCGTAAAGACTAGGAGGGTTAGAGCCGATCAAGAACAGGCTAATGGCCAGGCCCGCGCCTATGGCTTGCATTTTGACCGAGCGTTTTCTCTGCCCGTTACTAGACCCCGCTAATTATGCCTGATAGATCCTAGTACTATGCGGAGCTCGTACTAAGCCTTGTAAGACCTACTTGACAAGTGTCGAGGGTGGTCTAGATATCTCAGTAGTCGCCTTTTGAGCCTTATTCCTCCTGATATAGCTCGACTGAAAGTACTGTACGAAAGCAGTGGTCGCTGTCGACATAGATATGATTCCCGGTTTAGAGATGTCTTGTGATAATTGAGGCATCGTGGTGGGCCTAACCAAATGTCAGTAGGGTAAGCGATGTCCTCGCACTGGCGCAGAGCAGCCAGTCTGAGCATGTCAGTCACAGAACTTGGAAATTAATTGACGCATAAATCTGATGATTCTCGATCTGTACTGAAAAGTCTTTGGATCCAATGCAGCTACCATGTGGATCCAGAGCATCCGCGTCTTCCTTTCTGTAGAATAATATCAGCATCCTGCTATTCATCTGTCAGGCGCAAACATTGATGAGTTGGTGGTGGAGACAAGGGCATCTCGGGAAAGCTTGAGACGGACAGATAATGGCAGATTATCCCTGAATCATAATAGTAGAAAGGTCCATCAATCGAATCGGCCGAGCGTCAGGTATTGGCTACGCGGTATTCAAATCTTAACAGCAACGAGTCAGATTGTGCAGCAAGATATTCCTCGGATCGACCACCTCAATAAAGCTCACTTTGGATCAAGTAGGACCATGTCGCTCGTGTGCTCGTACTAGTTGTTAGCCTGGCCATTCTGTACCGCATCGCGTGCTTTCGGGTTTAGGGTGGGTTTGCCTACCGCTTACTACGCCCGAGCATTCCTCTACCGACGTCATCATTCCATGCTCTAGCTTAGAATACTTTTCAGAAAATGACCAGTCGATGTAAGGTCTGGCCAAAATTGCTTCGCCAACCCTTTCGTTACATTTCCATACTTTGTGTGCAATTGTTATTACCCAAGTCGTCAAGCCGAGTTTGTCTCCCATTGATCACTTGGTCTCGAGACTGTCAAAATCACTCCAGACCGCACCGTCTCCTGCAGCGGAGCGTTCAAGTCTGAACACCATGGGTTTGACTGACGTGACCAACTTCAATATCGTTGTCAGTATCTGCGGCGGCTGGATTATTCTTTTCGGAGCTCTTTCGCATCTTATCAAACACCGACTATATCTTTCAGAAGCAGGTGAGCTCGTCTGCCTTTGTTGTGACATTTTGTGCGGAGCCAGCATCCTCTCTTCCTTTTTTTTTCTTCTGCGGAGGATGGATTTAGACGCAAAGCTGACGCCTGATGGTAGTCGTATCGCTGCTAGCTGGTGTTCTCCTGACACACGCTCTCAAACTTCTCAAGCCTAGTGAATATGCGGTTTCCGATGACGCTGTCGATACCATCACCCTTGAGTTTAGTCGACTTGTCTTGAGCATTCAGGTTGTGTTGACCGCCGTTCAACTGCCAAGTCGCTTTCCATTCACAGAATGGAAGCCACTTAGTCTGATGTTGGGCCCGGGCATGATTGGCATGTGGGCATGCAGCAGTGGCATCATTTGGATGCTGGTTCCTGGTCTTCCATTTCTTCACGCTTTGGCGATTGGTGCCTGCATCACGCCAACTGATCCGGTTCTTTCGTCTGCCATCCTCAAAGGCAAATTCGCCGAAGAGAATCTTCCCGTTGACCTTCGCAACCTTCTCAGTGCTGAGTCGGGGTCCAATGATGGTTTAGGCTATCCGTTTCTTTTCCTAGCCCTGAACCTCATAAAATACAACACCGGCGACCAAAATTCCAATGGCACAGGACTTTTTACAGCTTTGAAAGTTTACATAGGAGAGATTTGTCTCTATGCTGTTCTCCTAAGCATCGTTTACGGCGTGGCGGTTGGCTTGGTGACCAGGGAACTACTTTATTTAGTTGAACGCAAGAAACTCATTGATCGCGAAAGCTTTCTCCTTTTTCCCTTTGCTCTAGCTATCTTCACGCTCGGTACTGCTGGAATGGTCGGATGCGACGATATCATGGCCTGTTTTGTCGCGGGAAATGCGTTTGCATGGAATGACTGGTTTCGACTTAAGACAGTCGACGATCCAATGCAGCACACGATAGACATGTTACTCAACATGGCGATGTTTATCTGGCTAGGGGCAGTGTGCCCCTGGGGAAGTTTTGTGTCCGGCGATGTGCTTTCCCTGCCTGGCCTTATCTTTCTGGGAATACTCATAGTGCTGTTTAGGCGCATTCCCATCATTATGGCTATGTATCCATATGTCAAGCAAATCCAAGGACCCGGACATGCTATATTTGTTGGATACTTTGGACCCATTGGGATATCAGCAATCTTCTATCTCTACTTGGCCTTGGAGTATCTGCAAACTGTCACCAAATCTAGCAACGATGTCCAGCAGGGCGACGTTGACAAGCTTAAGAACGCCTTGCCGGTGGTCATTTGGTTTTGCGTAATTTCTAGCGTGGTAAGATTCGAGGCAGCCCTTCATCAAGATTCATATTAATTCAAGCAGGTTACTCATGGGATGACCCTTCCTTGTGGGAAAGCAATAGCGCAGACCTATAAAAGATTCAGATCTGGAGGCGAAAATATACGGTTACCTTGACTCAATTTAGACCTTCTAGAGCATTCCAGCAATGAGTAATTTGTTTTTAGAACGCGCAAGATAGGAAGCGGTGGTTTGGTTAAGGGGATGAGGTTCTATTGCAAGAGAGTGCAAGATGATTGAGTATTGTGTAAATAGCGAAGAAATTGCAACAAGACCCTCGTTTTAATGAACGGAAACCGCGGAATCTAGGTCGAGAACAGAGACGTAAGATTTCTGGAATCAAGACTGCCACAAAAACTGGAAGGCAGGCTGGTGATCCATTCAAGAAAACCAATAGCTTCTTCTTTCTTCTCTGAGTGAACGTTTGTCTCAACCCTAGCCGGGACCACACAAGCCAAAACGAACCATTTCGTCCAGCTCATACACAGGAACGTCTTAAAGACCTTCTTCGATGATATCACAAAATTCCCTACACCGCCTTTCTTTGGGTGAAGAGACCACAATATGTGCAATCAGGGATAGGCTGAGATTAACAAACCTGGTTCTCTTTGGATCGCTCCCCTGGCGGCTTTAGTCCCTTTCGTTACAAATCTGCCTTCCCTCTCAATTGCGATTATTCTAGATTGCATTCTGGCACATGCGTGTGTGACAAAGCCGATATGGGATCTCGCATGGGGCTGGTCATATCCACAAGAATTGGTAATCATTCGACCAACAAGTGGGCCAATCAGTCACGCCATGCTTACCTTGGTGCATGCCACGGGGTTGCGAACGGACAAACTCGGACTTCGGACAAGTCCACTACAAGTCCACACTGATGAAAATGCAAGTGTCTGATTGGTCAATGGTACAAAACCATCCTTCCTTCAATGCTACTGTTGTATCATTGGCCGGCGCCCGAGATCCGGACACTGTTTGCTTGTACCGAGGCCGAGATGCGGCTCAAGTTCAAGTCCGCATCATGGTAATGAGTAAAATGGGTATACATATATCAGCAGCCATAGCTGGATAATTCGATCTCATCCTCATCAAATACGAAGGACATCTCAGACGACTCAAACCTCAGCCTTGATTCAATTCCTCCACCAGTAGAATTATACAGCATGTCAAAAACTATCGTCATTATTGGTGTGACTGGGAAACAGGTAATGACCTCAACAAACTCTTCTCGAGCCCAGTGTATTGATTTTTCCGGCAGGGTGCTTCAGTGGCCGATACTTTTATTGGCCTTCCCGGATGGCGCGTTCGGGGAATCACGAGGAACCCTTCAAGCAACGCTGCACAAGCGCTCGCGGAAAAAGGAGTGGAAATTGTAAAGGGCGATCTCGATGACAAGGAATCCCTGCACGCAGCCTTCAAAGGGGCCAATGTCATTTTCTCCAACACCGACTATTTCCTTCACTTCTTCCACGCTCTAAGCGACCCAAGCGTAGCAGGGGACAAGAACGCCAAGGTGTATGCATATGATCGAGAGGTCGAGCAAGGGCTTAACACCGTGGAGGCTGCAGCGTCGCCCGATGTGCTCAAGACGTTAGAACGTTTCATCTGGTCAAACTTGGCAGATGCGATAAAGTGGAGCGGTGGCAAGATCACTACCTTGTACCACTTCAATTCCAAAGTCGAGGTGGTCCGGCAAATTCATGAGCGCTTTCCAGAGCTGGCATCACGATTGAGCTTCGTGCAGCTCGGCCACTACGTTCAAAACTGGACCGCTTTCCCACTCATGGCACCCCAGAAACAAGCAGATGGAAGCTATGTGACCATCAGGCCCTTCAATCCAACTACTCCCATCGAATTTGTGGACCCTCGCCAAGATACAGGCCCAGTAGTTAAAGTACTGGTTGAGTTGCCCGCTGGTAAGGAAATATTGGCCGTATCTAAACAGATGACTTTCCCGGATTGGATGAAAATATGGGGCGATATTCATGGCGTCAAGGCAGGTTACAAGCAAGTTAGCGTCGAGGAATTCTGGAAAGGCATGCCACAGACTCTAGTGGAAGAGATTATGGATTCATGGACCTTTGCCGAAGAATATGGTCATACAGGCTCAGACCCCGATGTCCTGACACCGGACCAGATCGATCCTCCTATCACGATGACACCAATGGAGGATATTATCAAGGGTCAAGACTGGTCCCCTGTGTTCCAGGGTTAGGTTGTTGCAAGCCCCAAACGTTTGAGCTGCCTGAAAGTTATTTAAAGTCCTCGAGCACAACCAAATAAAAATCCTTCAAGGTATCAAGTTCCCAATAGAATAAATCACAGTAGAGCTGTAGAACTTCAACCCAGTACAAAACACTTTATGAAATTGATGACTGCTTTGCGTACCGGTCATACGATGATCTGCCTTCTACTGAACCTCGGATAGTCTATCAAATAGGATGCATAAGAACCACGTTTTATAAGCTACCGCATTGACATCCCAAATGTGATTCTCTTTTTAGGTACAAGATTGGGGAATCCAACGGCTTACTGTGTCCTTTTCAGAATGATCTTCAACATGATTCACATCGGAGGCGGCTACAGAATCTCGGCCCGCGCCTGGACAGATGAATCAAATACATTAAATCGAGCTCCCTCTATAATTGGAATTTGCAGCTCGTCCTTCGAGGCCCTGCAGACGCTTCCAAATAAGCCGAGAATGGTGGGCCAGTCCGGTTGCTACTTGTGGCTAGGCCCAAGTATGACCAGTATGTATCGTAATGATTGTTCAAGTTTCTTGAGGCGTCTTTGTAACAATGTCATGCGGCCTGGCGAGATGATCTTGGTCGGGACCGATACCTGTCAGGATATCTACAAATCAATGGCTGCGTATACTGGAGTCCTCAAATGTTAACAAAACTACATTATCAACGGCCTCGACAAGGCCGGTAGGATTCTCGGTGGGGATTCTCTCAGTATTTTAAGAGGAGCGTTGCAGAAGAAGCACCGCCAGCACCGGCCCAGTGGCGGCGCCCAGTTCGACTGCGATTTCAATGTATCCTCTGTAGGTTCCTCGCACACACAATGGAATCATGACATTCGTGATAATGGGGCCCATAACCGCAATGCCATGACCGCAACGCCACCGGCCCCGATACCTGATAGGGCTCGGGCTATGGAGAACTGCGTGCATATCAGATGACACGGCTGCACATACTGCAGATACACTTGACAAAACGAGCATCAGCAAATAGGGCGGACGGCGGCCAACAAAATCGGATACTCTAGCTGCTAGAGGTTGGACAGCGGTTGATGCGAGTAAGAAAGGTGTCTCCGGCCACGAAGCAGCGTCGGGTGCCTTGAGTTAGGATCTCATAACGGGTGAAATGAAACTCGAAGGAATGGTCGACGTATGCAACAAAAGAGCATGAAAAATTTGAGTAAAAAACAGCATTTGACATTTTCAAGATTAGTATGCGACACCAATACTTATAAAATACCCCAAAGGATCCCAGCAAGAATGAACCGGAATGTCCAGCTACCCAAGCTCTTGTAGTAGTGCTCAAAAGAGAGAAGGATATCAGTCTCGGCAGCAAGGTCGACACGAGAATCTCTTTGTCGCGACATGGCGGTATTGGAGGGCCCGCGGCACGATAAATTAGAGTGGGAAAATGTTGATAAAGAGCGGGTTTGTTGGGAGAGAACTGAGTTTACGTTTGCTTCTCCCCAAAGTCTCAACGTGACGAGATTAAGCAAATACAGCGCAAACACGTGATAGAGCTCCACCAAACGAGAAGCCTGTGTGAGATAGATGTGTCCATCTCCTGCGGTGTGAACATGCGTCATATCATCCACCCGTACATCCTGTTTTCCTGAGGCGGTGCGATGCCTTGAATGTCTCAAACTTGTTAGAGTTTCGCTACTGCAGCGAAGCCTTCAAGATGCCAATCAAGTTTGATTGAGTATTTTGCCACTGAGGATATTTGTGAGTCTAACTGTAGCAGTTCCGTTATCGGCTGTGTGACTCCTTCAGTAAGTGATACCGGTCTAGCAACACTGGCCGTGAGGCGGACCGACTCGCGGGGCGCACAAATTCTTGTGTTGCACACGCACGCACATATGCTGAACGTCAGCGACGAGTAGAGCTGCTTCTCTCTCAGCACGCTTAGCTTCAACAATTAGTCTATATTTGAACAATTCGGCCGAGGCATTGAGCTCGCAATTTTCATCGAGAAGCCACAATGCCAGCTAAGAGAATCCTAGTGCTTGGCAGCGGCTTGGTAGCCAAGCCATGCGTCGAGTACCTACTCCGGGATGCAAACAACGAATTGACCGTCGGTTAGTACACTGCTGCACATTGCGAACTGTCCTTGCCTTGCTGACCAGGTCATCCTTGCTTGTCTAGCTTGCCGTACTCTCTCCACTGCCGAACAGCTTGTTGCCGGACTACCTCGAGCCACACCACTCGTTCTGGATGTCAAGTCTTCTGACTTGGATCGCCACGTTGCCGACCATGATATCGTGATATCTCTCGTTCCCTTTACTTACCATTCCCATGTCATTCGTTCTGCTATCAAGGGAAAGACACAAGTTGTTACCACAAGCTATGTATCTCCGGCAATGCGCGAACTGGACGCTGCAGCCAAGGCAGCTGGCATCACGGTCTTGAACGAGGTTGGTGTCGATCCAGGCGTCGATCACCTATACGCTATCAAGGTGATCGATGAGGTGCATGAGAAACAGGGACAGGTATTATGATTCCCACTTCCCTCAAGAGTTAACCAAGACTGGCATCTCACATGACAACACTCGACAGGTTCTGGAATTTCATTCCTATTGTGGAGGTCTTCCTGCCCCTGAAGTTGCCGATAACCCGCTCAAGTTCAAGGTAACTGGCGGTCCTTTGGTTTCTTTCCTTGTTCATGCTTTATTACTTTTCTTCTGTTATGCCAAGGTTGGCAAGTGAGCTAATAATGTCCTAGTTTTCTTGGTCCCCTCGCGGCGCTCTGCTATCCCAGTACAACTCCGCCACTTTCTATAAGAATGGAGAAAAGGTTCACATCTCGAACACGGATCTGATGGCCACTGCCGAACCATATCATGTGCTCGATGGATATTCGTTTCTTGCCTACCCAAACCGGGATTCTACGCCATTCCGTCAATTTTATGGCATTCCCGAGGCCCACACTGTCATCCGCGGCTCCCTACGATACGAAGGCAATCCTGCTTTGGTCAAGGCTCTAATTGACCTTGGGTGGCTGGACTCCTCAGAGAAGACTTGGCTACAACATGGTATGACATGGGCTCAGGTTCAGCAAGCGATGATTGCAGCAAGTTCGCCCGCGAAGGCAGATTTAGTCAAAAAGATCGACCAGATATGCCTGTTCTCATCTCCTGTCGAGCGCGAGGAAGTCCTGTTGGGTTTGGAATGGATTGGTCTTTTCTCCAATGAAGTTGTTGCGCTACGGGGGGGCAATTTACTGGATACCCTATCCTCCAAACTTGAGAAGCTCTGCAGTTTCCAACCCGGCGAGCGAGATTTAGTTATCCTGCAGCACAAATTTCTTGTCAAGTGGAAGGATGGTTCACAAGTAAGTTTTACTCCCCTCCCGCATGCCTATTACCAGTAACCGAAGTAACGATTCAACCAGGAAACCATCACCTCAACTCTCGAGTTATTCGGGAATCCTCAAAGTTACTCGGCCATGTCCAAAGCTGTAGGGATCACCTGCGGCATTGCCACGCAATTGCTTTTGGATGGCTACGCGCCTCTTAACCAGCCTGGTATATTGACGCCATACACCAAGGAGATTTGCGATCCCATTCGAGCCAAGGTGGAAGCAGAGGGCATCACGTTGGTGGAGAAAAGGTACATCCACGATACTGAGGCGTAAAGAGGAGTCGCTTGTTTCCAGGATAAAGCCATCGTGAAACTTGCAGCGCCCCCGTTGTCGAGACTGAAACATCCAGTAAGCCTGGGTAGACAGAACTAGCCATCTATATCTATTAGCATAGCTGGGCCGGCATTTTAGTGCTGTTCCACAAATGACACACTTTCTTTCAATCTCAAACATTTTCAAATCCTTGTTAGGCGAACAGGGAAATTGGCTACCAGTTGACAGTCACAGAGCCTTGGTCCTTATCCGTACTATCATTCGAATTGGCTGTTCGCCACCGCAAGAAGCCACTCAATAACAGGCTCTGGTGCGCTAAGTGGCGCAACGTGATCGCCATTGATACTGGTGACACTCACTTTCCTTCCTGTCTCGTGTTCGATATAGCTGATTCCCGCTTTCTGCACGTGTGGTGGGATGGTCCGGTCGTTCTCGCAAAGTAGATACCAGACTGGTACGTCCTTGAAGCCAAGATATCTCAAAGGGCTAGCGAATGCAGCAGCCGAGTGCGGCACAAGTTTTCTAGCCCAGTATTCGCCGTCTTTCTGGGACATACTTGAGAAGGATAATGCAGCCAACCTCGGTATATCGGGATATGAGAACCACCCGTCTCCCTAAAGAGTCTTTGTTCAGCACTGTTTCGCAATAAACAGTAGCCTGGTAAACATACGCTAGATGCAGTCGGAACTTTTTCTTCATCGGGAAGAACTGCTTGTACACTTGCTGCGGGCTGTCCTAACTCAGGGATCAAAGAGGTCATGTACGCGATGCCAACGACACCACCTCGTTTTCCCTGGCGTTGCCTCTCCATCTTGCTGACCCCCTGTATGCTCTCTGTTCCAGGTGTCCCGCCATATGAGTGGGTAACGAGGAGAACATCCTTGCCATCATCGGCATGTCGATTAATGTATGAGCGAATAAAGTCGGCATCGTCGTACATCGTTGGTGGAGGCCCTGGCCTAGGTCCATCAACGAGACCGACACTTGGGAGGTGTAGGGCTTCAATTTCAAACCCCTTTTCACGTACGGCATCGATGACTAGATTGTAAAACTCCGGAATCGCAGAAGCGCCAGGAATGATGAGGATGAAAGGTCGACTCATGATGGAGCTGCCACTGGTGTTTGATCAGCAAAGGGAACCGTAACTCTTGCAGGTATAGGTGAATCATCCCCCAGGCTTCAGGAAACGTGGGCAAAGCGATGGCTTAAATAGTTGAGTTGAAAGGTGGGGAGAAACCAGACACTTGGACCTCTTGAATCCTTGACTCAGATGGGTTGATCGCACTTGTCAGCTGAGGTCAGCAATCGCCACCGAGAAGCAATTGAAGGAATCAGGCCCATGAGGAGGATCAAGTTCACATCTATTTTGTGTACAGTTTTGCCAATATATAAACAAATTTGGTGCTTCCATAAATCCATACACTTGTCGATTGAGTGCCTGTACTTCTCGTAATGCTATGGACTACATTATTAATTGTCTAGGTCCTCTATCTAAGGCTTCAAGTTGGTGCGTCCAAATAGGCCTCTTCTGAAATATTTACATCGGTAGCAAAGTTCCCATTTGTACTGTTGTTGAATTTACAATCCATCGTCCAGGTTCTCAAAACTGCTCAGGAAGCTTGAAGCCTGAGACACGCAGCTTCTGGAACACCCCAGTAGGATCATACTTGGCCGAGGCAGCCCAGAGTTTGTCCAAAGCATCCTTGCCAAATGTAGCAATGACTTGCTGGGAGCTATGCGCATAGTTTAAGTATTGCCATCCCCAGTTCAGACCCAGTTGTTCAGAATAGTTGTCCAGGTCCTTGAGGTAGGCAGCGACCAGAGGAATGGCCAGCTTCTCGGCTTCGGCGTCGTTCAGTGCCAGCGTTACCAGGAACATGATGCCGTTGCCTTCCTCTGCGAATCTCTCGAGGCCCATGACGTTACCGCCATTTTCGACGCCCTTCTCAATGATGGACTTGGTGATGGGCTGGAACATGCAGAGCGTGTTGAGACCTGTCTTTCCAGAAGGCGCAACCTTTTCCAGAGCGGCATTCAGTTCATTAAATTTCTCGACGGCGTAGTTCATTGGCCGGGCATCATTCTTAAAGGACGTAGCGAACCAAGCGTTTCTCGAGAGAAGGTTAGCGACGTCACATAACATACTCATGTTCGCGAGGGAACAACCTACCGTAGACCGGGGGGTTGGCCAGCGCCGAGCTCATTGGCGACAACAGACAGGGTGTCGACCTTGGTGGTGTCATCAAAGATGCCTTCCACGGCGTAGTAGCCGTCAAAAGCAGGAGGTTTGACAGTCGCGAGCGTGTTTTCAATGGCCGCGTTCAGTATGGTACCACCCAGGATCGAGGGCAGATATGCCCAGTACACAATTGACGAACTGTTCTCGTCCTTGTAGACATTGTCCGTGAAATCTACAAGGGCGTCAATCACAGCAGGCCCGGAGGCCAAATCGTAGAACAGGTTGCCGCCCCAGACGACAGGGTTCGCCGCATCAGCGTACTCGATCGGGTACATGTCGAAACGGGTGATCAGGCCCAGGTTTCCGCTGCCGCCCTTCAGCGCCTGCCAGAGGTCTGGGTTGCTGGACTAGTTGGCGTTGACAATGGAGCCATCGGCGAGAACAACTTCAAAGTTGGCAACAGTGTCGCAGGCCATGCCATGAGAAGCGGAGTAGAAGGAATTGCCGCCACCACTAACAAATCCACCTGTGCCAACGGTGCCCGCTCGGCCTCCGGCGACAAGGACGCCGTGTGGGGCGAGAGTATCGTAGACGGTTTGCCAATGGCCGCCTGGCTGGACGCCTGCAAGTCTGGTTTCTGGGTTCCATGTCGTGCCATTCATGTTTCCTGTGTTCCTCTCTGTCAGCACAAGGAGGACCCTCAGGTCTGGTACAGCTTCATCTCGTACCAAAGTCGATGGTCACACCACGTTCAACGCCGTTAACCAAGGCGTGGGCGCCGTGTCCGCCACCGCGGATGCCAAAAGGACAATCGCCGGCGACGAGAGTCTTGATCGTTTCAGAGACATCCTCAGCAGTGGAGGGCTGCACCATACACCACGGCGACAACGCAGCACTGACAGACCAGTAGGATGTCAGGCGATCGTTGTAGGCCTCGGTGTCTGGAAAGTAGACCTTTCCCTTCAGGCTGGCGACTTTGCTGAGTGCCAAGCACTGTGTGATATGCAGTCAGCACAGCCACTGGGAATAATTTTTCTGCGACAATACAGCTGCGAGATCTCGACAGGAGAGGGGTCGGGGAGGTAACCAACACAACGAGACACGCATCCAGTGGCAGCGGTAACGCCGATAGTAGTGCTGAGCACCAGCGGTACGACAGTGGCCTTCATCTTTGCCAGCTTGGAAGGGAGCGAATCGGTCCTAAAACCTTGAGTGAGAAGGGACAAGAGACGGAAAGGGAGACTCCTGACTCGGACAGGAACCCTCGCTAATGAGGGGGAGGGAGTCGCGCTCATATAATTTCATGTTTACCGCGGTAATCATCGTATTGTCCCATGTCTTGCTCGTACGGCTTCACTCCGCGATGCACTTTGGCCCGATGCGGACATTGAACAGAACCAACACTCTTCAACGAAGCTCCTACCGAATGTAGGTGAGTCTAGATCTGGTGGTATGGCCGGCACACACCTGCGTTATTGGAAGAATGCCCTGCGCGCCATGGGCCGCGGACGCACAATCCTTGGCTCAGCCCCGGACCCCAGGCCTGTGCGCACATGCAGAATCCCATCATGCTGGTGTCGTGGCCAATGGGGTGATACCAAGAGGGGCTTTCTGCGTCGATACTTTCGCTTCCAGGCCCAAATCTCTGAGCTGACAATGCCACCCTATCTCGTGGGCGGCGAGCGTGCCCCCCCATGGTCCCTGCGTGCGTGCATGGAACATCTTAAATCTTTGGAAAACTGCCGATTTGAATGCAACATAACCGGCAGGAGTTGGTTCTACGGCGTGCAAGGTCAGAGTATCAAGCGCATAATGGCACTTGAGTCAAACTCGAACAGTCGTAGTCGCATGGTTAGTTCAGCCCAATTTGCCGAGATCCCTGTCCTGCATAGCCATTACTCGTAAGTCTCGAGCATCAGCTGGGATGTCATTCTGGCAGGGGTCCAAGCCCATGCCACCGGGGGATTCGGAAGCGCTGGGGAAGTACGTTGCAGGCAATCTTCTTCAAACAGCTCGGGTATTGGGGGCGAGTTCCGGTGAGTAAACACAGAAGTATGGATACAGAGTATATAGAGCAAAATACCCACCAACTCGAAGATACATGCAGAGAGTGCCAAGCGTTTAGTCTTTCTCTCCTTTCTCAATGCCTATTGTGGAGGGCGTCGTAACGGTTCTGCCCGTCCCGTCGGCCGACTATGTCGTCGATTTCGACAACCCGCAGCGGCAGGCTGTGCCCCACGCCTACTGGATCGCCGGCGCAGGATCAATCCTCAGTCTGTTGATGATGGCACAAAGACTATATACCAAGTTCATCTTGATGGGCAAGGTGCAAGTGGACGATGGTAAGTCGAATGATCCTCATAGCAGTACTGCGTCCTTCAAGCAATCGCTGGCTGCGCCGGTGCTCCTCTTCCTCCCCGTTCAAGGATTCCATGCTAACGTCTCAGTGTTTCTGGTGTTGGCCTGGGTTGGTAGACAATCAGTAGCCTTCCATTGACCCAGGAGTAGCTGACAGTGAGAAGCTTATATCCATGGTCACGGTTGGTCTTTGTGTCCGTAAGTCTTCTCACGATCACTCGATGATAAGCCAAAACTGACACGTTCTCTTCACAGACATGTTTGCCTCTGGGGCCGGCGGAGTTCACGGGTGGGAAATCGATGTTCCAACATACAACATCTTCCTAATGGTACGCATACTTCGTTCGACGTATACGGATAGGATCGATCGGTCAGTCAATGGGTACATGGTGTTGACAAGAGTCTAGGATGTTTACCTGGCAGCCGCCATCTACATTGTTGGCGGCAGTTTTGCAAAAGTGTCTCTGCTGATATTCTACCTCCGTTTGTCGCCTCAACGATGGTTCAGGATGACGGTATGGGCAACGCTCATCTTCATCTCCGGCTATACGGTCGGCATATTCTTTGCGCTTATTTTCGCCTGCGATCCTATCGCGATGAGCTATGATGTGACCGTTACGTCGGGCACCTGCATCAATCGGCCCTCGCTTTACATCGCCACCGCTGTGGTCAACATTATCTCGGACGTATTTCTGTTCTGCCTACCGCTTCCAATTGTGGTAAAGCTTCAGGTTCCTACAAGGCAAAAGATTGGGTTGATACTCATCTTCTTGCTCGGTTCTATGTAAGTCATCGGTGTTAGGGTCGAGGTGACGTGGCTAATTTGCGATCAGCACGATTGTCACTTCCATCATCCGAGTGTCCATCCTCCCCCAGATGCTCACGAACGCGGACCAGACGTGGGTTATTTCTTGGGCTTCCGTCTGGATGTAAGTGTAACTTCCATTTGTACCTGTCAGACCACGCTCGCTGACGTGTTTACCATCGACAGTATCGTCGAAGCGAATCTCTTCATCGTCTGCGCCGCCCTCCCGACCCTGCGAAAGTTCCTCAAACACATAGCCCCCAACCTGATCGGCGAGAGCAGATACGGTCGAAGCTCGAAGGCTACGAACGACGTTGCCGGTACCGGCCCGCAAAAGGCGCTCAGAACTATCGGATCGAAGACCACCTCAGCGCTATCGAAGCGGAACCAATACTCCCAGTTTGACGATGCGGATGATGGTTCAAATCATGGCCCAAACGAATGTATAGTAATGTCTGACTTTGCCTCCTCGCCCAAGGGGGCGGACGGAAACACATCCCAGTGGAATGGCGAGGAAAGGATTTGGGGAGACGATGGCTCCGAGAAGGCCATCGTGAAGGACAGTGTTCGCATTTTGCGTACGGATACTGTCACGGTGGAATATCACAAAACTTCCTGAAGGTAGCATGAATCACTGAATGATTATCCGCGCTCCTACTATTAGAGGAACGTATCCAGGCCCTCCCATCGGTCTTAGTGTGCAATTGGTCAGCCCAACCCCGAAGGAGTGAGATCAGTTGAGCTGGAGACATGAGCCGAACTCGAGAAACTACACGAAATTTTAACATACTGTCGATCGTTCCTTTGTCGCGTTTAGAAATGCCTATAACCAGTCTCATTTAATCCAGCTTCGAGATGCAGAGTGGCTGCTCAACATTACGACGAGTGTCCATGCTAGTATACACAAAGGACCCCTTTCCCTTTTCGCGCACTATCATTACTCGGCCAAACTCGATAGCCAAGATGTTTGTTGGGAACTCGTCGCTTTTCCCCCTTTCACCGAGGGACATATTTCGTGGCTCGTTAATTAACGACCTCAATTGGAATAGGAAGAACCTGATGCTTCCTTCAACATTCCTTGGACCACAAGTAGTCGTTGTCAGGATAGCATGGCACCGATAGTCTAAGCCTCGAGCTCCCAGCCTCTTATTGTGAACTATTTCGAACATTACAGCCGTACTTTCGCGGGTACTTTCCGCTGAGGACGAACTTGACTGGCGCCGTACTCTCCTTGAAGGATCTTCATGCCAGACAGTAGCTCGGATGGAGCTGCATGCTTGCGGAGTAAATGTGTCATTCATCGGTGCTACGTAACGTAGACTTCTTCAGATAATACGTTGTACGTCAGTCTGGCTACGCGGTCAGTTTGACGAGTCGTTTGTCGCTGTGGAAAGCGCTCCATAAACACCGTCACAGCGACCCCTTTTCATGTCAAAAAGCTGTCGCCTCTTCTTCTCCACCCACTTTAACACGTCTACCCTATATCTCAGAAGATCAGGTGAGATTTCAAGTCGGCAGCTTCTCTCCCTCTGACTTGTGAATGAAGATTACTGATAAGCTAGGGAGGCAGGGTAAAGTGCGTATATTGTGCGGTTCGGAAAAATGCTGCTTTCTTTACCGATGGACTCACTGGGGTTATGTACTCTTGCACGGTTTTTCGTCGCTTTTGCGGTTGACCTCGATGTTGGACTGCTTCAGGGAATTCTCGTGTTTTACTCGACAAAAACGAATTATGATAGAAAGCCTTGGAGATTGCGATTAGTATCTACGGCATCTGCAACTTGTTACAGACAAAGGCGGTCGCAAGAACCAGGCAACAGATCGCCCAAGTATTCTACTCCGGAGCCTTTTGATCATGATTTGGAACATATGGTAACGGGTGCTCGGTTAATCGCGTACTGATTGGCTGGAGAGAGTAGCGGGGGCTGGTATGCCCAGACCAGCGCCTGGGCTGCTATGCTGTGTGTTATTTGCTGGAGTACCTACTACGGCTTTGATGCATTACAGTGACGCGAGGGTTGTAGTGGAAGGCCCTTAACAGGTCCAACGTACTTGCTTGAAGGGTGCAGTAGGATGTCTTTCCGTACAGAGTCCCATGCTGTTGTTTTCTTAGAGCGGGTTATTGTTTAGGCTGGCACGAAATCGTTTTCCATTAGCAGTGGGTTGTCGAAAGGCAAACTTTTGTCCAGTTCAGATCCGTCCCTGTCATGCGTCCCCCCTTCGACTCCACCGCTCCAGGCTGTTGTGTCCGGGCTGTTGTGTTCCACAACCAACAAGCCTGAAAGGGAGGGGAAAAATTGACCCACCTTGGGCAGGACGATCTGCCCCCTCCTTTTTCCCATGGAAAGCTTTCCTGTCCCGAGCTTTCAATGCTGGGGATTTGTCTGGAGCTTTGTCGTGAGGGCTCGCTGTCCGATTCCGTCACATGATGTGACTATTGTTTATAGTCTATGAACTTCTTTATATTCTCCTTCTCTTCACGAATATTTCTACCTAAAGGACGATCGACCCCGCGCGCCCGAGCTGTGCAGCCAACCCCGGCGGCGCAACCCAATGGTGATTGTTGGTCGTATGCACCATCAACCACCAACATGTTACTGAGGCTGGCTATGAGGGAGTCCCGCCTCTTGCCAAGCTCCGCTCTGCCCGGTTTTGTGATCCATGCTAACATTATGTTGGTGATCTAAAATGCAGTCAGAGTCATACGTCATCTAGGGTTATGTCTCACGTTCTGACCGACGTTGTTGCACTGTTGGTCCGCAAATTGAGTCATGCAGCCCTCGGGTCATCACCCATCCGCCATTTTCCTCTAACTGAGTGGCGCGAAAAGAGGAGTAGCTTTGCTTTTTACAATTCGTATTAATTACCTCGTCCGTCAGTGAGCACCTGGGTGTACTGCTCGTCTGTGGTGTCCCGGATTCTGTAAGAACCTGATTCGGTGTCGCTATTTCATTGAAGTTCAAGATTGATGTCTCTATTATTCCACCCTGATATTGTCATTTGAACATGGGTATTTACACTGAGCTGCCTGTGGACATCGAGGCGGTGGACATCATTGTCGCTGGAGGTTGGTCCAGCCATCTTTTGTCACAATGCTTCGCAAGGCGAAGAGAAGTGAAAGCTGTTTAGTAGGAAGTGAAACTAACAAAAAGCAGGCGGTACTGCTGGCTGCATCGTTGCGGCAAGGCTTGCAGCTGCTGATCCAGACCTCTCGATCCTAGTCATTGAATCCGGTCCGAACGGCGCTGGCAACCCCATCATTGACTACCCCGGGCTCTTCCTCGCTAACTTGGCCCCAGCCTCCACCACTGCTTCCTTCTACAAAAGCAATGCGTCCGAGAAGGTGGCTGGACGAGAGGTCGTAGTGCCCACAGCCAATGTTTTGGGTGGCGGCTCGGCCATCAACATGATGGTGTATAGTCGAGCCCAGCGTTCGGACTGGGATTCATGGCAGACGCCGGGTTGGACAGCGGATGAAATATTGCCATTTGTCAAGAAGGTATGGTACCCTTATGGTCTCAAGTCCTAGGCTCATACTGAATTCACTCCAAGCTCGAGACATATGAAGGCCCTGGGCCGAAGGACACCCATGGTACGGAAGGGCCTATTCACGTCTCCCGTGGGACCTTCCACTCCTCTCGAGCTCAAGATGCTTTTGTCGCCGCCATGGGAAACGTTGGTTGGCCGGAAATTGAAGACGTAAATAACCTGGATGCCTGCAACGGAGTGCAGCGGGCGCTCAGGTACATTTCTCCCACTGGCCAGCGTCAGGATACGGCGAGTAGATATCTTCAGGCTCGTCTTGCCGACGAACGGACACAGAATTTGCACGTGCTTGTTGAGTCCAAGGTCATTCGTGTCCTCGTTGAGGACAACAAAGCTTCTGGTGTGGTCTACAGGTCCGCAGCTCAGAATGCCACAGATCGGACCATCAAAGCGAACAAGCTCGTGATTGTTTCTGCTGGCGCTTTTGGCACGCCGGCTATCCTTGAGAGATCAGGCATCGGTAGCCCTCAGATCCTCGAGCGCGCAGGTGTCTCGCTCATTGCAGACCTTCCTGGTGTTGGAAGTCGTTACAATGACCATCAACTGCTAGTCCCTGCTTACAAGTCTAGTCTTGGCCCTGAGGAGACAATGGATGGCATTCTTGCGGGGACTTTGAACCCTATTGAACTTATACAAAGCTCACATGCTATCTTGGGTTGGAATGCCCAAGACGTGACTTGCAAAATCCGCCCGAGCGAAGATGACATTGCTCAACTCGGACTTGATTTCCAGAAAGTGTGGGACGCCGACTACCGGGACGTACCTAACAGGCCCTTGATGATGATGGCTTTGGTCTGCTGGTGAGTCATATAAATTGCACCTCGAAACCCACGAGGAAACTAATCCCTCAATCCTCAGTTTCCCTGGCGAGCCTGTCGGAGTTCCGCCTGGACAATATTTCGGTATCTCAACTTTCACCGCCCACCCTTACTCTAGGGGCCACGTACACATTACTGGCCCCGAGCTGTCTGACCCTGTCGATTTCGACGCCGGATTCTTCTCGGACGAAAAGGGCATTGACATTCGTAAGCACAGGTGGGCATACAAGAAGCAGCGCGAGGTTGCTCGTCGTATGGACGTGTTCCGAGGAGAGCTGCCTATGGCTCATCCGCCCTTCCCGGTCGATTCCAAGGCTGCGTGCAAGGACGTTGACGGCCCGCCTGCTGCTGACGTTCGGAATATTGAATACTCGGCTGAGGATGATGCCATCATCGACCAGTGGCTGCGTGAAAATGTTGGGTCAGCTTGGCACTCCCTTGGTACATGCAAAATGGGGCCCAGAAACCAGGGTGGCGTTGTGGATCAAAATCTGGGTGTCCATGGCATCGCAGGACTGAAGATCGCAGATCTTAGTGTTGCGCCTAAAAATGTTGCATCAAACACAAACAACACAGCACTGGTCATCGGAGAGAAAGCTGCGGATCTTTTCATCAAGGAACTCGGGCTATAAAAGAACTAGGTAGCTTTCTACAATGACCATGATCACCGTTCTTCGTTGCTATACCCGAGTAACGAAGAATAAGTAGAGTAATGGCGAAAAAGGGAGCGAAAGTAAAGCGTTAAGAGGTCGAAACTGCGTAGCTCGCTGGATTTCTGGATGCATACTGCTTGGTGAATATAAAATGGACTCCCGAGTCATACTCAGCGTTGCCGCCCCTTGGTCTTCAGTCGAACCATCAAGTGGAAGATGCCTAGTCCATTGACATGCCGCACTTTATTCAGCATTTTCATGAGCCCAGGAAGCTCGCAACCGCTCAAACACCGTATCTGGCTACCGAGAATCCATCCCCTATCCTTCTAGCCTTCCACCGATATCAACGACCGAAAGGAGGCCGAGGGCCGCACTGTTCAAAGCAGGTTAACTTGAGCACTGGGAGTCCAGGGCGATGCCGTGGGCGCGGCTAGTTGCTCTCAAATTACGGCACGGAATCATGCAGTAGAGCTGCGTAATTGAATTCGCGGTGTGCTCAAGGGAAACATTGTGTTTGTCGCATGATGAGCCGGACAAGCACAGATGCAAGACAGGTAGCGCGACTAGGTTGCTCAAATGACGATCATATGTTGCAAATCAGTCAAGCTATCTAAGATTCAGTTCTGCTGTTCACGTTGAAGCAACCGGGTAAGACGGCGTTGATTGTGTTCTCTTTGATGAGTGCAACTCCGACCATATATTATCACAATTTCATCGCAAATCGTCTTGATATCGGTTGATCTACGAAGTTCAGGGGGCAGATTTCTTGTACCTGACACTTTGAGTGGTTCGTCGCAAGGAGTTTGCAGGAGCATTGCGTTGTTTAGCGTTCAATGGACACGTTCATTTGGATCGGGTCGAGCAAATGGAAAAGACTCTCTGACTCGCCGATCCTTGCATCGACAGGAAGTGCCCCTAAAATTACGACGTGATTCAAGGGTTAATTGCCTTGCGCGTCGCTGCTAAACCTTACATTGGTTTGGGCTCCACTACGTTTTGCCCCTGATAACGATCGTCACTAGGGACCAAGTTTCGGGGCTGTCCAATAAACTTGATGCCGTACCCGTGGCGCCCGATGAAGATAAGCGCAGGTTCTGATACTCATCCCGTAATTCAATCAGCCGAGAACAAGGCTCGCATGTGTTGTCAGGGTTGGGACGGGAGGGGCTTGCCTTCATGTACGGCAACGCACTAATTTGCGGCTCGAACCGACGGGAACATGGATTGCCACTATCTCGATCCCAGACTGTCGGATCAGGAAGGCAGATTGGAAAGAATTGAAAGGAGCTTGGAAGGATCGATATTGCAGGGCTGGCGATAACCATGCATGGATCACACCATGAGGAAAGGATCTTGAGCAATAAGCTACAACAGATATGCGGCACGGTGTTGGGAATGGCGAGGCTCCCTGAAATGGGCAGGTCTAAAGCAAGGGACCATTAATTATCGGCAGGGGAGATCGACAGGCCCCTGAAGGGAAAGCTCGTGATTAATTGTGTTAATTTACAACGACCAAGTCTCAAACTTCGCTCTGGGTGCGTAACTTTGTCACGACATGCCAAGAATACCACAAATAATAATCGTTTCTTTAGTGACATTGTTTGCCAGGTATTTGTAACGGATTGAATGCGAACCCCGGGGTGTGATTTATTGCCAAGAGCACCTGTTCGGATAAGCGCGAAAAACTTCATGCATATCCGATGAAGAAGGCCCAGGAAGAACAGACACCGAAGGCGCAAGTTGTGTAACACCAGAAAAATGACCACCTACACGTTCTCGTACCACCACATGTCTCCAATGCCATGGTGTAGCGACCCTTGTCACGTCAGATGAAGGTGAGCTAGCACTCCTAGGGCTAGTCGTGAGCAGATTACAGGCGGCACGGTGGAGCTGCGAGATCTACCATCCACGTATGTCATGTGTCACCGAGCGGAAGGTTCCCAAATAGGCGAGTCGGAGATTGATAAGATGTAAAGATGACATCTCGGGGGAAGAGTTCCCGAAGCGAGAAGTCTGGGCCTCCGACTCGATGGATTGCTGCGGAGCCACATGAATAAGCCAGCGAGGGATGGAAAGACGCACATCTGCTGCATAAATCGTCGTATGCAGAGGTATTGACTTGACAGATAAACACTGTAATAGAGTTTGACTATCATCTGTATCGTGAAACTACTTAATCTAGTGCCAGACGAACCGACATTGCCGTCCCGGGATATTGGATGAGCGGGACAACCCCATATTGAGCACTGCCACGACTAATCCGGGGAGCTTAGATGACCTCTTTGTTTAACTTTTTGTGAAACAGGAAGTGACCTGCCGAGTTAGTCCACATGTCGTCTAGTTCGCATGAGCAGTCGTTGGTTGTTTACTTCGGATGGTTCGGTTTATGCAGTGAAACGCGCGCCCTGGATCTTACGACAGGTGGCTAAGTAAGATGAAGAGCAGTCGGGACCACGCACTAGCCTCTGTTGACTGTTGGATCCGGTCTATCGGGCTTAGGCGCCAAGATGCCAAATGAACTGGCCTGCTTGTTTGAGCTAAGGTCGGCTCCTGTCCGCTTAGCGCTGCTCGATTTGATTGGCTACGCAATAATGCTGTCAAGGGGATAAGCTTCTTTGTCATGCCTTAGTAGGTCATCCAAATGGCATTGCGAATCAAGGGCAACTTCCGACATGGCGCGCTTTTCCGACGGAAACCAATCCGTGGGTCGCGGCGAGTCCTTAAAGGGATGGAGAGAAGCTGGCTGATCCGATCGTTTCGTCCGGTGTCTGTACAGCTTCGTCTTTGTTCAGTTTCCTACCATTTTTATTATGGATTCTCTACCTTCCTTTAGACGCTTTGCCGTCGCTTCTTTGCTCTGCCTTGCACCGGGACTCGCTGCTGCGCAGGAGTCCAAGGCGGCGCTGGTTAACACTTGTCTCCAAGGCGCTGGCGTTCGAAGCCTCATTGAGGGCGATGCCAACTTTGCTACTGAGAACGTCCAGTTCCAGAAGCGTTTCGGTGCCCCCGACCCTTCGGCCATTGCATTCCCCAGCAACAGGGATCAAGTCGCCCTGGCTCTTGACTGTGCTCGCAATGCCTCAGTCAAGGTCAGCGCTTTCGGCGCTGGTCACTCTTTCCAGGCCTACGGATTCGGAAACCCCGGCAACCTGGTAATCAACATGGAGGCTTTCAATGCCGTCACCTACAACGAGGACCAGTTGACCATCACCTTTGAGGGTGGTACTCACGTTGGCCCTGTCATCAAGCATCTGTGGGACACTGCTGGCCGCCACACCCCCCACGTTCGCTCCGGTCACGTCGGAACCACCGGCTCCACCGTTGGCGGCGGCTTCGGCTCGACCACCCGCCACCTGGGAACTCCCCTGGACAACCTAGTCGGTGTTGAGATCATGCTGTACAACGGAACGATTGTTCACGCTGGTCCAGGAAACGATCTCTTCTGGGCTGCACAGGGTGCTGCTGCTTCCTATGGAATTGTCCTCTCTCTGACCTCCAAGACGTACAAGCCTGACTACGAGAAGGCTATCAACTTCACCCTGACTCTCGGCTCTTCTACAACCTTCGATGTTGAAGCTGCTGCCGCCGCCGTCATCGCCACCCAGGAGTTTATTGAACTTCCTAACACTGACGAGTTCGCCCTCCGCTGGGCTCTCACCTCTGCCCCCTTCTCCGCAACTGGATACTTTTACGGCGACCCGGCCACCTTCGATGACGCCCTTGCTCCCTTGCTCACCAAGCTCAAGGCCATCAACAATGCTACAGTTGTGCGCAAGACCGAGCTGAGCTGGTGGGACCACGAGGTTGCTGTCAACGGTGCCGGCATGAACCAACCCAACGGCGGAACCCTTGGAGGCCGTTCCTTCTTTATCCAGTCCTTTGTTACCACCACCGAGAACCCTCTGACTTTGGAGCAAGCCCGCATCTTCTTCACCGAGACCGTTGTCAAGTTCAACCGTACCGACCTCCGCAACAGCGGTTTCTTCGATCTCTGGGGCGGCGTGTCGCGTGACATCGCCGACGCCAACACTGCCTGGGCCCACGGCAAGAACCAGTGGCTCATCCGATTCGACGGTGTTTCTCCCGATATCAACAGCTTCCCTGCCGATGGCACGCAGTACTTGAAGAGCGTAACGAAGCCGTTCGCGGATGCTCTTCTCGAGACCGGTGCTCCTCTCCGCGGATTCATCAACTACGGTGACACCGAGCTGACGGAGGCGGAGTGGAGCTCGCGCTTCTACGGAGAAGCCAACTTCAAGCGTCTCCAGGCAATCAAGAGCCAGCTTGACCCCGAGGATGTGTTCAACAACCACCTCCAGGCTATCCCCCTGCCTCATGTCAAGTGCAGGACTGTTTGATAGCGATGCATTTAACTGGCTGGGAAATTGAGAATGGTCATTCTATGGTGTATATATTTTGCCAATGGCTTTAAAACTTCGGGTTACTGACTTTGTATACTGTTCACAAGTGCGATTGGGATGGGAAAACGTATATATGGCTATATAGAAAATCCAACGATGTGAACAATTCTTCGAGCCACTTTGGTGCAATTTGATGCTTGAGCCCGTATTTTGCCAGTGATGCCAACTCAACCCGCGGTTATAATACTATCGAAGTGGAAAATTACGCTATACTAAGGATTCGATACACTATACTGTTTTATGAGGGTACTGCTGAGTCGGGCTTGTTGGCGCATCACATGCAGTCGGTCAGATTTGACGTTAGAGCACTCACTATTAGTAAGTGCCCGGTTTATCAACAGCAAACTTCAAAGTCAGGCACCTTTGTGGGGGTTCGCAGGCAACGAAAAAGGGTCATTTGCAAATTGGGGTCAAAGACTTGATTACGCTCTGAGCGACTATTAATGGAGGCTTCGACGCTCGTCCTAAACATAACCGATGGCATACCATATATTATCGCCTGTGCCGTACTCCCATATGTCCAAAAACCAATTTCCGCCCTCCCTAGTAGAATTGACTTGCATAGAATGTGAGATGGTTCTGACCTGCACGTGCCTCTGAGTCTGAGATGACAAGCCACAATGCCGCCATTTTGCAGCATCTACTTTCATGCAGCCAAAGTAATGAGTGGAGAGAAGAGAAGAGAAGCAGAAACAATCACCCAAAGCTTCACAACCAGCTTGCTGCTGTGTTGTTAGGCAAACGCTCACTGCAGCACGATACGTAAAGTCTTGGCCACACTCGGAACGCCATCAGCATTTAGAGCGAAGAGCATCCACGGGCCTGTGATCAAGACACCGGGATCGCTTGGAAGAACAGCTGTGTAAGTCAATCCTGACGCTGTTGTCCTGAGTACTATGCGGCGCTGGTCGGTGTTGACCGTGTGGGTTGTCGAGCTGTACCGAATAAGCGAGAAAGTCGCGGCAACATCGGTTGTGATCTGAATCGTTGCGCCGGCCCTGGCGGTCGCGGCGGAAACCGAAAGTATGCGCGGCCTCACTGCTGCGGTGCCATCAGACTTGAGGAGATAAGGCGGTGTCCATATCTGGGCATCTGGATGGTTCTCTCGACATTGACCGCAGAGTCCTCCACCGCTGGAAATGACTCTAGCATCGGGCAAAAGCAATGCGATACTATGATAGTTTCGAGGAACACTGATTGGAGCGACAAAGGACCATGTTCTCGACGCTGGGTCGAACAGCTCCACGGGCAGAATTGTATCAGAGTCCTTGAAATTTCGGGCAAACGACTGGCCGCCTATGACGACAACCTTTCCATTCGGAAGGATGACACTATTGTGGTAGGTTCGAGCGTAGGCCATGTCGGGGATCCGCGTGACTGTGGCTGGCGTATTCTCAGCACCGAGTTCGATGACATGAGCGTTCTTTGTACTGGGCTGACCGGCGTACTGGGTTGACCCTCCAGCCGTGAGAATCAGCCCCTTATCGGCATCGTACATGGCAGCAATACCGGACATGGAGTCAGTGTCGGTACCACGGTTGCCTCCCTCTCTCCAAGATCCTCTCCCAGTAACATTGAACCATGTCATGCGTGTGCTAGGACCGGCATTGAAAATCAGGTTCTTCTTCCAAGCGAATAACCACGCGTGGTTGTCCGACTTGTAAGGACCAGCCGGATCGCCGGTTTGAATACGAGTGACATTGCAGCCATCGAGCCTCGTCCAAGTGTTTGCTGCAATATCATAGATCTCGCCGTGCTTGTTGCCTACCTCGCCGCTCCATGATCCTCCGATGGCGAAGATCCTTCCATCAGCCAGAGTTGCGGTGGACTGGTAGCCACGCGGTCGCGCCATAAGTGCGAGCGAAGTCCAGGCACCAGTCGCCGGACTATAGACACTGGTCTTGGACTCGTCGTTACCTCCGGTGACGATAACGCGACCCTGCTCGTCGATTGAGGTGCCGGGACAGAACATGTCATGTCTTATGTTGGTGACTTGGAAGCTGTCAATGGCTCCCGTGGCAGGGTTGTATGTCGAGGTCCAGGTTTTGCCGGTGCCACCTGGGAAATTATCGATCCGATCAGCCGACCAGAGCACCACGATATGGTCAGTGGTGAGGGACGCCGCGGCAGGGACGATGGGAAGCTGTATAGTTGGGCCCCATCTTCCCTGGGACGGCGGCACTGGGGTGAAGTCTGCCACGGCGACTGCTGGGACTGGAGTATAGACGTGGATCTCAGCTATGCTGGACCATTGGTTGCCGCCAATTTCGCTCAAGGCTGCAAGGCGTATATACCTGGCGGTGCTCGCGGTGAAGAAGGTATACTTGATTGTTCTGTCGCTTAGGTATGTTCCTTCAGCCGCCGTTCGCCAACTCTGGCCATCGTCGCTTATGGAAAGGGTATGCCTGAGGATGACACCGCTTTGACTTGCGTCTGTACGGGGCTGGTACGAGATACCTGTCACCACGTATCTTTGTTTCATGTCGATGATAATCTGATGTGGTAGCGCAGCCGATGTAGGTGAGTTTACGGTGTGCCAGAAAGTGCTTGCATTGTTGTCAATGGCTTTGGCCGCTTCGAAGCCAGGTTGGAAGCTATCAGCAGAGGCCGTCCATCCGGTGCGAGGTATAACAACGGCCCATGGATAGGCCTGCTGAGAATACACTACATCGATGAAGAGGAGTAGGCCCAGGAACCCTAGAGACAGGGGAGAAAGGTAGCGTGCCATGACGATGGGGCAGCAGAGGCGAGCTGTCTGACTGACTTCGGCTGTGGCCTCTCAATGAGCAGAGAGACACGATGCTTTATTTATGCTCGAGAGTCAAGACTGACTGGCTCTGTCTGATGCATGCCATCATGGAGCGTCAACAGCTGAAATGAGTCTATGTTCCATGCTGCAGTCATCTAGTCGCGTAAACTCGCGAGCAGGCATACGGGCAAGGCCACATGAACATGTGCATTGCCCCTCATCTTAGGTGCAGCCGTTGTTGTTCAGACCGTTACACCGGCCAAGCGATGGTGCCTCAGCATCATAGTTTTGTTGGCGCGTCCTTACAAATGCATGCACTCCTCTTCTTTCAAGCTTATTGTTAACCTGGAAGGATGATTAGGTGCAATTGAGCTAATAGGATGCTTTGCCGGAAAGGTCGACCTATCACAGGCTGCGGCTGCAGATGCAAGCCCGGGATCTGGTGCCACCCTGCTATGGAAATCTTCCGTCATTTGGGGTTACAGTCCTTGGCCGGTTCCAATGAGATACAGAGGCTCTGTACTTGCTGCAAGCCTCACCGCCGCACAGCGTCAAGCCTCACCTGACTACATAACAAAAGGCCGGGCCTGCGCAACGCTCATTCTGATAGGTTGCTTTGACGCACACTTCTGCACACTGTCAATAGTCTCCTGTACCCTCATGTCTTGCAGCGAATCCAATAAACCGATCGCTCGATCGAATTGAAACACATGAGTTTTCGCTAATTCATTGTTAGACGGCTCGGGCCGTTGCCCCATTTGCCTGCAGCAGAGGCCGCGACCCAGAACGCGAGAAGAGCAGGTTGTGCGGAAAGGCTCCCACCCTGGGGTTACTCATACACACAACGTTCTCGGAGCTTATAACTAGGTGCTTATGGCGACAAGCGAGCTACAGCCACATGTCTCTATGCAGCCAGACGAGTGTCGCATGCAACCAGCCAGCTCAGCCGCAACTAATCCTGGACTGATCGGCACTCTCAACCACCATATTCTGATTGCAGGATCTAAGTGAGGAATGGTCTGGAAAAGAGGTGATGGGAAGTGTAGCGGCCCAAAGCATACAGCATACAGCATACAGCATCTCTGGTGAATGCTGTTTATCTGAATCCCAGCAACTGACCCCTCAGTGAAATGTTCCACACCGCCTAGTTGGCCATTCATTTTCGAAAAGAGGTTTTAGATCATGAAGAGAGGTCGCGAATAATGGCAGGGTTGGCTGCAGGAATGGGATGAAGTCTACGTTATCTAGGCCTGCACGTTGCTTGTAAACAATGATTACTTGCTTCGATCTAATGTGGGAAACTCACGAAAACCGTACTGCTAGCTATAAAAATTCTGAGCCTGGGACGGCAAGTCCCAGCCATGGCGTTGATTCTGCAGACTTTGTTCTTGGCGTCCAACATATTCGACTTCCATTGCAAGGTCTCTTCCCATGGCATCCATGTAGTCCTGATGTTGTTTTAGCCCGAAATCCTGTCTTTGCAAGTGGGACTGAGTTCTTGGACCAGGCACCGAAGGCTTGGCATTCTTCTTCGTCCCTGTTCCTTGCAGCCCTGTCGAGCTCAACAATGCCGATGAAAGTAACGCATGGTGCAACCTTGCCACGCTGGATCAACAGGAGAATTCCTCGATTGGACTTGCTGCCATCTCTGCCATTCCTCGCTGTTTACGCTCTCAGATCGCATTGAATCCATGATGGGTCCTCTAGGTCTTACTAGCCAATCCTCGGATTGGAGCGCTACAAGGGGGTCTAATGAAGCGCGGGGATTCCCTGTCGAATTAGTGGCTCAGCTTTTCTAACGCAATTGGGAGGGTGCGGCTATTTCATACTGTAGGGATACTGTTGTCTCGTTTTGTCCGACAAGAACGCCATCAGTGAGAACGGGGCTTGGTGTAGCCGTTGCCAAGGCTTGGAAAAACGTTCCAACAAAGAAAGCATACGCTGCGTGAATGTCCACTCGTTCATCTACAAGCACCATCCGCGGCCACTATGGCAGACCCAGGCCATGTCATCACTCAAGTCATTACCCCGACCGAGTTTGAGCGCTTCCTCCCTGGCCTCCGCACGCTTCTCCAATCGTGCGTCAACCCAGATCCGACCACGTCCTCCATTGGCTTCCTGGCTCCCCTGTCAGACGCCGACGCCACAGACTACTGGCTGTCGCTCTGGACGAGCTCGCTTGCTTCCCCGCGACCCAACGCCCCGGCGCTGCTCTTCGTCGTTACCCGCGCAGGCTCCGCGACCCACCAGGTCGTGGGCACCGTGCAGCTTGTGTGCAACCCCAAGCAGACGCACTCCCACAAGGCGGAGGTTGTGAAGCTTCTCGTACATCCTGATGCGAGAGGGCGAGGGTTAGCCACAATGTTGATGAAGCATTTGGAGAAGGTCGCCTTGGAGCTGGGCAGGACGATGCTTGTCCTTGACACGACAAAGAAGACGCCCGCGCGGCAGTTCTACCTTAACTCGGGCTGGACGGAGTGGGGGATATGCCCCGACTATGCTACGTCCGCGGAGGGGAGTCTGGAGGATTGCAGTTTCTTTTGCAAGTCTCTACATCCATAGACTACATTTGAATTGTTTGCAAGGCTCTGGTGGTAGGATCTCATCACATGATGCTAGGAAGTCGGGCTGCAATTGCATAAATACCCTGCTCATACAAAGCTGCTGACCGCTAACTGGGAGGCATTGTATCAACTACCACCGAAGAGGTCCCGTCAATTGAGCCGGTTGAGGCTCTTGCATCATTGCCACAATACACTCACTGTCGTGATTAAGAGGTGATGGCGAACCCGGTCATCTCAACCACTTGCAGTGATGACGAACAAAGCCACCAAAGCATTTGCCAACATCAATTGCCCAGAACCTACCACTATCGCCGGACCAGCCGCTTGTATTAAGATTGGTAAACCGTCTTTGGCAGTTCAAGGTCTGTACTTTGGGCGCTAATTTCATTAGGGGCACACGAACCCATGCATCGTCAATTAATGGTCTGTTATGCTGCAAACCCCCGTCCCAGGTACACGCTTGTCCATCCCCCAGCTAGTCAAGGAGACGAGATTTATCAAGTCGCATGCGTGCGTACTTCCTCCTGAGTTGAATCCAAGTGCATTGTACACAAGATGACACGATTTTGATCGCTGGGGGCCTCAATTGCATGTTGCTCCACTCATCATTGCCACCAACAACGTGAAGCCACTTGACTAAATCTCGCCTTATCTTTCATGGATTGAGTCTTGGTGGCTTCAGCCGCTAACACGTTATAAAATACCCTTTGGGATCGTCGGCCTGCATTGGAAACAGACCATTTCGTGACTGGATTCGTGGTAACCGGTATTGTCACGAAAGGGCCTCCAGCGAACTTCTGTCTCGTGCTCTGTTACCCTCGCCAATCCCCAACTGATCTTGGTACTCAGTGGCTCAGGCACACGCGCATTGTGGAGAAAATTCATTGTTTTGAATGCTGCTGCAGGGGCGAGGAACTTTTGAGATATTGTCTCCGCTCGCTTGTCCTGCTGTCAAGATTTCTGACTGATCCACCACGATCTGGCCAGCTCAAGGTCGTTGAAGGCTAACCATAATAAAGATGGGACCATCTGCACTCTAGATCTTCGACAGGCTGGCGACTTATCCTGCCGGACGCCCCGAAATTCTACCTTACTGTGCCAAGTCCGAGGCTCCAGGGGTGGATATCGAGCAAGGAAACCTAGGCTGGAAATGAAGAAGGATCGCTGGGCACAAGCCAAGAGGCGATGTCCTGGGCAACAACCCCTAACCCATGGCACGCATTAACCAGCAATTGACTGAAATCGGAGATGGAAAGAAAGCTTCGCCCTCCTTGCTCATTGGACAAACAGTTCTCTGGGTCCATCGGCGTTGTTAGTACTGGTCCTGTGCGGCGGCCTAGAGCTGTCATCCGACCATTCGACGACAAAAGGATCGCTAGATCCATCAAGCGGGGAGATTGTGATTGTGATGAACCCGGCTTCCTGGTATGTATGTGGATTACGGGGCGCTACGGACGGTCCCACACAGTCGAGCCTCGGAACGGATGGCCCTAGACTGCTGTACTTTTCCCTTGCTGGCAGGCCATCGCGGCGTCTCCATGACGGAGTCAGGCATATAAAGAGTCTAGACCAGGGGCTCAACATGTTAGGGTGGTGAGCGAACCAAGGTTGCGCCGCTCACTACTCATCGAAACGGAATCAATCGATTCAGGTACCAAGTGCAATGGAGGGAACCCATATTGAGGTCCTCGCATGAGAGGCAGACATTCTTCTACGATGAAGAAAAGGAGCTCATTTGCGGCCACGGTCGCCGAGACACCCCGTTTCCCAGAATCATCAAGCGAAGGCCCATCGCGCTTCATCGATCTACGATGTATGGAGTACTCAGATAAAATTAGAGAGGGCCCCAGAGGATCCGGGCCTGCCGGGGAAAGCCACAGCCGCACAGGACGCATGAAGATCATGCAATGGAAGACCCTGGCAAGGTTGGGGTTTTGCCTGCGAGGTAGTCTGCCCTGGATGGAGTCATTGACCTCGCGTATCAGCATCCAATCGCGTGGGGCCGCCACGCTGACCCGGTTATCACAAACTAGTGGCTTTCACGTCTGATCGCGGCTCGCCTAGTCCCAGCTGAATGACTCGAACGCACTATATGCGAATCCCGCTAGTCTGCCGGCCCCTTAAGCCACCCAAGCCACGATGCCTCTTCGCTCCATGGACACGAATCCCGAATCCTGGCTTGCGAGCCGTGGAGTTCCAGCTCCAGCCATCGGCGGGTCAAGAGCATACACGTGAGGCTAGTGGTTGACGCCAACAGGCTTCAACTCCGTGCGCTCTCTGGTTGACAGCGCAATCTCCTCCCAAGGAACGTGCCTGACCCAATCGCCATGTTTCCACCTCTTGTCACCCCAGGGCTATTTGTTTTTTCCCAACAACTAGCTCCCCCGGGGCCTCGAATGAGAGGACGGGATGTAGCCCCTAGCGTCTTGCGAACCATGGGCGCGCGCTGCCTAGTAAGGATCAAGGTCCGGGAGCTTGGACATGTCGCCTGCATCTGTCACGCTGCAGTCCGGCTCTCGGATCGCCCGACATGTCGGTAGAGCTGTTGACCTCTGAATAAAACTGCCGTGGCGCGCATGCCGTCGCCCGAGAGACAAGAGACTTAGCCAATTGACATACAAAATGGTGGATTGTGCGGTATTATTTGCCTAAGCCAGCCAGAATGAGCCAGTACAGCAGTGGCATGAGCCAACACCGAACGAACGAGGAATACTCATTCATCGAAGCCCTCGCACTTCCGCCCAAGGACCACTCTCACTTTCAGCTCAAGGATTCTTTTGAACTGCCGCCTACACCCATCACGCCGACAGCGCCCATCATGGCGGCCACCGCGACCCACGCCGGGTCGTCGCACTTTGCAGGTTCGTCCGCTTACACGACGACACCTCGAGCTTATGCGACCAAAAAGCCCGAAACGATGGCCTCCGTGCCACAGGCGCAGAAGCAGTGTCTCGAGATGTGTCTAAACACCTCCAAGATCAGCGATCGCGTGTCGGTTCGCTTGCTCGAGTATCTCACGACGGCCAAAGAACCCTCGCACACTCTCGACAACCTGGCGCACGGCTTCCTTGATACCTGTCAGATCCTGTTCGCCATCGAGGCCGGTTTGCAAGAGTACTGCCGCACGGCACAGGCATTCCCGGCCGAGGTGCTAGCAGAACTGGAGAAGAAATTCCGGCTCACGCAGACGGATCTCAATGTATTGGATCAGCAGCTGATCAAGGTGCTCGAAGGCGAGCGGAAAGGTGGCATGAGGCGTCGGTTCGGACAGATGTTTGGCGGTCCCGACTTCCACAAGATGAACGCCAACCTGTCACGGACGCGAGAGAGCCTGAGAATCAGCGCACTGATGTTCCAATGGAGCCTCGGGAGCGACAAGGTCGAGACGACGCAAGGCCTGGGTTACACCGCGTTGGCGGCGGCTCTCAACAGGCTGGATCAGAAATCAGACACACAGTCCGCCAGGATGAAGCAGGGGAATCCTTCACTGCACCGCAATGCCTCGTCATCAGAACTTCCTTCGTCGACACAGCACCGGTTCTCCGATACCCAACAACCCCCTCTACCTCCCCTGCCTTGGGCCGACCACTCTTCTCCCCTCCAATTCGACGGCAGCGGCTCCGCGGCAGCAGACATGCGAGCGACGATGTCGACCGACAACCGAATCCACAGCCCGCACTCGGCAAGCTCCATTCTGTCCAACAGCAGAGTCCAATCTGGCATCGCAGCTACTGCTGACCGCGATACCATGTTCGATTACACGAGCTCGGTCAACGGGAACAGCAGCGTTGACGCTGAACGCTTGCTGGAAGAAATGGCTGGGCTCAGCGTGGGCGCAACGAAGGCTGTTCGCCTCAAGGCAGAGCCATCGTCCATGCCTCGCTGGTCTCCTCGCAATACTGGAGGAGTCGAGACTGGCGGCATGAGGAGCAGTCTTCTCTCAGCCATCCGCGGCCGCAACAACAAACTTGTAGAACAGCTCCTTGACAGGGGTGCACCTGCAAAGGCCTCGGCAGAATTCCAGCCGCTCCGAGAGGCATCGGTCCAGTCGGACATCGATGCCGTGCGCTTGCTCCTTCTTTTCGGGGCCGACCCCAACGAGGCGGACACTCATGGAGTCACGCCTTTGTCCGTTGCAGTGGAGAAGAACTTCTTCGCCGGGGCGACCATGATGCTCAAGTACGGAGCAGATCCCAACTTCGCTTCTGCATCAGATATCGAGACACCTCTCGCCGTGGCCACGATAGCGAACAATGTCAACTTGGTCCATCTCCTGCTAATTTATGAAGGCGATGCGAATCACCTTACTGCTGAAGGGAACACGCTACTCATCAGTGCAATCAACAAGAAAACCCCTAAGAAGTTGGTCGACCTGCTGCTCGATTACGGCGCTGTAGTCAATGCGAAAAGCAGGGAGGGCAAGACAGCACTCTTTGAAGCCATCACCTCTAACCGCGTCGACATTGTCACGGCCCTGCTAGAGCGTGGAGCTGACCCCAATCTCCCTGGTCCCAAACACCCGTTGTGGCCATCAACGTACAACGCGCCTGTCCTGCAGGTCCTTCTCGCCCACGGCGCCGACTCCAAGAAGGCACCTGGCAACATGGAGCTGGCAGCCAGCCTGAACAACATCGATTCCGTCCGGCTCCTCCTGAACGCTGGTGTCGACCCTAATGCCAAGAAGGACGGCGTGTACACCCCCCTGTGCACGTCTATCCGTGACGACAGAGCCGACATCTTCAAATTGTTGCTGAGCAACGGCGCCGACCCCAACACGCCTGCCAGTGAGTATCCGGCGTTCAAGTGCGTCACTCATCACAGGACTCACTACCTTCCGGCTCTCGTGGCCGCCGGTGCCGATCTCCATTCGCCGAAAGGCATCATGGAGATGGCTGTGGCCTCCAACAACCCGGAGGCCTTGAATTGGCTATTGGACCAGGGCATGAACCCAAACGATAGGAACCCTAAGGGCGCTTCGCCGTTGACGACTGCGATCAAGGAGAGGCGAGCCGAGATGGTCAACCTGCTACTGTCGCGTGGGGCTGACCCGAACATGCGTGGAGAAGACTGGCCGGTGTGCATGGCGGTCCAGAACCCGCCTATTCTCAAGGACATCCTCGCCGTTCTTGCCGAGCCGCGCGCGTTCAAGGGCGTCATGGAAATGGCTGTCGTTGCCAACCAGCTCGAGTCTGTGAAGCTTCTCCTCGCGGCCGGCGTTTCTGTCGAGGACAAGAACGGCGGCGTCTTCTCCCCTCTCACGTCCGCCCTTCGAGAGAACCGAAGGGACATCGTCAAGTACCTGATAAGCGAGGGTGGCGCAGACGTCAACTCGCCCGGCGAGCATCTCCCCGTCGTCAAGGCGCTGCGGAGATTCCGTGGCGAGGACACGGAAATGCTGGAGCTCCTGCTTGAGAAGGGCGCGGACCCGAACAAGGTGTACCGCGGCTGGAACGGCATCATGCAGGCCGTTGAGAACGGCGACCTCGACGTCCTCAAGTTGATTACCAGCAAGTGTGGTGTGGACCTCAGCGTCAGAGATGACCTTGGCCACACCGTGACCGAGATTGCCGCCTCTAGAGGGTGGGACGAGGCTGTTGGCGTGCTGCTCGAGTATGGCAACAAGCAGTGAGGAGGTGTATTTCTGAACTTTTCCTTTGTGAATATATCATCAGGACCACGTTTTCCTTTGTCTACGAATGTGCTGGTTTCAGAGACCCCTACAACAGCGTTGGATATATTTAGGAGATCGATCACGGAGAAGATTATTACCAGCATGAATAACTCATTCATAGCTCCCTAATACATGATTCTGAATTGTTTGCGTACGTCCTTCGGATTTGGGATTTCTTGCCTCAGTGATAGTGGTTTGAACGAGTAAACCCTCTGTTTGTGATCTCAATTATGTTCCATAACTCTTGTATCATCTTGAACATAGACAATAACAATTTTCCGAGGAACGCTTTTTAATATGTTGATTCCGGTTCCTTGATAGCTGACATGCCTCGGAGGTCTGTAAAAGCAGGGACCGTGGTATGGTCTGCTGGCGATTGCCTCTGCCGAGCTAAGTGTATGAAGATCATTACGATCCGGAATGATATTAGCTCAGAGGTTTGTACTAGATTCAGAAGCCTGTGCTAGAGTTCGACAGCATTGCGGTTCAAGTTCAAGATATAGATCGTTTCTCTTAAGGAGCGGAGAACGTTGCGTTGTCTGCCATACAATCAAAAGTACTTAAGACCAGGTTATTTCCGATACTGGACGAGTCGTGCACAAAATGCTATTTCACATTGAAGCTTCTCTTCTTCCGAGAATATGCGCAATCAGCATCGACGTCAATGTCCCCAGTTGGCGACGCTATGTAGAAGCAATGGCTTTGCATGTCGCTTTGTATTATTTCAATTCAATCCTACATTACGCAATACCCATTCCCAACGTTGTAAGAGCTCCATGCTCCAGTCGGCATGCTCAATATTGTTGGTAGTTAGGTGGCCTTGAGTGACTATGGTGGTGATGATGATGATGACGATCAGACGACCGCGACCGTGATCGACTATGGCGGCGGTGGCGATCAGAGGACCTAGACCGAGAACGAGAGCGAGAGCCATTTCTTCCCTTGCGATCATCCCTCCAATCTGAGATCTTGTCCTGACCCTTGTGGCCAACAAAAGCACCGAGAAGGGCTCCGGCAACCATGGCAGTCTTGCTGTTGCCGAACTTGTTACCGCCGAAAGCGCCCGCCGCTCCGCCGGCCAACGCTCCTGTCAGACCTCGCTCCCCATCAGGTCCGTCTGAGCCGGGCGGCGGACCACCGTACTGATCCCCGTACTGACTCTGAGCCGGCGGACTCGAGTAGCTCTGCTGCTGAGGGACAGGCGCGGAGTAGTACGACGAGGCCTCTCCTTGTCCCCTTGAGTGGTCTTGTTGTTGTTGTGGGTAGACACCATACTGATGATTTTGTTGGTAGTTGGGCTGTTGGCCGCCGGAGTAGGCGCCGTGTTGCTGAGGAGCGTAGCCTCCATGTTGGTGGGATCCTTGGTTATAGCCACCTTGTTGGTAACCGCCCTGCTGGTAGCCGCCCTGCTGGTATCCGCCTTGATGGTTGTTGTAGTATCCGCTCATTGTGATAGATTGGTCTATTTCGAGTTGTGTGCAAGACTAGCCGCAGGCCTCGAGCCCATAACGCAGCGTGTCTTGCTTGATATACTACATTCTAGCGCGGCTTACCTCCACGTTGCCCCTCATGACGCTTGACCTGTTAGTGGCGTTGAGTACGTGGACAGCAACTTGGCGCCAAGCGTCTGCGCCGCCATCTTACGTTTTGTTGCCGAAACGGCAACGCCGGACCGGCAATTAGATGCCGTGATAACTGGGTCCCTCAGGATGACTGTCGGCCAAGACCAATCGGACCGGCACTAGCCACCGCCCGTGACAGCCGGCTACATTTCTTCAAACAAACTATTCGAGCTGCAACCTATGAAATTACCAGGCTTTTTTTCCCCCGTTTTTTCAGTGAGATTCCTCTCTTGTCTCTGTCGAGGACGAAGAGTTCTGCCAACATGTGGACTGCGCTCCTTTCGTGCAATTTGAAGTTGAAATAAAGACTTTGTATTTAGATGGCCGTTGGTCGTGCATGTAGTCTAAAATATGGATTTTTATTGGACTAAAAGCCTTCTCGAACATTGTCTCACAGTATTTCGTGGCTATCCCGCTTTGTAAATGGCGGCTCCTTAATAGATGCGACCCGTGACACCCTTAACGGCTTAATCGGAGCAAGCTCCACGCAATTCAAAGCGAGATACGGCAAACTCTTATTTGGCTTCCTTTGAAAATTTTCCAAATAACCTCGCCTTGTGTGAAGCTAGATTCATGTCTTTGAAGTAGTGTTGAGTGTGAAGCAGATGTTAGCGAAATCCGGTTGGTGAAATAATGGACTAGAGGATGGAACAACATCAAACAAGGATTGCTCGAATTTGAGGACTTTCAATAACAAAAGATAAATACAAACGCTCAAAAATATGTCATCAGCTCAGTCAAGGTAAAGGGATGGCCTATGATACTTTCCCTGTACTTGGAAATCGCTCGAGGGACGATGCTCTAGGGTAGGCTGCTTCTTGGTAGGCTGCACCAGATTAAGGCCAACCAAGAAGAAGAGTTATTGGTCATCATTTGGAGGTTGTAGCTCGGTTTTCCTCTCTTTTTCCACTTCTAGGACTTACTTGCGTTCAGTTTTGCACAAGACCGTGTGTTTGGGGTGATGTCATTCCCAGCGCGACATCAGAATGTAAGGCACCCTCCAATGGCGGCACAAGGCTTCAACCCCTCCTTGCCTGATGAACCACGTGCTCTGCCTCGTCTCTTCGGCTCCAATTTCGACTTTTTAGACACAAGCAACCAGGACAAAGAGTCACCATGGATCTTTCTCTTGATCTAGACCAAACTGTGGTTATTATTACAGGAGCTGGTGGACAAATCGGCCAAGTCATCGTTGAGGGGTTCTTGAGCGCCGGTAGCTACGTCGGGGCTTTCGACATAGATAAGTCCAAGTTCAGCCAGCAGCATGATCGGCTTCTGTGGGTCGAAGTGGATTGCACGGATGAGGACGCCATGTGCGCGGCTTGGCAAATGGTCGAGGATCATTTCAAGCTACCTCCTACCGTTTGCGTTGCCGCAGCTGCTCTGGACTTGAGCTTTATCAAGCACTATAGCTCCGCTGCTTTGATGCCTGTGGACCAATTTCGTAAGACTTTGGAAGTGGTATGCTGCAGAACATAGCATGATGTCTCCCGCAATACATCTAATCTCTCCCTCAGAATACAGTAGGAACATTCATCACAGCGAAGACTTGGCTTCGGAGGATATCGACAACAGCCGAAGACTGGGCCACACCAAGAGACGAGATTCAGACAGAAAACATCTCTCTCGTTATCATAGGGTCCGAAGCTGGGGTTTTGGGCTCTCCGGGAAACCCCGATTATGCAGCCAGTAAGTCGGCTGTTCAATACGGCCTGACCTTGTCCCTGGCCCCGGACGCCGCTCGGATGAATCCTTTCGCGAGGGTCAATGCCATTTGCCCTGGTGCTGTGAATACCCCGCAGTTTGAGAAAGAGTGCAAGGAGAATCCCTCGGCGAGGTGGATGGATTCTGAGGCAACGGTGGCTGCTCATAAACCCGTCCAAGCTGCTGACATTGCAAGGCTTTGTCTCACGCTGGCAAGCAATCAATGGTCTAGCTCAACGACAGGCCAGGTTATGCGAGTGGATGCTGGAAAAAGCGGGCGTTTGCTGTGGGGAAAAGATGGGCAAGCAACGTGGTAGTATAGACATAACTTCGTGATGGGGCGACGTTGGGAGAAACGAACGCAGTATAGTCTATTTCGATTACAGTGCAGTGCAGAGCTCACCATGGAGTAGCAAGCATTACTGATGCAAGGGCCAAGTGAACGAGCTATAAGCAATGGGTGCTGAAGCAGCGAGGTGAATGTCTACGCCAAGTCTTCAAGCGGGCCACCAACACTAGTGCCCCAGCGATTTACGGTTAAACATAAAGGCTGTGATGTCCTGGCAGCTTATACGTCTCTTATCGAGCATAATTAGCATGATTTGATCGCAAGGTGGGTACCCATTGAGCCCTATAGCTACCTATTTTAATACAGGCGATGCCATAAATGGACTGCGTCGAGACGGGCGGTGCCGCAACTGCATGTGTGGCCGACTTTGTCTACCGAAGTATTCTTCCACCCCCTAATTTGGCCAAGAACATCCCCGCAAGATACAAGCCCCTGATGAAGGTATTTTCAATGCGGCTGTTGTAAATACTCAGCAAAGAGGTCGAGCCCCCTGGATTCTAGCTGTTTCCTTTGTGTGCGAATCGTTCGTCGGCTACGGCACTAGCGTCTAGGTGGTCTTCCCGGATTTCATCAGTCATCCCAGGCACCAAGCTACTCTATAAGGCTGAAGATACACTATCATCATTGAAGATCTCTCTCGGTGTTAGGCCAGCCTCCGTGGGTGCAACCCGGTCCCTTGAAGCGCTCCCCACAGCTGGCCGCTCGAGCGCTTACAAAAAAATGCAACTAAGGGGGGCTGCAGAATCTGGTTGTCTCTACAGAAGCTTGGAATATTCTCTCAAGGATCCTCAGTAGTCTCGCACGGCCTTCGTCTGCTTGCGTCTTTTCTGTCCTGTAGACGGTTAAATAGGGTTCGTGCCTCTAGGAGCGCTTTCAGCATATTGCAACTGAGAAACGAGGGGCAACTCGATCTTTCATTCTCTATTTCCTTGCACACGGGTCGATAGAGTTACAGCTTTGATGAGACCAGACTCACTGAGCCACTAAAGATCATCTGCGCCAACTTGAAGTCGTCCAGCTGAGTGGCATAATTATGTTCGTATTGCATTGCCGACTGGGCTAGCGAAATATAAATAAAGGTGTTAGTCTCGAAAGAAATGTCCTAATTCAGGGACTTAATGCAGGACCCCAGATAGGGGGGACCCTGATATCCACTGAGCCTTTCCGTGAATGGCGAGGTAGTAAAGAAGGGCAAAATTATTCTGTTCCTCTAGCACCCTGGCTGGGCGATGGCTCCGTTGCGATGCAGATGCTTGAGAACCAATAAGAGATGCATTTGAAACCCCAGGAGTATCCACTGCCCACGCCGTTATCTTCATACTGGGGTTCTCGATTCTGGGACCCCTGCTTGACAGCTCAGCCCTAGACAGCCCTGTGGGGACAGAGTTGCTTGGCGTCAGCTTCCAGGGGCGTTGGGCAGTGGCCTAAGTCTTGAGTTGACAATTATGGGGTAAGTTTCAGGACAATGACCAAAATGTGCATAGAAGAGCCAATAACAATAGCCGTCCACGTTGTGTCGAACGACGGCTCCTTTCCCAGAAGTGACGACATGCACAACACTCCACTTCAATGGAAGCTTGGCTGAAGTTTGAGCAACTGTCTGCTGCAGGAAGTGAGCCGAGCAGGATCAAGACACAAGAATAATACTGACCTGCCTACAAGAGCAGTCAATTTGGTTTGAACAGCAAATATATAAGGGGGCCATGATTCAGCTCTTGATCTTAATTCACCAGACCTTCTCAGTATCAACAACTTTCTCATTCATTTCATTACAGTTTACCTTCTTTACAGTTCATTTCACAAAGACTCACAGTCATTACCAGCTTTCTCATCCGTTTCCAACATACTTATACGCTCTCTACAAGTCAAATTCATCCGGGACGCAATAGAAACACCATGAGAAGCTTTATTTTGTTCACTTCTTCATTCATCGCTGGTTCGATGGCCGCATACAATCCGGATGAGCATTTGGTGCTCGTCAACTGTGGTCCCGACATCCTCGCTACCGGTGAAGCAACCTCTCAACAGGTGGCGTACTACAAAGCAACTTACAACCCTAGTGGTGGTGCTGGCGCTTGGGCTCAACCTGACATGATCGCCAACGTGCCTTGGGATGGATCCTATCCCTGGAGACCCGAGGGCGTCATTGCTACAATGCCTGACAATACCGCCTACCAAGTCTTCATCGACCCCAAGGTCAAGGACTGGACCGAGAGCAGCCAGTACAGTGGCAAAGCCTCCCAGACACTCGGAGATGCCCCTTTCAAGTGCTGGGGCGAGCACGGCAGACCTGCTTTCGTTGCCGATGGCGTGCAATGTGTAAGCGCGCACATTTGCTACCATTCGCCTGCAGAGCAGCCTGGTACCAAGCCTACAGTAAAGACAATCGCAACAAACTCCACAATGTCCTCCATGGAGGTAGCCGTTCGCGTTCAAGGCACAAACCCCGAGGTTGAAAGCTGGAAGCCTGTCACCGTTATGGATAAGGTCATGGAAGCTATTGAGGGGAATCAGTGTAACACCAAGTCTTTTGCGATAGGAACCGACTGCAAAATCGCTTTCGAATGTCACTTCACCAATACAGACCGCTCCGAAGCTGTCGCAAAGGTCTTGACGGACGCCATCGCTCCGCTTATCGAACAGACGTATCAAACGAAGGAAAGAAACTATAGACCTCAGTGCCACGCCGATGGAACTTGCGATGATGGTTTTACTTTCGAACACGGAGAGTATACATACCCGGAGACCGGCAAAGTTCTTATGGTGATCATAGAGGATGGCGATTTGGCCAATGCCTTGCCCCAGGCGTGGATTGACTGGAAGGTCACCTGCGAGGATACCAGTTTCTGCGGCAGCTTCTGTGGCACCAACAAGCAGACCATTCTTGATCTTACGACGGGGTGGGCGGCGCCAGTGGCAGATGTATTTTGCATCACATGCGTCTAAGTATCGAGTGGGCTATTGCGGTGGGCCATCTTTGAGATTTTCAGGATCGGATGCAGCTTAGATAAATATATTCCTTTGAGAGGTCTCAAAAACGTAGCGGTCAATGCAGTGATGCAGTGAATAATCGAGATGTAAACCCAATCTATGACGAGGCAATTGCATTGATTTAAGTATTTATTCTTATAGCCATGAGCTACTGATAAACCTTACCTCTGACTGATCACTCATTCATTGCTCGAACCCATGAGACTGAAAAAGAACTAGACATATTTGGGAGAAAGCAAGCCCCTTGTCCTTTTCAAGAAGTCTTCATGAGGTCTATATGATATGTTTGGTTCTATTGACTTTGCTTCCTTTAGCTGTGTTAGTAGACAAATCAATTCTTCGCTTTCTATTGAGTAAAACATACAGCATGCTCCAGATGTGCCTCTGCCTGCTTATTTTCGCGCAGATGTGCCTTCGTCTCGTTATTTACCTGTCAACTTAACTTAGACAGTCCTAAACGTCCCTGTACATGCATGCTATTCAATATGTCAAGAGGGCCCTGAGACCAAGCTAAAGGAAAGAAGAGTACAACATAAGGAAAGCGGACTCATCAACAAGTGACGATGCCTGGTCAAGGTTGTCATAGTCATGCTATACTTGAAGTACAGGTGTACGAAAAGGGCTCTATTAATATAGAACTATTCTTTAGCCAGACCAAAACGGAATTGAGAAGCATAGAATCGATTCTGCAACATCTTGAAGTAGTTATTTGGTGGCCATAGCGAAGGATATTATAGTATAGCTCATGCCGACAATTCATAATGCTGCATTGAGATCTGCCAATCTCTTCGTCTCTACTTCGTGTTCGGCAAAAATGTCCTCAATAATGCCACTCGCCGATTACTTGAGGCTTCGATAGGCTTGTATTGCCTTTGCACTGACGCTTTTTTTTCTGGATTCAATACATCCTCCCTTGGTAAGCATCGGTACCGTCCGCTCCGGCAAGTACACCGTATGATTTCAAGAATTTGCAACAGCTGTATCCTCAGAAGCCTAGTCACCATATGAAGCAGTTCCCTCTGACAACAAAAGTACAACGCCCTTCTGTGTCTCGCGCTCGAAGAGTTACCGGAATGAGGCCCCCAGACTTGCGATTGAGGCGGATTATTTGGAGATGTGCCATCAAAGTTGAAAAATTCGAACCAACCACCATAGAACGTATTGAATCAGTGAAATTCGCCTATGAGACTGTCACGAGTCGCTGCTAGAAGGTATAATTCGATAGGAATTTCGATGTCGAATTGGATTCACCTGATGCACTCACGCTTTTCATTTGATAGGGGCAATAATAGAGAAGAAAGTCTGCGACGAGGAGGTTGGAATTAAGTAAATGGGAATCGATATCAGAGCGTCAACGTCGGCGAGTAATTGGCTTACGCCACGCGGTGAATGAGACGGCAGCGGAACGAGCCCCACTAAGTGCTGGGATGTCTGTAGCGAAGTGATGTGAGCAGACGAGGAATTCTGCTCAATGCCTCTGAGTTGTTCTCGAATCAATAGATCACGATTGAGCTTGAACCTAGAGCAAGGTGACCTGATATCGCCCTCCCTCAAAGTAATTAACAGTGAAGACGATGAGCATATTGGAGTGGCAGGAATGAATGTAAACTCAGCAGAAAGCTCCGCGGCAATCGCAAGTTGGCCGTATCTGACACTAGGCCGAAGGCATGCTCGTATCATATCTGATCCTGGCAGATATAACCATGACCCGGACTGTTGCGGACCATTTTACTGGATGGAGTGCGACGGACCGTGAGTCGCGGTTTTGCACTGGACCTCCTCACTCTGGGTCTGTCTCAATTAACTTCCTGGTCAGCGGCAAAGCATCCAGTCAGAAGCTTACCGTGGTGACCGTCCGATCCCAGTGGACATGGGATCGGCCTCTCCAGCCAGGCAACTCGTATCTTCCCATTCCCTTGCGCACTGAATGCGACCCAGGGTCTTACTTGTGCAGCAGACCGGCTGGTCGGCCACATTCGCACGGCTATGGGACAGCTGACAAGAACTTTTGATGATCCACTTATCTCAAATGCAGCCCTGATAACCTGACCTTCTGCATTTAGCTTGGTGTTGAATTCGCGCCAATAGCACTGCATCGGGGGTCAGCAGAGGCACATTCCTACGATGCAAGATTGCCCAACACAGCAAAGGAACCAGTACGCAACAAAAGTCCCAGCTCTTGAACTAAGATAACTCAAATGTGGAAGGGCACTGTTTTGTAGAACGATGCATCCGTAGCGTTGCAAGTGCTGACATTGGCTAGAATAGGAAGCTTTGGCATCCTTTCTGGTCGGTTGGCCTGAGATAATGCTCGATAAAGATTGTCAGATACGGATGTACGCTCAAGGTATAAATAGTGCACCTTCTTCCTATCATTGTCCTCTCTTTCAGTGTTGAAACAGTCATCGTTCAACATCAGTACCACGTTCTCACAATGAAGTTCTCAATTCTGACTTTTGCCACATTTTTTGCTGCCCTCGCGGCCGCGGCTCCTGCGCTTGACGCCAGAGGTGGCTGCTCTTGCAAGAAGCTCCCAAACGGCGAATACATCTGCAGTGGCACGCTGTGCCCCAAGGACTTTGGATCTGACGTCATTGAGCGGGATGTTGCACTGGTTGAGAGAGGGTGCTCGTGCAAGCCCATCGGGAATGGCGAATATCTCTGCACCGGCACAAGCTGTCCCTAAAGTAACTTTGTAAGTTACCCAACCTATTGCTGGTATAGGTGGCAATCACTATTCAAAATATGGACTGACTCATGCAGGGGTGTAGATTGCAGGCCCTCGGGCTCATGCTAGATGCCTCCTCACTTCAACATGCGGCCACAGAGCGTGATAATGGTCTAGTGGTCCAGTGGTTAAGGAAGAACAAGCAAAATCGCCAAAGTGTTTATTTGTCGGAATCATGATAGGTGTGAGCAATTGAACAAGCCAGCATTTGTCTAAAATTTGAGTCATGACAGCTTTCCTTCACCGTCTCAGCCTGGTTCAAACGTTCGAGCCGGATATGTCCGCAGATTGGCCCTCAGAGATAACACGAAGCTGAATCGCCTGAACAAATTCATCGTGGTCACTTTCTTAATCGGCCAATGTTGGCTTGCACCAACTTGAGTAAGGCCAGTCTTGTGGGAGAGTTACTGTAGTCTAATTTTGTGACCTAATTTGTGTACGTTACTAACCTCAGCGACAACTCACATGTATTGGTTGCTTAATTCGAATTGTGCAACCAAGCTCATTAGAATCTTAGCTGGTGACCAACCGAAGACCTACACGGCTTTATCAAAGTTCTTTTTTCAAAGAAGAAAAAAGATAAGAAAAGGTCCAATAGATGCAATGATTGTATGATAAGCTGTGTCCCTGAAGGAAGGGGGCTATATACAGTAGAGTTGAAGTCATAATCTGGCGAGGGCGGTGGGTTTGGCGCGACATCATCAACCAAGTCATGCATGGAAGTCAAATGCTCATCGTTGATGATAAGATTTATTGTTTCTGGACGATTGGGATTTGAACAGCTTCAAACAGCCTCTTTAAGTTTCGTTCGACATCTATGAAATGAAGGACCAGGGCAATCTCTTCACAACCCAGGCAACTTAAGACTCTGCTTAAGTTATCTAATTAGATTCATAGATATAAAACAGACAACCCTGACCATAGCCACAAAAGTCGGAATCAATAGGATGATAAAATTGCTCCAACTTCCACTGGATTCAATTCGAGCCAGGCTGTTTAGGCCTTCTGCTCTGGAATATTCGCAGTGCACTCAATCTCAATGTCGGTGTCTAGCGGCAAAGCCTTTACACAAACACACGTCCGTGCCTATGAACCAATGAGAATCAAGCCAACCCTGTGCACAGATTGAACTTACTGGCTTCGGGTCAACGAAAAAGGTTTCGTAGACTTCATTCACCTCAGAGAACTGTGCCATATCGACCAAGTAGATATTAACTTTAACAACATCCTGTAGCGAGGACCCGGCTGCCTCAAGTACAGCCTGTAGGTTGTGAAAGATTTGTTTCTGGGGCATTTGTCAACATCTGCAGTACAATAGATCTCAAAGCACTAACGGTCCGCTCCTGAATAGTCCCTTGGACGAGGTCTCCGGTTTCTGGGTCGTAACCCACTTGGCCGGAGCAAAATACGTGATTCCCTGATATAATCGCTTGTGACAAGAAAGAGTAAGGCCCTGGGGCTTTTTCGGTAAAGACGGGGACACGGGAAGTAGACATGGTGGTAATTGTTTGTTCAGCTAATATTGAGAATGCTATGTCGAGGATGCTGTTATTCGTCAATTGAAGAGACTGGGGTACATTAGTATTTAAGGAGCCATGCCGGGGCCATTGAAGAGGAGATGAGCGATCTGACAAATCCATATGCCTGATCTAGCCGCTTTCAAGCAAGCGACAGCGGAACGCGCCTTTCCTTGACTCGAATACCGATCTCGGACTAATTGCACACTTAACCCACCACGATGTGAGTCTTTCTGCTTCAAAAAGCCCCATGATTGCGTCTTGCCAAATGTTGGATTTGTAATCAGCAACAATTTTCTCAAGACTCAACCCTTGGCAGCGGAAACCATCGGACCTTTCGGGCTGATTCAATTCTTGGGGGAAACGACGGTGGCTTTTAGGGCTGGCTGGTCAGAACCTCGGATGAGGATCAGTGCCATGGGCACCCCTGTGACAAAGACAAACGATCGCTGTTCAGCCCTAGACTCTAGAAAAACTCACTTACCATTCTTGCAATCTCGATTGCTTTGCTTGTCGCTACTTAAGTTCACCTTGCTGAGATTCATCGACACCAATTCAGTGAGTTACTCAACCCTCCTAGTACGAAGGAGTAGTAAGTAATATTGCTGAAAATCATGAAATAACATCTGGCACGCAAACCCGAAGAGCTTTCAGCAGACTTGGGAATCCCCAAGTGCATTTCAAGTGCATTTTCAAGTTCTTCGGAAAAGTCGGCTATCTCAGGAGGAGCCGACAGAAACAGGTAAAATTGGTAATCACCTGATGATTTGGCTATCCTACTCCTGTACAAGGCATGATGGACATCTCTGTGGACGTGTGCTAGGACACCAACCTCGGCCTAGCTCCGATGGATGTAACTTGGCTAATTGTTTGCAAACACTTGTATTCCGTCAATTTAAACGACCTTGCTCATTCCTTGTCACGTCTAGGTTTCGAAGGCTTCTTGGAAACCACACCTCTTTTCCCTTTTCTGAGCCAATCTTCCATCGCAACAGTCCACATCCAAGATTGACTTCCAGGAGCGGGCGTTGCAGAGGGTGGCTCTTGGAGTTTCTCCTGGTCATACAATCTCTGTAGTGAAAATGCTGGCTTTCGATTTGCGAACATTTCCACCACCTTTCTAGACCACGATCTGCGTTGTTGCGCAGAGGTATTAGCCCCAGAGAGTCCAACGCCAGCCATCAAGTACGTCAGCCCCGATACCGCTGCAAAGACAATCCAAAAAACTCTCTGGGTGTCAGCTGTCTCAGAATAATTGAAAAGATCCGTGCCGAAGAAGGTCTGGGAAAAGTATTAGTCGATTCCCAAGTTCGTGATGAGCATGAAACTCACCGCAACAAAGGTTGGGGGCAGATAGATGAGCGTCACGACAGTAAACACAATCAAATACTTGTTGAGCTGCCTGCTCTTTTGTGCTTCCGTGACTGACTGTGCATTGAATAGCTGCATTTGGTGAGCAGGATCAAATGGCAGATGGAACGAATGCCAAACCTACCCCGTCCCGAAGACTCTTGACTTCGTCTGTCGCTCGCGCTATCCGTTTTATCAATTTCTCTGTCGCTGCTCTCTGTCGCGTCTTAACAATATCCCAGTTGTATTTCAGAATGAGACGGATATCTTCGGTGAGCGGGTATGGCATCTGGAACCGGTCATGGTGTGCTGTTGAGTCCCAGCAATTCTCGGACAATTCCTCGAGATGCTCTGGGGCGGCAAGCACCATTTCAGAGAACATTCTGAGTACCTGTAAGACTTTGAAGTAGAGCACCGACCGCTGAGGGTCGGTGTCTAATACAAGCGCATGCAAGAACTCGTCATCTTCCAAGGCGTCGAACTAAACAGGTTAAACCTCATCGTAGTCGCGGATTTGAGAAAAATTACCTCGACTGAAACTATCTTGTCAACTTGATCTATCGTTTCGTTCCAGTCTTTTTCCCATGAGTCGATGAACGAACAAACCTGGAGCTGGAATACTGAAAGACCTGTGAAGACCCCAGCTGGAAAAATGCCGTGATGTTTCCAGCTTGAGAATGGCACGTCATTCTTGAAACTTTGTCCTGGAGCCCCTTCCCATACGTCATGCTTCATTCTGCTGGACGCTACCCCTTCTGGGTCGACGTCAACGATCGATAACAGGGCATAATGTCCGCTTGGCCTGCAAACTGGAAACAAGTTAATGGCTGTGGAGTATCTTCTTTCAGCCAATGTCAAAGCCCTTCTTCCTGAAAAGGCCATAAGTGTCACTCGTTCTCTCTTACACTTAAGTCCCGGAAAGAACGCTTCGTCGATTTCCTGAGCCGGGTCGAAACCTATAACGGTGAAGGATCGCATGTAATGCATAAAGAGGCAATAGTCAGAGGCATCGGGGGTCTGGTTCAATGTCTGTTGTTCGTTCCGAAATTTACGAAGTCCGCACCTCTGGTCTACAGAACGCTCACGCCATTTGGCGAGGTGGCCATCCAGAAACTCTTGGTTATCGCTTCGCAGTCCGTTCATTGTGCCCTTACTAAGACAAAGGATAGCCGCTATGCGGTTAGGGTCAATGACAGCTGGGTATCGGTTGACTCGAATTCGGCTAAGGTCCCGTCACGGCCATCAGCATTCGTTGAGAGGTAGAAAGTTGGTTGAACAATACCAGATTACACCACAAAGAGGGCTGGATCCCTTATAGTCAGGTAGAGCCTAAATGAAATACAAATTAATTCAAGTACGTAGCAGGTGAATGCTCAGACTTACAACAACGGACCCCGCGATCTCGGTTCCTAGTTTGTGAGGTTGCTCAAACGCATCAGAGAAGTTGTATATAACTTCAGTGCTGTTGTTCATGATCTTTTTAAATTCCCCGTCAGACGACCAAATTGTCCATGTGGTAGGCCAACGCTTCTCCACTTCATTTATCATATGCTGCCTTGCCTTGGAATCTTTGGCGGCGTTGTCATCCCACGGTGAAGAGAATCCGTATGGTCGTCGGACCCAATCTCCGAAGTTCTTTTGTGCAGTCACGAGATTATCTTGCCAAACCCATTCCTGTTTTTGTCTGGGAAATTCGATGAGCTCCAAAATTGATGGTTCTGTATTAACAACCAGAGACCTTCCAGACGGCGCAAGACTGTTCAAAAAGGCGATTCCAAGAAGCTGATCTTTGCGGTCTCTTGTTAAGACATTTGAATGAGCGGATCCGTGATCGGGTTCCAGCCATGATCTTTCAGCTATTTGATGGATGTCGGGCCCGGAGCCGAGTCTCTTCTCGATGAGGCCAAGAATACGTGTTTGGTCATGGATAAGCTGATCTAGAAGTTTGTCCGTGTATGAGATGGGTTCATGCCAAGCGAGCGTTCGCCTAGCATAATTTCGAGCCTCTCGTTCAATACCAGGAACGGGGGGTTGCTCATTTAAAACTTGCTCCCTAAATATTGATTGTTGAGCCTCCGATTTCTCTTTTCCTTTCGCCCGAAAGTTCTCATCATTCACAGCAGACAAGGATCCGTTCACTCCTATCAGCTGTAAGTCTTCGCGATGACTGGTAGACATGGCCCTGTGTACACATTATGAGATTAGGTACGAGGATGGACCAAAACCAAAGTTTTGCATACCAAAGCTTTTGTCATAACGTCTTGGTGACAATGAATTGGTTTAATAAATACCTCTCCTGATGGTGTAGAGTAAGGAATTGAACGAGGCTGAAGCTGCTGATCACCTTACCTACACTCCCGCAATGTCAGGCATCCACGCATGGTGGCTCAGCTCAGTGTAACAGCTCAGTGCAACAAAACACGTCACAAAAAGCAAACATTCCCGGTACCCTTGTCACCCTAAGATTGGATGGTGCTTGCGTATGCGACAATTAGTAAGGCGTAACTATTGGTCGATGCAGATAGCCTCATCTTCGAAGGAGCGGGGTACCTCGTCTTGGAAGATTGCTCCCACATTTGTGTTCATCCGCTCTGTTTCGCCACCATGTTAGACCACGACTTGTACTGCGCATTCTGCGGTGGGCCGTTGAATACGGATTGGTGGGAACCGGATGATGATGAAGGTACCTACGATCGGGACTTTATCAGTGACCCGAGCGACCCAAAGCTGGCATGGCTGTCGGACACACGCCTCATAGGAGAATGCGTCGATGATGACGCGGTGCGCCAGTAAGAGCAGGGAAAACCCATAATGAAGATAATCTTGTCTTTCTGACCCAACTGACGGTCATAGCACTTGGTTACTGGTAGAGCACAAGATGACGATGACGGGTACATGACCCTTGAAGACAGCGAGCCTGGGTTCCCAGCAAGCCGAATCCTCAATTATGTACGAAGAAATTTTGGCGACGCCATCCATTTGTAAGTTCAGCTGAATCTTCGTGGGTCGTTTACTTGCTCAATAACCCAAGGTATTATTTCGACAGGGACTTGTTGGCTGTGCCGATGCATGCCGCCTGTCGCCACCTTTTCTGCCAATATTTGAACATCTCGGAATCAGAGTTGGAGACAGAGGCCCTGATGAATGCTTTCAGGCTTTGGGATCTAGTAAAAAGGATCTCCAATGCTCTTTAAGCCTTGATTATGGGGACATTGCGTACGCTCAGGGAGAGGACTGGTGCGTGCGTTTGGGGGATGAATACATGGTCTCCAACCCTGTTGAAATACCGGATCTAAACAACTTTTACAACAATCTACCTTGTCGTGATGAAGGGCACCAATCTAATTCGGGGCTCTATGACACGAATGGGGACCCTTTTGCCAGAATCTCACCAGAGATTCTTCTTCATATCCTCTCATATCTGGACGATATGTAGGCCGTATCCGATTCCCGAGTGGCATCTCCCGCTTTTGCGAACGTTGTCCTAACTAGAGGGTTTTGGATGTCGCGAATCCGCGATTACGCGCCTTGGCTGTGGGGCTTTCTCAGTATTGAGTCTCCGGAAACATTGGACCAAATTGACTGGAAAACGACTTTCCGCGAATTGTGGTGGAGGAGTGACCCGCATTGCCAGAGAAGCAACAGACTCCATGGCCTGTGCAACCGGAGACGGATCTGGGTGCAACTGATGCCAACCTTCGCCAAAACGTACAAGTCATGCCTCACTACGCTGAAAGGATGGGGTATCACAGCGCCAATTGTTCTCAAGCAGGTGTATGAAGGGGAACCAAAACGACTTATTCACCAGAAACCTTCGGACGATTCGTGGACAACGAGAACCCTTCTGGACAGTTATTCTGATCTGAGGATTCAACGACCAGTACTGCTTGTAGACTGGGCTGCTGATGGACATTTGATTGGCATACGTGTGGTTCAAGACGCCAACTTTAGAACCCGCGTCGAAGAAACTGCCGAGTCAAGCTTCCCTCCAGCTAGAACAGATGCTGTTCCGATCCCGGAAAATGACTGGCCAAAGGGCTTCATTACTACTAGTCGCGTCCAAACGGAGGAGTTTGATGGCATTCCGGTGCGGCAGCTTGTGGGCCTCGAGGTCCTTTTTGTGCGGCAATCGCCGGTTACGCTGGGCTCAGATATGGGCGACAAGAGGTATTACGCTACCTTGCCAACCCATTTCATCGTGGGATTGAATATGCAAGGCCTTGTCTCCGGTGCCCTGTGGAGCCTGGTCCTCCTCGAGCAGTCAGTAGCACTCACCGGTGGCTGTCTTCGAGTGGTCGAAGATGATCGCTCAAGACCCGCTTGGCATTCCTCTGGGTACTTGTGGAAAGATCAGCTACCACCTTCAAGCGTCGATCTTACACGAGGCTCGTACGTCCAGCCTCGAAACGAGTCTGGCGAGAATTTTGACGTCATTCCCATGGGTGTGCTTATTCTTGCCAATTCATCAGAAGAACTCGATGACATCACTGAGATATCCGTTGACACTCAACTTGGTGGCATGGAGATAGTATACGGTCATAAGCCAAGTCGTGCTTTCGGACCGAGGCGCCAAGCTATGAGAACCATTCAAATAGATCGTGCAAGAGGAAAACGTCTCTCCGACGTAGGCTTCTCATACGGATACTGCTTGATTGGTGTCCGCCCAAGCACAGACGGAGTTCGCTACTTGACAGTTCTCGCAAGCCCCGATGGGCGGTTCCGTGAACCGGAAACAAGGGCCGTGGGTACCCGAGTTTTGTCACCTCACGCTTCTTACGGACAATGGAACGCGAGCTGTGAACTTCGACCTCAAGGTATCGTTAGCACGGGTTTCGTCGCAAGCACCTCATACAGAACCTACATGTGCCTTCCAGTTGAACCCCGTCACCATGTGGAAAGCTTTCTTTGGCACCCTTCACAGCTGCCCAGTGGAATAGTACCTACAGGACCAATTTGGGGGCCGCCGGAGGTAGACGGTGTCATTTTTCAACGTGGCATGAGTTTTCGTTCGCTTCCATCTGCCCGCTCGCTGGGATGGCTTGACTGCACACATGCGCTTGAGGAAATCAGGTCACTCTCGCCCACAGCCGTCAAGGAACAACCCAAGTCCCTCTAGCTGCTATTGCACTAAAGCACACCAATGGCGAAGAGCATATCGTGGGCCCAGGCAAATTTCCCATGGAACCTACATGTGGGTATTGCAGGCCAGGCCTGAGTATGTTGGATGAGCTTGCAGCTGTTCCGCATTATCGGCATGAGACCTAGAGAATAGGCGGCAAAAGGCTAACATCATTAAGACTTTGGTCCAGCGAAGCTAAGAGCATAACTGCCACTCAGTTCCTTGCCGAGCCAGGGTTAGTGAGTCCAGTCTGGAGTTACTGGGGCTATGAGGCAGAGGAGAACGAGGCCTCCGAGCTGCACTTTGCGACTGAGGGTGGCACCGAAGCAATTGGCTTAAAGCTTTTTTCTCTCAACAATGGCCAGAAAGATGGTTCGGGCGTTTTTTGGGAGGAGGATACGATAATCGCTGGGATGCAAGCATTGAAATTTAATGAGATCACGACACAGGTAAGGAATGGAGGAGTTAGGGAGCCATTAATGAACGAACTACAATGACGTACATACGAGGCTGTGGCTCAATGTAGGATTCACCAAACGAGCGATTCGCGCATCAAGGCCATAGCAAATACGTTTGGTGCTGCAAAGCGCTTTCGTACACTGGCAACTGCAATCTTCATGGAGAAGAGGTTGTGATTGGAAGGCAAAGGATCAGAAGGATTCGGGGAACCAGTTAGCCGGGAATTGAAAGTTTGCAATTGAATACTTATAATTTTGTACTGAAAAGTCGGCGAATGCGGCCTTGTGATGATCCCCTGCTTCAAGGCAAGGCATCTTATTATCAATACCATACAACCAATAAATGATGCCACTGGGAGCTTGAAAGATTCGCCCCTAGCGGCACTGACGGACACTCTTGAATGGAAACACCTCCCAAGTCCGTCTCAACTCTTTCAGAGACATTGATGGTACCAGTCATTCTGCTTGACGCACTTGCCCTCAGCGCAAGTGGTCGCACCCGTGTAGCCCAAACCGCCACATTGGCCCCAACGAGCAACGGAGCCGGCTGCAGGGTTGAGCTGGGGGTTCTCGGCAGGGGTGTCTTCGGCAGGGGAATCCTCGACAGGAGTTTCCTCGGCGGGCTTTTCCTCAACTGGCTCAGCCGTCTCTGACTCCTCGGGCGCGGGCGCATCGGCTTCGGTCTGATCATCTGAAGCAGTGGTGTCGATCTTGCCCGCACCCGCATTTTTGGGGACGTCAGTTTGAGCTTGCGATGCCGGAACAGCGCTAGCAATCTCCAGGCCGGAGTAGTCAGAGAAGAATGACGTGTCGCTGTATGAGAAATCACCCTTGGAGTTCTCAAGGATGTTGACGACGCAGGGGCGTCCCAGGGCAAGCTCACAGTCCGTGTTGGAGCTATCGTCAGGGGCGCTGAAGAGCCGGCCAGCGTAGTCGGCGACCATCGAGTTGACGTTGATGAAGACGTTGCCCTCGTAGATACCGCGGGCTTTCGAGTCGCCACCCTCGAGCGCATGTCCGCTGTTATCCTCCCAGACATTGTTGACAGCATGCAGGAGGGTTCCGCCGCTGAGAGCCGGGCTGCGGCCGGCAGTGTGGGAGATGTAGTTGCCCTTCATGGTAATCTGGTCATCGGTGCCGACCATTTCGAACGTCCAGTAGTGGTAGCCGTCGCCGCAGCCGGTTGAGAATGGCGAGTTGCCGTCGATGAAGTTGTTGGACAAGGTGATGCGGGTGCTTGGCTCAAAGCCGAAAACATAGTGTTGGCGTCCAGGCCGAGCAGTCTTGGCAAGTTAGTTTTCGAGTAGGCGACACCAGACTTTCACTCAGAACTTACAGTAACGTGATCGATCCAAATGAGATCAGATCCAGAAAACCCAATTGCGTCGCCGCCCCAGACGAACTCCGGGTTTAGGTCGGTGATTTGAATGTTCTGAACGATAATATTGGAGACCCCATTCGTGAATCGCAGACCCTTGCCTTTGATGATGCCTTGGTCTCCAACTCCAAGAATCGTCTTGTCAGACGCAACGTCGATGGGCGTTCGTGGAGCCTTGAACCAGGTTTCTTGAATGGCGGGATTGCTGCCGCAGTCATCCTGAATGATCTTCTGACAGGCGCTGCCCGTTCCCCACGATTGGCAAGCTGTGCCAGTCTCGGTGCCTTCGGACTCGGTGAAGTCGAATTCCTTGGAAAGAACAATAACGCGAGGAGTCGAATCGGTGAGCAGGGCCGCAAGCTCGTCTATATCCTGGGGAAAATCGGGCGTGGCATTGCCGCCTCCGGTGACACCAGCGGCGAAGCCTTCAGCCTTGCCAACCACAGATTGCGCAGAGCCGAGGCGCGCTAGACCAGCTAGTGCGACGAGAGCAGTGCTTGATCTCATGATGCGGAGAATTGTTGAATAATAAAGTGATCTAGAAAGATCAGTAGAGGCTAAAAGAATGGACAGAAACACGAAATAAACGAGAGATAAACGTGCCACCAGCAGCTTGAACGGAAACGATTAAATGAAGAGAACGAAAAGTAAAAATGACGATTCCGTCTGGTTTTGTGAAGACAAATAGGGGATGTTTCGAGGATCCCGCTGGCGCCTTCAGCCGATCCACTCAGACATGCCATTTGCAGTTTGACGCCCGGAAAGCCGGCATAGTGGCAGTGGAGAGCAGCGACCACGACGGGTTGACAGACCAGGGGTCAAGGCTCCACAGCAATCAATTTGGAACCGTGTTAACGCTGTGGTAGCCTGAATGGGCTGGCAAATCCACTCCCCCTGGCTTGCGAACCGCAAGCCCCCTCCCTTTCCGTGCAATCAAACATCGGAGGAAAACGCGGGATCTGTGGATCTGTGGACCTGTGCTCATGACGTGAGTACCTCCTTGGACAAAGTAGTGAAAAGGCATCGTACAAAGCCAATAAGACAAATTCATTCGATATCAGCTACTTCTACAGAATACTTTCCCCTAATTTCCAACTCTAATCGACCACAGTAACAGGTGGTTTGTACAGGGCTGTGTATTTTATACCAATACCCATCAGAGCAATGCTGCACAAAAGTGCAAGTCCCAACGCACCGCGACAGGATGGCGTGAATCTAACACTTCCACTATCGGGGACATTGGTCACTTCAGAATCGGTCGGCTGCGTTGTCTCTGTCGACTGGGCTCCGGATGTTGTTTCCTGCCCCTCGCCGGACTCGGTCGTGGACGCGGTGGATCTCGTGGGCGTACTCTCATCCGAAGAGGTTGTGGCACCTCTGTCATCGTCCGATGGGGTGTCCGTAGATGTCGCAATAGTCGTGACATCCGCCGCGGGAACCGTGATCTCGGTGACCTGGAGTGCACCATCACCAGTGTAGAGCCAAGCGCAGAACGGGGACAATGTCCAGAACATGGATGATGCATCGTCGTGGAGATCGCGGCTTCCAGGCGTCAGCGTGACGAGGTAGGGCGCCGCGTTCTCGGTGCTTGTCGCGGCAAGACTGGCCAGCGGCGTAGGTGACCTCGACGCGCACGTCGTGCCGATCGAGGGTCCCAAATCGCCTGGCACAACATGCGAGTCTCCTCTCGAGGCCTCCCTGCTCTCTCTACAGCACACAAAGTCATCCAGCCCGGGGCCGTCGCCAGGACTAATGTAGTTCACGAAGGCATGGCTACCCAAATTTTCCGTCCTGTTGATAATGTAGCCGTCGCAGCAAATGGTTATGAAGTCGCTAGGACTGGTGCCTGGGATGTGCTGATAGCATTCACTCGCTGCACCAGAATTCCATGAATCCCATCTCTACAAGATACACCACCTGTGGATGGGACCCACAGGCATGTTGACCGCAATCGACGACATCTTGTTTTCGTGCGAATTGCTCGTTGGAGCATGAGCATCAACGGCGGTGGTGGAGACGGGGAGTGCGTGCCCACGATTACGCAACCCTCGTACGCTGCAAATGTGGTGAGTCAGACGCGTCTGGATATGTCGTACCAATAAGCCGAGGGCTCTTCCCAAAGAAGAGGCTTGGCAACCGATTCTTGAATCCTTCGCAAACGTTGGAAGGTATGACAGGGGTCATGCAGCAACAGTGATTAGAGTCAGTGGATAGGCTATGAAGACAGCGCCTAAGTGATTCTCTCAAGCAATGTTCCCTGGAACAAAATTGCTTACGCGGCGACTAAATGGCGAGTGATCATTGCGACCTATAAATCCCCGTTCCATTCCATGGTACTGTTAGTAACGAGTAGCTGCCTACTCCAGATGCATCACGAGTCTTGGACGGATGGAGTGATGCAATACGGCGCGAAAAACAAGTACAGAGTACGTGGTGGTGCATTGCCCACAAAACGCGTTTGCAATAGGTCTTGACACGGCAGAGGCAAAGAATTGCACATGGCTTCATCCTCGCGTCATCTGTCTCTGGCCGAGAGACGCTCGCCTCTCCAAGCCATTTATCACGGATCGAAGTCTCTGTTGGGAAATGAACAAAATGCCAACCTCAATATTAGTTGCAGTGGACAAGACTTTCATGCACATCGTGCCATTATGTGTCCCTGTCATCTTTCTTTGCAACAGCATGCAATGGGAATTTTAATTGGAAGCCGACATGACTCTCCTTGAACTGCCTAATGATCGACCGGAGATCCTGACTCGTTCCTACAATTACTATACACCGGAAACTATGAGGACGAGGAGGTAAACCTTATGGGGCAACCCGCCTTCACGGCAATCATGACTCCGGATGAAATACAAGAAGAGCTTCAGAAGGCACCTGATGCCGTTCGCTCCAGCAATAGTGATCTCACCGAAAACGAAGATCGTATGCCCATAGATGAGAACGAAGAATGTATCCCCCCAGATGAAGATGATGAGACCATGGAAGAACTCGACGAGGAGTATGATTCCGGGTGTGTTAGTGAGGGAGCCCTATGGGATAGCGAGGAGGGCAATGGATGGCATGACGAAGCCGTTAGTAAAATGGAGTCGCTGAACTGCGACATGATCAGCTCACTTCGCATCTACGTCCTGGCAGACAAAATTGACGTTCCGCCTCTAGAATTATTAGCCCGTGAAAAGTTTCATCGTCAAACCCAAGCCCAGTATGGGCTGCATATAGACCCTCAAGACCCGAAACTCCCGGCCCTCATAGACGAAATGTACGAGACCACGTTGCCTGGCGATCATGTTCGGGAAGTTCCATGTCGCTTGGTTGCGGCATCCTGAATGACATACACTCCATCCCTTGGTGCTATGAAGCGAGTAATGGAAAAGTATGGAGAATTTGCTGTGGGCGTATTACGGTGTTGCTGAAAATATTAATTCGATCAAGGAGGGTGAGATCGAGCGGTGTGGCTGCCCTGAGTTTTTGCTTGTGGAGGGAATTTTCGTGTTGACCACTCACTCTTAACGAGAATGGACACAGTCGTGCCTTCTCTGTTCTAGCAAGCAGTGGAAATTTGACTTAGCTCTAGGTCAGTTCGAAGCATAAAGTTGACGATGCATCCGGTGCTTCATCATGCCGATTCATCTCCGAGTCGTTGCACCAGAGCAGACAACGCCACAGACTATGGGCACATGCTTGCCTTCGAATGTACAGTCGGACTTGGCAGGAAATTAAGACAATCACGCATCTTGAAGGACAGCCAGACCAAACCAGCTGTCACGGCTGAAATTTCCATAAATATCCAGAAACCACGATCAAGAGACTAGCACTCTACCGATCTCGTGACTGCCACACCAAAGTCTGATAGGAGCCCATAGAGGCGAACAAAACAAGTGCCCGGTGGTGGACTTTCCATACGTACAGCACATCTTCGAATTCAGCCCCCGCGACAAAGAATCTAGCGGAAGAGATTTTGTGTCGATTTAGCGCTGGTAACGGCATTATGTCCACCAACGCATGGCGGAACTGCTATATCTCAGACCCTGCATCCACAAGGCTTTATGCATGTCGTCGCTCACTTCGGGAATGGCCTAGCCCGAACAAAGCCGTGCAGAGAAAGGGGACGAAATGCCATCCATTGTTTACGGTCAACATATTATACGCCAAGTCTAGGTTGCCACCAATATCGAAGTATTGTGTGTATTTAGTGACTGTTAGATGACTGTTAGATCAGGTATTGCTATTATCATACAATTCACGCCCTTTATCGCGCAGTTGCACTTCCTCGTTGTGCTCAATTGCTACAGCAATCTCAAGACTTGGAATGCTGTCCTGTTGGGACTACAACGAAGCACATCGAATGCACCAATGCTGCCAAGACAGACTTTAAAGTTTGAACCCACCGACTGGGCGTGGTTGGTGATAGAAACTTCGTTGACCAATCCCTTAGTAATGGCCTCTAAGAATAACAAGGATCCGACGCCTCGTTGGACTAACCCGCTTACTTCACTCGGTGCATGAGCTGCCGAGGGAACCACAACTTCGTCGTGCAATACGTAGACAAAGGACTCTAGTCAGTGGCATAGGCCATTCATGACGATTATCTTGTGCTCAAGCACATCATTGAGTCAAATAGTAACCCTGCAGGATTATCAACGGTGTTTCATGTCCCACATACCTAACGTAACGACCCCAATCCATTTCGTCCCTTGTGATGCCGTGATATATTCGAGATATCTTTCTCTACAGACAGATAATACTTCTCGTATGCCATCACACGCACACCTCAGCTCGTGTTACGTCTTTAGCGACCCGGAACACCCCACAGCGGGGCTCCTATGAGCAAGAGTCGAAAAAGCCATCGCCATATTTGCCAAGCTTCGATTGAGGGAAGCTTGCTAGAGCGAGTGATTCAGTCCCATCCACATCCACTTCATATTTGATCCGCCGTAGCCGCAAATCGAAACCAGGTTTAATCCAACTGAACAATAAGAATGAGCCCATGCTCATACTTTACATCTTGACGCGAGGGACGGATTGATTCTCTCGGGAATAACCTGGTAATAGGCAGTTTGTCCCCAGTGCCAAGTAAAGAAAAGACTTGCAACCCACAGCCAACCCATGGTTTCCCCACATGATGCTCGGGGCCTAAGATGTACAGGGAAGCTCACTTCAAGTCATAGCCTGAATAGGAAATAACGGAGGATGATGATAAAGCCGGCATAAAACAAGGAAACCGCAGTTCTGAATCTCCACTCAAGCAAGGGAACGAGTATTATTAAATATCCCTCTGGAAGTGCTAGCAAGACACGCTACTTCAATGTCAACCTCTGGAGAAAGTTTGACACAGTTGGTTACTGTTGATTCTGTTGAATTCAGCAAAAATGAGATACTTCATCGTTTTGTTCTCACTGGCGACAGTGGCACTATGTGCCAGACCATTCTTGGATGTTGCCGATACTGGTCTTGAGGATTACCTCGTCGGCTCAGGTAATTGGACAGAAGGCACGTTACCGCCACTCAAGGACATGCGTGCCCTTCCCGACTTTGAGTTTGCCGCCAAGCAAGTGTTGGCTGATGATGGCTGGGCTTTCTATCGCTTAGCTGCTGGCCAAGAATGGGGTGAGATCGATACCCCCATGCCGTGATGCGCCCTGCTTACACCAGTTAGGCTACCGAAACAATCTAGATGTTTGGAAAAAGGTTCAGTTTAGGCCTCGGTTTCTGCGGAACGTGGTCGACCTCCAAGATAACGTTGGGTAAGGATCAAAATGGCGACGCTCATGGCCTGACAACTTTCGGAGCCCTTGTTAACACAAACCTAGCATCGAATTATTTGGATACAATTTCAGCGCTCCATTCTTTATTGCCCCTGCTGCCAACGCTGGTCATGGCCACGAGAGAGCGGAACTGAACTTTGCTGAGGCTGCCGGTGACGAAAACCTTCTCTACAACGTAAACATTGCTCTCACTGACAATTTTCTCTTGAGGCTGTCATTGCTCACCTCTCACAGGCTGCTCTTCTTGCCACAAAAACAATCGAAGAAATCGACGCGGTGAAACGTGAAGAAACACTAAATGGGCGTCAAGTCATATTTCAACAAGTATGATCTTTACTCTAGTTCAGGTCAAAGCTGTTACTAAAAGGCCTAGATCTATACCAATAACAACCTTAACATCACTTGGAACGACATCAAAAGGGCTGAGAAAACTGGAGCCAAGGCTATCGTACTGACAATCGACACGCCCGGCTCCTCCGTCCGAGTTCGTGGGGCACGTCATTCTGAGGCAGAATAGTAAGCCATGTTTCTAGAAACTCAACCACACTTGACTAATTCCGCTAGCCCTTCCGCCAATACTCGCCCCAGCACTGTAAGACCAAGAATTTGCCTTTCTTGTTCTGATGCTGAATTTCGTTTAGTGGGAAACATTTGAACAGGTTCGAAGCCAGACCAGTTTGCCCATAATCCTGAAAGGGATCCAAACCGTTCAAGACGCGCTCGATGCTATTGAACGGGGCGCTGATGGTCTCTACATCTCCAACCACGGTGGCCGTCAACTGGAGTTTTCCCCATCACCGATTGAGACGGCTTACGAGATCTATCGCAATGCTCCAGAGGTGTTCCAAAAGGTTCCCGTCCTAGCCGACAGTGGGGTGCGAACTGGCTCCGACGTCCTGAAGCTGCTCGCGCTTGGTGTTAGAGCTGTTGGCTTAGGCAGGCCGTAGGCGTCATCCTTGTATGTCATGATTTTTCGAAAATGTGCCTGACTTTGATCCAGATTCATGTTTGCCAACGTTTATGGCTATGAGGGCGTCCTTCGGGCCATACGCCTTCTCAAGAACGAAATTGTCCAAGACGGCTGGAATCTTGGTATTGGGTCTCTGACTGACTTGGAGCCAAGTTTAGTGAGTATGCTCAGATGAACCTTGAGAACCCGGCTAAGAATTTGCAGCTCAACTTGAACACACTTGCACAGAATGTCAATCTTTTGGACGAGTAAAGGAGGAAGTCTCATACTCTTCAGTTGCGGGAGCAGGGCTGCTATCATTTATGCCCGACGTATCAATGTTTAAGAGAAGACATTCGAGACCTCAATATAACCTTGACCCAATTCTCGACATGTAGGTCCCAATATAATGCAAGAGGACATGAGATGACTTCACAAAGCCTTTTGGCTCTGGTCCTCTGCATGTGGTCCTAGCTCTGCTTCTTCTTAATAGATTTTCTCTCCATCGCAACGGCGCCGAAGATGGTGAGTAATGCTAACGCCAGCGGGATATACAACGTTTGTACGACGGCATTCTCATACCCGGCCAGCACACTCCCAAGCCTTTGTGGCCCAATAGCTTCACGTAATTCCGAAAGACCAGTTTTCGTCACGGTAGTGATGTTCACCCCCGGTGAAGAGGCTTCGATCTCTTCGACTAGGCGGTTTTGAAACAGTGTCGCTGAAGCACATATCCACAAGGCAGATCCCATTCCCGCACCGAAATTCAGTATGGCACCCCCCATTGAGACTTCCTCAGTCGTCAAAACTGCTTGTAGTGCGATCTGGGGACCTTGGAGACCGATACCTACAGCTGCGCCAAGAAAGGTCAAAAGCGCAACCGCTTTTCCGATCTGCTCGTCCAGATTCAGTGTTGTGAGTAGACCGGACGCAATTGGCGTCAAAATGCTTGTAGCCCACATGAACGCTAGAGTCAGTTGTCAGCAAAACGCAGCCTCCTTCCCCTATAGTAACTCACGATAGTAGTATCCCAGCCATGTCGTGCCGACACCAGAAAGAATGAGAGTAACTGCCAGACCACCAACCATAGGAAGAGCTAGGAGGCCTGACTTCGTAGCCGAATAGCCCCGGACCCCTTGGAAGTAAATCGACATGTAATACTCAGTAACGGCAAGGACTCCCTCACTGCAAGCTGCGTACCACGTTCCTGCAAGGATACTCCTCTGTTTCAAGACCTTTGGGGGCAAAATGGCTTCCTCGCCTTGGCGGTACTGTAAATAGCCGAAGCATGCAAACAGTACAACAGAAAGTACGAGCGAGAGGATGATTCGCCAATCTCCCCAGCCGTATCTTATGCCGCCCCATTGAATCGCTAGAAGCAAGAGGGTCGTGGCTGGGACGATTAGCAAGGTCCCTGTCAAATTAATCTTCTTAATCTTTTCCTTCAGTGAGAGTGTCTGACTCGGAGTCATCTCTGGATCCTCCACGCCGAAAGCGGTTAAGACGACACAAATGACCCCTAACGGCAGATTCATGCCGTAACATGCCCTCCACGAGATAGCGTCGAGCAGGGCGCCCCCAATGGTAGGCGCCAAGACAAACCCTGCGCTCTGCACTCCTCCCACGACACTGTTTATAAGGGGCTGTTTGGAGAGGGGGAAGCAGAAGCGGAGCAGCTTGAACATCCCTCCATTGATGGCGCCACGGCCTAGACCGGTGATTGCGCGGCCAAGGACAAATACTGCCGAGGTTGGCGCCAGAGTACAGATGAGAGAGCCAGTCTCAAAAATGACAAGACCAATGATGAAGATCCTCTTGACCGAGAAGAAAGTGTATATCTGCCCAAAACTAGATACGATCGTGTTAACAGAGCTCGATCAAACGTTCCGTGATTGCGCTTACAAAACAACAAAGGCGCTCATTGTCATACCACTAGAAACAAGACGAGTAGAGTAAGTAAGAGACAAGATCACGAAGTGATGATTATTTGGTAGATCTCACTATGCAGCCGTGTACCAGCCGATGTCTGATATTGTTCTAAATTCGTCGGTAAGACTCGGTATCGTCACTGCGACGATGGTAATATCCTGTGGTGTCTTGCATCAGTAAAGTACGCCAGAAGAAGGCAAGTGTCAGTATTTGAAGAGAACAGGCAAAGTGGTATCCAATCAGTTTCAAGTCGAGGTGTAGGATCCCTAGATGGGACCACGGAGCCTAGAAAATACTGACCAATCCACTAAGGAATGAGGAGATGCACAACGATGCCATCGCAAACCAGAGCTTCCGTCCTGTGGGGTATGGAATGTTTTCCTCGCCAGCGTCATTCTGCGTCTCTTCTACAGTCGGATCTCCGGCAGTCGCCCGCTGGGAGAGCTCAATGCTCTCGCCAAGCCCCAGCTGGTCTTGCCGTGATTCTGTCATGGTTTCAGACGCCATAATCTTGGTTCAGAAGCAAGAGTAGAGTGTTGTTCCCGCGTCAGGGTGCTGGCACGATGGAAGTGAGAGCGCAGTGCTTAACCACCATTGATGACCACTTTTCAATCAAGCTTAAGCCATGCGGTGACGTACGCGCCGCACGGTCTGATTGGTGGAATTTAGGCTATTTTGAAGGATGTCAGCACGCGCACAGGAAAGTCTTGGCGGCATGACGAACGCAGGTGTACAGTACCCGAAGATTATTTATGCCAGTGTAAGATAGAACTGCGAACATAGCAGTGGGCTCCAAAATCTTTCAGACACTTCTGAAATAGAAACTAGAATACCACTGCTCTCTCGATTGTAGTTTCACAGACTCAGTTCGCCTGATAGCAGCATTTTGGAAGGGATCATCACTCCTTGTACCTCTCTACCGGGCCCATATTTACCGCCCACCGTCAACAATCAATAAATCGCTTTCACGCACAAGGCGCCATTGGCATGTTTTTGTAGTTCTCGTCAATCGGGAAAAGCCAGAAGGGAAATGGCGGTCACAGGTCTGTGCCGTTAGTGGTGTTCTGGATGACACTGGCCTCTGAGTCATCTGTTAAGCACGAATCGTTGACTGTTCTACACGCCTGAAATGTTGTTAAGGTATGCAAAATCGCTGTGAGACTTAATTTATCTATATGGTTCTTCTCTATGTTTTGAGATGCAAATATGAACTCGATGAACGCCGTGGATGCAAATCATTTAGGAGAGTCACGCCTCATCGGCACTTTCCTGACTGACATGTGAGCCCCGAAGCGCAGTGCGAGGTTATAAGGCACTCGGACACCGTGATGGGGAACTGAGCGAAGGGGTTTCCGTTGGCAGCGTACTCCTGAGTACTAGCGTGCAAGAAGCCTGTGTTGGTGAAGCGAACCATGGCGCCGTTGGACTGGTAGAGAAGCGTGGCCCAGGTGTCGGCCGGCCTACCGGGGACGGTGCAGGTAAGATACTGACCACCGACAATATTGCATTTGAATTGAATGAAGGTGGGCTGAGCCAAGCGGTTGGGGGTGATGAGTCGGACGTACTGCGGGCCAGGGCTGTTGTAGCGCACGAGAGTGCGGCCGCTGGCCCAGACGGTGCCGTCGCTGGCGAGCTCGAACTTTTGGGCTCGGGCAGGGTCGTTGGTGACAAGGGCCAACTCATTAGTGGCGATGGTGAAGATGTAGAAGGTGCCGTAGCTGTCGCTGATTGTGATGTAGAAGGGGGTGACACTCTGGGTGGCGACGACGGAGGTCACAGTAGTAGTGGTGGCGGTCACAGTGGTAGTGGTTGCCTCCGTGATTTGCACGTCTTGTGTAACCACGGCTGTCTCAGTCTCGGTGGCCCAGACAGTGGTTGGGATGGTGGTGGTCGAGGTGCTGGCGGTGAGGGTGGTAGTCGCGGGTGTTGCGCTGATGCATGAGCAGGCGCTGGTGTAGCGAGCCGCGCCAGAGCACGGCGAGGCGTAGGCGGGGATGACTGCCTCTGCACGCTTGGCAGGCGCCGAGGCGCCGATGCCGAGGTTGACGGTCGAGGTAATGGAGCTGACGACAGTAGCAGTCGCTGAGACAACGAAGGTGTTTGTCTCGGTGATGGTGTTTTCGACTGTGGCATCGACCACGACAGTGCTGGTGGAGAAGATGGTCGAGAACTCGGTTTCGGTACTACAGCATGGTCAGGAAACCGTTCAAGATCAATAATCCGGACATGTGATGGGTCCGACTTACACCACCGGGGGTGTCACGGTGCTGGAGAGGTGAGCAGCGCAATCGCGACGGGCCTCCTCGATCTTGGACGGGCTTCTCAGGGCTACTCGGATGATTAATTCAAGTCCAAGAAACGACCATATGAATGAACATCACCCACCACGCAGGCAGTTGTCGGCAGCGCACTGAGCACCGATGACTTGAGGCACGGCAGCGACCAGAGGCGCAATGGCCAATGCAAGGCCAAGGTTGAAGAGCATGGTTGATGATGAGACAAATGTGATTGAATGACAGGTGCACAATCTATCAAGAAGAGATCACCACGACTCAGAGATTGCGAGGCATTTTGAACGACGAGGCGTCGGCTTCTTTTTATGCCAGTCCAGCCCAGTCAAGAATTCGATGTCCAGCACTAGACTCCCAAAACCGCTTCCAGATCGTGAGATACCCCTGTCGATTTTCCAATATATCGGTTCAGCCTCTAATCTGAGATTAGCTCGTCGAGCGGCGTAGTCCATGCAGGGTCCGGAGCGCCAATGAGCCGCTGGCGGTGCCCCATAAGCGGGTAGAGGCCAGGCTTTTCAGCTCGTGGCAAGCCTCAGCCCGAAGTATTTTGAGCGGCGCGTGCGCTGGCCCCCCCAGACTATCGACTGTCACCCTTACTCTAAGCAGAACTCAGTTAACGGCCGGAGCAGTTAAGATTTAGAGTATCAGCCGCCGCCCTTTTGTGGTTAGTATTCATTCGACTGCGGAGGAACTGTTCCTACACCAACCAGGAACAACTGAGCTTTGCCGTCTGTGCACGGTTTCTGTGCAACTGATGCGTGGTTTACAACATTCGCGAACAGAGCATGGTCGTAGCGGAAATTTTGAATGCCCACCTGGTACATAAATGCAAACGCATCGATGCGCCTGCAACAAGTGGGAAGCCGTATCATCGACTAATTCGTTCATTTTGCTTCCGTCTCGAAATGTTGCGCACAGGACTCGCAGTTATGGGGCGGGCACGGTACAGTGCGACAGGAATCAGCAAAATAACTCTGTGTTCACTCGGCACTGCTTTCGTGATCTTTCAAAACATTCAGGCTTGATTGGGCAACGGCTTTTGATGCCCGTTCTTAGAGGAGATTGACATAGATGCCTGCTCATACACACAGAATGAGGTGGCTGGTACAGGGTAGACGACAAATCTGGAAGTTTTTGGCACCGGACATGAGTTGTGTGAGCTCTCCGGATAATGGCTGCCTGTCCGATCTCCGCTATGCTTGTTCCCCTTTCTTCTACCTCTAGAGTCTTGTAAAATCGAGTTTTGACGGGGCCCTGATCACTGTTACTCAGTAGCATTGGACTCACGAAAGGTGCTGCGATCAGCCCAGCATTGAGTGGACCACCCATAGACTCCCTCGAATGATTTCATCACAGTCAAGAGGAAAGAAATCCCAACGTTCTCGTTGTAGTGCTCTGCGCAATCAGTCGATGTTCTTACTCCCAAACAACACAGTCTTCCCCCTCGTCCTTGAAACAAAAATTTAACAGTGACGAAAAACCGAGCATACTAGTCCTTGGTCAGGTGTCTCCAGCAGGGGAGAGCATCGACAAGGATGATAGATGCTGCGCCACTACATGATCCCGCTTGGTTGCCTGCACTGCCACTCGTTTTGAGCCTGTAGAAGTGGCTGGTTGAAAGTGTAGATTTCCAAGCAAAGGCGCAGGTTCTGTCCACTCCATCTGTTGACTAAATAAAGAAACTCGTCACCGCCTGCAATTCTCCTTGGATAAAGTTGTTCATAATATTCGCATGCTCTCCAACGCCTCTTCTCTCTGACTTAATCACCACAATACCTTCCTCTGTAAAATGGACACCATGATCGTAATGCAGAACACTGTACAACAAAGCGACAATCCACTGTTTCGGCTGCCCTTGGAAGTTCGCAGCATCATTTACGAATATTACTTCACAGAGCAGCATGGCCCTAACGGCAACTTTGTACACGGCATCACCGACAAAGATTTCGAAGATGGGGATGCTTCCTATATCAAGGGATCACACGACGCAGAAACCGAGACACCCGTACACCATGTCATCTTGCCCAACTGGGTCCGTCCAGGTTGTACGGCTCGTACAAAACTACCAACTGAAATTCTTCGCACCTGCAAGCTAGTATACACTGAGGCGTCTGCGGTTCTCCATAAAATCGCAGTCCACAAATGCTATCATGGTTATGGACCGATGAGCAGCCCGTCCGAGTATTTTCAACAATTCAGCGAGTCGCAACTGTCCCAAATCCGCCGAGTGCATCTCTTCACGCAGGTTGGAGATTTTGACGAAGACGGGCTTTGGCTGCGCAACGAGCTTCGACCAGTTTCAGGGAGTCTTCAGCACCTCACCATCACGCTACGTGATCTTGGGGGCTCACCAGACAGACCATTGCTGCTGAATCCATTTCGACGAGGGGCAGCCGAACGCCAGTCCATGCAAACTTTTATGGAAGAGGGTCTAAGGGAAGGGACAAATCGCAAAATGCCGATGATGGGCTGGGGAGGAACGTTTTCCGACTTCCCAGCCTTGGAAAACCTCACCATTGAAATGGAGGACCAAGCAGCAAGGTCTTCCGAGCTCGAGAACTTAGTGACTTGGGCACAGACTTGGTCTTTCCCCCTTCACGATGGCAAGGCCTTGAATGTTAAGGCAGGGCCCTCAAGTCGTACGTGGCGGCGTCCTCGAACCCACCACCTGAACCACAGACATTTCTACGAGCCGCCACAAATAATCACAAAATCCATCCGTTGGGATGCCACATCACAGCGACAAACGAATAAGAACAAGGGGAACGAGCCAAAACGATGTCAAGTTCCACCGTCAAACCCCAACGTTCAGACAAGAGCTCAGACCAGGAACATGCGCATTGAGCGACCAGCATATGATCCTTGCCTTGGTGGCCTCAACTCGATCTATGCCCATGCATCGGACGAGTCGATTCAGGAATTGATCGCGTGGGGCGTCTTGTAGTTTATTGTTTTTTCTTAGATACCCATCTGGCGTCCTGTAGTTCATGGTGGAAAAGCTTTAGGGATTCCCCTCTGTCCGTCGAAACGCTCCATTCTTTAAGCAGAAAAAGCGAGCTGGGAGTGCTGTCACAAAACTGCGACGCCGCACTTATGCAGCTATCGGGGTACTTTCTATGCCTCGACACACTCCCCAGTTGATGAGACTTCTTGCTTCAATAAGTCGAATGAACTGAATTTATACCTTATTTCTGGGCATATATCGCCTTAAACTAGGTCTATAATTAACATTTAGGTCTATGCGCGCTGATTATCCGTTGATTCAGACAATGGAACTTGTGCCATTCGGCAGCCTTTAGAATAGCAACTCGCGGCGTTGTATTGGCTCATGTGAGAGTGGGCGCACAGATGCTCGTGGCTATATTGGGCTCCCTGCAGTACTTCAAAGCTTACCTAAGTTTTACTTGCACTATTAGTGGTGCGTGTGATGTTTGCTGATGCATCGAAAATTTCCTCGTGTTTAGCTGATCTGCCTAAAACACCACCTCCGCCCGGACAAGGCCATCCTGAGCTCGTTGTGCTTGTCGAGCCCATAATGATGGGCAAAGTGTAGTAAGACTCTGAATAGGCTACTGTACAATACTTGCTCTGCACCAAGCCATGGCTGATCCTTATATCTACACTGTCGCTTGGATCACCACAATCAGTACTGAATACGTGGCGGCTCAGGCTTTCCTTGACGAGAAACACCCACCACCCACCTACACACATCCAGATGATAACAACGACTACACACTGGGTAGAATTGGGGTGCACAATGTCGTGATTGTTGTATCTTGGAGTGAGGATTTGGGCCCGGCCTTTGGTATGTCCTTGACACGAGGCCTGTTGCAAAGCTTCCCCAGCGTCAAGTTCGGGCTCATGGTTACCGTGGGAGGAGGGATACCTAGCGATTATCATGATATACGCCTTGGCGATGTTATCGTGAGCCAACTGACAAACGTTGAGTCCCCTGAAGACAAAACGTCGATGGCGTTCAGGAACCCAGCGCCGAATATATGGCCAGCCGTTACCGGACTAAGCGCTCAGCACGAGGCAGAGGGCAACCATCTTTTGGAAGCTATACAGGCCGTTTATCATAGATATCCAAGGCTAGTAGCAAAGTATGGGCACCCAAGCCAAGAAAGCGATGTGCTCTATGATAGTTCCTTCGAACACCCCGACAAGAGTGGATCATGTCAAATGACTTGTGGGGATAATTATGCCACAGTGGTACCACGACGCCACAGAGAAAACGAGGAAAGGCTCCAAATCCATCATGGCAAGGTTATTACACAAAGACGACTCCTTCAGGACGCGCCTCTTCGAGAGAAAATTTATAGGGAAGATGATGTCATAGGCGTGCAGGTTGGTGGCCAGGGGGTAGTGAGCGATTTACGTTGTCTATTGATTACCGGTGTATATCACTATTCGGACACACACAAGTATCCGCAGTGGCAGGGCTACGCCGCCATGACGTCTGCTGCGTATGCAAAAGATCTCTTGTATCGGATCCCCTTGTCTCAATCTAATGACAGCTTACCAAGGTTCGTAGTAGCCTTGTTCTGACATGCAGAAATTTCAGAGAAAGCCGCAACTCTGACTAAATGACGACTAACTTTCTTTAGTAGAGGCCAGAATATGGACGCGCTAACCATCTCTAATCTTTCTACGATTCGTGATATTCGCAACCTCGATGAAGCTTCATTATCTCGAATAATCTCTAGAAGTTTCTCGCCGATATCCAAAACTTTAACATCCTCAGTCCCTTCAATGACACCCAGTGAGCTGCGTTGCCCAGACGAAGTTGCCGAGTCGGATGCTGGCCAGCCGGTGACTGATTTTAACGGTTCTACGTACGAGCTTTTCCCCCGAATTTGACACGAAACTGGGCTCACGGAGACTAGGGATAATGAAGCAGATGACACAAATCAGAGGATTACGAATTCCGTGGCTCAAATCTACTTCAAGCCTGTCGATGAGGTCCTCTTCGACTCGGCCGAAGTCATGTCGGTACACGATATGGCCACAGCGTGCGTTTCCGTACTAAACCACTCTTTGTGTACTAACGCCGGACAGGGAATCTGGTGCCGACAAATGGTTCGCAGATAGCAATCTCATGGGAAACGTAAACAGATTCTTTAGGCAGTTCAGAAAAGTGTCACAATCACACAAGGATGTCGTCAAAATTGCCATCCTGGACACTGGAATTGATTTGGACCACCCAGAACTCAAACCGTTTCGGGATAGTGGTCAGCTCACCGGAGCTCGTTGCTTTGACTTTGTTAACCATGGGGAGTCTCCTATTAGAGACAGCACCGGACATGGAACACACTGCGCACACCTGATCTTTAAGGTGTGCCCAATAGCAAGCCTTTATGTTGCTAGGGTCTTCCACACAGACAAATGTGATGAAGATGCTGTGCGAAGGATACCAGAGGTCAGTGTTTCTATCTAGCGCACCCTACAATCTCCAATATTGACCAAGCCCTGGTATTTGCCACAGGCACTAGAATGGGCTGTTGGCAACAAGGTCGACATTGTAGTCATGTGCTTCTCATTCTCGCAGCATCATGACTCCATCCAGCGAGCCATTCGCATAGAAAAGGGTAAACGGGACTTTCTCATATTTGCAGCTGCTTCAAACAACAAGCACAATCTGGAGAACCCTGTGGGCTTCCCGGCACGCATGGACGACGTGATTAGAGTCAACTCCTGTCGTTTTGACGGCATACAATCCAGCTTTAGCCCCGACTGCCATTCAGAGGCCGGATCTTTAGGCATAATTGGAGAGATGCTGAAAGCAGCCTTTCCTCTTATAAAAAACGACAAGCAGCCCCTCAGGCGCATGTCGGGAACATCAATGGCAACGGCAATGCTTGCTGGAGTGGCAGCGCTGATCCTGGAGTTCTCCAGAATGGGACCGAAAGCAACGCCTTATGTACAGGATAACGACAGACTACTCCTGACTAAAGCTATGATTGCGGTTCTGCGAGGATGTATGTCGGGTACACAACCTCCCAAACCTCCCCGTTATTGCCACGTTAGGCCATGGCTGCTCTTTGCACCTCAGTTCAAGAGAGAAGTTGTGATTCACAGAATAAGCGAAGAACTAAGGAAGTGTCTTTAGCTGATCGTGGTACATAAAGCTTGTATGGTAACGAATGAAGACTATTTCGCACTCCCTAAATACTACGAGTATTGCAATGTCCATCGCTCAATCTACCATGTCATCCAACTCTTCCTCATCCTCATAAGGCTCGAGACCTTCGACTTCATAGCCAGTGATTTCTTCTCCATCTGCATCTTGGTCAACAGCCGAAGGCTCCTCGTCAATACCTTCTGTATCACCACCAGTATGAACACGTTTGTCCACTCCGGCAACCCATGTGATTTCATGCAGTCGGTAGGCAAATACAAAGTCAGACGACTGCTCTCCCTTCTCATCATACTTCGTTTCCTTTGCCACTCCTGCTCCCAGTCCCATATCCGCGGGCACATTGAGAGCGGATGCATTGGCTTGGCCTTCAATGCCGACAGAAGACTTGTGTGTATCGGTTATAGAAACGCTGGCGCCGCGAGCGATTCTTACGCCCGTTACCAAGAATATTCTGCGCCGCAGCTTCCACCATTTGGTGAATGCTGGGACATCCCCAGCCGCGAGTATTTTTTCAACATAATTCAGCTCGGGCAAAAAAGCCTCTGACTCTAGGTCCTGCAGAACCCACTTTCTTAAGATCTGATGATTGGTTTCTGCATGGGCTGTCCCAGCCACTGGATAGCCGTTGACTTTCCCCCAGGCTTTGAAAGAAGCATTGAGCAGCGAATCAAGCTCCACCAAAACGTTTTTCTTCTTCCCAGTATCCAGAAGATAATCTGATGGTATCGCCACGAAGCTCGAAGATGAGGAGAAAAGTGCGTCCGCGGGACGTCGTGGGTGCAACAAAACTTGACCTAGACGTAGGGTCTTGCCAGGTTCGTAGGCCTGGGACCTAGTTAAGATCCAGTCTTTAGGCATCTTTCAGGCCCATATGATAAAGAACGCATGCTTCTACGATGGCAAACAAGGGCGAAATTGTCAATTTGAGGGGTAAGTAGTGGCGGTAGTGATTGGTCAATGCATGTCAGCTTAGGGATGCTGGCACGTGGTCCTGTATGGATCATACAATTTTTGATACCTGGGCTGGAGCTGTTCACCAAGCCGAATACATAGATATGCAAAACTTGGGAATAGTCTACGCTTTATCAATTAAAATTGCCGAACGCACTGAGCTAAGATAATTAGAATCTCGTCCTCTTGTATATGTCCCGTAAATAAGAAACGGTGTGGGCGAAAATCAGGAACACCCACGGACGATATCCGCACACTGATGATTATTTTCGTCGCCCCGTCGCTTGTAAACAGGGGGTTGCTTTTCCGCGCAGCCCCAGATGACTAGAGAAGCTGAAGCGTTCAACAGCTTGTTTAAAGTTTTAAGCTGTTTCTCCTTTATCTATGGTTCCTCGTCTTCGATTCCCATTAGGAGCGGGCAGTGTCATAAGAAATAAACAATAATATCAACAAGAGACCGTCTATATGTCTACCGCAAAGCAGGATGAGGGTGTTACAACCGGCCTGGGCAACAGCAATAATGATGCGATCAATACCGAGCACCGGCCTGAGCAGGCCGAAGCAGAAAATGTTGCCAACTTGAGTGAGCTGGCCTTTGGAAATAAAGAATGTGGGGGAATACGTAATGTGAAAAGCTTCATCAGTCCGAATTATTTCGTTCAATTAATCTTTCTCAATCTCCCAGTAAAATTATCCAGGTAATTCTCTTCACGCTCCAGTGTTGTCTTACTAATGTGTGCAGCGCAGCTGAGATGCGTTCCTTCATATTTGTTTGCTCTCTCATTGCGGCTCAAATTAGCCGATGTGCTGGGATCTGTTAGCGGTGAGCGTACCCTGGCTTTATTGCAATACCCATACCAGCTCGAAAAATTCGACAAACAAGGCGGGTCTGTAAGGATCACACCAAGAGGGGCGTCTGGGATAGCCATGGCAACCTCCGCCGATAAAACAATAAGCAAGGCATGCTGAGTGGATAATTCAGATAAGTCTCCTAGTTTTTCGGAAATATTCAGCTATACTCCCTGTAAGAAAGAAAGGACCCGCATGGGCTTTTGAACATTTCGAGTTCGTACGATATTTGAAGCTGAAATTTGGTCATGTGGCGCACCCCCTGTGCTGACGACCCTTTCCATATCGCTTAAACCTGGAAGATGTTCCATTCCGTTGCAGCCTCGCTTCCTTCCTTCCTTCAAGATCATTTTACAACGTTAGAGGCATTGACCTCCTCCTTGAATTGTTTTGTCCGACACAGTCAGTCGCGCAAATGTCACAATTCGCGTACCAGCCTCTTAGAGCGCGGCAAATTCGATTGCTAGACCTTTTCCCAGGTTCTCGCGGTACAATCCAGTGCTCTGTCCGACATGTATTCCTCGATGAAGATGTCAAATATGAGGCTTTATCATATTGCTGGGGAGAACCCAAAGAACGAGTCAAAATTGTTGTGGATGGCTCGGTCTTCCGCGTGACACCGAACCTGTATGCAGCTCTATTGCGCTTGAGGGATCCCCTTCATCCCCGAACATTATGGATCGATGCCGTGTGCATCAATCAGAAAGACATCTCGGAAAAGAATACTCAAGTAGTATTGATGCGAGACATATACAAATCTTGCCAGCGCGTCGTGGTATGGCTTGGCGAACACGACTCTTACACCAAATTTGCACTCGAGGCTGTCGAATTCATGGCATCTGCCTACGGCGACGGTGAATACAACTACTACGACTGGAAGCAAATAGAGCGACGCCAAAGACCCTGCTTCAGTAATCCACTATGGGCTCGCCTTCTCAGCCGACCAGAGAGGTTAATGTCGGCGCTGGCATTTAACTCGTTGTTCACACGGCCCTGGTTCACACGAGTTTGGATCCTACAGGAGATTGCGCTGAGTCCTCGGGCAATAGTAGTGTGTGGCACCTATCATGTGGCCTGGGACCTCGTGGAAAAAGCATATGCGGCATCGCGAACAAACTTTGAAGTCCAAAATCATTTAGGGACAATATTGCAGTTTCGACACTGGCCTAGCAATATCCCCAATGACCTGCTTTGTCACATGATAGTGGCCTGGCATAAGGATGCGACGAACCCGAGGGATAAGATATACGGACTCATGGGGCTTGTGTCGGATCAAACAGCAAATATCCCCATAAATATTGACTAGTATGGAACCCTACCTACTTCTATGCGCCCCGTCTTCCTTGCAACGGTCGACTTAGACCAGGTCCCAAGGCACAAGTCTTTCATGCCATTATTGCTGACATCCATTTTCAGTGCAGCAGACATCGATCAAGTATTTACAAACTTTACCGTGACGCATCTTTCGCGCACTGGTAATTTACAAATCCTTGCTCTTTGCAGAGGCTGCAAAGACAACAGGTCACTCAATGCCAGTTCATGGGTTGTTGATTACAACTACGAGAGAAACAAAGAACCCCTACCGGACCAGTTGATTAGTTGGATCTACAAAGGCCCGGACGGTCTCATAAGGGGCCTCAACGCAGGTGGTACGACAACTTCGAGCACGCCCGTATTTTCGGTCGACGGAAAGATACTAGGCCTTCAAGGTTTCCCACTGGATACAATAGCGAGTGTCAGCAACGAGAACGAGCCAGCATCAGCTCGAACGGCAGCATCCAATCTCACTAATCTAGTCGCTGCCTGGACGAGTGGTACGACATTCTGCAAGTTTTACCTCGAAGCAAAGAGCATGGCCGAAGATGCCGAACCAAGCGGGTTTTACCAAGCTACCGGCCAAACTATACTCGAAGCATTCTGGCACATCATCTACGGACACGACCCTATCAAAGCGACCCAGGCCAATGCAAGACAAGAGTGCGAAGAATTCGACAGAGTGTTGACTCGCCACGTTGGTCGAATGTCTTTTGGAAAAACTCTAGCATCCATCCCCGTCACAAAGATATATCTGGCTCTCGTAGTTTTGCATGGTCTACTTGGGCAGACTGCATATCTACGATTTTTTGGACGGATTGGCATTACGAAGCAGAGAAAATTCTTCGTCACGGAGAAGGGGTACATGGGCCTCGGCCCACGGGAGACCAGAGTGGGCGACAAAATCATTATTCTACAAAGTCATCGAGCACCTATTGTGGCCAGACACGGAGAGAATTGGAGAATCGTAGGTGATAGCTACATTCATGGGGTTATGGAGGGCGAGGTTTTTGATGAAGCGAATTGCAGTTTGATGTGGTTTGCATGATCAGTCATGAGAGTCGGAGTAGCCTCAAAAGCCTTGTATTCAGCTCCGTGGCTTATCTCGAGCATCAAGGTAATTCTAATACGAGTCTGCGAAGCGTGAATGCTAGATATATTTAAGGATCTCCATTTCTACACTGTAAGCCAATATAATCTCTAGGTACATCCAAATGGTAGTACAATTAGTACAATACTACACCAAACGAAAAAAGCTCCCGAAAATGAATGTGAATGCTTGCGTGTGAATTGCAGTTGAACCAGAAGTCAGCTACACCAGTTCAGCTCTCATTGGTGTTCTCTCCCAGAGGGAACATACCGACGGAATGCAAATAGACGCACGGACCACTCATCAAGATTACCTGAGCTCTACCCCTCTTTTTCGTGATCATGATTGGTGACAACGCAAGTTGATCGATTGTTCTCCTCGAGAAACGCTACATGCAACGCAGCCCATGCCACTGTTCCAAATGGCAGAAGCCCCTGGCTTGCTCAAAAGACACGATCGCCTGGCAAACCAACGACGCAATGCATGGTGGCACCCGCGATTTGTCGTCCGCCGACTTATCCCAGCGCCGATCAGAAAACCTGTCGCGTCAGGAGTTGCGGTGGCTAGAAAAGTCCTGCCCCTAGCGATTCTGGTGCTCTTAGTGGCCACACCGATTCTCGCTCCCTCATACAGCCGACCGCCGCCCAACTATGGGTTATTAGAGGCGCGATGTAAAATTCACAGGGGGAAAGGAGAGAGCCCAGCCGGCTGCGCCAATCCTAACAACGAAACTGTTTATATTAGCGTCAGTTTGTACGACCAAGGGGGCCACCTGGTTGGCGGTGACTGGGGCGACTCGGTCTTGGAACTAATACATCTCATCGGCCCCGACAATACGTTCCTCAGCATATATGAGAACGACGGTGGTGCGGAGGAAGAAGCGGCCTTGGCCAATTTTAAGTCCAAGTTGCGCTGTCGTAATTCTCTCGTCCATGACCACCACCGCGGCGGAGCACCACAGGATTTTCCGACTTTCGTCCTGGCGGACGGCAGCGTACGCTTGAAGCGCCTTGCTTACCTCTCTGAGATGCGAAATCGAGCCCTGAGGCCGCTTGACAATTTGTCTCGTGGCGGAATCATATACGACAAGATTCTCTTCCTCAACGATATCACGTTTCATGCCATCGACGCAGCACATCTTCTTTTCAGCACCAATGTGGGCAGTGACGGACAGACACATTATCTCGCCGCATGCGGACTGGATTTCTTCACCCCGTTCCTATATTACGACACTTTTGCGATGCGAGATGTGGAAGGGTTCTCTACTGGGGTGCCCATGTTCCCTATCTTCTCAAAGGCTGGACAAGGTCTCTCACGTGCTGCCATGCTTGCAGAAACCGATGCAGTCCCCGTGTCGTCATGCTGGAGTGGCATTGTGGCTGTACAGGCCAAGTATGTACAAAACACTCGTCCGTCTCAGCCGGACTCTAGCTCTGAAACACCTGATCCTCACGCCATCGATCCTGTTGTCTCGTCAGGTGTTACTTCACCGGTGCGGTTTCGTTATGAGCCCGAGTTCTACTACGAGGCCTGCGAATGTTGTCTATTTCTCGCTGACTTGAGTCGAGCTGCCAGAATTGACGAAAAGGTTCCGAATGTTAATGCAGAGGTCTATGTGAATCCCTACGTCCGCGTGGCCTATAGCCAGAACATCTTGTTTTGGCAGCGGTGGTTTCAGATGTGGGAGCGTCTATATACCATCCCACAATCCATTTTGAATACGCTTGCTAGCATGCCCAAGCACAATCCTCACCGGAAGGTTCAAGAAGACGACGTCATTGAAGAGGAAGTTTGGGTTGGCGAAGGCAAAGACGGTCACTGGGAGTTCGTATCACGGCGAGCCCGAAATGGCATGTTCTGCGGCACAAGAAAGATGTTGACAATCAAGCCTGGTAAGTGCTGCCTCTGCTAACTCCAAATGTCTTTCAAGGTGGCTAAGTTGGTAAATAGGCGATCGAGCAGGCGATGCAAACTGGGAGAGCCATCCTATACCGGATGGGCAAATGCTGCCGTACGAATAATCATCATCTGGAATCTATTAATCCTATGAATAAACTTGTTGATAGCAGGCCATTTGCCGGACTGTTTCAGATATTTTGTGGTCCCGAAGTATTTTCCGACTCCATTGCAAAAAGAAGACGATTGTTACAAGAAGATGGGAAAGTACATCGGTGCTCAACTCTGACAATTTTCGCATCCGGGTGGAGGATGTACCAATTTCTTTGGCTATTTGAGAAATCCACAAACTCTTCTAACGCCTTTATGCCTATTTATGAGACGCACCCCGCTCCCATTACATCTAATATCTTGGCCATCAACTGTACCAATGTGGCAAACCACCGCCTAGCTATATGATCCAAGGACCCATAACTTATTTCTCAAATCCGCCGGATCGAAAAATCATCCAAGAAAGTCGATATCGGAGTAGCATTCCTCTGAAACTCGAACAGCAGGTAGGAATCCCCACCTTTGTCTTGGGGCATCTGGAAGTCGAAGCTGAATCTATACCATCCATTACCAATACCAACACCGGTGTTCTGGAAAGACAAGATGATGGGCAGGGGTCGTTCCCTCAACCAGACGAAGCCGCCCATCTTGGGGATGGATGCCCCGGCATTGGCAGCCGTGGTCTTGGCGGACATGGTGAGGCGGTAGCGGCCACCGGCCTGGAGACGAAGCAACTGATATGATTCGAAATTCGTGTAGCCCTGGTTCAGGTTATTGGTGATCTTGACGGCCTTGTTGGCGTTTCCACTTGGGCCAGGCTCGGACACAACTTCAACCACGAACGCCGTGGGACCGCCGCTCCCCTTAACTTCTCTCCATCCGTTGAGAGTGCCTGTTTCGAAGTCTAGGTTTGCTAGTGGTGGATGAGGAGCCGAGACGGTCTGAACTCCTTCCACCAATTGTGTTGAAACTGTCTCCCAAGAAGTGACGGTTGCAGAGGCGGTGTAGAGAGAAGTGGAGGACTGATCATTGTCAGTTCCATGTAGTTCAAAAAGAAGTCGCAATGATAGACCTACCTCGGTCACAGTGGTTGTTCCAGCCGTGAATGTGACACTCACGGTAGTGGGTGGTACTTCAATGCATGAGCAGGCAGAAGTGATGCGGGATGCAGGATAGGTGACTCCTTTCGTCATGCAAACAGGAGCTGGGGCTTCCTCAGCTCGCTTAGCATAAGTCTGACCTTCGTAGAAATCGGTAACTGTGACAGTGGCCGAAGGAACAGTCTGGGTGTAAACAGTCGTGATTGAGCTGAGGACATCCGTGTTCGTGGTGGCAGTCACGTCAGTCCAGAAGGTGGTGGTCCTTGAGAAAAAAATTAAGTTGAAAGTCGTGCCAAGCAAGCATCCTGAGCTTCACTTACTCTGTGACCGTAGTTGTGCCAACGACAGTAGTGACGGGAGGCAGCCCAGAGCAGAAAGCGCTGGCCTGCGCCGTGTAACGCTGGTCCAAGACGCAACGCAGCAGGTTGTCACGGTTGCAAGTCGGGGCACGTTGGCCTAACTCGAGAGGTGAGGCTACAACTCCTGCTGCAAGGAGCGCACCGGATATCAATCGGTAAGTGGACATTTTGAAGTTGGCTGCGTTTACCAAAACGTGGACTTGGCAGTGGTATTGAGGTCCAAGGTATTAAGGAAGGGGCGCAGATGCGCCCTTATAGCCACCGGCCATGATCCACAAAGTCATACATTTATCAATTTTCTCTTTATTTTCAGCTCAAAGGTTCACGAATTGTACGGTAGTGTCTGGACCTCGACCACTCCTTTCTGCAACCTCGGCTTTGCAGGGATGTTGGCCAAACGGTTTTGCGCCTCAGCTCGGGAGCTAGGAGGTGGCTATTGCCTTCAGCTGATTCCAGGGCTTCTAGACCAGTCTTCTTCAACCGCAGTCGGCGTATTCAGTGCGCTATCGACCTGCCATGTGGGGATTCTACTGTCGCCGAGATTGGTTGTCCAAGCCACCGATTTAGAGCTACCGATTTCACTTTTAAGGTCCTGTAGCTTCAGTCGTGCGCTAGCTGGACAAAGTTAGCGGGTAACACGTCTGTCCGTGGTGCTAGTTAAGACCCAAAATTTCGGACAAAATGTCGCGCTTCTTCCAATTTTGGCCCTGATCTTGAAAGGGTCGGAGGGTTAGGCGGTGAAGACAGAGGCAAGGGCAGCAGATTCCTTTCGTATCTCTTTCGAAGTTTGCCATAGCCATGGCCTCAGTTAAATATTCCTTTTGTAATCTATCGCTTAACGTTACCTGAATTCGACCTTGAACTTGAGCTGGAACTCCAAGCCATCTGAAGGGGAGGGGAGCTCCGGCTCAAAAGATTATAGCGTGTTTGCCCCTAACTTATAAGTTAGTATAGCGTAATTGCTGATGTACTTTAGTGGATAAAACCTCATGACCACAATACTTTTCCCCACAATGCCGCACTGCTTGCCTAAACCCACGCCTTCAAAAATATCTGGAGGAGCACTTCGACATAGTTTAAATCAAAGTGTTAGCACGACTTGAACATTAAGTCTCATGTCATTTTGTGGCTTGAGTAATGATTCAGATCATGACGGTTCATATCAATTATTTAGATGCAGAGAGGCGACTTCATCAATCCTTATCTCTTTCTTGTTTTCGTCCTGAACATTTAAGATCAATGTAGTGCCATGAGACAGGCTTTCATCTGAATCCTTTGTTTTTTTTTTGGAATTCCCTGATGTCATTTTATCAACTATGTTATTTATCCACCCACGGGGTTCGACAAGTTGGTGTACATCTTTCATACACCAAGGAGTCGGCGCCCGCCAGAAGCCATGGGATTGAGGGCAGCGCCCAACAAGACTGTAATGAACAACATCGAAAGTCCAATCCGCGGGTCCTTTAAAAGAAGAATCTTCCAACTCTCTCAGTCTGCGCTTGGGCATGAGCTTATCAATGGGCATACTATTCACGATCTCGGGAAGTTTGGCAACTGTGCATGAAGAGCATGCCATGCTTATAATCTGCCTGTAATCTGCCCTCCTCGAATGTATTGTAGAGGTGTGTATAGGCATCTCAGACCTTTACGCCTCCACCCGCGAGAATAATGTCCCCATACTCTAGCCGAGCAAGCTGAAGGGTGCCATACAGGGAAGGAGCATGGGAACCAGAAAGGTAGTCTTGCATTAGAGACACATAACCCTCTAACGCAATTGTGGGTAAGTGAATGCTAGGCCCGATCATAGACTGGAGATGGAGGTCAAAATGCTTGCTCTCTCGCAACGGCTCGATAAACTTTCTCCACCATTTCCTCAGCGCTATCGGTTGCGAAACTTTTTTTCTTGTAGTGCCTCTCTAATCTCCGTGGGGTATTCAGATGGAAGAGGAAGAGGCTCGCTGATGTGGGTGATGTGACAGAGATAGTGATCTCCCCATCGTGAGAACTTTCTTCAATTGAACGTCGGCAACTGATGTTGTGTCATAGGCAAGACACTCATATTTTGGGCCAGTCCAGTTTGTAATTAGACCCCAATCTGGGACCCAAGAGGGCAGGTAATCCCTGACGGCCGATGCTGTTATAGACTCTAGCAGCCATTTGATACCACTCAAGAGAAATAGTTGCCATGCCGCGTCAGTGAAGACGTCAGCGTAGCTCTTGTTATAGTCGACCTGTATAGATCTGGATGGAAGCTCGTCAGAGATTATGCCCAAATGAGCAAACACCATATCTCTTGGGTCTGTCACTGAACACCGCTTCGTCTTTTAAGGACCTGGAACAGCTGTCGTTTTCTACGCGACTCTGGAGTTGGAAGTTGGTGATAAGCCAATCTGGCTTCTTCCGTACCTTACAGAATCTTGACCTCCTGAAAGCCCATCGGCGCTAAGAGATTCCACAGATCTGACCCTTCCACCCGCTTGGTTCCGCATGGAACCCTTGGAGATCTGGATAGCACGAGTTCTTGGAGAACCCAAACCTGGCTGAACCATGACCTGTTAAGGATTCCCTTGATTGCGGCTTCTTCCAAAATTTTCTGGTGGTCCTCTTAGACAACTTTTCGACCGATTAAGAAATAGATCTTGGAGCCAGACTGGCGTGCTAGAGCGCCTACTTGTCCTCGTGAATTCCGGATGCCACTCGGAGAGACAGCATCGAGAACAAAGGCGGCCTCCTCAGTTAGCACGCCTAGGTATAGAATGGTGTTTGTCGTGGTGGCGTATACATCGTCCATAATTGCCACTTGGTAATTGCGCTCGCTTATACTGCTCTGGTTTATGCAGAGCGCATCTGCCCAAACTCGCTGAGAGCCTGTGCTATGGCGTATGTCTCGGAGAGCATCATCAAGCTTTGAAGTTATACCCACCGCGCTACCGTTCAATGTGATTGTTTTAACAGCTTTAGGATCACCCCAGACATAAGATATCGCTGTGAGCCGGTGAGCAAGTCTTAGTGTATCTCGCTAAGTCTGCCTTGTTGCAGTGAGCCACAGAGCGGGGCTTCTCGGCTGGATGCTGACTCTAAGTGTAACAGCCTGATTGAGTCATGATGCAGAAGCGAGTCGTAAGAGAACTCAGCAATTGTATATGAGTTCATGGTATGGAGAATTTGTTGCAGCGCGTGCGGAAAAAGACATGAAACCGAAAATTCGTGATCGGAAACAACACAATGCTTGCCGACGTTCGATACGGAATCCTCCCGGCGGTTCCGGATCATCTCTCTTCTAATTCAAGCTGATAACGGATAATCCATGCCTGTTTATGTCATACCAATAATAATAAATGTGCTATCAGTTGAATGTCTGCGCTAAAAGAGTTATTATCATATTAAAAGCCTGTGGCAGTTTCGAAGTAACCCAATGGCAAATTCCAACTCCACACCCCGTTTACTGGACTACAACTACCTCGACGACAGGCAGATGTGGTTTCAATTTCAATTATGTTTGTCGTGACGCCAATGAAGGGTATGAAATGTGCCTGACCCTCCATAGTAGCTGAGAACGATGTCTGGTGAGTACAAATTTGTCTGTGATAGCGTACAGAACAGAAAGAGGAGCGGTTCGAAACAATCCTTGAACACGTCGCCGAGATGAGAAACTACGAAGGCACCGGTGTCACTAGCAGATTCAATGCAATGTATCACTGAAAATGAGGGCGATCCTGTGGTTAGTTCTTTCGATGAGGTGAGATGACCTAGGGTAAAGTTTGACAAAGTTTTGGAGAAAATATTTCCATGGTCTCTTGCAAGGCCAACGATCCGATACAGGCATTGTCAGTAGCTTTTCCTCTAGTGTTACTCCGCCAGGACCAGTAAATTATATGAAAGGCAAGTCCTATTCACAGTGATGCCAGTGGCTTAGCCATCTCCATCAGTAAGGGCGTAATGTGTGCACAAAACCGCTAACTACCTCTTGTTCCGCTCAAACTGGTTTGATCGAAATGTGTATTTTTCCAGTCCTCTGTCATTGCGTCTTACTCTCCGACACGAGACCATCTGAAAAATCACGTTACTCTTTCAAAGGATCTGGTTGCTGTACAGTACTCGAAAATAGAGTTATTGTTAATTCCATCGTTGCATGCATTTACGTGGTGAATTCGCATTTTCAATGTATTGGAAGTCCTCAAGACTCCGAGATAAAGATCGTCCCTGTATCAATCCTGGCCCTAAAACGGGGGTTTTGATCAGGAACCAGATGCGTAAGGCCCTGGAAACAATTTGAGGATAGGATTTCGGGGCTTTCCTTATCTTGGTAAAAATAACCATTGCGTAGCTGTATGAAAACTCATGAATCTCTGCTACGTAGCTGAAAACATATCGGGCTGGCAGGCGTTTTTTGGTTTCTTGTTATCGAGATCAAGCCTCAAATGTGGTCCCAATCCCAATGCACTTGATAGAAAAGTTAGGATTGGATTTCTTTGATCATCGAAAATAAAGAAAGACATAAGAGAGCGAGAAAATGGGAGAGAAAGAGGGTCGTTGAGGCCGCTGCAAGAGACTGAGATGGGCAGGGTCAAGTGCATCTAATCCTTCCATTGTGAGCTAAGATCACCCAAAACTATGCATTTATCGGGGCTCAAAATATTTCCCACGTGCATCATGATTCTCAGGCGAAGACTTGAGGGGACCCAGGCTACCTTGTCTGCTATCAAGGGTATAAGTGCTGCTTGAAAACCCTTGCCAAAATCCTTTACAGTTCGGTCAGCTTTTGCCTAACCTGGTAGCCTCTAACTGGTATCATGGGGGCTGGTCTTACGGCCCGGGTCACCGAACCTGGTTCTCGCGTTATGACTAAAGAAGTAGAAAATTGTTGGCAGGGCTCATTAATTGGTCGCCGTCCGGGACAGCATGGACGAAAGAGTTCTGGAAGCTTTACTTGATTTGGCTAGAAAATGCCTATTGCCATGCCATAGCGCCTTTCCCATAGGACTGGTCATAGAAAGTCGCATCCTTGTTCCCCAGTCTCACTTTGTAAAGGACCCTGTAAAATATAACCGTCGGAACCTTCGGTTAGGGAGAGCGTAAGCGAGATGCCTCCCACGGACGCCTGCTCACAAATGTGAGACTCACCGACGATGGTTGATCCTTTGGCTAGGAGTTCCGAGATTTCCGATCTCTTGTGCTGTTTCTCAAGTTCCTCATTCCTGGATTAACGAGTCATTCTATGCTATCTCCTTCAATAATGCCGTATAGTTTTGACAATGCCTTCAAGCGAGCGCTCGTCTTCTAGTCTATAGGATTTAGCATAAAATGAGAACCTCGGAATATTGTTAGAATAAAAGAGAAACGCCAATGAGTCCCTGTTGCTCCCCATGTCTTCCCAAAGTCAGCCCGCTATTTGCTCGTAAGCTGACCCCGACTTCTCGAAGCGCTAAACTCAACCCCGGTCGAAGAGAAGGATCAAAATCATATGACTGGTGGCCGTTTCGATATTTGGTCTAGATTTGAGTCCACTACTCATCATGCAGGAAGAGCATGGTGTAAAGTGATGCCCCTGTCGTCAGTGATGTATAAGAGTATGAGAAATTCCCACCAAAACGAAATCTTCTCTCATTGACCACAGGCCAATTTGCTTACGATTCGCACGATGGTCCTTCTCAGCGGGAAAGTTGCTGCCCTGGCTCTTGGTATGTTTTCATTCAAGTTTCGAAATCCATGAGAATCTTACTAAACTCGGGATCATAGCCTCGTGCCAATTGAGCTACGCTCTTACAGCCACAATTCTAGCTGATACGAATCGGGACGGAAAGGTCGATATAACGGGTGCCTCTGATGTTGCAGGGAAAGCAACGTGGACTACTGCGCGAGGCGCCCTCTTTCTTCCGAACATCGGCGATACGGATGGCCGATGCTCACAGCTGCCTGACTTTACCGAAGAGAACCTACATCTTTGTAACGACGCGACGGATAATGTGCTGAGACAGGCCAAGTATCTCGCTCCTCTCCGAACCCTCCCTGTCGCGGATGTCAGCGCGAACGGGGTAGGTCGTGTCAAAGTTACCAACTCCGCTGCTGTCGAGCGCGTCCGCATTTTCCACAAACAAGGTAGCCAATGGACCTACGTCGACCAGAACTATCAGTTCACGGCGGCGCAGCTCAGGGCTGGATTGGAGCTTGGCATTGATGGTCGCGACGTGCGAAGGCCCGGAGTGTGGGATGGCAAGGCCACAGTTCAATTCACCGTAACCGATGGAAGCGCAACTTCCACGGATACTATTGAGCTTCGGGTTGCGCCATTCCTGACACATGACCCTACCCAGCTGGCCCAACGTGTATTCGCAGCAAAGCCTGGTACATGGGATCTGACGGCCAAGTTCAATGCAGAGTTGAGCGTCCACAACAACGCAGTCGGCATCCAACAGCCCGTCACGTTCATTGGCGGTTTTGACCGCTGGGTGCAGGATCAGTTCGAGACCGGTTACTCCAGTATCCCTGGTCCCAATGGGGCGATTGTCATCCGGCTCTTGCTTCTATCCCACCAGCGTCGCAACGGCTCGCATCGATCACTCTATGAACTTGTGCGTAGCGGCGACGTTGGTGGAGTCGGTTTCCCTGAGGTCTACACCTCAGACCAAACGAAATGGGGAGAGACTTATGACTCTACCGGTAACCTAGAAACAGTTCCCCCTCACACTCACAATGGCAAGACTTATCCCGCTGGACGTATCATCATTGGGGCAGGCGATACCAGCCCATTGATCTTGCCCTTCTTGCAAGCCCAAGAGGCGCAAAGCCCCATCGTACTTGATACGACTTGGCTGCAAGTAGGACATGTTGACGAGTTCGTGCACTTCCTCCCAGCAAACAACGCCCGTGGCTGGGTGGTGGTGGCTGATGACCCGCTTGCGGGTCTGGCCCTTCTCCGGAATGCCTCGGCCGCCGGACATGGCAGCGTGAAGGCCCTTAGTCGCCCACTGTTCCCTACGGACACCCAGTCGGGCGCTTGCGTGCCAAAATCTACGATCAACTGGGAAATTAACAGCCGGCCGAATCTCGTTCAGGCGAATGAGTACGCCGCGGAACGCATTCAGTACAACCTGAACATCATCAAGCGAGAGACTGGAGTCACTGATAGCGAGATCATTCGAGTTCCCGGACTCTTTTGGACGACACGGTGGGGATGCAACGAGGGCGCTGCGAGACTCGCCTCTCCCAAGCAAGCCAACGATGATGAGCTCCTAGACATTGTCAAGGCTGCTGGTGGTGATCCCTCCAAGTTGAGACGCCGCCAGGCTTCAGTAGGCAAATTGAGGGCGCACTATCCCTCTGCAGTCAACGGCGTTGTGCTGAGCAACTCGTACTATCTTGCACCGAACCCATGGGGACCCGTCATTAACGGCAAGGACATCCTTGCTGAAGCCATTAATGCTGCCTATGCCAAGGTTGGCTACACCGTGCATTATATCGATACTTGGTTCTCGCATCATAACGGTGGAGGTGAGGTGCACTGTGGAACAAATGTATGGCGTGAGACAGATGCTATTTGGTGGTGAGTTCGGTAGTTTTCAACAAAGAATTCCAGATCATTTGCGAAATGACGTTTGCTCAAAGTTGCAGTGGATCAAAGTTGACTTGGGGGTCCGTAATGGACATGTGCTTTCCCATGTATTGAGCTCCGTGTCCTCTGCAGGTGATTGCAAGGTGATTCTGTAAAACATATAGAACCGGTAGCTTCAAGATAAATGTTTGTGTACACTCTTGGCAAAGATTGCGGCCAAGGCACATCCTCGAACCCAGACGTTGGCTCGAGGAGATTTTATGTCACATTTGATCGAGCGTGAGGCGATGACCTTTTCACGTAGAGGTGGAGACTTCTCGCAGCCTCATCGATACAAGACTCGGATTCTAGTGCCTACCTCATGAAGTCTAATTTGCAGACTTAAAACTGTGCTTTGCCTAGAATAGGGCTAAAGCAACAGAACTCTTCCCAGTTTCACAGTGAAATAGTAAGTCTTCTCTTCCACCCGAGATAGCTGGTTGGTGGATTTCATCTGTAGGGTGTAGACGTGCGAGGCCAATCAGCGCTTCACATCTTGCTGAGCCGAAACTCCGTGTCACTTTCGGGCCCTGATTTGTCCACGGATGTGACTAATCCACTTCGGGCCATCCAAGCACAATACTTCTATTATGTATTCCATTCTTCAACCTTGGACAAATTCTACCTTGTGTTTTTTCGAACCATTTGCCGGCACCCGGGCTATATTCGTCTTCAACAAACCAAGCTTCTGGTCATATCCTGCGTCTTTCAGCAATGGATCCCAGTATCTACCGTCCAATCCAATCGAAACCTCCTGCAACGCAGCAACCTCAGAGCGGTCCCATCCGTGGAGAAACGAGTATATGCAAAAGAGAAGTGACTTCGACCGCTTGCAACCGTGAGTGCTCTCCCGTGGCGGATAAACGTGTAAACAAACCTCATTAACAGATCTACTCATGACCTAGGTTGCCGGCAGCGCAAGATCAAGGTTCGAATTTCCGCCATGTCTACCCTCGTACTCATATCACGACCAGCATTGCTGATATTATGCTGCCTACGTAGTGTAATGGCGGGAAGCCTGCTTGTCGCTCGTGCGTTCGCAAAAATGAGAGGTGCTACTATCAATCCCGTCTGCAGACAAATCGGGAACTAGAAGCGGAGAATCAAGACTTGCGCAACGTCGTTGGCTCACTTAGAGAGGGCAATCTAAATGACTCTATTAACATGCTACAGAAGCTTAGAGCTGCACAGATTACGAACAATGCATCGGGGCAACAAACCTTGCCCGCTGTCGACAATCCGCTTACTCTCAGTTCTGATTCTTCACCGAGCACCGCCTACAGCCGCCCTGAGCTCCCCCTCTCGCTGTGGACAAGGGTTAGCAATAATGACGAGGCCATGTTGGATTTGCTAAATATGCTATGGACTTGGGACACAACACTCACTAAAATCATACACCGCGGTGTGCTTCACGAGCACATTTGCTCTCCTGTAGCCCAAGAAGACAACTCCTCGGGAATCCACAGCGAGTTGCAATTTTGCTCCCGTTTTCTCATAAATGCTCTCCTCGCTGTGGCCACAGTACGTCTGTGTCAATCATAATCTTGGCCTGACTTCTTTTCTTTGTCAACCTTCTCCCTTCCTAATCTCCGGCTATGGCTCGACTAAGCAGACTATTAAGCTATATGCCAACTCGAACGACAGCAATCTCGAATCCACGCTACTGTTAGGTCGCGCCTTCTCTGAAGAAGCCATGAGCATCTTGAACACAGACAGGAATCAACCCACCCTAGCGCTTCTTCAGGGTATCGCAGCGTTATGGATGTACGAACACCTGTCTGGCAATTCACAAAGCGCGAGCCAGCTGCTAAACGAGCTCTTTCGCCTCCATTCCCATCTCGAGACAAAAGGACTTTGGCTTTCACAGCCCGTGCCGATCAACAGTAGTGTCAATGACCATGTCCGCATCACTACACAAAACAAACGAGAAACACACGCCTTGTCGTACGCTTCATGGGGCCTTCATTATCTCGACTTGTGCGTAGAGATGACCCAATCGAGCAATTTTCCCATCTCAAGTCATCAGAGGAAGCTAGTACGCGTTGGCTAACCTCGACTTTTACAGGAAAATCTGCCTTAGCTTCCACTCTAGCACACGTATCCTGAGGCCCTGCCACCCTGTGAACTTCGGCTCGGACGCTTGGCATGCTGTCGATGACAGCGGCATGAACCTATGGATCCCATATCCAGTCACACCGCAGCCTCGGCTATCATACTTCATGGAGGCTCACGCTTGCGAGGCACAGCTCAGTCTCCTTGGCGGAGCCATTGTCTTGGAACTGGTGAAAATTGCCAGCTCTCCCGTGCCAGACTATCGCTTAGCGAGACAACTCTACGATCGGATTAGTGGCGTGAGGCGGACACTGCCCTCTGGGCCCGCCGCGGAGCAACCATCTAACCCAATACTGGTGTCTCTCAGGTGAGTGACGATGATGGAGGTGGCTACAAGTGCTGGTAGTGTCTTCAAAATAGCACAGAGGTGCTCACTACACGAAGGATTTGATCGCGAGGGGCTAACGTGATCCAAAATGTCTAGCATAACCGTCGACGTTCTCGCCTTAAGGCTTTTGGAGCCCTTCGTCAACTTCTCATTTCTCGAATTCGACCGCGGTCGTCCAGCTCGATCGCTTGTAGCACTCCACTGTGAATCCATTCTCTCATTGCTGTGGAATTACCGTACCGCATTTGGCATGCGGCACGATGGATGGCACCTACAAGCATGCTCTATGGCAGCAAGTATGCTCATGTCATATCTCAGCCCGGATCGAAGTGACGCAGACATGTCAACCAAGTCATGCATGTTGCTCCACGCCATGGGGCAGCACATGCCGCTTGCGAATCAGTCTCTTTTGAGCCTACGAGGTATAACAGATCGCGGAGATATCAACCTTCCACGGGCAGCAAAAACACATTTGACGGCAGGTTGTCTCAAAACCAACAGTGCTATCGTTTTAAGCAAGGTTAACATTGTGAGCGACGTTCGCAGCGGGCAAATCGATGGCAGTCTGGTTCTACAGGAAGGCGCATTGTCTTTTACTGACACAATCGGGAGGATCAGCGCAGGGTCGCCAATTGCGCCTGTAGCAGCGCCAGCTAAGGATTACGACGATAGTACAATCGCTAGTGATGACACAAGATACCCATCATAGACCAAGTATCGGACAGGGGAGGAGAGGGGAATTAGTGGGAATGGAGCAACGAGCTCCCAGCCAAAGAGATGATCGGCAGAGGCGCTCGGAGAGAGTCCCGCTGCTTGTGATTGACTTTCTTAAATGTCCAGGCAGGAATTGTGGATTTTGTAAATGTTCTGGCGGAGTGTATGGTTTCTCGCCTACCTTTCACCTCCCTCACGTGTGGAATCGTAGAGGGGAACCCATAATCATTGGCAGAGCACATGCCGCAGTCTGTGACCTCTCACAGAGAGACTAGAGATGGAAATGGCGTTTCAATATCAAACATTCAATACTGCCTCTGATATGGATAGAACCTATGTACCTTTACGCCTGCACCACCATCAGATGGACCATCAACGGCTGCCGTGCGGACATCAGACCGGATTGTCTCAGGGAGGCGTGTGGGAGTTGCCATCGCCTGCAACAATTGTAGGGGGAAAAGATACGCGCAACAGACACTCCCTGCCCCCCTGATTCCCTTCTGGCTCGAGCCCTGCCGGGCAACATTGGACGCGACAATGGAGATGCCTTAGTCGAGGCCATCCAACTTCTCAACACATTGCCTCTGCGGCGGACCTTAGCCATGATCAGAGTGCTCCAGAGCGAGAATAGCTCAGGTGCAATACTTTCGCGTTTGTGGTCGGTTGTTATAGATTTAGCATCACCATCTGCGAAGCTCACGGCCAGCCCTAGCCCATCACCTTGATTGAATCCCAAACGCAACTTGCAATGATCTAGGAAATACCCGAATCCCCCTGAAATGGCACACTCAAGAGACCTAAAATGCGAAGTTCTTGAGTCAGAACTCGGACCTGGCTTCTTCCTTGACATCACCAACGATACCATCAGACCCGAGACAACCAACCCCAACCAAGGTCCGACTTCGCATCCAGCAACTAAGCAATCCAGACAAGCCAAATGGGATCAATAGTTTTGGTCATGCATGATTTGACGATTATGGATACATAGGAAAGGTATTCAAGGTTCTCTATGATGTACTAAAGCAATAGGACAACGTGTCACGCTTCAATGCCATCACGAACAAGACGTTTGACTACAGCCAAGATTGACTTGTGTCGATAGACTGCTGTATGCTTCATCCGGTTGAAATGCTGTAAGAATGTAGCCTAGACTGTTTATTACAGAGAGGCCAAGTTGTTTCATACATGCACTCACTCTTCGCTCCCCAGGTCAAACTCAATACCCGCAATCCATATTCTGTGGATCCGCGAGAGGGCGCTGATATCTTCAAGAGGATTGCCTTTGAGGAGTACCAGATCCGATCTCGTCCCCACATTCATGTTGCCTCGGTTCGGCAACCTGAACGCTCGCGACGTCACTGAAGTAGCTGATCGGAGAGCGTCCGCGTTGGACAGCCCAGCCTGGACGAGCAGGCGCAATTCATCGTGCAGGCTCTCCCCGAAAGGCACAGCAACACCCTCGCGCTCGTTGGCTGCCGTCCCAGCACAGATAGGCACTCCGGCTTTGTGCAGGCGCCCAACATTCGCAAACCCCACATCGAATGCGAAACGAGATCCGAACGGCCGGTCGAATAAATGGCGAAGTAACGTCAGTGTTGGAATGACCACGGTTCCCCTGTCAACAAGAGCCCTGAGAGTATCAGGATCGAGTTCTGCATCAATGGGTGCTGGCGTGATAATGTCACACCCCGCGGTCACGGCGCGCCGGTATGATTCCACACTCGATGCGTGCGCCACGACCAGTTTGCCATATCGATGAGCTGCTCCTACAACGAAACGAAGGAGTTTGTCGTTGAGGCCTGGCAAGTCAGCGATGACCTTGACAAAGTCGAGATTGGGAGCCTTGCTGATGGCGGTGCGGCTCGCCATGATCTCCTCGACTTCCGCCTCGGTACTAACAGTCTGGACTCGCTGATAGACTAGCGTTGTCAAATTTGAGTCGTAATGTTCGCCGGCAATGGCAGAACCGCTCGCGATATATGATGGCATCCCGGGCGAATCCGCAGAGGCGGCATGCATGACCTGTGAGTCCGACGTTCCGCTGCTTGAATCGATGACAGTGGTGATACCCGCGCGGCCAAACAGCCGGAATGATCTTGCCGCAGCATCAGCATCAACCTTGGCATCGATGAGGCCAGGGATGAGGGTGTACCCCGAGGCGTCGATGATGGTGGCGGCTGAATGACCTGTGTCAACAATGTTTCCAGGACTAGCATGAAAAGTTAATTTGGCAGACGAGTCAACCTTGGTACCATTGAAAATAATGGCGTTCTTGATTGTGATGATGCCTGCAGATTGCTCCTCAAGACTGTCGTCATCATCACCGTCTTTCATTATCTTTCACGATGCTCTCCCAACCAAAACGCAGGTTACGAATTGGATATGTGTGGTTTTATTGTTAGGGAGGGAGGCTGAATTCACGATGCAAGCCTGGAGGAGCATAATAGCTCTGTGAACAGTGCCCAGGCCATCAAACACGTGTCAATGACAGCATCACGCATTGGAAGAGGCGCATAGATTAAGGAGCTGGAGTTGCTACAGCGCTCATCTGGTGACGCGACTTCCACAAAACAAGCCCAGTCCAATGAAAATTTGCCCTTAACGTGCTCTCATATTGTGAATGATAAACATGCTTGTGAAAGACAAACCTAGCCAGTGCGCTTTTGTGGACCCGGGAGACCCTCCGACCCTCGGGGCCAGCTCCGCGACCTCGCTTGTCTGCTACTGGTTATGCCATGTTCTCCGCTACTAGACCACTCTTTCGACTTCTTGATCCCTGCACATTACGGCACTCCGTACGTCATGGTGTGCTACCGGAATGGAGATCTGAGGCAGAGCACAAAAATTCACGAAATCAAGGGTGGAACATGTGTTACTGAAGGAGCCATCGCTCCATGTGCATAAAGATAAGACAAACGCCATTATTATTATTTCGCCCTTTCCTTTCTTTCTTCTCGATACCAATAGCTTGGCAAGGCCACCAGCCTCATTGAGCCCTTGCTCGAACATAATTGCAGGCGTTCCCACCAGCCAACTGCCGAGTGCAGTGTGAATGTGGCCCTAGGAAGCAAAAGAGGGGCTGCCAATGAAGTATCAAGTCTTGGGACATGCGAATGACGCGTTTTGAAGCCCAGAAACTCACACTGTGAGTCGAAGAGTGCTGTGTTTGCAGAGGAAGGACCGGACTACTTGGTATTGCTGCTTCATGTCTACATGTAAGATCCCATCGCGGATGGTTCCTGCTTGCTAAGGTGTTCATTTAGCCAGACCTCATCAATTCACTTACTGTATTTGCGAATGTGCCGGGCCTCAATGATTGAAAATCAATGCCACGCATCCCCTCAGCCATCTGCACTGCGCCCGAGTGCTTGGTATCCAACGCATGGCGACATGTTGCCCCGCTCAAGAATGCCTCGTCTTGTGCGCGAAGGTTCCGGGTGCATTCTCCCGAGTTTGTTGATTGGTTCAGGCCACCGTTGACTGATAAGCCGGCAAACCAATGGCGTCGTCAGGACCTGCTCCGTATGTCTCGACCAACCAGAATGACGGCACGGAGACACCTCCGAGCATCAGACGTCACAGTCACAAGGATTAAACAATATTTAGTAAAAATCAGCTCGATCCGTCCATACCACACTGTCCTCCCCTCCCAGGATTATGTCTTCGAACGAATGACAGTCGCTCATGGATGGTTCGTTTTTCGCCTCAATTCCGAATCGCCCTGGTCCCGGAGCTCCCAACGCACCCGAATGACCTACAGAGGTAAGCTCTGGTGGTTGTCAATCGGCCAAATGGTGTGGTGGCGGTCGTGTCATTTATTTAGAAACAATCACTACAAGCCCCTATGGCTATTTTCTCATTTCGCTTCCACATTTCCCGAGCCCGCCGCAATACCCATTACCACATTTCATCTTACTAGTCACAAGTTCAACGCCCTGCTTGGGTCTGTCGATTCTTCTTGAACTCCATTGTCGGCCTTGGTCAACTGGCTTATCCTGGTCAGCTAACTGGCACGCTCAAGCCTGCGCTTCATACTACCTCACTCCAAATCTCAGTGCACCCGCACAGCAATGGCTACACTACCAACTGCTGTCCAAGTAATGCCTTGGGGCGGATCTGTCGCTCCAAGCAAGCCAGAGCCGGTCCATGGCCAGATGGTTCAAGGATTGTACAAATCTGGACACGAACTGGAGGCTGATATTCCCTCCTTCCAGACAAAGAATGGTCCTTGTCCCCAAGCGTGCAAAGCATCTCCAAACCTGGAAGTTGGTACTTCATTGTCTCAACAATTGAGGCCTTCAACCGTTTCTCAGAACAAAGCTTCTCAAGCAGTGTCGCTTTCTCAGCGCGGCATCCGGTCCTCTGAGTCTGGTGATAAGGCGCAACCCACGAGACCTAAGCGGCAACGCAAGACGTCTGGTGGCCAGAACAAGAAGAAAAGGGCATCTGAGCTCGATGCGCATAACGCAATTCAGCCTCCCAAAACAGCGATTAGCTCAAATCATAGTAGTCGCCGCCGCAAAGCCAGTATTGCGCGCTCTAAACTCATCGTGACATCACCGCAGCAGCTGGATGCAGTCGGTGAGGGGTCAGAAAATGAGGAGTTCGCCCTGGACAATATGGAAGAGGAACATACCATACATGACGCTCAAAGACAAGAGGCCCTCAAGCGTAACCGTGTCGCGGCTAAAAAGTGTCGCGGACGAAAGCGTGACGAAGCCGCTGATCTTGCCACCCGAGAACATGATGTCGAGGGGCAGAACCGCTACCTGTTAACATGCTATGAGTCCTTATCAACTGAAGTATATCTTCTCAAGTCCGAGCTGCTTCGGCACGCGTCTTGCAACTGCTCCCTAATACAAAAGTATATCAACAACGAAGCAACAAAGTCCGTGGAAAACATGAACTCGACACCACCTGGCATTCATACGGACAGCCAGGCGACTCCGACAAACCAGGACTACACCACAAGGACAAACAGTTATTATGACTCGGAGACCTTGAAGCTCGAGGGCCACACGAGCACGGACGGCCCAGAAACCGAGTCCAGTGGTAGTCCTAGAGAGTCAGCATCTAACGTGGCGGATGGCAACCATGCAGCATATCACGATGCTTTCAACCACTGGCACAATCAAACTCATGATAAAACGACGAAACTCCCATATGATTGTAGTCAGACTCACCAACACAACGCTGCGGTCTACGATCATGCATCCATATATTTAGCTGGATACAATGACCGTGCAAACGATCAAGCGCTGGGCTACTCATTCACTGCACCACTGGGTCCTGAACCATCTGTTGTGGAGTTTCCTGATGTCCCAGACCCAATGTCATCATCTTATTCCTGATTGAACATCCGGGAGGCATGGTTGTCTGAGCACATGCTCATTCATGTTTTATAATTTATTTTTGTACTCCGTCAAGACCAGAACCCTTATCAGAGCGACTTCCGGTCTACATTCTCTTTGGTTTTGTGTCCCGTTCGAATTACTTTAATGGAGAGGAGGAGGTGATTGGATAATACGAAATAAGCCACCAAAATCTGACTGTACACGACTTATAATACAAATGAGCATCTACATCCTTTTTCAGACATGGAATGGGGCGAGCCTCTCCGCGGTTCTGCAATCTGAAGTTAGACCTCTGGGGTAGCATTCCATGTCCTGTCCCTAACCACTTCATGATCAACTGGATTCAGCAGGTCGAATGTTCGTTTGAGCTGATATTCACGACATGACGTTGACTTAGACTGATGGTAGGCAATCAGTTGCTATTAGCACATGGCCATAATGTATATCACATGCAACATTAGCATTATATCAAGGAGAAGCAATAAACAAACAAGTTTCAAAAGCGGGTTAACTTAATTCCAATCTAGGATGAACTTGGGCTGAGTATGAACTCTCAGTATCAGATATACCTTCTCCGTTTGTTCCAGTCCGAGTCTTCGATATTAATGTCTCCCAAATCATAGTCAAAACGGCAACTAACCCGCCGTTGGTGTCTGCTACTGCTGCTTCACTAGATAGACTATAAATTGGACATTAAATAATGAGTCAGGATAGTTTTTATTTTCTTGCTAATCTATTATATACGCTGGAGTATCTAGGATGTAGGGCTTGTGATGCTTTGCTTGCGTTACTATTGGCAAAATTGATCCGGCTGGTGATCACTTCATCCTCGCATTCTCCACAGCCTGTACCTTAGCAAAGGCTCTGCCGGTAAACTTAACGCTCCAGACAATCAGTATAAATGGTATCACTATCCAGAATGCGTTGCAAAGAAAGTAGTATGCCCAAAAATAAAACCGGTTCGGGCTACAGTAGTCCAGGCCTTGCGTGAGTGTGGCAAAAGTACAGGTGGCATAGTACAGCACGTCGCCATAAAATTGGCCGAGGCTGATGATGAGCTGCAGCGGATGACGGAGAGGGTGAGATGTAACAATGAAATAAACACAAAGGATGGATAGGGGACCCCAGAATATGGCTGTAATCGCCTCCATGGTGACGACGAAGGAGTCTTCGGTGAGATAACGCGAGTCGGAGAAAGCATACTCTTTCCACATCTGGCCAAATAGGTCCACCCGACTAGGCATCTGGTTGTAGTTGTACGCAAAGTAGCCTATCTAACGTCAGCTGGTATGTAAGAATAAATGCTAATGGAAGACCAACCCTCGAAGAAGGAGTGAATACAGCCACAGAGGGTGAACCAGAGCGAGGCTAGCATGTCATTTCGGGAGAGGCTCGGGTTGACGTGCGAGATGAAAGTGTAGACCATAGTAGCGATGACACCATTGCCGGCAACGAAGTAACCGACAAGTACAGGTCCAGTAATAGTATTGGGTGCGTAGCCCGGCAGATCCATTTCGTGGGGGACGTACGGATGCATGACTCCCCTTGTCGCGTTGATCATTGTTGCGGGAGTGTAGTTTTGGGGCACAAAAGTAATTTGCGAAAACATGAGAGAGATTAACCTATAGAGATGATAAGAAGTTGCTAATCATAGAAGTGGTCGCAATGCGATGTGCCAGGTAGGTTAAGGAGTGGCTACCACTACACTAAATAGATGGCTTACAGAGTCCCTAACAGGATTCGGTGTCGTGGGCAAGATGAGCGCTGCAAGTAGATCTTTTTTACAAAGGCAATCACACTAACCGTTGTTAGCACTCGAGACAGGCTTCATTTGATCAGGGTACCCCAGGCGTGAAAATATGACGTGTTGGTGACGGATGGTGAAGAACAAGGCTGCGGATATGACTCCTTAGGCTCTAATTGGTTCTAGGTTGAGTCTGATTGGTTCAGAGGCTCAGAGCACAGGTCGCAGCATCTCCACCACTCCGTTTTGTCAGTTGACCCTAACTACGGGAATTTGATGCCTCTCAATATTGCAATTGGTACGAGCAGGCAACGCCCCTTAGCTGCTCATACACAGCCTTCTCTATTGCCCTTGAAGTTCGCTCCCGGTCCTCCCATGCAAGGGTCCTTCGCTCACCCTTGGTCAAGTTCGTCCTTTGCCAAGTACCACGTCATCATGACAGCTTTGTGAAATCGCAGGCATACCTGTACCGATTCAGTGCACAAAACCAAGCCATGACGGCGTTGACCCGTTGACCACGTCACACCCATCCCGTGTGGCGTTGTAACATACCTGCTGCCCGTTTTGCTTTGCGGAAAAATGCGAGCTGTTGTATTTAGCATCTCCGTTCCCTGCATAAGATATTTACCTGCCACGCGTCTTGCTCAACACAAAACATGCCTGAAGGTCGTGAATCCCCCTCTCCTGAGCGCCAGACTGGAGCTCAGATACATGATGCTCCTGGCGACGGCCAAGGGATACAACAGGTCGATGATAAGCATGGCAAAATAGAGGCGGAAGTCGAAGTAATTCTATTCCAGCCATGTCCCATAGCATACATCCGCTGAACAAACTCCAGAATCTTGAATCAAACCCCAAGGGACCTCTTGATGATCATTTGAAAGAACTTTATGGCGAGAAGCAGAAGCCGTAATCGCGAAGCATCGGTGTTGTTCCGCAGAATCTTGTTATCATGAAAGGGCACGATACTGGTTTCACGCCTCCAAAGCGTGCTTGTCATTGGGCCGCATGTTTTCTTCAGACTTGGATACTCAACACACAAGTACATGGGCACCTGCGGCAGGAATATTGAATGTCAGGCATCTCGTCAATTCAATTCTTGACAAATCTTTTGACACATATTCTAAAAGGAGTTTGATCACTCTAAAGGGCCCCGGCCTGACCCAACGTAGTCGCTTGCGTACTACGGCTCGTGATTACTCCATTGCCAAAGCCTGATAACTCGGTTTAGTGACCGGGGCGTATGGAACAATCTCGGGTCATACCAGGGAGATGACTTTAAGCAGTCGAGTCATTCAAGCGGCTGATTCAACAATGTTCGGGGAGCTGCTCTAGCCAGGCCCTCGACCAGTTGCATAAGAATTGACTGGATATGAAGCTTGGAAAGCACCAGTTGAAACGTATCTTTGGTATCGAATTCATCTAAGAAGATTCGCATTTGGGATTGCCGAAATGGCCCATAAACTAAGAGCGGCAGCTCCATGCATCTTCCTAAGAGGCCCTATTCAAGGCAGGGGCAAGTGAGCATCTTGCAGCATCACGACCTACAAGTTTGTTACTCTATATGACGGAATCCCTGTCACCAATCCTTTGCCTCAATTTCACCAGTGCCAACCATGGAATCTGTGATCCTACAACCGAGCTACTCATTACGATAGTAAGATTATCTGCCTCGATATTATCGACTAATCACGACGCCATCTTCCCTCTCCCGCCCTCATAATCGTAGAATTCCTCCTCTCAGTACAAACAACTTGTAGTTACGCGCTGAACGATGCACCCGATACTTATATTAGGCCTTATCCTTCGGTGTATTCTTTTCCCCATACACTCTCAACTTCCTCCCAGTTTCGTGTGACCTCTGAAAAGTGCTATTGTGATTGTTGACCTCTAACTCCTGCTACCTACTTATATCCATAGGCTTGTCATCGCTGGGCATGGAAGAGTTGGAAATCGTGGGCATCGACAGTACGCCAAAAGCCGTACCGCCGAGTGACTCGCCACGCCGGAGTGTCCACTCGCAAAGCCTTTGGCATAAGCGGTAGCAGAACTTGTGTGAGCCTTGTTCTGCACGTTCTGCTCTCCATCATTGTATTTTCCAGAGGAAAGTCTCCAACTGCATGCAATGAAACGCCGAGAATCAAAATTGACAGGAGATGGTGAGGATGTTGTAGCACCACCGGTGCGCACCATTGGCACCATTTTAGTTTGTAACTTGATCGCCAGATCAAACGTGATAAAAGGCTCGGGGACTAAAAGAACCACCTCTTGCAGCTCTGCTCAACTGTCAACATATGTCGTCTAGCACAGACAGTTGCCTGCGAATGGCAATGCTCCCGAATATGGATTTGTAGACCACGCGTGAAGAACCTAACACTTAGCGACATCACCGTTAACGCGGGGCTTCAATTGAAGCAAAGGAGGAGTCATACAAAATGCTGAAGCCAATCAATCGACATAGAATGGTTCGAATGAAGGACCCAATTATGGGAGAGTGAATTCTTTCTGGTTTGGGGTAAGTTTCCTGCTTAAGTATTGAGTCTCGCTGGTTGTTTGTTATGCCACTTCTCGAAAGTGAACCTGCTTGGGGTGCGCAGAAACAAGTCCTGGATTTCCAATCCATGAGAGATTACTGCACCATTATCCTCCGAATATGTAGTATCCCCAGGACTTTTATCTGGTATAATGAAGTCGCGTTCTAGCTTTACTTTGGTTCATTTTCCTGCTCTACATTGCACCTATTGCTGTAATATCGATGGCACATGGCAGTTCATGAAATTCCACACGCGATGACCAGATAAAATGTACATATGACCACAATGTGTGGAGAACGCGTCATACTTCACTACTTTGTCACCGAGTGGCTTGTCAGCGGATGGTGCAATGAACTTGTGGCTCGTCATGGAGACTAAGCTACAACAACCGGAACCGATCATGCGCACTTGATTAGCTACTTTTCCTTTGATGGATTGTTCCTTCCCCCATCCAAGTTAAGCGAGCAATGTTCTTGTGCTAGATTCCTCGTCTGGTTTCACTCAAGATCTCAGCATCAAACTCCTTACTTCGTACGGAGAATGGAAACGATGCAAAGCAATAATGAATCACCTGAGCATCATGTGCATTCCCCGCCCACGACCAGCCATGCTTTGGCTGAAGAAATCGCCGCCCTTCAGCTCAACGGGGAAACGAATCGCGATACTGTGTCGGCAGATGATTGTGATGAAGTCGGTGACTTGACTTGGGAGGATTCTCATGTTGAATTTCAAGCCCGGATCATGGAAATGCCGCACAAGGACTTTTGGATCTTGATTCGTAGATTCAACTATTTGGTCTTCCATGTCATGGCTGTCGAGGATCGGCCACTCAGCAACCTAGATATGGAGTCGATCAAAGACGAGAAGACGTCTCCTAAACAAATCCAAGCACAACTGGCCCGCCTCTACATGTCGGTATTAATCAAATTGTTTACGTGTTGGAAACACGTCGCTCGCCTACGCTCGTGGAGTGAGCCGCAGAGGACGTCGGCATTCCTCTTAGTATATCTCGTCACTTGGTTCGCCGACATACTCGTACCAACTCTATTCATTTCTCTCGCAGCCTTGGTCTTCTTCCCTGCTTTGAGGCCTATTCTCTTCCCTCCCGCACCACCCTCTATCATAGACGGCAAAACAGGAGGGTTGAAAATGCCTCCCGCAGGCGTCATGGCATCAGTGACATCCGTCACAGGAGCACCAGAGAACTACAAAGGTGAAGCTATTGAGCTAGAGGCTCGCGGGTTTCTTAGTAACTTTGCAGAGATATGGCAAGTTCCGGATCTTTCCAGCACAGCATAAAATAACATTTCACTGTTACTCACACAAGCCTCGTAGTTGATTACGAGCATCACGCCCTCGGGGGCAGATGATCAGAGTGCGTCTGAAGACGATCCTACGCCACGACTGGCAAAGTTGGCGGGCAAGTTTACGGATGCAAAGAGTAAGACAGATCAAGAGGGTCAAGAACCAGAGCAGGAGGATCAGACAAGGCAACCGATGAAACACGCGATCGACGCTCTTGTCGACTTCATCGATACTTGGGAACGATTCGCAAACGTACTCAACCCGGCGCCTCTATTTGGATCCCACGGTTCCAGGCTTCTGTTATCCGCCTGCCTCTTACTCCCAGCCGTAGCCACTCTGTGTCTGTCGCGACATGTGATCATGAGGGGATCTCAATTGTGTCCAGGTTTTGTCTTCTTCGGTAGACCACTTATCCTCCAGGGCTACGAGTTGCTCGACAATAGTTATCCGGGCTGGCGGGCTCATTGTCAACTTCGCCATACGATCCTGAAGGGCGTCCCTACCAATGCCCAGCTTACTATTACTATGCTCCGCCTTGGCGAACGGAACAAGTCACCTCTGCTTCCCTCTCTAGCTTCACACGGTGCTCCAACAGCTAAAGCGGCAGTGACGGTTGAAAATCTACATCAACTCGGTATGACGTGCGGATTATTCATTGGAGTTTGGATCATCGCGACATTTCTAAGCCGTTTCGTGTAGGAGCTTCTGAAGACCAGATACGGCAAGCTATCGAGCCCAGCCCCAACCGCCGGATGCCAGACACTGAGGCCGAGCCAAGACCAAAACCTCTACTGGAACGTCTCATGGGAGCTATCAAACGTTCTTCCAAACGCGGGGTCCACGTCTTCCACAAAGTCGAGAAAATGAGAGCAGATCATGGAAACACCCATGCGCAAGAGCGATTGGATATTGGACAAACCACCGGTCAAGTAAGTGCACCGGCTGGGCCGTTCAGATTCCCTGCCCGCTACGAGGGCACAGTGGGATACGTCTACTTTACCAGAACGGCCACCAGACCGATTGTCGGACGGAAAAGCCACAAAGAAACATCCAAGACGCAATGGGCCGTCCGAATTGAGCACATAAACGACATTTCAAAGATTGATGGTATGAGTTTCAATAAAGGGCACATCGTGCGGGGCACTGGACAAAGAGGCGGTCGATGGATTAATATTTACAACGATTCGGGGTGAGCGCTTTCATCTCAGCGAAGTTGTCAGGCGAAATAAGGTGTTCAACCGTTTGATTGCGATCGGTGACCAGATGCGGAAAGTAGCTTAACAAGGCACCAAGTTTTGCAAGGAAGAAAGACTTTCGAATCGCATCTTGCCACGGTGCTCGCCTATGCTCCGAAATGCTCAGATGCTTTCTGGGAACGCCGGTGGTGTATAGCTACCACTAGTCAGTTGTCTATCGTAGCATCACACAATCAACGGTAACTTGTGCGATATGGGCCACATCAATATCCATGAAATCGCGTCATAGATGGTGAGAAGTTGAGGAGCATTCTGATCGGTCTTCTCCTATCTTCGTCATTCATACGCTTCGTTATCCCCAGCTTGTCCAAACCCTAGACCACTCTGGCCTTGGAAACGCCACCCGTGCCACTCGCACAGTGAGAACCTTCCCTTGCACTCGCACTCGCTTCCCGTCGTTCAACCTGCGATTCATTTGGCCCATTTCCCTTTGTTCCCTTGGATCCAAGCGCGGAAGTCCTGGATGGGCGGGTATATCTCACGGCACGCCTCAACGCTGCCCCCGTAACCGCTCTCACCGAACCATCGGAACATATCACCAACCGAATCCCTCAACACTAGCTTCACGGTGTTTGCTATCACGCAAGGCGCAATTGGCATGGAGTGGCCGACCACCTCTTTAAAGACGATCTCGGCTTCCGGCTGGGTCAGCTCGTCGCCGACGATGGTGATAGCCTCGCCGGCATACTTGGCTGGATCGAGGAAGCTTGCGGCAGCGAACCACCCGATGTCTGCCGTGGACACAAACTGCAACTTTTTAGAGCCGAGCTGTTCCCACATGCGGGCAAAGCCCTTGCCGTGGATATCGTTGGTCAGGTTCTCGAAGAAGGTTACTGGCCGCAAGATGGTATAGGTCATCTTCTGCGGGCGGAGTGTCGCCTGCGCGACAAGATGCTTCTCGATGTTGTATTTAGCCATGAAATTCTTCACGTTTGTGGGATCAAAGTTGGACTTGGAAGGGCCACCGCGGTCACCCGATGCATACACAAAGTGCTGCACGCCATGCCGAGCGGCGGCATCGACCATGGCCTTTCCTTGCCGCTCCTCGTCGTCCGAGTTTGTCTGCAGACTGAAGACGCCCCAAATCGGGCCGACTTTGGTGAAAATGGCGGGAATATCGGCGAAGTCTCCCTCGATGACGGTCACTCCAGGGAGGGCGGCGAGGCGACGTGCTCTTTCGCTGGTGGCATCGCGGGTGACGCCGACGATATTGAGGGAGGAAGCCTGGGGTGATGCGAGGAGATTTGAGATTGCGGCGCCGCCCTGTTTGCCGGTGGCGCCGGTTATGACGATGGTCTTCTGCGAGGCAGACATTGTGTGGGGATAGTGGATGGTGGAGGTGGTGATGAAGATTCAGGTAAATACTTAAAAATGTGAGTTTGTCGAAGAGGCAATTCACAGATTAGTTGATGATGTGCAGTTGTGAAGTGTTGTTTGACGTTGATGGGAGCGGCTTTATAAGTGAATTTCGTGGTCTTACCTTACATTCAGGCGAACAACAGCTGCTGAACTGATTGGACGGATATAATCCCTTGCAAGGGGTCCATCCAGGAGCGATAAAGACGGACGGTGTTGCATTCCTCCGACAAGACGAGGTGGTGCAGCGACTCGCCTCAAAATACAGACCAATCCCACAATAATCGGGGAGATGGACGGCCCAGCGGGACCGTGGCTTCTTTCAGAGAGACTACCCTATTCCCCCGTGTCCCCCTATATGCGGCTAGATTAACACAAGAGGGACGAGGAACGGCTTGCGTGTGCCGACTTGTGAAGGCACTAGCAAGGGTTGAAACCGGCGCGTGGCTGAGGATAAGCGAGTGCGAGATCTCCACGAATCACAGCACAAGAAAAAAAAGCGGTAGGATCATGCCTGGAACTCCAAATATAGATTTTAGGGGGACTGATAGGGGGCTGCGCACATACCTGCGTGCTGAAGTCGAACGCTTCCAACGAACTGCGCCCTTGGGAACATCCCAAAGGGACACTTTTTTTTGTATGTGGATGGGCAGGCTTAGTCAGGAACTAATTCTTGTTTACCTTACCTGTAAATACTGATTCTAGACTTGGGTATGTTCCTCAAGAGCTTTCATTCCTTCATTAGTCGCTGCTACCTCGGGGTCGACTCGAGTGGTTAACAGGTATCAATCTGCGAAGTAATACCTACGAAACGAATCTCAGGGCTCATAGATTCCGGTATACTTACAATTCCATCTTGTTCAAGTTTCTGCTAACGGAGGAGATATGGTTTTTTTCTCCGCTCTTCGACAGCCGAGAGGGGCGGCGGACAAAAAAATTGCCAGCGTCTAGGAGACGAGAGCCTAGAGTACTTGCTACGAACTTAGAGGCAGAGCCTGTGATGTGGCTGAGAGACGTGCCGAAATCTTTCGATCGTGAGGACCTTCTGGAACCTTGTAACTGCAACCGCTTGAAAAGCCACTACAAACATCAAGTCGTGCTTTCTTGGCCTAATCGTGACTTCAAAACATAAAATATCCTATTAACCGCCGAGAAATGTCTCAAAGGGAGGTCAACGCCTAACAAGTGCAACAAGACTGTGGTTTGGCATTCCAATTGCACTCTTCTGTGGACACATATTTCTTCTCCCCACTTGGCTCAGGATCTGACACCAATTGGCGTCCTGCCATTACGGGGTGCACCTTCATTTACAAGCAGTCCCGCCTGGCAGCCGACTTATATGCAAGAGGCCACATTCCATGGGGGAGCTGTACCGGCGGTGGGAGAGCTTGCGGGCATCAGGCTCTTACCAACCGACATGCGAGCCATAGCAATCTGATCCAGTTAAGGTAGTCTTGACCCCAATCACAACCATGTGGATTATTCTCACGAGTCATATATCCAAATTTGCAAAAGAAGTAATTTTATGGCGAGTAAACGTGCAGCTTGTGCCGGCATCCTTTGACTGCCGGCTAAGAGGCTCGTATTGGAAGCCGTTGCAACACTTCCAGGCTGAGCTGGAGCGCTTCTTGCAAGAGATCTAAACTAATAACCAAACGTGAGAAGCTTACAAAGTACAACATAGGTTGGGAATCCTTGAACCACAAGGCTTAAGTCGTCGCCATATTGGGTCTTTTCGCTCACTCCATGTTTATTTTCAAGCGCATAGTTATCAGTCGGGTAGGGAGCTGTGTTTTAGTTTCAACCTCGATATGTTGCTTCGTTAGACTGATGACTCTAAAAGCGGAAGTAGGGTTTAGTTATTTTCGTAACGCGTAATATCGTAAGGTAGCTAACAGACAGGGCTGATTCAAGAAATCGGAATTTCTATAGTCCGAAAGGAGTATCGCTAGTCCAGCACGGGGGAACATAGCCACGTCCTCTAGCTCCAGAAAACACCGCCTCAACAGACATAAACACCTAATGATGCCAACAAACATTTCACTTCATTGCCAGTCATCATTGAGCGATCGTCATGGTCAACCCGGGAAAGCCGAGCACAGGTTGCGCCACGTGTAAGAAGCGAAAGATCAAGGTGAAAAGGACGGCTCGTGCAGGGAGACGGCACCCTGCCTGCAAGTGGAAACAGTAGACACTAACTTGTAAGCCAGTAGTGTGACGAATTGGCACCAGCCTGCTCCCAGTGCAAGAGGGCTGGGTGGACATGCCCCGGCTATGATTCGAACTCCAGCATTTTCTTTCGCAACCAGACATCCACAGACCTCGCAAGGAAGAATGCCAGGCATGGGTTGGCAGAGACGGCCGGAGGAATCAACTCGTGGCCAAGCTCCGACGTTGGTCCTTGGAAGCGGACAGTCTCACCGCCGGCCAGAGATAGGGCAACGAACTTTTTCATTCAGCAATACGTCTTCTCGTCTATGAATAGTAGCAATTCTGCGAAGCTCCAGGGCAATCACGAGTATCTCCCCAGTCTTTTGCGGGCTCAAGAGTCTGATCTCGGTCTTCTCGCCACCACCGTAGCAGCAGCAGGCTTTGCCGCCCTTTCAAACACAGCCAATGCTCCAGCCTGGCGAGCTGAAGCATATCACTTGTACAGCAAGTCCATTCGTCTGCTACAAGAGGCTCTTCAAGACCCAGTGAGGAGGATCTCGGATGAAACGCTCGGGGCTGTCATTCTCATGGGAACATTCGAGGTGAGATCATGTGCGCGAGGCGACATTTGATCTGTGATGTGTTGTCCGCTAATAATGCTAGACCATTGCTTCCGCTGACATCAGCTCGATGAAGTCATTCAGCCATCATGCCATCGCAGCGGCCAAGTGCATCGAGATGCGCGGACCAAGTCAATTTAACAGTGTCAACGCTGTGAAACTTTTTATGCATATGCGACGCATCATGGCAAGTCACCCTCGTTGAAATTTCCGTTTATTGCCTTAAATGCTGACCCTCAGGGCGAAACAACCAGATCATGACATGCCACCAACTCCAGGAGCCTTTCCCATACGAACTATCGAGATGGTCCCAGTGGATTGCGCACGCGCAAATAGACGAGCTACTCCCGGTCAATCAATTCTCGGAGATCAACGGCATCCTCGCCGGCGTCCGCGCGGACCTCAAATACCAGTCCGTCACAGACCCTGCCATCGTGTGCTCACGGCTTCTCCCTATCGATAGAATGATGGAAGAATGGGCACGGACTCTCCCAGAAAGCTGGACATACAAGTCGCGTCGAGCCATCGGGCCCAATGGTGTGCCTTCGAGTAGGTATGACATGCAGAGTGACATTTACTCAGACCCGTGGATAGCGTGCGTCTGGAACTGCTACCGTAACGCGAGACTCCTGATCCATGAGTCCATCATCGCAGCTACTGTAAGACATGGGACTGTGGAACAGAAGGCCAGTTTACAAAGCTCGGCCAAAGTGCTGGCCGCCATGGCAGATGGTATTTGCCATAGTGTTGCGTATCATCTCGGGGATCAGCGAGCCGACAGCGAGGCTAAAGGCACCGACAGTATCGCCTCTGTAGAAGGCAGCAATTCTTGTCCTGGAGGGTTTCTTCTAGTTTGGCCCCTGTTCTTCGCCGGCATGCTAAGAACGTCGCCTCCGGAGCAACGGGAATGGGTGGCGAAGACGATGCACCGAATAGGTGTCCAATCAGGCTTGCAGTTGGCCATGTCGATGGCCAAACTGCTTAGGGACAAGGCTCTCTCGTTTTCACACAATGACACGTTCCTCCTAGGGGAGTGGCACCCGAATTAGACAGCTGGCACTCGGCTCCAGACTTCATTGACGGCGGATGTGCCGCGACAGTTAGACCCTGTAGACTTAGAAAAACCCAGCAGTTGCCACCACTTGATCCTTCATCACAAGAGGGATGATATTCTCAGGAGTGGCATGGTCCTTCTTGTCTCCTCCATTTGCGCAGCTCGCTTGTGGGGGTTGTAACACCCTAAGATCCATCTAAGACCACAACATCATGAGTACGCCACTTTTTGGCCAGACAGGGTTGATCCATCACGATCCACTTCCATGGGGTTGCCTCATCCTCATTGGCCTTGTCGCATGGCTAACCCAAACAGGGTGCCAGTGGATGCTCAGTGCACTCGGGAATCTACCGGATGACTGGGTTGAATGCCTGCACTTTCAGCCCTGTTGGTAATCTTTAAATTCAGGAAACTGGGAAGCCATTGGTAACAATACTCGCCGCGTCCAGGTGCACCTCGTGTATTTTTCTCATAGTGCTACAGGGTCATCCCTTGCATGATGAGATATGCCAGTGGGGCCTAGAGCTGATGTTTTGAACAAGGGGTGCGGCAGTATCTAGGTTGGATGGCCGAGCAAATCCTGTTGACTGTGGAAAGATGGCTGTCTGACAAAAAATATATTAGTGGTCTTGACTGAGCGAAGGTTAATTACAGGAGTATCTACAAGGCGAGCAAAGATATCAAAGTTTCGAGTTATCACATGGCAGGTTTCCGAAGCTACATGACGCGCCGCCGCTGCAATGCAGACATGACTTGCCCTTTTGCCAATGTTTGAATGAACGATGCCCGAGTAGTTAGTCTAGAGGCATGATGTATGTACGGAGCTATCCCTAGGATCGCCGGTCATGCACAAAAAGATTCAGGGTTTTGTGGACACAACGCGTGCAACCACAGGTAATCAGAGGAATCCAGGGCCAGGGCTAGGGGCAGCGGTGAGCGGAGTCGGGAAGGATACCTTTCGAGAAAGTTCCGATAGCACGCTCCCTTATTTCTGTACGCGAGAATCTCCATATCATTGGTCACCTCGCAACAGCTACCATTCTTGCGACTGGTCTAATTGAAGCTATCCGTGCTCGGAGCCAACACAATTGGCGCGACATAACTAGACGCTAAAGGTGCTGGTCTTTCCAATCTTATTCTAAGATCTGCGGCTCGTTCCCCAGTACAGACTTTACTAAAAGGGCAATAGCGCTTACTTTGACCATGCCATGGGATCGCCAAGGCGCTGGCCGTGCCAATGCGCATTAAGCGGCGTCCTATCAGCCGGCCTGGACGTTGTGACTTCGATCCAACAGCCTCAGTCACTACAAGGATGATTTTGGGATTCTGTTGCCTGCTTAAACCTTGAAGATCAGCGAAATGGTGCCAATAACTAGTTTCATACATGGTTTCGAGAGGGGAAATCTCATGTTAGCTCGAGTCGTACACGAATGCGAGCACCGCCTTCCAGGTCAGTCGCGTGGACGTATCAAAAGTCGTGTCTATAAACATATAAATACTTCCTAGAATTGCAACTTTGGCTCGTCTTCAGTCAACAGACGTAGCCCTCATATCACCATTTCACCCCACTCTATACCGCCCCAGACAGCTTGTTCGACATTCCTACATCTTCGCAATTCCTGGGCACTCTCAGCAGCCAGATATACTACAGTCATTTCATACTCATAATCATGGGCTCAGAAAAGATGGCGGGCATGGAGGACTTTGTCATTTTTGGACCCCGCGCCAACTGTACTTTGGAGGTAAGCAAGATCAGGAAAGGCACCACACCCTGGGATATGAACTGCAAATCAGAGCTTCTTTGCACAAGATTTTGTTTGGCCGAGATGTCCCAGAGTTGTTATTTCACCTAGCTTGGTGAACATCCGGTTGCTGATAATGATGCTATCAGCTATGTCCCATTGAAATGAGCGTGTATGGCTACCGACCTTCTCTGCCAGTCAACATTATGTTTGTGGCCCTTTTCACGGCTGCAACCATCTTGCATACCTACCTCGGCCTACGATGGAAAACCCCGTGGTTCATGTGGTGTATGATCCTAAGCTGCACGCACGAGGTGGCTGGCTATGTCGCGCGCATTCTCCTTTACATGGATCCTTGGAGCTTTGGTGCCTTCATTACCCAAATCAGTGAGTGGCTCATATGGCCTAGCCAGCCTTGCAACGTTCTGACATGGTATAGTTCTTATTACCCAAGCTCCAGTGTTCTACTGCGCCGCGATCTATGTTACACTTGGTCAAAGGTAAATAATCATGTATTTGCACCGATACAACAGGGAGTGCTAACTAATCATTAGCATTGACCATTATGGCCCAAGCCTTGCTCGCTTTCCCACAAAATTCTTTGCTTGGGTATTTGTTCCGATGGATATTGTCTCCTTGATTTTGCAAGGCACCGGTGGGGGTCTTTCGGCGTCCTCGTCTGGTGCGAGCCAGGTTGGCGTCGACGTAGCAATGGCAGGACTGATCTTGCAGGTCATCATGCTTGTCGCGTTCAGCGCACTTTTCGCAGATTACATGATCCGATACCTGCGCTCCAGTAGGACCAAGAATCTTGGAGGGAGGGATAAAGTATTCTTCGTCTTCCTCGCCATCGCAGTGCTAGCCACGCTGGCCCGCTGCATCTTCCGCGCCGACGAACTCAAGGAAGGTTATCAGGGAGAGCTGATCAAGCACGAAGACCTCTTCATTGGACTTGAAGGAGTGTAAGCTATGATCCTTGACATTGGCAGTTTGTTTTTGCCTTCTTTAAACTAACGTATCGCCGCACAACAAGGCTCATCGTCGTCGCTGTATTTTGTCTCTTCATCGCGCACCCTGGGTTTGTTTTCAAGCGAGCGGTTCAAACATATGACCCTGTTGCCGTCGTTTCCGAAGCGAGGGATGAGACTACTCCCAAGTATAAGATGTACGGCTTTACCAATGAGTGAGCGTCTTTGCCAGAGCTACGGAGAAATAGTCGTCTTGGTGGAAGGATTGTTGGCATCTGATTTGCATAGGAGTTGTTCGAAGAATTGATTAAGTGAAGACACAGTCACTTTCTTGAAAGTTTAGCATAGATTATTAAATGACCTAGGGGTTCGAAGTAAGCTCCATATGTTCTGCTTCATTTTCTGTACCGGATATCACAAACGCCATACTCATATCTTGGCACTTGGAATTGAAGGAAAGGAGGTCGTCGCATCTGCACAACTCGATGTGGGAAAACTGCGAAGCGGCGTGTCCATGTGTGATGGTCGTGGCTATCATACTCTTATGCGCTACAACTGATCACATTATAGGGTCAAGACGCACACCGTCGATATGGAACGACCACATTGAAGTCCCAAAAATCAAGTTCTGTTGCTTCCCTCCTGCACGCAATGTGTTCATTCGTTCCTATATCGCGTGTATCACGTATCAGTATTCTCGGGCAATCTCTTTTGTCGGCGGTATTTGCCGTCACGAAGTCGTGCCAGTCGACGTCCACACACCTCACGACCAGAGTGTTCTCATGTGGCCGAAAGTGCTCTGGCCACGTTGTCAATGAGATGGATACTCGTGTCGCGTCCAAACTGCAGCTGCTTCCGTTTTCCTTGGATAATCAACCATTAAAGAAGATGCATATTCATTCAATTCTACATCTGCAAACTCCTTCGACTATTGACTAGAGTCGGGGTCGGGAGCGGCAGAACCACGAGTAAGTCGAGGCTCCATTGATAGCAGAATTCCATCACAGGGTAGCGACGTGCTCGCCCTGTGTCCCACATCCTAGGTCAACATCATCGGGAGTCCCTAAGCCTAAGTTATGATATAGGAGAATGCCACCGAAGAGCAACAGCCACAACCCGACACTTGGCCGGTTATCCACAGATCCTTCAAAAAGGGAACTGCCAATGCAAATTGGACAGCCTCCGCCCTCGTCTTGGCCCGTGGGAATATCCTTGCCGACGATCCTTCTCTTCTTTGTCCACGCATTGAAGAGTCTGACATCCAGCTCCCGCATGTTCTCTGGCATTTCCTTCCCACCGGCCGGATGAGCCAGGATATTCGACCATCCTGCCACCTCCCAGTACCCGTCAATCCATCGGGTGGTCCCAGCACCTCCACTGGCGTACCCATTCACCACCCCCGGTACCCTGCCACGAATTTGGGAACCTAGTAGAACTTTTCCTAGGAAAAATTCTTGCGTTACCGGAGGTAGATGGTCTGTTCTTTCTTTGGTCCATGACATTGCCCGGCTGATAAATTCATTTGATACACTTGGGCGCGATTCTCTCAATACGCCCAGAATGGCACCGATAAGAGAGACTTCCACAACCCTTTCATTGCGATCTCCTCGTCCGCGCCATTGCGAAATATGGTTTGAGATCCAATTTCCACATCTGGATAAGACCTCCTCAGCCTCGAAATCGGCAACATCATCGACAAATTGCACCATCTCATCCCTCACATGAATCAGTCTAGATTTAAGTCTGGGAGTGTGATCCCAAAGCAGCAAGCCACGCATTCTACCTAGATGGACCGGGTCAACAGGTGAGTTCTTCCAGGAATTGACGTGGTTTGCGCCTCGGCACAGGATGTCGATCATCTCATTCGGCCAACTGTGTATCTGGCCGAAACGACGGATAGAGATTTCGCTGGGGGCTCTTCCACGAATTTCGGCACTCCACCACTTATGAGGATGAGCACCCCTATACTTCAGCCACAATACGCCCGCGAGGTGGTGAGCCCCGGTCACTGCGTGGATACGCTCCAGGGCAGTATCGTTTCCTGGATCTGCTCCCGCGACATCAACCGCAATGAACAAGGATACGTAGGCCCACATGGCAGCACCCTTGCACCACGACTCTCCGAGGTTGGGAAGTTCCCAGTCATCCACACCACCAGAGAGTCGGACCCATTTGAACGCCTGGTGCACAGTGGCCGCGCAAAATTCACCCAACTCGCCGATCCACTCGGCGCCACTCGCAGTCCTGCATAACCCTCGAAAAGCCCCGTGCAGGTATGCGGCATGAAGTATTGCAATGGTGTGATAGTCCTCAGTGTCGCCAAGAATATTCAACGGCGGCACACCACCTGCCAAGCATTGCGACTCAAAGTCGATGAAATCCAGTATGCCGTCCACCCAGGACTTTTTGCTGCCCTTGATTGTACTGCGTAGAAGCAGGAGTTTTGCAGCTTTCTCCGTTGGACTCGAACATCGATCTATATCCCTGCATTTGTTGTACACGTCAACCATGAATGTATCCTTGTCATCTCCGTACAGCCAGTCAGCCCAAATATACCCGTAGGTTTTGGACGACTTGGACGAATTGAGAGGAAGCGAGCCCTCAAGTGGCTGGGACGTATTTGACGGTGCGTCCAAGTGAGAATCGGCAGTCATGGCGTGGGTTCTTCAACACTGCTTAACAGGTCAAAAACATGTAGATTAGTGGGTAATGGTCGATTTTGATTTCCACCTTTCGATGGATATTTGTTCTGGTGCCACTAGTTGCTTCGTTGAGTCTGTGAGGGGGGTTGAGGTGCTACTTATGGAAGATTGGAGTCGGCGGCATTAGGGGGGAGGGAAGCGTCAAGAAGTGTATGCCCTCTGCATGTCTGGTCCGCTGTGTAGATTCCCGTAGACACTGACGTACACAAAGGTAGGGCAAACAACCATGTGGGCTTGGCAAACTCCTCCAAGCTTTGCTTATACTAGGCCACGATCCTCATGAAGCTTTGGCAAGTACCTTCAACTGAATGCAAATATGGTATGGTTGCATTGCATCAGGTATCCTTGGACGTCGATTCCAGGAATATCTGAGGCGATAATGCATGGAATCACCAATGATCTGACGATTGGCCAGCCATTTCTTGAATCAGCCCTGACTAATTTGTCGGTGTTCCCCTTTCAGTTTCGCCCACAGCTCTATGTTGTACAATTCATTACCTGGAAAGAAATATGTTGGAATCGCTGGCCACCACTAGAGGCAGCGGTTTTTCCCAATTTGAATGCAAATAAATCAAACCAGGTATCAAGGCCACAGACAGCACATTAGTAACCGTAGACGAAAAGCACCAAGAACGCTAAGTGTGATGACTCCGATTTGTTCACAAGAGGTAAGCAATCTCGAGTACCTGAACCTTGGGCTTCCGCGACACATGACATGCTTCCGCACTTCTCGGGAACATCCGTAAAAAGCAAAGCCACATCACATGTCAACTCTGTGAGATTATGATCTCATCCGCATTCTTTCAGCTGCCTACTGGATTCGCATCAAGCACCGATTGTGGAACTCCCGGAAGACGGACCCTGCAGCCACTGGCCCGGCTCACCCACCCTCCCAAGGCTTTCGGGAAGTGGCCAGCTTGAAGTTCAAGTTGTTTCCCTATCGAGCGACCCTCATCCGACACTAATGCAGAATGAACCAATGGCACTGGGTCACTACTCAAACATTTGGCGGATCATGATAAGCTTCCGGTAGTACTACAAAGAGCAACCCGTAACCCATTTCTATGCAGGTGTGTATGACAAGCAGCAAAAAGCGGATGCCGGTATTGACCATCAGGTCGTGTCTTGCCTGCCGAAAGGAATGGACAGAAGGGAAGCCTATACCGTTGCGGAACGGGCCTCATCGATTCCCATTTGCAGCCGAGTTGTCTCAGCCGAAAGCATCGTTGCTACACGTCAAAATGTAGCGTCGTCCTGGTTCCGATATACCCCGCCAGTGATGCATGAAGACAGGGAGGCGCAACCTGATTGTTGGCACCTGTCGGCTGTGAGACATTGTGTATTATCAAGTTAATGAATGCAAATGACAAGGCCAATTGAAGGCTATGAAAAGTGCTAGACTTGGATAAGATATATAACACATTCTTATTATAGGAACGAATGTAGGTGCGAATGCTCACTCCCCCAAAATATTTCTTCATGCCTCTCTCAGCACTTGTTCCCAGTTTCTAGTAACCTCCTTCAAGGTGCTTGACAGTGAAATATTCTATGATGCTGACCATGGAAGGTGTCTATCGCAACCAAGTTATCGGTACTGCTCTCAGCGTGGTATGTTTGACAAAATGAGATGGTGTCGTAACTTTCTGACAACGTTGCAGATTTTTATTGTATTTGCCTGGCGCTTATTCTATAATCTATTTCTCCATCCGCTTCGCACTTACCCTGGTCCCGTTTCCCACAGGATATCCAGGTTTCCCGTGGTTGTACAACTGTGGCGAGGCAAGCTCGTCTATCACTTAGAGGATTTGCATGCAAGGTATGGGACGGTGGTAAGGACGGCCCCGGATGAGCTATCCTTCCTTGATCCAAGGGCGTGGAAGGACATCTATGGGCGTCGCGACGACTTGGTATCCGGTCTTCCGGAGCTGCCTAAATGGCAGCGATTCTACAAGGTCCATGATACCAAGGGTCAGACTACTATCTTCAACGCTGATCATCAGTTGCACACTCTACTTCGCCGGCAACTTGCACATGGGTTCTCTGAAAGGAGCATGCAAGAGCAAGAAGGTACGATTGGTGGTTACGTTGACTTGCTAATGCAAAGGCTGCGTGAGAACAGTGACGAAGGGATTGATCTAACGACGTGGTATGTCTGGGCCACATTTGACATCATCGGCGATATGGCTCTGGGCAGTTCATTCAGCTGCATGGAGAAGCAGGACTGGCACCCTTGGGTATGGCAATTTATTAGTTCGCCTAGAGAGTTCACATTTCTCTCGGGGTTACGTATGCTTCGACTCGATTTACTCGTGACGATGGCTTTAAGTTTTGCAATGCCATCGCGCAAGAAGATCTTGTCCTTGACCAAGGAGACGCTCAAAAGGCGACTTGAGCGAACAGACCATCGCTCAGACCTGGTCGCGGGTATGCTAAGGAACTCGGAGACACAAGTACGAGTATTCCACGATTTATGCTAAGTGTCAAACTACCATCAAAGACAGAGTTACTGACGGCAATGTTGTCATACAGGAATTAGACTTCAATGTAATACACGGCACTGCAAGATCGTTAATCTTCGCCGGGTCCGAAACCACAGCCACACTGCTTTCAGGTGTAACATTCCTCCTCCTGACGAATCCTCAGGCGCTTGACAGAGTTAAGAAGGAAGTGCGGTCGACCTTCAGGTCTGAAAAAGAAATTACCCTTCTGTCTGTCAGCAATCTGCCTTACATGCTTGCCTGCCTTAAGGAGGCTCTAAGGCTGTACCCGCCTGTCCCGTCTGGACTGCCTCGATACACTCCACAAGGAGGGGCAGTAATTGCGGGACGTGCTGTTCCGGAGAATGTTAGTTTGCAGCCTGCTAACAAGGAAGCATACGCTAATCTTGTTATCTCGCGTAGACGATTGTCTACGTCCCTCACGTTGCAATGTATCGCTCGCCGATGTACTGGACTCAGCCAGACAAGTACCGACCGGAGCGGTTTCTCGGGAATCACGAGTTCTTGAGTGACCGCCTTGATGTACTGCAGCCTTTCTCTTTGGGCCCTAGAAATTGCCTAGGAATGAAGTAAGTGATTCCTTGACTTTACGCGATAGGGTTTGCCTGTATCTAACCATGTTCGATTGGTAGTTTGGCGTACGCCGAAATGAGGCTGATTCTTGCCCGTATCCTCTACTCCTTTGATCTGGAACTATCTTCAGTGAGCGCGGGCTGGCTAGACCGCCAAGAGGCTTATTTATTGTGGCGGAAGCCTGCTCTGAATGTCAAGTTAACGCCAGCTTAACCGGCATAAATTATCAAGTAGGATGGAGTTGTATTGAAAGTCGATACAGATTTGGTAACATCTAAGCCGGATTTTGGGATTACTATATTCAGAGATCTAGGGAAGGAGAGACCTCTTAGTTTAACTTGAGACAAACTCAATGCTAAAGGCTCAATGTAGATCCAAAAACATTGCCCCTTGAAGATAAGGTATCTTCGAATCTACCCTAATCAGAACCACAAAATAATCCCTCCAAGGAAAAATTCGGAAATATACAACTTTTGTATTCCATAGTTTACTTCTACATTGGGTGATGAACGGAGATTTTGGCTGCGCTGAGATAGGGGGCGACGAGCAGATTCCTATACAGCCGTTTGAAGAGTATTGTTGCAACAATTTAGTTCTACGTCATTAACAGCAGATGACTCCTTGAACGAACTCGGTATTTATTGACTTTGGCGGTGCTGCTCGTATTGCTGCAACTGCAGCTGTAGCCTCAGTGCGTAATACTTTCTCGAACAAAGTCTCAACCCAGATCTTTCATAAATTTCCGATGTTTTCTTTTCTCCAATCTGGCGTCAAATCTATGCCAGCCAACGCATCAACTGATCGCCGCCCTTCCAAGTAAGATTGATATCCGCTGCTGTCTCTCACCCAAGCAAGACAACTTCGACAGAATTCCGTTCAATGATCCGAGCCAACGTTTCTTCAGGGGTCGCATTGACTACTTTGAAACACAAGTCCGTAGCGCCTACTCGATAGCACAACATCTCGCCGCGATCTATGATAAGAGCTTCCAGATGTAAGGCGTTAGGATCAGAAACATCCACTCCAACAACGACAAATTCTAACTCATCACCTTCATTGTCTCTCCAGGCCTTGTTGACGTAGACTATGGATCTGAAAGGATCGTCAAGTTCACTTTCACCCTCATGCAGACCTTGGTTGCTGTTCTCCAAATTGTGAACGTAAACGCCGAATCCATCGAAGACTTGTAGCGGGTGATAAGTGATACTCAATCGAATGACGAGGGTTTTCAGGATCAAAATAGCTTCCAATGGAAGGCGAAGCCCTGTGATCACATCCTGCGTCTGCTGAATTTCCATTTCCGAGAGTTCAAAGTTGAAGCTCTGTGATGTGACCAGCTCGTCTTCGTTATCCAAGTCATGTACAGGGAGAACAAGTTTCAATGTCGCAAACTTCTCGAAATCTTGACCAACGTAGATGGTGGGCTTTACAGTTAACTGCCTTTGGCTGAAGCGGAAAGTGGCCCCGGGCGAATGAAGCCATCCAGACCAGGTCCAACTTGGGGAGCCATCTCGCCGCCCTCGATGGGACCCCAATTTGTGGCGGCCTTCCAACCTCATACTGCGTGTCGGACATTCATCCAGATTGTGATGTTTCCAAGTCAGCGCCGAGTGAATACCACCCAGAGGCATGCCATAGCTGAACTGGCCATACTTCTCCGTCATTACATTTAAAATCCCATGAAATGCTTTAAGGACATCATTGGGATCAGTCAAACTTCTACCACAGAAGTCGGAGATCGTTTCGTAGATGACTTTTAGGTCCGAAGAATCTTTCATTTTTTCCCCTAGGAAGCCAACAGGCTCAAAGACACCCGATCCAGTGACATCCTTGAGTCCGTCATCTCGTTGCACGCCTCCGGGGCAAATTAAAGCACAGAGCGATTTGGTAAAGATGAGTAGTCTCCTCGATAGGATCCCTTCTTGGTATGTCCAAGCACGTGTTGACCAGACGGTTGAGTTAACGAGCTGTTGGACGGAAGTTGTGTTAAAGCAAGAGTAAGTGAGCTCAGTTGAATCGTCTTTGACAGAAAAGTGGGCGAAGCACCGGGGAGGCAGGCGTTCAGAGCTAACTCCTGAAATTCCTTGACTTGGGTTTTCACTGTCGGCTGCAACGATTGTAAACGTCGCGTTTGCGTAGATCGAATCCATGTGTGAAACATGGTGCTGGAGCAACTCGGAAGGCGAGTCCTGTTGGATGCATAACGCGTCCACCTGATGGGGAATCAATGTCAGTTCTGCGTTTAGCGACGAAGACTTGAGTAATTTCAGAGTACACACCCAAAGATAACGAATACCAGTGCGACGGCATACAACCATGGCATCTCTGGCTGTTTGGGAACATGACCCTGGTCCATCCAGAGAGCCAGTCTGTCGCAATTGCGTGATGTTTGTACTGTTGAGCATTGGTTGTGTCACTCGCCCCCAAACATAGCTCAAAGCCGCATAGTTGTTGTCTGTAGCATCAGAAAACCGCACCAGGCAACGGTCATCAACATCAATAAGCCAGATATTGATGCTCCGAAGGGCCCTGACTTGGGTTTCTGACGGTTGATGATTCGACTCCACTTCACATAGCGAAAGCCACTGCCGAACTTTGTTCCATGGTGTAAATGGCCCGTCATTCAGCAATTGCTGCGTCGCGTCAATGATGCGATACTGGGTTCCCAGCATAATGATACCGGAACAAGTGAATTCGAATATGCCCCGATATCTGATACCTTCCGCTGATTCCCATGGTTCCCAACACTCCCGGATCATCTGGCATAGTCCACATTCGTCATCAAGACCCTGCCCGTCTAAACCTGATACAACCTCCACAACGACGTCATCACCACCGTTGTCGGGGTCTTTGTGACGCTGACCACGGCACATGGTCCAATGGCAGTGCTCGCAGATGTTGGGCACGTTTTTGTCTCCTTTTTCTTTGATGCAGCAAGAGAGGCATTGAGAAGTCCATGGCTTGTTATTGGATGGACGAAGTAACCCTGAATTGCAGGTTGAGATCTGATCTAAGGTAAGCATGATAGGCTGTCGTTGCTATAGAATGGGATTTTTATGTTTTTGGTTGTCGCCGAAAGCTGAGAAGAATTGCTAAAAGACCGTAATCCGCGAGCACAGCAATGTGTTGAATGTTGGAATTTGGATGTAATGTGTGGCACTTTTATAGACAGTACTAATTTGAATCACAGCGGCTTGATATTGCCTAAGGATTTGGGCTTTAAGCTGAAATCTCGCTTGACAGGGTGGGTCAGATGCAGCCAGCCGAGATTGTCAGCTTCAGGCTACTATTGTGCTTGATCGTAGCAAGATTGTTTTCATTTCTCTCAATTATACGTCACAACCTAAAAGCATATGAAGAGTACACTTCACGATAGGGATTTCCAACGTATAACCGAGGAGTTTAATGATGGCCACACCATTCGCCTCATCGCTCCCACCCGATTTGATCAGCAGAGAAGCCCGCCAGGTGCAGACGCGGGTGCTGCTGCTTGGTCTCACCAAAGCGGTTCAGCACAAATGCACAGGCATTGTTGCCTGAAAACCATCCCATGGCGCACATTCAAGAATCATGCACTGAGACGCAGGTAGCCGCCATCTTCTAATATGTGGCGGATGTTGATTGGTTGCTTGTGAATGGAATGTTGTGTCGTGTAACTGTATCGCCGGCAGAAAAGTGGACAAGAATCGAATCTCCCATTGCGCACAGGAACAACCCTTCGTAAATTAAAAGTCCCCGACCTTAGGCGGCCTCACCGATGCGACAAATCGGTACCGAGACAAGGAAGTAGAGAAACCCATTATCATGTTACACTACCTGTACCGGCCACATCGGAAAGTTTCCTCCGCAAGTTTGTGTGGTCCGTCATCATGGCCGAGGTAGGTCGCACAGCCCTGTTTCGCGGAATGTCTTGCAACTATTGCCCAATTTGACATTCTTTCCACGTGAAAGACCTCTCTCGATATGAACTTTGGCAATGTCCAAGACCTCACGAATAGAAGCAATCAATCGGCTGATGATGTGACATTGTGTGCTAAATTCACTGGCTTTTCTAAATCATATGGTTGAGAACCAGATCCCAAACAAGGAACAGCAAGCTAAGCATACTACGCTCAATCTCAAATTCAAGCCACTGCTGTCCGGGCTAGAATTTCCGTTGCCTTCTTCATCTGAAGGATCCTTCGAGTCCGTTGAGTTGTCGAAAATGTTTCTCACTGGTTTGCCGCGACCTGTGCCATCGTCCTTCCAAGTGACAGTCTGTCCGCTTGACCTCGTGGTCCTGACGGTGAAGGGCACAGTGGCGAAGTACCAGTCGCCGGCGCCGTTGACAGTCGCTTCCCTGATGCCGCCATCGTCGCCGTACGTCAGGCTGTCGTACCCCGGGTACAGTTCGAACCAGCAAAGATTTCCCGTCGTCTCATTGGGTGCGAAGAAGTCGCCGTGGAACCAGATTGGGTTACTTCCAGGGTTGAAGCCGTTGCCGAAGCCATTGTCGAAGCCCTCGTAGAGCGGCATCTGCTCCCACGTGCCGTCTTCGGCGAGCTGGCCGGCGCGAGACGTAAAGGTGCTGTTGGAGGGATGAATGTGCTTGGACGTCGGCGTGTGGACACAGCGGTAGAGAAGAAAGGACATGAGCCGGCCCGGCGTCGTCCATCCTCCAAACATGTTATCGCCAGCGGAAAAGTTGAGGGCTGAGGTTGCCTCACCAGAGGTGTAGTCGGACAGGGGCCGATCCAGTGGCGGCGGGTAGCTGAACTGCGAATTGGCGCCACATGCTAGAGACAACAGAATCAGCGCCACGCAGGCACCCGAGAGTTGAGTGAGACGCATCACGATGTACGGCAGCGGATGCCAAGCGTGCCAAGCGTGCCAAGCGTGTCTCGGCGTCTTGTGTGCTCCCAACTTTTGCTACAAATGGAGAAAGGAGTAGTACCGCCTTGACATTTTTAGTACAATTTCAGGCACCTAATCTCATTTTTCCATCTTATGGTATGGGTCTCACTCCATGTTGTCAGGCTAGAACATCATTGGTGGAGCGCACTGCTGGTCCAAGCATCAGGGACGTAGTACGGTAGGTAACATTATCCGATGAGCACCTAGTCTAGTGTCCCGCATACTCGAACCATCAATGAAGTCCACGTGCGGCTGGCATACCGCTGCCTCCAATTTCTATCGACCGGCAACAGCCTCAAGAAGGATGTCTGCAGTCTACGTCAGCCCGGGACATTTCGGTCCGAGATCAGCTCGAAGACTATCAGTGCCGCTCTGCGACCCGAGATCCAGTACGCTTGTCGATACTGGGTCCACCATTGGAGGGAGAGCAAGCGCAAGATACGGGATGGCGGTGTCGTCGGCCGCTTCGTGACCGACCATCTCCTGCATTGGCTCGAGGCATTATGCATGTTAGGTCGCATCCGAGATAGTAGCGGTATGGTAGACGACCTGCTAAATCTCCTCCACGTAGGTGCTTTTGTTGTTCTCTCGTCAGCATCACAGAAACACACTGACCAGATATAACCGGAACACAGCATATCAGTAGCGGCATTCCTCGTGTTGCGCGCCGCCTCGTACTGAGCTATTGTTCTGTCATCGACATATCGCCTCTCCAGATCTATTGTTCGGCTATTCTGTTTTCACCAGAGGATAGCATCATCCGAAAGACGTATCGCGGCCAGTCTCCGACATGGCTTTCGCTTGTGCCACAAGTGGAGCAGGACCAGAATACGCATTCGAAGATGCCCGAGGGTCATAGTGATTGGGTGAGGTCTGTTGTCTTCTCACCCAACGGCCGGCTGCTCGCATCGGCATCACACGTTCTCACCGCCAAGCTCTGGGACCTATTTACAGGGCAGTGCCTACAAACGCGCGAGAGTAATAACGCCATGGTCAGCTCGGTCGCCTTCTCGACTGATAGCAGGCAACTTGCATCAGGGTTCTATGATAGCACTGTGAAGCTCTGGGACCCAGCTACGGGGCAGTGCCAACAAACGCTTAAGGGTTACAGCATCGCGATTAGGTCGGTTACCTTCTCCGCTGATAGTCAAAAGCTCGCATCAGGATCAGGAGATGGGACCATAAAGCTCTGGAGCTTAGCTACGGGGCAGTGCTTACAGACGCTTGGAAGCCGTAACATGGGGGCTCCGTTTTATTACCTTCTCGCCAGCTTGCATTACTATTCGGGGATGAGACTATCAGCTTTGGAACCCAGCTACGGCGGAATGCTTACGGACGCTCAAGGGCCACCATAATCGAGTTAGGCCGATTGCCTGCTCGCCCGATAGCCGGCAGCTTGTATCGGCATTTTACGATGGCACCGCCAAGCTTTGGGACCCGGCCACAGAGCAGTCCTTGCAGAAGATTGAAGCTACCACAAATCATCTGTCGTTCGATGCGAAGAGTAATCACCTTCACGTTGATATCTATTTAGGCAGAATGGTTCTCAATGGATCATCAGCTGATTGTTCCACAGCCGATCATGTTAGTCCCCGGGAGTCTTATGGTCAAGGCTTTGGTTTCAGTGTAGACCACATTTGGATCACATGGAACGGACATAAATTACTGTGGTTGCCGCCTGAGTATCGACCTATCCAGTTGGCAGTGTATGGGTCAACAATTGTACTAGGCTGTTCGACAGGACGGGTGTTGTTCTTTCAAGTAGAAGTAGGTTCATTTCCATGGTAAAGTTCGTCTTCGAAGGGCACATTGAGTTGCTTAACTTTCTCCCTGCTCCTCGCATTTTTTATGAACTTGCAACCTCATTTTCTTTCTACAGTAAAATAATCCTGAACAATGTGATTTGGGATAGCTGGATGGCTGCAAAGGTTCTATGAGAGGTAATCCGAAGAAGTCCCAAGAGGTTTTTTACAGCTCTGACAGAATCTCCTCGACCCAGATTGTTCTACCATGTCATCGTGAATGCCGCACAATGGCCTCACCACTCTCGCCTTCTGTGAGTTATCAAAGCAAGAATTGTAAGATCCCAACCCGGATTCGGACCTATTCTTTTATCGATTGATGGACAAAGAAAGAGCAGATTGTGATACAATGACATAATCTGGCCCCAGCGCTTCAACAAGCCGGATACAGCGCCCAGATCCTGGACATCAAAGAGGAATTGCTGAGCAGAGCCATGAACAACGCAGAATTGCTTAGATTCCGGTTAAACCTTTATGTAATGTAATAAGGCAGCAATCTCCATGCAAACCAATGGCGAGATGGCCGAGTGGTCTAAGGCGCTGTGTTCAGGTCAACATCCATTGTCGACATTCGCAGTCTAGTAATAGGCGAGGGTTCGAATCCCTCTCTCGTCAGAATTTTTGCTGCCTGCACCAAACTTATGTTCTTGGAGCATGCAAATCAACCCGCTGCGCTTTTTCTGTCCTTTTTTTTCCTTCTTGTATCAAATGTCTTTTCGTTTTATGCTCCTTATGTCTATCATGACACTGTCGTTCACCCTGTTTGTATCCCAAAATCGCCGCGCGATGTGCCCAGGTTGTCTGCCCTGTCCCTGCTAGGGTTCTACCAACCTGCAATAAATCAATCATAACATGAAGGGTTGTATTCCCGAGAGCACAAGTTGGACAGAATTCTTGTTTGGCCCTTTCTTTTCATCAATCATCGGGCGTGCCATAACGAAACATCTTCGCATTAACAAGCAGCATCAACCGTCTACACCCCCCTGCACACCCTGCTCCTTATTTTGCCTCAAGAACAAGAGTCCAGTCCTTATGGCCCTGTCCAGAAGGCAGCTGGAAGTGCCTGACCTTGCCGCAGCCGCACTGCTTGTAGTCGAACGGCGTGTAATCGCCGTTGATTGGGTTGTACCAGCTCGCCGTGACGTTGCAGCCCTTCAAGCTGCTGGTGTCGATGGAGATGGTTGAGTTAGGCGAGTAGACCATCAGCCACGAGCCCTCGCGGTCCCGCGTGGCGGCAATGCGAGCATCCGAGATGCCTGCAGAAGAAGTTCAAAGTAATCAGCTCGAGTCTCCTACGATCCGTCAATAACCTAACATACCTGGGTTTCCAACAACAATATCTTGAGCGGGAATTCTGTTGAAGTAGGTACGCTTCCCACGGTCCAAGATCGCCTTCTTGACATATTGTACCTGAGCTGCACCGGGGAGATCAATGGCCTCGTACCATGGAATCATCGGGCCGCCGCCTCCACTGGGGTATCTGTCCGACGTCATCAGCCAGACTGCGTTGGCGCCGTACGTCAAGCCGGCCATGCCTGTGAATGCCTGTATTGCCGAGTCAGCTTCATCTCAAGGTAAAGCCCAAGCAGCGGCCCTTACCGTCTGCCAATTGCCAATGCGGACATCGCTGGCGTTCCAGACCGGCAGGTTGCTCCTTGCATTGTTGTAGCGCCACTCGTAATGGGGCTCGTTCTCGAGAGCAGGCCTCTTCTTGCCTTCAGTCGTCTCGCCGACGGAATACATCAGCTCCGCCGGCTCCCACCCGCGACGGCAGGACCACCACGGGATCGATGGGTTAGGAGGATAGTCCGAATGCCCGGACTGAGACGTGTCGAATGTCAGCCAATCGCGGTCGCCGAAGAACGAGCTGGACAGTGCAAGCGGTCCGCCCTCCATCCACTGGTTCTGCGGGTGCATCGTCAACATCGGCTCGTAGCGGAGTCCATTCTTCAAAGGCTTTCCCCACTTGTCGCCGAGGGCCTCGCGCTCGCCCGCAATGATGCCTTCAGCGAACGCGTCGTACACGGACGAGAAGTCGAGGACCTCGTGGTCCCTCTTGGCACTCAGGAGACCTCCGTAGGCGTAGTCGTTGCGGACAGCCGTCTTGTTCTTCCAGATTGGGTTCGTGTCACCGAACAACACTTTTGGCACGTACGGGTACCGCTTCCCTACGTACTCTCCAAATGACCTTGCGGCCTCGTCGTTGAAGAAGCCAGGGGCGCCCGCGTCGTCGTGGACGTATTTGCCCCATGCCGGATGCAACACCACGCGGATCCCGTACGTCTCCCACGCGTGCTCCATGACGATGTCGACAAAGTCCCAGTGCGCATCGTTGGGCTTGAATGGGTCGCTATCGATCCATGATGTGTGGCCCAGGGCGTCGGGCTCGTTGACATTGTCCGGGTGCGCACCGATGGCTTGCACCACGTTGAACCCCTTTTTAGCACGATCGGCGAGATATCTGTCGGCTTCATCAAAAGTGAGGCGGTTCAAGAGGAACCATGCAGTGTCGGCCTGCCAGAAAAAAGGCTCCCTGTCCAACGTCTGGAAGTAGTGGCCGTCGTTCGAAGCGTAAAGAGCGAACTCTGGGGGAGGAGTCCATGCGGCAACGCCGGCGGAAAGCGCCACAAGGCTGATAGCAGCAGCCCGCAATTGTGCCATTGGATAGCACGTTTTCTATCTAATGCAGAATCACGTCGAATTCAAGTTTGAGAGTAGTTCGAGCCTCTGCCTCGGCCCTTCTCGTCTTTCTGGTTTGGCATTTGCCATTTATACATTACAACGACAACGATTGTCTCTCCGCATCAACGTTACCGCGCGACTCAGCGGCTTGTGCACATATACATGATTTGATTGCAGGACAGAGTTCAACCGGCAGCCCGGCAAGTCGGCCGGTGCAGAGTGGTTCCCAATACCACTTACGACTGGTGGAGAAATGCAAGGCCCATGAGCAGTAGGGTTTTATATCTTTGCCCGAAGCCCCACTAAGTCGAAGCAAGTTGCTTATGGTTGACGAGTCCAGAAGAGCCGTTCGCAGACAAGGGGTGCAGAATTCCTCACATCCCCCGCACCCGCTGACCCCAACCCTGCGATGATCCTAAAAACGCGGAGAATTTCTAGAAAGGGCAGTTCTTAGCGCTGGATCGTCGTCTGACGTCTTCCTCCAATCCTTGGAGTGTCTGCACGCCACGCAAGCCCATGGCAGGAACCGAGATTGGCGAGATAGGGAGGTTCAAGCACTAGCTTCATGGGGCTCGGCAGTTGGAGGAATTCAGTTAATCCAGCATGTCTATGACATATGACTCTCTTGGCGTATACTTGATTCAGCTACGTAGAAGTCCTAGCAGGGGCACACGCAGAGAGGTAGCGTGCTTTACACCCGTCAAAGAGGCGGCGACGATGCAGAACGGAGATACTTACTGCCTCAAGTTGTGGTCCCCCAAGTTCCACCGCTGCAGCTCGGATTTCAGATGGTCCCGAGGCTGACGGCGTTGAGTGTGGAAGCACACATTCGACGGCGAAATAGATGCGGGCACAAAGAGATGGTCTCCTAGCTCTCAACTGGCAACTGGCACAGTTTTAAGACCATGAAGAGTGCCAGGCTAAGTGCGAATAAGGCCATTAAATGTACCATCCATGAACGGCAGCATACAGCTTTATTTGATGATTTCGAACCCCACAATCATATCTTTCTCTGAGTCTTCATTGCGATGGTTCTCTTTTTTGCCTACAATATCCAAAGTTTGTGATTTTGATCAACGCCTGAAAAGTTCGAAGGTCACTTTTCTCCACCACAACATTAGTACGCATCTTACAATCGGACCATTGAAGAAACTACGCGCCCACACTGAAGCTGCCTTAAACTTGAATCAATTTCAAAAGTGCAAACTTGTGAAGCATCTGACTGATGTGTTGGTGTTGGCCGCTCAGAATACTTACCAGTTCGGCTACCCTAGAGCATTGCGTTGCGGAGCTGTAATGAGTCTGACAGCCAAAACATAATCGCAAGAAAAATAAAAGGAAGAACGCTCAAAATCAATTGGATTCTCTTCAATTACAATTATTGCTTTAGCTTTACTGATTTTCTGAGAGAGAGATCTCGTAGGGCATGTTCGGGAGTCTTGGACGTCGATGCCTTGACCCACACTACACCACGAAGTGAACTAATTGGAATACTAAGACAAAACAAAATGACAGGAATGTCCACTCGCCAAAAAGAAACACCATTGCGTGATCTGGGAATCGAACCCAGGGCTCCCCGACGCTGCTCGGATGGCAACGGAGAATTTTACCACTAAACCAATCACGCTTCGTTGCGGAACCTTGAGGAAATACAGCTCAAGAGGAGTGACAACATCACGGCCAACATCACGGCCGACGAGCCTTCCGGATTGCTTTTTCTCGACGATGTTCTCTGACTTAAATTAGAGGAACTTGATTGAGAGGGAAAACCAGCAAGCGTTCTGGGTCGGCATCAGTAATTAAACGTAGCATTTACGCCAACGAGGGTCACCCAGCGAAGGTGGTGGCGATATCACACGCAGGATGATGAGGCTACTTTCCTGATTGCCTACTGCAGAGTCGTTTATTTCTCCTGCCTTCCCTGCCTTGGCCTTAAACTATACCATTATTCATCTTGTTTGAGAGGCTAATTAATCTCCATCGTTAACGTATAAAGGAATAAATGCCTAGCTTTGCATCGTCGCAGGCAGCAAAGCTCTGCCCAATCCTGGCCGTGCTCGAGAGACATTACCCAACGTAGCCAGCATGAACTACTGGTCCTTAGAAATGCAGCAGGGATCTAAGCGGCACTCGGCTCTTAGCCCCTTCCCTTGCCCACCTTTATCCGAGCTGCAATCCGAGCATCTCCCCGACATGACACCACCAGCAAGAAGCGGCGTTTGTCGGATGACAAAGTACGTAACGTTGCCACAAGCAGGCAGTGCTAGGCTCCTATCTGACAGGAGGAAGGAATGCAATAGTCTTCTGAGCTGATGCTATGCCAAAACCTGATGCCCTGAAGAAAGCGAGTGCACCCCACTTGTTCATCGAAATGAACCTCCACCATCTCCATGACCCTAGTCACGTCCAACCATACCAGGGTCTCGGTCACGTCTGCGCAATCGAACTCACGGCCCCGGTCGGCCATACTCGTGACCTGTGTCCCCGAAATGCTTGCTTAGGGCTCTTCGAGCTTCGCCACTAACCGGCTTACTCGGATCCTCTCAAATATCGCTTATCAAACGCTGACATCCTTCAGCTCAAGTACCCCACACCTCTACCGTCATGGAGCCTGCAAGGGGTTTGGATATGCAGCGTGCCGTTCAGCTGGTAAATTCGAGCCACACCCTTGTCTCCTTAGACTGACACCCAAGGGTCATTGTATAGTTGACGCCCTCCTCCGCCTCACTATGTGCACTCAATGCTTGGGTTGTTAGTGTGTTTTCTGGGACAAACCCTTGGTTTGCGCATCCAATTTGATATTGAACCAAGTCAGAACATCTTCACATATCTGTCCGTACCCATACCGAAACCATGTCCTGGCCAGAGGTTCCATTCAAACTAATCACCAAGACCCACGATGGCACAACAACGGCATGCAAGGAGACTCTTAGAGCAGCACAGCTGATGGCATTGACGCACAATACCATCTTCCGCGCCTTCAATGCCGCTTACACGCAAGCACCCAGCGTGCTACCAAGTAACAAGCGGGATGTCACGGATTTTATAAAGTTTACCGAGCTAACACTCGACTTTTTGGAGAGCCACCATGAAGCCGAAGAAAAGGTCTTCTTCCCGTTGATTGAGACAAAGGCAAATGAGCCGGGCCTGATGGTCGGAAATGTTGAGCAGCACAGAGACTTTGATCAGCCATTTGGTTCCCTTCGTGCGTACATCGCCGACGTGAGGGCAAGCAGAACCCAATTCGATGCTCAGGAGCTGAGGCGCCGCATCGATGCGTTGGCCATACCGCTCGAGACTCACCTGAGAGAAGAGATCCCAACCATCTTCTCCGCCGGAGCCAAGATGGGAACGGAGATGTCCACATGCTATAAAGCTCTTCATGACGAGGCTGAGCGGACAACAGACCCCTTCAGGTTTGTCAAATGCAAAACAAGTACAAGGCCGCTAGCTGACCCAATCCACTAGCTTTGGTCCATTCGTGCTTGGGTGCCAAGATCGTCACTTCAAACTTGACGGTGAAATAATACTGTTCCCAGAGCTCCCGTTCGCCCTGGTCCCATACTTGGTCGACTGGATCGTATCGAGGAAGCACTCTGGCGCCTGGAGATTCTGCCCCAGCACCTTTTACGGGGACGTCCGCGAGACTGAATTCTACAGTCTTTCCTCTGAGAAGCAGGACATATTCGCAGCAACTGCAGCGCAATAGGTGAAGCGGTATGGGACAAGACATGTCATGCAAGACGTCTCCGCGATTATGATTAAGCTTTTCTTGGCTGTTATCCTTCTTTGGATTTGTTGCAGGCTATATGGCGTGAGCTCGCTGTGGCCAGGCTCGGTATCTACGTAGCGTTGTATGACGGCGATGAATAGCAAGTGATTTTCGGGGATCATGGCCCATCTACGTAAAGGAAGCAAGCAAATTCATGTGAAGTTTATTTTTACTTGAAATCAAAGAAACTAGTCAAAATGAAACAACGATCAGTGCTTGGGAATCTCATAAATACAATTGACCTATCACTACGCGGCTTTGATCGCAGCTTGCTCAGGCCATTCCTTCAACGCCCAGTCGACCGCTCTCTTCACGGCCTCATGCACTGGAAGCAGTGGCTTGTAACCCAGTCTCTCCCTCGCCTTCTTGATGCTGTAGGTTCGCGTATATACCAAGAACTCGATTCGCTCTTTGATGAGCACCTTGGGTCGGAATCGTCCGAAGCTTGTGATCCACGTCCACCACTCGGCGCACTCCGACATGGCCAGCGCCACGGAGGACGGAATGATCCATACTTTGCTGATGGGCGTGCTGTCGCCGAGCTGCACCCAGAACATGCGGAAGAATGTCCAAGGTGGATATGGGCAATCATCGGTGATGTTGAAAGCCTCGCCCTCCACCTTGGGGGCATTGGGGTCTTCAATACCCGCGAGGAGCGCATGCGCGGCAAGAATGTGTGCAGATGCCACAGAGCCGACGTAGACAGAGTCCATGAGCGCTGTGTTGCTGCCCAACCACACGTTCTGTTGTTTCTCTCGGAGGACATTGAGGAGATTGCCAATCATTTGCTGATCTCCCTCGCCGTACATGGCGGTAGGACGGATGGTCGCAGTGCGCATCCCGTTCGGATCGTTTGCGCCGAGCACCAGCGCATCGCCGCGGGCTTTGCCAACGTGGTAAGGATCTCCGTTCTTCATGGTGGCGAGCGTAGGCCGAGTCTCATCAGCTTGGTCATAAGCGCCACCTGTGCCGGCAATGATGGGACCAGATGATGTGTAGACATAGGCCTTTGCTAGGCCTTGTTCTTTGCTGGCGGCGATGAGATTCTGGTTGCCGTTGACATTTACAGTCTCATATTCCGGGGCATGGACGTGGTCGATGTACGCTACGGGAGACGCAGTGTTAATGACAACATTGGGCTTTGCGAGGTCGAGGAAGCTCTTGACATCGGCGGCGGAGGTGATGTCGCCGGCTGTATAGTCCACGCCGTCGAATCTGTTCTTGGTAGGGTTGCGAGACATGACGAAGATGTGGCTGCATGTCTCGTCTTCGAGGAGCTGCTTCACAATGTGGTGGCCAAGGAAGCCAGCGCCTCCGACTACGGCCACACGGCCAAGGACTGTCTTGACGTTCTTCTCGGACATATCGACGGAGTAGTTGGGCTGACGGTGATTGAGGATAGAAAGGCGCGCTGGACGCTTAGGAGCATGTATAGAAGAAGAGCGGCACGCCATGAGCTGGTCCCTCAGGGTGTGAGTTTACAAAGACAGTTAAAACCACATCCCCTACTTCTAGGCCCCCCAAGGATATGAGGACGTTCTCTTCCGGAAGTGCTACAATGCATCAAGTTCATCACGGCCCCCACCATCGCGATCCCATGGCCCCTGCTCCGGTAATGGTATCGATCACTCAAGATGACTGGACTCGCCGGTCTGACGGCCCCGCAGGCGCAAGCTGAGGAGTTTCGATCTAGGCCATAATGACCGGGGGTTCCAGTCCACTTATCCGGTGCGGTGGTCAGCGTCAGGACCCGGGCTTGTAGGCGTGGCTTTTCGAACGGTCGCTAATGTAATTCAGCGAAGTTCATTGGCGCGACCCGAAGCTGCGGGATTTGACCCCCTGTGAGCGAGATCCGGGGGTGTATGCCATGTGGATTGTGCAGTAGCGGCAAAAGGCCCCCAATGGGGTTGAGCCCGGGCCAGGGGTGGGTAGGATCTGACATCGTCACTTACGAGGCCCGCTCCTTTAGTCTACATCAACTGGAGAACCGGCCTCTAGGCAGCCTTTAGGGCAGATAGTCTGATCCTGCGAGCCAGCAAGGTGGCCTATCACGTTCCTTGGGCCGTACGAAGAGTGGATGCCACGACACAGCCATCATGCTCATTTGAATCTTCTTTGGCCCAGAACCTTGTAGCTTGGCAACGCGTCACACCACGGAGACATCAGTATAACACATTCGACTTCTGGGTGGCTTATGGCGGAAATCTGCATCCCTAGAAGGGATATTCGACCGCATCTCGTTAGTCCACCTGACTCTCAGGTGAACCAGGATGCATTCAGCACTCGTCACATACCAGGCATACGGATCCTTCAGGTTCGAGGCTTGTGACTCAAAACAATCAAAGCCTCAGCAATCAAAGGGGATGTAGCCTCTCAGAATGAGTCTAGATCCGCGCCGGTATCCGTAAGAACGATAGCCCGCAGGACGGGCTCCATCCCGGTTCACGTCGTCACAGCGTCGTAATAATGCCGCGGCTAGGACATAGTTTGTGGTGGTTTGTTATGGCCTAGGTTTCCGCACTGGTGGGTCTCTCGTTTACCGAGAGCCCACGACTGAGATAGTATTAGAGCCATACTGCTGGCGAGTCTTCTCGTCCCATGTTCACTTCAGACATTAGCACCTCGCCCATCATGTCTCTACCTCTTGGGCTCTCCATGCCCGGACTGGCCACAATAGTATTCTCGTTGACCATTAGTACTGTCCTCTACGGCTTTTACTATGTGTGGTGGAGATTATATTCCTACCAGGGAATCCCGTCGCACCTAGCGTGGGCGGGTGTTGATGGCGGCTTCGGGTTCTTCTCTCGTGGAAGAGCATCGCTAAATAGCATTTTGGGTCTTCGCGACATTCTTTGGGATGGGTACACAAATGTGAGTACTTCAATCACGTACCGTTGGAGATATGTTACTGACACTTTGACCAGTATTCGTTGAAGGGGAAGCCTTTCATCTTGCCAAATGTCGTGACTGGACATGAAGTCATTCTGCCACCTGGCCAGATGAGCTGGGTTCTGGAGCAGCCAGACAGCGTGCTCAGTCAGTTTGAGACGAACAAACAGTTCTTGAGCGCTGAGCACACCATGCTTCATGCCGATATTGCAGATGAGAAGAAATGGCATCGCGTGGCAAACCAGATCAAGCGTGAGCTCACCAGAGATCTTGACTCGTTTGCCGATGATGTCGTGGATGAGATCAAAGACGCCCTCAACACTACCTGGGGATTTAACACTAAGCAGTGGCATGAGCTCGACATTCATGGCATCATGCAGGAAGTCACCTCCAGGACTGTGAACCGCGTTCTCGTGGGTCTCCCTCTCTGTCGCAACACCAAGTTCCTCCAGTGTTCTATGGCTTTTGCTCAGTACGTCAACCTGGCCGCCACTGCCATAAAAATGCTTCCGCTCGCACTGCAACCCATTGTGGCACCAGTCCTTACAGCTTATGACTACTTTCAATATCGACGCCTTGCGGGGTTCATCAAGCCCATCATCCAGGCCCGCGCCGCTCGATTCGGGCCAGAGGACGTCAAGGCTGATGTCCCCCAGCCCAACGACTTCATCCAATGGAGCATCAAAGACGCGTATCGCCACAATGAGAACCCTTGCGATCCTTCAGACTTGGTTAGCAAGCGATTTGCTGTGATCATGTGGGCTGGTATCCAGTCCACTGCCATTACTCTTACCAATGCTCTTATTGATATTGCTCATCACCCGGATTCACTCGATATTCAGGCGCAGCTTCGTGAGGAGGCCCTCAAGGCGGCTCGCGCTGAACCCGCCGCGACGCGCTGGTCCCGGGCGTCCATTGCCCGGCTGCCCAAGATTGACAGCGTACTCACTGAGAGTCTACGTCTTTGGGGCTTTGTTACGCGCGGTGTTACCAAGACTGTAATGGTAAAGGAAGGTATCACCATACCCTCTGGTGAACATCTTCCTTATCGTTCCAAGGTGGGAGTAGCCAACTATGGGCCTCAACACGATCCTAATGTCTACGGCGAAGACGGTGGTTTCGAATTTGACCCATTCCGTTTCTCTCGAACCAAGGAGGAGGGTCCGCTGAGCGGCCTAAGCTTCGTCACCACCGGCGAGTATTACATGGGCTTCAGCCACGGTCGTCACGCATGGTAAGCATCACTGAACGACTGGCCGATCGAGTTAAATGCAAAACAGAACTAACGTTCAATAGCCCTGGACGCTATTTTGCCAACCATCAGATCAAGCTTTTGCTTGCCCAGATCGTGATGCGATATGATATTGAGCCTATCAAGGAGCCTCGACCTCTCAACCCCTGGCTGAACAACAGTTCTGGTCCACCCCTTGGGGCGGTTCTTCGGGTAAAGAGGAGAGAGGACAGTCTTCCTGGACATAAATAGCGGCCTGCCTCCTTAAAAGGGAACTAGTCAAGAGTTAGCGGTAATTTAAATACCATAGCCCAGGTAATCAAATGGAGTTGGAACCTCCCGGGTCGACTTCCCGAACTCAGAACGACGAGGGACGAAATTAAGTTGGTGAACAACTCAGCAATCAACTTTGAGTCATCTGCTACGTTGTGCAAAGGATTGTGTTTGTTACAGCAGCGAACAAAGTCAATACAGCAATATGATACTAGTGACAAACGATTTTCATGTCATCGTTGATCTCTAGCAAGTACACAATTGCTCCGCTTTATGGACGTCGCATCATCAGCTCAAGACCAGTTGATCGGAGGCATACTTCGCGTATTCATCTGCCATGGCGACCTGTGAAGATAATCCTGATATTGCGATATTACTGCTTATGTCGTTTGCTAAATGCAGGTGGTCCAACAATGCTTCTGGACATTAACGAGTGAATAATACTGCCTATTGCATATGCTGACTCTCGTCTTGTGAAGAGCATTACCCCTGGATAGACGGATGCCCACTACCAAAAGCTTGGCCTCAATCAAGCAGCTTTGGCCACATGCTTCCTTGCCGGAGAAGTCAGTCTCTCTGCTAATCTTAGAAGAATATTACTACAATGGTAGAAGGGACACATGAATCAGTCGCTAGTGTTATTCTCATTGTGAAATGGAACCCGAGACCGGCTTCCTTCGGCGTTGTATGCGCAAATACTATTGATCGGCCATTGTTTAGTCTTCTGGCACGAAATGCGGGCTAATACACAGTCACGAAGTATCTCTGGTGAGTTTGCCAATGTCTATGCTGTTCATGCGAGATGAGGTAGATTCAGGAGCACCGGCCTAAAGTCATTTTGCTTTCGATAACGGGGATCTTTTTGAATGATCGACACAGATGCTACTTGCTAACACCACGCTCAAATAAAAGTGTACAAAAACAGAGAATAGTAAACAAGTGTAGCTCATAGTACATCCTTAATCGCTAGTCAAATCAATAACTTCGTTCTCCTCGACAGGTCTTTTCCGCTTTGTCCCGGTAGCTCCACTTGACAGCGTGAAAGGACTCGGTGGAGCTGGATTGGCTGAAATTTGGTCCAATGCGGCACGGGAACGCGGAGCAGCAAACTGAGGCGGCATCGCGATCTCAGTGATGGCCCCGTACTTATCACCCAAGAGGGTTTTCAGCGTCACCTGGTCAAATTGCCTGATTTTCACTCGGGCGATTTCCATCCTTGTCATCCATTCGTTTTGCTTCTTTTCCATGGCTCGAAACGTCTTGGTAACAAGCAAGGTAAGTGTACGCCCCGAACGGTATTCTCCCGAACGGTCGGTTACGTGTGTGCAATCGATCCGAGCAGATTCGAGTACCTGGTGCAAGTGGTGCCTCCGTTGTTTGTTGATAGAAAAACCTTCTTGCGTCCGGGTTCCGTCGGTGAGGAACCTGTTCAGCGATGAACAGTCGTTGCCCCCGTACGCACGAGACTTCTTGCTTGGCTTGGTCTAGGGCCAACAAAGTTGGCCACATAGGCCTCAAGCACGGCGACAAAAAGCCGCTGATAGCACTTGAGCGTCGCTGTGCTTTTCTTGTGCCAGGAAGATTGCATGGCGGATTGAAGGAACGGAACCCACAGTGAATCGAGCTGCTGGCCTTGGAAATGGGGTGCACCTACCACAACCTTCGATATCAAAGGCTCCAGAATATCGTCGAGTCCTGGGGTCAGCTGGTGTATGTGCGAGAGAAAGGTATTCAGCTCTGCAGGATTGACCTCCATGATCTGACGGCTCTGCTCTTGATGAATATCGATTTGTTGGCCCGTCGGAGCTGGCTGTGGGCTACACAGCTTTGAGAAGTCGGTGTTCGAGATGAATTGCTGTGCTGCATCGCAATAGACAGATCGTGCCTTGCCTTCGAAAAGCCCGTCAGGAGATTCATGGCGGTGGAGTTTTGCCAAGAACCCTAGAACGAACGCTGGAACGTCTATTCTACCAAGAATTTTGGGAGTCATGCTGTTTGATGATCAGAATTGACACTGAGGGGATCATAATCTGTACTTACGTATTTGTCAAGAACTCGAATGGGTTCTCGTGGTACATTGTGAAATCTACCATTGCTTGGCCGTCTGCATTGCTTAAAGGGGAGAAATTCTTGCCCTGGTGAGTCGGGCCGAGATAATTGTCGAGAATAGAAACAAGTTGTGACTGAATTGTTTCATAGACACATCGTAATGGATCCTCAGTCTTTTCCCGGTCCTGGATAGTGACAGGGGCAAGAACATTGAGAGACCATAGCATCTTGGCAAAGCTGGAAAAATGAAGGAGGATGACATGACACTAGAACAGGATATTAGATCTCAGATCACTTTATCCAACATTAAGAAGCGCCCTGACAAACCCGGGTGAAAGAAGAGCCCACTGCTTCTCGACATCTTTATTTGACGTTAGGTGTGATCTCAGCCACTCGTAGAAGTCTGATCCCAAAGCGCCTTGATGGCTCTGCGCAGCTTCCTCGAATAGCATTGTCTGACCATTCATGATGGCAAATTGCATAATATCACGAATGGTGTCTCTATCGAGTACTGGGCGATGAGAGCGGAACTCGGGTCTCCAAGCATATTTGCACATTCTTGTGAGAACAGGTAAGAGCGCCTCGGTCATGCCTGGTTCCGAACATCTTTGAAGCACGTATCGTGCCATGCTTTGTGCATTCGGGTTTGGAACATATTCCCAAGCACTGGAGTCGGTCGTACTGAAGTATTCGACGAGGGAGTCTCGAGGAACCAGAACCACTGCCTGCAAAGAAAGCATTAGACTGCTTCAGCGATGACGGGAGTGAGCATAACACAAACCGTGGTGCGATACCAATGGGTCGCAGATGGGCCCTGTACTCCATATTAGCGATCGATTTAGTTCTTGTGTTAACGTAACGAAGCGGCGACCGGAAATGTTTCATACCGAGTTCCCCATGTAACCTTCGTATTCTTCCTCGGCTTCCAGATCTTCGAAGCAGTTATCTTGTAAGATGTCGTTTTTGTCAAGCTCCAGAGTCTGCATTACTGGTCGACCTTCAAGATCAACCAGAGACTTTACACGGTACTTTGTCTCGAAAATCTCTCCGAGTGCATGAAACCCTTCGTCATCCTCCTTCTCTTCCTCGTCGTACCAGCCGCGGCGCCTGTTACTATAAAAGTCATAGTCTGGCTCACAATCTCCCATATCCTCCTTCTCCAACAGCGCGAAGAACAAGTCAAGAGGTTTATTGTGGCAAGAGCTTTTCAAGGCTTGCACAACTGCAGCATCCTTTCTCTTTAGCATTCGCGTGGAAATATGGGCCTCGGTATATTCGTGGTCGAGCACGTGGTAAAGCCACTGGTTGGGCCGGTCATTGCTGTGTTGAGCCAACCAGCCCTGGATGGTTTGCGCAAGGGCTGTTGACTGTGTATCGGAAACGCTTGCCGTGGGCCGGGGATGCTGCGGGTCAATGGCTACGCGGTAGCCCGATGTGACTGGCAAGACTTCATGCGAGACACCCGAGTACCAGCAGGCCAAAGAAGGTTGCTTGGTAGACGTCTTGAAAATCTTTGTTTCTCCGCTGTGCTTCAGAACCAAGTCTCCGCCCTGGTGTGCCGAAGGGAGGGCGATCACAAGTGTTCCAAACATGCCGGGTATCTTCTCTGTGCTGACGCGCGTACAATTCGGTTAACGAGGCAATATGGTAACAGTAGCCAGAAAGTCGCAAACTTACTCGGTATGTGCCTTGAACATGGCCCCTTTCTCATACAACAGCATCTGGTAAATCGCCGCGCGGACCGGGACACCTATGCCTAGCTCCTTTGCCACCACTCCGCAGAACTGGGCATACATGCCTCCCATTGAGGATTATTAAAGGTGAACTGTGCGGCATCCAGCTCCCAGGTATTTCGCACAGCAATGTCTACGAGCGTCTCGCTGCCTTTGCCGTACGGTGCTTGCCGGGCCTGGCGGATGATTTCCTGAGCACTGTCCGGGCTCAATGGCAACACAACATCGCCAGAAATGCCGTTGAGCAGTTTCGGGTCAGGAAGTTTGGCTATTGTTGCAGAGTACGCGAATGAGCCTGCGGATGTTATGTTCTGAAGCGCGCCGAGGAGCTTTTGTTTGAGTTCGACACTCTCCGGGTCCGGGCTGGCGCTCGAGCCCCAACCCGTGTCGAGTCCGCCGTAGGCAGCAAAGGCATCTGCCGTGGTCGCCATGACATCTGTCTATTGGATCGTCAGTTTGACACAGATCACCAGCCTGGCTGTGGCCATTCACTTCTGGTAGTTCGTTGCGACGAGTTCCGCGACGAGTTCCTGATCGGCGGGATGAAATATCGCGACGCGTCTTCTGGCGTCACGAGGTAGATGGCAGTCTAACGTTATCCCTTCCGTGTCATTGGTTGTTCTGTAAGAAGCAAGGATGATATCAGTACAGGGCGGTGTTGAGGAGTCTACCCTAGAGACTTGCTGTGACTGGACAATGATTGTATCAGACCTCGAGCACTGACAATTGAAATACGCAACTTAGGTTCTGGTATGGAGTTTATAATGACTTTGTAGTTCCATAGTTGAACGCAAAAAAAGCCATTGTTCGTTAGGATCGCTTCTGGTGTTGATGATTTGACAATTCCAACCGGCTTCCACCGCGCTTAACGACACAAGTAAGGTCGCTCGAATATGATATGCAAGATGTAGAGCACTAATTTCGTTTATTGCTTCTAATCTGGAGCTGTCTTATTTCTCGACCAAATATTAACAAAAGTGAAGTTATGTACGACCAGCTTGGTCCGTATGCGCGACATTCCTGGAAAGGACGTGTGATGCACCCAAAACCAGGATGTAAATATCACCTGGTTCTTAGATCAAAACTGCCACAACCTATGCCTTTCGATTTGATTTGTCGGTTTAATCTCTGACCAGCCTTAGAGCAACCCATGGGTACGCGTAGCCCTTTTGCCACCAATTCAAGCTAATGTCAAATATTCATTGTCAGCACAGAATCCCATGAATGAGAAAGGATCTCGAAATGGCCCCCAAACGTCTTCATCAGACAAAAGTACTTACAAACTCTTTCGGCCTGCGATTCGTGGGGGAACAGCCCAACTGCCGCCAGCAATAGCCATGTGCTTCTCATCCATAAAGTCGTCTGTAAACCAGTGGCCATGCATTAGTATCTTGTGAGCGTGCCTGAATGAAAAGCTTGGGGTACTCACGGCTGTAACCTGGGTAGATAGCCATCGGCTCGAAGTTGGGCTGAGGCGCAAACAGCGAGCTAGTCCACTCCCACGCCCCCCCAAAGTCGCCGAGGCCGCACAGACGATCGCCCCGATGTGTGATGGGCGTCGGGTGGAAGTTTTGCATGCCGACATTGGCGCCACTGAGGTCTGTGAAGATCGCCTCTGGGTCGGTGTGCATTTCCTTGTTCTTTGAGCCCTTGCAGCCGGGGGCCGTGTCGCCACGCTTCTGTCGTTCGGCGAACTCGTGTATGCTCCTTACCTCGTGGAGCTGGGGAATGCGGACACCGCCGCCGACCCAGTCGGCGTAGCTCGTGGCCTCGTTGTAACAGATTGTTGCCGGCCAGTCGAGCGCTAAAGAGAGCGGGAGGGGACCCCAAACGGTGCGGATGGCGAGCTTATTGACGAAGGACTGTTTGGTGTCGTCGTTCACATTCAGTGCGTGGCTGTGGCTATTTTGGTCGTTGAAACAGTTGGTGTGCCCGTTGATATGACCATTAGAAGCCCTTAGAGGAGTTCCAAGGGTATGTCCATTTGTATGTCTGTCAATGTCTTCATTGGCATGATCGGCAGAGCGACCCTTGGAATGACCATTAGAGTGACCATTAGAATGTCCGTTAGTATGACCCTTTGTATGACCATTCGGATGGCCGTTGCCATGCATTTTAGCAGCACTTTCACGAGACATGGCAACACCATGGGAGATGGATTGGTCGAGGGATCCGTTAGTGTGGGCGTCCGTCAGCCCGTTCTTGACGTCGTCCATCATGAGCCAGGTTGCCGGAAGCTCGTCCTGTCTCCCAGTCGACTCCAGATACAGCGCATACTCGCCTACACTGATGGGTCTGGCCTGGGCCTCGAAAGCCCGTACCTTGACGTCGTACGGTTCGCGCTCATTATCCCAGGCGAAGAACCGGTCAGGGCCGTCGTCACTCTCCGGGTCCTCGAACCCGATGGTGAGCTCTTGCTCGGGGATTCGAAACCACTGGTTCTCGACCCTCTGCGATACGGCAAGCTTGGCCATTTTCTCAAAGTCTGGGCGTGGCACGCCCGGAGGCGGCCTGATATTTGGGCTGAGGATGGACATGTAGAGGAATGTCTCGAGATGCAAGCCTAGTAGAAGCTGTCAGCTTTACATGGACTCAGTGGTCGGATGTGTGATAACGTGCCCTCGTGTTCGTATCCAATCCAAAGTGCTCTACCGACACATCTATCACTGTATGCTACGCCGCTGTCGTAGAGTGATTTGATGCGTGCCTTGACTCTCTCCCGGTAGTTCAACATCTCTTGGATGTCAGGCCACACGGTTGGAAGCTCACTATGATCATGGCATTGTGCAGGGTCATCGACATCCGGGTCAATCCCACGTTCAAAAAACTGCGAATAAGATGCTGGTTTGGTCAAAGGCTCTCTTGTGGCTCTGCTCAGGTGTATGTCCTCGCTGAGAGCAAAGTCTGTCAGCTAAAATCCACCTACTTCATCTTCCCATCCCTTGGGGAGAGCAGGGTTCTCACAATGTTGGTATGTGACCGACATAGAACTTGAGAGGGTTCCTCAAGGCAATGGGCTGTTCCATGAGAGCCTCCAGTGGGAACATCTGGGTGGTGACGCAGTCCCATGCCTTCCACATGGTCTCCCATTCGTGCATAGAAGGAACAGGAGAGGCAGCATATTGTTTGACCTGCAAAGGAAACGCGTACGGGCTTGGTTTGAAGGACATTTTGAAATGAGTTTTGAGGTCCGGGGTTAAAAGGCAATGGTTATTGATTTCTCGTCTAAGCCGAACATTGAACCCTATTTATACCTATTCCCCTATTCCCTGGGCTACTCTCTGGACAAAGTATCTCTTTTCCGCCATCTGTGCCTCTGCTTGCTCTGGACGCCCGCTGGTATCATGAGATGATATCCTCGATTCGGTGCAGGTACCCCTCTTCATTCTCACTGGGCAACCTTGAACGTGGTATCACAAAGATCCGCAGCTGAGCTGAACGACATTCTCGCCACGAGAGGAGAACTTTCGTCCGAGAGGACGTGGTTGGCGTGAATTACGATGTGACTGTGGCTAGGCTCAAGCCACTCGCGGAAGCATGCTTCTGATCCCGCCGCTATTCCTTTCTGCATGTTTTCCCACAACACATACTCACTGATAGCCAATGCAGATATGGTTCGACAACATCCGCCTTCCTCAAGTCGAACATCAATGTACCCTGTTCATAGCTCATGCAAATTGGCTGACGTTCTGAATGAAGTAAATCGTTCAGGCTCTGCAGCGTCTCCGAGCCTCAAAATCTCTTCTCTCCACTTCTGGAGTAACATCACTTACATGGCAATATCGATAAACCTGTATGCACCTGCCTCAACCGGCACACCGGCTTTTTACAATTACATCTTATCGTTCCGGTAAAAAGAATGTAAATCCATGCAGGTTTGGCTCACCAGGACAGGTTTCCAGGTTCAGGATCCATGTCGAGATGGCATGGGGTGGCTTGCTTCGGATGTGGAGGTGGTGAGACTCCAAAGAGGATGACCCGACCAATTAGACAATGACTTGACCACTATGGGCTTCCAAAGCCTTGCAATACTACCGTTACATTTGGCAAATGTCAGGTTATCGCCTCAGGTGGTGTAACCAGGATTCAAGTCCAACGTTGGCGACACGGATTTCAAGCTGTCATCCTGCGAGCAGGCGTCTGCATGAGAGCCTCGAGTTCTGCACTCGTAGTCGGCATCACACGACATATCGAGCGCAAAAAAACGGCTGGAACCTGCAGCTTTCTTCTAAGTTTGCATCGAGTTCGCATCTGCAGTCAATATAGTCGGGTAGGCTTTCTCGTTTCCGGACATTTCATTCCGCGTTGAAGATTACGTGCTGGCATTGCATGGGATTCCTCTTTTCTCCGCTCGTGGCAAAGAGAAATCCATACCTTACCAACCTGATGCCCACCAACAAAACCCAAGTACAAAGTCTCTCGTCCTCCTCGAGAAGTGGGAGAAACCAGCCAAATCATTCACAGAGCTCGTCAAGACCAATTGTTCAAACAGTACGAACTTCATCTCTAACAGTTTCTCATACTACTCTACAATATCGCTATCACTACCCATCATGCCTGCCGCACAATTGCCCCAAGCCAGCACCGAGGCAAAGAAATTGCACTCGTTTGCCCAGCATCCTACCATGAAGAAGCACGTCGTCAGCGAGGAGAGAGCCGATGAGTTGCCCGCGTGGGTGAACCCGGACCTCGATCGCCTGATGGTGGTAAAGTCGGCCGGGGGCTCATTCCGCTCGTGGGCAGAGTCTCTGGTTGAGCTGCCTGCTGGCGCACTCTTTGGCCGCATCACGGGTGTGACAGCTGTCTCGCCGCCCTCGTACAGCACCACCCAGGCTGGACGTGACCTGCACGTCGAGCTCAACTCGAATATCCACTTTGTGAACCACTCCTGCGCGTGCGTGCCGACCCGCTGAGACCCTGGAAATCGTGAGCCCCTTGACTGACGCTTCTGCTTTAGGCCGACACTGGAGTGGGACATGGAGCGGATGGAGATGCGCGTCAACCGCAACAGGGATCTGAAGAAGGGCGACATGCTGTCCTTCTTCTACCCCAGCACGGAGTGGATCCTGGCGCAGCCCTTCGACTGCTGGTGTGGAGCCGGGGAGGGCAAATGTTTCGGCCGAGTCGAGGGTGCGGGAAAGATGGACCCGGAGAGGCTCAAGGAGCTCTGGCTCAATGGGTATATCGTCGAGATGCTGGAGGAGAAGGCCCGCGGCGAGGCCAACTAGTTAGAGTCCATGGTACTTGGAGATGGAGCGGCTGTATGCAAGTAGCTTATCAATGCAAGCCACGTTCCATGGAAACGGACCTGATTCTCTGATATCCGATTGGCAAGAATGGTGATGCTTTTGCAGTTTTGAATAATCATCCTTCCCTTGTGTAACACTGCTCAGCATGGGTCGAATGGACCTAAGAGAGATGGAGTTCAAGGGTCGACGAATCGGATGATTTGGCCCGCAACTCACGCAACAAACAATCAGTCACTAGCAAATGCAAATAAGCAAGCTTGTGGCAAGTCTTTCTTGTCGTTGAATGAGGATGGAGCATCATAACGCTCCGCCACCCGGGGGGGGGGGGACATCCTACGCAACGGGGGCGCAGATTCTAGAGGCTTGGCCGAAAGCTTCATCTCTTCTTGCAGGGAGGGCGGCTCTTGCGGTTTGCAGTACCACCATTCAGTCCCACATTCAACCGGAAAACTGGATCCGGGGAGAGGATCAGACACGGCCGTTGTGGCTGTCCACCCATGCAGATCAGCCTCCAATGCACGATGCACGGTGATGTAATGGTCAGCTCATCGTACCCTGATCCGGCTTGTAGCGCCTCTGGCCACCTCAAAAATACAGCTTGTAGAGACGGAGATAACCAATTTCATCCTGCAGCCTCGAGCATAGCAATCACGATGGAAGGTGAGTGCGAAGGGATGGGCGAGGCAAAAGGAAAAGGGTTGGTTGCATTGCTGGGATGCTGCCCATGGCCTGCAACAAGGCGTCATTGACTATGCACATGTGCACGCTCATGCTTACAGTGTTGTATGTTCATGCCCATGTCCTTGACGACTGGGAGATGAGATGCTTCTCCTCATAGAGGATGGGTGTGGCGGACCTTCGCTGTTTTCGGGCGATCGGTGTGCCAGGCTCGGGCCACATGCCCGGACAGGGTTGCATCCGGCCTGTTTCGTCCAGTCGACTGGTTCCTGTTGCTCCTTTACTGCCTAGTGGTAGATGCCAAATCCCGTAAAAGAGGCTTATATCCGGAGCGGATGCTCCTGTCCCTCGGAGTGTCGTGTTACACAACCGTGCGCCACGAGCCAACATGCAGCCTTGTCCATGAATCAATCAACCAGCCATGCCCCCAATGGGACGAGATAAAGGCAATTTGGTGAGTTTCTTTGGGGCCCTTGTCCTTTCAGACCGGTCAACCAACGCTCAACATTGCTGTACTCTCGGCCTTGGTGTTCGCCGAGGACAGGCAGGAGACGCCGCCACATGTCGAACCGCCTATATTCGCTCAGTACTATGCATGATCCATGCCGAGAAGCCGTGAGTGAAGTCCTACTCCTCGAGTGTTCTTCGAGGAAAGCTCTGCCGCCTGGGGCGCACTTATCTTGTGTTGCTGTGACCAAGCGCACCATCTGGCCTGTGCCGTAGGACGGCGTCCAAGCCACCAAATGGTATGTCGATGCTCTGCACGATGGTTGCATTGCGTAGCTACCGTGACAAAATCGTCGACGCAATTATGGAGCTCGGACAGCAAACGATGTCCGCTTCCCGTGCGTAAGCAAAGGGAGGCCGTCCAGCCATAACCGATTCGGCAGCAACGCACGGGACCAGATACCGCCGCAGTTTACATGCTTCCCAGCATTACGCCGTGCAGGGATTTGTGTGTCCGCCATCCAACCATAACTTACTTTTCTCATTACCACCTCCTCGATTCCGCCATCTCAAACGACGCCCAGCGGTTACAGACTGCACCTCGATGCAGCATTGTCACCGCAACGAGCCCAACCTTCCTCGAGCTATCCACTTCGAGAGTTCGTAACCCCCCTTTGCTGCCGTGTATACAATTTCGCTCGTTCCTTCACTTTCAGGTGATTGTCCGGATCGCATATACGCCCTTGATCAAAACCCCACGAGTTTGAGAGGAGGCCACTTGTAAACCAGCACAGATACTCTTCTCAACCGCCAACCTCGAGAAAAGCGGTGGGTGAAGATCATACAAGATTACGTTCCTACCTTGTGGAAAAAATAGTTTCCCTTGTCCTGATATCTCGATATAGCCCGCAGTTGTTGCACCTGGGCAATCATCGACAGCACCAGTCCTCGCTTCCAAGTGCTCACGACTAACGCAACACTTCCACCTCGATTCGGATCTCTCAGCGTCTTCTATAGAATTAGGGAGCTCAAAAGCACCCCGAAGCAATGTCCCAACCCTCCAGTAACCCAGTCAGCACCTCCGAGTCCGACACTGGAATCCTGCCCAAGCCAGGCGATGACGAGCAACAGTCCTACGGCACGATGCCAACGAAGCGCCCCGGCCCGGGCGTCCTGATGCTTCCCTCGCAGCAGCCGAGGTCCGGCTCCGACATCTATGCGAGGGCCTACTCGGCTAGAGGCCAGTCGACGAGGGCGGTGCCCTCAGCGGCGCCGCCCCGCGCCATGTCGACTGTCTCTGCAATGTCCATCGGATCAAACCAGCTGCACGTCGGCTACGTTCCGCCGGCCAAGGCGTATGTCATCATGGTCTACCTGACTCTCGTCACCTTCATGACCAGCATCAGCACCGGTCTCATCACGACGGGTATCCCCACCATGGCCGACGATCTGGACATTCCCCCGCAGACCATGTACTGGCCCCTATCCGTCTACAGTCTCACCACGGGAGCCTGCCTGATCGTCGCCGGAACGGTGGCCGATGTTGTGGGCAGCAAGCGAGTTTTCCTTCTCGGCACGTTCCTCCTCTGTGGTTTCACCCTGGGCTGCGGCCTGGCACAGACGTCCCTCCAGCTCACCATGTTCCGCGCTATGCAGGGCATCTCCGTAGCCATGTGCCTCCCAACGTCCGTGGGTATTCTCTGCAATTGCATCGCCCCCGGACGCCTGCGCAACCTTGCCTTCGCCTGCACCGGCCTCGGCCAACCGCTCGGCTTCTCGGCAGGTCTTGTGCTCGGCGGTGTTTTCATCCAGACCGTGGGCTGGCGGCCTGCTTGGTATTTTGCGGGCGCCACGATTTCCGTCTGCACGCCCATTGGCTTTTTCCTGCTGCCCAAAGATAGCCTGTTCGTGAAGCCGAGCTGGAGACGGGTTAGGACTCAAGTGGACTGGCCCGGTGCGATCATCGAGTCGACTTGCTTCGCGATGCTTGCGTTCGTGCTGGTTCAACTTTCGGAAGACAGAGAGCTCATTCGAAGCCCCTTGGTCATTGCATTATTGGTCATTAGCCTGATATTGATGCCATTGTTCGTCTGGTGGATGAACTATGCAAGCAACCACAGCCTGCCCGTCCTTATCCCCAACGGGCTGTGGAAGAGTATGACCTTTTCGAGCGTCTGTATCATGGTCATGATGTCCTATGCCGTTATGCAAGTTCTTGAGTTGTATACATCGCTCTTCTTCCAGAAGGTACAACTTCTAGATCCGCTCCAAGCCTCAATCCGCCTGTTGCCCTCTATGATTGTGGGCGCCCTCCTGAATCTAGTCATCGGATTGTTCATTGATCGCGTCTCAGCCATGTGGCTTGTGTTCAGCACATCCATTCTGTGCGCTGGATCACCACTCATAATGGCGCTGATCCGGCCAGAATGGCCGTACTGGTATGCTGCATTCCCGGCACAGATTCTACACCCGGTCAGTCTCACCCCCTCTGACACAGATGCGTCTACATTTGGTCACCTACCTGCTAACATTTGACTGCAGCTCTCTGCTGATGTTCTTTTCTGCGTCGGCCTCATCGTCATCAGCCAAGTATTTGCAGAAGACACCAAAGCACTCGCAGGTGCTGTCTTTAACACTGTTGCTCAGTTTGGTACGGCGTTAGGACTTGCTGCCATTGGCATCATTGCCGATAGTGTTACCGAAAAGTCCCATTACGAGGACAAAGACAGCGGTGAGGCCTTGTTCGAAGGATACAAAGCTGCATTCTGGTCTGCGTTCGCGTTAACACTCACGATTGCTGTTGTGTCGATCATCGGGCTGAGAAAGACAGGATCAGCCAATGACGTCCGAGAAGGAGGTAGAACCGATTGAAGCATTTGCTCTGGAGGATTCAGACTCACATTGAGCATTCTATCGAAAGGATGAAGTCTTGCAGAGTATGAGGGGAAGTGGTGGGCAGGCTTATTGGTCATTTATGGCAAAGAAACCCAGCCATTGAAGTGCACCTACTTTCTAGTGACAGTCGGGTCTCGTGCCAAGTATATGTCAATAATCATGTCAGAGAATTGTTGATTCGAACATGATGAAGAGTCGAGTTGGAATTGGTTGAACATAGGCCGCCATGGTATACCAGCCAATGATTTCACGAGCTTTTGCAGAAACAAACATCATGTTTTGTTGCAACAAAGAAACAGGCATGTAATGCGTGGCAAATGAAATTTCATCAAAGGGGTCAGCCATTAGAGATCATCTAGTCTGGTAAAACTCCAAATTTCTGTTTCTACACGTTGATGAAGCATGCTGTAATAGTAGTACAACATGGAGTCCGGCTCCAATTCCTAAGATCACCAATAAAACTCCTTATTTTGGCGGACCTTCTTTCCTCAGGCACGAGCGCCAGAACTTGTTTCCCTCCTTGGCAATCTTGCCGAAGCCGTCCGCTTGCGTCTTGTACGAGTTCTTGGATCCTTTGCCTACAGCGACCTTGACCGTGTCTTTGGCAACCCGCAGCAGGGCTGTGCCGACTCGAGCCGCTGCCACACCGACACGAGCCAATGTGCTCGCTACAGCCGTGAAGATGGGGATCAGCCAGAAGAAACGCTCCTCGAGGTCATCCCGTACGATCAAATCGCCTGGCTTGTAGTCGTAGGGCATGGCGTTCCGCGCAGTCAAGACGGCGTCGGAGCTCTGAAGCCATGGCGCTCTGGCATTCAAGCTCACAATATCAGGATGGTCTTCGGAATATGCGAGTGTCGCGTTAGGGTCACGCCGAGCTAGGCCGTTGATCCACCGCTTGGTGTGCTCGTTGCCATGGGCGATGTATTGTTCAACAAACGCTTCGTCCGCGAAAATGCCGTCATCAACGTCTTCCTCTTTGTCCCACGGATTGAGCTCCATGTCCTCTGGCCAATGTTGTAGCATGTCGCCGGCATAGTGTTCAAGGAATGCTTCGTCAAAGTATTCACCGGCAAATTGAGAAGCGAACTCGCCACCCACTGTCCCTCGTTAACAATCTCGGAATTTTGCGTGGCAGTAGGGAGCAGAGATGAGAATACTTACTTGCAAGCGGTACTAGTGTCAGACATCGGCCCATGAAACGAACCTTGATGCGATTCTTGTTGTCGACTCGCTTCTTCTCACGTTCATCCCAATCTCTCTTCATATCGCCTTGCTTCTTTGTGTAGACGTTCTTCTTGTACTCAACCTTCATAATTTCCTTTTTCTTCTTGTACCGCTCGTCCTTTTCTTTTTTCTTTTCATCATCAGTCTTTTCATTCTCGCCAATGCACCTTGTTGAGTCCGCGTTTCCCTTTTGGCCCTTGGGACAGCGGACGCATTTGCGGCAATTGTCTGGATCTTTGATGAAGCGCTTGGCGCACTTTTTGCGACAACGTTGACAGGAGGGAGCGTTGTTCTGATTCTTTTCATTTGTTAGCACAATGGCATCCCAAGACCAAAATGATGAGGTGTGTATCTCACGTTATTATTGGTTTGCCTTCCAAAGAGATTGGGAAAGATATTCATGGAACTCAACAGGCTTGAGCTAGCCTCTCGTTTGACCGAATGATCCACATCGCTGCTGCTTGCCGAGCCGATAAGAGGCCCGACAACATTATGCATAAGAGTAGCTGATGTATGGTTGATGAGGATAAAAATGGCCTTGGAGGCCTTGGACAAACGCATTGCGACAAGTTCTAGCTGGACGAGAATTGGACAGGTCGGGCAAGACAGGCTACAGCTGTGCGTCTGGATTGACTGCTTAATATGATGAAAGCTTCTCCATGCAGGAGAACTGTTGTGCCGCGAAATAGCGCCGCCAAGAGATAGCCTGATTCTATTGTAAGTAAATGGGCATCCTTCCGCTTGGAAATGTGTGCTCCGCTATCCTGGTCAAAGCAGGTGGAGATTCAGTGGGTAAGGCTGATGCTAGTAGCTACATGTACTTCAAATGCCAGGTACACAGAAACCCCTGCAGAAGGCTACGGCGCGGCGGTTTCAGTGGGATAGGCTACGACATGTGGAAAAGGGGCGCACTTGGCGATTGAGACTCCAAACGATCAACGCAACAATTTCGCGGCTCTAGGGAATGCCATCGATTCCACTACGGCTGTCAGCAAGCAGCTGTAAATAGGCCATACTAAAAAAGTTGATCATGCATCGTAATTTGGACGCCATCTCGCAGCATCATCATCCAAATCCGGCGTAGTAATGTAGATGCTAAGTTTTTTGGAGACTGGGCTTTCAGAGCCCGTCGGCTTAGCGAGTTGCTTCACAGGATGACTAGATGATCCTGCTCAGGCAAAAAAAAAAAAAAAAAAAAAAAAAAAAAAACCTTCCGCATCAAATATGGCCATGCAATGTTGCGAAGTGCGGATTGCGAGCATTAACTGAAGGCTCTTGAGTCTTAAATTTACGAATAAAAATCCCAAGTTCCAGAACTTGTAAATACACCTTGCCATACACAAAGATTTAACACTCTAATATACATGCGCCAACCCGACCAACCGAACATCCCGCAGAATCCGAAATATTAACTATATAGACATGAAATTAGCGACTTGGTGAAGCTTGAGTGTCCTTAAAACCAGACTTACCACGCGGCAAATTACAAATTGCTCAAGTCCCAGACTTGATAGGAACGCCAGTCCAAAGTCTCGCCGTTTTCGTTTTTGCCAGTGAAGCATGTTGAGTCCGTGGTGTCATTGCCTGCTATGATGGACGTGGTGTGCCAAACCTCGGTGGCTGGGTCACAGCTGTCTGAGGAGAAGAAGGTGACAGAAAAAGGATCATCGACGGCACCTGTGCTGACAACGACAGCAGACTGGGCATTTGCGATGCTCACAGATTCGCCGGTGAGCGAGTTTTTGGTCAGGCAGCCCTGGTTAGGCCCAGCGACGACTATGTCTAGTAGTTGACTGCGGCATTGTGTGCTCAGGTAGAAGTTGAATTTGAAGCTGGCGGCTTGCTGTGCGGCTGCCAGCGACAGCAGAAGTGTGGAGCGGGTCTTTGGGAACAACATTTTGAATTCTTGAGCTTGAGATATTCCGTGAAGTTGAAAATGAGAAAGATTTGTAAAGACTTCAATCACCCAGAAGCGGTAGCTGACGTGAAAAGTTACCACGAGACTGGCAGAGGTTTATTTGAGAATTGACGATTCAATACTCGCAAGCGCAACCATCTTCTTCGATACAAAAATAGAGCGGTTTCCCTACGGCGCCGCACTCCTGCATTGGTAGTGCCGCTGGGTGATCCATCATAATCTTACGACAGGGTGGATGCTACGTGGAGCTGTCTTGGCGGCTATTTTGGGCGCCGCTGCCCTGAGATTGGGATGGACGTTCAGCCGTATCAGCGGGACGAATGAATCTTGGCATTTACATTGAATGGGTAGTTTCGACCTAAATATACAACTTTGAGAAAGCTGAAGACAGCCTTCTTGACTCCTAGTCAGCATCTTTGTGTCTCTGTGCCTTGTTCATGTTCTTCTTCTGCATGGAAACACTTGCATCTTGAACAAAACTCTGAGCTGTTCAGCGACATTTTTTACTGCTAGTTGTCACGGCAAATTTCATGATGCATCACTACATCTCTTTCTTCTTTTGCAGCCTGCTTTTCTCAACTACCGTGGCTGATGGCAGCACATCACCGTGGCCACGCGCACTGAGCACCACTCTCGCCACGCGTCTAGGCAAGGAATACGTCCGAAAGCAGCAAGCCGACCCTTATTGCCCGGATGCATGGATGCTTGACTACCTCAAGGTTAAGGACAAGCCATTTGCGGCACCTTGGGAGGTCTACAAGCCCGTTGAGCCAGAGGACGGACTTGTTTGTGAATACACAATCTCGCCCGAAAACAAAGCCATGGTAATCATGGATGTGCATGGTTCAAGCGAGGAAGAGATTGACTCGTGTTACCGAGACGGCCTGCTGGGTAACCTCAAGCACAAGCTGGGAGCCAAAAATGTGAAGACAATCAGTAAGCCCGTCCACAATCCATGCGCACAATCCTACCATCGGGGCTAACCAGAGACTCTTTCCTCCCTCAGTTGCATCTGACTTGGTCAACGACAGCCTCCGCAAAGCCGTTGAAGCCGGTATCAAAGCAGCAGGTAAAAGTCCAGACGTCGACAGCGCCGTGACGATCAGGCCAGGAGACAAGGCTTGGAGTTCGTTCTTCGACAACGCCGTTGTCACGGGAATTCTGAACACGATATGTAGTTCAAAGACGGAGATGGGCAACCCCAAAATCAGGAACTTTGTCGCCGTGTCGAGAAAAGCGAAGCCTGGCAAGCCTGATCTTCATATTGTAGCAAACTTTGCTTGATTGGGGCATCTTGTTGTTTGGAGAGTTATTCGTGGGTAAGATTGTATGATAGTTCAATTACAAGTGTAATCGTGGCAAAGATATTTGGTCCCAGACGCACGTTTTTCATCAACGAGTCCCATGTTTCCACTTGAGATTATGCATGGACTAGACAAATTTTTCATCCGAATACTCTGATAAAGTAGTCTTGGAGACATCACTCATGAGAACTACTCATGAGAACTGGACCTGCATCGGGTTCTCGACACGCTTTTACCAAGTTCAAAACCACTAAATAGCAGCGTCTTAAAACATTCAGAGATATAAAAATAAATTCTAGCACACGGCATTTAATGTTCAATCATCCTTGTATTCTTTGATTAGGTGTCTGCGTCGTCATAATTGCCCGACCCCCAAATATACCGATCTAAAGTCTCTCGTGTGCTGTTAACATCCACGCTCCATCGCTGCTTAGGCAATAACTCAGTCCTGATCTGGCTTTGATAGTGATCAAACATTGTCAAGTGAGAACAATAGCAACCAAACGCATCAGGTCCCAGAGCAAGCGTGTTACTAGACTTCAGGTCTCTCTCTGGTAGGTGCCAATCCCAAAGCTCTTCCATCCGTGCTCTACAGGCACGCCGGAGCTGAGTTCTCTGGTCTGTCTCGCCTTGGTCCCCAATCACTTCTTCGCCAATCGGAAAGTTGAGAAAAGTGATGTCATAAACATAGTATAGATGCCGAAGCACTACTTTGTTCATGAGATGGTGACCTTTGGGCTCCATTAGGGTTGCGGCGAGATAATATGCACGCTCAAAACGGAGTTCCTCTGTCTTCGTCATGAGTTGTGGACGCCTTGGAGTGCCCCAGACCTCCATGCACCAGTCTGTTTCGCTTGCTGATTGATGAAGGTCAGCGATAGCATAGGGTTGGATGTTATTTGGAATGATGTGAGCCTACGTCTAATTTGCTTCATGGCTTCTTTGTTGAACCACTCCTTCGCTTTCTCGAGTTTCTTGGCGTTGCGAGCCATGCGCACCACCGTGTGTGACTTTATGGAATACCCGCGCGCCGTGTGGACTGGAACATCTTCCTGGACAGACAACAGGTTCCATGCTTCATCCTCGCAGGCAATGCACCGCGGCACTACATGCTGTGCTATTTCCCATACATTTTCCTCGAAAACATCTCGCCAACGCGAGCATGCGCTGGCGAACGCGAGCGCACAGCTGACGGAGCTAAGGTTGCTGGCAATTCTGACCAGAATCTCGGCAGGCAACCGGGACACGGGCGCGGCGCAGTCAGTGGACATCTCTCCTATTTCTTTGGGCGACGTTGAGCTGGAGGGTGGGGAGATGGAAGGGTTAAATTGGATCGCCCTGGAATTTCTGGTACGACGGGTTTTCAATGCCCAGAAGTTGTCCACATTTCAACGGTTATAGTTACGCAACTCGTGGAGGGAGTTAGTGCCCTTGGCAGGCCCATTCTAGGAACAGCCTGGTCCCAGTTAGGGCCTCTGGTAGCACAATTCAGAAGGGCTATAAATAAATTTAGCGTCTGCCCCTTCTTCCTTCCCCTGTGGGCCACGGTTGTTTGGCTCCTGTCTTGTACCGACAGGGGTGGGTACATGGTCTCAACTGTGCGACGGAGCCGCCCCTTCATCAGCTCAATCATGAGGACAGGGATGACCAGAAGGCTGGCGCAACCACTGTACGTCCGCCAAGTTTGGTGTGTTTCTATTCTGGCCGACTGTAAAATGGGGCGACTGTGCCGTGAGGCACGGAGCCGTTGTGGCATTTGCCTGTATAAGAAAGCTTGGGGAAGAAACAGCGCCTCCTTACAGATGGAACTGCTGTGAGTCTCTCCATCCAGACTTTCGTTTCACCACCATGTATTCTTTTCGCTTTATTTTTGCTGTGCTTCTTTGTGTCTGTAGAGTCTCGTACGCAGCACCAGCTCTTGGAAACTCAGAGAATCCGTTTTGTACGCCATTTGACTCCCCACCGCCGAGCCCAATCGAGCCGCCAAAGACCAATCTCAAGTACCCCGGTCTCGGTGTTGAATTTGAGACATCAGCTCTGACATTCAAGACGGCGCTCAACAGCAACTGCGATGAGGACAAGTATCTTATCCGGAAAGGAGAGACTATCAACAGTGAATATGGCCAAGATATGAGTAAGTCACGCAAGCCCGAAATCTCAAGCTATACCGAGCACACCTTCCCATGGACCGGCTCTACTATGGTTCCTAGGCTTTGGCTAACACTCTACAGTATGGTGGCTCTCTGGAGACACGACGCTTGACAGCTGGTCTGAAAGCACAAAGCAGGGCATTCTTACGGCAGAGTACATCATGAATGGTCTGAAGTTGAAGCTCGGCAAGGGACAAGCAGGCCCAGCTGCTCAGGCCATGACAGATTCGTGGGTAAGTTATCGGCCTTAGGCATTATGCACCCTCTAGGTCTAACGCACAGCAGAATGCCCGATCCTACTGCGACATGCCTGGCAAGGAAGTCACCATCAAGGCTCCTGGTATCGAAGATGACGGCTGCAACACCTGGTTTGTGACGTCGGAGTCTAAGGGAAAGAAGGACGGCGACTTTTCGGCGCAGATCACCGTCGCTATGCCTCTGAACGCCATGGACGAGCTCTTCAAGTTGACCAAGACCAATGGCCAGCACAAGCTCTTGGCTCTGGCTACTCGCAAGAAGGACAAAATGGTGTGGGTAAACAGAAAGTTCTTTATGGACACGCCAGAGGGCGTCGACGGCAGCGACGCCGAGGTGCGCGGCTTTTTCTCTCTGCTGCTCACGTATGCCAAACATGCAGACACGGCCAACGTCGACCAGAGTGCCAAAATGATTTCCTCATTCATGGTAAGCCTTCAGAACCACACGGCCTGACACATGGGAATGCGATGGTTGACTTTTATCGTTACTCTAGCCACGAACGAATTTCGTCACGATGTACCAAATTATCAATTCGAAGATTCCCGGTGTAGACATTTATGAGCTGGCCAAGAAGCTTGCCTGCTACAAAAATGACATGGAAAAGGACGACCAAGGTGAATGGGAGATTATGTACGTATCCTTCCCGGCTGCTGTCAGAGGTCATTGCTCTTACTTACTGAACCTACTTGCAGGGACGACGAGTCTCAGGGCGGCCCAGGCCTGCTCAGGTGGTGCGATAACGGTGTCCCTACGGCGCGCATGGACCAGACCGTCTTCACCATGAAGGGCCAGAACAAGCAGCCGTTCACAGTGTCGGTGAAGGACTGGATCCAGAAGATCGGCTCGGGCGAGAGGGATCTGCTGCAGGAGGGAGATGCGCAGGTCGACCGGCAAATCGGTGCGTTGGGAAGCAAGATGGAATGGGTGCTCAACACCAAAAGGGAGGCACCCATTTTCGAGTTCCGAGATCTTGGTTCTTCGAAGCCAAGCGGATTCCGGGCATTTGTGGAGGCCGCGGAGAACGCAGCTGTTGACCTGCATCAAAGGTACAAAGACGCTTAGGATCTCGTGTAACATAATTGTCTTGGCGTTTTTGGATAGATGGGGCGGCATGCAACGTCGCCATTAGATTTGAACATAAGACTTATTATCAGTCGTCCCTTATGGCGAGGCATTTATTCTTTCTCTCTTCATCTTGAAGTCATTCATTCTGATCGATCAAGATTGTATGCTTGCTTCACCAATGCCCTGGAGTAGTTTACGTTGCCGCAACCAAATTCAGAAGTCAAGAAGAGCTGTCATGATGTTGAAGGGAGATAACTTCGGAAGTTATCCGATCACGCCATTAGCTTCGTAAGCATGGACGCTTGCTAAAGATCGGCTGTGAAAGAGATTGCATGATCATATCTTTGACTAGATGTTGCAGAGATGCAGATTATGGTCTTCGGAGTAAACTAGGATCCGATGACAATTGGCCATCCATTTGAAGCATACCACAGGTTCCTGGATGTAAGCCTTTCCGATGAAAAAGCTTGCGTGCAGTACATCGGAGGCTGGTCTCGAGCGCATTGCGATCATTCAAGTCCGCTGGCCGTCTCCACTGAATTAGGGGAGTTCATCTCTAGCGTGGCGTCCATGCGGAGTTTGACAAACGTGTAGAGCCATAACGTTAACAATCGCAAGCTAATAGACCCACACCGAACGTCCGTAACGATATCTACGTTCTAAGTGCTAGACTTTTGACCTATTTTCCAACGGCAACGGCATCTCATTTGTCATCCCCGGAACGGCCCACGATGTTTGAACTATTTTCCACGATAACCTGCAAGTAGTATAAAGAGACAAGCAGTCCCATGTATGAAAATAATGCAACCTTAAGATTATACCAATCAAGCCAGCATCACCGTTCTCATATCTCCAACACACGTCATCATGGCCGAGAAAAAGATCATCCTCGTTACCGGTAAGCCGCGATACTCCAGGTCCATGTTTACCACTGTTCATGGTACTGATACATGATCTAGGCGGAAACGCTGGCATTGGCTACGATACGTGTGTCGTGTTAGCCAAGGCTTCCTCTAACCACCACGTCATTCTGACAGCCCGCTCGACTGAGAAGGGCTTGAAGGCCTTGGAGGACATCAAGGCGCATAACCCCGCTGGTTCCTTGAGCTTCATTCAACTGGACATCACCTCCGACGATTCCATCACGTTTGCTGCCTCCAAAATCACCGAAGAGTTTGGCCGTCTGGACATTCTGGTCAATAATGCTGGTGTGGCGTTGCCAGAAGACCAAATAACGCGCAAAGCTCTGACGACTGAGTTTGATACAAACGTATTCGGCGTCATCCTCCTCACAAAGGCTTTGGAGCCGCTCCTTCAAAAGTCGGTCGACCCCCGAATCATCAACGTCTCCTCCATCATGGGCTCCCTTCACGTCCGCCTGAACGATGAAGCAGGAATGGCCGCTACAATGTCTGCTGTTATGTACCGAAGCACAAAAGCAGCGCTCAATGCGGTGACGCTCGACCAAGGCCGGACTTACGGAGAGTGGGACCATCCCGCAAAGGTCTGGGCGTATTGCCCCGGTTACGTTGCAACGAACCTTAGCGGCGACAAGGAGCAACGCTTGAAGAATGGAGTGGAGAGTGCGGAGACCAGCGCCCTGGGAATTTTGGACATTGTGCAGGGGAAGAGGGATTCAGAGACCAATGTGCTGATCACCAAGCGAGGCGGCCTACTACCGTGGTAGGGAGGGATACTTGTACAAGTCTCGAAATTGAGCCATCTCGTGAGCCTGTATAAAACCATTCCGGAAGTCACAAGCTTCCATAGAGATGTTTTGGTGAAGACAACCTAGACACCGTATCGATTGCACAAAGAATATCATGCTCCTTGTGGCGGCAGTGATCTGAGTCGGACATTGTAGATGTCTGTTTGGGATCTTCGACATATATCTACCAATGGTCTACAAATGGATCAATAATGAGCCTCTTCTAGTCTTTAATGTGAGATATCAAAGGAATGAAAGATCGACATGGCGTATGCTGAGTCGATATAGGAATAGAAAATGAGATTCTTCCCAGACAGAGCGCTAACAGTCCAATGAGATAAATCCAGGCATTTTACCAATACTAGGTGATCAACATTTTCGCTACCGCTCCCACAGTTCCAACCAGACCGCCAATCACAGCTCCAATCGCCTTGCCAACAGCTGAAACCCCGATATCTATTACGGCGCGCACTGCGACTCCGCCTGCCTCACCTGATGCCAAAGCAAACGCAGTCGTGGCCCTCGTGCTCACCGTGACGGTATAGACACCTTTATTCAGTGCATAGGCCATTGCCGAAGATGCCAGATCGACAGCAGCGCTTGTTACATCTAGGGCTTTCTGGATCGTTTGCCTCAGGTTAACGTGAGATTCTGGCCACCTTAGCTTGTCATACTGCACGTTGCAGCCTTGGCGTCACCCGCTGTGTACAACCCGACGGCGACCATGAGAGCAAACGTAGCTGTCAGACCTCCAAGCCGTCATGCTCATTTGGTGGCGAATAGCATGACCTAAATGCCGTGCTACGAAATTTGGCTGCCGTTCTGAGCTCCGCATATACAGCGGCCAGCGGTGCCACATTTTATAATCAATCTCAAATCCTTGCTTCAGGCTACTGGAAAGGGCCTCGAACAATTCGGTAACGAAAGATTTGGCTTAATTGCCGTCCTTCTCAATACACTACATAATAATAACTAGTATGGGCACAATATCTTCTCGAATCTCTGGATATTTAGTGCTTTTGTGGATGCTTATTCGAGGATGATTTTCACCTCCTAGAGCTTCTCTGCTCCTTTGTGGAACTTGCCCGAATTCTAGGAAGTATATTTGCAAATATCGTGCAAAGTCTCGAACAACACGGGCTCCGTCAACGTTGTTGAGCACTCGAAACTTGGTCGTCCACTTTCATCAACCAATATCGAACGTGCACTCGTCGTATTGAACCAGGCTCCAACGGAAGTCTAGAGACTGCTTATCCCATCCCCATGAGTAGTCTACATGTCTAGTTGCCTTCGGTGGGCATCATGAGGTTGGATTCCAAGATCGAAGGGCCATGGAGTTCGTTGTTGACCGACCGCTAGCATCATATCATCAGACGTCTTCGCCAATACAACAAATGAAACGCAGCCGCTTGACAGCCTACCTGGTGCTGGGGCGCTCGAGAAGGAAGGCTGACCCAAAGTCGAACTGTGACCCGCCAAGGGCGCGGATACCATCGTGGACGTCTAGACATTCATATGCGCTGGACGCGCATGCAAATTCGTCTTCTCATGGATCCCCGACACTCGCCTCAGGGCATTGCGCTGAAGGATAATCAGCCAAATTTAAACTTTATTTCTTCAACAAAATTTCGACTCTCTCATATTCTCGATCTTCGCAAATGACAAGGACCCAGGTTTCCGGCACGGCATTGCTATCAACTCAGGGGGAAGGATGAGACCGAAGGATCTATAACAACCTGTTCTTTCTGGCCTTACGAACCCTTGCTGATTACAGCTCTACTATTGTTCAAGAAAGAGCTATGAAATCTCTAGAATATCACTGAATATGCGGCATTTAAGAAATGGGAACACGGGAGGCTCTTGCGCGTTTTGATCCTTACATGACAAGCATGCCTCGCTGCGTTTGTACTTTCCTCCACCTATGTGTTTTTGAAGTCGAAGCAACATGAGAAAACAGACATCCCAGAGTACCATACACGGGTATGCGCTGCAAGCTCCAGCAGCTCAGCAGCTTGATGCGCTTCCGCTCCTAGAGAACCGTAGAAAGATGCGGATACTTCCATGAAAATAAGAAATTGAGGGGCGTTAGGCAACTTGTGCTTCGGCATGCAACGAACAAGATTGATGGTGCTTCGGATTTGTAGTATCGCACACTAAAGATTGCGGCCTTTCGGACGCATATTTGGCCTATGGTCTGGTGTTTTGTGCAGCTACTGTTGCGATTGAGTCGTGTGTCTGCTCAAGACTTTCTCGCTGCGGCTATATAAGATCACCCTCATTGCGTGACGATAACTTCAAGTAGCTTAGAGATATGGAAGGAAGAACAAACGAAGTTACAATCTGAGCTGGCTTTGCATCATGAAGCTTCTCATCAACAAGTACTGAGGTGTAAATTGCCCAGTTCTCGCCCCAAACGAAGGCCCTACATCAAAGTAAATTCTCTCACCAAAACTTGGAGCTCAATAGTTCAACGGCCTCTGGACATGAAAAACTGTTTTATCATCATATAAAACTATTCTATATTATTGTCCACCCTTCCCACACCAAGCCATTTGTCGACGGCGTTGATGCGAAAAGAAGAGACCCAACCATCCGTCTTTAAGGCATAAAATCATTACTTTTCTTTTTTTCTTCTTTCCTCGTTATCATTCATCATGACCCATTATCTCCGCCTAGCAAGCCAACACAAAGAAACCGCTCTCAAAGTTCTCAAGGAAAGCGACGCTGGCATGGGCGCCGGGTGTCTTGAGGGAAAGCTGGAACTCCAGAGTAACGCTGGAGCCGCAAGGGAAAGTGCCAATCGGCCAGCTGTGGATGTCGTCAAATTCGCCGTCGACCAGAGGGAAGTTCTGCACGGTGCCAATCTTGGTCTTGTTGGTGGCGCTCTTGCGCTGGTACACGGTCAAGGCGGTGTTCCCAACAGCAGTGACAGGGAAGCCGCGCTCAAAGTTGCCGTAAAGTGTACAAGTCGTACCGCCATTGGTAGGGAGCCACTGGAGAATCTGGTTCTCATAGTAGGGAGGGTCGTTGGGGAAGTCGGAAGAGGGAATGGAGGCGGCGGCGTAGAAGCCAGGGTCTGAGACAGTGGGGTACAGCTCGCACTGCTGTCGGGAGACAGGCTGGCTGGGAAGGGCAAGCGCAGTGGCGCACAGGGCCAGGATGCAAGTAGACTTGAACATGTTGATTGATGATGTGGGAGAGGGATTTGGACTGATTGTGAGATGTAGAAGTGAGATGATGGAAGCGATGATGGTTCTTAACAAGAAGTAGAAGGCGAGTCTAGCAGCTTTTATACCTGAGTTCTCTATGGCGACGACTTGCGAGTGTGCCGGCTATAAAGAGTATTCTTAGATCAGCTTGCATGTTGCAGATCGGATGGCTTGGGTAGTTCCAGGAACAAGCCGTCCACAACGTGGTGGCTGCTCGGGTCGGTGGATTCAAGACCGATCCATGAGCCTGGATTGTCATATTCTGGCACCGAGAGAGACGGTATTGAACGGGTCAAAAACCCTTACATGCAGAAGGATGCAACCCGAACGAGCGGTGTGGACGGTTTCTCGTACCCAGATTCGCCGAGACTTGCCATGACGGCGATGCTCGAGGCAGCGCTAGGCTGAAGAGCTGTTGAGAAGCGGTTGGGGAGCTGAGAGCAAGATTTCCGCATATCGACAAGGTCGGCTCGCCTGAACGGGAAGCCAAGACCGCGGGCTTGCAGATGACCGGTCACGGCTTTCGTGTGGCTGTTGGAGAGACGCCGGTTCAGCAACTACCGCCATGTCTTATCGACGACTTGCAGAGCGCCTCATGGTGGGACACTCGCTCAGTCACCAATCGGTCGGCCTTGCAAAAACTTTTCAAGGGCCTCATCCACCGAGCCACACCACCTCGGCGGGAACGTCCGGAAGCGCCCGAACTGCATGGGCTGGAAGGGAGGGAATCTTGGTTCGGTGGGGCGAAGGAAGGCCCGGACCCTGGCCCTGGACCGGGGCCAGATTGGCCGGGGAAGCCAGCCGAGCGTTCGTTCACGGTTTACGCCATGCAGGCGGACGTTGCTGGGCCCAACGGCGCAGAACGTGGGACCATTGGGCCCTGCAACCGCCTGTTTTGGGTTCCGACTGCAGCTATCATGTGAGAGTGGAATCGTCTCGAGCTTGGCTGCAGCAGAGGAGTCGTATTCACCCTGGCCACCGAAGATACCGATGCGGCTGTGTGAGTTCGGATGGATTGATGAGCGACATAATATTGTGGATATTCCTGACCACAAGGATCACTTCCAGAACCACTTGTGGAGGGGCTTCAAAAATCTTCACGATTCACAGCTCTGCAAAGCAGCACGAGGCCGCCGGGAGTTGCCGGGCTCTCGGGCAATGATGAGCCGGCCACAACACGCACGGGCAAACGGATCGGGGCCTTGCCGTGGCCATGTCACGTCCCTCCCGGTATTGTCCTATCAGGGTATTATGCAGTCGTCCCTGAAGAGCAGACGCCACACGAGAGCCTGTCATGCAGGTGCCATCAAACCTCCTATCTCAAGTACAGCCTGCAAGGGTCACACCGTGCACACTGGCACAGGATTGCTCAGCCGGGAGCGGCAGGCATGCATGTCTGGTGGCGGCGTGTGCCTCCTCATCTATCGAGCTAGAATTACACTTCTGCCGCTGAGTTGTTCCGCATGCGATACAATCGCGATCTGCGATGGTCACAGATCTCGCATCTCAACACCGAGCTTTATTTCTGCTGCTGAGAGAGGGGTTCTCTGCGAATGATGTGCGGGAGCCACAATTGATGCGCCTGCAGGACGGATACAGCACAGACCGGTCTGGTCCAAGAGCTGATCGAGCGGTGATCCTAGTCAGACAGTTCGCGCTAGCTTTTAGCTCTTGAACGTGGTTATCCCTGCTTGCTCTGCTACTGAACCTGTGGCCCAAATGCCCATTAGCCAAGCGTCCCATCCAAGACGTCAAGCTTACCAGGTGGTCCGGTGGAAGTTGGCATGGCATGTAAGCGCTAGGGCTGCGAAACGGTAAGATTACAGCACGAGGAGCGTCTGAGACGGTCGGTTGGTTCAGGGTAAGTCGGCCGGAAGTGATCGTCGAGCTGAACCAAGGCTTGGAATCGATTGGTGATCTAAATCGCGTGGATGTGAGGTAAACCAGGGGCTCTTCCAAGACATCTCGAATGATTTAAAGTGTCGTGGATTTCAGTCAATTTCCGGAACACGGCAAATCCGCGACATTGGAAGCCCATTCCCGAATCCACCAGCTACCGTTGGCCACGAGCCAGGTGAATTGTGGGACTTCAGGGACCGGGTCATTGTTTTCGGACTCGTTGCATTCCAGAGCTGTCTCGGGCTGCCATATTTCCCAATACCTGCCACGAAGCGTGTGGGCCCGCTGTGCCTGTCTCAATTAAAGTTGCTGCCTATTGTCTTATTGAGTTTCCCTGATTACTTTCCTTCGACGAGTTAACGATGCAAAAGCCCTTTGGGGGTTTTCGACTAATTAATTCGGCATGCCAGCGAGGCCAAACGCGGTCGGCAGGTAAGATGAGCCAGGGAGAGACGAGACGTTTGCAAAGGAATCCTCTATATCACGAAAAACTTTAAAAAAGTTCCGACTGTTTTAACGTGCACTAGGAGACTAGTAGGCTCTAGTGGTGAGAGGAATAGCTGCTTTCGGGCGTTACGAGTCGGGTGAACAACCACAGGCGCACGTTATTGAGACTCCACGGTGGAGCCACAGGACCGAGGCAGATAGGGGTAGTATAGAGCTACTATAGACGTCGGCCTGGTCTGTTTATATCGGTCCTGGTTACGCACCGGCAGAGGAGCATGGTGAAGTCCTCTGGAAACAGTATAGAACTAGAGTCGCGATATGACTTGAAACAGGAGGCGCCAATCATTAAACTGATAGTCTTGACTTGGTAGATTGGTAGAAGATCAGCGGTTTCCAAAAACTTTCGAAAGACCTGGGGTAACCGGACGTATGGCGCCCTTAACCTTGGCCAACATTGACAAATGTGGTTAATTTCTTGCTTCTTCTGTGGGTCCACTTCGCGCTGTTGTCGCTAGAATCCCGTTCCCGCCGTGTTGTGATTCTGCTTGTCTCAGTCCGGCCTTCCTTGATGAATCATGATCAACCCTACACCGCCAGGAATGGGTGCAATGGACGTGAGGTACAAAACTCCACCAAAGCCCTTTCCGGGGATGAAGCATGCCCTTGGAGCCGACAAGCCTCTCCTCCTTCAGTCCGTCACCGTGCACCATGGCTCGAACATTCTTGCCAGCTTTGCTGGCCGTTTTGGCGCAGCCTTTTACTGCTGTAGCCGTCTTGGAACATGGTTTGATGGGTCATGGCACTGCACCGACCAAGGAGTTCGATTTTGAGATCAGCTTCGGCGAGGCCAACCCTGCAGGTATTCCCAGGGAGATGTTCTTGGTCAACGGCCAGTTCCCTGGACCTGTCGTAGAGGTTGAGCAAGATGATTGGGTGGTAATCCGGGTACAGAACAATTCGCCCGAGAACGTCACCATTCACTTCCATGGTATGAGACAAGCTCTGGCCGCGCAGGCTATCAAATACAAGCTTACCTGGTGACAAGGCATTGAGATGCGCGACACTCCATGGTCTGATGGCGTACCTGGTGTCACGCAATGGCCAATTCCGCCTTCAGGCAACTATGTCTACGAGTTCCAAGCTAGGCAGCATGGCAGCTTCTGGTACCATGCGCATTACCGAGGCCAAATCGAGGATGGACTTACTGGCGCGGTGGTGATTCACCCTCGAGATGACCTCCCGAGACCATTTGGCCTGATCTCCAACGACAGCAAAGTTGTAGCTGCTATGAAGCTGGCTGAACGTAACGTCCGGCCTCTCCTCATCTCGGACTGGACGCACTTGAACTCTGCCGACAAGTGGGACATCACCGTTGCCTCAAACGTCGAAGTGTCCTGCTACGATGCCATCATCATTAACGGTAAGGGCAGGGTTGAGTGTTTGACAGAGGATCAGATCAGGAACGCCACCGGCCAGATCCAGCGGAACAACTTGAATCTCGTCCCTGGATCATCCATTTCGGACAAGGGGTATGATTCCTTTTGAAATCAGAAAGCAGCCGAATATTTTGCTAATTCTTTCTGTCAAACCATAGCTGCCTGCCCGCAAACGTCATGGGAAAACTGGGTGGCCCTCGCGTGCCCATCTTCACCGAGAACATCCCCAAGGGTATTTTTGAAGGCTGCAACCCAACCACCGGCTTCACGGAAGTTATTACTCCACCGGCCTCTGCGGATCCTGCGGAGCGTTGGGTGGCTATGGATATCATAGCCGCGACCAACTTCATGAGGGCCGCCGTCTCCATCGACGAGCACGATATGTGGGTCTACGCTATGGACGGGTCCTACGTTCGGCCACAGAAGGTTCAAGCTGCTGTTATTGCAAGTGGCTACCGCTACTCTGTGCTTGTCAAGGCCAGCCGTGTGGGAAACTTCAAGATCCGTGTCAATTCAATGAGTGTGCCACAGATGATGACGGGTCATGCTATACTCTCTGTGGATGGTCCAGGCAAGGACACTGCTTACGAGTCAAAGCCATTCATTGACATTGTTGGCAAGCCAGCAGCACCGGGCGTCCGTTACTTTAACGAGACCATTGCCTCGGGTTTCCCGATGAGGCCAATCCCTCAGTCCGCTGACGCTCTCCACATTCTCACCATGAACGGAGATGGCGCAACCTATCTGTGGGTGCTGAACAGCACACGTCTCATGCCCGGAGACTTTGAGGATTCCTTGCCCGTCCTGTTGAACCCCATTGCGGACGCCAACAACAATGTAACCATCACCACCCGTAACAACACCTGGGTTGATATTGTCATCCAGTCCGCCAAGTACCCGTTCCCGCCGCACCCCATCCACAAGCACGGCAACAAGATGTTTCAAATCGGAGCTGGCTCGGGAGTCTTCAACTGGTCATCAGTCGATGAGGCAATCAAGGAGAAGCCTCAATACTTCAACCTCATCAATCCGCCGGCCCGTGACACTTTCGAGTCGCCCCAAGCCCGTGAAGACGTAGCATGGTTGGCCTTGCGATATCGCGTTACCAACCCAGGTGCCTGGATGCTGCACTGCCACATCACCAACCACATGCTGGGCGGCATGTCGGTCATTATCCAAGACGGAATTGACACTTGGCCAGAGGTGCCAGCTGAGTATCGGACATCCAAGTTTGGTGCCGTGGAAGGTGGACGTTGAACGGCTTTGGCTGTTGAAGTATTGTGCGGTGTCACAAAGCGAGGCTGTTAGGTTATCTTCTTGTGATATATTAATGTTTGAGTGTGCCTCAAATGGCTGGAATATCTAGTCCTAGTAGTAATATGGCAACATTGTCTTGTTTTGTACCATCGATCGGCTGTGGGGCTGTAGATTGTGTCTCTTATGTGAGACTGTGATGCGCGACCCTCCCCGTGCTTTGAGATTTGTCGCTTGCTTACTATGCGCTAGTTGATCAATGAGGTGACAATACTAACAAATGCTTCACGTTGTGTAGTCCCAACCGTTTTATAATACTTTGTACAGGCGTAGAAAAAGCATCCTTCTTCAAGCAAGGCCCCCGAGAAGGCTACGGTCAAAAAGCTTTGGTTTGTATTCAACACCAAAATTGATTAGATCAGTGTCTAAATACTGTCAAATCTCTTGAGGCTGATGAGTATTGGTTTTCAACCTCAACAGAGTCCTCACACTGAGGCTGTCTCTGTTCTTGTAGTAATTCCTCAAAGAATGTAATTAAGTTAACCTCCGACATGAATTCTGACGTCCTTCATATGCTGAAGACCATCGGTAATACTAAAATGATAGGCAAAAAATCTCCAGACCCAAAGGTCGTTGCACCGATAGGCCCAACATGCATTTCCACCCTTGCACTGAATCCAATTGTCTTTCATACAAAAGCAGACGTTGTACAACTGCGTTTAAAACCAAAGCCCATTAATGTACAAATCCTGTCCCCTGCGTCCGTAAATAACCGTGTATAATGCTATTTCAATGTATATGCTGATCGCATTTTCAAACACCAAACAGAAACCAGGATCCTTTGAACTGGTTTGTCCAAACACAGCGGCGAATTAACTTTTTCCCATTTCTCGGATAACCTTGCTTCGTTCCCGTATCTTGTGACCGTAGCGCCAAAATGCAAATGGAATTGGGATCATCATGACCAGCATGGCGCCGCACACGGTTCCAGCTATTTGCGGTGACATGGAAGTGTACATTTTTGTTGCTGCCAATGGCAGCGCGGCTCCGAAGATGCTTCTGATAACCGCGTTGCTCGCAAGAGCACTAGCAGCATATATGCCGTATGCCCGGCCCAAGTAGCTACTTGAGTAGATGAAGCTGAGGGTGTTTCCAGCACCGAAAGGGATACCGAATAGTATTGGTACAATCCAATGGATGCTTTTAGGTAGACAGGTCCAGGCGAACCCGAACTGCCCAATTGGACTCAGCAATGAACCAATCGCCATGACGAGAGCCACTGCTTCGGGAGACGGTCTACCAGTGACAGGGTCACAAGGCCGTGCATTGACCATTCGCCGTATGAAAGGCTCGGCAACGATAGGCATTAAGATGCCCAATCCGATACCAAGATACGACATGCCGGATAGCGTTGGGCCCCAGCCACGTTGCTTGGCAAACACGACGGGATAGGCAACGAAGCAAAGATATAGTATGCCGTAGACGATTGCATTCCTATCGATTTGTTAATGCCGCTGTGATGAGCATGAAGGGATCATGAGCAGGGAGACGTTGGAGACAGGAATCACCGTACCAAACATTTATGAACCAAACCATAGGTTCAGTGAAAAACAGAACAATCGGGCGGCAAAGGTTGCCCTTGATTGAGCCAAAGGCCGCTACATCACGGTCATACTGGCACCACCATCGATCGTCTTTGGTTTCTCTGCGCAGCTGTGCTACTTTCCGCCGCAGGATCTCCGGGGCATATGTCTCCTTCACGGTAGACATCATCAAGATTCCCACACCGCCCAAGATTATGATTATCCAATTGGTCCATCGTCGACCTAGATACTCAAACACGACACCACCAATCAAGGGACCAAGTACCGGTCCACTGAATGGCCCCAGGCTGTACAATGACATTCCCAGAGCAAGTTGGTCGGGCTTCGACACGTCAACAATGCTTCCAGGGCCGTTGGACACCATGGCGGCGGCAAATATGCCACTTTGAATCGCTGTCAATACCCACAAGGGTCATTATTGTTATGGAAGATGGCACTTACCCACAGAATCGCGATGCGATAATTGCGCTGAGAGAATGGGCCAGGCCGCATGGAATGACCAGAAGTGTCCAGATACACAGAGATACAAGGTAAACAATGCGACGACCATAGATCTCGCTAATTGGAGCGCTGAAGAGGCTGCCAAAGGCAAGGCCTACAAGATACGTCGTCATTCCCATAGTCGCATCCAGCGACGAGGCTCGAAACTCCATCTCCAGGCCGGAAACGCAGCTCATGTAGCTGGTGCTATAAAGAACAACGATCCATGCTGAGAAGGCGACCGTTCCCATGACCCAGCCACGGTATAAGGGGGACCAATTCTGGGGATTTTCCGGGTCATTTTTATCGAGAGTAACCTCGAACACCGGCTCTCGCACCACTATAGTATGTACCACGGCATCAACCTTGTAATCCTCATGGCCATCAAGAGACTGTACCGCTGTCGAGATGCCACCTGCAACCGTGGAACTGTCGTCGCAGTGGACGAACATGGGGGAGGGAGGGGGCAGGGAGCTGGACGGGGGCATTGCCGACATATGTGGTCGCAGTAGAAGTGCGACAGGCAGCTGCAAAACTGCAGGGACAGAAAGGAAGGGATTGTAGTGCAGCGTACCTTTTATCGTAATCAACAAAAAGGCCCCATACTCGACGGGCATACCTCCCTTGGAAGCCTCGGCTTCCTCTATGGGTCATGTCGTCGTCTAAGATCGGCGATAGACGGTTACAACCCGCAATTCCGATGCCGACGACGGCGTTTACGATCCTTGAATTTGATTGGACAATTCGATTTAGTTCCTGGATCATGTGGCCTGCAATCTTGTGTCTCACTTTCATGTGAGACATATTTTCTTCATGATTCAGGCCTGGCAACGCCCGGGCATTGCTGCGTGAACCCGATTTACTCCATGATCGATGATGCATATTGCTCAGCAACGGACGAAAAGCACGCGGCAGGCTCGGAACCTACGGGCGAGAAATGGCTGATTCCATCGCCATAGGGCGGTGGGGCTCAACATTCTCGCATTTGAAAAATCTGACCTCGTATCTACGATTGAGCGCGTCCAGCGCGACGAATGGCTTTTTGGCTACATACCACACGTTGGCGCTGTTCCAAAAGCGGCCATATAAGGGAAAGGCCTCAAAAGCGAATTTGAAACCCAATTAGTAATTTGTTCTATAGAAAGAGACTACTGAGGTTAGAAAAGTTCCTCTCGACTTTCCTCCCGGGTTACCAGGCTCCTCACTCCCCCAACCACTCCTCCCGCCGTCCGCAAGAGCCGACGCCAAGCATTGCTTGATACAAAGCTGTCAGACAATTACGACATTTAGAGTTCTCTGACGAGACGGATGCCAAACATGTTGGTAGCAACCTCGCTAGAGAAGTACGCGCTGCGGTAGTTGATGCGAAGGTTTCGAGGGTTATAGTTCCACGCGCCGCCGCGGACGACGGGGAAAGGCGCGGGTCCCTTGTGGACGGATCCATCGTGGGCTGCAGGACCAAGGTTCTCAATCCAGTCATCGGCCTGGAACTCTCTAGCATTGGCAGTCACATCATACAGACCGTAGCCATTGGGCTTGAAGGAACCGACAGGGGCAGTGTGGGGGAATCCATCAGTCATGTTGTTCGAGGGCCAGCGGAAACCATTGACAGCATGGGCGACAGTGTCATAAGTATTGGCGTACTGGCTGCCGTTGGGCTTGAGCTCGTTGCCCCAGAAGAAGACAGTCTGGGTACCGCCTCGGGCAGCCCACTCCCACTCGTCCTCGTTGGGCAGCCTGTAAGTTTTGCCAGTGATTGCCGAGAGCCAACGAGCGTAGGCCTGAGCATCAGATCGCCTAACAGCCACAACTGGGTGTTCAGGTGTCTGGGGGAAGCCAGGCTGGTCGTAGGAGAGTGCGGCGTTGAACCCAAAGAAGTCTGGGTTGGCAGGGTCCCACCAACGGGAGCCACCGCGGAGCTGGTAGCAGGTGCTCTTGACGAAAGTGTCAAACTGGCCCACGGTGACTTCGAACCTGCTGAAGGCCAGTGGCTTGGAAATGGTAACGGTCCTCTGGGGATACTCAAACGCCTTCTTGTCATCAGGGACACGCCAGCGAGCATGCTCCTCGGGCGTTGAGCCGGCGGTGTAAGAGCCGGTAGGAATAACGATCATGGGTGGCGTCAGGTCAGAGTCGCGGAACTCGGTGCCAGGTCGGGCCGAAGCATCAATGCCAGCGGCCTTAACCGGAGGCAAGTTGGAAAGTATGTCGCAGACAGGCTCTTCGAACCTGTCGCTCAACACCTTGACGGCGAAGCGCCATTCGTCCACATTGGCGGTGAGGTACTCGTCGGACTCAAGTGGGTGCGGCACGTAATCAGGGTTTGATGATTCATCGGTGAAGTATTTACTTTCCGTAATCAGTCGCCCTAGACTCTCAAGGGCGACAGCGGCGTGCGGGTAGGCGCCGGCATCAACCGATGAGATGGCGTCCCGGGCCTGGATGGCCGCATCGAGGGCGGGGGCGTAGGTGGGGTACATGGAGCCTTTCCATTGCAGGGTTTCCGCCAGAGCCGCGAGCTTTGTTCGCACCTCATCGACGGTTGCTGCATTCGCAAGGCCGGTGGCCAGCAAGACCGAGCACGCGACACATTGTGTCACAAACTTGAGCATGATTACGGTTTCAAAAGAGTCCAAGTAACGGGTTAATTGTGTGATGACCTCGGTGTAATTCAAGAAAAGATGGTTCACGAGGCCGGGATAAATATAGAGTCATTGTTCGCATGGACGGCGAGGATTGGATCGACAGCTGAAAAATGATCGACAACCCAATCTCAAAGAGTTGTTATGAACCACATGCTTTGTCTTTGACTGAAGTCCATTCCATGCAGACCTACGCGAGGAATTGGCAACGAAGACGTCAACAAAACCATGGGGGTCTGTAGGGCAACACATGACTCACCGCTGTCTCAGAGGGCTGGATGGAGACATGTGATCGATCTCGATCACGGCTCAAAAGCAGGCCTTGCGAACCAATCCAATTCTTATAAAGGCAGCTGAACTTCTCAACATCCCTCTCGAGGCACAAACGAGAGCGACGGGTGGAGTAATCAGCTCCCTTGTCCTGTGGTTTCATGCGTTGCCGGCCTGCGGCATAACTTTCGTGCGACATCTACCAACCGACTGGAATGCCAACGGAGGTAGAGAATATTGACTTTTGAAACAGGTGAGATTGAGCTCGTCGTCCAAATGCAGCATAACATACCGGGAACTGACTTTTCAGTTAGGCAACCACGAAAACCAAGCAGTCCTCGAACGAAACTTTCCACAGTCTTCGAAATGGCGCCATCAGCCATCTCGCTGCGACAACATTCAGCCGAGTCTCTGATCGACGACTCGAGCAACACCACATTGGCGACTGATGAGCTGTGCTCCCCACAGACCTCGCCTGGTGGCTTCAAGTGCTACGACCATGTTACGTGGTGGGTAGGCAACGCCAAGCAGGCTGCCACCTACTACACCCAGCTCTTTGGCTTCAAGATCATTGCCTACCGTGGCCTCGAAACCGGCTCTCGCTACTTTGCTTCCTACGTTATAGCTAGTAGCGACATTCGCTTTGTCTTCACCTCACCCATCCGTTCTGCCGTGCACCTCCCCGACGATGAGCCCATCAGTGAAGCCGAAAGAGCACTGCTGCATGAGATGCATGAGCACCTCGAGAAGCATGGAGACGCGGTGAAGGATGTTGCGTTCGAAGTAGACGACGTCGACGGCGTATATCACTATGCCGTCGACAGCGCGGATGCTGTCGCCGTTGAGGCTCCGCGTGACGTTGGAGACAAACAGTTTGGCAGCGTTCGAACGGCCGTCATCCGGACGTATGGCGACACTACGCACACACTCATCAACCGCCAAAACTACACTGGGCCCTTCTTGCCGGGCTTCTGCACAACAAGCAAGAAATCTGCCCTCGAGGCCACATTTCCACAAGTGCCGCTAGCCCGGATCGACCATTGCGTCGGTAACCAGGACTGGAACGAAATGACCAAGGCATGCGCTTTCTACGAACAGTGCCTCGGATTCCATCGTTTCTGGTCTGTCGACGATAACGAAATTTGCACCGAATACTCTGCGCTAAGCTCTATAGTCATGGCATCTGCCAATAACTTGGTCAAGATGCCTATCAATGAGCCTGCTCCCGGGAAGAAGAAGTCACAGATTGAGGAATATGTGCTCTTCAACTCAGGCCCCGGGGTGCAGCATATCGCGCTGCTCACTGAAGATATCATCACCACGGTGGCCTCGCTTCGAGCTCGTGGTGTTGAGTTCATCAGCATCCCCACAACATATTACGATACTATTCGCCAGCGTCTCAAAGCTGAAAAGCGTAACTGGGAGCTCAATGAGGACCTGAACACTATTGAGCGCCTCAACATCCTCATCGACTACGACGAAAGTGGCTACCTGCTCCAGCTTTTCACAAAGCCTCTTGTAGACCGCCCGACCGTGTTCATTGAGCTCATTCAACGTAACAACTTTGAAGGGTTCGGAGCTGGCAATTTCAAGTCTCTATTCGAAGCCATCGAGCGTGAGCAGGCTGAGAGAGGCAACTTATAAACATTTTCTCCACTTGGATATTCGAAATTCTACTGGGGTTGGCCTTTAATCTAATACTTTAACCCTAACTGTGTCAACGTTGCAACAAGGGAGCGGAGGACAAGATCACACACTAAGGTAATATTAATTGCCAATCCCGCGGGATCTGGCTTTATAATACTATATGGGCAGGTTTATTCATTAATTCTTAATTGAACATTTTTACTTGCGCTTCTCTCATATCATATCGTGTGGTGGCAGCATGAAGTGATGGTCGAAACTTTCCGTCATCTATTTTGTAAAAACGAAAGCGTCAGGTAACCACCGAATGTATGTCAAGTCCTCAGACTTTGCCGTATGCTCCTTTCGGTGCAACATTGGTGCTTGATGTGCGTTTAATCCTCGAGACGCTCACAGTCGGAAACACGATTCAGTAGCTGTCCATTCAGCCAACGGCCACGTCCAAGCCTAGATCACATCACATTTTATACTTGTAAAGAGCCTTTACTGAACAGCTACCATACATTGCCGAGTATGTTCTACTACAGCAACACTTCAGGCCGAAGTAAAACCAGCTTCGGGGCTGAGGGGTATCCAGTGGCCGCTCCCTATCCCTACTCCTCGCCAAAATCAAAAGGCATGCCTTCAAACCGGGATGATGAGAGCTCCTGTGTCCGGTTGCATTACCTTCTCTCAATTCCTCTATCAACTTACTTTTGCTATCGTACCTCCCTCAGGTTGACGTGTAGTACATCACCAGTCCTGAATAATGTCATCAAATGCGAAGAATGGTAACTTATGCCGGTGGTGCAGAACTGAGCATTTGAAGCTCACGTGAAATTACCGATTCAATTCCGCATACATAATCATGCCAGGACTTATGTCCATGGGTAGTCATAGAATCTGGTGGAGAAAATGCGTCCTTTTATGAGTTCTCTGGGTGCGTGTCGAGACGCAGTGATTCAGCCGATATGGCAGAAACCTGGACTGCGTGGTCACTACAAAGACTGAAATATTAGAAACCTTTGTTTGGCATATAATACTGATACTCCTTGATACTAGTCACCCATGATAGGGTAGATCTTATACTGACGGTCTTGAGGCTTCCCACGTCGCCAATTAGTTTATGTAGAATTTAAAAATTATGAAACTCTGGCTACCCTAGAGTCACATTGTCATTGACCACTTCGAGGCACCGCTACCTCTCTACATATTCAAAGAAATGATCAACTTATTAACCTTGAAATAACACGAAACGAGTTAAGATTCATTGTGATTTCTAGCCCTTCTGTTTGGCATTTTTGTCCAGTGCGCATTTCAGAGGTTTCATGATATTGTATGATATCCCATTTCAAGCACCCTACGCTATTAGCTTCCATCTGATTGTCGAGTTCATGGCTCAGGTACTAAAAAGACAAGTGCCTTGACAAAATCCCCCCAAAAAGTCGCAAGGTGGAAAAGGGAAAGACGAGAAAGAAGAAAGAATAAAAGAGGTCCCGGAGCGGCGGTTTGAAAGCGAAAAAAGGAAGGTCTCGGAGGGAGTCGAACCCTCGCTGGCGGAATCAGAATCCGCAGTCATGACCGTTAGACCACGAAACCAGCTTCTTTGATTGGCTTGTGTGAGACGTTGCAGATTTTGTTTTATCAATGCCATGCTCAACCCCTCCACCTGCACGGGACAAAATTTCTTTCGGCTTTCGGAAATTCGCCACAGACCATCAAGACATGAGCTTTTTCGGTTTGCCAGCGAATCCATCCTCTCCGAACTAGTAGTTTGCCTTGCTCCCCACATTCTTTTTCAGACGAAGGATTGAATGAAGCAAGCCTCTACCCGTGTTATCAGCTACTGTAATACTCGGAGACCTTATGCATCATCCGAAACTAATGTTATGTTCTTCACATTAGGAATCCGTTCCTGTTGATCCATCCTCAACTGGCGGTAACCTTCACAGCATTGTCTGATTTAATAGCCATTGTAATATGCGTTCATCCAACCCGAGAAGGGCCTTGTTAAACCCCGAGATTGGGCGGAAAAGGTTTTATGGCCCTGATTGTCGAGGAAGGGGAGAATCATTTCCCCCCCATCCATTTTCTTTTTCGAGAGTTGCAAAGCGTCACTGCCTGGAAATCATTTGATGTTTACCATGCAAGATTCTAGTTGAGCTATTCTCGATCTCACTATGCTGACTTCGAGCGTCATTTGCATCGGAGTGGACTGTCCTCATCTGCTTTCCGTCTTGAGTTCGTTCAAATGAATCCGTGTGGGTTACTGCCGTTGTCGATTCAGGCCGCTGCCTGCCAGCGTCGTAAATCGTTGATAAAAACAGTCAATTACTGTGTCGAAGGGATATGGTCTCAACAAGTCCGGAAAAGCAAAAGTACAATCCGGAAAAGCGAGGACCGCATGTGCGATCAGGGACTTGAAAAATCAAATGGCTCAATCGTACTCATCCTAATAACGAGCAAATAATTAATTACAAACACCCTGCGAATATGTAATTTATCCATAGTTTTTGACAATGAGAGCCTAATGGAGTCATCGCTGAACTCGTCATTAACTTGGTTTGCCGCCAAGACGGCATTTCTTGGCCACACCTGATGTGGGTGGATTAGCCCAGAAGACTCCAAGTGGCCCTCCGGCTCGCATCCCCTTAAGGAATAGGAGCACTTGGGTCATTTCCGTAGATTTTACGGGTTTTTAGTGTCCGCCCTTTCCCCTCTGAAAAAGCCGAAACTTGTCTCAATTCCTGCCGAGTCCAGTATCTTCTTTCTCGCTATGGTGTAGCGGACCTCGGATGGGGTTAGGTGCTGACGCCGAGTTAATGGGACGAACCTGGGTTTGTGTAGCATCACAGGGGCTCTATGGTTGTCGTGATGGGCATAAGGAATCCGCGAATCAACATTCGTTCCATGAAAAAGCCATACTAGAACAAGATGCGCATTTTGACGACTTAGTCGATGCCTATCGCGTCATTACCATTTTCGTCCATGAGTGAGAACCACCGCGTTGGCGAGCTTTCTCGATTCATTCTACCATGGAGGGTCGAGGTAACACTCTCATCTCAGCGTTTTCACAGACGGTTGGATTGCTGATTGCATGGCCTGAATTGCGCAAGACAGCGACATATAACCCATTGCCATGCCAAGAAAACGCAGTTGTGCTGCATCTTTCGGCTACTTCGCACGTCAGATCTAAATTCCCCGGAATCATCATGACCAGAAGTAGATCAAACCGAGCCACGGGGCGCGTGAGGCCGAGCTGGGGCTTCTGTGACTGGAGGCATTTTGTTTAGTATAAATTGTCCCTGGACATGGGTCTAATTTCACGCCAATCACACGGGTCGGCACTCGTTCTTACTTGGCGCTGCACCCCACAATGCATCCCCCTTCACCTGTTTCCCCAGAAAACGTGTGCAATGGGCGGCTGAATGAAGACTGCCGTGGGGGCTTGCTACAGAGTCTCTCTCACTGCCGAGAGCCGGATTGCTGCTGCACATTCGCTTGCCAGTGCAGCATCGTCATTGTGACCGGAAATCACGGCAAATCCCTGGTTCGTGGGAATATCTCCTTCCTCTTTGGCGCACCTTCACACGGCGAAACCTCATCAATCTGTGGGGGCCATCTGTTCTGTTCCTAGTCCAGTAATCTGGAAAATGGAACTGGACCCCGGTAGTGAATCATGATCGACAGGGTCAAGCCTCTCCCATTCGTGGATCAATCACCTGCCGCACCAAAAACGAAGACGCAAGAAACATGGCGGATTAGTGCTAGGAAGACATAATTTTGAGCGGGTTCAACATAGGATCTAGACTAGGATTTGGTTCAAGTGAGCTACGAAGGTATATATTTGGCCATGCTTCACCGTGTTGCTGATCTCCTGCTTGACATCACCAAACCTCATCCTCCTCTTCGTGACACATCCTTGTACATATCGATTCCATACTTAGCTCAAGATGAAGTTCTTCTCAGTCGTTGCCGGCCTCGTCGCCGCTGTCGCTGCCTCCCCAACTCCTACTCTTGATGAGGTCACTCACGCCCTGGACAAGCGAGCCTCCATCTCTGAGGCTGCTAACCTGGGTTATGCTACGCAGAACGGCGGGTAAGTCCTTGCAGCTATGCTTTGAGATGAACTGAACTGACAGTAGTGCAGCACCAAGGGTGGCGCGGGCGGCACCGTGACTACAGTTTCCACTCTTCCCCAGTTCACCGCTGCTGTCAACGAGAAGGACACCGCTGCTCGTATCGTCGTTGTCAAGGGCATTATTTCTGGTAGTGCCAAGGTCCGTATCGGCAGCAACAAGTCCGTCATCGGGCTTCCCGGTGCTGGCTTCAACGGCATTGGTCTCTATATCCGCCGTCAGAAGAACGTCATCGTTCGCAACCTCAAGCTTTCTAACGTTGTTGCCGACAACGGTGATGCCATCGGTATTGATGTAAGCATGCAGTTATTCACTAAAGAGAAACCCGTAGTCTGCGAATAACTAATAACGAATGCGTTTATAGGAGAGCACAAACGTCTGGATTGACCATAATGAGTTCCACTCTGCGTTGGTTGAGGATAAGGACTATTATGACGGTCTCCTTGATGCTAGCCACGGTGCTGATTTTATAACCTACTCCTTGTAAGAATCTTTTCTTTAGACCTTCCAACAAAGTCTTCCACTAAATTGTTCCTCAGCAACTACTTCCACGACCATCACAAGGCTTCATTGATCGGCCACAGCGACAGTAACTCCGGCGAGGATAAAGGTCATCTCCGCATCACCTACGCCAACAACTACTGGAAGAACATTGGCTCTCGTACACCGCTGCTACGCTTCGGCACTGCCCACATCTACAACGGTTACTACGACACGTAAGTTTGGAAACCTTGTAACAGGTTTTGCTGTTTGTCCATGATCAGCTAACAGAGGTCAATACAGTATCTCCGTGACCGGTGTCAACACCCGTATGGGGGCCCAGGCTCTTGTCCAAAGCACTGTTTTCAGAAACACCCCGTTCCCCATCACCAGCCGTGACTCCAAGGAGGTTGGGTAAGTTTATTCGTTCTAGCCAATCCAAGGCCAGTTTAATGACTGATTTGTTTGAAGCTACGCTGCTGTGTTCGACGTTGATCTCGGTGGCGGTGTTAATGAGGCTCCCAAGGGAACTTTGACCGCCAGCTCAGTCCCTTACAGCTACAGTCTTCTTGGCTCGGGCAACGTCGCCTCCACCGTGCCTAAGCAGGCTGGTGCCATCCTCACCTTCTAAAATGCCCTCGGGAAGGTAAATGGTCCCAATAGACCAGAAGATAAGTTGGAGTGGCTTGGTTATTTTCTATTCTCAACTGTACCGACTTTTTAGCACCAATACATGAAGAAGTACTCGTCCGATTTTCCATGATAGCGTTTGTGACGAGTTTGCTTGGTTAAAATTGAAATGGCGTTTGCTGAGTGCCACAGACTGGCCTAAGAGATGGTTCAAAGCCTATTCGAGCCATACTATTACATGAGGCCGGAGCCGGTCGGGGCCATGTTGGACTTGCCATGGGATGAACATGCACAACTCATTGCCTATTTAGGGATTCACAGCGGAATTTTACCAAGTCGTCCTGTCGCTAGTTTTCGGGAAAATACCGAGCTACATGTGGCTTACATGTTATCGCCGACTCCTCTTGTCAGAGTTTCAAAATAAAGAACGCGTCGCGCGCATATACATGCCCGGTACACGAAAAGGCGTGCAAGTAATTTCATGGTGGTTCCTGGCATCCTTGACCTGCTTCACTAGTATCCGGCTCATACAAGCGGTGGGGTCTCATTGCTACGAACGGAAATGGAAATGATCGAAGGGGGTTTCAGGTGGAGTTTAAACTGACATGCATCTCTCCTAATTGCACGATGATAACAGTAATACATTCTCAACACTGTGACCGCGAAATAAGCCCACCTCCCAAAATGTTCTTCCCATGGATGTTCAGCGTTATGATGTCAAATAGAACGCTCGAAAATTGACTGTATGTTTTAAGACTCACTGCAAATTGTGATCTACATGATTTCTCCTGGACATCTGATCGATTATGCTCTGGGTTGGTACTCATATGATGAGGCATCTACTTTGTCCTTTTTTCCATTGATTATCAGGACCGTAGACAAGTCCATCCATAATGCCGTGAACATAGCTACACATTTGGTCAGCCAAAAGCAAACGGATGGAAGGAGGAACTGGCAAAGAACGAAGACATACCACTCTCCGACGAGACTGTAGACATTCCAACCGTCGATCAAGATTCTATCATTGGGTCGGAATACCATTGGCACAGATGCCCCTGTGAGAACGAGGACAATGTCATCTTTCTTGGTGTTTGGTGGTACCATTGCGTAGAAGCCGTTGGCTAGGACGGCAAACTTCCGCCCAATTCGATACCGATCTCGTGAATCATTGACTTGGACTTTGTAAGCGTGACTTTTGTCATGATAGTCAGTGTTGGGGTGAACGAAGTCCCTCGGAACCCTTGTTGTCTCGTCTTCGAAGAAGCCTTGCCCTTCACGGCACCTTTCAAAGTTGTAAGCCAGATCCTAGACGAGTGTTCGACCAAGAGCTCGCTCTGATGGTTCAGATGTGAGTTTGTAGGGCTGCCAAGGATTTCCACCAAAGGCGAGCCGCCTCGAGTCTTCAATGCACTCCCATCTGTGGTCATGCATTGTGCTCAGCTTATCGACGCTCGATACAACTCTGTAGTTGATAAAAAGGCCTACCTTATGGTTGGGGTCACCGTCAAACGGCGTTCCATTACTAGCATTATACACTTGCGAACCCCAGCCACACCAGAGCGGCGGCGTGGCCTCTATGCCCAAGAGTTTCTGCCGCAAGTCTGGTACCCAGCTTGGAAGGTCTCTGTCACGTTCGGGTCCTCGACCGAGACAGATGAAGTCGGTGTACTTGGTATCGCGGAGAACGTGCACTGTTGTATCGATGTAGACATGATTCCACGGCTTGCCTTTTCTTTTTCGAATCGGACAGCCCTTCGCCAGTGCGAGAAAGGCGTAGACGCGATCACAGGGGTCACTGCTTTCCCAGTAGCGAAACTTGTATATCCAAGCAGCAAGATCAGTTGGCGCCCTATGTTTTTGCTTGAGGATGCGCGCAAGGTACATGGCTTGGAAGGTTTGCCATTTGAAATAAAGGCTTGGAGATGTGTGCAATGGCGCAGTAGAGAAGCTCCGCCCGCTACAGTAGGTGAACTCCATGAGCTTGAAGAACACGGTGTGGTCGACCTTTACGGGGCCACAAATGAAGGACAGCTCCTGAGCACATGCCATCTCTTGGACCATCCAGGTTCTGCCCCACCAGGGCGATTCAAGGATGCCATCTCCAAACTTCTCCCATACCTTCTCATCGATAGACCAACGGTCCATCAGTGTTTGCAATCGAAGAGGCGATTCGAGACTTGAAAAATGAGCGAGCGCTGATGCGCCATCCTTGGACTCTCCAAGCCAGACTAGAACCTCCCAGGCCTGAGAATAGATTTCGTCCATACGCATAACCTCTCTATCGAGCTCGTCTTCGTCGCCTTGGTTGAGGCAGAGAGCATCAAACCACAAAAAGCGATTTGTTGCCAGTCCGGCGCGGATATGGCGAAGCGCTGTGTGCAGGTTTTCCGGGATATTGTTCAGCTTGACACCACTGATGGTCATTTCCCTGTCCCTTTTGTCGTCCCAACGCCAAGACAGGGCATAGTACCGGACCTCGTCAGTGTTGATGGTTGTCATTTGGAAATCAAGCGGGTCATTGATGCCGCCGGGTGTCAACAATACAACGCGTATCTCGTTTCCTTTAGGTTTCAGCTCTTCATAAATGGACTTGAGAGTCTTTGGAGAAGGGCTTGTCTCCTTTTCTCTGGCCGCCGCTTTTGCTTCGTTCTCCCACTTTCGGTGGTACTCAACTAGTCGATCTGCATCGCGTCTGGTCTGTTGCCATTGCTCGACGGTCATGTTTGGGATCGGACGCTGCCCCGGCGGTAGGGAACGACTGGGCTTAGGCGGACCAAAGATTGCTTCCTCCACACTCTCAGCCGCCTTCTGGAGTGCTTTGGCAGCGAATTTGGCAATCAAAGCATCCATTGTAGCGATTATGCTTCAAGAAGCGACGGATTGGACAATCTGCACTTTGTACCGAAGACCAAAAAATTCTAGTCCGCTGGAGAGGGGAACAAGCTCTTAAGTAGCCAAACGTCGCTGCCTCCTCTTTTATGCACATCTATCCCAGCCGCACAGCCTTGCAAGCATTGCGTTTTGTGGTTAGGCCAATAAACGAACCTGTGGCGCACACCTGTTTTGATTCCATGTCGCTTGATAGCTGATGAGAAGAACCTATTCCCAGTTAGTGAGTCTAGACTCCAGGCTAGCGGAAGCCACAAAGAGCAACTGTGAATAGAGCTGCGTCCGAAAACTTGTTCAGAATCTGAGCAGATTATTAAGGTGCCGTGTATGAGCTTACATATTCTTGAAACTATGCGTATCTTATAGGAATTACCTGTATTGCTTTTCAATAATCTGCTACGGTTAGACCTGGGGCAAACAAAACTCCTGGGCAATGAGCAAATATCATAACATGTAAGCATACAATATTGCTACTTAATATTCAACTCTTGTCCTCACAAGGGGGCCCTACCTTTAGCCAATCATCAAAGTTATAGAATACAACTTATCAACCCTTAGTGGCCGCATTAGGCGCTCACGTCAACCTTCATCTTAATAGCCTTTAGCCCTTCCATTACCAATAGCTCGTATTACGACCCTACCGTATTCTGGATTACCTACTGAGCACTTTGCTCATTAGGCACCAACAGTTAATCCAACATAAGCAAGCCACGTCAAATAACAATAAGGATCTATTGAAGTTGGGCACTTTCGTTTCGAAGGAATGACGGCCGGCAACTGCCGATTTAGAAACACAGCTTCTAGAAGCCGGCGACGATTGTGATAAAATGTCTCAAATTATGGAGTTCTCATGTGATGTTAGGTGCACTATAAAACTTAAACAGCCGTTCAGCCTTCCCGAGATTGTGATCGTTGTAGGCACCAAAGAAGGACCCCTTACTCAGGGAGCTCAGCCTGGCTCCCCACGGGTTCTCTGTCCGCCTCAGGCGGTTTATCATAACTCAATTAAAGAGGCGTAAACCTAGTTCCAGAAGTGGAAAAAGGAATACTCGTTGTCTGTTTTGTAGTCGTATGTTGGCTGCAATACGAGGTCTGCTTCAACAGTAAACATGAGTTGACATGATCAAATAAACGCAAATTCGATATCCAGTTAACCTATAGTCTAAAATAACCCCACTTCATGCATGAGGCCTAGCTACATAAATGACCGGCAAAACTTGGGCCTAGATTCTCGACCTCATTAGGGAGAACAATTCACAATGTATGGGACCGGGAGTAATACATTCAAAGAGCAAGAAATGAATATCTTCAAGTAAATAGGCCTGGAATATCAAAGTAGCTACGTGTTGACTTGCAAAGTGGCTATTGCGTCCCCTCGTTCTGTTTAGTGCTCTATTCTGGGGAAAGGTCAGCCTCAGCGTATGGCTGAAACTCAGCCATGGTGTTGATACGATCAGTGATGGCCTGAACACTGAAATCCCCGCTCTGAGCCTGGAAGTCTGCAAGTTGGAAGGGGCGGGCACGCCAGCGTGAGTCCATAGGGTCGACAAAAGCGCTGGCGTTGTAGCCGTGATCCTCCAGAACAGTCACGTTGAAAGCAGCCATCATGTCGTTATCCTCGTGAATCAAATTGTGACAATGGAACATGTATAGGCCGGGATGAGGCTGGAAATATCAGTTTATCATGCTTCTTAGCGACGCGGTGGGTTCGTGCTTACTGCGTAGTGCGCCTCGACAACGACGGTCTCACGGCGGCCCAGCCAGACGACGTCCTTCAGACCAGACTCATAAGGCTCGATAGTACGAGCACCGTTTCCAGACGTGCGAGAAATGATTTTGAAGTCAATCAGATGGATGTGAACAGGATGCTGCGTCAGGTCAGTCTCTTTTTGCTCAATCTGGTATCGGGGGACATGGCAACTTACAGTCCAGGTGTCGCCAATGTTAATAAGCTCCCAGCGCTCGACAGTACCGAGAGGAACATTGGCAAGGAGACGGTTTGCAACATCAGAGAACCGAATGTGGTTGATTGTCCAGACAAAGTTGACACCGCCGAAATCGAATACGCGAGGAGTCATCGAGGTAGGAGCAGGGAAGGGAACGTCGCGGAGGTTGGCTGGCACAACCGAGGTATCCGGCTCGCTGACAGCCTGGGCAACATGGAAACGCAGGACCTTGTCAGTGTTCTCGTAGTCGACTTCGGTACCGATGCCGTTGACGCCTCCGGCGATGTTTCGCAGGTCGATAGTCTTGCCTGCGAAATTGGAGAAATCAAAGACGATTTCGTAGCGCTCGGCCATGGAGACGTAAATCAGATCCACCTCGGCAGGGTGCTCAAGAAGCCCGGCGTCAGACGCAACGACCTTGAAGGGAATTCTAGTGGTGCTGTTGGCGCTTGCATCGACAAAGTACAGTCCAAAAGTACGAGACACGGAGGCGTCCAGGAGGCGGAAGCGGTACTTGCGAGGCTCGACATTGAAGAATGGCCAGGGTTGGCCGTTCTGTGTCAGTTAGCAAAGGGGACTAGATTTTCTACTAATTGGGGTCCTCGGGGAGGGAGCCTAATAGCAGTGTATGATCAACTTGCTACTTACTACGTGGATGACATCGCCCCAGAAGTTGAGGTTCTCGCCCACCGTGGAGACGAGGCTACCGTCAGCAGCGTAAAACTTGGAAGTAAGTACTATGGGAATGTCGAATTCGCCGTAGCCGCTGGGCAAGTTGAGAGCGTCCTCTGCAGGGTCGCGGAGCAAGTAGAGACCGGCCTGGCCGCGGTAGGCATTCTCGGCAGTGATATGCATGGCATGGTCGTGATACCACAGGGTACGAGCGGACTGCCTGTTGGGATAGTAGTAGTCCTTGTACTCGCCGGGCGCGGTCATGTCCTCAGCCCATCCGTCCCAAGCGGCACGAGAGTACGAACCGTGAAGGTGGATGGAGCTGGAAGTGGTGGCCCTGTTGACGAAGCGGACAACTGTCTCAACACCTGTTGCACTTCTAAGCAAGAGTTCATCGCAAGGACAACGGCTTTGCACTTACCACGAGGAACTATGAAAGTTGGTCCAGGAGAAATGCCATCGTATCCAACCTGATGAGCAGGACCAAGGTTGGCGTAGACCTGGTGCGTAAAAGGCTTGATCTCAACCTCGTAGTACCAAATCTCCTGTCCGGTCACAGGGTTGGTTGTAGTGCTGTGGCAGAATCATGTTAGCGCTTGGCATTGGTGTTTACTGCAATCGGTTTCGACTGACAAACGGGGCTGCTTGATAGGGGGAATGGGGAGAGGCTCCGCATAAAGAGGCAACTGAGGACTCGTCTGCGGAACTCTCTTGACGAGGGTTCCCGAAATGGGCGAAGCCTGGGCGCCGTAGCTGCTGAACAGCAGGCCCAGAGCGGCGGCTACAAGAGTGCGCGCGTACATGTTGCTTAGCGAATGTTTATAACCGAGTTGCACAAAGGATTGAAAGGGACTGATAGTTAAGGTCCTTGCCCAAGAGGATGCCTCTGAACAGGTAACCACCGAAAGGGCAGATGTCGACCCCTTTATGCTTTTCTTGTTGATAGCCGAGCTTGAATTTTCACATCCAAAGGACTGCTTTCCGCATTCAACCCACCTTCGCGATACAAACAGATGAGAAGCTCTCGCTTAGTTCTCGCCTCGTTCCGCAGCTTCCATGAAGCTCAGTCAACGTCCATGCCATCCATGCCGGTCACACCAAACCCATGTCATGCCCGCCACCCCTGTTGCACATGCAGCCCAATGGAAACCATGCCATCCATGCTCTTTGGTAGGATGCCAATGCAGCCGCTTCCATGCAGCTGAATCTTCTTCACATGTAAGCATGCTATGGAAAGGCGTCGAGTACCAGAATCCGATCCGCGCCCCTTGCATGCCAGCCGTCACGAGGCGCCAAATGGGTGAGATTGTGGCAAAGCCAGGCAACAAGCTGACCATTCATAGCACGAAACGACATTTAAGCTTGAATTTCTACGGTGGGTGATTTAGTATACTGATAGAATAAAGAGTCATCCCCTGTCAATGTTGTTGATGGCATGGCGAATCTCCTCAAGTATCATGCTTGGCTTACAGTGCCCTTGCGGCTTCACTGACCGATTTGACGCCTGGATTGCAAAAGTTCGTGCTCTTCCTCACCAGTTTAGATCTCAGAAGGTCTAAATTGTGTACTTGATGTTGTCAATCTAAATGGGTAAGCATGATTGTTGGTATTGACCGGTCAATCTGGGCCGACAGGTTGTGCCACCCGGATAATGGCCGTTATGAAAATAGCTACATTGGCTCACCATTGTCGTTCCACGAACATGTCGATCTTTCCTTGCGGCTCACTGAGGAAATTTCATCGTCCAATAACAACGCGATCCCCCAGTGGGAATGGCGAAACGAATTACGATCCGTTCATTTGGGAAAATGGTCCCTTTCCACGTGTCTTTGTAGCCTCAATCGAAAGGTGGTTGCATGGCTTACATGGTGTACCAGCACTTTTTGGGTAAACAATTGTGGTATCTGCATCTTACTGTACCAGGGGTCAGCTTCCAATCGCATCTGATCTGGCCGCTGCGTTTTATTCTCCAGCGGCTGAGCAACCCGGTATCGGCATGATGTAACCGTGCAGTCGGGTAACGGAACAACTGACTTCAGTAGAATTCGGCGTATTACTACGGCTATCCCTGTGCACTCTCGATTCCTTGCAAGGACTCACTGCCTTACAAGAAATCCATGTTGCTTCTGTTGACCCTGAAGAAAAGAAGTGCACGGCCTTTAAGACCTGGCAAAGAACAAGGGGGCAGCATTTTCACTCGGTCGGCTCATTCACCTTGTCAGCTCCTATGAAGGCTACCCCTGTGAGAACATTTTCCCGGGCCGGCTCGCCACGGTGGCCACGCTACAGCTATCGAGGTCACAGTGTACGCAAGCCCAGTATTTGCTTCTCCAGAATTCGTGGAAATAGCAAATACTGGGAGCACATCATTTCCAAGGATCCCTAAGCGAGAGATGGTTGTCGCTCATTGTTGCAGCATTGTCCGCTCGCGAAGTGCCCAATCATCTGTCTACAAGCAATTCTTCGGACAATTTTCAAAAGTTGATCAACCAATAAGTCGACAGAAGTTCTGGGCCTGATTCGTCCAAACACCATAATCGGGGACTACATTCCAAGGGACCTTTTGATCAAGACCAAAATAAGGTGATGGTGGGATGGTCAGCCGGTGTCTCATGGCTTGCTTTTGTCGGACGCCTCGTTCGTCATGGTACATAGCCTATTGCCGTTGAGCAGTGGGCTGTTGATCAGATTTTGTTTTCTTCTGACTTACAATGCTTCTCATTTCTCTGCGCGTTTTGCTGTCGTGATTTGAGACATAAAGTCCGCAGCATATAGATCTGTAGGGGACCTCCAGCCAAGAGTGCACCAGAGCCGATTGTTGGTCAACGAAGAGAATACGGATTGCGGCTCATAGTGGGGTTGCAGACTCGGCTCCATCGGCTGCAACGTAAGAATCCGCATGATCTGGTCCATTAAATCTGAGCCAAGCCGACAGCAAGGCTAGTTGCGCGGAAATGCAAGCGGAAGGCTCTGGGTCCTAGCACGCATCCCCATTCTAGGCACACGCCGCCAAGTTTGCAAGGACAAATGGCTTTGTAGGCAAGTGGATGCCGGACATGGATTTGCCCATTATTCCAAGCCCAAAAACTGGTAAGGGGCAATGTTGTTTGCTCCGGCCTGTACTCTCATCAGTTGATTGTAGCGATGAATCAGGCGCACAGGTAAAGCGTGAGCAGCATTGCTGATCTCAGATTCATGCCGCGATGCTGTGCTCTGTACATCCACGTCCACAACACACATTCAGAAGTGTCCTGGCACTGCTATGGCCATACCGTTGACTACTCAGCTTAAGTAATTCATAAAAAATGTAAATACGGCAAGTGTTGAAGAGTCCACAATTAAACGCCACTGTTGCAGCGAACCACTCCCGAGCTTCAATGGGTCGACGTTGATCAGGGTGGATATCATTATTAGCCCGAACTTCATCTGATCTTACGCTTGCTAGGGACCACAGCATGCAATCCCGCGGACAAGGGTGAGCCCCTGTTTCTGAGTCGGCTAATGCCGGACGTCACAGCAAGGCCTTGGCAAGTCCAATCGTTTGCTCCACTGCTTTCAAACCGAATGGCCAAGCATCGCCATGAGGCATGTGCATGCACTGGAGCTGACCCTTTGACTGAAGATCTCGCCTTTGACCGGCGATGAATGTCCGGGCCTCCACACCAATGCGCCAAGCGAGCTGGATGTACCCCCAACTTTCAGCCTCGGGCTAGGCGTAGACTTTTTGAGTCGCTTCATATGCAGGTAACAGTTTAAGGTTAACAATCTAGAAGCGGCTAGATTCAGGAGATTGCTCTCACGGCATATGGTTTGACTTAACTGGCTGTTGGGCCACTGTATGTCATACGGACTAATAATATCCAGCCATCTGCGTCATTCAAGATAGAGTACAAACTTCTAAACATGTGGCCAACCTCAAAACCGCTAAATTAGCACGCCATGTCTTACAGTGTTAACTGCATTGCGTATGAGGGCGCCCTGATCCTGGGTACTACCATTTAGGCACAAATGCGGAGCTGACCCTGATGCAAAGACCTATCAGTATCCTTTTGATTGGAGGTAAGAATCATGCACAAAGCTTTGCATTTGCATAGCAGCGTAGCATCCTGACGCAAAGGGCCATTTTAGGCTGGTGTGTTACCCTTGGTCCACCATTACATCTCTTACGCCACGGTTCGGCTGGGATGACCATAATATACGCTATGCAGCAATAGGTGCTCTGGCGGCATTGCAGGATTCTTGACAGTGAAAACGGGCATGTTCCGATTTGTGGGCTTTTTTCTTTGTGATATCAAGACAGGGTATGCAGGGGCAGCGTCCAACATCTGGAATGTTTTGTGTAGTATTGGGAGGGCGACACAAGTTATTTGAATCGGGACGAATATTCGGACTTTGATGATATAGCAAGAGTTAGTTTAGCGAACCTTCTTGAGCTATTCAAGCACATAGCTTGGAATAAGTACAACCACCATGCTCCTAGACACAGGGCTCTGAGCTACTGCGTGTGTTTTTGCTATTACAGAGCTTGAGCAGTCGTTCACCAAGAATCCGAATATCAGCTAATCAGTTCTGCTTTCATCTGCCTGCGAATTATCACCTTATCCCAGTGAGGTAGAAGAAATCTCCTAGATTAAGTTTGCGACACGAAAGGAAGATGTCAGAGTACACAATACTTTCATCGTACATTCAATGGGAACCCTTTCATTTTCAACAAACAGGTCTTCCTGGGAGACATGAAACAGGCTAAGCTCCGACACATTAAACCGTTCCTTGCCTTTAATGGGCATACAGTCCTCGTCGAAAACGGCAATCGCCTACAATTCTTGTTCCAAATACCCTAGAATTTTAATCCGCCACTACAACCTCCGTAGTCGTACACTTACTCATGGGGATGGGTGACGACAGCTAGGATAACGAGCTTGATAGGACATTTTGAAAGATGGTCAAGAAGATTCCACGATTCAGGACGTGCGCGGCTATTGATGTGGTCAATTTCAACAACGCGAGCAATAAGCAACTCAAAGGGCTCGTTATGTTTGGTAACAGATGAAGCAAAATGAAACAGCATCATAATTGAACGGTCCTCTATATAATTCTCAATCCCGCCCCTTTTATTCTCTATAACAGATGCTAGAAAGTCAAGTTCGGGTTCTTGAATGGAATGAGTGCTAGGATCACAGCGTGCTCATAGGAGCTGGTCCTATCCACAACATCGCCTGTTAGAAGCCCGGCAGCTCCATTATGTTGCTTTGAATTCGTTCGACCAAACACGATGTCATCCGCCTCTCCGAGTTCTTTGCCCTTGCGAATCAAGTCAGAAACCTCCTTTGGAAGGTAAAAGGTTGTAGTCCGCGCCTTTCCGATTTGGCCATCCTTCCCCAACACCGCGATCCATGCTAAGGATTGGATATCTGCTCCATCTTCATTCAAGCCCCCTTCCAGGCCGATGTAGTAGTCCGCGTCAGGCTTGACATCGCGGGCGTTGTGCACGCGGTTTAGAGCACCTTGCAGCGTCTCGGAGTCTGAGAAGGGCTGCTCTGCAATACCGGAGGGTACTGTGACCCCCTCAGTGGTGAATTCCACACCAGGAAACATCCTTGCAAAACTTTTGTTAACCGCATCAATCTTGACAGGGTTCTTTGAGGCCACAACCACCGTCCATGGACGTGAAGTGTCGAGGTTGTTTTCTTGTGATGTCATGGCCTAGCATAAGGGTGGGAAGATATGTATAGAAAGCCGAATCCTTGATGCAATCTGTGCGTATAGTCCGGGAAACGATACTAACGAAGAAGCCGAAGACCTGTACCGTTGAGCATAAAAGAATCCTCGAAAGCTTATTCACAGGCCTTTACCAGAGGCCATAGATTGTCAAAAGCGCACTGCGGGGTATCACGAGCTAGCGAGGGACAAAATCTAATTATGCAATTATCAGATGAACTAGTTCGTCCAAGAGAAACGCTTCACGGTTCGAAGGGCAAGGCAGACAATTACTGACGACTTTGAGAAGGGGACTCGGAAAAAGACTTTCTTGTACAATTCCACGCATGAAAGGGAACAAACGAACAGGCAGGATGGGCAAAGTCAGACAGATCAGGTGTGAATCCAGACCCGTTAAAGCGTAGACTCAGGTGAATCGAAGCCCTAGCAATAACCGAATCTAGAGCTAACTTTTGTCATCGCATGTTCCCCGCTCGAGTCCGCCGGCATCGGTTCTTCCGGTCGGAGGCGCTTGTCGTGATCAGTAGTGCCACGGCTGCAGCAGACGGCTAACTTTGCATTGGCACTTGAGCTCTCCAGTGAATAACTTCTTGTACTCACTCTTACTCTCCCATAGCCACTCAATCCAGACTTCAATACCTATATCCTCTTGCTTCGCGATGGCGCAGAGACTGATCTCAGAGTTTCCTTCACCATTAGCAGGCTACGAGCATGCCGCACCAGTCTCTGAAGAAAAGAACGAGGACGGGAAGAGCTATAAGAATGCTCTAAGCGACGGCCGTAGCGAGTCTTACGAGCGTTTCGTCGAGCCCCTGGACAACGGTCGTCGAGGAGGCTTGTGAGACAACAAATACAGAGATTGTCACCGTACTGAAGCTGACAATTCAATAGTGACGTGCACATCTACTACTTTCAAGAAAATGAGGGTCAGGCCAAATATGCGCGTGAGCTCTGGGAACGAATCCGAAGAGAATGTAAGTCAGTTGCACAGCCTACCCTCAACAACGAGCCGAGCAATACGGGAATTGGTGGAAACATCCACCGCCGTCTAATCCCTTTCCCCCCTTTCTCCATGCGGCGCATTCGCTAATATTTTCGTTCAAAGTCCCCGAGTTGAGAATATACAAGTTTTGGGACCGACCAATCGGCCCTCATCCCGTTGCCATGTTCGAGGTCAACATCTTCTCACCCGATCAGTTTGGGGCTTTTATTCCTTGGCTGACGATATGGCGTGGTCCGCTCTCGGTGCTCATTCACCCAAACACTGTGGAAGCTGGCGTCGAGGAAAGCAAGACAGAGTTAAGAAACCACACAGAGAGAGCCATATGGATGGGGGAGAGATTGCCGCTTGATATCAGTTTGTTCCTTCGAAATTAGGTTGAACTTACCAGGGGCTGCTGCAAGTTGAGAATTAGCCGGACATTATCAACTACCCGTTATTGTCTAGAATAATGTTTTTCCTGGCCATGCTTTCGTCTCAGCAAGGCAGCACCAGACAGTGTCTATAGCCCTAGACAGGCTTTATTTTCCTTATTTAAATCAAACAGGGTGGGCTTGACAAGAGCTATCAAATTAGAAATTAATTGCTTGCTATACGTACATTGAGGTTATTGGCACCAAAAGTAACAAGATTATGATATTTTTCTACTTGACTGAACCTGCATTTGCGTCTTACTGTGTTGACCTTGTTGTTCTGGGTATCTCAGGCGAGGATAGTGAGTCCTGGAGGCGTAATGCTTTTCTTTCATAACTTGGAACTTGCTGCGAAAGGCTGAATATCTCAGCGCATAATATTTTTCAGTATAGTAGAGCGGGCAAGTTATTAACACGGTTATATACGCGCGAAACCCTCCTTAGTACCATCATGGCCATGAAGCCGTAGGGTCCCAGTAGCTGCTGAAGCCACTCTATATCCAGTTGCCAACTCTTCCACCTTTTCCAATGAGATGACTCCGATTTGAGCTAGGTAGATATGCTGTCCGACCCAAGAGGTGAGCCGGGGCGGGCCAACCCAGACCCGAAGCAGTGCAATAAAAATAGAGAGTGATCCACAAATAATATACAGTTGAACAGCCCAAGGTGTACAGCCTGCACCCCGGGAATATAACCCAGAGTAAATCGGGTAGTCTAGGGATGGTCTAGATGTCGGTGCTATCCTTAAAGCTTTTTCATCAAACGGATCGTGGCCTTCCTTCATGGGAAAATAGTTGATTCTACAGCCGCTTCGGAACGAATTACCCTCTCGGTCAAAGCTACAGATATTGTTGAGAAGATGACCAAGCATATAGCGTAGGATAACACTAGTCGCATGCATGAACATGTTTGTTTCGTATGTCATGTATCCAGGCTTTGATGCAGAATTGTGGATAGACTGTCCGAACTCAGTCGCAACTTCTATCCATTTGTGAGGCATATCGTTTGTTTCGAAGTTAAATGTGATTGTTTTTTCACCTGAAGAGAGTAGTTGAAGATTGGTGATAGGTCCACACAAAGCTCTGGAAACCGTACGCGTGACCTCGGCCCTCGAGTAACGTACTTGGTATGTTACTCTTCGTTGTATAGGTTCGGATGAGTTTAGTGCCAAGTCAGTCGACCCGTTTCTTGTAAAGGCCCATTGAACCTGCAACTTGTCTGGTTTGAGGACGCGATACCCCATAATGGTTGTTCTATTCACCCTCCCATCCTCGACTTTCAATTTTGACCAATTGCTTCTGTTGCTTTCCATAATGAAAGTGTCTTCTTCTTCTGTCACGTTCGCTACTAGAGCCAACTCCAAGGTCGTGAATTGACCATAAATATAGGTCTCTGGAACCCAACCACATTCCAACTCTCCTACCAATACCACGGCATCCGGATATGGTGGAGTTTCGCGATAAGATGAAGAGGAATTATCATCCACGGGAAGCCATGGTAAATGGATGAATCGGGTTCTCGGCCAACCACCAGGCAAATCTTGGAACTGTTTTAAAGCTGGATGTGTATGCCCGACTAGCGTTGCTCCATATCTTTGGCGGATTTGAGGGCTTTCGTCGATCTGAATATTCACCTGGACAGTTCCAAACTTATACCCGACAGAAGCGGCGATGGAAATGCACATAAGAAAGTATCGTAGGGTAGCAAAATGTAGAAACCCGCGGATACCATATGTCACCGGCGCCCTCGGTTGGGTATTGAGGTATCTTCCATAGTCAAGTCCTGAAGTGCGAGCGGCTTGTCGAGTACGCCACCAGTCAAATAAGTGGTGGCATGCTTCAGATAATCCAAAAGATATAAGACCAAAGCCAATGCCTGTCACTACCAGCCAGGCTTGGACCCCCAGGCGGACGCCACGACGGAAAGGATAGAGAAGCTCATTATTCATGGCTGAAGGCGCGCCAATATCGTCATTGCGATAGATTTCCAGAGCATCCATGGCGTTGAGACCGAGAAAAATTAGGGTAGCACCCCCAACGACAAGAGCCAACAGAGAAAGGATACCAAGGCTCATAAGCCGCGAAATCAGCCTTTTGTACCACATATACATAGAGTTAGATGTTATGGCACATGAAAGATTGGGTTAGGAAAGTGTTCATATAGAGGGGATGAGCACAAACGCAATTTGAAGGAGAAAGGTGGGAAGACAGCTATTTAAAAATTTATGGATAGAGCCGGTTGTATTTTATGCCCAGATAAAAGCGAGCCTTACTTGTGTAACATCCGGATTGGTTCCGCGCCATGCTCGTGCCTCAAACACCGCCCCCATTCAGGACAAGAGGCGTAGTCACCAAAATGTAGATCACTGGATGCTGCAGTAGGTAATGAAAGGTGTTTTTAAAAAAAAAAAAAAAAAAAAAAATCAGAAAGCACTTGATTATTCTCATATAATCGAGAGTAGGGTCGTGCCCATGAAGTGATTGCCACGGGGTGTTGGGTATCTCGAAAAAGCCAGTCAATGGCCTCGTTGCTCCTCTGTATCGAGGCTGGCAGCACCAGCCCTGCGAACCAGCCCTGAAACCGCCACGGGGCTTCTTTGCAGGCCATTCATAGGCTGACCAAGACGCCACAGACAGGATCTCACTCACACTTCCCCAATTAAAATTGGCTCAATGCATGAGTATCGTCAGAAGTTGGTATTCTTCTCACAAGAAAACAAGTAATTTAGAAAACCCAATAAGCCAAACTTGCCAAAGCAAAGGGATATGTATACCTGTAAAATGAAAGAAGCGTCAGTCGCTGGTCACTCATCCGGACGCTCATTTCTAGGACGATTGTTTGCCCATGTCGCCGGACTTCAGAATGGCTTGCAAGGTCGTGTATACGTCAGTGGTATGCGATCCTACGGCCGCCACCTTGAGAACCTTCCCGCTGGGGCTGAGTACGCCTTACCACGTACCACACAGGGGGCAGGCTTCTGCCGTTCAATCGAAACTCGGGATTGGTAGCCTTGTGGACGCATGTAACTTCCCACTGAAGTGCACCGCCGTTTCTCAGATGATTGATCCAAGCATCGAATGCCTCTTTGGAATGGAATGACCTCAGTGAGTAAGCAAACTGAATGCCAAAAAGAAGCTTCCGCCTCTTTGTTCGCAGAAAACATGACACTATCGCCAGGCCAAAGTACTACCAGCATTCGCTATTTTCAAGGAGAGAGACGATTAACAAATTGATTCGATAGCGCCTGGCAAACCAAACAGTGGAGTCCAGTCCCAAATCCCTAGTGCGGTGAAATTCACACGCATGACTATGATTAGGATGATCAATTTCCGTTCGCCGGGATCCCTTGTTAAGTATGTGTTAACCAGTCTGGTACATCCTGTACATCCGCTTCAACAGACATGTGACGCGCAATTTTAGCTACGCAACTAGTCCAGGTATCAAAATAAGAAAATCCGCCATCATCAATTCTACACAAAATTGCTAATTGATTTCTATGTTACAATAATGTATTGCTGAAACTAGGTGTCTAACCAACAGGATTTGAGCTCACTCCTACTAAGCTGCCCTTTTTCTCTTTAATTCCTTTCTTCTTGTGATTTCTCGATCCAAGTCTGCGGTATCTTTCTCCTTAGCTCGACAAACCACGATCAATGATTCAATCATGTCAATCACGTTTTGGTGGGCTTCGTGCAAAGATGACTCTTCTCGAAGCCAAGCCCTCCGAAACAGTTGCTCCGATGCAGAATCCAATGGGTTATCCGCTCGTGGGGGCATACTGTTGGTTTGGAAGGATGCCACGGAGATGCCCGAATCTCGTGAAATAAGTGCTGGCGGAGAATGTTGTAGCCCACGCTCGGCTAAGGCTTCAGCTTCGTCAGATCGGCCTTGCAGCCAAAGAAGACCAACGAGCCTCTCCAGAACACGAACGGTGTATGGGTTCTCTCTGCCAATCTGTTTCTCTCTCGCTACGAGGGCTTGTTGATAGAGAATCTCGGCTTTGTCCGGTTGGTGAGCTCGGTGTTGCAATATCGCCAAGTTGGTGATGGCCTTGATAGTATCGACATGCTCTGGCCCCAAGACTTTGGTCAGCCGCTCGATGACATCCTCCAAGATCTTCTTTGGAATGTCGTAGGTTTCGATAGCAAAGTCACTTTCGAGGATGGCAAAAAAAAGCCTTGCGGTCAATGTTGATGGGTGATCGGGCCCCAGGAGTGATGTGAAGCCCTCAATGGCTTGGGTGTACAGATTTGCAGCCTTGACATGAAGTGCTTCGTCTCGGTAAGAATTCGCGAGATGAACCATGCAGTGCAACTTTCTTGTCGGAGGATGATGTCTGGGGCATGACTCTATGCCGGATAGAATTTGATCGTAAAGACTCCTTGCTTCCATGTGTTTTCCCATCATGCGATACACCTGGGCAAGCAATTCCTGGGCATCCAGAAGAATGGAGTGATGACCCTCATTATTTTGGGAGTCTTGCTCTTCTTCTAATATGTTAATGAGCATTGTGACAGCTTTATTGTAGTGCCCTTGCTTGAAATGTGAGGTGGCAAGAAGTCGTCTGCAAATGATCTGGTCAAAGCCATGCCATACGTCGTTTGGCCTTGACAGGGCCACATTCATTCTTGATTCCACTTCTTTGTATTTGCCCTGTCTTAGGTGCACATTGCTTAGTGCTATCTCGGTGTCCAGAATAGCCTTGTTGGTAATTTCGTAGCGAGCCATGCGAATTCCCAATAACCTGTTGTACGTTTTTTCTGCCTGGATGTACCAGCCATGTTCATTAAAATACCACGATGCCTGGTCGAGACACGGTTCCAGGCTGGAAAGGTGATCGTCACTCCATTCTGACGTCAGGTCCAAGGTCGCCATTGTCGCTGCATCGAGGTGCGCAAGTAGTTCTTGCTGGTCGCCAATAGCTAAATCGTGCCTGCTCTTATCGGACTTTATACTGCTTGATAATATTTGTAAAGCTTGGATGCAGTACTGTTGCCTTTCGTGCGGCGAAAGCCGCAACTGTATCCAATCTCTGACTAACGTATGCATGGATACGCAACGTTCATCCGTGGTAGGCACAGCTAGAGCACTATCTCCTGTCTCCTGATCGATGTTGTCTCGGTATTGAATGAGCGAGAGCTTTTGCAGGCTGAACAGACATTCCTCATATGCGAAGTCGTCCCATTCATGATCATCCGAGTTGATGAACATCGACATCCATGGCAGTACATGCTCGCCCTGCCCCCAATGTTGTTTGAACAGTTGCATTCGTATGTCGGATTTGTTGAAGAAAGCTAATTGCGTGAGGAAGGACTTGAGTGAATCCGGATCACATTCAAAATCTGATGTTGACATTCCGATTTGCTCGAAAGACAGCTCCCAGGTCGTCCACACATTTAAAGGCTCGTTTTTCGCTATTTCATCTTCATCCAGTTCTTCCAACGAGTGACGGCGGTAGTTGAGAAAAGGCGAGTTGAAGGCAATAATTCTCTTCTTTCGTGAACGATATAATGAGATAAACTCAGCCAAAGGTAGCCGGCGAGAGCGGATGAACGCTGCAGATTGTTCAATAGCTAGAGGCAAAAATCCTAGGGATGCGACAATGCCACGTGCCGCCTCAATATTCTTTGGTGTATCCTTGACTTGTGCTCTGTTCAACAGCAGGTCGACGGCCTGTTCTTCGCGCAACCCGGCAAGATTCACAGTTGGCCCAAGAGCCGCACAGTCACTGTGTCGAGAGGTAATTAGTATGGCGCCGTGTGGAGTATCGGGGACGTAATCAAGGATCCTAGGTATGCTATCTATCTGGTCATAGTTGTCGAAGACGATGAGCCATGGGGCCCCTGCCTCCTGTATCTTCGACTTGACAAAATGGATGGTTGCGGCGGGCTTGGCAGCTGGTCGTTGATAGTCGCTTAGTTGATCAGCGATTTGAGAGAATCTGCGGTGAAACGCGGTCGGCGAGGTGACATCAAACCAGATTATGAACGAAAAGTAACCTTTGGTAACTTCTCTTCGACAATATTCAAGAGCTAGTGACGTTTTCCCCTGTCCACCGAGGCCCAGGAGGACGCAGACTTTCGGTCCAGCTCTATTAGGCTCAAGAATCCTGTCCATTGTCGCAAGGAATTCTTCTCGACCGACGAACGTGGACGTCGTTCTTGTGGGCAGATATCGAAGCGATGTCGAGTTCTTTACCATAGGAACGACTTTAGATATCTGATTGTGTGTCTGGAAGCCCAAGGATAAGATGAGAGAGGTTTTGAAAGACTCTAGACGGACAAGGTAACTCTCTAACCTCCCATCGAGCCCTACGCTTTTGGTGGCTTTCCAGGCACGAGTTGCCATCGAATCCGATGGTGACGGTAATTGCCGGCATACTAGGTCCTGGACTTCTCGAGTGTGCCGTAAAGCCTCGGTCCAGAGCAGGCGCAGGTCCCCTTCAAGTGGTTCATCGGACTGGGAGGTATTTTTGAGATGTTGCTCACACAACTCGATCAAACCCGAAAGTTGGGTAAGTAAGCTGCGAAAAACAGCAGGTGTATCCGCGTTTGCTAGGCAGAAGTCGGAAACACGCGCCACGATAGCTCTCCCCAGCTGGATGAACTGGGCGATGTTGGCGACCAGCCCAACAACTGCCAACGCCTCCGCCATTGGAGCCTAGGAAAATTCAGACTCGCGGCTGATCATTACAAGCTCGTCCAAAGAGACAGTGAGAATAGCTTAAAATAGGAATGATTGGCTTGGGGCGACAAGTTGCGACGTGGTTCTCGCGACTGAAGTGGATTTGTGACATATGACTCAAAAAAGAGGACGGTCCAAGCAAGAGGAGAAATGTTGGAACAGCTGAAATGCGAACCAGGCGGGGTGAGACTTTCAGGCGTTCGACCACTGCATGGTTCCAATGTAGCGCGCACAATATCGGCGTCTATCCTCCAATCACCAAGCACTTTTTATGGAGATAAGAAAAAAAAAGCTGCAAGGATGGCGATCCATTGCCTGATCCTATGGTCTTTTGACGTTCATCTCAATCCAGCACCCCTCATTACAAGATCCCGACGCTTCGTCAAGCCAGCTCCGCAGACCGCAAATCACAAGGGCCGCATCGCTCAGCTTCTCTTTGGGATACTTCATTGAAGCATTTACCTCGTCCATTTTCCGGTTTCTAACTGCAGCGACTTAAAATGGTAGTCCAACGAATATACGTGACACGGCACGGCGTGAGTGGTTCCCCAACAGCCTCAGGAAACGAGGCCTCTGCTCTAACCATCCCCTCCGTTCATAGTTCCGAGCCAACTGGGCTGGTCAAGATCCTAATCCTCATTTGGGTGCATGGCCAGCTGCTCCGCCAGATTGTCCACTTTCTGCACATGGCGTCCAGCAAGCATCAGAGCTTTGTGATCATTTGGGGAGTCTAGACACGCCAATCGATGCCATCATTTCAAGTCCTTTCTTTCGATGCATCGAAACAATTGCTCCCTTAGCGAATGGAAGAGACTTATCGATCATTCCTGAACTAGGATTGGGGTAGGCTGCTTGGTAAATCGCATTGTTACGGATCAAGTTGACGCCTAACATAGGGAGTGGTATGGACTAAATCGGGAGAAAGCCGACGATCCACAACCCGCCCATCGCGAAACGCTGGCTCAGTTCTTCCCTACAATCGATTTGGCTTACGAGACCATCGAAGTTCCAAATCCAGATGGAGAATCAATTCTTAATCTGTATGACCGTTGTTCAAGAGTTCTTCGCGCCATCATCAGCAGGCTAGACTCTCATGAGAATAAACCATCGACAGTGCTTCTTTGCACACATGCCGCTACGTTCGTCATGTTATGTCGAGTTCTCGCGGGCACAAAGGTAGACGATCCGACGAAAACTGATTTCATTCCATGGACTGCAGGAATCACAATGTTCGGGAGGAGGGAAAGCCACAATAGCAAGGTAAACAGTGCTGAGGAGGGGCCAGTGAAGGACGGTTTCCAAGATTGGGAGTGTAAGGTGAACGGAGATTGCTCGTTTCTGTCATCCAAAAGAGAACGTGGCTGGTAAGTGACGAAAGATGACAGGCATGCTAGCGTTGATGCTAACACTCACAGGCGATTTTCGGGCAAAGAGTCATTCTCCCATGACGTTCCCAAGCATGGTGTAGATGCTGGTACTGGCCTTGGAGTGGTTGTGGAAGACCCAACCATACTCTAATCTTGATATTATATGAATAAATCCAAGGTCTTGATTGAAATATTATTAGTTCTTAGAATAGCTCAAGATGGTAATAATACCTGTGTTTTAAACTACAGGTCTTATTCAATTTTATTTTTCTATAAGAATTAGAACTAGTATGTGAAGCTCAATGCCCAGATGGTGCAAATCATATGCATGAATGATGGTTTATACGTCTACCGAACTCGCCGTGCTGTATAACCTTGAGCCTGAGAAGTACGTCGACGTTACAGGCTTCTTCAGCAACCAGGCGAGCCTTAAGCCATTGCAAACTATGGTCCTCCGCCGAGCTTACCTTTCAAGATCAGATTTTCGTCTACTAGCGGCATCACTGGGTATTTGCATTTCATGGCTGGTGCAGTAAATCAGTACCTATGTACTTTATGGGACCCTTTCAATTTCGCCTGTCTCTATCTATAAGTGTATCCATCAAATGTGGCTGAAATTTCCACAAGAACAACATGTCCTGCCGCGCATCCAATAGCCAAGGTTGATGCACTCGTAGCTGAAACTAAAGATCGATACGACTGTGGTAGCCATATAATCTTCTCGCCATTCCACGTAATCCAGTGTCGGTCCACGCTTTGACCTATACCTGTATATCTGGGCTGCAAGATAGTGCTAGACATTGTTTTGGCCTAGGACAGTTGTTGCAATGAAAGAGAGCCATGGCTGGTATAGATTAGCCCAGAACCATCGAATCGAGGATTGGCTTTTATGCCAAGCCATGCAGTGGTTTCACAGACACCTGTAACAGTATCCCAAAGCTTCAATGTGTCATCAACAGATACCGACGCCAGCTGATTAGACCTAGATGGAAACGTAATCGACCGCAAAATCTCATTTTGCTCCTTCAATGTTGTAACACATTCCCCTGTTGATGTGTCCCAAACTCTTATAGTCTGAGTTGATGCCGATGCAAGGTATTTCGAATCGTGTGAGAATGTGATACACTGAATCGGAGTATGATAGCCTTCAAGTACGGCTACGCAGGAGCTTAAGCCAACGTCCCACAGCCTTATTGTGTTATCAGAAGACGCTGACGCCAGCCACTTCGAGTCAGGTGAGAACACCAGTAAATGGACCGAGTTGCCATGGGCTCTTAGAATTGCTTTGTAGCGACCCGTTGTAGTGTCCCAGACAATTATGGTAGGGACTAATGATGTTGCGGCAAACAATCGTAAATCAGGTGAAAAGACCATCGAGCCATGTGAACCGTTCAAGGATACTGGCTCAAGCAAGTTGAAATAGTCTGTAATTACGACCTTTCCAGCACCTGTGTCGGTGTTGATGATCTTGATAGTATAGCTATCTGATGCCAATGCTAGATGGCTCGAGTCGGGCGAGAATACCACTGAATAGACTAACACACTGTGGTGCTGTCTCTCGAATGTGGCTATGTTGCTGTGTGTTTTCGAATCCCAGAGCTTTACGGTATAATCACTCGATATTGATGCTAGCCGGCTCGAGTCGGGGGAAAATATAACAGAAGAGACTGCACTGTTATGATGTTTTCCCTCAAATCCTGTTCTATCAGTATAAATTGTAGCGTCCCAGATCTTGACAGTTCGGTCAGCTGATGCTGATGCTAGGCGGTTCGAGTTTGGTAAGAACACCACTGCATTAACAGTACCGTCATGGCCTTTGCGCCTTATGTAGGCCCCTGTTATAGCATCCCAAAGATGTATATCACGATCTAACAACGTTGACACTATCATGCTCGAATCAGGTGAGTATATCGCTGTACTAACCATGCCAGTCTGAAGCGTTGCTGCGCAGGTGCCTGTTTCGACATCCCAAAGTTTGATTGTGAGGTCATATGATCCTGACAATAGCCGCTTCGAGTTGGGCGAGAATACGACTGACTGGACGGAGCCATTGTGGCCCTTCAAAGTTGTTACACATGTGCGTGCTGCGGTGTCCCAGAGCTTGATGGTCTCATCCGAAGACGCTGATGCCAGCAGCATTGATGCGGTCGAAAAGGATAGAGAATTAACAGAATTACGGTGTCCGTCCAGTATAAATGCGCAAGCGCCTGTTTCAGCATCCCAAAACCGGATCTTACTGTCGCCGGCAGATGCTGAAGCGAGCCACTCAGAGTTCGGCGAGAAAACTACCGGTTTGACTGCGAATTCATGGCCTGTAAGCACTGCTATGCATGTACCTAATACAGCGTCCCAGATTCTTATTGTGGTGTCAAATGATGCTGACGCCAGCCGAGTCGAGTCAGGTGAGAATGCTATCGATGTTACTGATCTATTGTGACCCTCAAGCGTTGTCAAATGAGCCCCGGTAGTGGTGTCCCAGAGCCGGATAGTCAGGTCGTTCGATGCTGATGCCAATCGTCGTCCGTCAGGTGAGCACTTTATATCAGTGACCGGCTCTCTATGGCCCTCAAGTGTTGTTTGACAAGCATCCCAGACCGAACTTATCCTCGGTGGTAAAGATAGCCACGATAAAAATTGGTTGTAGAACGTGTTGCGAACGATACTTCGCTCTGGCGCAAAGACTATGGCAGAGTAATAAATTTGGAGCGGCCATATGTCGATAGCGTATCGATGACCGAGAAGAATACGTTGTGTGTCTTGAAGAAGGGCGGATATCCCGTTCCCATTTGCACACTAGATGTATGTCAAGTCTTACATGCTTGCTTTGTGAAAATGGGATGATACGGAACTTACATCGACTAAAGCCAACAGGTCGTTCATCATGCCGATAGCCTCCGATATGCAACCTAAAAGACTAAGTGCCTCGAGCCAATAAAGTAGGTAGCGCGTCAGAAAACGTTGGACAAGATCACCATCTCGTAATTTGTACTCGCTTTTCTTGCAGTGGTAAACCCAGTATTTGCAGGCATATTGTATCTCAGGCGGCAAGCGGGCATCGATTAACTGCTGAGAAACATCTGTCCGGGGTGTATCTGGCCGACGTAGGTTGCATAAATCCCTTTTCAAGACTCCGCTTGCTGATAGTACGTCAAAGCACTGTACTGCCAATCTCATATGAAGTCTAGCCTCGTCTGTATGAAACGGATATCTCTCCTGCTGATTGCTTTTCTCGGGGTCGACAACGAAATCGCGAAAGGATAAATGAAGCAGACGGATTGGGGATTCCAAATCTGGAGGGATTTTGAGAACCGAGTTGAAATTGTGTAATTGGTCGTCGATAGTGGCCAAAGAGATCCCTAGAAGCCGAGCGAGGGCAGCTTTTGATAGGGGGGTGACTAGAATTATGATGGAACCAATGATTTGCCTAAATCTTGCCGCCACCTCATGAACTTGCGATTTCGTAAGGCCTGCAAACAGTTGGTCTATCACAGGTAGGTATGTTCTATCTAGCTGAGATTCATGTCCTCCCTGCTGCAGAACCCTCTTGAGTTGGTCTTTTGGGCCGCCAAGCCTCCTGTCTTGAAGAAAACGGCAGACAGTTGCGGCGAAAATGAAGAGTGGCACGGCCATTTCGACGAGCCTTTGAACATCTGCATCAGGCCAGTTAGGGGGTAGTTGATGACCGGGTGGCGCAAACCTGTTGTAATCCTCCCTAATGTTGGTCAGTTCATGCTGCATGTAGACAGTGATATCATGCTTGATATCAGGCGTAGGGATCTCTTCCAGAACTAGATCGTCATACTGCCCGTGGATATTCTTGAACCCGAGTAGTATAGGCAGTTCCGGTCTGCTCGTCACGAAAAACTTCAGACGAACGGACGTGAAACATTTGGTTTGGGTCAAGAGATGTATAATGATCCTAATGTCGCTCAGCTGGTCGCACTCATCAAGCGCGTCGACCACAATAACTGTAGGCCATGCACATGATTGCGTGGGGAGCTTTTGCATTGGAGCGGCAACGAGTTTCTCGAACTGTTCCTTCACGTGTTTGTTGTGGATGCTGGGATCAGCCTCAATCTCATGAAGCACGTACGGTGCCAGTGGAGGTAACTGCCGTATAAGTTGTGCAACTATTGTGGGAAAGAAGGAAAATGCACTGCCACGGTCGCCTTCGCCTCGCTTGAAAAAGTAGCTCGCTCCAAGGAGGCCCTTATCGGCAAAATGCTTTGCCAAGGTCCGAGAAACAGTGGATTTACCCGTGCCAGCCATGCCATTCAACCAGAAGATGTTCCTGGTGTCCTGGCTGGTCGACCACTCCTGACACTGCTTCAAGATATTCGTGCGAGTTCCGGCCAAACACGTCGCGTTGTCAACGTCGCTGTGAGCATCAAAAGCTGCTCGTTCTGCGACGCGTAGCTTTTTGAGGACAATGTCCTGGTGAATAGTGGAGAGCACCTTTCTGCCAGACAGGTTAGCTACATGCTCAGATAGCGCAAGTGGTACGCACGTTTGATGAATCTGTAGGTCTGCCAAGATCGCCGTCCTGCATTGCCTTAGCTTGAAAAGGACGTCGGCTACTTCAGGCTTCTTCAGCGGCCAGACGAGCCTCTTCCATGTTGTCCCTTGTTCGAGCTTCGCGACTAGCCCGATCAACGTTGAACAGCAGCACTCGACATTGTCTCGAATGTTCTTGGAAGCCTCGATTTTTGCCCCATGTGGGCCGGCGAGGAACCTTTCGATGTCTTGAAGAGTAGCTCCAAATCTATCGGCCTCGTTCAGGATGTCTCGGACGTCGTGTGGGGCTTTCCTGACTCCGGCGCAGTACACAGAGCACTGCACGCCGACCTTGACGAAGAGGTCCACGACAGTGGCGATGTTCACAGCGAGACCAAAGGCCTCGGCCATGGTGAGTCTGCTGACGGGGTGCTAGAGAACAAGGCTCATCAGGTGAGATTGATCACATCCAAAGGAAAGACCCCGCGCAGCCTGCCCACAGCTGAATGTGCGCTGACCCCTGTCCATTTCACTATTTGTGCTTGGCGCCAGTTGATTGGCTACGGGGTGAAGGACGCTCTCGCTGATAGGCCCCAAGTCAGGAGGGGGCATTGGAGACCTCGTGCAACAATAGCTTGGGTCATTATAAGCTAGAATACGGAGAGATTGCTCCTTCCAAGAGAAGCCATCTGTCTCGATGGTGGCACTAGTTGAGGATTTCCAAGCCAGGCCATTCCGCAGCAAGAGGCGCGCCCGGGTTCGGCATGACCGTGCCTCCGATCATTTAATGAACGCCCATCAGTTTTCCAAAAGAGTCTACATGACTACCAGCAGAGTCATTATGGTCATGGAACAGTTGTTTCCTATGAGTACAGTCATGTTCGAGCGAATCAAAAAGCATTTCCTGGTCTGTGCTGTGCAAGACAGAAAGAACAATTATCTTGCTATGGATCCGTACTGCACGCACTCCGCCACTAATAGCTCTTAGCACTACTTTTTCACGAATTGATACCCTACACGAAATGGCCCCTGCTACCCAAATCTAGTCAACAAGATTGCGAAAGAACCACGGACATAGTTCCGACAGTTTTCAATTGGACAAGCAGTAGTCAGGGTCTAGACAAGTCTTCCGTAAAAAGTTGTTTCAGCTCTGTCATGTCCCCAATGGCTTATGCAGAGCGATCGACAATAGCCTCGTTTTCAGGTACCCACAGCCCCGTTCAGCTACCGGGCTAAGACATTGTGTCGGCTTGCCCTAGCTCAATTAACTATTTTCTGCACTGGAATATTGATTGTCGCTATAGTTCGAGACCGCCTTCATGAAAACCCATTGTAGGAAAATATACATATAAAAGGCGATTTGATGTCACTGTTCAAAAGAGATGAGATCAAAACTCACTCACCCTTCAATACATTCACTTCACAACGTCTTTGCAATTCAACCATGATCAAAATTGCCTTCTTTGCGGCCGCAATGGCTGCGGCTCCCATCGCAGCTTTGCCCAACGGCGATCTGTTTGCACGACTCCCTTGCAACAGAGACAACTGCCTACGCGCCGTAAGAGACGCAACAACTCAAATCTCGCAGATCCGTTTCACTGACATCTACTAGATTGTTGCCAGCTCCTCAAGGTTAGCTGATTGCTCTTCGTTCATGGCTGCGACTGTTACCCCTTGTACCTCCACGGTCACAGACACGGCCACTGTAACTTCAACCACCACCGTCAATACTTTTCCTATGAAGAGAGATGCTATTGCGGCTCCCTCTGACGCTGCGCTTGAGATCCGTCAAGGTGGAGCCTGCGCTTTTACCACCAATTCGCCGACAGCTCTGCCTGCTTTTGCTACAGCCGCCTGCGTCGCTGGTGCGACGGCTGCCAGTGCAAGGTTCTCATCCGCGTGCTCCTGCAACGGTGTTACAGGAGCAACCACTACTCTAGAGACGCCGACAGTCACTGTGACCTCGACCTCGACGGCCGTGGTTACCGCTCAAGCTACTCCAAGCACCTTTGTTCTTCAGGCCACGGGTGATCGATCTCTCTATGTTTCCGTCGACAACACGGGTGCGCTGCGATTGACTCGTGACGAGAGCGTTGCCCTCCCCGTCTATGTTGACAACAGCGGTCAGCTCCGCAGCTTGCGAAACCCGGATCGGTTATTCGTCGATTACTACGAGCCATCGCCGGGTACCGCCGACAACAAGGTGTACAACCACGTCCCCAGCGACGCCAACTATCGTCTAACCTGCAACTACTACGGCCGTAACGACGGAGACTTCTGGGGACAATGTAATGCAAGTGGCCCGCCCAATGGCAACCCGGTCGTCTACGGCTTTGGCACATGCCCGAACCAAGGCTACTATGTCTACATGATTCCCAACAACTCCAACGTCAGGTGCTGGGATGGCGGTTATGCTTTCCTGGGCTTCTACCTCAAGGCTTACATTGGGAACTAAGTAAAGTTATGTTCTGGTCATCATGTGCAAACAATCGTGGGGTTGCAAAGGGGAGCATTGAGCACTGCTTTCATTTGACGCAATTACATGGTTCACCTGCATAGTTGTTTGAGCATACTGATTGCATTTAAGCCATAGCCCTTCAATTAATGTTTTGTCTATCTCTGGAACCCCATGGTTACTGCAGCATTTGCTGCATCGCGTTAATACGATATGTTTCCCTTCGCTCCATTAGCTCGGTATGCCGCCCGCTATCCACAATTTGACCGCCCTCCACAACGAAAATGACATCCGCCTTTTGAATACTATATAGTCGATGCGTGATAGCAAGGACAGTTGTGCCCCGGGACGCCCGCTCAAGGCCTTCCTGCAGAGCAGCCTCGCTGGCAGCGTCCAGCGCGCTCGTGCTTTCGTCAAGAAGCAATAGGCGCGGCTTGCGGACAAGTGCTCGAGCGATGGCAAGTCGTTGACGCTGACCGCCCGATAAGCGTGTTGCGGCAGGGCCACATTCAGTATCATAGCCATCCGGAAGCGACTCAATCACTTCGGCAATGTTGGCCAAGCGACACGCCTCTTTGATCTCCTCATCGGTAGCCTCATGACCAGGCAGGGCTCCCAAGCCAACGTTGAAGCGGACACTGCCGTCAAACAGTGCTGGTTCTTGAGGCACTATGGCAATGTTGTCGCGGAATGAGACGGACTGCTTCGCAATATCCTGATCGTCGATGAGGACCTCACCGGAGGTAGGCGAGTATAGACGCTGCACAAGACTCATAATGGTGGACTTGCCAGCTCCAGAAGGACCCACAAGACCACAGAAGCGATTCGGCGGCAATGTGAAAGAAACGTCATCAAGAATAGTAATGTCAGGCCGGCCAGGGTAGGCGAAGGAGACGTTCTTGAAGGCAACCTTGGCACCGCCCCGGCGCTGGTTGTCTGCAGGGCCAGTACGCTTGGTTTCGCCCGCAGCTTCGATATCCTCCACCTTGGCGGGATCAGCACCGGGCTTGCCTATGTGGGTGCTAGAGCCCATGTCTACGACGGCCATGACACGGGACAGTGCCAGTCTAGCACGCGAAAACTCGGGAGCAAGCGAAAACATGTTGCCCCAGAGCTGCACGCTGGTCAACATGGCCACGAGAATAATAAGAAAGTCGCGCTGGGTGTAGTTGCCCTTCATGATTTGTTGAGAGCCCCACCAGTACGCCAGGGCGTTGATAAAGGTGCCTGTGGTGTAGGAGATGGCAAGCCAGATGTTTGTGGATACGGATGCTCGGACAACTTGCTTGCGTGGTGGCTTGAGGAGTCGGTTGAAAGACTCCATGTACTCGTTCTCGAGAGAAAGGATGGCCACGGTACGGATGGATTGAATAGCTTCAGTGGCAAGCGAAGTAGCGGTTGAGAAGGCCTCGCGGTGGCGCTCCTCATAACGAGCCAACATGCGCAGCTGCATGAACCCAGAGCCTAGCAGAATAGGCACAGTGACCAGACAAACAATGGCAATCTTCCATGCGAAGATGTGAGAGATGACGATGGCAATGACAACATTGATGCAGATGGCGAACACGGTACCAAACGTCGATCCACTGAAAGCCCCAACTGCAACAGTGTCTTTGGTGATGATGGAGAGCAAGCTGGTAGAAGTACGACCTCCAGACTGGTGCCAGTGAATACCCTGCTCGAGCAGGGACCTCAAAGACAGGACGCGCAAGTTGTAGAGGAGCCTCTCGGCAACGATGCCGAAACCCAACCAGGCGAAGAAGTTGGCCAGAAGCTCAACGACGGCGAGCATGAAGAAGAGTCCGGAGAAGAGGCGGCCCAGAGAGTCAATGCTGGCGACAGTGTTGGCGCATGGGTTGAGTGCGCCAACAGTGAAACCGAAGATGATACCGGATCCGGAGAAGGTGGCTCCGACAAAGACGGCTGCGATGATGGCGAGGACGAACCAGCCGATGGAAGGGCGGATGAGCCATGCCAGGCCCTTGAAGACGGACTTGAATGGTCGGACAGTGTCGAGTTCCTCGTCCTTGGCAGGCTCCGTCGATCCATCCTCACTCTCCGACTTTTGGGACTGCTTTGCGTCTTGGCCCTTACCGTCGACTTCCTGCTTCTCGCCTGTGACTTCGGCTTTCTCGTTCACCTGAATCGTATCATCCTTGAGCGTAGAAGCACCGAGGGAATCGCCGGAGATGGATCCTGCGTCTCCCTTGGTGGTGCCGAGGTTTTGCAACTTGGCCATGCGGGCGAATTCTCCATCTTCCGCCGCGATAAGCTCGGCGTATGTTCCCTGTTCGACGACGCGGCCGGCCTTCATCACCACGATGTTGTCGGCGTTGCGAATAGTAGAAAGTCGGTGAGCGATGGAAATAATGGTTCGCTTCTCGGCAGCGGCGCGCTCGACAGCAAGTTGGATTCTCTTCTCGCTGGCAGAGTCGAGCGCCGAGGTGGCCTCGTCGAGGACAAGAACCTCGGGGTCGCGAATCAGAGCTCGCGCGAGCGCAATACGCTGGCGCTGGCCACCACTGAGCAGGGATCCCTTCGGACCAGCAGATGTGCCGTATCCAGACTCGAGGCGGTCAATGAAGCTCGCTGCATCCGCTTGCTCAGCGGCGCGACGCACGAGACTAGCAAGCTCGGCAAAGCCGGCACCAAGGGAGGCAGCAGAGTTGAGAGCTTCTTTGCCGTTGTTGGCCACCTTCGCGAGTTCCGGGGCCTTGAGCAGTGGCTTGAGATGTTGATGAGCCTCTTTGGGCGAGTTCACTAAACCAAGCGCGATGTTTTCGAAGATGGAGCGGTCGAGTAAGGAGGGCTCCTGCTGCACGAAGCTGATGAAGCTTCGGAGAGACTTGACGTTGAGCTCGCGAATGTCGTGGTCGTCAAGCCGAATGGTTCCCTGCGTAGGATCGTACAGACGAGCGATAAGAGCAGCGACAGTGGACTTGCCGCTGCCTGAGAGGCCGACAATGGCCGTGTATGAGCCGGCCGGGAAGTTGAGGTCGACCTCCTGCAGGACAGGTTGACCAGCGCGTGATGCATACTCGAACGAGACGTTGCGGAAAGAGAGCGACTTGGCTGTGCTGTTGGGAAGCACAGCACCCTCGCCAGATGTGCCGTCGATGGTGGAAGGGGTGTCGATGTCCTGCTTCAATCGCTGGTATGCAGCTGTGGCACCACCAAGGAATGGGAGGATGGGAGCAATGCCGCCCAACATAACGCATGCGTCGACCAGAAGATAGACAATGGCATAGATCTCACCGATAGAGGTGTTGTCGCCGTCCACCCTGACCGCGTCGGCAATCTTCTTGCTTCCCTGCCAGAAAGCGAGTGCCATGCCGGAGTAGGCAATGAAGTACAGCAGACCGGCCTGGACGGCGGAAATAGCGGCCTTCACGATGGCATGCTTGCGCGCCTGGGCCATGTGCTCGGCGAATTTGGTCTCGAGACGGGGACCAGCGCCAAATGCTTGGACGACAGCAACATTGGACAGGGCTTCCGAGGCGATGGAGGACGCCGTGGCCGCAGAGGCGTTCTGGCGCTCGTAGTTCTTGCTGATATAATGGCCCCCAAGAAGGCCGGAGAGGAGGAAGGCAGGAAGCATGGAAATGAGGATGCCAGCCAGCCGGGGCTGCTTGGTGAAGGCGATGATGAAGACGGTGACGAAGAAGCTGAGCGTGACAATGACGGTTCCGACCTTCTCCGACGTTCCAGCCTGGATTGCAGTGATGTCGCCGTTCAGGCGGCTAGACACTTGCGCCGATGCGCCGTCCGTGTCGAAGAAGGACGGCGGCTGTCGGAGAAGCGCGGAGACGTACTTGGTCCTCATGCGCATCGCAAGCCGCTGGCTGATGATGTTCCAGCAGGTCAGGTGGCAGTAGATGAGGACCAGGGCAATCGCGCCAATGTACGCGGTCTTGATGACCTTGTCGTTGATCGCGCTCTCGTACCGGAACGGGTCCGCCGCCGTGGCTGCCTCATCGGCGGCGCAGGTCGCGCCGTTGAAGTTGTCGATCAGTTGACCGAACAGGACACCCATGAGGGGAAAGGGGACACCGCCGGCAATGGCGGTGATGGTGCCGACGATGATGAGGAGCACATCAACCCACGTCGGGTCCGCGGCGAAGAGAAGCTCGAACCAGACGAAGTAGGCTCGAAAAGACTGCAGCATGGTCTTGGGCTTCTTGGCGCCCGCGTCTGCAGCTTCGGCGGCCATGGCGACTGCGGCCTTGTCGGCGAAGGCTGCGATGTCGAGAAGGGGCCCTCAGGGTATTGTGCTCACAGCAGCTGGGGAAAGCGCCTAAGAGCTTGGCGATCGCGTCCCGATTGTACCAGATCGCTAAAAGGGCGCAGTGCACATCGTCTCGCCCCTTGATCGTAGTCGTGTTTCAGTGGTGGTGAGTCTGGCACAATCGAACAACTCCCAACCGTGATGACTTCCCGCAAAAGAATGAAATGAGGGACGACGGTGACGCAAGTTTGAGGAGAGGAGAGAACAGAAATCGAGCGGTCACACCACCCTTAAAGCTCGTGCAGCTAGCGGTGCCGGGGTATGAGTGGGTTGGTGGAGAAGTGAGGTGGCCTTGCGGAGCTAGCAAGATTTTTCCCTCGTCCCTTCAAGGGTTATCAATCGCTCGTGGGGTTGAGCAAGCGAAGGAGACGCAGGTTTCCTCGCTTGACGAGGGCAGAGATATCTCTGAGTTGCTTCGGGCGACGCTGCAACTTGTTGGGCATCTCCCTTGCCGCCGGCAGAGGGGAGGAGGGCAGAAAACACCTCGCGGCACGGCGGGAAAAATCTGATAAGATGAGATTGATAAGATCAGCGTCCCTCTGTGCCGATCTCATGCAGCCACAAGGCGAAAATGGCGGCCGACCTCGGCTTGAAAGCGGGTGCGAACTTTTTTTTTTCGCGCTTTCGCTTGGGCCAGCCGGGATGGAGCTTGTGCTTGTGCTCCCGAGCCCTGCATCTTGGCGTTGGATTTATTAAGCTTGTATGAACGAATACGACAAATAATGTGTGCGTGAAGACCAGGTAGCTTGTGGAGGCGGGAGATTGAGGAGAAGCCATTCCAAATCATGCCAAGGCCAGCTGTACCGCGTTCAAACGCACGACGTAAGGCTATGGCCGCGGCTTTTTCTGGATAGTTACTACCTGCTGACTTTGTCAGTAATTGTAGCTCAATTGCGGGAGAATGCGTCTTCCCCCCCCAGCCCAACGAGACTGGCTCGTGCCCCGTCAGAGTGAAGCCATCCGCAACGCCACCACTAGCGGGTGGGCTAGCTGGATCATTGGATCATTGGCTTCCGTCATGATCTTGACGCTGCTCTGTCTCACCTTTCTTTCAAAGCATCCTTATATGTGGTAGCATGTGGCATGTATTGTCGACCCCAATCAACCACTGCCCCTCTTGACCCCCTTCTTGAGCCATTTTTAGCCATAAGGACTCGGGCTACTACCTCTGTAAACAGTCGACCTAAGGGTGTACTTGTCTTCCATCGTGCTCACACCACGGCCGAGACCCGGCTCTTACAGGCTTGGCTCTCTAATTATGTTCCGTTGCGCTGGGTCTTTTGTACGCGTTTGAGCCGAACAGGATTCTGCGCCCGAGCTTCAGGTTCTTCGGGTGTGCGTGTGGAGTCAGCCGACCACTCGGGCTGCTCCCATGAAAGGAGCCTCAAGCAAGCCACAGAGACATGGATTGAACGGTTAGCTAACTTATCACAATTGATATTAATGAGAGTGGAACGATTTTTACTTAAATCTTATTTCGCTAGAACAACTCCACAAGAAGACTTCTTCCTGCCACTACGCTGCTATCTCGGTAAACTCAACATACCGACGGTTGACAGCATGTTTCGAGGTAGGGAAAGAGTGCCAAGGCTTATGATTGAAATCACAACGTAAACAGGTGTCTAAATTTTGCACTCGCTCAACAATATTTCTTAATTGATGGACAAACCCAATGCTGCAAACACGCATGCTTCCATCAAAGAGGAAGAACTCAAGGGTAGGCCGCAGGCTCGCACCACCAGATGCGCCGGGCCTCGGACATTTTCGCCCGAGTACCCATAGAGCAACAGCAAACTGCCCAACGATGTTCAACTAATGCACGACTATCAGCCTTTTACGGATACTATTTGGTGGGCTGATTGGCCGTGATTGGATCTTATCAATCAATCATCTGATTAGATGCGCAGAATTTTCTTTCTTCCTGCTCGACGAGGCCCCGTATCTCCACCCGGACCCAGTACTAACGTGCTTCCACCCCTGCGGGGGCCCTTGGCAAAGGGGGTTCGGGAGAGTGCACGCTGGGAAAATACGGTTCGAAGGAGCGATAGTTGAGCAAAAGTATCATCGGCTGACGCTCCACCTCGGAGTCCACCGGGGAGCAATGCACAGCAAGTCGTCTTATGGCTGTTCACTCTGTTGGAACATCCACCTTGGCGTTTCCGGGATCGCTGTTCGCTGGTCTTGGCAAAGTCGCTGCTCGCATGTTTAAAAGCGCGAGGAGTTGCCCGCTCATTGATGATCGTCCGTGGCTTTCCTGATTGACATTCCGGCCCAGCTGAGCGCGCAAGGACGAATCGAGGTGGAGTTGATCTATATCGTGTTACATCTCTTGCCTCCGCTCTCGAGTCTTTCACAGTGGCGCCGAACAGTGGCGCCAACCTGCCCCAGACGCATTGCCAATCACGCATAACGCCATGTCCTTCCTAGACAAGTTCCGCTCAGGCGGGCGGCAAACGGATCCGGAGGTCACAGAAATCACCACCATCCGCGACGTCGAGAATCCCGCCCCGGTTGATGCCGCAAATAATGGAGGCGACGGAAACGGCATTCGGGATGACGCTTCGGTCAACAAGGGTCTCGAAGAATCTGTTCCTAGCCAAGAAGCGCAGGCCGGTGTACAGAAAATCGAAGCCGTGACCCTTGCTTGGACGAAGACGTCCCTCGCGCTGTTGCTGTTCAAGTGCGTCTTCATGTCTGGACGTGGTCTACCTCATATTGACCTCTTTCTACAGCATCTGGATAATCTTCCTAACCAACGGACTACGAGCGTCTGTTCTGGGTGCTCTGGTGCCCTTTGTCACCAGCGACTTCAGAGCTCACTCGCTCATGCCCGTCATCGAGATTGTTTCCAGCGCCATGACGGCCGCAGTCTACATCCCCATGGCGAAGCTGCTTGATGTTTGGGGCCGAGCCGAGGGATTCCTTCTGATGGTTGGCTCTGCGACTCTTGGCATTGTCCTGATGGCAACCTCCAACAACCTGCAAACATACTGCGCAGCTCAGGTACGTGCAACAGTCCGGAATTCCGTGTCGAAATGTCTCGGGCGCTAACAAACGCAGGTCTTTTACTCCATTGGATTTGCAGGCATCATCTACACCGTAGCTGTCCTAGCAGCCGACGCAACATCCCTCCGAAACCGAGGCATCGCATTTGCCTTCACTTCATCGCCGTACATGATTACGGCGTTCGCTGGTTCCAAGGCTGCCGAAGGCTTCCTCGAGAACGTCAACTGGCGGTGGGGAATTGGCTGCTTTGCAATCATCGTGCCCGCCGTGACCGCACCTCTCTTCGTCTCGCTCAAGTACAACCTGAAGAGAGCCGAGAAGCAGGGCATCTTCAAGCCGGAGAAGAGCGGGCGAACTTGGCTGGAGAGCTTCCGTCACGGCATTGTCGCATTTGATTGTACGTATCTTCCATCATCCGAGTCTACCCATACTGACTTCCCACGTAGTGCTGGGCGTTTTCTTGTTCGCCGGCGGCCTCACTGTCTTCCTGCTGCCCTTTACGCTGGCTCGTTCTGCTCCCAACGGGTGGTCTACGGACTACATCATCGCCATGATTGTTGTCGGCTTCGTTGTCCTCGTTCTCTTCGCCCTGTGGGAGGTGTATGTCGCCAAGGAACCATTCCTAAAGAACAAATTCTTGTTCGACAGAACTGTCATCGGAGCCTGCTTGATTGACGCGACCTACCAAATCTCCTACTACTGCTGGAACAGCTACTTCACCTCTTTCCTCCAGGTTGTTTGCAACCTGTCGGTTTCTGAGGCCGGATACGTCAACAGCACTTTCCAGGTCGTTTCCGGTGTCTTGCTGTTCATCGTCGGATATTTCATCCGCAGGACAGGCCATTTCAAATGGCTTTTCTACATTACAGTACCTGTCTATATCTTCGGCCTGGGCCTCATGATTTACTTCCGCCAGCCCAACCAGAAGATCGGCTTCATCATCATGTGTGAAATCTTTATTTCTATTGGTGGCAGTGTTTTCATCCTGCTCGTCCAGCTTGCTGTTCTTGCCGCCATCGATCACCAGCACGTCGCTGCTGTGCTCGCACTCCTCTACGTGTCCGGTACGATCGGTGGTGCTATCGGAAACACCATCTCTGGCGCAATTTGGACCAACACCTTCCCCCAGGCCCTGATGAGGGAGCTTCCGAGCTCCGCGCTGCCGAATCTTACTACCATCGTCGCGAGCCTGCCGGCGCAGCTTGCGTATCCGGTCAACAGCCCAGAGAGGCTGGCAATCCAGAGGGCTTATGGGTACGGACAAGCGAGGATGCTGGCAGCGGGTACTGGAATCTTTGCTCTGTCGTTCATTTGGATCTTCTTGATCAAGAATATCAATGTCTCAAAGAAGGTGGGCCAGACGAAGGGTGTCGTATTCTAAGCGACCGCGTGGTCCGATCACAAGGAATGTTCAAGAAAGGCGTATTGGATTTATCTGGGATCGTCACAATAGCTCTTGATAATGAAAAGCAAATTCTCATGCCCCTGACTTGGTGTACACATATCCTGAAACAATGGTGTGTGCCTTTCAACCATTACCCTCCAAGCGTTAAAAAGCCCAAGGGGCCAAGAAAGAAGTAACTTATGTCCTGTATTCTCTGTCTAAGAATGCTAAATCGCTTCCAGAATATCTGTCATTACGAAATGTCAACCATCTCAGCCTGTATCTTTGCTTCCTATGGTTACAAAAATGTCGCGATTTGTAAGATCGTTCCATAACATGGCTTTGATTAGTGGTTACAGTGCTACTGTCCATCGTTTGACTTAGATGAAAACCACCCTGCAGGGTCATTGCTTGTCGGGTCATCCGGTGACTAGAGTCATCAAAACTCATCAAAACAATATTACACAAGAGTCGACAAGGATTTTGCGAGAATAGTACGTTCTCTCTTGTTGCAGATTGTGGTTGGGGAAACAGGCCAGTGCCATGGCTTCGGGCATTATCCGTCACGTCCTCCATGGTAATATATCTGACATATGAGATGGGAGATGCCTGCCCATGCTTGTCGGTATGAAGCAAACAAAAAGCCTAGACACAAAGAATGGCTGATTAACCACGAAAGGAGAGATTTCGCCTAACATGATGATAGCAGGAGAACGCGCCCAAGGCGATCTCCTGAGCATCAATTTCACGGCTATGAAGGATCCAGCATCGGGGTCGTGTCGATCCACGTTAGCCTCGATCTTTCCCAACTCATATATCCCGGTAATGGCCCAAGTGCAGTCTCAAGGCACATCAAGTTCATGCCGAGTCGCGTTGCCATCCTCCATTTCCATTGTCGAAGCCGTGGAGCCAAATAATGCGACATCAAGGTTCAGAAGTGACGGGAATCAGAACTCGGCCCGTAGGCACCGGTTCTGTCAATTTCGTTTGTCCTTAGCGGAATGACGGCATGATTTGCATAAATCGTTGGACGGACTGGTCTCTTAAGCAACTGACGAAAGAACGAATTAGGCTCGGATGACTTGACTTGGCTCAATACGAAAGCGCGCATCACTCGTTTCACCGCTTAATTGCATCAAGGATTTTCTCGTTTTTTGGTCGCTAGCCACTTTGAAGGGACGGCACTTCATCCGATGGAGAGCACCCTCAAACAACTAACCTGAACGAGCCATGTGCATTGACAAAATCAGACGAGACAGGCCTTGGAGTGGAGAAGGTCATCGTCAACCGCCCAATCGCACAACTACCAACGTCCGTCGATGCTCCACCGTTGGCTTCAAAACTAATTAAAAATGTTTGAGGAAACGCAACACTCAAATGGCAGTTGCTGCGGAGGACAAGGCATTCCCCAGGGAGGTTCGGCTTCTTCCCACGATCTATGACATGGCAATCTCTTGACTTCTCTGTCTGAACTAACCTCTCGCTAATTGCTCTCCCCAATTTCGTCTTGCCCGTGCGGTAACCACCCTTTTCCACCACTTGCCGGGCCGAGACCTCGACGCCGCCCCACCTGGAGCCCAGGGACCCCCAGTATCGGACGGGGATCTGAAACCCCAACTCCTGATCCATTTGGTGGAGAACCAGGCCATCGCATGGCCAACGTGTTTTACCTAAGGTGCGGAGCTTCCCCGATGACCCAACGTAAACGAGGCCAAATTTCCCGAGGGGCATGAGCCTATGAACTTGAGGAAGATTACACTAGCTAGGAGCAATGCGGTCCTAGTTTCGTTTCGACTCGTCTGATCTCCTTGATCTCCTCGACCCGAGCGACAACCCTGTCATCAAGCCGACCGCGCGCCTTAAAACCCCACTGGTGCTCGTTGAATGCATCATGGCCTTCTCTTGGTCTCATCACAGCTCTGCGAGCCTGGATGCAATCGCTTGTCTTCACTCTTTTCTTTCCTAACTACGCTCCTTACTAACAAACCCACATTCTTTACAAGGTCAGAGCTAGGCTCGGCCAACATTCTTTTCAGACACATCCATCCAGGTTAACGAAACCGATTGTCACCATGTCTCGACGATTCCTCGCGTTGGCGGTCAACTTCATGTTGGCTGCGGCTCAGCTGAGCTCCTCATCTTTGGAGAGCCATGTCGATTCTTTGACGCTCGCACACTCCTTCAACCCCATCAAGGAGGCCTACTGGACGGGCTACCCCCACCATCGCCGAACTCCGTTTGCAGTCTCCCCCGACGGCAAGTCTGCATTCATCGCGTATCTCGACGAGTCTGGTACAGACGTTCACGTTCAGGGTGTCGACCCCAGCACCTGGGCTGCGGTTGGCGAACCAGTCACGGTGAAGGGCGGCAAGGAGGCCGGTGGTCTTACTGCCCACAACGACGGCTTCGCTCTTCTGACCAACGAGCCCATCTCCGGCCAGGCTGACGGCCAGCCCATCGCTGTGCTCTACCGATACACCGGCGGCACCCAGACCTGGAAGACCTTCCTTGGCGGACCGGGTATCGACGCTGACTCCGCTATGGCATCCCCTGACATCAACGGCGATCTTGTTTTCTCCGAGAAGGCTGGCTACTACGCCGCCTACATCGTCGTGACTGCATATGAGGGTTGGGCCAAGGGTCACTTCGGCGACGCCATCCGCTACGTTACCCCCGATGGCAAGATCGAGAACATTCCTGGTGCTTCTTCATCCTGGGGATGCTCCCACAACACCGGAATTGCCTTCGAGGCCGCTGACGCTGCTCCGTTCGCCTCGCTCTGCGCCGAGGACCAGGGTGCCATCTGGGCCAACACGAAGACCCAGGGCATGTCCAACAACGGCATCAAGGTCTCCAACGAAATGACGATCAACGGTGGCAGCAACGAGCCCATGGGCGGAATGAGCGGCTCTTACAGTTCCTTGGCTCGCTTCGTCGGCGAAGACTCCTACATCTTTGCCTGGGTCTCGCGTGGTGCCGTCGACCTCACCGCCAACGACTGGATGGGCCAGGGCTACACCAAGGCTCAGAACCGCACCAACAACCGCAACGTCGCCATCGCTCTGTTCTCCGACAAGGCTACGCTGGTCGGCGAGCAGGCCACTTCGGAGGTGGGCGCCGCCGACGGCGACAGCCAGATCAACTGGGTCACCGAGGGCTCGAACGACTGCTCCAACGCCCACGCCGCTGCCTTCGACGGCTCCAGCGCCCTCATCACCTGGGAGGAGATTAGCAACCCCCAGTGTCCCTTCGAGGCCATGGGTTGCGCCGGTGCCTTCGCCGGTACCAAGTTCCAATTGGTTGGCAGCGACGGCAAGAAGGTTGGCGAGCCTATCGTCTCCACCGATACCTACGTCGCCGGTGACATGGTCACCATGAGCGACGGCCGCATCTGCTGGCCCTACGTCAACATGGACTGGAAGCTTGACGGGCCAGTCCGTGGCACTCCCACCACCAAGATGTCCTTTGCTTGCGTGAGCTCTGGTTCCGGAAGCGGCAACGGTGGCGCTGCCCCTGCCCCTGCTCCCTCTGCTGAGCCTGCTTCATCTGCTCAAGCCCAGCCAACTTCTGCCGAGGGCTCCAAGACTGAGGCGGCGGCTGAGGCACCAAGCTCTTCGGCCGTTGCATCGGAGCCAATCGCCAGCAGTGTCGCTTCTAGTGCCGCTTCTAGCGCCGCTCCTATCGAGTTGACAACCGAGGAGCCCGTTGAGCCTACCACGGTTGCTGTCCCTACCTCCGCCGCTGCCACCTTGACGACGGAGATTGTGCCTGAGCCAGCGGAGCCTACCCAGCCTACTGAGCCTTCAAGCACCGGCGCCCCGGCTGTTACGTCTTCTCGCACTCGCCGACCACGACCTACTGGTGGTGCCAACCGCCCTGGTCGCCCCGGGCGTCCGGGACGTCCCGGCCGGCCCCAGCGCCCCAGCCGTCCCTCAAAGTCTTGTGAGGTTGCCACTGAATGGGAGACAGTGTACGTCACTGCCACGGCAGCTTAAGCTCCTTTGTCGCTGAAAAGCCTCAACTCGGTCTTGGGATGATTTGAGAAATCATTAAATGTGACATTCCATGTACATATAACTTGCATTTTCGAATTCCTTACAGAGGGAATCCGACTTGAATAACAGCTTCTTTGGGTTCATGAAGAAATGACCTTGATGACAATACCATTCCTAGAAATTGTGCTTTGATAGAGGTGATGTTTATATTGGTCCATCGCAAGCATGAGTCACCCAGCTGTAGCCGCAATCGATTACTCGCAGCAATAGAATTATTGCGAAGAGGAAATAGCCAAGAATCAAGAGCCGTACCTGTTTAAACGGCTCAAAATGCTTGCTTTGTACTCCTAACCACAGTGGCCTCGAGTGCTATTGCAGGAACTGTCATTTCCGTTTGTCTGGCGATGGACCTTGTGCGTCCAGAGCATTATCATTTTTCACATTGAGAAACAGTGAGCATGTCTTGAAAGGCCAAGACCTGAACCTTTCATCGACGACATCAATTCGTTGAATGTTCTGGAGATAGCGCAAGACAATTGCGGGTCGCCACTGTCGACTTGAGGACTTTGCTATCATCTTATGTTCACAACCTGGACCCGTGATAGCCTCAACCGAAGCAAAACTTGTGGCATGTTAAGAGTTGGGTTACAGAGGGCCGAAAGCTTACATCAGTCAATAGCGCATAGATCAACCAGCAGTTGGAAAGACAAATTCATAATTGGCAACTGAATATATTGCGGAAAAATACCAAGCAAACGCTAGAACATGTGATTGCATGCCAGGCCATCGAATCTGAAGGTCGCTGGTTTCGCTAATCCTCTCATAGCTTGTATCTAAACAACGGGTTCTTGTCACCCATAGCCTCCAGCTCATCTTCTGTGTACTTAGCCCGAACCTCGGCCTCGCTGATCTTGGACCTCTTCTTGTTGATCGACATGAGCAGTGTCTCCAAGGTAACCGCAGCAATGATACCCGCGATAGCAAAGCCGAGCGAGGCACCATATCCGGTGGTGTATTTGGGCTTCTCATTTTCCTTGTAAATGTAGCTGCCATATACACCGCCGAGCGTACCAGCGCAGGCAAGGTAGCCAATGCTGATGGCGCGCTTCGCAGCGTTGGGCGTGTTGTCGACGTTCCAGGCGGTGACACCGGGAAGAATAGGATACATGCCGGCGCAAGCGAGGCAGACGGCGAAATAACAGACACCGAGGTTTTGCTTAATGAACTCGGCCTTGCCCATCAGGATCGAAAAAGCCACGAGGACGCAAATCTGAGGGCCAATGATGAATGGCATGCGCCACTTGAACTTGTCCGCAAATCGCGAAAGAGTGTAGGAGGAGATGGCGCCGCACATATAGGGAGGAATAGTCATCAGCTGGGCGTTGGCGGATGTAAAGCCCATTCCCTTGGTGATCGATGGCATGGAAAACTTGAGGCCATAGTTGGGTGCAGCGTTGGACCACGAGCAGATGATCAGGAGATAGATCTTCCAGTCCTTCAGAACCTCCATAAGCAGAGAGTTGGAAGCAGACTTCTCGCGGTACTCGGTCGAGTTGGTGACCCTGCGCGCAGCCTGGCGGAGAATCAGGTACCTCTTCTCTTCGTCGGTGAGCCACACGGACAGAGTGGGAGAGTCAACGAGGAGGAAATAGGTCGCGCCAGCCATGACCACGGTGAAAAGACCTTCCACAAGGAAAATCCATCGCCACGCAGCGAGATTGCCAGCACCATCGAGCTTCGCAATACCAAATGCGAGCAATCCGGAGAAAGCACCGCCGGTAGCTGCCGAAGTATAAAGAATCGCGACTCGGGTCTGGGTTTCATAGGGGAGGTACCACTTCGAGATGATCAGGAGCGCACCGGGAAAGAAGCCGGCCCTGGGTAGATGGTAAGCAATTGCTCTAGAGTCAAGAAACGGAGTGAAGCTTACTCAAAGAAACCGAGCAGGATGCGAACAGCGCAGAGTTGGCCGAAGTTGTGGATGAAGGAAGTGCCGATGACGACGATGCCCCAGAGGAACATGATAAGAGCCATGTACTGCGAGGGTCGCGCGAACTTGTCGAGGATCATGTTGCTCGGGACTTCTGCCAGGATGTCTTTGCCGTTCTGTTAGTGGGGCGCTCGAGGTATTTGATGTTGAGTACTTACAAGGGATAAAGTAGATTGACAGGGCAATGTTGTACTGAGTTCCGTCCATGTTGAGATCCTCAAGAAGGCCCTCGATCTTTGCATTACCAATGTTTGCCTTGTCGATATAGGCTACCAGGTATAGAATGACGAGCATGGGCATCAGGCGCCACTGGGACAGTCAGAATCTTGAACATTTTGACGGTGGAGCATGGGACATACATCAATCTTGGCAAGCACCTTCTTCTTCTTGTCCTCGGGGAAGTTTTCGACAAAGTCAAGCTCATCTCTGCTGAGCCCTCCCCTGCCGCCGACCTCCTCATGCTTGACGTCGGTCGGAAAGCCCAAAGACTCGGTGTCTTTCTCGACAGACGTGCTGTTGAGAGCCATGCTGTCGACTATCTGGCTGCTTGGTTACTGGGTGAAGGGATGTGATGTCGTCGGATGGTTAGTCGACGGCTGAGGTGTGCTGTAGGTTTTTTGGGAATCAAACAGGGACGTGGGCCTTTCTTTATGTATCTCGGGGCCTTCGCATGGTGGTTGGAGATGGCAATGTAAGTCCTGACATGGGTTGTTGTCCGGGGCCCCAACACAGCACTCGGACGGAACTTCGTCGTGGAACGAATGCGGGGGAATCTGGGGAAGCTCTGTGGGGGAAACTGGGAAAAGTCGCCCTTCTCGCCCTGTCCTGGCTTGTCGAATTGGAGATCTGGCCGGCGCACCGCAACGGCGCTAGGCAATCTCTCCGATGGGGGACCGGGCATAAAGCCACAGGCGCGATTGCATGTGAGATACGCAATTGCTAGTCATGTTTGACGTTTGGTCTGGGATCTGCACCAAGAACTACCACGGTAGCGTAGCATTAACCTTTCAACCCTGCCGCCCGTTGTCATAGGGCTATCGTGACATTGGCTCAAGGCAAGGCCCGCCCTCAAGCTATATTGGCACTGCGCACTGCATGATCCAGCAAAATCAAGGTGCCAATGCGCTCTCAAGACTGTGTTCCAAGCACAGTTTGTAGACTGTTTCAGCGCTTGCGCTCTTGTGAAATTCCTGTTTCTTTCGCGTTCAAGATACATTGTTTTGCGACACCCAGTATATATGAGCTAGCGCATAACGGCAGCATTTGAGCCTCCGGAGAGAAGTCCGGGCGCGAGCTAACGAGCCGGGAGTGTTGAGAACACGGTGCAGGAGCTGCGTCTTTTTGGCATTTGGGTCCTCGACTGAAGCTAATGCACCCAGCTGACTTTGCTCCCTCTACGACGAAACTGTCTGAAAGTTCCACGTGCTCCACGGTCGCAGATGGTGCCGGGCACCGGACAACTGCCCGCCTGCACCACTTCGTTGGACTGCTCGGCAAGATGGCCGGGGTTTTTGTGCTGAGTAGATATAAAGAGTCACGAACCCATGATAACGTCGCATGTCGGTATGCGATAAGCGCTCAATGAAGATTCTCAGGCTATTGGACGATGCGTTCGTCGCAATTAACAGACGCATTCACGGTCGGGCTCATGGCAAACAATAGCATTTCTCCCAAGTAACCTGGGGCTGGAGTTGACAAGCCTCAGTGACAAGCTCTTATGAGCTCTGATGATGAATCTAAACTCTCGAACGCGTCGACCTTGCAGTATCCCGATCAGTTGGAGAGACGCGTGCTCACCCCTTGATGCGTGTAAGACAGCGCGATCGCCGAGGTTTGGCTGTGAAGATAATATTTGTCGACGTCTTAGTCATGCTCCTTCGTAGAGCTTCTGGCGTGGAAACATACACTTGAGAAAGTCCTTAGATGCCTAGTCCAACGGTGATCAGTGTCCTACGCCATATTTGAGCGTGCTATATGATCTATTTCCTAGGTGTCACGCAATACTTTGGTTCACCGTACAGAGAGCGGTCATATTTCTGACCTGTAACCTGGCAATAAATGCACTTTTGCACAGGAGGAAGCCCAATTATATGGTGACATGAAAGGTGTGATAGCGTTCGTACCGCCCACTGCGAGGAAAGCTGCGACATGCCACGCTACCCTATACCCGTGTAGCCTTCCGTCATGCCCTATTTATCGGTCTACTGGTCCGTTAGTCGCGAGCCGCAGGCGACTACAATAAGTTATTCCAAGTCGGAGAATGAATAGTACGTTTATAAAAACAGGTCTGGGGATGACATGTCGCAACTTGTTGTGCCATTCAGGAGTGGTTGAAAGGACGTTCATACGCCGCACTTCCTCTTGGCGATGAGAAGAAATTGGAACACAGATTTGCAGAAAACTCAAACCATGCTGGTCACCTCAATGACCCCTTCCACATCATGGCACCTGACCTGAGACCATGTCACCAAACAGGTCCACTGGGCTTCAAGCTTCTCGCAATTGGGAAGCAACTCCCATGACCACTCGCCGTTAACAAAGATCCACCCCCGGAGAAGCAAAGAATTCGGGACGCGGGGTATCGGACTTCCGGGTGAACCTGGCTGGGGAAGCCAGAAGGGGACAAAAAGATAGATGAATATATACGACCAGTGTTGAGGATTCTCCAGTCTTGTCTGATCTTCTCTGTGGGCACAAAGGTCTCACTGTTTCAATATTTTTGTCAGCCACTCCGCACTACTAAAAAGATCTGCACTGCAGAACAACAGAAAGTGGCGCGTAAACTCCACGTTTGTGGGGTCGGGCAGCAAGCCCAAGTAGCCAGCAACAGAAACAATTCCATTATTCTGCAGTGAGATTACAACTTAGATATCCGTATGAAATCCAAGATTGTAAATCTCCGTGTAAGAAATATGGTCTGTTTTGAAGAAGAAAACATGATTTTTCTGCCAACCACACAAGTTTCTCTGGCGTTGTGTTTCCCCCGGTTGTGGTTCTTGTCAGTGGCTTGCCCGGACTTGGAAATGACAAGCGTCGTCTTTAGCCTTGGCTGGGGTTCGTTTTCATTACCAAGAATTTGCGTTCCGAAAGAGCTTAGTACGCGGATCACCAGAATACTGCCGCTTTATGACGTGAGGAGGGGTAACATGAACGTTCAATCGGTCCGAACTGAAGATTTCGGCGTTGAGGACGGGAGAGCCGAGGCGGAGTGGACGAGAATACATTAAGCCGGCTGAACCGGACTGGTGGTGAAAAGAATGGCCTGGTCAACTCGCTCGAGCTGCTTGCACTGGGCCACTGATACTGTAAGACGCCATACCAAGAAGCCAACAACATGCGCATACAGAGTGTCAATCCTATCTTGTTGTCAGCCGTGGCTGCCCAGCAGGTGTTTGAGCCTGTTGAGGGTCCGGAACCTCGCCCTGAGTGCAAGATCGACTCTGCGGAACCAGAGTATTCTTTTACGTCCTTTCGTTATACGCTCACGACCACTGTGCGGTACGCAACATCAGCTCCGGCTCCAACTACAACCACCACCTATGCTGCGCCCTCTGAGACTTTGACGTCGCTGTTGACGTCTCTGTCATATACCACATGGGGACATTGGAACCCAAGCGCAAATTCGTCTGCCACCGATGGCGCAGACCCCTACGGACAAGCTGCGTGGACGGCTCTTTGGGAGAGTGCTGACCCTCCTGATTTTGTGCCGACGGGACTCTACAGCACCACGGTTGAGCCTACCCCTGTACCCAGCGAAGAGCTTGTTCTTCCTCCGCGCGACTATTTCGGTCCTTCTGATTGCTACAACTTCCCAAAGAACTTCGACTTTGGCGTTGCGAGCTCTGCTAGCCAGATCGAAGGAGCGACTGCGCAGGAAGGCAAAGCTCCCTCGCTCATGGACATCCTCGTGGAGGACGACAGAGCAAAGGACTATGTCACAAATGAGCACTATTATCTCTATAAGCAGGACATTGAACGTGTGGCTGCTATGGGGGTGACTCATTTCTCTTTCAGCATTCCTTGGACAAGAATCCTTCCATTTGCGCTCCCAGGGACTCCGGTCAACCAGCAAGCAATCGATCATTACAACGATGTAATCGATTTCATACTCGAGAAAGGAATGACGCCATCAATCACCCTGATACATTTCGACACACCACTGCAATTCATCGAGTCCAGAGCGCCTCCACGCATCGGTTACGTTGACGGTGGTTATCAACATCCAAACTTTGCAGACGCGTTTGTCAACTATGCCAAGATAGTTATGACCCATTATGCCGATCGGATTCCAGTATGGTACACCTTCAACGAGCCTCTCCTCTACTCCAATAATGGCCAATCCGTCTACAACGTACTTCAGGCTCATGCACAGGTCTATCACTTCTACAAAGAGGAACTCAATGGCACGGGGCGGATTTCTATCAAATTCAATAACAACTTTGGCGTTCCAAGGAATCCGGAGAATGAAGCCGATGTGGCCGCAGCGGATCACTTCAACTCCTTCCAGCTAGGCCCTTTTTGCAACCCCATTTTCCTCGGTGAAGATTATCCCGATTCGTACAAAAACACGATTGAAGACTTCGTCCCTTTGTCAGCAGAAGACCTGAGCTATATAGGAGGCACAGCCGATTACTTGGGAATTGATCCATACACCGCCACTGTCATTGCGCCGCCGACACCTGGGGATAGCGGTAGCATTCTGGAATGCGCGAGAAATGCGTCGCACACCCTCCAGCCGTACTGTGTGAACCAGACAACAGTCAACGTATACGGGTGGAATATTGGATACAGATCTGAAACATATGTCTATATGACGCCAACATATCTTCGCAGCTACCTCAACTATCTGTACAATACTTGGCGCGCACCCGTGGCGCTTACGGAGTTCGGGTTCCCAGTTTTTGGCGAAAGCGACAAGGATCTGACCGACCAGCTTTTTGATTCTCCCCGAAGTCAGTACTATTTAAGTTTCCTGTCAGAAACGCTGAAGGCGATTTGGGAAGATGGTGTGGAGGTTGTGGGTGCGTACGCATGGTCTTTCGCCGACAACTGGGAATTCGGGGACTATACTGCGCAGTTTGGTATTCAATTTGTGAACCGAACAACACAGGAAAGAAGGTATAAAAAGAGCTTCTTTGACCTGGTTGACTTCATGAAGAGTCGAGGCGTCAAATGATAGGACTTAAAGTTAGCCGAGCTATCTAAAAGTTGACCTTGGAAATTCATGCCACGCAATCATATTATTACTCGTGAAGTATGTGAGATAAGTCTTCAAACTCGCGAGACTTGTCACTTTGCAAAGAGGGCGCCTCTATACAACGAGCGAATGCCTATTGGGTGGTGCTTTTACACGGCGTCCAGCTTCCTTTTAGCCCTAGTTGTTCGTGGTGTAAGCGTCAAACTATGTTTTCTGTTACATGTCTTGCTATACTATACGCCTCACTTGAGCGGCACACTCCACCCCTATACTGGCTTATCTAAATCTTTCCTACTCCAGCGTACGACTGCACCAGTGCCTGCACATCCGACAACGGGCTCAGATTGTAAGTGTATCCTGGATTCGTGAAGGTCCCAGTCCTCGTGATATTCACACCCGCAGATCCGAAATCATTCGCAGATCCTAGGTTAGCAAAGCCGTCTAGCTCATAATCGCCATCTGGGCTTGTGTTTGGCGAGTCCTCTGGAATGACTAAACCGTAGGTCGAAAGGGCCTCGCGCGTGTCGCCTCGGAAAACATTGCCCTCAACGAGCACTTGGTTGTCGGATCTTGAGTGGATCGCTTGGTAGTGGAAGTCAAGATAAAAGTTGTTGTAGAGGTGTTGGAAACCGAAGCGACCAGCTATTAGGAGGTGGGTTAACGTTCGAATAGGTAGTATGGAATGGAATCACGTACCATTGCCGCGGGTTCCCTCGTTGCGCCAGTAGTTATGGTGATATGTCACTAAATGCAGTGTCAGTCAGGGTCGCCATAGAGCCACAGGCATTTCAAAGATCAGGACATACCATGCAGTGTTCCAAAGTCCTCAGCTCGGTTGGAGTCACTGTTGCCGACCAAGCTTGATTTCCAGTGATCATGGAAGTAATTCCAAGACACCGTAATCCAGTCCGACGCATGGACGATATCGATTTGGCCATCCTAATTCAAGGCGTATTGTTAGTAAATAATCAAAATGCTTGGTTAGTTGAATCTTGGCTTGACGTACATATGTATCGGGCCCAATCTTTTTCAGGTTAGGATCTGAGAAAAATTCGTTGTGATCGATCCAGATGCGCTTGGACTCGGAGATGGAGATTTGATCGCCACCCTTGAAAGGATGGAACTTGATGTTCCGAATGATGATATTGGATTGCTCGGTGATAGAAAGGCCATACTTTGTTATGTTTCCGCCTGTCGATGCACCAATGATCTGTTTTAAAAATCGTCTCAGTCATTGCGGTAACAAACAAAACGATTAGATGCTTACGCTTTTGTTGGAGCCAACATTCAGCCTCCCCGTGAGAGCGATGTTGCCTTTAACAACAATGTTCAAAGGGTTTGTTCCCTAGACATATAATCAGCGGCAAATCGACTGAAAGCCCGTCCATCGTAGCTTCATACCCTGACAGCCGTCTGCAGAGCGGCGGCCGCAGAAACAGTTGTTGTGGGCCCGCCGGCACCTCCAGAGACTGCTCCTATTGGGTTACTCTTCGCATAGCCTTCGAGAGCAAAAGCGGTCGTCGGCAGAGGAGGAGCTGCCTGTGGAAGAGCGGCGACCAAGCCGAACAACGAACCAGCGGTTACCAAGTTCGCAAGAAGCTGCATGTTGAAGAATGAACCAACGGATACAAGAATCAACGACGATGAAAGTAACGAGCACACCATAGAGCGCGTCGCCAAGAATGCTTCTTATACACCCTTCGGCCTACATGATAGAATCTATGTGTATATCGCCATCCAGCCCCGCCGTCCTCTCATCCCAGCAGCTCGCAACTTCCACCAAGCAAAGGCGCTCAAACAAATCGCACTCTAGGAACGATCAAACGCATGACCTACGCCTATGCGCGCCCCTGCGCGTCCCTTACTGTTTTGGTGCAGATCTATCATTCAAGCATTCGCCAAGCCGGGAAGTTAATTAATCTGTATGCATCTTCATTTGCAGGACGCGATGTCGTTGGTGTAAAAAAGGTTGTGGCGGAGAAGCCTCCCCGTTCCCGATTTGGAGGGAGGGAAGTGCATTTTTCCCCCACTCATACGACCCTGTCGGTAATCGGCAGTGGGGAAGGGCCAATAGTGCATAGAGCTGGAAGCCAAGTGAGCTCTAGCACTTCAGCCGAGTCTATTGGGTTCGACTCGCTGGGAACTAGACGGCCGAATAATTGAGTGTCATGATCCAGTCTAGTGTTGAGAGACGGGATGCTACCATCACCCCGGGGAAAACCAGACTAAACCTGCATTGGGAAGCTAAAGGATAACCTACTCAAAGGACGTATAGATCCTTCAGCGGACTGAATACGGTACAAATGTGGACCAGTTCGCAGGGCATAGCATGCAAATGGGCCATCTTTGAATGATAGAGGCTTTCAAGTAAGTAATCCACGTGGTAAAATCTCAGGAGAGTAACTTGGGCAAGAGCGCGTACTGTGTAGTCGTAGTTCGACACTTTGATGTTCACGACAGTATACTGAGAGAACAGATACGTTCCGCGGAAGACCTTTTCAAGCTTGAAACTGGCATTAAACAGGTCAATCACGCCCCTAGAGCATGATGTTCTTTTGCTGCCTCAGTCGGTTAATTTGAAGTCACATGCCATTTTAAATCAGCTTCGAGTATGGTAGTGTCAGCCGCACACTAGTGTTGATCGTTCTCGGTTTGGTTGTCAGTGCTAGCGGAAGAGAAGGGGCTTGCTCCTGAGAGCATTCTGTCAAGTCAAACTGTCCTCTGGGCCTGCTGCGGGATAGGAGAGTATGACTGGTGTAGATATCATCAGTGTCCAGTGGTCGATGGTTCAAGACAATCATTGGAAGGAATTTGTGCTTGGTATTGCGAGTAACTCGCCTAGACTAGCGTGCAGGCCTTTTACCCTGCTTGGCGGTGGCGTTCGAGAGCGTGGATTCTACCGACGCAATCTGGGTTTGAAGAATGCCACTACTGTGCAGGTAGAGCGTTGAGTAATCCGTGCAGGGAGTAGCTGTTTGTGAAGGGGCATGTTAGTTTGAGGCTCCTTGGATAGTCGATAGCGGCATTCCGTGCAGGTTGCGTCGCTGCTCACCTTGTTAAACCAGTATAAATGTACTCTGGCCAAGAGTGTTGCCTCCACATCCATTTCATTTCCAATGCCCTTTGTGTACCCATAGAAAGCCGTTTGCAAGTCGTCACTAATTTCAGAATTTTAGAGCGTCATGGCGGGAGAACGGACTCGTGAAGACGCGCGCAAAATGAGGTTGTCGTACGGCTCTAGGATAGCCGCAAAAAAAAAAAAAATCATCCAGGATGGAGGCCATGCGCCGAGATACATGACGCCATGTTACACAGTAGGACAGGTCCAGATTTGCAGGAACTAAGCCAGCGAACCTGCGTATAGTACGTTCATATAAACAGTTGTCTAAGCTCCATAGCAAAAAAACAATTGCAAAGGAGCCCGTCGCGTATGCTCCCTGTATTTCTTAATCATGTAGCGCCCAGCACCAATAGACATAACAAGCCACCGATAAACTCCAATCAATCCGATCGCGGCGCCAAAAGAGTGCCGCTACCTTATGCACACGGGTATCGCCATCCAGCAGCCTTTTCTCGCCGCATTGGTTGCCTTGAGGTGCTTGGTAAAATCCGCCTTGCCGCCCAAAGTACGGGCTGCAGGTGTGGCCGCCGCTCACAGCCACAACCACGGCCCCAGCCCCCTTCGGAGTGCCTTGCCTTGGTTGCCGCTCTGCATATCTTCCCTAGGCACTTTCCCATCTATTCATTGTACAGATCACTTCCGTGTGGAGCTGCCACCAGACAAGGCAATTTGCGCCGAGACTGAGTGTTTTTCTTTGAGGTAACGCTCCATGGCGGGTGAATGTCCCTTTGTGGCCGACCCAGACCCCCTGGACGCGGCCCTGTTTCATATTAGTCGTTGCGTCACGCATATCGGTTAACGCCTGGTAACAAGTACGAACCCATAGCCTGCCGAGGAGCCGCGCGAGCCTTGGTAGGCAGCTCTGGAGGAGCCTGAGGTTTGACTTGACATGTTGAAGAGCAAAGAAATGATGCAAAATGAGGTGCGACTGTAAGCCTGATATCGACTGGTTGGGTGTGTGAATTTGGAGTGATTGTGCCTTTTGGTCTAGAGTCAACTCAGTGGTTTCTATTACTTAGTTCTTTCCGAGGACCAGATTTAAATACTTTATATCGTGCCTTCACATACGATAGAAATACCCAAATTCTACAATTATACCTACGGCAGAATGCTCAAGTACGATATCATGTTGTTCTGCGACGAGATAATTATTACTTCTCGGGATAAACCTCGTTTTGCTCAATGTGAATAACCCAAGGGCCAAGACTCGGCGCTTTTGCGCATGTAGGCAAAGGGCCAACGGGTCAAAACACCCCCCCCCCCCGGCTAGTGGCCACTCACAGGTCCAGCAAAGCCTCCAGGGGTTTGAGTGCCCTGCATTTTATGCATAATCGAGTTTTGCAGCCACCCTGGCCTGATTGCTTGGAGTTTTGCGAGAGCCTGCAAAACTGCCCCGCGTCAAAACTTCGTCAGCATTGTTCGCAAAAGACCCACGATGTAGCCATGGTGCGCGAACCATGTGGTTCGCTGCGGCTTTTCGTCGCCTGGTGCTATTCATTCTGGACCCCGAAAGTCGACTTCGAATTCTTTTCTACTTTCATCCAACACGCCTGTTGCACGGGTCCGCATCGCTTACTAGAAGTTAGCGCAGCTAGATGACAGGATCTCTGCGGGTGATCCTGTCGCAAGGCTACACTCAAGCGGCGCACCGCGAACATGGTTCCTGGCAAGGCAATTCGTCGATGCCCTAAACCGGCAGAGCTTCAAGGCAACAACACATCAGGCAGTACGATCAACCCAAGCCTTACAATGAGACAGCCGAGAGCACAATACGGCAAGCGATTCCGACATTTTAAGGAGAGCATTAAAGACTACTCATGGCAGTTCTTTGCTAAGCTCCGAGACCATCGCGATGCACCGTCGTCCTCGTCCGTCGCCCGCACCGAAGAAACCAACCCTATTCCGATCCACGAGGAGCTCGGAATACCCAAGCGTGCGCCTCCAAGCTATGGTACAAGTCTGCGCCAACCAACCTTGTCCCTGGAGCCAATGCAGGCTCATCAAGAAATGCCAGAGGACCTGGACACAGCATGCCCACCACATGATACCAACGAGGGGGCTGAGAAGCTTCCAGAGAGCTCGCAACAACTATTGGATTACCGGCGCATTGTGACCGGCAATAGTGGAACAAGTCTCTCCATTGCAGCATCGAAAGGTGACCCAGACCTGCATGGAGTTGGAAGTCACCTCGACTATCAAAGATCCCATGTTGAAGCCAAACTCTCCGCCCTCTCACAAGCACTAGGGCCTACCCGTCCAGAAGGTAGGAAAACTGGCTCCCACCGTTCTTCTTTTCATGAATATTCTCTAACGAACTTGTGGGCGTAGTCCCTCCAAAGCTGCATTGTCGAACTGGAAGCAACGACTCAATGGCCAAAAAGGCGCTCACGCAGAGAGTTTATGAACAGAACCATGCGTCGAATCAGGTGAGCCAAATCCATTCGATTGCAGGTATCGAGCCGTGGACTGAACAATTCTTCCTCTCTCCAAAGTCATCCAAGAGCTCTTGCGACTCTATCAGAAGGAGATCCACGTCATTAAGTATGGAGAGTAGCCTAGCGAACGACATTTCCCGGCCGACTTCTCCGTATAAACACGGGGAGGTATGCGATTCCGCAGTGTCTACGCCGTTCACGTCAGTTTCCTCGTTGTCTGGCACACTCCTTGAGCATGTTCGATCAGGCGAATACTCGAGGGAGAAACCTCCAGCCAAAAGATACTCCTGGGTTTCTAACTCAAGTGCACATTCCGAGGGACATCCGGAGGCTGCGATAAACAAGCGTCATAACCCCATTCCATCACTGGATGCAAACGTCGACTCTGTCCAAGCAGCCCTCAAGGTCACAGCATCACTAAGCGCTCCGGCCTCGAGACTGAGTGGCACTGAGGGCTGGGTGACCCAGCAGCACCTGACTCAGCCGCGACTGGTAGCCCCAACCGCAGAAGACGACGCCAAGAAAGGGAACAAAGACCAGAAGCCTTCCAAACAAGGAGAGCTTTCTCCTCCAACAAAACCCCCAACCGCCGCCGCTGGCAATGCAGCTCCCTTGAGCACCATTGAAGAAACAAACTCGGATGCCGGATGCTCAACTCATGATTCGTTGCCAAAGAGCCTTGATGAAAGTTCCAGATCTGGGCCGTTTCTACTTGGCATCGATGCTGGAAGACACAACAATACCGGTTCAGAATATACACGGGACCAGACGAAATCTCCCTCAATCCACTCCAAGCTTCATGGCTCTACTCCAGCCACCTCTGTTGCGGAAGGACCTGATTCGGAAGCTCTCGAATCTCTTGATGCTAGCGAAAGTGACTTCTCAAACACAGAATTCGAGGATGCGTATGAAGACTCTTTCAATCAGGTGCTTGAACGCTCTGATCTGGATTCAAAGCTTCATCCATTGCTCATAACTCTAAAAGAATGCATCGTATTTATGGTCTTGGAGAGGGTCTCTGCTTGGATACAATCGTGTTCCCCGGAGCAAGATGCTGGCGGCTATCCTTGCGGCTCTGGTGGAGCACCGGGTTTCGATTCCAGCGGCAGCGGTGGCAATGGCGCGGAAAACAATAGGAGCAGCGTTAAACGGTCGCTTGATCGAGGTGGTAGAGACCAACCTGATAGACAAAACGGAGATGACCAGGACAAGCGCCGCAAAATGGACGACACACCAAGGGACGGTAGTACTGGGGAACAACCTCAGATGTTTGCATGCCCATTCCCGAAAAGGTACCCTAGCAAAGAGTGGTCCAAATGCAAGAGAGGATGGCCAGACATCCACAGGCTGAAGTAAGTTAATAGGAGGCTTCTTGGCTTCAGCTGGTTCTCGTTACTATACTGACACTGGAGGGATTAGGACCCACATATACAGCGTACACAAGCAGAAGCCTTACTGCAATCGGTGCTTCCGCGAGTTCGAGAATGAAACAGGTCTCATCCAGCATCAACGGCAACGGCAGGAATGCGAAGTGAATCCTCCCCCACTTGAGGTCATCGGCATAACACCAAGCATGGTACTCGAGTTGAAGAATAGAAAAGGCATACAACATATACAGGGAGAAGAGTACTGGGAGCGCATCTACAGGATAATATTCCCAGGTGTCGTTGATATACCTGAACCTTGTGAGTGTGGAATAAACAGAGTCGCCCAGATCATTGTCCATATAGGTGCAACTAACACTTTTCAAGATTGGAGGGCAGACGATTCAACGCGAGAGGCTCTTCGGAAGCCCAAAGTCCAGGCTGAAATTGCGCGCGTTCTTGGTCCGGAACTGGTTCGAAATATGCATGCCGAACTTGCGGTACCTCGCGAGGTACTCGAAAGCGTTCTCAGTAGTGTTCTTGGGAAGTCACTGCGGGCAGCTTTGGGTCCTGTAGAGCGTGGCCTGGATGCACGAACACCACCAACCGCAACACCTGCTTATGGCGTAGAACTGCCAGAAAGTCCTATCGACCAACAGACCTTTGAGGAATGCTTTGCATTGCGCCTTTCATCGGCTGGTGAAAGTCAAGGGAGCAAGGACCTAGTATCAAACGTCCAGTTTAACCCTCTTGGACAGACCTTTACCGATATCGATCCTTCACTGCTCCAATCCTCTGGAGGGATACTTTCCGAGAGCATTGATTTTGCCTCCCAGATATGGGCGAGCGAATCAGTCAATCCTCCAGAGCACAACCACCAATTTCCATCATTAAATGATATGCGGGGTCTCACCGAGAACGAGGGCAATCTGGCAACGCAACCATCCCATGATGGCCATTCGACTTTCCCATCTTGCAGCTACGGAGAGCCTTACTTTGATCCTGGAGGTCAAACATAATCGTTAAACAGCATGAGCTCGGATTTTTTTAAATTGCCGTAACTAGGTATAAGTCGGTGAGGCTCACTCGAAGCATTATAGGATATGCTGTATCAGGGCAAGCTTCGCATGTCACTCTTGTATCATATGCAAGTTGAATATGAGCTGGTGGACATAGAAACTTCATTTTTTCATAGAAGGCCGCATGCATAGCATAGCATTTTAGGTCTTTCTTAGCCAGAATTGATAGCAACTGGCGTGCCAAGAAGGGGTGTGATTCCCCAGCAGTTGATGTGCTGCTCGCTAACAGCTAAACTCAGGGTGAATGTTAGTAGAAGCTGATAAGGTAAAGGCACATTTGATTATGTTGCTATTAGAACTCAGCTTTCTAGATTGCAACATCCCAGAAGGCGGCTACAGCGCGTTCTTTGCCCGTCATCTCGACAAATGCTCTCCGCAAGACTATATTAAGATGTTGGAAGCCAAGCACAAGCGGCGATCACAAGCTGGAGCGGCTTCGTCCCCGCAAGAATCGAGACGAACGGGAATAGGCAGGGCCATAGCATCAAGGTTTTGCGAGATATTGAGGTGGATATTGGCTGTGCTCTATTACTTCTTGATGTAATGAAGGGGGAAAGAGAATAGACTCAATGGATGGGCACCATATATGCATGAGAGTTGTTAGGCTTATGGAGACTGCAATGATCCACGAAATAGGGCAAGAAGCCATCGGTTGATAACAAATAGTCTAAGTGGAGCCATATGACACTGCTCCTAACGAAACGTGAACACCAAACTCTGATCTTGCATTAACCATAAAACGAGATTAAATACTCATACTTGAGGAACTTATCAGAGTACTCTAGGAGAATACCCTGCATTACTTACATTACTTACTAAAGCATTATGTTACCCTCACCACTCAATTTTGTTGCTGACAGCACGAATTTTATCCTGCTTGCAATTTGTAAGTTTGTGTCACCATGACCTTCGGAACTGTGAACAACAGTGACGGACAAGCGTGGTGGTATCTTGGGCTCAGAGCGCACTTGGGCTCATGACCAAATCTGGTAGGTAGATGATTCAGTGTTAACATCCTTAGAAGTCATCAATGGATGAACCACAATTCACAATATTTCGATACAGTGACTCACAAGATAGCTCGATCAACTTAACCACTCTCCTCGGGCCACAGCATTATAAAGCTCCTCTCCATAACATCTTACCCATCATTCCGGTATTCCCGCATCGATGCGCTATTGAGTTATTCAAGACCATCAGGACACGATATCAATTTACGACATAATGAATGCTAGCTCGTATCAAAAGGAACCACGTGGGTTCCAAGAGGCAACGTCATCGCAGCGCTTCACTTGCTTTCCACTCCTTCCTGCGGAAATGCGCCTCAGGATTTGGGACTTTGCAAACTTGGCAATTGAACCTGAGCGCCGCATTATCACAATCAAACTAACTTGCGGGCATAATGCTGACCTGCAACTTACCTACAGAAACATTTCCAGACCTGACACGCATGGCCATGACCATCAAGAGTCCCCCTATGATGTACTTATGCAAAGGGGCGGGAGTTACCCCTATCACAAGTTCTTGAGCATTAATCGAGAGGCGCGAGATGCCATCACTCGATTTTACAGAGTACGCGTCCCGTGCTGGCGAAAATTGGACACTGCCGGCATTTTGATCCCCGACTTTTTCCATTTTAACCCAGAATATGATTTTCTCTCAATTGTGCCTCACTCCTGCCAGGAAGAGTGCCAATTTCCTGGCCCCCTACCCCAGTTTCTCCATGATCTCAAGACTGTTTATGATCGTCGACAAGTTGGGCTCTTGAACCTGATATTCGAGGCAGAATATCTTAATCCGAGATCATATGTTTGCAATATATCGATTAATGATCCGAGTCCAGCTGTATGTCAGGGATTCAGGGAGACACTTCGCCAACTCCATAATTTCTTTCTTATTTACTACGACGAGCATCATGGTTATTGGCCAATTCGTCGCCCTTCGATGCCACTTGCAACCTCCACAGGGCACTTCTTTCCACATTGTCCCGATCCGCGGCCAATTGAGGGAGACTTGTCTACAGGGTCAGTCGAGCAGGTGCGGCCTCTAACGGAAGCGATAAAGGGTTATTGCAAGATATACGAAAAATTTCTTCCTGGCGTACTAAGTGAAACGAATTGCGGCCTTCTTCTGTCTTGCATCCCTCACTGTTTCAGCATTTGTGAAAACAAAAAAGACGTCGACAGATACTTGGAGGGGCTTGATAGCCACGATCAGAATGCAGCAGACGAATCCATACTACCGGCGGTTGGGTTCTGGCAACTTCCTATGGACGCTGTTGTGGTACCACCAGATGCTGCAAATGAGGAAGATGTACGGATGGGATATTTGAACCTTCGTGACTACAAGCCAGAATTATGGCCGGTTAATTTCGACTTCTCTGAGTTATAGGATTAATAAGATTCGCAAAGACGGATATATAACTAGCTTTACGGTAATGTACTAACAGGCCATCGAGAGGTTTTATGGAGTACCAAAATGTGTTTGCTGCTGGCAACACAGCTAGCGCCAACCCTTGGATTATCCCATCCGGCCCAACAGACCGTCCAGTGCCGCAATGAGTCGTAATTGTAGCATAATTCTCTTCAGTAGTACTGATTACATCACCAACGACATCATTACCTGACAACTATGTCATCTAGTGCATATCCTTTTCTGATTCGGCCTTGTGCTCCTTGCCAGAAATATCTGTGGGACCACTCTTCTTACGACCGTATGATGTATTCTTTTCATTCTGCACTGTATATGTACGAAGCCATTGGATGCACTCCTAGCTAAGTTCCCCGCATTCCGAGGCTGTCAATGTTTGCTGCCATTTAACAAACTGAGCGTCATGGATGACGTCAATGGACACGAACTGTCTAGATAAGTCTACGACGAACTATAAGACTGATGTGCAGGTCATGGTAGGACAATCTTTTTTATTGTTCAACACACTCTCAATTTGAGAAATATTTGAACTGCTCTTTACCATGGCTCCAACGGACTCCGCCACAGGCGAGTTCCACGCCGAAGTACATCCCAAAGGAGAGGCGCCCGCGGAGCACACTTACAAACCCAATCCTGTTGGTGAATTTCCGAAACAAGAATCAAGCTCCGAAAGTGATTCATTCGGCTACGAAAACCCGCCCGAAATGCCCGGGGCTACCTCGAAGGATGTTCACACTGGACTCGGTTTACCTCTCCAAGGGCAAGAGAGCCGAGAATTGAATTCCCAGCTACCTGGGAAAAAGAGTTCGGATACGCGAGACCATCCGAGGAAACGGACCAAGGAAAAGACAGGGCTTATAGGGGTTGGAGTGGAGCCAAAGAAAGACCCTATCAGAAGTAGAGGACTGGATTTACCGGAATGAGTTGAAAAGGGATCCCGTGGAAAACACACTGCAGACTGGCCTGGCGCAGAGGAGAGAGTGCCAGTAACGGCTGATCAAGTTGCTTCTGAAATGCCCTGATATTATTAAATTTACTGCAATATGAGACAAGGGCTCTACTAGTATAGAGCAGTGCAAAAAGCAGGACAAGCCTCGAATGTATTTAGCATACTTCAATCAGACTAAAACACCTCTGGCTCTGCCGAAACAGGCAGGGAGGTGGGCAATCTACACAACTACCCCCGGGCTGTTCAATAGACATAATGTGTTAAACCTGGTGCAGTATGCACATTAGAGTGCCCGACTAGCGTCAAGCAGCTCCGAATGAAGGAACAAGCCTCGAATGTATTTAGCATACTTTAACTAGATTAAAAGTACTTCTTATTTCGGCGGCTTCAGACAAAATAGCTGGAACAAGGAGTTTACAAAAGTACATCGCTGCGGTTCAACAGCGCTTCCTTCCAGCACTGTGCTAGCGGTGCTTAGTCTGTAACCAAGCATATGGGCTGCAGGAACCCACTGCATCCCTGCATGAGACTCAGCCCAGAGAGCCAACCGGGCACGCCAGATGTGGTCCCCAGCCCGGTACCCACTCCAGTTCAGCCCGTGCCTACTCCGTCTGGAACTCCGGCAGCTGTCCTCACGAGGGAGGCCTTGGAAATGCCCTGGCCGGTCCCGGCGAGATGAAGGGTCTGTGGAAATGCATTGATGGTGTTTCTTTTCAGCGCTGCGCTAGCGATGCGTGGGCAGCAACCCCTACCTGTTGCTCCTGGTACCAAGTGCGCAAAGGGCAAGATCATGGAATTCCAGATGCTGCCCAAGCGTGATTTCATACATAACCGCCGCCGTATACTGGTCCCAGAAAAAGGGCATCAAGCCTCCTAGAAACAAACACGGTTGGAGGCCATGCAAATCTAGTACATTAGCTATCGATGAATCAAGGGATCTAGTTTCAGCAACACAAGACATATCGACGGGGGTTTCGACAAGCATTTTATCACTTAGAGGATTAGTGTTAAACTGTACATGTTTTAAAACAACGCCTATAAGCAAAATTTTCAACTGAGTTTCATGCTCGAGGTTCTTCATGCAAGCAATTTGGGTTTCATCATATAAACTATGCTAAGCGTCCTAAGTGTAGCAGACTGCTCTCAGGATTTGGGCGTCGCTTTGCGGATCTAGTCCGCCGTATCAAGGGGGATCCGAGGCGACAAGAGGCATCTAATACACACAAGCGTCAGAACATGAATGTATGTATAATATAAGATCTGGAGCTTAAAAACAGCGAAAAGTAACGGAAACCTGTTGATCAGATCAAGCAAGCCCTCAGCTACCCAACAATTCTGCAGGCGATCATGTTTGTATGAAACAAGTTATAGGAACATTCCAAGATGTTTGAGGATATCATGGGACAGACACTCCTTTATTAGCCAACTCTCACTCTCGCTGTCAATGCTCAATTGTGAATCAAATTTGTCACAAAATCGATACTGGAGACCATTCAATCTCATTTGGGCTATAGGACGTACGGTGAATAACATGAAGTAGACCTCCTTCTCAAGTTAGAATTTTTCTTCTCAAGTGGCTGCTCAACTGCTGTTCATCGAGCGAAGTATATCTGTCTTCATAGCGGGCTACGGCTTCAACAATTCCTGACAATTTGTACACGCGATTCGTGCTTGTCGCTCATGTACAGAAATTTCAACAGATATTCAGCGGAAACATGTTTAGGGAAATTCATTGAGAAGGTCAATGACAGCACCAAGCAAGCCGCTTCCGGAAGCAAAAGCGGCAAATCCCTCGTTGACTCCCCAGCTGATAGAACCAAACAGATCACCCCAGATGTAAGGTCCATCGCTCCTGTTCTCCCAGAGAGGGCCTCCGGATTGGCCACCAGCGGTATCAGTGTTAGTATAGACAGGGCCAGTTTCATCGCAATCGAGCGAGTTCTCTGAGCGAGCCTTCGCGTTAGCGTGCAGGTATGGCTGGGCAGTGCCGCTACGGTCGCCGGGGTATCCTTGATGGTTGAGGATAGGCCGCTCGAACAGGTTTCTATCGGGGAGCGTAACGCCAAACCAGCCTCGCTGCTCACCAAGGCGGTCATTGAGGATGAGGACGGCCCAGTCGGACTTGATGCCGCATGTGCCCTGCGGATCGGCTTCATGCACGGCCAGGACAATGGCAGATTCAGGGAATGTAAGGCCGTTGTCAAAGCCAGGTGCGAAATTGCCCCAGACATTGGGGTCGTTTGGAAGACAGTGGCGAGCGGTCAGCACATGGCGTGGGCCGACAAGAGCCGCCGAGCAGACAACTCCGCTGGACCAGCCGATGCGACCAATAGAACCGAACGGGTAGTTGTGGTCAGAGTTGTAGACGCGGTCGTCTGTTCCAATGATGGTTCGCTCGTTCAACCGGCGGGTGGCGCCAACGGGAGCAAATGGAACGCTGTCATTGAGGTTTCGTGGCGCGCCATCGAACGAGTTTGTTGGCTCAAGGACACGGAATTCGGGGATAATGTCGTTGGGTCCCTTGGGTCTCTTCAAGCTGGCATCGTAGCCGGTGCGGCCACGGTTGGGAGAGGGAACGGCTTGGGCGCCGTGGTTGAAGGCCAGCAGGGTAGTGACAAGGGCAGTAGTAAGGCGGACCATTTTCCTGACGGTGCTCTGAAGTACAGATTTGAAGATCGTAAACAAATTTGATTGTCGAGATTCCGTGAGTGAAGCTGCTGGTTGTCCCTTTCCATAAGCAAGCCATCATCGAAGCTATATATATTTCTGGCGCAGGTCGCTGGGGTCAGTCTGCCTCGTAGAGACTCACGCCATCCGAGCGGGTCGCTGACCACCGTAATGAGGTCTATGAGGCTCTCGTGATCTTTCAGACCGTAATATTGTGCAAGTCGGCTAGTACAAGAACAAGCCCTTTTGACGATGAAGGTGCAGCTGTTCAATTGCTCGTCCAATTACGAGACGTAGTTGTTGTATAATGAGTCTCATAGCTCGGCAAATTTAGAACTTTCGGGGATGTGACCCCACAGTTCAGACGAACATCATGTTCTGGAGCAAGTAAGCACTGGAAGTGGCATGGGCACTTTACTGGTGGCCAATGCTTACTTTACCAGCGGCTGATAACGTAGGGTTGGATGAAATGTGTCTCGGGGTTTTCAACTATCTTACTGCCTCATACAATCTCGATGCTGCAATTATTAGCAGCCACAGCGTAGCGTTGACCCCCGCAGGAAAGTTTCGTATACCTCGAATCATTACGAGCCATCATAAATAGTGAAAAATAGCCTGTTACATTCAACAACAGGGGCCGCGATTTAGGCAACCTCCGTTGCATTGCGTTTTGGCTCGCGTAAGCTTCCTGTAAGGCATGTTGATGTATGTCAGCAATAGCTCAGTGTCCTAGTATAAACATGCCCGAAAGATGCCAAATACACGCCGAACCGATGGTGGTGCAACATCAATGCTCAGAATTTGCTATTGTTCGGGATTGCTCCATCGATTCATTCAAGGCGGTCCAAAATCCATGCACCAATGAGCCCTATTTCATGGCTTTTGGTGATGAGAGGTACATGCACCCACAGTGTTTCGGCATCCCTTAGTTCACCAAGACTTGTGAATTGTTGCTCTTTGGGTAGCTTATGTAGTAAAAGCGAAGCCATCCCAGCATTTGCTATTGGTTGAGGATGCGCAACGCCTCTCAGCCGTTGGTTGAACCATTCGTTGAGACATCGTCAGGTACGATTCGGCTTATCATAAGTCCATTCTCACCTTGTCCTGGCTAAGGATGGCTAAAATGTCATGAGCAATTGATCGGGGGTCCGTGTCTGGGTCCAGATTAAACGTGAAAATTCCTATCGAGGGCTGCTCCACCATGACTCCTCTTGCGAAACAAGGAAACAGAGAAAGGGTTAGGTCAAAGCTTCTGTGGAAACCTGAACCCGTCAGCCAAACGATGCATGCCGCTCCCTCCATCATTCTTTTGACGGCTGAAAATTCTTCCATCCCTGTCTTGGCTAGCACGAAGTCTTCTAATCCAGCAGTTGATATTAGTAGGGCGCCGGCCGTCTGTTGTAGGCAGAAGCGACAATGCCAACTGCTTGGTAATGCCCTTATGATTTGGACACCCGACGAAGAGACTACTAAGAAGCCTGTGATTGGGCTGTCTTACCGCGGAGCCCGCTGAGTGAAGAAATACAAAGTGCTCGGGTGTGTTGGCGCCCAGCATGTGCAATGTTGCCAGGTTCTGGGGCAGAACCACTAGGCTGTAGTCGCACGCCAGTGGTGATCTCCTGAACGAACGCCACTACAGAGTCGCATATCGGTCGAAGAAGGAAGTTCGAATTTTCGAATTTATCTTTTACTAAGAGAAGAGTTCAGCCTTTAGTCCGTAGACATAGCCAGTTAGGGATTGGACTCTAGAGCATTGCATCCACGATTACCGAGTCAAATTCCTTATGAGGTACATTAAATCAGCAGTTCAAGCAGCACAATACCAATTGATCTCTGGACCCTTAAGTTCTAATGCGGACGCAACATATAGAAGCAATCCGCAAGTGCTTGAAGGACGGTTAGACACACCGGGAAGTATTTCTTTCACAATTCTTTCGGTGCTCTCTTGGCCTCGTTACTTCGTCGGGACGGTTCCCCGAAATGAGCAATCCGCTGCCAATTGTGGTCCTCCCAAAAGTTCCCACTAGCGCTGACAGCAGCCTATTGGCTGTGGCAAAAGGGGCTCCAAAAAAAGGTCGTCGGTAGGGAAATAATACCGTCAAAAACTCTTCGTCATTCAACTACCAGCCGTCGGCGCCAGCGGCACAATCACGATGCGGTCCTCTGCTTACGCGTCGTTCGTGGCCGTCTTGGCCATGGGCTTGCTTGCCACTGCGCAAGACCCGGAAGATGACCCGGAGCAGCGGCGCAATGATCTGGCCTGTAGTGTCAGTTTTGCCATCACGTCCCGTGCTTGTCGCTATGCCGGGACTGATCTTCTCGTCGCCTATTGCCTGCATGGAAACTGACCTCATTGACGTATGACAGAACGACTGCTACATGAGTTTCTACGACCCAAGCACAAAGAATCTTGCAAGGCTTTGCGACGACTTCGACGCGGTACGAGGTTCCTTTGTTGTGTTCACGAGAACTGCCGCCCTGCCGTCTTAAAGAGTAAACAGGGCCCTCCCTTGTACTTTTCTGCTCTAGTCAAGATCGCCGCTAACAAGCCGATGCTGTAACGTGTAGGCAACCATGAGAGCATGAGGTTGTGCGTGGGCAGGCGCTTCCCGTTTGACCCTGCGGCCTGTGACGGGCCTGTGGATAACTCTAGTGCTGCACCAACATCTTCAACGGAACTGGGCTTTGAGCAAGGGACTTTGACAAGGACTGTGGGCTTTGAGCAAGAAACCTCGGGAACGGAATTAGGCTTTGTGCAAGGCACTTTGACAACGGAATCCGTTACCGTCTCGTCGCCAACTTCTGCCGCTGTGTCAACAACCTCAGAAAGCGCCCCTCTGGATTCCTCAACCGCACCCACCAGTACTTCGTTGGAGACCACTACGGCTCAGACAACCGAGGGCGAAGAGACGGCTGCCCCGACAGATAGCAGTGCATCTCAAATCAGCGACCGGTTTGGTCTTGCATCCTTAATACTCGCTGCGTGCGGCATGCTGTTATGGTAGATGATGAAATAGGTTGATCGACTTCATTACATGGGGCTCGAAGCGTTTGAAGGCACACAACATTCTTCGAATGACTATTATAAACATCGAACAATTCTACTTGGCTCAGAAGCCTAGAGTCACTGTTGTGTATGTTATTCGGTGAACGATGGGTGACGGCTAGACCTTCCCGTATGGCTGATTGTTGATGGAACCCGGTGGTATGGCGCAAGTTTGGCCTGCCACTTTGTACTCGCGCTCTTATAACATCATGAACAAGGTTTCTGCGGCAATAAAAGATCTTGGTGTCATGAAAGCCATCAATTCTATCAAGCCACTCAGCATCCGACCGGCTCCCGATACCTTCAGCAATATGATGCCGTCAATTGTCAAGACTAATGACGTGATTTGATAGAGGCTGAGGGACGTAACTATCGGAGGGTCCTTGGCGCTTGATGCGAATGGACTTGAAAGCTCCAGGCCTAGTAATTGGCGCTGCGTGTGCCGAACATTCAAAGCCAATATGTTGAGTTATTTTCTTACGATATGGCCGTCGAAAAACCGCAGTTGTGGTAGGTTTTCGGCGTGATGCTATGTCTTGGAGGGAAAGTTGTCACATTATTCAGGGCAAATAATAGATTCTTGTATCGTAAGACATTGTTCTTATATCGTTAAACATTGCTCTTGCATGTCGTTATTTAGTTTGACCAGATAGCGAAAATGAAAACAAAGGCAAACATGACCAGTGCACTATGGTCTAGTACACATAGAGATTCTGTCCCTCATCCTCGCTGCTCCTCAGAGCCTTATTGCGTCTCTTCATAAGCACCTTGGTCACCCAAGCCAAAAGCGCGGTCATGATCGAAAATGCACCAGATGATGCCATAGCAGGGACGTAGCGCGGGGCATCCTTCTTGGACCAAAGATACGGGGTCCAGATGAAGCTGATGTTCATCTGCAATTCATTAGTATCCTCTCGGATTTTTTTTGGTTGCACAGAGTACTCACAATTGTCGTGACCATTCCAATTGCAGCGGCCTTCTTTTCCTTAGTCTGACCACATACGCTACCGCACCAACCCAGGATAAGACTGTTGACACCGTAGGTTCCAATCGTAAAGATAACCATGGCAGCGTAGCGACCGGCGATGTCGCTAGCTGCGGCTGCGGCAACGAAACCAACGGTGGCCACGGCTTTGGAAATTGTGATGTGCCACGTTCGCTCATTGAACTTTCCAGAACTCCATGATACGGCGATAGTAACAGCACCGGCAATGAGGTAGGGAGGGCAGGTAAGTACCAAGCTCAGCGTCTTGCCAAGGTCAAGCGTCTCGACGACCGAGGGGAACTATGGTCGTGTTAGCGGGATGAATGCGAAGGAATGCGGTGGACAACGTACGAAGTTCTTGAATCCATTGGCAGCAAGATGCATATGAGCCATGAAGCAGAAGATCCAAACGACGGGGTCCTTGACGGCTTGCGAGAGACCTGCCTTGAGCGAGGTGCTTCCAGCGTTCGACGTGGTATCAAGCTCCATGCGGTTGTGGGCAAGGTCGCGCTCTTCGGGAGTGAGCCACTTCGTGTTGTGGGGGAAGTCAGGAAGAAGGAAAAAGCCGACGATGGCAATGACAAAGGTGACAGCACCCTGGAGGATGAAAAGCCACTTCCAGCCGGCGATTCCTGCCAAGCCGCTCATGCCATGGAAGATACCGGCAGCAATGAGACCCTGGGATTTGTCAATGTGTGTTCTTGATTTCGGGGGACTTGCAAGAGAAAACGTACTGCAAAGGCTGTAGCAAGAATGTTTCCTGTGTACAAGATGGCAATTCTCGTGGCGACCTCCTTGCGCGTATAGAACACGCTCAGGATGTAGACAGCGCCGGGGTAGTAGGGTGCTTCAGTAACTCCCAGGAAGAATCGGGTGAGCAAAAGACCAATGTAGTCCTTGGACAGCGCTGTCAGAGCGCTCACAACAGCCCACAACATCATGCAGATGCCCTAGACACGTGGTCAATCTCAACCCAGCCTGGAAAAAAGACATTGCATTCATACCATGTATCTCGAAGGACGGACTCGAGTGAGAAGGAGGTTGCTGGGGATTTGTCCCAGGATATAGCCCACAAAGAGAATCGACACGCAGGTTTGGTATTCCCTGTCGGTCAAGCGCAGGTCTTCTTCGAGCGTATCTAGACGCGCCAGCGCGATGGCGTTTCTGTCCAGGTAGTTGAGCCAGTACATTGACCACAACATTGGCTGGTGAAAGTTAGCATCCTGCATGAGAATAGCCTGATGAGAGCTAATCTTACCATAATCCATCTGTCGAGTTTCTTGACAAGGGCAATCTCCTTGGGATCGGTCTTTTCATGAGAACCAAACTTGTCATAGTTTTCGACTCTGGGAACTGGCTTTTCGGGATTCTCTTCCTCGAAAATCTGAGCCTCATTTTCCTTCTTGTCGGAGATCTTGAGAGGATCTTGCTGCGTAGCCATGGTGGTGACGGCCTAGGGCCCAAGGAGATACGGTGATGGGGGGCGGAGAAATAAGAAAAAAAAGTCACAAATGACAAGTCGCCAAATTTGAATCACCAGGATATGAATGAATGTTCCTTGAAGTGATGGAAGCTGAGGACAAGAGAAAGTGTGGAAGCGGAATGCCGCTTGATATAGCCAGACGAGCAGCAGGACAGCGCGCACAGATGGCCGATCGAAACACAATTCCCCCACGGGGGAAGTGGAGCTGACCCCAGAATGTTTCTCCCAGATAAGCTTAAACACATTCGACTGTTGCAAAAAGATCTGCGCTGACTGTGCGCGGTTTCACTGGGTAGGCTCATGCACTAAAGCAGACCGCTGTCCTGATACTGACCCATCGGCACGCTGGTCAGCTTCCAGCCCCCCCTTAGCCCTTGTGACTAGGGACGGGTCCGCTGGTGTGTACTATGGTAGTACACGGGTCGGCGACGCCTAGACGGTTCCGCTCCTCATGCAACCACGATTACTTTTTAGGCCTATCTGCCATGAGTGCAGGAAACACAGCCACCGCACTTCACGAATCGTACGAGCTGATGCTATCGTAGCCGACGTCCCGACCTTCTCCGCGAACTAATGCCCGTCGTGCATTTTCGTGAAGGGGCACTCCTGGGATCGCGAGGCCCGGCAGATGTTGGCTCTGCCCTAGATTGGCTTGGCGTTTCTCCACGGCCTCGACCTGGCGCATGCAAAGGGTGGGTTCGTGCTTCCCCGTCGCCCGGAATCCCGCCGAGCGTAAGGGTTGTGTTTCGAGGGTCAGCATGGAAAAAGCAAAGTCATGACACCATCTTGCTTCTCCACTTGCCGCCCCTTTCAGGCGTGATCTGATGTGGTGGCGGGGTTTGTTTTCGTGGAGGATCTCGTCCAGCAGCATAAATGGGCGGGCCAGTGAGACACAGACTGTGCCGGGATTTGTCGGGGACCAGGGTAGAGTTGATCATTACTTCACGGTTCACAGAGTCCCCGGCGTCATCCTGTCTACCTTCAACGAGACTGGCGGGCTACTTGCTAGCCTAGTGCAGGCCAGAACGGTCCAGAATATGGCCTTCAGCCGCTACATGACTAGTGCGGCACGGACGGTGTCGCTAGCCTAGGCTACCGTGCTTGGCAGTGTGTCGAGTGGAATCAGATGTAACTTCGGTGAGGGGCAAATGAAATGGTGATATCGTGGACGCGGTGTTTCCCCCGCTGCTGCATCACGAGGCGCTTTGACGCTGCTAATTAAAGCTCATCTCCGACGGTTCATTCGTAGACAAGTGTGCTTGTTGTATCTGTGTTTCAACCCCAGAGGGACAGCGACACAGCGCCCACGAGTTCAAGATCATGGTGAAGGGAGCGTGGTGACGGGAGAGCCTGATGATGTAGCAAATCCTGCACCCTGACGTGTGTGGTTCTCGGGGATCTACATTGGCAATCCCTTGGCAAACGGCTCTGCCAAGGCATCTTGACTCAGGAGGTTGCGTTCCGTGTGAACTGTGCACCGCAGCCAGGGTCCCAATAGATCATGTAGGGCATCGTATTTGACGAATCCTGTTCCATCGCATGCTGCTAGCTAGAATTCTGATTGAAGAGTTCGCTCCGCTCGGGAAAGACCGTAGCATGCCAGAAGAGAGTCCAGCGAATGACGCTACCGGAAGCCGTCACTTAGCAGACCCGGTAGGATTGAATAGGTGGGGAAATACGGAGAAGCATCTCTGACATCAATTATTGGCGTCTGCCTCTCAATCGGTTTTGAGGAGGAGAAGGGCATATTGAAAACTCATCAACTTTCAACGTCTCGAGAGGGTCGCGGCACGTCCACTGCGCAACACCCATCGAGGCCATCATTTGACAAGCAATGCCTCGATGGTGCTGGAATATCTACATGTATTTCATTCGTGAGTGGTCTTGCTGTTCTCGTTTTTGTCCCCCTTCAACCAATTTACCACACCTCTGTGGTCCACATAATTACATTAGATTGTCATGCTATCAAGTTAAGTAAAATAGTGTGATCACGATGATTCCCACATCTCAATGGCTTCCTCAGCTCGACCAACGAAATGTCTTTCATTCCAAATAAGCCAAAGTCCCTTCCAATCCACGCTCTCACCTCAGCGCCCCCAGCCAATTGGGTCTGCAGCATCATGACAATGCGTGTGAAATCGTTCACATCTGGGCGATGGCACGAGATCCGAGATTGTCATGGAATTTCAAGTGGCTCAGCATTTACGGGTGCATCCGGCGGCGGCTGCGCCATTCTCGGGTCATTTCGTAGCCAACGGAATCATCCCGAGGCGAATCGCTTCCAGGGTGACAATGGCCATGGTCGTGAGCCTCATTGAAGCGGAAGATGTCGCGAACGCTTATCGTACCCTTGACGGCTTCTCGATGACACCCCCTTGTAGATCCGACGGGACTCATCTCGTGGCGCTGATTGCTCACAGCTGCCAACACACAAGGTTCTTCCCCAGGCCCTAGCACACGGCGTTAGAAGGAACTAGTGCTTGGACTTGGCCTTCTACGAAAGCCAAATCATCTTGGCTTTACACCTGGCGAATTTGGTTTAGCGCATGTCGGCTGTGCCAGGAGATGGCGCCAGCTACTGAATGCTATCGGAGACCAACCATGTTAAGACATACTGACCGGGAGAGTGCTTCGAAGAATCAAAGTGACCCTCGAAAAGGACCTCGTCGAAACATTCATTGTAGGTGCTGGCGTCTCAAAGCATTCCACTTCTCTTGAAGCATGTCATTGCGGTGCGACGGGCCTTTGCTTCTTATTTCGGTTTCAGGATTCGATCCGTATCTGAGCGGATCACACCATTTGCGGTGGTGCTGCAACGCCAAGATAATCAATAACCACTGCGTTCCTCCACTGATTCTGAATGGACTGTAGTCTGTCTGAGCGCAGCTTGAAATTTTGCCTGTTGTTGACGATGCGACAGAATCACTCAGACACTCAGCAATATTCGATATACAGCCAAGCGGACACAAAGTCCATCACATACCACTGCTCATATCTAAGGTTCATGACGGCCTCGCGTTTGTGGAAGCAATTAATGACCAGGTGCGCCTGGTGCATAGATATAAGTTAGTTCAGATGTTTAGACGGCTCTGATTGAGCATGAAACTTTGACTACCGTCTTGAGAATCTCCATTTCAGTGCGTCATTTATCCTAGGGAAGCTTTGCGAAGGGCTCAGAGGCACCTGCTCGGAAGTATTAGCATAAACTCCGTCGAATTCTTGGCTACATTGAGCTACTCCCTATCAGACCGTGCAACCCTCCTTCCTCTGACTTGTTGACGGCAAACGAGATGCGACGATTTTTCTCAAACAACCCAAGCGTATCTCGGACAAGTCCACATTACCACGAATCACGTTCCATGAGCCTTTACAACCCATAAAAATTTCACTATCTTATCATTCTATCCGCCATTGGAAACCAAGTCATTACGAAGTGATTCTGCTCGTAACTGTGAATGGAAGGAGGCAGCACAGGACGGACCGTACGCCCCTGTCTGCCTCACAATATGGGCGGCGTTGCACACAGCCTAGCCTGCGGCATTTTCCACCTGGCATGAAGCGGTCTGCATGGTGGAAGTAGTAGTGGGCCTATGCTGGAAAGCTGTTGCGGTTGTCGCACACGGCCAAGGCAGCGCTTAATTTGGGATGGTTGTTGGCAGAAAATCGTCATTAGAGGACTTGTGTAGCTCCTGAAGACGTATTTAATTGTCCCCCGTTATGAAAAGGTAAGTGCTACCACTGGCTATATCCTTGCTATGGAAACAGTAGTCCCTTTGGTAGGGATATATTAAATGCTATCAGAAAGAAATGCCGTTCGCAACAAAAGCAAAGGAGTTACACTGGCAGCACGTTCTTACATGTAATATGGGATTACTTCCAGACTCCGCATCTTCTAGTCCGCCGTACGGTCTGCCAGCGACTTTCCAAAGCCGCTGCTCCACTGGTGCTCCATCTCAGGCACCGTTCAATTCAGGCCACGCACTATTACCACTAACAGGCTGTATTTCATGCCCACGCTGCAGCTGGTGCGATTATGCGTTGAGGAGATGACTTAATCGTGCATACTTCAATCAGAAATTGTAACATATAAGACCGCGATTGCTCTCGCTCGAGCCGCTTGAGTCTCGACCAGACGGAGCGGTTCGGGCACCTACGTTCAATCGAAGCCGGTGCCTCATGTAACCAAGAAAACAACTCAAAACTAATAACATGATAATTAGGTAGCATAATGCCGTTGCACCGAGGTTGATTCTTAGCCAAAGATGATCGTTCAGTGCCTTGATTCTCTCGTGGTGCAAAATACCAGCAGAAGTACAATCACAGCCTCATTTCCTAATATCTGCACTATCCGTCACCATCCGTCGACGAAGACCAGATTAGATCATTACTTCATGTCAGACTACAGGGGTAGTATGTTTTATCTTGGTAGGCATCCAACAGATATGTTCAGACACTTTCATACTGGAGAGTGATACTAACACGAAAATTTGTATTAAAAGAAAAGGACCTAGTGACTTATGTCGCAATTTTCAGCCATACTCATACGGTTAAACCTCTTCAAGCACGCCTTTGGATACATGCTATACCGTTTTGAGGGACTTTGAACTGTTCACGGCCTCCTTCTCAAGCCAGCAACACTTCAATGATGCTAAATTATGCATGTAATGGCATGTTCCATCCTTGTGGGACTTTTGAAGGCTGCAGTGATGTTCCCCGCTCCTTTCTGTTCACGGATACAGACCCAACGGCAAAATGCGACTCATCAATACCCGTACGCTGCAAATGCGTGAGTGGAGTGGGCCACATGGTGCGCCGAACTATATCATTCTTTCCCACAGATGGGGGCGTGATGAGGGGACTGCAGGACATGCAACTTTCCCCAAGACCACCTACTGTACTCGAGCGCCAAGGCTACCGAAAGATTGAGCGATTTTGTGAAGTTGTTCGTGAAAGAGGATCCCGCTACGCGTGGATCGATACGTGCTGCATCGATAAGTCGAATAGCACAGAGTTATCCGAGGCCATCAATTCGGAGGCCATCAATTCCATGTCTCAATGGTATCACCGCTCAATAGTTTGTTATGCATTTCTCGAGGATGTGCAGAGTCCCGAAGACATTCTCCAGAGCGAATGGTTCACCAGGGGTTGGACTCCAGCAGCTCATTGCTCCTCCAAGAGTGATTTTCTTTAATTCTGCATGGGTTCCTTTCGGCACGAAAGCCAACCTCGGAAGGGAGATGGAGGCAAGATTCGTTATACCGCACGGCGCTTTCGGCATCAACGACAGCGAGACATGGAGTATGGCCCAAATCATGTCGTGGGCAGCAAAGCGAAAGACGACGCGACCGGAGGACAGGGCTTATTCCCTTCTCGAGTTGCTTCGAGTCAATATGCCGCTTATCTATGGTGAGAGCGACAGAGCCTTTCGCAGGCTGCAGGAGGAAATTATAAAACGTTCCACGGATCAGTCTGTATTTGCTTGGACTAGCAGCAAATTCACCAGTGGCCCTCTTGCTGAAACACCGAATGACTTCGCCCATTCAGGCAACATCTCGGCCGGGGGCTCAGTGGAGTTTGAACTCACAAATCGAGGACTTCGGATTGCTTGGCCCTTGATATCAGATGGGGACGAAATGTACCGGACAGTTTTGGAGTGTCAAGATGACACGTCTAAAGAACGTGTTATTATGCCATTGTTGAGAAGACGGTCTGGTAGATTCAAACGCATGTTTGGGTACGGGGTCAGGGAGCTTTGCTTTCATACTGAACCCGAAGAAATCCCACCACCACAGACCATTTACATCGCCAAACGTGAAACGGAAGTCCCAGACAAAGATCATTACCAGCACCATTACTGGGGCAATGATGGTATATTACACATGCGTTGGCTTCTCGTCCCCCCTTCATTCAGGTTTTCGGCTTGAGGAGAAGTATGTGTGGAAGGCCACTCCATACTATGGAAATGAAGCGGCCGTCTTTAAATGGAAGGGGCTTGGCGTTGTTCGTCTTCACATTCCCGTACCGGAGGAAGGCATTTACGCTGGCCTACTATTCCGTCATCCGCAGAGTGGGCTTCGGTTCATCCTGGTGATTGGAGTCGACCATAGATCTCCCTTTCTGCACATCGAGCACACGACACGGGAACATGAAACCCTTGCAGACGTGATCAAATCTTACTATTGCGGGAGTTTGACGTTGGAAAATCCAGTCATTGTGGACGGAGCAAGACAAAAAAATGCTTTTGAGGGTAACGACAGCGCTTCAGCTGTCTTGAAGGATGGGACGACAATCACGGCCATGATGGAGCCACGAATGATCAAGAAAGGGCTTAGAACCTTCTTAGAACTGAAAGTAGAGAACAGGCAGTAAACCATTCCAAACACTAATTGTTGAATCCTTTCGACTAGGGATGGCTACCCTACCGCGACTATTGTCGTTTTATTCATGCGCGTTCCCTCGACGGCATTCATAACAAGCTTGGTATTTGGAACCCAACTCAGTCTTCATGAACGAAGAAGAAGTTTTCAATGGTTCCGAGTAAATACTTATCTAATATGTGGCGACTAGAAGCCCTTTTTCTCCATGATGTGCCTGATGTATGTTCTAGGGTAGTCAGGGCCAGGCCATCGCGTACACGCAAATTGGGCAGCTGACACGCCCGGCCGAAGACTGGGGCGTCAATTGAATGTGATTTAGGTGGCGAAGCAGAAATAAAGCTGAGAAAAGAAAACATGAGAAAAATAAAACAACAAAATCAAGCAGGCATGTCGTAAAAGATGAAATGATGGTTGGATAGATTAGATGCGTCGCACGCTATCACAAGATAAGGACGCCGATGGTCGGAGCTCAACAAGCGTAGAAATATGGGGCCTGTCCGTCCGGTGGGCCGAAAGCCTCGGGGCTTGCCGACTGTGACTGGCAAAGCTTCCCCAGTCAACCAACTCTCCGCGCCACCAATGAACTCCAAGCGATCAAGAGCTCGGTTTGGTTTGGTGGTATAAGCTGATAGACTGGCATACGGATGTTGCTACAAGCTCGTACAGCACCTGCAAGAGCGGTAACACGAGTCCTAGTGAAAGGCACCACGACGCAGCCATGGCCAGCTTCGCCTTGGCGAGAGATGCCCTCACCGCGTCGAAGATAGCAATTGTTCGTCGGCCATTTTCCCGCTTTAGTGTTGTCTCTTGAAACCCTGGCTGACCGCCGCAATGCGCGCCGCACCAACAGTCGCGCGTGGCCACCACGTCCTACTCGGCGAGGCTCTTCCGCGCGTGGGTCCTCGTCCCCTTTGGCATCACTGTCATCTTGGCAGGCTGCTTCGCCATCGACACGCTGTTCCGGAAGCTGAACGTGTCGTTCCCTGCCTCCGTCGCTGGTCTGGTCGTGCTGTTCATTGCGTTGCTGCTCTGCGAAGCTGTGTTGGGTGCTCATCGTACCAGGAAGGTCGTTGGGGTTATCGATGTTCCTGTCAGTCGCCTCTTCCTTAAATCTCTTCTTCCTTGGAGCAGGCGCATGTCTGAAAGGTGCAAAAGACGATCTGACAAAGGAAGTTTAGGCTGGCTGGTCGCTACGATGGATCAACGTCTTTTTCACGCCATCCTTTGTGGTCCTACCACTGAGTCCCGCAATCGGTGCCATCGAGGTTCTAAAGATCATTGCCGTCTTCAGTAAAGCTACCTCCATTCAAAATTTCGAGAGGAAGGTGTGCGAGGACCGAGTACTGACATGTTACGCTAGTTATCGGGTTCTTCATTATGATGGCCGTTGTCGCCTACGCAACTCGCGGAATCCAAGCGCTTTCTGGGACCACAAAACGGGCCCAGACTCAAAGATTGGAGGAGCTCGATGCACCCCTGCAGGATGGAAATGGTGCCGAAACAACAGACCTTTCTAGGCGAACAAGCATCTCTCAGGCCACGTCAACCGTCCCTCTTCAGCCCTTCGATACCACTGATACACTCCAGAGCCCACCCGAGTTGAGGCTGCCAAATCAGCGCGACAACTTTGGCACCGGCGAAGAACCTCCTGCGAGTGCAGCGCAGGCCGTGAACCTGTCTCATGCCCCGTATCCGCCGCAGCAATTGGTGCTACCGCCCAGAGCAGAAACATGGGCTGCCAGTATCCTAGCCCACTTCGACATCGCAGTCTTCACAAGCTTGTTTTTCCTCGTGGGCCTTCCCGTTTACTACTCAATAGGGTATGCGATGCCATTCCAGCTCACCATCAACATTCTCGCCTATTTTGCTGCTTCCGCTCTGCCTTTGTCTTGGAAGCAATACCTGCACCCCGTCCTCGTCTCCTCATTTCTCACTGTATTGGCTATTTGGCCGCTTGCATTGGCTGGCGGTGACAAACTCACCCACACGCTGCGGGAATACCGGACGGGCGCCAAATACTTGCAGCTATGGGCCAACAGCAGCAGTCACTCGGCGCTCCCCGGCGCCGGAGACGTGTTCGGGACGTTGCTAGACGCAAGCATTGTGGCGCTGGCCTTGCCCATGTTCCAGTACCGGCGTGAAATGCGACAGCACTTCGCGGCCATTGTGGCCCCTAGCGTAGCAATTTCCCTCGGATCGCTGTTTGCCTACCCACGACTGTGCTACGTCGTGGGGATCTCGGCTGAGCGGAGCTTGGCATTTGCGTCTCGCAGCCTGACGCTGGCGCTCGCAACGCCCGCAACAGAGAATCTCGGTGGCGATCCCAACACCGGGGCAGCCCTGCCTATCATGAGTGGCATTCTGGGAGTTCTAGTCGGCCAGCGCGTCTTGGCTTTCTTGAAAATACCAGAAGGTGTGTTCAATTCCAAATGCTTGGTTCACCAAAATTCATGATTGCTCACGACGTGGATTTTCCTCTCTAGATGATTATGTGACAAGGGGCGTCACACTGGGTGTAAACTCTGGGGCCATGGTAACTGCACTGCTCCTTAGAACGGATCCCCGTGGTGCGGCACTGTCGAGCCTGTCGATGAGCTTGTTCGGAACTATCACTGTGCTCTTCACGTCTATCCCTGTGATAAAAGATTTGGTTCGCTCTTTTGTCAATTTGTGAGGAGAATATGGATGACCCTTAAATCAACCACCACTGTGGTGTAGTAGAATAGAGAAGCAATTCGTAGTTGTTAGCAAACCAGTCATTGTGGGTCTGTGAATTGGAGAATGCTGCATGTATTCGCTTTCAGTTTGGATCATGAAACACTATGAAAAGTTCGAGGATTGCATCTACATGTGTCCCTAGCCTACCCAGGATCTAGTGAATTAAGCGTTAGGCATCTGTATGTTAAGCTTTTGAGTTGACATCCCACAGCAAACGTTCAGTGACTTGCACCACGAGACCCCAAAAGAACATCGAGTTCATGTCATCGCCAAAACTAGATCGGCACTGCACCTTCTGATCTGGGCATATTGGCCCCCACTCGAAACGCCTCAAGGTAACAGTACGGCTTTGCGGCGCGACGACCGAGGACAGTCCAGAAAGGGCCCGGGGCCACGTTGACTACATCACGATGTGGTGCGTTTGCTTCTTTGGAAAAAGGCGCACCGAGCTTTTAGGAACCAGGACCTGTGTGGCGAATTAGGCAGTAACTCATCTGGACATGATTTTAATTAAGGGGCGCGTGGGGGGTCTAAAATTGTTCACCTCGCGGCAAAGACTTTTGTGTTGTTACAATTACAACTTCAAGAAGGGGGAATACTATACGCAATGCCAGCAAAATAAGTAGCTAACACGGAGAGTTACTAAACATACTGAACTTGACGTTATATCAAGTTACGAGTGTTCAGTGATCAAATGCTTAACCTGGCGTTTGATCCGAAGCACAAGCGAACGGGAAGCATATTCGGCTATGGCCTCCACGCTGCATCAATAATGCGAAATGACGTTTTGCCCCAGGAAACCCCAACATTTCCCTTCTCGGTTTACGGCTTGCATCTTGGCCCCGGCTCTGAAACGAGTGGTCACATGGTACGCAGAAGGGATAAAGGCACCTTGAGCGCCCGTGCCCCGGAGCCTCATCTTCCGCTTAATTTACCACACACCACAGAGCCCGCGTCTGAGTGGTTCCCAAACTTCAGACTGGAGACTTTTAGCCAATTACAGGATTACGGATGCCCTGACGCCGTAGCGGCTCGGAATCGGGCCCGGCTGCGCCCTGGATCTTGTCGAGGGTGAGCCGGCTCGCGACGATCATCAACCGCATTAGGTTCAGGTACACGGATAGTGAAGAGCCGTTTCTCCAGACTTTTAGGGTATAATTATATGCCGTTCCCCAGCAGCAATGATGATCTTTTTAGATGGTCCATCACTCACAAGTCAATTCACCCAGGCGGAGCTCGAGCCTATCAAGACTTCAACATGAAGGTCCTTACTCCACTTCTGGCTGCCAGCGCTGTCAGCGCGCACACCATCTTCTCCTCCCTTGAGGTTGCTGGCAAGAACTACGGAGTTGGTAACGGTGTCCGCGTCCCATCCTACAACGGTCCCGTCACCGATGTCACCTCCAACTCGATCGCCTGCAACGGCGACCCCAACCCTACCTCGTCGTCCCCACTGGTCATTGACGTCCAGGCTGGCAGCACTGTCACCGCTGTCTGGAGGTACATGCTGAGCACCACCGGCACCTCCCCCGCCGATATCATGGATTCCAGCCACAAGGGACCTACTTCGGCCTACCTGAAGAAGGTTGGCAACGCCGCCACCGACTCTGGAGTCGGTAACGGCTGGTTCAAGATCCAGCAGGATGGTCTTACCTCCGATGGAAAGTGGGGCACCGAGCGTGTCATCAACGGCCAGGGCAAGCACCAGATCACCATCCCCAAGTGCATCGAGCCCGGACAATACCTCCTCCGTGCGGAGATGCTGGCCCTGCACGGCGCCGGCAGCTATCCTGGTGCTCAGTTCTACCAGGAGTGCGCTCAAATCAATGTTATCGGTGGCACCAGCGCTAAGAAGCCCGCCACAGTCAGCCTGCCTGGCGCTTACAAGGTATGCAAAGCTCAACCCGTCCCTCTACAGTCTGTTGCGACCTATACTGACCGCATCCAAAGGGCTCTGACCCCGGCGTCACACTCAGCATCTACTGGCCTCCCGTCACCAACTACAAGGTTCCTGGCCCTGAGGTCTTCACCTGCTAGATTGCTCACTCTTCACTATTTCTGCCTACCTTCAAAGTATATACTTGATGAATTGCGTTGGATTTGAAGCTACTTGAACCCTGTATATAGAAAGTAGTTTCGACGACTCAATAGACTTACATGATCTAGCATATTTGAACTCTCAATCTCGTACGACGCATGGCAGGCAACATCCAAACTTACTGCCGCTGACCCGGATATCAGAATCAAGTTAAACATGAACATGCTCCAGTTTCTTATCGATTGACAGGGATTCACGATTCCCGGATTGTTGGTCGAGGGTCTTGGCTTCCTTCAGAGCTTTCAGCCAACGAGGCAGCGCATACAACGCCACCTTGGCGTGCCCCTGCATATAGCCGCCCACGCGACGTCTCATGTTTGGACACCAACCAACAGACGTTATTGTCTTAAAAACGTTTGGTTTTCTTCTGGATGGAGAATTCTCGTTTCCTTCATATTCGTTTCATTGACACTTCGTTTTTTCATCCACCACGACGCAGCGATGGTTCAGATACAGCTCGATTTTGCAGCTCTTGGTCAATTGAACCATGGCTATAAAGAGACATTTGATGCTGTTGAATCGCTGCGCTGTCTGGGTATTGGGAAGCCTGTTGGCCTTCCACAAATTGTTGTCGTCGGCGAGGGCTCGTCAGGAAAAAGCACCCTTCTCCAGGCTATAACTCGTTTACCCTTTTCGGGTAAAGGGGAATTTTCTACCCGCTTCGCCACTGAAGTGGTCTTACGCCAGGACCGAGTGGAACAGGTTGTGGTCCGTATACGCAATAGAGACAATGTTGCGCGGCGACTCCCATTCGAGAAGCACACCTTTGACAAGGACGACCTAGCAGAACTAATCGATAAGGCACGGGAGGCTATGAATCTGGAGGAGGGCCAAGAGAACTTTTCAGATGAAGTGCTCTGCGTCGAAACTTCCGGTCCTCATCTTCTACCTTTAATGGTGGTCGATTTGCCCGGCTTCGATTTCATCAACAAAGTCGTCCGAACTCCAGAAGAGAAAGATACAATGAAAAGACATATGGAGACGTACCTGAAACCACATAGCAGTCTCATTCTGGCTGTTGTATCGGCAGATAAAGTGATAGGCGAACACGGAGTGTTGGCTGAGGTGCGAAAGCACGACCCCGAACAAGAGAGGACTGTCGGTATCATTACAAGACCTGACAGACTTACCGTTGATTCTCCGGAGGAAGAAGAGGTTTGGCGACTTGCCAGAAACATGATGGAAGCTTATCATCTCAAAAATGGGTGGCATGTTTTGCGAAATGGAAACTTTCATGAATCCGATGACGATCAGGACCATCAAGAGGCGCAGTTCTTTCGTTCCGGCATATGGGCAACTTATCCTTCAGATGACAAAGGAATCTTCGCCTTGAGACAAAAGATCGGTAAACTCTTGGTAAAGCGCATACCGATCGATCGACCACCATTGCTTCAGACTATCAACAAGGTACTGCGGGCTCGGCAAGAAGAGCTCAGATGCCTTGGACGGCCCCGATCAGACCCGTTGGAGATGCGGGAATACTTGGACGACATTTTCACTGCTTTCCGTGAAATCAGCCTCTCTGCGGTGAAGGGTACATATGAAGGAGACTTCTTCGTTCACCAAGACCTCACTCAAAGTCCAGGACAAGACATGCAAGGGGACCCACGGAGGTTACGAGCTGTCGTCCGGAACTTGACTCAAGCTTTTGTAGCAGTCATGCTCAATGCTGGGGAGAAATTCCACATAAGTGACTATAGCAAGCTCCAAATTGGTCGCCAGAAGCCCAACAGTCCGGGCACCATACATGTGCGGATGCAACAGTTCCAGATCAGCAGCTCGCTCAGTATCCCTTGGGTCGATTTTAAAGCGCGACTACAACTGCTGGCGTTCAATGGTAGAGGGACAGAGTTCCCAGGTTCTAGGAACGATAAATTGGCTCTGGAGCTGTTCAGGGAACAGTCGGAACGATGGAAGACCATTGCTACCACATACCTTGAGCTTGTCACGAATGCCGTGAAAGAATTCGTCAATCTGTTATTACATAACACAATCTCTGCTCGATGCCGCAGTCGAGCCGCGATCCAAAGAGAATTCATTGATCCTTTCTTTGAGCGGACATCAAAAGAGTTGGAGGATAAATTGGCGGAATTACTTTCACATTATGAAAAAGGACACTCCATTTGCATGGAGTACTCGTTTCTAAGAGAATTGGGCTTGCGAGCAAGCTTTCAGGGCAAGGAATTTCCAGAACTCATCCATGCCCCTATAAGAAACACCATACCTCACCACAGCGACGCCATCATGACCAATGGTCAACTAAACGATCTTGAGCTAGAGGCCATTGTCGACACCATGCAAGCATATTACAGGGTACGTCATCTCCTCTCTACAATGTTCAGCAGGCATACTAACTATCGTAGACGTCGCTAAATGTTTTTCTGGATAATGTGATTATACTTGCAGCTGAAAATTGTCTCATGTCCATGCTTCCATCTATGTTGAACCCCAAATCCATTCACTCAATGGATGCCGAGACACTACAACGACTAGCTTCCGAGACAGATTTCATAAAACAGGAACGTGCAGCTCTGACTCGAGATATTGACGACCTCAGAAAATGCTATAAGATATGTAACAGCCACCTGGCGGTCCAAAGTTCTGGTAAGTTATGCGGCCCAGGATGGATTATCGACTTAGATAGCTAACAGGATCGTAATTTTAGCCATATTCAAGGAGACACGCGCTCATCAATTGTCGAAACAGCCCGCAGGAAAGAGCCTTGATCTCAGCTCCAGGCCATCCACTGCAGCTAGCACGTCTAATCACAATCATGAACAAGCCCGTACTCCAACCGCGAGACCACCGGAGAAATCGCCTACCCAGACCGCAGTCTCCGAGGGGAAATCATCCGTCGAAGCTGCAGGCGAAATGCCGGCTCACGCCGCGACGTCAGAAAGTGATACATCTTTGAAAAGCCAGAATACCCAGAAGCCTGCAACTACAGGTGCCGCGGTCAAACCCACCACTTCTCAAGACAAATCTGAGGTCTATCCTCCTGGTTCAGGCCTCATTGGAAGCATCCCTACTGCTGTAAAAGAGACCCCAGCCACTCAAGAAAGCGTTAGCATCTTTGCACCCGCCGCCGCCATAACACCTAGCGCCGACTTAGCAAAGAAACCTGAGGGCTTATTAGGGCCAAGCCTTCTACAAGAGCAAACGAATAAAAGCAGTGGCATTTTCAGCTCAGTCGCTCCATCTGCCTCCATGAACAAGAGCGGGAGTGCTTTTCCTTCACCTACCACTTCTACTTCTAGCAAGCAGAATACTGGTCTGTTCACTTCTGCCCACTCTCAAGTTCCAACAAGCAAGAGCACGGGTCTCTTTGGCACTTCGACCACGTCAATTTCAACGAAAGCGGGTGGATTCTCATTCGGGACTTCACCATCAACAACTGCGTCCACCTCACCATCCATCTCGGGCTTTACATTTGGAACTCCACCATCAACAGCTGCATCCACCTCACCAGGCATCCCGGCTTCTGTTAGCCACTCGCCATTTACCAACCCTTCGCCATTCAAGAGCCACTGGGTCGGTCACCAAAATTCCCCACTGTCATCCTCGCACAATAATTCGGGAGTTTCTGCACAGCGGAGCACTGCATCTGAAAGTAAGGGTGTCAATTCAATCACAGGTGCAACGAAGTAGATGCAGACTAAGCCAGGTTGAGCAGTCCGTCAAATTGCACTGCAACTGGGAATCCTGCAACCGGCATCCTTTTCTCTGTTCAATTATGTCAAAGGCGCGATTGTGGCATGTTCTGGAAACAATGCAGAAACTAACACAAGTCTTCGATTTCCTAGGTCAATTGTTTCATGAGGAACCTTACCGGCTTTGGGAGGAACCTGACCAGTCGATGCCAGGAGTTTCCCAAAGAGTACTCCATATTGGCACCACCAAAGCCTACCACAGCTACTCACCCGAGGAGTTGAGAATGGCACACATCGAGCAATTACCACGGAAAAAGTCATTGGTATGGCAGGGGATGTGATAATCCAATTCTTGCCTGTACATCAAGTAAGGGCGTTAGTGTGGCTCAATGGCTCATACGAGACATAAATTCGATTCAGTTGGAAATTACATCTTTCTTACCAAACGTAAATAGTTGGGTTTTGAAAGTATGAATAAGCATGTAACAAAATTAATAGTGTTCTCATTATTCATTGACAACATACTCGCGAATTGCGAAGCACATCCACGCTGCAGCTAAACTAGTTTCCTGTATCGCAACCATTATCTGTTAACGATAACCGCACATCCCCGGCCGGTTCAGTTCTGAACAGGGGTAATTGTGCTCGTCTCCTTAATATCCCTGCTGCTGAAACCGAGGTTCAGCTTGAACTCTCCCTCAGGAATGACCCATTGTTGCTGCTCAATGTTCCAGTAGCTAAGGTCTCGGCGCATCAACTCGAAACTGACAGCCTTGGTCTCGCCAGCCTTGAGGAAGACCTTGTCGAAGCCCCTCAGCTGCTTAGGAGGAGTACCGGGGGCGGCGCCTGCAGGGAAGCCGACGTAGAGCTGGGGTACGGTCGCGCCATCGACGTCACCAGTGTTGGACAGGTTGATGGTCACGTTGTAAACACCTTCCCACAGAGCAGGGTTGCCACCGGGCTGCACGGGCCTCTCTTCAGGCACGGAGCTGATGTTCTCAACCAGCGGGGTGGCTTCGACATCGGAGATCTCGAAGCTCGTGTAGGAGAGACCGTGGCCGAACTCGTACAGGACAGAAATGTTGTGGGCATCAAAGTAGCGGTAGTCAATCTCCAGCTTCTCGGAGAAGTAAGACTGCCAGTCATACTTGCCGGTGGTGTTGACGCCGGTGGTGGGAGGCGCGTTGTAGTCGCTGCCATTGCGGGCGATAGTGTAAGGCAGCTTGCCAGAGGGGTTAACATCACCGTAAAGGATGTCGACAAGGGAGTTTCCAGACTCCTGACCGGGGTAGTGGGCCGCAAGGATGGCAGTAACGTTGGGGTGGTTGGCCCATGGAAGAGTGTTGATGCCAGAGGAGTGGGTGACAACAATGGTGTTGTTGCATCGGCTAGCAACGGACTCGACGACATCGTCACCATCCCAGTCGACGCTCAGGTGCGCACGATCAGCAGCCTCCTGGGCCCAGGTCTTGAGGAAGACAAGGCAAACCTCGGGAGGAGTAGGGTTCCACAGGGTCGTAACGTTAGAGGTTGCAATGAGAGTGTTGTTGAGCCACTGCTGGACGGTAGCATTATCCTTCTTGGCGCGGGCGTTGATTGCAGCGAGAGGAGTAATGATGTAGGTCAAGCGGCCGGTACCCGAGCCGCCGCCAGCAACAAGCGTACCGTACTCGTAGTCCTTCTGGTTCAGGAAACCCTGGGTAGGCTCGCTGGCGTCATTGCCAAAGACAGCAAGAGACTTTGGTGCCTTCAGAGGGAGGGCGTTGTTCGTGTTCTTGAGCAGAATAGTAGCCTCGGCGCCGTGTCTACGGATACCCTCGGCGTGGTTGCCGCGGACGTCTCGGCTCCTCTCACCAGTCAGTTCCCAATCACGGAGCCAGGTCGACCTGGGGCTGAAAGTGTTAAGATCAGCGGTGGATGGGTCGACGCTGGGGTAATCCTCGCCGTCTTGACCAAGCCAGTAGTAGGGGGTCAAGATGCGAATGATCATGTCATCGACTCGGGACTCGGGAATGGTGCCGTTGGAAACACCCTGCGTGACGTTGCCGCCGAAAAAAGAACCGGCCTTCCAGTTCATGCCGTACATGCCGAGACCACCTGGCATATCCATGTCAAGACCGCTCTCGATGGCAGCGACACCAGTGTGGGTTGCACCCCAGTCAGACATGACATAGCCTTGGAAGCCGAGCTCCTCCTTTAGCAGACCGTTGAGAGCCTTGGAGTTCTGGCAGCCATATGAGCCGTTCAAGCGTTGGTACGAGCACATCATGCTGGCAGCGTTGGCTCGGACAGAGTTGGCAAAAGGCCACAGGTAGATCTCGTGCATGGTCCTGTCGTCAATGTTTGAGGAGAGAGCCTCAGTGACGATGTCAGTGGCGGTACCGTTAGTAGCAAAGACGGGGTTTCTCATGGTCTCTTGCTCGTTGCCAATGTAGTGCTTGGCTGTGGCTTGCACGCCGGCGTCTTGGTGGCCGTGGATGGTTTGCTCCATGGCTACACCTGACAGGTAGGGATCAGGCGAGAAACCCTCCCAGTTTCTGCCGGAATAAGCGGAGCGGCCCAGAGGGCCGCACACTGGCGACAAAGCGACGTGAGCGCCCTTGGCCTTGAACTCCTCGCCCATGGCGAATCCACGTTCGTAGAGAATGGTGCGGTCCCAGGTCGACGCCGCCGAGACACCGGCCTGGAAGACACTGGCCTGATCGGCAACGCGAATGGCAAGAGGGCCATCCTGGAGGCAGAGACCTCTGAAGCCCAGGCGAGGGATAGGAGCAATGTTACCAACACAAGGGCCGGGCTGGCCAGTGACCAAGTCAGCCTTTTCTTCCAGGGTCAATTGACCGACAAAGTTCTTGGCCTTGGCCAGGGCATCTTCCCATCCACCAGTACCGGTAGCATTTGCTGGAACTTTATGTGAGCACTCGCGCAAGAACAGCCTGAATGCACGACTTACGGGATGGTAGCACTTCGGGGGAATGTCCATAGGGGCCGAGAATGACGGTGTCTTCGGGCTGAATCCAGCTGAAGGCGTCTTCATTACGGCCTTCGCCACCACCGTAGTTCTGGGCAGAAACGGTGGAGGCTGCCAGGAGGCAGGAAACCAGGGCGGAGCGGATCGTAGACATCGTGACTCTGATATCTCTGAACTGGTCCCGATGTGTCGGAAGAGGGATGAGGGATCAGCAAAACTTTCAAGCTCGTCTTCCGCGGCTCTTTAAATACACAAAAAACATTGCAGCCACTTCAACAGATGCTCGGTCTATCATCGTCCCAACCCACAGCAACGGAACCAATAGTGGGCACCGACCACCATCTCGATGGCTGCAATTGCCGCTACGACGGCAAATCTTCGTAGCAGCAAAATGGAAGTGGGAACTCTGATTTCCAATATTCTGTTGAACAGATCATCTTTGGTTAATGAGTGACGTCCTGTTGCTCAAGAGGGCAAGTATTAGTTGACTAGCGCGTGGGGAAAACATGTGGAGGAGGGCGATGAGGAGTAGCTGAGGTCATCATCTATGGCCAACAGGGGGGGGGACGACACTTCCGGGAATCCCTGCGGAGTACGCCTTCATGCGTCCCTGAGTCAGTTCGACTCGATGAACATGCCGGCGGACTAACTTCTACCGCTACGTAGATGGCTCCGCACGACTCGAGGGTGGCCACCCAGTCCGCCGGGGAGGGCTCCCAGCAAGTAGGAATCTGGGGATGGGCAGCGCTAGGGCGAATGAACGAAAGCCTGGGCAAGTTGGGCAAGCTGGGGTAACCCCCAAGTGCGGGGCCGTTGAGACTCCGCAACTGCGTGAATGCCGCCGGCGAAGAGCCGAACGGCATTTGCTTTAGCCAGAGTTGAACCGAACAGTTTGCCTGCTTGATGTTCGGAAATTGACCGGTAGAACCTGATGCAGAAGCTCCGGAGAAGCTGCGGAGTGTCTGGAGTCACTGTCGCTGTCGCTATCCCTCTTCCCCATTCAACTCAATCGGCCCTGTTTCTCTGGCGCCGCTGGGACTCTGGGGCATCTCTCCGCAGTCGGATTGAAGAGCCCATCCCATGACAAACTACCGGGTCTTCTGCTGTTGGTCTGAATTTTCTTGCTAAGCATACTTTTGTTGTGCTAGTCAACTCTCGGCATAGCCGACCATGGCAGAGCCGGGGACGGGAACTTGTCCAGAGTCTCCTCGCCGTCCCTTGGCCGCAATCTTCTGTGGCACGATACTCATTCCTACCGCCTTGGCAGCACACCTACTTTATTAAAATGTTTCAGTAAGGGCCGTTGCTCCTTTGAATGTTCATCCCATTAGCAGCATCATCTTCAGCCCTAGCTGGACTAGACCAAAAGGCAAACCCTCGAGGAAATTACGCATGTTGATGCCGATACCGCTTTCTTGAACAACGACGGACCGCGTGATCAATTCAATTCCCGTATCACAAAGAGACCAACAACAGCGGCTCTCGCTAGCGTGCACAATAAGGCCGAGAAATCGTCCCCGGCACCCACAACGTCTTCCGGGACCACGTCAATCGTGCAAACCTGCATCTCCCCACGACTCCATCTTTTCGGCCATAAACACGAATGGAGAAGTGGGGATATTTCCGTCGGATGAAAACTGCCCCTCATTGGCCCGCAGTCCTGCGACTCGGGCACTCGTCTTTTTGCTTCCAGGAAGAAAAGAGCGCCAAGAGTTGACGTCGGCACATTTTGCACCTTTAGCCTGGCCAAGGAGGCGGTCTGCTGCTCCCGTCCTTGGCCTGGTTCGGCTCCGAACGGGGCGCGCACTGACACCGGGTGGCCATGGATTGGCTTTGAGCCATTTTCGACCCAAATGTGGCACGTCATTGTAGGCCAGAAATTTCCGCCGGCGAACCGCAGACCCGGAAACCCTCACGATGGAGCCTCAATAAAAGGTAGCTCTTGGTCGCACCGCCACATTTCGTCCAGTCTAAAGTTGCGGCCCTTTTTGAGATATCAATTGCAATTAGCAGTGGCTATCTGAAGATCGTTGCCCGACGCGTTGTCGCTCTTAAAAAAAAAAAAAAAATGGCGGGTATTGCTCATTTTAAGCATACATCAATGTGCTACTCGCATAAAGCGAGTGCCAGATTTAACATAGGTTGCACAGCTTTGACCCGTCGGTTCCACAGACTACTTGGGGTCTCGTAACCTGCCCCGTATTCCATATCCTGTAGAGATTGAACTACGGAAGAACTCGGACCCAAGATAATCATTTCTAATTTTCGCGTCCCCAGCATATTCCCTCCACTGTGAGACGAACTTCCAGCCAAGGCAAGGAAGACATCGTGACATTTCAAAAGAAGCGCTTGAACATGCCAACAAAGATATCACATCTGAATGCTGGGCGAGGAATCGCCCGTTGCTCATGATTATGTTCAAATCAATTTTGAGACTCTTTGCCATAGAAAGAAGGACAACAGTTCCACACTCCAGAGTGGACAATATTTGTGCGTTAAAAGAGCTTCAACTCGCGAATAGACGAATAAGGCTCCCATGAAGTTTCTGGAGGCTCGCAAGGTAGGCCATCCTCGGAGAGCGAGACACTGTCGCCACTCTCATATACTCGATTCTTTGGCCGTCTTCTATAACCCTTTCTAGCCCGGGCGTAACCAATCCTCCGGAATGCCGAGTCGTTGTCTGCAGTTGATGACTCCACCAGCACCAGACCCTGCAATCCGTAAGATCTGGGATATCTGAGATCCAACCATTTGCGAACAAAGAGGAAGAAGAGTTTCTGATGATTGGAAACACCGCCGGTTCCTTCATCTGGGATCATCTGAAGCTGCGGCGGTTTGTCCTGGTTGGAGGCTGCTAGGACAATTATCTGAACTCCGGAGGCGATTGTCTTGGCTTGAACTTCGGCAACCCGCCCACGAACATGAAGGAGAGTGCCTTCATTCACCATACCATACTTATTCTCCGTTTTAAATTTGCAGTGCACACTTAGCATTTCGAAGTCGGCTGACTCGGGAGACAGATCGTCGCGGATGGAAGGGAACTTGATTGGGCCAACCAGAGATGCCCATGACCATGACGGCGCGCAATACTGTGACAGTCTTTTTGGCTGCGTGGTTTTCTCTCCATCGTTCCTCTCAGCTACATGCCAGAGAAGGTCATCCCTCAACGACGACATCCATAAGCCCGCGATGTATGTGTCACTTGGGCGTCGCTTGGCGAGAGAGGCGGCCAAGCCAGATATGGCGGGAAGCCGATCGGTTTCCACAGTCAAATCCATGCGAGTGTACTCCTGGACTAGCTTGATCCAGTCTCCTCTGGCTTTCAGAAAAGCGCCTTTGAGCAACGCTGTCCCTCTCTTGGATCTTGTTGAGTTTGCCGTGCACTCGCATTTGATACAAGTGCGGCATTCCCACCCTATCTCAGAGGGGCCGAAATGTATCGTCCTCCGAGACAGCAAGCGTTCTTGGAATACCCACCCCCGTGTCGACAACTTGGTCAATGGCGCCGAGTATTGCGCCTTCAGGCAAGTTGGGAGTCTCGGGTTGAAGCCCTGGTAAATGTTGAGTGGTGCTTTGGGAATTCTGGCCCCAGTGTGCCAACCGTGCACAGGCAACTCTCGCATGAGCAAGCCCTTCTCCCTCACACAAAGAGACCCAGAGTATCGCACGCCCTTCAAGGTAAAATCGAAAGGAGTGGTGACTACCAGCCCTATCTGGCGAGCCGGAGCCGACAAGAAACCCGTGGTGCAGTCGTCAGCAGCATCGGCAGATATTGTGACTTTGGAATGTTCGTAGACGTCGGCCATGCGGCCGGCTTCGTGTTCCCAATCCTCCGAAGAGTCTTGTATGATGCATAACGAATCAATCCAAACATATTCCAAACCTATTTCTTGGGTGAACACGACGGCATCGCGAAAAGTCCGAGGAAGACTCTCAATGGTGAGGCCTGTTTTCAATGTGTTCAGGCTGGCCGAGGTTGTTCTCAGGGGACTCGATGCTCCCCAGCAATGGCTGAGGGCGACGTAATCAACAGAGGCGTGGCGTTCTAGTTCAATAAGTCGAACGACACTGCTGGACTTGTCGAAATGAAGCAGCCTCGTCGGTATTTTACGGTCGCTTCCTTCTCTTCCGCCTCCAAGTTCATTGGTCACTGTCCTATTATCATGTAGCCTGCACTCCTCGTGGTCATCGCAACATTGCCTTATCCACTCCTTGACCATGGTAATAGCTCGCTCATCCAAGGCACTGTTGGCGATGGGCGGCGCCGGGCCAAGGCGGTCCCACGGTAGACTACCACCTGCAGGATACTTGTCAAAAAAGATGATCCATCCAGACTTTCAACTTACGCACCTTCAACATAAAATTGTAGACGTAGTGTACGGCCGCCTCCCTTGAGATCTGCTCGCATTGGCCTCTTCTGAAGATTTTGTGCGGGATTTTTACCGCTGGTATTTGTAAAGGACAAATACTCATAGACGCGGTCCACTCCTTCTCCAAGGAGCGATGTCAGGCTCTTCCATAAAAGAGCGCACATGTGGCAATACTTTGCAGTATCGTTCTTCACGGCGTCGAGAGTGTAGACGATATGGTACGGATTGGCACCGAGGCTCTTGGTGTAGGTTTCGCATCGAGAGCAAGACATGATGGCTTAATGAGTGCTTCGGGATCCTTCGTCTGCTTTGAAAGATCACCTGAAGAAGCAACAGATGAGGATTTGCGATTATGAGTGATATGTTAAATGGAGCGCAGCCCGCTGAAGGCATGCGACCCCGACCAGAGGGGGCTGACAATCCGAAATGTTCAGCCGCACCTACCAACCTGTGAGTGGGTATGGAATCATTTGATCAAAGCCACATCTGAACTTGATGAAAAGAAGATGTAAAATTCGTGCCTGCCGTCCTAAAGGGAAGCTAATCCCCCTACTATATATATACACGAGTCTAATATAACCTCTAGATTGGCCCTGCTAAGAGCTCTAGGGTGGCTAAGCAAAGTGCATTTCCTGTCCGCCCAATCACAATAGATGCCACAACCTCCAGGACCGGGTACATGATTGTTCATGCTCATCCTTCTTCACATATTTGGGTGTGGTGTAGACGAACAGAAAACTCATCTCTTGTCATTTGCTTCTTCTTGAAGACTGGTATCATTTGAAGAACCAGGAGGCATTGCCGACTTCCGTTTTCATGCATGCTGCTGAAGAACCAACAGGCGATGCATTCTGGCAAACAAGCAAAATGAACAAGTGAAGAAACTTTGGTAAGCCACTAGGTATCAATCTTGGAAACAAGGAGATAGAGCGAGAATGCCAGACGCAGATATAACTGCTGGCCATACACGGAATGCAGTCTCGGTCCCTCTTCACGCACTCCAGCTACCCTATAGCAATCAGAATTTGCCGTCTCATTATGCATGGCTGTGCTAATCCACATGCTCGTGAAACTGAACAGCGTCACTGTGCAAACGGACGGGTCTTGAATACGGCAGAGAGTGGTTCATCCTTCACCGTAGAATCTAGGCCCAGACAAAGTGCCCAATAGCGAAGTTCTCGTTCACACCTAGCAACTGCCAGATACCTAGATGTTCTTTACACTACAAGTCCTTGCTCATAGTGGCTCGCAGTCCGTACAGTAGAGGTACTGAGCCAACGGCGTTGCGCGTATAGGTATCATGGGTCGACCCAGACCTCATCCAAAAGCGGGTCCCTTAACTCAGTTGGTTAGAGTGTTGTACTAATATCCACATGTGTTATGCAAAAGTCGCCAGTTCGACCCTGGCAGGGACCATTTCTTTTTGCCGATGCTAAGGGGTTTCACTCGCCTTCGCTCGACAGTCCGATGTGAGCTACATGGAAAGGCTCTCGTGCTGCCAATTGTCTGAGGAGTGGCTGTCACTTCCATGTTGGAGAATAGGAAGTAGCGCCACGGTAAAATCACTTCTAGTGCAGGCCTTCTTCCATTTCTTTCTCACCCCAACTTATTGATGAACCTGTGCGCGGAAGCGGCTGGTGTCTTTTTGTGACGTTACAACCCCAACAATGGATCGTTGTCCTTGCAGGGACATACAGAAACGATATTCATACTTTTATCGACTTCATTCCGTGACCCAACATAAACGCAACGAACTTGGTTTCCTTCTTTGTACGTCCCAATACAAAGACGCTGTAAGTGAGGCACTTGATCACCCACCCGGTCAAGAAGCTTTGCATACCAGTCATCCACGCTCACTTTGAGCTGCAGCAAAGACTCGGAGTTTTCGACAATTGGCTGCCGTCTAACCTGCTGCCCCTTTGACAACATGTATCCGGCCATATCGAAGGTAATGTGAAACGAAACTTCGCGCAAATCCTTGCATTTGCTCAACTGAACAATCACATAGTCAATATAGTCATGCTGTGGCTGGTTAATTTAGTTTAGGTCAACAGTTGTGAGAGGACTTACAATCTCCTCGACGCAATCACCGTCTATCATGGGCTCAAAATATGGCCAATGGAAAACCAAACGTCGGAGCTGCTTAAAAGCGGCTAGGGTGAAAGCAAGTCTCCCTTTATTCTCTGAAAGGGAGTCTTCAGCCAGCCACAGGTCAGGCTCTTCAAGGTGTAAAATTCGCAGGCCTGGGTGATTGTTCTTGAGCTGCTGCAATGACAGTGGCCCAGGTAACAATACCTCTCGCCAGCCTCCCACTAGTCCTCTGTAGGCACGGAGGCTGGTGCAGGCTTTGATAAGAGCTGCGGCGAGCTCATCGTCAAAGTCAACCTCCAATGACCGCAAATTGGGGAATTTGACTTTGGAGAACGGATGATCAAATCCTTTCAAGTCTTTCATGGGTCCCGCCTTGATGGTGAGGCGAGTGAGCTGGGGCAATGCTTGCATAGTCAAGAGAACGCTTTGGAGAAAAGCAGCATAATCGTTTCTGGACGATGTTCCCAGCATCCAATGCCGATGGATCGCAAGCTCACTGTTCGAACGCGTTAGCAGGCCCCCGTTGGTTCAGCCAAGTGCCATTGCCCACCGGACGTGTTCGCGAACTCGGAACATGTCATGGTTGTTTGTGTCTGAGAGCAGAAGCTCTAGATTCTTGGATCTGAGGGAGGCATCGTCTAAGTCAAGCACAATGAAATGAAAGGTGCGACGGAAAAAGAGGTTGCGGAAAGACTTGGAAGCCCGGCTTGCTGAGCAGGCGGTAGCAATGTCAGTGAACCATGCGATGTCAGACCACACTTCAGCAGGGAGGTTGACCAGAGGACTGGGCGCCGCCATGAGAGACATGTTCAACTAGCATGGTCAGGCCACTGCAAAGAGACTGAGGCCCGATGAGGCAATGTAGAGAGGTCGAGGTTTGGCTGTGGAGTGGTTGGGCGGGAAGGGCCCTGTTCCAGCGCTGAAAATACCCCGCTAAAACCAAAACCCGCCGCCCGTGGTCCTGCATCTTACAGCCACGTCCGCTGTACACTAAGAGTTCACCACCAACCCAGATTACTTCATATCGTAGTCGTTGCAAACGGAGCTTAGTCACGGCAGATGTATGGTGGTATTCGATTTTCGTCATCTCGAACCTGTCCCTCGAGGTGAGCATGTTCCATGTCGGACCACGCTACATCGTGAGAATAAATGCTTGAATGTGAACTGTCCTACTTGGAGAATGAGGGTAACACATTATTATGGTAAATCTGAGAATACTTCAAGGATCTTCAAAAGGAGCTTAGTCAAAGTGGAAAAAGCAAGGATGGAAATTCTCACCTGAAGCCCCGTGAGTCGCGGGCTCTCCGAATGTTCGCCGCCCGAGGTAACGTTTAGGTGGTGACGAGCAACGGAGGCTTGACAGCAGCAACCTGCAAAACTCCGCGATGATGGTCTCTCCATTGTCAGCGGCTAAGAGCTAAGGATGATACGTGGCATACAGAATTGCCAAATGTCCTCGTAACGATACAGTCATTGTAGAATGGCTAGTGGAAGCGACGGAAGAGCGGCCCGTTACACGCAGCTTGGCTCGCTTCGGGATCCGAACTTCACCCGCAAAGGCGAGCCTCTACGCCATCATCTCCACATTTCTCCCCAGAATAACCCGATACGAGGGGACGACGGTGGGGGGGGGAGCAGATTCAGTGGCATTCATCTCGGGCCGACGCTCTCAGGACAGCTTTTATCTTCCGCACCTGAAGTCGTCTGTGGTTTCTTTGGAGGTTGAGGCCTTGGTGGTTTGTGCTGCAACTTCAATCGCTTTCTGTCTACAGACAACTAGACTCAACATCGCCCAGCATGGCCGCCAAGGAAAAGGATCCCGCAACCATCGAGTTTGCTAAATCGCTCGAGAACGTGCCCTGGTGCGATGACTACGAGAAGATGATCTCGGGAGTGCTGTACGCGAGACCTTTACCACACAATGGGCACTACATGCTAAGACTAGGTATATAAGATATAACTGCATGGCGCCCGAGCTGGTCAATGGGCGCTTCCGCGCACGCAGGTTGATGCACAAGTACAACACGCACTTCCCGGATGACGCCACTCCCGACAGCTTGACCGCGGATCGGGAGGCCATGTTGAAGCAGATGCTCGGCGGGCTCGGCCAGGACAGTTTCATTGAGCCTCCTCTCAACATCGATTATGGCTGCAACGTTACGATCGGCGAGCGTTTCTACTCCAACTTCAAGTATTTTACCTCCTTCCCGACTTATTCATTGTTGCCTGCTGATCAGAACTGCAGCCTAGTCATCTTGGACTGCGGCATCGTCAAGATCGGCAACCGCGTCATGTTCGGGCCATTCGTCTCCATCTTCGCCGCCACCCACGAGACAGGCGTGCAGTCGCGACGCGACTATGTAGAGTATGCCAAGGGCGTGACGATTGGTGACGACTGCTGGATCGGAGGCAACACGACCATCATGCCGGGCGTGAATATTGGCAAGGGTTGCACCATCGGAGCCGGCAGTGTCGTCACCAAGGACATTCCCGATTTCTCCGTCGCCATTGGCTCGCCTGCCCGCGTTGTCAAGAAGGTCGACCCCGTTCCTGATTTGTGATAAATGCACTTTGCAAGCAGGTAGAGATGTTGTGCAAGAGATAAAACCACAATAGAAAGCGCCGTTTTGCAATTGCCTACGTTGGGTGAATTCCAGGGCCGCCCGACAGACCTTCAATTCGCTAAAGTGCATTTGCCGCGAGCAGCCCTCAACCGAGGAAAAGAACGCGGTTCGAAAGTGACGTGAAAGTGTCTAAAAGCCTTGTGCCTGCAGCTCACCATGACAGCCTCGTGATTGGATAACCGTCATGGGTAAATATTGCAGGGAAACCCGACGAGTGTTACAATGCCGCCCCCGCCTTGCAGTGTGGCCGTGGGCGGAAGGCTGGCGTAAGTCATGCGGTCGTCCATGTGCAATTGTATCTAGTCTTTGCTCTAGCATCTCAAGATAGCACAGACTCAGGAAGACTTTGGGATGTAAAATTTTCATTAATCATTCGTTTTTTATCATTAGGGCATATCTCGTCTATAATGTCTTCCAGGTTCTGAAGGACTTGAAAAGCCCGTTTCGAGCTCTTTACTACTCAAAAACCCTTGATTTTCTGGCGTTGGCGGCAGCGGCTGTGGATCCCGCAGCTCCCCGAAAATCCTTGTACTAGGGCTGCCATGCTGCCCGTCACTGCGCAGCTTGCTCTGATAGGAGCTGTCTGGTTTGAGAATTTGGTGTGTTGAGTCAGAGGGGCTCATTATGGGGGATGACATATCGGGAAGCCTAGGTATCGTGGTTGGAGGCGGACTTCGTTGCTTAAAAACGCACAGCTTCATGTATTCCATGCATGGCTTCGTGGTGGCGAAAACGACGAAGAGGAGTAAGGACGGCGTCACACCAGGAATATAGAGGGTGAATGTTCGTTTGGCTCGCTCGAGGGAGAAATCCGGCGTGGTTCTGACATTTCCCGAAGCTATGCGACCTTTTGAAGTCATGGAAAAGAGCACGATTACGAGTTCGAAGGCGCTGTGGCAGATTAGTGAATTTTCTATTCCGTTTGCAAGCTGCCAAGCACTTACGCCATGATCACAAATGCAATGGTAAAGCGAATGATCAACCAACGATCGTACATGCTTCGTTGCCTGTGTGACGACTGGGAACCGGAGCTGTTCTGTGATAGATCGACGTTCATGAGACTAAAATTTCGGAACCTTCGCTTGAACTTTCGCTGCGAGCGAACGTATTGTACGAACACGAGAAGCAGGGCCAGGCTTCCTAGTCCGATGCTCCAAATCACTGTAAGGCATTAGAAGAGGGATCACGCGGGAGTAGGAAAGACAACGTACAGGGCTGTCCAGCGAGTAGCAGGAATACTTGCTTGTTGGATCGCACTGCGGGAGCCTGGAGCGATGAAATCGTGATGATAGGAAAGCAGATCGAGAAGCACAAGCCGGCTCGATTCATGATCTTCAGGGGACTTTTGAGCTTCGGCCTATTGTCGAATTGGTATACGGATTGCACCAGTTCCCAGCCCCTAAACCAAGTCAGTCAGCGCAACTGAGCTCGTCGACCCTGTTGACCTTCTGTCTTACCAAAACATGACTAAGAACGCCTCGACATTGTAACTGTAGAACTCTTCGGAGGATCAGCGCACCGGGTGTCGCAAAGGGAGGCTGATCGACTACTCACGGATGTAGTACAGAATCAGATCTACGCCAACCGCGCTGTTGGAGATGATCAGCTCGGGGCTGCCTTCGTTCGCCTTCATGTGGTGGAATTGGTCCTCGATAACTTCGCGCCATCGCACAAGGCCGTGTATCTGTTGTATAACGGAGCATAACGTGCTGAGGAGCGTAAAGTAGGAAAGGAAGGCGATGTCTGCGCAACGAGAAAACGTCAGTATCGGTTCCCTCTCGGAGCAAATTGCGACACGTACAGCTGGTGCGTTCCCGGTGATGCCATGTGAGCCACATCATGACGCAGCTTGCGGACAGGCAGATAATGGAATACACGAGGACTCCTGCGGCAGTGCCGACAGCGCCGCTCGGTAACTGTCCCATGGTCACCTCCTGCGTTCGCGAGACTCAAGTCTGAATGCTTCGACGGAGAGCATTGGGGATTAAAGCACAAACCATCCCCGCCAATACAGGCCCTCCCAGGATCTGCACACGGGTCGATCCAGGAAGATATACCCTAGGTCGGGCTAGATCTCCCGCGCAGCAGAGCATCGGCTCCACCTGCCAAGAGAAACCACAGCGATTTGGACGACAAGGTAAAATGCGCTTTTGTTCCGGCACGCTGCGATTGGTTGGGAGATATAGAGCGGAGCTGTGGGTTGGGAGCACGTTTCAAAGGCCCACTAGTGCTGGAGACGGGAAGGAGTTTGCCAGCGGACTCTTGAGGAGTCGGCGTCACTGCCAAAAAGGGGTAGATGCATCGGAGGCTAATGCAGGAAAAAAGACTGGGCTAGCAGAAGAGGGCTTAGACACCTGCCCGAAAGGCATGTTAACGAGGTTGTTACGGCCAGATTCGATCAGCTGGTGCTACCTGAATGGATCTCTCTTCCAAATTTCCTCATTCAACTTTGCTTCAACTCGTTTTGTTGTCCCCAACCTGTCATCATTCCATTTGATCAGAGACAACGGCAACATCTCAAAGGCTTCTCGAGGGACGACAAAGCATGACTCGCAGCTGGGCCCAAGCTTGAGCCTGCCGCCAGAACATTTTGCGCCAAATGGACCTCCCCCTCAAGCTAATTTCCCTCCTTTTCTCAGATTGACTGGCATGATCCCAGCATGTTGGATGAGCCTCGCCTGAAAATAACGTGGGGGAAGAAGTGCCAGATGAAATTTATGACGTCCAGACGCCACGCAACAGTTTCCGCACGTGGAAACCAAGAACACGGACAGCGCAGAAGCGGCAGCACCGGTGGCCGGGATTGTGGCCACAGCTCATGCGACTCTGCAAATCTCTGCCAACTCCACCACGATGCGAACCATTTACTCAAATGCCGATGATACCCTGCCCACCGAGCGGATACAAGATGCAGTGCCGTCTGAAGGATTGCGTATTCTGGTGGAGTGCGGTGGCAGAAGTAACCCATCTGTGGACCGACACAGGGCAGTCTTGGACGTCTCTTCGTTGCACACGCGCAAACCCCCTCGAGTATTTGCCTGTCTCTGAGGCCCGTTCCTGAGCAATCAACGCCTCATACTGTGGCGTTAGATGTGCATAGGCGCTATCTCACCTTTTGTACAGGCTACGATGGCGACGAGGCGTTTGATAGCTGCTGACTTGGTCACAGCTGTGAGCATGGGCCCTTGAAACAAGACCTGCGCCAGGACCAGCTGCAAGTTTTCGAGCGATGTTTCCTCTCCCAACCATTGCAGCGGCTTCATCGCCATACGAAGCGATTGGCCAGCATGTTAAACTCAATCTTAACATCGTCCATGTATGCTTAAGCTAAGCCCTTCGCCCCGGGTCAATGGTAACATACTAGCCCCGACCGTGATAGCGCCCGGCAATTGCCCATCCCCCCCGTGATAGCTGATATCGGTGAGCGTGTAGACAGCCAGGATCTTCCAACAAGCTTCCCAATCGGATGGAAAGCCATGCAGCCACTGTAGCTATGGCGCTGAGATCATGAGCAGAAGCAGGGTTGACACCTACCATCCTTAGTGATAGCTCCGTAGCTCAGCCCCACAAAGGTGCAAGGATAAGCAGTAAGCAATAGAAAACAGGCACCTGAAGCCCATGCCAGACAGCCATTGTCGTCGTGGGCACATGTACGTGCAGGAGTTCGTCCAATCATCGATCCTGGTTTCTCAAAACATCACCATGCAGTGGGTGGTCGGGACGAGATGAGGGGAACATGCTGGTTGGCCGATCATGGCAAACGTTCAAGGTCGTTCATGTCAGACATCACGATGGGGCTCTGAACTGCCGGGCAAGCATCATCATAGGTCACATCGTCTACCGATCGGGCAGGAGCATTAATCATCGGCGAGATCCGCTGTCACGGCAGACTTTATCGCACGAACGCTTTGCACGATAGATCTACGGATACCCCAGAGCGAGCTGCGGGTGCAGCTCTTTGCTGACCTCGGTTTGTCGGAGCGCCAACAAGTCCGAAGACCGATCTCGAGCGGGTTCTGAGTCGCACTTCGCATCAGGCACATGCGCGGAGCTCTCCGAAACGTGATGAAGCTGCAACAATTGAGCTTCACATGCCAGTCGAGGTGTTTTCGAGGTTTTCTCGAGGTGATTTCGACCGCTGTTCTCAGGCACGACCCATCTAAGATCGGGGCAAAACTTTGCTATCTCATGCAGAAGCCTCGTAATTTCGAAGTCAGCTGCGCTCGTCCTAAAGCTGATGGAGGGGGTTGTACAGGCCCTTCGTGGTCTCTGTTACAGCGGTCGGCTGAATCGAGATGCTCTGGGCGGCAAAGCGCGGCATGGTGTCATCAACGTGGTGGACAAAGGGGTTCCAGCATTTTCGTGTTGGCTTGGACGATGGGAAAAGGCGAAAAGAGAGAAAAGTCAAAAGAAAAAGCCTGTTGCGGCATCTAAAGCCATCCAGGCACGCCGCCAATACGTTCAAAGACAGCTCAACACATTGGAGTCGTTGTCTATGGTGTAGAGTCTGCCAAGCCTTTCGCACCTTGATGGGCAAATCTTAACTACTTCTGGTATTCATCAGGGAAGGTGGAGCGCTCCGATTGACATAATCAACCCGGCGCACCGAACGGGATTCACCAATTTAGCCAGTGTCGGCCAAGTTATCATATGAGGACAACCGAAAACAGAAGGTAGTGTGGTTTGGTGTCCGAAATTCCGAATGCCAAGCCAGTTGCTGCTAACTTGAGAAGTTACTGAACGAGGTTGAGCTGTATCATTCTTCCCTGACATTTTGAGAATGAGGTTTTAAAACTGCTGCATTATCTAATTTGCATTTGTGAGCGAGTGTGGCCACAGTTAGGGTTTCACTGCACCTTGGGTCACCGCACAAGATGTTGAACGTAACTTGAATAACTGACTCTCCAAAAGCTTTCCCTTTGATAAGAATCCAACTATATTGGGGGCATTGAACAGCCCCTCTGTATTAGGTTGACTGGTTATGTAAAACAATAAAATCATGGTCAATCGATCAAGTTCGATAATTATAGTATCACCTGTCACCTCGTTCCTTTCTGGTGAATTACCCTTTACCATGTGATTGCTGGCAAGGGCATGTGACCCGTGTAGCATGTAAGATCTCTTGACACTGCTGAATGCACAAGAGCGAGTACGGGGGCACGTGAGATAGATTGATGGAAGCATTCTAGCTCGGAACAGCCTTCAGTGATGCTCTGTGCTGAATTGGTGAAATTCCAGTCTTAGTGCGGAGTTGCTCTCACAATGATCCTATGTATGCCTTTTCCTGTTCATTAAGTTGGTGAATCAAGGACGGTTATTCCGCCAGAGGCAGCGGCATTGTTGTATTCTCATAATAGACAGTCGTGTCAAATGAATGAGTAAAATTGGATCTCATAACCACAGCATGAAATTCTTAGCTTAAAGTCTGCAAAAAAAAGAAGAAGAAAAAGAAGGACTGCCAATTGGTAGGTCAGGAGTATGAGTTGAACGAAAAGCAACAGCTGACAATGGCAGCACATAGTTAAACAACCACTGTCCCATCACACTTCACTACGAGCTCATTGAGTAGAGAATTAACTGAGGAAAGCAGTGGAGAAGCGCAGACAATTATTTTCGAATCAATTCAAACAATAACGATGGCTGGCGACAACCAAATGCCCCCTCAACACGTTGGTTGGGGGACTGCTGCCTGTTGATTGGGGCCACACAATCTTCGCGTTACTCCCTCCCGAGCCGTGTACTTCAGCACTTTAACAATGACTCACCGCTAAAGTTCCATTTTAAGCAACGTGAGACGCAGTGGGATTGCAATGTTGTCTCACCGGAGAATCCTTCTGGTCAATCGGCAACCCCATTTTCGCCAGGCAGACAGAAAGTGATCCACACTGCGAACCGCTACGCTTTCCGATTGGGTCACTAGACCTGTGCTGCCTACAAGAATCTAGGACCAACGAGAACTTCAAGGACATTGTTGAAGATGTTGGCCAATCATTAATTGTGTTGAGGCTTATGGCATGCTGAAGTAACGTCATTTGGTCCTGCGTCTCAATGTACTTAAGTCGGTGCCACCCGTCCATTGAATTGGAAACTCTTGCACTCATCCTACATCTCTCATCAAACTTGTGCCTGAACTCAGCAAACTGCCCAGTCGCACCAGTTCGGAGAAGCACTTAGTTAGACATAACCACTCGCCTAAGCTACCGCCGCAATGAAGCTCCGAGAGGAAGATGCCACCCGCCCTACGAGTAAGTGATTGACGTGCACGGTGGCTCATGAATCTGCGTCTTGACTGAAGTGACAGACGAGCTTGAGGACGATGGGACGAGTGAGTCAGAAGAGGGATTGGAGGATGACACCAACACCGATGAGTCCAACACTACGGACGAGTCTGCCTCCTCGACCAACTTTCAGAAAGTCCTTTCTGGCCTGGCCGAAGTGAAGCCGCTCAAAAAGAACAGCGCCCAGCTAGGCTACACTACCAAACTGGTCAGCAAATGGTACCACCACGAGTGCGAGTACAACTCTTGCCCAGAGCGCTGGGCTGAGTTCGACAATGTTGACGACGAGGGCGCTGACTTGGTGGCACGAACCAAATCTGTTCCCATCATTCACCGTCACCACTACGTCAACAAGCACTGGGTCACCAAATCCATTACAGTCCAGGACTCTGCTATGAAGGAAGTGTTGCGTGCGGCACTTGCCAAGTACCAAGACCTGGACTTGGATCTCATCAACTGGACCTTCGAGCCTCCTTTCATGCCCTTGGTGCATCGGTGGGAGGAGATCAAGGCCCAATACATCAAGCACCAGTCGGGACCCGTCAAGAACGCAGCAGCCATCCTGCTTGCTTTCTTGGCTCCCATCGTTGCTCCATCGGTGCTTTCCCTCGCGCAAACCAAGCAGACTGGTAAAGTGAGCTTCCAAGACGTGTGGCAGATCTTCCCTCCCAGCTCGATTGTGAAGACGAAATTTTACGGTGTCGAGACCATCTGCAGGGTCGTCAAGTACAGAAAGCGAAACCAAGACAGATGTAACCCGGCTGGTTGGGTGATTGACATGGAATATGTCGATTGGAATGGCGAGACCTCAGGCTGGACGACGACGACGTTGACCATCTGGGACTATGAAGGCCAAAAGAAGGTGACTGGTTTGCCGGTGTTCCCGCTTGACTTCTCGTCCGAGGCCGAGGCAATCAAGAAAAGGCTCATGGAGCGAGGCCGCAAGTGGGCAAGTCTTCGAGGCTACCATTTCAATATTGCCAACGGCACCAAGATCCTTTTGGAGACAGAAGAGCCACAGCAAAGACCGGTAAGTAATTCCATGCCTAACAAGTTACAACATTCCTAACTTTCATGTCAAGGTGTCTGGGAAGGTTTGTATTGACGCGTACGCCTACTACCGGAGTTGCAATATCGTCAAGCCCGCGCTCCGACCGGTCGCAGCAGCCGCCAAAGACGAAGAGAACGAGGAAAACGTTGACGAGAGCGAAGCGCTTGGAGCGGATGGTTTCGAGTCCAAGTTCGCCGTGGCCCAAGTCGAGACACGCTCCAAGGCCAAGGGTCCCGCAGAGAGAGCAGAGGAGCTCTCCGCGCTAACGGATGACGAGTTGCTCATGACCACCCCATGGATGAAGGGATTCGACCTCAAGTCAAAGGGTTTCTGCGAGCTCAACGTGTCCGAGCTTCAGGACATGACTTGGAACGACGAGGCTTTCGAGAAGCTTGTCCTACCGGGCGGCGAGAAGGAGCTCGCTTGGACATTTGTCGAGAATAAGAGCCAGTCGACTTCGGACTTTGACGACTTTGTCGCAGACAAGGGCCGAGGTCTCATCATCCTCATGTTTGGGCCTCCCGGTGTCGGCAAGACTTTCACCGCCGAGGCGGTCGCCGAACGGTCCCGCGTGCCCTTGTACTCGATGAGCGCTGGCGATCTCGGAACTAAACCATCAGAAGTGGAGAGCGCCCTCGAGCGTGCGCTGGAACTCTGCCGCATGTGGAACGCCATGCTGCTTCTCGATGAAGCCGACGTCTTCCTTGGCGAAAGAACCAACGAATCCCTTGCCCGCAACGAGCTGGTTTCCATTTTCCTGACCAAGCTGGAGTACTACCAGGGCATCCTCTTCCTCACGACGAACCGCATTTCCAGCATCGACCACGCCTTTCAGTCTCGGGTCGACCTCTTCCTGCCGTACCATAACCTCACCAGCGAGGCCCGTCGCCAGGTCTGGGAGAACTTCATCAACCGCGCCGGCCGGGACAAGTTTGAGCTCACTGACTCGTCGCTCAACGAGCTGTCACAGTTGAAGTTGAACGGTCGTGAGATCAAGAACCTGATCAAATCCGCGCAGCTGCTGTCGTTGAAGAACTGCGGCAAGGTGCCTGTGGACCGCCTCCTGCTTCTTGCAGACAAGCGTGTGCAGGCCCTGAAAGAGTTGGACGGCAACTAGCCTCATGTGAGCTCTTGGGACGATTTCTTTAGACGGCACACTAGAGCAACTTTGGTTTAGTTTATGTTACATTTTAACCACGGGTTGATGAATGCGGCATGGATCCGCAAGGTTTTGACGTGTCAAGGTCACATCTCTCGCATGTTTTGAACACCCAAATCAGCATAGTTTGAAATGTGTAGCTTCGTTTTATTTAAACAGAAAAATTCAGCTCTCGCTATAGAATGAAGATAATAGCTAGCCAACTCCAGCAGAACAGAACACCAAAGTGGAGCGGATGCCTTGTCGAGGCCTCTGCTGCAAAGGAGGCTACCGGCGACTGGCATAAATCCCCCAACATCTCACAGCAAGCCCCATTTTCCACCAGGTAGACTTTGCTACTTCGCGTGATGATGTATGTACATGGCCAGAAGGGTTCTTGCTCTTAGCGGCTGCAAGTTGTGCCGTTCGAGCTTCCAAGCAGGTTGGCGCGGAAGAACTGGGTCAGCTTTTCAAAGGGAATAAGCTCCACACGGTCGTAGAGGTCGACGTGGCCGGCGCCAGAGACCCAGTGAAGCTCCTTGGGCTCGAGGGCTTGCGCGTACGCAACCTCACTGAACTCTCGAGAGTGTGCCTGGTCGCCAGAAATGAAGAGCAATGGTCGCGGGGAAATGGTATCGATGTCATTGAACGGGTAGAAGTTCATGAACTTGGTGTTGCTCGAAAGCGTCGGGTGGGTGGTTAGGTTAGGCGACGAGCCCTCGGGAGTAAACTCGCCTCGAGGCGTGCGGTAGTAGTCGTAGAATTCACGGAGAACGGGATCAGTGTCCTCGGTGAGCTCATGAGGAGTGCCGCCAGTAACCTCGATCTCACCCCCCTCGGCTTCGTTCCAGCGCTGTTCGGCCGCCTCAGCGATGACCTGCTTACGCTGCTCAATGGTTACGGCTTTCCGGAGCCCGTCCCGGTTTGCTGCGCCCATGTCATACATGCTCGCGGTCGCAATGGCCTTGAGACGTGGGTCTACTTTCGCGGCGCTGATGACGAAGGAGCCGCTTCCACAGATACCGAGGCCTCCGATTTGATCGCGAGCGACGAAATCCTGCAAGCCGAGGTAGTCGACTGCGGCACTGAATGCCTCGGCGTACATATCCGGCAAGACTGCGTTACGGGGTTCACCTTCGCTGCCGCCCCAGAATGGCATGTCGATGGAGAGGGTGACGAAGCCCTGTTCGGCCAGCTTGGTGGCGTAGAGATTCGCGCTCTGCTCCTTCACCGCGCCCATGGGATGGCTGACGACAATAGCTGGCGACGCAATGCTGCGTGTGAGGTTGTTGCGTGTGAACAGGTTGCCTGCGACAGTGGTATTGTACAGAGACTGGAAGGTAATTGGCTGAACCGTCACGAAGTCGCTGCGATAGAAGTTGTCGGCACCGAAAGACATATTCTGCGCCCAAACGGAGGCTGGGCTAGCCACAGCCATTAGGCTGAAGATGGCTGCGTTGTTCCCAGCAAACTTCATGATGCTTGTGTTGATGGCGAAGTGCTTGATACTGAGAGATGAAGTGATCTAGGATACGGACCAGATGAGCAGAAGTCTCGGCTCTATACATGCCAGCTCCTTTATAGTTATCAGAGTAACGGTCTCAACCCAGTTTTTCACAGCCCGGTCCCATCTGGTCACCAGTCGATCGGGCTGCTGCCGACCTCACCGCAGGGGACTGAGGGCCACATCATGACCTCTCGGCATTGGCCGCGCGTCATGCACGACCTTCTGGTATGAAGCTGTCGTCATGCCAAGACGGCTAGTGATCAATGCAACTTGCAACATCAAGTAGCTTATCAATCTAATTTGGCAGTCAGTATACGAATTCGTATGAGATATAACCATCATGTTCGAGTTCAACGTGTGCCTGTTGCCGCTTGTGCTTGAAGAAGACGGGCCGAACGATCTCCACCTGCTAGCGTATCCACCATATGCAGGCTGCTTACACCTTCTTCGCGCTACGATTGGCTCATCCAACGTCGAAGATCTAAGCTTTTTCCCCACGACTCAAGGTCCAGACTAAACGGCATATGAAATTGTGACGCAAGGACGGGGGCTGTGCCAGAGATACATCATGTAAGCCACTAGCATCAACAGCAGGCTCTGATATGGCAGGCTGACTAAAATGAGATAGCCTGACTTGGGAGATGGCCTAGCGTCGAACCGTTCGAAAGTGTTACCATCGTTCCATTGCTTGGGCAGCACTCGAGATGAACGTCTAAGTCTCTTTGAGAACGGAATCGCGCCAACCGATGGATGCCTTCTTTGCTCCATGTGACCACAGATGCGGAAAACCCAGGGAGTCATCTGTGTTTGAGCGGCTGTTGGTGTCATTTTTCTGCAAAAAGACAATGCTCCGATTTATGTCTTTTGCTTCTCATTTTCCCAATTCTGTGTGCAAAACGCCCCTTTGAAAACTAGGCTCCAGCTTCGGCATTTCCTTGGGAATGATACGATGGTGATTTCGGACTGTTTGATGCAGGGGCCGTGCACTTCTCGAAATAAAGGAAGGTGTTAATGCTTTTAAAGCCCATGACGAGTCAACTGTGGGCCTCCACCATCCTTGCAATGTCACCACAAACAGAAAGATTGGATGTGACTGCTGTAACAGATTCTGCTGTGGATTGAATACGCTAGAGCAATGAGTGGTAGGGCAGAGCGCTGACCGTGCAACCATCAAGGTCGGTACGTTGATCTCCCTTGCGCCACCCCCATGTGTGCTTTTCTGGCCTCCTGAGCTTGGAGCCAAACCCGGCATAAACTTGCGCAAGAAAAGACCTGGGTACTCGTTGGCCTAGAACTTTCCATGCTGTTATGAAGGCCAGCCCTAACAACCCCAGCACCTGCGCTTGTGTTGCCCTTTTACAACCATTCTCTAGAAGGGATAGGACAAGGCCCTGATCCCGGCTTTGTGCTCAGCGATCGGCCTAATACGAAATGTAACGCGAGGTCACGCATGCGACCCAAGTGTGCCCTAACAGACTGATGGGAGCGGCAAATTAATTGTACACGCAAGCCGTGGAATCAGCCGAGGTTCCATCGCATCTCTCAGCTACCAAATTCGGCTACTCTTGCAAACACACTTGTTATCCCAGCTCTTTAACTCGCGAGACATGCTTGCAAGAGCAGGACTACTGCAACTGGTCTTGCGGTACCTTTGATCTTCTTCATGCTCTCCAACCGTCTCCTACTACAAGAGTACCAGGGGCTAAATTGTCGAGGCCACCCTAGGAGCGGAATGTTCCACTAACCGCTGGTGCAAAGACCGAATTTGCTTGCCATGTGACGCACTAACAAGTAACACGCCAACGAACCCCTGAGCCACCTTTGTAAGATTCTAGGGCGCCGGGTAGCTTGCCCTCAGCAACTTGAGCTAAACCCCGGAAGAGCGCCAAAGGTCAAATCCCCTATAAAATGCCGCTCCAAGTGTTTTCATAGAGGCTTGTTAGCCATGGTTCTTCTTCCAGGAAAAGGAAAAGGTCGTCCGTGAACGGGGGTTCGCCAGTTGGCTCGTACTCCTGTTCTTGGTAGCCAACGCTCTTTGACAGGGGACTTCTGTCTTGCCCCATCTCTGCCATCATCAGAGCCTTGATGGTCTGTAAAAGAAGAGGTGCCTTGAAAAACAGCCCGTGGCGTGTACCCGGCGCATCCTCCATTCCCAAAGCTTCAGGGATGCGGCCGGTTATCTCGCAGTACTCGTCAAGGATTTGAAACACGTCCGCCCTGCGCCTCACATCATCCAAGTCCCAACCCGCTTCAACCAAAGTGCTGAGCTTGAACAAAATGATCAGGCATTGCGTGAATTGATTGAAGGTATCCACGTTAATGCCAATCCAGTCCTCCAGTGTTAGTTCCCTGGAAGTAAGCATCCATTTCTCAGCGCATCTAAGTGTTGATTCTAGATCTTGGATTTTTGTAATTTGATCTTGACGTTCGAGTCGTAAAATTTTGTCCTTGATTTTGAGCTCCGTATTGCAAAGAAACAAGCGCAAAGTCTCTGTGTCGCGTCAACAAAGAATTTCTGTGATTTCAGAACGATTTACATCTTACTGATTGATTGAACCTGTTCCGGTAAGCCTTGCCTCATGTCATCTACCTGCTTCAGTAGAAGAGCGCACAGGGCTCGCGAAGGGCTTGCAGCCGTTCCGGAATCGTCAAAGTCATCAGCTACCGGACAGCTCAATCGATTAGTGATTAGTTGGCATTCAACCTCGCAAGCCAGCACAATATCTAGATGTGTTTCTTGTCCTTTGCGTAAGGTTCTTAGGCATTCTCTTAGGTAAGGTGACCAAGCAAGCGGCGGCGTCTTCTTGTAAGCTTCCCACGTCCTGAGTCCAAAGTGGTCAGGCGCGGGTGTTTTTGATTCGAGGTTATTGACAGAAATGCTTACATTGAACTCAAATGAAACAAAGCTACAAAGGCTCGCTGCTCTTCGAGACTCCGTGGTTTTTGCGCGCTAGCACCCAATGCTTGCTCATGCTTTCGATGGAGATTCGCGCGCAATGGTGCTTTTTGGTGGAGCTCCAGGTCGAATGCCATTGATGAAGCTATTTGCGTGAGCATGACCATGAAGGGCTTGTCCCTTTTAAAGTGGTGAGACCTGGCATTGTACTGTCAGTCTTCAGCTCGCCAGAACTTTGGGTCAGCCAGATTATACCAAGCAGAGAAACACAGTATACCAGTAAGTAAATCGAGATTTTCATGATGCTCTGCAACCACGCGACGGGACACAATCTTCCACATGGTCTTTTCGATTTCGAATTGGTTCGCTATGTTCTTTTCTGTTATTGCCATGATGACGAGCCAAGTGAATGGCTTTTGCTGGCGTAGCTCTGTTGCATGCATATCCAGGGGAACATGAACACAGGGGTAATAAGGAATGAATGATTGACGAAACATGGCCAAGTGTTCTTCTTGCTTCGATTCGGGAAACTCATGGACAGAAATATCAGACTCGAGGGGCGAGGCGTGCTCTGTCATGTTATGACCATGCTGAGGTATGGCGTTGATTGGCCGATCAATGTTGAGATGGTTGGCGGCAGTATTTAAAGCAAATTCAGGCTGATTCGGTGGCGACGAAGGAAGAGAGTCCTCAGGACCACCGATCGTGAGATTTGAAAGAGTGTCTTGATCAGAAGTATGTGGCGTCAAAATCGGGGTAGTTTCATCGTGCCTTGCCATTTCCCGTGAACGCAGAAGTGACACAATATCGTCGAGTTTCTCTTCCAATGCTCGGTGGTCTAGTGGCCTACGTTTCGGAGACGAGAATGTCCGAGTCTTGCGCTTTCGATTCGCAACGGGCGGCTCACAAGTCTTGCCAAGACGCTGGCACCTAATCGGGTGGGCCCGTTAGAACTTCCCAGCAGATCGCACATCTTCTGATTGGAGAGTGAATAAATCCATGAAACTACAGCTCATACCTCTCGCACTGCGGGCTGTGCGTCCAGTAATAGCATTTGCACTTCGCTCGGGAACAGGCAACACAAGCGCCGCCATATGGGGCGGGAACGCACCCCGCGGGTGTATGTAACCCCTCGACGTTATCCGCTACCATGACTCCTGTGTTTCAGCACAACTACGAGTCTCAGAAGACTTCCAGAACGTAAAGCAATGCAAACTCGCCGTCGAGAGCCACCTTGCTGACGCCAAAAGCAGATGACGAAGCGAACCCCGCGGGGTTTGACAAATGCCCCACAACTGCGCTAAGAATGACAGGGGCGGAGCACGGACTAGGTGATTAAACCCGCGGGATTCGTCAACGGGTTTGGGACTGATCTTGAATCCCGCGGGTTTTGATTGACGACAAAGTGTTATAAGGAATGAAGGAGAACGAGAACGTCAAGTGAGGATCTCAACATAATCATCACGCCGTTGTATACCAAAGTTCTTCAAGGGTTATTCTCCTCACTATCGCTTCGCGCCACAAGTCTTTGCAAACAAAACCCAAGCCAACCATCATGTCTTTCAGTTCATTGAAGAACATAATACTCCAAAGTCTCCCGCCGAAGCCCGCCTTCACCGAGCAGAATGTGCCGGACTTGACTGGCAAGGTATGCAGTGCTCGGCTTCCCTCAAGGCCAGGGTGCGTTCAATGTCTAACCAACAAGCAGGTGTGTGTTGTGACTGGGGCCAACACTGGGATTGGCAAGGAAGTCGCTCAGATTTTGTATTCCAAGAATGCCACGGTCTATTTGGCTGCAAGATCCGAAAACAAGACGCGGGATGCAATCCAGAGCATTGAGACCGCAGTCCCCAAGACTGCAGGCCGGCTGACCTTTCTTCCTCTGGACCTGGCCGACCTCCAACAAGTAAAGCAGTCTGCGACACAGTTTCTGAATACAGAGACTGAACTTCATCTCCTCTTCAACAATGCCGGCGTCGGCTACCCTGAACAAGGGTCCAAAACGGCGCAAGACTACGAATTGCAGCTGGGTGTGAATTGCGTGGGGCCTTTTCTCTTCACAAAGCTATTGACGCCTACTTTGGTCAGAACAGCAGAGAAATCGAGTCCTAAGACAGTACGAGTCATCTGGACATCATCTTCCGCGGCTGAAGGTATTAGCGCGAATGGATTCATGGACAATCTTGACTATCGGCAGGACAAGTCATCTTTCCACAAGTACTGCATGAGCAAAATGGGCAACTACTTCCACTCCACGGAGTTTGCGAAGCGTCACAGAGCAGATGGCGTCGTCTCCGTGGCCTTGAATCCGGGTAACCTTGATTCGGACTTTTGGCGCACGCAGGGCACTTTTATGTCCTGGTTGTTGAGGCGGACGGTACTATACCCCACGAAGTTTGGTGCATACACGACTATCTTTGCAGGGTTCTCTCCAAGTGTAAACCTAGAGAACTCCGGAACATTTGGTGAGTTACAATTGTTCAACACAGTTCCCTGCATGCAAACAGCTTACGTATCTGCGCACTCAGTTGCTCCTTGGGGAAGACTCTGGCAGCTGTCACCAGAGAAAACGAACGCAGCCAGGAGAAAAACAGACGGCGGGAAAGGGGTTGCCAAAGAGTTTTGGGAATGGTCAGAGGCCCAGGTCAAGCCATTTGTGTAGTATGTGAGTGCTACCATCGAGTTGGTTCTCATCTTATGACGAAACCCGGCAAACTTCAAGGCTTTGACTCTTTAGATGGAAAAGTCTAGATGGCTCAGTTTCGTGTTGGAATGGCTTCGTTGGTCTCATCAGCCTCAGGTCGTCCCTTTGGCACTTAAGAAACATAATATCTTAGTGAGGACTCCTCTGTAATTTCTTTCTTTAAATTAAGAACTCTTTTGGGCTACAATATTTGTGTTAATCTGGTTTCCTTTCCAGCCAACTCCCCCTCTCCCGCCCACCGGTCCTGTGGAATAGGACGGTCCCTAATACAATACGCTTGCTGATAGGAATATCAATAGACCGGCAAGCATTGGGACTAGTCCGAAGGTGATTTATAGATTCTGGAAACTAGCAAGAACGCGGCTTATTACTAATGCTCATGGCTTTGGCCCATCAACGTGCAACAAGCTTGTTATCAAACGATCGGCACCTAGTATCTTATCTTATTCTCTAGGTCCCATCGGGCCTTTAGTTGCTTCAAATTTCGCAGCATCCAATTCTCCAATCTTTACCTTTGGCGTAGATCCCCGTCTCCGTCTGCGGAATTGATGTAAGCACGTAAGTGCTCCTGGTCGTCGCCCGCCCTGTAGTTGTGGACAGCGCCCATGATGGCCCAAAAGAGGCCTGGGTTCGAGTCTTTCGACACAGTCATGACATCGCCGCTCGGGCTCATCAGCCTCGCTGGGATGATTTGATCGGCGGCGAGGCCGCATTGATCTTACAGCTACCCATGACCGCCGCCGAGAACGGAAGCGGCAATTCCCACACACACTCACAGATACCAGTCACTGGGAATGGTCAGAGATTGACACCAAGATACAGACGTGCTAGACTGATCGACTTTCCTCTTCGTTTCCCTGCCTCCTCAAACGCGTCGACTACCTGCTTGACGGTTGCACCGCCTTCAATCCTTGCCACATTCAGCCACCTTCAGCCACCTTCACGTAATTCATCTTGGGAATTTAGCGCCAAAGCCGCGGCCTTGATTGTGCCGTGACCACCGGCTCTCCCAAGAAGAAGAGAAAGAAAAAAAAGGCCATGTACTTCTCATTCGCATCGCGACCCTGATAGGGACCGTGTTGGTTAGCAGTCGGGATCGGCAACGACATTTAGTTCACTCACAGAGTGCCGAATGTCCCTCTTGGTCACGACTTGTCCCACAACGGCAACAGTGGGGGTCAAGGGTGGAGGTGGTACTCTCTCGGCCGGCTGACGAAACCAGGGGAATCCCTTGTCGCATGGATCAAAGACATCGGCGCTGGGGGGGAAGGCGCAGCTTGATTTCTGCTGCACTCTTGAGACTCATAGTTTGGCCTTCAAAATCCGATGCTGCCAAGTGTTGGAATGGTGGAAGCTCTTGGCCAGCCGTCTCAGGCGGCAATGACGGCTAAGTAAGGTAAGGTATATGCCTAAAGGTACTTGTAGTCTCCATGCCGGTACCGAAAAAGAAGAAGAAAACCCACTGGGTCTACGAGTCACTCTCCCAACTTAAAGGTAACCAATCGAAAAGGCTCTGGAGGTAAGGTACTGGTGGCCATTTGCGCCCGTAGATAATATGAGATCCAAGAAAAGAGGGACTAAATTGCAGGAATACACAACCAAGTACCACAGCCTCTCAAATCAGAACCTTTCAATCATGTTGCTCTGTGCCAGACGCAGAAGACTGGGGATTTCTGTACAAATCCAGTACAGCATCGTAAGGGCCGTAGTTGAATGTCAGACGTGTGTCGAAGGCCACGGCCAAGGACCTGGACCGTCTGTCCGCCTGCATCATTGATACCTCATGGTCCAGATTGCGGTCCATTTCCGCCTGGCGAACTTTATGGATCCATCCTTCAACAGCATCGGTCCAATCGGTTCGCTTGCGTGGTCGGATAGGGCGTATAGAGCAGAACTCCATTCCTGAAGGTATCAAATGCATGCAGAATGTGGACACTTCCCATGGAAGCGTCATCGCCTGGCGCCAGTCCAACACTCCAAAGACGTTGCAGTCTGCGTCAACAAGCACGTTATGGTTTAAAAGATCCCCATGATTGAGAGGGAAAGGCCCCTCGCGGAACGGCAATTCGCGTGCGACTTTGACCAGATCAGGAAGGAAGTCTTCGAATACCTTGACGATGAGTTGTGCCTCCTCTATGTCCTCGCCTGGTCTAAAGAGCTGGGCCTTTTCCTGATCCAAGTGCTCTTTCTTGTAGATCTTGTCCAGATCTTCAAAAAATTCAGCGGCCGTATCCCAAGGCCCACCCCAACCCGGGACAGGCCCTATCTCAAACCCGCTCTCCGTGTGCTGGACAATACCGATTTTCGAGAATCGAAGAGATGCGACTTGCACTGCAATGTCAGCTAGTTGCGAGTGCCATTTGGGCCAGTATTCTTTGCTTGGGCTCACGCCCCGATGAACTGGCCGTCCTCCCCATTCGTCATAACATGAGTTGGCGTGAATGAATTCCATCATCATCCAGTCGACGCCAAGATGGTTGTGTGAGTCACCGGCTGCCATGTAGGCATAGACCTCTGGAACGGGAATCTTGGTCCTTTCGCGTACCAGCTTCATGGTGTCAACTTCCCGCAAAAGGTTCCCGCGCTCACCGGCTGCTCGGAATCGAAATATCCAGCTGCGGCCATCACTAAAGTCTAGCCTCCTCACGATCCAAAAGCCTCCGCTGTTCCACTCGGCCGAGGCAGTGCAGTTGAGTCCATGCTTATCATCGAGAGCAGTTCTGAGTAAAATGGCGGTTTGTTTGACTTTTGTCCAGTCTAGCTGCTGGGGCTAGTACCGAAAGAGTTCAATATCCGAGGTGAACCAATTAAGTGCTGGAGGCATCGTGGAAGCTTTGGACCAATATTCTGTATGTAGATATTTCTCTTGCTGCGATTGAGGTCTTGAACGTGGAGTCGGGAATTTGCGAGTTTTGCGAAACAGTAGAGAAAAATCGCTGGGCCCGCTCGTATTTAACTTCGTTGAAACAAAGCTGATTTTAGTTTATTTTTCGTCCAGAGGCGAGGGCCGGTTTGAGACTTCAGTTTATGTGAGCAAAGGTGGATCATAACCGAGAAGAAAGGGTGAATCACAACCGAGAACAAAGGCGATAGGTATGAAACACAAAACACTCCCAAGCAGGTGCCTGCCCCTGCACAGTGCTCCATTCCGGTGTTGTCAGAGATGACGAGTCAAATCAACCATGAGGAGACTACTAACGCCACCACCAGCAAGGGCCAGGATCTTTTCTTTGAGCCATATGTCGCATGGCCAGGCCCGTGCTGAGCATGTGATACTCAGTAGGCTCGGCTGCACGGTCAAAGATTCGTACGAGATCAAAAAGTCTACTGCTAATCAAGGGGGTATAAGGGAATCTTGGTATTCAATGGGGGCGGGGGCATGAGCCCGCGCGTCTTTTCGGGTGTGGCACCTTAGAAGAGCAGTGAAAGCGCTTTGAGATTCGACGTAATTCCGACTCCAGTCTGAGTACCATGGGTCTCTCATCGGATTCTGTATGATTCGAGGCAAGTCGGAATCTAGTCCAGTTGTTGATCGATTTGAAAAGCAGCTAATTTAAGAAACTAGCTCTGACAGGCTTGAAATCATCAGACACATTGTTGTACAGGGTAACTTTGTCGTCGGGTTTCATGATACACGTGACCTTCTCATTTCCCATCTACCCGTATTATTCTTGCTATCAGGGGCTGGTGCCTGGCGTGTGTTGCCATTGAACTAGAACCGTGAATTGGACTGCTAATCTCAACTGCAAAACTTGGGAGCCCTGCTTCACAAGCTTGGCTCAAAGACTGCTCAGATTTCGCTGATATTGCGCTGTTCGCCCGCAATCGGCCCGAGTTATGGCACCTCCAACAGCTCTCTACGTAGTTACATCATGGGTTTTGGACGATGATTACGAGAGGGAAGGCCTTGGTGAACCCGAAGTTTACACGGACAAGATGGCCGCCAATCTAGCAGCTCGAGATCTTATGTACCGCTACGCAGACCAACTCAATCCCCTGGGGGATCGCAGTGATTATGAGTATCGCCACAACCTCGATGATGAGGGCCTCTACAGGGGTGAGTGCAACTGCAGGCATTGAATCGCGCTGGAATTTTCCTGACTAACTTGAAAGGCACAATGGAGGGCGGACCGCACGGACATGTGGCCGTAGAGATGTGTGTATACAAGGTTCATTTGAATCAGCCGGGCAAGCGGAAGACGGCCAAAAGGCCGATAAACGGTGAGGGCAATTGGCCAGACACCGATTTCCGAGAGAAAGAAGAAGATAGCAGCGACAACAAAGACAGCGACCCAGACGATGATGCCCACGTGGAATTGGCGAAGCCGAAGAAAGCCACTACTGCCAAGCGTGCTGGTCCCGCATCCACCACCAAGCCAGCTGTGAAACCCAAACCCTCGCGGAAGAAGATTCCAGAAGGCATCCCAGACTGTCTTTCGGGTGTAAAGCTCCTGTTCACCGGCACGTTCGACACAATGGACCGCGTGACATCCATCGCGACGGCGAACAAGTACGGCGCCGAGGTCGTGACCAAGCTGGAGGACACGGACTACATCGTCACCGGGCAGAGGATTGGACCGAAGAAGGCCCAGGTCATCAACGAGCTCGAGCTCGAGACGATCGATGAGCAGGAGTTCTTTGACATTCTCGAGAACGGTGTCAGCGACGAGAAAAGACAGAGGATGGCGAACAAGAGGAAGGCAGATGAAGAAGAAGCGCCAGAGGAAAAGAAGAAACCCAAGAGGTCCGCTGCTGCGCCTGCAAAGAAAAGGGCAAAGAAGTAATGCATGAGTATTTCTTTCTCCACATGACAGTTGGGTTTTGTACTTGAAGGTAGATCATCGTGTTGCGCTGAAGTAGCAAGCCACAGCAACTCAACATCTTAAGATTTTCGATTCTTGGCATAACCCATAAGCATCACCTGCAAACACCAGCATGTGGCTTTGGCGGGGAAAACTGTTGAGTAATGGGTGAAACATAACCAGTCTTTCCTCGTCAGTCGCATCCTCGGGAGTCACCAGTCCGATTGTCCCTCCTTCTACCAGTCCAGAGCGAGCAAAGACTAGGCTCATTCGCCCACGTGCCAATTAAACCAGTAGAATGGAAGAGAAAGGAAAGTCATAACAGCGCTGTCTGTATCTCTTCTGTATTCTTTGTGTTTACTCAATCCTCACATACCAGGAGATACATAACACTGATCAACTTTCACAAAACAATTATGGCCAGTTCTCTGATTCTCCCCACGTCCGGGGCGAACAATTTCCACCGAAAGCACCGCACAATCATAAATTTCTAGTGTTAAAGGAATATACCCGTGTGACATAGAACCCTTGCTTTCATGGCCTGCGCTGAACAGGTTTCATGTAGACGTTGAGATCCGGCTTGTCCCACAGCGAGTAGCAGTCTTGCTTCGTCAGCCAGTTTTCGCTGCCTTCCGCTAGGGAAATATCAAAATCGAACAGAATTCGGGCCAGAATCAACCGCATTTCGGCGTAAGCAAGATTCCGCCCGATGCAGTTCCTGGGTCCAACGGAGAAGGGTTGCATGGCGTCGAGCTTGTCGCTCAGGAAGCGCTCGTCCTTACCCATCCACCGTTCGGGAATAAACTCATTGGGTTGAGTCCAGTAATCTGGACGGTGGTTGATCGCCAACTGCCAGACTCCCATCAATGTCTACGCTGAGTTAGCCAGTCTCCAGAGCTAAAACCTATGACAATATTGACGTACTCCTTCAGGTACATGCATTCCAGCAACGGTTGCGCCACCCGGCGCAGCTGCTCGAGGTAGGCCAAAAGCGACGGGAGGATATCTTCTTAGTGTCTCGTTCAAGCACGCCAGCATGTATGGCAGGTTATTGACCGATAACAACGTGATCTCCTCTTTATTCCGGAATGTCGTTCGGACCTCATTTACCAGCTTCTCCAGAATATGCGGGTTTGAGGTCAGCAAAAAGGTCGCTCCACTGAGAAGAGTTGCGGTCGTTTCTGAGCCAGCGACAATGAGCAGGCCGGCATTGGCACTGAGCTTGTCCATCGGTATGTTCTGCGCAGCATCTTAGTCATGTTCAGTGGTCTTTGTCGCAGCAAGGAAACCATTTTCACCTTCTGAATAAGCCCTTCAATGAGATCCGGTCGTTCTCCCTTCTTGCCGACTTCAATTCGCTGCTGTAGCTTTCTCATTGTCAGTTCCCGTTGGTCCTGGACGCTCCTGACGCCAAGGTCCATGATTGCCCCAGCCAGCGGCCCGAACCCGATGTAGCCGAGACTCTGGAACCAAGCCGCGACCCTGATTGATTCCGTAATCATTCGAGTCCAGGGATGGTACGTGCAATGCTTCAAACACTCAAAATCCGAACCAAAACCCAAGTTGCCGATGATGTCAAAGGTTGTCCAGTTGTACCACTCTCGCATATTCAATGGTCCAGTGTGCGCGTTCTCGTGGAGTCTTTGGAGCAAGAGGTCAACGTAGCCGCCGATGATAGGCTCCTGCCCACGCATGCTCCGTTCACTGAAGCCGTGAGACATTTGCCGACGCAGCTCGCCGTGTTCAATTCGATCAGATGAGATGATGGACTGAGGTTGATTCTTCGATATTTGATAGAACTCTATGTTTTTGGGGTTCTCCTCCTCACCGGCGGCTCGGTGACCGTAGATGTCTTTCCAGGCTTCAGCCGATCGGAAGGCAAGCTCGTTGGGGCCGATGCGAATGATGTCGCCATACTTTGCATGGTGTTCCGCGACTTTGAAGACAAGTTGGCCTTTGCAAAGAGCCCAGGAACGAGGTAGCGGTGACATGCGCCATAGCAGCGGCCCTGGGATGGCTCGGAGAGGGTGAATCAAGATGTTGTATAGTGGCTTGAAGACGAGGACATACAAGCCTATTAAAGCGCCAACCGCCGGCAGTAAGATGGCAGTAGACAACATGACGACTCAAGATCAACGCAACTGGGTGTTGCGCTCAAGATATTAGAGATACAATAAGCATTCAGGTCGTCTCTTGGGGCTTGTATGAAATAAATTGCAATGACCACTTGTCCACGGGGAAAGAAGGCCTAGAAATGTGGCGGCGTAGGAGACTTAATAGTCGGCGCAACCCCCAAATTTGGTCTGAGGTACGTGATGGCGACAAGCGGGTTGTCTCTACAGGCTAAGAGCCCGAGACCCCGACAGCCTCATTAGGGCGGGGTTTAGCAGCGCCGGGCTTAGACTTCCTCTACTAATGGTAAATACGCGTGTTGCAACAGCGGATCCTGCCGGCTTCTGCGTCGCCTAAATATCCGGTGCTGTAATTGGAGCCAATGCGGCCAATCTCCTGCACGCCCCGCTCGTCAATGGGATTCTGGAATGGAACATCACCTTGAATGCTACTACACGACGTCTCAAAGAGGAAGGATCTTCTATTCAAAGCAGGGTTCCTCGGGTTCGGATCCAAACAGATATTGATAGCTTCCCCTCACGACTTAGCGCTCTACTGTTAGATATTACGATGAACGGAATAGCTGGAGGAGTTCTGCAGAGCCCAGAGGCTGTCGATGGCGTGTGAAACAACGGTGACTCCATCCCACGGCTGATGCGACAGATCTCCAGGCAAGCTTTCCACCCGCTGTACCTACGTTTGTTAGGCTTGACCTCGATGGCTGACGCCAAAATGTTTCGCGTGTGGGTCAAGCTGTACTAGGGGTGTTTCAATAGGAAAAAGCCCGTAACGACGCTTTGGAGGGGCAGATGACCGAATCTGGGATGAAGCGTTGCTTGGTATGCCGGAGATATGATTGCTTTACAGGCATTAAAATCTGTCCTAGAAGTATGATAGATCACCGATCTTTCTTTTGCACCAACCAGCCAAGGCCGCCACCAATCAGTAAGAGACCGATACAAAATATGCTCAGACGGAATTCGGGGAGGTCGCAAGATCAAGCTGGGCTCGTGTTCTATCCTGTCATTAGTCAATACCGTGACGCGGTAGCGAGTACGGCGGCTCGAACATTGTCAGGTTCCAGTTGACACTACTTTACAACATGAGCTCACACAACCTTTGCGATCTCGAGCATTTCGAGGCCTCGGCCAGCCAGACGAACATTTCAAGAATAATGGCTTAAATCATTGAAAATTCAGGGCATCGACGGGTGGACACTGGTGGGATAGGAAACGCAAAGTGCTTTGGCTTGAAATCACGATGATGTGTCGGTGGAAATAGTTCGCCATTCCTACGATTTCACACGCAAAGTTACCAGTCTGCAACATGGAACTCGATGTTCCGACACCCGTGGAGTAACTATTCACTCCAGGTGCCTCAAGTGAGCCAGCAATCTCAGAAGAACTGATCGTCCATGGTCCACGATTTCGGTAGCTGCGTTCACCCCCACAGGCGCCTGTTATGACCAGCCTCCCAAAGCACTTTCAGTGGATGAAATTTCCTTATTCCACTGGATCGGGCCACGCCACGGCATCCATGTGGCAATCAATATTCCCCAGCCAGCACTTGGAAATCGAATGCATATCAGGCTGAGCGAGTTTGGCGTTATTCCCCTACTTTTGTTAATCTGCTGGCGAGAGCACAGCGACTGTGCCCAGGGGCGAGTTCGGACCAAGGACGGGAATACACCAGAACCCTTGTAACTTGAGTCATTGGATCCGATGTTGCGGGGCGAACTGCTAATCAAGGCGAGATCTCCCCTTATTATGGTTAGCTTACCGGTACTACATCATCAATGCGAACGGGTGGTACAGGACGGTGGGCCTTGCATACGCTAGCTCATGCAACCTGCTGACACCGGGACGCGATGGCGAGCAGACAAGCAATTGTAGTGATAATCCTAGCTATTCGCTCTTTTCTTTTACTGTCCTCCTCTTTTCAATCTTTTTCTTCTCTGTTGAGGACTTCTATTACCAATAGCTTCTTCCGATGTCTTTCGTTATCGGTCAGCTAGTACACTGCACGAGTCACCTGCATTCACTCTCCGGTTCACTCTCCCGTCGGGTTTCTTGACGATTTGCCGCGATTCAGTCCAACCTCTGGTTACTCAAAACAATCTATACCAACCATGAAAATTTAGTCGACAAGCGCCCTTGTATCAAAAATTAGGGAAGGCTCCAAACACGCTGCGATGGAGGGGGACACCGAGAAAGGGGCGCCAGTCTCAGCTCAAGATGATCAGCAAAATGACATGTCAAATCAACGAAATGTGGTTGATTGGGATGGACCCAAAGACCCTGAAATACCTATCAATTGGAGTGGGCGCAAAAAATGGTTGAATGTATTATTGGTGGCGGCCCTCACATTGTTGTCGTAAGTTCCCCCATAATCGCTATCATTTAGACTGTCCGTCAATCACAGATGCTTCGTCTATCGTCAAGAGCAACGCCTCCCGCTACAGAAATTAAGTAACCCAGCCCTAACATGCTCACAGCCCGTTCGCCTCTTCAATGTTCGCTCCGAGCATCGAAGTAGTCCTAGACGAGTTTGGTTCCACAGACACGAACTTGGGCGCCTTCGTGATATCCATCTATCTCCTAGGCTACGCGTTTGGACCTCTTGTTATCGCTCCGCTTAGCGAAATCTACGGAAGACTGCCGCTTTTCCACACCTGCTCGGCGCTCTTCATTCTCTGCAATCTTGGCTGTGCAAAAGCCAATGGTCTCGGCATGCTCATTGTATTCCGCTTTCTGACTGGCCTTTGCGGCGCATGCCCATTGACTTTAGGCCCGGCGACCATCTCAGATTGCTTTAGGCAGGAAGAAAGGGGAAAGGTGACGGGCTTGTGGACGCTTCCAGTACTGCTTGGCCCATCGGTCGGCCCTGTGGCAGGTGGATACCTTACCACTGCTCTGGGCTGGCGGTGGAACTTTTGGTTTCTCATGATTGCTGTAAGTTACAAGTGGACATGTTTCGACAGTTCATTGGCCATTGGTACTGACTTGGCTTTGATAAGGGAGCTGTAGTATACATATGTTGCCTTTGTTTACAGCATGAGACGTACACGCCTGTCCTCCTCCAACGCAAGGTGTGCAGGCTACGGAAGGAGACCGGCAATCCATCATTATACGCCGCAACACAGTCGAACCTCGACCCGATGAGGTTGCTGCTCGTCTCAATTATTCGGCCTCTCAAGCTTCTCTTTCTATCGCCTATTGTCCTGGGGCTGTCACTGCTTGTGGCTGTGGTGTACGGCACTTTGTACTTGCTTTTCACAACAATCAGCCCGGTGTTCGAAGGTCGCTACAATTTCGGGCGAAATGTCGGTTTATCTTATCTGGGCTTCGGATTAGGCCAATTCATCGGCATCTTGATATTCAGCGGGCTCTCCGATGCGCTCATGAAACGCTTGGCCAAGGGGAAGGAAATTGCGCCCGAATATAGGCTTCCTTTGCTTCTACCGGGTATCTTGGCTATACCGATTGGATTGCTCATTTACGGATGGACTGCCGAGTATACCATCCACTGGGCTGTACCACTACTGGGCACCGTCGTGATTGGCTATGGGGTCATCACAGTTTTCATGCCTGTTACGACGTATCTCATCGACGCATACACACAGTACGCAGCAAGCGCCACTGCAGCGAACACGGTGTTACGGAGTCTGGGTGGTGCTTTTCTACCGTTATGCGGACCAAAAATGAATGAGGCACTTGGTGTTGGAAAGGCCAATACGGTGCTGGCAGGCATAACTGTCGCGATGGTTCCCATGGTATGGGTTTTCATGGTATATGGTCAGACGCTGCGGACCCATCCTCGGTTCAAGGTGGATCTATAGATTGGATGGAATGTTCATTTTTCAATGTTCCACATTGACTCTATCAGACTGGGAAGATAGATCTCTTGCTACGGATAGAACATGTTTAAGAACTGAAGAAGCTGTCCAATCCGCTGAACCAAATGCACTGAGCCCTCACAGGGAAGGGGGAAAAGAGAAAGAAATCATTTCTGGGTCCTTTAAGGTTCTCATCTTGGCGGTTGTACATCAACGTGTTGAACAGAATTTTGTTTGCACAATCGTCGAATTAACCTAACGTCCTACATGGCAGAGCACAAGTATATGATGGCCTTGTCAGGCATTCTTCTTGCGGTTTGTCACAGCATCCCGCAGTGTCTTGAATGACCACATCTTGAGCATGACAAACCTCGCCCATCCGTCCCCGAGGAACTCCAGGATCCACAGCAGCGTGCTCATACTACCTAGCCTCATGGACTCTCCTGTGCCAAAGAATCTCCAGCCCAAAAGATCCCATCCCTTGCCACGCAATGCCTCCGTCACGACCTGCTCGGCGTACTCCTCGGCCGACATGCGCGCTCCACTGCCGGCTCTCTGCCCGACGCCGCGCATACTGTCGAAGAGACTGTCAGCGGGCCACGGCTCCGTGACACCGCTCTGGCCTTTGCTGGTGACGAAGGACGTCACGACGTTGAGCACGCGGACGTTGTAGTGCGCTAACTCGACCGAGAGAGTCCGTGAGTAGGACGTGAGGGCGGCCTTTGTCATGGCATAGATTCCCTTGAAAGGGTATGGTGTACGATCAGAGGCCGACGAGATGTTAACGATCAGGCCTTCGGACGCGATAAGCAGGGGCATCATGACGTTGGTAAGGCCAATGACGGAGACGACGTTGGTCTCGAATACGGAGCGCACGCGGTCGAGCGATGCATCAGTCAGAGGCATCACGTACCTGGCACCACTGCACTGTGTTAGCGGCCTTCCAAGGGTTCGCAGGTTTGAATAGACCTTACGCGTTGTTGACAAGGATATCGAGTTTGCCTCCAGTTATCTCATCAACTCGTTGCTTGGCCGCCGAAACGCTCTTGGGATCGTCCACGTCCAGCTGAACCGTGGTCAAGCCCATTGCTTGCAACTCGAGAAGCGGCTCGGCTCTGCGGGCTGTAGCAATGACATTGCAGTCTACAATCGCAGTGTCAGCTAGCAAGACCCTGGCGTTTCCGAAGCGGACTTACTTCGTGCTTTGAAGGCGAGCGCAAGGGCGCAGCCAATGCCGCCGGGCGAGCATCTACCGCATCACATCTTAATACAGGGGCTCAATGATACAGTTATATGTTGTGTCTCACCCGGTGATGAGCACCGACTTCTTTGGGGCGGATGTGCTCATTTCGGGTCGTGGGCAATGCTTGCATGTGAAGGCTGAAATTGCAAGGTTTACGGTGGAGACGTGGCCAGAGAAGAAAAGCGAATTCCGGTGCCGAGGCTCCGATCCTGGCTACCCTACACTTTGGCAATCATCGAGAACTCTTCAGTCACAGTTTTCGGACGCGGGCAAAAATACAACAATTATTCGAATCACCGCATAAAAAACTCTGAGATCACTGTAGTTATTTTTTGCACCTGGCTAAATAAAAATGGCAAACGAAAGCAGGAAGGGAACCACAAGCAGCCGGGGTCTGAATCTTCTGAGCCGGAAGAAAAAGGAAACCATTAGACAAACAGCTTGAATAATTTGGCCAAACTGCTCTGTAATCAACTGGCTTCTTTTTTATTCCAATTCGTTACCCCAACCTTTTTCGACAATAGGGAATCTGGGCCTTTCTTTGGGCTTACTGGTGCGAAACTGTATAAGTCGTGTGGTGCGTTTGACGATATCCTTCCTGCTCTGTCACTCATTATTCACTATATTCCCTTTCTACGGATATATCCTAGGGTCCCCAATCGATTGAAAAGAGAACTTCAAAACTTTCCTGTCTAGGTCAACTCATTTTGTGGTTCCGCCTCAGTAACAAAAAGGTTGCTAACTCTTGAACATGATGGCCGTGAAACCCATCACCAGCCCACCGATAAGTAAGAATCTCACACTTACAAATGACCAAATAGAAGCCTGCAATGACGAATGACCTATAGATACAAACACGTGCTGGAAGTATTATCCAGCTTGAACATGATAAGGATACCGCTTTTGAGGGGGGAGTTGGTGACCAATCACTCTTGAATGTTCGCAAAACCCCTTGCTGTTCAGGCGGTGGAGTGCGCATGAGGCCGATGAGGTGCATACCAAGCTTACTCTCCGTGTTCCGTTGACGTGGCGAAGTGGGGCCGATAACAAATGTTCATTCACCTGCATAGTATTATTTGTTCTATGCTAGAGCATAAGTGAAGCTTGATCACTAAACACATTATTGATGAAACTATTTAATCATTGGCGTGATAACTTCATTTTCTCTTTCTCTTGAACAAGCAAGATAACCTAACCTAACATGTCGATTCCTGCAACCTACACGTCTTTCAGGCGAACCACGGGCGCACTGCCCAGGACTATCCAGCAATCGACGGAGACACTACAAGCAGAACTCAACCCTCATGATGTGCTCATCAAAGTTCGAGCTGTCTCCCTGAATTTCCGGGATGTTGCCATGCTTAACGGCAAATACCCTGTGGAGGTCGAGGAGAAGGGCATCCCGTGCTCGGACTGTGCTGCTGAGGTGGTCAAGATAGGAGCAGAAGTCACTGACTTGTCCGTAGGGGACCATGTTTCCCCAATCTTCGACCTCGGAAATGTTGTGCGGAACGACGATTCACCGTTGCAGGCTCTAGGTGGAGATGCGGCGGGTGTACTTCGTGAATACGCCGTTTTCGATGAGAGGCACTTGGTGAAGATTCCCCAGTACCTATCATGGGAAGAGGTAAATGAGCCTTCTATCTTGGGTCTCGACTTTGCTCACGCGTTAGCAAATTTAGGGCTCTACCTTAGCATGTGCCGGGGTCACCGCTTGGACTTCTCTTGACTCACTATCAGCAGTTTCCAAGGATGGCAGCGTTCTCTTACAAGGTGACGGCCCTTGTCCGGCATAGACGAATATACACTGATCATTCTAGGCACTGGTGGGGTCAGCACGTTTGCGTTGTTGCTCAGCAGCGCGGCAGGTCTTCAGGTGATAGTCACATCCTCGTCCGATGAGAAAATCGAAAACATCAAGAAGCTGGGCCCCCGAATCGAAGGTATCAATTACAAGAAGACGACCGACCAATTCGCGGAGATTCAGCGTCTCACGAACGGCCGCGGAGTTGACTTTGTTGTGAACAACACGGGACCAGGATCAATCCCGGACGACATCAAAGCCTTGCGCGCTCGAGGCGGCACCGTCTCACTTGTCGGCTTCTTGGCTGGAATGGACGCTGCGTGTCCACCTGCAGCCTTGATGGCACTGATGGGCAAAAGTGCAAAGTTGAAGTGAGTCGATTCCCTACGTTTTCGAGATAATCTCATTGTGCACCCACTAATGTGACAACAAGGGGCATTGCAGTGGGTTCGAAGGAGGACTTCCAAGCCCTTTGCCAGTTTTTGGAGGAAAAGAAGGTGTCGCTAAGTCCTCTCGTTGATCGTGTCTTTTCATTTGCGGAGTCAGAGGAGGCTTTCAACTACCTTTACACGGGAAAGCACGCAGGCAAGGTTGTGATCAAGATTTGAGGCATCTCACATACATTAGCTATCTTATGCGAGATTGACTAGTTGGTGCTACAGTAGCTCCAGTTAAGCCTCTGACGCCATAGGTGGAACAGCCCCATATTCGCGCATCAATGCACGAGCCGAGAAGTAACGTAGACTATAGGCCTAGTCGTCCCGGTCGGACGGCAATGGCCCGAGGCTGAGCAATCTCCCACCCACAACCCCATGGTTGAATGTGCTAGATCCTGAGACACTGCGGCAATAATCGGAACAGTATCGGTGCGCACTGCAAAAAGCCAAACCTACACTCAAGATGCAGATTCAATCGTTTATCCTTTCGCCGCCCAGTCTCGACGAGCTGGCTGAGACCCTCAGGGCGCCTCTCGCCGCAAACTACGAAGAGTCGTCAGTTTCCGTCGTCACATGCCCCGACTTACGCAATGCGCCTTTCGGCCTCTCAATGGAAGGGCTCTCAGGCGATGAGAAGATCGCGGACGTTGGGGGACAGCCGAACCTTTTCCCCCGCCCTCGGCTGGATAGTAAATGGTCGTTGACTGAAATCGCCAAACAACTGGGCATGAGTTCTGGGAAAGGGTCGTTGGTTGGAGCCGGAGCCGGCCCCTTCCATATTGTGGGACAAAATAGCGAAATGTGCGCAGACCTTAGCTGGCAGGGTGAGGCATTTGGAGGCCTGCTGGACCAGAGCCGCGTCATCCGCGTTGATCCTGAAGAAGGGGCTGTGGTAGTCGACCTGTGTTTTTCGAATGAATGTGGCCTAATGATAAACCTCTTCGGTTCAAAAGGCGAAGCCGGACCGGTCCTCAAGATAACCGCAAAAGGCCGCCGAGGGTCCGAGAAAAGCTTTACAGAGTGCATCCAAAAGGCCTTGGCAGCGGCGTACGGCGGTGTCAACGCCGTTAGTCTTGGTGGCGTGGTTCTGCACAAGTCTGGAAAGGTTCTGTATCACGTCATGCCGGATTTTCCCGTGGAGGCTCAGCTTCCGTTTCGCGATCGCGAGCAAGTCGACAGATGGCTGACATACCACAACTACAACGGCCCTATTGTGTGCATGTCGGTTCTGCACTCCGCAGATCCACACAACCTGGGATTACGCATGGAACATACTCACGGGTTCTCAACAGAGGCTGTAGAAGAGGGTGGCCACTACCATTACGATCTGGATGATCAGGCTGAGACAGTCGAATATGAGGCGTACTTCAATACTGCCAAGACCTTGTATAGAGTCGATAAGCCAGAAGCTAGTAGCTAAGTTGGATTTCCCATGCCGCGATGGTTTTTCAATACGATCTCGACTTAGATAGCAAATTTGTGTTTCTTATGGTTAAGGCAATGAATAAGTACATTAGTAGGACTGAGATATCCTGGCCAAAATGGCTGCACGTACGGAAATCGGCCTTGGCTCAGATCAAACACCTGGGTCTTATTTAATCTGCAAATGATTTCTGGGATGACTGCACGACAAGCTTGGCTAGCAGACGAGAACATTGCCGCGAAGGTTGTCATGAAAGGTACATCGCACATCGAACTCATTACGATTGTTTAGGTTGCTTGAAGGGACAAGTTCTATCATATCGTATTCTCGGTGCATGTGAACTGTATGCTAGACTACAGTCCGTTGAAGAAAACGTTACTTTGTGAATCGCTTACGAATATGATCTTCTGATGTTTGAATACCTAAATACCGAAACTCAATCTACTCCGGTACCGGGCAAAGGTCATAAGTTCCATCAACATTGTTTCCCCACCATGATGGGAAAGGATGCGATGGACCACCAGCTCCAAACACAGCAAACGAGAGAATAAAGAGAACAGTGAGACTGGCACCATCGAAAGCGCCAGTAACCAGATATGAGTAGTCCTTGAAGATGCGGGGACGGTAGTTGCGGAGGTAGAACTGAACGAAGAAGCCGGCAAGAATCTGGCTGAAGATGACGCATGTCTGGCTCTGGTTGTAGGGGATGAAACCGGCATATTGGATGAACTGTGGCAGGTTGATATCGGAGATATCAAACCCTCGAATCGTCGGTTTGAACTATTTCAATCAAAGCGGTTAGTGCTTTGTCACAGTGTCACAAGGAAAACACGTACGTAATAGAAGATGCGGTGAACCACAACCAGCCCTGCGCCTACGGCCAGGCCAATAGGCACAAGCTCGTACTGGCCACCCAGCTTGTAAAGGTAAGTCGCCAGCGCCCAAGATGTTGCGTTGGTGTTGTAGGATTGTATCGTCGCACCACTCCATGAAGCATTGCCGTCACCATCCACAAGGAGTTCGCGGTTGCCTGTAACGATGGAAATCATGACTGCGTAGCTGACGAAACCGCCAAGAACAGTGCCCCAGATCTGAGTCAAGAACATGACTCGTGGTGGAATTTTGACTGCCACATGCTTTAGTGTCTGTCGGAGAATGAAGAGGGTTGAGGCTCGACTTACGATATTCACCCATCTTCAGGTCTGTAGATAGGTTGACAGCGTTGGAGATGACATTGTGCGACCAAGCAGCAAAGTACATGTTGCCGACGGGGCGTCCTGGAAGGGCGAGACCTGCCAGCATTTTGGAGAGGTTGTTGGTGGCGATACCGTTGCCGAAACGTGAGTAGAGAATGGTACTCTGCGCGAAGGAGTCAGTGCTGATGCATCAGGTAGACAAAGCCGGAAATAATCTCACCAGTGGGGCGATGAAAGAACCTAGCACAAGTGACACAATGTACGCCCAGGCCGGCAGTGTAACATTCTGAGTTGTCACGACGATGAGACCTAGGACAAAGCTACCGACGAGAACAGTGATGTACCACCACCACGGCGCCTCCTTGTAGTGGTTCGCCATGTGTTCATGGTGACGATCGTTGTACTTGCCCTGCCTAGCGCTCTTGTAAGTTCTGATGATGTCGCCGCCCCAGAAGAGGAAGACATGGAGAACCAAAGCACCAATCTGAGACAGGTCAGCAAAGTCTCAGTCATATGATTCGAGATACTCACGGCAGCATTGGCCATAAACATGGCAAAGGCAAAGGTACCAGTCAGCTTAGGCAGCCCGATCTCGTGTAGGGCGGTTTCGTTCAGAACACCTCCAGTGAATACTTGAGCCGTAGGATACCTGGTTCCATTCTCAGAGAGTAGTCTGGTTGACATGAATGGAAGAGCGCTGGCACCCCAGCCGTTGCCGTAGTATATGGCAAGCATGCAGATGAAGCACACAAAGTAGCCTACTGCAGCGTGGGCTTGCAGGGTGAGGGGGAGGGACGTTTGGAATGAGGTGATCTATCTCGGTTAGACCGCTTGATTCATGGGCAGAGGAGACACACATACGTATTGCCAGTCCAAAGAGATGGTGAAAAGACCAAGGCCTTCGTTGTTGGTTGCGCCGCCGAAAAGATTCTTAAGAACGGCGGCTTTCTTCCCAGTCGCCTTCATTGCGGCAAGGCACTATAGCCTGGCGTCAGTAACGCGTAACAAGGGGAAGTGTAGACGACTTACCGGAATGGAGACTGAGTTGAGCCACGGCCAGATGTAGGCGGGAAAGAATTCATAGATGGACATTCCTGTGAAACTGTACCAAAAGTACCTGAGCGGCTTGGAGTCCTTGACTTCCTGCCAGTGAAGACCCTGCAGAGTCTTGACCGTCGGAAGACTGCTCCAGTAGACGGCCTCGACGTGCCAGACAGTGATTGGCCGCATGATGCCGCAGATACCGTATCCGAACAACCCGATGGAGATTATTGTCAGGATGACCGTGGCAGGGCTCAGCGGCAGATCGTAGAAGAGATCTTGAGCGGCAAACACCTGGATGCTAGCGGCGGCATTGGAGGCGGACGTAGCGGTGATGGAGCAAATCGCATGTTCCTTCAAGCCCCATCGGCCGGGGTTGAGGAACTTGATTGCAGTGATGTAGAAGGGCAGCTTGCCCTGGCCGCCGCCGTTCCTCCATCGCTCTTCGAATTTGTCACCACGGGGGAGGGCGGCTGTCCAGGCAAGACCGACGAAGTAGGAGATGAGTACGATGAAGGTTCCTTGAATCGTAATCATGGTCGGTTTATACTGTTGATCAACATGTTAGCGCAAGCCACGATGAGCAAAAACCCCCGGGGCAGGCGAGTCGGCTTACCGTGTAGATCTGGTACATGACACACTGGAAGCATGAGAGCACCGAGGCCAGGAACAAGCTGCGGAAGGTCAGGGCGTCGTCACCGTCGTCACGCAGCGGCAGCAGGTGGGCGGCAGCATCTTTGCCGGTGACGATGATGACCTCCTTGCTCTCACGATCGCTATCATCTGCGAGGCCATCGCCAACAGCGGCTTTGTCTGTGATTTCGGTAGCGCCGCCCTTCTCGTGGATGACCTCGTCCGTGCTCGGGGCCGAGTGGCTACTCTGCTCCACGAGCTCCGGGCCGTCCGGGGCCGGCGAATCGGGGGAAACAGCCATGGCTTCGGGCTTGGCAGTGGCTTGCTTAGAACGATATGTTTTCGGAAGGGTCTTGCTGCCAAGGTTGCCAAGGCCCGGGTACCGTACCCGATAGACGACACACCTTCATCGTTATATATCCATCTGCGTTCTGCAAGAAGTATGCTCGGCTTTCCGTGTCGCCATACTCTCTGCTGTCCCAGGCGGTGGTGCAATCTGGGGCAAAAATTGACCATCAACTGCAACTGTTGGCTCGGAATTCATTCTTCGTGTTCTGGACTGAGCATCGGATGTGTTACGACGAATTAACGCCGGATACTCCACACCACTTGGTTCGCTTTTGCAAAGTTCCTCTTTTCAGGGACGGCCTTTTGTTCGGTTGGCCATATCGATGGCTTGTCGACCTTCCGCACGTGCACTAGCCTGTGCCCAAACAGGGCAGAAAATGGGTCCTGTCTCGAGATAGACGTCTGACAGCGGTTGTGCCGTTATTGCCGAAACCCTTGCAGGGTGGGACTGAGCGCAGAGACACCATGCGCTCATCAGTACAGGCTAGAGATGCCGTAAAGGAGCCATTTGAATGGTTATTTCCTATCTCGGCGACTTCGAGCCCATGAATTTTGAGGTTAATGACCTCTTGTAACACCATTCAAGCTGTGGGCCCGGGCCGTTTCCGATGTCGAGTGTTTAGGCGCGCATTGTGTCATTTGTCGTTGGAATGGACAATGAACGTTTTAAGCTCAAACAGGCCGCCGACTTAATTATCCATGAAGAAGTCTTCAATCATTTAAGTGATTCTTTCTTGTTGCTGGTGGCTGTTTACACAAGTTTCTACTGGTCCGTCTGTCACCGTTACAGTTGCACTGCGCTCACACCCGCCCGTCCATGATACCACTCCCAACTTTAGTCAGGGTGATATGCCTTGTAAACCTGCATGGCACCCTCAATGCTTTGGACTAACCCAAAGAATATTGTGAAGCCAACAGCGACCCATAGCGCGTACCACTGAGTGCCTTCTCTCCGGTCATTCCACCATTGACGTAAGGTCCTGGGCCTGGCTTGGTCGAACAGCTGCTTCAAGCGCACAAGCCGATTGTGCCAGTAATGGTACGAATCGATGTCTGTTAGTGTCAGGGGTCCGCACGTGAGGACGGCAGGATCTGCATCTGATATGGAGAGCTCGAAATTTTTGCGGTACCAGGCCTTTGTCTCCTTGTACCACTTGTTCTGTGGGAAGAGCAGTGCGAGTGTTTGGAGCGTCTCGTAAACAAAGTTGTCAGGAAATACAGGATATTCCTGATTCTTGAGAAATGAGGCATGATGAAATATCATGACTGTGGTCTCGCCCTCGATATCTACCACTTCTAGATGATCGAGTAGGTTGTTGGTCAGCTCGACTTTCAGCCCTCCAATAGCGTCGAGGTTACGAGCATTGAAATTTACGTCCAGTTGAATTCCGTCGTGTCGATCTGTTCGTTGTATAGGAAAGATGCCCCTTGTAAACTCGTGGATGGTCCCCTGCTCCCATAATCTGTAGGCTCGCCCCGTCCAAGACCTGTTCCTTGCATGGTCCCCAACATCTGTCATCAGGAGAAGACGCGCTGCAAGATTGACAACACCATCTATGACGTCTCCTCGGCCATACTGGGTGTTCTGAGGAATGTTGGGAAACAGAGTCTCGACTTTAAGGGCAATCTGCTGCCTTGTCAAGCCCTCCTTTATGGCTTGGGCTACTTGCAAGATACCGTCATGACTGGAGAATGGAAGCCTGGTCGCAAGTGCATAATACGATGTCTTGCATTGTTCTGTGTAGTATTTCGAATATGGTTCAAGCGACACCGGGACATAAGTAGTCGGTGTATCATTTGCCCAGAGAGTATTCGCAATTCTTAGGAGGTCAACTGCAGTGATCGGGGAGCAAATATGGCTCAGCTGCGTCATTGGCACTGTATACCCAGCTGGAGAGGTAGTCATTGTTTCGAGCAACTCCCAGTATCGAACGGTTCAGAGGACTTGACAACGCATTCTCAGCACCAGGTATTTTCTACTCGCACGGTTTTCTTTTTGGAGGCTTGCGATGATGGGTGGTAGCTCCTCAAGCTATGAAAAAGAGACACTGAACGTGCGACGAGGCAGACGAGGCTGGCGAACTGCAGGCTCAGCCACCATCAAATCAGGCTGAGTATTAAAATACAGACGTTACCCCGCCTCCCTTGGAATCAGGCTTCCAATGCCTGACCTTTTAGATTTTCAGATTTTGCATGTCCTCGTTTTGCCCAGCATGTCCTTCATGATTGCAGCATGAATCTCCTTCGAAAAGAGCCCCAATTCGTTACCAATGTGGCACAATATGCTGGCGAATATCGCGGAATTACAGATGGACTGAAGTGCTGGGAGGTGAAAGATCCGGACCAGAGTCCATTCCGCGAAATCCTGGAAGCCACTGTTTTCGGCATTTCACAATGCTCATCCATTCCGCGTTCGGTTCTCATCCTCATTGATATCTTCATTCGTGGAAGGTGCCTCGACACTAGTAACGTGTATGTAATGCTGGCGGGCTCAACGCAGAAAAACAGAAAGATTGCGTTAAAGCACGTCAGGCGACGGTGTCAGCTACAGCAATATCAGGGACTGAAATTCGATCAGTGGGATTGGCCGCCTGATGCACCGAATGTTGCCTTAATGGGTGGAAACCTAAACGGATCAAACAGGGACATGGTCCTTGCGTACAAAGCCACCAGGTTTGAGCTGTGGCAGCATGGGTCACGGAACGTGGTGAGCCCCAGCAATCTCCAAAATCCCCACTTCCTCTCCATTATTGTGAGGAACGAAGGCGAGGAGTTTCCAAGAACTGGGACAGTCGCATGCACTGTCAGAATTGGCGACAAAGAGTTTTTCCTTGCACCGGCTCATATCTTTATGCCCCGTCCACGAGATGAGGCTTGGGAAGATGCAGACATGGAAGAATCGGATTCGGACTGCGGCTCTGAGCTGCTGAGGACGGGAAGCGTCACGCCGCCAGATGAAGTGTCCGACTCACCCAGTCACAGCACTGTCGAGAGTGTCTACGGTGTTATTAATCAGAGCACCTCTCTAAGTAGCCACTTCGAATTCGAAGAAAATGCTCAGCAAGCGCACCGGACGCCCTTCTATCATGAAAACGAGGACTTCCGAGTCTTCTCGATAGAGCACGACTATGTCCTGATTGTACCTCCGGATGACCTAAAACTTGAAGGAAACCTTTGTTCCTTATCACTCAGTGATGTTAGTTCGATAGCCGTTGGCAGGATCTCCGTTTCAGTCGAAACACCATCCAGAGGCTCAATGAATGGCTGGATGGACGGACGGCCGACACTCATGCGACTTCCACATGGCGATACTTTTACTCGTGTCTATCCTATCAGGTTCGCCGATCCTATCAGCGAGGGTGACTGTGGCTCTGTCGTTATTGCCACGCAAACAAAACAAATTTGCGGTTTCATCGTGGCAGCGAGTGTAGAGGCTAGGATGGCATTTATTGTCTCAGCAGATGAAATACTTGGAGACATCATAGCCAAGTCGAAGGAATCAAGCGAGGAATATCATTCACTCCAGAGTTCCCCCTCTGATGGGCGATCATTATCGCTGTCCGATCGTGCAACTGCAATCGATGCGCAATCAATTAATGCTCGAGATGGCAGTCAAATCACGCCATGGAGGCCAGTTTTACGCCACTCGTATGACAACATGATCTCCGATTTGCATTTCGACTTGGATTCTTGGCTCGAATCAACGACGTCGCAGACCCAGACTATCCCTGAGAGCAGCAATACTTGTGAAGGCTTAAGACAGCCTGGGTTGCCCATGTCACGAAGCAACACATGTACTCCAGGAACTTTACATGAGTCCTATCTCATGGGGACCTCGAATGTAAAGATCCGCATGCAAGGTGCTCTTGCACCACAGCACGACAACATTATAGGGTATTCGTCGTCTGATGGCACAGAAACATACAGATCATCAGAGGATATGTCTGAAATAGCATCTACGATCACTGATCTTTCTGGTCATGATATCGCCGATCTTGTGGTCCCAGGGTCTGGACCCTCGTTGGGGAAAGAATTCCTTGTGGAGTCTGGGGACGTCAAAAGAATCGAGATCGAGTACGGTAAACGCCACATTCACCTCTGTGTTAATTTTGAGCTAGGTCATGAAGACGGCCTGATCGATGTTACCTTAGCTCGGGCGCTACATCTGGACTCAATTCCGTTGCCGCAGGAGGGGAGCAGACCAGCACATTTGATGAAAGGAATAACACAACCTACACATTACGTGGAGCTGATGGTGACGGACATGGAACCAATACTCGGGAAGATGACCTTCCTGGCTAGCCAGCTCCGACTTCTGGTGTTCCGGTCTTCTAACCCCTTTGTCAAAGTTATTATTGGACGAAAAGGGGCGCGCGCGCTTGGCCTAGAGGTCAATAGACGTGGAGCAGCCTATGTACAGGATGGCGCTGATTGCGAAATTCATGAAGGGGGTAGTAGTGATCCTTTACGTCGCAGGCACGTCAAAATAACCTTCACTGGTTGATTGTGGTGAGGCATGTCGTATGGAGAAACCAACAAAGGCCATGGTAGCAGGTCTCCGATGCTTTCGGTAAATGGATTTCCAGTTCATTAGGACTATAGTTTTCCTGTGTGGTTGCGAGATTGTGAAGAACCTGAGGATACTACGGTAGTCACAAGTGTGGTGTCTGGACCAACTGCCTGACTTGGTTAGGATATGTGACAGTGAACATGTATGAACTACCTGCCTACCATATCTCCTAAATCTACAAGTGCCCTAATATTATAAGATAATGATTGGCTTATAACCTTGTAAGGAACTTTTTATGAGCCCCTGCATACTCAAGAAGATGCCCGAATTTGCCTCGCCGACCTCACTCTCTGGCACCGTAGGGTACTTATGAGACGCTCTCATTACACTCTGCCCTGTTCTAACCTCAACCCCAGCATCCACAGCAGTATTGCAGAACCTCTGGGTTGACGGCTTAGATAATAGAGATGAACTTGAGAAAATCCACTGTATTGCCATATGGGGTAAGTCTACGCTTTCTCTCAAAGCGGTGTTAGCTGGCTACGCTCTGAGGCGAATTCGTCACGCATCGGGTGTTCATCCTTTACTGATCTGCATTTTCCTTCCGAGTACGCAATTCTTCCCGGCAATATCCCTTTGGATGTGCGAAGGCAGCAGAGATGTAACTTATAAGGTTCAAAGCTAATTAGATCTATCTCTTAAGTTAGTACCTAAACTATATAAAGAAATATACTAAGATATAAGTATCTTATTTCTAAAAGTAACTCCTAAAGAATATCTAAGTAACTTTAAAGAAACCTAGATCTTTTGCACAATAACCACTATTCAATAAATAGCTAGGTTGTACGTGGGGGCTGATTCAGCAGATGTAGGTCTTTTACACCCCTGCTGCCTTCGCACATCCAAGGGGATGTTGTTTATACCACTTTTTACTTCGATAATATAGAAAAATAGGTAGAAGCATGGACACAGCTTATTTTGAAGCGAACAGCAACCCGCCCCCCGGTGATGTGGGACTCCTGCACGTAATCATTTGGGAATGTTATACTCATGGGATAATGGATGGCGAGATTGGCAAGGAGGAACGAGAACTATCTTTCATGGAACTTGAGTAGGCTGGGGGAGCACAAGATAACGCCGAGATCATAAAGGAAGAAGGCCCTAGGATAACCCGTCAGGTTTGCTTGGCTATTGTGGCTTGCGACGGTTGCTGACAATGATGCATCAGCGAGGCCACTATTATCAGCTTGGGGATAAAATGAGCATAGACTTTTGCTCCACCAAAGCTATCTTGGAATTTTTCTCATGATTTCCGCCGCCGCACCCATATCTGATTCGCTGCTTCGTCCTTATCATCGCCCGGACTGCTCTCTTTTGCATCCGATGCTGGACGTAGTTGCACGTCCCATTTCCTTAGTGAATAATTGCCTCTATCTCCTTGGCCCGTAAACAAATCGAAAGACCATCCGTGCTTGGGACAGGTGATGCCGGAACTCAATACGATCCCAAAGTCCTCGATGTCAAAAGGTGAGCCGTTGGAGAGTGGGTAGGAGGAGTGAGGGCACATCTATGGGACGTTGTTAGTTATTCGCCTTCGGTGGTGGTCGATGGAAGCAAGCCATACATGGTCCACGGCATGAAATTTGCCGTTGTACTGAAAAACAAGAACTTGCTTGCTCAAATCAGCAGGACTGATTACATCGTCCAGGTCAGCCTGCCGCGCCGTGGAGTCATCATCAGACGCAACCGTAAAGGCTTTGCATCCTGGCTTCCATGCGCCATCACAGGGATAGGGGTCCCTCAGAGGCCCCGAATTTGCCGAGGTAATGTTCGGAAAGTCGGAGGCTGTGCCGATGTATTGCCACTCGGCATCAGTGGTGCTGACAGCCATGGTTGTGGTCAGTCTTTGCAAAATCTGTTTTCCTTCTCAATTCGGCAATGTGGCCTTAGGGAGCATGCAGCAGCGGCTGGGTGCGAAGGTGCTGATCATGACAGCTTGGCCAGCATGAGGCCAATCAGTCCAGGAGAGTGGATTGTGGATATGGATCCGAGAGAGTTCCCCAGTCGATAGATGCAGGGCGACCTCGTGAAGCACCTTGCATGCAGTGTGGTTGCGCTCCTCAGAGAATGTGCGTGAATTTTTTTGGTGGGGCCGGGTTTGGTGTTTCAAAGTATCGGGGAGTTTTAGTCCATCTGAGTGCCGTACCACAAATAACCGGCTTATCTGATAGCTGATGTATGGAATCTTCGTTATCGAGACCAAACAATTTTTAAATATTAAATATGGACAGGTTATAGTTACAGAGCCATGCCACCAGTCCCAGCCGATTGTTGTTGCCCGTATGGCTTCACACTGTCCTGTCCGACCCTGTCAAGCCATGCCAACCTCCAAGCCAGGCTCCATACCTCCATATCTTGTAGATCCTGGTCGAAGACGTTGAGCGATGCATTCGCTAAATGATCCTTGTCCAGTAGCATAAGATCTTACTATCTGTTCCGCATCATGGTCCTCTGAGGTGCAGAGTATGGTCCAATCTAAAACCCAGTGTAGCTTGTGCGTGGGACTGAATTTGATCGCCACCCATTGAGTATTCCAACTCCCCAACGCTGACTGGCCTGTTCTCAGACAAACGGTCATTCAATTACATAAGGGTTTCCTCACCGCTTCAATCCCTCTGTCCCTCTATATCATGGGACTGCCAAGTTGCGGCTGGAAGAAGCAGATCGAGGCACCTGATCCACAGGCAGCAAAGTCTAGTCGTCATGCTTCGTACGCCTCTACACGTGGAACCTTCCTCGCTGGGCAATATATCTCGAAACAAGGGCTTCTAGTTGTTGACCGGTCTGCTAGATCGATGGGTCGAGAACTTTTTGCGAGCCGTGCTTTGTCATTGCTGCGGAGATGTCCTCCCAGTCCGGAGAGTGAAGTGTCGCTGTCTTCCCTAACTGGACTCATGCTTCTAAACCCTTGTCAAATATGGATGTCATTCTGAAAACAACTTGCCGGATTCCGCAATTTTACTGTTCCAGATGGTGGATGCGGCTACACGCGTAAGCAAACCTAACCCCAGCATGGGCATGATGCCGCATAGTCTGACCACTATTGCCCCTTTCGACTATACATGACGCCGCACGTAGTAGCCTCAGGTATCGATGATTTCACCAGTAATTGGGTAGGAACCATGACACTGAGCCGTCGGCGAGACCATTTCCTTCAACCGCGATGCTATGATCAGACTAATAGTTCGCTCCAATAATGCATTCTTGCGGTGTCGACGCAAAAAAAGCAAGTATAAATATCTAGGCTTGATTCCCTCGGGATAGCTCCCATTCAGTCTCAACGAGCATAGCATCAACAGCAGATCTACCTAAGCCATCTCTCGAAAGATTATCATTTCCAACATAATGCATTCTCTCGCCAACATCTTGGCTGTTGCCACCTTCGCTGCCAGCGGTGTCGTTGCTTTCAATGGCCGCATGACCTGGTACAATCCTGTGAGATTTTCCATCCAGCATGTACGGGAAATATTACTTACTGACATTCTTCATCAGGGCCTTGGAGCTTGCGGATGGACACACAACGATGGCAGCCCCGTCGTGGCTCTCGCCCCTGCTCAATTCGGCAACACGCCCAACCCCAACCAAAACCCCAACTGTGGACGGTGGATCACCATCAAGGCCAATGGCAAGACGACGGCTGCTCAGGTCGTCGATCTTTGCCCGGGATGCCCGAGCGGGGCTATTGATGTTTCGCCCGCCATCTTTGACGATATTGCTCCCCTCTCCCAAGGTGTTGTGCAGGTGAGCTGGGAGTTCCAGTAGATGGAGAGTCTGGTCGACCGTGTGATGGTCAAGACAAAAAGAGTATGCAAAACGCAGAATAAGGATATTCAGTCCAAGAACTAGCAGATGACATTTACATTCACTGGGGATCCTGTTGCAACCTAGCTTAGCTATTATAAGTCAATTGACAGTCACTCGTTTGCTACATCACATCATCCTTGCAGCCATGATTTCAATGCGAGCACCAGCATTCATTGCTGTTTTTATTCTCTCATCACTGGACACTAATGTAAGTGCAACCAAGCGATACAGTTCACGTTTGAAACCGAGCATCGGTTCCTTATTTGTTCGAATTGCAGCGTGAATCTATAGAAGTTAGTGCAATTGGCCAGGAATTGGATTACTTAAATATCCCGCTCTATTGAGAGTTATTATACCCTGCGGTCATCCAATGTGGCGCTTTCCACCCTCGCCGCCGTGGGTCGTATCAAGTATTACTAGCGGCACAATTATATAAGAGCGCTAATCATGATTGGGGTTTCTATGGACAAAGTCACAAGGAGCGTTTTGATTGAGAGTCATTATAAACACAACTAGCTACTAGCCCAGTGTATTGTGTCACAAAAACTATGTTATATGGCATCAAGAATAACTATATACAGCAGCCCAAGGCCAAACTGGCTGGGCTGTAGGAACTCTTCGCAAACACAGGTTAACCTTCAAAGTTACTATTGATCATACAATGTCTTAGTGTCATGATTTCATCAGCATGCGCCGGCTTTCTCGCCGGGGCCATCGTATAGCTGGCAAGGTGTCTTAGCATCAGTGCAGACATTGTTCAGCTCCGCCGTGTCGCCAGTGTGCGAATTGATACCGACAACCTCCCCGCCATCATATGCCGAAACACCCTCAACGTAGACGTCTCTTCGGCATTCTTCGCACTAGACACGTTCTGTTAGACTTTTTCTACCATTTGGGTCATGTCTGTCCACTTACAGTTCCGCAAGCCCGGTAGACCTTGCCGTAGTCTTCGGCGTAGAAATTGTAAATCTATGATGTTAATGCCGCCGTCTTCGTTAGCATGGGTCACAATCACATACCTCGACCTTCCCACAGCCATTGTGCTGAATGACCTTATCGCTGGCATGGAAAGCACCGCCTCCGATAATGCGAGTGACGGCACCAGCAGCATCCTCCTTCTGTACGGTTTCTCCATTAGAAAGTGGGAACTAGTAGCGCTGTTCGTGCTGACTTACGATAGAAATGGCATCTTCGCACACCTCCTCAAACCACACATTCTCAATAGTACATCCACCACCAAGACAGTAGACACCCTCTCCTTGGTTCTTGCCGATAACAACGTTCTTCAAAGTTGCGCCCTCTCGAAGCACAAAGACAGTATCACTTTGGCCTAATTGAAAAGTCAGAAAAGCTCATTTAAAAAGGTAACCGTACTAACCGCCTTCGTTCTGGCCAGAGCAGGTATAGTCTGACCTGTCGTAGCGAGCTCCCTTGCCGTCAAACTCTTCGCCAGCTGCGACCTCAATTGGTTCAGGGTTGCTGATTGTTTCCGAAGGCGAAGGAATTTGACTCTCTGCCACACACGCAAGAGCGATCGGCAAGCCAAAAAGAAGAGCTGCAACTGCTTTGGTGGCCATGGTGATTGTGTGTGGAGATCGCAGGTGTGAAGAAAGTTTGAGAATTGATTGCTTGCGGCCGCACAGTCACAATTCGTAGTCGAGGCTTCAGCAAGATTTATAGTCGGGAGAAACCACTAACAACCCCAGACACTGCCCGGACGGGAACTATGGAAATGTTCGGCCCCTCGGACGGATGTATCGCTGAGATCGACAGCGGAGAAATTGCTGATAGGATGACTCCATCAAAACTATCAGGATTTCCATCACGAGTAATTAGAGTTGACAGTTACAGCATTGGATCAGCAGCCAAGTGTTTGACTATTCGGGCGAAACGCCTGCGAAAGGCACTGATCGCCATAAACGTGTTCATCACCGCCAGGAACAGAACCAGCCAATCAACGGCAAAAGCGGGTCGGGCTGCTTCATGCCGGCTCCAACTGTCCGATCGACGTGCTTGGTTGCATTGCAGCGCCCCCTTGCGCGCACTTGGCAAATCAGCATGATAGGGGCTGCCCCATTCCTGCAGCCGGTCACGTCAACGGCCCTTGGCGCTCCGAGACTTCTTCAGAAGGTGATCGGTTCTACGATTTGGGCTGTCATGACAAATTCTTGATATAAATCGAGCACCCGGAACGTAAAAGCTGGTCCCAAAGCAGTAAAAATCACACTGTATTAAGGAAGGATTCCTGATGGTCGTGTCTGTCGCAATAGAGATAAGGAAAGTAACGCAAACATATAAGTTCCTAGCCCAATCACTCAACAAATGAACAATTTTCCACTCATCTAACCGATTTTCGTGTTCAAACCGTCTCCATACTTGCTTTGCCTCCCTCAGCTGTCCCAGATGGCACCGTATGCCGGCATTCCTCTCGTCTGCAGTCCGTAGACTACCTTCTTGGTGATTTTCTCGTTCGCAATAATGATCACTGCCTCAGCTCCGAAGTTCTTGGCCATGTTATAGGCCATCTTGATCAAATCAGGACGGCCGTGGATCTTGGTGTCATGGATGACAGCGTCCGGAACATGCTTCTTGATAGCGTTGCACAAGTTCGTACCAAAAGTGGCTTCGGGTCTTGGAGTGGACCAGATCAACTGGGTCGGGCAGGATTGGTTCTGGATATGGCCCAACAATGGCCCGATACCGGAGCCAGTGCCTACAAGCACGACGCGGTTGAACAGGGTGGCAATGCGCATGACACCACAGGTGGGCACGTCGCGGACCCAGAGGTGGGTTGGGGGCTCCTGGATGGTCTTCTTGGTCCAGTCACCCGCGTTCGAGACAACCAGAGAGTAACCCGCATCCCGACCGTTTTCAGCCCGAGGAGCCGGCACAGTTGCAAAGGAATGCCACTCAATGAGGGGCTTGTATGAGATACGAGTGAAGGAGCCGTTGACGGGGACGGTGTAGTTGAAGTGCAGGCGAACGGCATGGTTGGAGAGAACCTCGGCGTCAACAGGGACTTTGCGCAGCCAGAACCAAGACGAAGCAATGCTCAGCGTCGCAACAACCAAAAGCCAGAAAGGGGGTGTCCGGACACATGCCAGGCCCAGAGGAACGTCACCTCTAATATCGTTGGTCGTGAGAACAACCTGAGCCCAGAAGACAGCAAGCATGGACCAGCCGACAAATCGGTGAGTGCGTTCGAAAAAGTCGTGATGATTCTTCCTGATGGTAGGATAGGCCATGACGAGCATAGCAACGAAACCAGCAGTCAGGATCCAGGAAACAATCTTTGAGGCCAGCGAGAGCCGACCCCAGTTGCCCGAGCAGTTATCAGAGACCATACAGACTGCGTCGCCAATGTTGTTAGCCAACAGCCACAGAGCAGCGCTGACGCCCACCGCTGAGTGAATACCACCGAAATGGAAGATGTTGGCGCATCGAACCCTGATCCAGAGCGGCCAGGACTTGGGAACGTTGCAGATGACGGTGTAGAGAGCATTGATGACGAACGCCTGGCGCATCAGGACGGCAAGAGTGAGGTTCATGGCGGTGGCGATGCCGAGCCACTCGCGAGGGAAGCCGGTCAGGATGATGGCGATGGCACCAGCAATGTTGATGAGGCCAACGAAAGTAAAGAGGCGGCGGTAGACAATAAGGACGCGGTGACGAACGCCACGCTGGCGCTTGCCCTGGAGCTTGTCCGGCACGGCAGCCTCCAGATCGACCTTGAGCTCGTCGGATCCAGCCAAACTCGAGGACGAAGGCGAGACGGGAACAGTGTCGAGCACCTTCTCTGTGAGTACGACGGCACCAGGCTTGATGACGCTGTCCGCGGTGGTCTCGCTGGCGGTGCGAGAATCCTCGGAGGTGCGCTGGAGGGACGTCTTGAGCGTCTTCTTGTCAATCTTGCCGTTGAGGGTAAGGGGGAGCGCCTCCAGGGTGTGGAATTTGGTGGGCACCGCGTAGTACGGCTGGCAGCGCTCCATGTGCTTCTTGGCGGCGGCGATGTCGCAGTCAATGGGGGTGATGAAAGCCTGGAGCTCTCCCTCAGCCAGAAGGACGACGGCCCTGTCGACAGCGGGGCAAGCATTGAGAGATGCAGTGACGCCATCGAGTTCAATACGGAATCCCTAGGGCAAACAGGTCAGTTGCCGTTCAAAGTTTTGTCACCAGATGAATTATGCTCACCTTAAGCTTGATCTGATCATCGCAACGGCCAAGAATTTCAATAGAGCCATCGGAGATCCATCGACCAAGATCGCCAGTGTTGTACATGGCAGAGCTGAGAAACTGTCAGTTGATTCCCAAATATTCAAACAACGGGTGTCTTACGTAGAGCCGGCAAACTCATCGAGCTTGTACTTCTCAGCCGTCTTCTCCGGAAGCTTGACGTAGCCGTTTGAAACTCCCAGGCCACCAGCCCACATCACACCAGCTTCGCCTTCGGGAAGGACCTCTCCATCCTCGTTGAGAATGTAGACGTTGTTGTTTGGCGTGGGCTTGCCAATGGTGAGCGGGCCGCCGGAAACGTGGCGATGCATAGTGTTGACGATGGTCGTCTCAGTTGGGCCGCAGCAGTTGTAGTATGTCTTAGATAGAGCCCATGCATCAGCAAGCCTATTCCATCAATATTAGTACATTTCTTGCATTTGCGTTTATAAGAAACCTCACCTCTGTGAACTTGGCTCTCCGGCAGTTGCAACAGTCTTGATCTTGGGGTAGTCCAGAGGGTCGTATTTAGCAAGAATGCTGGGGGTGCAAATCAGAACCTCGATCTAGCAAATTGTTAGTGTTCTGTGCTTGCGACTGTTTTGATTTTTCATACCTCTGCAATAGCCGCCTTCCAGTCTGAACCGCGCAGAACGAGCGTGCCACCGTTGCAAAGACAACCGAGAACCTCCCAGGCGGCTGAAAGGAATTATCAATTAGTTTGTTGACATTCCATTATCAATTTTAGTGGCAACTCACCCATGTCGAAACTGATGTTGAGCGTCTGGCCCACCTTCATTCCCGTGGTAATACCCAAATCGCCAGGCGACTGGCAAATGAGGTTTGTTACATTGTTGTGGGTCACATCAACACCCTTGGGTGTTCCAGTGGTGCCTGATTTCAAAACGGTCAGTTTTCGCATTACAGAAATTTCAAACTTTTGTAACTCACCAGAGGTGTAGATGATGTAGCATCCGTTGCCCGGCTTTGCCAGGTTGAGATAAACACCGTTTGGTTCCACAGCAGTGCCGTCCAGGGTCTCGGGATCGTCGACAACAACGACCTTTACGCCGCTGTGCTCGCTGAGACGATGCTTGGTCGAGTTGAGCGCCAAAACGACGCCACTCTGACCCCCGGTTTGCTCAATCACAAATCGGAGCGTCGTGTCGGGAACGACTCCACCGTCCAGGGGCACATACTGGGCGCCGCACGAGAGAACAGCAAGGATGCTGACTAACATGTTGATGCCGCGCTTGACAACCAGGGGCACACGATCGCCTGGAGACACGCCGAGCTGGCGGAGCTTGGAGGCGAGGCGGGAGCTTCTGACGGCCAAGTCCCGGTAGGTGATCTGGACGGGGCCTTTGGTGGAAGCGAGGTCCAGCGCGGCGAGCGTCTCCGGGTTGGCGACGGCATGGTGATAGAAGGCCTCGGTAACAGTGAGGAACCGGGGGGTACCCCTCCGCCCAAACGAGTGCACGGGGAGTCTGGCGTCCGCCGTTGAGAGGCTGCGCCGCGAGATGTCTGTGACTGCCATTGTGTCTGGACTTGTACAAAAGTGAGGCAGGTGCTAGAGACCGCAACGATGAGGATATTCAAGGTAACAATGGAGGATATTGTCCAAGCTAGCTTATGTATAGTCGTTGTCGTTCCGGACGACGATGAAAGCTTGCAGCTAAAGGACTTGAGAGAGACCTGGCCGGAGAGTAGCCTACAGATCGCAAGACGACCACAACCAACAAGGCGCCCGGGAGATGAAGCTCTTTATACTCATCATCCTCCGCCTCCCGCTCCTCCTCTACCATAGCATCTTGGAGGGACGGCACTCCCATCTACTGCGCAAGAGGGAGGGGCGTGCAGTGCAGTCTGACTGTTTGGCTCTTGCTCGAGCATCATGCCCACTTGGGAAAGCGATACACCCCAGGTTTGCATCCTCAGAGCTGGCGGAAAGATTGGGGTCGCGCGGAAGCTCTCTCACCGTTGGTCGACCTTGGCAAGGGGTTGCAAGGCTACGGCCGGGCTACGGTTGCAGACGCTCGTTCTCGACCCACAATATTGCGCCAGGGCTGGCAGAGATGTTGTAGAAGCTATTGCGACCTTGCCAGAACGAGGATTTGTGTTTCGTGCAGCAGCCGGATCTGCGAGGCGCGGGCTTCACTGCCGAGTCCGGGATTGATCGTATCGCGACCCCTGGTCCGTTCGCTGGCAGGGTAGCCGTGGGGTACGATGTGTCAAGCCGGGGGGCGTGGGCATCGTTGCCGGGCCCTGGTCGGTCGCCGGATCCGCAGGACGAAGGTGGTACTCATCCCATCCTCGGAACTCTTACATGGCCGTTCTCTTGCCTTTCTTTCCCATCTTTGCTAAGCCGGGCTCCGCGCACAGGGAGCCAGGGGCTTACCCTTGGAATAGTAATTCTTCACGACGAGTAAGGATGTGTAATCTCACGGACCCCAAAACTAAAAGGTGCGGAATGAAGGGCATGGCTGGGCTGGGCTAGGCTGGGCTGTACAAGGCTTCGGTCGAAGGTTCTACGTGCCAATCCTTGCGGATTCGAGCCCGTCCGGGCACGACCAATCATCAAACACGGTGTCGTTTCCTGACCACTGAATGAAGGCAAAGTAATTAACCCGGCCTTGGCCTAGACAATCACCCCATGTCCTCATGTACACCAGGGCTTCCGCCAGCATCTTCACGGCCTCGACCTGACAGCAAAAACACCTGCCGAATGATCATAGCCCACAAGGGCAGGTGGTGCTTGTGATCTGGCCTCTGGGCTTCTTAGTTTGTCCTCGTACCTGCTTCCAACCGGCTCGCCACCACGGCCACGGCCCTGTATCTCCCCTTATTTCACGCATTGCCAATCGCGGGTTGGCATGTCGAGCTTCCGCATCTTGATCCCATGCCTCGCCCCGATTTGGCCGAAGCCAGGCAAGGGCGTGCGCGCGCGCTGACCGAGGCATTTGTAAGACGGCAATGGTGATTTTCCCAACAGGCTCAAAGTATCAATCCCCGCACTTGAGTCAGGGTCCGCAGCGCGGGTGTGGGTAATGACACGAACCGCCGCCAGGCCTGCGAGTGCCATCATCCACTGCTGTAGCATTCTGGGCCCTGGTCGGGTATCGCCTGCTCTGATCCCAGGTCCGTCGAGATTTGATCCGCGCGGGAGAACCGCCTATTCAGGGTCCCAGCCGCCCTAGCCAGCCAGGAGGCCAACCTGCGCGGCCAGGGACTCCACACTGCAATCAGCAGCAAAACCAGGCACTACAAAGGTTGCGTTTACAGTGCTATAGCTTCACGCATGCATGCGCGTGACGTATGTACAACGGTGGAGAGACCAGAGGGCACTGCAGGCGTGCGCCTAGCGCATGTCATGTCATGCCATGTACACTGTAGGTCTTCTGTCATCTGTAACCTGTACTCAGGCGAGCAAGTCTTTGGAGCCGAGCCGAGGCGGAACCTGGCATTTGGGTAACCTGGCATTTGGGTACGGGGTACAGAGTATGAACATGGGGATGGGCATGAAATGCTTCTCGGCTTGTGCGTGTGCTTGTGCTTGTGCTCTGTCTCGAGCCGGTGCCATCCCGCGCTGTAAGTGCGCTGGATGCGCGCTGTAACAACAGCTGTTTGATCAGCTTAGACGACATTTGCCAGCAGGAACACGCCATGCAAGTGCACCGTTTAGTTCCTCCAGGCCAGTAAGCCCGCCCCCAGAAATTTGAGAGGGGGGGGGTGAGGGTTGTCCAACGTTGCACTCAAACTTGTTAAAGGATGCATCCCGCATGCCCGGATGGTGGATTGAGGAGAAGGCCGAAAAGGCTCCCTCGGGCAACGAAGGACTGAAAGAAAAAAAAGTCGAGGAAAACCTGTTTGTCTGAAAGCTCAAGCCTGCTGTCAGGTGTTGGAGATCGCCCGTAAACCCAAGCCTAGCTGCTAATGCATGGATACTGCAACGTGGATCGCCCAGCCAATCCAAGACAGCGGCCGACCCTCACCACTTAGAATACCACCCGTAGTCCCCCATGCACCTTTCGTCCTGGGCCTGGTTTGGCCCTTGGCGTCGCTAAACATGCGCCTCGGTTGCGGGGTCCCGTTGATTGCAGGCATCATTTCGGTACCCCAGAAGGCGCCTCTTTGTTTCGAGCGGAACTGACACTGAGGAAACAAACGCAGTCCCTCTGGGCGCGTGGCGGGCTCATGCTTAATCTGATTACTGGACACTGTGTCTCATGCCACAGGCCGGCCCAAGCCCCCCTGTCTCAGCTCTGAGTAAGTCAGAGTCAAGACAGGACGGATATGCGCCATGCGCTTTATTAGCAAGAACCGTCGAGACCCTTCATCGATGAAAAATCTTTCTCAGTGAATATTTTTTCTCCAGAACAACCTTGAGGATTTTTCTGCCTTGTTGATTACGGCTTGCGGAACCACCTGTGCTGTAACCTGCCTTACACATTATTCCCCCCTGCACCGCATTACTCTCTGCCCCTGAGAACTTTCGTTTTTGGCCAAATCCGCAAAGCAACACACGCAATATGAGCGAAGAATTCGTCCTCGCATCGTCTCCGGCTGACGGTGTGGCTGTCCTGGCGCTCAACCGCCCAACAAAGCGGAATGCCTTATCGCAGGACACCATCAACCAGCTGCTTGACCGATTGGACAAGGCCGCCAAAGATGACCAAATTCGAGTTATCATCATAACTGGAAGCACTTCGTTCTTCTGCGGTACGTTTCTCCCATGAACCAGGAGCTTGTTTATGCTAATCAAATCTACTTGCCTCCTCTGTAGCGGGTGCCGATATCAAAGAGATATCTGCTCTTGACGCTGAGTCGGCCCGCGCGCGCCGCTATCTGGAAGATCTCTGCGATGGCATCGGCAAAGTCCGCAAGCCGATCCTCACAGCAGTTGAAGGCATGGCAGTAAGTAGTGACGTCTATTTCAAATTTGATTTAGAAATTGTGTGCTCACGTATCTGCAGTTGGGTGGGGGCTTCGAAGTTGTGTTGATGGTAGGTCCTGTTCCCCCATGGATGACGTATTACGTATCATCTAGGCATCACATACTTATGGCTCCTTTTAGTCTGATATCGTGTTTGCCTCCAACGCCACTCGATTTGGCCTGCCAGAGGTCAGCATTGGCTTGATCCCGGGTGCCGGAGGCACGCAGAGGCTTACCAATGCCGTTGGCAAGTACAAGGTCGGATCCTACCCACGGTTACGCTGGAGTATGCAGAGACTAATCATCGAACCAGGCTATGCAAGTCATTCTGCTGGGGAAGCAGCTCGATGCAGCCGAAGCAAAAGCCGCAGGCTTGGTGGCTGAGCTTTTTGAGCCCGGCAAAGTGTTGGAACACACTATTCAAATTGCCTCAGATCTCGCGAATAAGAGCCCTGTCGCCCTATCTCTGGCCAAAGAGGCTGTTTCAAGAGGTATGCCACACCTGCAGCTTGCAGCTTCCGAGCAGTCTAACCGTTTGTAGCCGACGATCTTGGCAGGGACGACGAGTTTGAGAGAAGCTTGTACTATCACGCCTTTGGAACTGCAGACAAGCGCGAGGGTGTTGGGGCGTTCCTCGAGAAGCGTGCCCCGAACTGGAAGCTCAACTGATGGGTCTTTGAATACTTGCATGCAGGAGATTTCTAAGGTACTGAGATTGATCGACTAAGACGAGTACACGAAGAGCAGAATAGGAATTTCGTAACAATAAGAGTATCCACTACGTTTCTTCTCGACCATTGGCAGTTGTTCGTTGGACGCATGTTTGATGAGCCTTGCATATGCACCTTCAACGGGTGTGTTTCCATCTTTGGGCCTAAATTCGTCCATGCATGTCGCCCTCGGTGTGGCTCAGGATCGTCGCCCTCGAGGGTCCTGTCAAGCCAGATCAAAAAGCCACCAGCAAGCCTCCCGATGCACGACTGGTTGTAGTCCGCTGTGGCACTGCAGACGCAGACGAGAAGGTGTGCGTACTGCCTTTAGGGGTCTTTACTTGACTCACCCCTCTGCGGCACCGCCGCCGCCTCCGGGCAGCGTGGGATGAGCGTGGGATGGCACACATGGAACTGGAAGGAGATTTTGGGCGACACGAATGACAGATGTCAGAGGAATGATGCTACCGTTGCAGCCTGATCTCATCACCGGCAAGGAGGTTTTGCCAATACAAGAGGATTCGGCATATGCATGGAAGCATGCATCATTGGTCTCGGCATCTGACAGGAACAGAAGGACGGCAAAGCTGATGACGTTAGATGATCGCCCAACACGACCACATTTCTGTAAAGGTGACAGCCCTCACGCATGCAGGAACGCAGCCGGCCGATCAGGTAGGAGCGTATCCCTAGTGATCTACCGGTCAAAATATTAGTTCCCGTCATTTACCAGATTCCCGGGCGCAAGCCGAAGCCTGGAAGGATTTTGGAGGGAGCGTTTCGCCTTGTAGGGGATCAAGGAACGCCGCCCTGACGTGGCTTCCCGCGGATGAAGCCGGGACGCCGACGCCTTCAGTGCTCTGAGCGACCGGCTGTCCGTGCTCAACGCCTTGGGGGCGCAACGGCACGAACGAAACAGAAAGACTGCGTGAAGAGCTTGAGGATTCTTAGTCGTCGGGTCCCTGAACGGCAATGTCACCGAGCGACAAAGCGGCTATTTGTCAAAACTCTGCGAGATAAGTCTCCCCAGCAGACGAGTGGCGAAAACAAAAATTCCCCGTGGGGGGGGGAAGCAAATTGAAAAAGGTAAAAGAAAATAGAATTGGCGATACCCTCATGCCAGAAGTGCATGCGGCCCCATTTCCACCACAACGCTTTCCGCTTCACCCCACGTAATAAGTTCCAAGTTCACGTTCTGTACTAAGGTTCTGACGGTTTCCTTGTCCCCTTTGGCTGCAAGCACGCGAGGATGAGGCAGATTCCGCGACTGGCTGCATGAGCTGCGTTCTAGAATACTGGAAGCAGCCGCGCTTTTGTTGCTGTAACGCCGACGCAAATCAGATCATTGCCCTGACGCACGCCCCTCTTATTATGTATGACTGACTGTACCCGTCGGACGGTGGCGAAAGGGGGGGAGCCACTCTTCAGCCATTTTTCTCTGCTCAGGTAATCAACATGAGGCTTGCGAGGCGCTTCCGCGCGAATCACCGGATTTTTGTTTTTGCTCTCTCTCTGTCTCTATCTCTCTCTCTCTCTCTCGTTCCTCTTGTTTAGGCATAAACATGTCCTCCTGTTGCACGTGAGGGTGGCGATTCGTCGCCTGATGCGTTGAGGCCACAGCTTGCAAATGTAACCTTCCTCTTAAGGCCGGCGCAGGACCCAAACGCTGTCAGGCTTTTCGGTGCTGTCAAAAAGGTCATCGCCGATGGAAAAGAATCTGCGGTCGTTCTTTTTCCCTTCTGTGGTCCTTGTGTGCAGGCCAGGCGCCGTGGTCTGTCTTACGTCCGCGCGCATGAGGGGATTCACATGTTCCTTTCCTTGATAAGGTGGTAAGCACCTCGCATCGCCTCGCCTCGCATAGTTGCATTGCCTTTGGTAGACGGGCCAGAGGTTAAGCGCACGGGTGACTTTCCGAATTTAGAATGCCGTAACAATGTTGTGCTTTGCGTGTCGAGCACGAAATGAGGTCCGTTCGCCTCTCACTTGCCAGATGGGAGCGCGACTGCGCACGTCGTCGCGCACGATGTCGTCGTCGACGTTGCTTTAATGCAGGGTTCCGCGCCAAGCTGCTAACGATGTATGGGAGGAGCTTACCGGGACTTACATGCGTTGTCCATCAGGGGGAGGCCAAAAGTGCTAGGCTCGTCTTGTCGAAGCCTGGTGGAGACGACGCTCCATTGGCAGGACGTGGGCATGATTTGTCTACCTGCATATGGTGCGGACGGCGCATTCATGTGAACGGTCCGATTGTTCTCGTCTTGCTAGATCGACGGGGCATTCGTCCCTCGCGTAGGCCTGTCAGAAGGCGTGGGGTCACACATCTCTGCCCGGTTCTCTTCTCCATACTCAATCATACCCAAGCTCAAGGTCGCAACTCGTTCTTTTCTCTCTGCCCCCACGATGCTTCTGTTGCAACAGATACCATGCTTGTGATCATCGTCAATGTGTAACTCGTCAATTACAACAAGTCGTCATGATGCTGAATATTTCCTACCAACCTTGCCGAGCTGCCCCTTCTAAACATGCCGCCGCCTGCTACCATATCATCCGGTGGCGAATGATCCATGAAACACGGTGCGCTAAGGAGCTGCCCGCCGATCCAATCGGGTTTTGTACATGTGCCCTTCATTTTAATTTCATTTCAGAATTTTGACTCGATGCAACCCTGGTCATAAGTGCCGGCTACAGCACACCCTCTTCTCAACCCTAAGGGCAACCAAAAGTCAGGCCTCTTCCAGAATCCTCTCAGCAGATGCGATGTGTCCCCACGTGGGCTAACCACAACTCCTCCAGTCGCTCAGGGGTACAAAGGTAGCATTAGGATAGAATCTCTCAGGGTAAATAGACTTGGGCCAATCATGCACTGAGAACAGACTTTTCTCATGTGGCCCTCATATCACCAGGCTTCGAAATATCGCGTCCCAGTGCCCTGGTTTGTCAGTTGATATGGGTCATGAAGCGCTCCGGGACCTCAAACTCCATGGGTGTAATCTCTGCTATCTGTCCAGGCGCCCAGCATGCTCCGGGTTGTGAACATGCCAAGATGACTTCTTGTGATCAAACTGGAGCCAGGGATAGCGGGTTGATGGGTATTTATGAACGTGTCTCTTGCTAATCTCCCAGCCGGATGTGGATTTCGAATTCCAGAGACCAAAGCCTTTTGCATCGTGTTCTTTTTCTGTGGTTGCCATTCAACTGTATATATTTTTGTTCGTTGTTTAGTCAACATGATCCCAAAACAAGTGCTCGCAGTCGTCGCCGCTCTCTCGAGTGTCTCGCAGGCATGGGAAGCCCCTCAGTACTCTGGCTTCTACCGAGTTTGGCAGGACACTTTCGCGGGCTCCGGCGGATCCCTGCCTGATCAGGGCAACTGGAATATTGTCACTGGCGACTTGGGCGTGAACAACGAGCTCCAGATCTACACCTCCAGCACCCGCAACGTCCAGCGCAGTGGCGGAGAGACGGTGCAGCTCGTGCCCTTCCGAGATGGGTCCGCCCTTCGTGGGTGGACGTCCGGCCGCCTCGAGAGCAGGTACACCTGGACGCCCCAGCCCGGCAGGCTCACTAGGGCCGAGGCGCTGATCCGCTTCGGCACCAACTCGATCAACAACAAGCAGGGCATCTGGCCCGCCTTCTGGGCGCTCGGTGATATCCTGCGCCGTGGCGGGAGCTGGCCGTCGTGTGGAGAGTTGGATATCCTGGAGACGGTCAACGGGCAACTTACCGGATACGGAACCATCCACTGCGACGTGTACCCCGGCGGCATCTGCAACGAGGGTAACGGCATCGGAGGATCCATCGGCATCCCGGACCAGGGGTGGCACACTTGGCGGATCGAGATTGATCGCCGACCGGGCAACTGGTTGGACGAGAGCATTTCGTGGTATCGGGACGGCCAGCTCTTCCACCGCGTGGCAGGGTCCAGAATCGGCAACTGGAATGTCTGGAACGCGCTGGCTCACTCCCCCATGTATTTCATCCTGAACGTGGCCGTGGGAGGCAACTGGGTAGGTCCACGTCTCTTTATCTCTTCCTTGCCACAATTACGAAACATATCTGACTCATTTGTTGCAGCCCGGCTACCCCAACGGGGCGACGCAGGACGGATACGGCAGCATGATGGAGGTGGCCTATGTTGCGCACTATTCCACATAAGATGAGCCATAAGCCTCGCTCATGTGCTTTGCACGGACAACAACTTCTTCTTCTTCTCATGCTTCTTCTTCGTACATACTTGTCTGCATCAGCTCGTACATATGCCAGAGCAGCCATTTCTTCCTGGACATATATTTTACCGCTCGTATCACTTTTCTTTGCTTGATTTAGTTATCAATTTGTATTTGATTTTTGTGCCTCAAGCTGTGTTTTAGCCTCCCGTTCTCACACGGAATCATTGGTCTCGCAATGAATCACCAAAGTTTCTAGGATGAAGGCTACAGGTGCGAACCCAAATCTTTATCAAATGAACGCGCTATGTGGTCGATGTCTCACCCAAGATGCCACGTCTATCCGACAATCTCTATTTTAGTAATCCAGATACCAAGGGGGCACCTAACCACAATTGGGCTGTCTCAGTTCATTTTTGGAGCTGCTCCAGATATGCGACACGCTCGAAAATTGGTGCAAGTGTCGCATCAGTATCTTTCTTAGCCTTCATCTGCGATGCGAACATGAGGCGCAGTCGCTCAATGAAGTGCGGTTCCAATGTAGCCTTCTTGGCACGTTTGTAATCGTAGATGACGACGTCTTCCCAGCACCTGGCCACCTCTCTTTTGTGCTGCTCAGAATACATGGCCACTCTGAATTGCAAGCTGGTCGAGTCAAGGTCCGGCTCTTTGGTGAGTTGGTGGACAACCGTTACTCGATCGGGGAACGTAACTGGCTGCAACGCAGCGTTACGTTAGCAAACAACCATCCGGAAACTCAGACCACCGATTTTGGTTTGCTCGGTTCAGGTGCCAGGCCGTGCAATGTGACTCACAAACTTGTACTCAGTTTTGATGCTTTTCATGATCAGGCCCACGCCGCGAGGAGTCATCAGCTCGAGCCATTCAGCTACGTCTTCTTTTTCACCTGAAAGCGCAAGGTTTCGAAACGTGTTGACACGAGATGATTCTGCCCAACGATTGTAAACGACGTTGTTGACATGGCCTGAAGATGCAGAATGGGAGGTTAGTAAATGGATCTGGACTGTAGGTGTTGCGTTCACTTGCCCTATATTCGGTTACTATTCTGCATAATTTGTAGTTAGATATTATTCTCATATTCTTAACTCACCATGCTATCCTAAAAATGAATCAGCATATGCCGGTGTAATTGTGTAAAGAGCCAAGCTGCTCAACAACTTTAAGCTGATGTTGCAGGCAACTCACCATTTCCCCCCATGCCACCGGGTAGTTATCCAACCCTCTCCACCGTTTCTCAATCAGGAAACCATCTCGACCAGCCAGTAACTGTTGCCAATTGGTCTGGAGGGTGTTGAGCATTTGGTCTAGCTCTTCGCGATGTTCGCCGGCAAGCTTGTCAGTCCTGAGGTTTTCCACGCGGCCACGGAGATCAGAGAGCCATCTTGAACTCAATTCGGCATTGAAAGGAACTGTATCAGACGAGTTCACAACAGGAGGTGACGGCGTGGCTGAATTGGACGAAGTGCTAGCTAGCCGAGTGAACCGAGGGTTGGTTGCTGCCTGACGAACAGCGATTTTGAGTGGCAATTGAGGATAGACCTGCCTGGAGCTGAATGCTGGGGCAAGTCTGCAACAAGACTTATGCATGTTGAAGAGGATAAGGATATGGGTGCGACATAGAAGTGTTCACCAATGAACGAATGACGATGTTTGTCCCGCTTGTAACCAACATACATCTTCAACCGAGGTAGTGGAACTCAATGCCTGCATGTCTTATCAGCGATAAGCGATTATGTCATTGAGGCGATAAGATAAGACACGCTGGGAACGCTCCGCCGAGAACCGACCGTCCGACCGGCGCAAAGTCTCCTGCAAGGGCGGGTTTTGGCAATGCATCGCGGCTCACCAGCTCCGTGGCTCGCCTCCTACAGTACCTTATGCAGCCAAGTCACACGCCTCACGATGTAGAAAAAAAACCCGGTCAACGGTCTTGGTACTCTTGTCATGCAGCCACTAGCCTCCATCCTCGGGGCAAATCAAGCACACGGCACAGTCGTCACGCCGCCCCCAATGCAAGTATAAGGTGTCCGGTGACTCGGCGCTCCCTCTGCAGTGTAACACTTCCGCCCTCGCGGCGGGCGCACGTCTGCTTGCTTCTGCTTCCGTGACGTCGAGACGAGATCCAACAAAAGGAGGGGGTGTAACCAAGCGGTCGGAACTTGCCTGTGCTTTGCTTCTGGTTCATGCACACAGCACAGAGCGTCCACGGAGAAGGGGGAGGGATGGATGGATCGTGTGTGTACGTCCGGGTGACTGACGTGCTGCGGGCTGAGACAGGACTGGGAAATCCGGAGCTCCGACACCGTTCCAAGATGGAATTGAGACGGCCATTTATCCGGAGAGTTTGTGAGACCGCCCTATGCTGCACAGCCCTACATATCACCGCGCTGCATATGGAAGCTCAGCTGGGCCGCCTTGTTCGCATGCTTGCAGCCATGTGTTTTGCTATATCATCGGACATCCAAGGGTGGTGCCACATAATGGGCACAAACCAACTGTTTCTGCGGTGAGCGTCGACCGACAGATATGCCCCACAATTTGCATCGCTCGCTTCCGACGGCCGAAACCGTCCATGGCTTTGTCGAGTGTGGCTTCATTGCGCCTCAGTTGCGGGAAGTACCGGGCCAAGTCCAGTCTCCACATTGTTAGTGCTGCCCGGATTCATCCCTGTCGTCGATTCGACCCCTTTGCTCCGCGTTTGGCCGCACATCATTCTAGGCCCAGGAAAGCACCGTCTCCACAGCTGGCCAAGGGATTCGATTCCAAGGCTTCAGTCATGCCACTTTCGAGCCACCACCACGCGACATGGCAGCGCTTGAGCATCATGATGGTTCATCGCAGCTGGAAGGTCGCGAGGCTTGCGATGATATAAATGTTCAATGTGATGTAGCATTCTGTAGAAAAGGAACCATTAGGCTAATCAGCAATCGCAACATCTATACTTTCTCGATCAATTGAACCATACACCCACATCACCACCCAACTTGCCACCTACCCTAGAGCAAGTCACCACCTTTTGCAAGATTCAAAATGGTCGCTTCACCTGTCAGAATTCCTACCGCTTCCCCTAGGTAAACCTAAGCCTAGTCTCAACTACCTGGGATCATATGCAGCTAACATCAGTTAGGGTGATGCCCGCAATTGTCACCGTTGGAGCTGGTAAGCCTTTCCCTTCCCGATCGAGCATTACCCGATTCGTCACTTTGCAACGTACAGAGTAGACACTAACTGAATACCACCAGTCTCCGCAATCGTCGGCTACGTACAATGGCAATTTGGCAAATCTTCCCAAAAGCTAGACAGCTTCTTCGCCTCCTACAATACCCCGCAGAGTGAGGCGTCGCGACAAAGAACCTTCGCAGGCACCAACAGCGACCCGCGCACGAGCTTCTTCAACATGCTTGGACGAAAGTAGTTTTCCCCCATTGTAGGGGTCATTTGGGCGTTTCCGGGGAACCAAACCATTGGCGGCGTTGTGTCGTATTAAAACTAGCCATTTCGTGTTTCAGATAATTTCCATCTTCATCCTGTTCCGTCGTCCCAAGGTCCCAAATCAGTGATACATGTGAGGCTCAAAAAGCACGTTTTTGCCAATGCAGGTCTAGACATGGAGAAGCGGGAATGGGAATGGGCAGAGATGCGCTGCCCACAGTTTGCGCATTCCCAATTCGTTGAGGCAAGAGAAAGAAATGATGCTTTGTGGAGACGCAACCAGAAACCTTAGATCGCAGTTACACTCTGCAAATCAGTGTCCGCTGTTTTTAGCTTGTGAGATCTACGGCCTAACACTTGACAGATGACCCGTCGCCAGTTTTCTTTTTTAACTCTTTCTTTTTTTCTTCTGCCTCTCCCCTTTGAAACGTGAAAAACATCATCGTGCCCACCACACGTCATGGACTCTGCGCATCAACCAGGGGATCGTGCACCCGGACCCTCTCTATTCCCGGACCCTGGGGATCTGATGGGCCAAGCTCCCTGCACTAGTTAGCAGCCGATCCCGTTCCCAACTGTTGCCTGGCTAGTTTCGAGTCAAGAAGTGCCGAGCTGCCGAAACCAGCCAGGCCAAACGACCCTTGAGAGTTCCCTCTCCTGCATCAGAGATACATCACAAGACCGCAAGAAATGTTGCGCCACGCAGGTCCCCAGACCGTAAACCCCGGCCCTGCACCCAAGGAAAAAAACAAAAAACAAAACCTTGTCGGTGAAGCCGACTCGCCCATGTCTCAGACAACCCTGCTACCGCATCCAGTTGTCTCTGCTGGCACCAAAGGCCGAGACCGTCCTGCCGTGGGGGTCTGTGGTGGCATTCGCATGTCTTGCTTTCATTTGCAGCCACCGCAGATAGGCCCTGGCCACTAAGGTCTCGCCCTCCAACTGTGGGAATGCCTGGTGCTTCCGGGGAAACCGACCGCAAACAGAACTTCTGGCCAGCGCTGACCATTGTGATGTCAGTGTGGAGGCCGCTTCGAGGCTCCTTAACATTTGGTGCAATGGGGAAATCCCCATGTGGGTGCATGTGTAAGCCTTTTGCACTGCGAGGGTTTAAAGTGGATGTGTCCTTATAAATAAAGCTTGCTTCTCCCGGTTCAAGTTTGGGTAGTGGAAATCTTCAGCATCGTGAAGTCGTGCAAAACACCCCGTTCCTACAACAAATAGAGACTGCCAGAGTCGCGTTGAAGATGCCGACCACACACTTCTCCGAAGACCCCCCCGTGGTCATGAATAGAGACGAGCTCGCTCCCACCAATGAGAAGCTGAGCCAGCCAACCGGCCGGGCGCCTGGCGGGTCCGGGTCCGACTCGGTAGAGACCATCGCCCGCCACGACGAGCAAGCCATGATCGACCCTAACTCGCCAACCATCGGCACCAGCACCAACCTGGAGAAGCTGGGCACTCATGACCGCTATGAGATTACCGAGGAGGACTGCTACGACGAGCTCGGCTTCGGCTTTTCCACCTGGAAGAAGTGGTACATCCTCACTGTCATTTTCTGGGTTCAGGTGTCCATGAACTTCAACACCTCCCTCTACTCCAATGCTATCCCCGGCATTTCGGAAGAATTTGGCGTCAGCAGCCAGGCCGCGCGATGCGGTGCCATGATTTTCTTGGTCCTGTATGCCTTTGGCTGTGAGCTTTGGGCCCCTTGGTCCGAAGAGTTTGGTCGCTGGCCGATCATGCAGCTCTCTCTGTTCTTCGTCAACATCTTCCAGCTGCCTGTCGCACTTGCACCCAACTTTGCCAGTATCATGGTTGGCCGTGCTCTTGGAGGTCTTTCGTCTGCTGGTGGCTCTGTTACCCTCGGCATGATTGCCGACATGTGGGAGTCAGATAACCAACAATATGCCGTCGCCTACGTCGTCTTTTCTTCTGTTGGAGGCTCTGTCTTGGGCCCCATTGTTGGTGGCTTCACAGAAACCTACCTGAACTGGAGGTGAGTTATCCAAGTCACATAGCTTACGCGTGACGTATTTCTAATATCTTCCTTAGGTGGTCCATCTGGGTCCAGCTCATTCTTGGAGGCTTCGTCCAGCTCATCCACTTCTTTACCGTCCCTGAAACACGCACTACAATCATGATGAACCGCATTGCCAAGAGGCGCAGAAAGGAGACCGGCGCTAATGTCTGGGGTCCTGATGAGCTTGTGCCGTTCCGGGACCGCTTCTCCGCTAAGGAAATCCTTATCACTTGGATGCGCCCATTCAAGATGTTCTTGACGGAGCCGATTGTCCTGGTGCTCTCGCTTTTGTCTGGTTTCTCTGACGCCCTCATCTTCATGTTTATCCAGTCTTTCGGCCTGGTTTACAGCCAATGGGGCTTCTCCACCATTGACATCGGCCTGACTTTCATTGCCATCGGTATCGGTTACGCTATTGCTTGGGCTATTTTCATCCCTGCAATTAAGCGCAACATTCAGGAAAGAAAGGCTAAGCCGAACGATGAGCGGGCTCAGTACGAATCCCGCCTGTGGTTCTTGCTCTATACCGCACCCTGCCTCCCTATCGGCCTTATCGGCTTTGCTTGGACGATCCAAGGCCCACCCATCCATTGGATCGGCTCTTTGATCTTTGTTGCAATCGTAGGAATTGCGAACTATGCTATCTATATGGCCACAATCGATTATATCATTACGGCATACGGCGCGTATAGTGCCTCGGCGTCTGGAAGCAACGGGTTTGCTCGAGACTTTTTGGCCGGCGTTCTAACTATGGCTGCCGTGCCGTTTTTCGATAACCTTAGTAGCGATAGGACTAAGAGCTTGAGATATGCAAATATCATACTCTTTTGTCTTGCATTCGTTCTGGTCGCCGCAGTCTTTGTCATTTATTGGAAAGGCCCAGAACTCCGAAAGAAATCACCGTTCGCCCAGCATCTTGCGGAGGTTCGACAAGAAGCTGGTCCAACTAACCACCATAGCCAAGGTAGGGAACATTTGGCAAACTCCTCACCCAACATTGCTAACTCCCTATCAGAAGTCAACCTCACGGAGCGTAGATATAGCCAGCAGGGCCGTTTCTTCGGTGAAAGTAGAGTCACCCCTAGAGGAACACCCAGGGCCACGCCGGCAGCAAGCCGTGCTCCGAGCATTGCTAATTTTGAGGCCTGAGGGAGTGATGGACTAAGAAGTATTGGTCTTCTGTCACACGTTAATACTTTTCTTAAGATAATTTAAATACCTTGTTGCTGTGTGCTCTTCAGTCCCTCATCTCCCGGAACAGCTCTCCAAATCCCATGATCATACAATCAAGTACTTTGATCGTGAATGAATTTTTCGCTTGGTATACCAACTCCAGGGATTGCATAGCTATGTCCGGTCTACCAGAGATCTGGTTTTCTCTTGATTAAGGACGGAATTATCAAATCTCGACACATCGGCTTTGGGCTCTCCAAAGCCTGGGCAGAGAAGGTTGAGTTTAGTTGCTTACAGTCGACCAGAAGGGCACCGGACTCCGGGCGATTGTCGAAATGTTAGATTCTGGACTCCATGCATCACCCACGAAAGAGTCCTTCGTATTCATGACTTGTGATGTACCAGTCGCGTAGATATACTTGTCATCGTGCCCATGACCTGCTGAATCATGCGCGCGCCGGTAAAATAGGTAGTGAACCATTCTGACAACATATTTACAAAATATTTGATCGTACTGACACGCCTAAGAAACGTGTTATTGTCGACGATTCACCTCGGCTACCGAAAGGTAGTCGAGGCTATACCCCCTTGTCATCTTCATGACCCGTCGGCGGTAGTGTCTCTAGATCAAGTAAATATTAAGCAAGAAGATAGTACGTAGTATAGTTACGGTTGCATATGAGATTAATCGAAAACAGACTATACGCAACGCACAGAGATGCTCTTGAAGTACTTAGTCTAGCCGGGTAATAGGCTCCAGTTCCGAGCCCTGGCCCTTAAAGTCCTGCCCATCCTCAGTTCTCTAGCTTGAGCTGATAATCTACCACCGGAGGCGATATCAGACTAATCCTATGTATATTAGCTAGCCAGAGTATCTGTTGGCGTGTGGAGACATCTCCGCGTACCCGGTGTCAACGCTTCAGCTTATTTGGCAACAAGCTGTTTAGTCGCGTTCCTAACCTTTTCCCCCTTGAAATAAAACAGCACTGGTATTGGCAGCATAGCCAGAGCGATGAACCCCAAAACACTGTTTCCCCAACCCAAGCCCAGCGCGTCGTACATGTCAAGGCCGCCAAGGGGAAGAAGTGCGCCTAACAATGAGCGAAACAGAGTTACAGCCGCCGAGGCAGACGACGCGTACGCGGGGTAGGAGTCTATCTGGTAGCTTTGTACGACCATCTGCCAATCAAATGTTAGTCTTTCTCTAGAGAGCCTATGGCCAGACAACCCACCGTTGAAGTCATCATTCCATAGCAGAGAATTGATACGCTTGCCATAGGAACCATCCAGTGGATCTGGCTCTCGGTAGTCCAACCGTAGACAAAAAGACCAGAGGAGAACATGAGACCCGGCGGAACTGTCACCCAAGGCGTCAGCTTGACCTCGGGTCTAAACAGCGTTTCCTCCCCTTGCGCCTTTTTGGCTCTGGCAACAAGAAAGTCTGCAATATACCCAGTGCTCACCACACCGATCATCATCCCGATCCCCGCTGGTAAAAATGTGAGACCCAATTTGCCCTTGCTAAAATTGTACTGATCCGCGTAGACAAAGGAGAATGTAGTGATGAGCAGGTTGAGAATACCAGAACACACACCGACGTAGAGAGCAGTAATGGCCACGAGAGGAGCTGTACAAAGGAGCTGTATCGGACGGACGATGGCAAGCTTGATAAGAGCATGACTCCGAGTGTCCATTCCACTTCGTAAGCTCTCATTACCGGTTTCCTTCCGAAGTCTGCGAGTCTTTCGCTCAAGAATTGCCGAAGGATAGGTTTCTTGCATCAAAAGCAAGCCAAGAGCGCCTAACGCACCGCCCTGGCTTTATGTTAGGATGGATTTCCGAGGCAGCATAGGCACTTACTAGTATAGCAAGAATCCAAAACACCCATCGCCAACCAAGCGACTCAATCACATATCCGCCAATGACGGGACCAATGCATGGACCTAGGAGGGGTCCCATGGCCCATATGGAGATTGCCCGCCCTCGCCACTCTAGATCGGCAATATCTACGATGCTTCCGACTCCAACAGTTGTGGGCGCAGAACCAAACACGCCCATGAGTAGGCGGAAAGCAAACAGCATACCCATACTGTTACTCAACGCCGCGCCGATGCATGCAATCACAAATGCGAAATTACCCCCATGGTATATCCACACTCTTCCATAGATTTCGCTCAGTGGTGCGAATACCAGTGGCCCAAATCCATATCCGATAAAGAAGATGGATACTATGAAGGTCGCAACTAGGGACGATGTGTTGTTGAACTCGACCAGGATGTCCGCAACTCCAGGGGCAAACATTGACGAGCCCTATGAGAGACGTTAGGGCGCTGACGGAGAAGAAGAACAAAGGCAAAGAAAAAAAATTGTCACGAACTAAGGGCCTACCAGAAACACAAGCCGTCAGAAAACCAAGTCGTCATCGTAGCAAGAGAGGCCTACTTACGAGATGATTGTTAAAAATGACATGAGCGCAAGGTTGATCCATTTTTTTGAGTTGGGCCAGTTCTGAGGATTTTCAGGGTCGTTTGGGCCATCCCAGAGTACAATGTTGGGGTCAGGCTCGGTGGTCGCATCAGCCGTGCCAGAGTTGTGATTAGGCGAGGACATCTTCGATGTCGGATGGAGAAACAATCAAACCAAGGCACATTAGGATTGAGGCAATGTATGAAGAAGTCAACATAATAAAGACCACAAGACGACAACATTAGTCTTGATCTCTAGACTCGGGAGGACGGGAACATCTTGAGGCTGTGGTAGTCTGGCCGGGCCGACGAGAACGAGAACGAGAACGAGCTGTGGGTCTACCCCGGAGATCATCATCATCAGGGCCAAAACTGTAGCAAGGTACAGTCGAAAAAGAAATATACTGCGCCCGAAATGAACCGTGCTAGCACATAAGGTGACGATTTCAAGTTTCAGTTATTGTTCTCTCATTTGAAGCTATTCACCTACTTCAGCCATTGTGATTACGTTACTATGTACAGCAGCCTTTTTACGATATCAAGACACGGGTTTCGCATAAAGTCCCGCACGAATATCCGTGATAGCGTGCTGAGATTATGCGAAAGTTGTCGACTAAGTCATAGGAATACCATTGTTTACAAACTATGACACTGGTTATTTAAATGGGAACTACATGTTATTGTCTACAACACTCGTTGAATCCAAGGCTGACTACTAAATCAGTCACAAAAATAGTTATCATCTCTCCTGTCTTTATGGTACTATACGTTGGGCAATGAATAAGCAAGACTGTAGGTTTATGAGTGCTATATAAAACCATACAATTTTTTAGTAATAAAAGTCCTAACTATCTCAACAAAGAAATACCATCTCAGGTGAATGGAAACAAAATTTTATCTCAGTGAAGATAAGCATGGTCTGCTAAAGGTGGTTGCCGATAAATCAAGGAAATAGCTGAAAGTCCCGCCATCAAGACGCTAACACTCCCCACAGCCAAGTAGCCAACGCCCAGAAAGGCTTTGCGTCCAGCTGAAGAAGGGCGCGTGATAATAATGGCCTTCTTCCCGTTGTTTTTGTGGATGGGGAAATCTGAATCCATGTCAGGGTATCGTCGGGGTTTGAAGGCAATTGGCAGTAACTCACGAGAAACAACACTCAATTGGTACAAGCCCGCGTCCATCGGTTGTTTGTCGTTGTGCATTGCTAGTTTAGCGAAGCTGGGCGAAGCGGCTGTTCGCATCCAAACCATAAAGGCTTCGTCCTCGGCTGGGTTGAACATGTTGTCGGCATGATATCCATTAGGGTAGCGTTCCATCCAATTTGGAGGGGGCACAATGGTCGCGTTCTGAGTGCTTGGGACATCAGGAATTGGGTAGGTAGTCCTCTTATATAGCGGCTTGTCCAAGTCTGGTGCAATGCCGAATGTCGTCATGTTGTAGGGAACTGCAGACGCAGATGCCCCGGAGACAAGGCCGTTTTCCAGTCGCTGCGGTACCATAATTGTATCATTGTAAATTGAGTTTGCGATAGAGCCGCAGGGATAGATGATTTTTTGGTCCGGCACCGTCCGCTCCAACGGATCGCATGAACCCAGAGACTCGGTAGCCTCGCCCTTGAGCTGGTCTTTACTTCGTGATTCGACATACTTGCGATGATTCTGGTTAAAGTTTGTCAACTTGTAATAGAGCTGGACTGGAGGCTTGATCGTGTCCGGGACAAGGAACTCGATGGTGCACATGGTGTAATTATTGGTCACGCCGTCAAAGGTGAGGGACGTGTTGCTGCGCTTCCACCTTGGCGGTGAATCATTGAATCCCGCCAACCCACGGCTGTCAAAGAACTGCTTGGGCATGGCAATCAGTTGATCCTCAGCTCCAACTTCGTGGCACCGTGTATATTCGAGACTGATCTCTTGAAGCTAATGGCACGCTACAGGTTAACGAAGCAGCCAACAGCAGGCGCTAAAAAGCAACGCACATTGCCAATGCCCACGAGCAAGAAGATTCCGATGGGCAAAAAAATAGCCGCCAGCACCGAAAATGGGATAATGGATGCTTTGCTGGTATAGATTGGCCTGGCAATGTCAGTAAGGCCAGATAGGTTGAGGGCTCAAGGACAATCTCACTTCCAAGCCCCCATACGTTGCTGCAAGTACGGAGTGTCTTTGGGTCTGCGTGCATGGTTGCTGCTTGTTGAATTGAGTCTCTTTTTCCTTTGGAAAAGTGCCATGTTCAACCAATACAAAAGGGCGGGTTGGGAGTGCTGAGGACTGTCGGTCTTCGGGGGCGAGGAGAGTAAATAATTAGGACCGGATAGAGTCCAAATGGCAAAGAGGCCCAACTTGTAGAACGTGAAATTGGAGACTGCCGCCTACTATAGGATAAGTCTGGACCAAGGATAATCTCTAGGTTCTCCGTCCTGCACGAGTTAGAGCCACAATGCCCCAAATGTCGATTCGTCACAGCTAAGCCCCCCACACGAGGGCTGCCGGCGCATCGTCCAGGGCATTGCATTGCCGGTGTTTCGGAAGATCCTTACTGGGGGGGATGAGCCCTGGCAGAGAGCTAACGTCAGACAAGAACAAGGTGTGCTACGAGCCAATCGTCCTTATCAGAAGACAGCGTCGGGCGGGCATCTGCCGCGGCGGGAGATCCACCCAACACGAATAAGTGCGACGCAGATCATCGCCGCGATATTGGCATGAGGGGCGGACCTGGGCCGAAATTATGGAACTTGGTCTTTACGGGGTACGTTGTGCATCTGCCAAGCCGTTGCAGCCCTGCGGCCCCTCCCGGCAATGCTTCTCGATTTCGTTCTCGTTCTCGTCCCAAAAACGCACCAATCAGAGCCATTGCTTCTGAATGCATGTTGCACTGCCCCGATCCAAGCACGACGCAGCCCAAACTCTATTCCCGGGCCTTGCAATGAGCCGTGAGACGGGTGAAAGGCGATCAATCGATGCGTGATGGCTTGGACGGGACGATAAGATGTCCGCAAACCTCAAGCTTCAACAACTCTCCATCATGCTACAGAACTTCTCCTCTTGTTTCAATTCATCATTTTCCTACTAGCTCGCCTTTCCGCTTTGCCCTATTATTTAATTGTCCTCCCAGAGTCCCTGCAATGAGAGGCTTCTTAGGAAGGTGGTTTGGTCCGAATGGACCTCCGGCGACAAGTAACAGCCGGCGGATCCCGCTGCGCTTGGGCTATAAACAAAATCTGATTGACGAACGGCATCAAGGGCCCTACATCTCGAACACGATACGCACATCCATTTACACCGTCTGGGACTTCCTACCTCGCATGCTTGTGTACCAATTCTCTCGCCTAGCCCACGCTTACCTCATGGTGGTCGCCATCTTACAAGTCATTCCTCAGTTAAGCACGACAGGCAAATTCACAACAATCATCCCACTGTCGATTTTCATTATGCTCATCATAGCCAAAGAAGGGTATTACGACTGGAAGAGGTACCGCGCCGATGTTTTGGAAAACAACAGGACGGCGCATGTCATGCAGAAAGAATCGTCTACTTCAAGTACCTCGGATGATGCCGCCCCTTGGAAAGCGATCGCGTGGCAAGATGTCAACGTAGGCGACGTCATAATGCTATCCAGAAATGATCCTGTCCCAGCGGACATGGTCTTACTGCATGCTGATGGAGAAAATGGGAACGCATACGTCGACACCATGGACCTTGATGGCGAAACGAACCTCAAAGTCAAGCAACCGCCAGCTTGCCTGCTCGGTTATGCCAACATCGAAGCTCTCCCGGCAAATGATGTTGTCTTCAACGTGGAAGATCCAAACGCCGACCTTTATCGATTCGATGGTACAGTTACTATGTTTGAGCAAACAACGCCTCTGAAATTGGATCAAATCATTTACCGGGGTTCAGTCATTCGCAACACGACTCAGACCATTGGAATCGTCGTGAACACTGGCGAAGAATGCAAAGTCAGGCTCAATGCCACAAAGGACGCGCGAACCAAAAGGCCAGCTGTCGAAGGGTTGATGAACCAAATCGTCATCTATCTCATGTTCTATGTTCTTGGCCTGGCCATCATAATCACCTTGATGTACTTCTCCGTCTTGTCAGAAGAAGATAGAGACGCCTGGTACCTATTCGGGGAGACGGTTCCATTCAACCAGATTTTTATCGGCTTCATCATTATGTTCAACCAGGTGATCCCGCTCTCTCTGTATATTGGGCTGGAGGCGATCAGGCTTGGACAAGCGTCCTTTATTATGAATGACCTGAAGTTGTATCATGAAGAGTCGGACACACCGGCAGGCGTGAACACTACAAACAATCTGGACGACTTGGGTCAAATCAGCTACGTTTTCACGGATAAGACCGGCACTCTCACTGAAAATCTTATGAATCTCAGAAGGATCAGCGTTGCAGGAACAAGCTGCCTTCACAAGAAGGATTTGACTAGCCAAGAAGCTTCTACTTTCGGAGGGAAAGGAGAGAAGCAACTGGACACCCAAAGTCTCGTCGACTATGCCAAGAAAAATCCAAATTCTGCTTTCTCACTAGCGGTATCACGTTATCTTCTAGCCATTGCCGTTTGTCATACTTGTCTGCCGGAGACATTAGACAGTGGCGCCGTTGATTATCAAGGCGCTTCACCTGATGAAGTCGCGCTCGTCCGAGCTGCAAAGGAGTTGGGCTACGTTGTAACTCAACGATCGTCCCGGTCCGTCACAGTACTTGTTCCACAGCCGAGCGGTGGAGCTCAGGAAATGGTCTTTTCGGTTTTGGACGTCATTGAGTTTACCAGCGACCGAAAAAGAATGTCTATAATACTCCAGACTCCCGATGGTACGAAATGGCTTATTTGCAAAGGCGCCGACAGCATTATTCTTCCGCGCCTGAGGGACCTCCCTAGGGACGTACTCGAAAGGCATGCTGTCCGATCAGAGCATGATCCTACTAAGAAATCTGGTGATGTTGTCACAGTTTTTCAGAGTGGAGATGACTGCTCCGCCGACACGCCTGACTCCTTTGTGGGCAATTCTATCGAGTATGACGGACATGTCCCACTACAGCCCATTTCGCGCGCATACTCGGTGCAGCAACATGATAGGCCCAATGGGACAGATTCCAATCCGGCTTCAGAGTTTGAGAGCAGCCATGAAACGTCCATCTCGCGCTGTCTCGAACATGTGGAGAGCTATGCCCAGGAAGGACTGAGGACTCTGTTGTATGCCGACCGTCTTTTGGATGATCAGGAATATAGTGATTGGAAGGCTCTTTTTCATGAAGCTGAAAACTCGCTCCGCGATCGACAAAGGCTCATAGACGAGGCAGGCGAAAGGATAGAGCAGTCTCTACAGCTCCTCGGCGCAACGGCTGTCGAAGATAAGCTACAGGATGGTGTACCTGAAACCATTGACTTGTTGCGTCGCGCGAATGTCAAAATTTGCATGCTGACAGGAGACAAGCGAGAAACAGCCATCAATATTGCCCATTCCGCCCATATTTGTGGCCCGGAGTCTCCAGTCTATATCCTGGATATCGAAACGGGCGATCTCGAGGCCCAGCTGCTGGCTATGACCAATGAGTTGCATTTCTCCGAGGACCCTATGCGCTCTGAATACAGACACATTTCACCTACAGCTCTGGTGGTAGATGGGAGAACATTGACTGCCCTAGAGGAAGCCTCCACACCCCAGGTTCGCAAGATGTTTTACAACCTAGTTCTTGACGTCGACTCCTTGATCTGCTGTCGAGCGTCGCCCGCTCAAAAGGCTCTGCTCGTAGCCTCTGTCCGTGATGGTTGCAAGGTTGACCGAGAATCCTGGATGCAATATTTCTTCTCCTTGTTTCGTCGGTCACGGAAGCCACTTACGCTTGCCATTGGTGACGGCGCAAACGACGTGGCAATGATCCTGACAGCCCACGTCGGAGTTGGGATATCCGGCAAGGAGGGCCAGCAGGCAGCCAGAAGTGCCGACTTTAGTATTTCACAGTTCCGGTTCGTGTCTCGTTTGATGCTTGTCCACGGGCGGCACAACTACTACCGGGTCACCATGTTCATCCTTACAACCTTTTGGAAGGAGATCTTCGTCTTTCTGCCTCAAGCAATATACCAAGACAAAGCCGGCTTTACTGGTACGAGTTTGTACTACCCGACAAGTCTCATGTTTGTTAGCTTTTTGACTGGGGCGTCAATGGTTGTGATTGGCATGCTGGACAAAGATCTCGACGATCACACCCTCTTGACGGTTCCTCAACTGTACAAGTTTGGACAGCGAGGCGAAGGCCTGAATGTCAGAGTGTTTCTCACTTGGGTTGGGAATGCGTTCGTGGCCGGCGCCGTGGCCTATTCAGGGCCTTGGAACGGATATGCAGGGCCCGAGATTGTAGAAGACCCTGGTATCTATGCCCAAGGAAACTTGGTCTACGTCATCTGCATCATTTGGATCAATTTCAAGATCTTGTAAGTTACTCCTATCTAATTTTCTTATCACAGCTAAATGTGTGCCAGAATCTTCGAAATGCATCAAAAGACGAAGGTCGCGATATGGTCCGCGGTCCTGAGCATCGCTGGCTTGTGGGTTTACCAACTGATTGTTGCAGTTAGCACCGGCGCAAGTGCTGGCCCGTACTCCGCAAAAGCTGGCCTGACTGAGGTGTTCGGACGCGACGGCGCTTGGTGGCTGAGCTTTATATGGACTTTGGGGGCTCTGATTTTCATCGAGCTCGTGATGAAATCCGGCAAACAGAGCCCCCTTATACGTGCCGCCATCAATTGGTGCTGGGGTTGGATGGGCAAGGGTGGGAAGGGCGGAGGAGTTCGTCGCGGCTTTCAAGACTGGGAGCCTCGTCTGTGGCAAGAGATGGAGAAAGATCACGCTGTCTCCAGTAGACTGATGCAAACAGATCGCACGACAAGAAGCTAAGGCAGTTGTGAGCTTGTTATGTCTGTACTGTGGTGGAGTGTAAGTACGCAGACTTCCGTGAAGGGATGAAGGGAGCGAGGAGAAAGCACGAGGAGATTTTTTCTTTGTTGAATGGGGTGCTCTTGGGTTCGTTGTCCATTCCTATTTGCTGTCAACCAAATACCAGATCCTACAGAAACGCTTCACACAATATCTCATTGGCGCTTCAAACCATGTCCAACTAGCGAACGCCCGAACCAGATCTCTTCACTTGCCTGATGTATCCTGCCATTGCATACATAAAACTAGAATAGACTAATTTGCCAGCTTCGAGATCTCCCGTCCAACTAATCGAATGGATTTTGTGGAGGTTTCATCGAACAAGATTCCTTATATGCTTTACCCGTCCCAGTGCGCTCAATGAGACAGAAACAAAGCTTCACATGCATTTTTTGCGATGGTAGGGATTAGAGAGTTCTTTCAAAGCACCTCAAGTGTAAGTTTTGCTCAAAGATCAAATGTCTGACTGGTAGAAATACGATACAACTGACTACAAATGAACTGATATTGTCAAAATGTTCAAACCAAATTCCCTTTCTCTTCTTGCCAACTATGCTTCACAATCGAGTCTGATGACTCAGGTCTAGACCAATTTAACAGAAAGCCCATTCTGCCAGAAAAATGGCGCAAAGTCTACGAATGTTCTGTCCGAACGACTGGGTGGAGGTGAACCATCAAAGGGCCTTTATCCCACATGAGATATATTCTCTGCTTGTCCATCCAGTCTTGACTTTCGTCGGAGAGTGTCATGTCGAAATTCCAGAGGACATGCGCAAGGATGACTTTCATCTCCAGGTAAGCCAGGCTGGTGAACAGATTAGCAACTTGGACTTCATATCCAGGAGAGCTGATACCCACTTTCGACCTAAACAGTTCCGGGGACCAACATGAAATGGCTGCAGAGCATCATGCATATCATCCTTATATTTCGGATCCCCCATCCATCTTTCGGGTCGGTACTCAGAAGCATCTTTGAAATGCTTCTCGTTATGATACATTGCCCATTGGTATATGGCTACAACGGTCTGCACGAAATGGTCAACAAGTGATGAGCATGGTGCTGGTGCTCCTAACTCACGTTTTCTGGAATAAATCTTCCCAAAACAGTCGCGCCACCTGCCGGAGAAAGCCTTGGCAGACCGCTTGGAGTGGGTGGATACACGCGTAAGGCTTCATCCAGGCACGCAGCCATGTAAGGAAGCCTATTGACGGAGGTGAGGTCAATTTCCTCCCCTCGACTAAAAGTTGAGCGAACCTCTTCTGTCAGCTTGCGAAGACAGTCCGGATTCTTGAGGAGCAGATAAGTCACTCCCGACAAAAGTGTTGCTGTTGTTTCAGACCCCGCAATGATGAGAATGCTGCTATTCGCCGCAACTTTTTCCAGGGACAAGTTCTGCGAAAGCGAAAGTCAGTCCTTGTGCTAAACGCAAGCTGATAGCACTCTTACAATTTCTTCCCTCTTCTGGAGCATATTTTCGATGAGATCAGGCCTCTCTCCCTTCTTCCCCAGCTCTATTCGACGCATCAACTTCTGCCTTGTCAATTTGTCGTGCTCCTGCTTGCGCGTGCGCATAGCACTTGATGAAAGAAATTTGATTATCAGGTTGCGCAACAAAGGGAATCTGCTGGCAATTTGCAAAACCAAACCTAACTTCGTCATTTGACAAATGGTTCGTACCCATGGATGATAATTAGAGGAGCTCAAGCAGCCAAACGATTCACCAAACGCGAGATCTCCAATGATATCGAACGTCGTGAAGTTGTACCACGACATCATGTCCACAGGACCCTGGCAATTCTCGTGCAGTTTTTGGATCAGTGTATGAACATAACCCATGATCAATGGTTCCTGGCCTCTCAGGCTTCGATCACTGAATCCATGGGACAGTAGACGTCTAAGCATTGCGTGCTCCTCACCACCGGATGAGACTATATTGGTCGGCCCTCCAGCTGGTTTATAAAACTGCATGTTCTTTGGAAACTCAGGACGCGGGCTCTCCTTTGTTTTGTGGCCCATTATCTCCCTCCAAGCCTTGGGGTCGCCAAAGGCAAGGTCATTCGGAGCGATGCGCACCACGTCGCCATATTGCCTGTGCAAAGCTAACACGTCGAGAGGGAAAGTTCCCTGAATTGACCGATAGATGGAAGGAAGTTGGCTTGCCCGCATCCAGAATGGACCTGGAAAGTTACGCAAAGGATGGAGAAAAATGTTGTAGAAGATGCTGATGATTAGGTAAACGATGCCCTACATACAGGCATTAGCCTTGGATCATGAATTGGGATGAATTACACTTACCAAACATAGGCAGATACCTATGACGTTAAGTGGGTTGCCGATAGACATCTTGGCTGATGATGGGCAGCGAAGCCCTGTCCGGTGACACGATGTTAAAATGACGCTAATCAAACTTTTGTTTCAAAGCTTATCGTGTATTTGGCAAGAGGAATGACCGAGTCAGGTAAGAATTTCAGTGATAACTTGAGGGAATATGATTCTCGGCATGGAAGCCGTCAACTTTATAGCTAATCGAACGAACAACAGAATGGCCATTGCGGCCGGAAGTGCTTGGGCGTTGCGCATTATTAGGAATGCAAGGATCTACATTGACCGCGATGCCCTATTCGTGCTGCCGGCAATAAGAAATGGCGGCTTAGATTCGATCTCGTTCTCGTTCTCGCTAGAGCTTATCAAAAATTTCCCCACACACGCACTGCCTACTCTTGCATTTCCCATCCGTCCCGCTGTCCCGCTCCCCCTCAATCGATAGCAGCCAAGACTATTATGTGGAGCTCGATGCGGGATTGAAGGAATTCCGGCTCTCGGGAAGGAAGAGTTCTCCGAAACGTAGGGATCTTTTCTTCCTTTTCCAATGCCGAAGGGCTGTCGAAAAAGCGTCGTCATCAACGCAAAGGGGTAGATTGGTATGAAACGATTCAAATTACGACCATGTTTTTGGGGCAGTGCCGGTTCTGTCAATAGGACAAAGCTCCAGTCTCGCTCTTTCGAAGGCTAGAGAAAAGCGCCAGTACAGTATTTTTAGAAGCACAAATGATGCAAACATGGACAGAAATGGATTTTAAGGCTAGATACCGTCTAACTGCATGGGGGAGCAGGTTCATGCCACAAGCGGCTACATTAGCAAGGCCGCACGCATTGAATTCTTGCCCATCGCTGTAACCGAGAAGAAAGGTGTAATATCTGAGCATGCCGAGGATGAGCGTAATGAACAACTAGGTTCTCGCCAGGCTAGGGTAAATATATCATATATCATGACCCGAATTAATGTTAGGTTTGGAATCAGACAACTTCATCAAATCTGACTGTTCATTAGGATCAGGTCATGCTAGCAATCGACTGCGGCAAGACTTTGAGCTTCAGCTTGAAAGAGTTTTAAGAAAATACCGTGTCTGCCTTACAGTCCTAAGGAATAGAGCTCTTTGACTTACATTAGAACTTTTACAAACAGCCTAGCTCTGATCTGACCTGACCTAGGGTAGGTAAGGCAAGATGGATGTAAGGACTGTTGTTCCCATGCCCGGCCTTGGCGACAACCCACTCCATAACAGTCCCTCAGAGAAAGGCACGACATGGTGAGAAGCACTCATTGCACTAATAGGAACCAGAGTATGAATTCTGAAACATGGCAAGGGTCGCTCTACAAGAATCACTATCAAAACTCAGATCTCCTACCCTTTAGCCCCAGAAAAGTAAACTAGAAGGATCACTCAAGGACTAAACGTAAATGCTTTACCGAACCTTGGCAACTGGTTTGATTCAGCTCAACGGGTGATTACACGAACGATATGAAATGGAGATACTGTTGGGACCAAGTAGGCACGAAACGATCTTCTAGATCAGTGACAATCTCTTGTGTGCTTCACATATTTTCCTGTCGTTGTGTCCAACCATGAAAGCCCGCTAATAATCTTCGAGCACACTATATTTCTCAGTGCAGGGTTATCTCCGCGTTATTACTTGGTGGTTATGAGAGAGCGGACGGGATCCCTTATTTTCTTGTGGCTGAGGTTGGTGGGTATCAAGCTGTGGAACTCCATGATGCCCCAGACCCCTACATCTCCACAATGGCAAAAAGTCTGAAGGAGCAAAAGTGCAAAACATACAACAGCCGGTGTTCGCTGGTCGTCACCGACCCAACTACTAATCTGCCGCTTACTTGCTTAATTAAGGGAGAGCGGACGGGATCCCATGTTTTCAAGCAGCTATGGTCGTATGTGACAACCTGACGAAACAAAGAAGTTTATTACCAAGCATGCAAATGATACGGCGATATGCCGATGAATCGTGCTTTCAACAGGAGATCTCTTCTATCACTCCTGCCCTAGGGCCTTCAGTATTTTCTGCACACCTTGGGCCTCGCCGTCAAGGGTGCCATACTTCTGTCGATCCACCCAGCCAATGGTATTGCCTCCTCCGAAGTCAATTAGAACCGCGTCACCGTTTTTATCAATCAAGACGTTGTAAGTCTTGGTCTCACGCCAAAGTACACCGATTTTATGCAATAGGTTAAGAGACTCCTCAATCTGACCCGCCCAATTCTTCCTTAGCAGTGGAGATGCCTCTGTTTCGGAAAGGCTTCCCTCTTCCACGCAGTCCAAGATCTCACGAAGACTGTGGTGGCTGTGTGGAATGTAGTCTAGCAGCAGGCCAATGATACCTCGATGGGACTTGACGATACCTATGTTACATTATTAGTCTTGATCATGCCGGGCAGAAGCTCATCTTACCTTTGAATGACGGAACTCTCAAAGCACCGTGACCGCCTGCAGAGCGGATCTTCAAGTAGGCGTTGATCTTCTCCCCGATCGCCTTTTCAAACACAAACGACGAGATCTTACAAATCGCAATCTCTCCATGAATGGTCACCTTCCAAACAAGGCCCTGCAATCGTTCTCCAAGGAGAATATCGGAGGACTGAATGATGGGGTTGTCGCAATCGAGACCTTGAAGGTTGGCTTCCGGATTAGGGGTATATTTCTCCGGGACTTCATATCCATCGAGCGGACGTCCAACGAGCTTTCCCTCCTGGGTCAGGATTTGGAGCTTGGAATGGAGGGTAAAGTTGTTCCTGCATGGTGCGCGGCTCTGGTAGTGGCACCGATGGTCCTAATTCCTGCATCCATGGAAAACAGGCCTCAAGCGCAATGCTTGCTAGCTCATCCTCGACTTCTTCCATGCTTCTATCTTTTTCTTCGTCGAACTCTCCCCAAGTCAAATCGCTCAATTTGATAAGAAGCTTGCCTTCGATAGACTGTTCAAGATCATATCCAGATGGTAGGTACTACTCCGAAGTACTGACCAAGATGAAGAATTTCGCCACCTGATAAACGTAATCAATGAGTAAGGGTAAAATCTCACCATCGAGAGTTAGGACTTTGATGCCGGTGAATTGGGCGGTGAAGGCTCGATTGGATTGCGCGCTCTCAACCATGGTGAAGGACTTCAAACCGAATGCGGATTCAGTGATAAATGCGACGCCTCTATAAGATCGTATTGCCCGAGATTGAAACTTTGCCAGATCTTTCAGAGATGATACACACACGCGTGTCGGTTACTTGCCATTATGCGCGCAGGCGTAGCAGAGATGCGGAGTAAGAAGTGTTGGCTGGGCACACATAGGGATTCTCGGACGACAGAGGCTGCGCGTTGCGTTGGTGACGAATCAGAGCCCACCAATGATGCTGCGGAGACATCATCGAAGATTACAAGTGATTGATTGAACTTGTCCAATGTATGGAATAGTTCGAGCTCTTATGATCGTGATTCATCCATTATCAGGACCTTGCCCCATGCAAACCCTCTTTAAAATTGAACATAACACCTAAGGTTGAATGGCAGGTTAAGTCATTTAGATTCTTGCATGCTATGGACACGACATAAGCTAGACAGGCCATCTCTTTGCACTCTGCATTCTGGTGGCTTGAGAGCATTGGTCGCCAGCAAAGGTAGACTATTTCGGCGTGTCCGTAGTCGATGTGTTCATGTTTTGCAGGTATTGATCTAGCAAGCTCTGCTCTTAAGGTTAGTGATTCGTTCTGTCATAATCATGTACATGTTTTGACAAACTTACCCAGTCAATCATTTCCGAACCTTCAATCATATGGGACATTGAATCTGCATACGGCAGTTCCATATCTAGAAACGAACTCATCCCCACGGATGAAACTTCCTGAAGCAGGTAAAACCCAGGATCATTCTCAGCCACCTTTCTGATCATCAAGTCGAGTGCGCTCGCTGCAATCTGTGCTTCTGGCGAGGCTCCACCATGACCAGCCCATATGCGCTGCGACGTCTGAAGTGCGCGGTACTCCCTGCCCAGAAGTTCTTGGAGGTCCCGGTTCTCGGTCAAGGCTCCCTTGTTTGTTCGCATACGGACCGAAAGATCTAAGCAGATGACCATGGCAGCCATGAGGAAATCATGGGCAGACAATGCATGCATCATCCACCTGTCCTCGTACAAGCGCCCTCCAGGTTCGGAAGCGGTGTGCAAGTCTGCTTGACGAGCGATGATGTCGAGCGCTGCATCGACACATACCTGTCTCGAATATTCGAATTTTGAACTCCGAGGCTCATAGCTGATGTAGCGCCTGTGAAGGACAATGAGCCCTTTCAAATGAAGGACCTCGATAGTGCATCGTTGCCATATCACCACTGCATGATCTATAAATGAGCGGTTGACGTCTCGTCGCTGCAATAATTCTGGCACATTTTGGTAGGCCTGATTCATCTCGTTATCCAGCGCAAGCGCTGCTTCATATGTCGGTGTTGAAAGCGATTGAGTATGTGCGACAATTTTCTTGAATACGGCCATAATACTTGCTTTGACCTTGATGTAAAGCACGGGCGTATTCTCCGTCAGCGGTCTCGAGGGTGGTAATTCTGTCATAGAGACATGAAAATCAGAGTACTCCAGATTTCTGGGAACTTCGGAATCGCAGAACTCTGTAGGTATCATACTAGGGAATCCCAGTTGGAAGGACATCAATGCATCGAGCTGGAAAATGTTAAGCCAGACTCTGCGTCGCATTTCTCCATCAAAGACGGAGATGCCTGCTAGGTGTCTCGGGTCGCGGTGATAGCCCATGCGGAAAGCTAAGCGGATGATGGTGCCCATGATGAGCCATGGGTCCGCTGAGGCAAGGCTATTGGTAAAATAGCAACTTTGAAGATACAGTATGATCGCTTCAAGTGCATAGAAGTTGGAAATGGTATAGCGACCGAGGACTAGACATTGTACTGCCTTCTGTTGCATTGTCCGTATTGGCGGCACTGATCCTTCAGGATCTACCACTCCGGATAGGCGCCGCAAGCAAGCTGCATTGCATAAAATGGCGAACAACAGAGCCGTCCATACGAGGGATGTTGTAGAGGGTGATTCCCAGAAGACCGTGTACTAATGCCATCAGTAAGTTTAGTCTTCCCGCAATAAGGAATTCAGAACCTACTTCATCCTGAAATTTCTGGGGGTGAACAATACCTGAGAGAGATACCATGTTAGCCAACACAATCCACCAGACAATGTTATTCCATGACATACCAAGTATCATGAACCGAGAGTTGAAGTACCATGAAAGCAGCATATCGCAAGTAGACCGAGATGGTAGAGAGTTGATGATTTCATCAGAGCTCAAGTTGTGCGCTGCAGCAAAGATGAACCCAGGATCAGTCACAATTGGCTCTCCGTTATAAGCCCTTTCGTGCTGTGCCCCTGGTTGACTTGAGACTGAGACATGCTCTCGAATTTCCTTGATGTCGTCCAAGATAGAGAGCCAATGACTTGGATCAACATAGCTCCTGTGACCCTCTCTACTCTCCTGGAGATGAGGTGTTTCTGGCGTTAGCCCGTCTTCGTTCCCAACAACGCTACCAAAGCTCGAGCCTTGGTCTCCACTTCCATGATACTCGCTTAGATGGCCTGAGAGGAGTGCGCGGTCATCTGTTGAGGTTTGACTGGGTGTTGGTAATCCAGCTTGAAGTACGGCGTCACCAGAAAGAAGTGAAGAGACGAGACTTTCAAGACTGTTCAATCTGTCCTTGAGATCTTTACCTTTGGCAGGACCGCCTTTGTTTCGAGTGGCATTGACCGCATAATGGCATGCTGATGCCTTGTCGCGTTTGTCACAGGAGTCGCAGGGTAGTGCTCGATTGCACTTCAACCTACGAGTCGATCGGTCAATCCGTGATGGCGATAGCAAATCTTCTCGGGCCACTTACTTCCGCGTCCGACAAGGCTCGCAGGACACAGGTGGCCGATTTCGTTTTTCCACCTTGCGAGGACCGACGTCCATCACGAGCATTGGTGTGGTGAGATGAGAATGGGGCTGTGAAGATTGAGTTCGGCAGTCCGAAGGTCTTGGAGATGTCAGAACCAAATTTCGCGCATGTAAACCAGTCAGGGGATAACGCAAAAAATTGAAAGAAAGTCAAGAAACTCAATGAAGCATCGTCTACTTCAGAACAAACTCATGGTAGACATGGCGGCGGCGCGGGGATATTATCGTCGATGGTGGGTAAACTGAACAACCCCAGCACGGCCGGAGTTAATAACCCCGCTGACAGATGAATTGCTTTAAGCCCGGGCCAACCATGCCAATTAGCGTCAAGAAGGATGCTAACCAAGGGATCTAGTCTCTTCCGTCACTCCAATCCCCGAGCTGGAGAAGGGTTTATTATACCCATCGATGAGATCTCCACTTCTTCACAAGGGCCAAATAGAAATAAATATCTAGATTTGAAGCCATGGTAACGCATCTTCTCCTGACTATCTTGCATTAACATCTACGTGCTCACAGCCTAAAGCAACTATCTACGCAATCAACCTAAAAGGTTTCAACCGCCCACCCATCATGTCTGCCCTCTCAGCTGCCTACGGAGCTGGCTCCACCATTCTCTCAAACCTATTCATAAAATTGCCCGTTCCAGTATCAAACGCGGACCTATCCAATCAAGTCATGATTGTGACTGGTGCGAATACGGGTCTTGGATTCGAGTCTTCCCTTCACTTATCTCGGCTCGGAGTCGGAAAGCTGATCATGGCTGTGCGAACAATTACTAAAGGCCATGATGCGAAGGTCAAGATACTCCGAGAGACGGGACGGCCGGAGTCGTCAATCGAGATCTGGCCCATCGATATGGATAGTTACGACTCAGTCAAAGCTTTCGCGACTCGTGCTTCTGAACTACCACGACTCGATGGAGTACTTGCGAATGCTGGTGTCATGACTACGCAGTTCAGCCTAAGCGAGTCGAACGAGAAGTCACTGAACGTCAACGTTATCAGCACCTTTCTTCTATATCTTCTGCTTCTGCCTAGTATGCGCAAGTCTGGGAAAACAACAGGACATACCTGCCGCTTTGTAATTCCGAACAGCGCGCTGCACTACTTGGCTCCACTTGCAGAACTGAACCTTGAACAACAAAGCATTATTAAGCGACTCAACGACCCCAATCAGGCTGACATGGCCGGTCGTTACCCACTCAGCAAACTTCTCGTGGTTTACGCTGTGCGTGAGCTTGTCGAGAGAGCCAGTTCTTCCGAAAAGGGAACTTGCATCCTGAACACGCCGAATCCGAGTTTTTGCAAGTCGAATCTGGCACACGAGTCTCAAGACAGCCGTGCTTTCAAGATATCCGAGTCGCTACTTGCTCGCTCAACCGAGGAGGGGAGTCGAGCTCTAGTTCACGGTCTCTTGGCTGGCCAGGAAACCACCGGCCACTACTTGACAAACTGTCACACCGAGAAGTGAGTTACACAATCATCCCTCCAGCGCCATCATTTTCTGACAAGTAAAAGTCCTGCCTGCCACGTTACCAACAAATGGGGACAACAAGTACAAAAGAAGTTCGTTGATGAGCTGCTTGAAACGCTAGACACCATACAGCCCGGACTTATCGCAGTGTTATAATGATTCGGCGTGCTAGAGTAGACGCAGTGGATTAATTAGAGCTGGACAAGTGGATTTTCCAGGTCACGTCCTTGGAATGAACGATGGATCCGCTATTGGGTTGACGGCTTCTTGGCATCTTGAACAGTTTAATAAACCATATACTTTTACTTCTTCATGATTGCAAGGAATGACGGGCCCGAGTCTCTTCTTCTTCTCCCTCTTCCAAACTTTTATACAATGATAGCGCCGCGTGGCGCAGTTGGCTACTGCAATGGCAACCTCCTGACGCCTGGGCCCTCGTGGTTCACGCTTAAGGAGGTCGTAGGTAATTCCTACCCGCAGCGCCTACTGTTCTAAGAGAGGCCCTCCTCGAAGAAATAGTAGCCGCCACCGGACCTACCCTATGGTACGTTGGTCTAAGTTTCTTTATTCCTACATCTCCCGAATCCATAGTTAGTTTTTTCTTACTAGGCAACAAAGTTTTCAATATAGAGGGGTCTTATGGAGGCCTCCATAGGCCCTAAGGTCATAATGCCACTGAATCAAGGACTCTACTCCCTAAGTCACTGAATCAATGAGCAAGTTATGGAGAATGCCTGCCAGCCTCATATCATTTCGCTACGTTGCGGAAGGCACTATCATTGCAGGCACTACAAGACCTTTAACTCCATACAATGTTAGCAGTACAGTCTAAATGCTTCTTTATGGCCCTTTGGGATTTGAAACCGACACATAAGAATGAGTCACACCAATTTCAGGCAGACGTTTCGTTTTCGATTGCTCGCACCAACCAACACATTGGTTAACACAAATTCGATCGTCCCACACACAAAACGCCCAACGGAACGCCTTCTACACGGCATCTCTACCTTTTCGGCTGGTCATTTTATTTACTATTGCCATATACTGCCATGGCCTCCGACCACCCGCCACCGCTTATCATTCAACCCATCTCACTGCCTCACAAGCACACTTTTATTCTACTGCATGGACGAGGCTCCAGCGGAGATAAGTTTGGTCCCGCGCTCCTCGATACACCCATTGGCAATGGCCCCGAAACGCCTCTTGAGGATTCCGTATCACTGGCCCAAGCCTTCCCCCATGCTCACTTTGTCTTCCCGACGGCGGCCAGGAGACGGGCAACTATCTACCGCCGCTCTTACACAAATCAGTGGTTTGACAACTGGAAATTAGACCCACCAGCGACAGATCGCGAGGACCTCCAGATATCAGGCCTTTGCGAAACAGTATCGTACCTGCGCCAGCTTCTCAGAACAGAAATCGCACTCGTTCCAGGAGGTGCTTCGAATGTCGTACTCGGAGGCTTAAGCCAGGGATGCGCCGCGTCCCTCATTTCGCTGCTACTCTGGGAGGGCGAGCCACTTGGAGCCGCTGTGGGAATGTGTGGCTGGCTGCCATTTCGTATGCGACTAGACGAGCAGGCGTCGGGAGAGCAACCAGAAGGCATTGGGGATTCGGATGCAGACGAAGATCCGTTTAATCTATTTGAGACTGATGAGACGGCTGAATCGGTGCTCGATCCGCGGTCGCGAGCCATTCATTGGCTGCGGGATGAGATAGATTGCCCCGGAACACCTGGCAGCTCTGCGTCGTTGACGTTTCAGAACATCTCGTTGTTCCTTGGCCATGGAGTAGAGGACGACCGTGTAAGCGTTATTTTGGGCCGAGATGCATCCAAATGCCTCACTAACTTAGGGTTGAGTACATTATGGAAAGAGTACGAAAGGCTCGGACATTGGTACTCTGGGGAAATGCTTCGGGACATGGTTAATTTCTTGAAGGACAGAATCAAATCGCAATGATGGTAGCCTCGAAAAGCCCTCTCCAAGATATTACCGTCGCCAAGTCTATAACTAGAGGTCTATGGAAACTTGAACCAGGGCATAGCGTGATGGCCTTTGAATGAAGGCGGGCTTACAGAAACAACCGAGCACAATCTCGTTCAGAGTAGACACTCGGGTGCCCATATGTGTATGGGCTCCCAGCTGGAGTTGATACACTTATTGCTTGGCCACAGCTAGAATGAACCTCCCGATAAAGGGGCGCTTCGTTAAATCACTATAGATTCAGTATGCTTTTCCTCTTGCTTGCAAAATGTATACTCCAACTCCATCCTCGCCATGGACTGGCCGCTGACCACCTGTGCCCAAGATACGCACTCGATCCTCTGCCACACTGCGATCTCCTCCATTCTCGTTGCCCTTCCCCCTCCAGCTTTGCCCTCTTCAATCTCGGCTATACGCTCAACCGCCCTTCCAGCAAACACGTTGTCCCAAACCGCCTCCCGGAGCGGCTGCCGTCGTAGGATTCTCAACACTTCTCGTCGAACTGTGGGATCCCGGCATTTGGCTCCGATGATGTAGAGAACAGGGAGGATAGCTACCTCTGGTGTGAATGCCGGCTTCGACGATCCTGCGTAGAGCTGATGTGCTGTCGTGACGTCGTCCGCCATTGCTACGCATTGCTGGAATTCGGGCAAATATTTGTCGTACTCCATCTCTCTACCCGAGCCGAGGCTACTGACGAGAATCCACAAAATGGTATTTTGTAGTCGCAGCAACAAGATGAGACGGTAGCTCCCGGTGTCTGAGCCGTGATGGCTGGATTGATTCAGCATTTTTTCGAAGCGATCCGACCACGTTTTCAGCTGTTCGATAACAACCTCTTTGGAAGCCTTTGACGGCACCCCATCTGCGAAAGATGCTTCTTGCGCCATCCATTGTAACCTCATGGCCCGAGCGATGAGCACCTGGAGAGAGTCGATGGCATGGTTCAGCGACTCAAAAGCGCAATTCGAGGACAAAATTCTGGAAGCCGCTGTCTCTTGGATGTCGGCTGGTGTCCAACGGACCAGAAAGGCAACGGCCTGCATGTCGAGACGCCGTATCTGCCTCACAACGTGGGCCAGGAGCAAGCGGCTGCTTGATAGGACATCTACATTGGAGGCATTGCTCTCGCTCAAGAAGGCCCTGGGAATGTTGCGCGATAGCTCTACGCCTCCTTGCAAATGCGTCAAGGCTTGGAGATAGTTGCCCGCCAAGCTGTCAAAACATGTGAACAAGTAGCATACTAAAAGCGTTATTGCCATTGCCTCCACGCTATCACCACTTCTTTGTGCCAGAACAAGTTGAATGGCCTTATTGTAGTGGAACAAGGGCTCTTGTTCTAATAACGTGGAACGGCCATCGTGGTAATTCCGGTGAAGCAGGGCCAACCCAACAGCAGCGTGTCGTACCGACGGGACTGTCTGGGAGAAGAACATGAGCGTCTTGCGCCATGACTCGCTCGGGTAGTGTTCATTTAAATGCTTGACGGAGATGAGCTCGAAGAATGACATGGCCTCTGTCTGGGCTGGGCCAATGACTGGCAGCATCATGAATGGTCTCAGATTGTGCAAAGTCATGCTATGATAGTTCTGACGACATGGGGGTGGCGCTCGCTGGATATTGACAGCGGCACAGGGGTCAAATTGGCCGTAACTTGCTGCTGCAATGGTCCCGGTGCCACGGTGTCTGCTCGTCTCCACCTCGGCTTCGACAAAACGCGGAACCATATCATAGCCATCGCAAGTCCGTCCCGTAGACTGGCATTTCAAGCACGAAGGCTGAGCCCCGTCGCATTTGATCCGCCGTATTCTTTAGTGCTGCCAGTGAGTTTGACTTATCCAGCAAGAGTAACGGCGACGCGGCAGGCAAGACTCACTTGCAGGTTTTGCAGCCAAGCCTTGACTTTGGGGCAAATTTCCGAGGTTTCTTCCTCCAAGCTTGGCTCGCGGTTTTGGTGTCGTCTTTGACCCTGTCCATTGTTGGGAGGAGATTGACACGGAAGACGACCCCAGAGCGTTCAATACGTGCGTCGCAAGTGGCATGCAGAGATGATTCGTACAGATAGTCGCTAAGCAATTGCTATTCGTCTGTTCATACGCCAGTGGAGAGTGCCTTTGCTCAAGACTTGAAAGCGAGAAGTTATGGTGACAGAAACTACGAGGAAGGACCAACCATGTCAAGAATGGCTCAGCCTATGCTCGTAGGAAGATAGCGCTTACCATGAATGGTGCATACTGATTGGCTGGTTCGTACAAGTGGATATGGCGGGAATGGAGGCCCCGGGGCTACAACAAGACGACGGGTGGCTTAGCATAGCGTTTGGGCCGTGCTTGAAGATCCTAATTGCATGGTATTGAAACCCGGGGGTATAGGTGGCTTAGGACTCATATAGCAATTGTCCATTTGCTCGTTCGTACAGGCGGCGCAGCGAGGTTACGCGTACTATCACAATGACGAAGAGTTATCTAGTAAGAAACAGAAGTGTTCGAGAATTCTTGGAACATATAAATAGTACCGCGATGTCTTGCAATGAGAAATGTGGCGTCACAAAACAAACGACACATCAAAAACGCCACTGAGGAGCATACCTACCAAAATGAAGCGAATCGCAACTGCTCTCATCCTCCTCGCAGGTTTTGGATGCAGAGCCGAGTGTGGGAAAAATTCCACCATGGTCTATGATTTTGACGCTGTGAGTTTCTTGCTCGGTGCTAAACCCCAATATCTTCACGATCAGCTATTCTGACATACCGTGTAGATCAAGCCATCAGCCGAGCTCACCTGGGTACCGTGTTTCGACGATTTCACCTGCTCCCGGCTCCAGGTTCCCCTCGACTATTCGAACCCAAGCCTTGGCACCGCATCCATCGCTTTTATGAAATTGGCTGGGAAAAATGCCACTGCTGATTCCCAGAGCATAGTGATCATCCCGGGTAAGACCCTGAAGCCGCCCTGAGTTCACACAGCCAAGCTGACGCTACACCAGGCGGCCCAGGCGGTTCTAGCATCGACCTTCTGCAGGCATACAAGGACACAGTCGGTCAGATGTTTGGCGAAACGTACAATTTTGTCTCCTTTGACCCCCGAGGTGTGGCCAGAAGCGGCCCGAGGCTCGACTGCTTCCGAAATAATACGAAAGCACGCGTGGCCTTTAATCGAGCCCACTACACGGGCGCCACCAACACATCCTCCACGTCGCTCGAGGAACAATACTACTCAGCTGCCATCTATGGAGAGTGGTGCGAGGAGGCGGTGAAGACGGACTCGCCGCATGGCTACTACGTTACCACTCCGGCGGTTGCTCGCGACCTGCTCAGCTTTGTCGAGGCAGAGGCCAAGTTGACCGGCCGATCACCTTCAGAAGCGAAGCTGTGGGGCTTCGGTAACAGCTACGGCACCGTCATTGGCACCACTTTTGCGTCCATGTTTCCTGACCGCGTTGGAAGGTTGGTGCTTGAGAGCGTCATGGACGTGGACCAATACTACTCCAACGACTGGCGGAGCAACTTCGTGGACTCGGACAAGGCGTTTGAGCAGCTGCCGATTCTATGCCATGCCGCAGGCCCTGATCTGTGTTCCTTCTGGGGACCTACGCCGGCCAATATCACGGTCAGGATGGACAGCATTATCCAGAATATTAAAAGCCAACCCATTCCGGTCAGTGGAGTCGACGGCCAGACTTTGCCGGCACTGGTTACATACTCCGACCTCAAGGCCTTTCTTGTAGACGCGATCTACCAGCCGCTTATCTACTTCCCCATCATGGCCGATGTTTTTGTCCAGCTGGAGAGGGGCAACGCGTCTGCTCTCATAGGATCGTCGGAGAAGCTGTACCTCGACTCCGACGAGGGGGTCATCATCCGGTGCGCGGATTCGTACCGGGACAACAAGCTTACCTCGATTGAGGACTGGGAAAACTACATTGAGGACACTGTTTCCAGTAGCAAGTATATTGGCGACATTTTCCCCATTTGGGCCAGGACAATTCTGTGCAGGACGCTTGAGCCACAACTGCCTGATAGCATGATCCTTCAAGGTAGAATCTCCTTTTCCAATGCTGTTTCAGCAAGATTTCCTTTCGAAAGCGAGGTAGTCTACCTTCAAATGATCAATCTGACCCTCTGATACAGGTCCGGTAACGGGATTCGACAAACCTGTGTCTTTCCCCATCCTGTTCACAAGCAATACCCTCGATCCTGTCGCGCCTGCGGCAAAGTATGCTCTTCAATAATACATTACCTAATAACGATCAGTTCACTGATCTACTTTTAGTGCTCGAAAGATGTCCTCCCGATTCCCAGGGTCCGTGGTGCTTCTGCAGGAAGCTGTTGGTGTAAGTCCTCAACCAATTCCCAATCAGATATTTCGAGAAATGCTCTTGGCTAACCTTTCGGCTTTTTCGCTCGGCTGCAGCATCCCGCAACCACACAGGGAGGATCCCCTTGTTACTATGGACACATTCAGGGATATCTTCAAGGCGTAGTTCCGCCAGCCAACATCACCTGCCCACGGCAGTATGTACCGTTCATCGATGGACCCATCGGAATCTGATCAGGTGCCAAGGATTAGGTCGATGCGGTGTGATGTGACTGAGTATTTGCTTCACTTTTTGACGGAATTGGTTAACATGTACAAAGTTCAATGCCTCCTAGATTGCTGTCACATGCTCTCACTTTTTTCGTCTGTTATTCTGGGTACTTCTGAATTATGCTTGCTCATCACCTTATGTTTCTGCCACTGCTCAGGCCAGCATATTCTATTGCTTGCTCCTTGCCATCGTAATGGCCGCCACTGCAACTGCCATCCCCGCGCCAGCTCCTATGGCCACCGTTGATACGGCCGTGCCTGCTGTCGACGTCAAACCTAGCCAGGGGTGCCCTATCATGGGGGTATTGATGGGAGTCAACGACTAGAGGCTAACATATTGTTTCGGCCGTCCCCGTGAAGTGCACCCTTGCCACGTGGCTTGCTTTGCCGACACCACTCTGTTTACTTCTAGTTGAAGGCTCACCAGATTCGATACTAGACCAGAGATCTGCGGTGCATACTCCCTGATAATACAACCCATTGATCCTTGGATGAAGACCTCGTAGGTGACGCAGTCACATCTTGTAAGGCTTTCATTTCTGTTGTCGATCTATTTCGTGAATTGCAAGCATCGACGGTGACCACTTCGCAGAACTCTGTGCCACCTTCAATAATGATTACACGACCACCGGATACAAATGCAAAATCTAAGCCCCGACTCCTTGCAGGTGCCGTAGTAGGTGAAGGAAGCAATGTGCACCTGAATCTGTTGGTCCCATCACGCCATTCGCTCAAGGCAAAGAAGTGACGACGAACTTGGTTTGGTCCATGGCTATCTTTCGCAGCGATTGCAATACGCTGTAGGCCACTAGTAAAAGGGATTGCTCCATGGCCATTTGAGCTGAGGCTGCGGTTCTTATGTGGCCGATCCGGTGGGTTTCCAATCTTGGGAGTGCTACTTGATGGATCTCGCAGCTCGACACTGCCAACCCAGTACCCGGAGTCGAGAAACACCAACTTGGAGTCCTTCGATATTCCTATTATTGCCAAGATGTTTGACTGGATTGCATCAATTTGGGTGTTGTTACCTGAGCGTTTGGAAGATTCCGAATCAATATCAAAAGCTGACACTGCCCACGAGCGAATGCTTCCTTCATGGCTGTGAGAGGGAGCACAATGTTCGATCACGAACTCTGAGCCAACTGTATAAGAAACCACACCATTCTGAGGGATATCGTGGTACGATGTAGATGGCCTCAACTCCATACCGCCTGGGGGGGTGACATCTTTGTAATCCAACCATTGGAAGACTTGGGCAGTATGTGCTCTTATGGCCATGAAAAGATCTGGATTTGATGGATGTTGCAATGTAGCACTAGAAGCTTCAACTCTAGACTGATTGGCGGCGATATAGCTGAGTGATTCATCTCTCGGCTGAATGGCCCTCCGACTTTCAACCACCCTTCCAGAATTCAGGTCCCAAAGCTCATCAAATTCGTGGCCACTGACAAGCAGACGATCTGCACTATGATTCACCATTAAGCTAGTAACGGCTGCGTTGAAAGATCGATCGAGAACCATAGTTGCAAGCGGTTCATCGCCGTCAGACATCGTCGAACGAGTAGCATCTCGAGGCACCAATGTGATCTTGGCAGCTAGAACTCGACCTGAGATATCGGCAGAGATGACAAGTCGGCCCGCCTCAGCTACTGTTAGGCGAGTGACTGATACACCACGGTTATGGCGCTGTGAAACGCCTATCTCCATACCGTCATTCCGTGAAAAGACTGATACGGAGCCATCGCTTTTCCCAGCCAAGATCAGATCATCTTCCACGAACGCTACTAAAGGACTGGTGATCTGAGGGGCTAGCTGATTTGAACCCACATGAGAAGTTCCCTGGGCCAGAGGAATGGCTTCGCTGATTGCCTTGTTTTCATTGTCGTTTCTTACAAGTGCTGTAGGTTCCCAAATTTGACACTGGAGACGACCAATGCCAAGGAACCTCCGACCATCGTAATTGAACGCAACTCCTCGTAGGCCGCTGCTAAAGGCTTTGACTTGGTACAAAGGTGTTAAGACCATCTCTCCTGAGTGTCCAAGATCAAATTCGAAGATTTGAATGAATCCCTGGCTGCTGCCCGTAGCTAGCGTGCGCCCATCCCGTGAGCAAGAGAGAGTCACTGCATGTATTCTCGTCTTCTTAAGGTGAAGTTGCAGGGTCAAGGAGTTGTAAATGCAGAGATCGCCTTGCGCATAAGAGACTATCACAGCGCTTACCTCCGGATTGGGGTTAAAAACAATATCAAGAACACCGTTTGCCTTGGTAGATCCGCACTCCCCAAAGCGATGTAATTCAAGCGGGAACCATAAAGAAACTGGATGACTGCGGTAACCCGCAGCCATGATGAGGTCATCTTCAGTGATCAAGGATGAGAATGCAACACGCTGAGGTGGTTGGGACGAATTCTCGTCCATTATCCATGAAACAGATTCTAGTTCCCCTGTGTCGAGGTTCCTAATTACTCTTTAGCATTTTCCAATATTTGATCTGCGACTGATAGTCGTACCACTTTCTCAGTAGACTTTCTTGAAGGGCTATGAGAATTTCAGCTGGGTTAAGAAATGTGATTGCAAGCGGTAGCGAGGCAAGAATGGACGTGTGAAGGCACAACCCGGCCTGTAAATCCCAGACAAAGACTTGTTTCGTTCCACAGCTAACAAGAAGTTGATCGTCTTGGCTGAATTGAAGCAGCCTAACTCTTTCTGGATGAATGACTTCTCGCACACACTGCAGGGATGATGGATCGTATAGTGTTACGGTGCCATTTGATTGTCCGATGGCGAAGAATGTCGCCCCATGAGCCAAAGCTGTACATTCACCCTTCTGAAAGTCGATTCGAGCGATACAATCTTCCCAATCTTCGTGTGCTGCATTCTTCACCACGAGTGGCAAAGCTCGTAGGTCCCTCGAAAAAGTCCTGGAGATAACTGAGCCCGTCGGGCAGAGGGGAGGAATGAGGCAGTGAATAGATGAGGGGCAGGCCAGAAGCTGTGGCCTAAACTTGGCAGCAACTCGAATGAGATCTACCACCCAGCTGTCAATGTGTTGGACTTGGGCGTCAGTTGATGACACGTGATTGGTTCTGTGCTTCAAGTATTCGCGGAGATTGATCGCTGTCCGGGTTACTTCACCTAGCTCTCTCTTTCGAGCGTGGTATTCAATCCAGTAAAAAATATTTTCTGTCTTAAGGAAATCACATAAGCATTTTGCCACATCATCTTCCTCTGAGGTGCTGTGGTAAATGTGGTCCGAGAAGAAGTGGCTGGCATAAGGGAGTAGAGCAAGGTCAAGAGGCGCCACCATGGTGGCCTTGGCTATCGAAAACCCTCTTACATTCGACCTCTGCGGACCCTTTGCATGTATCTGCAGTACTTCGCTTGTGAGATAACCCAACAGCAAAGTAGATATTCCACTGTGGGCCTGCATTCCGGTGACAACTAAGTCTGAACTGTTTTCCAACAGGAATCGATGAGCTGTTTCGTGGATGATCTGGACTTTTCCATTTTTGATCAACAAAAACGAGTTGGCCACAGATGTTAGGAATTGCTTTGACAAGATTCTGTAAAGTCTCGTTGGTGGCTAACTTGATAGCATGCCGTAGCTCATTGATAGATAAGGCGCGAAACGCAGATGTTACCCAGGTAAGGATAGACCGGGCTAGTCTTATTTTTCGAGGATCCGCTCTGATGGTGTCTAGAATTCGGAGGTAAACCGTATGAAGATCAGGAGGAACCTCTCTAAGTGTGGCTTCCATCGCTTCTGTGGTCCACGTGTTTTCAAAGTCATGTAGAACAAGACGCACCCAAAGAAAAGAACCTTGAGACTTCCTCAGGACCTTTTCATACATTTGATTACGCTCGTCCTCGCTCTCGAATCGATCAAGTTTTCCGAGCTTCGTACGCAGGAAAAGACGCATGTCGTCCAATGTGTCATTTTCAGAGATGGTCTGGCAAGTAACTTTCGTTCCCAAGTCCTCAAGACCTCGCCAGATTTCGTCCAGCCCGCGGCTTGTTGCAAAGATTCGCAGCGTATCGGGAATCGCAGCAAACAGTTTCCGGGTGAATAGCGAATTGAAGTTGACACACTCATCAATTCCGTCAATGACCCAGGAGTGTTGAGAAATAAATGGTGACTTAAAGATGACGCCTGAGAACAGTTTCCGCCATATTGTAGCCTCGTCCTTTCTATCCCAAATAGTTTGGTCTTCGAGCAGGCGCAGTACTTCTAGCTTGATTGAATCATCCTTTATAGCCATTTGGTAGGCCAGAGAAAGCAGGCAGTCGCTCAACGTTGATTTCCCACGTTTGCCGTATTTGAAGAAGAAATAACTGCTGCTGCTTGTTGAATTTGTGAGTAGTTCCGCTATGTGAGAGGCTAGAACAGATTTGCCAGCGGCAGGCCTTCCAAATAACCACAAGATTTGGGGACTTTCGCCGTGTTCCCAGGAAGTGAAGACGTTCGATTCAGTAAACCAGCAGCATGACCCCGGTTCTTTAAGTAAATTTAACTCGATCAGGTCATCAGTAAGCGCATCGGTGATGCCCAGGCCTTTCATTAAACGTGCCATTTCATCACCGGAGGTGCCTCCTTTAATCAGGCATGCGGATTGGCCACAAGTGATAGGCGTTTGGGCTTTTTGACTAGCACTTGAAGCTCGAATCGAATCAACCGCAGTGTGCAACGCATTACGTAGTAATCGATAGTTGGGATCATCCTTGTTCTCGAATTTGCACAGATGTCGGTGATCCGCATTCATGGCCGCGATTTCTTCATTCGGATAGCCAAGTGTTGCTGATGCCTTTTCTACGATCAGTTTATCGAGAAACTTAGTTCTTACTGGCCGCGTTTCGTAGAAAGACCATATGCCAAGATTCAGAGCGTAATGGCGGAAGGCATCGTTTGTCTCGGCCAGCGCATCAGAGCCGAGGAGCAAGTCTTCAAGGAAGGGCTTTTTACCCCAGGTTAAATTCAATATGCTCTTGAGCAGCGGTGCTAGATCAGCGCCCCTGTGAGGCGTACCCAAGAAGAACATTGAATGGACTCGCTCAGCTATCCCTTTGCAAGTCGGATCTAGACGAGCCAGGATGTATGCTTTTTTGGCAACACATCCTCCCATGCTATGGCAGACGAATATGATCGGAGACGGAGTCTTTCGTATGCCAGGGTCATTTTTCAGTTCGCTTAACAGAGACTGCGCAAAATCGTAAATGCGCAAAGGACTATACTGGCGTTCGCGCCAGTCGGCGTTGTATCCAAACACATGGATTCGTGTGGCAGCGAAATCATGGTCAGTTGAAAGCCATGTTTGTGGCCAGAAGTGGTCAGGGTCTGCTGTAAAAGACCAGGTCTTACGACTGTTGCCACCAAGACCATGGATCAATATGATATCGGCTACCGGAGGCAATGAGGCCGGCGCATGTACTGTCGTTAGGCCAAGCTTGCCTCGCTTGTCGGGCGTCGTGACGGCGGTCAGCGCCCCATTTGCGGATGCATCGGTTCTAGGAATAGATGATCGCTCAATACTCGAACGGGAAAGGAAGCCTGTCAATGACTTCTTATGGGCCTGCGATGAGAACACGGATGTCAGCATTAAGACCTGGGCCTCGAATAGGGATCGTCCAAACAGCTGCCGCCGTTCCAATTGTGAGGGCAAACTGACCGTTTCCATATCAACTTGGGAGAATAGATTTCGCCGCATGAAATGAGTCTAGAACTTTGCTTGGAACGCGCGATAGCCCTTCTGCAGGACCGAAGACTGTGGCAAGGTTAGTTGACAAGTGTGAGCAGGCATTGAGAATGAGATCTTTCAGTGTGCATTTCACCTTCATGGCAGCACTTGCTGCCTAGTGACACGGGCTTCCTAGCGCTAGTAACGTAGGCGCCAGACCCTCATTTGACCCGCATACAGAGTACCATGATCGTCATTTGGCCTTGGGCAAGTATGTCATTGTGAAAAAGCAGGTTCGTTGTTGCCTCTACCACACTAGTGCCCTGTCCAATCTATGTCTATAAAAGCGCTTACAACAAATTTCGTGATTCAAAATTGAAGCAGTTTCTCTGGCATTGCCATGATGTCCTTTGCCAGGCGCCAAGCATGTTCAAAAGACTACAAGTGCTGGTGGGCGCAGTCGTCCATTGACAACCGCTGGTTAGGCGCCCAGAGAAGAGCATGGACAGGGATTATAATGCACCCCTTGAGCCAACAACTCTGGAGCCAACACTGCTAATGATAAAAAGACGTAGGGTGGCGGAACTGGTAGCCTCTTGAGACGCCGAATTTGCTGCAATTTTGTGCAATAAGGACGACGCCCAGCTGAAGAAATCTTTTATTCCTTCATCGAGTATCCCTCGATAGCCGCTTTGAAGACGGTTCAATACTTTCAAGAACTCTCGCTTCAATTTCTTTTTCCGAAAGCCACCACTGCTAGAATGGCATTCACCAGCTTAGTTGAGTCAGGCAGCTTGGTGATGTTAACCAAAGACGGCGGCCAACGTTTAGATTCAGCGCAGCTCGACGCAAATGTCTTAGCTGGTGCGTTTATCAGAAATTTTCGAGTTTTATTTACAAGACCCTGGGATGCTGGAGTGAACAGTCTACTGATGAAATGCAGCCTTATCTGAGGTCAAGAAAGTGCTTGGTGTGACGGACCATGGAATATCACCGTGGGCGAGGACATACCGCATCACCGCTCAACTTATCGACGGGAGCGAAGAGCAGTTTTTTATGAAGGTTTGTCTTAAGACATGCTGTCAGCTGCATTCGGTGCTAATATAGGTAGGTCTCCGTAGGCCACCATGGCCGGGAAGCGCTCAGGGGCGAGTTTATTTCTACGTCCGCAATTCATTCTGCCACCCCTTACTTTTGTCCCAAGCCATTAGCCTGGGGCACATTCGCAAGAAGCCCAGACACGCATTTCTACGTCTGCAAATTCTATGAATTTTCGGACGGCGTGCCCAACCCACAGTCCTTCTGCGAAAGCCTTGCACAACTCCACAGGACCGAGTCCCCTAATGGCAAATTTGGCTTCAGCTGTGTTACTTACAATGGAGATCTACCGCAGGACAACGCTTGGTGCGACAGCTGGGAAGAGTTTTTCACCAATGGCTTGCGCAACGTCTTGAAGCTTCGTGAAGAGCGAGGAGGCACTCACGCAAGGCTCAATGAGGTTCTCCCTCGGCTGTTTGATCTGGTGATTCCGCGCTTGCTGCGACCTCTAGAGAGCGAGGGTGGAACAATTAAACCGTCACTCGTTCACGGAGACCTGTGGTGCGGGAATGCCAGTATTGTAGATGCAAGTTCAGGCAGAGGCATCGTATATGATCCAGCAAGTTTCTGGGCGCACAACGAATGTACGGTGATTCTATACTTAATGCCGGGATCCCCGCTAACAAAACCATTGTTACAGATGAGCTGGGCAACTGGAGAGCAGAAAGAAACATGTTTACTCAAGACTACTTCAAAGCATATCACTCTCACATACCAAAGTCAAAACCTACAGAAGATTTCGAGGACCGTAACGCTCTGTATGCATTGTAAGTCTCAACAGACTACCGCAAGGCTTGTACTGATTTTTTTTTCCGTTTTGTCAGAAAATTCAACCTACATGCCGCTACGTTGTTTCCAAATGATGGATCGTTTGTACAGATGTGAGGGTATATACAATCCCCGGTGTTATCTCATGCTCATTGACTCTCAGGGCAATCGAAGAAATTGAAAGACTTACTGAAAAGTTCTCGACAACTAAAGGGATTTGAAACAATGAGAAGGATCAATAACAGTAAATGCAGAAGAGCAGCCAACACTTCCCACCCCTAGATCTAATCAGGCAGTCGATGCATGAAGTATGGTATACACGAAACGTGAAATTCAGAAAACAAAGTAAAGTCCTATATTAATGGAGAATAGAAGAAGTCTTCTGGCGTTCATAGCACTTTCTCGCAAGCGTGATTCGTAGGATTGCCCACACTATACACGTATCGAGTCGATACATGAGGAAGTCCTTGTCCAAATCAATTAAGCAAAACGTTGTATGGTCTTCTGTTACTGCTCGTGAGGCAGCTCACCCTCAGTCCTCATCCCTATCTGTCGTAAGTCATAACTACTTCACTAAACCCCGCCGACGGAGGCTGGCTACCCATATATGAACCCTCCCCAGCACTTGAGGTAACTAAATTGAATCAAGTCTGCAAGCACAAGCTAACATATTCATCGCATTGCTCCTTGGGACAACCCAATCGAATAGGATCAACCAACGGATATTTTCGAGCCTAGACTCTACGTCAAAGAACATCCTTTCTTCCTTGAATTAAAAGCGCCAGATGCACATTTATGTCCCAAGTACACTTAACATGGAGCTCCCATTAAGGGCTTGGCTTGTTCAAAGCCAGGATAGCTTCTGATACGGTAATAAAACAATTGTCCACGTTGGAGACTGCAAGGTTCCCATAGACCGAGATCTGTTGCTTCTGAGTTGCCTATTTGACCGGGATAACTTGAGGCTCTCTGTTGACTCCTTAACTATGTATGATTGGCACCTGTACCCTTTCCTCAGCATCAATTCGGTGCGATCCTGTAGCAAGACTTCTCCAAAATATGGTAAGAGTGAGATGTTTTTATCGACATGAAAATGACTCGATGGCGGCCCCTCATCCATTGAGTGCGTGTAGGAAGGTGCTTCGTGGCAGGAAATTCTTCTAACCTTCACTTGTATTCTGAGCCGAACTTTCAAGGTATGACTTGCTTCCCGCGATCGTCGGGACGTTCATTTTCATCACTAAATCCGCACGTAAAGCAAGGATGTTTAAAAGATATTTACATTTGCTTCTAGTACATTCATCTATTCCTCGAGGTTCGTAGAGGTGGCAATCTCACGGCACGCGTCAAGGTCGTTCTGGACCCTCTCAAGCTTGCCGGAAACCCGAGTAACCGCGTCAGGCCCCAGGATCAACCTGGAGATCTTGCCCTTTAGGGCGCCGGCCTTGCCCTCGCCGGAGACGACCTCGAAGATGTACTCGACGGCCTTGTTGGGGTCGCCTGCTTGCTTTCCCTTGACGGTCTCGTACCTCTGCAGCGCCTTGTGCGCGACGGTGTCCTTCCAGTCCTCCGTGACGCCCCTCTCGTTGGTGGCGTTGCCGTGCAGGAAGTTGGTGCGGAAAGCACCGGGCTCGACGAGCAAGACGGAGATGCCGAACTCCGCGACCTCCTTGGCGAGTCCGTCGCTCAGGCCCTCCAAGCTGTGCTTGCTGGCCGCATACATGCCGCTGCTGGGGGCGCCATCAATGCCCGCAACGCTGCTGACATTGACGATTGTTCCGGCGCGCCTCTTGCGCATGCCGGGGAGGATAGCCTGGATGGTAAATAGAGGGCCAAAAAGGTTGGTCTGGATCTGTTGCTTGACCTCTCGCTCGCTATGGAGAGAATTAGAGCAGAGTGTGAAGTAGAAGTTGACAAAGCACCTACGTGAACAATTCCACAGGACCGAGAAGGCAATAACCAGCATTGTTGATCAAGTAGTCGACCTGGCCATAAATCGCCTCGGCATCGGCCACCTTCTTGTGAATGCTCTCCTGCGGCTCCGTCAAGTCCAGCTCGATAACGCTGCCGCCCGCGTCCTCAATTGACATGACGGCCTCGGCGGCGCGGGTCTTGCTGCGGACGGTGCCGACGACCTTGTGGCCGGCCTTGAGGACTCGGAGGGACAGCAACAGGCCGAAGCCGTTGGAAGCTCCCGTGATCAGCCAGACTGGAGCCATCGTGTACGATTGAGCAGAGTTGAGTGTATGTTGAGTGGCCAGCAGTGGATCGGAACCCCTCATTTGGTGTGTCTGGATATTTATGCGCCCGTCTCGGGGGTCGCCATAATCGGGTCCGCAGTGGTCGGCTTCTCTCGGTGATCTCTTCCCGGCGGACAATTTTGCCTCAAGCAACTCCTCAAACACCACGAAAGGTTTCGTGATCGTGTGAAAGTCAGCTCCCGGAGACACGGTGAGTCAATCCTCGCCGACGGATCATGCTAACTTGACCATGGGCTAACAAATTGGCTAGTCTAGATGCCCACGATTCTGGCAGCTCGTACGCCAAGACAATGCCATGACCGTGGTCAGCCCCCGGTGCATTGTCCCGATCACGAAACGAGACTCTCAAATTCGCGATCCTCAGGCAACACAGGTCCTCATGACGAGCACCTGAAGGACTCCAACGCCAAGGAGTCATGACTACCTTATAACTCACACGTGCCTGACTCGGCTCCGACCGAAACTTACTGTACCAGGCCTTCGGTCGCATGGAAAGCGAAGCTTGGGCCCGGCTTATTACCGCGCATGATGCCCTGGGCAAAGTAGGCCAAGCGAACCCTGGCGCCGCTTACTAGCGGGTGTGGAGTTGGATCACCGTAATATATGACCCGATAATCGGAGTTTTGACGACTAAAGGGCGTCGAAAAATCCGCCAAGGATTCCTTTAACGCCAATCACTCGACGGCCTGTTCGCAAAAGAAAAGAAAAATACTAGCTGAACATGCTCGCTTCTCAGAACCGCCAGCCCTTAAAGCCGCCGACTGGACTCTGGCCTCTTCAGGCTCGCATCACTTGATGGAGACTCAACGCGCTGGAAGACTAACTTGGACAAAATGAAAGCGCCCGAAGCTGAGCAGCCGGCGTCGGGTTTCGACATCGTCGCCGGCGAGAAGCACGCCAAGGAAGATGCCTTGCCGCATGATCTATCCACGGATGAGTCGCCGCCGCGGCATTCACAAGACGACGGGGTCACGATCGAGCTGCGACTCGGTCTGGAATCGCTGCTGCAGGACTTCTCGCTCCCCCGGTATCTGGGAAGCATGAGGGATGGACACGATTATTCAGGCGTCGCCGACCACGATGAACGCGAGCGCCGCAAGTTCCAGTCGCCATTCTCCTGGTCGATGCCTCGCAAGATCGTCGTCCTGTCTGGCGCCTTCATCGCCGCCATGCTGGCAGCGTATTCGGCCGGAGCGTACGCGCTGGGCGCATCGTACCTGCGGCCCAAATGGGATCTCACGGACATCCAGTTCAACTGCGGCATCACCATCTTCGTCACGTCCTTCGCCTTCGCGCCCGTCCTCCTGGCGCCCTTCAGCGAGACCTACGGCCGGTACTGGGTGTTCGTCGGGTCCGGCGTCGTCTTCTTCCTCGGAACCCTGGGGTGCGCGGTCACGGCCAGTTTCGCGGGCATGCTGGTGTCGCGGCTCGTCGTGGGCGTCGGGGCCTCGGTCTTTGCAACCGTCACGGGAGGCGTTGTGGGCGACCTGTTCCGCAAAGAGGATCGCAACACGCCGATGGCCTTGTTCTCCTTTGCCATCTTTGGCGGCACCGGAATCGGGCCCTTGGTCAGCGGAGTGGTCGTCGACCGCTTGGGTTGGCGGTGGATCTTTTACCTGCAGCTCATTGCCATCGGAGCAACCACACTCTCAACTATTCTTTTCTTCAAAGAAACTCGCAGCAACGTCATCTTACAACGTAAATGCGCCGCGCTCAACAAGGCCAACAGCGGGGTCACCGTCTCTGGACGCCGGGTATTCTTCCGTCCCCAGGTAGAGGAGCGCAAGATCAGCCTCGGTGTTATTTGGGGCAACTTTGTCTTCCCTCTCAAACTGCTCGTCACCGAATCTGTCGTCTTCTGGTTCTCGGCATGGCTCTCATTTGGATGGTCCATTTTGTACATGCAGTTCAGCAGCATTAGCATCACATTCAGGACCGTGTACAACTTTGACAACTCCCAAGTGGGCATCGTGTACACTGCCGTCATCGTGGGGGCTTTGGTCGCTACAGCCCTTGCTATAATTCAAGATCCTCTGGCTCGTCGGTTTTGGCCCAGTCGGATGGCTACCCCTGAAGGCCGTTTAATCCTTCCGTGCCTCCAGTCCATACTTTTGCCCGCCGGATTGTTTTGGTTTGGCTGGACTGCAAAGCCCAGCGTCTCGTCGGTGTCGCCAACCATTGCCATCGGGGCTTGCACAATGGGCATCTTCAGCATTTACCTCGCCGTCTTCAACTATCTTGCTGACATATACGGTCCTTACGCTTCGTCGGCACTTGCTACTCAGAGCATGTGCCGAAACTTGCTGGCGGGCATTTTCCCTCTTTTTACGAACTCCATGATAAGAAATTTGAACTTCAACGGAACTGGGAGCTTATTGGGTGGTATCAGCTTACTCTTGACGGTGATTCCATGGATTTTAACAATATATGGCGAGAGGATCAGGGCTCGCAGCCCATTTGCTGGGAAACTAGTCGAATGATAAGATACACTCCATTGCAACTATTTACCTCTTGCGATATGTGAACAATCCATCGCACGTTTGTCCTTGATCCGATAGATCAATCTGGGCTCTTGGTTATTCAAAATCATTTTATTCGTACATACAATAACTGAGTGGCGTGTTGAAAGCAATCCTCCTGCCAGAAGCTGGCTCCTACAACTCTATCAACACAGGGTCCATGATCTGATGACCTTCCTTGGCGATTTTGTCACTTATCGTTTCACGGGGCCAATCTTACGAAACATGGCCTTGACATCGGCAGCCAGGAGTTCCGGTTTCTCCCAAGAGGCAAAATGCCCTCCATCCTCATGTCTCTTCTCAAACACCACGGGACCTAGTGTTTTGGCCCAGGCACTAGGCAGGACTATCAAGTCCCTGGGGAATAACGACATCCCTATTGGTACGTCATTCCACTTCACGTAGGGGTCTAATGCTGTAAGATTGCGGTCGGGGGCGCCGTGGGAGCGCGACATCTCGTAGTAGACGCGCAAGGTTGCATCGGGGCCGGCATCACTGAAAGCGTAGATGCTTATCCAGGTCAGGACTTCCTCATCAGTCCATGGATATTCATCTGTCCAGTCTCGAAGCTTCTCGTAAATCCAGGCGAGAAGTCCGACCGGGCTATCAACTAGCGAGAACCCTGGAGTGTGCGGCGCCGTACCCTGGATGTTACTGTACCCGGACATGTTGTTGAAGTAGTTTTGGGTGCGCTCTAATCCCGCTTTCTCAGCAGATGTGTACCTGCCTAGCAGATACTGCAAGACCAGGAACGGCGTTGACCAAATAGACGGTTGTTTGGTTATGACCATGTTAGTGTGGAGGGCTATGATGTGCTTGGGATAACGCAATGCCATTGCTCGGGTGATGGGAAAGCCCAGGTCGCCTCCTTGAGTGGCTGTATCAATGAATAACATTAGCTTCAAAAATGCAGACATTTGGAATAACCAACAATCGAGAGCTGGAAGTTCATTACCATATTTGTCGTAACCCAACTTGAGCATCAGCTTGTGGCAGGCCTCTGCGTATTGTGGCAGAGCAAAGCCTGCCTTGGAAGTCCGCTGCGAGAAGCCGTAATTTGGTAGCGATGGTGCCACGACATGAAATGTTGGCTCATCGCCCTCGCCCGAGGTCAAGAGTGGCAGGATCTTGGTCACCTCGATGAAGCTCCCGGGCCCTTGTTCAACGATCGAGTTAGCCTTGACACAGGTTCAGGCAAATCATCGCATCTTAGACTCACAACCATGGCAGAAAAGTAGTGGAATGCTATCTTCTCGTTCACTTTTCTGGTGGATAAAATGGAGTCGCAGGTTGTCCTCGTGGCCCTCAATTGAGACGGAAGTCTCGAAATGAGGAAGCTTGTTCAGCTTCGCCTCTACTTTGCGCCAGTCAAAGTCATTCTTCCATGATTCCACGAGCCGTTTGATGTCGTCAAGTCCGGCCCCGTAGCTCGGGTTGTTTGAGATTTCGGTTTCACCCGGAAAGGTGGCTAGAGCGAGCTTTTTCTGCAAGAGTTCAATTGCCGAGTCAGGAACGGCAATCTGATACGGTCGGATACCATCAGTCATGTTGGCGATGTTTTTGTGTGCGAACACATATACTCTCCAGACCAGGCAATTGAGAAGCGGCTTGTTGAGCGTTCTTTATACTGATGAGGTTGCCAGGTTGAAAGGAGGGGTGCAGCCGTGCATTTCCGATGTCTCCTCTTCTGGACCGGGTTCCATCAATCTGCAGCTCGGCCAAGATGTTTGGGGGCCAGTTGCATATGACTCAAAAACGCAATCCTACAGCACGGTCGTGGAGAAAGTATTTCTATAACAGGTTATTTATTGCCCGCAGATGAGTCTTCTCAAGCTTGTCCTCTAATTACACAGTGGATATCTGATGTCATGATCACGCGAGAATCCCCTGCTCTTCTTGTTTGCCTCGAATGAAAGTTCCTGATCTCCGAGCTGACTCTGAGCGGGATGTTTCACCGCGTGCAGTGCAACCTGCAGCCAAGGTAGTGCCACAGACTGCTTTTTCCACAGCCAGAGGCTAGACCGAGGCAAGTGGCTCGATCCTCTTCATAATCTTGCGGGTGGTCTCTGTGCTGGGCGCTGTGTAGTCAATCGTGTACAACGAGATGGCCACACCGCCATTCTCCACCACGGGTGTCTCACCCTTCATCGTGCAGTCGCCGTTGATGCATGTGTTGATGCCAGCCGCCAGTGGTTCGATGTTGGCCCATGTGAACGTGCCCTGCTTCGGGTCCAGGACGGCCTCGTTGACGTGCGCGCCGCCCGTCATGCGGGTTTGCACGAATTCCAAGCCCGTGTGGTTTGCCGTCAGCTCCGGGATGTTGACGTTGACGCCGTAGCCGAGCGGCAGGATTGGCCCGCCGCATGCGCTCTTGATGAAGGCGTTGACGACGGTCAAGCTGACCTCGGCCGCCCAGGTCGCCGGGTTTGTCTCGTTCTTGATGTCCAAGTACGACACGGCGCGGTTGCTGGCCGAGACAGCAATGGCAGGGATGCTGCGGTGGGTAGCGGCGTATCTGGACGATCGTCAGTTGTGATCACAACAAGGGACTCAGCTCTACTTACGCGGCGCCGGCAGTTCCGGAAAGCGTCCAGACGAACGGACCGAGATTGGTACCGTAATTAGGCCCCGTCACCACAAGGTCGGGGACGGAGAAGTTGGCAAAGCGTGGCAGAACATAGTCGAGTGCGACAAAGGTGCAAGCCGCCGGGGTGCCGTTGTAGTACCAGATGTGGCTGTCGAATGGATCGCTGCCGACCTACGAGGCAAAGAGCGTGAGTGACTGCACATGTCTGAATTGCATACAAAGAATTGAGCCACGTACTGATGGAGCGCCCGCTGGAATGAGATTGTACTGGGCCGGGCCCGTCAAGTTGGCCTCTGTGGTGAATACCGATCGTCCTCCCTGGCCACTCTGCGGCAACGCGGGAGCCACAATCCAGACTAATAAGAGGTACCCGTCAGCCGATGCGATAGGAGATCAGAGCTCGCACGACGCCATACCGTTGTGGCCTTCGCCCTTGAGCAATCGGTAGAGCTCGCGAAGATTGCCCGAACCAAATCCATCGTCGTTGTTGAGCAGGATGTTGAGGGCATGCGATGACGACGCAAGGCACACGGCCGCGCCGGCGAAAATGCTGGAGAAGCGCATCGTCGGCGGTCAATTGGCGACAATCGGAGCGTCCTGGTTCGGTATCAAGCAGGGTCGCGGTATCGTCCGAAAGCGCCGCAGAGTCGCTGGCTGTCAAGTCTCTGATGGCCGTTGACCGATTGAGCCATTGTCGAGTCGTCGCAACTCATTATGTATCAGCACACGGATATTCGGCTCTCGAGATTAGCTTCACACTACGTCAGTGGAAATGAAGAACTCCATCCAGCGATAGCGACGGGCCGGCGGTCGCCTATCTCCTATAGAGACTCAGAGACTCCTGGAGAATGTGACCCTGAGGCTCTCAGGCACCCGTCCGATCTCGCGATGTTCCGGGGCCCGGCGGAGTCGAGTTATCGTTGCGCTGCCAATCGTATCGTGGGCGCGCCCCAACAATGCAAGGGCATGGCCACGAGATAAGTTTCCGCGCCCGGCCTAGCAAGAAAAGGCAGGTTGTCAATTGCCCAGGCCCTTGACCGACCGACCGGCCCTTGGCGTTAGTGGCGGGCGTCCCCGTATCCGGAAGGTGAATCGAAGGCCGGCTAAAGTGGACGCGACGAACCGTCCAGCTAGCGCCTGGCGCTCCAAAACACTGGGACAGCCTCAGGGGTTGCTCCGTCTAGTGAATGCTTTGCTGGATCTGTGGGACATTGCTCAGGATCAAGTTGGGGATTGCATTGCTGCTGTCGTGACAAGCCTTGTATAAGTCAAAAGAGAGCGACTCGACCGACGCACATGAACGACGAGTTGTATCGACCACTCACTCGCTTCTCCAAGACCCCAGCCCCCATCAACCGTTACCCCAAAGGTCCAAGGATCGCCAAGCTTCTAGGTGCAGGCAATAGTTTATCCCCGCATCTACGTTTATCGTTCGGGCTGCGTCCACGTCCAGCAAGCTGACGAGGAGCTTCACGTTGTCATCAAACATGCAAGCCAAGACCTACCACGCAGCGAGCCCTTGCATCCCTCCTTCGGCCAGCTAACCGACGTTATCCTCGCGGCTGGTTCGCCCATAAAAAGGCCCCCATCATGCCGATCCCATACCGGCTGTCCCTCGCCTCTCTGTCAGGTCCAACTTCCACGGTCCGCATCGACCCAGTGCCAACATGAAGACCTCTGGCGTTCTCGCTCTTGCGCTGCCCGCCCTCGCAGCGGCCAAAGTCTCCTACGAAGGCTACAAGGTCTTCCAGATCGACAGCCACGACAAGTACGACGCTGTCCTCGACTCCCTCAAGGGCCTGAAGACGGTCGAGCTGTCCTGCACCGATGACCACAACCACATCGACCTTGCCGTCGCCCCCGAGGACCTCGAGGCCTTCCAGGCCCTTGGACTTGACACCACTGCCACCATTGAGGACCTTGGTATCGAATTGGCCCTTGAGGAGACCAAGCCCTATGCCGGTGAGTATATGTGTGAAAGGATGCAGGTGGGCATGTGGATACCGTGAAGCTAACGATTGCAGCCACCGTGAAGCGAGACGGCGTCGCGTCCGACCTGCCGGACCTGTCGTTCTTCGAGTCCTACCACCCCTTCGATGAGCATCTGCAGTTCCTTGAGGACGTCGCAGCCGCCTTCCCCGACAACTCGGAGGTCTTCACCGCCGGCTACTCGCTGGAGAACCGTCCCATCCAGGGTATCCACCTCTGGGGCCGCGACGGCCCTGGAAAGGAGGCCATCATCTGGCACGGCACTGTGCACGCCCGTGAATGGATCTCAGCTCCCGTGCGTGCTTTCTTGTTGCTGTGATGTAATAGTTGCTGACCGCCACCAGACTGTCGAGTACATGCTGTACAAGATCGTTGACGGCTACAAGAAGCGTGCTTGCAGCTCTGTCCGCACCCTGGACAACTACGACTTCTACATCATGCCCGTCGTGAACCCCGACGGTACGCAGCCATTGAATCTAGACCTAACTGTGTATGCTGACGCGTGAATTGTAGGCTTCGTCTTCACCCACACGACTGACCGTCTGTGGCGAAAGAACCGTCAAGCCCGCAGCTTCAACACCTGCGTCGGCACCGACGTCAACCGCAACTGGCCCTACAAGTGGGACGTGCCCGGCGGCTCCAGCACCAACCCCTGCTCGCAGACCTACCGCGGCGAGGCTCCCGGCGACACCCCCGAGATGGCCGTCCTGACCAACCACACCCTCGGCCTCTCCGAGACGACCGGCATCAAGTTCTTCGTCGACTGGCACGCCCTTCTCGCAGCTGATCATGCTGCCCTACGGCTACAGCTGCAACGAGACCGCCGCCAACAACGACTACCAGATGAAGCTCGCCGGCGGTGTCCACGACGCCATCGAGGCCGTCAACGGCCTTGACTTCGTCTACGGCCCCACCTGCCCTACCATCTACCAGACCAGCGGTGTCTCCATGGACTGGGCCTACGACGTTGCCAAGGCCGAGCTGTCGTGGGGCTTTGAGCTCCGCCCAGCCACCCAGGGCCAGGGCGGCTTCGTCATCCCTCCCAGCAACATCATCCCCAGTGGTGAGGAGCAGTGGGCGGGTATGAAGTGGCTGTTTGCCAACTTCTAAGCTGGATGGACAATAAAGCTCTTCGTGCAAAACCTCGAAGACGTCCGGCTAACCCCAGAGTACATTATTAGATCTTACATAGCTGTAGATGTACAATTATTCCTGACTCTGGACTTGATTGCAAATTGACATTGTGAAACTCGGTAAATCATGTCGATGTAGTGTAAACAAGAATATATTCGCAAGTACCAAGTGTAGGGGTCCGAGCGAGTCCCTCATCGTCCGGTTTTATTGCCCTTTTGCCATCGATCAACTTATTCATGTGGCATAGTAGCGGGTCATTGTTAGCTAAAGACACTCAAAGACTGTTTCCAATGTAACCATAGATAAACTACTGTTTGTGTACAGAATGAACTCGCCCAAGCTGGCCAGAAACGACCCATCGTTGCGGTTTTGTCTCACACAAACCACGAACGACTGCAGCACGCCGCGACATGCAGCTGTTCCTGACAGCCGTTGAACGGCATCGATTGCCCGTCATCCCGATGCCGATCAGTGCCTGTCCAGGCTAACCTTTAGTGCGCACTCTAAGCAGCGCTGGACAGTCTACCAAGGTTGGCCGATGGGACGCTACGGTCGAAACTCCGTTGGGGTCGCAGAAACGCCACTGATGCACGTTGGCGAGGCGAGTACCGGTCGTGAATGCTTGTGCTCCGTGTCTCTTTGGCTAGCTCATAGGTGCGTAATAACTCAGTAGCCACAGTTTGTGAGGGGGAACGTTCCACCTGAATGCATTAAAAGGCAGGTTTCTGGTCCCATCAATTCGATGCCAACGTGATTCTTGTTCACTCAATCCTTGACCATCAATTACACACCTCAGTATGCAAATTGTCGTTGCCCCTGCGAGCACCAGGACGGCCGCCGCAGCCATCCAGGCCCTTCTCGACCGGGCCCCGCCCAACACCACCATCAAAGCCTACTATCGCGACCTCGGAAGAGTGCCAGCCGAGTTCAGGAAACACAGAGCCCTTGAGCCGGTGCAGGGCGATGTCTCGGACCCGTCTACCTTGGACTTTGCCGGCGCCGACGCCGTGCTCGCCGTCACGCCGCCCACGTTCAAGGGCGACATGGAGGCGCACGCCTTGGCCGTGTCCCACAACGTAGCGGACGCGGTGCAAAGGTCCGGCACGGTCAAGAAGGTGGTTTTGCTGAGCAGCGTGGGCGCGGAGCTCAGCGCTGGCGTGGTATGCCTTGCTTACGCCTATCGGCCATCGGGCCATTGCGATGGCAATTGTTTTGTGCTGATGATTTGATAGGGAGAGCTTAAGACGAACCACATAGCCGAGAGGATCTTCTCAAAATCGCATGTTCCGGAAATCATCTTCGTCCGCTGCGCCTATTTCATGGAGAACTGGACGCGGAACATCGACACCCTCAATGGCCCAGAACCCTTCATCCTCTCCACCATCACGCCCCTTGACTGGAAACTCCCCATGGTCGCCGTCACCGACATCGGCTACGCCCTCGCAAACGAGCTCCTCAAGGCGTCCCCGTCGCCCGCCAAGCCGTACATCTTCGAGGTGCACGGGCCGCAGATGTACTCCCCGCTGGACGTGCACGAGAGCTTCTGCAAGGCGCTCGGCCGCCCCGTCGCGATCAAGCCGATCCAGCAGGACGAGCTGCACGGCTTCTACTCCCAGATCTTCCCTCCCGAGAGCGTGGACAACTGGGTGGAGATGGCAAAGAGCTTCCTGCCGGGGGGCGTGATGGCCGTGGACGGCATAAATTGGGAAGAGAGAGACGTTCATCGTGGAGAATCGGATTTGGACAGCACTGTGAAGCGCGCTCTTAGTGGTGCTCGCCTGGACTTGTAATCATTAATCGTAATTAATCGTAGCTAAATCTTAAGTTGACAACCCATTTCCTGGAAATACTAGATAAGATGTACTGTTGTCGAAGATATTCGTCGTGGTCGGTCTCCTAGTTTGATACCATGCCCCAGCCCAGTGAAGCATCCAATACGCCTGTATTCCCGCCTTACCGGAAGCTCAAGACTGTAACGGAGTGCGTCGCCGCCAGCCCGCCCTCCCGACCGCCTCGCTATATACCGGTAGCCTTGGCTGTTGATCCTACGAGGGCCACGCTCTTTGAGAAGAATCAGCCCGCAACTAGGACCCAGAAACATGAAGGTGACGTCTATGAGCTGCTCAGCATTGTCACCTTTTGCTTTACGATGTTGCTCAGGGATTCCGTCCGGATCGTCGAGGTAGGTCCTCATAGATACTGGAAACGCTGCCCATGGGAGATAGTTGTCGTAACCGCCAAAGTATTTGGCCGTGGCTGCCAGTCGAATCGTCGTCATAACCTGGATGTGGGCCTTCGCGACGATACAGTGATCGCTCAATGTCAAGACCTTGCAGTACGCGGGATCTGCGCCTTGAAGGAACTCTACCTTCCCTTCAACGGATGCCCACGACCACGAGGGTACGCGGTCATCGAGCAGCCTCTTGTGCTGCCGCTGGTTGCTCACAGCCTTGCCAGAATGTCTCCAAAGCAGCTGTTCGACAACACGGTCCTCCCATATGCCAGAGAAATACAACGACGGCAGATGCGCTTGCACAAGGTTTGCCAGACCAGATATCGCGGGCAGCTTGTCGGCGGGAATCAAAAGGTCCTTCCCGCTGTACTCTTCCACCATCGAGCACCAGTTCTCGTGAATGCGAAAGGCCTGGCTACCCCTGGGTCGGGCCTGAAAGGTGCTCTCAGAGTCGCACTCTCGGTGCTTCGAACCGCGGCAGCGCCAGGTGAGTTCCTTGCTTCCGAAGGAGAGGGTCCTCGGGGATAGGAGCTCCTCCTGGTATGCCCAGGCCCTTTGAGCCAGTGGCTCCGGCCGCATGGGTGCCTCTTCCACATCGCTCAGAAGGTGGACTATCTCATGAACCCCAAGAACGACCGGGATTGTGCACGAGACGCCGGTGGGCGCGGCCCTTTCCGCAAAGATACCTTCGTGTGCACCCGCCGCTCTAGACGCTAGGATAGTTAATAGAGCACCCCCAAATACCATATTCATACGACGCGACTCCTCTTCCCACTCGTCCAAGGCCTCCTGATTGCTACCCTGCGTGATGCACAACGAGTCCACCCACAAATATCGAATTCCAAGGCGCCTCGTCAGAGTAACCGCGTCCTGCACGGTCCTCGGCAGTTCCTCGAGCGGTATTTGCTGTTCCAGGTCCGTCCTGTTGTCAGTGTTCATGTGAAAGAAGGGTTCCTGTCCCCGACAGTAGCTCAGGGCAATATATGCTCCTCTCTGCGCCTTGGCAGTATTTATCAAGCGAGCCTCCTCAAGAACTCCTGGTATCCCTACATCAATGACTCTCCTCGGAAGTCTCGAGTCATTATTCGCGGGACATATGTCGCCGTGATGCTCCAAGCAGTCGGAGAGCCACTGAGACGCCAAGCCGAAGCATACTTCGGACCCAGAGTTGTCTGCTGGCAGGCAATACCTCGCCAATGGCTTCGTCCTATCTTTGCGTGCTGCAATTGGGTTAGGCCACCAGGATATGTCTCAGTTCAAGGTGCATTGGCGACATACCGTCTGTGTTAGTCGCGTAGACTCTTACATGTCCACGAGCTATCCAAGGCTTATCGTCAGGCGGACCGATGTGATGAAGGCCATTCGCATCGGCAGACCAGGAGAAAAGGCTTCGCTTCTCCTCCGGCGCCACCACAACCTCAATCCTCTGGATGGGCTCATCATTCGGTGGGTTGCGGTAAAGCACGACTTCGGCGTCGTCCAGCTCGCCCCCGATCTTGGATGCGTGCCACCGCAGCGACCACCACAGGAGAAAGCAAAGGTCGCAGCATCCGTCGACGAGGTCGCCGGCAGCCAACGACAATTGGCGAAAATTGAGATGGAAGCTGAATCCTGCCTTGGTGATGCGGGAGAGTGTCACGGTTTCGCAGCGGTCGCACACACGCTGTTCGCTTACATGTTCTCCGTCAACGGAGGTGCGGCTAGTGGAATGGCTCAACATTGGATGGGATTGAGCAGGGCATGTCGCAGGGCAAATGACTTCATCTCTAACAACTTCTCTGGACATTTTATAAACCGTCATCGAGACCCGAGGAGCCTCACGTCGAGTTCGACAAGGTCACATGTGCGGTTTCATGCATTGTGGATTGTCTACACTGGATCAGCAATACGAACCGGCAATGCTCAGCCACGATGTCCAATCCCTGCAGCAGCCACTGAGGGCGCTGGCGATTTATATTTAGCATCTCGTATGCCGTCGACAATCTGCAAACATTGCGTCGCCATTGCATCGCCAGCCCTGGGCCCGCCAACCCGCGATAAGGACCCGGTGGTGCAGGTCGGATCTTCCCTGATTGATGCGGCTTTGCTTTCTACACTTTTGTGTTGGCCATTGTCTCCTCCGCCTTCTGCTTCCATTCCTCACGCCAGCGGGACAGGGGAGGCCGCCCCTCGACAATGTCTCCGGCGGACCACAGGATGCGCCGCTTGTCTGTCTGCTCCGACACGTCGTTGTCCGGGCAGATGACGTAGAACTTGTCCTCGGCCATCTTGTCGTAGAGATACGTAGCGACCTGCTCGGGCAGCCAAGGCCCAGCGGGCTTCTCCTTGCCTTGGCCGCTGCCGGTCTACAAATCGAGTCAGCATCGATGAGAATGAAGTCTCTGAACCTCAACGGCAGACGGGATGGGCGCCCTACCATTGATGTGTACGTCCACCCAGGAACCAGGAGGTGCACGCTCGTCTTGGTCCCCCGCAGATCGTAGCTGAGCTGCTCGGCCAGAGACTTGACAGCAGCCTTGGACGCGTTGTACGCAGGGTTGCCGGGAGGGTTCGTGATGCCCTGCTTGCTGCCTGTGATCACGATCGCCGTCTGCTTTGACTTGGCCGCCTCCTGCACCAGCGGCAGGAATGTGTTGATGCCGTGAATAACCCCAAACAGATTCGTCTCCAACGTCTATCATGGGTCAGCAGCCGTGTCTCATCAGCGTCACGGCGCAAACTCACAGCTCGGAAGTGGTTCTCGTCGCCCCAGCTGCCTGGCACGCCTGTTCCGGCGTTCAGGACGAGGAGCTCAATCGAGCCAGAGCTCTTCACAGAGTCTCGGAGCTGCTCCCATTCGCTGAGCTTGCTAACATCGAGCGCCTTGGCCACCACGTCAGAGCTATCTCCGTCTGGTCCCGCGACTTCCTTCACAGCCTTGTCCAGTGCTTCAGCGTTGCGGTCGGCGAGGAGCACCTTCATGCCTTTTGACCGGCACAGCTTGGCAATGGCCAGGCCAATGCCGGAGGCGGCCCCGGTGATGAGGGCTGTCGAGCCTGGTGTGAAGACGTCGGTTGCAGTCATTTTGTTTGAATCGCTGTGGAAGCTATGTCTGGGCAAGTGGTGAATGCGGATGCAAAAATGATTGAGCTCTTCAGTTATGTGGACGGTGACATCAATGCATATTATGGGCAGCAGATCTGGCGGGGTATCGGGGTATCGGCGTCTTGCCGGCGGGGCCGAAGCCGTCACGCTTTGCCACAAACATGTTTAGACCCACGGTTATGGAGTCGAGACGCAATCATTACAGCCCATTTGAAGAGAATTGCTGAAAGATGTTTGGCTTCTGTTTGTTTCTTGGAGTATTTCCATGCCTCATGGGACCCTCAATTCATCATAACAGTACTGGGGATGAGACTGACTTTGAATATCGATCAATTATTATTAAGACTGTTGCTTGATCAAGATCCGTGCTGCTATTCTTCATCCCCATTAAATTACATTGCCTTTGGTTTGCGTCTTGGAAGTGAGCTTGATGTCCCTCCAGAAACCCACGCAGATCAAAGCACAAACGGCGAAGCACACACTCGTAATCACCATGTACCGCTGAGCATCTCCATACGCCAGCGCAATACCCTGGCGGATCGGTGTTCCCGCAGGATACGCCAGCTGCGTGTACAGCGAGGAGTAGATGCTGTCGACGGGAGCTCCCTCGGGCAGGTGGCGCTGCAGCGCTCGCTTGAAGGTACCCGTCCAGATGCCGGCCGAGATTGTCGATCCGATGGCGGCTCCGGTGCTGGAGAAGAGATCCAGGATGGCGATGAGCACAGCAATGTGTTGGTGGTCCGACGGGGCCATCATGGCCATCTCGGCAGCAATCACAATGGGGCCGCCCGCAAAAGCAACAAAGATCTGCGTCATGGCCACGTATCCAACATCCTGCGAGGGCTGACGGAAGTGAATCATCAGACCAACACCGAGGATCATGAGCGGGACTGCAAAGTACATGGCAACCCACTTGAACCTCTTGGTCCGCCGGATCAGGTACGCAAGAACCAAGGCGGAGAAGCAAGAGCCCGTGCGGTAGATGTTGCTGATGTACGTGGCCTTTGTGACGCCCGTGTTCCACACAATCAGCAGCATGGACGTAAAGTACTGGCCCCAGATGGTCGAGTTGGCAAAGATGAAGGTGAGCATGAGGCCGCCAAAGAAGACGGTGCGGTCGGCGAGCAGCGACATTGGGATGAACTTGACCGGCGCGAAGAACTTCTCCCACAGCACAAACACCACGAGCAGCAGCGCGCCAAAGATGATCATGCAGATGATCATGGGCGAGCGCCACTCCTGCGCCTGGTACGACCAGATTGAGAAGGGCAGCAGGAACAGCGCCATGCCGCCGGTCAGCAGGATAATGCCAACCAGGTCGATTTCGATGCAAAGATCCAGGATCGACCGGAACGTGATTGGGCGGTTCGTGTCGTCGAGCAGACCTTGCTTGCGGGCCTTGCGCTGGTTCCAGAGGGAGAGGATGACCAGGGGTAGGACGACGGCCGGCGTGACAATCGTCCAGATGGCGAAGCCCCATCGCCAGCCAATGCCGCCCTTGGCGAGTATGCTATTGGAAACGGGGCCGCCGATCCAAGGGGTGACGATGTACGGCGTCGTGGCGAAGGCGAGCATCAGCGCTCGGTTCAGGAGACTCGTCGTGTCGGAGATGAAGACGGTCAAGCAGTAGCTGACGCCCTGAGCTCTGTAACCGCATTAGCCCATCGTGCGCAATAACAACCACGTCGCCAGACTAGTAGTGACCTACCCAACTGTAGAAAAGACCTGCGCGGCCGCATACGTCTCGACGTTTGGACACTTGGCCATCATGATGAACCCAATCACCCAGATCAACATCATCAGGGCCAGGCCCTGCGGGCGGCCCCAGGTATCCAGGATCTTGGCCAGGGTCAGCTTCGACAGGCCGCCGAAGACGCTGGCGATGATGCCAACGGCGGCAGTGAGCGAGTGTCGCGAGAAGGCGCTGGTGACGAAGGGGTTCATCGTGCGGACGACGACCTCCTGCAGGGAGGCGATGAAGTAAATGAGCCATATTCTGCGGACCCAAGATGTAAGTGGTTTTGTCGAAGAAATGTCGGATGAAGGGAGCTTACATGACATAGGCGGCAATGAGATGGGACTTGCTCCAAACGCTAGCCGTCGCCTCGATCTTCCTGACACCGGCCTGAACCCCCTCATCGCTGGAGTCGTGCGGCTTCTCCTGGTTAGAGAGGACGGTATTGTTCTCGACATCCTGGGCGCCGTGGGAATCGCGGTTGATCGAGTCGGGATCTGCCGGTGCGGCAGCGGCCACCGCTTCTTTCTCCGACTTTCTGGAGAACCTCATCGTCGCAGCGACGCAGAGAGGGCACTTAAAAGGAAGGGTTGCAGACGGGGGTGAGGAGAAGCCGTGAGCATGTAAACGGGCTTTCACAACCCAGCAATCCGCCACCACCAAAAATGTGTGTTCACTTTTTTTTTATTGAACAGGGAAACAGACAGGGGGCAGTCTTCTACATTTAAGCAACAGCATGTACGATATCGGGTCTTTTCCTGGTTAAGGCTGGAGCGATGCATGCAGCATCGGCCATGGGCACAATCTCGTGTCAAGCCACCATCACCACCACCATCACTTTTTCGGCCCAAGACCTCGGCACGGCCTCCCGGGGGGGGGACGCTCAACATGCGAAAATACCGCATATGGTTCGTTGCTTTCGCTTAGGATATTTTCCAACGACCGGGCTACCATCGGAAGGGCAGGGCCAGCGCGTCCCAGCCAATGGGCGCATCTTATCAGATGATCAGATAAAATTTCATCAGATCACCGTTCCCCACTTGGACGCGGCCAGCCCCGGCCCAAGCACCCCCTGGCCAACGAATCACGACGCCGGCCGAGTTGCAGCTGGAGGAGGGGCTTGTGTCCGTTCTCGTAGCGCACGCCCGAGGTGGGCAGGGGGACGCTTGCTAAAAGGGTTGGGCGCGCGAGCAAGGCGGGAATGTGTGTTGGTTCCTGGTGAGCTGATGGGGTTCTCTGGCCTGTCCCGACCATCCGAGATCTCCTTGATTCACAGAGACGACAACGGACTCCAGATAGTGGCCGTGGCAGATGATTGTCAAGCTCGAGCACCTGAACGAGCAAGGGGAGGCCGGAAGATCCAGGAGCTGTCACGGTGGGTTCCCCAGCCTAGCCGACGAACCATCAGTTCAGCTGTCGGGCCCTGACTCCTTGTGTGTTGGTCACCTCGTTAGCGATTACGAGGCTTGCCATCACAAGCAGCATGGCGGCCTCGGCGTGGCAGGGGGGGCTCATTTATCAGTCTGGACCTGGCGTGGCAAGTCCATCCTTTATAAGAGCCCATGCTGCCGGTGCATTGCATGAAGCTCGAAAAGTCCCGCTCCCGCTTTGCGTTTATTTTGCTCCCTCGTCACTCCCGCCGTCCTCTTGCGTTCTGTCCCTGCTTCGCACCGCAGCAGCTTGAGAGCTTAAAAGTCCACCATGAAGACCTCATCCATTGTCTTCGCCGCCACCGCGGCCCTCTCCGGCTTTGCCAGTGCCCAGGACAAGGCCGATTACCTGCCCGAGTGCTCTCTCGACTGCTTGAACACGGCCACCGAGCAGGCCACTGACTGCTCTCTGGACGACGCCGTCTGCTGGTGTGTCCAGGAGAACTACGAGAACATCTACGACGCCGGTGTCGCCTGTGTGCTCCAGGCTTGTGGTCCCGACCGCGCCGTCAGTACGTCTCCCCTGTTGATGTCCTTGCCGTGAGTGCTGGTGAGCTTTGCTAATATCAATTCTTGCAGCCGAGGTCCTTCCCGCTGCTGCAGTCTTCTGCTCTGCCGCCTCTGCCTCTGCCTCGGCCGCTACCGCCACGACTGCTTCCAGCTCGGCGGCTGCCACTTCGGCCGCCACCTCGGTCGTCACCTCGACCGGGGCGTCCAATGCCACCGTGACGACGTCTGCCACCACCAGCACCAGCACCAGCGACGATACTACCACTACCGAGTTGACGACGTCTTCGGAGCCCGGCGCCGCTGCTGCGACCGGCTACATCGGTTCAGCTGCCATGCTCGCTCTGGGCGCTCTTGCGCTCTTCTAAGAGATGTAATGTGTAATGGTCGGGTGAAGAGAGATACCAGTTTCTGTAATAATGCGGGTCGATGCAGATAGAGTGGGATAGCATAGAAATGTTACAAAAAGTACTTGTTTGAACTAGACAACTTCTAGTGTCTGCGAGTCCCGTTTGGCAGTTTGTGAAAATGGCACGATCGGAGGATGTTTGAGCAATTCCTTCGCGAAGACTGCCTCAGTTAGCCAGCACAATGGATTCCTTTACTCAATCTCACATCAGCAGAGCATACATGTGAGCGAGAAGTCAGAGATGTCTCTTGTCGACGATCACTTTTCAAACGCAGTTGCCAGGGCGAAGCCGACTAGCTACCTGCTCCATGGGCCATACTGGTAGTCACGGTCTTTGGACGCTCATCAAGTCCTCTAGGTGAATTATTGGAGAGCAATATGCGCAAAGAATCGGTCTTGTTGCGCCGCAGTGATTCAACGCCGTCCCTGGGACATGTTCTCTTATTTGTATGCGCCAGGTATGTGTCAGATCGGCTATGCCTAGCTGGCATTATCGCAGTTTGCAATCGACATTAATTTTCCACTTGATAATCCAGGAATCGATGTTGTGATACCGTGTCGTCGCCCAGCAAGAATTCCTGAATAGGGGATCCGGTATATGCAGCCATGGTCCATCACCAAGAGCGCGAGGAAGAGACGGGCAAGGCGTGTTGATGCTAAGCTCTTGTTGGCGACATGGCCGCAATGTTGTCGGGCCGTCTACATGCACCTCTTCTTTCTCGCCGACCTCAGACCCGGACACAACAAGTTTGTCTCTCGCCGATCAGTGTTGCGCGCAAAGGCCTTGCATGTGCCGCAGGTGCCTTGTCCAGATTGAGATGGTGGCTCGCCCACGTGCTTCCCGTCCTTGATCCTCAACGATGCCTGTTTGGGCCGGAGGGCACGTGACCAGCATTCCCCAGCCTCCCGCCGTGCGTTATACTTTTACCTTAACGGCGTCGCTGGGGACCTACAGCAGCACCCTCGGCACTAAACGGGCTGGTGCTGAGAGCCTGGGGGCTGGACGGCTGTGGTCTGGGCCTGGGCCTGGGCCTGGGCCGTGGCGGACCCCCAAACGAGCCCCTCCCCACTCGCCGTCTCCAGATTCAGGGTAGCGCAAGGATGCAGCGGCACGGCGCCCTGCGGTAGGGACGGTAGCGGTTGGGTAGGTAACTAAGGTCAGGTAGGGTAGGTATCGTACGGTACGGCACAACACACGACGGCCTCTGACCTCAGGTACAATTCATTCCCTTAGCTCTCTCTCTCTTCTTGCTGCGACTGCTGCTGCTGCTGCTGCTGCTACCCTCCCTCTCTCTCTCTCTCTCTCTCGCTCTCTCTCACGCGCTCGGCCTTACCTTGACTCTCCCCGTCCGTCCCGTTCGTCCATCATTCCCTTTTTTTTCTCACTATCTTATCCGCCAATCCACAATCCTCCCCTCCACCAGCGCCCGCGCGCCCGAACCCGAACCCTTCCCTCCCCTTCCCCCCTCCCCCCGTCTCCAAGCCAATCCAATCCAATCCCATTCCATCATTCCCATTCCCCCCGGGGCTCGCATTCGCCGATCTTGCCTGCACTTTCTAGGGGGAGATTTTCCCCAAGGATCTCCCGGGAACCAGCGCAAAGCTCAGGTCGCCGCCGTCAAGTCAATGTCCGAGGAAGACCTTGACGTGCTCGGCCCAGAGGGGCAAGGATCTGCCGCCCGCGTCGACCGCGACCGGAGGGCTCCGCGCTTCAGCTGGACGCCCGCCTACGAGGCCACCTTCTTCCGCAGCCTCTGCGAGAGCGTCCAGCTCGGCCTGCGCGAGAACAGCAGCTTCAAGGCCGAGGCCTGGGAGCGCGCTGCTCAGGCTCTGCAGGAGAGCCACGCCGCCCTGCCCGCCAAGAGCCACCTCATCAACAAGAGCGACAATGCACGCAAGCGCTTCCGCCTCTGGCGCGGCCTGCGCGAGGACCCCGACTTTGTCTACAGTCCCACCACGAGGACCGTCACCGCCACCGAGGAGGCATGGGCTGCCCACATCGAGGTAAGTTGTGCCGCTGGAATTACCGCCGTCGTGGTCGTGGTCGTGGTCGTGGTCCTGGTTCTGGTGCTGGTGCTGGCTTGTCCATGCGACGGCCCTTCATCATCCAGCCGCGTCGCTTCCAGACGATTTTTCTGTGGACACACCGCTTACCCACCGCTTCCCCCATCTAGCGCGAACCACTCTCAAGAGCATTGCGCGGCCGCCCCTTCGACCATGAAGAGTACATGGAAATCCTTTATCCCGATGTCATCGGCTCCGGCGGCGCCCCTAAACGCATCATGAAGCCCCGGCGCAGAGCCGACGGCCAGCCCGGCGACGACTCGGATATGCCAGGAACCAGCATCCTCTCTCTGCAGGGCGACCTGCCTGCATCCCAGTCCGGCCTCAACAGTCCCGAGCAATCGCGACCGTCGTTAAGCCAGACCCCGACCGGCTCCTCCTCCGGTTCAATCAATCTGCAACGGCCCACCTCGACGACGATTCCTCCACGCACAGGGATTCGGAGCTCCAGCGTGCTGACCCCGCCCGACGAGACCGTTCCTACCACCACAGCGGCGTCGATGTCCGCTTCGACATCCGCCGCGCAGAACCGAAAGCGGCCGTTAAAGGCCGATGAGGTTCCTTCGTCCGCCAGTCCAGTTTCGGCAGCGCCGGTAGGGGTAGCTCCCAGCATGCAACAACCACCGCCATCCCCGGACAAACGGCGCAAAACATCTGAGCCTCAAGCAGCCGCCTACTCAATGTCTACAGGGCCTCCCGGCTCCTCCGGCCCATCAATTGCTAGGGCCAACAACCCGTTCACGGCCGCGACGTCGCCGCCCGTGCCGCTAGCAGCCCCTCCCCCCGCGAACAATGTCGATGCCACGACCCTCGGTAACCGCATGCTGGTCGAGCTGTTGGAGGCGGTCAAGGCGCGTGCGGCAGGGCCTCGGTGGCGCGAGGAGGCGCTGGACCTCTTCTTTCGAGACTTTTCGCACGAGGAACTGGACTTGCAAATCAAGATCTCGGAGAACGTGCTGAGCAACGAAAACAAGGCCATGGTGTTCTGCAAGATGCCGCTACGGGTGCGGCAGCACTGGGTTAAGCGGTTCCGGGAGCTGCATCATAAGGCGGTGTGATGCGGAGCGCTTGGAGAAAGTATGGGAAAGAGGAGGAAGCGGATCGAGGTGCAGAGAGCGATTCGAATGTTTTACAGGAGTCTTTCAATTGTCACATGCGGGGGCAATCGTGTTGCCGTTGCTGTTTGTAAGAAAAAGCGGAAGAAGGTCGAATGCATGTACGGACGGTATGCATGGTGTGTGATCAGCCGCGGCAGCGACAAGCGCAGTGCGGCGCAGTACAGTGTTGCGGATACCAAGGATACCCTGGGGACGGGCGTTTCATTTTCTCTTTTACTAGTTATTCATATTCGGGCTGATGGAGGCGTGAACGGGACGAAGACGTGGTTTTCATGCGGGACTTTTCATCAAGGGCCCGCGGGTGTTTGGGATATGTTGATGTTTCGTCCATTACCTTACTTACATACATCACTTCTGTGAGAAGGCGGTGAAACAGCCACTGCTATCAAATAACATGCCTAACAGGCAAAGTCTATTGTTTTTCCTTAAAATTAGTCCTCTTTTGAGGTGAAATCGTGGCCGCTTTGGAAGATGAAGGATATTTAACCCGTCGAGACTACAGGGTAGCGTCACCAGATTGCGAAAATTCTCGTTACCCTGGACCGTTCGGTGGAGGCTAGAGCACGGCGTGAGAAGGAGTGGTGCGAAGAAGTGATAGACTTGGAGTTCGAATTGTTTCCCTCTGCAGAAGCGATATTGGTAAACTATTTGTGAAGTGAAAATACATCTTTGATCTGAGGATATTTGTACACGTGAAACTTGGTCACTTAGTGCGGCATCATTATGCGACCTCTTTCAACTGCATGTAACTGGGACCAGGAGCAACTGAATGGCCAAAGTAGGAAACTGTGACGCCGCATACAGAGCATCAACCTTCGACTCGCGTTTACAAGTCTTAGCGAGCAGAGCCCGTAATAATTGGCATCTCACACAACAAGTCTGTTCGCCAAATCCTAGCCTGAGCCGTACATGGCACACGCGAGGTACATGCAAACCTCGTTGGGCAGTCAAGATGCTCAAACCTTCCCCAGAGATGACTCTGTTCAGGGAAACAAGTGCACAAAGCACAGCCGTGGACTGTGCCGTCTAATCGCCCTCCTCATACTGAATGAACACCATGAGCACTGCGGCATACCTGCGAGAGTCATCAGCTTTGACACGACGGCCAGGGTAAGGTCAGGCACCCACGCTGCCGTTGCCCCCAACGCTTCGAACGGCTTCGTAGCCATGGCGAACGAGAGGGTCAAGAGGAAGAGGAAGATGAAGGCAGTAATGATGCCGAGCTTGCCCTTGACACTCTGCACAGCCTGTAGTATCCACAGCGGCGTGATGAGCATCGCGACCCCGACAGCCACAATGGCGGCCGTGGCAAAGCGGTCGACGCGCCTGTCCGAGTAGTAGGAGACATACCCTCGCTCGTGAACGGGCACGCTTTCATCCTTTTCCTTCCAGACTCCGAGGCTGCGGAGGTGCCGGGATTTGTTGATGAACCTGCTCAGCGGCGACCTGTCCTGCTGCACGACGGAAATCAGATCATCATGGTCCAGGTACTTTTGTTCATCCGGCGACACGGCGGCGTAGTCGTGATTGTGGTGCCAGTTCTTGATACTGTCAACACTATGATGGAGAGGTCTCTTGTGTTTCCGCAAGTGGGATTGCTGGAGGATGAGTTCGTCTTGTTCAATTAGACATGCTACAATATAAAGGGCCGTTCAGAGTACAGACTGTATTGTAAGATCTTGGGCGCAACCCTCTGAATCAACGCCTTTCGGTCCGCCACGTCCTCCCTGAAGGCGCCATTGTGAACATCGTCTGTGGTCTTGGCGCTGTAGTAGGTGTCAAGCGCGGTCAGTTCCTCCTCGAGCTCCGAGATTTCGTCTTGCAGGGCGAGCATTAGTCGAGCGTTCAATTTGTCGAAGCGACGGAACATGGGCATTTCATCATCGGAAGAGATAAATCGGACATAATCCTGGTATCCAATGTACTTCCAGGGCTTGAGCAAAATGTCTTCCGCACTCACTTCGGGGGGTATGGAACCTTGCGCCGCAACTGTGTGATGGAATGCGCCGCTGTCCATGTTTGTGAGCACTCAGTTGTATTCGCCTACAATCAAGCGGCGGCGAGTCTTTTCTTCCTAAGCGTGCCACAACTGCGCAGTTGGTACTGTTGCGGGCGTTCGACGAATGCTCAAGCGCCTTTGCAAATTTCCCGAGATGTCCTTCATAGAAGAACTAGATTGTTTTTTCTGTGCAGGTGAAAGCGCGGATTACTCGTGACGAGCTGACTTTCTCGAAGGGCTTGACAGCAACCCTGCGGTCTTCTCTAGCACAAACGAAACGGCTCAATTCATTGATCGCCTGCTTCAAGATGAGCAAGTTTACAACAGATTGCTGCCTAACACCGAGGGCTGTAATATTATAATACGGCGTTCTCCTCGCCTCAGCAAGGAGCTCTGAAGTTGGTCAACTTCGCAATCTCCTGTCTCTTTTCCTTGTCTGCAAAGGCGCCCTGGATACAACTTGGTATGTCGCTCGTGCTTTCAGCAAAAGGTGGATAATCTGCTAAATCCAACCAGGCAAACCATACGGGAACGTTTGGGATCGCACCGCTTTCATCATGGATGCAAAGGAGCAGACCGTAGTGGTGGACAGGAACAACACGCGGCAAGCAAACGCGCTGCCCCCCCCTCGTGGGGAGGACGAGTGTTCACGGGGCCTCAACGACAGCGGCCGTTTTGTCGATGCAATTTACTGCCGGGGCCCAAGTGCAATCGTTGCCGGAGTACATAGACGGGAAGGATGTGGAGATGAGGCGCATATAGCCTCGACAGAAATGGCATTTAGGAGAATCTAAGATCAGCCAGGGGGAAAGCCATCAGGAATCTGGGATGGAACATTTCCAGAACAATAACCATGAGATAACGGACTCAGAAATCTACGGAAACTCACGGGACAAGTCAGTCAGTGTCGTCTGTGTCGAGAGGGCCTCATAAATTAGCCGGTGTCTCAGCAGTGAACTAGAACCAGAGTTCACCAGAGTTCACCAGTTTAAAAGAACAATTGCCTATCAACTGATCCTGGGTGTGCTGCCACAGCCACGAAGCTACTGTGGTAGTAGAAATTAGCCAGACCATCGTATGGCGCGCAACCCCCCCGGGGCTGTGCCTTGCTCTGTGGACGTTCCAAGTCCCGCCTGTCCCCGTCAAGTATCGCCCCGGTAGCCAAGGTAGAGCGCTAAGCTTAGGCAGTGGTGCGTGCGCCTGGAAACTGCTAGAGCGGCAGCATTGTTCACTACGTCATCACCCGGCTACCCGCCGGGTCTGCTGGTGGAGCTCAGTCACATGAATCAAGAAATCGGGAGCAGCAGCTCTTGCTCTCCGGCCGTCAATGCGAGAAAAAGCTGCCGTCACAGGTACCTACATAATTGCTTGCGACCTCCCCTTTTTTCCCCATCTTCCCAGGAACGCCATCATTTTCTTCCCTCCCTTCGAAATAGCTTGAAAGGCCACCGCCCTTCACGTCACCACCCTCACCTCGCATACACGCGCCTCCGCTCAAATACAAAACACACCTCTCATCAGTAAGTCGCGCCCACAGGCTAGCCGCCATCGCCTCGAGGCGTCGTCATTGACTCTCTTCTCGCAGTGTCTTACGCCGACGTTGCTGCCAAGGGCCCCAAGCAGTCTCCCGAGGAGGTGAGTTCCCCAATCTAGCCATGCGCTGAGCATTTTGTTTGCGGCAGCTTCATCATTCTGCCAACGAAAACTGCTCAGACTAGAGCTCCCGTCATCAGAATCACAGCCTGACCGTATCCCTAGGCTGCCGCCCCCCAACCCCCTCAGGTCATCCCCAATGAGAGCGCCTCTACCGCGTCCCTCGTTGATGTCGACATGCCCAGCGTCCACACCGTCAATTCGGAGTTCCTCGACCAGGACGTTCAGACCGACACCCAGGCCGATCGCCGTGATCGCGAGGCCGCCGCTGCCGAGGCCAAGCGTCAGCAGGAGCGTGAGGAGCGCGAGGAGCGCGACCGCCAGTCCAAGCGCGACGCCGCCAAGGCCAAGGCCCGCCGTGCCGACAACTGGCTCACCAACCAGATTGCCCAGCTGTCCGACGGCAGCGCCTCCGCCCTCGTCATCGCCAACCTCACCGCCGTCGTCGGCCTGAGCTCGTACCTCGGCTACCGCGCCTGGGGCCTCTACGACAAGGGCCGCCTGACCTGGGGCAACGTCGGTGTCGGCGCTGCTATCCTGGGCGGAGTCGGCCTGTTCGAGGCCGCCTTTGGCAACTACCTGTACAAGGGCAAGAAGGACAAGTCTTCTTGAAGGAGATGGTTTTCTTCACCCCCAAATCAATCAGGAAACATGAAACTCTAATAAGAAATGCGATTCTCAGAGGGAGGCGTAGGCGCTCGGTGAGACGATGAGCGATGAAGCCTGGATTTTTTGCGACTCGAGACAGCGCGGGAAGTCGAAATCAAACTTGTAAATGGAGACGCGGTTTGCAATCTCCCAGATTCTTTGTTTCTACGGCGTACGGGAACGGATGGGGCTAAGGGGAACTTGACTCAACTCTTTTCGTCTGGTCTGATACCGCCTCTTTTGTTACAATAGTCAGCTTGTCTATTTACGCATCACCATCACATTCAGCTGCTTCAATTCGTGACGTGCACAGATGGCCCATCGTACTAGTTTCAAGGTGAAGCCGATAAGGTGGGCAATAAAGTCCGGGTCCATATGGTTCCCCCAAAATCTCTATGAGAACATGTAAAACAGGGCACAGCACGTAGAGTGAGATCTGGGATGTTTCGTCAAGAGAAGCGAGGCTGTCTAATATTTTATGCCAAATCATACAACTCCCCCATCTGCGTGCGCTCCCTCGGCACGTAACAGTTTTGGTACAGTACAGAGCTCACCGTTCTATGCGGGCCGAGCCGTTTATGGTAATATACACATGTAATCCACCCTATTTTGTTTTTCGTCTCCTCCACGAAACCGAGACGGCTGGGTGTGTCCCCTTACTCCTTCTTCTCCTGAGGCTTCTTCTCCTCCTCCTGCTTCTTCTCCTCCTCCGTCTTCACCTGGTCGTTGGCCGCCGTCGCATCGTCCCACTTCTGAGGGATCTCGGTCGACGCAGGTTTGGGCGGGGGCAGCGAGTCGGACGCGGCCTTTTCCACGAAGGGCTCCTCCTCCGCCAGGCCGGTGGCACTCTCGGCTAGGTTCTCCTTCAGGATCTGGTGGTCCTCGGGGATGTCCACCCCCAGAGCGCCTGCCTCGTCGTCGTCGTCGTCGGTCAGCTCGCCGCCGTAAATTTCCGGGTACTTTCGGAAGCACTCTTGCATGCCCCTGTGATACGCGTTAGCCCCCCATATCCAGTCAGTGCGGTGCCTCACAAGCAGAAAACATACTGGAACTTGTCGATGCAGTCCATGCCCTTGGGCTCGGCCTCGGAGTAGACGAAGCAGCTGAAGGCGGACTTGAACTCCTCGCCGCAGGGTCCGGTGGCCATGCCGCCGAGGCACGGGCAGTCCCAGTTGATCTCGCCCGTCTCGGGGTTGAAGGCGCCCTGCTGGCCAGCTTCCTCCTCGAGTGCGGCGGGCGAAGCGGCCGTCGTCGCGGCATCGGTGCTCTCGGCAGGTGCGGGCTGGCGCTCGGCATGGGTGTGTTCGGGCTTGGGGGTCTGCTTCTCGAGCTTCTCCTTGATCTGCTTGCGCTTCTCCTCGACAACCGACTCTACGGTGGGCAGGTCGTCGGTCGCAAAGGCCGCCGGGGCGCTGATGTGCGGTGCTGCTACCCGTGTTAGACGACCAGCTGTGCTGGGCAAACAAATGCCGACGGAGCGGTCTTACAGGAAACTTCCTCGGCGAAGACAGAGCTCGTGTTGTAGTAGTAGACGGCGCCGACGGCCAGACCCCAGCGCACGGCCGAGCCCTTCCAGCTCCTTGACTTGTCGGCCGGGGAAGCCGTCGACGCAAGGCGCCGGGGGGCGGCGCGGACGGCAGAGGTGCGCAGGCCGCTGAGGGCAGGCCTCGAGCCGGAGCGCAAGGCTGTGCGGTACATTGTTGCGACACTAGGAGACTGAATCGGGGAAATAAAGGAGAGGGAAAACAAGAGCGCAGGCTCGTCGGGGGGTGCGGCGCTTCAATGCGAGGAATTACGATTAATGGTGAGTTCAAGGTATCGATAGAGAAAAGAAGAGCATGGGGATGGAATTGGTCAGCAATGGATCGAACCGAAGCCGCCGGTGGAGCTTCGTCGACGTACTGCAAAAGCTTCTGCGCGGCAGAGCAGCCAAAAAAAAAAAAAAGAAGCATGGCCTTTGTCCGAGGTTTGGCCGGCGAACAGCAACTCAATCTGCCCCGATAAGGCAATACAGTGCCACGAGAGCAAGGTACGTACCCTGGTCTCCCGCCTTGCCTTACATCATGCAGCACGAAAAAAGCAAGACAGCTGTATCCGTAGCTGTGCCTGTACCTCGTGCAGTTGGTGGGCCGCGCCGACGCTGGCTGGCTGAGACGCGGTACCTGCAGTCCGAGATGATTCATGCAGCGCTGGAGTCGACGTGTGACCCTGTTCGATAGGTTTGATCTTCGGAAGCACCTCCCAGCTGAGTTGGACTATTTCACTCTCGTCTTCCTTGCTTTTGCCGTGGCTTTCCATTGTGCGGCCGAGGACGGCAGCATTGTGCTACGCGGCACGTTGTATATAAATACCGGCCTCGCCTGGAATTATACTCATGTCCCGTCCAGAGCTAGAACGGCCTGGCCTCCCCCCACCGCGTGATCTCATCTTACACCAACTGTGAACGAACTTCTGTGCCGACGGATTTCAGATTCAGCGCAGGCTTTCTGAGAACATAACTTCACAAATAAGACTCAATTGAAAACCGCACCTTAGCATGACGGACGCTGACTCTGCCACGTTCGAGTGGCACCCCGCCAGGCTCCTCCGGGACCATGACGACGCCGATGAGTTTGCGCTGCTCATCCTCAACCAGCCATTGCGGAATGGCACTCACCTGCGCAAGCTGTGGAAGAATTGTATGTGATTTTGGCGCTCGGCGTGTCACTCTTGGTTCCATGTAGATTTGAGATTGAGGCCGGGACTGACCATTGTTTAGCTTCCATGCGTGTAGCGGCCGATGGTGGTGCGAATCGACTGCATGAGCTGTCGTCCTTCCGAGGCAAATACGTACGTCTCCATTGGCGGTGCTTCTCGGCGCAACTGCACCAAGATGCAATCACTAACCGCCCGGACAGTCTAACCTCCAAGCCATCATTGGCGACCTGGACTCCCTCGCCCCCTCGGTCCGCGACTTCTACCTCTCCCAGCCCCAGCCCACGCAGGTCATCCACGATAAGGACCAGGAGTCGACCGACTTCGGCAAGGCCATCCGTTGGGTGCGCAACGCCCACCCGGCAGGCATCGACATCGTCGCCCTTGGCGGCATCGGCGGCCGCGTCGACCAGGGCCTCAGCCAGCTGCACCACCTGTACCTGTTCCAGGCGGACCCGCGCTACGCCGAGGGCCGTGTCTACCTGCTGTCCGGCTCGAGCCTGACCTTCTTGCTCAAGACGGGCACGCACCGCATCCACGTGCGCGGCGAGGACCCCGGCGGCAGCGAGGACGTCTTCGGCAAGCACGTCGGCATCATCCCGCTCAAGGAGCGCAGCGTCATCACCACCAGCGGCCTGGAGTGGGACGTGACCGACTGGGAGACGCAGATGGGCGGCAACCTGAGCACGAGCAACCACGTGCTGCCCGAGACGCGGTGCGTCGAGGTGACGACCACCAAGGACGTCCTGTTCACCATTGCGCTGCGCCAGGTGGACAGCGAGGACGATGCCTAACGGCAGAGGAGAGAAGGGGGGAGGAGGCAAGCAGGATATGACGACGATATGACCATGTTATAAGATTTGGAAATGTCAGATTGGAAAAAGCATGAACCTCTTTCTTTGTTTCGAAGCTACAGGTAGGTAAATACGTCGATACCCGCGAGACAAAAATCATCTCTTTTGCCCAAGAACGCCACGCTAGTTGATGCACCGATTCCCGTAACATTTTGTCCCTTCCACCCCATTGAGACCACTCTTTCGAAAAGGCCCTCCTGCTGCTTCCTCCACTAGCTTCCAACTCTCTCACATCTATGATCCCAACCAAAAATCGACATGTAGACAAACCAGTTCCCCCTGCCCTAATTTCAAGGCATACATACGAACGCCGCCTCACCGCAGGTAGTGCAGCACCAGCCAGCAGAACAGGAAGAAGACGATGACGCCGGCGGCAAAGATCCACTTGTCCTCGCGGGCGCGGCGCTCGACCATGCGGATGGTGTCGCCGCTGACGCCCAGCGTGTTGGCGATGCCGTACAGGCGCTTCTGCGTGCCCTTGAGCACCTCGCGCTGCTGCGTCAGGTCGCCCAGCACGGCCTGCCCGCGGGCGATGTAGTCGTCGAGGGCCTGGTTCGTGCTGGCGAAGAAGTTCTGCTCGCGGAAGGCGTGGGCCTCGCGCATCTCGTCGGCGGACCCGCCGCCCATGCCCATGCCCATGCTCGCGGGGCCGGCGGCGCTGCCGTGGCGCGGGTGGAAGGCCGAGTGCGTCGTGGTGGCCTGGGCGTTGGCGTAGGGGTTCTCGGGGGTCGCCTGGTAGGGGCGGCGGCCCAGCAGCTCGGCGCGGTTGGCCTGGTGCTGGGCGTCCTCGCGGGCCTTGCGCAGGCCGTCGACCTGGGCGCGCATGTCGGCGAGGTCGTCGCGGAACCGGCGGGCGCGCTCCTGCGCCTCGGCCTGCTTCTTGGGCACGATCTCCTGCCGCGCGAGGCTGCTGTACTCGTCGAGCGTCTTGGTGAAGGCGGCGAGCGACGCCGACACGTTGCCGACCTCGGCGGCCGTGGGCTGGGCCGACAGGTTGGAGAGCTCGCTGCGGAGGGCCTTGCTCTGCCGCAGGGCCGAGTTGTAGGCGACGTTCTGGGGGGGAGAGGGCGGTACGTGTCAGTGTTTGGATTTTACTTTTCTGCTGGGGCCAGGGCGGACGACTGCTACTCACCATCTTGAGGCTTGTATCACGAATGTGCTGGCGGTCAAGTTTGGTTGTTTCTCTTCTGTGTTGTCGATGTCAAGGGGCGACAGTGGCATCTCCGTTTACATGGGACACCTTTTCGTAACCGACCGTCACTGGCACATGCAAAGGCCACCTCAGTAATTCCAACTGTACCAAGCAAGGTACGTACATAAATGAAGTACCGCCGGACCGGGATTCGGACCCATTTTCTCCGCCCGGCCCATCAGCCACCCTTCGATTGGAGATTCGAGAATAGAAACAAGCATGCGTCAAGCCATCGCAAGAGACACTCACTCGCTCCGTCGTGATGAGACAATCGCATTGTGCTCCTCTGCAGGGACTTGCTAGTTTCAACGGCAATGCATCGACAGCGCGCGGCAAGCTCCCGCGGTAGAAGCCCGTCCCGCCGCGTCCACTGCACTGCACCGCACCGCAGCATCGCTTAGCCAGGCTCTAGGATGGATCTGCGGCCGTATAGCCGTCCCAACATAAGTTGCCGAACTCGGCACCGATGCCGACCTTGCGCAGGAGTGTTATATCCGGCCAGCAATCGTATATAGCACCAACGGCCCCAGCGCACAATGGGAATTGCGGCACCTGCCGTTGTTCCTGCAGATTGCTGCTCAAATCCAACGGTGTCATGGTCGTCTTTCTTCAACTAGTTCATTCAGACGTTGCGCCACGAATCATCGTCAACGCCATCGTCACCACCATCCAGAATGGCGTCCACCTCGCCACTTCCGCCAGCGCCTGATCTTGTTTCCGACACCAGCCAACGGACATCTCAGGAGGACGACCTTGAAGAAAATGCAGACCTAGAGGACCCACGACCGCCGCCGTATTCCGTTTTCACGACATGGCAGAAACGAGCCATCGTCTTGTCTGCGGCGCTGATGGCCTTTACGTCACCGCTGTCGGCGCAAATTTATTTACCTGCCTTGACTACCATTGCCAATGACCTCAGGATCACGGACTCGCAGGTCAACCTTACGATCACGACCTACATGATCTTCCAGGGCATCACGCCCATGTTCATCGGCTCCCTCGCCGACAGTGGGGGCAGGAGACCGGCCTTCTTTCTATGTTTCGTCATCTACATCGGCGCAAACATCGGCTTGGCGCTCGCACCGAGCTACGGCGCCGTCCTCGGCCTGCGATGTCTGCAATCCGCCGGGTCCAGCAGTACTGTGGCCCTGTGCAGTGCCGTCGTTGCTGACATTGTCACTTCGGCCGAAAGAGGCCAGTACGTGAGCTACACGGCCGTCACAACCATCCTGGCGCCAGCGCTGGGCCCCGTCATTGGAGGTGTGCTCTCGCAGCACCTAGGTTGGCGCTCCATCTTCTGGTTCTTAACCATATTTGCGGCCCTCGCTACTATCCTCCTCGTCTGCTTCTTCCCCGAGACATGTCGCCATATTGTTGGTGACGGCTCCATTAGACCGCCCGCCCTGTACAGGTCGGTGTGGCAGGTCTTGCAGCGGCGACGTTTGGCCAAACCCGGGCCTGGCTTAGAGCGTCAGATCTCTAATGCCTCTTCTCATCGACAGAGCTTCAAATTTAAACCACCGAACCTGCTTGAATCCTTATTTATGCTATTCGAGAAGGGAACTGGACTTTTGCTGGGAACGGGGAGCATTTCCTTTGCTGGCTTTTACTGTCTCGCTACGGCCATGCCCACCTTGTTGAGCGAGAGGTACGGATACAACGAGACGCAGACAGGTCTAATGTACCTTCCACTAGCAGGCGCATCTATTCTCGCTGCCATGCTTGTAGGTCCCTTGATCAACCGGAATTTCAAGCGGCACTGCCTTAGGCTTGGAGTGCCCTATGACCGCAGTCGCCAGCAGGACTTGATCGATTTCCCGATAGAACGGGCACGCATAGAGATTGGACTCCCACTTTTGGTCCTGGCCGGGTTGGCTTTCATCGGATGGGGTTGGGCCATGGCCGCCACTGTGCACGTCGCCGTTCTGTGCGTGCTGAGCGCCATCATCGGCCTCGGCATGATTGGGTTCAACAACACCACGAACGTCCTGCTGGTAGACATGCACCCGGGTAAGGCTGGGACGGCCCAGGCTGCCAACAACCTGACGCGGTGTCTCGTTGGCGCCGGAGCGACGGCTGCCATTGTGCCCATGATGAACGCCATGGGAGTGGGCTGGGCTTTTACTTTGGTTGGCGGACTATACATCCTGTGCATTCCAGGGTTGTTCCTCCTGATGGCGAGGGGCAAGCAATGGAGGGCAGAGCTGCAACGGAAGGCTGAGCAGAAGATAAAGGGGGATGAGAGTATGCGGACCAACCAAAATCCAACAACGGAGAAGTGAAAGATATTGGTGCTTGAGAGACCCTGGATAATGACTGAAGACACATAGAATAGAAATATTAAATAAATAAATATGATTAATAATTACATCAACTGTACTGGTCCTCTCTGGGTATTTGCCTGACAACTTGGCAGCGAATGGAATCGCTTTGTCGCATAAGCTCGTTTAAAGCGGCGCGACCCCATCCACAGATTTGGGCCATTTCAAGAATCGTCAACTTAAACAAGATGAGCACGATAAAGGTCCACATATGTTGTACGAGGTCGTCGTTTCTTACGGCTTGATCGCCGGATTTGCAATTACGGCCGGGACAGTTTGAGCGCATCGGGCCCTCCTCTCGACTACACTAGAATAACCCGCACTTGGAAAATTCTGCAACTCACCAGATGTTCACACATCTGTCGCCATGTCGTGGGATACTAGTCTGGCATGGGGAGCCTACGTGACATGGGCTTTGCTGTGTCGCTTCACCGTATATCTGGCCAGCACGACCGTCCTTTCGCTGGCGACGGTTGCCGCGTACAGGCTGTTCTTCCACCCGCTGGCTCGCGTCCCGGGGCCGAGGCTCGCGGCCGTCTCCAACGTCTGGCACGCGGTGCAGGTCCGCAACGGCCGCGCGGCGACGCTGGGCCGGACGCTGCACAGGCGGTACGGGCCGGTGGTGCGCGTCGGGCCGAACGAGCTGTGGTTTGACAGCATGGAGGCGTGCAAGATCATCTACAGTGAGCATCAAGAGTCCGAGAACGAGCGGTTGGAGACACCCTGAAGGCTGACGCGCGGTGTAGATCCGGGCAGCGGCTACGAAAAGTCCGACTTTTACCGTAAGTGCCCGCGTATCGTCCTTTGGGATGGTAGTAAGGCGTGGAACTAATCTAGCACAGTGGCCACGGTTCTGAGCAAGCCTGCGGTAGACGGACACCTGCGCCTTCATTTCCCAGACGCCCTGGACCTGCTGTCGGAATTTGACGTGAACCGGTACCGCCTCCAGAGGCGACTGATTGGCCCCATCTACCAGACGTCCAGCCTGCTCAAGCACGAGGCGGCCATCGACGAGGTGCTGAAGCAGGCGGTCGCGCGCCTCAAGTCCCTGGACGGGGCCCAGGTCGACCTGAAGGAGTGGATGCACATCATCGCCGTCGAGTGCCTCAGCGCCGTCGTGCTGTCGTGGTCGCCCGGCCTGCTGAAGAAGGGGACCGACTGGAAGTCGAGCGCGCACAGCTACCAGGGCTGGCGGCGGAAGAGCGTCATGGGGCTCTTCCCGCTCGCCGTCAAGCTCGAGTTCCTGAGCAGGTCGTTTGGGCGCGCCTTCAGCATCGTCTGGGGCCTGCGCTTCAAGACGCCGCACAACTTCCGTCCCTTCTTTCCGGTACGCCATCGTCACTACTGCTTAACTTCTGACTGCGCGCAGAGTCCCGTATTTGAAGCTGACGAGCAAACATGTAGGACGTGAATAGGAAGGTTTCGAAACGCGTGACCAACGCCCTCAAGCCCAACCCGCCAAAGGACGGGCGGCGGGATCTCCTGAGCGACCTCATCCAGCTTCACAAGGAGAAGCCGCAGTTCACCGAATCATACCTGCGGAAGATGGCCGTCACCAACTTCGGCGCGGGCCACGAGACCATGGCGTCGACGCTCACGTCCGTCGTCGGCATGATTGCCTCTCACGAGACCGTGCACCGCCAAGTCGCGGCCGAGGTCCGCCAAGCCGCAGGCGACGACGCGACGTCCTACGCCCGCAGCGCCTCGCTAGCGTACACCCAGGCCGCCGTCAAGGAGGCCAAGAGGCTTCATCCCGTCATCTCCATGTCCCTGGCGCGCAGGGTGCCGGCCGACGCCGCCGCGGGGTCGCCGCCGCTCCGGCTGCACGGCTGCCGCGTCCCGCCCGGCACCACCGTCGGCTGCAACCCGGTGGCGCTGCACCGCAACGAGCTCGTCTGCGGGCCGCGACCGGACGAGTACGACCCGGCGCGGTGGCTGGGCGACCCGGACGCGGCGCGGAGGATGGAGCGCTTCAGCCTGGCCTGGGGCGGCGGCGCGAGGACGTGCCCCGGACGCCATCTGGCCGAGCTCATCGTCTTCAAGACCATCTCTGCCCTGTTTCTGGCCTTTGACATCGAGGTTGAGATACCGCCCGAGGACCAGACGCCAACCTACTTCCTATCCATGTTGGTCGGCTCCAAAGCCCGATTCATTGCGACACGGACCCCGGGGGCTCAGTAAGAGTCGGATTCGCCGAGTGCGACCGGCAAACCGCAATTTTTCCCTTCTCTTTACAGGCGCGCGCATGATGCCATACTGGATCAAATCTTACACCATTCGTCTTACACGGGATTCCAGACCCCACTGAGCCGACGAGCAATTCGCTGGCTGTTTCCGCACCCAACCAACCAGTCAGCACAAGCCCATCTCCCGGCCCGTCCTTATCTGTAATAATTGCCGTTGGTCAGCCACTGCTCGCGTGCGTGCGAAAGTCCCACATGGCTAGCACGGAATCGGGGCTCGATCTCTGCTTCTATTTTATGCCTAATTGTTGATAGTCATAAAGTCCTACTAAAGGGCCCCAGGCAAAACGTAATAGCAAATAAAGCCCACGGCGCATGGATCCAGAATAGGGAATTTTAAAAGAAGCGTAATGACTTTTGCCTCGTGTCTGTGGAGCGCTGTGGGAATCTGGACCCTACGTTTCCATGCAATCTCGAACGGGGGCGGGTTGGATTCTAATTACTCGACGACAACCCCGGTCGGTGGTTTGGTAATGGGGCCATCCCTCCCCTGTCGGTGGTTCGCCGATTCACCATGAACGGACGTTTGGCCCTGGGAAATTGCCCGGCTTGGCCGCAGTGGTGTCCTGCAGCCCGCGGCCTGGGCGACACAAGACTACTTGGCGATCGCCTAGCATGCAAGGCTGGACGGGGGGAAGGGGCCACAGGGCCAAGCAAGCCAAGAAGGAAATCCGGCTGTCGTTGCGACCGAAGCTCGGCTGTTGTGGCAGCAGTTTCTGGTGCTGCCGTCTTGGCAGAGCGCGCATTGTGTGCGTCCATATGCCCACCATTGACGGGGTCCATCTGTAGTCGCGTGTCATTCTCAGCAGGCGTCCGGCTTGGCGAGAACTCTCGGGCATTGTTCCCGCGTTTGCACTCTCATAATTTTGTCACATTTCCTCGTGGGCACCGTTTCAGCGTTGCTACGACTCCTGATCTACGAATGGTCGCCGGATGGAAAGATCAGCGCTTCACGGTACCCTCCATGTTCAATCCGCAATCCTCCCTTGTCAGGCGAGAGGCAAAGCACGTCAGTTTCGATGTCGCTTTCACCGCAAGAGGCACTGAACAGCCTTATCATCGCGATCATGTCGGTTTGCCAGGCGTAGACGATGTTGGAAGCCCTGCCAAGCGCCATGATCGTCTCATCTCAACGGGCATGTTTCGCCTCACGACCTCATCGGGTGGCGGGGGCTTCAGTACATTCTTCCTGTGGCGAGAGATAACCTCATTAGCGCTCGCCCCTTTCTCGCTAGATCTTTTGAGGGAAAAACTACGCATCGAAGCAACAGAGGACAGTAGGCTCCGGGCTGGTGCTACTGCTAGTCGTTCGTCCCCGTACCCACTAGTTTAGTTTCAGAGGAACAGGAGAGGCTCCCTGTTGTAAAGGATGGGCTAAATAGCCCAGTGGCTCTTTTGCAGTAGCTTCGATACGGCTTCCTTGCATGAGTCTAGGTCAATTCCGCGCTACTGCAGAAGGCCACACTGCAGCAGGCCACACTGTAGCGTGCTCTCGGTCGTCGGCCTCCTACGACAGCCACGGCGCAGCGACTCTGTGCTCTCGGCCTGTGATGCAATAATGTGGCATGTTTAAGCTTCCGTTGTGCATGCCGAAGAAGCACGATGACAGAATGATTCGATGAAAGGGCAAGGCAAGGAAGATGCCATGAAACCACATACACCCAGCTGCATTGATGCTCTTCCGCGATCGAGATGATGGGTGCGAGCTGCATTCCCGGTATCCTCTATCAACACGACCAAATAGCTTCCGAGCGTCGCATTGTGGCCAGGTAGTGATGTGATGCACCCGGTCGCAACCAAGGGGGTCATGGCTGGATTGCGGTGTGGTTACATCGCAGACAGGATTCATGTCAGCACGCTGGAGAATCTACAAGGTCCTTGTCGCGGGACGGGCCCTGCCACAAATGTGATTCGTTGTTGAGCTTATCGCGAGCAGGAATGGGAGGACAGATAGTGCGGTCCTGCGTCTAGGTTCTGATGTGAGCTCATGGATATGAGCCGAACCAACAGGTTTGAGAGCCAGGTCTAAAGGAATCTCTGAATGAGCGACACGAAAGCTGATACGTCGGGGAGACGACAAAGGCTTGCATGGACGTCTTGGCCACCCCGCAAAGCACAAAAAGTTCCTCCCTTAAAGGTTGTCTTTGCGACCACGTCTATTGGACGAGGCCTTTGCTCAATGGAGTAAAGTCGACGACGTGCTCGAAGGGTGCATGGTGATCACTGCTCACTAATGAACGAATGATCCCCGGTTTGGTAATGCCACCACGTTGAAGGAGCCCAGTGAGGATTCTCATTAGGTACGAACAACCAAACTGCGGAGGTTTGTTGTGGGTAACTGGCTGCCGGCCCTTGACGTTATACACAACAAGCGGCACTTTGGAGGGTTGGGCTCGCGGGCCAGGAAGTTGGCGCAAAGCCTCTTTTGGGAAATCTGGGGAAGACGTTTCCGAGGCGCCTCAATCTCGCTCGTCTCTACATTGAACGGCAAGTGTAAACTTTGGAAGACACAGCCGTCTGTATCCGTAAAGCCGAGGCTCTTGAATGGTTCTCCCAGGCCGGAACCAAGCACTCGAGGTTTGAATGAGTTTACACCACCACGGTGGCGGAATGGACCTCTTCCACATGGCTCAGGGACCAACAATTAGACTAGCTGTCAGTCCCTGCCGGCAGCAGGAAGAGCTCCCCTGCTGTTTGCTCTCGTTGTCTTGCCCATTCGACATGGCCCAAGCTCCCATGGACCAGGGCTGGCCCGGCACGTTACATTGCCTCCTCCGCAGACGCATTTCCTAAGGCATCATGCATGCAGCGACGCTCCACCCCCAGCGAGGGCCGGGACCACTGCTGACCCTGACTGTTATCACCATTATCCAGTTCGAGGCTGTTGGGGCGGGCGCTCAGTTGGGCCATTTTCGATCCTGTAGGGCAGGGCGACGCAGGGTGATTGGCTGCATGCGCCGGTGCCGCGGTAGGAGGAGCGATAGTGACAGCTCGCCTTGCGCGCGCTCTGACGTGATGAAGACATTCGCCCGCTTCAGCTGCAAGCAAGCCCCGTGATAAACGGTTGGCGCATACTCTCGGCTCGGCCCCGCCTATGCTTGGGCTGGGAGCACTGAAAGAACATCTATCAGAGCCGCTGCGTAGATGGCTTGTCCGCTAAGCTTGGTGCTTGTGGTGGCGCAAAGTTGGAAATACTTGGCCCGGCATTTGAAGATACAGCTAGTCATACGGCAGTGCAGTAAAACATGATACGCTTGCAGTCGTGATGCTAATCAGAGCATCGTCGAACTGGGACATCTAGACTAACTAACACGACAGCTCTTATCTCTCCCGGGGGTTGCCTGTGGTGGGTACCCATCCAGCTGGCCGGGTCTTTTCAGCAGATTACGGTAACTACATCAGTAGCGAGCAGAGAGTGCGAGATGCCACAAAAGTACGCGACAGGGGGCGTTTAACGGATCGGGGATGGGGACTGACTGAGACATCCGACGTCTTCCCCGAGCAAGTCCCTACAGCGAGACGACTTAACCGACCCTCGCCTGCACACCAACCTGCGGCCAAAAGCCGTGCCGTAGGCGTTCCTGTGTAGCGACTGACTAGCACACGCGATTTGATTGGAATCCTCCCTTCGGAGTAGAAAAAAAGTGGCCGTCTAGTGCCGCACTAAGCAAACACGAACCGGTAGAGTTTTCGGTCGTGGAACGGGTGGTGGTTTTTCGTTGCTTGGCTTGTTCGGATCCGGCCGAGGCCTGGGCAAGCAGGGGCCAGCGAGAAGAGGGCACAAAAATACCCATATCGGTCGCGTGCCAAGGATGGGATGCTTGCGGGAAAAGCGCCGCGTTTCTTGGCTGCTGGGCAAAAGATCCCGGCAAGCGGAAAGCCGCAACCGCCGCCACAACCGTATGAGTTTCAAGGTTGTTTACCAGTTTCTTTGCCGTGCAAAATACCAAGGCGATGTCACGGGATCGAGTGAGAAGCTCTGCTGAGAGTGTGTCTCTCCCCGCAAGCAGCCCGTTGTGTCTCACCTTCAGGGGGAGCGACGGGGAAAGCGGACCACAGAAGCATGTGTCTTTCGGCACCACTATTAGGTAAAAAGGATAATCTGGCTATGCTTAAGTTAAACGCTGCGGTGGAGTCCCTCCTGTGTGGTCCTTCGTTCGCGCACTACGAAAGGTCCGGCATCAATCTCGTCGAGTAGGATGGGCGGAATCGCCGTCGGGCACAACCTCGTTTCGAACGCAGAGAACAGGAACAACACAACAAAGGAGCCACGGAATGGCCAGAGCACGCTGCTGACACTGGCCGAGGCAAAGCGCTCGTGGCTGCGCTACGACACACAGAGCTTCCCAACTACGTTAAAGGCATGCAAATCTTTCTCCCCCCAAAAGCCACGGGCCGTGTGTGGTGCAACAACCCGCGCGAGACCAATGCAGGGCACCTTGTCGCTTCTCCCGCGCGACGCTTTTCTCTGGGACCATTTCTGGTCGCCACCTTCCCGTCCTAGGTACCGTGTTTGCTAGTCGCGAAAAGGACCGATCGTGCCTCTATCAATGATGTTCTGCTGTCCCTTACCCACCCACCCATCCACACAACCCTTGACAACTCGGCCGGGGGTCCTTTTGAGAAGAGGTTCGAGGGGTCCCACAGGGACCTTTTGCAAAGCTCGGGCGTCTTGCCTGATTTGTCCATGGTTCCCCGGAGTCGCACCCCTGTCGTGGGTGTGGCAACCATCTTCTGGCAGTGTGGATGCGCGACCGTGGACTTAGACCAGGCAAGATACCATATCGCACCCGTTCTATCAACGCTCAATGGATGGCCATGTCCGTGATGGCGAAACGGATCCGTGAGAGATTGCCAGTGTGGGTAACCGGCCGGTTGGGAGGCACAGGCACTTCCACGTCTGGGTGCTGCCATGTGAGAGAGAGAGCAGCCAGCCTGAGCCTGCGTTGTACGGATCCGGACGCATCATAAGTACGACCCGGATCCCACCTCGACCCTTCCCTTCCTCTCCTCTCTTTCCCTTTCTCCTCATCCGCATCTCAAGCTCCCAGAGGCTTTACCCGTTGGACCAATCCCATCCTCCAGGAACCTCGTTGCCCAGCATGACCACCACCGTCAACCTTGACAACGATGCCATCGTGCTGGCCGGTCTGACCGACGCCGAGCACGGCGGCATCCACGCCCACGATGCCAAGGGCTCGATGGACGTCACCAAGAAGGACAAGGAAGGCCTGGAGCCCGTCTCCGCCGTCGACAGCGTCGACGAGGACTGGCCCGACAAGCCCACCGAGGAGGAGCTGCGCACCCTGCGCCGTGTCTCCGGCAAGATCAAGTGGAGCATGTGGACGATCGCCTTCGTCGAGCTTTGCGAGCGTTTCTCGTACTACGGCTCGTCCGTTCTTTACACAAACTTCGTCAACAAGGGCCTGCCTGCCGGTTCCACCACCGGCGCTCCCCTGACCAGCGATGGCATTCCCGGCGCTCTGGGCATGGGCCCCAAGGCCGCTCAGGGTATCAGCTTGTTCAACCAGTTCTTCGCTTACCTGATGCCTCTCTTCGGGTGAGTTTCCTTGTACCCGCCCTCACCAGGAGATCCGGACCGCAACTAACAATCTACCACAGTGCCTGGATTGCCGATGCCCGCATGGGTCGTTTCTGGACTCTGCACTTGGCCATTGGTATCTCTACCATTGCCCACGTCATCCTCGTCGCCGCCTCTGCCCCCTCCGTCATCGTCAAGCCTGACGCCTCCTTCGCTGCTTTCATCATCGGTCTGCTGTGCCTCTGCGTCGGCACCGGTTTCTTCAAGGCCAACGTCTCTCCTTTGCTCGCTGAGCAGAACGAGGACACCCGCATGCGCGTCGAGGTCCGCAAGGGCGAGCGTGTCATTGTCGACCCCGCCATCACCAACACCCGTGTCTTCCTCTACTTCTACCTCTGCATCAACATCGGTGCCCTGTCCGGCCAGATCGGCATGGTCTACGTCGAGCAGCAGCAGGGTTTCTGGCAGGCTTTCATCATCCCTACCGGCATGTTCCTGCTCGCCCCCGTCGTTCTCTGGTCCCAGAAGAAGCACTACAAGCTGTCTCCCCCCACCGGCTCCCTCCTGTCCAAGTTCCTGAAGATGTTCTTCTACGCCCGCAAGCGCTCTACCGGCTTCACCGTCAACTGGGACGCCGCTAAGCCTTCCAACGTCCCCGTCGCTGAGCGCCCCACGTGGCTCACCTACGATGACGCCTGGGTCGATGAGGTCCGCCGTGGTCTGATGGCTTGCAAGGTCTTCCTGTTCTTGCCCATCTTCTTCCTGTCCTACAACCAGATGACTGGCAACCTGACCATGCAGGCTGGCACTCTGGAGCGTCACGGTGTCCCCAACGACATTATCCAGAACCTGAACCCCATCTCCATCGTCATCATGATCCCCATCATTGACCACGGTCTGTACCCTCTCCTGCGCAAGCTCGGCATTGCCTTCACCCCCGTCAAGCGTATGGCCGTCGGTTTCTTCATTGCCGCTCTCTCCATGGTTGCATCCGCTGTCATGCAGCACTACATCTACCAGATGAGCCCTTGCGGCGAGTACGCCGGTGGCAAGGAGATCATTGACGGCGAGGAGGTTGACTGCCGCCCCGCTCCTATCAACGTTTGGGCCCAGTCTCTTCCCTACATCCTGATTGGTATTGCCGAGATCTTCGCCAACGTCACCTCCTACGAGTACGCCTACTCCAAGGCCCCCGAGAACATGAAGTCCCTCGTCATGTCCGTCAACCTGTTCATGAGCGCCATCTCTGCCGCCATTGGCCAGGCCTTCACCCCCATCTCGTCCGACCCTTACCTGGTCTGGAACTACACCACCGTCGCCATCATTGCCTTCATCGGTGGCGGTGCCTTCTGGTTCCTCTTCCGTCACCTTGACTCCGAGGAAGATAAGTGGAACATGTTGAAGAAGTCTGAGTACATTGGTTCCAACCAGCCTGGTCTCAACGAGAAGGGCGAGGAAGTCGCTTAAATACCTAATGTTGATAAGTTAATGGATGTGAAGGAAGAATGATACCACTGGCATTGGGGTTTACGTTTAGATATCCACAGTCGATCTAATTGATGTTGATGCCCATTTTTACAAATACTCTTCGTTCTTGGTGCCATGGTTTTTGTGATATCCCTTGCCTACTGATGTTTTATTGCTGGGTTCGGCACTAAATTGTCGTCCTGGTGAGTCTTGGCATGGGCCCGCGACATGCCCCGTCAAGTAAGTGAGCAAGCCAGCAGCCGGGGATCGGAAGATTTCCACGCTATCAAGGGGCCATTTTCGGCACATCACCACCCTTGCCCGGTACGCAAATCTGCCTTTTGAGGCGTGATGCTCAAGGTGCCCCGTCCTTTGCTCAGCCACCGCCAAGTCCTGGGGTCGAGTGCGGCTGATTGACCGACAGATCAGTACAAGAGCAGGGCGGCCAGCAGCTGAAAGACGGCTCGACACCTTGCCTTCTGCTTGCAATGAGCTATTCTATCAGTGTCAGCACAAACGACACGCAGGTAAGTCGCGAGGAAAATGACTTCTATCAGTATCGCGAGTTTGCCGAGGAGCAGAGCGACGACGAATTCGACGACTTTCTCAACACTCCCGTGCTCAATGCTCTCGTACGGGCTGGAACCGCAGCGTCGCACCTCAAGACTCAGTTTAGCACAGCCCTAGCAAAGGCCGGACTTCGACAACCGCGCATAGATAGGGATCCAGAAACCGGCAGATGCAAGCGCTGTGGTGGCATGGACGGCGTCGCTGCCGCATTCCAACACATCGAGTTGGCCGCCAAGGCAGGCTGTCCTTCCTGCGGCATTCTAGCTGCGGGCCTGCGTCATTACATCAGGGATGAGAAGTTGCTGTCCAACCCACGGCTGTCTGTCTCAAGCGGGTGGAACTCGGGGTGCGCTGGACGTCAGTTCATCCGCACTAAGCACAAACCTTCTCGGACCACGCCTGGCGCAATGGGCGTCGAGGTGTTACTTGAGCAGCAGCTTACGGCAAAGGACTTATTGACTGACTGGAGGACCATTTCAGGGACCGTAGTCGGCGAGTTCAACATATTTGGAACAAAAGGTAGCACTACATTAAAGCGTACCCAATCGGCTCGTTGTTCACTGACACCACTTGACCAGATGATCCCGCTTCTTGGGATACTGTCGGCCTTGCACGAAACATCTCCGGAGATACCTCTTCGCAGGCAGCGTTCCTGTGGTTTCAAGCACAACTCGAGGCGTGTGTTACGGAACACAAGGCGTGCCAACCGCTCGTGGCTAGTTCCACTTTACCGATTCGGTTGTTAGATCTTGCATGTCCCACGAGAATCAAGGGTCCTTCGGAAGATAACACAAACGGCGGCATCAGGTTATGTGAAAACAGTGGTCAGGCCGATCGTTATGTTTGCCTCAGTTACTGTTGGGGAGGAACTATCGACATTCGATTGACCAAGGATCGGTATGAGGCTTATAGCAAGAATATCTCCTGGTCAACGCTGCCCCGAGGCTACCGCGACGCCATCATTCTAACGCGGAAGCTTGGTATTCGTTACATATGGATCGACTCGTTGTGTATCATCCAAGACGACACAGAGGACTGGCGGAGGCAGGCCTCTCTGATGGCCTCAATTTTCCAAGGGGCACATGTCACCATCGCGGGAACCAAAGCTCGGAACCCGATGGAAGGCTACTTCTCGTCTAGCCCTCTGGCCAACAAGGCTACTCGGATAGAACATGAAGACAGTACTGGAATCAAGAGGCATGCATATATCCGGGAGACACTGCCGCATTTTTTCTCCTCAACCGCCTCAAAACAAACTGACTATACCGGTGACGATTTCCCTCTTCTGCAGCGTGGCTGGGTCTTCCAGGAACGTCTTCTTTCCCCGCGGATCCTACATCTGGGCGACGCAGAGATGGCTTGGGAGTGTAATGAGACGTGCGCGTGCGAGTGTATGGGCGAGACGATGACGTACGAGTCGGAGCCGAGGTGGGCACTTACCAAAGGAGGCTATGTCTATAACCTGACCGCGGCGATTGACGAAGAAGAGATTTATCCGGAATGGAGAACGATAGTAGCAGATTACACACGCACGGCTCTCACCTATGACAAGGATGTGTTTCCTGCTATCTCTGGGATAGTTAAGGACATGCAGAGATTCAGGACAGACAGGTATGTGGCCGGGGTATGGGAGAACAGCATACTAGAAGATCTTGCTTGGATCACTCTGAACAATCAACGACCTCGACCAACTGAGTGGCGGGCGCCGACATGGTCGTGGGCTTCGGTCTCGTCGCCAGTCACCTACAGGAACTTGCGCACCATGTTGCCGCAAAGGTACCTTCAGGAGCCTCCTCCAGCAGTCGTTCAATCCACCCTTCTCGAGACGTCAATCACACCGGCAGGCCAAGACGAAGCAGCGGAGATTCTGTCAGCTCACATTGTACTCTCGGGGCCGTTGAACGCAGCGAAGTTCGAATTAAGCACTCAACTCACAAAGCCGGGTTGGAACCACGTCGTTGCGTTTGGGACGTCCCGGCTGCCGTTCGAGCCGGATTACGATCTCTCCGCCCCGGGAGAGGCCTCTGTTCCGAGCGGCAGTACCGTCTTCTTGTTACATCTCTACTATGAGCCCAATCTGAAGTTATACCAGAAATGGGAACGCAAAAACATGAGGAGCTTTTCACTTGTTCTCCGGAAAGTGTGCGGTGAGGGGCCCGCAACCAAGTCAGCGCCTGATTCCTGCAGCGACGAGCCTGAAGATGGGACCTATGAGAGGATAGGCATCTTAACACATGATCCCAGCCAAGAAGAAGGTGCTGGGTTTATGGGGTCTCCGGAAACAGTGCGCATCGTAAGATTGGTATAAGAGCGGCAGCGGTGTCTTAAGTCGAGGGGTTATGGGGATTGAGTGAGCAAGACCAGCAACACTCGTGCTTCGCGATGTATTCGCATTGCGAGATGACCCAGAATTTAACGGGGAGAAGCCCCGTGGGATGGGAATGATGGCGATCTGCCAGAAGATTCTCAGCGATACCGTAGGTCTTTATGATCTCGCTCCACAACTTCACCCTTGTCTGTCCATGCGCAGCACACATCCGCATCTCCGTGAAGTACTCTACAGTCCAGATCGCAGCAGAAACAATAACTTAAACCCTAGCGTGAGTTTGGAGCTGGGGGATCCAAACCAGATTTCAACGAATAAGATATTATTGTGGACTCGGGAGAGCGAATATGAGGGTGCTTGTACTTCCCAGCGCACAAGAGAAGCATCACCTAGTCAGGCGCATTGTTCAGCGTGAGAGTCGATGCATTCGCTTCACGCACTATTTTAAGGGTCCTTTCATAGATAATTCCATTGATTTCGTTATCTTGGTATATTCGGCATTGACAATCATGTGTTATAGTGAGCATGTTCTCATACCTCCCAACCAATTCCATGAAGTCTATCAACCTGGCAGGCTAAATGCTCTTTCAATATGCACGAGATGTTTTGAGCCACACATTCAACGGTAATGCCCTAAGTAGCGGTCCATGTTGTTTGGAAAGTGACAGCCTGGCTTGTAGTGAAAACGGTGCCCTGCTCAATTCCACTCGGAACCTTCGTAGCATAGAACGTTGGTGAGCTGTTGTAGGTCAAGAACTTGCCATCGTAGCTGAAGGGGCTGGAAGATGATACAGAGTCCGCACAAAGCAACGATGAGTCGCTCTGGATCGCGCAGTTACCCTTGCTTGTCTTCAAGGAAAACGTCAATCCATCAACATTGGGTGTTGCGGTGTAAGTGGCCGGCGTGCCTCCACCACGGTACCATTTGCCACCGCTGATGAGGAAGCCAGCGTCGGCGACACCCGGGGACTGGACGTAGAACCGGCCCTTTCCAGCAAGCTGTCCAGGCGCGGCGCTGGGCACAGGTCCGGTGGCAGTGGACGTCGTGGGCGGCGAAGGGCTCGGCGAAACGGTGCTGTACTTGGGCAAATACTTGATGCCGGTCGCGGGGCATGTGGACGGCGACCCGACCGGGACCGCTGGGACAAACTCTCCCGACTGGATGGAGCCGCGCACGTTGTAGTGATACCACAGCTCATTCAGCTCCTTGTTACGGTTGCAGCTGATGATTACGTTTTCACCATGGTGCGCCGTGAGCGCGGCCTGGATGGCAGCCAGAGTGTACGTCTCCGTTGTTGAGGGCACAATGCCCGCCTCGGCAAGCCACTCATACGACGGAAGGGACTTGAAGATCTTGACGGTGCGCTTGAAGTAGTCGACAACCTCGTGGCCGGGCTGGTAGTTGGGGTAGCAAGCCGGCTCGAGGGTACTCATGCAGGTGCCGTGCTTGTTGAACTCATGCTCCCAGAAGTCCTCGTCGTCGCCCTGGTAGTCCTTCCAAAAGACATTCATGTAGTCAAGGGTACAAGGGGCGTCGGCGCTGAGGATGGCGCTGATGTTGAAGTACTCGCGGTTCTTGTCGCAGTATTGCTCCCACGTGCCATCGCAGTTATCGGGCCTGCAATGGAAGTTAACAACCGTTGGGAGGAACTAGAGAGTGGCTTACCAGAGGCCGTGGATGGTCCACGACTCGGCGGGGCCCGTCGAGGGCTTGGTATCCCAGAACTGAGTTAGAAGGACTTGTCCGCCAGGGAAGTTGAAGCAGCAGGTGTTGTCGTAAGCTGTCGTATTCTGGCAACTCAGCGGCGCATCTAAAGGGCAGGCCAGGGAGGGAGGGATGGCTGCCAGCGCTGGGCCGATGGCCAGGACAGCGCCCAGCAACAGTTGACGTGTTGTCATTTTGCGCAACTTATTCGAACCCGCCTTCAATCAGAGCACTGGGTCTCTTCGAAGGAAACAGTCGGCGAATCGGGATGATTGCTCATGTCGAAAGACACGGTAGGGGATCGCTTTAATATGGCCAAATCGTGTGTATCGGAAGGGCTGCGGGCAGACATCTGTGGCTGCAAGACGTGGATAAAACTCCGACGCATCTGTCCACAGGAGGACGGCCATTTATCCACACCATTCCCATTCGCTTTGTAGTTTCTCCGTTTCTTCTGCATCGGGAAGGAGAATCATGTTGGCGCGCTGGTCCTGCTCAATGAGTCGCATGCACGTGGGTGTGTCAAGGCCGACATTCGTGCGAACAGACCCTTTTTTCCTTCTGAACCCTTGCAGTAGGCATTGGCAGCATCAACTATCGAATCCTTGGGCGAGGCTTTTGCTGCGTACAGGGATGTGTTCCCCACTGGGTTCGGAATGTCGGCAGCAAGGACATCGGTCAATGAATTGTAGGCGGATTGCGCCGCCTCCGTGCACCTGGTGCAATTGTCGGGATGCAGTCAGTAATACAGGATTAAGGTACTTCTCATGAAATATTACATTATCTCGGCTTTCCTGGCTAAAACTGCTGTATTTGCAGTCAAGACAGACGGCCAGGAACAGGGATCTTGATGGTATCGCCACCTACGCCTTGCGGGTGTGAATCCAGACCTAACCCACAGGCGCAAGGGGGAACTCTTATCATTAGAACGGGTCCTGTTGTTTTCTCGGCCTTGGCGATCTTATCGGCTTCTACGCTTTTAGACTGATATACGCAAGCGATTGGCATGATGCGCTAGCCCGCATTATGAGATGCAAGCTGATATTGAGCCTCGTGCTTGATGAATTGTGATTTCCACTGCCCTAAAGCAAGAGCACATGTCTTGGCGCTCCGTTGATAGACCTCATGGCGTGTGAAGCCTGCGACAGAGGACGACTCCAACATGGCAAGTTTGCTACGATCAAGCAAGACCACAGAAACATGTGAGTTTGTGAGCTTTTATTTACAGATGCAATCCACCTTGGATCACGAGCGCCCAATAAATCTCGATCTTGACAGGAAGTAACAATTTGGGTCGTGATTTACGCCTAAAATTGTGCCATACAAGCCTAAACCAGGTGGGAAAGGGAGTGGATGGTGAAGTTGATCAGAAACAGTGTCCCAGGAAACAAACTTATTGAACCCTATAAGTGCTTTACTAGACACACGTTGAAGATTTGTTATCCCCCATGATCACATGCAAAGATGTATCTTTCACGAGATATTCTGATGATACGTGCCCGTTTCTTACTTGGCGTTTCTGTTGCCATGTGTCAACTGTTTAGTCCAACAACACCAGCTACAAAAGTTTCGGCACAACTCTTCCCTGCCAATTTCTCTTGATAACTGCCAGCCTTTTGGCATAATCGAAAGAGGATTCATGAGGCTGCCTCTCCAAGTTCCCTACCAGGTGCAGCCCGACGCGTCCAACTCCAGCCCGCGGCTTTGAGAGTCCTACAACTCCCTCGTTTGCTATTCGTTTCTGCTCATTAAATCGTCCAACGAGAAGATATTTCCTGACTGCTTCTGACTGAGTCAAGAGGAACGCATTTCTTTGGTGTTTGTTTCCTACAAAACATGTGGAAGCTCCCTCACCCACTAGCAGCTTAACAGCATTGAGGTTGCCGCAACCACTCGCAACCATAAGTGCGGATCCTAGTGGACAGCCATCAAACTCTAGATCGGCTCCTAAGGAAATACAATTATGTATAACGTCCACCAGGTCAAGCGAAGCCGCCCGGCAGAGCGGGCTCCAACCTTTGGAGGGGTGAAGATTGCAGATTCGTGCGAGTTCGGTTTGACCCAGAGTGGTCAGGAGTGTATCAAAGCGCGAGCGCAAGAAAGCGAGCAGGCCAAACGCACACCACGTCAAGTGCCATGGGAATGGCGTTGTTCTGCGCAGGCCATATTCACCTTGTAGGAGGGCGTCTGTCGTATCTTCCTTACTCAACAAGCAGTGCATGAGGCTACGGCCACCCTCATCTTCCACGGTCAGGTCCACTCCAAGACTAACCAGCTGATTCAGTCGAGACGGTGGCAAAGGTATATCTTCACATATCAATGAGCAACGAGAGCCCGAAGATGTACCCAACATTGACATGTCCAGTTTGCCGGCAGGGCTGACGTTTTCGAAGTAGACGGGGAGTAATTCGGCGAAACTCGATCCCCACCAAGAGAGCAACAGCGAGAATGAGACCCCTGAATACAAGTCGCGAGGTGATGCTCCGAGTTCCAATAGATGTCTAGCCACATCGTCGTTTGCGTACATCAAAGGAGTCCAACGATTTGGCTCAGACCTGTCGAAAGTAGCACCTTTTTTAACCAATAATGTGACAACATCTTTCTGTTGACGGAAAACAGCAACATGCAGCGCAGAACATCGACTGGTATGACTACCTGGTTTTCCATATGTCGTGTTGGGAAAGGAGTAGAAGGCGTGCCTATTTATGATCCTTGGCAATATTTCGGAAGAATCCAATTGGCAAATTTTGCTATCTTTGTCAGTCTTGTGAAAGATCAGGAGAAACTTGACACTTACCAAACGCTTTCGAGATTTTCCTCTACGCATTGCAAGAGTAGCTCAACACCTTTGGTGTTGCCATTTGCAATTGCATGAAACAAGGGGTATTCTTCACTGTGAATGAGGTTCCCACCTTGCGCAATGAACTGTTTCACCAGCTTCGGAAGGATTGGATTGAGCGCGACCCGGCTGATAGCAAGTTCCAACAGGGTGAAGCATTGCTCGCTCCGACATGCCCCTTTGATTACACTCGCTCCACTATCAATCAGCCATTCTGCGATTTGTACCATCTCCAACTTGATGGCGAGAATGAGGGGTGAGCAACCTTTGCATTCGGGCAATGATCCGTCGACAGGACAACCACTCAAAACTAGTCGCTTACACTCGGACAAGTTTCCGTTCCTGATCGCTGCTTGGAGGGCTTCCGAAAGAAGTTTGATATGGGTTCGAGATAACGTTGTAGTGCGTTGCAAGCCACCTTCGGGCATTTCTCGAATAGCTTCCTCAAGGCTTTCCAGGATGCTATCAAAACCTAGCTTCGAAGCGTATAAACTCGGCGTCATACCGAGGGCATCCATTGTCTCAAATGCCCCTTTGCCCAGCAAGGCCTTGACCGCGGGTAGATGGCCGTTTCGAACAGCCAGATGTAGAGGTGTGCTGCCGTCCTGGCTTCTTGCCATCACATCAGCTTTCCTGGATACCAGCAACTCTATCATATTGCCCAGATTTCTCATTGCTGCAAAGTGGAGTGGAGTGTGTCCGTCGCCAGTCGTCGTGTCAACGTCGGCTATCAAGCCCTCGTCCAGATAGAACTCAGCACATTCCGCTTCATTGACTGCAACAGCTAAGTGGACATCATTGAGCGATTTGAAGTTAACTCCTGTTCCTTCAATAACCATGTCCATGTCAAAAGTCCTGGTCCAGTTCATTGCGGGCGCCTTTTTCTTTGAATGAGACAAAAGCTTTCGAAGGAACGAGATATTACCCTCCATGATTGCCGCCTGTGTCGCATCAAGTGACGCCGAATCGGACGACGACAATGTTGGATCAGCACCAAGGTCTAGCAAGACCTCCGCACACTGAAATGAGCCGTTATTGACATGATGAGCAATCACCGGACGGCATATTGAGCCTCGTGATATGCCGTTGACATCTACCCCGCGAGCAGCAAGGTCTTTGACCAACCACAGCATTTCAGAGGCATCCTTCTTCGTTGCTAGCCTGTGTAGGAGCCCAAGGCCATCGTCGTCAGGAGCGAAGTCTTTGAGTCGGTCTGGGTTGGAGTGATTCAAAAGCTCGATAATTACGGCCTTCCCGTCTGCTGCTTGGCAGAGGGCGTGAGTCCTTGATGCTTGGCACGCATACTCAATTGCCGATGTCTTGTCTACTCGTTGATGAACGTTCATGCCATTTTCAAGGAGAACCTTTACCATTTGTAGGTTTTTCTCCTTTATGGCTTGTTTGAGAAACCGAAGTGCTGCATGCGACTCTTTTGCCGATGCCCAATCTGTGGTGATAGCAATGGCTTTTTGGAGCGTCTGGGGCTTGAAATGTGACGTCGCCTCGTCAGCCCATCCCTTGTGGCCTAGGAAGCCCCGGAAGACAGGAACAAGGCCCGACTTCCCCCCCTGGTTCTCGTAAGCGCTCATTGCTCCGTTTGTAACTCCAAAGTCGAGCATGTTGTCCACAAAATCATAGTCATGCCAGTGGTAGTCAAACTGGCCCCAGATGCCTTCCCACTCCTTAGAACGAGTCATTAAATTGCTTATGAGCCGCCACAGTTCCGGAAGGATAGTTGCTGGTGACAATGAAGTAACGACTGACCTGACAAGCTCTAAATCAGTCTTCGCCACACATGCTCTCTCCAGGTACAATTCGACAGGGAGACTGTCGTCAGACTTGAGCTCACTTGCGTTCCTGTACGTCTTTTCTAGAATTTCCACGCAAGCTACAGTAGCCTTGTCTCCTAGCCGGTGTAGTGGAGTCCAGTTGTCTGATTCAACAGGTTCAGGCTTCGCTCCAGCATCTATGAGGGTCTGGAGAACGGTTGCTGACCCCAAAGCAGCCGCCAAGCCTATAACAGGCGGGTGTTCGTCCCAGAAATCCGGTATAACACTAGCATAGCTGATCAAACTGTGGATAGTGTCCTCCTCATAGGATGCATCTGAAGCTCCAGTTTCTAGCGCAACCATGAGTGGTGTGTTTCCCTCTAAATTAGTCGTGGTCATAGCATCCACAGCGGCTCGAGGATCCACATCATGTAGATCGATCAGAAGTTCGTCGTAATAAATGTCGCCTTTTGCCCAAAGATGCACTATTGTAGAGCCTTCCTTGTTCTGAGACAAAAGTGAGACGTTGTGTTCGTGAAAAACTTCCATAATTTGAGGGCAATATCCGTGTTTACACCCAACATGAATTGGTAGATCTCCGTCTTCGTCCTCCAAGTAGGGATTGCATCCATGTGCTAGAAGTGTCTTAATGGCCTCATAAGCAAAGTTTCTTGATGCTAGGTGGAGCAGGGTACCGCATTCTCCGTCGTACAACTTGTCTTTGTCGAGTCTGTCATCGGCCAAACACTTGATGAGCGTTTCTACATCATCGTCTCGCACAGCTGTTAGTGTTTGTGTAATGAGTGCTTCCTCCGAAAGAGATAATTTTGAGTCCAGCAGAAATGGATTATCTGTCCATCCAAGCTTATTCTGCAATCCCCAATTCCAAACAATAGATCCGATTTGAGCACCCCATTCTGAGGTATACAATTTTGTGTCTGTAAGGTATTCCAACAGCCCTAATGAAGATCTCTCAGGTGTGCTAGTATTGCTCTCGTAGTCTGAGCTCGCCTCATACTGGATGTCTTCGTTTAGCGTTAAGAGATGGACGCATTCTCTCAGGTTCTCAATCTCGGCGTCGTTGGGAACCACGCCAGATGACAGAAGGACGACTATCGGACTTAGGTCATTGAAGTGAACACACAAATGGCATGCTATCATGAATGAGGACAATGACCCGGAAGATAGTGGATGCTCAGAGAGTTTGCCCCCATTCGCGATGAGATATTCAATTGTTTCGTTTCGACGCTCCGCCGATGGCAGAATGACAGGTGTAATCTCGTAATGCCTGACAGATCCTGGTCCGTAAAACGGGTCTTTCAGATCGACGGCGCCGACGATGGTGACCATAGCCAGGTCAAGTGGCCTGACTGTGCCGGAGCGTGCGTTTACGATGCTGCTCCCACTAAGCAGTGGCGCGCAAATCTCGGGAAGGTTGAGCGCAGATGCCATATGAAGAGGTCTAAAGCTTGGCTCGAGGACAGTTTTGCAAGCCCGTTTCATGGCCTCGGCCTCATTGAAGAGCGTACTGCTCATCTGCCGTAGGACTTGATAAAAAACCTCAACTGCCCAAGCGGAAAAGTTGGCCGTTTTCGATGCGTTGAACAGGGATTTCGCTAGCTCTAGGATTGGCCCATCCTGTAAACCAGACTTGGTGAAATGAAGCCATTGCAACGCTGAATAGCGGTAGAAAGGATACTGCTCCTCTCTCATTTTATCGAATTCCAATTCTGCGTCTGCATCGTCGCCCGGTTTTCTTTTGAAGTTTTTGAGCTGCAAAAAACGCAAACACTGGGCAGCCAATCGGCCGAGACTTGTATCCTCCTGGATGTGATAGGAGGCCAGATTTGGTTGCTTTTTGATCCCCTGCAAGGCCTCGTAATTCACAAGAAACTCCTGGACTGAGAAATGGGCGAATTCAAAGTGGAGCTTGTCCTCCGACTTTCGAATGAGACTGCTGCATCGCCTGGAAATTTCCTGCTCTGAGACAGTGTTACTGCCGTCCAGAGCTGAGTTGAGATTTTCCGGAGTCGAGACCGCTTGACGCAATTGCAGAATGGTCATCTTCGGCTCGGCAAAGGCGATAAATTGCAAGCACATCTGTACAACATGTTGCACGCGAACGGAGCAGCGTTTGACTCGCTCTAGTAGGCGACGATAGCTCTCAGGTAGATCCGGCGGCAATTTCTGAAGTGCTTCCAGTCGTTCTTCGTCGTGAGCGCAGTCGCCTAAGTAATCAAGTTGGCACACTACCCAACGAAACCTGTTCAAGTCAGTCTCCTTGCGTTCGGTTGTGTAAAAATTTCGGAAGTTCAGCTTGCTTACATTCCGGCAGCGCGGCTCACCAATTTCTCTAGTATCTCATGCTTGATATCCATATTGGTCAACCGTAGTTGACCGCCAAGAATACGTCTCTCCAACTCAGCAGTGACGTAAAGCCTGATGTCCTCCGTTTGAGCTGCAATGGGTATATGCTCAAATTCGTCTTCAAGATGTACACGAATGTTGTAGTGGTCTCGACTGAGAAGTGCCATCGATAACCCCGTGGTATAACTCGATAACTCAGAGAGTATCTCAACAACAGTGTCAGTGTTATCACCACACTCATCCAGCCCATCGACAATCACGATGGATTGCGTGAACAACTCGCACATTGTGGTAATCCTGCCCCTCAGTTCATCAGCTTCGGGTAGCTTTGCCAGACCCCTCAGCGGATGTAACGCACTGTAATATTCATCGAGCACGTCAAAAGCCTCGTCTTTTTGTAAGGCAAGCTGGGCAGCTATCGCGCCGAGGATGTTGACAACGTCCCATGTTTCATAGTCCTTGTAATCGCAGAAGAAGAACCCAACGCCAATGTTGGGCATCTTGTAGCTCTTTGTCAGAGCCTCCTGCACAACAGCACCAGCGAGTACTGTCTTGCCGGCTCCTGGAATCCCACTTAGCCAAAGTCTTGAACCTTCGGTTTCTAGCCACTGACTAAAGCCGGGGGATTCGGTAAGCCATAGTCCAGTCATGGGGTGCCTGAGAGAGATGCTTGTTTGCAGGTGCTGCTGTGGGCTAATTTTCATGAAGTAATCCAGTACTTGCTGCCTTTTGTTGTCAACAGAGATCTGTGTGTTGATTTTGATCTCTTTTATATCTTCAGCCATAGCAGACGTATCTTTGCTCAGCTGATCCATCTTTGACAAAGTAAGTTGCAATTTGCGCATCGAGTCTGCCCCAAGAGCTATCGAAATGGTCTGCTTGTGCTGCAATATTTCCTTCATCAACCCCTCTGTCTCTGAGCTGTTAAATGGCCACTTCAGACGCGTTGCTAGTCCCTCCAGTTTACTGGATTTTGAATTGAAAGAGTCTAAGGCTTTCTTGGTCCTCTTGTCAATTCGATCCAACGTCTTCTTGCAGTGGCTCAAGTAATGGTTTCGCAAAGTAGGATCAAAGGCTCCCCCTTCCGCCTCAAGCTCGGAGGCAAGTGCTTGAAGGCTTCGGAGCACTGTCGCGAGATTGTTGATTTCATCTGCGATGGCTTGAATCTCGCCCTTGGCATCTTTAGCAGCTTTCCAGAACTTGAAAACTGTCCGGAACACGACATCGGCCAGACTGGTAATACCAGCGACGCTGGCCGCCACGCTGAGAGGGTCCGACATGGCTTCGATCCCAATTCTAGGTGCAGGCCACGCTAAGACGTGCTAAGGCAGAGCAATTGTTGAGAGATGATGTGTTTGGGATATTACGGCATATTACGGCCTTTGGGGAGGGGGCTGAGGTGCCGCGGGGTGCCAAGGAGTTGCAAGGATGGTGCTGTTTTAGGAACATCCGTGGAGCAGTTACTCCGATTGTTGCTCCGGTGCCTCTAGGCAGCGAAGCATCCGGCCGAACGTCATGTGGTGAATATCTCTTTGAATGATCGCAAATAGTCGGCGGATACCTACTTGAGTGAAAAGAAGTGAACTCATTAAAATGGAGTGCGAATCTCGGCTTGTATTCTTACTGATGGGTGCTCGCCTGTATAATTCTCAGTACACATCCAATTGAATACCCATGGACAGGGGCAGGCAAGACATAGCAGCAAATGCCGCCTCTCCCGCCTCGTCATGGAGTGTTCCAATCCATATATACTCATTTAGTATACGAATCGCCTCTTCCCAGTTTAAAAGTGGAGAGGTTATACTCGCCCACAGGGTGCCTATCCATGGCTCTGCCGGCTCAACCACCGATGTCAAGCCCACCATCAAGATCCAAAAGACGATGTCCTGCATGTCTGGTGCGATCATTGCAAGGGCCTCGCACGAAGCTCGAAACTCCTTTTGCAGATACGGGCTGGAAGTTTTGCGGCCTGGCATCCGGAGTGTGGTTGATAGAATGGCGAGTGAGGTCAGGCGGAGGCATTCGTCTACAACATCATCCAGATCGTTATGAAGCTCCAGGAGGCGGGACTGGATTGAGCAGAGAGAGTCATTGAATTCTCGAGCACCGAGAGGGTTCGTGCTCGCAGAATGTGTGTTGAGCAACCGAGTGAGTCGCTCGAGATCATGCAAGGCTGTGCGCAGTCGTTCATCTTTGGTTTGATTGATCAGGTTCAGGAATCTCATCGTATGTTGATGACAAGATGTGCAAGGAAATACTGCCCCCCAGTCTATTGGGCCAATCTGCCTGCCTGTCAGAGTTCCGGTAATCATATAGGCCGAGAGTTCCAATCGATTCAGCTTGAAGCAAAAACTCTTGTTGATTTTCCCTTGCAACTGAATGATTCGCTTCAGCCCCGCTAGATGAAACTCCAGAGCTTGGTAGTCGCCAACAATGCTGGCTACGAGAGAGAGTCCAAGTACAATATGCAAGGTTGCCTCGCCTGTCTGTGCGTCGGGGTCTTTCAAACTCTTGTTGAGGAGAGCAAGTGTTCGCCTCAAGTGGAACAATGCCGTGCGAGAAAGCGGACGGTGCAAGGCGAAGTCTTCTAGTGCAGCGCCTGTGAATAGAAGCGAATGCACCAGCCCTTCGTCGTAAGAGAAGAACGGGCCGCAGTCGCTGTACGATCCCTTAAAATCGACGCAACGATCGATAGGATAAAGGATATGCTTAATCAAGGCATCTGAGAGTCGAAATCAGCACTTGTTCGGAATTTTATGTATGTAAAACAGCTACTCACATTTGGCTAAAAGCTCTTCTGAACGACCATTGAAAGCTTTATTCGAAGGTATTAGGAGTGCCAGTTCCGAAACGTGACGGCGAGCCAAGAGATGTCGGGCACATGAAGTCAACGCCGCTATTGCTTTCGTATCCAGGAAATTGTCCGCTCTAGTACCCACACCATCCTTCTTAGGGTCTACCTCACCCTGTCTGGCCTCCTGCTCGAGAGATAGTGACAGTTTCTTTTGTTGCTTGAGTGCTTGAAGCGATCTGCGGGATTCAGGGCGCTTATTTCGACCTTTCATGCAATGGCTTCGGACGACGAGCTTGTCGCCTAACTTCTGAGGCTTCCCGCCGGAGTTTACGGACACAAATTGGAACTGCACCATAGCTGCCGTCTTTGCGAGTTCGTCAGCAACTTGGGAGCAAGGAGGAGCGGATGCCTGGCGTCGCGTTATCAGGTTGCGGAACAATGCTCGCACTTCAGTTGGGTCCGATCAGTGATGAGGAAGAACAATTTTCGGAAAGAAATTTGCGGAAAGGTTCATCTTCCGGTGTATTGACGGCTGGGATCATGCGTCACATGGATTCATGCAGGAGTAGGATGTGGAGTTGAGGGAAACACGGATCCCGGACATTTCAACCACAGGGATTTCCTATTTCGGAATCACCTCCCTTGTCTCTGCGCGTCTGCTGCCTACCCGGGAACAGCTGGTTGGATTAATGGTCCATCGCCACCGCTTTGAAGCGCAGCTTGGCAAATAACAGGTAGCAAGAATCATGGAACGCGAGCGCAAGAGCCACTAGCATAGAGGAACTGTAAAGTTCTCCTGTATCTCATGATCACGAGCTGCTCAATCACCTGGGAAATAAGTCGATGGTCAGGCGTGGCGAACCGCCCGGGATATTTTTGCGAGATCCGGATCCAGACTCCTTGATGGTATTGAGCTCACGATGTTAAAATATCAGCCCCTGTACTCCTGTTAACTTCTAACATCTCTTGAAAAGATAAGTTGATGTCATATGGTAAGTCGTCAGCACATGAATTCTTTCTTTGACCTATGAAGTCTCCCACCCCTGGCCACCAAAGAAGTCACGTCACCACGCTAGCAGATCCCTGAAAACAAAACCACATTCATGTCTCGATTTGTTCAACTCAGTATAGAGTGGGTGTCTGAAAGATTATCCCACGCTCAGTACAGAGATTCTAAAGCAATATAAAAGAGACTTGTTCATCTCGAATATGATGATTACGAGCGCACACTTCAAGACCAACTTCAGCGAAAAACAAGTCTCAAATTCCCCTGATAAAACACAGCCCCTATTCTCTTGGAGGTCTACATGGCTTCCATGGCACTGAGTCCAAAGAACATATCAGACACTGGTATTCTCGTTAAGACGCAACTGTTGACCAAGTGCAAACCACCCCCTAACTCCATTTCCTTCCCTGGCCAAACTGCCGTCGTGACTGGAAGCAATGTCGGGATAGGACTGGAGAGCTGCCGACAAATGTTGGAACGGGGCTTGTCCAACCTCATCATGGGTGTGCGCAATGCAGCTAAGGGCGATGCTGCCGCCTCGTCGCTTCGAGCTTCCTATCCTGATGCCAAGATCGAAGTGTGGCTGCTCGATATGACATCCTATGACTCGATACAGACCTTCTCGAAGAAATGTGCTGGGTTGCAGCGGCTGGACATTTGCATCCTGAACGCAGGCGTCTTGAACACTGAATTCAGACTTTGCGCAACTGGGCACGAGGAGATGTTCCAAGTAAACTACTTATCCACGACCCTTCTCGCCATTCTGCTCCTACCAACCCTTAGAGGTCAGAGGCCCGTTGGGGCTCCGGCTCGCTTGACCATTGTGTCCTCTAACGCAGGCTTGACGAACGAGTTTATAAATCGAGATGCGGTACCGATAATTCCGTCGTTCGACGACCCGAAGAACTGGGGTCCGCTCATGGAGCGCTATGCAACCACAAAGATGCTGCAGCTGATGCTGACACACAAGTTGAGCAGCGTTGTTCAGGCGGAAGAAGTTGTCATCAATACGGTCGACCCGGGACTCGTAAACGGCTCAGGGTTGCACCGTGACTTTTCTGGAGCAGCAAGTGCGATCTTTAGCATCGTGAAGTCCTTAACCGCTCGGTCGTTGGAGGCGGGTGCTTGGACTTACCTCAACGCCGTCGCCGTCCAGGGGAAAGAGAGCCATGGCGGCTTCATTGTCAATTTTCAAGTGCATCCGTAAGTGCTGCCCCCGCCCACTTGGGTAAATGGCTAGAATTTGCGGAAGACATTTTGACCAGTGTGTGGTGCTAACCATGTGCTTCTAGTTTTCATAGACTAATGTATACAACAGAAGGGAGGCTTGCAATGGAGCGGCTCTGGGAGGAGACACTTCACGAACTCGCTTTTGTAAACGTAGACAACCTCTTACGCTCCGTGTAGTTTCAACTGGGGGGTTGCGCAGGCGTGGAAAATGGATACGAGGCCAAGGCCGGGTGGGAAGCTCCTACGCTTGGATGATATTGGCTGCTTTTCTACTCTGTGGGGGCCGGGACCCTGTCATTGCGGCCAGCCTTATTCCTCTCACCACCAGAATCAGGAAGTCTGGGTACTTTTGCAGGGCGCAGCAGGCAACGCGTAGACGTAGCTATGACCTCTCGAAAACTAGTCAATCAGTGTGAAAGTTCACCGATGGCTGCGCTGTTCAACACGTTGACGTGTACTGTTTCATCGCAGCGTACGAATCAGCGAGTCGTCATCAATAAGTGAACCCATGTTGCAGGATTGCGGCCCTGCTTCTATATTGTCTGCTTGCAACCTTGCCATGTTTGACGAGGTAGAAATCTCTATGTAAAATTGTCATACAATAGCCTATCCTGCCTCAAGGCAAGTCACGAGGGTGTCAAACTTGTAAGCAAGTGAATGCGGAGTTTGTCCACTGCCAAGAAATGACTTGCAGAGTGAGCCTCACTCAGCCACGCACCTCACGTTGACAGCGCGAATTGGCGAGAGAGACGTGTCTGTTGCGAGCCAATCAAACCAGAACATGGGCCTTATGGTCGGAAGTCTGATTCGCCAAGGAACGAGGTCTTCTTGCTGCCCAGTATTCGAGCTTCGACCGAAGCGAACACTGATAGCCTATCCTGCAGGGTTTGTTGCCCTTACAGACTCTTGCTTACCTCCATTCTCGGGAGCACCCCGTTGCTTGTCCAGCCAGCAAGTGCCGGGGCCAGTGATGGCAGATCCAAATTTGAAGGCTTGGCTAGAAGCCAGAGACACAGCGGTCTACGGTACGAAGCTACGGTATAGCATAGCCGCATTCTCATTACTTGGTTGGAATGCCCAGTCCAGATAAAGTTGCACTAGTGCTTTCGGTAGGGCGGCTAAGGGGCTTCGATGGTCCAGAGAGAAACGCATCCTGACAGGGCCATTAACACGAGGTGTCCGGCGCAGCCTAGTAATGCGTTTGAGCTATTGCTACTCTATCAGGTCTAGCTTCAAACGGAGAATGCCATGCCAGACCAGGCCAGGCCAGGCTTCGTCCCTAGGGCGTGGGATGGAACGTGGCCGGCCCCCGAGAGGGGACGGAATCTGACCAGACCAGGGGCTGTCCAGAGGATCAAAGTCGCCGTAACCTCCTTATCTGCTCGCTTGCACTGATTGCCTGTTGTCAACGTAGCATTACTGCTGTGCCATCCGCATGCTTCCCACGGGCGGCTTGTGCCGCAGCCTGTGCGACGAGGGCGTTTCTGACTGGCGTTCCGGCGCCGCGGTCAGCGAGGCCATGGCAGCAGGGTGGAGCATGTGTGATGAAACGGCACAAGCGGCACAAACAAGCTTTTGATTTGATTGCATAAGATCTCGGGCTCCTGGTAACATTTGGCCCAATTACGTGAAATGACGGCACACGCTTCATGGACAATGCTGGATCGTCGACCACGACATGGACCAGCATGGAAGGCCATTGTAAAACATCGGACGCACCGAGAGGGGCTGCCCAAGCTCGTTCCGGCGAAGCGTGTCTTTCACGGTTACGAGATCGCTGGGCGGGTTGAAGCTGAAAAAAAAGACGCGGCGGCCGAGAGAACCGAACGACAAGGTGTTGTGTGCTGTGGCTTGCACGCATCGGAATGACGGTGCCGGGCAGCATGGACAAAAGCGGCCCGCAACAGAACGAACTGAGGTACTAGGTAGTAGAAAAAGGGATTAGGGCGCGGAGGAAATGCCCTCAAAGGGCGCGTGTCAGGTTGACATGTTTGTGACACGGTCGATGGGAATACGATGTTTTCATTTCCACGCATCAACGACTGCAGGAAAAGCGCCGAGGGAGGGTCTTGGTTAGCAGGCGGGTTGAAATTTGAGAGCAATATACAGAGTGGCTCATCAGAAAGAAGGGGAATGGGAATGGGACAAAGCCAAGCACTCGAGTTGGCATTTCAGGAACCGTAGGGCTGGCTCCCGGCGGCACAGCACAATCGCCATCTCGCCTTGTCGTGGCCAACGTCTGCTCGCCAAGCTCGCGGCAAATGGCCCCCAGGAAAAGGAGCAGGGCCCAGCCGCCGCCGGGGGAGAGGGAGAGAAAAACGTGTCGAAAAGCCTAACGCGAACCAACTGCTTTGCGCAGCGACCAACCGCCCGCAAAAGGATCCTCTCCCGTGGAACGTGCTTCAGGTCCAAGGAGGGGCCATGGGGACTGACGATCACCAGGTAGTCGGACGAACATCTAAATATACGCGAGGGCCAATGATCATGCCACCGGTCGGTTGCTGCGCTTGTCTGCATTGAGGCACGTACCAAGTAAATCTGCAACGAGAACGAGGCGCAAGTCAACTCTGGGGGCCAGCAAAGGCCGGCCAGAAGCTACGCCGTTAATAACTGCATCGCCCCCGTTGCAATGAGCGAAAAGGAAAAAAAGGCAAAAAGATTAAATAAAATAATGGGAAACTCATCCAGGGACTATGGCGACTCCCCCCTTTCCCAGCGCGGGTCACACGCCTCCCCCCCTCAGGCCCCCCTGAAGGAATCGTGTCCAGATCATTGGCCCAATCTGAGATTATCATGTTGCCATCGCCAATCACACCGCTGCTATTGCTCCACGCCCAGCAGGTCAAGCTTTTTTCCATTCTACCCACTACCCATAATTAGCAGGGCACTCACTGCTCTTTGTCGGATTTCGCCATGCATCGATCATCCTCCTCTGGCTCTGGCGGGCAGGGTTGTGATGAAATGAGACATTGGCGGCCCCCACCCAACTCGAGAGGCCTGATGGTCTTGTGAAGGAAACCGATCGCCGAGGGAAAGAAAAAGAAAAGAAAAATATCCAAGGCAAGATGACGGTTAGCTCGTGCTTCTATCGATAGTGTGCGGTCCATTACGACATGTACAGAGACCTCGGAGCTTGTTGACCCACAGGCGAACAACAAGAAGTCGACGGATTCATGATGAGTTTAAAAAAACTCAACTCGGCTGGCGGGTATGGAGTTGCCGCCAAGGAACCAATCAGCGCTAGTCCAGCGTATGACCAGCCGGTCCTCTGCTCCCTTGGTCGCCAAGATACGAGTTGCGTGGCGTTCTAGAACGTAGGGCAAAAGACAAGGCCAGGCAAGGCGAGGCAAGGCAAAAGGCGAGCATGAATTGCGAGAGTGGTCCCCCCCGGTTCTCCTGACTTTCCGAGCTGCGTTTTCCTGCTGGCCGGGCCACACCTTTTCCTCTTCTTGGGAAGAACCCTTGAACGGAAAAAGAATGCAGGGAATCTCACGGTCGCATTTTCTGGTCGGATTCCTTGTTGCTGTCTGTCGCTTCCCATTTTCTCCACCCCCTCCCCTCCCCTCCCCATTATCGGGTTCTGCTGTGCTGTGCTGTGCTGTGCTGTGCGGTGCTGTGCTGTGCCTCGTTTCTCCTTTCCCCCTCCTGTACTAGCAACTAGCAACTAGCAACTGACGACAGAGGCCGCACCCTTTGGCATGGTACGACGCTAGCGGGGCGCAGGCCTTGGTCCGGACGAGTTGGAGTTGGAGTTGGAGTTGGAGTCGTCATGATTCACACTGTACCTTACTGTAGGCAGGTAGACTCGTCTGGTCTAGTCCTATCTGTACTGCTAGTTCATTAATAGTAGGAGACAACGAGAGGGAAATGGAGAGAGCCAGTGGGCAGCACCAGGGGGGGGTGCGCTGCCAGCCGTGTAGGTAAAAGGGGGGGCCTGTGCGGCGTATGCGGTAGCTTGTCTCACTTCAACGTGCCACACACCCGAAAGTGTTATATGGAGAGCTGGCAGCCCTTTTTCCCATGCATCCTCTTCCTAGTCGATTTATCTGTCTGCATGCTCTTCTCGTGTTGAAGCCCTCGTCAACCGTCTCCTCGACACGACCGCGACCTGTGTCGAAGGCTCGTCTGTCCACCCACCCATTCTCTCTCTCCCTCTCTCTCTCTCTTCCTCTTCGCCCTCCTCTCGCTCCGACAGCCACAACCATGTTCCTCACCTCGTCACAACATCGCTTCGGCAACTTGGCGCGGTTACTCCTCGCCGCGTTTGTCCTGATTTCCTGCGGCTTGCTATTTTACACCTCCCACCTCTTCTCTAATTTCCCCAAGCATCTAAATACGCCTTACCAGTGAGTTGTCCTCCATTCCTCCCCACTATCCACAATTTCGTACCACCGGATCCCCCGAAACTCCGGTATGCGTTTGTCGCAATGTCGCACAGCGAATCGAGACCGTTTCTCCGTGGAGCCCCAACAATGGGGTGATATCGAGGGGAGAAGAAGAAGAAGAAGGGAAAGAAACAAAAGAGCTTGGAATAGAAGGCAATGAACAACGGCGCAACACGGAGAACACGGCACCCTAGACACAAGCGACTCGACATTTTCTTGCGCGAGGTTCAATTGCTGAGACGTGCATCTTCTAGGGCCTGGTCAGTCTGGACGTCGACATGGAACGAGGACGTGGGGAAGCTCATCCCCAAGATCTGGCAACCCTTTATCCACAACGTCAGCGATCCCCATTTCGTTACCGATGAGGGCAAAGAATACAACATCCCCAAGGGCAACCACCGCTGGGACATCTTCGGCGACCGGAAGAAGGTCCTCATCATCGACATTGACTCCCGGCTGGACCTGAGTCGCGGCGCCATCCTCAGCAACAAGCCGCTGGCCCTTGGCACCATCAAGGGTCGCACCGCCGGGCTCCTGAATCACTTCCTCTACGGTACGTCCCGGCTCTCGCGTCTCAGGTGCCCACGATCTCCCCTTACTAACCTGTCGCAGCCATGATTCACGGCTACGATTACCGATTGGTGCGCCCGCCCAACTACGACGACCGCCACGGCACCTGGGTCAAGGTGCCCGTCATCCGCGAGGCCCTCAAGACACACGACATCGTCGTCTTCCTCGACGCCGACGCCGACTTCCAGCAGATGCACCTCCCCCTCGAGTGGCTCCTGAGCCTGTGGAACGTCACCCCCGAGACGCTGCTGGCCATGCCCGAGGACCCCAACTCGCCCGTCAACCGCGACGACAAGGGCTGGGTCCTGTGGAACACGGGCTTCGTCGTCGCCCAGCAGAGCGAGCGCACCCAGGAGCTCTTCAACAAGTGGGAGGACTGCCCGACCGGCCGCCACCACCCCAAGTGCACCCACTGGGCGTACAGCTGGGCCCACGAGCAGGCCGCCTTTGGCGCCTTCATCCGCTACGAGTACAACACCACCGACGACCTGCGCGTCATCCCCTGCATGGACGGCAACGGCGGTCCCCGCGGCGGCCCCAACTGCCAGGGCATCTTTGTTCGCCACCACTGGTTCGATAAGCACGCTCCAGTGGAAGACCTCTATTCAATGCTCTCCGACCAGCTCGTCCAGCGCCTGCACCGCCACTTCCACGACCACAAGGACAAGTTCTTCCTCGACGTGAGCCACTTGTCCCACCCGTTAGACAACCTAGAGATATGACACGACCTTTCAACGTTTCAAATCACCTCTGTTTCGAAAAGTATTTTATAATGAGCGTTTCTTTTTGCGACGGACATTCTTAACCTTCATGTTCTGGCAACCCCTTTTTTTTCTTCCCTTCATTGTCTCCCTCTACCTTTTTTATCTTATTTTATACTTTTTTTTATCATACATCTCCTACGGCTGAACTTATGAGTCCACCTTTCTTGTTTACGAAGGGAGTTTTACCTGTACTTAGACGCACACCACATTTTGGCGGGATGGGATTGGATCACATCTTTTATCACAGAAGCGAACTGGGGAACGGTTGGCATGGAGTTATTTTGAGCTGCGACGCGGGAGACTCTTCTCCTCCGATATGCATGGGGCCGGGGCAGGGGCTGGGTGACGGCAAAACACTTGCCTGAACTGAAATACAATATTCCAAGATATCCAAATGTACAAGAAGCAAAGTCCAAATTTAGAAGCACGCTTTTCGGCTTGCCATCACTCATCAGGCTCCCCTTTTCCCTGCAGACTCTTGACCAGTGAAACTGTCGATTTCGTCTTACACCCGCCCGTGTCAGTAACGCACGGATGGAAAGGGATTCCCTGTTGACATTGGCATCTGCGTGGGATTCCTTCCCGTCCTTCTCGGAATAGCTATGGCACCGGGTCCCCTTTTCCCAACACGGACATAACTTTCATGTCATTGTGCGATCGGACATGCCTCTCACGAGCGCCCTGAGACTTGCGGACGGTGCCATCCCGAGTCGGCATTGCATTCTCGCCCTGTTACGGACTTGCTGGCTGGGAAGAGATTGCAAGATACGAGCGTTCTTTGGCCCCACCGCGCATATAGAATCATTGAAGCAGGAGAGCGCTGCTGCTCCGGGAGTCTGATGGTCCAAGCAACATTGATATGCCTGACAAGCTTTTCATTGGGTTGCACACGCCCGTCCTTGTGAAACGTGCGCGTCATGGCCCAGGTTGTGGACGCTACCGCCATACGCACACAGCCCCATTGGCTGCGCGGGCCGCCAAGCCTGATACTCCCGACCTACTGGGACGCTGTCGATTGGCGGGTTTCAAGCGCGGCGACACAAACCCGTTTGGCCAGGAGTGTTGGTAGCTATTCAACGGCAAAGGCCTTTTTCATGTCTTACTACGTAGTATACTAGAGAGAGCTGCTGGCTTGGGGATAGAAGCGTCACCCGTGCTCGATTCATCTTTGTAAGTCAAGGGACACTTGCACGTACAATTCTTACCAACTAGTGCTGGCGTTTATGAAGCCCATGCCAATCTCCATAAAGTAGTGCATCGATCAATAGCACAGGACTAACACAATTCCGTTCTTCTTTGCGGACGCTGACAACAGCGGGCATTACAATATCCTTAGGCAAGTCAGGTCAGGCCCAAATGTTCGGAGAGTCTAACAAGGCCGGCGAACCAAGCGTGATATCTGAGACTTGTCAGTAACTGTTCTGGGGAAGCTGTGGGTATTTGACCTCTTTAGCCGTTGCCGTCAGAACGTGGCCTCGCCGGTGAAACAAACCGGCGTACGCTATTCACTTGTGTGTTTTTGGGCAGCATGGAAGGTCCAACTCAATAAACTTATTTCAGGTAAACAACTCTATTCTAAAAGCCCAATCAGTGGGAGAGCAGACACAGGTCAGAGAGCTCGGCTGACATGCTGCGGCTGGATGGAAATCATGTCCTGCTAAGTCCATCCACGGCCTTGTTGCTGGCTGCAAGACTGTCTTTGAGCTTGTGGTGTATTTCGCCTCGTGACGAACCTTCAAGGCTATGGGTGGGTGAGATATGCAATGTTGAGGTTTCAAATAGTTGGACCAAGGTTTAAAGCATTATACATCGTTGAATGAGGTACTGAATCCGAGTGAAAAAAGTTGTTCTACACGTGGTCGCCACGAAACTGTACTGTTCCTCTGTTTCCCATGTTGAGAATTTTTGGTGGAATTTCTCAAAAAGGCTCCCTGAGCCCACTGCAATATGCCCTGCATTGTTCAAACTTCACAGCGCCAACGTTACGATTGGTTGTTGGGAGTAGGAGCAAATGTTGCAGCACAACACAACATGATTCTATGGATCAGCTCGTCGAAAAGGTCTGGGGAAAGACATCGAATAGCAATTGTACCAAATTGCCTGCTTTATTGGGCACGTTCCAAGCAGTCTTCAAGTCTTCTGAACTACTACTTGTCTACGAAATGGCGTAAGCCACCTAAGGAGCGATGGAGATACCCTAGAGCACGCATGCCACCACTACATGGGCAACTGCTGCCACCTGGCCACGACCCTAGCGGCCCAGGTACCGAAACCTGATGATGCAAGACTGGGTCCCTTGGCCCATCCATGGCGGGGTTTCCAAGGGGCGTTCCAGCGGACAAATGCCCTACCAACCCGCTCAAGTCCGCCGTGCTCAACGCAAATTGGGCCAGGCACTCAACGGGGGTACGTATCCTCGCACGCCGCTTTCGCCTCCCCCCAAAGAAAAAAAAGTGGCAGCAGTGCGGACTGGCCACATCGCGAGTCCTCCGAGCCGAACTTCATCCCCGAGCATTGCGGCCTCGACGACCTCTCCTTACGGACCCCCCTTCTTCCGGTCCGCCCACCCGCATTTCTTTTCTTCCACTTCACTCTGCGGCGCTCTCACCTGCATGAGTCCATCGTGGTAGAGAAGCACAACGTTCCTTGCGCCCGCGCTTCCCGGCCTCCCGCCCACCTTCTCCCCTGACGTCAAACCAAAAGAGGTGCCCGCCCGCATCGCATCGCACCGCTTCGCATCGCATTGATCGCGTCGCAGCCATGGCGTCGTCGCCGCCCCTCGTCAACAACCCGCAGATCCGCTCTGCTGAGCTGCTGCGCCCTCTGCCGCTCTACCTCCACACCTATGTCTGGCCCTTTGCTATCATCTGGCCTATCTTCCTCCGCTACTACCTCACCCCGGAGCTCTACGACAAGCACATCGGCGGCGAGGAGTGGACGTTTGTCTGGACCGGCTCCATCATCACGCTCCAGGCCCTCGTCTGGCTGAGCACCCACTGGAGCGTCCACGTCAGGGGCCGCTTCACCGCCACCAAGATCGCCGACATCAAGGATGCGGAGCAGATCAAGGTCATCCCCATCGCCAACGCCGGCTCTGGCGAGATCTGCAACATTGTTCGTGACAAGGTGAGTTCAGCCAAGTGACAGCGTTTCCGGTGCCTGCGAAGCCATCAACTAACCCATCGCGTCCAGGTCGGTGGCCAGACCAACATTTCGTTCCTGTTCCAGAAGCGCCGCTTCCTCTACTACCCCGAGACCAAGTCCTTCAGCACCCTTACTTTCGACATCGATGCGGACCCCAAGCCCACGATCGGTTCGTTCCAAAAGTCCCGCGGTCTCGAGAAGGAGGCTGATGCCTCCCGCCTCGAGTACCACTACGGCATGAACATCTTCGATATCCCCCTGCCCAGCTTCACCGAGCTGTTCAAGGAGCATGCCGTCGCGCCCTTCTTCGTCTTCCAGATCTTCTGTGTCGGCCTGTGGATGATGGATGATTACTGGTACTACTCTCTCTTCACGCTGTTCATGCTTGTCGCCTTTGAGAGCACCGTCGTCTGGCAGCGTCAGACCACGCTCAAGGAATTCCGTGGCATGAGCATCAAGCCCTACGACATGTGGGTCTTCCGTTTCGGCAAGTGGACCGAGATCCAGAGCGACAAGCTGCTCCCCGGCGACCTCGTCTCCGTCAGCCGCACCAAGGAGGATAGTGGTGTGGCTTGCGACATGCTCCTTGTCGAGGGCACCGCCATCGTCAACGAAGCCATGCTGTCCGGAGAAAGCACTCCCCTCCTGAAGGAATCGATCCAGCTCCGCCCCGCCGACGTCCCCCTCGATACCGAAGGTTTGGACAAGAACTCCTTCCTGTGGGGAGGCACCAAGGTCCTGCAGGTCACTCACGGCAACCCTGAGTTGGAAAAGCCCAAGCTCGCCTCTGGAGTTCCCACTGCCCCCGACAATGGTGCCATGGCTGTTGTCATCAAGACCGGCTTTGAGACCTCTCAGGGAAGTCTTGTTCGTACCATGATCTACTCCACCGAGCGTGTCTCTGCAAACAACGTCGAGGCACTTCTGTTCATCTTGTTCCTTCTCATCTTCGCCATCGCTGCCTCTTGGTATGTCTGGGACGAGGGTGTTCGCAAGGACCGCAAGCGTTCGAAGCTGCTGCTCGATTGTATCTTGATTGTCACCAGTGTCGTACCCCCTGAGCTGCCCATGGAACTTAGTCTTGCTGTCAACACGAGTCTGGCTGCTCTTGGCAAGCTTGCCATCTTCTGTACGGAGCCCTTCCGTATCCCCTATGCTGGTCGCATTGATGTTGCTTGCTTTGACAAGACTGGAACTCTCACCGGTGAGGACCTTGTCGTCGAGGGTATTGCTGGTCTCGGACTGGCGCATACCGAGATCAACGACAAGAAGGAGTCTGATGGCGCCCACTCGACAATTACCCCAGTAAAGGAAGCTAGCTTGGAGACCCAGCTGGTTCTTGCCACCGCGCACGCCTTGGTTAAGCTTGACGAGGGCGATGTAGTTGGTGACCCAATGGAAAAGGCCACTCTCGCCTCTCTCGGCTGGACCTTGGGCCGAAACGACCTTCTGTCAAGCAGCAACAAGGGTGGCTCACAGGGCAATGTTCAGATCAAGCGTCGCTTCCAGTTCTCTTCTGCGCTCAAGCGTCAGAGCTCTGTCGCCATGGTTCACGGTATGGATCCCAAGACGGGCCAGAAGATCAAGGGTACTTTCGCCGGTGTCAAGGGCGCGCCTGAGACCATCATGAAGATGCTGGTCGACGTGCCTGCTGACTACGAGGAGACCTACAAGTACTTCACCCGCAAGGGCTCTCGTGTCCTTGCCCTGGCGTTCAAGCAGCTCACGGTCGATTCGGAACTCGGTGCCAGCAGGATCAACGATCTCAAGCGCGAAAAGGTTGAAGCCGATCTCACCTTTGCCGGTTTCTTGGTTCTGCACTGCCCTCTCAAGGAGGACGCCAAGGAGGCTGTCCAGATGCTGAGCGAGAGCAGCCACCGCGTGGTCATGATTACCGGAGACAACCCGCTGACGGCTGTTCACGTCGCCCGCGAGGTGGAAATTGTGGACCGTGACGTGCTCATTCTGGATGCCCCCGAGGACAAGGCTGGCGGCCACCAGCTGATTTGGAAGAGTGTCGACGACAAGGTTACCATTGCTGTTGACCCATCGAAGCCAATTGACCCCGAAATCCTCAAGACCAAGGATCTCTGCGTGACCGGATACGCTCTCGCTCTGTTCAAGGATCAGGCAGGCTGGAAGTCCCTCATTCGCCACACCTGGGTTTACGCTCGTGTGTCTCCCAAGCAAAAGGAGGACATTTTGCTCGGTCTCAAGGATATGGGTTACTACACGCTTATGGCTGGTGATGGCACCAACGACGTTGGTGCTTTGAAGCAAGCTCACATTGGTGTCGCTCTCCTCAACGGTACCCCTGACGATCTGGTTCGCATTGCCGAGCATTCCCGCAACACCAAGCTCAAGGCCATGTACGAGAAGCAGGTTGAGCTGATGAAGCGATTCAACCAACCCGCCCCACCCGTGCCTGTCTTCATTGCCCACCTGTACCCTCCTGGCCCCAGTAACCCCAAGTATATGGCGGCTGTGGAGCGAGAGGCAAAAAGGAAGGGCATCACCAATGAGGAGTATGTCCAATCGCAGGGTCACCCGCTGGAAGTCATTACTTCACCTGGCGCCCAGAACCTCATGCAGGCCGATCCCCGCCAGAAGGTTAACAACTCTGCCGCTAACCTCGCCGACAAGCTCACCTCGGGCATGATGGAGGCCGAGATGGGTGACGACGAGCCGCCTTCGCTCAAGCTGGGAGATGCCTCGGTCGCTGCGCCTTTCACCTCCAAGCTCCGCAATGTTGTTGCCATCCCCAACATCATCCGACAAGGCCGATGCACGCTCGTGGCCACTATCCAGATGTACAAGATTCTCGCCCTCAACTGTCTCATCAGCGCCTACTCGCTGTCCGTCCTGTACCTCGAGGGTATCAAGTTCGGCGACACGCAGTACACCATCAGTGGTATGCTCATGTCTGTCTGCTTCCTTTCCATCTCCAGGGCCCGTGTCGTGGAGGGTCTGAGCAAGGAGCGCCCCCAGCCCAACATCTTCAACGTCTACATCATTGGTTCTATCCTGGGACAGTTCGCCGTCCACATTGTGACGCTCATCTACATCGCGCGACTCTGCGACAGGCTTGACCCGTAAGTTCCCCACGTGTTGCAAGCTCTGCAAGAACTGCACTAATTTGTCTATTTAGTCGCTCTGAAGACGTCGACCTCGAAGCCGAGTTCGCGCCGTCACTGCTCAACTCTGCCGTCTATCTCCTCCAACTCATCCAGCAAATCTCCACCTTTGCCATCAATTACCAAGGCCGCCCCTTCCGCGAGTCTCTCTCAGAGAACAGGGGCATGTACTGGGGTATCGTCGGCGTGTCCGGCCTGGCGTTCGTATGCGCTCTCGAGCTCGTCCCCGAAATCAACCAGGGCATGAAGCTGGTGCCGTTCACCGAGGAGTTCCGCACCAACATGACGGCCGTCATGGTCATCGACTACGCGGCGTGCTGGCTCATCGAGTTCGCCCTGAAGCGCCTTTTCAGCGACTTCCGGCCCAGGGACATTGCCGAGCGCAGGCCCGACCAGCTGGAGCGCGAGGCGGAGCGCAAGCAGGTGCTGCTGGCCAAGAAGGCCGAGGAGGACGAGAAGAAGCGCCTGGAGAAGGTTGCCGAGTTTGAGCGCAAGGTGGAGGCTCGGAGGCAGCAATTGGAGGACTGGAGGGCCGGAAGGCAGCGTGCCTAAGGGTCTGGCCCTGAGCTTCCCGGAGAAATGAGGTGTTGAGGAGAGATGAAACATGACTAGAAGCATGGTTAGAGAAGGGATGTTTGGTGCTGTCGAACCAAGCATATACATCATTGATTTGGAACTCTTATCTAGCATTAGACGATTCGAAGAATGTGGAGAGCATTGTTGAGGCCTCTAGTCGATATGTACTATAATGCATGATGCATGGGGGGAGCAACTACATAGACAAATCTCGATTATTTATTCCCACTTCATTGTCACTTCCCAACGTCGTCTCACTTCCTAGAAGCGTCTGGCCTGTGCTGAAAATGACACGAAAGGTTCCGCATAGGACATGCTTGCATGCCGGGTTATCTCAGCGAGGCAGTCTTCCCAATCAAGCCACACATCACTCAAAGTAGAAAAGAGCATTATTTTTCCAAATTGCAATTCATTTTTTGGTTTCTATGATACAGAGAACTTGAAGGGCCTCAACAACCAAAAGCAGTCTCCCATTCCCACCTTTTTTGTTTCACGATAGAACCCCTCTGAGGAAAGAAGGTGGCGCCGCGCAAAAGGCCAAAGCCAGGAAAAGCAAAAAGCAGCCGTGAACCGGGGGCAAACAAGCAGATTACATGTAGAAACACCAGCCTGCCATCTAATCCAGTACCGCCATCCTCGCCCTGTCTGTCAAGAACCTCAAGTCTCGTCATCCATTGTCATAAAAAGGGTAATGCTCCTCCCCCAAGCGCAAACAGGTTAATCCCTTGAGCACAAGGGGTAATAGATATCCCTTATTCCGCCACTAGTCCTACAACAGTTGTGATTGCTGCTTCCCTCGCGGGCCCGTTTTGGGGTTCAGGAGGGTCAGCATCGTTATCCTCTTGTGGTGGATAAAATTTAGTTGTCCTTGCCGGGGTTCTGGGCAACGAAGGTGACACCCTTCTCGATGTTCTTCTTGAGGTCGGCGAAGCAGGCGTCGAGGAGCTTGCTCTCGGTGGCGTCAACCTCACCAACGGGGTGGATCTTGGCAACACCCTCGGGGCCGAGCTCGACCTTGCTGCTGAAGAAGTCGATACCCTGGTCCTTGTAGAGAGGAGAGTCGACGAAGGCGGGCTCGACGACACCCTTCTCGCCCTGGGCGGCGCGGAGGATGGACTCGGCCATGCGGGCACCGGCCATGGCCATGGAGAGGGTGGCGGAACCGGCACCGTCCTTGGCCTTGACAACCTCGTCGCCACCGAACTGAACGCGCTTGATCAGGTCGGCGTTGGAGGTCAGGTCGGGGTGGTTGGACTGGCTGAAGAGAGGGACGATGGTGACACCGGAGTGGCCGCCGACGACGGTGATCTCCTCGTCCTTGGGGTCGGTGGACTTGACCTCGGAGACGAAGCGGCTGGCGCGGACGACGTCGAGGGTGGTGACACCGAAGAGGGTCTTGGGGTTGTAGACGCCGCGGGCCTTGAAGACCTCGGCGCAGATGGGGACGGTGGAGTTGACGGGGTTGGAGATGATGAGGACCTTGGCCTCGGGGGCGGACTCGGCGACGGCCTTGGCGAGGTCGCGGACGATGGAGGCGTTGGTGTTGAAAAGATCGTCACGGGTCATGCCGGGCTTGCGGGGGACACCGGCGGGGATGAGGACAACCTCGGAGCCCTTGAGGGCGGCGGCGAGGCCGGCAGGTGTGGGGTCATAGCCCTTGACAGTGGACTTGGTGTTGATGTGGGAGATGTCAGCGGCGACACCGGGTCCGCCACGGATGTCGTAGAGGGCGAGGTCGGTGACACGGGGGTTGAGCTTGAGGAGGAGGGAGAGAGGCTGGCCAATGCCACCGGCAGCACCGAGCACGGTAACCTTGGAAAGCTGTTGAACAAGAGGCGAGGGTTAGCGTGAGGTCAAATGTAAGAGGCTGATTGGCGTCGAGTCAAGTAAAGCCAGGCCGAGAGATGCTTCGGGTCAAGAGAGATGGAAGCATAACCCGCCGAGGCTTCCGACTCGTGAAGCGGAGCGGTGGACAGAGCCGAGGGAGAGAACGTACGTTGCGCGCAGAGGAGGAGAACATGCGACGCTGGATCCTGGAAGCGAACATGGTTGCTGTGAGGAGTGGAATTGGAATTGATGATGCTTCAATCAACGGGGACGAGGACCGGAAAGCAAAACGAAGCTGTTTTGATGCTGCTGCGTGGATTTTGGGGCTGGAGGAGAACAACGAGGGAGGAAGGGGAAAAAAAAAGGTCGTTGCGTTGCCCGGAGCTGGGGCGCGGCCTTGGCGCAGCTTACATAAGCGCTGGTGCTGCCGTCTCATTGGGTCATTTTGGCGGGAGCTTTCCTGCTTCACCCGTGGGGGAGCACGCGGTAGGCTAGAAGGAGATTAGCGCGGCTTAGTCAGGCACCGGCTCTCACTCTCTCAGCTCCCTGTCGGTCACTCTGTCTCTGGCCTCCCCTCCAATTGGGGCGGCTGGCAAGTCCGGATTTTACACAAGGTACTGTGTAGTAAGGAGGTACAGTAGCAGCCCGCTGAACTGGGCTGGAGGCTCCCCGTAGTGCAGTACCTACGCGGTAGCGTTGGTGGGTTGCTTGCAGCTCTGGCCACTCAACGTCGTCAATTCCGTCGACCTGTTGTGGGTGAGCAGTAATGCTCCGGCCGGCTAACGATCGGGAATAGCCTAGAGCATCGGCCTTCCGTCATTTGTCGACTGCCGGTATCGGTTACTGGTTTACAGTGGCTATTTTCAGAGCAAACAACTCAGACTCTAGTAAAAAATAGCTAAGAATAAACTTTAAAAAAGCTTTTAAATATCTACAAAATCCCTTGAAATAACAGATTATTCTTACAATTTTATTATGATGTGATCGATGTTGACCCTTGTAAAACTTGGATAGAAATAACCACTTGTCATACTGTCTTTTAATAAAATCCCGATTTTACAGCTTTGCATTTTGGCTAACCGCTTGCCTAGGGCCTCACTTCGCGATCGTTGGATGTGGGATTGGCCATATAAGGTTAAAAAAAGGCCTGGGGCAACTGGCAACAGTTTATGTCAATTGCTATACTAGTGAGGAATTCTTTTGAGTTTCCCCCAATTTTGAGTTGTCAGTAGAGCACAAGATATTATTCCATGAGCCGAGGAAGTGGACCGGACAGGACAACCGGTAGGTATGTAAGTCCCAGTGGCGTGACCAAGACAGGTTTGCCCACGCCACTAATCCCGACGCCAAAACTCTGGATATCTTACTCCGGTCGTCCGAACCTCAATTGTCGCTCTCGCCTTCACTCTCACAAAAAGGATCAAAAACAAAACAAATTGATTATGGATCGCTTTCAAGGCGCATCGCCCGCCCTACTCATCGGCGTTGCCGTCCTGGCCGGCCTGGCCGCCGTCTTCCTCTTCTCCGACGCCCTCCGCCTGACGTCAAGGTCCCGGTCCGAGATTGTGGCCCTGCGCCTGTACCCCATCAAGTCATGTCGCGGCATCCAGGTCAAGTCCGCGCGCCTCCTCAGGACCGGCCTGGACCTGGACCGCAACTGGATGTTCGTCTCGGCCGAGACGCGCGAGTTTATCACGATCCGCACCAACTCGCAGATGACGCTGATCCGCACAGCCGTCGACTTCGACAAGGACAAGCTGATCATCACGCTTGAGGGCAACAAGGACTTTTCGCTCGTGATCCCGGCACATCCGACGCAGGAATGGCTTGAGAAGAACACGCAGCTGCGCAAGGGCATCATCTGGGGCCAGGAGACCGACGGTTTCGAGTACGCCAAGGAACTCACCCAGCCAATCTCAGACTTCCTAAACATGGACGTCCGCCTCATCTACAAAGGCCCGACGCCCCGGGTCCTGCGCGGCTGCGGCGCCCCGGATCACCTCGGCCGCAAGGAGGCCACCAAGTTTGCCGACATGATGCCCGTCCAGGTCAGCTCCATGGCCAGCATCACGGAGCTCAACCAGCGCCTGCGCCGCATCGGCGAGGACGAGATCGACATTGAGCGCTTCAGGCCCAACATCGTCATCCGCGGCGGCAAGCCGTGGTCCGAGGACAACTGGAAGACGGTCCGCGTCAACGCCCGGGGGGCCGAGGGCGCCGTCACCATGGATGTCGTCTGCCGCTGCCTGCGCTGCCAGGTGCCCAACGTCGACCCGGACACGGCCGAGAAGAACCCCCGGCAGCCGTGGGACGAGCTTATGAAGTACCGCCGCATCGACCCGGGCCTGCGGTTCAAGCCGAGCTTCGGCATGCTCTGCGTCCCGCGCGAGGAGGGCGTCGTGACGGTGGGCAAGGAGTTCGAGGTGACGAGGACGACAGACGACCACTTCTTCATCAGCCCCATGAAGTGAGCAGTGTAGCGGCTGCCATTGTATCGTTTCGCATTTGCTCGGCCGAGCTTCGTCAGGATAGCTAGTAATAAGTCATGAAGGAGTTCCAACGTTGGGTCGTCTTTGATGTCCGTCCGTGGGTTTTTAGTCTCAAGCTTCCCAACCCCAGCGCATGGGGGGTGGGTAGAACTTAAGCATGTTTCCACAAGCCCGCCACGGTCTGGACTTGTTGCGGCAAATGAAACCACCGTTCGCACGTCTCAACCAGTAGTTTAACAATTACGCTTAAGCACAACCATTACACGTATTTGTGCTGGGAACTAGCGTTTGCTGTCTCACTTTGCCTGAGGTGCCTGTTTAAGCTCAGCGACCCACCCGGCCGGACGGTGATACGCGTAATATGGGTCTCCGGCCAGCGCAGTCAGCACAGGTCAAATACGCGTAAATGGCCTTTACGTATGAACACCACCAACTGCATCCAACCCCTTATCCAAACAATTAGATTTTAAGCATGATTATGGAGACGCGCAAGCGTTTTTGGATCGTATGGAAATGGCTGGGTTTGTGGCTCCGCGCTTATCCCTGAGTCGAGCCAACTGGTCGAAATGGACGAGGAGAGATATAAAGTAACTCTGCACTCGGCAAGCTACATTTTGCATTCTCGTTTCCTCATCACTTCCTGATACTTCTCCAGTCGAGACTCGGAGAAATCTCAATTGACCGCTTGTTTTCATCCGAGAAGCGAGCGCGCCGTCTCAAACTCCCTTCCCTTGTTTCAACCGTCATCCCCCCCAGTTGCAACCTTCTCTCCAACCATCAACATGGGCTTCTTCAACAGCGTATATTTTGAGCCGCAATGGAAAAAGAAGGTTTTCATTGGCCAGTGCGTCTTGGTTCTTGTGATCTTCTGTCTGGGCATAGCCAAGATTGTCACAAGGCCTTCCTACATACCGATGAACAGAATGGACATCGTTGCCATTACAATGGTGAGTGGTTTGCCAAGTTCGCGCTTCGCAGGCATGGCCAATGCTGACACAGAAAACAGAGCGTCAAGTCGGGTGTCGTCCTGGCTTACGAATTCCTGACCGAGCACACGGTTCGCTTCGAGAGGTGGGCGAGCCTTAAGGCCAACGCCGTTCTGAACACAATCGAGATTGTGTTCTGGTTTGCCGTCGTCGTGTTGTCGTTTATGGGCGTGTCCACAATTTGTGTCGGCGCAAACTGTGGCATCGGAGTTGTAGTCGGCCTGCTGGCCTTGGTAAACGTGTAAGTTTGTATTCATCCAAGGCAGACATCGTGTGTCATGCCTCCCTGAAGTGCGCGACTGACATAATGTGACCATAGCGGAGTTTTCTTCTGGGCAGCAGTCATCGCTTGGAAGGACCACAAGTACTTCAAGAGGACCGGCGCGATACGTGGACAGAGCATCCCGCAACACCGAGGCCCTGGACATATGACGGACTCCTCGCCATCAATGAGGAAGTAGTTTCCTTCGACTTGTTGACGGCTTCATAACTCAAAGTACGAAGGAGGTTGAAATTTCGATTAGACTGGCTAGTTGATCGTCCTATTTTGGAAGCATTTTATTTGTGCAGGCCTGTTTATTGTTTGTTTTTACATAGAGGCTCGCATGGGCGCAGTTACAAGAATAGACTTGCGCCATAGAGACCGTTGATCGTCTTTTGTCAAAGTAAAGCAGCCGAGAAGGATCGATGATGTGGAGTCTATAGAGTCGGACTTTGACGTACTGATCGCTTTACACTGGAGTGGAATTGGACTTTAACAGTGTACGGACAACTTGGACTATATTTGGCCAGCGCCACAGACTAATATCTCAATAAAAAATAACAAACATTGACAAAAAGACTCTGTTCCATGAGCACAACCTGACATCGTCCCGCACCGCCCCGTCGCCAGCACCCTTCGCGGCTCACGGTGAAGAAAGGGCTCGATGATCTGGTGGCGAACTTGAGAAAGAAGTGAAGTTTCGGGAGGCTTGTTGAAAGGCTCCACCAGATCAGTTTACTCCTAGATACGAAGTTCCTGAATAGCTAATAGCGACATTGCAGGGGAAATGTTGAAGTTTCCGCGCAAACGCGCATTGCGGTCGACATTGCACCCACCATCTTATGAACGGCCGACTTGGCCTAAACCTTTGCCCATCGCAGCAGCACGGCCGCGACGATGACGGGCAAAACACTCACAATTTCGCCGAGGCCGGCAAACTCGGGCGGGATTCTCGCGTTGACGAACGCGCCGGCGGCCAGCAGGATTGCAAACAGATTGTACACGAAGCTCCATCCAAAGTTGAAGGCAATCCTGTGGATCGATTTCCTGCTCACGGTGATGGCGGTCAGGATCCCGGACAGGTCTGGGCGCATGAGGACGACGTCGGCTGCGGACTGAGCGACCTCTGTGCCCCCTTCATTCATGTGCACGCCGATGGTCGCTTGTGCCAGGGCAACTGCGTCGTTGGTGCCGTCGCCGCAGAAGAGGACGATAGGCTGCTTGGCTTTCTTGGTTTGTACACCGCTGCGACTAGGAGGAGCAGAGCCCTCGAGGAGATCCTGGATGTAGGTCCGCTTGTCTGCTGGGCTACAACTGGCACGCACATTCGTCTCGGAAATGCCGAGCTGGGCTGCGACGCTGTGTACAGCGCCGGTGTCGTCACCAGAGATGAGATGGACCGATACGTTGCGCTCAAGCAAAGTCTTGATGGTAGTGATTGCGTCAGGTCGGATTGAGTCTGCGAGACCGAAGATGGCAGCCACAGAGCCATTAATCGTGAAGCAAAAGGTTGTGAGCCCATCCGACAGGAAAGAATGTGCCTCTTCATGACAATCAAGGCCGAGCCAACGCGAATTCCCTGCTTGAAGAATGGAATTGGAATCTTTGGCAGTACCTTCAACACCTTTACCAGGGACCGCCTTCTGATCAGACACTTGGAAGGGTCTTACGCCCTGATCTTGCAGGCGTTGCGCTACAGCAGCCGAGACAGGGTGCTTGATACCGCTTACTAGGCCGAGAAGTAGTGACTGAGTGTTGTCCCGGTCACTGGCACCGTACCATTCTCGGGCCACCTTGAGCTTACCTTCTGTTACTGTCCCGGTCTTGTCCAAAACAACATGCGACGTCTTGTATGCTACTTCGATGGCCTCTGCAGATTTGAAGATGACGCCTCGCTTAGCAGCAACGCCGCTGGCAATGACGATGACCATGGGGACTGCGAGACCAATCGCGCATGGGCAGGACACGATCAGAACCGTGATGGCATAGGTGATGGCTTGAATGGTAGCTTCACTTCCATTTTGACCTCGGACTTTGACGCCGATGGCGACCCATATACAGAAAGTGATGATTGTCAGAACAACAATGACAGGAACGAAGTAGCTGGCTACGCGATCTGCCAGAGCCTGGAGCTTGGGTTTGGACAGTTTGGCCTCATCGACCATGCCAGCAATGGTGCTGATGGTATTGTCGCCAGGCAGCCGTGTCAGGCGAACATGTATGGTCCCAGAGCCATTCAGCGACCCGGCAATAACAGGGGATCTGATCTGCTTCTCGACCGGTCTTGATTCACCGGTAAGCATAGATTCATCGACTTCTGATGCACCAAGTACAACTGTTCCGTCAGTCGGAATCCGCGACTCGGGAACGACTTTGAAGATGTCTCCATACTGGAGAAGGCGGGTGTCAATCTCAACCTCGCCACTGTCGGTCACCAGATACGTCGACTGTGCCTGCAGGGAACGAATAGAAATGGATTCCACGGCTTTTTGTCTAGTGAATGCGCTCACCCAACGGCCGACCATGATGAGCGTCACCAGAAGAGTGCTGGTCTCGAAGAACGAGCCAGTCGAGAGCGGCTCGCCCGAAACCATGTAGCTGAACGAGACGAGGGAGAAGATGTACGCCGCGCTGGTGCTCAGCACAATCAGGAGATCCATCTCTATGACCCTGGAGAAGATCATGGCCTTGAGGGCCTTGGGGTAGAACGGACCGGCAACAACAAACTGCACGATGGTAGCGAGGGCGAGCGAGGCAGAGCTGTATTGGAGCTCGCGCTCTGGAAGCGGAGCCCAAGCCAGGACCAGAACTGGAATCGTGAGGACCGCGGACAGCAAGGTCATGAAGCCGACGTGGCGCACATGCTTGCTGCTGGCCTCAAGAGTCGGGTCAGGACGCGGCGGCGCGAGGCGGATCGCAGCGTCTCCCCAGCCGGTTCCGTAGAGATCGCGGGCACCAATGATGCTGGCATCAAAATTGACCTCCACGGTACCCTTGCTCACAACCCGGATGTCCAGCACTCCTTGCGGCCATGGCTGACTGGCAAAAGCGGCCGCATCACCCTCGGGCACAATGAGACATAGGATCGCGCCTCGCTTCGTGACCCTCTCACACTTGAATTCGGTCGTTCGCTCGAGATGTTTCAGAACCTGGTCCACAGCTGCACCATCGGTCACGTGGAATTCAGCGCGAGACAGGACCAGGCTGGTCTTGAGGTTCCTGACAAGCGGGTGGGACCCGAGGGTGCGATTGAGCTTTGTCTCACAGCCGGTGCACGTCATCCCAGAGATGCTGACGACGACGTGCTCCCAATTGTTCGCGGACAAGCCTTTCTCCAGGACACTGGGCGAGGCTATGTCTTTGTATTCGGGCAAGCCGCCTGGTTTGATTTCAGCACAGCACGCATCGGCACATGAGGCTGCTGCGCTGGGAGGTCGGGGACTACCGCCTTTGCCGCGTTGGCCCTGAACTTTCCTCGCGGGAGCCGGCGGTGGCTTGTCGGTGCAGCACGAGCTTTTGGCGCAGCAAGCGTCGACAGAGTCCCGAAAGGCCTCGGCCTTTGGGGCGCAACAAGAATCTATGGAAGACCGCGAAGGCGTAGGCGTAAGCTTGGAGCGGCGGCGGAGGCTCCCAGCCGGCGAGCGGCGCTGAGGGCTGCAGCAGGACTCCTTCCCGAGGGCGATCAGCGCGCGGCAGATGCAGCCGAGGGCTTCGAGTTTCTCGGTGTACGTCTCGCGCGCCTTGCGGGCGTGCTCGGAGCATGGTTTCCCGTTGCCAACGAGCTTGCAGGCAGAGGAGGATGAAGAACCTGCTTGAACCAAGGTGTACAGTGTCAGCCGCGGATATGATGCCATGGGGTCGAGAAACATGGTTCAACTTACCACTCTCGCATTCCCGTAGTGCGAGACGATCGAGGCAGGACTCGTCGCAGCATGGAGAAGCCTTGCCGGCGCAGCAGCTGGGCGCGGGCTCTTCCAACAGAGCCCGCTCTGGCTTTGGCTCTGACCCAGAGCAACAGCCCTTGCTGCACTCTGGCTCACTCTTTTTAGGTGCACAGCAATCGTCTTCACTACATCCGGCGTCCTCGACACAAGGTTCACCGCCCGATGCCAAGTCGGAGTCGTCACAGCACTTATCTTTGCAAGGGACGGGGGCCGGTTCGCAGTCCTGGCCTGCCTGAACAGCGCTTGTTGGCGCAGCTGAAGGAGACGGATCACAACAACCAGAGCTGCAAGAATTGTCGGGAGGCTTTGTCTGGCCTACGTCTTCTTTGGGCGAGGTGCTTGGGTCGTTGCAGCAGTCGTCCTCCGGTTCGCAGACCGGAGCATCGGAGGCCGCCGGCGGGGGAGGCCCACAGCAACCAGAGCCGCAAGTCATTGTGACGAGAGAGAGCCTCGACAGCCTGGGAGTTGTGTGAGAGTGGTTGATTTGCAGTAGGGTTGTCGGATCTCTTCAAATATGGCGATGCAACAAGAGGAGAAGTTGGGGTTACGTTGGGCGATCCTGGTAAATACACGTGCAACGAAGCTCCGAAAGCGCAGAAGCTACGGGAGGCCACCCCGGCCACTGTCCGTTCGACGGCAGGTGAGCTAGCAGAGATCCGCTACCTTAACTTATCGTATTCACAAGAATATAGAAGAAAATACGTTTAAAATACTTATCAAAGGCTTTTAACTTTGGAGTATTTAACTAATTATTTAATTACGAATGTTTGACAAGTAACTTCCTAGAGTTCCTTTTTGTTCATTTGTAAATAAATATCCTACTTCATGTTAGCGTTCTGTAGGCCTGCAGCGTCGCATTTCTTGCTACCCCTTCCCGTGACACCTCACCATGCCTCTGTCCCTCTCAGCTTTTGGGCCCAACCTTTAGGCCTATTGATGCCTTGTCATTTATGATGGATCAATATGAGAAAGTCCTCAAAGGACAATCTATTGGTGAATGCACTTGTACTAACGAACTCACTAGTGAAAGTTGAGCATAAGCTTTTTCTTGCAAGAAACCTCGAATTAATTGCGAATTGATGTTTTGTATTTACGTCGCCCCGAAAACAGATCGATTCGGGGAAAGAGTAGCTATGCCATTTCGCCAAGCGCTGTGAATTTCAAGATCCTCATGTTGAGTTCAGTAGACGTGGAGGGGTGCGCCCGTCCAGGCTTATTGGGAATATGTCATTGAGAGGGTTGGGTTTAGCTACACAACCATACAACGACCTTGTCAAGCCACACCGTTGAGATTAAACGGCATCTTGAACTTTCTCAATAAATTCCTGTACTGTGCTTACAACCCCTTCCGTCCAACTCAGGTGAGGAGAATGGCCTGCGGGACAGTGATATCTGGTAAACGGCCCCGTCTTGGATTCCTGTAGCGAGATCATGCCTTCTTGATATTCCTTCGGCAACGTCAAATCGCCATCAAGGACCAGATAAGCGCATGGAAGATTAGCGTATGCATCGTTCGTCAGTCTGGTCGTCAGGATTGGCGAGGCAGTCAATGTCTCTGCGTATTTCCTAGCAATGGCTGCATCGATATCGTTGAAGAGGAACTTTTCAGGCTCCACCATTGTACCTAAACCAGCAGGGCCGTGTTTCTTCAGATGGTCAGTTATGAAGCAAAGAAATCGTCATCGAACACTTACATGAAATCGCATAAACGGCGGCGTCACAAAGTTTCCATCCTTTGGTTGGAAGAAGCTATTGACGGATTCGCCCACTGGAATAACGAATGCTCCCATGTAGAAGATCCCGATGATGCCTCCGCCAAGCCCTTTGGCCTGTCGAGACTTGAGCTGCAGGTCTGGTTGGGCAGCTTGCGTGGCCACCCACCCGCCAGACGAATGGGCAATCAGTAGAACAGCCTTGTTCTTCTGCTCAATGAGAGGCCGGACGATATCAAGAATTGCGCTTGTGTCCTCCTCGCCTTGCGGATACCCGTGCTCGGGAGGTCCGAGATCAAAATCTGGATCAGTTGCATCACCAACATTCAATTTGCTCAAGTCAGCAGTGGGGAGCTGGGGGCAAGAGGCAGGAATGTTTTTGGACCGAAACGCTTCAATCAACAGTTCGTAAGGAGCGGGCGAGTGATAGGAGCCATGGCAGATAACTACTGCGAGGTTTGACATGGCCGGCAAGGGATGCAGCAAAGAGTTGTGTTCAGGAGTCTGTCTTGATTTGTCAGGAATGTGGAAGTTGTGTGATTTATATGAATCTGTCCTCAGCGCCAAGCCTGACAATTGGTCTGACACGCGCCGTCCGGGGTTGATCGGGCGAATTCTTGCCATAAACGCTGGGTTGGTTGGTTGATAAGCCTTAACGTGTCAGACCCATTTATTGAGATTCTCCACTCGAAAGCGCACATGTTGACCCGCTCAGCATAAATGGACTTTTGAGTCTGCGCTCCGTTCTTTTCAATTCCACCGTGGAGGATCTTGCCGGCGGGCCGGCTGCTCTTGGCCACAGACAGTGGCTGCAATGATGAGAGTAACTGCTTGAATCGAGTGAAATTAGACTCAAGAAAGGCAGTTAAGGAAGAAATGTTCTTAAGGAGCATTGTGATGTTTTTGCCGATTCAAGCCTCGAATGGCACAAGGCCATCCCTCGGCTAAGATCCTGGCCTGTGTTTAATTGGGCGCTCTGCAATCTTGGCGTCTCGCGGATCGTGACCCAAAGGGAGTGAAGTCGGGGTTGCATGTATTGCAGAGAGCTGCCCCGAACACTGGCATGGACTGGTACGAACCTGGTGCAGCCCTCTGAGAACCATGATCGAGATGGCAAAAGTGGACGGTTATGGCATCTTGGCTGTAAAGCGGTCTCCAAATACGCAACAGACGTAGCACTGCTAGGCTCAAAAGTTGAGCAAGTACTATGGGCATTCAATATTTGCACTGGAAGGTGTTGACTGGTCTCAAATTCGGTACAAGCGTACAGCTTTTGCGAATCAAGTCTTCTTTACATCCCCAGGAGACTGGGTGCGCACGCTTTGCTGGCAGCAGAAGGCATCCATGGCGAAGCTTGTTTATGTTGGCATTATGCATAGCATACCAGTCACCATCTTGGTTTTACCTGGTTTCATACGTCTGCAGGAATACATCAGCCTGGCACAGGCTCGAATGGTCGCTATCGTATCTGCATCTTTTTAAGTGCATAATGTTGGTGCAGAGGTCGCCGTACACGTCATCAGTCACGGGTTGTTATTTATTCATCCATTGCATGGTGAGGCTGGTGAGCTATACAACACGAGTGGGGATTTCGCTGACCGGTAAGGGTCCCTCAGCAGTTCAAGCCACGGACCTAAGTGATAGACCATTATTTGGTTCAGCTTTTGGCCGTCTAGAATATTGAGTCAACGATATACGGGAGTAAATGCTGCAATTGTCTAGACCTTTAACCTTCCTAACCTGGTGCGCAAGGACCCGCTGGCGCGCAGTCTCGACGCTCCTTCGTCCTGACCCAAAATCGCAAGGCTTGTTGCCGACCGCGATACGTCATTAAACAAAAGGCCTAGCTTCTGACAAGGAGGAGGTATATAGAAAGTGATTGGGTGCCGGAAAGTTCGGCACACAAGAGTGTTGCAATGTTGCAGAAGTGCTCGCACACAATCTGGCCCAGAAGAGCACTATCGCGTGGCACCCTCTCCTTGATTGGAGGAACTTCATTTCTCACATTATGGAGAAATATAAATTTACTTTAAAGGGTTTGAGTACAACGTCCTCATGGTGTTTCGGTGAGATGACCAGGCGTGCGGTGATCAGACGCGCCGAACTCAGGGTGTGAGTACGGATAGGAATCCTAGGACTTAGGAACCAGACACAAAGTGAAGAGCGCAGAGATTTTCGCTATCAGGTTGGGATTTAAAGCCGTTGTTCACAATGAGTATTGCTAAGAGACATCAACTACTTACAACAGCGCGAAGCTCGGGCACGCTACTCGACTATGATACAGCGACTATGATACAGGTTTTCAGGCTGAGGAGCTCCCAACTTATTTCAATGCCATGATTGGGCTGCCACCTGACGATCGAGCCGTAGGGGTTATCATGTGTCACGACTACTATGCTCGTGCTGTCAGGTCGGAGAGTTGGGTAATATGGCCTGTATTTTTCGTATCTCCTCGCTTCTCATAGCATTCTGAGGCGGCCTCAAGTCCAGCCAGCTTGGTGAAGCCTCTAATAGTTCGCCATGGAGTAGGAATTCCCCTCCCAGTGACCTATTGGTCACTGCATTCGCTTGAAGGTCGTATTTGTGTATGGCATGTACGCTCCTTGGATCGGTTTTGGTGCCGCCGAGACACAGCAGCTGCAGGCTCGGGAATTTTAAATCCACTAATCAACCGTATCCTGGCGGCACCCCCTTTATCCACAACCTGATAGTGAGTAGCGAAGCACCCGTTTATTGGGTACCATTCACTTTACTATACGTGATACATCGAGATGGGTCCGCAAAGTACAGATTATGGCAAAGGCCTGCTTTTTGCAGATCTCTGGCTTCGCAGAGATATAAAGAGGAAGCCAAGAGGCACAGTGCTTTCTCGACTACCTCCAGCACCATTCTTGCCAGCTACAGTATTACCGCCGACTACCATCTCCAATCATGAAGTTCGCTGCGTTGGCTCTCTCTCTGCCCGCCCTTGCGTCTGCACATGGCTGGGTCCAGCAGATCTGGCTCGGCAACAGCCTTGTCGACGCTTGGAGCCCTTACAAGGATCCGCAGAAGAAGCCTCCCGTGAACAAGATCACCAGGGCCTTCAAGGACAATGGGCCCGTTACTGACGGCAAATTTGAGGTAGAAAACTCCTCATTGTATGGTGGCAAGCGCCTAACATTGAATCTAGACCGATGCCATCACCTGCAACATCGGCAAAAACGATGTGCACAACGTCCCCGTTTCAGCCACTGCGCCTGTTGCCGCTGGTAGCACAGTCAAATTCCTCTGGACTGACTGGCAGAGTGCGTAACTCCTACACTGCATTATAGAGTACGCAACTAACGTATTTTGGATACGTAGGCGATCATCCCGGCCCTATCTTGACCTACCTTGCGGATTGCCAAGGTCCCTGCAGCAACTTCAAGGGCAACACCGGAAATGTCTGGGTGAAGATCGACCAGGCCGGATATGACGCAAAAGAATCCGTCCCCTGGGCCAGCAAGAGACTGCCCACGCAGAACAGCACATGGACGATTAAGCTCCCCTCAAAGATCGCCCCAGGCGAATACATCCTTCGGTAAGATGCTTGCGTGTTTCCCATTGAGTAAAAGTACTGATAAAAACGCCCTAGTCACGAAATCCTTGGTCTGCAGAGAACCAACACTAAGGGCGAGCTGGCGCAATTCTATCCGGCTTGCCACCAAATCACAGTCACCGGCAGCGGAACAACTAAGCTTCCTGCCGGTATTGCGCTTCCTGGTGCTTACCGCTCTGATGACAAGAAGTCGATCTTCCTCGAGTACAGGGATATCTCCGCCACTAACCCCTACACCCCCCCTGGCGGCCCCGTCTGGGGAGACAACGGCTGGCAGGCTTAGGGAATAGGGTGGACAAGGGATGAATGAGTGGCTACCGTGTTAGTGGAATGGGTTACCTTGGGTTACTACGCATGCTGTATGTCAATCTCGAAACGTAGTAGAAGCAAAGCCATATCCGCTATCATTACTCGATGAAGTCACTTGCACCAAAGATGGTTAGAATGCTGCACACTTTCGGCTTCCTGCCGCGATCCCATGATTGATCCCATGATGCATAAACTTGGCAGGAACGCACGCTTCCTCAGATTAATCGTTGCTGCAATGCAAGGTTGTTAAATAGGCACCGGAGGTTCAAGAAAATGGACGTGTGTGGTTAAGGCGATCGGGAGGAGTAGTTCCACCAACCAGTGAAGCCACCCCTGAATGCACGCCGCAGATCCCTCGGAAACAAGCAATCTTGATGCTACCTTGGCAAACCTGGGGTAGCATGCAGGCCAAGCCTGTTTGTATGATTGGTGATGCTCCCACATAAAGCCCTTTAAAGCTCGCATTAGTCGCGGAACGGCGCCTGTTGATTACCAGGATTGGAGGGATTTTGTGAGACCCCTCTAATATTGTCTGCCAGGACTAGAAATTTCCAATATTGATTGCATGGCTGCCACATCATGATCTTCAATCAGCTTTCCAGTCGTCGGGAAACTGCCGTAGTATCGCGCACTAACGGGAATGCGAGCAGCCACAATAGGTAAAAAATATGAGAGCACCTGAACCAGTTCCTTAGAGCGGAAGAAAAGATGCCACCAGTGACATGGGATCCTGAAGTCCCAATTAGGCATGTCAAAATAGTGTGTAATCACTGCTTGAGCTTGAAGGAACGAACTATAGATATCCTGAGTGTGTTCGAACACTCAATGCTTTTCATCTTGCCAAACCAGCCAGTTTCTATCACATTGAATCACAATATTATGAAGATGCATCCTTCAGTGTCAGGCATCGTCCTGCTTTTGCTCCCCTTCGTGGCTGCTCAATCCACCAAAACGACATCGACCAAGAAAACCACCACAACCTCGGTCAAATGGCAAGCCTCTGGTGGCGTCGCATGCCCCCATACAGCAGTCAACACAAACTGGCCAGCTTCTACCGGCAGCACCTCCTTCCCTACTGCGTCGGTCATTCCAGCAGGCCAGGTCTTTGACGGCAAGATGGCGCTTTTCGACCGCAAGGGAAGCTCGGGTGATTGCAAAGGCCAGGCCGAACAAGATGAGGCCGCTGCTGTCTTCATCCTCGAGCCCGGCGCCACCCTGAAGAACGCTATCATTGGACCAGCTCAGGCCGAAGGCGTGCACTGCCGCGGCCCCTGCACAATCGAGAATGTGTGGTGGGACGATGTTTGTGAGGATGCCGCCACGTTCAAGGGCAGCGGACCGAGATACGTCCGTGGTGGAGGAGCCCGTGAAGCATCCGACAAGATTTTCCAGCACAATGGTAAGCATCGAGAGTGTCCTTCATTTCCTGCTGGACGAGGTGCCTATCAACGGCCTCATACCTATGGGACTTATCCTCGAGGCTGTACTAACATGATTTGACTATAGGCGAAGGCTGGCTCTACATTGATGGATTCTATGCCAACAAGTTCGGAAAGTTTTATCGGTCATGCGGAAACTGCAGCCAGCAGTTCCAGCGTCACGGTGCGTTCGTTCCAATTCCATCAGCGCCATGCTTGACAGCTAATGCTTTTTTCTAGTGAACATCACGAACTTTGTTGGAATCCAGGGAGGAGTCAGTAAGTGATGCGCCTCGAAAATCTGACCTCTCGGAATACTAACTTTTCGAAGTGGGCGTTAACCAGAACTACGGTGATACGGCCACACTTTCGAACTATTGCCTGGCCAAGGTCGGAGTCATCTGTGTGCGATATAACGTATGGTCATCCCTAATCTATAGAATCCGATGCATGCTAACGAAATCATCAGGGTTGCGTCAAGCCGTGTGACGCGGGAGAAGTAGGTGAAGGAGCTCTTGCACCATGGTGCGTCGTGAATGGCCAGGACTGGGATTAAACTAGCAGAGGATTATTGGGTTTCATATTACTTGGTGGTGAAGAGTTGCCGCCGTAGGCTTGCTTTACACAGTAGCAGAAGCTTATCGTTGGTCTGTACCAACTAATCCAAATGCTCATAAGAAGCGAGCTTTGCTGAGTGGTTCCTTGAGGAGCTACTAGTGACCTGAAGAACGATGACAAAACAAAGAAAATCTGTGTTAATTGCTTTTTTCGTGAAAGAATCACTTGTGGAATCCTCCGGAGTCTGACAAGATTTGGCAAACTCCCGTGCTTCAAGCCTGTACAGTATGGAACAACCGAGGATAATTCTCTTTACACGGCCAATCCACCACGGTACAGGACCATAGCTACAAGTTGTTAGGTGTCAGTGATACTAAAACCACGAGCTGCCTGCAACTTGCTGCTGCGTCATTTGGTTGACAATTTCAGAGGAGGAACTTTGTCACTATGTGATCTGGGAATAGGGCTACATAACCTTAAATACTATCTGTGTTTCAAAACAACACTCTAAGGTTAATATGTGGCATTTGCGAACAAGTATGGAATGTCGCGACTCCATGCTAGTCTCGGGAAAGGGTGATTGCTCAGTGGTATGCCCTACGGCCAATTCCAACCACTTGCAGAGTCCTCTTCTATAAGTAGTGACTTAGTGGACACAACAACTCTGGAGCCTGTTACGCAAGCATAATTACGTAGGGTCATGCAGATAAAGCATCTAGACATTATACATGTCGATTTAAAGTGCCTCAATCAAGTACTGCAGTGAACAACAATTACCTCCATGCTTTATACTGTATCCACAATGGTGTATCTGATTCGTTCCCCGTTCCATCCGCCTTGTGAGGCTTGAATACGACTCAAGGTAGATCACGTTTCTCGTCTGCGGCGCCCCCCCATTAAGTCATTATCCTGGACGTGGAGCACTGACAGGTTCTATGTGAGCTGACTTTTGGTCCTGCTCACAAACCCCCGCAGACTGTGCGAACAGCATGCAACTGCCAGACCGATCGCAGTTCATAATTAGCACGTCCAAACTAACGTGTCTTATCCATGAGACACGGATGTCTAAGGCCTGTCGGGACCACTTCAATCCTCAAATACCAGCCTCCAAGGGCACTGGCTATGCAAAACCTAAGTTAATGGCCGAGTATCCAGTGGCTGAACAGTTTGAGCAGAATTGACAACATTTCAAAAGCGTTGTACGGGTTTTTGCACTCACCACTCTCTTCTTCATACTAAACATGTCCTCCTTACTCCCAGAATCGCAGAACTAGGCATCCATCCATCCGTAAATCAGCCAATCAACCCATCAAGCGACAGGGCTTAGAATCCTTTGAGCGCATCTGACGTATGAAACGGTCTTTGGAATTGCCGCGATCGTGTCCTTTACATAATCTTTTCCCAGACTCTGAACTTCTGAGTTTTCCTCCATCCTTCTATCATAAGCGCTGCCCTTTCACCGTTTCTTCTTTCTTGACAACCCTTCGAGGACATCAAGAAGAAAATATGATTTGAGTTCGTAGGCGAACCTTGTTTCTACTACAATAGGCTCTTTTGGCCTGACTTTTTTCGCTGCGACTCTGGCCCACACCAGCGCCGTCCTATCCGCCGAGCAAGTCATTATCGGAGCCGAGAGCGTCATCATGCCCCAAGATGATGAGGAAAGCATCCCTGGGCATAACAGCGCCGTTTATGCGCTGGTTCCCAAGGAAGAGCAGGTCTATCGTGTCGAGTATCTCGAGGTCGCTCCAACTCCTATTGAGACGTACTATCCGACCTAAGCCGATTATTTTGTGTCATAATTGAGACTGATACCGTTACAAGTGACCGGTTCCTCTTCATGTATCTTGTTGGATACTTACCCGAATCTAAGAAGGTCGAACTGAGGCTCCCCAACGGTGGTCTTGTCAAGGCCACTATGATCGTCGCCACATCAGCGGTACTCCTGGATGGCACCATCGAGGAACGCAGGGCGACAACGTACCCACTCAAAACCATGCCTGGTGGACGCATGGCACACTTTGTCATCCGAGACGCCGATGGAGTGCAAGTTGACCACCTCCCCAGCAGTGGTGATAGTGCTGCTCTGCTTGACATGATGATCCCTGCTATCTTCATGAAATCTGGCGAGTGGACCTTTGAGGTTGACGTCCGTGCTGGAGACGAGAAAAATACCTGCCTATTCGCTGCAAAGATGACGACATTCCTCAAGGGACGCAATTAGTCTAGTCTTTGTACAGATATTATGTAGCACTTATTCGACTGGAGGGAAATGTGTTTATAGCTCTTCTCTACTACCAGAATCAAGTTATAATCAAATAATAACCTCCTAATAGTACCCGCACGCTTACGAGTGAGTGGGAATCACAGCCATAGCATATGCCATGCAGTTGATCAACCCTGTCAACTGTGTTTGCCCTACGTAGGTCGCAGCGGCAACTGATTATCTTCGCCCAGAGTTGCCCACTTACGACAATGTTGCTGAAGAATATCCGTACACTGAGGGAGCAGTTATTGACAGGAGAGGCACTGGCCTACGAGTCCCGATTGTCACACGCCGATTCCTGCGTGTGGCTAAGATCTGGGGAGCCGACACCATATACTAGATCAGGGTACAAGAACTCCGTGCATATTCAGTGCGTGATCAGCACTCTGTGCCATTGAGGTAGCTCTGCTTTGGTGTAAGGTCTCCGCTTGCCTGTAGTATACTCCTTCTGTACAACCCAAAGTCACATGGTGCTTCGGCTGTGTGTAATTTGTCATTCAAGCAATAGGTTTGTCCATACAGATCCTGGAAAACCCTTTATTAGGCAATGATTGCAAGATTTCCTCTATTGTTCACACACAAAATCAATGGCACACAGTGGCATACAGGCTTGCTTCGGCGATATGCCAACGACGTGCATCATTTTGGCCGATAACAGTGTATGATCTACGGGTTACCTTCGGGTTTCATGTTAGCATGGGTTTGAATCCTTTGAGCACGGGCACAATACCGTTACTACCTTCCTTGCAACTTAAGTAGCAATGCATAAGAAGCTGTTCCAAATCACGTAAGAACGTAAGCTGAAATGGTCCAAAAGTCGCATTTTCCTCGTCTATCAAAATGGTACGACTGGTTTACCAGGCCAGGGGCCAGATCCGCCTACCGAATTGGTTCCATACATCGATTCAAGGTGAGACCCTGGTCCAAATGCGGAAACCTATGATTTTTTGATCATATTTTCGCGTAGAAAACCAGCTACCTACTCAATGCGATGTTGAGGTAGCAGTGCTTGTGCAGGAGAGTGTATTAATCACAGGTATTGATAACGGAAATGCCATTCGGTTTTTGCCAACAAAACAAGCCGCAATCAAATTGTAGCGTACTTTAGAAAGCATCATTATTCTGCTACACATTACTGCATTCCATGTTTCGTATCCACATTGGAGGTATCGTATCATTTAACTGAGAAATATGAGAAGCCAACGACGATAGGAAAAGTGTATCGCTGCCTGTTATCATATCTATTTGACCTAGCATCAAGCCCTTGCAAAATCCTCCGACATTGTTAGCCGAGACTGTATTTCGTAGAGACTTTGAGTTGAGCTGGGTAGCTGATGGCACACAGTTCCATTGCCGATATCCAGCATCTCGCGGGCCCAGCCACAAATAACTGACACTAGCCTTGTAATCTGTTCTTCAGTATTGTGCGTGTGGAAAACGAGCCTGACACGACTTTGACCCCTCGGCACAAGAGGGAAAGAAATGGGGTAAGCGTTAAAGTTGTGCTGCATCAAGTGGAATGAAAGATACAACTCGTGCTGTGGTTGCGTACGCAGCGGTATGATGTGCGTCTGGAAGGGGCGTTGCTTCCAATCGTCCCTGAATGGAATGGAAAGAATGCCCTTTTCCACTGACTCGGGCCATATTTTGCTTGATGTCAGTTCAGTCAGAAACTGCACCACGTTGCGTTGGATTCTATCTTGGGCCTTGGCGTAGCAAAGTTGTGAGTATACGAATGCGAAAAGGTAGGGGTCAGGGCAGCACATACCTCTTGTGTTTCCCCGGTCATGAGGAGACGATATCCGGCTCGGATAGAAGCGACCATGGGAAACGAGGGAGCGCAAGTGTACGTCAATGATCGTGCATAGTTGAGCATGATGTTTCTCACAGTCAGGTTACTCAAAACAACACCTAACAGTCAGGGTAGTTAGCCAACCTGATTGGTGATTGTTCCCGTCATGTGAGAGAGAGGAAAGTTGATGCGATCACATACCTCCAACAGCCCCGACTGCTTTACTGGTGGCGTGGACTCGGATGGCAATCTCCTTCTCGAGACCCAACATCGATACTAGACCCCTGCCTTTGTCACCAACAATGCCAATGCTGTGGGCTTCATCAATGATGAACTGCGCGTTGCCAAGAGGATACTCCTCCTTTGCTACCTGGACCAGCTCCATGAGCAAGCATACATCCCCATCCATGCTGTAAAACGACTCAACACAGATCAGGATGGATTTTGTGCCTGCCTCAAAGGCTGGAGATTCCGCCTTCAACTGAACGAGGACTCGGCGGAAATCTTCCGGGTCATTGTGTCGGAAAGGCTTCTTGTAGTCTGCCAAGCTGAGGCGAAATCCTTCGTGGCTACTTGCATGAACAAGCTTATCATAAACGATAGCGTCTCCTGGCTGCGGGACACTAGACAGAACACCGAGGTTGGCGCAGTACGTTGACTGCGTGATGAACGCGACCTCGGCAGAGTGGAACTTGGCTATTTCCTGCTCTACCTGGTTGATGTAGGTGTAGTTGCCGTACTGGAGGCGCCCTCCCGAGGCACCCAGCTCAAAGCCGGGGTTGGCCGCAAGCTCCTCGAGGAAAGCCTCCCGGATGCGGCCCGAGCGTGTGAGCGACAGGAAGTCTGCGCTTGTAAAGTCGCCGACTTCGTCACCCCAGCGAGGCTTCAAGGCAAACAGATACCGAGACTGGCGGCGAGTGTCTAGCACTTGCTCGAGGTTGCGGTAGAAGGCAGGCTCATTTGTCATGGTAGATGACCTGAGACGGTGATCCTCGCAAAACTGCTCCGCAATGCGGTGGAAATAAGTGCTCTCAAGCGCTGGCTCAGCGCCGAGCTCTGGTTGCGTAGCGTCCAACATGGTGCAAGTTAAGTTGTCTTTACTAGTACTAGAGTGTGCCCATCATAACGCCGATTCACGGGTGATGCCATCTGGATATAAGTAGGTAGACCCATATTGATAGATATCACTAACATCCGGTGCCTTTCCGCCGAGGGTGGCCGCTGCTACACCGTGTACAATCATTGCGCCATACGGTAAAATACCCCAAAAATACAAAGTCCTTTGGGTCCCACCCACCCTTTCATAGATCCCGGCTCCTTTCTCACCACCATCCCCATTTGCGATGGTACCTACGTGCAGTGCAACCCAGCCCTGTAAAGACGGGATCCATTGATGAAACAGTGAAATCGGAGCCAGCCACGCGGGCAGAGTATATCTGGTCATGCCCGAAAAAACATGGCTTCAGTACGGCCTCTGCCCGTCTTGACACGCACTCACCTGTCGTCAATCCCCCATTTGCTTCAAAGATGTCAACAATATCGTTCGATGACCTCGACAAGATCCTGGCGGCGATGTCGCCAGAGGAGCAGCAGAAGCTCCTCAACGGCGCAGCCATGCATACCCCGAAGGGTATGGAGGCAGATCTCGACAACCCGCAGAACTTGAACGTCTTGACCCAGGCTGTGGGCAGCATCTGTATCATTCTCTGCACGGCAGCAATTGCGCTGCGAATGTATTCTCGAGTTTACTTGCAGCGGAAACTTCTTATCGAGGACTGTAAGAGAAATTCCCTCAGCCATTGTCAATTCAATGGCTAGTGCTGCACTCACGGCTCACACATCTCTAGATCTTGGTCTTTGCGGATTTGTATGCTGCAAATGGAACTCCTCCTGTCATTCTGAACCTACTGACATAAGTTTTGCAATAGATCTTGGTCGTAGGCTATGGGGCTGTCGGGATTGGGTTGACCAGGAGCGCGGGCGTCTTCGTGCACATGTGGGAGATACGTGTCAAAGACTTATCAACGGTCTACTACGTGAGTGAAGGCGCCGAGATAAAAAGTGTTCAGCTAACTAACGAGCCCAATCTTAGGTCGTCAATACGTGCTCCAGCATATATGCTGCGGGCATGATGTGCTTAAAGAGCGCCATCCTGATTGAATGGCTTCGGACGTTCTCACCGCCGGGAGCGCGTGGACTCTTCTTCGTAAGTTCCCAAGGATCGAACGCACAATGCTCTATTGGCATGACATGTCTAACTAGCTGTGGTGCAGTGGTGCTGTCATGCCTTGCTCTGGATCAATATCGTGTTCTATTGCGCCGCGTTGATTGTCGGAAATCTCACTTGCACACCTTATCGACGCATCTGGGACAAGGCAATTCCTGGAAAGTGCATGGATCGGAGAAACCTGGACCTCTCGAACGCGGTCCTCAACCTTGTCTCCCACGTGCTCATTCTGATTCTCCCCCAGAGCGTGATCTGGAAGCTCAACATGAGTCGGGGGGCCAAGGTTGGCATCTCGGTCATCTTCGCCATTGGTCTTTTGTGAGTCAATTGAACACTGCCCCAACGTCACCCGCGCCAGTGTCACCTAACATGGGCTTGTAGCGCTTGTATCTCGGCAGCTTTTCGCTTGAACGCGACAATCCGTTATCTCCTCAGCGACGACACCACATTCTACGTCTGCGGGATGGCCCTCTGGTGTTATGCCGAGTTGACCTTGGTTCTGCTGGTGCTGTGCGTGCCTACCATCCCCAAGATCTTTAAAGACACCATCGTTTTCATGCGGATCAGAAGCACTTTGCTGTCCTGGTCATTCCGCCTCAGCAAGGGGTCGAAGAACGATGAAACGAAAGACTTTGCGGGTTCTCGGCACCCGTTGCCTGTCTACCAGGAGATTAACGAAAGCGCCGTGCCACTCAAGAATATCGAGTCGAAGTCGGGCGTTTCAGTGAGCCAGCCAAGATCATTCCAGTAGATTTAGCATCAAAGCATTGAATTCGAGCCATCTCTGTAGCATATAGATTGAACGAAAGGGGAATTACCACCAAGATGAAGCAATCCCACCCGCACTCTCATCCATCTGTTTTCCCTCAATGAACCAGCATTGTCCCTCCCTGTGGATTGCCCAGTGTCAGTGCATATGGGGGTGGGGTCGTGTAGGTGGGCGGAAGCTTGGAGAGCGGAATGTGGACGGGGCGGAGCGATAGCCCAATGCCTTCCCCTCCAGTGTGAGTGCCGGGAAGATGTGCATGCCAGGGGCGTTGGGTGGTATTTCCTGATGAGAGCCAAGGCATATGCAAGGAGGCGGGTCGACAAGTGCGACGTTCCAGGGCATCGACAGTGGCCATGCCCATCTATCTTTGGTGCACGTTCGGTCTGTTTCCGCAGCGATGTGCCCTGAGCTTCGCTTGGGATTGGCTGGTTAGTTGATGCTCCTGTCCTGTCCTCGCTAGCGACCTGCGCGTGTGCCAGTATTACCAAGCGAACAATGGCGAAAGCCATGTTGGATATGACAAGGGTTGGAACTTAGGTACTTCGTACAGAGTTAGTCTTGACCCAAATCCTTCGAGGAGGATTCAGCTTTGCCAACATCTGGCCAACATCTGGCCGTACCCTCCCCGGGTGCAACAGTAGCACTACACTGTGTGATTCTGTCCCACTCATACATTATTGGCCAGCGCACCGCCGATCATCGTGAGGCCGGCCGTTCCCTTCTCTTACATTGTCCGCTCTCTAATCGCGACGTCGGCCTCTGTTGTGCGCATTTCTGACGAAAGACGGAGTGTAGGGTTCCAACGGGCACCTTTGACTGGTTCATTCTCTTGATCCGACACGGTCATTTGCGCATAAGGCAAGCTTGCTAACATGGCCAGCTCAACCTCACTGTTGCAGTATTTCCTTCAGCTGGCGTTATACATTCCCGGTATTCTCCTTACAGCAGTAGGTTCTTTGGAAGTTACTGCCTCTGAGTACTTGCTTACCTGTCAAGTAGTTCTGTGTTGTTAGTGGTTATCATGTTTTCCTGAATCCGCTGAGAAAATACCCTGGGCCATTCTTGGCTAAACTAACAGATGCTTACGCTGGATGGTACGCCATTCGGATGGACATCCACCTCAAAACTCGCCATGACCAGTTGAAATACGGTATGACATGTGTATTTTCGTGTAAAAACACCATGAAGTCTGACTATAGACGTAGGCCCGGTTGTTCGTTATGGCCCAAACAGGCTTGTCTTTAGCACTGTGAAGGCTGCCAAAGGTACCGGCTCCCCTCGGTCCTGGGACCAAGTACAATGATAAGCGCTAACATGGCAAGATATCTATCTCAATGAAAGGGTCTCTAAATCATTTGCCTACAAGTACACGGCGGCGACGCCTGGCGTATTTGGAGTTTTCAACGTGATTGATAAGAAGACGCATGCCTTCAAGCGCAAAGTGGTGGGAAAGGCTCTCACGCATCGGTCGATGAAGATCTTCGAGCCAGCCATGGATGAACAGATTGACATATTCATTGAAGGACTGGCTTCCTCTGCTCGCGACTCGACCGCTGTCAACATGACAACAGTTTTGAAACGACTCACATTTGACATCATTGCGCTGATAGCATTTGGCCGTCCTCTCAAGACGCAGACCGAGTCTACCTACCGGTCTCTGATCGAGGCCCAAACTGCTGGCAACCACCGCAGCAACATATTTGTGCAGTTTCCTTTGCTGTACAAGACCAAAATCTTCTCATTTCTCGAACTTTTTGCCGCCGATCAGGTCATGGCATACTATGGAGCTATTGAGTCCATGATTGCCGCTCGTGTGGCCGAAGACAAGCATGTGCGGCACGATTTGTACTCCATCATCGTTGATCAGCTGAACCCTGATGGGGATTATCTCAAAGATAGCGAGATATGGGCCGAAGCGGCATTCCTCTTCCCCGCTGGAGCCGATACTTTAGCAGCTACGCTCTCTGCAGTCTTCTTCTACCTATCCCGAAACCCTCCTGTTCATAAAAAGCTTGCAGATGAACTTCGATCTGCATTCGACACTGAACAGGAAGTGGAGAATGGGCCTAAACTTTCTGCCTGCCAATATCTTCGAGCTACCATTGACGAAACGTTACGCATTTCGCCGCCTGCGCCGGGCACATTATGGCGGGAGCTCGGCCCCGAGACGTCGTCGGAGCCCTTCATCGTTGACGGACATGTCGTCCCTCCTGGAGTTCAAATTGGTGTCAACACTTATGCATTACTTCACAATGACGAGTTCTTCACCGATCCATACGAGTTCCGGCCGGAACGCTGGCTCGATACTGAAACCGACCCGGCGCAGTTGAGCCTGATGCACGAAGCCTTCCAGCCCTTCTCCATGGGAGCACGCGCCTGCGCAGGGAAAGCCATGGCGTATGCCGAGGCCAGTGTCGTCCTAGCCCGCACCATTCTGCGTTTCGACTTTGAAGTCGCACCCGGAAGCCTGGGTCAGGTAGGCGAAGGAAAAGTTGGTCTTGGGGAGGGTCGGGAGAGGAGCGGAGAGTTTCAGCTATACGATGCTGCCTCTGCGACGCATGACGGCCCAAACTTGATTTTTCACGAGCGGAAATGAATAGAACCCCTAAAGCGAGGATGAAACCAAGTGCCCACCGTTGGGTTCAGTACTGTACTTACTACGCGACAACTGGGAGCGGTTGGCATCTCCCAATCCAGGAGAGAAGAGAGAGCTTCGAGCCTAGGTAGTGGCAGTCAAACCCAATGCCTTCAGAACTAGGTTTTTGTACAAAAATGTTCTTTGATTTAATCTAATGCATAGCTGTGCCACCGATGAAGTTGCTTGCATTCTGAAGGCTAACCAGTCTCAGGACGGAGCTTCAAAACCCTGCCTTCCAACCTCCTCTCTTTCCAACGTCAACTCCTTTATTAGTAACGATAAAAGTAGCCCAACTCCCGAAAGACTCGTCAAAAAGATCCAGATTGCCCGGAATGGCAGCCGGTATGCTTCGATAAGGCGGTCGGTGAAGTCTTGCGGTGTTTGTGCCGTGATGTGCCTCAGCTCGTGGATGAGGTTTATTGCTTGGCTGGGGTCGCCAAAGACTTGCGCGGTGTCTGGCAAAGGTCCAAGTGCAGAGATAGCATCTTGAAAACAGCCATTGAAGATTGTGGAGCTAACGGAGAGACCCATCAACGCGCCAAATATTCGAACCACAATGAGAGTTCCGACTGCGAGTCCTGTGCTGTCGACGTCTTCAACGCTTGCCTGCATAGGAATCTGACCACCAGTGAAGATCGTGCCGATGCCGACGCCCAATAAGCATTGGAAGGCATAGACCATGGCCCGAGAGCTGTCTCTATCCACAATGCACCATAGCCCTAAGGACAAGGTAGTCACTACCCAGCCGAACAGGAGAAGTAGACGATACCGTCTTGTAATTTCAATAACGATCGGAGAGATGAAGCTGAATGCAACCGTCAGGCAACAGATGGGAAGGGTTGATATGGCCGCTTGCAGAGGTGCTTGCAAGAAGACCGCCTCGAAAAATAGAGGTATGTAGAGAAGCATGGTGTACATGATCGCCCCATGTACGAAGCCACTCGCAAGAGATGCAGTGGCTGTGATATTGGACAGGATCCGAAATGGCAGTACTGGCTCAGAGGGAATCTTCTGTTCAAACACAATAAAACCAATGAGAGTAGCCAAACCAATAACCAAAGGAACAATAGTTCTCCAGGAAGACCAAGGATACAGCACGCCTGCCCAGCTAAGTGGCAAAGCCAAGGCAGTGGCGGCAACGAGGAACATTGAGATGCCGATCCAGTCCACCCTCCGTACTTTGCTGGTCCAGGTCGATGGAATGGCGCGTAAGTGAAGGAAGAAGACGAATATCACGCAACCAACTCCCATGACGGGTAAGTTGATCCATCCAATCCATTGCCAATCGACAAATTCGCTGAAGAGGGCCCCGATGATAGGCCCCAGAATTGTTCCCGTAGCCATCGCGACAGCCAGCAGACCGAGATAGAGCGGCCGCTCCTTCAGCGTTGTCATGTCTGCGAGAATGATATCCTGGAGAACATAAAGTCCCCCGCCACCAAGTCCCTGGATCAGGCGTCCGGCGATAAGCGTAGTCATTGTTTTTGCACACGCAAAGACAATGGCGCCGATAATGAAGAGCACACTCGAGGCGTAGAGTGGCAGTTTCCGCCCCAGGACATCGGAAAGACTAACATATACCGGCTGAGTGATGGCAACACCGAGGATGAAGGATATATTGGCCCAGAATGACTCAAGCGTAGATCCACCGAGATCGCTTGAAATAGCCTACAATGGTTTGCATTTGTGTTAGACTTTGTCGGCGTAAATACCACAAAATAAATTTGTGCAGAAGAGTGCTTGAATGGACGAATGAGGTACATTTGTAGACAGAGTGAAGGGAAAGAAAAGAAGGAATGTGGTGCTTACAGGAAGTGCTATCGCAAGAGAAGTTGCATCCCATGAGGTGATCAAGGCCACCAAGCCCAAGCCAACAAGCGACAAGTAAAACGATGTTGGTTTGGCAGAGCGTGACGGCAAGTCTGGAGAGGCCGTCGTGGCCGCCTCCAATGTCTGCGGCGACTTCTCGATTGACACGTCTTTGCTGCCTCCCATTGTCTTTGTTGATAGAATCGACTTGCACAGATCTAGATGTCTCAACGCTCAAGTCTTGAGCAGGGCGACGCCTTCACACAAGGGAACCCGCGGGGCAAGCACATTTGTCCAAACTCCTCTATCATTGCAATGCTGGTCTGAAATGGCTGGCTCTTGGGGGAGACGCCGCCCCTCGATCCAGCGTCGCATTGGTGAAAGGCCCGGATGAGATGGAGGCGAGACTCAAAGTCCCTGACCCAGTGCGAATACACTGGGCTGCAATGCAACGCAACATCTTGTCACAGTCCCGAATGGGATGGTAGTCTCTGGCTTCTCGTTTTGGGCAAGCCAAAGTCCTAATGCACCAATAGTGGACCGCAGCGCATGTGACGCGTCAGGGTTGCACGCATGGATTCGAATCCATGCTCTCCATGTCCTACGGCCTGCTCAAGTTAATCAACTCCACGCAGCTTTTGCACTGTTAAGGGAGGCTTCAGCACTCCCTGCATTTCACCACAGCGGCCTCGTCGTATGCCTAGGCTGGACACAGTTAGACGCCATGCCTACACCATCCGTTACAGAAGACCTTGTCTCGGTCGTCACCTCGCCGGAGCTAGGCCAAGACGTGTATTCCAACAATGGGTATGTCGATCGCGGTGCCCCCTGAACTCGCCATGTCGCACTGACGTGCCTGCAGCCCTTTGATCTGTCAGCCAGGCGGCCATGTCGCATTCGGTGGCTCCATCGTCAGCCAGGCGATATCGGCAGCCAGTGCGACGGTGCCTGAAGACTTTGACGTGTACTCTTCGCAGTCGTCCTTTCTCCGACCGGTCAAGGCCGAAAAGAGAGTCTACTACCACGTCGATCGCGTTGCCGACGGAAAGACTTTCTTGACACGTGTTGTGCACGCCGTCCAGTCCAGCGGAGGCCCACGACTCTACACGGCCATTATCTCGTTCCAACGGCGAAGCAGCGTGACCAAAAACTGCGATGCCTTGGCCTACGCCCCCGCGATACCTGCGCTTGGCGGCCATGCTCCGGACTCCTTTCCAAGCCAGAGTCTGAAGGACCTCGGCTTCCTTCCAGCTGAATCACCCTCGTTGGCTTCGTTGGTCGACGATGATCGCGACCCATTTGAATGGCGACTGCTACCGTTTCACCCGCCAAAGGATCTCTCACAGATCAGTGCTCACGGCTTTGTCCGCTCTATACCAATTTCCACAGATCGCCACGCGACTCACCTTGCCTCATTGGCCTTCTTATCAGACCAGTCTGGATTAGAGATGGCTTTGTTGCTCAATTGGGAAGACATTGGTGAGATAAGGAGCTTGTTGATGAGCACCACTTTAACACATCACGTTTCGTTCCACGACCACCGCACGAGGGCCGACGAGTGGATGGTGTGCGAAAGCCGAAGCACGTGGGGAGAGAGTGGCAAAGTAATGATCCACCAGCGTTTCTGGAATCTGCAGACTGGCAAACTCGTCATGTCTTGCACCCAAGAAGCTCTGATAGACACCCAGTCTGCCCGGCTGTAGGTAGTATGTAACATAAGGCTGTGGATAACCACGTTAGCTGAACATAAACCCAACTGGCATGAATTAGTGTTTTAACTCTGATACAGATCCATGGCGTGCGTGATAGAAAGTGGAGTCTTATGTAGACCGGCTTACCTGATCATGAGTACCGTGAGCAAGCTCCAAGCTCGGCAAATGTTCCATGTCAAGCATCTACAACCGCAGCGGGGCCATGCCCAGCCGGCTTGTTTTCCCTGCATCTCCACTATCTGAGGCCCGTGGGAAGCAAGGCCTAGCCAATGCATGGTTGATGGCCACTGATGTCAGAGACTAGGCCCTAGTAAAGCGGCGTCACTCAGTTCTAGAAGAACGTGAAGCACTCGCTTTTCGTTTTGGGGTGGTAATTAGGATTCAGTACTATGTTCGGAGAATGAAGCGCCTTTACATTCGAAACCTTTACTGTCTTTGCTACCACAAGACACTCAAAGACAAGATCCTCATACCCGGACTTGAGAATCGGACGGCCATTGGGGCTGTTACACAAGAACTCCTACATAAGCCCCTGCCAATAGAAAATAGAAAATTAGGCCTTTCCCTATCCCTCGTGGAGCACCGCTACCCTCATTGCCGCCGCCTTCAGCTTGTCCGTCCTCACCGGCAGCGGTCGGCTCATCTTGGGGCTCGTCCTCGCTAGCAGGTGCCGGCACACCTGTCGGCCTCGCGTCGGCTCTGGCTACCGTGATCGCCATGGTCCGACCGTTATGCGTCCATGTGAAGGTCGGCCCACTAACCGGCGCCGTAACCGTTCCGGGTCCGTTGGTCGGGAGGAGGGTTCCCGTGAAGGAGCTGAACTCGTCCGGCTTCAGAAACTTGGCGTCTGGCCGGCCGCCGGGTGGCGTAAAGCCCAGGGGCTCCTCGTCGCACGGATACCTGTCCAATGTCTCTCCACATGTGTCCCAGGAAGTTTGATTACTTCCGTGAACCCTCCGTATTACATCGAATCCAATCGCCGTCAGGTTATGGTTCGGGCAGACCGTAGGCCAACTGTGTTGTGAGACTTTTGAACATCACATCGGCCCATGGGTACTTACATAGATTGGTATGTGCTAGCCACGCAACATGAACATGCTTTGTCCAGTTCTTTGTCGGAAAACGCTGGCTGACCCCCCTGAGGACCAGAGGCCCGACAACTCCTAGCCTCGTTTGAAGCCCGCCCCGCTGATGTGATGATTGTAGCAAAGTGGCAGTTGCACGAATTCGGTGCATCTTCTGGGGTTGGGAAGAAAGGCACGCCGTCCAAGGAAACTTTGATAGGGATAAGTAACCCGTAAACCGTCCGCTGGTACTCGCAACTATAGACTTGGTCCCAGCAGTGAGTAGCGGCGCAGCTGATCCGATCCTGCACGCGGGGAAGGTAACAGTCCCGGTCACACAGATACCGCCGAGCATCGGTCTCAGCATTGTCGCATCTGCCTTTTGTGCAGTTTGACCAATTCGAATCAGCCGCCTTGTAGCATTCTTCCATGCCCTGGGGGTCGATGCATCGCTCGGACTCAAATAGGCCGACCACTAGGGCAGCACAGATTCTTGTCAGGAGCAAGAGGCAGAATAGAGGGGATCGCATGTTGGCGACCTGTGAGCGGAACACGGGCCCTCAGCAGTCTTGTTGATGAGAAAAACGGCATTGCAAGAGAGAAGCCTTAGGCGGCGGGAGGCGAGGGATTGCGACTTAACCATTTCCAACCCCTGCACGACCTACGCCGCAATCCTGCGAGTTGGGAGCCAATTGCAAGCGTTGCTAAAAACATGACTAGGGGGGAAGATTAGTGTCTTGTGAGATTCACATGCCGCCTGTGGAATAGCCCCAAAGACATGAGAACGATTGTAAAATGCATGCTGTTAATTTCCCAACAAGACCAGTGGCTCATTCTTCGGCTGCACGTCGCCGCGTAGATCTCCGTGTCAATAATGGTGGCATCAACATGCCACTTCCTCCTCTTCCCGCAGTACGATTCAACCTCACAAGCTGCCATGGTTTCAATTCCAAGCTCTGTACTAAGCGGTCGAACCTAGTAGGACCGGTAAGAAGAATTTTGATTCTGGCGGAGACTGACTGGGCCAAGGCGCCGTCCTGTAGTTGCTGTATAACGTAGAGCAGGTCGTCGTTCTGATAGTGAGAGACACCGTCCAACACACAGAACAAAGTTGAATCCTCCGGTAGCTGGGTAAGCAGCTGGCTAAACATCCGACAAGGCGTGTCGAGTTTGTTGTTCTCGTCCAGGCTCATTAGTTGTTTCGGCCAATCGTGGTCGAGATATAATAAATCGCGGTTATGCAGGTGCACCGCAAGTTGAGCCACGAGACTGCGAATCATACCTTCAGGCCCCGTGAGCGCATCCTCGGGCTTGGTGTGCTCCCCACAGAAGAAATGTACCCAGAAATTGGGATGGTAGTCCTCATCCAACATCTGGAAGGCCATGGTAGCGCACACCAACGACAACGCTGACGTCCGGCCCGGAATGGAATGCGGCGAGCCGGTAACAAATATAATATCTTTCGAGCTGGAATGCATCCAGCCAAGGAATTCATGCGACTTCCAGAGGCACCTTGCCTCTTGTTCTGCGGCAGCCGGTATGTTGACCGACTTTTTCAAGACTCTCTCGACGTCGCGAACAGTGTCAAGAATGCCAGGTCCAAGAAGGTTGACAAGCGACTCTACGTCTTCGTCTGATGCCAACTCGAGGCGCAGGCTTTCCAAACGCTTGGCCAGCTCAAAAGGGACTGTTTTCCTGAACTCTGCGGAAATAATTAGCTGACCATCTGTCCTCACATTTCAAGGCTGGGGGTCATACCAGACAGGCGCTCTTCGAGGAACATGAACAGGCCTTCGTTTGCAAGCCCTCGCAGCATGTCCTTCATCTCCTGAACCTGGGTACTTAGGTTCAAAACAGACGCTTCACTTGCACGGCCTTTGACGTCCTGGCTTATCAGCCTCACCAGCTCGACCGTTTCCGAAACATCGCTCACGTAGCCTGCATTGAGGTCTGACCCGGCACTCAGCTTGTGATTGAGTTCCCTCACTTGTGAGTACGTCTGCTCTACGCGCTCTCCGTGAAGTCTTTTATCTAGAGCTCGGACTCTTCTCATGCAGCGATCAATATCTTGGGACACCTTGTCGATCTCGTCTCCTTTATTGACTAACTTAATGTGGTTGACTGCACGAAGACGTTATAGCATGTCAGTCCATGAGCAATACACTTCTGAGAGCATCAGGGAGTGACCAACCTCCTGGTTGGGTAAGAATACTGATGAGTCCCTCAAGCCCTTTGGCTAGTTGAAGATACAGTTTTTGAATTGCAATTGCAAGCTTTTTCTCATACACGCCCTCCCCTTGATGGGACTGTCGGATTTCCTCCGTTTCCTCCAGGAGTGAAGGAATATATTCAAAGGCGGTGACAATCTTGTCCCGGTTCTCATGGTTGAGCCGAGCAATCTGTTCGTCTGATCAGCCGGGAATGAGGAAATAACAGTAGGAAAATCTCACAGTGAATATGACCGCGAGGCCTCCTTTCAACACGCTCAGACCGGCCTCCCCTGGTATGAATTCCAAGCTAGGAGCGACAAGCTTGTAGGAGCGGCCGATGGCATCCCATACATGACTCACACGACCCCTCTTCGACCCGGACCCATTCTCACGATCCTGTTGTAAATGCAAAGCCTTTTCCAATTGCTCGATGACTGCGACCCAAGGGCAGTCGTCAATGTCAAAGTCAAGTGGTGTGGGAGTTTTACTCTGGAACTTGGCGAGTGCTTGCTCGAGCCTCTTCAACCTGGCATTGATTCAGCATTTTTGTGTTAAGCCAAGGAGAATATTCGTGTAGTTACCTGTTTTCCTTCTCGAGGGCAATGCTTTCTAGATTCTCATCAGGTTCGCGTTCGGCCTTCGGCCCAAGAGCGGGGTGGAACCCCGGTGCCTCTTCTCTAATGAAGGTTTCGATGTAAGTCCGCTCCGTCTTCTTCATGTCGGAAGCCTTCATCATCTTAGGATCCTCTATCTCCAAGAATTTGCGACAGACTACGTTGGAAATCCTGTTTCACGAAACAAGCAGAAACTTGAGCCATACTTCTCAAGGTCGAGTTCAGAATCGAGGGAACACAGCGGTAGCAAGCTGGAAGCGGTCCGGTGCACAAGCTGTCCCTTGCACTGTCCGCAGCGACCTAAGCCAAACTGGAAGGCGTTTTTCCCACCGTTAGCCTCGTCTAGTGGCCCGTGGTCATACTGTCTCCGTTTCTCAAATGTGCACTTTCATGGAGCCTGCCCGCATGAGCCTGGTCGAATCCTTCCGCCACCCTTACCGCATACACTGCAACACAATTTGCACATTGCTGCTGACATATTGCTGATTTAACAAGACGAAAGTCCCATATTTGACCTGGAGCCTCACTTTGCAAGTGAGGGGGGACGCCACTTTGTTGGTTCGACAGCCTTACTTTACACAACTACGGCAAGCGATTAGCCAGAACAAAACGATACACCAAAATCAGGAATTTACCAGAGAGGGTACCTTTTAGTATTCAATTCTAACTAAATCGTAGATAAATCAAAACTAATTTACTAAAAATAATCTATACCTCTAAGGATTTTCTCAGATATTTCAAGGCTTTTAAAAAGTATATTATCAACTATTATTCAATGAATTTTCATGATGCGGTCTATGTCTTTTTCGCTCACCTCTTGTCCGGCCACCTCCGATGAAGACGGCCAAATTATTTGGCCGAGCTCAATATGGCGCTGACGCCTTTACCCGTGTCAATATTAGAGTTGCACAAGGCAACCATGTGCTTAACCGTGTGCTTCCTTGGCGAATAGGACCTGTCGCTGAGACACCCGCGATCCGGGACACACGGAGCTGGCGTTGATGAGGGTGGCATGGGGGAACTATTGATGCGGTCTCTGGCCATCGCACGAATCAGAAAGGGATCCTTTTGTTCACTTTCTGGTGTTGTGGTTCATGCATGTCAGAATACGCCATCGGACTTATGACGAGGCTGGGTAGACAGGGACGGATCAGCCAGTTATTCATAAGGCCCACACCATCAAGAGCTGAAACTATGTCGTTTGCGCGCTCGGAATTTGGCTATTATCATGCCAAGAGCATAATCATGTCGTTGCGGGAATCTCACGACGATGATGGCCTGGCCACTTCTTACTTCGAGGGCAATGAAATCACATCAGCGGACCTCCTCCAACAATTTCGTGCTCTTTGTGATGAGGTGCAAAGCCTCAAACTTAGGCTTCAAGATGCCGATCCCGAACAGAAGACGGAGTCTGGGGGTGTCAGTGCCGAAAGCACCAAAGAAGCTGACAGTCACGATCATAGTACAGGCTTTCGTCATCACGGCTCTATCCCAGAAGTACGCAGAGTGAACTACGCTCAGTACAAGAACCGCGTGTCCTCAGACGAGTGCCGCTACGCCATCGACGTGCTGTGGTCTGGACCATTGTTGGAGAAGGAAATGCAACAAGAGGTCCAGGACCGCATGGACTTTGTAACGCGCAAGACCCAGCCCAAGGTCCGAAAGTCGCATCTGAAGCAGCTAACCACAGGCCGAATCAGCATCATCGACAAGGCCGAGCATCGTGCTGACGCTGATACGCAGTGGATGCAACGCATCCGTCTCAATTCGCCGACTTTACTAGCCACCTTGGCCAGGTTATGTGGGGAGCGCTGGTCGTCTTTGCCAAGATCCTTTTCAAGGCCTTTCAAGCTCATCATTCATTTGCAGGAGAAGGTGAGGGCAGTGTTGAAGAACCTTGAAAACCGACATGAACCAGACGGCCTGTCAACTCCGTTGGACAGCGCATCGCAAGTCAGCGCCAGTGAGGAGCATACAGAGGCCGACGTGTTGCACTTCGTGCCCGAAAATGTTCCAGAAGCCCTGAAAGACCTCCGCTGCTACGTGGACTTTGTTGATTCGGAGGTCATTCCACAGCATCGAAAATGGGAGAATGTGGATTCTACCTCCCGCCCTGAGCTGAAGAAGATTCGTTTTGAAGACGTCTGGTTTCTTTTCCGAACTGGAGACGTTGTGTATTTGCCCAGCACGTCAGATATAGAGCACAGACAGAAGACGTCTATTCGGCAATCCACCTGGCGCGTTTATGCTCTACATTCGCCCATGGACCGATTCAAAGTCCGGCCCGTTGACCACAGGAGATTCATTAACGAGGAGGCAGATGGGGGAGAATTCCGCATCCGTTGCTACTACATCGACTGGACTGGAGAGAGCTTTTGTGCTGTCACAGAGGAGTTCAAGATTGCTCGCTTCGATGGAGAGCGGGCTATCAAAGACCTTAGCATATACCCGATCCGATTTATGGACAACTATAGGGAAAAGGTCGCGGACTTCCAGTATCAAGGGCAGGAATTTCTTGATTGTATCAAACAACGACACCGCACTTACAATTGGTGGACCAACCCTTGCACGCCGAAAGGCGAGCCCGTGACAGATTCAGATGGCAACGAGATCAGGCACTCCCAGCATGTTCACAGTGATGTTATTGTCGACTTCATCGAAGCCTTTCAGGTCTGCCCTTCTTGGAAGCCGTTGGTCTCGAACTTGCAATCTGTCGAATGTGAATCACTGACCACGGCCGACGAGGTCCTGATCAGAGAGTACACCAGCCCAGAGCGCACGCGACTCTTGTCCGAGACACCCGAAATCCTTCAGTTGAAGGGTGGTATCGAGGAGTGGGATCGCAACAAGCAAGTGCATGAGGATGAGTTCCTGAGGAGCACTCGTGACTATGTCTCGGGCCAGGGAAGCAACGCCGATTACACGTTCAGCGGGGACGACTTGTGCATCCTGCCTACACGCGTATTTGCCTATGTCTTGCGAGAACGCAGGTTCGCCCAGCTTGATGCGAGGCATTTGAAAAGGGTCACGGCAGCACAGAATGGCTTCGAGAACCTCAAGATTAGCCGCAAGCATAAAAGCCTCATCCAAGGACTTGTGAACTCTCATTTCTTGAACAAGGGAGTGGAGCGTGAGCACGGCGTGGAGAACATCGGCCAAGATCTCATTATCGGCAAAGGCAGAGGCCTGGTAGTCCTGCTGCATGGTGTCCCCGGGGTGGGCAAGACTGCGACGGCTGAGGCTGTCGCCCAGACAAGTGGGAAGCCTCTGTTCCCCATTACTTGCGGTGACCTTGGGACCAAGCCCAAGGAGGTGGAAGATGCTCTTCACGAGATCTTCAGGCTCGCCTCTTTATGGGACGCCATTCTCCTGCTCGATGAGGTTGACACATTCTTCTCTCAGAGGTCACGCCAGGATTCTGATATTGTCAGGAATGCCTTGGTTTCGGGTACGTCAACATAACTCAGAGTTAACAAATGACTGTGCCGGCTAACAAACAGTGCAGTTTTCCTCCGCGCCCTGGAGTACTATAATGGGATCCTGTTCCTTACAACCAATCGCACTGGTACACTAGACGAGGCCTTCAAGTCTCGTGTCCAGGTCAAAATCTACTATCCACCGCTTGAAGAGGATCAAACCATGGAGATTTGGGAGATGAACATCAACCGTCTGCGAGTGATTGACTTACAACGAAGCGCTTCCACGGGCGAACCCCCATTGCAAATCTTCGAGAAGGAGATTATGCGCTTCGCACGCGACCACTACAAGGCACACGCCTCAAACGATGGGCACGGTCGCTGGAACGGACGGCAGATTCGCAACGCTTTCCAGATCGCATCCGCGCTGGCCTACTATGACCACAGGAGCAACCACCAGCGCCTGCTGCTGGAAGACCCTGATGCACAACCCAGCATGCCTGCGCTTGGCGTGGAACATTTTGTGACAATGGCTGAATTGACGTCGGCCTTCGACGACTACCTGCTAGAGACGCTTGGCGTGACGCACGGCGACCAGGCGTATGATCTAGCTGAGCGCTTTGATGCCTGGAATTACAAGACACAACAAGCGATTCGACCCCCGAGTCATGGCTATCGCCAGGAAGGCCGGGGTCCGTGGGACGAAGACATTGCCCCAAACTCACCTCCACAGTCGCGGATGCATGGATACGAAACCAGCAGGAACCGAGGTGACCAGCAACAACAGCAGCCGTTTGGTCGAAACTCAGCAAACAGTCTGTCTCCGCGCGGACCTGAGGGCAGACCCGGGTTTGGAGCAAAGCAAGGATCTGGGGATCGAGACTATCAGGGACACTACGGTTCTCAGTATACCAGCCAGGGTTACCCACCACAGCAACCAGGCCCCAACTCTGGTGGCAGATCGTCGCAGTATGGGACCCAAATGAAGTCGCCTCGCGAGCGGGAGCACGGATTTGGAAGTGGGATGGATCAGCCACCGTCGCAGCGTTACGAGTATGGCCAACGTGGAGGCCATCCTGGAGAAGACAGACGGGAACATAGCGACTATGCGGAATGACTGAGATTTATTTTGAAAACGGTTGACAGTGTTTCAAATTGTACGCATGGATCCGACTTCCTGTCTTGGTGAGCATGTAATAAGCTCACAGTTTTATTGTTTTATTGATTGATGATGGTAGAGACTCGACTCAACTGTGTCCAATAGCCTTACAATGATAGGTTGGCAGTGTCTTACTTCAGTGTATATGTCCCGTGCCTATAGCCTCACAGCAGAGAGCCCGTGGTGAGTCAGACTGAATCCCAAGGACTCAAGCCGGCCGGTCCGAAAGGTCTTGGGGATGCGCAGATGTGGCAGGTTCGTCTTTCTTGTTGACTTTGAGAAAACTTTGATGGAGGGCCCACAGCCGGGCGGTCTCGTGCTGTTCAGTGTATTCGTGGAGCCTTGAGTTTGGGTCCAAAGCAGGGAAGAGGGAAAGGTGTTAGCTTATGCGTACCAGGCGATACACGTTTAGTCTGGGATAAAGCGTTCGTGATGTCTGCGCAGGATGATTTTTAATTTCAGTATGATGGATATTACATTATCATCAACTACTTAGATGCGGCAGCTTTGTGGCCTCATGTCATGGGACAGATCGCTTTCGAATGGGTTGCCATTCTAAGTGGCTTTCTGTGGGCTATCTACTGACTTTATATGGCCTCCATTGTCGCATCTTCCATGACCTCGGAATCATCTAGAGGGTCTCGCAAATCTTTCAAGGTTGGGCGAGCAGAGGATATAGGTCTTCTGCCTAATTAAGCGTAGCAGGATAGTTGGAAACCTGTGGTATCTCCTTTCCTTGTGCTGGGACTAAAACGGAGAATGATTCAGATGGATGGTGAAGAAACTAAAACAATCTCACATGTTTCCAAAAATACAAGATGGGTCAATGAAGAGCACTTTCGAAGACTTTTTGTCAAGCTTTCAGTACTTTAATTAATAGGAAAGATCCGAGCGATTTCTGCAAGTAGAGTGGAGTGGAGTAGCGTAGTGAAAGCCGCAAGACCCCGTTGCTCACTCTGCCATGACTACGATGAAGCGCCCTCCGCATACTTAGCAAAGCCCTTCACGGACGAAAACAACAATCCTTCACTCTTGTCACTCGATCTTCCTAAGCCCACAATTGCCCATCGATTTGTCGTGACTCGCCACGTATGATGGCGTCTACATCATCACTCTTCTGCCCAACAACTCTTATTCAACGAGCAGGTCCAAACCCCCTCACAGAAACAAACCCTTAGGCAAAATTGGCGTCATACATCGGATTTTGTGCTACATGACGCTACCCACTCACAAGGTCGTAGCATACGATTACTCGACAAGCATCTCTCTTAGCCATGACGGCCACTTGCATTCCTCCTGTCCAAGCAAGCCGCTGAGCGAAGAACCGCCGGGTGGTCGACAGGAGGTACAGATCTTGAACAGCTGCCTTCCCACGGGCTCGGCCCCATCGGCGACCCCACGCTTGACAACGTGGGCCAGGTCATCATGGAGCCTGCTGTAGGCAAGACATGCCGGCAGCTGCCTGGCGTCCATCGATATGACCCGAGGGCGAGATTATGCAATCTTTAAACGTAATGGGACATAAAAAAGTATATTAGTTTCATCACAGCCCAAATCCGCACCCCTGTGCTTGACCAGAGTCCATGAGATGGTGGCGGCCATGCGTGACATGCTTCCGCGGCTCGTCGCCTTTCTCGACGTGCTGCGACACGCTGCGACGTACCCAACAATATCATTTTACCATTATGTTCAGGTGACTCACTGAAGTCACTCACGCTCGGTCAACTTCATTTCAAATAGGGAGCTAGGAAAAAATTTCTTCAGAACAACCCAAATGGAACTCTATAAATTTCAAATTTTACAACTTGCTCTTTTTCATCCACATATAAGAATGGTCTCTCACTACGTGCGACTTGATACAGATTCAATCGCCACTCTCTCTTCTCCACTCGTGAGATCTTCGCTACCCATGGCATCGACACCTCTTATGCAGCCGCAAGACGGCCCTCGGACACGTGCATCTTGGCGCAACCTTCCACTTGAAATGCGGTCCGAGATTCTGAACCTGGTATCCCAGGACATGGTATACCAGGGTCATATAACCCAGTCAGGATACGAGGAGTTCCAGGACATTCACCATCATCGTCTTTCATTATACGCCACAGTCTGCTCCGAGTGGCAAGACTTTTTTGAGAAAATCAATTTTCGTCATCTCTTGATCGACAACGCCCCTCTAGAAGACTTTGCTCGCATCGTGGGCGGAAAGAACACTAAAAGAATCAGTTATGTCCGTCACATATTGCTTCTCGTTGTGTTGCCAGGTTATTCTTGCCCATCATGTCACAAACTCGAAAGTTGGTTCGAGATCTATCGGTATGTTACATTTCCAACACGTTCATTTGAATGATGACATATTAATGTATACATTGGGTAGGAATAACCGAATTTTCACTGCTGCAATAAGAGCTAGGCATTAAGTCTGTCAGTGACTCTAAACACTACTACGACGACATCGCGATGTACAACGACTACCCCTTCAAAAGCTGGGATACGTTCGATGATCCGACTGACATTGAAGTGTTTCACATGCAAAAATCACTCCATTGTTGCTTTGATGATCGGCCATGGCATGATCAATCTGCCCGATTGGCCCTGAGGAGACCACTGGCTTTTCATGCAGCCGAAAGATACCTCGGATCCCTCTTGCAATTTCAAGGACTCAGGAGTAGCCGTCTCCCGCGAGTTGAAATCATCAGGTCTCTGCTCATGACGCATCAGTTTAAGCGGCAGATAAGTCCCTTAGCACTTAGCAAACTTGTCCATGAAAGTTTGGTAAGCATTACCTCCTTCGGGCTAGAGAGATGGTGCAGGATAACCACAGAACAAGAAGACAAATATCTTCAAGGTATGTGAGCAACATCCCCAGTGAAAGATGCCTTGTCTAACTCGCACAATCAGAATTTCGGGAACATTTACTTCCATCCTTGCCAGCAAATCTCCAAGCTTTTCACTATTTTGCGGAAGATTTCAAATTTTTCAACAAGTCAACCCCTGAAAAGACCAAGCCTTTATCTGCCTTTGAACTATTAAATACTCACAGCTCCAGTCGCTGAACATCTTCCGAACCTTCGCAGTTTAGAGATATTTAACAGCAGTCCTGACTTATCCTTCGGAGCGAAACTACCCTCTTGCCTCTTCCGCTATAGCGTTCAGCAGCCAAATCCCTTATTATCATGGGAAAGTACGTGGCAATTACCCATGAATACGAAAACTACTGAGTTCAAATTCTGTCCCCAAGTGAGGTGCGCGTGGGAGAAGGCTGCGGTCGCGCATACCGGTCATGGCATCACTGTTCTCATAAATGAACCAAAGAAAGAAAGAGATTTTGACATTTCTTTGAGGCAGCGCGGTTTGTCAAAGGATAAGCCCCAGCTTGCAAATGATTTCAAGCTTGACGCTATTCACCCTTTCACGAGAGTCCAGATGAGGCTTTCGGGTAATCAGACGTGGCTCTGGAAAGCGACGAGAGTATTCTAACACTTTTTACGTGGGCAGTTATGTTGCGTTTCTGTTCCAGGCGTGCTGTATGCTAGATACGGGTGGTTTAAAATTGACGTCATCATAACTGCGTGGAAATTAAGGTGAACTTTAAATGAATGACACCCTTCTGAAAAGATGGTGGTTTCGAGTGTCTCGTGGGTTGTATGGCGTTGCCAAACCAGTGAACAACCACGAGAGGTTCAAGGTGTTGGTAGCTTGAGCCTTGATCCTGCGCAAGAATGTTCATAACACTATTCTTGTGGCGGATGTCGTCCCTGGCAATATGAACTACTTCTTCCAATGTGACAAGGGAAGTTGACGAGGTGGCTGGCCAAGAGGAGAACAAAAAGCAGTCAGTAAATGGGTTGAGAAAAACAGCAGATATTGCTTCTATCAACCATGTGGAAGTGTGCAAAGAAGAGAAGTTGCAAGATGCTGTTGACCCACAAATGTGTTAACAATGTTTTCTGACTTTATTTTGGTTGAAGTGATTGTGGTGTAATATCAGCTACGCTTGCTCAATAATTTTACACGCTGCCAGAGGCACATTTACCTGATACTAGTAGTCGCAGGTATTGTTTTGTGCAATGTATGCGTTCGCAGGAACGACGAACGAACCCTGTTGCATGATTTCGGATGCCTGGCACGAGCTCTGATCCTTTCTGTTTTTCATTTACCATCATCAACTCGTCACCATTGTCGCCATCACCATTAGCGATACCTTTACCTTCATCAGCATCAACAGGCCCAATGTCAGTTGTCCATACCTACCACTAGCACTTATGAGAGCAATCCTAGGGTGTGGCATCACCTGTTCAAAAACGGATTGGACATCGCCTTGGGGGCGGACTGGAAGTTGCTTCGCGCCGGAGCGTTGGGGGAGGCGAGCCGACGTTGGCACGCTGGGACGGGGCGGGTGGAGTTGATCGCGGCACAGGACGCGTCAGGTCTGTTCATATTGTTTTGGATGGGAGGTAGAGACTTGGACACTGTGTAATGTGTACGGCCGAAACTCCTATAAGTCACCAAGTCTATGTGCTTAGGTATTACATGTCCGTTCAGACCCTTATCGCCGTTTCTTTTGTAAAGGAAGATCGCCTGCGGAAAACCTGGTTCTATCAATTAATGACCCATGTCTGGGAATCTTCTAAGCCTCGAGCGGATATCAGTCCAGGTTCCACCCCATCCTCAATGTCCAGGCGAATGTCGACTCGAGTCAGAAAGGAGCCATGCTTTCCTCCATTGGCCTCATACACATCCGTTAGTAGAGCTCCAAGCTCACTTATCAGCGTATCTTCGAAGCGCCGCGATCCAGGTTGAGCTTTCAAGATAATAGCTGCAGCCCCAGACTGACGGCAAAGAGTGGACTGCATTTTCGACGGCAGATCAAGGAATTTAACAAAGTACCTAAGTTGAGTTGCCACATCGCAAATGACAAAATTCGAGTCTTTGTCCGAAAACAATGGGCCACAATCGAGCAGAAAGCCTGGTTTGGTGAACGTCAAAGGCTCGCTGCCGTCACGTTTTCTGTAGCCGTATCCATCTTTCTCGTCCAGCTTTTCCCTCCACACACCCTTCGGTATCCAGCGGCTTCCTTCTTCCAGGTAGCGTTCGCCTGGAATGAACAGAAGACTTGCTGGTACTGCTGTCTCAGTCTGTATCCAATGCTTCATCCGTTCCTCGGCCGGCAGGTCCATCAAGCCAAGAATGATTTGCCGCTGGCTTAGGCCGGGGGAGCATGTTATTGCTAGGCAAATAAACTTGTCCACTTCGCGGCTTGTTTCTCGGAGCCTCATGGCGTTCCACCCCGCAACAATTCTCGCGGAGAGATCTTCTGGGTGTGAGTGAATTGTGGCACCATCCCACAGCCTTTTCATGGCCATGAAGAATTCCTTGGATTCCTCAAGAAGCCGGTTTTCAACATCAAATGCAAGCCTGTCTCGCTCAATGATTTCTTGCCTGCTCTTCGAAACCTGCTCCCGATCGAGGTGATCTGGCTGGCCATGTTTGACACACCACTTCAGGATCTTTTCGTTCGATTTTTCAACCAGAGTATTGAGACTCTCCATCGGAGCATGAGGAGAGATGAATATCTCGTTCTTCCACAAGGGAAGTTCTGTGCTGCCATCAGCGAACAAAAATCGCAGGAATTGGGCTGATAAGGTGCCCTCCTGAAACGTCCAGGCCCGCCTCATCCATCCTGCCAGACCTATACGAAGAGCAGTCTCTAGACTGCTGCAATCGGCTGCAATAAATGATTGGAGTTCAGAATCCAGAACGATCGTCATAGTCGCTTTAGTATGTACCTCCCTCATCTGCGAGATGGCCAATTTTCGGAAATAAGGATTCAAGGCACACATATAGTGTCTATCCATAGTGCCAGCGGCTTGTTGCGATACTGCCTTATAGGTTTTACGATCCGTTCCAATCGGGGCGCGACGGAGTTCAACGCTTTGAACACCAAGTCCGTTGTACGTTTTTCGATTTCGGAGTCGTAATCAAATTCGGCACCGTCCACATTCCAAGCCGAATATACATTATCCCACGTCATGTCGACAAGCTTGTCATATAGAAATTGCAACTGGCAAAGAGGTAACGAGTTATTGCTTGAATTCCCGAGTCCGTCTGACCATCTGTTGCTGCTTGTTAGCCCATTAGTAAAACTTAATCGGAATATAACTTACACATGACTCACTGCCACATATGTGTGGAATATGCTACCCGTTCCGATTTTGATGTCTAGAATCCTAGTTCCGGACTCATCCAAGCCTGGACTGGTGAGGTACACGACCGGAATACCCCCTTCGTGAATAACACGTTGAACCTCATTCTGGTCTGGGGTTATGTACTGGCAATTGCAGCCTCGCGTACGATGTTGCGTGACATAGGTTCGTTCATCAATATTACTAAAATGGCATGACTTCTCAGTACAGCTCCAATGGTCGAATGGCAGCTTGCGTCGTTCTAGGAAGCTGGCGCAGAACATTGCCAGTTCAGAGAGGCACTCTCGCGTGAGGCCAATATCGCGAGAGCACCATCCTGCTTCCAGCATTTTCGTAGCGGCAAGGCTGTCTAGGCCCCAGTTCCGTCCTCGTCCAAGGTTGAAACATGAATGAAGCGCAAGATCAATGGTGCACCCAAGAACGCCAAGCGAAAGGGTGACTTCTTCCGGCACGGGGCTGTCAGTCGTTACCAACAGATTATGGTATATCTTGTGGATAGTGTTCTGGACTATGCCAACTTTATCAAGTGCTGCACGAAGTTCTGGAACAGATTTCTTGGCCAAGCTCTCAATGTCCTTTGCCCAGTTCGAGATCAAAGAATTTAGAGGCTTCGTCGAGACACGGCACCCCAAGCTGTCCACCTCTATGAATTGGTTGAGTTGAGAAGGATGTTGAAAACGTAAGATCTCATAGAGCGCGCCGTAGAACAGCCATGTCTGTAGAAACGCGGCAGTGGTGTCTGAGGGATGCTGAGTGAAATCTTTGTTGTATAGTCGCGTTAAATCAAATCCTTGCCGGACTTGATATGTGTCCATTTCCAGGCCATCATAGGGTTGCTGTGACAGAAATGGAACCCGTGGATAGCGTCCAGTCACGTAGCGAAAAGCAGGCAAATGATCCATTTTATACGGACTACTACATTAGTTGAAGCGACAAACTCGCCGGAAACGCAACACTATGTCGCAGGGTGGTAGGCAAGAAAAGGAGGAGCTATTTATGCTTAGTCTAAAACCCCCAGCAGCGTCCCATCAAGCCAGCCCTAGCCGCACGTATTCAGCTGCTTCGGAACCCTGCTGTGTTGATTGGTAATTTAGTGTCTCACGCCAACACCAATCCCGAATTATTGCCAATCGTGGGCTGTTCCAGAACAAAAGCTCGCATGAGCTACTGCACCCAGCCGCTGCTGTGGACGCTGGCGCTCGGCGTTTTTCTTTTCTTTGTTGCCCTTTTTGTTTTTATTTATGATTGTACAGATTTGTATCTCTATCACGAGTGACATTATTTTAAGCCTACCATTACACATGTCATGGCGCGTCACAGAATCTTACTTGACGCATTCCAACCGACTATCCAACCAAAAGCTGCTAGATGCATGAAGACAATGCTACTCTAACTCACATGAAAGCACAGTCAGTCTTGAGAGCGCTAACAATTTACCAGCAAGAATTTCCGTGCTGACTTATGGAGGCCGTTGCCCCAAATTCTTGAGGTGGACTTTTTCATGTGTGCCATTCAGGTCCTCCCCCATCTCTCGATAAATTGTTCACGACAGAACAACCCCGGTTGGTTGGTGAACGGACCTTCGTGCCACAAAAGCTACACTTAAAAAGTGAGAGCGGTTACTTTGCGGCCCGCTTCTCACACTAGGACGATGCTGGAAGCTACTTCATAGATGGCGGTCGCGTCTTATTGAAAGCATTCTTGGGGTATATTCGTGCTGGGAATCCGCCTTTGTTTTTCGATCACTCCACGCAGACACACGATCTCGCCCATTTTGCTTTTCTGCTGGGCGAGACACGGTACTTCCAAATCCCGACATTAGAAACTTGGCTTCTTGAAAAGAATTACCTTCAGGTCCTACAGCCCAATCTCAGCGTACGCGTTGTCGAGGAAGACAACTTTTTGTCTCTTTGGGGAATTACTCCAAAGGTCTTCCTTCAACTGTCAATTTAGAAATTATTCCTACGTCAGGCACCCGGAAATGAATGACCTGCCCATATCATTTAATGAACGCGGTTCTTGTTAAAATCCTGCGCCTCTCCGGGGTGCGCTTTCGAGGACACGCCATATATCAAAGCACATGTAGTTCGACGAGACGTTACATTCAATCCGGAGATGTTCTGAGGTCCATTGCTCCCTCATCTCTCCAAGTAGCAAGTCTGTGCCTGCTGAGACTATGTTTGGTTAAACTAAACTAGCAAATGGTAACGTGTTTCTTGAGGTTATATTTGAGACGTATCTGGCTTTCAAGTCGACCACATAAAGGGTATTACAATAGATTCATGGGTCTTTCTAATTCAACTTTTCCAAATATCCAGCATTAATGCGGTATCTTGTTCGCGCTTCTCCATCATGTCAAATCAGCTTCTCTCATTCTCTTGAACCCTCGCATCATAGCCAACATCCTGCACAAAGAAGAGCAGCTGCACCAACAAGTGCACCGTACGAGATGGAAATACTGTGTGCGCCAGCGCTGTCGTTATCCGCAGACGTACTCGAAGCCGGACTCCCCGTCGTGCTACTAGCTGGGGGAGTGATCGTGGCCGAAGCGAGCGCGGCCAGCTTGTCATCCTGCACGACGCTTGCTGTTACATCCGTGCCGTTTTTGCAGGTACTTCCTGGAGTTTGCTCGCCCTCGACGAACCTGACGCTTGCGCACTGGGCCAGTCAGTCAGTATGTCACTCTTTCAGACACGTTAAAAAAATCGTACCTGGTATAGCATGCCGTCTGGAGCATCAATAACCACTCCAAGAACGCCAGTCTTGCCGACCCATGAGTCAGGTGCTGTGACAGAGGGGACGCAAAAGTCGCCAATGCCCTTTTGCCCTACGAGTGAGTGTAGCTGCTGCCAGTCGCCGTTTGCGGATTCCTCAAAGGTAGCACGGAACAGCCATGTCCCTTCGGGATGCGTGTTGAGTAGAGCGATCGGTTGTCCTCCCACGTGGAACTCTGCAATTTTATCCTTGCTGAAGTCTGGTGTAAAGGATCCGCAGGGTGCAGTCCCTTCCTCGTCGTCCGAGAAACCAATGGACTCGGGGTCGACAAGCTTGAAGTGAGCTTGCACGCAAGATGCGAGCATGAGAAGACAAGCAGTGCTGGTTCGAACAAACATCATTGCAGCAGATGTATCAAAGGGTAGCAGTCGGCGCATATCGTGATCGAGGCGTGTAAGTGGTCCCCGTTGGTTGAGAATGGCCAGTAGGAAAAGATCTCTTGGCAGAAAGCTCCGTGGTTGAGCCTGGACCGAGGATTTCCATACCTATATATGAAGGTCAGATGTGGCCAATCAGCCATTTTCCGATAATATGCTCAACCGCGGTCTTAGCTCGAAACATCACGGCCCTTGCTGAGACGGCCGCTTTGCCGATACCTGCCTGTCCGTCCACATTCGAGCCACCATTCCTGCATCCTCTGCCTTGCTAGCTTTTCAGCCGCTGAAAGTTGGCGCCAAGGACGGCACCTAGTTCCGACAGATCAGGGTCTAGGTTCAAACGTGGGGAAGACATGAGCAAGTTTTGAGTGGTCGGAACGACTAGCGGCGCGGACCTAGCTCGGAACGCGGCATCGCAATTGCCTTCGAGAGCCTGATGGTGGCAGGCATTGACTTTGGCGTTTTGAGGCCATTGTCGGAGGTTCTTATCGAGACGGCTAGGGCCATGGAAACTTGCTCACTGCGCCCGAGGCGGATGGCACAGTCTTCTTCTCTGTTGATAATAGTAGCTGCAAACCTTCGCCCAGACGACCTACCTTGCGCAAACTTCCAAAACGACTCTTTTGTTATTCATGTCGACAAATGAGCCATGACACTAATTTTGGCAAACGATTAGCTGAAAAATGGATATGGGAGGCATGGATGGTATGGACATGGGGTCCTCCATGTTCAGGACCGTCAACGAGCAGTTCTCGCACATCTACTGGTTCATCATCGCTGCAGTAATAGCATGCATGTTTACTTGTAACGTTGTAGGATATCTTGAGAGCAGATGGAGGTATGACCTACATGAGTCTGATTCCTAGGAGAGAACTGACCTTCGTCGCAGGCTTCACCGCCTAAGCAAGCAAACGAGCATCCATCCATCGGTGCCATCCAACGCTTTTCGTCAGTTTGTAGCGACATCGACAGCTATTTTCAGAGAACTAAGTCATCCACGGCTGTGGCTGGTCCACAAGCCATCCCTGGCCTGGCTGAATCCTCCATCTCTCGGCCGAGTATTGGTGCTCCTTATCTACTGGTCCATCGTCATCGCCTTACTGGTCTCGGGAGCCATACAAAAGGATGCTTACTTCTGGGAACGCATCGGATTCCGTGCAGCTTGGGTCAGCATCATGCAAGTCCCTCTGCTATATCTTCTTTCCTCCAAGTGCTCCATTATTGCGTTTCTCATCGGCTCAAGCCACGAGCGCATCAACTGGTTGCATCGCTGGGTCGCACGCACACTCGTCGTTACCGCCACGATTCACGGTTTCCACTTTTATACAGAATGGGTTCGTGCCGACTTGGTGGAGCTGGAGCTTGAGATTATGAGCAGTATTGTTCCGTACGGTTTCGGCGCATGGGCGGTACTCTTATGGACGTTGCTGGTCTCGCTCGCGCCGCTCCGTCGACTGGCATACGAGGTTTTCGTTGCGCAGCACATTGCCGCGGCTGCGTTCTTCCTTTGGCTTCTCTACGTGCATGTGCCGAAATACGCCCGCTACTACATCTGGTTTGCCGTTGCCGCTTGGAGTTTCGATCTTCTTGGCCGCTTGGTGCTTTTCGTATGGGTCAACTGGGTGCCTTCCATGAGCGCGGACTCATCAAGCGCAGGGTGCTGCAAACCTAAGAAGCTTCTCCTCGGGCATCCAACCGACGTACGAGTAATAAGCGACGAGGTGACCGTTGTTACGATCCATAATGTCCGTGCGAAATGGCGCGCTGGACAGCATTTTTATGTCTGGTTTCCACGTCTAGGTCTTTTCGAGACTCATCCCTACACAGTTATGTGCGCTTCGCCCTGTGGATGCGGCCTACAATTGATCATCAGGAAGCATAAAGGCTTCTCGCGAAGGTTGCACAACTTCGGTCAAGAAGGCCAAGGGGAAACCAAGACTACTACGGCATTTATTATTGGACCGTACGGCAGCCCAGCCGCATGGCATACTTTCGAAACACTCGTACTAATCTCTGGGTCAACGGGGGCGTCCTATACTTTGTCGATTCTTCAGGACATGTTGAGACCAGACAGAGTTACCTGCACCCGTCGAATCCACTTCCTGTGCATGGCTCGGAAAAAGAACGAGCTAGAATTCTACGCCAACCAAGTCAGACGGCTGACCAAAAATGCCAAGAAGCCTGGCATGCAGTTGCAGTTCACGTTGGCCATGACCAGTAGCTGCTCGAAAGACGTTGAAGTCGTTACAACGGATCAGAAAACGGCTCCAAGCCCGAAAGCAACTATAACAACCGCTTCAGATCAGGATCTGGAGATTCACAAAGCAGGATGCAATTGTGACGATGATAAGGCGGAGATGGGGGTTAGTAGAGACGAGGTAACCCTGCAATACCTCAACTGCCGATGTGATATAAAGAAATTTATACAGGATCCTGTTGAGGCTGCTGTCGGAGAAACATCAGTCGCTGTCTGCGGAGGTGGTCCTTTGACGTGCAAGGTCAGAAACGTTGTCTCCTGGCTGTCGGATGAGAGAGCTGTGCACAAGGGCTCAGGTCTACAAGGGATCCATTTGCATGTGGAGGAGTACTCTTTATAAGCAAGTCATGGGTTGGAAATTTAATAGCTAGCTTCTTTTATTTCGTTCTGCGCGGCTTTTGGTAAGCCAGGAGTTGCTGATAAGCCTGCCATGTGCCAATCAACATCGTGAACAGGGGCAGGGGTTACTACAAGTGTAAATTCCACTGCATTCTCACAGCCACCGCCACTTCAGCCCATACTGTTGACCGCATGGATTTATACCGTTCCACCCCTCGTCTTTCTTGTGGGCTGTATCTGCCATTGCGGCTGTGCGATTCATGAAAAGCATTATCTGCGAGGACATTTGGTTGGCACATCGCCCACCTCTACATCCACGAGCAGCTCCAGAACTTGCACAAACATGTCATTAGCTACTGCAAACAGATTTCGTAGACTCCGTGGCCGTTCTTGGCAATGCATTTGAAATGATTCACTCACGGTAAACCTGGAAGAAAAGGCAAGAAGCAAATCTCAACTACTCGGCTTTGGGGAGATGAACAGTAACGAGACTACCAGTTGGAGATCAGAGCCGAATGGGCGCGGCACCTTCTCGCTGATCACTTCGTGCATACTGACGCTCGTCTTCTGCGTATGGTCCGCCCTGCATCTCAACGTCCCGCCCGCAAAGGCAACGCCATCCAGATTAGCACTGGAGAAGACTTATTGGGTCCTGTATGGCATTTTCGCGCCCGAACTAGTTGTCGCAACAGCTGCGTCTCAGTACATAACCGCGCGATGGCTGAAGAGGGAGATTGAGAAGGATATCGCCCATCGCAAGGCAGCTGGTGATGCCGTCGCCGACGGCCAAACTTGGAACATGACGCAGTGTTTCAACGCTGTCATGGGCGGTCTGACGGTCAACACGGCCCAAGGCAGGCTTACATTGTCAGCGGAGGGGACTCGTCTCCTTTCATTCATCGGAGCACTCCCTCAAGTTCCGCTTCCGCAGATAAAGGACAAGAGCAAAGCCGACGGACTCGCCAAATCGGTTGTCTGCATCCAGGCCATTTGGATGGTGGCACAGGTCATCGCGCGCCTGGCGATTTCGCTACCAGTCTCTCTTCTCGAAATCAACACCTGCGGCCACGTTGTCTGCGCCTTGATATTGTATCTCCTTTGGTGGAGCAAGCCATTTGACATTCTAGACCCTTTGGTGCTCCCGGAAGACCCCGGGCTCGAGAAGATGCTCCCCTTCATGCTTGCGTGCTCCACTGTTGGTGTCGATGCTGCTACCAACATCAGCAAGGTTCGGTGCCTCCGCTACATTGGACCCGGGGAGGTTGACAGGCCACAAAAGCTAAGTGGCCCGAGCCTGCTCATTCACTCTCAACTGTCCATTGGCTCGAATGGCCTGGGAGACATGAAAGGCTTTCTTGGGCGACAGCCAATCATAAATGAAAAGGAGAATAGATGTGTTTTTCAAGTCGGAAGCAACGAGATCAGCCCATTTTGCAACCCGTACTTTGCGGAGGACTACAAACATCTCAGACTGCGGCATGGAGAAGTATATTGCCGTCAGTTCAACACACCCAAGATACAGCCCGATACTACGCTGTCCCCTGATCAAGTCTTCCGAATCATGCAGGGTGCCGACTTCGTATGGAGCGAATGCGCCACCAGGCCATTCTACAAGCGGTATTTCTTCACCGACTCGCCCACAATCTACTCGTTGTACCTCGGAGAGATCGACTACCTCGTCAAACACATCCCTAATTTCCCATCACTTACGAACCTTTCTCTTGGGCACGTCAATATCAGCTCCAACACTCTTCGATACGTATTCGTTGTTACCGCGATGGCCTATGGGGGTCTTCATCTCTCCGGATTCAACCACCATTTCGCGTCTCGAGCTGAGCGCATCCTTTGGATAGGCTCGTGTGTCGCCATTGCCGGCTCCGGCATGATTTTGTGGGTTTACTTTGCCATCCAGAATGTCTCACGGCGGCCTTCGACAATCCAGCGCGGCCCTCACCCACTCATGAAGCCAGCCAGCTATGGAATCATTTTCCTCTTGGTAGTCGCTCGAATTTTTCTGGTGGTCGAATCATTTATCAGTCTACGGAACGCAGCGGTTTTGCTCTATGAAACTCCAGAATGGTCCGACCTTTTCCCACATCTGTAATTAATGGGTTGATTGATTGCTATCCTCAAGAGGAAAGATTATTAGGCCTAATATAATTATGGTAGGCTTCGTTTTCTGTTTGGCACACCATAGTCATCCTCCCTAGTAGCTCCATCCCTGATAAATATAAAGTAATTCTCGACGATTAGTATTCATGGCAAATTCGTGAAGCCTGTGTTGGAGAGCTAATAGCAATCACAATAATATTCATTTATTTTGCCCATCATCAAAAACTTTCATGGATATATGTTTCCCCCTGCGAGGAGAGAGACCTGGGTAAGCCATGGGATTGCAAGGAATCTCTGAAGCAATTGTCAGCGTTGCTATAGGGTAGCGCAAACTATCGGGGCAGTCGGGTGAATCGAAAGGCTATCCATGACCATGATCAAAAGGCGTAATTTCACAGGTTAGTGGGGTCTGATCTTAAGTCAACATCTCGTATGAGTGATCTAGAAACTGCGCGGTCGATACGTGCCTTAGCGGCGATGGTTCATGATGCTGTAAGCCACTGTTGGCCGTAGTCGCAGCCTCACACCCCCTTCAACTTCAGAACAACACACTTAGTGAGCAGCGGAAATAGTACTGAACACGGCCGTACACCGTTTAGAAGAATGTTCTTATATGAGAAACACTACTTTTGGGAACCATTTTGGACTCTAAGGCGCGGGAAGGAACTCAACGATCTGCTCATACGGCGTTTTGGTGAAGAACATAATATGGGCAGGCCAAGCAATGCGGAGCCCCACCAAATTGATAAGATAAGGAGGCTGGCCGTATGAATCATCGCCAACAATGAAAGGCAGCTGCTTTGTCTCGTCTCCACGTCCGCCCCAACCCACCTCATTCTTGCGCAAAGCTCCGAAGGCAATCCTACACGAGCCCTTCCCCGAATCTCAACCTCAAGATGTCGCTGGCGCAGCTCTCGCAGCTGCTACCGCTTCCAAACGAGGAGCTCCAGCAAGTCATCGACTATGCGGCCACCCTGTCGAAAGCCGAGGCGGCATCCCACTTTGGCAACCTGCTCGGCGACTCCCCACTGGCCATCGACTTCATAGCCTCCTTCAATTCGAGACGGAAAGACCCGAAAGAGCCAGCGAACGAGCCAAGGCGTCAAGACGACACCCGCGATGGAGTCCCCAAGTCCACCCGTGGGCCGAAGAAGAAGACGAAGCCTGCGCTTCACACGCCCGAAGCCCGCAAGGTCGAGACGTATGCTGTCCCTGCGGGTACGGCCTACAACAAAAAGGACTTGAACTCGGAGTATATTTCGCAAAGATCGACGCCGAGTGGTAGCAATCAACCTTCAAGATCTGGCACACCCAAGCCGAAACCCCCACCGAAGCAGCATGCATCAGCAGTCGGCACATTGATCTCGGACATCCCCAAGCCCAAGGCCAAGTCCAACACAAATTCCGGGACGTCGACGCCAAAAAGTACAGGTGCAAAGACGAAGGTATCCATTGCCGGGGGAACGCCCATGGCGGGCCAATCTTCGGCGCTTGCGGACTTGGACGCTGCCATCCGGGCGCTGGAATTGACCACGAACCCAAATCTGGAAGACGTCAAGGCGCGGAGATGCAACTGCGTCGCAACAAGACACCCGCTGCAGACCGCAGCACCGAATTGTCTATCGTGCGGCAAGGTCATTTGCATGAAGGAGGGGCTTGGGCCATGTACATTCTGCGGGACACCTCTGCTCAACCCAACCGAAGTGCAGGCCATGGTCAGGGAGCTCAAGGAGGAGCGCGGCCGTGAGAAGATGGCAGCCAACGCCGAGGCTAACCGGCGGGCAGACGTTGCTAGGACTCCGGCAGCCTTTACACAGCCGCGCGGCAACGACGCTGAGGTCGGGCCTTCGCTATCGGAAGCGGCGGCCAGGGCACGAGAGCACAGGGATAAGCTACTAAATTTCCAAGCTCAAAACGCACGACGAACTACGGTGCGGGACGAGGCGGCTGACTTTGACATGGGTGCGGCTATGGCGGGCACAGGTGGCAGCATGTGGGCTGGCCCTGAAGAGCGAGCACGGGAGCTCAAGCGACAACAGAAGCTGCTGCGAGAGATGGAATGGAATGCTCGACCGGAGTACGAGAAGCGACAACAGGTGGTTAGCATTGACCTGGTTGGCGGCAAAGTGGTGCGGAAGATGGCTCATATAGAGAGGCCGGTCACGCCGCCCTCAGAAGACGAGCATATAGAGACTGATGATGGAGGTGCTGCACTGACCGAAACGTCGGGCAACAGGAGAACGGGCGGTGCGTTCAGCGGAAATCCGCTGCTAGGATCGCTGATAAGGCCTGTATTCGATGTCAAGGGGAAGGGAACTGAGGCAGAAGGTCGGAGGGAGCGCAAGAAAGGATGGAGGAGAGTGCAAGATGACTTGGACAACAATGAAGGGGTGATCTTGGACGGCGGCATATACGGACACGGAGAGAACGCAGGTGCAACAGGAGGAAGCGCTGGTGATGAACCAGGCAAAGGATAGACCCGGCGGTACGGTGAGTATCCCGGCCATTGATTGGCCAGCCATAGAACGTACCTCACCAGAGTAGGTGAGGGCACGTATAGCGGTCCTCTAGATGTTTGAGCTCTTCTTGATACCCAAGTCACGATGTAAGCCCCTGAGAACGGCACAGCTCTCGATTTTCCCTTTGTTGGGTGGTCATGTACTCTTTACTCTACCGGTAATTGGTGTGATCGACCATTTCAACAGGGTGAAACACAAGCACATGGCAAAGTCCACCCTGATGGACGGCTTCGGAGTTCGGACGGGGTCCACGGGTGGAAGTAGTGACGGGCAAGGATTAGGACAAGGACCAGGGCTGTCGCGAAATGGACATCACGTGACTTCGTGTCATGAGGATGGGCTGTGGGGATTTCCGGCGCGAGGACTGGCTCGCAGTGCCAGCCGAGGGCGCATTGAAAATAAACAGAGCAGTGGGCAGAATAACAGTCACGAAACGTACCCTGATGTTTAATTTGTCCACGTTTCGGATTAACTATGACGACGTCATATGCAGAACTCCTGCTGCGAGAAGGACGGCCGGCAAGCTGGGAGCAATTGAATGACTCGGCGTATATCCCGGTTTTCGTCCAGGTGGCGGCCATTTGACCTGCTACGGTAAGGTATGGCGGGAATTTGCTGTAACCATCTGCACCGCGAGGAAAAAATGCAGTGCGATTTTCACGCTACTGCGCAATGCCCCAATCCCCTCTCTTCGCAGGCCTTCGCGGGCTGGCGCTCTACAGGGGTACAAATACACTGCCAGAGTCATGGCTTCGACCGGTCCAAAGTCACACGGCGTAGTCGGGGTGCACGGCTTCCGTCCTCGTTCTGAATGAGCGGCAGTTCAAGGTAGTCGTGAAGATGCGTAATTCTGGTGAGGGGTATTTGGCAATGGCGGAAGAGACAGAGATTCACTGCAAACCTGGAACACTAAAACCCGTCACGCGACTGACGAGATGCAGCTGGGGATGATGAGGATGAGGATCTTCCACCTGTCCTGCAAGACCAAGTCAAATACCCCACGGCTACCAGCCAGAAAGTATATGCCTCGACATCCCCACAGACGCGACCTCTGCAACGCAGCGCCGAAAACTTTGATGGTGCACACGGCAAAGTACCCCTCGCCCAGGTACCTCCGCAGTAGCAGCAACCGCCATGGTTCGCCGACCTCCCGTCTGAAAAAGCAATGGTGGATGGTGGGAAGGTAGGTAGGTAGCTACCTTAGGTACTGCCACGCTGCGCTACTGTAAGCACGGTACCTTAGTGGACTGTGGGTGTCGCTGGCAAGGGGGGTCGCTTTGGCTGCACCTCCCGCATCCGTCGCGTGCTGGACCGCGTAATAAGGTAACGACGACATTCAGGCCGGTGCGTCCCCATCGCCAATTACTCACCTTCTGCGTGGCCAGGCTCCATCAAGGCTCGCAAGCCACCACCGCTCACCAACATCGTCGACTCTGCCTTTGACTTTTGTTTCGCGCTTTGATTCAATCACCCTCGTTTGCTTTTTAAATCTCCCAGGCCCCGTGTGTCAGATGGGCTGAGGCCGACTGTCTCCCGCTGCGACTGCAGACCCTGTGCTTCGGCCGCGACGTGGAAATCCTCGTCATCCAGATGTGCGCTGGCTGATGGAACGACGTTGATCCCGCCATCCTCTTCCTCCTCCGCCGCCCTCCCCCCACTCTTCCTGTCGCTCTACCTACTTGCTGTCAGACGCCTGGTTCGCTACGCCGTTACACATTGTCTCGCTCTCTCCGGGACCTGTTCGTTCTGCCCTCCCTCTGCCCTCCGCTTTAATCCTTGAACGCCGGCAAATCCACTTTCACTCCGCTGGGCTCCCACAAATGGACCCTGTCCGGCTCGGCGGGGTCGCGCCTCCGTCCACCGACTCTCGCGCCACCCTGGACGCGAGTGTGCTTCATCCCTCCAGCTTCATTGCGACACGAGACGCAGACGCTGCCGACGTGATGTCTTCTGGCCGCACCGCAACCACCGCAACCGCCGCCGCCCTCGTCCCCGACGCTCAAGAGACGCGGCCTACCGCGACGGGGATCCCCATGGCGCATGCAACCGGCGCCATCCCAAGCCAAGCACCGCAGCATTCACATCAACAACAACAATCACAATCACAATCACAACCACAACCACAACCACAACCACAACCACAACCACAACCACAACCACGGCAGCTCCTCCAGCCCTCAACCGCTGCCGCCGTCTCCGATGCCCGCAATCCCGCCTCGCTTCCCCGACAAGAGCCCGACTCCCAAGAATCCACCATGACAAGCTCTTCCTCCGACATCTTCACCCCAACCGCCAGCGACGCAAGCAATGGCGGCGCGCCGCTCAGCGCCAACGGCGATTCCTTGCCCCGGGACGCCAATCACGACAGTCAATTGCACCAACTGTCTGCCCTCGCCGCCGCACAACATAAGATGGTGCCGGATGGGCCAGTCGGGGCTTCGTTGAAGCGGACCGCTGATGGACAGGTCAAGCCTCGGTTGCGCAGTACGAGTCCCATCAAGGGCCATTCGAGGACCACCAGCGCCATCAGTGTTGCCTCAACCACAGGAAGCAAGATTGGAGAGGTTGGTTTTCCGGCGACGCGCCTGGATTGCACCCTGTTCACGAGCACTAACCCGCGTCCCCAGCTTTCCGCCGAACTCAAGACGCGACTGTCCTACGCCATGGTCAAGGTCAACAACGGCTGGCAATCCCACTCTCTGGACGAGGTTGAATCACTTGCCTCACGCGTCACGTCCCCCTCTAGCACCTCCACCGTCCACCGTAGGCAAAGCTCCTCCGCAAGCCCACTCCTGCCGCTCAGTGGACAGTCCGTTCACTTTGCCAACGACGTCCGCTCCTACCGTCCAAAGTCCTACTCTCCTCCGAACCGCCTCGCCAGCAAGCCTGCACTCGCCCCGCCAGCGCCAATACAACCCTCGACGTCCATGGCTGCACCGCGCTCAAACCCGCGACGCAATTCGAATCCCAGATACACCCCAACCCTTCTCTCACACTCCCATTCGGCTTCGGCATCGCCTCACACACCGGTGCAGCCGCATCACATCAACACAGGCCATTCTAGATCCCAACCTGTAGATCCTATCCTCTTCTCACCCCATAAGGACGAGCGGGAACAGGATGCCATCGAGACCCTGCTCTTCATGAGCACACCTGGCAACTCTACCAACCTAAAGCACGCGTATTCACCGTCCGGATCACCTGGCTCCCAGACTAATGGCCTTTCAAAGGCTGGAGGCCGACACGCATTGCCAAGTGGTCCGAGGAAAGCCCTGCCCAGTCAGCGACAACAGCCGCCGCAGAAGAAGATTGGCCTGGACAAATCGCCTGGCATGGCCATTGTTCCAGGTTCTCCCATGGATCTCGACTCGCCGCAGCAGGCGTATTTATCGCCGCACAGGGCGATCCAACGACGTCGGACAGTGGGGGCGACCAGTCACTTACGAGGCGCCTTGTCATTGCCCAGTGGGCTCGGGCTTGGCAACGGCACCGTTAGAAAAGCACTGCGGGATGAAGACATCGAGCGGATGCTTGACCGCGCTGGTGCCGAGGCAGACGACAGCTCGGATGATGAAGAGATCCAGCTACCGAGGAGTAGGGCCGGAACGATGACAAGTGCCATGGAGGTTTAGCAACCTGAAAGGGTGACCAAATCTTGGCATTCCCATTCCAATCCAATACAGGAACAAGATACCAGGTTGAAGTAGGAGGGACAGTACATATGGAGCGAAGCGGCAGTGGTAAGCTGCAACAGTGTCGACACGGTGATACGGGAACGGAATGCCGTTTGATTGGGTATACGAACAGCTCAAAGAGCATGACTGACCATCTGCATATGCATAATTTCTGGCGAATTTGGTTTCAAGGCACGGTGTTTGCTTGTTTGTGTTGCAGAGGACAATCTGCAGGCCTCCGACCTGTGGTAGCAAAAGAAACGGCTGATTTTTTGGGATCTTGAGGAGTTGGATGAGACAACTGTGCTATCCTTGCAGTATCTGTTGAGCTCATGTACGAGCGCAGAGATGTAGCACAACCGCTTCATAGCCATGGAAATAAATGGTGTTGGGCAGATGCTGGTGCTATGAGATCGTTGCTCTGTGATGCTGTCTGGTGTATGCCTACACCCAACCAGTGATCTAAGACATAGCCCCTTTTTCCACCCACTGGTGGTTGGCGTGGATCTCGGACAACATATCACTGCTGTCTCGTGGCAGCCTTCATGCTCGTATGCGGACAATTAGTGTATTCCAGTATACGCTGCTATCGCTCGCCTCAAGGACATTCTGCCATGATATACGCTAAATGAAGTGTTCCAGCCGGCTGAACAGACAGAAATATTGCTCCCAAGAGGGATTATTCTTCCGTTTCAAATGCAAAAGAAAGGGAGTCCTACAAACGCCTTGATATAAGTCCCGTGGTATGTTGCCTTAGATGCTTCGCCCGAAAGTCTCCTCAATTTCTCTTAAGAGCTACTCAATCATCTTCTAGAGGACGGATGTAAGCCACTCACCCTCGCCGGCTTAATGTACGCCGCGATGCGCTGCCCGAACCCCCTTTGGCCTTGGGCCACCCGCTGACCTTGCCGTTGCTGAATCCGCCTGACCACTGCAGCAGCGGCGGCGGCGCGTTCCTGTTCCGCGTCGACCGCCATGCTCGGCCGGCCCAGGGTCACGCTGCCGTCGCTGTACGCCACGGACACGGGCCGCTGCGGCTCAGGGTGGACCGCGGTGGACGAGGAGGCGATGCTGTCGAGGGACCGGCGCCGGCGCGCCATTTGGGTGGTTTGGAGCTGGACGAGGGCGGACCATGCAGCGGCTGCGTCGGCTTGGTGGTTGGAGCGGTCGTGGGAGCGGGCTTGGGCGGCGAAGAGGGCGAAGTCCTGGGGCGTAGGGGGAAGCGGCCCCTGAGGTGGGGTGCATGGAAGGTTGGTGGGAAGAGATGGAGTGGAGATGTTGGAGAGAGAGCGCTTCAGAGGATGGCAGGCAGGGACATGCAAGCCCTCAGGGTCAGGAGTTCGTCCAAGCGCACAGGGCCCGGAATCATGGCCATCTTTCTTCCCGTGCAGCGCAGCCAGCGTCGCTGGACTCTGGCTATACACTGTTGTAGCACTGAGGGGAGACGGCCCCGTCTGCGTCGACGACGAAGAGGTCCTAGACCTCGGACTGCTGGATCTTGGATAGCTGGCATGTGATGATAGCGGTGTCTTCAATGGGCCCGGCGACAGCGCCGAGAAGTCGGTCGCTGCATGCCTGGGTACGTAGATGATGCGCCTGCTGGCCGGCTCCTCGACCTCTCCATCCTTCTCGTGGGTGAAGTTGTTTGAGCCCGAGAGCGCCCAGAAGCGCTGCCGTAGCGTGGACTTGCGAGGCTGCGGGGGCTGTTGCTGGCCTTGGTCCTTTGCCCGCCGGAGAAGGAGGTCGGAAGGTTTGTTGGCGTTGTTGCTGGATGTGAACATTGCGGATGTTGGAGGGTTGCTGGAGTGGTGGGTTAATGTACTTTGGTCCGCGGCCTGCTGGGAGGTCGAGATGGACGCGCCGAGGTTGCTGTTCTCACAGCGACAACTTGTAACTGTAGCCAGGTCTATGTCGATGTTGAGAGTGCCAAAGTCGACTGGAGGAATATCCCCGTAGTTGGCAGGCGTCCTGTACGAAGCCGAGCCGGACGGGTTCGCCGTTGCAGGTCGACTGTAGGCTTTATCATCCAGCCGCGGCCAGATGGATAGGGGCTTGTGTCCTTCCATGATGATAACCGTGGATTCCATTCTAGGAAGACTTGTTCAAAACAGCTGCATTTCGCGAAGCCTTCGTCCAGGGGTCGCCCTGCCCCAACGTCAGCAGGAGGTCCCCGCATATAAGGAGAACGGGCAACAAAGACAGGATTCACCTGGAGTCTCTTACTCTCCATGCGGTTAGACGGCTCGAGGACACCCACGGCCTCAGATCACCAATCAGGGAAATGAAAGGTCGACGAGACGAAACCCATCTTTTCCGTCCGACACCCTTCCGTACTAGCAGCGAGGCCCAGCTCCGTAGGGGTCTGTGGAGCCCGCCGACAGCTCTCTCTCACGATGGCCTGGCAGCGAAAAAGGGCCCGGCGTGAGACCTAACCCGCACGAGGGCTAACGCGGGGGAGAGATTCTCACGATGCTCCACAAATGTGCCATTTCGAGTCGGCACATACGGACCTATCCCAGGCTCTCATCAACCCTAGGGAAAAAAAAAGCAATGATATTGTTTGTTCGGAAACATGACCTCCCCCCCATATGCTCCGGCCTGTCGGGTCAAGCCTCTTTCGATCTAGGCTGACGAATGAACGTGGCGCGCCCTAGGAGGGTTGGCCCAGGCCAAGATGACCAGGGGGAGGGGGCGCTTTGTGTAATTTCAACAAGACTGATTCCGTCAATCGTCGTTGGCTCCCGGTTGGTGATTCCACAGACAGAGGGCAGGACGCAGCGGCCAGTAGTTCCCGAGACCGTTGCGGTCCACGCTCTCCCCAATCTTGTTTTGCGCCTTGCCCCGTAAGCGCTGGGTGGTTTTGCTCCTGGCCGCATCGGGTTGCTTGGCATCGCCGGAGGGAAGCTGAGGCAAGGGTACACGCTTGGGATATGAGAGCTGGAAAAAGCATTGCTGTCCAGTATCATGAGGCAGAGACACGATCTGTGACGCGTGCGATCTCTCCACGTAGCATGGCCATCACACTAACAATCAAGTCTCACGTCGATGAGCACTTCGTCCTGCGATGGGCGACAGCCACGAGCCACGCTCTCGCCCGTCGCCCTAGCACTCAGCTTAAGCTTGTGAGCCACGTTTTCCGCGCATCCGACCAATGATGGAAGCCAAACGGTCCTGTTCCGGTCCGTCCCCCAATCCAATTCCCCACCCTGCAACGCACTGACCGAGCTGAAAAGAAAACATTCCACGACCACAGAGGGGGGGGGTTCAGAGCCCGCAGATATGAAGGAAGGAAATGAAGTCGGTGCATTGCGGGAGCGGCCGCTGCTTGGTCCGCGACTATAGGTGAGCCGAGATGGAGTTGCTGGCTTGTCCGGACGCGGCTGCGGAGGTTTTTTGATTGTTATTCGCGACTGACTCGAGAGCTGAGTTGAGCAGGTTGATCATGTTGCTGGCGTACGAGCAAAGCCGTGTTCTCAGTTTCCATGGACACGTCCTCTCTCATTGCTGAGCTGGGTATCTTGCGGAGAGTTCGGTGATTCATTCACGCGCTCTTCTGGAATCTCGGCCTGAGCAACCTCCGAGGCGGCGCCCTGACACAGCCCGGCAGCATGTCAATGATTGCCGGCAATTGAGTTTTGTCCGCCTCAGGGACCGAGTCAAGGAGGATCTGAAGACTGCCAGCCACTCGATTTCCACTTGGATCGTGCCTGAAGATCACTCTGCCGAACCACGCCCCATGAGCTGCATTTCTTCCCTCTCTTTTTCTGTTGTGTTGGAAAGCGGCTCATCCATGCTATTTCGCCTTGCTGCTCTCTCCATCGTGGGTCCGGGACACGGACGGTGGGCCTGTTCCTTAGTGGCTCCAGACCTTCAGACGGACCGGCGCTGCCCCTCTGTGATGTCAAGACTATTGACGAGACCTAAGCATTAGCCATTGGCGGGTGAGATTGAGATTGAGATTACGGAAATGAAGCTGGTGGCATTGAGAAACCATGGCGCTTTGAGAAACAACTCAGCTTGGAGGGCCACTAATAAACCATTGCATGGCAACTTGACATTTGTCCCCTACAGACATGTTCAACCATTTTGAAGGGATCGGTCTTACTTGCAGCCTGTTCAGGATCTGCAAAAGAAAAAGAAAAAAACACGCCAGCCGGCACTACAGGTCGATCTCAATCGGGCTTCGCGTCAAAGGCGCCCCGGCCGTCGCCTCCCTCCCGCACGCTGTCAGGCAATAGCGAAGCCATGTTTTGCATCATGACTCGAACTGCATACACAACATCTGGGGTAATGGGGGCGGCCCTTGGGCCAGTCCCGCGGAAGAACGTCACCAAAACCCAACAATCGGGCTGACCGAGAAGAATGCCCTGCTCCTTGCGAGCAGACAAAGCATACGGTTATCATACCTATCACAGGTTCAAGCCCGTTCGAGTGGAAAATCCAGACGAAAGTCCTCGTGCTGTGAGCGCTCACAGTGTTACCTACGTGCTAGGGATAATGTCCTTTTGGACGGTCTTGATATTTGCTGCTCGATCCAGACCGTCCAAGAAAGCAAAACAACCTATGACGCAGCATTTGGAATCCTCGGAAGATTGTGCGCAGAGACAATGTCTCGGCCCGCGCAGCGAGTAATTACGCTCATGACCCCTAGACGCGGCCCGAAACTTGTCCAACACTGGAACTAGGCGGTTGAAAAATGCGGTTCCTCGTGTCATTGTGACAATGCCGGTGGAACTCTATTTACCGATCGTCGCAACGCGCAAGCGAAAAACCGGGACGCGGCGCTTGTTGATTCGACGGCCGGGGACAACGCCCGGGCTCGGCCGCTTGTCGAATAATGGAGCCCTTCGAGATGATGCGGATACAGTGCAGCGCAATGTCTTAAACACAAAAAGTGCCACCCTACTTAGGGAGTACGGGGAAGGGAGCTCGCAGATTTGCTTGTCTCCGTACGAGTGCCCGTTTGTCGCTAAAAAGGCGACGCTCCCGATGCTGGCGGACTCTGACAAGGCTGTTCCCGTTCTCCAGATACTCTCAAGATGGCGCCCAAGTCTCTCGTTACCGTTTTAGCCCTCGCTGGCCTTGCTTTCAGCAGCAAGTCGGCCGACTGCGTCATTCACGAAAAGGCAACCGTGATACCCGACGGGTGGCAGCAATTGACGGAGGACGTGAAGCCGGACGCCCGGCTACGCCTGTCCATCGCCCTGCGACAGCCCGAGCTCAAGGGCCTCGAGTCCAAGATCAGATCAGGAACGTTCCTTTCCAAGGAGGAGGTCGACAGCCTGCGCATACCCGACCAGCAGGACATTGACGAGATCCTGGAGTGGCTTGCCGAGAATGGAATCACCGATGCGAAGGCGGACCGGGCCTGGGTCCATGTGCACACGACCGTTGGCGAGGCCGAGCCGCTGCTGCAGATGAAGCTGAGCCGGTATGCCTTTGAGGAGCAGCAACCCGTGCTTCGGACGACAGAATACTCCATCCCCAAGCACTTGTCGGATGCCATCGGGTTTGTCCACCCCATTGCCAATTTCATGATTCCCAAGAACGAGCTCACCAGGGAATCGCCCATGATCTCGGATTCCACACTTGCCGAGAGGGCCGACGGGCCCTGCGTCCGGGGGACCACGCCAAAGTGTATTCGCGAATTATATGGGTTAAACTACAATTCTTCGTTCGCGGAGTCGTCGATCCGGTTTGGCATCGCAGGGTTCCTGGAAGAGTACGGCAACTACAACGATTTACAACAGTTCCTAAAGAGCACTTCGCCAAACATCCCGGAGGGCTACAACTTCTCCGTGAAACTCGTCAACGACGGGAAGAACTCGCAGGACCCGCGAGAGGCCGGGCTGGAGGCAGCACTGGACCTCGACTACGGCATGGCCCTTGGCTATCCCACCAACGTCACGTACTATTCGACGGGCGGCCGCGGAGTGAAGCTCAACGACTCGGGACAGCCGTACCCCGAGGAGTTCACCGACAACGAGCCCTACCTCGAGTTCTTGCAGTATCTGCTGGACCTGTCCGACGAGGAGCTGCCGCACGTCTTGTCCATCTCGTATGCAGACGACGAGGTGACGGTGCCTTTTCCCTACGCGCAGCGCGTCTGTGAGCTGTTTGGCATGCTGACGGCCCGTGGCACGACCGTGCTCAGCGGATCCGGCGACGGGGGTGCTCGGGGCGCGCGTAACTCAAGCTGCCGGACCAACGACGGCACCAAGAAGGACGTGACCATGGCCGTGTTTCCGGCTTCGTGCCCGTGGGTCACGGGAGTTGGCGCCACGACGAACAGAGAAGAGCCGCCCCCCGCAGCAGCATTCAGCGGCGGTGGTTTCTCGCAAATCTTTGCGCGACCCGAGTGGCAGAACAGCATTGTCGATGAGTACATTGACTCACTGGACGGGCACCTCGAACCCTACTTCAACGGCAGCATGCGCGCCCTGCCCGACATTTCGGCCGTGGGCACGCAGTTTGCCACGATTGCCGCGTCGCAGGTCGTGCGGCTGGAGGGCACGAGCGCCAGCACGCCCGTCGTCGCAGCCATGATCGCGCTGATCAACGACGCGCGGGTGCGAAGGGGCAAGAAGGTGCTGGGCTGGATCAACCAGCTGCTGTACTCCAAGGCGGTGCGCGACGTGCTGCAGGACATCACGGCGGGCCAGAGCGAGTCGTGCGTCTTCCAGGACGGGAACGAGCCCGGGGGCTGGCCGGCGAAGGCAGGATGGGACGCGGTCACGGGCCTGGGGGTTCCGAACAATTTCCAGAAGTTCTTGGACGTTCTTGTAGAGGCTTAGACGGAGCATGTTAGCGATACCTTGATGAATAATTGTCAAACAAGATTAATGGCAGAAGATTTTTGAATCGTTGTGTCCGCACGAGATGACGCCGAATGAGATGCAGGATAATTTGGAGTGACTGGCCTGAGAGAAGCAGAAAATCTGGCAAATGGCGATGGAGGAAGTGGAAGTTGTGGTGATGAGAATCGACAGCTGTACCGCCGTGGAGGTATCCAAATGTCCCGAGGTACGCCAGTAGGCTACTAGTCACGTCCGTATCTGGCAGTATCTGAGTACCTGGCAGCACACCCACCGTATTTTCAAAGGAATAAAACAGTGATATCGCCGTTTTGATCGCTGAATAGACTAACCATAATCCTAACCAGTGATCAAAACGGTGATATTAGTATTTTGTCCCTGACGAGACACCTGGGGTGGGCTCGTAGGTACCTTAAGATAGATGAGGTGCGGTACCTCACCTTGCCTCAACTGTCGGATCGTTCACTCTGCTGAGGCGAGGCGCCTGGAGCCCAGTACCTGGCGACATCTGAAATAATTGGCAGTCAACTGCGTAAGCTAGTGAGAGAGGGAAGATAAGGATAAGAGGGAAAAGGAAAAAGAAAATGGAATGATACCACCTAGGTAGGTATTTACTTGGCAATGTCTATTGTACCAATGAAACGGTTGGCGAACTTTGCTTCTTTCACGCCAACACAGCTTCTTCAGTGGGCAGTACAGTAGCGGTGCTGATGCGGCTTCAACCAGCTTGTGTCCCCCAAGCGATTAGCAAAAAGGCGGTAATGCAGATTTACTATAGAAGCATACCCGTAGGTAATAATTCAGGTACCTACCTATAGCTAATCCTTGTGTGTGTTTCAGAGATGCTTGTTGAATAAATAAAAATGTCAGCTAAATATTCTAAGTTGGTAAGCTTCTTATGAGTATTTCAACTTATTTTCTTCTCAGTGATTTCTAACATGATATTGTTTTATTCGCGGTCTTTGCTTTTTTGGTCAGCTGTTTTTATTTTATTTTTAAGAGCACAGGCCACCAACAACTGCACCGACGTTGACCTCTCCACATTGGCCTGCTGTGGCCTGTGGGCGCCAATTCTGTGTGGTTGGCGGTTGGTGGTTGGCGTTGGAGGGGCCTTTTTTAGTTCCCACCGACCTTTCCTGATGCTCCTCTAGCCTCTAGCCTTGCCGGTCTAGAGACAAGGGACAAGGGACGAGGGACGAAGGACAAGCGACAAGGGTGCCGCGCGCCGTCAACAACATCCGGCTCACAGGTATCGCGTTCCGACACCGACTCCGACACCGACGATCACATCACTCTCCTCCTACCTCTCGCACTCGGCAGTCGAGACGCCTGCTCTGCTTTGTCTTTTTGTGGTTCACGAGAGCGACTCGGTGCCTTTTCATTGTTATTTCTCGAAGACTGTCTGCGCGTGCGGCTGGAGCCAAGACACCCGCCGAAGGTACCCTGGGAAACTCAGTTGCCGGTACTTTAGTGCATCTCGATTCAAAACGCGCTTCAAGCTCGAGCCTCAACCTCGACGAACCGCAGGCTTTTGGCCGGCCACGCCCTCGCTCGACCCTCCTCATCACCTCCCGCTGCCTCAATCTGAACACAATGTCGACTGGGCCGTCGTTCTGCCACCTCGACTCCGCGCTGTGAGACCCCCTCGGAGCGGCGCGTGTCGTTGCATCCGCTCGCTGCACGTTCCCCGCCGCTCGCTTGCGTGCCGACAACGACAACGAAGCGGCGATAGTCCACGACGCAGTCCCTCTCCGCCCGCGCCCGCACCTGCGGAAGCTCTCAGGATGCCCACCCAACACATCAGCCCGGACTCGGACGAGTTGCTGCAGGACATCGCGCAGAGTTTGCTCAAGGCGCGCAAGGTCGTCGTCGTCACTGGTGCCGGCATAAGCACCAATTCGGGCATCCCCGTACGCTGCACCCCGTCCGCCTCTGCACAATCCGCAAGAAGCTCCCGCTGACATGGCTTGCCTGCCGCACACAGGATTTCCGCTCTGAAAACGGCCTTTACTCACTCATCCAAGCTCAGTTCGACGCCGCGGCGCGTCAAGGACCCTCCGCCTCGCGGTCTGGAAGCGACAAGAGCGAAGACTCTGATGATGGACACCGTCCGTCCAAGCGACGCAGGTTATCTCCCGAGACCGAGCCCGAGCCCGAGCTGCCCTCTGAAATAAGCGAAGACACAGAACCAGTCAAGGACGTGATCGAGGTGTGCGAGGCCGACACGATAAAGGTCTGCGAGTCGGATACGATAGAGGTCCGCGAGCCAGACACGATAGAAGTCCGCGAGCCGGACACGATCATCGTGCAACCAAGAAACATCATCACAGCACAATCGGCTTCTCAGCGCCCGTCGCGACGAAACTCAATCCATCAAGCTGATGGCGACACCACAGCTGAGCTCAGCACCCCAGCTTCGAAGCCAAGACAGCAGTTATCACTATCACTTCCAACAACCTCACCACTATCCTCCCCTCCTCCAGAAGACTCTCCCGCCTCGCCCAATGTAATACCGAGCTTCAACTCTGCTCGTCTCAACGGCGGCACTCCCTTACCCTCGTCGCCACTTTCCTCTCCACCTGCCGTTATCTTTGAACCTTCAGCTCCCTCATCTCCATCAGATGGAAGCTCAGATGGCCAGAGTAGTACATCACCGTCAGAAGTCGACGAGACGCCACCCTCCTTGAACCTTGTGAGCTCTTCACAAACCTCTAACAGCGGACGGACCTCACTCCCGAACATGAAAGGCAAGGACCTCTTCGACGCGGCGATCTGGTCGGACCCCCTCAGGACATCTGTCTTCTACACGTTCGCCACATCGCTACGGCAGAAGATCAAGGACATTAAGCCGACAAGCTCACATCGCTTCATCAGCCACCTCCGAGACCGAGGGAAGCTTGTGCGCTGCTATACCCAGAACATCGATCAAATCGAAGAAAAAGTCGGCTTGTCAACTTGTTTGACAGATGGGCCTGGTAGCCGTGGTCGGTTCTCACGAAGATCGACAGCAAATGCAGCCCAGCTCAACAAGATGGTTGAGGAAGCGGCGGATACCAGTACCGAGACACCCATAGAAAAAGTCAGTGAGGTAGAAGAATCCTCGCAACAAGCTTCAAATCAGCTTCAAGAAGAGAGCAATGGCGTCAAAACGGACGAGGACTCGGCCGCTGCCGACCCAAAGACTACCACGCCCGCCATGAAGCGAGAGGTATCACGCTCTGGAGTAGAATGCGTCTTCTTGCATGGCTCCCTGGAGCAGCTCAGGTGCTTTCTTTGTGGCCGGGTCTGCTCATGGGACGACGCCGATCGCGAGGTCGAAACACTTTCGGGACAGCAGCCGGAATGTCCACACTGCGCCGGCGCCACCGCCGCCCGCCAGGAGAAAGGCAAACGTGCCCTGGGCGTCGGAAAACTACGCCCCGACATTGTGCTCTACGGCGAGGAACACCCAAACGCCCACCTCATCAGTCCCATCGTCACGCACGACTTGGCATTGCAGCCGGACATGCTGCTGATCTTGGGCACCAGTCTACGAGTCCACGGATTGAAGGTCATGGTTCGCGAATTTGCCAAAGCCGTCCACACCAAGGGCGGCAAAGTGGTCTTTGTCAACTTTACGAAGCCACCGGAGAGCTCGTGGGGCGACATCATCGACTACTGGATTCAATGGGACTGCGACGCCTGGGTGGCCAACCTGCAGGACCGCGTGCCGAAGCTCTGGCAGGAACCCGAGCCAAACAAACCCAAGAAGAAGCGAGATGCTGGAGGAGCCTCGGATGACACCGACAAGCCCGAGGTGAAAAAACCACCAGCCGCATACCCCGTGGCGCTACGAGATACTAAGGCCACAGGTGCATACTGGACCCTGAAAATAATCGCCGATCTTCACAAAATCACTGGCACACCCCCGAGCGAGCCGCTGGCAAGACGTGCATCCGTATCGATTGCTCCGCCGCCAGAAGCCTCCATCGAGGTCGCTGCCAAACCACCACAGCTCAAAGAAAAGAATAGAATCAGGAGAGCCCGCAAATCAGCGCCTGGAGCCCTCGAGAGGACGAAGAAACCGCCCTCGACCCTCAACCCCAACCACGGCCGAGCACGCCGAAAGGCCGAGCCATCAACCCCAGAAGGGAGTCCCAAGGAGCCGCAAGCTCCGCCGTCGGCGCCGGAACCAACGCAGCCGCAACAGGCCAAGGACGATAACTCCATCCTCATGTCGGTCAAGTCAAACGCGCGCATACGGAAGCCGAAGCTCAGATACGACGGGGAGCCTGCCACGCCTGTCACCCGTAGGAGGCGTGGCAACGCAGCAGCGCAGCCCGTCGCGCTGGCCGCTGACGGCAACAAGGCCGCAAAGGCGGACCTGAAGCTGGCGCCGTTCAAGCCCCAGCCCGCGAGCGGACCGACCTCGCCGTACGGGAAGCCGGAGCCGCTCGAGCCGAAGCCTTTCCAGCCGGCGCGGGCTTCCGACAGCGAACACGCCTTTAGGATCATAGACCCACTCCGCGGGTTGAGTTCGGCCTCGCCCAAGCACGGCCCGGAGGCGCCTCACCTGCGACGCGCGCCGCCGCGCTTGACCACGCGATCCGCAGCCGCCCTACCGGCCATGGTGATGGCCACGGCGCCGATGGCACCGGCAAGGGCGGACGAGGAGGCGGCGGCCGAGGTGCTGCAGTCGTTGTGGAGCAGCAGCCCGATCATGACCCGGGCGTCGCAACAGCGCGGGGGGGTTCCCAAGGGGATGATGGTCTGGGGAAGACAGCTGTGAGTGCGGGAGATGAAGGATGCCCTGGGCGTGACAGGAGCCGTGTGTTTGAATGAGCAAAGCGATACAAATGGGCGTGCATGAACCACCGGTATGAGTGGGGGTAGACGAACGTCAATGGGAACATGGATTCAATGATATCTCTAACCTTTGGCCACAACAGCCCATTGTAGGGCCAGTGAGTGCGTGAATGCTTGAATGCTTGCAAATCCATATCGGCCGCACAGATCTTTGAGACGCCACTTTCCATCGTGCATCAAGTCCCATGTTCATGGGAGAGCGAATCTGCTACTTCGAGATGAGATGAGTGTTTCATCAGCAGGTGTCTGTTTGACTCAAAGACAGTCATGACCTGGCAAGGCGACTCCCTGCGATTGCTCTCCCTGGTGACAAGGCCGGTTACCGGCGGTTTAGAGCGACTCACCATACCCGAAGGAAGATGGCCACATAATGCATGGTGGTAAGTCTATCTCTGAATCAGCTCCTCCTGCTGTGTAACGACACGTGGAGCGAGCCCGGACATGCCATTACACCGCATTGCTGAAGGGCGTCCTTGACAAGCTAAAGCAAGCCAACCGAGTGGAGCACGAGGGTCGCGTCGTGGTGAAGCAGCACTAAGTCTAATATCTGCAGTAGTGGAGGGCGCGGCGGGCGGTGGGGACGGGTATGGAATATGACTGCGCGCGAATGCCTCCAAACCCGATGCCGGGTCATGCGGGTCTCGGGGAGTCACATTTCGGACAGGAGATTTCCTGCTCTGGCGGTTATATATGTAGAAGCTAGATCTTGACGAACGAGTGTCGGATAATTATTCGTCGCTGTGTCATTGCCAGGGAAAGGAACCATCTTACACTTGTTGGTGGAATAAGTTATCATCTCCAAATACAGATACCCCCCGCGCGAAATGGGCTCAAAATCGGCTACTACAGAGCTGCCCGTGAGGGGACCCTCGCAACAGAACGGCAAGATTGAGAGCTTCGGGAGCCATCTGAAGGCCGAGTTCCCCTTCGATCCCAAGTGGACGAATCTCAACCATGGTAGGTCTTGACCAGTTCCCATCCGCGATGACCTCATTTAATACCCGGACGGCACAGGCTCCTTTGGCAGCATCCCCAAGGCCATCTTCGCCAAGCAGCGGGAGTACCAGGACATGAGCGAGGCCCGCCCCGACCAGTACATCCGGTACGACTTCCCCCGGCTGCTGGACGAGTCGCGCGTCGCCGTCGCGGAGCTGCTCAACGTGCCCGCGGACACGGTCGTGTTCGTCAATAACGCCACCGTCGGCGTCAACACCGTCTTCCGCAACCTGGAGTGGAACGAGGACGGCAAGGACGTCGTCGTCTTCTTCTCCACGGCGTACATGGCGTGCGCCAAGGCCATCTACTACCTCGTCGACTACTACCGCGGCAAGCTGGGCGCCAAGGTGGTGCAGCTGACGTACCCCGAGGAGGACGAGGACGTCCTGGCCAAGTTTAGGAGCGCCGTCAAGGAGGTCGAGGCCGAGGGGAAGCGCGTGCGCGCGTGCATGTTCGACGTCGTGTCCTCCATGCCGGGCGTCGTTTTCCCGTGGGAGGCCATGATCAAGGCCTGCCGCGAGCTCAACATCCTGAGCGTCGTCGACGGCGCGCAGGGCGTCGGCTTGATGCCGCTCGACCTGGCCGCCGCGGACCCGGACTTCTTCGTGTCCAACTGCCACAAGTGGCTGTACGCGCCGCGCGGGTGCGCCGTCTTCTACGTGCCGCAGCGCAACCACGCGCTTCTGCCGACGACGCTGGCCACGAGCCACGGGTACCAGCCCAGGTCGGTGGAGGGGCTGACGAACCCGCTCCCGCCGAGCGGCAAGTCGGCCTTTGTGACAAACTTCCAGTTCGTGGGCACCAACGACGACTCGCCGTACGCGTGCGTCAAGGACGCCATCGCGTACCGGCGCGACGTGCTGGGCGGCGAGGACAGGATCATCGCGTACCAGCGGGACCTGAGCAAGCGCGGCAGCGACCGCGTGGCCGAGTTGCTGGGGACGCACGTGCTCGAGAACAAGGCCGGCACGCTGCGCGACTCCCCCATGGCCAACATCGCGCTGCCCATCTGGATCGAGGCCAAGGGCGAGGGCGCGGGCGAGGCGGACGTGGTGGTGAGCCGGGAGGAGGCGCCGGCGGTGCACGCCTGGATCCTGGGGGCGCTGATGGACGAGCACGCCACGTACGTGGCGACGTTTGCGATGCAGGGCCAGTTCTGGGTCCGGCTGAGCGCGCAGCTGTACCTGGGCATGGAGGACTACGAGTTCGCGGGCAGGGTGCTGAAGGAGCTCGTGGGGAGGGTGGGCGAGAGGGAGTACCTGAAGAATTGAGGGAATGGTACTGCACCTTGTTGCCTTGCTTGGGTGATTATATTACATGAAGAACATGAGACAGTAGTGCTAGTTGCGCATCGGTGAACGATTGCCTAGGATATACCTTTAAGGCGCCTCACGATTCCTTGAAGCTGATCCTCTTTCTCCAACGCCGCGCGGACTGCAGTGTCGAGTGTAGAGTCTAACAGAACTGCTGGTCGTATGAAATGCACATCTTGCAGGATCGATAGGTTTTCCGAAGCAGGCAGCGGCGGGTAGTCCTCCTCGGTGAAGCATCCCGGGAAGTGCTTGTCGTGGCCGCGGCGGATGGTGCGTTCCCTGAGGTAGAGGGCCGCGACGTTCCACAGCCACGACTCGTTGACTTGGTCCTGGTACCAGATGGCAGCTGCCTGAACCATTGCCAGGGTCAAGCGCTCGCCGTTGACGTTGTTGAGGGCGATGAGCTTGGCGTCTGCACCCTTGCCGAAGCAGTCGCTCCAGAACCATGTAAGTTGCTTCTTTTTCGCGTCATAGCAGGCTTTGAGAAATGCGGGCTGGCCATGTCTGCGCTCCGGCCTGGGTATCCAAGGCTGGGAACGACGGCGGTCAAGACGGCGAGCGTTTGTTGACTTGGGAAGGTCTTGGGAGAATGTGCCGACCGGGAGGCTTAGATGTCGTGCCAAAGGGCGTTTCTTGGGCAGGAGAATGTCTTGGACCATCGTCTTGTCCCAGATGCGCAGGCCCTGGAGAGCGTCTTTCTTGTCCTTGGCGGATGTGTGCATGGAGGCTAGTGCTTGTGTCCAGAGGGCCTGGGAATTGTGTCAGCTATGAGGCTTTGATGGAATTGCCTGCTGCACACAAACCTGACAAAGAGTGCCTCGAATGAGAACATCCAGGTGAGGCACTGCTGCTCGGTATATCTCGACAAGGTCATTCGCGAGGTGCTGGACTTCGAGAGGGAGATCTTCAAGCTGTGGTGTACCGGCTGGCCAGCAGGGAAGATCTGGCAGGATGGAAGAGATATGCCCTGGAGATGTGTCAAGATCTTTCTGCTCATCCTGGTTGTCTGATGCGGCCATCTAGCAGAGGTTGCGGCTGCGACGAAGGCGAGCCGAAGTGAGGTCGAATAGATCGTGTTTGTTCTCTACTCGAGTGATTCTATTCCTGCGAACAGGAGCGTCGGTTTGTTGTAGGTTGGAGGGCGCACAACTATCTGGCGGCTGCCCGCAACAGTCACTCACGTGGCCGGCGTTCTACTGCCACCCAATCTTATTGCTCATGCTTTTCGTGAAGCTCGCCTCGTCGTCTCACTTGCTATGCTCTATTACGGTGGCCCAGCCTTTTTCGGCGTCAAGCTCACGCTACCTTGTTTACATTTCCTGCGGGGAAGTGTCTTACACGATCTCCGAGAGGCCAGGCGAGAAAAGGCCCATGTCTGCAAGCATTCACTCCTATGCTCCGTTTCTCTACAGTTCGTTCAATATGAAGAGTGTTGAGAGAGTTCCTGCGGACGGGCTTGGACTAGACTTTCTATCTTCTCAGGCCTCCCCTGTTTCCACATCCAACAGAATCACTGAAGTTCTCGACTTGGGTATAACAAGTTCCCGAAGCTAATTGTGACGTGTCTCAGGTCAAAGTGATGGTTTGGGAACGAGGAAGTGGATTGGCTTAAGAGAGTAAATGCACATCTTGTTGCTCCCGTCAAGCAGATCACCAGACGGGGTCGAAGTGCTGAGTCGGCATGCATAGATCATCCCGCCAGAACATTCATCTTGCGACCAAGGTGGCTGGAGCTTGACCTGCCACAAATCTCGACTCCAAGCACCGCGAATTGAAGCGAGGCGCAGGCCGCGTGTCGCCAGCGCTTAGCTATGCTGAACGTCGTCTCTGTTCTGCTCCGCCGCTGAAATCCGGCGCTAGTTGCACTGGCGCCAGACACGCATGTTTCAGAAACCTCCAACGGCCATGCAATGGCGAGCTGTGCCTGTTTCAGGACGACAGTCGATCGGATGTCGGCTCGCAGCTTTCTGCTTCTGCGCGGCACCGACGGCAAGGAGATCAGTTTATCGTTCTAGATGAAGCATGCGCTTGCCGCACTCTGCTGTCTTGACGGCCCTTGCCGCCCACCCGGACACAGCCATCATGGATGACATGGCGAGGCACAACTGGCTTCCCCGTGTTGAGGCTGGTGCCGACTTGCCGAATATGAACGTGCATATGCTTCGATATCAAGAATCATGTTTGGCATCGCATCCAGGAAGTGGCCAAGGCGCAAAGGCACCGGAAGGCAATTCGTAACTTCGCATGCGCCCACGAACAACGATGCTTCAGTATTGGTGAGCTCTCCCGATCTCGTCCTCCACGAGTTCACAACTCGAGACAACATACAGTCAAATCAGTTTGATCTGCAAAGCTTGGCCTTCCTGATGTCGGTAAGTGGGCGCGGCTCTCTCCACGGCATCTACAACCCGGCGTTCGTGGGACCCCACAGCTGCCGCACGCCACGTTTGACGTTTCATCGATATCGAATCAGCCATCGACAAAACGTCTCGTCTCGATCGCCAGAAACAGAAAAAATGCCCGTTGATTGTAGCACAAGGCGCGCTCGGGAATAACTTGCCGTAGGAATCTTGCCGTGGGCCGAGCGCCTCAACGAGAATGGACTGTCGCTTGACTCGTCCGACTTGTCGTCGGTGCCAAGACTACATATACGAACCATCCAGGCTTCTCCGCGAGTTTGGAGATTGTGGGCATCAGTGGCAACTTCTCTTCAGAGTTGCGTTTCTTTCCTTACCCTGACCACCGCTTTCATTTCGATTTGCCGGCGAGACTCTCTGTGAGAGCTCCCGACCTCTCCTTCTCCGTTCCCTTCTCGCAATACCCACCTGGCGTGGTCCTTTATAGAGTTTTCTCTTATAGAAAATATCCTTCGAAATCGCTCGAAATGCATTCTCGATCTTTTCTTTTCTTGGTCTTCCTTGGCCTCTTGGCATATGCTTCTGCCAAACCATTCAAGCTCCAAAAACGGTCTTCTTTCAAGGTCGAGCGAGTCGCCAATACCAAGTTTACCGGCCACAATGGACCTCGAGCTATGGCAAAGGCCTACAGGAAATTTAGAATGCCACTACCCGACGGATTAGCTAAAGCCATCGAGGCGCAGAAAGCGGCCGCCTCAGCACCGGCTCCTGCGCGCCGAAGTTTGATGCATGCTGGTGCTACTAACCAGACGGGCCTTGCGGCTGGAGGGAATAACTCAACACGACTTGTGGTGGCCAACTCAACAGGACTTGTGGCAGCGACGCCGGAGGCTATGGATATCGAGTATCTAGCACCAGTCAGCATTGCAGGTCAGACGGTAAATCTCGACTTCGACAGCGGATCGTCCGACCTTTGGGTGTTCAGCAGTGGCCTCGCACCAGCGGAGCAGACTGGCCACCGCATCTTTGATTTCACTGCCAGCCAGACCTTTCAGCCAATGAGGGGTGCATTCTTCGAGATTTCCTATGGCGACGGATCAGGCGCGGCAGGCGTTGTGGGAACGGATGTCGTGACAATTGGTGGCGCGACAGTCAACGCACAGGCGGTCGAGCTGGCAACAAAGGTCTCTGCCCAGTTTGTCGAAGACCAGAATACTGACGGCTTGCTCGGACTTGCCTTCTCCAGCATCAATACAATCAAGCCTCAGAAGCAAAAGACCTTCTTCGACAATCTCATGCCCACCCTGGCCGAACCTCTTTTCACCGCCGACCTCCGCAAGGGGGCTGTCGGCGCCTACGAGTTTGGCAGGATTGACAACACCAAGTTTACTGGACAGATGACCTGGATCCCGGTCAACAGCAGTGCGGGATTTTGGCAGTTTGGCAGCGAGCGATTCGCCGTGAATGGCGGAGCCCCTCAGGCTGCGACTCCAGGTGGCCAGGCCATCGCCGACACGGGCACGACACTGATTCTGGCTGACGCGAATATCGTGGATGGCTACTATAGCCAGGTACCAGGGGCGGTCAACGACGCCCAAGCGGGAGGCTTCGTGTTCCCGTGCAGTGCGCAGACACCGGATCTAGACCTCGATGTGGGCGGCGTGTACATGGCACGGGTGAAGGGTGCTGACATTAACTTTGTTCCTCTCGGGGAGGGAAGCAACAGTAAGTTTGAATCATGCCGAACATGATTATGCAGACGCTAATGCACCGGTACAGTGTGCTTCGGTGGCTTGCAGGCAACGGCCCCAGGAAGCCTCGGGATCTACGGCGACATCTTCTTCAAGTCCCAATTTGTGGCATTCAACGGTGGTAACAGCTCGTTGGGCATGGCGCCACATGTTTAAGTTTTAACGATTATATGATATAACTAGGTATGGTTTCATGATAGGATCATCTGGGGCACATCGCGGGGAGTAGAGGCTACCCTGAAAAAGAGCCAATGTCGAGAAGATGGTGTGAATAGACAACCGGGATATTGGACCATCGCCATAGATTTGAAAGGACATATATAGTCAAAGAAGTCTATAATTATGTTCCATTAACTAGCATTCCTACCGTGCACAATGTACTCGAGATCCATGTCTATTTGCTTCGTTATGTACCTGACTGTTTTCTCTTATCTTTCTCTTCTTTCTTCTCGATATCAGCTTGTAGTTCAGTCAAGCAATGAACGCAAATCCTAAGCATTCGACGTGCTGGACGTTGGGAGCTTCTGTTGACTCGAGCTTTAACAACAATCCAGAAAGGTTACCCATGCACATTTACCTTTGCCCAGCATGAGACAAGGTTACCAGATGGATCTTGGTGGAAGTTATTTTAGCAGTCAGCAGTCTTGCCTGGTGGCGACTAATTTGTAATACAGAAAGAATCTCATCTCGATGATCTCTGCCTGGTTCATCTCTCCCCATCTTCTGTTGCCTTAGGACCGCCTCATCCCAAACTTCACATACCGAGCGTCGAGTACGATTTCCAGTCGAGTCAGCATATTGATGAATGAATGAAGCATGGATCCTTTCCTGAACCTCGATATCGATACCATCCACACTATACTAACCTCGTGTGCCAACCATGGTGACGCCGTCGCGCTCTCGCAGACTTCAAGAACAATCCGAAATGTTTTCCTCGAGTTCAAGGTTTCGATCCTCCGCGCCTACGTCTACGTCGACCTAGATGCGGAGTTGATGCAAGATGCCTTGGCCATTCTGCACTTTGGCAACCTGGATCTTCTTTTCACGACGGCCAAGCAGCGAATCCAGGCCATGGATGGCCACCTTCGCAGGTGGGCAGCTGGCGCATTTCCAATCCCGACCAAGTACAGCGAGCTAGCGTGTTGCTACTCGCTCGTGCAGCAACTCTGGCTCTATATCGACGACGCTTTGATGAGGTCTTCGAACCCAGACCGTCTTGTGGCTCGACGAATCCTGCCTTCCTGGGCACACGCTCGATTCTCCAAGGGATTTAGTATGCGGCAGCTAACGCCAAGTCAGCTATCTGAGTTGGGGACTCAAAATAGATGGACTCTGTCACCCTTAGAGCGCCGCCGCATCCTTCAAGCCTTCTTACATTATGAACTCTTATGTAAGGTATACGGCTTGCCGCAAAAGCATATACAGCCCGTGTCTCGTTTCCAGATCAGCGGCGTCCAGATTCGGGACCGCCCCGTGGCTCCTTGGGCTAATCTGTCTCGTGCAACCCTCAATCCTGAGGACAACCCATTTGCAACCTGGAAGTGGGATCTTCTATATCAGTACAAGGCAGAAAGTCCACCGAGCATCAACTTGCTATCTCTGTCCTACGTTCATAGTTATGTCAAGAGCCTCTATCTCGCCCTTGCCGACGACAGAATCTGGGTACCTTTAGTGTCAAAACCTGGAGATTCGCCGTTTGAGGCTTGTTTGAATTACCGAAGAGTTGCCAATAAAGTATACGAGCAGCACTTGGTCACGGGTGAGGAAGACATACGGGCGATCTCGATCCCCTTACTCACAACGGCGGGCTTTGACTATCTGACATCGATTCTACTCAGTGACACGCGTCTCGAGGCGGGACTGGTCACAGCGAACGACGTGGCTAACCTGAGCCTACCTAAGAGAGAATTCACCACCATTGAGATCCCAAGCCAATCACAGGACCAACATTTCCGGGAATCCGGGTTTCCTGCCTTTGAGCGGATTTCCTGGCCATTGCTAGAGGATGGGGGTTACAACCTGTGTTTTGAACAATTATTTCGGGGTTCATTCTTGCTCAACCAAGAACAGGATGGGGGGCCAAACAAGATGGAACTCGAGGTGGTTCACTGCAAAGGACTGGGACACCTTGCTGGAGGTGCAGTTGATGTCCGTCCAATGTGGACGAGACATAACATTTTGTTCTCGCGAAATTGCTGAACTCGAAGTCGCTAAGAGGTCATTTTAAAGTAGAAGAGGTGATTCTTAGCCATTCCTGGAATTTGATGTCTCTGAGAACATACTGTTATCATATTGGTACCTTAAAAGAATGCCAAAAAAACCGTCTCCCTCCCCCTCAGTGACAAGGTTTGCCATTGATAACATCGATCAATGCCAGCTGTAGGGATGCGTACCTCTCGAGATAGACCTCTCGAGATAGGCGCAAGGGAAGATTCATCTGTAGAGGGGCGAATGAAGATGGTGGACCTGCCAGGTAGTTCAAGTGCTTAAACCAATGCAGGCGAGCCTCCATGTATCTCTCTGTCACGGGAGTCAGCCACGGCGGCCGAACCAAGTCCGGGTTCTTCATGTTGTTCCATCCGTGAAATGAAACAGAGGCTAATCAAAGGCTAGAGTATCTCGCTAACGGATTCAGGATCAAACTTCTTGTAAGAAACATAGAAACGACTGGGGAGGAACCAGCAGCCACAGTTGAATACGAAAACTGAATGGTGATTGCTGCCACACCCTGGAAATGACCGTTCTACCCTCGTTATTCCTTTGCGTGGACCTCCCGATTTGTCAATCCTGTTAATTGTCAGGGTACCTATGGGGATGGGTGGGATGGGGTCACAACCAATAAGCATTCTGACTTGACCTGCGGGTCTCGCCTCGTACGTCTGCCATGCAACGTAGGAAAATATCAGCGGCCGCGATCCCCGGCATTCTTTGTCTTTCATCGCTCCCCGTGGCCCCATCGCGTCTCCCATAAGTAGAGTGCGCAGGAGATTGACTAGTATTTGCCCGCGAGAACGCTTCGTACGACATGCACCATCCAAAAGAACCTATGTTCGATGGAAAACCCGGCGGAGATGCCCCATCTCATCTCAGCCTTGACCCATACAGAGACTGGTGGACAGACGAGAAAGAAAAGGCCGTCCGTGCGCCATTCGACTACCTCTTGAGCCACCCAGGCAAAGACTTCACCTCGGCTTTCCTCACAGCCTTGGACGCCTCGCTCAATGTGCCCCCACAGAGCCTCGAAGCCATCAAGCTCGTCTTGACCATGCTCCACAATGCAGCCCTCATGATCGACGACGTGCAAGACGGCTCGGAACTCCGACGAGGGTTCCCAGCAGCGCACAAGGTATATGGGGTGCCACAGACAATCAACTCGGCCAGTTACATGTCCTTTGCGGCGCTCGCGGAGCTTTCCAAGCTGAAGAATGCCTCCAAAGCCGTCCCCATCTTCACAGACGAGCTTATGAATCTGCATCGTGGCCAGGGAATGGACATTTACTGGCGCGACACTCTCACCTGCCCAAGCGAGGACGAGTACCTCGGCATGGTGGCCAACAAGACTGGTAGCTTTCTGCGTCTAGGGCTCAAGCTGATGCAGATCGAGTCCAGCTCAAACATCGACTTCATGCCCCTCGTTGAACTAATGGGTCTGATCTACCAGATCCGTGATGACTTGAAGAACCTCAGTAGCCAGTCGTACAGCGATCAAAAGGGTTTCTGCGAAGATCTAACCGAGGGCAAGTTCTCCTTCCTCATCGTGCACAGCATACGCAAGAACCCCTCGGATCCGACCCTCATCGACATTCTCAAGCAGAAAACCAACGACTCAAAGGTGAAGCGTCGGGCAATCGAGTACATGGAGAGCACGGGAAGCTTTCTCTATGCGCGGCAAGCCTTGCTCATTCTCATCGAAAGGTCAAAGGCGATAGCTTCGACGATTGACTGCCCGAGAGATGGGCTGGGCAAACTCCTCGGTCTCCTAGAAATTTTGGAACGGTAACTTGTTTAGAGGCTCATGTAGAATGGCTTGCAGCACGTACAGCTCGCTGCTGCTTCAGAGTTCTTTTTTTGCTTAATGTGCTGCCGGGACTTCATGAACCGATGCGAAGGTGTCAGCTGGTATATCTATTAGATTTGTGTGATAGCTAGCTCCCAACTACCAACTCTAACTGATGAGTCTGCGAGTCTATATCGTCACTGTCACGTTATGCGCAGCTTTCCTATGCCGGATTACCGGTAGTCTGATGGTGCATGCAACCAACCCTCTTTGCTACAAAATATTTCACTATGGAACCAAAGCTTTGATTGTGTATCAAAGTCTGCCCAAAGGTTCCAGGCTGATTTAGGTATCACGTGCTGCTAAGGAGCAAGACATTTAATGTCGGAGATGCCAATTGCAGTGAAAGGTATAAGGGATGAACAAGTTGTTTATTAGATTAAGTCTATGAGTAGAGGAGAGGCTACGGTATATATGTGTTCTCCCAGCCACCTCGTAGGGCGGACCCCGTATTCCAACCAATTGAGCAGCGGCCTTCGCCTCCCACTTGATGATCGTTCGAGTTCACCGAGGATCCTCCGTCCTACGGCTCGTCTACAATCATTGTGAAAAGCAAATATGTCATAAATCACTGCTTGACCAGTGCGCGAGAAACGAGGCCGGACCCACCAAAGGTCTCGATGCACCCAATGATGAAGTGATGCTTTCCCGTCGAGCAGCGAGACATATTATGCAGACAACGTGTTCTGGGCGGGTGCTATTCCCATGTTCGTTCCTCGTGACGGCCAAGGCGTCCCAGGCAGACTTGATGGCAAACAGGTGGGCTGACGAGGATGGACATGGGTGTTGTGATGTGATTGGATACGGGGTGTGCTGCTCCTGTTCTAGAACTCCCAGCCTTCTATTCTGGGGCATTGGCTGGGCGGTGCAAGCCCGATTGGCCACGATTTGGCCGAGATTTGCCCACAATCAATTTGATATCGGCTCTTTGGATTGCTTGAGACCATGACGCGTTGGCGCTCAGATTGGTATCGCTTGGCAAGACCTTCCAGCACGGGCGCAAGGCACTTCCAAGGCTGTTTTCTCACCTGGCCGAAATGTGGGTTTTTTGTTTCAATGAGGCCTAGCGACCAAAAGCCGTTTGGTGCCCGTGGCGCTTGTCATGTGAGGCTTTGGTCCCACGGACAAGGTCTGTTCGGTGGTCCACACATGGAATGTTCTGTAACAGACCTTGGCCGGCATTGTGCTGCAGTTGAGCTACTCGGATAGCCCAAAGCTTTGATGGGTGCAAGATGGAAGGGTTTCTCGTTGGAATGGAGGGAGACTATCGTTACTGTGCCGCCTGCGGAATGCTGGACAAGGACAGCCACCGAGTTCTCAGTGGTGCTCTAACCATCGCATCTTGCGTAGCGCCGTTGGGCGACTAATGAGGGGGGGGAGCTAGGTATAAGTAGGTGGATAACCCACGCCGTTGACCGAGCTGAGCTGGACTGTGCCATTCTCTCAACTCCTCAAGTCCACGGTGAACCACACTGAACCATCGCTTCACCATCGTTCAACCCGGGAGCTTGTCTCATTCGTACAAACATGGGATCCAACCAGTCCAACAGCAAGGACGGCGCCGGCGGCTCATCGTCTGCCCCTACCGACGAAGCCGCCAAGAAGGCCTCCATCTACAAACGCTACCAGGAGAAGAAGCGCGGGCCCGGCCTCAGCGATGACGATATCCTCAAGTATACGGGAAAGACGCGCGAGGAGCTCAACGCATGGGCCGACACGCAGCCCGGCGTAGGCAAGAATCAGCTCGCCGGCAGGGCCGCTGTGGGGCCGACCTCCGGGCTGGGTGGCATGGCAGCCGCCGAAGGGCTCGGCGGCTGGGGACATGGTGCGGAGCCGGGCGATGCTAACAACAGGGGCATGAAGTTCCCTCCGCAGAAGCCCCAAGGGAAGAAACTTGAGGATGACAGCGACTAGATGAGGGGAACATCCCTGGAGCTGTCTCAGGATTGGCTGAGTGGGAGAGGGCCGGGGCGAGGAATGCGGCCCGAAGCCGCGAGGGGAGAGAGGGATACGCCTCGTTGGAGCATAGCGATACTTGTTCTGCTTTCTTGGCTTGCTTTGGATGATATGAGCGAATTTGAATTGAATACCATGTGCCTCTTTATTTCCTCGAATCAGGGTCTCTCTTGGGATGGAGCATTGTGGGACGGAGCGCACTACTCCGCGTCGATGCCACATCATGCCTAGTCGATTGACGAGGATCCAGTTTCCATGATGCCGTTACATTGGCCTGCATGTGATCTGCAGTTCGTTTTGATCCTACGTTCCGCGAGTAACGACTCAACTGCCCACTTCGGGATGGTTGTGAACAAAGTCAATTATGTACTAGAATTCAGTCTCAAGAGACTATGTAGCGCCCTGGGCGAAATGCATTTTCCAAGCCTTTCCGGGTAAATCTAACCAAGGTCTATTCTCTACGCAACCTGGAGGTTCGCCTGCTGCCTGATGTCGCGGCTGCTGGCACCGATGGACACACGGAACGTGCCTGACGGCACCACCCACTTCTGTGTGCGCACATCCCAGTAGCTCAGGTCGCGCTTGCGCAGGTTGAAGGTCGCGGTGCCCGAGGCGCCCGCTGCAAGCTTGAGCTTGTCGAAGCCACGGAGCTGGCGCGGCGGCGTGGACGGCGCCGAGCTGGGGTAGGACAGGTACAGCTGGGCGACCTCGGCGCCGGCGACGCCGCCCGAGTTGCGGATGCTCACGGTGACGGTGGCGACGGTGTCGAAGAGGTCCTTGTTACCACCGGGGACGATGGGACCGGTGGCCGGGCCGGACTTGGCGTTGGATGTGACGGTGATACCTGAGTAGGTGAAGTTGGTGTAGGCTAGAATGAGAGTTAGAATGTGCTGCGAAGAGAGAAGTCAGGTCAGGGATAACTCACAAAGACCGAAACCGAACTCGTAACGGGGCGAGACATTGGCATTGTCGAAGTAACGGTAGTCAATGTACAGACCCTCACGGTAGTCGTCGTCGCCGGGCACAACCTTGGTGTTGTAGTCGCTAGCGCTCTTGGCAATCGTGTAGACGAGCTTGCCGTTGGGGTTCGTGTCGCCGTAGAGGATGTCGACGAGGGCGTTGCCGCTCTCCTGCGAGGGTAGACCGGCCCAGACAACGGCTTTGACGGCGGGCAGGGCCAGGATCTTCTCGAGAATGACGGCGCCGACGCTGTGCACCACAACGACGACGTTGGAGTTTGCGCCGGCGACAGCGGCGACGAGCTCGTTGCCGTTGTGCCAGGGATCCAGGTGGGTGCGGTCGCCCTCCATGTTCTCGACTGTCAGGTAGCCCTCGCCCGAGTCGGACGTGATGAAGACCAAGGCGACGCTCTTGCCACGAGCGGCGTTGGCACCGGCGGCAGTCTCGTCGGTTCCGCTGAGAGTAACGGTGGTGCCCTCGGCGGCGGCGCGCGTGCTGATGGCGTCGTAGGGAGCGACGAAGTAGGGGTACTTGACGGTGCCGGAGCCCCAGCCCATGCCGAGCGCGCCGTCGTTGCAGCCCTGGTCAACGCACTCGTTCTTTGCGTGCTTGCCGAGGACGGCGCCGGATCCGACAACAGCGAGGGAGGCAGGGCGCTTGAGGGGCAGGATGCCGCCCTGGTTCTTGAGGAGCACGATGCCGTCGCGGGCCACGGCGCGCACGTTCTGCTTGTGGTTGGCCTGGACGTTGACGTTCAGGTTGAAGGCTGGGTAGTTCTTGTCCTGGCCGACGAGGTACCAGCCAGCCAGGATGCGGGTGACCATGTCGTCGACGCGAGACAGCGGGATGGTGCCGGCGTTGACGGCGGCGGTCAGGGCAGGGCCCCAGAGGCGGTTCTCACCGGCCCAGTTGGTGCCTGGCATGGACATGTCGAGGCCGGTGTGGGCCGACTCGACGGTGGTGTGGTGGGCGTCCCAGTCGGTAAGGACGTAGCCGGGGAAGCCGAGCTCCTTCTTGAGCAGCTGGTTCATGGCGTTGTCGTTCTCGCACGCCCAGGTTCCGTTGATCTTGTTGTACGAGCACATGACGGAGGCAACGTTGGAGTGGACGGCGTCGGCGTACGGCCACAGGTACAGCTCGTGCATGGTGCGGTCGTCGACGTTGGCCGACATGGTCACGCGGTTGCGCTCCTGCTCGTTGACGATGTAGTGCTTAGCGTTGGCCTGGACGCCCACGGCTTGCAGCGCCTCGATGGTGTCGGCCATGGCAATGCCCGTCAGGTACGGGTCCGGGCTGAAGCCCTCCCAGTTGCGACCGCCCTCGGCGAACTTGCCAAGCGCTCCGGCGACGGGGCCGAGCAGGACATTGACACCGCTGCCGCGGGCCTCCTCGCCCAGGTACTGGCCACGCTGACGGATCAGCTCCCTGTCCCAGGTAGAGGCGGCCTGTACACCGGGGGTGAAGGCCGTGACGGAGTTTGCGTAGCGGATGCCGAGAGGGCCGTCCTGGAGACAGAGGGACGGGAAGCCGATGACGGAGGCGGGCGAGGTGTTGCCGACGCATTTACCGTCGTGCCAGCCCACGCCGCTGACGATGCCGACCTTGTCGGAAAGCGAGAGCTTGCCCAGGGAGTCCTTGGCCTTAGCGATGGCGGCCGTCCAGGGGGAGTCGGTCGGGAGAGAGCCGCCGGAGGATGTCGTGCTGGACGAGGAGCTCGCGGGACGGCTCGAGACCGTGGATGAGGACGCGGGTGCGGATGTTGTGGAGGTACGGATGGCTAAGTTGGAGGTCAGCAAGCTTGTACGCAAAGTCACATTCCATGTTTGAACTCGAGGAGGTGACTTACACGAGGTGGAAGTAGAAGTCTGTCTCGTTGACGTGGACGTTGCCGAGGGTCCGGCTGTGGCACTAAGTCAGCCCCAATACGTCTCTCAAGGGTCATTGTATTTGTTCTTGATGAAACTACACGCCAATGCGCAGCGCGGTGCGAATCCGATACATGGACAGTTGGAGTGTGGCACTTACATCCAGGCAGACATTGCGAGTACCACTCGTTCTGTGCCGCGCAATGGTATCCGGAAACACATACGGTCTCGCCGGTCCACTGTCGGCCGCCGCATTGGCCCCAGGCTGGGACTGCGGCGTTGGCGACGGACACGAGCCCGGCAGCAGCCAGGGCCACGGTGAGGGAGGCCGGGGAATGCATTGTCGATGGAGTGTTGGCTGTGGCTTTGTTCTGCCTGCCAAATAACACCCTTCTTGATCTTGGGGGAGAAGGCACCAAGGAGTTGACGAGCGAGAACTCGAAAAGGTCCGACGATCACAGCCTGGCTTCACAATCCATCAGGCTGGTAACGATATTCGTCACGTTAAATACTCTCGTTCCTCTGTTTTTCCCCGCCCCAATCCCCAGCTTGACTGCAACATTGAACGTCCCTCGGGGCATGGGCACCGAATGACCGCACATCCTAGTTGAGCGTTTGCTCCGTTTCCCGTGGGGTTCGCCATCGTCATCGTCAGTGGCCAAGTGTCTCGGAGGCAGATGCTGCGAACGACGGCAAACGGCTAAGTCGACCCTGGGCAGACTCCGATGAAGGGCCGCCGGCTTCAACTGGCCTGCTTTCGGACGGCCCACGTCGGCAGCCACACCCAATCTAATATGCTCTGCAAGGGCTTGGCCTTTTCTTGGCCGCCTTGATTGGAGGTCGCGGTGAGAGGGAGGAGATTCAGATTGGGGAACCCCGGAAAGAGATGCGGGACGGTGGACTGCATATTTTCCCCGCGGCCAGCAAGAGGGGGGAAAAGAAAGATGAGCTGCAGCCATGGCAATTATCCGTCAAATTATGGGGTAGCGTGCTATTAGTGCGCCAGAGGAATCGCAATCCTGGGTTCCTTGTCCCATCCAGGAATGGCAGCTCGGCTCAATGCGAAGCAACCACACAGAGAGGCTGCAGATCGCTCTAAGATTCTGGATGCTGAGGCATCTCGAGCTTGCATCGGTCAAACCCAATCTACGGTGACGCAACCGAAAACCTGTGATTCGGAGGATGGCATTGTCTGGTAGCATCAGTGAGATCTGAGACCCTCACCCGGACTCGGGCCGTGTTGCATCAGATATGGGGCCCACAGACACTCCTTCAAGACGATTCTTCTACGGCCCGTAACCCAGAGTGGACCGACTGGAACCCTCCCCACAGATCGGAGGGTCTCCGCAGCTTGGGAACGTCGAATGACATTCATTGCGGTTGAAGCCCGAGGTGGATATAGAGATGGCCAATCACGACGATTTACTGCTTGATTTTCACGGAATTTCAGACCTTCCCCGCCCGTGCTTGGGGAAGTGTCGTTGACCCCGGAAGTGTCAAAATTTGATGATGCCTGTCGTCTTGCACCGCGTGCGGGTCAGTGGATCTTTGGCCATTCTCACAGAGCAGCGCCTCTGGGAGGTGAGGGGGAGGGGATTGGCCTGAGGTACTTTCTGTCTCTAGCATTCTTACTCAACTAACAAAGCGTGTATATTCTACAGTCTATCTCCTCGACTGCCCGAAGTCAGGAGATTTGTAGCAGACCAGGGTTCGACCCAATCAGAACTGTATAAAGCTCGAATGCTTGAAGCTGATAATAGTTCTACCCATACATCCTACTAATGTGTACAGCTACAATATGGGTAAGATAATTACAATCATATTCAGGCATTGTAAAGTTATTTTATGTATCCAAATACTGAGTAAGGCGCTACGGTTGGGCAGCCATGGTGATTGTGGGGTTCCGCAGGAGGTGAATGTAAGGCCTTGCAAACGCCACACATCACACTTCAACAGCATCCTGGAAGAGTGATCCTGGGAACAGGGTTAAACGGTCATTAAGCCTAGATATTTTCGAAAGGGGGGCTTTTAGAGGACCGATTTGGACAGGGCAGCATCCATCTGGGCGGGAACGCCACCATGTTCTCCCCGACTGCAGGTGGCTGACGATCAATCCATCATTCGCACCATTTGGCTCTTCTCGTTGCTTTGATCCTCCGTGGAGCGGGGAGCCCATCTTGACCATATTGCTTGACAAGTGCCTTATTTTATGTATTGAGCCGTGAAAGGCGAAAATGGCAGACATGGAGATGGACTTCTGCATGAATTACAAGAATCGCACGGCAGCTCGGTTCTTCGAATGTCGCCCCTGGTCCGCGTGCTGCTACACGTCGTCTCTGGCATTTCCTATCATGTGCAAGCATTACCACCGAAAAGTCTCGGTCATTATTGGCATGCACCATCCGAACACAGCTGCGATGACCAAGCCTGGTCAACTAGGCGTGGGCTACACGGACAAGTCCGTTGTTTGGTTGAATAGGCGCCATGATTGTGCTTTCAACGCCGCAAGCTTGGGACTGCCATCTCAAGCCGAAGCAACCTCTTCAATTATTTTGACAAACTGCTCGGGATCGTGGCCAAACCTCGCCAGAAAGACGCCGTCTACGCCATCCTTCAGCCGCGTGAAGAGCCCCAGCCCAGCGCTTCCTCCATAGACCACCCTGGTCGTAGCCGTTCGGCGCCGAACGCAATCCAGCCGCCTGATGCCCTCGACTACACCAAGAACGTGCTCTTCGCCTGCTGGGTGGGCGGCGCCAATTGCCCAAACAGGTTCGTATGCCAACACCACCTCGGCCTCCGTTGGGATTGCTTCCAGGACGGCCTCCACTTGAAGCTGGCACTCTGTCACTGCTGCTTCGATGCCTGCCTCGTCTTGAGGAGGCTCTGCCTTTTCGCCGATGCATATGAGAGGGATCATGCCATTTCTGCTGACAGCCGCAGCCTTCTTGGTGACAATATCATCAGTCTCTCCAAAAAGCCTCCTCCTCTCCGCATGTCCAACCTCAACGATGCGGACACCAGCGTCACGGAGCACTGCGGGGCTGACCTCCCCCGTAAACGAGCCATAGTCTTCCCAATGGCAGTCTTGAGAACCTGTCCAGACGGACACGGGCGCTTGACGCAAATGTTCGGCCGTGGATGCCAGGGCGATGAAGTCGGGTAGCACGAAGATATCAATCTGGGACAACAGTTGCTGAGAGGAACCGGCGAGACGCGTCCTGAGGTTTTGTGTGAAATCGCGCGTCCGGCGCAGCGAAAAGTACATTTTTGTGGACACGCCGACTATCCGGCGGCGCGGCGCATTGGAAGCCATGATTGACAGGAAAAGACGGCTTCTCCAATTGAGAAGATAGACGTTGTTCAGGAGGTTTTGGTTGGTCAACGAACTGAGCACTTTCAGGGAGTTTGATGGTCAGTTTCAGCAATCCAGAGCAGCCAAGCCCGCAATAGCGCAACTTAGGGATGGGTCTCGGTGCAGGCTCTGCCCTTAGCCCTGAAATGTTTACCACCTTCTAGCATCACCACAAACACATGATCATGATGAGTTTACCCAAGGATTTGGCATTTTTTAGGGCCGCTTCGGCTCCTTGCTTGACTTCTGGAATGCATATTGTGTCGCATATTGGGCGTTATTCAAATCTTGGAGGGTGTCATTCAATTGAAGCAATGTATGGATCCCGGGCAAACTGAAGTACCCCCTGATGGGAATAGGGCTGTATTCAACAAACTTCGCCAGAGCTTAAGCCCCGATGGCTTGCTGTAAACTTTGCTGAGACCACGTTCAGGTCTACGCTATATTGTCCTCCAAAGTACATCTGCCGGGAATGATTATTTCTTCCTTTTTTTTTTCCTTCATAGACTTCGGCTGGCTCGGTTGTATTCTGGGAAATAATCAACCCAAACCGATGGATAAGTCTCGACAGCGTCGGAGGATCTTAAAACTCCACACCACACCTGATACTTAACTTTGCTGATACAGGCTGGACCTATCGCATTGTCCAGGAGATTGACTGGTAATGTCGTATCAACGATGTCCAGATCATCCCTGTCTTGCTCACCGCGCCCACCGGATTTTGCATTTCGCGTCTCGTTTCATGCTTGTGTTCGTGACCAAGCAACATTCTCCGAACACCACGGCGATAACCCATGCGATGACTCAATCATCATTGTTAGCTTTAAATGTCTCTCCGAAAGGCGTAATAAGTTGACTCTCCCAACGACACGAGTGATGTCACTGAAAATCCTAGCTTGGAGAAGCACATCAAAATGCAAGATTTTGAGCAAGGGGCGAAAAGACCAAAAGTTTTCGGTCATAATCAGGTTACCATGCCAGCATATACATAAAAGTGGAACTTCACTACAAACAGCTCAGTAGCTAGATTAGCAAGGCTGGGGCAATGTCAAGAACTCTGAAGGAGATCTTTCTTGTGACTATCGTTCCAGGTCGCGGAGAGGAGCAAATGACGGTTAGCTTGGAGCATGTCTCTCCGGATGCTCTTTAATATTTAACTAACGAAGCATTATCGTACTGTTGGGTAATGACTGATAGGCTTGGGCTCCAATTCATCTGGGCCCGACCGAGGCTTTAAGTGCGTCACCACCTGTCACTGTAAAAACGACCTTCATGGTTATCTACTTTGATTCGGACATTTTCAAAAACATCGCAAGATGTGGACTGGCCAGACCTGACTAAACCGATCCAACAGCTGCAAACATTTGTGGCGATTGCTCGTTGAGAAGTCATAAGTGATGACGGCTTCGATTTCGAGAATTATTATCTAAATAAGGCAGTCGGGTAATCTCGCAGGATGAGTGAGTTTTTCCGCTGAAGTTAGCCTCTTCTCATAGTCTTCACAGTGCACCAGGTAGCCAACTAGTGGATATTGAGCACCCGCTACGTACGTAAGGCATGAAATTGGCTTATGCAATCTCAGGTTTTGAACTATTTCTTTTTATGGATACCCTTTTCCTGCTCTTTGCCAGCTGTTGTAGAGGGTTTACGCCGGCAGTGTTCGACTGTTCATCTGATATCTCAGTAGTGGTAGACACAGGAACAAACTGCTTCCCGTAACCAAAGCCTGAGAACCAGAAGAAACCCATAGCAGCATCATGCACATATTTACAATGAAATGACCAACAATACATTACTACCACGTCTAGGGCTCCACCATGGATGCGTGATCACAGGAGTGTGGGGTCAACCAGATGAATTTGCGATAAAGTCAATGCTCTCGTCCTCTATAGTGGATACAGGCTGCGTGAACTTTATCATCATGCTTGTTTTAAAGTGGTAGATGTGCCTATTCTTCTCGGTCACTTCACGTTCATTGTAGAAGGTAGACTTTAAGGATTACATAGGCGATAGCACCCCTCCCAGATGATTGGAGAAAGGTAGAGCGTGTCCTAGTAGAAAGCACATTGCTGTTGACCAATATGGATTTATTCAACAAGAATTTTGCTAGTTGACTCTGTTTTCTGAACTCATATGTACAAAAAGACTCAACGCATATGTCCTTGTCAGACGGTCATGGGTATCATGCAGATTTTGAGTTCCCTGGCGCTCCTAAACCGTTCCGGGTTATCATGAATCTGTCATCAAATAAAGTCTCCCGGGCTAGTCTGAACGACTCCTGATCTCCAGAAAAGAAAGGCTTGAGGCTTAAGAGGTACCCTGGCAAGCCCTGAAACCATTGCCGCTGGCGCCAGTGTGGGTGATGGTGCCTGCTTGTCTGCAGTCCCGGGTAATGATGACTCTGTCAGGTCCAGGAGAGCCTAGTTGAAAGCCCATCAGTTTCAATTCCAGCTGTACTTGTTCGGCATTAGATACGTACCACCAGTGTAGACCCTCTTGGAAGACAAGATGGGGAACTCGTAGAATGGGCCAGAGAGGCCAAGGAATCGGAAACCCTCGTCGTTGCGGTACACGTGAGGATAAGACGAACCACCGGCAGTGCCTCCGTTACGAACGTAGTTGCACGCGGCGACGGAGGCAGAGTTGGTGTTGGCGGAAGTGTACGAGACAGAACCGCAGACCGCAGGGGCGCGAGCCTGAAGCTCAGCCGGGGCGGCAATAGCGCCCGCGATCAAGGAGAGAAGACCCAGGGTGAACTTCATGTTGACTTTTGCTAGTGGAGCGAAAAAGAATGGGGCTCAGGGTCCGATGAAGGCGGGCAGAGGTTGGATGAGGCGATGGAATAGGGCTGGGAGCATCATGGTGATCAGGGGCGACGATCACGGCCCCTTTATATGCGTTGGAATGCTGCACAGATGGACTTGGGCACGAATCTCTCTACTCATGCCAAGAGATCAAGCAGCTGCCTCTACCGCCCGATTCTTCCATTAGCCCGCAAGAGCCGACTCCTTCCCCTCGAGCTGAGCCATTCACGGCGCATTTTCATTTGCCAATTCGGAGATGTCAGTGCTTTTGGGAATATCACGCAGGTCCCCGGCCTAGACCTTGATCTACTGCATCTGCCATGTCGACACTGAAACCTGCATCGAAAGGATGCGTGACCATTCAAGTTGTCTTATCGCCCACATGTGTGTTGCATCAGCGGTCCCTGGAATGGCGGGTGTGGGTGTGGGGGAGATCGGCGTGGTTACCAAACCGGAAGGTCGTCGGGGTAGCGTCCGGCAGGGACGGCGTAGATCGGCGGTCTACACGGGAGCAAGGCCCAGTTCAGGCATGACCAGATCCTAGGCTTATCAGTCAGGGCCTATCTCTGTCGACTGGCAGCTGCAAGTGTTTGTCGAGGCGGCCGGTTCCGTCGACAGATTAGCCGGCACCCAAGTGGCCGAACGGAGATGCAGGATCGTGACACTGCGGGATTCCCAGGCAAAAGGCAGTGAGTGCGAGGCGCTCCTGGACAACAAGGCCCCCTACCTCGCGAGACTCGGACCCATTCCGCATATCTAGCTCCATGCCAACCCACGATGTGGAGCTTCCTGAGATCCGTCAACGACGACACGTGCGCAATTTCTACGATAGGAGAGTGCCTCCAGCAACATCCCTGACATGCGGGAAATGACTACCGCGTTGCGCTTCGGCAAAGAGAACCTGATGTGCATTCTGTTCCAGCCAACCGAACCGTGGCTTCAAGCCACGCATGGTCTTTATAACCGATTTGTGGGGCTCCCATTCGCTGTCAGAATTGATGGGTGCGTACGTTGACTCGACCATTTTCGCATTTCCCCGCTCGCTGCCCGTTTAGGTGACCGAGAAGACTAGCCTGCACCGCGATGAGTTCGATCATACTCTGCATACTGTCTAGTTGTCCTTGACTTCATGATATCACAACCTCAAACCACTTCAGAGGTTCCAACAAGAATGAGTTTTTCCGGCTAAATTCCAATGCTCGTTGCCAGGCTACGTTGGTCACATATTATGCCTAGCATCTCCACGTCTCCGGTCTATGGAACTCCCCGAATCAAAGTCTTGATCAAAAGGCTTGACTTGTTTCCGGAGCGTCTGAGGGGCGCCGAGAAATAAGTTTTCTGTCTTGATGTACCATTCAACAGTGCCTTCTTTCTGGGATAAACGAAGGAATGGACATGATTCCTTAAATCAGGCCTGTAAAACCCCTTAGTCAAGCCAGACGGCTTGATTTGCACCAGCTGCACATATCGCTTTGGCCACTACTTCCATTACGGCAATTAGCCTGTACCACGAATGTATTTTGTGTAGTTGGGGATGGCCGTCTTCCAGATTTTCAATCCTCATAAAATCGCCCTAAACTCGTATCGGGATTGTAATATTGCCTGATTAACCTGCGCAAGAACGGTCGTCAAAGTACGGGTTAGGATGACGCGCTGCTTGTCTAAAAGCAGTTGTCTTCTACCTGCACTCTCAGCAAGGCACAGTCCCTAGGTTATTGCGAATTGACTGCAGTGCTCGAGTCAAGCTCTCCTGTTGCAGAATCTTTCTTCCCTCATAGTCCTTCTGTCAGTTTTACCGCCTACCTCTTTCGTCTTCCGTCTTTGGGGTTGTGAAAGTGGGCCATAGACTGAACAAAAGGACAAAGATATCAGTGTACTGGTTGTATTTTGGCACTGGCTGTCTCCTTGTAGATGTTCAGCGTTGCCTCTGGTAAAATAAAATCCCTGTAATCACGCTCAAGGGAATCTGTGAGCGTCTGTAGTCTCATTAATCTCTTTACTATATCATGGTGTAGTATCTCTTCGCATGTGGCGAGAAGTGCGGTATTGCAGGCACACTTCCTGGTAATCCTTGCCCGCAAGAGGTGCTACCACTGAGCACCGATCAAACGATAACGCTCACCACCAACGTCCAATACGAGAAGCCCATATTTCCCTGGAAAATCACGGGTACTGCGAGCACGAGCCTGCACATCAGTCGCCAGCTGAGCCATAATCTCCATGAGGCGCCTTCCATAGTACTGGCGTGGGCTTGGTGCCGGTATCTGGCCAAAGTTAATTTAATCTGAGACGTCAGTGGTTGAAGAACGGCCGTACGCAGACAAACAACCTTCTGACATCTGGGCTCCACAGTCAACTCATGTGATTGCCGGCGAGTTTCGTAATATAGTGGGCTCTGATGGGTGATGACAACCTCGCTGAGGACAATGCTTGGCGACTGAGCCCCATCGAATATGAATGAACACCGCATGCTATTTTAACAACGGAAAAGTCCTGGGTACATGTCATTGAACGCTTCATCGAAAAGGCTGGCTTAGATGCTGCCCTCTGTCCCATAGCAAGCTAGACTCCAATCAAAACCCAGTGAGGCCATTCTTTCCTTCTTCATCTTTGTTCTCATTATCAACATTATGACGAACCAGTACCGTGAGGCATGGCGCCCAGGGCAGCCTGCACTCCAGATTAGTTAGATACATCCTATCGTGAAGCATTTTGAATAATCGTAATCGACTTCGGTAGTCTGTTGGCCCTGAAATCATCCTCGTCCTCAGAAATCTCTTCCAACGTCATTGCTGAAGGCTCAGCCACTCGAAAGGCTCTCACAGTTCCGCCCTGCGCACCTGGCGCCGGGAAGAGCGGGGCTTTGACCTGGCATGTCTCCCAGGACGTGCCAAGGACGCGGGCTAATCAAAGAGTGCGGCACGTTATGTACATCTATCAGTCTCTAGAATTAAACACAATGCTTGGATTGCGTTTTGAAGTCAGCCGATGAACTGTGGGAGAGACCCTAAGCGCTGACGGTTGACACGGACCTCGCAGCATGCCGCGCTGCCCAGGCCGCCCAGGCCGCCCCTTGCTCTCATTTACCAACGGGACCAGGTCTTCAGCGCCGTGGCTGTGTCAAAATATGTACCAGCGGCAGCCATGGCTTCTCTCACCGTCATCTCACCGGTTTGTGGTTCTGCCATTCTGCGGCCCTCAGCCCCAGCCTCGTAAATCGGCCGGCAAAGCGGAGAAATGGCTTGTCAGGCATTTCAAGCGGCTGCGTCGAAGACAAGACTGTTGTCATGGGTCGTACCTAAGGCTATTTGAACACCGAGTGTCCCATGGAATGTCAAACCTACGCATTCTGCAAGTCCCGTAGCTTCCGACAAAAGAGGTATCCCATTCATCATTTTGAGATCGACACTTCTACTCAACACAGGATGACCAGCATATTTCCCCTCTCAGCGCCGCCAGCATGCCCCGATTGCCAAGAGCCAGCAATCCGCGCGATTGTAGGCCGCTCCAGGCCCACTCCCAATGCTGGCCGCCCGTACTACTACTGCCAACGCAAGCATGCTCGCAAGTTTGTGACTTGGGACGATGAGAAGGGTATATACCCGAGCAATCCCCGTTGCGATTGCGGACTCGCCAGTCGCCGGGATGTTGGGACTACGTCTGGCACAATTCCTTGGTACGCGTGTGGAACCAAAAGATGTGGGTTCAAGGAAGATATTGAAGATGATGAGACTGAATCGACAGCTGGTCGAGCCGAGCTTGACTCGTCACCACCACCACCTTCTTATGTATCTCAGAGAACGCCTCCTTCTCAAGCAAGATCGCGGTACGTAAATTTGCTTGCACCCTAGAATAGCGATGAGTACTGACTAGGCCATCTCAGGTCGAATTTTTCCAGCCCTCCACGGTCTGTTTCCGCGTCGCCGCCCACTGAGCCTTCAACAGCGACCAACTCGCAGATGAACATCCTAGTTGACACCATGACCACTCTGCAAATTAAGACGCCCGGCAGAACTCCGGGCTCCAAAATGACGTCCATCTCGGTTGTTGTCGAAACGCCTGGGAACGCCCAAATCGTGCCGGTAGTGAAGACGGAATGTCGTAAGAAGCTCTTCTGCCGTGTCCGGTGCCGCTGCGCAAAGGCAGGCTGAGTGGAGCATATTAGATGAGGCCTGCACAAGGTGTCCTGTCCACAGCGTTTGCAGACAATAATGAGAACAATGAAAGCTGTCGATGCTTTACAAAGAAAATTATCCGTCTTTCATGAATCGCTCAATACCAATTCCTTCAGCACAAGGGGTTGTCACTGTACTTATTCAACATTTTCCGTACGTTGGTTAATATGTTTTGTCGCTTATTGTGCTATATGATTCACAATTTGTGCAAAAGATGAAAGCTGTGTGAGACTACTCACTGTACTTACCAGAATAACTCCATTCAGTCATCAATCGCCTACCTATCAAGCTTCGTGCCGTACTGGCTTGCAAACCAGCTTCACAAGTGACCTTCTTTGGCTTGGAAACTTGAAATCTTGATAATAATAGAAAACAGAAAATAACACGTAACATGATGAGCTTCTAGATGTAGTTGTCAAAGATACGAACCATATTACATGAAGTAACACCAGTGCCGTGATGTAGAGCTCTGTCGAGTAGGTTGCGGAACTAATCACCGAGACATCGTACAAGTCATTCTTGCCAATGAAGAGCAATCACACGTAATCAGGCCTGGGCCGTCGAGCCTTCTGTAAGGGGCATGTTTAACTCTGTCCTTACAACCATAGTTTAGGTAACTGTTACACCTCGTTGGGAATAAAATTTCTTGATCATGTTGGGTGTCAAATGTCTGAATACACGAATTCACCTGCTGACCGCGTGCGAACCAACGCTGTTGTTTCGGACCGAGCTCCGTCAGAACTACAAACATTGACGGAGTACTTGCTTGTTCTAAGAGCTCTGCTATTAGCTAACATGGCGGATGAGCGAATGCACAGTGTATACTTACTTACACAAGAAGCACAGAGGCTGTTATGTAGGGACTGTCGTCTGAAGCAGCTTTGACAATAGATAAGACAAGAAGATCTGAAACCCTGTTCAAGCGGTCATTCAAAGCAATATCTCGGATATTTTGCCTCTTATGAGAGTAGTTAATGGCGCAATAGCTAGTTTTGCATTTTCTAATAATCTCATGACACAGTCTGTAGGTGTAACATCAGTTCCGGAATGTGATTTATCTTGGCTCCCAGCGAAGCACTGGGTTTATGCATTTCCCATTATCCCATAATTTGTCTGCGATTCAGAAGCGGTCTAGTTACGTGAAACCAGGCTCCAGCCACTCGTCTTTCGTTCCTGAAATCCCAGATGATTCCGAACATCAGTGCCAGGCATCCTACCACGGATCCAATAACAGCTCCTGCAATGGTTGCTTTGTCGCTTACGCTGAGACCATGACGCTCTGTTTGGGGACCTGGTCTTCCCGTTGCCGTACCGCTTGGTGAGCTGGTCGTTTGGCCAATCGATTCTGTCGGGCGTATATGGGTCGGCGGAAGAGTAACCTGGATACAATAGACGTCAAGTATGGCGGTGGCCAATGGTATCATGTCGCGGTCACACCTCTCCCAGCAATATTGAGAGATGGAATCCTGTAGCTCGGCCGAGCGGGTAGCATTGGCGCATATGCATGAAACCGCGTTCACAGGATCGCAGGAGTATTTGGATTTGAAAGCCTTCGAAGGCTCGATGGCGCACGCAGTGACACAACCATGCATCGAGGTTGGCGATGCGGTGAGGAGGGATTGTATTGTTGAATAGGCGTCATTGTTTTGAAAAGGTGTCTCTTTTGGAATCGTTTCCGCGTTCACGAAAGCGCAGCAGCCAGGTACTAAGAGGAGCAGGGACGGGGGAATCATGACTTTCTGTACGCACGATCTAGTAAATATTTGATAAGGTGGTGTTGAACTTGATGGAATAAGACTAATAGACGCACGACTAGGGAGCCCTCAGCTCTACATCCAGCGATATTGTGGATGCTGCGTACCGCATTGTTTACAATGCGGCAGTGCAAAACGCGCCTCAATTTAGACGGTACAAACTTGGCTTTAATAGGTCGTTGTTAGATTGGGTATCGCAAAGTGAGGCTGAAGCAAACAGTGTCAACCAATTGACTTGCCTAAGAGGCTTGAATCCGTGACATTGTGCATTAGCCCGTCCTGGAAAGGCTGTGCATAGCATCCGCTGAATCTTGAACCTCGTCTTCTCCTTCCTATGATGGCGAAGTACCAATACATCGACGATAGTCCTCATAATCTTTGCCAATAGCTGCGGTATCTGACTGTACATGTGTGTAAATTTTAGCTTTGGGATTTGATGATTTTGCAGCTGTGATATTAAATGGAGAGGGAGGGATGATCGTTTCACCAATCGTGTTGATTCCTCCTCATGCTTGGGCTTGAAGCACCTCCCAACGTTTGTGATTAGACAACTGGCCAGCCCAGGGTTGCGTTGCACAAATCTCGTGCATACCTTATTGGGCAGTTATGCTCCAGGGTCGTTCCCGGTCTCGGGGAGCAGCAGGGATCCCGTCTACTGCTCCGCCTTCTCTTATGGCAAGAGGTTTTAGCAAACTTTTCCGGATTATACGACTTATTTCAACAGTAATAAATCCATCTCTAAAAATAAACTAAAGAAGTAGTCCATGTCTGTTTCTGTAATACATAGAACCCTGCAAGCCATTCCAGGGGGGTTATTTGACAAGACCTCAGGCTGCATAAGCTCTGTTGGCAGGAAAGAACTCAATTAGAAAGCCTCAAACTAAGCATGATTGCCTTAACCAGCTCCGACTCAACGGAGCCATCGCTTGCGGCTATCAATGCGTTTCTCAACGAGGCTTCGCCTGCAAATGGTACAATGAATTGAAAAACCTGCTCTTAACTTTGAGTGTGTTATCAGAAGTGCGACGGACCCTACCACTCTCCAAGCGGCGACGTATCTGGGGTTTATCGAGCGAGGAGTTAATGCGGTCAAGCTGAATCCTATTACAAGCACCTAGGATGATGCCATCACCGCCCCAGACGAAAAGAGCGGGTTTAGACCTTGCCAACACCAGCAAGCTTCCTGACATTGGCAGGTACATCTTGGACCTTCCAGTGAGACCACTGTATGTTGCTTTTGTACCTGCCAAGCGTAGTGATGGCCTCAGTGCTAGCGATGGTCTTGACAGCAGGGGTATTGCCGCCATTCCGGTTCCATTCGGGGATATAGCCCAAAGCGCCTTGAGCATAGTTGGCTTCCGCCACCGTTTGTATGTGGTAGACACGAGCTCCGCTAGAGTGGGTGCCAGATGAGATAGGCTCCTTGACGTTTTCGAAGAAATTGCCTTCGATGAGGGCCCAGGCGTTGGCTGTGATGTCCAGGGCATGGCCGTCAATGTTCTGTGGTGCTAGTTAGCGACTCTGTTCAAGTCAAGAGATTCGCAGTCTGCGCACCTGGAAGTAGTTATTGACAACATGAACCACGTTTCGAGAGTCATCACCAGTACCGAGGTGTGGGGCTCTACCAGCTAAATCGTGGAACCAATTGCCAGCGATGGTATACAAGTCATTCTTGCCAATCAGTAGCAGGCCCCAATAGTGCTTTCCATTGCAGGTTGTAGACCAGGTTGTCCTACCATCAAACTCGTTGTCGGAAATTGTGACATGGCCTGCAGCTCCCCAGCCTGCAACAAGCATCTGCCGTCCAATAAGGGAGAACTTGTTGTGATCAAGCCAGACCTTATCACAGCCATCCAAGGTGATGGCATCACCTCCCCAGACGTATTGAGGGTTTAGGTCCGTGAAATGAATGTTCTGAATGATGATGTTGCTGACGCCTCCGCGAAGTCGGAGACCTTTACCGCGGATTGCGGCACCGCTACCAACGCCAACCAGCGACTTGTTGCTCTTGACATCGATAGGTTTGCTGGGGGCGTTGTCATAAGAGCATGAAACCCAGGTGCCACCATCACACGTAGTGCCAATCCAGAGTTGACCTTTCGAGGAGCCGCCAGGGCAAGTGCTGCTTGGGCTGAGGCTGCAGCATCTTGTGTTCGTCTTCCCTTCGGTGTTCAAGAAGTTAAATGTCTTGTCGATCAGGATAACTCGGGGCTGATTGTCGGTAAGTAGAGCCACTAGCCTTTGGCAATTGTTAGCTTTCCTGCCCTTTATTGGAGGTGTCGAAGCTCTTGTACGGGCGCACTACACACCTACCCACAGCGAATGGACGGAAGTAACTTACTCGGCATTGGTATTGGGCTTGATAGGGGCTACGTTGCCTCCACCGGTAGTTCCAGCAGCAAATCCGAATGGCTTGCCCTTTACCTGGGCGTACGCCGAGGGCGCAACGGCCAGGATCGAGAGGAGATGTAAGAAGTTTACCATTGTGAGACTAGGAACTAGCGCTGGTAAATGTCTACACCTCCTGTCAAACTGAAGGCCAGGTTACAATATTATATATCTATCTAATTTTAGTAATGCTTGGATTAGCCTCGCTCCGCAGCAGTTGCCCCCACAATCAATAGCCCATGATCGTAACCCGAAGCAAATTGGCCGCTGTTCCGAGGATGAATGGCAGACAAGCATAATCCGAAGGCAATCGTCCGCTACTCAAAACAAATGTATAGTATAACCGGCAGCTGCGGTTGACAGCAGGCAAGGCGCAACTCCTACTTGTTGTAGTCTCATCGGACGAAGCTAATGCAACCAGATGACATCTTCACCCCCAAATCTCGCTCTTTATTCTAGAAACGGAACATCTGTGGGGAAGCTCGGGATTGCATTACCAGAATAGGGTCCAGCGACCAGGTCCCGCTGTACAGATCTAGTGACTTCTCCGCAGCGCGCTCGGTATCCTTCGAGCATGGCATGGAATCCTTGTGCTTTTCCTTGGCAGCGAAGTCGACTTCCAGTCCAAGAGCGAATGCGCATTTAAATCCACCAACCTAAATTTGGTCCGTCAGCCAAGATTTCACCATTCAAATCATGAACTTCAATCAATAGGTGCAAAATCTGCACCAACCGTACTTGCGATCAGGATACTGTATTAGATCACCGCTGTTGGCAGAAAAGCCGAGGCCAATAGCACTGAACATCGCGGCTTCTTGGTCATTTCGGATTTATCCTTACTTTCTCAGCATCTTAAACCCGTCAGCACCGGTCAGATAAACAAGACTTGCCTAGGGATCATTCTGATCTCCTGCTTCATTCAACTGGAGTGCTTGAGCAAGTGTTTTGCATCTCTTATACCAGCCCTTTGGCAATAGTAGTCACGGCGTGTGAGATTTAGCTCCGCCCTCGTTTCACGCCCTGTGGAGTGCCAAGTTGAATTGGTACCTGGTCTAGACTGATAGCATATTTTCTGAGGCCTGATCTATACGTTTGGCGGGCGTCTTCGATAAATAGGAGGTAGGTTGCCTCTGCCGACCTGTTACACTAATCTTACTGTTGACATGTCTCTGTGCTTCGCAAAACGCTATCTGTTTGGGCTTTTGAACTTGACTTCCTCTCCTCGAGTAAGGGCATGACTTAAAGCATAGTCCTTAAATGTAGGCTGAGATACCGTTGAATTAAGATGCATACCGGCTGCTAAGACACACCTTCGTGAGTGTCGTATAAGTAAATTCCAAAATCGGGCAAAACTTCCTTGCGTGTAAGCCATCATAGGCTCAAGCCGCCACGCTGTTCGCCAAGTCACAACAGCCGGAAGAGCGCCGGAGCACCCTATACATGGCCATACTTATCACAACATAATCCCCCAAAGCAGTTTTTCTAAAGCGAACACTATTTTACAACTGAAACTTTAATTATCTCCATATTTCATCAGACAACCACTGAATTATCCTCAATTCCTCTTCACTGCTTGCATGATGTGTTTGATGGTTGCGCGCTGGCTCTTCCTCCTTCACTTGTGCCCGGGCCATTGATCTTCCGCTAACTGCGGAGGTGGATGGGAAACCACCGTGCAATAAGCCGAACTGGGGAGATTTATTGGTGTAGTAAAGAGCAGCTATAATCGGTCAGGATTGATGGGACCAGCTTTGTGGGCGAGGTTGGATCTTACCAATTCCTGAAATTACTGCTGCTGCTGCCACCGCCGCCGCCGGTGGACGTAATCTAACCAGCCTCGAAGGCCTTGAGAAGACGGGTGCTGGGGCGGTGAAATCGAAGCGCGGCAATGCTGTTCCAAATGAATTGGTTGTCATGACAGAAGGCTGATTTGTGTGTAAAGCTCTTGATGCACAGATTGGTTCACAGGGTCTTTGGTCAATGCTGGATGTTGCGAAAATGATGAGATTGCTCGGGTATTTATTTGATCCAGATAGATCATGATAAATCAAAACAGGGTGATTTGGTGCTTCACTCACTTGTGGTGGCGTGATGGACTGGCGGCAGGTCTGAAGGTGGTACACATGAGCCCGCACCAGCTTAGGCCAGTGCGCCCACACAACACGTCATTGTCTCCTGATGTTATCTGCGTCTTCAGCGGGAGCGAGCGACGGGGCCCAGCTGCACCTACCCTGGAGAAGCAGGGCCAGTTATGCGCAGTGCCAAAGTGGTGCTTGGCAATTTCAGTGTCAGATGAGCATTCCACTATTCCGCGACAGCTGTTGTTCTCATCATTCGAATCTCGACAATTGAACAGTCTCCAATAAAAAAGCGTGCAACGTGCTGTGAAGTTGTCGACTGTGCTAAAAAGGCGGAAATCCCACGGGCGGTACACGGTGGAAGTTTTCGACCTAGGGAAATAAGCACAAGAAATTACAAGACTTTTGGTACATGCTATGATCTCTTCGACTTTCTCGGTCTTCGTGTTCAAACAGGTATTTTGGATTCGTGATCCCGGAGTAGACATTAGTCAATGGACCGAGATTAGATGCACCACGTGAAATCGACTGATCCTGTTCATTTCTGGGCAACCGTGCAAAGCAACCAATTTAACGGTGACATGTGACTTTCACCTCGACTTCTGCTGCCGTCATAGATGCCTTCTGATAAGGCCCCAGGAACACTGTTGTTACACTGCAGCATGTTCTGGCGGCAGGGGCTTGTGTAATTAATGGCATGACATGAGTGCTGCTTGGGCGATAAAGACGCCGACAAATGCACTTGTGTTTGGGGCTCATGTCACGCACACCAGATTGTCGCGACGAGCTAAAAAGTACATATAAAGCCCATTCCTTTTATTGAATGGCTAGTCTGCCTTATGAGCGGCGCCACTCGGTAGCCTACAGGAGCCGTGGCTGGCTGAACTGCCTTTCTGCCCAATGGGTACCCAGTCATCCAGAGGCATTGGCTCAATCCCGCTTCAGCTCGGGGGCTGGCAATGCGAAGCCCTTCATCGAAAAGCCTTGGCCCCTCTGAATCGAATGGAGATAGCAGTGCAGCGTAAAGCCGTTTGTATATCTCTGTCGTCGACATTTAATCACATAGAGTGGTAAGGCCAGAACTGTGTTTCTCAAAGCTGGGCCTGCAAGGAGCCGTTGGGGCAGACGAGCGTGCAGTAATTATACATGTCCTCTAACGTTTCAAAAATTCCCCTACAGCATGTAGATCGTAGGGCAGGGTCCCTGGTCTCGGCTGTGACATAGCGGCTATTGATTATCCTGCAAGGCTCTGGGTAGTGCTCGTGAGGCTGAAATTTGACGGCAGAATTTTCAGGCTGGTAGCAAATTCATATGGACAGGCTCTCCTTTTTCTTTCCTAAGTTTGCAGGATAGACCCAACACAATCAGATATGACGCGTCAATTGTGCTTCGCGACGCGGAATATCAAGTAGCCTTTAAAATCCTCCCATTTACCGACTCACTTCGCCTTCTCGCTTGTCCTTCAAGCCTAAGAAAGACAGCTTGTACACAAGAGAGCCTTATTCGAAGACGAATTGACCATGGCTGCTGGACTTCCGCTGAGGCTTTTGGGCCACGTCAATGGGGAGTTCATCGTGTTTGATCCCCGTTCGCGTCAGATCAACGATTTTGAGATCCTTTCATACACGTGGGGCCAAGAAGTCCTCCCCTACAATTGTGGCATCCCTGGTGTAGAGTGGCCTGTCACTATTGCACCTCAAAAGCTGGACGATATCAAAAGATTGATGATAAGGTCCGAGGTGCAGTACCTGTGGGTGGATTGCGTCTGTCTGAACCAGGCCAACCAAGTTGAAAAGGATGCCGAGATCGCCAAGATGTTTCAGTACTACAAAAATGCCAGCCGATGTCACATATTGGTCGACATGGCGGAGGTCTGGAATCCACAGGACATTGTCAACGACCTCAAATTCCTAGACCATGTCCTATCGACCATGCGTGGAGCGGCACTCGCCTCGGAAGCTGCCGGTATGTCCGAGAACATGGTCAACAGACTTTCTCGCTGGGGCGAAGCCAATTGGAGTTTTCCAATGGACAAAATGATGGTTAAATCGGCAGCTGTTGACCTGGGCGTGCTTAATTGCTATGCGACATGCATTAATCACGTCAGGTCACTCTTTGAAAACTCGTATTTCTCCAGAGTGTGGACTTTCCAGGAGATGATCCTTGGGAAGAACATCATCATGTGGGGCATCAACCAGGATCAGATATCCTGTATCGGCGAGCTCCATATCTGGATGGACCTGGCTACTGATTCCAATGACAAGGCCATCAAACTTCGAGACTGGATTCAGAACGCGAGGCGCTTGAACACCAACACAGTGAATGCTATCCTTCGAATAATTGAAGAAGACATCTTGACGTTAGATGCTCTACAGACGCAGGTTGAGGGAATGAGCAGCGCGAGAACGGACATCATCAATGGCGGGCCTTACTGGTGGTGCGAGAACTACAAAGGAGTCAGCAACATTTTCTCCGCCATCTCCATGAGCCCCCGGGAATGTAAAAGGAAACCCGACATCTTCAAAGGGTTACTCGGCATCTTTAATGGTCTTTTCACCGAAGATGAAATAAGAACTGAATTGAGTGGCGAGGACTTGGAAAAGATCTCGTTCACCTTTTTCAAGCAACTGTCCACCAAAACAGGACGCGCATGGACCCGTCTGGCCATTGGCAGCAAAGAACGACAAGATTGGAATTGGATCCCGGTTGTAGACAACTATGATTATGTCAAGACCACAGACTGCTTTGCCAGTGTGGTCAACTTGGGGCGTCTGAAGCAGAAGGGCCAGGCGAAAACTGGTGCCATGACCGGCTTGCTCGGGACGCCACGCAAGTACATGCGTATTCGACTCATGCAGGGCAACGGGGATTACCAGTTTATTTTCCGAGGTTGCAATTGTGGAAAGAAGCTCAAAACGGGACTGTTCAAAAGCGAGCTGATTCCAACGTATGACCAGCCCAGGACTGTCACCAGAGATGAAACCGGGCGGACACTGGTGCAGTGTGCGACGATTCTAGGAGGCATCATGGATCCTGGCTGCAGTGACCTGGCAGACTACAGGCGAAGGCTCTTGACAAAACTGCGGCCAATATGGAGGGTCAGCGACCCGAATGCGAAGCCCACGGGTTGGATTGACAGGTGCGTGAGCGGCACATTCTGGGAGAACCCAGATTACATGGGCTTCAGGACGCACAACTTGTCAATGAACTACAGAATGGTGGACATAGTTGGCTGCGCGTCCCGTCTGGCCAATGGAAGCACGGCCAACATCATGTGCGAGGTGAACGTGAATTGTGGATGCACGATCATCGCTCCATTCTCCTTGGTGTTTCAAGCCATCACTGCAGTTGAGGGAAGCTCACTGGGAGACCTGACCGCGTCCTTGGATAACGACAATAGGATTGTGATCAAAGACGGCTTGGGGTTGGTGCAAGTTGGAGACGTGGGCAAAACCTTCACTTTGGTATCATTCGGCGGCGACATCGGTTCCTACAAGTCCTATGCGTCTAGCTGCAGATCAACCAAGATTGACACACCCGTCATTCCCAAGTTGCCATGGCCTACAGGACGAGCATTGGTGAGGGAGGAATTCGACCACAGTATGACAGACATGACGAGAGACTACGGATATGTGGATACAGAGGGGTCGGGGAACCTCTTGATTTGCAGGAAGCACCCGATGGATCCTTACAAGATTGTGGGTGTATGTGTGGATGAGTACATTCAGAACAAGAAAGGGGCTGCAGCTGTGAGTATACGATAAGGCGCGGGGCTGTTATGACATCGGAAGGAACCTCAATGAGCCCATAGATTGTGTAGAGAAGGGCGTTTCTGTATCCAGGGTTGTTGGACTAAATCAATTATGCTATTATGAATCTTAAAAGGGGCCTCCCATGCTTTGGAGGAGTGCTTAATGGAGTGGCAAGGCTGGGCGCGATTAGATGCAGTGTCGTCCCGTTTCCTGGGAGAATGTTTGATATCCATTGTTGTGAAATATATCTGGAGACTACGCCCAGGCCCGAGTCGGGTGACGTTATCCTTAAATGTACCAGACTACGAAAACATACCCGTGGAATTCATTACTGGCCCAGGGTATTTATATGGGAAAAGCAGGAGCACTTTGTCAGGCCTCTGAGACACAAACGGGAGGATTACCCATCTTCACTCATTCCTGTTCGCGTGTTCCGCAAATCATTCATATTTAACCTTTTAGCCTTAAGAGAGGCAGGTTGAAACGGATCATTGTTTTCATTTGCATCCAAACTTATCTGTAAGATCTCCCCTCAAGAATGGTACGATTTGTTGATTGAGGCAAGCCCATTTTCTATTATTCCGGGATGGAATAAACCATAACGGCGGCCTTATCAGTAGTCCTCTCCTCGGCTGATGACCTCCTTTACGGTAGGTCTGAGCAAGATGGTCTTGTATGTTATGTTAGCAAGGAGACCTAGCCGAGCATAGAAATGGTAACTTACATGCTCGAATTGAGCTGTATAGGAGCCTTTCTTGTCGACGAGGGGTGGATAATCCTCCACAATGCCAGACTTGACAAGCGTGTTCAGCTGCTCGTTGTTAGCTACTCGAGGAGGACGAATGTGAGTAATCATAGAGGCCATACGCCGAGCAGGTATTTCTCCTGGCCGACCCTTTCCAGGTACCGGCGACAGAAGGGCAGGGTGCCGAAGTTCTTCTTGATGCTACTCAAGACCGACTTGGCCGATGCCAAACGTAAGTCGGCTGCTGGTGCATCGCTTCGCAGCGCGTAATGCGACACTTCACCCTGGTCGTACACACGGCCAGTACCGGTGCTCCCAAAGGGTTCAATCGCAAACACATCGCCCTCTTCCATCTTGGTCGTATCATCCGTTCTGATAGAGGGGACGCTCTTGCTTCCATGGATACTGTATGGAAGGATGTTGTGGCCGGCTATATTGCGAATCGGCTTGATCGCGTAAGTCTTCCCGTCAATCTCGCATTCATAGCTCTCCATGGTTTCCTGGATGTAGCCGCCTAGTTCTCCTAGGCGAACATCGATTCCTGCCTCGCGGATACCGGTATTCGCAGCATCCTTGACGGCGGCGAGGAGGTTGTCGTATTTTGGATCGAACGACATAGTGAAGGCGCTATCCACGATGCGACCGTTCACGTGGACACCAATGTCAATTTTCATGACATTGCTTTGCTGTAGCACAGTTTTATTCCCAGTGTTGGGGCAATAATGGGCGGCGATCTCATCGAGGTTCAAGCCGAGCGGGAAGCCCATGCCGGCGATCTTGGGGTCGCCTTCGGTGACGCCGTCATGTCCAACTAGACGGCGCACACTATTCTCGATACCGTCTGCGATTTCGAGCAGCGTCTGGCCTGGCTTAATGGTCCTCTGCGCCCACTGACGGACCTGGCGATGCGTTTCAGCTGCCTGGCGGTAGTCAGAGAGGAAGTCGCTGTTCAGGTTATCCAGGTAGCGCTTTTCTTCATTCGTTGTGCGGTATCGGTTTTCATCTTTATACTCGACTTCTTCGCCCTTAGGATAAGTGTTGTTCGGGAACAACTGCGCCATGAGGACCGATGGCGGATCAGTCTGCGCTGTCGGGGCCTTCTTCTTCTTCTTAGGCTTCTTCTTCTTGTTCCTCTTCTTCTTGGCACCGCCCTCACCGGCGGCAACCGTAGCGCCGTTGACATGGTCGTCGGCGTCGTCGTCGGATCCTCCAGAGTCTTCAGCAGCGGAGTCGCCAGTCTGGACACCATTGGCGCCGGCGGAGTTTTGGGTTTTGGCAGAGCCCTGGACTACGCCATATGGTTAGAACCCATGCTCATTATCTCTACCTGATGGGGGAAAAACCAGCGTACCGCCAAGCGTCTTCTGCTCCTCAGCGGGAGTTCTGGCAGCCATGTTGTGCGAGGCTGATCAAGTGTCGAGTTGAGTTGAGATGTGGAAAGAGAAATGAAAAAGGGAAAATGATTTTGCTAGCGATGCGGGTTCGCAGATAAAGGATTTGCCTGTCGCATGAAGGGCGCGGCGCGGGGTTTATACAGCAACCAACACATTCTCCAGGTTGAAGTGTCTGTGCACCAAAAATCGCCCCATCACATTGACATCAATCATTAAAAATTACGAGTCTCAATTGAGCTACTAAGCGAGAAGCTTTGATCTTGCCACTTCTACAGTGCAAACTCACGGGTTACCTTTCGATTGAAGCTCCTTTGTTTCTCTTTGTTTCGTCTAGCCAAGATGGGAGACCTCCCCGACGAACCATTTTCCAAAGCGAAATGCCTCGGAGCAGATTGCGAGAATGATGCTGGACCTTTGCAATGCCCAACTTGCCTAAAACTGGAAATCAAAGGCAGCTTCTTTTGTTCCCAGGACTGCTTCAAAAAGAACTGGGTTCGTCTGATTCCTTCGCTCTTTGCAGAACTGAGCATTTAACATGACCTCTCATAGAGCCAGCACAAGAGCCTACATAAGACTTCACAAGGTAATAGAGACCCGATACCTCCAAACTTTTCGCTGACACTTGCCCGACAAGGGTTCTTCAACCCATTCCCGACATATCCGTTCACTGGGTCTGTTCGACCCGTCTACCCACTTTCTCCGAAGCGCACCGTCCCCAAAGCACTTGCAAAGCCTGACTATGCCGACACTGGCGTCCCCAAGAGCGAGCTGCGCTTGAATAGGTCCAAGATTGATATCCTAGACGCCAAGGGCCAGGAAGCAATGCGCAAGGTCTGCAGACTGGCGCGAGAAGTCCTAGACATTGTCGCCGCTGAGGTCAGGCCAGGTATTACGACGGATCACCTTGACGAGGTCTGCCACCAGGCTTGCATAGAACGAGACGTGAGAAAGGCCATTCCAAACATCTGCTGTGAAGGCTCTCTGACTTTTGCAGTCATACCCATCGCCATTGAACTACAACAAGTTCCCCAAATCCTTATGTACGTCTCCAAACGAAGTTGTTTGTCACGGGATCCCAGATCAACGAGTCCTTCTTGATGGCGATATTCTCAACCTTGATATATCAATCTATCATGAGGGCTATCATGCAGACGTCAATGAGACGTACTACGTCGGCGATCGAGCCAAGGCGGATCCAGACTCGGTCATGGTTGTCGAAACCACACGAGAATGCTTAAACGAAGCAATCAAGCTTGTCAAGCCCGGCACACCATTCCGAGACTTCGGTGTCGCTATTGAAAAGCTTGCAAAGTCTAAGGGTTGCAGCGTTATCGCAACTTGGGGCGGCCACGGCATCAACACCAATTTCCATCCCCCGCCATGGATCCCTCACTATGCCAAGAACAAGGCGGTGGGCGCTTGTAAAGCTGGAATGACCTTTACGATTGAACCTATCCTTACGTTGGGGAAGCCGCGAGAGGTTTACTGGCCAGATAACTGGACAAACACGACTGCTGATGGCAAGCGGACGGCTCAATTCGGTGCGTGCTGTACTGCGAGGTCTTGGAATCAAGTGCTAATCATCTTCAGAGCATACTTTGCTTGTTACGGAAACAGGCGTTGAGGTACTAACTGCAGCAACAGAAAATTCTCCAGGAGGACCTGTGCCAATGCCAGTGGCTGCCAACAATCCCTCAAGCACAGAATAAAACTCGTTTTATTGAATCACTGGAATATGTTGCTGCTCCCATGAAGGTTGTGGTGTGTAAGGTGTGAAGGACGATGAGTTCACCTCTTTCAGGCTTGAGTGCCGGCACAATATACGAGCGTGTGTGAAATGATATCTTGGCCAGTCTTCCGACTTTGAGTGAATCTACGTGTGATTAATTGCAATCTTCACTTGGAGTCCCATTGAAATGTGCATGTTGACTCCGCCAAGCCCCATCCCTCCCGTCACAGTTCCGCCCGTAGCCTCTCACAGCCCGTCATGATGAGGCTAAGCACATCCAATGAAACGCCACTTCCCCGCCCACGTAACCCAGCTCCAATTCACTTCCTCTGTTGCGTCCTACAAGCGACGAAGCCAGGTCCAGTGACCCTCGAAGCCTCTGCGATCGGACTATGATATGACTCATTTGTAATTTCGTTGCCCTATAGTAGACTCCTCTCAGAGATATCGCCAAATCAGTGCAACATGTCCGACGAAAGGAACCCTTTCCGGAAATATCTGCCGGACTTGACTATCGACCGGTTCACGTCAATGCAAAAGCAGAATGCACGTGAATATGCAGCCAAGTTTAAAGAAACGGGCCAGCCGCCATGGCTCCATGCGTTATACATTCACTGGCAGGATCTGCTTGCTGAGCCGTTTCAAGGCATCACCTCCGATGGTCAGCTTGTTCCATGATGTCAAATAAACGGGAGAAGCTGACAAGAGAAGGCCACGTCAAGACAGGACTGTTCGAACTGGAGGATCACGGCATTCCAATAGAAGAGATTGTGAATGCGGCAAAGTCTCTGGTCACGAAAATGACCGACAAGCAAAAGAGAGAGTCGCACTACCACATTGACTCTCCCGAATGGCGGACATGGTCTAATCCTGAGTTCCTGATTAGCCCAAAAGGCATTAGACTTGATGAAGTCACCGAAGAGCTTCGAGAAGCTACAATGGACCTTCTCATAGCAGCTCTTTCACCGGAAGGTTACGACAAGGCCGTCGCCGCAATGCGCATCAACGGTTTCCTAGGCAAACTTGTGAAAGCCCCCACCATCATGAATGAATTTTCATACAATTTTGTACTCTTCGGCAAAGAGCCGTCCACCACAAGACCTTGGGGCTTTTCGTTCTACGGTCACCATTTGTGTCTGAATGCGTTCTTCTATAAGAGACAGATGGTCCTTTCGCCGTGGTTTACCGGAGCCGAGCCGAACATCATCGATGAGGGACCGTTTGAGGGCACTCGAATTCTGGAGCAAGAAGAAATTCTGGGTCTGAGGCTCATACAAAGCCTATCGCAGCACGCTCAGAAACAGGCCCAGGTGTATGAACAACTAAAAGATCCAGCCATGCCTCACGGTCGTTGGAACCATGATGACCAGAGACACCTCTGCGGCGCCTATCGTGATAACCGTACAGTCCCATACGAGGGAGTGTTGGTATCCGAGCTTAGCGGCCACCAGCAAGATCTCGTCGTTCAAATTCTGTCTCAGTACTACCTGTACCTACCCCACGAAGCCCGCGTTCTTCATGTTGCCAAGGCTAAGTCCTGGTTTCACGAAACGTACTTCTGCTGGATCGGAGGGTTTGAGGAGCACGATGCCTTTTACTTCCGAATTCAGAGCCCAGTGGTATTGGCAGAGTTTGACCATCACTCCGGCGTTTTCCTGACGAACGAAGAACCTGAGAGGTTTCACATTCACACACTATTGAGGACACCAAACGGGGGAGACTATGGGATGGCTTTAAGAAGATTGATCCCGGGCATAAAGCAAGAATTCGTTTGGCAGGAGGAGACCTAGCAGGCCCCAACCACCTATTTAATCTATGAAAACATTGCAGCTGTATTCCCCTTCTAGTTGTAATCTATAATCCAGTCTAGTTTGTTCCGTTATTGAGTTTCTTCAAGCCTTCCTGACCTCCAAGATCTTTAACAAAGTCTGGTCTGGGTATCTCGATAGCTTCCTTCACTCTGCCATACGTAATGCCTCCCAAGCGACTTATGGGCTTGAGAACCTGTGACAAGCAGGTTAGCGAGTGAATCGTCTTTTGAGCAGATGTAACATACCGATGGGTCAACGAGGTTCTTGTCCTCATTCAAGCCATCTTCTCGTACCCAGAATCTGGTTCCTTCAAAGGTGACAACGGTGCCAGATTGCCTGCTTGGGTCTACGCGGCTGTTGTATTGCTTGAACGAATCCACCTTGGCCTCGATGCTGAAGACGGCTTCCTTGACGCGAGCGCACTTGACGGTTTCGCAAGAGTAGTCAGGAGTAAGGCCGCTGACTTCCCATTCCGAGGCGCCAAATGGGGCGTTCACACTGGTGGAGTTTGCAGCCTCGATGAAGTGCTCCGAGATGATGTTGATGACACACTCCTTGGTGTCGAGCACGTTACGCAGGGTGTCCTTGGCGACACCCGTGGAGCTTGAAAACCCAACGACGAAAAGAGGCGGGTCATGGCTCACGAGATTGAAGTAGCTGAACGGCGCCAGGTTGGTCGTCTTGCCGTCGGCGCTGCGGGTGCTGATGAAGGCGATGGGACGCGGCGTGATGGCCGAGATGAGCAGCTTGTAGTTGAAGTTGGCCGCACGACCTTCGGCGTACGGATCAATGACGACGTGCTTCTTGTCAGCGGCAGAAGCTTCGAGGTCGTTAGCGCCGTCTCCAAACTTCCAGTCCGGTGCAGCCGTCTTCGTGTAACGGAACTGGGACGACGCATCCCAATCCGGACGTGCAGCCTCGACCGACTTGAAGTCGCCGTGAGGGTTGCGCTTCATGCTGTCTCCCATCTTGAATGTCCTAACAAGCGCCGGCGGCTTGACTAAAGTGAGTGGTACGTCCGAAAAAGGGTTTCTCAACCAACGAGCTGACCGAAGGAGAAGCATCAAGTGTGTTGATTGGTGCCAAGAGCTGCACTCAAAGGTGCAGGCGAATTTTGCATCGCAGGCGGATGACGCAAGGAATGCCGAGGATAAACGTGGCTAAACGGATGACGGTGCAATTCCGTCGAGCGCCACACCCCGTGGGGCTAGTGCGTGGCTTGCCTGAAGATCCGCATTTCTTCGAGGTAGTTGAACAAGTGGAGAGTGATTAGTAGGTTGTCATTAGCCTGAGACGAAACATGAACCAGTGATGAGGCCTGGGTCTGAACCTGAGATGCTTGGGATCGTCTCCTTTGTTGCAGTTCCAAGCACTCGATAGCTGTCCCTGTTGGATTCTGTGAAAACGATTGCCTGGATTCGGAAAGCCCTCGCTAAACAGTGAAGGACAAATGTGTTGCAATTATTTGACGTTCGGGGTGCTTCAGGCCCATCTTGAAACTACATGTTCACTGCATCTTCGATGAGGAACGTGGTTAATGAAGGGCAAATGAAGTCGATATGAAGATTTGCATCAGACAATCAGAGCATGGTGCAGCACTATAAGTTCGCAGGCTCGTGGCGGAAGGTTTCTTGTAAATTTCGAAACCACAATACAAGCATTCGTCTACAGGTTTTGGCAAAACAGAAAAAGCCCCATCAACATTCATTATGTATCCAGCTCAGCCCCCGCATGTGGAGCAGTTTACGGAATGGATATACTCGCCAGACTCAAACGTCCAGTAAGTTGAACATTATAGCTGTCTTGTTCACCCACTAAACAGTTGGCCTGCCAGTATTGTCAAGGACCTAGCTTGGTTGGGGGAAGGCAACGTTGGGTTCCTGTCTGTGGTCTCATACGCCCCCCTCGAGTCATCCACATATCCGGTCCAAGGCATGTGCAGAGTTCGGTTGCCTGTCATGGTTCCAGTCCCGGGAGAAAATAGAATGGATCACAAGACATTTATCCTCCAATGGGTACTCCACGTACCAAGTGCACCACACAACGTCATAGGAGGAAGAGCATTACAATATCTGGATCTCGATCGGGTATATGTTGGAACGCAGCCAGTACCGGCGCTTATGGATATGATGGGATACGCCAGAATCTGCTTTTACCCTACGCAGCAACCAACAGACCCGCTGATTGTCCATCTAGCTCCATATCCCTATGGACCGAGGCTGACGTTGTCATACCAACTATTCCACAATGTATACTACTGGCCTCTGCCGCAACGTCGCGAGTGGACACGGATAATAATGGAACTTGTCAACGCAACTCGGGAAGGGAGGCGAGGGGTGCTGAATCAAGAACAGCTTGAATGGGTGTCTACTAATTTCGGCTCGGAGGCTGAGTTTTTGAGGTTAAATAATCTGGACATCCGGAAGACTTCACAGCGCATAATAGGTGAAGGTTATGTGCGCATGTTGATGGAGCAGGAAGAGGAAGAACAAGAGGCGTGATCTTTCCTCTTGTAGTAGCCTCGACACCTCAATTCAAACCTGTTCGTATACTTTGTACTTAATCTGTTGCAAGGGACTGAAGATTTACTTACGAAGTCTATTCAAGGCTTGTAGTGAAATGGTTCGAGTGTATACAAAGGGGATTTTAATGACGCTAAGAAATTGTTTCTTTCTAAAGTTAAAGGAACAGGTGTTTCTTTGGTGCTTTGCACACCGGCAGCGTTGAAGCAACCACCCCCTAAGTCCTCTCAGAGCTCAATGGCTCACCGAGTTACAAGTTAATGTAGTACAGTAAGTTGTGGGCCTCTCCCCTTTCGTGTAGAGGCACAGACCTACTGATGCATAGGGCGCGGTGCATGTTATGGGAGTAAGGAGTTTGTAGCAATACATCAAAAGCTCGGCAAACATCAAGGCTCATCCTAGCAGGAACTCGATCGAGCCAATTGAAAGACTAATTTACAAATAACATTTACTCGTGGAGAAAAGGTTCACATTTTGAAGAATTAACCATCAGCTCAAGAATTCAGATTGTATTAAATCTAGCGGAGCTCTGGCTCATTCATAGGTTGAAAAACGTTCGAGACGTCCCAGTCGATGGACAGCTGAGCACGGCAATTCCTCAGATTTCCCACCCATAATTTCAACGTGCAGGTAATTCCGCTCGATATGACTGAAAAGGGCGTCCTTCTATTTCCTGGGGTTGTTCAGGCAAAGGGTATGGCGGTTTAATTTGAAAGCCTTCATTATATTCCCAAGGGTTTTGGTTCTGATGGACTGCAGGGATATTCTTCTTTCGGCTACGCCAGTAAAGGAGAGCTGCCGCAGTAAGCAAGATGAGGGAAATACCAATACCAGCAGCGATTCCGCCGATGGCTGCTGTAGATAGACCAGATCCTCTCTCATTGGGTTGTTCTCCTGCAGAGCTCTCTGTAGGCCCGAGCGGAAATGTCGAGGTCGAAGTTGTAGTCGTGGTCCCGCTCGTGATCGATGGATTCGAGGTTGGAAGTGATCCTGGATTTGAGTTCGATGTCGCTGTTACTGAGTTCAAGGTCGGAATAGATGAGATCTCTTCTTCGCGGTATATCGTTCCCACCACAATAAATTGGCTGGATTCTTTGTTATATGTCGCCCATCTTCGTGGATTTTCAGGAGGGACCTCGAATCGACCGGCGCCGCTTTCGCAGCAATCATTTGTGTGGCTGCAACAGTATGATATACTGCTACCCGTAATGTTTGAGCACGATATCAGATCAGGCCCGACATCCGGTCCTATTTACAGTAAGGTCACCAAACGTTTGTTCAATCGAGAGCAAATGACCTACCGACGCAATCGTAAGAACACTCTGGCGAGGACCAGTTCTTGTCCGTGCAACTCCCTCTGACCAAGTTTCCATTGCCGTTCACGCAGAGTTTGTTGGAAAGGCAAACGGTACCCAGGCTGGCACCACAACACACCGAGTCCTCTGCCTCCGAATCGCAAGGTACGTCCTCGGATGCCTCACTACCATTGGGATAGTAGCATGTGGCAGAAGATAATTTCAAGAACGAAAGAAGAAATGACGAAAAGAGTAGCTGCATTTCGTTTTCGAGCTCAACGCCAGCAACACTGCACCATACTTGTCAAACACAGCTTCACGAGAAAAGAAAGATGACGAAGGGGGGCACCGAGACATGTTGGAACGGGTGGCCAGCAATTTCTATGCTAGTCAAATAATAGCATCCAGGGTTACAATTACACTGCAGCGAACCAATCATGGCTGGTTCTTGCCGCCGTGTGTATGCATTAGGTGGGATGTTGTTGGGGGCCTTGCACGCCATTTGCCGTGGCCAGGGAGACAGGGGTTCCTGATACTCACAATTTCTGGGCGGCCGCACGTACAAGCATATTATTATTGGCTCGGTTGGGGCAACCTGGCAAAGTTGTTGGTCGCTACTCTGTACACCACTGGATTTGGGTTACGAGCGTGAAACTCAGCTTGCATATGGAAGCTACCGCTTATCCTCTTCACTCCAATTCATGCGGTTGGTTCGAAGACATGTTTTAGAAATACCTCGTTGGTGCCGTGGAGCCACTGTTTCTTGCTGTCACTTCCAACAAACACTGGATGTGCACATTTAAGCTGTTTCAGAGAAACCCGCGTCAGAGTGCAGATAACATCCTATAGGATGAGTCTACAGTAGACAGTATGATTACAAATGCGCTTCGCAAAGGTCTCCGTGGCTCAGATGCGGGAAGCCATTGGGTTGGGCGCAAGGTACGTGACACTCCTTGTAATTAATCCCAATACACTGAGATAGCGCAATGAGGGTTACATCAGCCAGCTACGAAGTACTCGCCCTCCAAATGCAATCATTCATGGTCATTCGAACATCCAGCATATTCTAATCTGTCTCAGCACGGTAAGTTAATGAGTCAATCTGCTCGTTGAACGTTCAATAATCTCGAAGCCCTTCGAAGTGTCATCCAAAACGTAAGCTTTTTCCTTTCTGAAGAACTGTGAGAGACCACGGTCCTTGGAGTCATACGTAGCCCGAAAAATGAGGATACGCTGGGAAACTCCAGGGTTTGCTGTTATGCAGCAATTGGAAGTCTATCCCATACCCCCCTCCATTCATATACAAAAACTTCGTGAATGGAACAGTGGCATGGTAAGAAAAGGAAACATTGGCGGGGATGAACGCAACATCTCCATCAAGCAGGTAGGTGGGCTGATATCCAACAACAGCCAATGCCAATTGACCTTCGATCAACTGCAGAGCAAATGGGTGGGGTGAAGCTGTCTCGGTTGAAGTTTCGTTGTCTAGTTTTGGTGACAAAGTGATGGTCCCCATTGTGAAGTTTCCGGTGTCCTTTGTTTGGACTGGCGTGATCAGAGGCTGCAAGACTTTGTAGCCAGCTTCGGAATTGAGGAACTTTGGACCATGGTCTTTCGCAATGAAGTAGGGTATATCGCGATCATTGGGAAGCAGGTTAGGCCCATCATGCCACTTCAGAGTGTTGTCACCTGCAGTCCCATTGACGAAGTCGCGGCGTGGGATAAACAGCTCCTCTCCAGCAGCATAGAGGTCAAGTGACTCCAGTTGTTCTTCTAATTCCGGGGTAAGGGGTCCAAACGGCTGTCCGTCTTCTGAGTCTGCTGGGTAGGGGCTACCGATCGAGCTTTGATAGCTACCACCGCTGAAGACTTCAAACAGGTGCTCAAATCCAGCAGGATGAAAAACATGTGTAAGCATAGAGTCCGGATCGATGAGTTGAAATGTATGAATAGATCCGGGAGGCATGCTCCCATAGTCACCCGCTGTGCCTACTCGCGCCTCGTGACTCGAATTCGTTACATTTCTTTGGCCCCAAAGCTCGACTCGCCCCCGAGAACAGTAAAAGTGCTCATGAGTCAATCGATGTGTGTGTGGTCGTGCTGAAGTCCAGCCAGAGACCTTGCCGGTATGCTGGATGAGAGAAAAGGCGCCACCAGAAGAGTTGGCAGTAATTGAGAAGCGAATGATTTGTGAGGGGGTGAGATGCACTGCACGCCCCATGAACTTGGGCAGAACGTATGGGCGCATGTGATCTGGGGCTTCTTTAACCAAGAGACTTGGGTCACACTGCAGGCTATGAGCCTGAGTGACCAATGACGCCGCAAGCAAGTACAATGAAAGGGAATTTAGGCTCAACATACTACCAGACATTGGTTCTGATATGAGAGAAGTAGGATTTTGAGACCATTTTCTAGGATGCGGAAGTTTAAGTAACAACTACGTGTCCCTATTTGACTCCGGAGCGTAGCATCCATCCCAGATAGGCAGGCCCCGAACGTAAAGAAACTTCCTTCTAAATGCCGTAGGCAGGTCAGTATCCATCTGCATTGAGAGAATTACGATAATTTTGGTGATTTGGATGCTTCTAGGCATTGTTTACTTAAACCCAAAATCTATCTACACTGGTGACAGGGCAAGACCCTTTGCTTGTGAACGTAGACACACATGACAACGAAGACATCTGTCGTGATGGCATTGTTTCCTTGCGTAGAAACAGGAGAATTCGGGAACTACAAAAATGCGCACCATCTCACGTGATGCTTGCTAGATCGTCCTGGTGGCTTGCTGTCATTAAGAGTAGCTCAATCATGTGAAAGAATGTCCAAAGGGGCACGGATGAAAGGGGCACTGTAACTGTATCACTAAGACCGCAAATCCTGTTAGCCGTAGCTGCAATTGCGTCATCCGAAGAGCCCAATTTCACGGATGCTAAGCCGTGCCAGGGTCATCGACGGCGACGGTGAAACATCTGCCGCCCGCATCTTTTTCTTCGAAGCCCCCAACGTCAAATGTCACCCGACGTCAAATCTCATGTCAAGTTTCATGAGAAGGTGGTTTGTTCTAAGCTTCGAGAAGAACTTGACACTAAGGCAAAAGCATCGTGGCATCCGAGACAATCTAGCGCTAATCGGCGGATTTAGAACGTTTAGTCAAGGGTCAATTATGAAACACCACTGGATTCCTAACATTGGCTTCAAGGCTGTCAAAGTCATACTTTCCTCGATTAGGACAGCAACTCGTCTGCCCAATGCCCCAGTCTCCCGCATAACGCGCACGCGGGACTAACAGTGGCGCTACATTATGCGAGGCCTCGCCCTATATCTGTGCTCAATCTCCTCCGTCGTAACTTTAAGCATGTGGAATCACACACCGACCCTTCCCAAGCTGAGAAAGAGGTCAGACTCAACAAAAGACACAGTGAGATAATTTGAGCAGAAAACCGAAGACGATGCTTCTACGACTATCTCTAGTTATACCGATCGTGACTTCGGCGGTATCGATCGGCTTAGGCATAGCGCTCCTCGCCGCTGGAGACACGAGTGGAAATGATTTCTATCTGATGGCGGTGAGTTAAAGACAACGACATTGCAAGGCAAGTTTCTGATTCATATTTCCTAGCTCAATATGTCTAAGATCGGCCAAGATGTCGTCCAGTTAAATGTTGTGAACGACACAACGGGTAGCGGCGGAAATTCGAACCCTGGCTCCTCAATTCCTGATATTTTGAACCCCGGCGGCATATTCGATGGCGTCGGAAACGCTTTCGATGATGCGATTGATAATATTACGACTGGTATAAATGATGGCGTTATGGACTTGCAGGGTCAGCTGATCGGAAGCCTGACAAAATCCATTGGCATCAAAGATGTTTATATCTTGTACCTTTCGAAGATATGCGAAGGTGACTTTGTAAATCCGGACGATCCGGGCTCAGACTTCAAGATTACAGAGTGCTCTAAGTACTCAGAGAGCGGAAAAGGTACGTTTGGCAATGCCATCTCTCTCCTGGCTCGGAATGACACTGCTGGCCTCACCGCCTTAACTACTCAAACTCACCACCCAATAGGCTTGCGGAATGTGTCCAATTCGATTCCGAGTAGTTTCGCAATTGGAAGAACGAATGTATCTGTCCCTCTCGTTGCCGCTCTTGGTTCGACAATCGGGACAGTGACCGACCTTGGGACAGGCGCTGCCACGGCTGTGCAGGTGTTTGGTATTATTGCTGTCATTGGGACTGGGTTGATGCTGCTTGGATCTTTATTCGGTGTGCTCTTCTTACGTCGTTTGACCGCAATTACAACGATGATCATCGGGTCTCTCGGCTCGGTTGCCTACCTAGTTACTGCCGTGGTTGGAACAGTCATAGCTGCTCTTGGGTCCAGTGCAATAGGCGGGATTGGTTCAACCTTTGGGCTGGGGACAAGAAAGGGTCAGAGCTTTCTCGCCATGGTCTGGGTGGGAGCCGTCTTTGCCCTCATTGCTAGCAACTATTGGCTGGTGGTTTGGTTCGTGGAATTCAGGAAGGGTTCATTCAAGCGCCGACAGCGAACGTCTGGGCAAATAGGCAATTGGAGGGGTATATTAAGTGAGATATGGGATGATATCAGGCTAGACCGCAGTTCCAAAGAGCTTCAGTAGAGTAGATCATTGGTTAGGAAAAAGCTGGCCGGCGATGAATACACCTTCATACCATTTCTAGCATGTGTTGACATCATCCATGGCCATGAAGTGTGGTACCGAGGCTGATCATGTTGCAAGAAGGATGATTGTTGGAATCTGACACGAAACATGCCTATTGCTATTGTGTTTAAGTCGTTCCATGATCGGGTAGCTGTGCACATTGATTCAGCAGCCTACACTGACTCATTCGGCCCTTACTAGACCCTACGGGAGTGCAATCACCTCGAAGGATTCAAAAGATTCAATGCAACTTGAAGGGCCAGCCACAGCGAGTAAGCAATATTTTGAGCTTGAAAGCAATTTAATAGAGCTGGACCAAGCCAGCTGCGGCATTTTGTTGACATTCAATGTCGCCTTGTCCATCCTCCTCGCTGCCTGGTTTTCCGACCATCACCGCCCTGATTTACTCTGGTCCAAACCAGGATATCGCGCTCGCTTTCGACATCATCCGGCCGGTAGTAGATAAGCTTCTGGATAATGTCAGATTTCCAGCCCTCGACAGTCTTTTCTAGTGGCTCCCCGTCCTTATCAAAGTCTTCCATCTTAACTTCTCGTAGGTTGGCAAAACTCCCGTCCAATATCAATTCAGAGGCTTTCTGAAACGTCACTTCCCTAGTCCCATCAGTGCGTTCCTGAAACGCGCTCCAACTTTCCTCGTTGAGGTAGAGAGTCTCCAGACTCTTTGGTAGCATATCCTTCAGTGTTCTGTCAGGATCGCCATGCCCGATGAATTCAGGGAGGCCAATTCTTAGGCGGCGCAGAGACTGCAAGCTCTGAAAAGAGCCCAGTTCGCCCTCAATGCTGACAGCGTCATTGAAGAAGCACAAGTTGAGCTCCTGCAGGTCATTTCCAGATTCTCGAAGGACATCCCCAATTTCTTCGAGATTCAAATCCGGGTTCTGGGCCCTAGAGTCGGGGCCACCATCGTCAATGTCAATCGATAAGCTCTCTAACTCGGGGAAACGCTGCAGCATGCTCTGCAACCCTTTAGAGTCTATGATGCATTCATCTAAGTCCAGGACTTGTACATGGGACGGTATTTCACTCCATTGGAGCTCGGATGCTGTCTCTCCCAGCCACTCAAGGCCAGTCAAGCCAAGCGTTTTGATTCCTGGATGTAGCAGAATCGGCTCAATCATTGTTGCTTTCAGGGTGTCATAAGCGTGGTACTTCAGGCGGACTTCCGTGAGATAGGCTAACTCGAATGTTGGCAAGGTCCTCGTCAGGTCGCTAACCTGGTCACCTTCATCCTCCGCTTCCTTGCTGCTTGCTTCAAGCCGGCACAGCTTGCCATCTTTCAGTTCCAGGTCGAGTCGGCCGCTGAGTATCCAGCATAATATTAGCGGTTCCCAAAAGGTAATGTCCAGAAGCTGGATGTTGGGCATGAACGAAAGATGAAAGGCTGTTACGTTGAATACACCATTGTTGCTCATGTTCTCTTCTAATGATGCCAGGAACTCCGAAGGCCATTTCACAAGGTCTTTGGCAGCTGCGTGGAATGATTCGCCTTCATAATTGTCTTCCACGTCACTGACGCCTAGTGTCCGTATGTTGCGGCCTATTTGCGAGTTCGATCTTAATGTCCTTGCAAAGCTCGCAAAGCTTTTCTCTTTCTCTTCTGAGTCCAGCAGGCACGTGCGATATAAGATGGACTGGCCAATATGGCGGAAGCGACGGCAGACGAGGCATAGAGAAAGAAGGTCGGCGAAGCCAGAAGTATCCGCTTGCTCTCCACGCATTTGCCACAACTCATTGTCGACTACGCCTTCGAAATACTCGAAGACTTGCCGCCAGACTTCGTCCGGGACATGCTCCGCGGTAATTGATGCCATGGTATCAGCGGGGTTGTGTTTGGATGAAAGCCAGGGTCAAGCAGACACTCATCGGGGGCTGCCTAAATAAGACCAGCCGAAGTGGGTTGTTCAGCGAATGGGGTGTAGGACAAGCAATCTGCGGCTGAGCGGCTCCAAGCGTATCGAATCTTAAAAACCCGAACCCGAACCAGAATGTTCAGGCGAGTCCACCTGACCGTTCGGCGCCGTTCATAACTGGAGCTGAGAAACGGTCAGAAACGCGGCTGAGCAGTATTTAAAGCAATAATCGACCGTCCAAAGACTTTCCGATCACCAGGCTAATTCCTACCGTGTTCGATAGAACGCCAATCCAAATATTTTAGGATGAGCAGACAGAGTGGCGCCTTCGAAGACACCGCCATGCACGCGGTACAAGCGTGCACCGTTACCAGCATCAGACTCGCTGCAACAGAGCTAGAGAACAGTTGCCTAAACTGCCTACGTGATTAGCCATAATGCCCCGCCTTTCTTCCATGCTTGCAACAATCACAAGGCTCTAGTATAGGCATCCTTCGTACAAAGGGTGCAATACCCTACATCGCATAAACAAGTTAACGGAATTTGGCCTACGACCGACTTCCGTAGGGTCATGATCCAGGCCTGAGGAAATGTACTTTGAATCGGAGCCGAGCAGATTGATACCAGCGGCTATGCGAAACTTATCCAAACGACAGAGTCCGACCCTGGAAGGCGCATTGCGAGTGTTCGAAACAAAACACACTTTCTCATAAGGGTCCAAGATCAGAAACACATTTATGCCAGAACTAATCGGATGGCGGCATAAGGCTTCCTCCATCGAATATATTGAGGCTGTGATACTAGACCGCTAGGCGACAGCTCCTCGGCATATTCTTTCCAGGCGTTTTGGTGCCAAGTGAAAAAGGTGAGTCCGATCCTTGGTCAAGTCTGGCAGAGCCTTAAACATGCATGAACGGGGATTTCCTCGAAGATCCATGATTGAATCATTTGGTGCTAAGTTATCGTAATTCTCAGAGGTAAGCCCTACGAAACGAGAGGTTACAGGATGTCAAGCATGGGATAATTCCCATAGCCAAGAGTACTGATACTTGATACTTCTATTACTATCCCCATCTACAAAAGGTCTCAATCAATCCTCTTTCTTCTAAAACATCCTGCCTCCCCTGCCTCGATTCAAATTGAAGCCCTCAACCTCATATCTACTCTCTCGGCTTTGCTGCAAGCACTCAAGCAGCGCTCATTATCTGTGGCACTTCCTTTGCGTAGCAGCAATTGCCTCCCAACCTTCCTGCATTTGCTGTGTTCAGTAATCAGAAGCACAATATTATTGGGTAATCATCCCCAGTATATTGGGCTGTTCGAACCTCCAGCGGATCTACTCCCTTAGGAATAGCTTCGCGGCGGTGGCGGAATGGTCAGGCCGGGCCGAGCCCCGACAGCCCCTGCCCCTGACTGTTTCATCCATTGTCTGCTATCTCGGTACTACAGGGAGTATTTCACAAAGCAATTATGATGGCGCAGGGTTCGGGAGCTACTCCAAGTACCGACGTGTTGACAAAGACGTTGTGGGGGCGGCTACATGACTTACACCTTACGGAGTTAAATGGACGATTGGACTGACTCATATATTTCATTTGTGCGAGGGCTGAAGGTACTGGCTAGTTTGGATTGATAGTAATCTCAGAGTTAATCACTTTGCTTGGGCTATGCACTCAAAGAGGCCGATAATAACATTTTACACAGAAATCAGTGCCCTGATTAGCATGAGACGTAATATTCCATAAGTATTCGATCATAGAACAGGATGCATTGGACATAGCCACCCTTGAGGCAACCGTCAGCTTCTATCGAACCTAGATATATCGTCCCAGGGTATCGAGTTCTAGCATGGATAGAAGAGCCAATCGCGACATTGCCGTCAAGCCTAGTGCACAAACCATGTCAAATAGGCAGCGGAGGCATCGGCAGTTGGAGCGCCTCCTGAGGTACTACCATGGTTATGGCCAGTGCCTCGGAAAGTTACCAGGATAGCATGTGACGTCGCATGCTGATCGCAAATGCCTTGGTTCTGGGTAGCGGCTTCGTAAGTCAAGCACCAGCTGTATTGAGCTTGGTTCATGCTATGCCCGGTTAGGATCGACAGCTTCATTAGAGTGGGCAAACCTTGGAGTGAAGCACCAATGCAGCCCATGACTCGGGCCCTGTCGCGTACTATGTTAGGCCCGCCACTACTGGAAACTTTACTGCAAACTAGTCCGTTACAAAACAATCTACAGCCCCCATATGCAACTCCGGCATCCGCCTTCAGACAATTCTCACAGTTCCGTTTGGAGACCTGCAGCAATGTTCAATGCTGCCGGAGAATGACGTACTCCGGAACGCGCGCCGATATGACCTCTTCACACGATGACCGCTACTGTCAGACAAGCTGCGCAGCCAAGTGGTGCCTTTCAGCCCCCGCCTGGCGTGATCCCCGACCTCGAAAACCCAGAAGATAACCTCTACACGGCTAACATCGTTGGCCTCGCCATCTGCAATGGCTTTATTGTTGTGTTCTTTGTGCTAAGACGTTATGCCCGATACTCTCTAGCCCTGAAAAAAACGGCAGAAGACTGTAAGTAGAAATTGTGTCCGTTGGAGTTGCAAAAGCTAAATGTTGAGCATCAGGGGCATGCCAGATTGCTTTTGTATGTCCACTTGAACGAATCTGGCTGAAACACTAACAAGCCCAGGGCTTAAGCATCCTTTACATTGCCACTTGTTACATGAGTAAGTCCGGTGGGAGGTTGTATAGTTTGCGCCTAACGGCGTCCTTGCAGTGGCTCGTTATGGTGAAGGACACCATGCATGGGAAGTGACACCCGAAAACTACAGGCAACTCCTTAAGGTGAGTTAAATGAAGCTTGGAGGTGGCTGTTACTGAAAGTCGGTATAGTGGCTGTACGCTAGTTCCATCGTCTGGATTCCCGCCGCGTTTGTTACGAAGGCAACCCTTCTTCTGTTGATGGCACGAGTGTTCGCGGTATACGCGCGCGTGGCGAAAGCTATTCGAATCTACATCTGGTTCATGTTCTTCGCCTACCTCCCGATACAATTTGTCAAGATATTTATATGCACGCCTATCAAACACTATTGGGACCCAAGGATCCCGGGACGATGCCTGGACCAACCGAAGATATTTCTAACTGATACTGCAATAGCTTTCGTCACTGACTTCATCATTCTCTTGATTCCCATCCCTCTCACATGGAAACTACGCATGCCACTCCGGAGAAAACTGAAAATTGTCGCCATGCTTGGAGCCGGCGGATGCGCTGTTGCCGTGGCATGCTACCGTGAGTATAAAATATACATCTTCCAGTGGTCCACAGACGTGTCTGGGGATTTTGTTGTTATGAACCTTTGCGGGTATGGCTCCTCCACCACTGTACACTGTGACATTCTTAACAGCGACAAGTACCATTGAATTGACCATCGGGATGGTCTGCGCTTGCCTTCCACCTATCAACATCATGGTTGAAAAATGGCGAAGCCCGAGGCCCTCGCGAAATCAAGCCAGAACTCGGTTTATTCCGTCTTTCAATACCTGGAAGCGAGGAAACTCGTCTGGGTGGACACCGAGAACGGCGTACCTATCCACGACGCTCGAGCAAACACAACGCAGATGTGAAGGCGACAGCAGTACAGCTTTCAGAGATAACCTCGAAAACGGCTGTGTCACGGAACCTCGCCTGAGCCAACAACCACATGCAATCAGTGAAGATGATGGAACGGGTAATCTCAGCCAACTGGACTTGGCCCAACTTTTGAGATATGATTCTCAGGATGCCAGGCGGGAAGGGTGGCTGGTGGATGAAGCAAATGGGAATGAAATCATACCAGGGGTCAGCCAAGTCCCTACTACACGCCGAGCCCAGGTGACGATAAAGCAATTAAGGCAGGATGCTCGAGATGTTTTGATTCCAGATCGAATATGGGATGGTGTGAGGCGTGGCCTGTAGATGCGCGCACAGGGAAGAAGAGGATATTACTATTTGACTCACCAGGATCAAGCATTAGAACGGAGTTGTTGGCTTTCTTTAATAACTAATAGAGAGGCGGGTATTTTAACATACAAAGAATCAAGCTCTTACGAGAAAATATTTCCTACTCATTTCATAGATAGGCAAAGCCGTAGATAATTCTTGCAGGATTAATTCGTCCTTAACTGCAGGACCTGTCAATCAAACCATGGTTTCCACCTTTTCATGTAGTCAATTAGAGGGACCAGGGTGCATCGACAAAGTTGAGTACACACGAAACGCCGAACTCAAGGTTTTTAATAGCCTTGTGGGATTCCTATAGTAGAGCCGTGTGTTTCTATCATGCTGATTTGGTAAATCTTCCGCCGTATTTTACAAGTATGCTGTGAGCCCCCGTTCGTATTTTCGATGATGCCGGGATTGGGTCCCTGCTATCCCACCATAACATTCTAATATTTAACCATCAACTTCCACCCCGTGGAATGTACCCGTCCTATAGCTACTGAGGCAGTGCCCGCGAGGCAGAATATGCCAGCCGCAACCTTCAGTCCTGTCCACCCACCTGACCCGTCCAATATCGCGCCATTCATTGGGTTTGTGACCAACCCTGCAATGGATGCGACAAAGAATATGATGCCGGTACGGAATCCGATCTCTGGCATGGGGGACACCTGCATAATCAGTGGTGCAATTAGAGAGACATACGCCCCAGAGAAGAAGCCAAACAAAGCGGCAAATGCGATGGTTGCTGGTTGACTAGTGTCAACTAGCCACAAGGCGAGAATCCAAAAACCACTCAGAAAGCAAACCACGACGAAAATGTTGAAGCGCCCGATTTTGTCTGAATAGAAACCCGAGGCCAACCTCCCAAACAAGGACGCAGCGTTCAGGATGGGGAGAAGATATTGCACCAAGTCGGGGTTCATGCCGGCTGCAAGAGCCTGAACAGGGAGGAAATTGATTGGAATGAAGTTGCCAAAGGTAAAGAGAAAGAAGCCGACCAAGAGATACATGAATGCTGACTCTGTGAACGGCTTCCGTAATTGAGCAGCAGTAACTTTCTGGGGCATCGGGGGGTGATAGGCGCGAATGGTCAGGTTGGCGATGATCAGCAAACCTAGTAGAAGGAATGCTGATATTCTCATGGACCACCCAAAGCCGACTTGGCGAACGAGTCGCGTAAGCATGATGGGGAATATGACGCCTCCAATACTGGACCCAGTTGAAATGATGCCGAATGCAGCACCTCGTTTCTTGTTAAACCATCCGTGGAGGCAGTTGAAAGCTAGACGCGACGGTCAATTCTCAAGTCCGGATATGTGCGCCTAGAGAACCTACCAGGTTGAGAAATGGCAGCGACACCGATGGCTGAACACACGCCTTGGGACAAGAGTATCTGATAGTATTCTTTGCTTATGCTGGCCATCATTATTCCGAAGACATGCAGAATGCTTCCTCCAAGAATCAGCCAGCGTGGGCCAAAGTGGTCGTATAATGAGCCAACAACAGGGCCCTTGGTAACAATGTTAGCTTAGGTTATAGTAAGGTTGAGGTCAAACGCACCATTCCCATCATAAAGAAAATTTGCAAGGAGGGAATCCAAGCAATCGTACTTGAAGAATGGCCTCGCAAAAGCTCGGTTTGATAATATTGTTGAAATACGCCAATACCTGTCGCAACAGATTAGATGCTGCGTCCGGACCATTCATGATGGATACTTACTATTAAGCCACCCAAAACTACAAAAAGAAACGCACCAAGCTCCAACAACAACTAACCAGGCTTGCAGTCCCCCGTCGGGGGCATCGCTACCGGGGGGCTTTGGTGGTGTGGCCTTTTCGTTGTCCGAGTCCTGCAAGGTGGATGGGGCACCTGAGGCGTTGTTATCAATCAAATCGCGCTTGGTTTCGGGCGACATGCCGTCCATGGAAGGACGAGGTAGTGTTGTGTCTGACATTATGGGAAGGGCGAGTTGCTCATCTCCAACACCTGGAAGAATATGGGTAGCATGGCAGAGCAACAGCCTCCTTATTATGGTGGATTGTTTCGAAAAGCCGTGCATATGGTGCGGACCGGAGCTCGGTTTTACGACCACCTGAAGGGGATTTGACTGTTCCTGGGGCCGACATGATCAGACATTGAAATGCTTTGGCCCCGTTGCAACGGTACGCCTCCAATAGGAAGCCCTGCTTCACGCCGGTCATCGACAGTCACAAAACCGACTAGCAGGGTTAGTTGCTAGGATGACCAAGCGTCGGGATTAAATTCACGCTTTTTACGCCCGCGACCGAAATTGAGTGAGGATTTATAATCGGCTACCGGCACGGGCGTAAGCTGACCCTCACGTCGGTGGTAAATTACGACCGTCCCGAATCTTTGGAACTTACACCTTCCTCAGTGAGAACCGAAGCCAAGATACTCAGTCGCACTCGGCACCGCTCTTCGCACCGATAACGTGATCGAGTAGCTGTAGGCCCGGTCATCCTTGGTCTTCGCTCCAAATAATGGCACCTCCACCGCAGTGTCCGGAAGTCCTGACAGCTACTTCGCAAGGATCAGAATCCGACGGAGCTGAACGAGCGCATCCGCTTGGCAGTCGTTCTTTCGCGTCTCGATCTTGTAACAGTTGTAACACAAAAAAGGTGCGATGTGATCGAAAACACCCATGTTCCCGCTGCCTTCGGAATGGGAAGGCTTGTGTCTACCCTCCGACTGGCCCTCGGGTTCGACGGTCGAAGAAGACCATTATGGCCGAGATGGCATCTCGATTGTCCAGCTTGGAGAAGTCAGTTGCATCAGCGGTTGATGCAAGAAATGGAACTACGGCGGACACTGAGACTGAGACTCAAATCAATGTCATGTCGCCTGCAACTCCTTCGCTCACCTCAGTAACCACCGAAGAAGGATCAAAGCCACGTTCAGCCGAGGACATCCTTGTTCAACATGGGTCATCGAGTCAATACTTCAATGACATTCTACTTTCACGGGTGATTGGTGAGGTAAGATATCATTCCACTGAGTCCTTTATATCAAATTGTGTCTGACCCAAAATCCAGGAACAAAACATAGAATCTGCCTTGACAACCCCAAGAGCAACACCATCGCAACAGGAATACTCGTCGCCATTCAATGTGCTGGGCATTCTATCAGCACCTAATCCTATGCAACCACCTCACATATTCCATCCATCAAAAGCCCTAGCACTGAAACTTTGGGAGGTCTATGCGCACAAAGAGGATTCATGTGTGATTCACAAAGTATTGCATCGCCAGACAGCTGAAGCTACCGTCTTCGCAACGATCGCCGACCCGGAAAGAGCGCCACAAGACCACCTGGCCCTCTGTTTTGCCATTTACTTTTCCGCGACAGAATCGTTGCGGCATTCTGATACGGAACCTATAGCTTTCTCGGAGCGTCGAGCTCATCTATTGAGCTTCAAAAGCGGAATAGAGCAGGCTTTCGCCTACGGTGACTTTCTTGACTGTCCAAGCATTATAGGACTTGAGGCATTGGCAATTTACTTGGCAGGTTCTTTCCCGCGAAGTTCTCGTCGGTTATTGACTAACGTTGTTGAAGGCAGCACTCCGTCTTCGGAACCGAGGCAAGGGGATGTGGGTGCTTAATGGCTTCGCTTTGCGTGTCGCCCAATCACTAGGTTTGCATCGTGATGGCCAGCAGCTGGGGCTCCCTCCTTTCGAGTCGGAGACTCGCCGCCGGCTGTGGTGGCTTCTGGTATGTCGAGACGGCCGGGCTGCCGAAGATTATGGGTTACGAGATAACACCAATGTCAACGTCGTGGCAGACGTCAAAATCCCGCTCAACATTGAGGACTCCGATATCTATCCCGGGATGAGAAGCCCCCCTCCGTCCCGTGAAAGCTGGACACCGATGACGTGGTCGTTGATCAACGTCGATATATCGGAATCCATGAAGGAGCTCGAAGCTGCTAACTCGAAATCAAATTCTAGCTCTCCATTCAACGAAGACATACGGAAGCAGATTATGAAAGACTTGAAAGTCAAAATTGAAAGGCGATATGCAAAATGCAATCTTGTAGTTCCTCACCAGCGATTCACCGTCCTATGCGCCCGCTTTCTTTTCAGGAAGCTCGATTTCACTACACGGCAACGATGGTTCATTCTGAGAAACTCAACTGCCCACAACAAGTTTGCTACAGAAGAAAACCTTATGGAGGCGATTGATATAACCAATGACGGATTTTTCGCAGAAAATGATGAGCTCCTCATCAAATATTCTTGGTGCCATAAAGCATACCCTCAGTATCATATGGCAATGTACATCTTGTGGCACCTCTGCTTGCGACCAGACGGTCCCAACGTGCAGCAAGCCTGGCAGGCGGTTCAAAAGATCTTCTCCTCCTTAGAAAGCGATGATGCGCCATTCCAAGGATTTGGGTCAAAAACCATCGTACTAAAAGCACTCAAAACCAAGGCAGAGGCAGCACGGCGGAAGGTGGAAGCGAGAGACACGACTTACCAAACTCAGCAGCTTACGACGCCTGAGGATACATCACCGGGGCTGTTCCCCCTGGGCAATCCGGGCGATGACTGGACGAATTATTCTGTGCTAGGATTTGAGTTGCAAGATTGGACAACATGGACTCAGGGCCCATGATTCTCACAACTGTGACATTTAACAAGAAGTGGAGGTAGTACCTTAATGTAAAGCAAAGGAATTGCAGCATCACAGTGCGATGATGGTTTTCTTCATTGGATCGTGTGCTAAGGCCTTTCAAAACTTGTTTCCTAAAAATGACAGCTTCATACGCCGCGACCCGTAGTGTGTCCAGGCCCTACTTTGTGGGCTCGTCGAATCATCTCCATTTTTTCTCGGGCTTTGGTGGAAGAACAGGCATGACCCCTACTGTGTTTCGGTAAAAGGCGGACCGCAGTGTCCATCTGCGCAATTCCCGACTTTTATCCCCGTCTACTTTATGTCCGGGCATCCTTCATCTCCCCGAGGAAGGGGCCACAGAACTTCTTGCAACATCACACGACTTTGTCTCTTGATTCGGCCGCTCATCCCTAAATTGTAAAAGAACGATGCCCGAGTCCGAGCGTCGGCGCCGGAGGCCAGCTGTGTACGTCTTTTTGGTTGCTCGACCTGCCGAAAACGTGATGGCAACCACTAACAGCGACTGTCAGCTCCTGCGTTCTCTGTCGAAAGCGCAAAACGAAATGTAACCGAGAGTTGCCGTGCAATAATTGTGTCAAGTCTAGGAATGGTACATGCACTTATGACACTCATACTTTGCAAACACGTCATCCTGATGAGAGCCGGCGGGCTCAACCGGTAAATTTGCTTCCGAAGGAACGGAACGAGAGCCAGATCGCACCTCCACAAGTTACGGGAATATCAAAAGCCTACAACTACTTGGCAACACCAGTAGACAGCCAATCGACGAGCTCGCCCACTGATGAAGTCCCATCTCGCTCAGATCGGCCACAACAAACTCATTGTGGAAGCATTCACTCTTCCCGGAATCAGTTTAAGCCGCTCGTTGGTCGTCCGTCAACTTCACCAGATCCTCACTCACCAGCGCCCTTTTCTGACAGAGTAGCTTCATCAATTGGCGAGAGCTATTTCGTGTATCGGGACAGTGTTGGAGCCAACCAGCTACAGAGTATCAGCCGCAGCGTATCGCACAAGACGCGGCTATTCGGCCAAAGTCATTGGGTCAACAGCATCGTCGTTGTGGGTATTTCAAGTTTCGTATCACGATGAGTCTGTTGCTAAGCACTCCATGCGTAGCTCGAGGATTTCTTCAATATCGTTGATGCAGATCTCAACACCCACTCAGCTAAACTCGTCTCCGACCTTGGTGCATGCAAACACCTTGCGCGGTTGGTTAAGGCTCTGCGAACGCCTTCGTGGCCGACCCTGCCAACAACAGACTTACCTTCAAAGGCTTTAGCTGACGAACTCCTTGATCGCTACCTGCAGACTGTCGAGCCAATCTACCGGATCTTCCACATCCCAACCCTTCGGCGCGGTTATGAGGAGTTGTGGACGCCTGGCTACAAGCCAGATATGGCATTCCTGATCCAGCTGAAACTCATATTTGCCATTGGGGCTGTAGCCTACGACGACGAGTTCTCTCTTCGTTCCTCGGCTATCCGGTGGATTTATGAAGCTCAAACGTGGCTGGCAGAACCCATCTTCAAGCCCAGGCTTCAGATACACTTCCTACAGACTAATATCTTGTTCTTAATGGCCCGAGACCTCGCAGATGTTGGCGCAGAACTCATATGGATCTCCTCTGGTGAGCTCATCAGAAAAGCAATTTATATGGGCCTGCACCGGGATCCCACGGGTCTCCCTAGGATGACATTGTATGCTGCTGAGATGCGCCGACGGCTTTGGAATACTATTTTGGAGTTGTCCATACAATCGAGCCTGACCTCAGGCGGGCCTCCTCTGATCTCAATGGATGACTTCGACACTCAAACTCCAAGCAACTTTGACGACGAGCAATTAACTGCTGAGCAGCCGATACCAAAGTCTGCAACCGAGTTCACTCAAACATCTGTCGCGCGAGCTCTGCGTTCCACTCTAGGAGCTCGACTTGCGGTTGTCAAGTTCCTCAATGATATGAAACCATCCAATGGCACATATTCGGAAACACTGCAACTCGATTCCAAGTTGAGGGGTGCTTATAAAGTAGCGCGCGAGGCCCTTGGACAGTTCAGGCGAAGCAATGAGGCTCCCCATGAACTTCGAATGGTTGATTTCATCTTGCACCGTTACCTCTCTGCCCTCCACGTGCCGTTCTTTGGCCCGTCATTGCAAGACACAGCATTCGCATACTCACGAAAAGTCGTAGTTGACATTTCCCTCAAGCTTTGGCGTGCGGCAAATCCTGGTGCATCACCTGTTGGCTCTGATTCCCGCAGTGTCCCAAGCACACCATCGTTCAATGTATTGCAACGTCTCGGCATTTGCACGACCGGTCTCTTCCACTCAGTCTTGTACCAAGCAGTCCTATTTTTGGCTGTTGAGTTGAGAACGATCATCGTCGAAGAGGAAAGTATAGATTTCTCGCCCTCGCGGCCGGACCTGCTATCCATCTTCCACGAGTCAAAAGCGTGGTGCCTCCAGTCCATCGTTGCCGGAGAAACTAGTGTGAAGGGGCACCTTGTGATAAGTGTGCTCGAGGCTGATGTCGAAGGCCTAATGCAGGGCAATGACAAGGAAAACAGAGCCAAAAGCCTCATTCGAGCCGCAGAAGCTTCTGTGGAACTTTGTATGCCGATCCTCGAAAAGGCGGCGGCACAGGGGCATGGCACGGACGCCGCACAACAGCTGACCGAGGATTGGGACGCAGTAAGTCAGTCGCAAGTGTGTGGGCCGTTTTAGCTGATAATTGACACGAATGTAGATGCCACAGGTTTCACTGTACGCAGACAATGCAGACCCAATGAGCTGGATTCTGGATGAGGGTAACAATGGTGTGTTTTGGTGATTTTGGGCATCAGTCGACATGGCCATAGTCATGCGCAGGGTTCATAGATTGTTGCGGTTTCGGCAGTCCAAACCAGGAAAGGATCCCCGAGGAACGGTTAATGGAGAGAGTTCCTTCTAGTAGCAATAACAGCAACGTCTCTTCTGGAAGATTTCGAGAACCAGGACCAACAGCTCAATACGGTAGCGCTTGCGGGATTCACCGTGACGCTAGGTAATGTGACGCTGCGACGGAAGGTTTTCCAGGGTGCTCACACCGTCGACGCCGTTGACTGACTCGAGCCCATGCATGTGCTTTCGAACGTTATTGGCAGCAAAGCGCATCAGCGAGACGATGTCACCGTGGTTTCTAGAGCCAACCTACCAGCTTCGGGTGAACCTTGCTCCCTAGCCTGGACCAGCCTTGTGGCCAGCCACGTTTGACTCCATCGTCGGGTGGGAACGGACCCAGACGCTAACAGGCCGCCCGAACCCCGTACCGTAATGCGAGGGTCTTGTAATAAATTGTACTGAAACCCCAGAGCAAAGGCTAGCTTTTGACCCCGCGCCGCTAGACCTCGCACTAAGTCTTTAGTTCCATAACTTGGTTCTCGCTGTCCAGTGGTTTCGCCTGGAAAGTCATCCAACAGCGTCGCAAGCCAAGGCCAGGACCCTCCCTCCCCAACTCCGGGGCCAGCAGCAATCGATTCTCTCCTTTTCCCCTCAATCCCTCTTGCGAAGATACCCGTGGTCGAGACGGAGTCGAGTTGTTGCGAGGAGCCTGGGACATGCCATTTCCTCAGCGTGTAGCTTCAGCGTCATGGCGAAACGTACGTGGAGCGAGGCCAGCGATGGCGCACAAGCCTTGACGGTAAGGATTCTCCAACCAACTCTCCCGCTATCGGCCTCCCCCAACATGATGGGATTCCGAACTGACGGTGCATTCGATCAGCTACTTGCGGCCGGCGCCAACGGGGATCAATCAATACCGCAAATCTCGCGGAGAATCAAGGCGTGCGCTGCATGCCGGAAACTCAAGGTTTGTTTGCGCCCGGTCTCACAGAAGAGTTTGTTCACAGGCTGACAAAAGCCCGCCTCTCCAGATAAAATGTCAGATGGATGAGGGCGGACCGCCTTGTCGGAGATGTGCCGAACGCGATCTTGGCTGTGTTTTGAGCAAGAATTTGCAAAGCATCATTGATGAGAAGACACAGTAAGATGCCCTCCGGGCTTGTGCCGACAGCGGCTCGGGCGCATGGCTAACAGCGTATGTCTAGATACTCAGAAGCTCTTCTCCAGGACATCGAGATCCTTCACTGCACCCTGAAAGAAGTCACCAGGAAGATCGGGCTTGCAGAACCACCTCCACTTCAAATCTCATCCCTAAAGCAATCTTCGTCATCCCCACCGAATGATCGCTTAGCCCATGACGGTACGAACGGCCTCAGCTCACGACTGGGCGTGCCGATGCCAGATACGACCCACGGTCCATCCATGGACAACTCGCCGCAGATTTCCCCACGAGACGAGGACTTGCCTGCCGTGCCAATCCACTCACTCTATGCGCTCACAAAGCTGCGCGCTCTCAGATCACCGGACGCTCCGCTGAGCCATCGGAGCCCCGGCTTGGAGGACTTCATCGAGCGCGGCGACATGCGCCTGGAGGATGCAGAGCGGCTCTTCCGGCTTTACCACGATCGCCTCGACGCCTTCATATACTGCACTGGATGCAAGTCCCAAACTCTCGACGAGCTCCGGCGCAGGAGCCCCATCCTCACCGCGGCGATCCTCACCGTTGCTGCTTTACACGACCCGCAAGCAGACAATGTGTACGGGGTGTGCAGCGCGCAGTTCCGCAGGCTCGTCGAGAAGTCCATGTTCGACCGCCGCCTGGATCGCGACTACCTGCGCGCCATGTGCGTCGCCTCGTATTGGCTGAGCGACATGTCGTGGATGCTGTCAGGCTATGCCATAAGGCGCGCCGCCGAGTCCAACCTCCACAACAGCTACACGCGCGCGATAGAAGACCAGAACGAGGACGCGGCCGACGGTGCGAGGCTCTGGTACATCCTCAACATTTGCGATCAGCATCTTGCGACCTTGTACGGCCGGCCGGCCATTCTGCAAGGCGACCCGTCGATGCAAGACTGGCAGAGCTTCCTCGAGTCGCCTTTGGCCAGTAACGAGGATACCCGGCTTGTCAGTCAAGTGGCCCTGTTGTGTATTCTAGGGAGCATTCGAGAGTTGTTTGGGCCGGATAAAGGACAGCCCATACCAAGAGCCTACCTTCACCAGATTGCGCAGTTCAGCAAACAATTGGACAATTGGATCCGCCACTGGTCCAATACAATAGGCGGTACGTGATATGGTAGCAACCTCGATCTCGACATGGACATGCTAACTCATGGCGCAGGTCAACATCAGCAGATCGGACTCTTCCCGCGGAAGGGCGCGCTGTTGCATTTCCACTTCGCCAAGCTCCATCTCTACTCCCACATCTTCCGCGGCCTCTCCGGCGACAGTCCTATACCCCATTATCTTCTCGACTGCGCCACCGAGGCCGTCAGGGTTGCAACCAACACGCTCGAGCTCATCCTCTCCGACCCGGACATCGCCGCCGGCGTCGTCGGCATGCCGTCGTATCTTCACTGCATGACCGCCTTTGCCTGCATGTTCCTGATCAAGGTGGCCGTCAAGTACGGCAGCGAACTCGTCGACCCCGATCGAGTGCTCAGTTTGACCACCACCCTCGTACAGCACTTCCGGTCGCTCCCGACCGGCCGTTGGCATCTTGCCAAGCTCATGGCTCCGGGCTTGGAGAAGATGGCTGCAATGCTTAGCCCGAACAAGGAAGGCGAGCTGCGACGGCTCGGCATCGACGAGTCCTCGATGAGGAACGGACTCAATGGGTCGACCGAGCTGACGTTCCCCAATGGCGCGGATCAGGCATGGGCTGGCGCTGGGGGTGAGATGTTCTTCGACTACGGTATGAGCTTTGGCTTGTCCCCGGTGTTTAATTTTGATGCGTCAATGCTAGGACCAGGACAGACGCCTTCGATGCAAGAGTTCACCAATGGTGTTGAGTATCAGATAGATCGACCAAATACCTGATGGAGTGAACGCTTGCAACGTAAAATAAAATAAACCAAGAAATATCTACGATCCCCGTGGTCCGTTCCTCTTTATGCCGTGCGCCTTGTCTGGAATCAACGCTTGTTTGCAAAGACATGGCTAAAAAGTCCCACCCATTTGTCATAACGTAGTTCAAGTCTTACATGCCCTGGATGCCCCTCGGTCGGTACTCGCTCTCAAGATACGTGCATTCTTCCTCGGTCAACTTGACCTTCAGCGCTCCTACGGCTTCCACGATTCGTGCTTCCGTGCTCAGGCCAAGGATTGGCCAATAGCCCTTCTGCAAGACCCACGCTGTCGAAACGAGGGCCATGCTCACGCCTTTCTTGTTCGCAATCTCCTCCACCCGGTTGACTATGTCGAGATTGGCGTCGGCGAACCATCGGTCCTTCTTCTTGTCCATGCGACTCCGCAATGATGTATCATCATCGTTGTTCCTAGGCAACGGCTTCGCCAGGAGGCCACGAGCAATAGGACTCCAAGGAATCACACCGACGCCGCTGGCTTTGCAGAAGGGCAGCATCTCACGCTCCTCTTCTCGGTAGAGCAGGTTATAGAAGGGCTGCATTGAGATGAACTCGGTCCACCCATTCGATCGTGCGATGTATTGCAGGCGAGCGAACTCCCAGGTATACATGGATGAAGCACCAATGTAACGGACCTTTCCGGACTGGACAACTTCGTGGAGCGCGCGCATGATCTCTTCTGGGGGGGTTTCCCGGTCGAGGCGGTGGAGTTGGAGAACGTCTGCAGGTCATGGCGTGTCAGTGCATGCTCAGTGAAGTCGATGGTAGTCATGACACTCACCAATGTAATCTGTGTCTAGTCGCTTCAAACACTGGTCCACAGCGTGGAAGATATGCTTGCGCGAAAGGCCCATCTGATTCACCAAAGGTCCATCATTCACACTGGGTGGTCTCGACTCGTCGTCCATGACAGGGTTGAAGATCTTTGACAGAATCACAACTTTTTGCCGAGGGATGTTGTATTTCTTGAGCGCTTTGCCAATAATGACTTCTGACTTGCCATTGGAGTAAGTGTCGGCGGTATCCCACGTGTTGATGCCGTTGTCGTAGGCTGCCTTTAGGAGTTTGAGGCCTTCTTCCTCATCCAGCGTCCAAGGGGACATTTCCCACTTGGAGGAGCCGAATATCATGCATCCCAAAATGATCTTGGAGACCTTCAAACCACTGTCTCCAAGTCTGTGTCGAGTATGTCAGCTCCCCTCCTTGATCAAGGGCATCGGGCCCAAGGCTCTTGGCGATTGTTGAACTCACCTTACGTACTCCATGGCTCCTATTTTATTGTTCTGCAATGACACACAGGCCAGATAACACAATCATCCAGGCAGTTGCAGATATGTATCAAGCGGTTCTTAGGGTTATAAGCTGAACACTTCTCCGAGCATGGCAACGGTTCCTAAACAGCCAATGCCTTCCCCCACTACAGCTCCAACAACCCCTCCAAGTCCCTCTCCTTGTGGGCTCCGAGATCAAGACGGACCAAGTGCCGCTTAATTTGTGGATGTGCTCGTGCGGGGAAGGACGACTAAACTTGTCCCAATATGACTCGCGTCATGATGCCTCGGACTTCTGCCCGACCACACTGTGGGGTACAGAACATGGACAGGGTTTTGATATGCAGGGTATCTGCCAAGATTTGGGACTCGCTTTGCCGTCGCTTCCACTGCAAAATCGGAGCCTGGGTGATTACCCTAGACTTTGTAATTGTAGACGAGCAATTCTCAGAAATGTTACTTCGTACCAGTGATGTTATGATACATTGCGAGCAGCCTGTTTCACGGCATAATTCGCGCACGGAGAATATACTTCGCAAAATCGGGTGGCAGCTCTGCCATAAGCTCCGGCGGTATCAACACTTGGATAAAGCATCATGGCTGGGCAGCCGTATCCTGCTATAGTAATCAGCTTTTACCGCGAGCATCGAACACACTTGTCCCAAGGAACACCGTCTTCAAAACGGGATAATGAGTGGATATCAATCACAAGGTCAGAATGGGCAGAAACTTCTGTACAAGTAGTATAACTTATAGTGTAAATATAACATTACGCTCATGTTTAGCGAACGATCGTCTATGCTAAGCTGATGATTTATACAAGTTCTATTCGCTCAGAGCTTCGACACTCTGGCCCTCCGCCTCGCAACCTGTCGAGAATGGCTCTGGGGAACCACTAAATGATCCACGTCAAGTGTATTCACCAAATCAGGGGTAGCCTGCTCCAGGCTGGTGATGCCGCATAGCCTCATTGATGTCTCGAGCTCATCCTTGAGAACTGCAGAGAATGCATTAGTCGCTACTCAATACGCAGGAACACTTGGGCCGCAACTCACTTTGGCAAAGGTGCTCGAAGCCCTCTTGTCCGTAGACCAACGAGTACAAGGTAGGGCGGCCAATGCCAACGGCAGTGGCCCCGAGGCAGATTGCCTTGAGGATATCTGATCCGCGCTCAAAGCCGCCATCGACGTAGACCTCAAGCTTCTCGAAAGCCTCAGGATAGTGTTCCCTCAGCTCGAGGAGCACAAGAATACTAGCTTGAGATCTAAAAACAGTTGTTAACACCTGGTGATTCATGTGTGCTCAAAAGACTTACCCATCAAGTGATCGACCGCCATGATTGCTCAGGACAACACCGTCGACGCCGTATTCGACTGCTCTGCGAACGTCGTCTGCTGTCTGAACACCCTTCAATACAATTGGCACTCCACTGGCCTCGCGAATCCACGTCAGATCTTCCCAGGTCAAGGCCTTGTCAATGTACTGAGCCATGAGACGACCGAGACCGCTGCCCTTCTTGTCTTTACTGCTCTCTCCGCCGCTGATGGCAGAGCGAATTGTCGTGGCTTGTGCGGCTCGCTCATCAGCCTCTCGTTTCCCTGGCACAGCCGCGTCGACAGTAACAAAAATAGCCTTGATTCCTAGCGCCCGAGCGTTGTGCAGGATATCGAGCGTTTTATGTCGCTCGCGGTTGATGTATAATTGGAAGAAGAAAGGGTGGTCAGGCGGGGCAGCCTTGACTATGGAGCGGAGGGTATATGAGGCGTTGCTAGAAATCTATTTGTTGGAGATTAGCCCAAGAGCTTCCTTGACTCACAAGGCTTAGCTTACACATTGAATGATGCCCTCTTTGGCTGCGCCTCGGCTAAGCGCAAGTTCACCATCGGGATGCACCAACTTGGCCATGGCCGCCGGCGCGACGAAGAAAGGCGCAGAGGTCTTGAAGCCGAGAATACTTGTCTCAAAGTTAACAGTGGTGACATTCCGAAGGATTCTGGGCCGGATCATAATCCTTCGCACGAGTTCCTTATTCTTGGTATGCGTTATAAGGTCCGTGGCGGCAGATGAGTAGAAAGCCCAGGTCTTGGGCGTTAACGCCTTTGACGCGACCGCCTGGAAGTCTGCGGCGCTCAGAACTGATTCTAGCGGAAGAATGCCACTGTCCCCAGCTTCATCGGGAGCGTTCTGTGCTGAGTCGCCGTTCGATGCAGGCCTATCTTGGCGATCAAGCTCAGTGGCCGAGGCCGGGACATCAGGGCTTGCCTCTTCAAGATATCCCTTGAAGTTGTTCGGCGGAAGGTCGTCAAGGATATCGGGCGCGTGCACTTCGTCGAACAGCTTGGTAGCATTCGAGCCGGCAACGCTTAGAAGAACTAAGAAACGTATCAGCATGGGCGGAACAGGACGTTGTATGCGGGAAACCCACCTGTAGGGCCTCCCGGATGCTCGTTGATGAAGTCGGTCACGTCCCAGACCTTCTGATGCACAGCGATCCAGCAATCGGATCTTACGTTGTGCTTACTGAGGTCCGTAAGACTGATGACTGGAGACTTCTCTGCCTCTTGTTGGATGGTCGCCATCGTGTTGTCGGTATGCCTGGCCAGATTGCCCTATACGAGACAGATTCTTTGCCCAGTCTTGATACAGAGCAAGGATGGCTTTTGACTATGCGAAGACTTCATGGAGCATTAAGAAAGGGGTTCAAAGGCCTCCTGCCTGTCAATTTACGACAACAGAACGGGCTTGGATGCGTTGGCCTTCCTTTTCCCCGGATTCTGCGCAAGCTGCCAATCTGATTAGCGGCCGTCAAGCCAAAGCGTGGGTCCTGTCGGCGGACTTCATGCCGATCGACCTTCGCTTCACCCACTGGCCGTCTAGTCCTCTATTGTGCAAATGCTTCAATGGCTGGAACGATTAGCCTAAACTCGGCTTCAGCCCGGAAATGCGCCAAACCTTAGCTGGCATGGTTGCCACTAAGCGGGGCCGGTGTCGACTGTCTAGCAGCACGGCGAGAAGACCGTCCCCGGAATCTTGGACCGCATGATATGGGGAGAAGCGGTTGTGGAGAACCCCAGCAGCTCTCCGCATCTACCTCCGTCTCCGCACAAGGATCCCAGGCCTAGGCAACCTGTGCTATGAGAACACCTTGTTCTCCTCCAAAAATATTGTCATTGTTGACATTCACTGAAACTTCTCTTTCGTTGAACAAGCCTCACCCCAAGCCTTTCACAACTCAAGCTGCACCGAGCCGGATCAATAGCCACAATGCCGACCAGCAACATCGCCACTAAGTCAACGCCTTTACCCCGGGGAGTATATACTCCGGTAGTTACTCTATACAAGGCTGGAGATGCCACGCAGCCCGTCGATCATGATTCTATGTACAAGCAGTGCCAGGGATTGGTACGCGCAGGCATGCACGGTCTGGTCTACCTAGGCACCAATGGCGAGCTTGCTCTGCTCACCGCCGACGAGCGAAAAGCAGTAATCCAAACCGCAGCCCGTGCTGTCAAGGATTTGCAAAAGCCCGACTATCCGATTGTCGCCGGTATCTCGGCACAATCTACCCGCGAAGCTATCTTGAATGCCCAAGAAGCTGCCAGTGCTGGCGCGAAGTTTGGACTGCTTTTGCCGCCAAGTTACTGGGCCAAGGCCTTGTCTAGCGACGCGATCATAGGTTTCTACCGTGAAGTCGCAGACGCATCGCCCTTACCAATTGTTGTGTACAACTTTCCTGGTGTGACCTCAGGCGTGGATCTCGACTCTGATCAGTTGACCACGTTGGCGTCACATCCCAACATTGTTGCCGTCAAGCTCACTTGCGGAAACGTCGGCAAGCTGGTTAGGCTAACGAGCAAGTTCTCACACGAACAATTCGGTGTCTTTGGCGGCAGCAGTGATTACCTTCTCTCCACGTTACAGTCCTCAGGTAGCGGCTGCGTAACTGGAATGGGCAACATATTCCCCGGATCCACATCCGCAGTATATGATTTGTGGACGGCTGGCAAGGTTGACGAAGCAAAAGCCTTGCAGGACAAGGTAGCCAATGCTGAGTGGGCGTGTAAGAAGGGCATTGCCCTGACCAAGTACGGAGCTTGGCATTACTTTGGGCGTGATCTGGGTATCGATAATGAGCAGACATGGGAGATGAGGAGACCGTACTTACCTCTCAACAAGACTTCAAAAGACTGGACGGTGGATACGCTATCTGTGTTGGCGGACGTTGAGAAAGAGCATGCTCAGAGTAGATGAAAACTATGTAGTTAATTACAACACAAAAGCCGGCCATTTAAGCGATCTATGCTTTAAAGGGTCGAAACGCTGAGTGAGATGTTTTAACTTGGAGCCGAACGGTGACGATTTAATGAAGGTCAGGGTCCTCTTCCATACGTGGTTATTGATGCTGCTTGCATCGCCTTACTGGGTACCTGCTCGCAAGCAGCCTGACGAGTAGGACATACAGTAGGATTAACAATATCTTCCACGGTACACATGATTGTAGCAGCGCAGAAGACCTTTCTCTCTGAATATATTCATAGATAATTGTCTAGATGAGAACTTCTTTTCCCCATGAAAGATGTCGGACGAAACTCAGGTCGTGTTCCAGCATAACTCGCTTAAAAGCCTATGGTCTTCATTCATAGGAGATCCACCAGCACCATTCTTGCCAAGCCATATGTACGAAGGTAAAAGGCAATCTTGATACCAATGTTCCAAACCTGTTGTTCTTCGAAGTTCCGCGAGCGTCATAAGCTCACGGTGGATGAGTCGATTACATTACTCCCCGCCATCATAAGTATGCGGTGACCTTCTTTGGACGTTATAGTGGCATTGAAAATCAGCGTTAATGACGGTATAATCCACGCTTATAACAACGATAGTCGACCAGACGAAGGTTATTGGAGAATACATCAGTGCACACGTAATTTGAGCTCCATCACTTCCTTTTTTATGTGATCACAGCTCCAGCAACCTCCCACCAGGGTCAGAAGGCGGCGTAAGCCTTTTAATAGGAAATTAATCGAGAAAATCGGTATACTATCTGGAAAAGGAAATCGTCATTTTGGAGGTTTTGTTTTGCAGCTTCCTGAGGATTTCTCCAACCGTTTGGATGGGAATTGACTGTTACATGGCGGGAGGGCAAGCTCGCAAACGAAAGCCTCTCACTCAGGTTCTCTCACGTCAGGGTCTACGTGGGTTGCATCGAACGCACGATCTCATAAAACATATTTAGTTTCTTTAAGCAGACTCTACCCAGTTCTCCACATCCGCGATTCGCACATACTTGATGTATTGCCGGTGGAAAGTGAAGGCAATATGAACCACGTCCGCTGAGTCTGTCTGCTCAGCGAAGATGCTTGGATAGCTGAGTTCCCGGTTTGTCTTCTTCTCGGAATTATTAGTCATGCAGAAACCATCTCCATCCTCTAACACTCTTTCCTTCCATGTCAGGCCATCATCGTTGGAGATTGCCACGGTCAGGGCCTTGCGTGGAGTGCCCCAAATCGCTGTCTTGCCTTCAATTGCCGACTTTTGGTTTGGACGCTTGTCATCCTCAGGTGTGATGTCGTCGTAAAGTCCTTCTCGCTTTGCTAGCTCTGGGGCGGAAGCTGAGCGGTTGAAGACCAGAACAATCTGACCGGACGAAAGACGGGCAGCACAGATGCCGCTGTTTGGATTAGGCAAATCAAGAGGCTTGGGAGCTTCCCAATCCAGACCATTGCTTGAAGTAGACCTGTATACGTTGTCTGCCCAGCGACTGCGGAAGACGCCAATGTATCGAGACCTGCCCTTGGCAGGGGGAAGGATCTGCATGTGTACGGCTCCGACGCTGTTTGGTACAACCTTCTCGTTCCACGTCTGCCCGTCGTCTTTCGAGTAGAAGATGGCAGAAACATCATCGTTGCCGATCCATCTATGACCAGGAGATGACCGACAGTGGAAAATTGGCATGGCCCAGGTGCCGTCTTCCAGGACTACAATGGGCTGACGGACAAAAGCTCCCGTCCGTTCTCCAAACGGGTATCGTGGCTCTGACCACGTGAAGCCATTATCCTTGGAGATGCGGGCCATGATGAGAGCACCATCCTGGTTGCCAGCATCTTGTGAGGTGTGGAAGAGCCACAGTTCGCCCGATTTTGGTGATCGGAATAGGACGGGGTTCTGACAGCTGCGGCCCTCGACTGATGCAATCTTCTTGGGTTCCGACCAAACACTGGAGCCAGGTTCCTGGCGAGATAGCCAGATTCTGATGTCTGGCAGCCCTTCTTGTGAACCACCGAACCACGCACACAGAAGCGTCTTGTCTGGAAGCTGTAACAAGTTGGAGGCGTGTGACTGCACGGTGGCTGCAGGGATTGCAGCGGTGTGGAAGGCTGGAAACTGCATGATGGCTATGGCTGGCTGTTGATGTACGACGGGAACAAGGAAGAATATCAGGCCCAAGAATGCATGTGATCAGATAAAGACAAATACTAGTGTTTGCTGATTATTTTGTCGATGAATGTATGTCAACAGCGGCTAGTAATAAGGCTGAATTCAGCACAATTGTTGATGGAGACGGGGCTGAAGTCCTTGTGAGAACCGACTGAACTCCGAGCCAGGCCAAGTCATTCTGGGCCCCAGCGCTGGGAAAGGCGGTCGCTTCACATGCCACAACTGCCCTAGGAGAGGTCACCGAGCTCCAATGAGCTGTCTCACTAAAGGATAATGGCCCTCTAGATGCGGGGTGTTGGCGCGAAATTCCCGACCATCTTCTCCGAGGGCGGTCGGCTTTCTCTCCGAGATGCCGCGCAAACCTTGCAGTACTGCTTGCCGCAGAGGAGGGGCTGATTGGGTGTCGTAGTTGTGCAGGGGCTTGAGAGAACAGTTGACGACGGATCACGAACATCCATGCCACCCAATATCACAACTCTAACGCCGCTAAACAAACAGCTTCTCAATTTCGGAACGCTCTCTTTACACCAGTAGGTATTTGACCATCTGCCATTATCTCAAATGACTTTATACTGAAGTAATTAGAGTACGTCGACACTAGTGTTCGAGAAAGCCGACCCCAGGATGAATACTACAAGTTGATGTGACCAGTACTTCCTTCCATAAATTAAACATACATCTAGGTTATGATATATGGCTCCGAGCTGTTGAAGATAAGCCCTGGCTTCCGCTCGGCGAGGTCCAAAATCATTTCAGCAAAGTAGCTGTTCGCCCAGGCGAACCAAGGCCGCGTATAAACGCTAGAGTTGTAAATGTTGACGCTCTCGTGCACAAGACCCAAACCCGCGGTGTTCTCCAGGATGATTGAGAGGCGCTCCAAGATCTCGTCGTCGTCGTCCGTGCCATAGATGCCGGAAATATGCGCCATTGGCCAGGGATTGGTTGCATTTGCATGTGGTCCGCTAGGACAGAGCATGGTCAGTGACACGTTTGATGGTAACGATAGAGCAACTAGACTCACCCAATGCCGCTGAAGTTCTTCCCCACTGCAAAGTACGGGTTGGCACGCGACCAAAGAGCGTCCTTTGTCTTCACATATGTTGGATCGCTGCGCTCGAGGAAGCCCAGATATGGTAGAGACACGAGACTCGGCACATTTGCGTCGTCCATAATAATCTGACCACCGTAACCGTCCGTTTCGTATGCAAAAATGCCGCCTTGAGTGAGTGTATGGTTCCAAACCGCATCTGCAATAGTCTTCTTGTATGCGCGCAGCCGATCAATCAGGTCGGCCTCATTTCCTGCGCTTTTCTCCAGAACGTCAGCTATGTGCCCAAGCTCGACTGACATCATCGCGTTATCTGATGTGATATAGTCTAGTGTCCGTTGTATTAGTATTAGTCTGTGCTCCAAATCCATCACCGGACAGAGGAGTCATCGTACTAAACACGCAAAGGTCGTCAGACGGGCGGTGACTGGATGACACCAGCCCGTTTGCCTTTCTCAGATCACCGTTTCCGCCGTTCTTGACTGGGGGTGAAAGCGAGCCTGCAGTGCCAGTCCAATTATAATAGCTTACGAACTCCCAGTCGTCAGACCAAGAGCTCTGGGACTCTTGCTCGATCAGGTTTAGAATCGCATCCATGGCAGAGCGCCCTGCAGCGTGGAGTAAGCAGGCGAATAATACATGTCGTCTCTTATTTTGATCATCTCCGCTTACAATTTTCATTGATGAAGGATGTATCATTTGTGTATTGGTAATATGATCGACAGATCTTCAGAAATCCTGCCAGTGAGTCTAGTTCATACTATGAATAACTTGAGGTCAGCATAGTCCATCTTTCCTGTCACGCACGAGCACTTTATCTATACCTTGCATTCAAACACTGTTTGGTTGTCAACCGGCCTGCAAGTAGAGCAATGTTAGAACATTGGCCCAAACACACGTGTCTCACAAACGCTTACGGGTTGACTATCACATTCAAAGCATAGTCCTACCAGTGTGGGTCAGTTATTGTTTTTTTTTCATACCAGAATCTGGCCAGCATCGAAACTTACATTAACAGTTGGCTCCAGGCCGCTCTCAGGAGGCGGTTGGAAAGCCCCTAACCGACGTACAAGTAAGTATGCGTTACAAAGAGTATCGCATCGAGTAAATCTTACCACAGTATGGGTACTCTGCAATGTATCTTGCCTCGGTGTTGATTATGGCTTTCACGAGTGCCTTGAGATTCTCGTCTCGAGGTAGGAGCTTGTACAGGTGTGCAAATTGGTTGCCTGTATCACGAAGCCATTGCGCGCTATGATGTATAAGCGGTTAGCCAAAGCGCGGCAGTTTAGACTCAATATGATGGATAACCAACGTAATATCCTATGTCAGAATGACTTTTAGTATTATGCAACTTCAGTATTTAGGTGCGGCACTCACGCCTGTTATGATGAAGGCAAGATTAGCATCAGGATCGAAATATTTCACCGTCGTATCCAGAGTCGAAGCGAAAGCGTTCTCAAACAGCCGAGCCAAATCAGGATTGCTAATCAGGGCTGTTATGTCGCTTATAATCGTCTAGAGCCGCTGCATTAGCACATGGGCTGTAGTTGATAGACAAGCCACTTACCTCGACGGCAGAACTATTGAAGGTTCTGCACTCCGGGCTAGGGCGCATATACGGCAATGCTAGAGGCCCATTGGATAGTGGCTCGTGAGGCTCTTGGGAGTAGTCATTGTAGTCAGGACACGCCGAGGGAGTGCGGTTGCGGGCAACGTAGTCGTGCCAAGTCTTCCCATCGACGCAAGCTGAGAAGGGAAGTATGGTCAACAAACCAACGATAGGTCCGATAGCTGGAGCTGCCCAAAAAGATTTCATTTTATTCGTGTCTCCGTTGCCAAGGATTGTGGAAAATAGTTGATGTGTCTCTTACTGCGTCTGGGAGGAGCGTGTATAAGGCATTCAGTCAAGCCGAAACAGAGCAAGACCGCTCGAGCAAAACGGAAAAAAGCAAAACCCACATACGTTCCTCCTTTCATGATGTACTCCCCGCTTTGACGTTGCACAGTTTTGGTAGGAAAACCTTGCATTGGGTTGGATTCCATGACAGAATGCTGGACTAAGAGTGCTACCTAACCCCTCCCCGGATGGCGGCATTGCGTTGCGATCGGCAGATGTACAATTGAGACCCATGGCCAATCATTGCCAGCAATTGCTAGTACAGGCACTATTCACGGCACTTTTGCTCAAAGTTGTCTTCCCGAGAAGCCCGACCCATTACGAATCCGAATTAGCTAGTCATTAGTCCCGTGCCATGTTCCCGGTATGTATGTTGTACTGGAAATGGCTTGCCTACCAACGAGGCTGTGAAGGCAGCGTGGCCGACGCGCAAGCTTCGCATTATTTGAACGAACGCCGTCGCGACCTGTTTTGCCATTCTTGGTTAACCAAAACATACGAACGCGCTGATAATTGCCTTTGCGGTCCAAAATCTAGAGTAGATTTGGGCGAATTTACGTGTCCCAGTTTTAACACCATGCCACAAGCCCTCCAGCCTCGGCGTAGGAGGTTCCAGAACGCCAAGTAGAGGTCCCGAAACCGACGCTTTACCGGCTCTTCGTTCCAGAAAGTTGTGAAGCTAAAATTACCACCACGCGTCTACATAAGATGACAACTCCGAAAGCAGGCAAGAGGATGCTTGGGATGCCTATTCAGGCATTGTATAAAGTAACTGCGAACTGTAAAAGTGCAGAACCGTGTCTTCAGAGGAAGAAGCCCTGCAAACCATCCAATTTTTTCGTATATAGTCACCCATGAATATGAGTAGAAGCCAGTGACGGCATTCTCCGTAGGGGATCATAGCAGACTGCTATATATCCAGTCTTGGGCAGCTATTCCCATAGACTCCCAAGGCTATGCTCATTCCATCTCATTCTGATCCAAATGTCGCTGTGCGATCATCTTTAGTACAATCGGAGAAGATGTAACCAGTCGTGACCAGGACCCAGTCCTCTTCCAGTTGCCCCTCTACACTTTTCAGTGTTTCAAGCCGAAGGTACATGTCACTTAGGTCATCGGGCAATGAAAGTTACGTTCTTCTAACTAGCACACAGCTTCAAAACTTGAAAATTACAGCATATACGATCACGTGCCTTGGATTTTTAAAATGCTTGAAGTGATTGCATTATTTTAATGATTAGATAGTACCTCGCAGACTCGCCAAGTAGTAAAGAAGCATAAGTTAAGCTAAGGCAAGCCATACGCTGATTCAAAGAGGTCGTCGCCATTACACAGTTTACTGTGCCACTATTTTGAATCTTCTGAACCCCCCCCTTCTCCTCATAAGCATAAGAAGAAAAACATGCGACATTAACAATACCAATATGAGATGTGGAAAATTGGGAATAACGAGTTGTTCCGCGAATGGTAAAAGGGAACATTGAAAATATTCTGTGTCGCTTCTATATCCTTGAGCCGCCATCTCCCATCCAATCTATGACACCATCTCCCAGCCCTAACCGGGGCTGATAAGTATAAAGAAATGAACAGAACAGGAAGGCAATGGTGGAATAAAGGGAGTTCAACTGTAGAAACGAGAGCCATGTAGTGCAAGAAAAGAAACAATAAATCTATAGCAGGAAGGGGGAATCTCCAATCAGGGGATGGAGCAGCGACCACAAATATGGGAACATCGAAATTGTGAAGCTTGCTGTCGTCATCAGCGGCCTGACGATCCGTCTGATGCTCTCGTCTCGCGACGGACGGTGATGATCGGACACACCCACACCCAGTCACAGACACGAGAGAGACTGCAGGACGGCAGCCCCCCACAAGAAACCGTTGCAGATAAGGTCTTTGGTTGAGACAAGAAACGCTTGCGCACGCAACGCAGGGATGGGTAACATTGCATGCCACCCTACCCCCTCTTGACAAAAAAACTCCCCGGGTGACTCGTGCGTTAGCGCCGATCCGACCAAGACAGACATACGATGCAACGCTCCCTTCATCAGCGGCCGTAACTTGCATCTAGGCCATTCCCGCGCCCTGCGGTTGAACAAGGTATCTGGCAGGGCGGGGTTTGCTTCAAGAGAGGGGAGAAGACAGGATGTTTGACTCATGGCTGCGGAGGACAGCACAGGGTTCCTTCGCGTGGGGATACTCTGGAGCCTAGCGTGTCAGATCTGATAGGGCAGCATGACAAGATCTCATGAGTAGAGCATCAGGTCTATGTGAATGCTGCTTAATAACGGCTGCTTCAGACTTTCCATGACCAGACTCTGAGGATCTCGAAAGGGACAGCTGATTGAAAGACCGGTGACGAATAAGGATGACCCGCTCAGCAATGGGGGAATGCCGAGTTGAAGAGTCACAACGTGATTGGCGGCACCATCTGCGATCATGCATGCGCATCTTTTGAGGCGTGCATGCGTCGCGCATCTTGTTTCGTCTGGTCTGGACTCGGGATCAATCGCGAGAGAGCCCGTCCAAGTGTGCATCCTCATGTCGCATCCAAAAAGTCCCCACCGAGCAACGCCCTCCTACACAGCCGCGTTGCTGAGTGGACGCAACAAGGAAGAATGATGTTGGAGGGTGTCGTCATGAAACTCGTCGTCCTTCACCCCCACCATTAACGAGTGGGTGTGGTACTGCGACCGCCTATTGGGGTGCGCCACAACCACCTGACCGACCCGCACGACCCTCCCCTATTGTTTGTTCACGAGGTCGTCCAATGCGGTCAGTCGCAGGATGCGAGATAAAATTAGAGAGAAAGCTATCGCCATGCAAGATGCGAGAATCGGATGAAGAAAAACACGCGGGCTTCGTCAATCCATGTGAGCGAAACGCGTGTGTGCGGATATCATAGAGAAATGGAACAAGAGGTGGACAGGTAGAAACTCGGTAAATCGGATGGCGTTTGAGGTCGTCAAAAAGATGGTGCCATCCATCTACGACCTTCGACATGCATTAGATCGAAACGAACGTTCACGCTCATGCTCTCGAGCCGGCATCGCCGTATGCACCACCTCCGTAGACCGGCTGTGCGCCCTGCGTGTGGTGTGTGGATAGGCTCGGATAGCTATCTGGATAGCTTGCCGAAGCCGCATCCCATCGTGGAGGCGTGCCGGCAGAGGGATGATGGCTAATTGGAGTGTGCAATCCAGTAGCTCCGTAGGCGCCTCCCGTCGAGACAGTACGGGTGTCGTACGTTGTCACTGCTGGCAGCGGCGTCGTGCTGAGTCTCATCGGCGGGGCGTTGTGGTGTTGCGGGCTGGTGTGGCGAAGCCCTGGGCTTAGCGTTCGCTGTTGCGAGGATGAGTACGCGGGAGCTGTGGTGTACGGCGTCCAAGTCGGCTGGGAGCCAGATAGCGACCTTGGTGACGGAATGGAATCATGGTGGTTTGAGTATTGGCCGTGAGGATCACCTCCCTGTGACGGTAACGCCTGCTGCGCTGCCATTCCCTGACCAGGGGGAGTAGGTAGAGGTGCGTATGATGCACCACCCGCGCTCACGGGCGTCATCAGACTGTTGGGCGGCAGCGTGCTGCTCGGGCTGGCGCTGTACTTGCCGATAATCTTCTTGAGAGCTTGCTCTAGGATCTTCCAGGGGAAAACCTTGACATCTTTCTCGATGTTTCGTGGCTTAGGGTTGGGGAACGCCATGATGACCTTGAAGAATTCCTCGCTCTCGGGTTTTGCTTTGGATACCGTTTGTGGGTGGAATCCTTCGAGATTCCTGCGGATGCGATTCTTCTCCTCAACGCTGAAGCGGCTAGGCGCTGCGACAAGTTGCTCCAGGAGATGAATCGTGTCTACAGACGTTACAAAGCACTCGCCCTTCTCCGCCCACCAGATACACGAGACGCAGATGCTGTTTGGTGGTCGCTCGCCGACCGGCACTGCTCGAAAGCTTGCAGTCAGTGTTGAGCCTTGTTGGGATTTGCGGAACATGACGATGCGGCGTCTGTTGTCCCATTCCTCCTGTGTCCAATTCTCAGCCATCAACGAAAGATTGCCGTTGATCTTCAGCACGGCCTTGCTCGAGTATAGGGACATATGAGGAAATGAGCCTCCACTGCCACCCCCATTGGCGATGGTGCTGGTCCGGATGAGCTGGGGAGCTCCGCTGGCGTTCGAAGACGATGGCATCGGCAGGGGTGTCAAGTTTGGTCGTCCACCGAGTCCGTGAGGGTCCAAAGCTGGGCTCCGGCCCGTGCTGCCCAGCGTGCTGGCAAAGCTGCCCCATCCGTGCCCCGGCCGCCGGTGATAGTGCGGGTCGGTGAAGCTGGTCGTTCTGTACGTCGTAATCATATCGTTACTGGCCTGCGGAAATGTGTTCGCATATTGGCCTTGCTGTGTCGGGTAATCATATGTATTTGTAGCTGCCTCAACAGGCAGTGTAGCCTCGCCGGCCTTCGGTGAGGCTCCCGGCTGATCAACGGCAGGTGGTCCGCCGGTCTCATGCTTCGAGATTTTGTGTGCCCGCGTGATGTCATCCCCAGACCCTTCGAGGTATTGGAAAGACCCGGCTACAGTCCGCGAGATCTCTTCTCCTGCCGACCCCTCAATCACTAATGACAGCGGCACGTTGCTCCCGTTGCATCCCGTGGGCATGAACTGCGGTGCATCTATGCTGCATGAGTAAACAAACCCAGTGTTGTCCTGTGCATCTCTTTCCATATCCCCGATGGGACATTTCTGCGACCCAAATGCGAGGAAGAAGAATGGCATGGGTGATGCTAGTGAAAAGATGTCGTAATGTGATGACAGCTTCAAGAACACCTTTGTGCCAAACATGCCCGATGTTGGCTGTATCGAGAGCACCGTTGGCCCTGTGGGCATGTAGGAAGCAACCGCATTGTTGGACGCGAACGATTGTTGGTTCAGCTGCGCAAACTTGTCTGTCGCTGCAGTTTGAAACGCTTGGGCTTGGTATTGATCGTAGCCGGTATCTGCGTACCTGGCTGACTCGTAACCTTGACAGACACACAAGAGTTAGTTAAGCTATTCGAAGTACAACCATTCCCTGTGCTTCTGTTCAAGGCTCGCAGTCACAGATGCCGACAAAGTATGCCGTCACCAAGCTTGCTAACAATGGGGCAACGTACCGTGCATCGAGGGCAGTTGCGATTTGCTGTATGCTGCCATTTCCAAGAGTGTAGGAGGGGAGTCCCCCCGTGGGTCTCCCCCGTTCGCTGCGCGGGCAGCTTCTTCGTACCGCAGCGTGATCGTCTCGGGCGACTCGAGCCTGTCGTCCACGCCGACAATTATTGGTCTTTCGGGGTGGTAATCAGGCTGAATGGCAGATAAAGAATAAGCCAGGTTCGTCAGCCAAGTTCAGCCCTGTAAGAACACAGATGTCTTCCCGAAACAAAACGAAAAACAACACAGCACGTTTTCCAGTCCCTGTGTTTCTCTCTCCACGAAGTGTTCAGATGCCCTTCTCCGAATTACTCAGAGAGAGACCCGGCCCAAAGACATTGAATAGTAACACAGGAGAGAAAGGAATTGAGGAGGATATTGCAGAGTGGAAGTAAAGGAAGAATCAGGACATCTGAACCTTCGTCCACAACGCATAGCAAAATCAAACGCTGGAACAAAGTCTGGGGAAAAAGACTCACCTCGAAAAGCTTGTAAGACGGACACTGGAACTTGACAGCAGACATTAAGCTGTCAGGAAAGGGGACGCTGGGGAGGAAGAATGGGTTTCTGGGGAGGGGAGCAGATGAAGAATGCAAACCCGTGTTTCGGTCAGATCAAAGGTGAGAAGATGGTTTTGCAATTCGAAGTTATAAAACCAGGTCTCGTCGAGGTCTTATTCGGTCCGGAGATCAGTCGGTCCAAAATAAGGGCAGTCCTCGAGACCAGTTCGTCTCTCGGAGATTTGATACCTTGCGGGGCTCCAAGGGGTGGGAGATGGCCCTAATGCGCCAGCTGTTTCTTTTTTTTCTCGCTTTGTGACCAGAGCTGCGAGTGACGCCGCCCAGATTGCTCGATCCCTTGGGGGAGGTGGCGCGTGTGAGACAGCGGGATGGAGTTCGGCCCCTTCAAGTGGATCTGGCTGGCAAAGAGGAGAAAAGGGGACAGTTTCGAGGTCTGGTGCTGAGCGTTGGAAGAGACAGTAACATTCCAAAAGGAGGCAGATCGTTATGTGATGACGATTGAAGCTTCTTGGTGTTGTCTTGGGGAGAGGGGTCGATATCACAACTGTGCAGGACTGAGGACCTTTTGATGTGACGATATGCAGCCCAGAAGTTCCTGACAGGGCTTCACCTTATTGGCGAAAAATGTGAAACGAAGGGGGCTAGAATTTGGAGGCTTTCTTGGGTGGACGACGGTGTTAAAAACAAGCTGCCAGACCGAGGAGGGAATGTGATGCTGCCACACGTGCTGAAGAACACCTTGTTCTGAAAATGTGTGTCCGCTTTTTCTTCTGGCTGCTGTCAGGTTTGGATCAGCTTCCGCTCCTTCGCGTGGCATCTACATAACCAAAGATGGGCGCAGATATCCGGCCCTGCCGGGGCAGTCCAGGGGGATGAATTAAAGATTGTGGGATTTGTGTCAAACTCACATTAGGTCGTGTCTCCAGCCAGTGATTTCGCTCCAACGTAGAGGAATGAGGGATTAGCCGGCGTGTGCCGTAAGGAGAAACTGGAAATGTGCCGAGACGGGTCGCGCGGTGTTAGCACAGTCTATGGACGAAGCGCGGTCACCTGTACGGCCGAATGAGGGAAGACGATGGTCAGTACAGTCGCGGTGACGGCGGCGGACGAGAGTATGACGCTGAAGCAAGAGCAAGAACGTCCCTTCGTAAGGAATGAAGGTATGCAAGAAGAGAGACAGGAATGAGCAGCAGGATTGGGAGAGGTGAGGGCAGGTGGAGAGGTCGAGATGTGGTGATCCAGAGCTCGGAAAGTCAGAGTCTCGGGTTTTCTGAGGGGGGGTTGACTCAGAATCAGTAAAGAAGCCAGAGACACAAGTTGTGAGCATTTCTTTTTTCTTGCCAGTAAGGCAACTTGGCGATGGCGTATATCGGCGGATGCAGGCCGTGGTGCTCTTTTGTCAAGCTGCGCTTCCTTATTACTCTCTGCCCTACGAGGGTTGGCGTGGGCCCTGGCTACTGACTTCGAGGCCGGCAAGTCCCAAGTGGACGAGGAGGACGCCTGGGGAGGGGTGGAGCAAGTACAACCGGGACTTGCGCACAGACTGCGCGAGTGCGTGTTGTGTCTTTCCTGAGAGGCAAACAAAATTGATGAGGGGAGGAAAGGGGTGTAAGTTGTCCAGGTCTAGGCAGATGTATAATGCAGCCAATGAGAGATTCAGCGGTAGGGGTGTCTAATACAATCCCGTAGCAGGTGCTGCAAAATGCCCGTTCTCCCTTAAGCACGATGACGGGGTGGATGAGCAGGCAATGTGAGGGACGGGCTGGACAGGTAGGGGCAGCGAAGTGGAGGGTTCTTACACCTCAGGTTCCCGGGCCCAAGTCAACAGGGATTTCCGACCTTGTCGTCTGCGACGGGAGGTACCATGGGAATGGTAGGCTTTGCAAGGATTAAAGAAACCCAGTCAAATCTCAGGCGGATGATCGTCCGCGCCATTCACAAAGCACACGGGACGAATCGGTCGTGAAGCGGGTGGCGACTGGTTTGCACAGTCCGGGGTGAACAGGGGAAAGGCGAACAGGGCCAATGTGCAAATCCGAGTCGGAAGCCGTTGAAATGCAAGATAGCGTAGTGTCTCAAAAAGCAGCGACGGCGGCATCACTACAAGGGTAGCAGCTTAGTGTTGAGGGAGGTAGGTTGAACCAGCGAGATAGTGCAAGCAGCTGGACGGAAGGGGTGTGTGACTACCCATGCATGCGTGGTTGCATGGCCGTAGATGGAGTAAGGGGGGATGGTGGAGGTCGGAATGGAGATGGCACTCGAGATATTGTGGGGGATCAGTGGAACAAGAATGGCAGATATGACGACGACAGATTATCGACTGCGCCTGAAAATGGTATCGCCGAGAGTGAACGAGAGGGTTCAGTGTGCGGGTGAGTTCTAAGCCCACGGCCACTCGCCTCTGCAAAGCATGCAAGTGATGTTGTGTCAGATAGCCGCGGCAATGATAGAGGGGGTCTGTTGCCACAAGCCCAGCTTAGTCGCCGATACGATCCCTGAGCCCAGAACCAAAAGAGGTTGCAAGGGTCAGCTCGATCCGAGTAGGGTCTGGGCAAGGCAAACGACGACCGTAGAGATGAATGTGCTGGAGTAGTATGTTGATACGGAAAAGGGGAGACGTGACAGACGGGGATAAGCACGACACGGAGAGAAGCGGTGGGGACGGTGAAGGACGCGCCTTTCAGGTAACATGAATGAGAAATCGAATAAAATGAAGGTTAATCGGTCCAAGGAGGGTGCAGGATTTGGAATAAGGCACGAAAAAAAGCAAAGAAAGGGTCGGAGAGAGGCAAGGCCAAGTGGGAACCCCCCAAAAGAAACAGCATAAGGCAAGGTGAAGCAGGGAAACAAAACAACTGTAAGGTACCAGACAAGTAGTAGACAAGCAGAGAGAGTCATGAATCCTTGTGTACGAGGATGGGCCCTTTACTCACCTCGTCGTCTCTTTTGCCTCTGTTTGTGCTCGCCACCCCTTGTTCGGTGCATGCACCACCACCACGTAGCAAGAGCCAGGAGCTTTCGATCTGCACGCCCACCAATCCAAAGCCAGGACTAGCGATCTGAAGCTCGGATTGATCAAGGATGCCGCTGCGTCCCCCAGGCCGCTTTGGGGAAGTGAGCGAGGGCGACGAGCGAGGCTTCGATCGGGAGTGGCTGTATCCGGGCACAGCTGTGGGAATGATCCACGGGGGACCTTGTCCAGCAGCGCAAATCAGTTAGCAGGGGGGGGGGGGTCCTGTTCGGGGCGACGCTGAGAGCCAGCGGCGGCGGAGGAATAAAGCGAGAGCATGGGCCACGGAATTGCAGGGGTGTGAACATGGAGGGTGTGGTTGTTTAGCGTTGCATCAGGCCGGCCGGTGCTCAGGACGGGTCGGTGACGTTTGGGGGAGCGGGCTATTGCTCTGCGCACAGAGGCCATGGCGCGCGGTGCCTGTGCTGAGGCCGACAAAGGGCCAGGCATGATGAGAAGGTGGAAAATGCGAAGACTGCCTGGGAGACGCGGCCAAGTTGGGAAGAAGAAGAGAGAGGTAGAGGTTGTTGAGCAAAAGGGAGGGAGGGGCGGACGCGGTTCGGCACTCGACGTAGCCGTCCACAGGCAAGGTAGGTACCGGTACCCGGGCCAAGCACCAGAGGTACCGTTCCATAGCGGCGCACCGTAGCGTACCGCATCGCACCGCCCCAGCTTCATTCCGTCCCAATCCCAATGCACAGGTTTTCCACGTCCATTCAGAGTCGAGCAACGGCGGCCAGCACCAGACGGTCCGCCCCGTCCCATAGCCATAGCGTCCCAGAGCTCGGCGCACCTGTAACCCAAAGCTCAAATGGCAAGGCAAAGCAAAATCATGCAAGCTTATCGAGAAGCTGGGCGCTCGTGAAAATGACGGGTGGGGGAAGGAAAGGGAAAAAAACCCTTGCGCCAAGAAAATAAGAATGATGGTAATAAAATGAGCAAAAAAGGAAATACAACAGAGCTTACCTGTTGCAGCCTTGCTGCGAGGCTATCTCTACCCTGCTCTGTCCGGCCGGCCGGTCTGATGTGAAGGCTTTCTTTCGGTCAAAGGCGTAGAGAAACAAGGTACCGCCAAGCTCTCGCCTCAACAGTAACGATACAAGGCTCTTGAGCCCGGTGTACCTTCGAAACCTTGTATCCTACCCTGCAACTGCAACTACAACTGCAAATGCAACTGGGAATGGGCTGGTTCGGAAATCTTGAGATGCCTACCTTGGCTTTGCGGTAAATCGAGACGAACCGAACAGGGGTCGTCCAAGTCGTGAAAGGGAGGGGGGGTGCCTTCAGCCCCCGGTAGACAACGCGACGCAATGCGGTCAAAACGGAGCTGCCCTCTGCGCACAATGCTGGTTGTCCAATGCACCAGCCGTCGATCTTGGAGCATGGGTCACCCGTGGAATCTCTGCAAATGGTCCTTCGTCGCCGGCAACGAATGCGGCTGCTTCAGTTTAGGGTAGCAAGAGCTCTCGCGGATGACAATGACAGGGCTCGGAGGTGTGTACAGCTTCCCCGTCCCGTTCCCTCACCAGGCGCAAGGGATGCGGTGGGATACGTGTGGTTGTGGTGTGGGCAGCGGTCCGCTCTTGTCCTGCTAGAGTGATCAGCAGACCACGCTCGTGACTGTCTACACCACCCCCAGATCCCCTCTTGGCTTGGACCTCTGCTGGGCTCAACGATTTCTGTTGGACGCGTCTCCCTTACCGTATTGCTTTCAAGCCTCTTCGTGTCCCTGTCGCCTTGGCGCAAATCCTTTCTTGGCCCGCTGACGTATCGCCGGCCTGTTCATGGGCCACGAGCCCGCCCGAGGAAACAACGAAAGCCCTTCTCAGGTCGGTCCGGCTTCTACCCGTCGTATCGTATCTTCAATGTCCGTGTTCTCGGCGGAGAGTCGGCCGTCACCGTGACAAATGAGCTATGCTCCGTTACGGTCAGCGCCATGTTTCTTTTTCCCAGCTCCCGTCATATCCCACAAGGGGGCACATGCACAAGCCGCCGCACTCCAGATCTTCTCATTCCCTGCCATGGCTTCTGGGGCGCTGACCAGGACTCCCTCAAATGGTTGCCTCTTTTGTCATCAGCTCCCCCACAAAGACCATATCGCCCCTGTCCGCAGATGGCAGCGCCATTGCGGCGGTCGAATACAACACTATCGCCGCAAAGCAAGCATACGCACGGAATTGCCCACTTGACGTCCGTGCCAGTCCCATCGTATGCCAGTCTCCTTGCTTTTCTGCGACACACGGACATGTCTTTCCTCCCCGTCACTGTCTTTCCTTTCTTCTTAGACCGCAATGTCGAACAGCCGAAACATCATCAGTGCAAAGTCCTCACTCTGATACTCGGCACCACATCCTGCAGCCTGGGAAAGCGGAACCTCCCAGGGTATGGAGAGCCAGCGCATCTGAGAGACATAATGAAGAGAAGCTCTTCATGGTGGCCCAATCATGATGCCTTCCAGCAGCTCCGGCCTCGGCTCCACTGTCTCTCCCCTCCCCAAGCTGCCGGCAAGGGCAAGATGGTGTGGCCAGCGGGAGCGTCCGAAGCCTCGACTTCGAGGGCATGGGCACGATCTTGGAGCGGCTCGACGCTAGGCCTGACAAGTCCTGACAAGTCCTGACAAGTAGCCCGGTCCTTCAAGCTCGCGCAGCCCTAAGCCCCAGTTCTTGCCGTGCCCCAACGGTTTGGCAAACAGAGACTACGTGCTGTGCAGCTGCTTGTGAGAGATCAAGGCGGAAGAGGGGGCTCGGGAGCAAGCTTCCACTCCCCGGCCCTTCCCATTCGACAGCCCAGATTTCTGGCAGGAGCGCAGTCGGGGTTTTCACAAGACTCCGAAGGAATGCTTCCACCATCGACTGGGAGCTGAAAGTCTCCCAATCGGGCATGGGAGGCTCAGCAAATCCTGGCTGAACAACCACAACAGGATGAAGAACGAATGTGATCGTGACTTACCGTGAAATTGGATCTCTGATCTTCGAGACCGGATTACTGTTTGTCGTAGGGTCTGACGTGAGCCCGTTTCTCTGATCGGACGCAAGGCACAAGTGGATTCCTGCACTGGTCGCCCCTACCTTCCTGCTCCTTGCCTGGAAAGCACCAGCTGTCAGTGACGGATTTGGACAAACGGCAAGCAGCCAAACTGACTGGAATTGTCTCACCAGTCGTTCTCTTCTTGCTTTTTCCTTCCCTCTCCCTTGGATTTCCTGCAGCAGTCCCAAGGACTTGGCCTTATCTTTGATCCTGGTGCCTGATGGTCTATCCTTTGTACCGGCGCCTGACGCACGGTCACTGATCTTCTTGCCTTGCCGAACCAAACGGCCTGTCAGGTTTATGTATATCCGCTACCGTGCAATCGACCCCGGCTTTAGGATTGAAGCGGGCGATCACGGTTGATCGGGTGGCTGCGGAAGCAATTCGTAGCCAAGGCTCCAATGGCGGTGTGATGTATGCGGATACCAGGGCAGCCGAGTTTCTCGATAGCTCTGAAGGATGTATATGGGAATCGTTCATTCTTTATAACCCCTCGAACGACAATGAGCTTTTCGCTTATCAACGCCGACACCAGTACTTCGTCAACAGCTTCTCCCTCTGGTCGTGCTCTGTAACGCATTCAACAAAGCCGCTTCCCCATGGTAAGCTGCTTCGGCAATGGTGGGCTGGAGCGAGGCGAAGAGGCGCAAGGATGAAGCGCCTTTCCCGGCAACTGAGTGAATGCCTCCAGAAACGTCTTCCCGTACTGCACAGTCGGATCCTAGCTACCATGGCGGCGGCAGCCCGTTCCCGTCTCGGCCGACCGCACTCAAATCAGCGACCAAAGCGCTCTCGATTTGGCGCGGCTTCCCATGTCGCTTGGTACGAGGTGTCGCCGAGCCTAATCAAATTACATCTTGTGCTTCCATATCCCTGGGGGAGGGGTGTATGTAACTTTTTGCATGCGTACCACGATCAAGGTGCAAAGTAGATGGTGATTGCATCCCCTTATGCCAGCGCTGGTAGAGGTTGTCAGAGGTACTTGAATGAGAATGCTGTAACACATAATGCCACTGGTAAACATGAACAGGACCCGGCACGCCAAGGTCTTCAGTCATCTCTCAACCGGCTTTAACAGACATGATAGGCCTGAGTTCGCGCCACCTCGGCTCCTGGGGAGCTGGCTCGCGGTTTACTGGTGCCAAATCCAACTGGTCCAACCCCTGCTCTGCTGGACATCCCCCTCCCTTTCCCCAATGCCGAGCGTTAAGGCGGGGACTCCCGCAACGATAAGAACAGGGCAGACGCTGGATGAAAGATTTCGAAATGCAAATGTTCCGCGGCAAAGCCCATGACAGGTTCCCAGCACTTTGCTTCCCATGGCCGTAATGAGCTATCAAATCCAGCAGCGGAAATGATGGAAAACACCCCGGTTACGCACCTCAGATCGACGCAGGGGACCATCAACCTCTCCTAATTGGGGGCGACGGATGGGTGAACGGCAGGGAACAGGGGGGTCATCAAGCTCAATCGAGAAGAAGATCGCCCGAGCGGCCTACTGGCCAGAGCTGGCAATCCCCTTGCTAGCTTCGCCAGACAAGCTTCCCCACTGGCTGGCCGCACCGAAGTTGACCGAGCCAAGGCCTATTGGGCTGTCATTTTCAGGCATTAGATTCTCGTTGGGGACAGGACAAGCCTTGACCACTCAGGTGCGCGCAAGCCTGTCTCCCGTGGCATGGAGATGGAAGGCTGAGCTGTGGGCCATGGCGCACGGCCCAGCCAGCTACGCAAGCATTTCGAAATGCCACTCCAGCTAGTGAGATGAGGCAGACACTTCGCAGCAAGGCCCCTTGCCCGGATCTCGCAGCTTGCCGTCGCTTGTTTTGAGTTGTGCCCACCAATGACGGATTCAATTCCCTTGTTGTTGCATGGGACGAACCGCAATCTCACCTGAACCTGACAGCCGATCCGCATATTACCTTTCCTCAATACAGGAAGAAGCTCACTCGGCCCCCCGGGCAGCCGCAGGGTCCTTGCCGGATGATAACCTCCCGGTGATTATGAACGTCATCTAGAGCGAACTAGGGTGTCCGGCAGATGAGCCCTATTCGCTGCTGCAAGGCAGGGATTTGATCGTAGTTCTCCTGTGCCCGTGGTGACCTCTCGCTCTGGACTTGAAGCGGTGGGAGATCAAACCCCTGCTAGCTTCGTCGTGCCAAAGAGCGGCAGTGGTTGGGGTCCTAGTATGCTTGCAAGGACCATCGCCGAATCTTTTGGAGCAGGCAACCGTCAGTTTTCGAGCGTCCCGCGACGATGAGGCATCTACCCGCCCCAAGTAGTTGTGTAACAGTGTGCGCAGGGCTTTCTCCCAAACATGCCTGGATGAAGAAGTTCTAACCTCACAATGGCGGAGTGTTGCACAGTTGTCGTGGAGCATGGCTTTGTGCTACTGCCAATTTAGCTCCTGACGAGAACATGTGGCCATCCACGGTCGCCTTGTGTTTCCCCTCAAGATCCCGTCCCAGGGGACTGTGAGAGATGGTGTAGATAGCCGGCGCCGCCCTTGAGGTGACGCGTATTCCATTTGTGCGTCGGCTGTCCATGCCGTAACACAAGCGTCGCAGGACTCGAGGATTCGCGATTGTGAGAGTCGGGGCAGGCCTGACGAGGTCCGCACCGCAAACCTAAGAGTGGTGATGGCGGCTGGAAGCCTTCATCGCTAACTCATGGTTCACCGAAATACCAGTGATCTTGATTTCACGTAGCGCTGCAGATTTCGATCCAAATGGCTCTTTTTAGAGCTGTGACCTATCCACATAATGCCAAACAGCTGAATGATTGACTATCACTTGCCAGCTTGCCAACGTTTACTTAACAGCGGTCTTCTCTGGCGCTGCACATCGTACAACGGAATTGCCATCAAGGAGAAGTGACTGCTTGAGGTTGATCGACAGATTTTGCCTGCACAGTTTCACTCATCTCGGATGTTCAACGAGACCCCTGGCATCATGAGATCCAGGGTAGGGGAACAGAGGAACGGAGGGCAAGGCTGGTACTGTGTTTCTTGTTGGGACAAACAGAACTTCCCCCGAGGCATTGAAACGCAAGCCTGGTGAAGATTCAGCATCCATGTCGCCTGAACCTGGTCACCGCCATTCCCTGCTACTGCTGATCACCATTTGGATGCCGTACGAACCTCGATGGAGCGATCAGTAACTGATTGCTTCCACACCGAAGCCAGCGAGTTCCGTTCTCCACTTGGGCCAACGATGGGCTTCATTGAGATTGTCATGAGAGCCCAGGCGATTAGGCCCAGAGTAGGGCACATCATCATGAGCTCGCAGATATTGCGTGTCGCCCAGCCGTCTTGCCAATCCCGCAGTAGATGCTTTCCCGACCATGGCGAATGCGAGTGTCACATCTCGTCACGTCACCGTGCCTTGCTGCGGTGGCATCCGGCTTAGGTTCCCCGACACTACCGCTGCTGCCCACCAAGGCGGGTGCTGGCAAACATCCTTGTTCGAATTAGCCACGGTCGGCTTAGGTGGTTCTACCAGTACGTTGGGTCGGGGCAGGCTGGCGCGTGAGCGATCGGGGCAAGATCACCGCCTAGAGCACCTCTTTGGACAAAGACAATTCGCCTGGTGTGTCCGTCTGTCCCACGTCGCCGACCTGTGAGCTGCGCGGTTCCGGCGACTGATGCATGCATGAGCTGTCACAGTCACACCGAATGATCGCCCCAATTTGGCGGCGCCCACGTCGGAAAGTCCAATGGGCAACGAGACGCATGGCCCATATTCCGCACGAACCACGAGCGCGGGGAGGTCGGAGCAAGAGCCCTTCAATTGTTTGCTATCGTTGTGATGAAAGTGGGCAGGGGAGAAATAAGATAGAGTTCCTTTGCTTGCGGGTTTGTGGCCGGAAGGAGTACAGCCACAAGGTTTAAGTCACCTGGACTTTCTACCTTACCTGACCTTACCTGGGTACACTACCACCCAAGGTAAGGTAAGGTAAGGTCAGGTCAGGTTCCCTTAACTCAGTACAGAGACTACCTCAACTCGGTACCTTAGGCGAAAGTCAACGTGCACGCGTACCACCGCTGCAAGTTGTGCTGCATCGGTAGGCACCCCGGCCCATACCAACCAGAAATGGCAAAGCTAGGTATGATCATACTGCCATCCACGTACCGGGCCAGTCAGTGCCGCGCCTCCCTCGCCTTCCCTGTAGGGTGCCATTCATTTCCTCAGCCGTACCACTTGATTCGGCTTTCAAGGCACCTTCCCGAGATAGTCCATGAACCGACGCTGTGGTAAGGATCACTGACTCCCTGCCCTGTTGGCGATCTCTTGAGATGGGCGATGGCGACGGTGTCGAGCCCACGTCTGGCCGCACCCAATCTCCACTATGCTGGAACCGGCATATTTTCTCCGCCTTGAATCAGACCGGTCAAGATACGGGTTTCTCTTCCGTGTCATTTGCCTCGCCGTGGTTGGTCAGAGACTGCAAGCACCTTGGCTGCCTCAAAATGCCAAGTAGGCTAGATCAGTTTAAAGAAATGGCTGATCTACGCAGTACATGGATTACACTTCACCACGCCCCCTCGTATCAGACTAGACAATGTTCATGCAAGCTCAACCCCGCAGAACTGGTCCATGGAGGTCTTCGCCCTCCACCATTTGGCTGACATCTTCAGCAGGCATTCGGTCAAGAACCTGATGTTATTGTCCGTTCCCTAGTCAGTACTGGGGCTGGTGTAGGTCCACACCCAATTCAAATCCATGTCCAGCCTCATTGCTGCATATCTTCGGCAGTTGTTGCGTGGGGAGTAATTGCCAAGCACCAAGAGCTTCGGCCCTTTCTCTCAACCTCACAGATAGAAGCATACCTTGAGTGATTGAGTTATCTGAGCTTTGGAGATGTCAGCCATCGAACCCGAATTAACGATATGTAAATTCGCAGTTTTACCAATTAAATTATATCCCCCCTTCAGAATCATGCCGTTGTTGACGCTAATAGTTCTGGAGAAACCTTCCAGCCAACCTCGTGAACAGAATTAGTGATTCACAACCACAACACCGACATCTTCTGCCCCTGACGATATTGTCAGATGTTCTCCTTCCTTGTTCCCGTTTGCAGGTATGTTACAAAATATCAGACCTGTGTCAAACTGTTTCTCCGCATTATGTGGAGACCAATAGCAGAAGACGACAGTACTCGATGGCTCGTGGTAAGATACAAAATCAGGTTCTACATGGAAACACGCTCCCGGCCTTCGCAACAAAACGAGCTGTAGATGAGTGAATGTCCTTCCAAAAGCCAGTTCTCTAATCATGAAGCTCTGCAATAGAACTCCGCTCTATAAGGCATCTTCGCCCCATGCTGTCCTTCCATGTATCACCCCTGAAGCTTTCAAGTGATTCTAAAGAGTTATATAACATATCATGTATTATGAATTGACTCTTTCTCTTATCATCAACAACTAAAAGTCTAAAGATGGATGGAGGGCATTAGGTGAAGCGTTTGGTCTCATTTTGGTTTTAGACTAGAACTGAAAGCTTCTTCAGATGCAATAATTCATTGTCTAGTCCATTTTAGATGAGATTTTGGCCGGGTTTTCTTTTTCGAACAATGAATACTGGCTTATTCCACAAGCCGGAGCAACTAATGAAAGGAGCAAGAGATTGAGCTCCTTAATATCCCAATCTATGCTTGGATAGGATGCGTTAACAGATTGCAGAATCCTAGCAAGATCCAACATGAACTTAGAGTGTCAAGCATCGGTTTCTTTTTTTTTCCTTGGCCGCATTCGCTAAGTAATCGAGTAGACTCTTGCAAAATTATCTGGAGGCACCAACATGTCAACCCACTTTGTAATGAGTGCAAGCGCTGGTCATGGCGTGACAATTGTGGCGTAGTTATCACTTGCAAGTTTCGTCCTCAGCATTATCCCTTGAGCTACATACGCAACTCAGGTATAAGGGGCGGTAATTGGATCGCAGAAGAGATATGGCGTATTGGTCCATTACCGAACCACTCGCCACTTCGACTCGTGAATGACGACCTCGTAGCACAAACTATCACGACGTGAATAGGTCGTCTCGCCTAACACATGGCGATGCACAACGCGGGGTGGAGGTAAGATTGACGAGCCCACATGTTGGTTGTGAAACCGATGATACACCCAGTCGATACCTTTTATGGAGATTGATTCTACTTGAAAGAGGCGAAAGATCCTTGATCAAGCTTCCGGATGCTAGGCACGCCGTTGAATTAATATCGACTTTACTACAGATGACGGGGTGCAAAGCCTCGCCTAAATCCGACGCCACCGGAAGCCTTAAATCTTAGACACCTGAATTATGGTATTAGATCCCTGGCATCCCTGTTCTTGTTCCGGATGGATGCACCAAGTTTTAAGCCTCCAGCTGTGATGATCTAGGAGTGCCGCCTCGCAGCTTCCCCTGTTCAAGAATCGCATATCTTGCTTTGGGGAGTGTCAGGCAGTGGCAGGGTGTGTCTAGAGTTCGGCGGTCATATCATCATTCGGTAAAGTCAAGTAGGGCAAAACGTGGCCAATTTGTGTGAGCTCGCAAACATTCACAGAAAGGGAAAATGCGGGGGCTGGCATCAATAGACAATAATCTCGCTCCATTGACTTCGAAAACTTTGAGGGAATGAGCTTTACTTCTTGCTGTTCAAGACTATAACCAGATTAGTGGCCACCATTTGGCTACCGCGGCCCCGTAGATTCGATCAGAGGGCATAGTCAAACTAGAGGTAATGTTCAAGCCCGATGTAGGCTTCTCCTCCTCCAGTTGGGAACTAGACATCTAGTGCTCTTTCAATATGTGGAATGAGCCATGGTGATACAAAAACCAAGTGATGCTTCAACACAATATGTGGTTGATAAATCCTTGAACGCAACCTCATGGGTTTCGACGCACCCCTCAATTCAACGGCTTCTAGGTTGGGTAATTTGTTATTTAGTTCAGGATTCGATACGAAATATGTCCCACAGCATATGCTCATAGTCATTCAAGCGGGCTACAACGCAGGGTAGCCGTCCACAGAAGAGTTGCAGGGGCGCGTTTCACCAAGTGCTGGAAGGTAATACATGACGCAATATACAACTTCGATGGCACACACGTTCAGACATCCGCAATGAGTTCTAAGTTGCTCCTGGGCTGGTAGTGTTCTTGGTTGCGAATAGATTCGACCGCCTATTACGTAGGGGAGAGCTCGTGCACATTCGCCGTCAATCCTGCCAAGATGAAACATTGGTATCCGCAAGAAACTTGGAACAACCCGACGGTTTTAGCTAATTTAAACAGTAAATCATTTCAAAATTCTGCTTCAAACTTAGTCCCCGTTAGACCAGGAGAACCTTTTCCACATTGCAAGGCCGATTATAGTAACGTCTACGACTCTCCTGTTGATCATGGTCATCCGCATTCATTGAATAACATGCTACGACGAGGACTCCAGCCCAGGCTTTTTCCATGTCAAAATCAACATAGTTTCGGTGAGCCAGTGGTTTTAGCACTATGATGACGTACGTGTTCAATCAGCTTTTCATGGCACAGTATGCAAAACTTAATCAACTAGTCTTGAACAAATCTACGAGCTTCTTGGTCGCCCTCCTCCAAGAAATTCTTGCTCGAGCAGCCTTTTGTCTAAATTTCTAACCTTTTCATTTCTATGTTTAAGAGGAAGACGAACTGAGCACTAGGCTCAAAGGCAGACAGGATCTGTAGTTCTCCATCTCCCCGTGAGTTGGCCATCAGCATCAATGACTGAGATCGAAGTCATTACATCTTGAATTTGAAGTGTGTTTGCTCTTTTTCAGTTGTTATCGGCTTCAAGCTTTCTTGTCGCCTAAATGAAATAAGAAAACCCCAAAAGCCTAGAATCACGTTTTATATTGCGTCGTCGAATCTCAAAGGCTAAAGACTGGGTACATAGCCTAAAATCACCGTTGAGTTTCTTGGCGTCCGCAGGAGGATAGCATCCGAAGGGACGGGCCGTTTCCCCGTGCAGAATGCTTCCACATCCTGGCTTGCCCGGGTCCACATTCCCAAGTATGGATATGCATGAGTTAACCTTTGAGCCCACGGAAGCTTGGGGACGGTGGTACCCACTTATCGCTGCATGATGCATATGCCTCGGGCTATGACTACTTATTTGTGTGGCAAACGGCTGAGTTGTTCCGGGCAGTGTAGAATGCGTTGGTGACTGCAGCAGGAAAGGTGGCATGCAAGCTTAGGGAGGGCTCTGTATGGGCGCAGCCTAATGCTTCAGCGCACGATTATACATGAGCATATACCAACCTATGGTCTATCATTTCGCAGAAATAGAAATTCGCTCATCAAGCCAACAATGTCTACGTTGTCATCTCGGAGGTTTTGGTAGGCAAGGTAGCTAGGAGGCGACTAATGCTGGTGATCCACAATATAGAAAAGGCATTGTTCTGGATGCATAATTTAATGCAGTAAAGTATTCGTCGTTTGGCTTGCCATTGTCCAAATTGAGAAAGCCTGGCATCGATGGCTGCATTCCTTCGGGTTCAGTCCGTGATCGACAACCTGCTCCGTCCGTGCTATAGCGAGTGTCGTGTTGATGTCCGATTCGGTGCGCTATTTGTACCCAATACTTAGCAGAATCTGATTGGACCATGCCAGGGTTTTCCGCTGCTGTCGTTTCCATATACAGCTGCTAAGGATGAGTTGTTCGTGCTTTGTTTTTAGAGTCATGGGCTATTGCTGCCATCCGCGCCCAACCTGACCGGGGTGTCAGGCCAATCCCACCACAGAAGCAGGGTTGGGCCTGCGCCATTGGGCCGCTGCTGACGTCTAGGGTTATCTTTGTTTTACCCAGTGAGCCGTACATGAAAGGGGCGCCGCCAACACACTCAGGGAAATTCTTTGGCAACGAAAAAGCAAAGGAATATTCACGAAAAATATCTCGTGTTATTATTTTGACCTTTAAACTCATCCAGACTCAAACCTTCTCTCCACGGACAGAACATCATGCTGTGCAGCAAACTCAATCTACTCAAGACAGAACATCTTCGCCATATCCCAGCTGAACACCACATTCGAGCATCCCAGCACTTGCTTGGCTTGCCTGCGTACGCAACGAACAGACAGAACGAGAGGGGAGGGTGATTTTTCGACCAAATATCAAGACCGACCTTGCTGTCATCATGTCGCTCAACATCCGAAGCTCTGCCCCCACCGGGGAGCAGCCACGGAGCATACGGACATCTACGTCAACTGAGAGGCGTAACGCCACAACAATTACGACCACTATCATGAACCCTACCAATACAAGAGGCTCTCCGCAATACGTACGCCCGGAGTTCGAAGTTCCCAATACAGATCCCAATCAAACTCCCGACGCCTCAGGGTCATCTGCATTCTCTGCCGAACCCGAGCAGGCGAGAACTTTAGAAGTGCCTACCAAACGTCTTCGCTTCAGGACTCCAACCCTCCAGATCAGACCGCGACAAGATGAACCTACCGCGAGGCGAAAATCACCGGAGTCCTTCACACCTCGAACGCCTTACGTACCTGAGTCGGATAATGAGTCCCTATGGAACTCTTCGGAAGGCTCCACCAGCACACAGGCCACCAGCGTGCTCTCCGACGATGATGACATTGTGAGGCCGTCCATAGAACCTCCTCAAGTCCGACCTGATGTGGTTGCTCGTCGACAAAATGCCACTGCTGGACCTTCTCGGCGACAAATCGACTACAGGGATGACTGTTCACAAGATCAGGGTCGCTCAGTGGTTCACATCCAGATCAAGTCCAAGCAGCAACCAAAACAATCCCTGCCTTCAGTCACGTCTACTACGGCAACAAATACCCGACAAGCGCCCAAGATCAAGCAGTTGCCTTTGATTGCTCAACAATCTGGCGCCACCACGAAACAGCTCGTTGCGCCCCGACATCGCGATGCCTCTGGTAACGAATCTGACAGTTCGGCCTTTTCAGCCGAGCTTGAGAATTTGAGGAGCGAGGTCAGCTCACTGAAGAAGAAAGAATCAAGGTTTACGCGTGAGCTTGAGGACGCTCACAAGAGGGTCGAGGAACTCCAGAAGGATAAAGATGACCTGAGGTCGGAAAAGACAAAGCTGCAGCAAGCAAAGGACCAACTGCAGGCCGATCTTGACAAGCAACTCAGGCAGCTTGAAAAGAGCCGAGGCCAATCCGACGAGCAGAAAAAGACTATCGAAAAAATAGAGAAAGATCGTGACTCCAAGCTGGAGAAGGCCAAGAAAGAACGCGCAGCTGCTATCCAAAAGATCCATAAGGAACGCGACCAGACGCAAGAGAGGACAGAGAAGGACCATGAAGCAGCCATCAAGAACCTCGAAGCGGAACGTAATCAGCTCAGTGAGGAAAAAGCATCCTTGGGTCAGAAACTGAAAGAGATGGAACAGCTCTTCAACCAACACAAAGAGCTCAACGACATACTAGGGCAACGGTGCGATCTTCTGGAGAAGGAAACGCAGCAGCACACCGACCACAAAGGGAATGCAGAAGCCAAATCGATCAATCTCGAACGGGAGCTCAGTGACACCACAGCCATAAAGAAGGCTCAAGAGTCCTCATATGTTGCACAGATCACAAGACTCGAGATCTCGTTAGAGGCGAGAGAGCTCAGAGTCAAGAACCTGGAGGATGAGCTCACAAAAGCTGCCGCCGAATCTGCGACACTGACAGCTGAGCGCGATAAGCTGCAAATCGAGCTGCAGGCCCAGAAATCCTGCGTGGAACTATTGGAAAAAGGTGCCGCCAGCCTTGGTGAAGACAAGGCAGAATTACAGAAGCAACTTGCCAATCTGAGAGACGACAATTCCAAGCTTGATGAGACAATACGAACGAGTGCGGAAAATCATAAGAACGAAATAGCCAGCAAGGATTCCACTATTGCTAACCTTGAAGGAGAAAGCCAGAGTCTCAAAAGTGATCTTGACAGCCTTAAGGAGAAACATGAAACTGCCGAGAAAAAGCTAGAGGAGGCAGAAGCAAAGCATAAGGAGATCCAGGAGCGAGTCGATTCCCTCAACGGCCAATTAGAACAGTTGAAGAAGGAACAGGATGACACAACTTCTCAGGTGGAACGACTCAAGGAGGAGTGCGACGGCCTGCGCAACGATAACGAGTCCCTTCGTGCATCATCCGAGGCTGCAAGCCAGGCCGCACAGGAAGAGTCCGCAGCGGATGAGGAAGCTGATGCGATTGCTGCCGAGCACGCCGCTCAGGTTCAGAGCTTGCAAAACCGCATTGCAGAGCTCGAAACAGCCAATACAGACCTGCAAGCTAGAGCTGCAGACGTCGAACAACAGCTACAGACCGAGAAGGCAGCCTTGGGGTCAGCAGAAAACGAACTCGGCGGCCTTCAACAGCGAGTGGCTGCCCTTCAGGCTCAGCTCAGCGCAAAAGTCACGAGGGGAAGGACCAAGACTAAGCGTGATCCCAAGAAAGCGGAGAAGATTCTCGCAGTCCGTTGCCCAAGGGAATCATCGACAGAAATGTAAGTACTTCAATACTCTTGTGAAAATTTAACGTTGCAATGACTTGAGGCTGACTTCAGATAAGCTCGATTGTACGACGAAAGAACATACACCAGGTGCAGGGGTCATCATCCACATCAGAGTGATGATAGTTGAAGAGCGCATTTTCTCTACTTGCATTTGTTGCAGCGAGCATGGCATCAACCATAGAAATGTTTTACTTTTTGTCTTGGTGGGCTCTCAGAGTAATTGACGCAAGTCAAATAGAGGCTGGAATAAGTTTGAGGTCATGGGATAGCGCGGTGTTTAAGAGGAGGATTGATACTGGAACCTACTGTAATTCGATCTTTTAATTTCCTTTGTTTATTTAAACTCTATACGTGAACAAATCATCTGTGCTCATGATTCGCCTGGACGACTCTTTCATTGGGTTTACTAAAGAGATTCGGCAGAAATCCGAATTACCATGTTAGCGGGTTGCCTGAGAAGCTGTGCTTGTAAAGTAATACTACCCATGGCTGCGCCTATAATTGTAAACTCCCTGGTCTCATTGGATCGTGAGACCCTTCAATGCTGCATACTGGAGCTTCGTACTAAATTATACTCGAGACCAAATACTCCAACCAGCTTTGTGCATCCTTGCTAACGTGTTGACAATTCCTCCGATCAATGTCACTGTCCCTGCCCAGACCCAAGCAGCGTTGTAGCTATACTCCTTACGCAGGGCCCCGGCTATCGGAGGCCCGAAGAGAAAGGCAACTGAGAAGGTTGCGAAGGCCATCCCAAACCTCGATCCCACCCGCCGAACATCTGAAGTCATTCGAACTATGACCGTTGGTAGCAGAGCAAACAGTGTCCCTGCGAAAAACCCATAGCACACGATTGCCACCACCAGCCGAGCGAGAGACGTAGCTGTAGTAAGGCAAAGGCTCGTGATACCAAGGCCTGTCGCGGTGGCAATGATCATGTTCATTGGTCCTAATTGTTGCGCCAACATCAAAGGCAGTATTCGGCCAAATATTGAGCTAGAGTTTAGGATCGCTACCATGTAGAAAGCAAGTTCTTCTGAGGCAAGTTCTTCATCGATCGTGTAACTCTGGACATACACAAAAGGTGTATACAATCCAAGGAAAGTGACGAATATGCCAAGCACCAAAAGAATGTATGGCCAGTCTCTGAAGGCCGTGGCATCAACAAGTGAGCGACGTACTCTCTTTTCCTTATCAATTTCTTGAGGTTGGAGGACAAGATTTGCGAGAACCAGCAAGACTAAAAAGATCAATGCCACTGCGCGAGCAGCCCATGGTAGCCCGACCTGTGCCTCCATACGTTTGATCATGATTGGTAGGACCACACTGGAAGAGTTCAGTACAGATTTTGAGCCATATCCTGGAACACAACTGACCCCCCGAGGCCACTTCCTGAGGCAGATATCCCATTTGCAATGGGCAATTTCGTAGTGAACCACTGTGCGGGAATGGCAACGGTGGGTATCGAGAGCAAGCCAGCACCAAGGCCAACTAGGAGCCCTTGCGTGAGCAAATACTGCCAGTATTTCGAGCACAAGCTTTGAAGCACGGTGCCGACGACGATAAGCAGCGACCCCGAGGTCAGCAAATAACGACAGTAGCCTGCGTCGAAAATGGGGCCAGTGAGGAAGCCAAGGAAAACCATAAGGAACAGTTGTAGCGATCCTATCACGGAAATTTCGAACGGGCTGCGGCCGCGTAGTTGGCCATTTTCATAAATCGTTTGGTATGTTCCGTAGCTGGACACAAGACCTGAATCGCAGTCAGATTTCCCAAGTCCTAGCCAGTGGTAATTTGACCGTAGCTATCCACATACCCCATGTACAGAAGTAAAGGCAGAAGACTCCTGCAACCTGTATCCAAGCTCTCAAGCCGCCGTTGAGCGGCAGATTCGTTGATTGGGTTGGGCTTGGGCGCGTTTCTTCTCGCGCATCTTGCACGGGCGGTTTGGCTTCCATAGTTGCCATGGGAAGTGCCCATCCCCCAATGAACTTTTACTGGCACACTGCAGACGAGGTGAAAACCAGTTTGTTCTCGCCTCAAGAGGAACTATCCCACTTAACCGAGCGGAATGGGGCTGCACTACTCAGGAGGGTTGTATTCCCAGACCTCTAATGCATTTTATGACTCTTCAAATCCCATAGGGCTTCGCTGGCCGGCAAACTTACAAATCTTGACTAGGCTATTGAGGTGATGGATGGGTCGGATGGGGTCTAAATGGAGACGTTCTCGGCAGTTCCGTGGCAGATGGGTCAGTGGCCGTCATAATCCCGAGGCGCCTAGCCAGGGTTTACGAACAGGTGTGGGTTCAAGGGCATGCAATGCTCCCGACCTGCCTTTTCAGTGCTGGCACATAACCAGGGGTAAATGACCACAAGACGCCACAACGGAAGTGGCTCAAAACATGCACTGGAGGTGTTCGTAACTTTCCCGCGTATTGTGAAGACCGTATACGAAAGGAATGAAGGCACACTCGGTTGATGGTCGTTGACCCGTTAAACATGATCGCCAACGCCTCATAGTTATAACTAGAATTGAACTCGAAGCGCGCTAACATATGTACAAGCAACTAGTCAAAATGAATCCTCCATAGTTCCCTATCGCAGCCTGCCGTGAAATCACTCCTCGTGTGCATCGTCAAAATATTATCACTCACTAGCATGTCGCCCTTTTCCCACGTATGATAATATGCGACACGGCGGTCATGCAGAACTGAGTCTATGGTGCCACAAATTTCAGAGCTATCTAGCTCAGAAAGTCCCTCGATAGCTATGTTGGTGGCGTCAAACTTGGTCTTCGACTGCGGCCAAGGCTCATGGTATCTCAAACATGGCTTTTGAGTATTGGGGTGCTCAATCACGAGCGGGAGTCTCGTCATTGCCGTGTTGTTGAAGCCTGGCGTGGATACAGACCAGGTCATGCGAGAGAGTGTCTCGAGGGGGATTTGAGAGCAGAGATGCTTGAAGATGAGTGTAGAAGAAGAGAATAGTGTGTAACCAGTATCCTTCGGTGATGAGGTTACAGCCTCGAAGAATTGAAACCTGCGACCAGAAGAAGATTAGCATCTAGATTCAATAGGAAAGGGAGTTATTGCCCTACCGAGGTGGATCAGGTTGCAGATATTCTTGTCCATCACTGTCTCGTTTCGCGACTGTTTTGAAGAGGCCGTCAAAATGGAATGGCATCCACTCTGATGACAGAACATTGTTAAGACCTCTTGTTTCTGTCCCTTGGTCTTTCACCTCGAGCACAAGACCAAACTTCCATGGCAAGGGCCTGCCAAAGTCCTCAGCTTTCTTGAGAAAGAGCTCGCGATTGGGAACTTTGGAGAAATTGCGCAATATAATGGGCGAGTTGATCTCGGACAAGGCTCGAACTTTCTTCGCGTCGACATCCTCAATACTCAAGCAACCCTTCCCTTTCGCTGGTTTAATCATTATTCCGCTTGGGTATAGCGGCTCGACGATGATGCCACCCTTATCTTCGGCCCAGGTCAAGAGCGACGATTTCTCCCGGTAGTAGCTCGGTCTGCCATCCTCGAAGACGAGCTCCAGTGCTTCATTCTGTTCAAACTCTGAACGCATCCCGGACAGAACTGTTCCATCCAGCATGAAGGCTACACTGCAATGCCAAGGCGTCGTGTAAATTGAGCCTGTTGGCAATAGGCTAATCGAAAGCTTGGAGGCTCCTGTAGAAGGGTGAATGGACAAACGAACATGGTCTTTATAGACAAGTCGTACTGCACTCGCAAAGGCCTGTTAACACTCGTCAGCGTTTAGTGCTCCAATCTGGGCGAAAATTGTCTACTCACGTCGCCGCGAACAAGCATCTGTTTAGCAATGTACTCAATTCCTTTCTTGTACTTGCTCTTTGACCGAGTTGCGCTTTGGGGGAAAACATCTTGCAAGTCTGTCTCCAGGAATTTGATGTAGCCGCGATATGTCATGCAGGTATCCTCATTCTGGATGACTTCCTTCCATTCTCGGCTCGGTTGCCCGTGAGTGTTGAGGAGGGCGCGACGGAAGTTCGAAGCATTGGCGATGTAAGTCATCTCGTCCAATTCATCTGGTAATGCCATGGCCACCAGATCGCGTATGCGCGAAAAGGAGATATGGTTACAATTATGAGCCCTTGCCAAAGCTCGTAGAGCCTCACCATAGGCCCAGACGTCTTTGTCTGGAACGCCGAGAAGATCTATTCATGATGAGTGAGTATTTAATGGCAAGGAGAAGCTCGTTTTGACCCTACCGTTATACACGAGTCCATCGGAAATGATGGTTAGAGCTGCACCAGGTGGATAGATATCTCCGATGGCTTGACACAAACCATTCAAGTGTGCAAGTGCTAATGCCTCCGCTCGATCGGGCAGCTTTCCAAGCACTTTGTTGGAAGTGTTTGGCGATTTGAAAGGGAAAGCTGGGAGACACAGAGGTATTGTGACATTTGCCTTGACATGGCTGTAAATGACGGCCAGAAACTTTAGAGCACCCTCATCTGCCTGCGTAGGCGTGCTACGACCTTTTATGATACGGTATCGATCAATGACCTCGAGAATTTGGGAAGCCTTTTCCAAGGGCAAAGGATCGATTGTTTGGAGGAGCCTTCCGTGGTTGACGACCTGTTGGAGGGGATTCGATTCCCCAATCTCGACCTTCGGTGGCGAAATCGAGGCATTCGCGTCCGGCGTATCGACGGCAGAAGGCATGATTTCTGTAACTTGAGGAAGGTTACTCTCACCAATAGTAACAAGAATGAACAACTCGCTGCGTAAAATGATCACGCTTCGTGACGAGCTTGATAAATATTCCTAGTGCTGCTACCCTAGCATCCATCAGCATGCGTGGGCTGCGTCTCGTGCTCCCTGGAGTCATGCCAGTCCCCTTTCAGCCTCTACTCATGCATATGGGGCTCAAGGGGGGCAATCTCTATATTCCTGCATGCAACCAGCCCTCTCATGGGAATCCTTGTGCGTTCACGCTTGGATCAACGACAAAAACTGCTGCGCAAAGGCCTCCACATCCGGTCCGATCAAGGTCCATGAGATAGCGAAAATGAGAATTTGTAAGCTGGACCTCGGCAACTCCTAAGATCTTTTGAGACTCTCCCCATCAACCAGGGCAGAAATTTTCTGAGTCTAAGCAGCTGCGCCGGTTGGGATACCAGCGACTGCCGGAGTCATGAAAAATGACGCTTGTTAGTCTCAGGGCAGTGGAGATGGTCTACGCCACAATCAAGTTTTTCAGGGGCGCTTTGGGTAGCATACGTCTGAATAACCTTGTCATGATGCCATATACAAAGGTATGTATCGGTGTGATACTACACTGCACTGCAACAAGCCTGACAGGAGTTGAGGCGGGCAACTCCGTGACGATCCAAAAGTGCGCTGGGCCCGATAATCGCGTGGGGATCATCATGGCCATTGCCCCAGAGATTATCCACCCACCTCCCCAAACAGGACTGAGAGCCTTGCGAAGCCAAGGAGAGGCACCACACCTTGCGACATTCGGGAAGGTGGGTTGGTCGATGCTCGCACGGGAACGACACCAATTCACGAAGTGGTCAGCGCTCTGTTGGGGAAGACAAAATCCGGGCATATGTCCTCTTGGGGCTCAGAAGGATCAAGTGTCGTGTCATCTGACTGCACGGAGCAGACGCCGTGTTGAAAGAAGATATGGCCGAGCTCAATGGAACAGAGGCAATATATGAGCTTGTCCACAGACTGTCACATCAAGCTGCAAGGCTGTGGCACATTACCACCATGAAAATACGAGGCATCAATTGACCTCGGCTAGTGACGTCCCGCTTTCCTCCTTGCAGACGCGATGTAACATGGCCCTGAAATGCGGCGGGTCTGCAAGGTGGGAGCGCCGATTACAGGGACTGTTGACGCGAACCTGACTGGGACTGCGCAATGACCAGGGTCGAAGAATTAGACTGTCTTCATGTCTTTGTATTGATGAAGAATAAGTCTGCACCTGTTGCTGCGCGTTGGAGTGTGGTGTCAATTTCGTTATTGTCGTGAACAGTACAGAATGGGTTCTATTCCGGATCACAGCCAAGCGGCGAGTGCTGAGGATGCAAGAGAACTCAGCACTCATGATGTTGATGTCGCAATCGTGGGCGGTTTGTTAATCACCCGCAACCTCTGCCTGCTCTCCACTCATTGATCCCAGGTGGCCCTACGGGCCTCTTCAGTGGGCTCTTGCTTCAACGGCTTGGTGTCTCCGTGAGCATCTTGGGTAACTCCCTCTGTGTTGGAGGCACAAGAACATCCAGTCTAACACCTTTCCCAAGATGCGAAGCCTCGAAGTTTGGAGTTTGGCCGAGCCGACGCGCTCAATGCCCGGACACAACAATATCTTGAAGTTGCTGGTTTATTGGACGAGCTCCTTCCCCAGGGTCTGGAATGCAACAGTGAGTTATCGTATTTGTGTAAATCAGCTGTAAAGCTAATTAGCAAAGACTGACACAAACACAGCCAGCTCAACATTTGCCAGTGGCGAGTTCAAATCGCGGCAAAATCAATGGTGGGTGAGCCTCGAGCATACCCTCCACAAGAATTTCCTTATGATCGGTCAACCGGTCATCGAAGCTATGTTGGCAGAACGCCTCGACGGATCTGTGCTCTACGGCGAAGTTGTCAATGCCATAGACGAGCGTGATGACCACGTCAGCATTGTTACGGCCACGGGTCGCAGACTACGCAGCAGATATGTAATTGGCGCTGACGGTGCGCGTTCCATGGTTCGCAACACTTTGGGCATAAGCTTCACAGGAACCAAGCCGGAGATGCTGTGGGCGGTGCTTGATGCGTTCATTGAAACCGACTTCCCTTCTTGCCCGGAAATCATCACTTTCCAAGTGGACGGTCAATCCCGTGTCTCCTGGATTCCACGAGAGCGTGGCCTCTCTCGTTTCTATGTTCTTCTCGATGGCGAAGTCACGTCCGAAAGAGCTCAAGCCAGTATCAAGACTCATATGGCTCCGCACAAGGTGGACTTTCGGAAAATTGAGTGGTACAGCACGTTTGACGGTAAGTCGAGAGAGAGAAACTGCTCAACATGAAATGGATGCATATACTGACATTGGGCGTAGTCAAGGAGCGTATTGCTTCAACTTTCATTTCCAGGGACGGCATTGGCCGAATATTTCTAGCTGGAGATGCAGCCCACGTACACAGCGTGAACGGAGGCCAGGGTCTCAACACTGGCCTGGCGGATGCCTTCGGTCTGGCCTGGCGGTTGGCCATGGCCACCAAGCAAGATATCGCTCCACATGTTTCCCAGAAGCTGCTTCAAAGCTACGATCTGGAACGCAGAACTACTGCTAAGGGCGTGATTGATGTTGCAGCTGCGCTTGTCAGGGATACGGTTCATGAAGCCAAGAAATATGTAGCGACAATCCAAAGGAATGCGGGATACATCACAGGTAAGCTCCAGTCTTTAGGTTTTTACAAGCAACTACTCTTCTGATTGGCTCACATTGGATCAGGCATGGGTGTTTCATATCACGACATGCTCTCACCATTGGTGATTGCTTCTAGTCACGGGATCTGGAAAGCAGGCCATCGATGCCCTGATGTTGTACTTCTGGCTTCTGAGGGAGACAAATCATTTTGGCTATACACCGAGGTGAAATATGGAAGGTTCATCGTGCTGTTTATTGGCAAACCCAAGAGTCTTCCCAAAGAATATTCCCAGATGGCTGTGGCCCTCTCCATTGTGTCAGCTAAGTCCAAATCCAGAAGCACAGGGGATATCGCAGACATTTCGACATTGATCCAATCTTTGGGTGGCTCAGACTTGTTTGCTGCGGACTGGGTTGCGGAAGACGAGGATTATGCGGTGGTTGTTCGTCCAGACATGTACATCGGCTATGCGGGAACGACAGAAGAAGGCTGGAGGCAATATCTTGACCATGTCTTCTTCAGCACATAGAGTACGAGTTGCTTTAATTGAACTTGAGAAAGATCATATCCGCCACGGCGGCGACGGCTCCTTCCTTGAGGATATCTGTTGCCTTTGATAGGCCTCCCTTTTATGGAGGCCAAGTGTGTCATTTGTATAAGTACACGGGTGGACAAATTGAATTACCGGTGGTAGGCCGAGCTAACTGGCCAAACACAAAATCAGATGGAGGCTGCCATTATTGCCCGTTGTCACTTGGTCTGTCCTTAACGTGTGGTCACATGGCTCTTAAAGTATCCATTTTCGTCACATGCATATGATCATGTTTCTTATCATAGAGCTTGTGGGCTGATTCACTGACGCTTGACATCACTAGGCTCGAAGTTGTGCTGAACCTCTTGATAGACTGTGAACAACTAGATGAACAATCTAAAGGGGGAGAAAAGACACCTCCCAGTCTAGCGATCATCCTTAATGAGAACACTACGTTATCTGCTTGGATGGAAGTATTCAGTCAGGCCAATAGTCCAAAGTTATCTACACTCCTGTGTCAAAAGGTTATCAAAGAAGCCATCCATGCCTTTTCTAAGGACATGTCATGTCGAGGATTTGAAAGGGTTTGTGAGCGCAGCAGACCTCATTATACACACTTCTACTCATCCTGAAGTCACATTATTGCATTGCTGTGCGCGCGTTCGTAGGCATTAATTGCTCAACTGGTGTCCATTTCCTAGGGCCTATCCCCTATAGCAAAGCTAAGATGCTCCTTGAAAGGCTTTTGCGAATCATTTCAGCGGATTTTTCCTGAAAATTCTCACCTTCTTTGTAGCCGCATCTCCCGTTTTCAATTTTCCATGCCCATTCAGATGAAGATAAAAGACGCCACCCAATCACCTCCCGTCAGTTCGAACGTCTGCTCGACCACGCCATCGCCGCATTCGAACCCGGTATCGTTCGTGATTTCTTCCAATTTCCAGCCATTTACTTTCAATTTATAATCGTAAAATGTTCGAAAAGCACTTCGCCCTCGCAGGACTGGTGTTAGGTCAGGCGCTCGAGCCGCTCGACGTAGCTCTTGACCTTCGCAATCTGTTCTTCCTGCAGCTTCGCAACGCGGACCACGTATCCATCGTGGGTCATCAATTGAAGCTGATTGACCGCTTGCAGGCGTTGCAGCTCCTCGGATATGCGGGAGAAGTAGGAAGCCCTCCTGCTCGCTTTGTCAACAGTCCCCTGTGGCTTTTGCTCGTTAGTTGCGCTCATACACGGCCACTTTCAGCCGCTCGAGTTCGCGGCCGAAAGGGGCTTCTGATTCAAGAAGATAAGACTACTAACCTCAGAGCCCTCAATGCTCGGCTTGATGTTATTGGAGACAGCTTGCTCCTTGAGAGACGTGCTATGCGCAACGGACGACGGCGCGGAGGCGAGGCCCAGGGTCTGCGCAGAGAAGGCATGCTTGTTGACCTGGCCTGTCTGCGTGCTCTCACCGTCAGTAGCTGAGTTGCGCTGGGCCTCGACACGATCGGCGGAGGGCGTTGCTTGTTGCAGTGCCGCACCCGCCGGCTCAGCTGTGGTTGCATGCGAGAAGATTGGCACATTGGGGGTGGATGCGATTCCAGGCTCGGACTTTATGATGTTGGAATGCTCAGCTGAACCAAATGCGTTGCCAGATGAAGAAATTCCGGGCAAATCAGTCTCATTCTTCTGCGAAACTTCTGTTTTATTTATAAGATCTTTCGCTGGTTCGGGTGAGATGCTGTCGTCTGCGGCCGGTGGAACTTCCTTTGTTTTGAGGCGCTTGTTCTTGCCGGCCTTCTCCTGAGACGCGCCTTTTCTGACCGCCTTGCTTCGTCCGCGGCGCTTCTTGGCAGGCTTCCCGGTGGAAGACTCGGAGGCGGACTCTGTCTCGTCTTCGAGATACTGAGGTTCCGGGCATTCCCACGAGCCGCAGTCGTGGCCCGGGAAAGCCTCCTTGATGCGCTTCCCAATCGCTGTGTTTTTGAGCAGATCCCACCCGCCAAACATAATCTTGATGCAACAGGCGAGCGCCCATGAAGGATTGGATTTGAATGCCACGACAATCTTGTGATGATATCTGGTGGCCGGGGAGGTGCCCGTGAAGCGTGTCATTTTAGGCACATTGGCCTTGAACATGCGAATTTCGCTGACGGGCCAGTCGGGAACATGCTTCTCAAAGACAACCCGCGCGAGGGTGTGCCAATCGCGCTCTTCGCCCTCTTGTCCTGCGAAATCGGGAAAACGTTGGATAAGTATTGCGTGCTCAGCGCGTGCGGCCATGGTGATTGTGATCTTCACGTGTGGTGGTGTGCAAGAAGGGGTGGATATTGCTTGTGAGACGAGAGGTAGGTGTTATTTGGTATGTGCCAGTAGCTGCTCAAATAATGGAGGTGTTAGCAATGTAGTTCGGAAGCACCAGGGAAGACTCGAGAGCTTACCGGCCGTACTTGTGTGTGAAAGAGGTTGGAGTGTGCTTGCAGGTGGCAGAGAGATTGTAAGTGATCAAATCTTGGGCCTCGACTCAGTGTGGAAGTGCGACTTTGCGATTAGAGTATTGAGAGGGCAAAGAAACAGACGAAAATGTAAGAAGACAGTGTTGAGATGTGTGAAAGATGTACTGATGGTTTGCCTAGTACGGCATATGTGAGTCGAAAGGAGGTATAGAAGAGAGTTGTATCCTGCATGAGTAACGGGATAGATTTAGGTATCTTGACTCTTGAGTCGTCTCGGTGGTCCGCATGCAGGTGCCAGAGGAGGCATGTCCTTGAGCATCTGCCACCAGTCGCCCAGCCTACCAGTGGGACTTTTTGGTCTATATCTCATACTAGTGTGCATTTATGCCACTATTCTTCGCTCAAACTTGGATGGAGATTACGGTTTCATTCAGGCACCACAAGTTTAGCAAGGCAGCGAGAATGCTCGCTTATACACGAGCATTCGCTTCTCAGCCCTTCTAGTCCAACCACCTACACGATTTCGGTACATTTCCACTGCTTTCATGCTCTGTTTTCACGCAGAACTGTTTCCTGTTGGCTTTCTCCTAGGGCCTTCGTTGACACGTCCAGCCTTGGCCTTAAACGTCCGTACGGTAGCCCACAGAACCAGGTCGGATCAGCATATGACCATCTTTGAGGCCCTTGGCCAAGACACAGGGGCCAACACAAGCATGAAGACTGAAGTTTCTGCGCGTCCATCAATTCAGACATGACCTTAGATGTCCACCAATGTAGCTATCTGAATAGTTCCGAAAAACATGCAACCCACCCGTACAAGGTGCTTTTCCCACCAGAATCGCCAGTAGCGTCGGCAGCCACTTCGTATCTTGATCGCAGGCTGGCCGCAGACCAACGGGCAGTCGGGCTCCCGCGTAATAAAACGACACTCACCAAGTTGCCCTTCACGACACGAACCATCCACGACCTGTCAATGAGTATCTCCCGTCGCTCCCTAGCGACGAGGCTGGCAAGCACAGCCATGTGCAGCTGCACCAGGGACTTGGTGTGGACATTCTGGACAAGGCTTTTGATGCTGTGCCGCCTTTCAATCTTTACTGATTGATCGACAACAACCAACCTGGAAGTATCTCCTCAATCTCAGGCAAATAAAGGGGTCTGATCATACGGGTGCCGACCAAAAGGTCTCGCCAACTATCCCAATGTGGCCGATCAGCACGTAAGTTGCAAACTACACTAGCGGATTCTTGATTTTCAGTGTATTCTATGAGCTACCGACTAAATTTTGTCCTCCTAGTTCGTAGACCAGTTCATGGTTGGCTTCATTCGCGACGTAAGTGCCCGGGCGGAAGTCACGCCCGCTTCTCACAACTCCATATCCAACACAACAACTACCCCGTGACCTTGGCGAATGCTGGACTTCAATTCCTGAATGAGAAACTTGGTTCATTGCAAGTAAGAGTATGGATCAAATGTGCGGCTCTGGGCCACTTAAAAACGCAATACAGGGCAGCAACTCCAGTCCGCCTAGACCGTATGAGCTTGCCGTCAACACTCTACTACATCCATCCTCGACAACCGATTTGACTCACCAGGTCAAATCTTTCCAGCAGTATTCTCCAGCAATCATCTATGCAGAGTATTTCTTCAACGTAGCTCGGAGACCCGGGTTATGGACCCCCTTGACCGTGCCATCCCGCACGTCAAAGTCAAACTCATCAACAGGTCTTCCCGCGTACCGAAGCATATCAACGAATAGCCAGTTACTGCACGCATTACTCGGCAGTGAAGCATCAAATCCGTCAGGCCTGGTTTGTTCGAGCGCCATCCGCCATTTGCCGTCCTCGACGGGGTACAGCCTCGCATCCAGCTTGTCTGCCTCGATCCCTCGTACCGCAGCAAGTGCGTCCAGGATCGGCCTACCATTGTTCGTCCATTCCTCAATCTTGAGACCCGGTCCGTCGTCTAAACGAAGCTCGAGCGTTGCCTGTGTTTTGTTTGCCAAGTCGCCACCTAAGCCGAGATATCGACCCTCAAAGATCTTGGCCTGCGTCCTCGCCAAGGAATCCAACGCCGGCACGAGTCTTGCCGTGACAAGGTCCGTTAACTGCATTACCGTGTTGTACGTGCCGTCTCCGCTCGCAATAATCGTTCCGCCGACGTTGTAGTCGGGTAATAGGAACATCATCGTAGAGTAGCCGGGCATGTCTCCCAGTTTTGAGTACATGTCGATTGGTCGACCATCAGGAGTCAGCCCCGAGAGATGAATGATTTCCCACGGCATGCCTAGGGACATAGATAAGGCTCCTGCAAATGACGCCGGCTTGAGCCATGATCGAGTCTGCGCAGGATTGAGGAGTTTGTTGTGGAAAATGGACCGTATAAAGGCCGAAAGGTCACTAGCAGTGGAGTACAGTCCAGCACTCCTACATTGAGAAGTGAGCGGCTATACAATGCAACATGCAGGACTGGGTGACTTGACATACGATTTGAGGTTGCCGACATCATAGTCGATGATGGAACTCGCAGCACCAACCGGAATGATTGCCCGCGATAGCTCCGGGCTTGCCAACCCAGTGGACGATAGTCCCAAAGGCTCTGTTATTTGCTCCTTCAAGAGCTGTTCCAAGGGTTTACCTGCAATGCTTTCCAACGCCCATCCAAGCAGTACCAACGCCTGGTTAGAATACGCTACCTTATCACCAGGAAGCGAAACCAAGCCGTCCGAGAAGAGCTTATCGAAGAATTCTAGCACCGTCAACATTCATCTCGCACGCCCAAGGGGAAACAGCATACCAGCTCTAGTGCAAAGAGTGCCCCCGAGCACGTCGCAGATCGGCACATCCCCGGGGGCTGGTAGAGGGAAGCCACCCTTTTGAAGGACATCTCCATTCGAACTAAACAGATCGACGATGGCACCTTGCTTGCGTCAGCTCACTGGAGGGCATTCTAACATGGTGTGAACAAACCATCTCGCGGCAGGCCCGAGAGTTGACTCGCAAGCATCCGCAGTGTGATGCCTCCATACGTCTCCAGGCCCTGGAGCTCAGGCACGTACCTCGAAACCGGAGTGTCGAGCTTCTCGTGGGCGTCCAGCAGCAGGAGCAAAACACTGAACACTTTCGTGATGCTCGCAACGCGGTACACCGTGTTCGAGTCAACGCGCCCGACGCCCCGGGGGTCGCGAAGAGCTGCGGTGTGGTGATACTCGAAGAAGCTGTGCTCCGAGGAGGTGAGCTCCACGGAGAACGAGGTCGTCGACACGTTCCAAGGGGCGCTGCCGCTCTGCATCAAGGCATCCAAGTGCTGTGTAAGGTTTAGGGGATTGAAGCTGGGTGCTACGTGCGGCGGCGGCAGCACCGGCCCAGTCGGGGGACAATGACCACCACCTACACCGTCCGCGGCGACCGCCAAAGCGCTGAGAGATGGGACAAACGCTGTGAATCTCATTGTATCACGGTGTTCGATGCTGCTACATATTGGCGGTCTATCGGCAAGCTGCCTCCTAATTTATACTCGGAACGAGCCTTTCAGTTCGCACTCGTCCCTCGTATGAAGTCGCATGGGATCATTTGCTCCACAAGGCCCCCCGTCACTCCACGGCTATCGGCGGTGCATCAACATGCCGGTCTTGTATGGGCTGCTTGGGTTGTGTGGTAGCCTCCATTCTTATCCTTGTGACATTGAACAAACCGCATATAGTTCAATGGTCAGGATTCCCTTTCCTGGGTTCTCCAACGGCCCGGGAATACTGGAGTAATCAGTGTCCTCAAGTTTTGCCCGTCATCTCTGCTACTCAAAGCAGTCATCTTACTGTAGGTAGCAATTCTACCAGGCAAGGCATGTCCTCAGAACCTCGCCAGGCTGGGTGCGTCAACAGCTTACGAAGAAAAAGTCCCGGAGCTCAAGATCCTTCACGTCAAGCAGACAAACAACGAAAGTCGACCGCCATCAAAGAACGAGTGGAACTCGGCGTAACTTGGGCCCTTTCCATCTATATATCCCTCTGTTCCTCCCCTGTCTAGCGCTGTTCCCATCGGCTTACACTGGGGCCATAACGTTATCGTCCTTGCAGTCGAGCAGGCATTGCAATTGCGTGCATAGGCGAGTACCAGGATGCGTGCTCTTTTTGAAGGTCAATAGGGCTTTCCTGTATCCAAAATGGGTGAAGGGCAGATGTGGCTACGATCGACGTGGGTCACTCGGGGTGATTGCTGCCCGCATGGCGGACATTGCTCGGAGAGTATGACGAGCGCAGGGCTGGCATTCAGAACTACCCCAGGTTCGTTGTATCACTAATACGAGCTTGCGGTCAACATCTTATTCTCTCCATCGGATTGCCCAGTCGCCCTTTGCAAAGCTCGGTTCCACCACCTTCCCCGCCATGACGGCCTCGCACAGCCGTCTCTCGCCGTTCGCATCGTCCCCGACCGGGAACCCAAAGACGACGCCCCTCCTGGCCGCGCACCGCGTCATCTCCCTCTCCTTGGCCCTCCGCTGGCCCTCCCTGCGCTTCTCGAGCATCTCCTCCGTCTCCTCCGCCCTCTCTGCGCGGCCCTTCTCACCCCCGACGCTGCCGTTCACCTCGGACACGGACTGCGGCGGGCGGATGCGCGTCCCGCTCCGGACGGACATGCTGGCGAGATGATGACCGTCTATATGGTTCTGCGTGCTCGGATCGCTCACCAGGTCGATGTCGTCGACGGATTCTATCATTTCTGGGGGGTAGGTTGGTAAGACGACGGCCTCATCAAGCTCTCGTTCTTCCGATCCTGCGGTTGGCTCCACTGGCACCTCATTAGATCCGAAGACATGTTCCTCGACGGTGCTGCAAGAGACCAAAACTCGCTTGTCTCCTTTCACATGGCTGCCTTTGCTCTGCTTCCCCGCTTTCTTCCCTTTGCCGTGGCCCTGGCTCGAGGCTGTTGGCTTTTCCGCGCCCTCCGTCAAGAAGTGAACAAAGGCGCGCTCCAGCTCTCGGTCCAGCTTGCCGGGCTTCTGCGTGCGGCACCGGCTGGAGCAGTACTTGGCGGGCGTGCTGGTGTTGGTGGTGGCCGCCGTGCGCCGGCTGCTGATGACCCGGCCGCAGGAATGGCAGTAGGGCGTCGACTCGCCGCCGGGCAGGAGGTAGAAGGGCGCCGGCGTAGCTTGCGACTTGGAGGGGCGGCTCCAACTGTCCATCCAGCTCATCTTGGGTGACCGTTCGGTTGCTCGACGATGGAGTACAGCTTGCGATGAGAATAGGCGCACTGGTGAATGCTTTGGCACGATAAGTAGAGCTGATTGTACTATTCTCATGCCAGGAACTTGGGTCTACAGCCTGTTCTGTTTCTTTTTTTATTATGTACGAAGGTAAGGAAGTAAGACGGTCGATCGCTGGAGGCGAATCTCAAGCAGCATGGTATGATATCATCATTCTACCTACACGAGCTTCCAATTGGGAGCTGTGATTGGTGGTTATGGAGGATTACTTCCGGCTGCCTTTCCCTCCAACAAGGCATTAATTGACACGAACCAAGATGAACACGATAGAATGATGAAGCAATTTATCATAGCGACCATGCATGCAAGATGCATCTGTTTGTATGTTGAGCTGGTTCTAGGGTGCTGTTCTGTCAGCCAGTGTCGAGCCACAACACCGCCACAGCCGGTGTATCGCCTGGTCGTGGCTCGCCAGCAAAACCCTTTTGATACGACGCTCGGCCAATTAGTAGGCGAAGGGAGGGTGAATCGGCCTACAATCGGCGCCAACGAAGGTGCATGTGTCACAACCGTCACGCATTGTGTTGGAAGCCCAGCAGCCCGCGTGGGGAGACACCGAAGACCGGTAAATTTAATTGCCGCAAGAAGCCGAAGCAGAGCGAAGCAGCCGAGATCAACGGGCTTGGCTTGTTGAGTTGGAAATTTGTCGGAGAAGCTCCCTTATCAGCGGGCGTTACGTCACTACCGAGGCACCCAATCAGCGCGCCGGCCAAGCGGGAGAAAAGGGCACGCACGGGTCCCCTTTTAGCTTATTTAGCGGGCCGAGAACGGACCTGCGCAGTGGTTGTGCAACAGCTTGTGCTGTGCTGCCGTTAGCGAGGGGACTGGGGACTGGGGACTGGAACTGGAGACTGAGAGTTCCCACCAGAGCTCTCTCTGCCGAAACGAACCGCCAGGGTGGGAGCTCCAGCTTCAGCAGCTCCAACTGCCGGGTGAAACAGCTCTCTATCGATACCGATTCCTTGCCTTGCCTTGCCTTGCCTTGCCTTACCGTGCGTGCCTGACGTTGTATCCGAAGCAGAAACGAAACAAGCCGGGGGAAAAAACAGTCCCCAACCTTTTTTTTTTCTGTAATCTCCCCATCTGCAAACCCAGCATTCCCTTTGGTTCGACACTCGAAGCTCATCAACCACAAGAAACAACTCTGTAGCAATTTACTCGCTACTCGGCTACAACCTCACTCGCTCATTCACCCTCCGGTCCCTTATTCTGTACCTTGCCCGACCTGAACCTCACCGAACGCGAGGACCTACCTCCATACCTCCTCACCCACCGCCCTTCTCCACCCACCCTGTCTCTCGAGTTGCCGGATCTCCGCCGTGCGTCGCAGGTTGTCAGCCCTTGCCTTTCCCATTCCCCTTCGCTCGTCGCTTTGCTCCTCCTATCGCCCCACCCTCCGTCGGTGTCACTGCGCGGGAACGGCGCAGCGTAGCGTATCACGTCGCATCGTTTGCACATCAGATCGAAATCGAGAGGGAAAAAATCGCTAGCTTGCGCCCCCCGTGTTTGCTGCTGTAACTCAACTGCAACCAGCCCTGTCGAACCCCGAAACCCCCCACCACTGCCCACTGCTGCTGCACTGCACTGCTCGCGCACGTACGCTCACACACGCACACACACCCAAGACTCCCTCCCTACCTCCCACACACACCTTTCAGCTCCAAGCCCTCCACTTCCGTTGGGAGCTGCATCTCCGCTCTCGCTCCTCCATTCCCCTCGGCTTCTTCTTCTTCTCCTCTTCTTTTCCTTCTCCTCCCCCCCCAATGTCAATCCCACATTCTCGCCTCCCTGGTGTCTTGCGACCCGTAGCCCGATCAATTGCTTCTTCCTCTTCTCCCTCCGCATCGTCTCTGCTCCTCCGTCGACAGCCTCTTCTTGCATCATCTGCTTCACCTAGCTTCTTCTCCACCTCGGCATCCCTACCCAAGTCCAAGGACCCCAACCACTGGCGCACCATGGCCGAACAGGACGTCTCCAAGTACCTCAAGCAGTCGCATGACCGGCTCTTCGAGAACAACCGCGCCTGGGCCGCCGACAAGCAGAAGAAGGACCCGGCCTTCTTCGCCGCGCTCGCCGAGGGCCAGAACCCCGAGTACCTCTGGATCGGCTGCTCCGACTCGCGCATCCCCGCCGAGCAGATCACCGGCCTCGAGCCCGGCGAGGCCTTCATCCACCGCAACATCGCCAACCTCGTCTGCAACACCGACCTCAACGTCATGAGCGTCATCAACTACGCCGTCCGCCACCTCGGCGTCAAGCACATCGTCGTCTGCGGCCACTACGGCTGCGGCGGCGTCAAGGCCGCCATGACCCCCAAGGACCTCGGCCTGCTCAACCCCTGGCTGCGCAACATCCGCGACGTCTACCGCCTGCACGAGAAGGAGCTCGACGCCATCCCCGACGAGGCCGCCCGCTACGACCGCCTCGTCGAGCTCAACGTCTTCGAGCAGTGCCGCAACGTCATCAAGACCGCCGCCATCCAGCAGTCCTTCGCCAAGAACCAGTATCCCATCGTCCACGGCTGGGTCTTCAACTTCCACGACGGCCTTCTCAAGGACCTGAAGGTCGACTTCGAGGCCGAGCTGAAGAACGTCCAGAAGCTCTACAACCTCGTGGAGTAGATTACAACCCCTGGAGCTTTTTTTTTTTTACAAAACCGGAGTTTTAGAAGAAAAAAGGAGAGAGCGAGGAGCAGCAATGGCTTTTTGGGGCGGGTGTTTGGTTCATTCATGGTTCGGTGCGAGGCAAAGAGATGGGCGGCCGGGCGGGCGGTTTACGGGATACGGAACGGGGTGCAGGCGCAGAGTGTCATTTCGGCGGGGTGAGCTAGATTGACCTGGACAGAAAATCTGCCATACATATGAGTAGTCGTCCTACAATACGAGTTAATTATTACCACATACCAAGCTGCTGTTCACGATTGCGTCGACTCCGTAAACACCGGGCGGCGTGGCGTCTTGTTTGGCCCAGAGTGGAAAGTCTCGCAAACAGAGTGTGTTGCCGTCTAAATCCGGCGAAAAACCATCACCACGCAATGGGACCAGGCTTGATACATATTTGATCTTTTATTCAACTTTTCCTATATTGGCTCAACTCATTTCCCCCCTAGCCTCGTCCTCGTTATTAACGTGTAAAGGAGATCGTATTTCCGAAATCAGGTTAACATGCTTGGTATGCTTCATCCTAGGTGCCTGTCCAGGCCGACCCCCATTCTATGGTAGTATCTCCTCTTGAAACATTAGGAAAATATTCTTTTGAACAACAAATGTGCTGAACTCATCCCATCTTTCCTCATCAGCAATGCATCGAAAAAACGCACTATTGGTATCTTTCTCTCCAGTCACAGGCTCTTCTCTCCAATCTCTCCTGACACAACTTAAAAGGAAAAAAAAAGGGATGTGGGGTATAAAGAAACAGCTTAAACCTCGGTCGCCGCTTGACCCTGGGGCACAACACCTCCAACGGCGCTCTTCGAGGTGCTGTACTTGGAGGTTGACTCGCCAGTGTCCTTGCGCGAGAAAGAAGCCCATGTCTTGAAGCTCGACATGGACATGGTCTTGCGGAACTTGACGCCCTGGTCGTCGGAACCACCCTGGCCCCAAGAACCGCGCTGGACGGGCAAATCCTCCAGGAGATGGAAGTGGCGTTTGATCATCTTCCACAGCTCCATGCCAGCAACGAAAACAACGGTGAAGCCCACCGACAGCGCCCACTCCCAGGTGATGCCGCGGTGCTTGAAAAAGTTGGTGTTGAGGTAAGGGATGTAGACGACGGGGAACACAGAGAGGGCGCCAATGATGACGGACCAGAACAGGAAGCGGTTGGCGTAGAGATCCTTGAAGAGAGGGAACTTCTTCTCCTCCTCGGGGTTGAGGCGGAACATGGATCGACGCAGACTCTTGAACTCCCAGGCCGAAATCAGAATGAGCCATGTGAGCTCAGCAAAGGTAGCGGCGCGAGCCTTGAAGACAGCCTCGCAAGCGTCGGTGTACTTGGTGTTGCAGTCCTGGCCGAGGTTACCTCCGTAGGCGCCGTAGACGATGATGCAGAACGTGACCATGGTGCAGGCGCCCATGATGCAGCCGTAGACGATCATGTCGACGATGACCTGGTTGGTGAACACACCGCGCTTCTTGTCTTGAGGCGGCTTGCGCATGACATCGGGCGCGGCAGCTTCACGACCCAGACCGAAAGCAGGGAACGAAGAGGTAACCATGTTGATCCAGATAATCTGGAGCGGGGAAATGGGGAATACAGAGAAACCTGTGTCGTCGACGAAACCAAGACCGGCAATCAGAAGGATGACCTCTCCGACGTTGGAGGTGAGCAGATGGAGGACGAACTTCTGGATGTTGTCGAACATGCGGCGGCCCTCACGGATGGCAGAAACAATCGAGTTGAACTTGTCGTCGGTGAGCACAATCTTAGAGGCCGACTTGGCAACATCGGAACCAGAACCCATGGCAATACCGACATCGGCACGAGACAGTGAGGGGGCGTCGTTGACACCATCACCAGTCATGGCCATGAAAGCACCACGGCGGCGCAGAGCCTCAATCATACGGGTCTTGGTGTCAGGAGCGCAACGAGCAATGACAAGGGGCAGCTCCTCCAGGCGGTCAATCTCCTCGTCGGTCATCTTATCGAAGTCGGTAGCCTTAACCACAATGGACTGGGCCACAGAGTCGGGCAGAACACCGAGGTTCTTGGGGATGATACCGACTTCCTTAGCGATAGCCTTGGCGGTCTCGGGGTGGTCACCAGTAAGCATGTGTACCTTGATACCGGCGTTGGAACACTCGCCAATCGAAGGCTTGGTCTCGCGGCGAGGCGGATCGTAGATGCCGACCAGACCAAGGAGGGTGAGGTCCTTCTCAACAACAGCACGCAGCTTCTCTTCCTCCTTGGCGTTGGTGCTTTGCTTGTGGGTGAAGCGACCTTCCCAGGGACGGTAGGCGACGGCGAGAACGCGCTGGCCCTGAGAGGCAAGGTCGTTCATCTGCTTGAGGATGTTCTCCTTCAGAGCTTCGGTCATAGGCTCCTGGCTTGCACCAGTGCCGGAGAACGCGCACAAATCGAGAATTCTCTCGACGGCACCCTTGGTGAACACCATGCTCTGCTCAGTCTCGATAATGGAACCGCTTTCGCCCTGAGGAGCATCGTAGATAACGGACATGCGCTTGATGGAGGAGTCGAAAGGGAATTCAGCAAGCTGCTTCCAGCCCTTGGACTCGAGAGACTTCTTTCCGTAGTTGAAGCGGTGGGCAAAGACTTGGAGGGCAATTTCGGTCGGCTCACCAGTAGTCTGCCACTTCTCCTCTTCCTCGTCATATCGGACAGTCGCCAAGTTGCAGAGAGCGCCAGTCAGAAGGAAGGCTCGCAGCTCATCAATCATCTCGCACTCCTGCTCAGGCACAGGCTCCTTCTTCTCGGGTCGGTTGAGTTTCTCATCGGGGACGTCAAACTTCAGCACTGCGGCACTGCGCTCGCGATCATAATCACGCTTGGGCTCCTCCTTCTCGGGTTCGGGCTCTGCCTTGTTCTGCGAGTAGGTAACGCGGCCCTTGGTGGGGTCGTTGGGGCTCTGCGACTCGCGAACAGTGTAGAGGTGTGAAGAAGGAATCCAGGCGTTGCGGACAATCATGGCTCCCTCAGTGAGAGTGCCGGTCTTGTCGGAGCAAATGTTGGTAACACCACCCAGAGCCTCGAGCGCGGACAAGTCTCGAACGACAACGTTGGCCTTGCGCATGACGGTGACAGCAACAACCATGGTGATGGTCAAGACAGCAACAAGAGACTCAGGAATGATAGCAATACCCAGCGAGGTGGCATAAATGATGACTTCGTGACGCAGGTCAAAGTGGTTGACAGCGAACACAATGACAGCCAAAATGAGGGCACAACCGAACAGGACATAGGCCAAAGCAGAAAGCTTCCTCTGAAGAGGAGTACCCTCAGTCAGACCCAAGAACTTGCCGATAATATCGTAAATACGCTTGGAAAGGCCAACAACGGGCTGGCGCTTGCCGTATTTACGCCAGTTCATGGAGCGACCAGCCTTACGTTGCTTCTTGGAAGTAGAGGCGGCGATCTTGCCGACCTCGGTGGTCATACCAGTGAAGACGACGATACCACGACCACGACCCTTTCGGACAACGGTGGTGGCGTAGGCCATGTTAACTCGGTCGCCGATACCAAGCTCTTCCTCGCTGGTAACAAGCTTCTCGTTGTCGCCGGTAAGGTTGTTCTCGGTGATCTTCTCGACGGGGATCGACTCGCCGGTCAGCTGGCCTTCCTCGCAGGCAAGGTTCATGGCTTCGAAGAGACGAAGGTCGGCAGGGACGGTGTCACCCGTCTTGAGCAGGACAATGTCTCCGGGAACGACTTCGGGGCTGGTGGCGCGCAGTTAGCAAATGGCATGATGGGGCTCGAGCAGGGAGCTGGGCAGAATCTTACTTGGAAATAACCTGGGTCTTGCCATCACGGAGGACCATGGCACTGGGAGAGGAGAGAGCACGCAGGGCGTCCATGCGCTTTTCAGCGCGGTACTCTTGCCAGAAACCAATGGTGACGTTGAGCAGAATGACAAAAACGAGGACACCGCCCTCGATAAAGTCCTTGATACCGAAACTAAGGGCCATAGCGAACACCAAGACCTGAAGTCGCAATTGAGTTAGCGCCCCAGTTCTTTCAATTTCTCTTATGTTGTATGGGAGGTATTGGAGGGGCATCGAGAAGTAATGTAAGTGGGGATAAAACTCACAATAATCATGGCATTGAGGACCTGCTTGGTCAAAATCTTGTACCAGGCCACACTCTCGCCTACATCGAGCTCATTGGGGGGATACTTCGCCTGAGCCTCGCTCACTTGCTGCGAAGTAAGACCCTTGTCGATGGAGGTACCGAGAGCTTGGGCCGTCTCCTCAAAGGTGAGGAGGAACGGGTGCTTGGGAAACTCAGCCATTGTCGCTGGAGGGCAGAACGATGCTGCTGCGCTGGTGCTCGGGGGAGTCGCGGCGCAGTAAGCTGTTTGATCGTGACTGCTTCATGAACGGTCGATTCGAGCTCGTTGATAGGGGCCTTGTGATCAAGGCTGCGTTGCTGATGGGCTCAAGCACGTCGGGCAACTTGGGATTTGTTCGACTTGGAACCCTTTTCTGTAAAGAAGTTCTCACAATGGATCTGAAGAATCCAAGGAGAATAAATAATGAATGGAGGGGAAGGTTCAACGAAACCCTTCTTGATGGGGAATGGAAGAGAAAAGGAACAAACAGAGTTTGACGACGAGAATGCGGGGAACAGGGTTTATATAATTCTTCACATCGGCATGGCGAGAATACACGGAGCATCCATGGGCGTCTACTGGTGCCCTTGCCATTCCGTCGTATTCCAGCCTTTTGGGCTGATAAAAGCCCGTCATCATCCCTACCACGGGCCTTGTGAGAGCAAAACCAGGCCATGTTGCGCCTGTCCGGCGTTCCCCACTCACGGCGATGGGTCCCCGCGGGTTGGTGTGGTCTTGGCAAATTGGGGCACTCTTGGCACGAGTATCAAGCCGCCTAGCGAGTAAGAAGCCAGGCTGTAGTGGTCTTGGCACGTTGAGCAGAGTGGTGCGGTCGATATTGCCTTGGGCGGGGCTTGAGGACTAGCGTGACGTAAAGATAACAACGAGGATCTGGGGATGCCAATGATCTAGGCCTTGCCGAGCGCTCTATGCTGGGCATTGCAGCTTTGCCGGCTTGGTAGTAACTACGATACCAAAGTTTGCCGGCGAGAACTGCCCGTCCTCAGGCAATAGACCTGCGGCTGAGATCTCGTGGGTTAGGTTTGTTGAGCTTGGTACAAAGTCTGCGCTTCTGGAATCCGATATTGCATCACTGCCGGAAGCGAAGGTTGCTGGCTGGCAGCGTCCAAAAGAAATTTCCTGCAGCAGAAAAAAGGCTGCGGTTGCAGTGATAGGACGCCATAGCGTCGCATGCAAGGACAGGGGTCCCTGCAAAAACTGCCCTTATGTCACTGTCACTGTACGTCCAGCACTGTAAGCCCAACCCACGTTTACAGGGATCGTCTGGGTTAGGGTAACAACGGGGCGCTGGTGCAGGCTGTGAGTGGTTGCAGTGGTGTGGTTTGGGTTCTGCGTGAAGCTTCACATGGTGTTGTTGAGTTGCAGCCATGACGTGCCGCACAAATGTGCGAGTCATGGCACGCCGCGGTCGATTGACGGATTGTCTGTCTTGGCAACGCTGGATGGTCGCATCCTATCAATTGGGTGTGGCAGTCCCATGTTTGTGCTGGATGATACGGTCGAAACCGGCTCGATCGATGAAAGCAGGGTTGTGCTCAATGAAGCCGTGAGGCGGCTCTTTTCCACCAAGGGCCAACCCAACTCCATTTTGCTAGCCACCGTCCTGCAGTACCCAAAGCTTGGTCTGCGCACCCAAATTTTACTTCCGCAGCAACGACATCACCAGGCAGGCCAGTGTGAGCAGCAATTGCGCCATTCTTGGCTGTTAGCATCTTCCGCCAAGCCTCCAAGCATGGTCCAGTGCAAGACGCTCACTGTTTTCGAAGAGCGTCGAGCCGCCAAGACGCACTGCTTCTTGGCGACGCGCGTCCTAGAGCCAACGAGGATGCAGCATTCTGAAAAACTGTGGTTTTGCCAAGAGGCGAGTCGGAGGTACCGATACCAGCCGTGTAGCAGCCTCGTTGTATTATGGTAGGACGCTTGCGTTGGCTTAGGTGCTGTAGAGGGCACCGGCCGTTAAGGTTATTTTGTCCTGCTTTGCGTCTATCCTCATCAGCCCATTTCAAGGACAGAGCCCGTCTCGCTTCCTTGCAAGGGCAAGGGGAGACGCTAACCTAACCCACGAAGTGGAACAGACCACCACCCGCTAAGCCTGATCTAAAACTTCTGAGCGCCGTCGGACCAGTCATGTCGTTCGGACAGTGAACCACTTTGCTCAGATCTGCTACGTAGCGATGTGCTTCCGTGCTAGCCTCCGATTGGCCGTGGCCTTGGCCTTGACACTATTTGGTCAAGAGATCTGTGGCAAAACTCCCAGGCTTCTGGAAGCCGAAAACGAGCCGTTGGCCACCACCACATGCGCCAAGACAAGAGATACGGAGGAGAGATGCGGATTCTGCTTGCTTGTCGGCCCATGAGTCATAGCAGCATGGGCTATGCAAATGGTGGCACCGAATGCCGGCAGTGCAGATAACTTGTCGGAGTGCTTGGGTAGCTTCAGCATTGTACGCGTAGAGTTTCCTCTCGCAGCATCGCCTACAGCGTGTGGCGTCACGTGGCCAAAGTCAGCTGACGCTCGCGCTGCCCGGAGGTCCACTTCGACGACACCAGCCATGGTCTTGGCGGAGGCTTTGCGCAGCCAAACTACTTTACCATACCTAGTCGGCTCCAGTTTTTTCCTTTTGTTCGGCATAAGCATCGTTGAGGGCCAGAGTTGCAGATTTCTCTTCCTCAACAGGCTACGCCGCGGAAAGCTTGTCGCCAAGGGTGCGTCCGTCAGAGATTTCAACACTCTTGTCCTGCACGATCATCTCGCCAAGCAGGGGCCCGTGATATGAACCGCGAATGGAGCGTGTCTAGTTGCTAGCCAAGCCCATCGGCGTGTTTAGCTACGAGCAATCAGCGTGTTTCCACTCAAGCAACCGATCTCTCGTCCTAGCCTCTGCTAATTTGGGCAGGCCCAATAGCATCACTAGGTATCGTACCCTTCGCCGATGCCCAGTCCTAGCGTTACTCAGCCGAGACGGCTGCTTGCCGTTCATTTCGCCGCTGCTTGGCTCGGCAGAGCAGGCGGATTGTGACGGCCATCAGAAACAGACAGATTTGACTGGTAGATCTTGGCAGACAAGGGTCCCTTGAGCCAGACAGATATCGGGAGAAACCCAAGACAGCCCAACGCCAGAAACCTGGCCGCCAAGGTTGCCAAAGTCACTGTACAACGGCCGTTGCCGGCATGGGATGGAAGGTGGGACAAACCCGAGATACACCCTGGCCTTGTTCGACGTCGGTACTGTGCGATGACGCAAAAATCGACAGCCCTCGATACTTGGGCCCTGGACAGTCGAACACAGATCCCGAGACAAGTATTAGCCAATTGGGTTCACATAGATCGCTTGCAAGACCCCTCAGAACATGCCGTGAGTGAAATCGCGATAAAGGATGAGCGGTGACAAGAAGGATCAACAGCCTCTCGCATCTGGCGGCTCCATCGCTGCACGTAGTCGCTTATCAGTTCATACTCCCGCGCTGCTCTCCTCTTCAAAACACAAGCGTTTTGGCCAAGTCTGCACACATCGCACCGGCAGGCGGGTGGGCTGATCGACCCCAGGTTTTGTCCTGCTATGTGGACGAACAGCTGGTGGAGGCGGTCGATGCCAACGGCGACGGTGTCTGGGCAGGCTGGGCAGGCTGGGCAGGTCCGTTTCCAACTGCCCAGGCGAGACGGCGAGCGAAGGGACTGCGCAGAGGGTCAAGTCTAGACTCTGTGCCAAGGTCTTGTTCTGAAATTAGGAGCTTTGAACCAATACCAAGAAAACCGTTGAGTTATGGGCATGCTCTTTCAATGGTAAAAACGTCGATGCCCGTTCTCATGTTCCATGCTCCCCCGCACGGTGATTGTCATCTTGGCGCATCTGCTGAGGACTCTTGCCAATGATTTGCGCAATCGCGTTATAGTTTTCCATCGTGCACCGCGCGAAGCTGAAGGGATCTGCTTCAGCGTGACAGCGCTACTGGGTCACGAATCCTCGCCCCAAACCTCGGGATGGGAGGCATGACATCATGGTCTAAGGGTCCTCCCGTATCCCAGCCTCGATTGCCGAATGCAGCCATGAATGAACCGGAGGTTTAAACAGGGAACCGTTACGGTGGATACCAGCTTGCAATCTCGAATCTCTGGAAGCGGATGCGTGCTCGGCGGGAGCGAGATCATAACAGCAAGAAATGCACCTCGTATAGCGTGTATCGTTTCGAGTTTGGCGGTGACTACCTCATTGCTTGGCAGGACCGTCACATGTTGTGAGGATTCTAGCGTATCGGTCTCGTTCTGCAAGACCATCGACATTAACCCACAAACATTCACGTGTTGGCAAGCAATTCGTAACCTCTCGGGGTGTCAAGATGTCAATACACTTTCCATATACGGACTGCTTGACTTTTGCATTCCCTCACTCTTTCTGTGTATCTGCCAGGGTCCCCGCACACGCGAAGATCATAAACGTTCGGTATGGTTCCGCCGCCGAGACTGGATCTGCAACTGATCTGCTACAGTGAGGATTACTCCGCAGCATTGTCCTACGGTACAAATCCTCATCTCAGCCAGTTGTCGTCGCATCTTTGCCTTCGGGGGCACAAAGGATGGGGGGCATCATGGCTTTGACTAGCTGAGTTCGGGCATGAAGAATTGGCGAGCCTGAGCTTATCTCGGCTATCACTGAGTGATAGCTTGCAGAACTCCATTCACCGTTGATCTCTATTTACTAACCGAACTTTCGTTCTTGCTGCATGTGATGATCAAGAGTTTGCATAAGACGATCCAAACCATGCGAATGATAGCCCTGGGCCGTCAACATGTGAAATGGTTGGTTGTCTTCAAGCCTCGAAGAAGGGCTCTTTGTTTTGTACAAATAAAGTGTACATGTTCCATTCCATAGATTGTCCCAGAGGGTGTTACTATATTGTAGTTCAAGCGCCGAGCATCAGAATGTCACACCCATACCCTGACTCATCACAACCAATCTTCGTCGTGAGCAACACACCGAAAGCATTTATGTAGGGTAGCTCACCCAAGTAGGCACAGAACTGAACATGGTGCGTGCACCGATCGGAAAACCAAGATGAGCCTTCTACATCGTGCATGCAGTAAATTGTTGCAAAAAGACGCTCTAGGGGTCGCTCTGCTGCATTTGCAAGGATATAGATGGCTCGTCTCTCATTTGATGATTGATCTACCCTGCTCAACTTTATCTTGAGCTTACAACCGACCCTATCGACTTACACGCACCCTGCAATATGCTAACACTAGCTCAAGACCCATCTTTTTGGGTTAACTCTTGTATGACATCATAAGACACCCAGGGGTTCCCGGTCGGATCTAGAAGCTGGCCTCGAAAAGGAAAGCGGGAGAAGAAAGGAAAAGCAGGGTCGACAAGCTGAGGCTGGGAGAATAGGGCCACGATTGTTCAGCAGTGGCCTACCTTCCGTGCTTGAGTGGTGGGGGCCTGGACAGATGCTAGAACAAATCAGGTTTCTAAAGTGCTCTTAGTCTGGTCCCAAGGCACAAGTGTGTGCGCGCTATATGGAGAGAATAATGTGCGGGTGAGGTGAACGTCCAGTTCGGATGACATGTTCGAGGTTGTGCAAACGCCTCATGGCTTGCCGAGCAAGCCTCCGCGCCTCACACTTAATGTACTCGTGATGGTGTAGTTGATATTATTGCATTCAGTGATGCGCACACAGCAGCTCCAAAGATCTGCATTTCGAGATTTGTTTAGTGTAATTGTCGATCATAAACTATGGTCAAACGGTCAGGAGTCCAGGCAGAATAGAACCTCTCTACATGGACAGGATGCCCAAGGAACAACACCAAGGAACAACACCAAGGAATCAAAACTCCTTTGCTCATTGCATTTGACTTCCTTGAACCAATGTTCAACTAGCCTTAACACTATCTTAAAAATTCTCTAGACTCAAGAACGTACAAATATGCCTCGGCTACTCCGCATCTCCCATTCTGATTTCGCCCGGTTTTACACCGTCTCCGAAGTCGGAAACGGCGGCGCTGCCGCGACGGTATACCAAGCGAGCACCTCCGAATGGCGCAGCCGAACGCCCTTGATAACGCTCCGGGCCGGCGCCGGCGACAGCGCACCCGTGCTCGCAGTGTGCCACGACACCGACTTTAGTCGGTGCTTCAAGATCGGCCTAGGCGACCCGATCAACGCCGCGAGTGAGGCCGCCATACGCTGGGAGGATTTGCGCGCGCTCAACAAAAGTTGCACAGAGTACGGATGGACTGCTGCTGCCGCCGTCGACCGGGACGTCGGCGCGGGGCAGAGACCGCTGGTGTGGAAGCACACCCGGCGAGTGGTGGTGGACGGCGAGGCGGCTTCCTCGCGCCGGGCTCAAGGCTGGAAGCTCGTCGACGAGGATGGCACTATCGTTGCCGTCTTCACAGGAGCCAAGGGGATGGAGGGCATCTCGCAAGCCGGAGCGCTGCAGATCAACGTAGAATGGGGAGAGGAGTTTGATGCGATGGTGGTTTTGACGTGTTTAACATTGGTTAAAAGGGAGCTCTAAGAGTGAGCAACTGCCGGGAGGAGCATAGCTGATCATATGACCGGGGCACATAATGCTCACAGTTCTTGATGGAATTTAGTTTTAGAGAGTGGCAATCTTATATGCCTTAAATGAGCAATATGTAGAGCGAGAATAGCTTATTGCTTGACATTGTCCATAGCGGCTCCGTCCTAGATGAAGAACAACAAAATGATTTGAAATAGCAAAACGCCGAATGCGCCGTCTCTTTTCTCTCTATTTAAAATCATCATGCACAATGCCACGTTATTAATGGCCTGATCACCTAGATCAGTGCCAGCATGAGTACCGCAGCCATACAGGACACGGCGGCCATTACATTTGGTACACCTGCCAGCCCAGCGCCGGAGTTACCGGACTGAGGGTCGACGCCAGTGGCGCCGAAGCCGAGATACCAGGAGCCAATGTCGGTCAGTTCGCCGTCATTGTTGAGGAAAACAGCGTTAGGACCAACGTTGGACGTGTTGGAGCGGAAGGCTCCGAAGTAGGTGTAGCGGCCGATGTAGTCCTCCTTGTCGAAGTAATCGATCGTCTGGTTGTAGAACTCCTGGGTCTCACCGATTTCTCGGTGAGCAAAGGCATACTCGGTGATCCAGATTTCCGCTTCAGGCCATCTATTGGGGGTTAGAAATCTTTAACAAGGCAACGGAGCCAGATGGGGACGCGTTGACTTACTCAGCGCGACGCTCGCCGATATGCGAGGCAATGCCGGCAAAGTTGTCGTACCAATGCACCGGCAGGAAATCCCATGTGCAATTCTTCTTCTCGTCGTCCGTGCTGATGAGCTTGGAGCAGTTGCCGAGGAACTGCCTTAGCCAAGGCATGCCTCCCCAACCGCCAGTCATGGCAGGCAGGCCCAGCTTGACGCCCATCTCTCCCAGCGGCTCGAAGTTGGCAACCCATGCGCGTGCTGCAATCTCGGGGACGATGTCGCTGCCACCCACGTCGGACGTGGCGTCAGGTTCGTTGAAACCCAAGGCGTGCTTGATCTCGGTGCCCTGCTCGATGAGGTCGCGTACATTGTTCAGAAAGGTGGTGTCCTCGGGATTGGCGGCGTTGACACCCCACATCATGGGGATGAACTCGAACTCATCTTGCGACTTGTCCGAATAGGCGGGCGAAGGAAGATCCCGATAGTTGTAGTACCACGTCAGGTCGCTGCCCTCCTGGACCCAGACCTTGTTGTCCTCAACATGGTCGGCGTTGGGAACGAAGCAGAGCCCGCGCTTGTCGGAGCGACTGGCAGCGGCAGCGAGGCCTGCGACACCCAGGATGAGGGCGGAATTGAAGATTCGAGACATTATGACGACAAAGACGAAGAGAAAGAGGAAGATTCGGGAGCGGCGGAGGCGGGTCGCGTATCGTGGAAAAGTATTAAGACAATTAATCTATAGGCGGCGAAACAATCGAAGCTGGGTCAACGGGTAAGTTTGAGAGAATGGACGCCGGTGACGAGCACGCGACAGTAACGAAGGACGATGAGACCAAACAAAGGCGCTCACGATGACATGCCGGGGATGCAAGACGGTCGCTCGCCTTCACGGGACGGAAGCTGAGGAACAAGCAAGCAAGAAAGACAATGGCTTGGAGGGGCCGAAATTGTGCCGCTAAAAACGGAGAAAACGGGCGTCCTTACCTGAAGTGCCAGGGCGATCAGGTACCAGGCAACCTGAGGACCAACGGTAAGGAGGGGCGGCCCCTAATGATGGCTTGTTCTGCCCCTTTCAGTGGCGCTTTGAGAATGTACGAGGCGCTACCGCGAGGCTAGCAAGATAGCCTGGAGCTCAGGTACGCCCAAGCGCTGCGAGAGTGGAGGAGAGAACGACGAAGGGATAGGAGAGAAGTGTAGGAAGAGGGGAGGAAATCGGAACAAGAGCGAAAGAGAGGGAGAAAGAAAAAGAATTAAGCGAAGCGACACAGTCAAAGGACTCCCAGTAGAAGAGCTGAAAAGAGACACGAGGATCAGAAAACACAGCTAAGGGGAAAAGGACTCAGCCAAGATACCGGCCAAGATATCAGGACCACATCGGGTTGGCTGCCTTTTCCTGCATGTCCTGTACACCAGAAGCAGACCGCCAGACGCAGACACAATGGAAATTAAGCAAAACCAATATTTGCCTGTACCTGGAAGTCCTGGCATGTGGCATCGCGCAGGGGTCTTCTTCAGAGCTGAATGCGCTCGACGTTGCAGCGCTGCGGCGCCACGGCCCTGCTCCCTCCTGCTGCTGCCTTTTTTCTTTCTATTTGCTGCGGCCATGGGCTCGACCGCACGATCGATAAACAGGACCCCATGTATTTTCCGGACGGACCGTACGCCAGGCCAAGCCGCCGTGCATGAACGAGGTGCAGGGCAGCGGCCGGGCGGCGCAGCTGATTGGCACAGATGGTCTCGGCGACGGGGCCACTGGCCTACGCTATCTGTCGCCTGCAGCTCCATCTGAGGTGGGATTGGAGACCTGGTATGAGTTCGACATCCCGTCGAGGTTGTATGGAGTGGATGGATAGAGTCGTTATCCAACGTCGTGTCGTTAGAAGCCTGGAACTGGACCGGGATGCAGCCTTTGGTGCGAATGATATGCCTGCATCCATTTTCGCCCAGACGAGGCTCTCAGATGGCTTTAAGCTTAAATGTCCACACGTGTAAGGTGAGGAACGACTCTTTCTTCATACACCGGCCCGCAGGAGGACCAGTCGAACTGGCTTTGCAGAGCGTTCTGCAGGTGGCGCTTCATCGTTGCGCGACTCCAGAAAATTACATGCACATTGTGTATGTTGATTCGACGCTTACCTAAACACTGCCTCTTGGATTTAAACTTGTTGCTTGCCGCTGCCACGTGAAGCCGTTAAGCCGCTGTAGTGAAACGCGCAAAAACGGCAATGACCGGAGGCTTGCGGATTCGATGGGGGTTTGTGACCCTGGATCTTGCGTGATGGCATTTCAAAATTTGCATCTGCTCCTAGAAGTTAAATAAGAAGAAGAGGGAAACCATCAACTCAATGGTCGATGACAGTCGGATCTAACCAGCAGGTGATCGCCAATCAACCTAGGTAGGGACTGAGATGCGGTGGCTGTTTTGGGTTACAAATCCATGTGTTCCAGATTGGTTCCAGACCGAGGCCCAGGACTCCCTATCGATAAGCCGCCGTCCAAGTTGATAGTCTGGCTACAGGGTAGGCGGCCCTCCGCCTCGGCGAGTTCGGCCCTCCCCAGCTTTCATGCCTCGGCACTTTCCCCACACCGGCAGTTTGGGGCGGCTTTGGCCGTCTTTCCATCCATAACAGATCATCATCATCCTCTTCCCTTTCCGAAAACCTTCCATCTCCATTCCCACTGCAGACTCAACCATCTCTTCCCTTTGTAGTTCACAGCTCGACTCTACCGCTCGCACAATGGCCGCCGAACGAATTGGCTCCCTCTTCCGACACCTGGCCCCCGGGTCGTCGCTCAACTCCATGTACGTGCTCTGCCTGCCCACCTGTTTCACATGCCCGTGGCGGCTCGTTCTGGCGCTGACAGTCGTGTCCTTTGCAGCCAGTCCAAGAATGCCGACGACGTCGTCATCACCCTGGCCATTCGCACTCCCCTGACCAAGGCCAAGAAGGGTGGTTTCAAGGACACGAGTTTGGAATACCTGATCTACGCTCTGCTGAAGGAGGTCAGGGAGCGAAGCAAGCTGGACCCCGCCCTCGTCGAGGACATCTGCCTCGGCAATGTATGTTCTCTTAATCCTTCAGCATGGATGATCTCCTCGATTTTAACCTGGACTCTACATTAGGTCTCTGATGGCAAGGCTGCCTACAAGGCCCGCGCTGCCTCCCTCGCCGCCGGCTTCCCCAACACAGCCGGTGCCTCCTCCGTGAACCGATTCTGCTCCTCGGGTCTTAAGGCCACCGCCGACATCGCCCACGCCATCTCCAGCGGCTCCATTGCCGTTGGAATCGCCATCGGTGCTGAAACCATGTCCATCGGCGGCGACCGCCTCGACGAACCATTCGACGAGAGCGTTGTCGCCCAGAGCCAGGAGGCCGCGGACTGCATGCAGCCCATGGGATGGACGAGCGAAAATGTCAGCAGAGACTTTGGCATCACCCGAGAGAGCATGGATGCATTTGCCGCCGAGAGTTTCCAGAGGGCCGAGCGCGCGCAGAAGGACGGCTGGTTCGACGACGAGATTGTGCCCATCACGACCAAGGTCAAGGGTCCCGACGGTGAGCTGAAGGAGGTTACCCTGACCAAGGATGAGGGTATCCGGCCTGGCACTACTGCCGAGGGTCTCGGCAAGGTTCGACCGGCGTTCCCTCAGTGGGGACCTACCACGACTGGCGGCAATGCCAGCCAGGTTACCGACGGAGGTAAGATTGAATTGTTTCCGGAGAGGCTCTAGTTCTTTGTTTCATGACTGACAACGTATTAAGCTGCCGCCCTCCTCCTGATGAAGCGATCCACTGCCATCAAGCTCGGCCAGCCCATCCTCGCCAAGTACGTCGGCTCGACTGTGGCCGGCCTGGCTCCCCGCATCATGGGCATCGGCCCTAGCGTGGCCATCCCGAAGCTGCTGGCCCAGCACAACGTCACGCTGGCGGACATGGACGTGATTGAGGTCAACGAGGCGTTCGCGTCCATGGCCGTATACTGCCGCGAAAAGCTGGGGCTCGACTGGTCCAAGATGAACCCTCGCGGCGGCGCCATCGCGCTGGGACACCCACTGGGTGCAACGGGCGCGCGCCAGGTCGTGACGGGCCTGAGCGAGCTGCGGAGGACCAAGAAGAAGATGCTGCTTATCAGCATGTGCATCGGCACGGGACAGGGCATGGCTGGCCTGTTCGTGAACGAGCAGGTGTAAGTGGTACAGGAAGCGGGTTGTACATGGCGGGAACATGGAAACCAATTCAGATCGGGTCTGATCTGAACTTGTAATTACGTAGCCAATGAAATGTTACTGTATTTGCGCAGAAAAAGCATACCTTAGTACATGGCCAGTCTGCCATGAGCTGCATAGCGAAAGCGTGAAGTAATGATGGCGAATAGACGCATAGGTACCTTAGAGTGTCAGGTACCGGGTCATCATCAACCACCTGATTTGCTGGTCCCGAGACCTTCAAGGTTGCGCTAGCGGGTACAGCGTAGGTACATCCACCAGTCATGGTCTCGCTAATGGCCCGGCCCAGAGACCCAGAGACCCAGAGAAACGACTACCTCCGAGATCCGGATCAAGACCTGCTTTCTTGGCTTGTCTTGTCAGTTACTTGTCTTGTCAGTTACTTGTCTTCTGTCTTCAATTATCAGGACTCAAATGCATCGACTCATTGTGTCTCTCGCTGCACCTCTACCGGCCCCGCGTCATGGCTTGACCCTGCTGCTGCCGCCAGCGCCACTCTGCATTATGATGTCGTTGCTGTCGGCATGAACAAAAACACGGGAGGTGGGGCTTGTACTGGAATGTGACCCCTGCCAGCCTGCGAATTGCTTCACTTTTCCTCCTCCATCATACTAGCTGTTAGCTCCCCAATGTTGACTTTCACATTCTACGCAGCTGCACTAGACCACTCTTAGGCCGTGCCTTGTCGTGCCCCTAGCTTGAACGACCGACCATCGACTGCAACAGCCTCGACCCTACTCTATGCTTTAGCCGAGCCTCCAGTCCAGTTCCGACCTCGGCAGGCCTTTTCACGACTTCATGCATCGCTGACGAGGAGACTGCTCTCCTCCGTCGGCCCCTGTATTCTTCTCATCATGACTAGCCAGCCAACCCACAGCCGGACCAGCTCCTACCACCGCCCCAGCCAGCCGAGCGCCCTGCGCCAGAGCTACACCGCTACCGACCCTCCCAAGGGTGCTGCCGCCAGTACCGAAGGGCCGGGCAACAACCAACCCTCGCCGCCCGCCTCTCCTGGTCCCGGCCGGGCCCCTCCACGCGAGGCCGTCTTCGCTGGCGAGTCGACGCCGCTGATACGAGCCGGAACGGACTTGTGCGGCGCCGCCCATGCCGGCGGTGTCTGCACGCACGGCACCTTCAGCCCGAGGCCGTCCAGTCCGGCCGGCTTCGGCGAACCGAGCATATATAGCGAGGCTAGCAGTGACACCGCAGGGCCTTCAGGGTCCGGGTCGGGAGACAGGCAGGATGATGACTGGAAGGAGTGGCTGAAGAGGAGGATGAGGACGAAGAAGATGGGTCGGAGCAGACACCTGGCTGCGCAGGCAGGATTCCAAGACACACCACTGATGTGAGTTCACACACCGAGATGGGGGGTCATGTGTAACATGCTTGCTAACTGTGATGGCCACTAGGTACCTGGCATACTACATTCCCTGCCTCACTTGGATGCACGATTATCAGCTCTCCTACTTACAGGGCGACGTCGTCTCCGCCATTACCATGGCCTCGTTCTATCTCCCCATGGCCCTGTCCCTCGCCGCCAATCTCGCCCACGTCCCTCCGATACACGGCCTATACTCGTTCGTCTTCAACCCCCTCATATATGCTCTGCTGGGATCTTGCCCGCAAATGGTTGTCGGACCCGAGGCGGCTGGCTCGCTCCTTGTGGGCAGCATCATCAAGAGCAGCGTTGACGAGGGTCATGGCGGCGAGGACAACGACCTGATGCACGCACAGATTTGCGGCGTGGCAGCAGGCATCGCCGGCGCAACCGTCTTGATCGCCGGACTTGCCCGGCTGGGCTTCTTGGACAGTGTGCTGAGCAGGCCGTTCCTGAGAGGATTCATCAGCGCAATTGGCTTTGTCATCGCTATTGACCAGTTGATTCCGGAACTCGGTCTGGTGGAACTCGCGAGCGAGGCGGGCGTGAGCCACGGCAGTAGTGCTGAGAAGTTCATTTTTACCGTGCGCAATTTGAAGCATACCCACATGTTGACGTTTGGGATTGCGGCGGTCAGCTTTACAGTCATCATGATCTTCCGGTAAGACTTCCGGTCCACCTCTGACCATGCCATATTAACTGTCTCGTAGTGAGCTGAAGAAGCGCTTGCAGCCTCGCTATCCCGGCCTTGTTTTTATTCCAGACCGGTTCCTGGTCGTCGTGGCTTCAGCGATATTGTGCTGGAAGCTCGGATGGCAAGACCAGGGGGTTGAGATTCTCGGCACTGTCAAGTCAGCCACCGGTGGCCTTTTCGCCTTCCGCTGGCCCTTCCAGCTGGCGCACATGCCGCACATTCGCGAGGCCATGTCGACGTCGTTCCTCATCGCCTTGCTGGGGTTTTTTGAGTCCTCGGTCGCAGCCAAGAGCTTGGGAGGCAGCGAGAACGTGCACGACATACAACTCAGTGCAAATAGAGAAATGATCGCGCTGGGCACAGCCAACTTTGTTGGGGCCTGCTTTATGAGCTTGCCGGCCTTTGGAGGTTACGGGAGAAGCAAGGTGAACAAGTCGGCCGGCGGAAAGACTCCCATGAGCTCTGTTTTCCTGAGCATGATTGCGCTGCTTTCCATCCTATTCTTACTCCCATACTTTTATTACTTGCCCGTAAGTTCCACACACCCACCATGGGAACATGCACTTTACTGAACTCGGCACAGAAACCGGTTTTGTCAGCCATGATCTCTGTCGTTGCTTGGTCGCTGATAGAAGAGGCGCCGCACGACATTTTCTTCTTCTCACGCATTAGAGGATGGACGGAACTTTGCCTCATGGCTATCATCTTCGTGGCCACAATCTTCTACTCTCTTACACTGGGCATGGCACTTGGCGTTGGTATTTCACTACTGCAGGTTATCAAGCACAGCACGCGACCCCGAATCCAGATCATGGGTCGGATTCCAGGCACGAACCGATTCGAAAATGCTGAGTCGGCCAACTCGCATTTGGAGCACATTGAAGGTTGTCTGATCGTCAAGATCCCAGAGCCGCTGACGTTTGCCAACACTGGCGAACTCAAGGCGCGGCTGCGGCGGTTGGAGCTATACGGCACGTCGGAGGCACATCCGGCGCTGCCGCGGCTCCGCAGCCACGATTCGAATCGCAATGTCATCTTTGACATCCATGGTGTGACATCGCTGGACGGCTCGGGGACGCAGGTGCTGGAAGAGATTGTGTCCAACTACCAGCGACGTGGTGTGCGAGTGTTCTTCTCGCGTGGACCGAGTCACAAGGGCCACGACGTGTGGCAGAAACTTGAGCGCAGTGGCATCGTGGCGCTCTGCGGCGGAGAGCGGTACTTTGTGAACGACGTGGAGGAGGCGCTGCGACTGAGTGAGTACGAAGAGAGCGTGAATGAGGAGGAGCAGAGGAGATTACTACAGCCGCAAGAGCAGTAGACCGAGAGCATGCATTACATGGCACAAGCATTGAGGACGAGCGAGCTTTCCTGCATTTGAAATTTGGGTTGAAACATGGCATGGGAGAGCGGAAACTACGAAAAGTTCACGAAAGACGGTGATACCAAACTGTACCGTGCATTTTGCTTTGCAAGCGATCCTACTATCATGCACGCATGCGGTATAGGCGACATAGAGTCGTTATGGTGAGAAATTGGCTAGACTCTTGCAGCCTGACGGGTCTGCGAATAAGGTATACGATCTGATTTCAGAGTTTACTTCTCAAATAGACGTCATGCGACCATACTGTAGCAGGACAAGGTCATCTTGAAAGCGGCATCTAGGCTCCAACTCGTGTGCATGGCCTTTCCGATATGATGACTGTTGGCGATGTCGAATCAGCGAGAATAAGGCATGTAAGACGGGGTAGCAATGTGTCCGGCGAAGGTGTTACCCAGCACGCGGAGAGGATTGTGATTGGCGAACGTGGCTGGTGGGTTGTGGGGAGCTGATCGTGACCGAAATGAAAACACCTCCACGCCGTCGCTGCCTAGCCTGCGTGAACCAAGCACACGAGGCTTTGACAATCCAGCCTTTCAGCAGCCACCTTAAAAGGAGATGCGAGGCGACGCAAGATGAGGTCTAAATTTCTCAAGTAACTACTGCACCAATTGAAAACTGTTGAGTGGTACGGATCTCAATTAAACCATGGAAGAGACGAAACTTCCCTCTACTCAAGGCACAACCTCTTCAGGGACTTTGGAGGCGGAGAGGCCGTCGCCGTTGTACGACAAAGACGAAAATGGCAAAGCGGGAGCTCTTGCGCGGTGGTGTCGCATATCGGCGCACGGAGGATATGAGTTTGATGCGGCCAAGGTCAACGACTTCCGGGCCGAGCCCGAAGCCGACACGTCTCCTTCCACTGGTGAACTAGTCCGAGGATCAGCTGTGAGCGGACAAGTGTGGCCTCTCATCTTCGATGCATCAACAGAGGAAGACGGCGATGTGGTCAAACTACGATCGTTGTCGTACTACGAGCAGCTCCTTGCGGATGCCGATGGCGGCCACGCCAGATACCGATCACTGGATGAGGGCCAGAGCCGACTCGTTGCTTTGGGTGTCCGCGACCTTTTCCTGGCCGCCTGGCGTGGCCATATCAACGAGCAAGAGGAGCAGACTGTGCAGAGGCTGGTTCGGCTGATGGTCCAGCCAAGCGCAAGCTTCGAGATCCGGGGAATGCCGATCTCCTTCCACCCCTCTGTGGACTTCAAGATGCTCAAGTTCATTGAGGATCTTGACCACTTAATTGAAGCAGAATGGGCGCCGTATTTTGCCCAGGTTCTGGACCAACCGAGGCTGTTCGCTGTGTTCGTCAATCCAGTTGATCTTTCGTACCACAATTTTGAGAATATCATCCCCCTAGACCGATGGATAGAGGGTAGAGCGGGAGCGAGTCGTACAAAGGATGGACTCTTGCAGCTGGACCTTCAGGACCCTCGGCCGTTGCAAAATGCCCCGGATGTATGGACCTGTAAACTTGGAGGTGATGCCTGCGCTCTTCTCAAGCAGCTCGCCGAGTTGGAATTATACGTCCCCCCGTTGAATGAGTTCACGCGCGGGGGAGAGAGGTTCATCTTCCAATCCACTCTCCTCAGCAGATCACTGGGTCGAGCCGTGCGGCAGAGCTCCATGATGCAGAAGGTGACAGGGCAGCGGCAGTTGTCGGAGTCGTTTCGCTTCGTCAACTACATCTTTCGTTGCAACCGCTTCAGCCCGGGGACGGGCAAATTCTCTAGCCATCGAGACACGCCGTACTATGATGCGGCACGCAGGCACGTCTCAAAGTACACATTGTTGATATACCTCAGCTCCGGCCGTGGCGACCCGGCGCTTCGCGTACGAGATGCCAATTTGGATGTGATTGAAGAGATGACGTGCGTCATCTTCGACCAGAGTCTCGAGCATGAGGGCAGCCCTTTTATAGAGGGCAAGAAAGTCTTTCTCCGGACGGAGCTGGTTTTTGAGGACAAACGTCTTGATCATAACGGCGAGACTGCATCACTGTTCAGCCAGGCATGCTACATGACGGGCCACGGCATGTTTGACGGTGAGATTGCACGACACGCCCATGAGTGTTACGAGAAGGCGAACTCTCTGCATTGGGCAGTGGAGAAGCAGGCTGGCTTATCGCCGTTGTACCTGCGCAAGGTGTATCAAGGCATTCTCTTCATCACAAACGGGTACGACTATTGGTTTCAGAAAAGCCAAAGTTTGAAGCCCGAGGATTGTGGCATGGTTGCCATTCTGGATTACTTAAACTGCCGCATAAACGGCAAACCTTTCCGGCAGCTGTGCGATGTCATGACACTGCATGAGAGGTTTGAGTCGGAGGATGACGTCTTGCAGCACTTGACTCAAACGGTGTGTGCAGAAACCGGGACCTTGCGGAGATTGCAGATAGGCGATGTTGATCAGCTTTTCACGACGGCGCCAAGCGAAAGCTTTGTGCCGAGGCCGCCTCAATATGAGAAAGATGAGGACGAGGAGGATTACGACCTTGATGGTTGTTGTCCCGACCACGACTGGGAGAACTTTGATGCCTGGGAGGATGACGAAGTGAAAGAGCTGTATGCGGCATCTCGCGACTGGACGAGACGGCGGTTGTTTGATCAGCCTCTAGTTGTCCTCGGCGACGAGATTTACATCAATGAGTCTCAGTTGAAGATCAGAGGGGACAAAATCTTTATTCTGGGAAAGAAGAAAGGCCAACAGCTCCCTCCAACCAACTTCGCATCCTGCTGGATGAGCTGTATGCAGAACGAATTCATTGCGCTCGATCACGAAGTCAGCACACCCCAGCTTCTGGTGCCACCAATCCAGTTCCATGAGCGCGACGCAGCGTACCACCTACAGCTGGATCTATTCCGAAACAGCTGGATGGTTTACCTAGACGAGGAGAGGACGGTCCCCATTCCGATCATCACCAACGACATCGAGTCAGGCAGTACGTGGGAGTCATTCCTCCCAAGCACCTCGAGGCACTCCCTTGAGGACGGAGAGCTGAGTTACGACAGCGGCTCGGACTCCTCGGAGGGGGAAACGCGCGCGAGAAACTACAGGCACAAGGGAGTGCAATCGAGTTGCACGAAGCCGAGCCACCGCGATCTGGCGGGGCGGCGCTGCGACTACGAGACGGAGTTGAGGGAAGAGTACGCTAGGAGGAGCTGGAACGAGAACTACAGGACGTGGAAGAAGAGATGCGAGGAGGAAGCGCGAGAGACGAGAGGCGAAGGAGAGGAGGAAGATGAAGACGAAGCAGATGGGACAAGAGAAGGCCATTCAGCAAGCGAGGAGAAATACACACGAGAAGAGGAGGGAAGTGGATTAGCAGAAAATGATCATGCAGGTCATCGCCGGAAGAGGACGAGGTTTTCGAGCTGATTTGCACGGCAATGATGAGATGTGAGGATCTCAGAGAACAGTGAGCGAATGGCGATGCTTTTCGTGTTAGGTGTGGTAATCCAGCAGAAGCATGTTCAACCGATCACATCGGGCTTGAACGAATGAGCCTGGTCGGGCACGAGTGCGATACCGTCAATCGTAGCCATCTATCTACCTTAGCTTCCGGAACCCCGCCGCATCCACTCATCCCGGTGGAGGGTACAGCATAGGTGTGCCAGCATTGGTAAGATACAGTTCGCGATGCAATATAAGAGCACGGCATGGTGGGACACTATGTGGAAAACTTGCTGGCTCCGAGCACACGCACCTGGGGCCGCACTGAGAAAAATACGAAGACAGGGGATGCTCATGGCTCGGTACCGCTCGACTCCTTTCCCCTGTCGTTGCCTCTTTCATCGAGGGTTGCTTTGGAGAGCTACATACCCGCCTTGATCAATTGAACGCGGGCACCTCGGAACTGACCGAGCAACGCGGCCCGGGGTCTGACGACACCAAGGCGGATGGGGCACCCCCGGGGTTCGGCTTCCGGGTTCCGAGGCCACTAACACGACGACACTCCGGGTGTTCCGAGAGTCCTTGGGTGACCTCGGATGAGGGGCATTGGACAAATCGCACGGCCGGCCGGGGGAGCACGACGGAGAGATGCCAGCCGCGAGTTCACGAAGGGGATAGCGGAATGTGGAGGGACGCTTTTCTTTCCGCCGCTTGCGCAGGGTCTCTCCACTTCCAAGAAGGGTCTGCCGGATGCTCAAGACGTGGAGGATGAGGTCCTACTCGGTAGAGAAGCAGGACAGCTCTCGAGGCCTGGGTAATTCGTAGAGGAGATCAGGCCTTGGTGTATCTTCCTCCCCTTTCTTAGGTAGCAGTGTCCTCTATATCGAGGCCCTTGGTATTCATGAATCCGAAGCTGTGCTGCACTCCTCTGCAGACGCATCAGCCACGCAGCCACCAGCCGCCTCCTGTTCCATCGCGAAAACTGACCAGTTCGGTGGAAACCAACCGAGGACATTCGCTCTCGCTCCGCTGGCAGAGCTTGGGGGGGGGGAATGTCTCCACACGCCAGCTAGCCGGACTTGGCTGGGCGGACTAGGGTCCCGCGGGCTAGTTCCATCCTTCGTCTCCGCCGGACACGTGTAGCCCCAAGCTTTTTCGCGATAATATAGGGTCGCGCGGCGGGTGAGTAAAAAAACGAATCTCGTAGAGTGCGGTAAGGGCACACTCATGTACTCGCCCCATGCTCCAGTGATTACGCCAGGTACCTAGAGCTACTTAATGATGGATGCCCTGAATGCTATAATTAGCCGTAGTCTTATGTAGTGAATAGATCTACAGATACTTCACGTATCACTTACTTTCCTTGGAGATAGTTGTAGCCCACGATCTAGGTGGCTACTATTGGCCAAGATCCCAGTTCGGTACCAAGTTGTGCCCTTACCGCACTCTAAGAGATGATCCACCATCCCCCCCTTTTCTGCTTTGCGACGTGAGTGGGGACGAGGAGAAAGGGCAGAGAAGGGGACGGCAGCTTCGGTTTCGTTTGGCGATGGACATGCCTCGGCCACGTGGATAACGGCCTCTTCCCCAGGACGGGAGAAAAGGGTCTCGGCCTGTTTCCGTGCTGCCATGTCTTGGATGAAGGGAGCTCCGCAGTTGACGGCAGCTGGAAGGGCCGTCAAACATGAACATGATGGAATGGGAGTGGGAGCATGGATGCCCAAGCTAGAAACTTGGCGGCATTGAACAACAAAACCTCGCAGTAGCTGCTTTGCGCCCCCCTTCCCCATCCTTCGCAGTAGTCCCTCCCGATCTTTCCTCTATCCTTCCTCGGGCGAAACCTGCATGACACCATCCCGTCCTTTGCAGCGCCTATTCGCTCACCGCACCGTTCCGCCGTCGCGTGCACCGGGGCCCCAGTCCCCACCCGATAGACATAGACCGCAACGTAGAAACTTATTAGTCATTTGCCGCCGGCCCATATTCGAGCTTCCAGAGATCCGCGAGGACGGGACGGACCTCTGCGCATCTTGACTCCTGGATACCGTGCACCACCCGGTCGACTAGCTTGTGGGCTCTGCTTGTTTCCGCCCCCTAAAAGCGATCTTTAGGTGGGTTTGACGTTGAGCAGTTCGGTGGCGGCCTCGTCGATTGACAACTGACGTTGTTTTCTTGGTACCAGATTCTTCCCCATTCTCCCCCGAGGCGTGCCAAGATGTCTGCGACGCAGCCGACGCAGCCGGAAGAAGAGGCGCCTGCGATCGAATACGTATGTCTCTCTGCACCCATCTGTTTAGGCCATTCCCTGCCCTGCACTCGGCTGCCTCGGTTTCTTTGAGCATCGCAAAGCCCTTTCTGCTCGGCTTCCTCAATTCCCTTTTTCGTTCCCGGTGGCTTTTTTCTGGCCCTCTGGTTCGCTGGGTAGTTGGTTGCTTGGTTGGTTGACGGGAGACCTTGTGATACCGAACTGTCGGGTCTCACCACTTTCGACATGTAACTAGGGGCAGAAGGTTTTGGTCTGTTCGCGAATAGCCCGTCACCAGCTCGCTGACCGGAACGCTTCATCCAATCTAGGATCCCCGCGTGGTGGGCGCTTTGGACGATGGCGATTCTGCCGCCGACGCCGACAGGTGAGACTCCATTTCGGCCTGAGTGAGACAGATGAGAAGCAGTATGCGCGAGGCTCTGCATCGCCCCAGCTGAGCAGCTTTCATGGCGTATCTTCAGCAACGGGCCTCTGCACCCTCGTGCACCGCCATTGTCGCTTGCTGTGTAAACGAACAGGCAATGCTGATGCATGCCATGTCACATGTAGCCTGCGCGACTCAACCGCCTCCATCACCTCCAGCATCCTCGAGTACCGCACCATCAATGGCCGCGCGTACCAGTCATCCAAGACTACAGAGTACTGGTAAGGCCCTCAGCCCGCAAGTCGTGCTGGAATCTACGAAAGCTCAACTCGTTGTCACAGGGCACCAACCGACGACAAGCACATTGAAGGCTTCGATGTAGCGTATGTAGCGGCCTGTCCCACTCGACCATCACTTCTGAATGCTGATGTTGACCACAGTCACCAATACACCTTCATGCTGCTCGGTGACAAGCTATACCATGCGCCCATTGGCGACAACCCCCAGGTAAGGGCCAAGATCGAATTCCTCTGAAGCGTCTCAGCCATCTCTAACACCAACACCCAGAAAATCCTAGATATCGGCACTGGCACCGGTATCTGGGCCATGTAAGTCACAAGCGGCCCTGCGTGCGCTCTCACCCATCATGCTCACCATGGACCAGCGACATGGCAGATGAGTTTCCCTCGGCCGAGGTCGTCGCCACCGACATCTCGGCCGTCCAGCCCACCTGGACGCCCCCCAACTGCTCGTTCCAGATCGACGACGCGCAGCTCGACTGGACCTTCCGGCCCAACTCGTTCGACTTCGTCCACATCCGCTACCTCTACGGCGGCATCGACGACTGGCAGAGGCTGTACCGCCAGGCCTTCGACGCCACCAAGCCCGGCGGCTGGTTCGAGAACGTCGAGATCGACCTCGAGACGCGCTCCGAGAACCCGGCCGTCGCCAACGACGACACCCACGTCTTCCGCAAGTGGCGCGACCTGTTCTTCGAGGCCGGCGACAAGCTCGGCCGCACCTTCAAGGTCGCCCGCGACGGCCGCATGGAGAAGTACGCCCGCGAGGCCGGCTTCGTCGACGTCGTCCACAAGGCGTGGAAGATCCCCATCGGCGGGTGGCCCGCGGACAAGCGGCTCAAGCAGATCGGCCTGTACAACGGCCTCTTCATCGACCAGTCCATCGACGGCTTCGCCGTGTTCCCCATTGGCGAGGTCCTTGGGTGGAGCTTCGAGGAGGTCACCGTGCTTGTCGGCAAGATGCGTGCTGCCCTCAAGGATCCCAAGACGCTTCCGTACTACGTCATGTAAGCCCAGCGTGCCGCTTCCTTCTCGTGAAAATCGCTGCTAACAAGTCTTGCCCCAGCCACATGGTCTACGGCCGCAAGCCGGAGGGCGCGCAGCCGGAGGACGCGCCGCCGACGGGCGCTGAGCCCGCACCCGCCACTTAATCGTATCGAGCCGCCTGACCAGGTGGCCTTGTACGAAAAGCTTGCTGAGCCGGCAGAGTAGTTGAGAAGGATTCGTCGCGCTCAGCATGGCTTTCTAACGTCACACTTTCCGAAAGGCTGAAAATGGGCTATTGAGAAAAGGACTGCATATAGAATCAGGGCCAGAACCAAGTGTATAAAGAAGATGAAACGACAAAAAATGACTAGCATGAAAGTCCATACGGCGTCGTGTTAATGAACTCGAGATGTTGGCATTCAGCCATTCATGCGCGGTCGCAGCATCTCTTTATGGCAGCTTGACAAATTCTGACATGCCTTTGTCTACCACAGCATCAAGGGCTTTCACAGCCTCCCTGACCACGTCCATATCTACACCTTCGTCCTCAATCCATTTCGTCTTCTCAAATAGGTGCCCCTCTCCCCTGGCAACAAAGAGCTGCACCGTATCAGAACCCAGACATTCGACCATTTTACGGCTTACGTCCAAGGGCAAATCAACATCGGCATCACCGTGAAAGATGACAGTCGGTGGCCACTTCACACCAGGTTGGGGCGCTGCGTCTACCGAGACGTCTTCTGGCGCCTCTTTCGCCCATGCGTAGCCCGGGTCGATGGTACCGACGAGACTGAGCCACGCATTTTTGTAGATGTAATAATCGTACAAGTCTCCTCTTCCATATCCGCTGCTGTGTAGACTTAATGTTTGCGCAGGACACTGGAAGGCGTCGTTGCGGGCGCCGCTGGGTAGCAACTTGTCCAGCTGAAAGATGGCTGGGCTACCTGCACGGCTCGTGCCGACGATGGGTGGCCCAGAAGTGAATTCAGCCATTTCTGTATCCTCAATTGGCCTTGGTGTAAGCAGTACAGATGAGTTGAAGAAGTCATGCCGGAACGTGTTGATGCCACAGATGGAGACCAGAGCCAGCGGAGGCGGTGCGTAATGATGCGCCACGAGCGCAGCAGGGAAGAAACCTGTGACGATCAGATTTACAGAGTATTCACGGGGAGATAGGAAAGAATAGTACCGGCGCTGGCGCCGCCAACGATCACCCGTCTTCCCACCCCATCTGGTGCCTTCCAATGCTGGGCGAAGGCATATGCAGCCGAGACGTCCTGCAGAAGCCCGCTTGCGCCGACTTGTGGCAGAAGACGATAGCTGGGGCTGATCAGGGGCCACCCGCGATGAAGACATACCTACAGGCTCAGTCAGTGCTTGTCTCATTCAGGGCGAGCGATGTCGGGATTACCTGGACGAGCCAAGGTGGAACGGTATCGCGGCCCCAATCCACGAGCCCGCCCGCATGGAAGAACAGAAAGACGGGCGTGTCACTTGGGGTAGTCTCGCTCGTATACACATCGCATTCTAGCAGCAGGCCGTGGTTGGCGTAGACGTGAGTCGTCTTTTGCAACACCGTCATCCCGCCAGATAGAAGCGAAGTACTCTCAGCCCTGTGAGTTCAAATATTCAACAAGCACAAATTGCATAAGCAACAGTCATGATGTAGTAAGTGTTGGAGACTTGAGAGCAGTGTATCAGAAGAACGCAAGAAAATACGAGATTAAACGAAGTTGTCACCCCGCATCCCTCTCAGCAACTACTAGGCAGCGATGTTTTGTAAGCTTAGGCAGCACACATAAAATACTCGCAGGACTAAGAGCCTCATGAGCTTCAAGTTGTTCGATGATCCTCTTATGGGTGTTTGAAGAGTTCTTCGAGAACCAACAGCAAATAGTGTTAACGAAGAATTCAAAACATCAAGTGGTAACCCCAGGGGTAATTGTTAACAATAAATGTATTGGATTGCGAAGTAAGGACCTTCTAGACAGTCATTGGATCTTACTGCTGTTTGACCGTCGACTTGTAATAGGAACTCTATTGTCGATGGTATCCCAAGTCTTCTTACACATGACATACAAGCCTAACTTCCAACACTACTTTGACCATCCAGCGCCTGAAGACTCAACCCCTTACTTCTGCTTCGGAATTCTGACAATAGGAACCTAAACATATCCATCCGCAGTACAAAGTGACTTCAACCTAGGTCTTCAGCTCCGAAGGCATACAGGCCTGTGCTTTACATAACGTCTATGAATTGCTCAGCTGTAACCTCGCAGTGGAACTTTCGACGGTCAATGCCCCGTTGTCATAGACCGGCGACAGGGCAGTCACAGCCTTCATATGAGGCGTCATAGTATCTTCCATAGGCCTTGCCGTCTACTAAAACCCAGATCAGCAATTCAGTACGACACCTCCGTTACAGCAAGACTAATCATGCACCACTGACGTCCTATCGTAATAACCACAAGTCTCATAAATAGCTTTGGAAATAATTAGCTTGAGCTTAGATGATGTTGGCTCTCAGTGGTTACTCACTAAACAACCATGAGTTTCTTGTTCTTGAAGCATTTCGACAAGGGCCTCATTCAGGCATATGAAGCACTCTTGGGGCTTTTCTGACATGGATCCAAATGGAAGGCGCGCGGGATGCATGCCAGTTGATTGGAATCAAATAGCGAGGTTAATAGATCTCCACAGCCATACTCACGAACATCTTAATGCAATTTGTGTTTCACTGTAGGATACATCCATAGATATCTTAGTCAAGCTACTTTATTAACAACCCAGGGTATACATTCTCCACCAGAACCAACTCTTCTGTTGGTATCCACATCTCGAGTTTCTGATCTGTGACACATATAACTACCGTTCGTGAGCTTAAGCTGCTGATGCCAGAAATTCTGGACTGAAAGGCCAGTCGATATAACCCTCCTTCAGCTTTGGCGTGTAGAATGTCGCCCTGTTGTACTTCTGCAGCTGCACTCCTTCCTTGATCCGGAAGACCAGATCCGGGTTGCTGGTCCAGAACCGTCCCATCATAATGCCGATATCATACTCCTTGTATGTCTCGTCTACAGCTTTCCGCGCAGTCTCCCCGTTGAAACCGCCGGAAAGAAGAACCGGGGAGGTATGGCCCCAGGCCTTGACGAGGAAGGACACGTCACGTCCAACGCCACAGTCAGCATCGTCGTTGCCGCGGATCCTAGCCTCGATCAAGTCGATGAAAGCCAAGCGGAGAGGGCGGAGCTCGGTGACGACATGGGTGAACTGCGGCACCGGGTCCTCCATGCCCATGGCGAGGAAGTCGCTCCAGGGGCTGAAGCGCACGGCGGAGCGCTCTGGTCCGATGGCTGAGGCGATTGACTTCATGAGCTCCAAGCAGAAGCGAGAACGGTTCTCGACACTGCCTCCCCACCGATCCGTTCGCTTGTTGCACGTGTCCTGCAGGAACTGGTCCACGATGTAGCCGTTACCCGCGTGGACTTCGATACCATCAAAACCGGCTTCCATGGCATTGCGCGCGGCCTGGGTGAAGTCGGCGATGCAGTTCTGGATTTCCTCCTCCGTCATCTCCTCCGGTGACTCTGCCGCCTCGGGCACCACAGGGACGGCGCTAGAGCTGGCGAACCGGCCTCCGTTGCTACGCGCGAGCTCGGTGTTGCTGGCGCGGCCGCCAGCCCATAGCTGGCACCAGATGAAGCAACCCTTGGCATGGACGGTGTCCACGATGTCTTTCCAGGCGGCAATCTGCTCCTCACTCCAGATGCCAGGCGCATTCGGCATGCCTAGGAAGCGAGGCGAGACCTGAGTCGCCTCGGAGACGATGAGTGTACCAGGGACACATGATCTTTGAAGATAGTACTCTAGATAGTATCAGTCAGCAGTCACCCCTAAATTGGTTTCTCCTTTCATGTATATTTACCCTTGACCATTTCGTTTGGCACAAATCCATCTGTGGCGCGGTACCTGGTTAGGGGGGCCATCACCAGCCGGTTCTGCAGCTGGCAGTTGCCAATCTTCAGGGGCTCAAAAAGTTTCGTCATGATGGCTTGCTTCGATCAGTGATGAAAAACGTGAGGATGTTTTCTGAGCATCATTTGAAGCTGGGCCAATTCTTATTAATTCTGAGAGAGAATGGTGGAGCTCTTCCGTCATCTTTCTTCCTCTTGCTTCCAAGACTGGGCCTTGGCTGAGCGCTCGGTAGCTCGCATTGCAAATCGTTATCTATCGGTCCCACCCAAGGGGTCCTTTCCTGAGGACCTCGTTGGTCGAAGATGGCGCGGTGGAGGAATCGGTACTTGGCTTTCCGAAACTGCGAGCTAGCGATAGTCGGAACGGCACATTTTTCCCGTATCGGTATCGCGGTCCCGCCCGGTTCAAGGGTCTCCCCACTCCGACTTCCCGGGCCCGGTTCTGACCCGACCATGCGGCGACGAATGGTGACTCCTCGTTCGTAGCCATGGTGTAATGCCACGTGCAGACGGATCTTGGAGCTTTCTTCAGATAGTCTACAGTGTGCCCTAAAACGATTGTGAAATGGCAATGGGGGCCTACTCTTGCGCAATCTTGTCTTGACTAGATGGATGAACTACTCATTTACGCGACTGTTATAAAAAGTCCTACTGCAGTTCAAAATGATTCACAAAAACAACGTTCCAAACAGTGGGCTCATCTCTTCAATCAAGTCGATGAATATGCTGGGATCGATTTCCACGACCGTGAGCTTACCAAGCCTTGATTATCATGTGGTGCTAAACATGGCAACTCCTAATATAGATAATGCATAGGCCCGTGAAGAAGAATTGTCCCTAATCATCCTGTAGTTTATTTGTGGGAGTGCATCCTCCACCATTGGGTAGATGTACATGACCAAGGTACAAATATCTCACTCAACAACTTAGAGTAGCATGGCTCTAGCATTGTTGAGTCCTTAGGATCTAGGATTTTACATCCAAAAAGACACAAGGATTATCAAAAGCCTTGCTACCGTGGTGTGAGCTTCTTCTTTCCAATTATTCAAACCAACTGTGGGCACTATACGTAGGGTTTTATGATTGAAGGTCGAATTGACATCAACCAGGAATTACCAGAAACGACCAGGAACAAAACCTCAACAGTGTGCGAAGCAATCGATGTAAAACTAGGCTGCGATCTTAGGTTCACTATAGCGTTAGGCGTCTATGTACAAACATCTAGGCGTGAACCCAGCAGCTCAAGACTTGCCTCGCTTCGAAAATTCTCCATCGACTAATCAGTCAGTCCCTATTGTGACTTGGACAATCCCGCACTTGCACTGAAAGGTATGGCACAAATATTTCCCATCCTTGACTAGTCGGAATCAGAATCTGAGTAAAGGGGAGGGCCAGGCATGGGGTAAGGCATGTAGCCGCTATAGAGGTTCGTCTGGAAGGAAGGTTGGTATTTCTTGTAAACATCAGGGAATCTCGCTGTCTGGTTGGGCTTGCTGTTGCCACCATTTGTGACCTTTATCTGAGCGCAGCTGCAAGGTCGATTAATCTCGGTCATTCGGATCTGCTTTTTCTAACAGAGGTGGTGGTACTCACGCAGGGTAAAAATGAGGTTCGCCGCTGGCAGCATATAGAAGGGAAATGTGCTCCACGCGAAGGAGGTATTCGCCGTTTTCAATGTCTTTGGGGATTTTAAACTTGACCCTGTCTTTATTCCATTGGCACCAAGCCCCGCTGTTCATGTGCTCCCATTGATTGCATAGACCGCTTTCCCATATTTTAAACCAATCGCCGTCACCTCGATAGTCTTTGACGGATTTCGGAGCCTTGGACATGTACACCAGGACAGGTCCCGGTGAATGGATTGTGGCACCGTCAGCAAGCTTAAATCCCACCTTGGTGCCGGCCCGGATCTCCTTGATCTCAGTCTTCATGGCAGACTCAGAGGCACCTCTGTTGCATCGAACGGCATTCTCAGGAGTTGTTTCGAAGCTTCCGGGTTTCCATAAGACAGGATTCCTTTTGGCTTTTTCGGTAATGGAGCGAATATATTGATTGCTGCTAAACTCCTTGTCCTCGACAATCAAAGTGTCCCAAAAGAACCGGAAACAGTCAGCCTGGGCTAGGGTTGCTACCAAAAGAGCAAAATAGATCTTCATGGTGAATATTATAGCGACGAGTAGCGAGGTGAGGTAAATAGTATAGCGGATGCCGAATGTAGTTGGAGTCACATGGAGTAAACTAAGTCATAAATAGAATCATGCATGACTTTATACCACAATGTTGTATGTGGATGCCATTGGTACGTTCATGACAGGATCAAGTGGTGCTGCACTACCAATTCAATAAAGATGTTTACAATTAGAAGTGATTCATTGCAGTGCAATTTCTTAGAGTGATTCAGAAATGCAAATATGGATGAAGCAATTAGTCTTTAAAGTTACTCAACCCGCATTACATTGGGAAGACTTCAAGAAGTGGCAAATATTTCATGTCGATAAGGCTTCAAGACTTTAATGCCACCCCGAAAGCCAGTCCACGAACCTCCATGTCGAGATGTCACAGAGTTGAAACTCAACTCTAGAGGCTCTTTCACCGGCATCCCAACTCCTTAACGCTCACTGAACAAGGATCACATTTCACTATGACACGGTTGATATTGTGGTGATTGTGTGGGGCAATTAAATCACAAAAAGGAAGATGTAGACAGAGAACATAAAATCTAAGGTATAAGGGCAAGAAACCATGATCACTGACACAACAAGAAGGGGCTTTTGTAAGTTGGTGGTCGTATCTCTGGAATTGGTGCTACCTCTGGCAGGAAATGATAGGAGACATAATAGAAACTATTCCTACTTTTCTTAATTTTTTAATAAGAACAACCGTAGGAAAACCTCAAGCGTTTTCAATCTTTTTACATCTCAGGCATGCTGGTGCCTCCTAAACCTCTTTATTTCTCGAGTGATCTGCGCCCACTTGCTGACCACCGTAACTTCTATATGCACTGCCTACGCACAGCGCAGAAGGAGTAGAGTTATCAGGGGCCAGACGCCGGGTTGATATAGTGTGGCTGTCACATCGGCGAGGTGCCTCGATGACATTGGACCGTTCCGCACATATGATGAGGAACCAGAAGGGGAGCGGCGCCATGGATGCTTAAATAGAAACAAACATTAATCGACGCCGAAAAAAAAGACTTGCCTTCGTCTGGCCAAAGTCCAACTTCGAGGTAGGAAAGACGGCCCTGCTATCGAGTGTCGCGTGCGTGGTCATTACGGAAGAGTTTCCAACCCGTTGGGAGCGGTTGTAATCGTCGTCGTATTCGTGGTTGGCCTGGATGGCCGTATTCGATGACAGCGGGCTTATCCTAGACTGTAGCAACCTATCTCTATCATAATTGTTTGTGGATGTTCCAAACCGAGACGATGGAGAGAAGAATTTGAGGGAAAGTTCAAAGATGTGAACATGAGCAAAGCAACCTTCATGGATGGCATATGCCGATGTGGAAAAAGAAGAGAAGACTTGAGTGACTTACGATGCCATTATCAAAATTGTGTTGAAGTGAAAAGAGGAGAGAACAGAAATGACTGACTGTGGGAAGACAGAGTCTCTATGAACGTTTTGGTCGAGTCAGGAGCAGCCTGCCGATGCGTTAACAACCTTCTGTGATAGACGTCCGAAAGCATATGTGACGTCGTTGTAATGACACACCCTCCTACAACTCACTCTCATCCCTTTCTCAGAGAAGGCAAAATCATCTTGAGGGCCACGAAGTTGTTTAGGTAGTTCAGGGGCACATTTCTGCGTTTCCATCGTACAACTGACAATATATTGAATTGTCAGCCCCAGGACCTGGGGCACTTCATGTCCTTTTTATTCAACCATCTTAGCATGGAGCTTCAAATCAGTCGGAAGTGCAGAGAGAACCAAGTACCTGCTTCTTTTTTTCTGACTAGTTTATTAGACCTTAGTAGCTACCTTGCGGCACCCAGATGCACCTCTTCATGCCGATCGTCCTCCTTGGCATGGTCCGGGTTGGCCTATAGTGGGAAGACTGGGTAACGACACACTTGATGCTGCTTTTTTGTGGCAGTTTTTCTCCAGTCAAAACTTGGATTGTCGTTACTTTCGTCCTCCCACTGTAGGATGGCACCAACAAATGTGCAATATCGTTCGTAAAATTGGTATGTATTGAAGAAGTGAATGAATCTAATCAGACAATTGAACTCGGATGAAAGTTTCATTGTACGTGTTGACTGACTCGTGATGTGTTTGGGTCCTTGAGACTTGGGTTGAACAAGCTCACAATAGGACAATTGCGGTATGGGAAAGCTTCTGGTGGTAGCAAAAGATGTTTATGAGCTCTGTCAGATCTACGAAAGAGCGGATTGTAGCCTAAGCCGTGATACTTAACTTAGGTTGTTGTTCTCTTTCGAGTCGCAAACAAGGCTTAAATACCATCAATTGTGTCAAGGGGCCTTTTCGGCGGCCACCAGCCCTCCATGGGCGAGTCGCCGACAATCGTGTTAAAGTCGTGCTCTGGCTTTCTAGAGACATAAGTCCAGACCAGCTCGCGGCGATCGTTCCAAGCAGAGCCGGTTATGATGTTTTCGGGAGCAAGTTCCTGCAAGGTAAAACGCCCCAACTTTCCGACATCAAGGCTGAATACCTCGAGGGTTCCTATCCACTGAGGGTCTTGAGACATGTCCGAAAGAAAGTAACGCCGAGTCTTTAAGTCCTTGAAGGCAGGATCAGAGCCGAGTGAGCCAGGACCGAGTAATATAGACCCCTCATTCTCCACAACATTGCTCTCATTCCAATGGAAGCCCTGCCTCATCAAGTAGGGCAGATCTTTCGCGAGAACGTGAAGTGCTGCAAACCAGGGCAGGCTCTTCAATTCTTCTGCCATAAGATTGAAGGCTTTTGTGTCATCGGGAATGATGAACTCCCAACGCAGCCATCCTGGCAGGAGCCCTTTACTGAAGTCTGCCATTAAGTATGGGTGGGATGTGCAGTTCGGAAGGGATATATCCGATCGTCGACCTCCGTAAAGAGGCGGGGACTCCTTGATTGGAGCATTTCGCATGGTGTGGCCATAGCACATGTTCATGGCGGCAGTCTGGCGCAATACTTGGTTTGGGATGTAAGAAGATAATGAATGATGGGAAAGCAGAAAACTCCGTGGGCTGAGAATCAGGGAAAGGTGGCGATATGGCGAGTTCTTAAAAGAGCGGATGTCGGCCAGGTGCAGACAAGAAGTTTGGCATGAGGTGTTCATACGCCAATCTTGAGTATATTTTCCCCATCATCGAAGTGACGAGCCTCATCTCCTTCGTATAGCTTTATTTGCATCCCAACAAAATGACCTTTTGTCTTGGTGCCTTCCCCCGGCGATTACACCATGTCCGGGATTTGTTTATTGGTTCACATTCTTTTTTTTTTCTCGATGCATATCAAGGTGATCCCGGTTTGAGAGACGTGAAAGATTTACAGGTGCTGAAAATTTCCCCAGTAGAAATGGCAAGTCCCAAAGCCTCAGATGCGATGACGAAGTAAAATAATGAAGATTGATGCATAATGCTTGAGTCATCTGTTCCAAAGGGGCTCGGCGGAGCATCAATATGACTGCAACACCGAGGTCCACCGAACCTCGCGGCTACTGCGTAGCGATGCTGGCAGCAATGCCAAAGTAAAAAAACAATGAGTTGCTTTGAGTCCTCTGCAGATGCAAGGTCAAACCAAAAGGTCCATCCGCAGGTATATTCAGAGTTTTTTCGGGAAAGAAAATTCCTTATAAGCAGTTAGCTATAGCAAATGATTCAGCGTATTTTTTGCTGTGTTTTCTGTGGCCAGCAGGATAATTATTTTAATTCTGCGCTTATATACCAATGTTTTCATGTTCTCGCATATAGAAGAGTTCCAGACCCGGTCGTTGTGAGGCAGTGATGCAATTTCCCGACATGTGACAATGCAAGAAGAATCAGCCTCACATGAACAAGGAGCGCTTTGTCATCCGTTCAGCACTGACGGGGCCAATCTCAATGAGTACTTAAGCCTGAGCAGACGCAAGCACCCGAAAGCGTCCAGCGCCTGATCAGCAATCCTATATGCTGAATCTCCTGCGCCAGAATGGTAGTGCCAGGCTTATCAGACTTGAGACTCTGTATGGGCCATAGGAGGTAGCAGGTCTCTGTAGACTGGCCAAGGGCTCGACCGCAAAAGTATATTGTGTTTCTATAGCCTGTTCCTTCCTCTAAACTATATTCATCATCCCACGCTGACCATGTTTGCGGTCATTTCCCCTCTAGAGCGTAATGCCTATTTGCTTGAGGTAGAGATGAGTTCTTTCAGCGCAAAAGCTACGAAAAAGGGATGAAGTGCTTGAGGATTGTAAAGGCCGTCGAGGATTCATGGTTTCGGATGGTGGTGGGAGGCGAGCGTTGGGGATGGGGAAACATTGCGATTGGCACAGGCTCAACAGAAATACAAACGACTGCTACATTTCATGATCATGCGCTCATCGCCGGTGAACAAGAACCATATTTCCATTAGCTTCGGGCCAAATAACACACTATCACTTACCGTCTATGTTCCTTGTGCTATTGATGCTGTCGGATTGTTCCGTAGGCATCTAAATTCACCCATCATTCGCTGCCATGGCGTGACTAGCCACTACACATCTATACATATTCTAGGATTGGATCAGCAGGATTTATAAGCAGGCTGAGGTGCCTTAAATGTAGTCGTTTGCAATTGGGTCCCCCTCGAAAACTCAAAGAGAGTGGTTGGGCCGGTAATGACCAGGGACACAGTCCACTGGATTCTAGAACGTGGTTGCTCGCAGTCCCCAATGCCGAGACTGTGTGATTTCAAGTAATTTTTCTTCAACGGCTCGGGCAAAGCTCCCATTGGTTCAGTCGTTACCAATGTATGCATCATGGTGAGCTCACATATGCGGTACCCCTGCGTGGGTGCTGTCATGGCGTCGACGGCTGAGCCGGAAAGCCTGTAGTGGAGAAGGCTTGATGCAGGACGGGACCTGACAACTTAAGCAAAAGAAATGTGACGAATTAATTTCTTGGTCCATTCAAGGTTGCCGTGCATATATCCTAGGATAACGTGCCAGGGCGCGGGCCGCGTTGTGTGTCAATGGCCACGCAACTCACCGCCCAAACGTTGCCAGCTCATAACACGATGAAGAAATGATTATTTGTCCTCGAAACCGGCGCTTCCGCCGGGTTATCAGATATTTGCAATGTGCGACGCTGACTCGTTCGTCACATTTATTACCAAAAAAGGAAACCAGCGGACGCACCATGCATGGCTTCGGCTGACACTGACAGGCGCGATGCTCGCGGGTACGAGCTCTTCCGCAGCAAGCCCTTGTCACGCAAAACTGATAGATCACCACAGCTAGCTCCAGGGGGGGCTTCATGGGTTGTGTCGGCAATGGGGCACCCCTCCATCTTTGGCGCCTTCATCCCACGCTGGCCCCTCGACCCCCATACTTTGCTGTTGCCTGATCGAGCTTGACTGAGCCCTATGGGACTGACCGGCCTCCTGAGATGTATGTGTACGCTTGCATCTTTCAGTCTTGCTGTTCCCGTGACGTGGGACTCATGCAAGACATCCGAAATGCCCCTGGTGCTCCCGGGAGCCCATTCTGAACCCCACCATTGACGTCCGCTGACGGCGGTGAGCCCAGAGGAGAGGGAGAGAGGACCGAAGATCAATTGCAGCATCTCTAAGGGGCCACGGATAGTGCCCGACTTGGAAGCATGGACTGCCCCTGCAATGCCGGTTGCACTGGCGGCACTGCCAGGAGGAAAAGGGCCTGGCCTGCAAAGCCCGCGTGTCATCGGCAGCGCTTCGCGGTGACTGGTCGTCTCCTCGAGGAGCCGCAGCCGCACTTTGCTGCTTGCATGACATCCGCAGCTCCAGAAAGCCAGAACAAGGGGGGCGATCCAGCCAACCGGGCACTGTCCGACTTACACCGTTGGCAACGCGTCGAGGGCCCTACGGATACGGCCCGTGTCCACCGCGGCAGGGCCCTGTGGTGTTTTTTCTTTATACGTGCGTTGTTAGTTGCTTCTTGTGGAACTAGGAAACAATTCAGCACTGCATATCTCCGAGGAGAGGAAGCATGCGGCCCACGACCGGGCCAGGCGCGGCGCGGATCGCCAGTCCGGGGCCAAGGCTCTCATGATGGGAAGCAAAATGGGCTCCACTCTTATTGCCTATTGAAACTGACCCGCGTGCGCTTGTTTTTGGCGTTCCCTGCGGGAAAGGACAAGCGAGACCTGGGCCCGTCTCCTCCGTCCACCCCATTTCGGGGTTCAAATTCCCGACGTATCGGACGTACATGGCCACTAGCGAGCCCCTCCCGCCTAGGAGAGGGGCAAAATGGCACGCCTATCAGTCATGGGGCGGCTGACCCTCTTGACCTAGAAGCGGAGGCAAGCAGCGGGAAGTGGGCTTTGCTTTGTTCCATGGGGGCCTTTGGGGTCGGAGTTTGCTGGCTCGTGGAAGGGACCGGCTAGCAACGCGGTAGAGTAGGAGTAGGACGAGGAGCAGCAGTGTCGGCGGCGGCATGGAGGGGGCACAGAGAGACAGGATGGATGGATGGGTGTGGCAGCCAGGATGGCAGCCAGCGTCGTAACCCGTCTCCCCAGGGACTTCCAGTCAAACGTGGTCGTAGCATTCGCGACTACGACCGATGGATGTCCCGCGCAGCTTTACCCGCATGGGCGTTTTCTCGACTGCTGCCCTCATTGGCCCCCCGAGGTCCGTTCCCAGCCGTTGCAGACGACGAGTTTTTTCGCTGCTTCGAGCTTCCCGCAGGCCCCATGCCTGAGCCGACGGGTTAGAGCCGACGACGACACGGAAGACCCCGGTTAAGTGGCTCAAGCCAGTCGCGAGCTTGCCATGTCCGCCGTTGCTTAGCTGGATCCCCCATGATCCCCCATACCAGGGTCTCGGCCGCGGGCTGAGTGGTCTTCGGAAGGAGGGGGTGTCCCTGTCTCTCTCTATCTCTTTCTCTGCGCGCGCGAGAGCATGTGGTGTGTGTGTGTGTGTGCGTGCGCGTGTGCGTCCCAAGTGTGTGTGTGTGTGTGTGTGTGGGCATTCTGCTGCGGAACACAAGCCATGACATGACCTGATCTGACCTGGCCCGACCCGACCCCAACTCCATCCTGCCATCGCGCCCCCGTGGGTCCGGCAGACGAAAGGTTGGCCCGGATGGAGTTATATGTAACCCCAGCGAGGGCGTGATGGGCCTGCTCGCTTCCCGTGGCCACTCTTTGCTTCTTCCTCTGCCTCGCTTCCAGGGTCTTTTGAGATATAATTTGTTGACGTCTTGGCTTTCTACTCGTCCTGCAAGCTTGCCGTGCGCCGGCATTTGACGTGGTAGCTTTGCTTTATTTTATTCCTATTTTCATTTTTCAGAAAAAAGATCACGTTTCGGCTTCCATCCGGCCCACGATAATACAACCACCTACTCTTTGCTTCGGTTACTGGCGTCTCTCCGAGTTCGGATATTTGTTGTATTACACGCCTCCTGCCCAGGTATGTTTGCACCCTCACCCAGCGCGGTATTTAAACCAACACTCTTCTTCTTCTTGGGATATACATCCTCTCTACAAATAGCTGCTTACATCGCCCCCAGTCGAATCCGTCTTCTACCGCCAAGTAATTCCTGAGTGCTCCTTCGCCGCCCTTTATCTTCTTCCGCAACAAGTCCGCACCAGCCCTCCGCAAGCAAAATGGGTTCCAGCGCATCCTCCCCGTCCGCGGCCTTGTCGCCCGAGCTCAAGCAGGCTTGCAGGTTGACGGCGACCGAGGCCCTGGCTCAGATGCGCCGCGGCGACATGACTGTAGAGCAGTATGCGCAGTCACTCCTGGATCGCATCCGGGAGCGTGATGATGCAGTTCGCGCCTGGGCGCATCTCGACCCTGAGTATGTCCTTGAGCAGGCCAGGGCGCTTGACAAGGAACCTTTGAAGAACAGAGGACCTCTCCACGGCGTGCCTATCGCTGTGAAGGATGTGATCTACACAAAGGGTGGGTATCAGCCGTAGTGGTGTGCTGCCAAAAGCACAACATCGAGCCAAGGCTGACAATGTGGATGCGCGTAGACATGCCGACGCAGCACAACTCCCCCTTGCACAAAGACGACTTCCCCAAGCTCGATGCCGCGTCTGTTACCATACTTCGTGAAGCTGGGGCACTAATTTTTGGTGAGTTTTCTGGCGGAACTTGCAAGGACATGCCTTCCACTGCATCCATGTCATGACCCTTTAGTTCCCAGCGTGTCGCTCGCCCTTTAATCGTCTCGCTCATATGACGATCCATTTCACATGTCACCTATTCTATTACTTTGACAGTGGCTAACTTGGGGACTCTTCTTCTTCCGCGTTGAAGGCAAAACCACAACCACTGAATTCGCGGCCAAAACCCCGGGCCCGGCGACCCGCAACCCGCACGACCCGTCCCGGACCCCCGGCGGCTCGTCCTCCGGCTCCGGCGCCGCCGTCGGCGACTTCCAAGCACCCGTCGCGCTCGGCACGCAAACGGGCGGCTCGACCATCCGCCCAGGCTCCTTCAACGGCGTCTATTCCTTCAAGCCGACGTGGAACGCCATCTCGCGCGAGGGCCAGAAGGTGTACGGGCTCATCCTCGACACCCTAGGCTTGTTCGCACGGTCGGTCGACGACTTTGAACTGCTGGCCGAGGTCTTCGCCCTGCAGGACGACGAGGAGAGTGATTTTACTGCTGTCAAGGGTGCTCGGTTCGCAGTGTGCAAGACCGTGGTATGGCCAGAGGCCGGCGAGGGCACGCGCAACGCCATGGCCCGCGCCGTAGAGCTGCTCCGTGCACACGGCGCCATCGTGGACGAAGTTGACCTGCCCGCCGAGTTTGACAAGGCGCCCGAGTGGCACCGCACCTTGTTGCTGTCCGAGGGTCGAGTGGCTTTCTTGTCGTCTTACCGCGCAGGCAAGGACAAGCTCGCACAGTCCCTCATCGAGCACGTTGAGAACACGGACAAGATCTCCCGGAGGGCGCAGCTTGAGGCGTTTGACGGCGTCGCGGCCCTGCGGCCGAGGATAGATGAGATTGCTGGCCGGTACGCCGCGATCTTGACGCCCAGCGTGTTGGACGAAGCACCCAAGGGTCTAGAGTGCACCGGCGATGCGGCGTTCTGCTCCATGTGGTCGGTAAGTCACAAAATTCACTGCCGTCAAGATTGAGATGATTGGCTAATGCTGTCTTCAAGGCGCTACACACGCCGGTCGTCAACGTGCCCGGCTTCCAAGGCGCCAACGGTCTGCCCATTGGCGTTTCACTCGTCGCGCCGCGTTACAGGGATCGGCATCTTCTCAAGGTAAGCAAGGCCGTCGGCGCCATCTTCGAGGCCGAGGGCGGCTGGCAGCGCAAGGTCTAGGCTGCTGCTTTGCATTTCAAGTGTGAGGGCAACGGAAATGCATTTCCTAGTGTACACAGGTCGTGTTCGAGTTACCAGGAGTTTCTGCCAGCATTCCAATCAGCGTCATAAGAGGATTACGGAGCATACTAGGGCATAGTCAGCGGAACAACTAGAGAGAAACAAGGAGCAGAGTCTTCAAATTTATTTCCAGCTTGAGCGTGAAATATAATTGTTATGGCTCCCGTGCTCAACGCCAGCAAAACTCTGCTTGATCGAAGCTGCAGCTTCACTTGGACCAACAGGTAGGCCTAAATAATTACGGTACGAAGATGTGGTCACACCAGGTGTCGTTTCAGTTCATGTATTTAAAGAGCGCTATGAGCCCATTTTCCGACCGTAATCCCGAACAGTTCCCCCTCAACATACGAAAGAAACCCGATGACTCAATCGGCCGAAACGTAATGGCTCTTCCGCGTCAGATGAGCAGAATCTTTCTCCCTCTCGTCATTATTAACAATGGTAAAATAGTAACATGAAAATGGGACCGTGGTGCATAGCTCGCCTATGCCTTGCCTTATTGCGATTGCGATGCGATGGCTCGGTCGATGCAATCAGAGAGCTAAGGTTTGATTGTTAGCGTCCATCCTAGTGACTACCTTAGGCGGTGCGTTGAAACTTACTTCACCGGGCATAACTCCTTGGTTGCTAAGGTAGCGACACATGCTCTTCACCAGCTCGACTTGCTCCTGGGGATTCAGGCTAGTGATTGCCATTTCAAGGACAGATCCCAGATCGAGGTGATGGGTGGCGATGAAGGTGTGGTAGTACATGTAGGCGAAGAAGCCCATGATAAATTGACAATCCATACGATCCGTGATACCGCCATGGCCGGGGATGGAGTGGCCAAAGTCCTTGATCTTGAAAGTCCGCTTGAGGCCGGATGCGAAGAAACCACCGAAGGGCGCAATCAGGGAGGCGAACGTAGCGAAGAGAAGAGCATGAATCTGCATCGGCGCAAAGGTGACGGACAGGTTGGTGTTTGGGGGTAAGAAGAAGAGCTGAGGTAGTTCGTAGGTATGCGGAACGAAGACGGGGTTAGGGTCGCACTCGAGACCGGTAAAGATATTGGCACCGAGGTCCTGTGACAAGTTAGCGACAGCGCCCGAGGAAGAGCGAGGCCCGCACGAGATTTTGGTTGCACTCACGTTGACAGGGCAAATGAAGTACTTGGAGCGCATCATGATGTTGACGAGCAAGATGCCGAATAGAATTGTCATGACCCATGCGCCGACGAAACCCTCGACCGTCTTCTTGGGTGACAACTTGATGAGCTGCGTGCGGCCAAAAGCAATACCGCAGATATAGGCAAAAATGTCGTTCGTGATGACTAGAGCGGCGGGGAGGAAAAACCAAATCATGCCTTCAAAGACGTTGTTCATGATGAAATGCGCCTGGACGACAATGAGGTACAGGGCCATGTGCGTCCAGGCAAAGTTGGTGAACTGGAACTTGTAGTTACCTGCCTGCAGCGAAGCAACGAAGAAGACAAAACCTGGGCACAGCGTTAGCATACGCTTGGTTCCGTACATGCGCAAGAAAGCGCGCAGCTGCAGATGCCGCGCCGGTTAGACGTACCGAAGACATAGAGAATAAAGCTTATGAAGCGGTGGTGGGTCGCGAGGGGAAGCAGAACCTTGTCAACGAGGACAATGTGCTTGAAATAGTAGATGACGCTCTCTCCGTACAGGAAGTACATGGTTGTAGCCAGCCAATACCAGTTCAGGCTCTTGGTAGAGTGTATGGATCGAGCGCGGCTAGGAACGTTGGCGATGGCGATGACTTCCTTGAAAGAGACGATCTGGACTGCGGTGACAATGAGGATGATGTAAATGTGGCCCATGAACAGGGCAGTGAAGAACATGGCGAACATGACAAAGGTCCAAAAGGTTCGCGTCATGAAGTTGGCCTTTTTCTTCTCGTACTCTGCTTGCTTCTCTTCGGCCGTGGGCGGCTTCTGGGTTGGGCATTAGTTGTCAGCACCGAATACTCGTGGAGATGCGGCGCGGGGTCTTGCAATAGCTTGCGACTGGACTCACCTCTTCTACTGGCTCCAACCTGGAGTTGGACTTGGTCTTGGTAGGGGAGCCATCCTCGCTCACGTCGCTGAAGCTTGAGCGACGTCCTTCCGAGCCGCTGGTGTGCCCATTGGGGCTCTTGTGCGGGAAGCGAACCCCTCGCTTGGATCTTGTCATGGCGACTGGTGATTTCTGTACCGCTGTGATGGCTGGTGTTGCTTCTCCAGCTGTTTAGTCGTCCGTCGCACAGGTTTCGCTCGACTTTGCGGTCGCGGAGTTTGCGGAGAAGACGCGCGCTCACAGACGACGAGGATGAAGCAGGGGGGGGTGGTGCGGAGGAAGATCCTCGGAAGAGCCGGTGATCAGAGGAGATGGGCAACTGCGAGAGTTGAAACCGGGACGATGAGACTCGAGTATCGCGAGATGGAACGTAAACCACGGCGGTGCGGCAAGGTGGAGGAAGAGGAGGAGGAGCCGGAGCTGCTGGATTTGTCGAGATGACGGTAGCTGGATTATGATGCAGTTCCTCTGTGCAATAAAATGGGAAATGCTGGATTGGCTGAGGTCGATTTTTGCTAGTGTGGCTGTGGCAGCTCAAGCTACCGGTACCTACTACGTCAGGGAGCAGCAGCTGGTGCAGGAAGAGGTACTTTGTACTTTGTACCTTTACTCTATACTATGTCGGTACAAGGCCCAGATCAAGGTCACTGTCCAGGTTGCAGACACAAGTCGTGGCCTCTACCTAAGGTAGTTGGTTCAACAGAGGCTGCACACATTTGGAAAAAATACGAGGACCACTAAGAGGGAAGCACGAGGACTCCGGGAGTCCCGGAAATGGCCCATCTGCTGCCGCTATGCTTTCCCGAATACTTAATTGAAGTTCGGACGCTTTTTTCAGGGGTCATGAATTCAGAGACAAGAACAAATTATGGCTGGAGTGAAGTCCCCACGATGTACAACTTGATTCATCGCAGTACGCACGGCTGACGTGGCTCGCCCGCCTACAGCCAAGTACCGTGAGCTTTCGTGTATGTACCCCTACCAGTCTGTGGCTAGAGGAATGAGATGGGATGGGGTAGCGACAATGCATCAATGCGGCCAGTGGAGGTGGTACAGTACCCCCCCCTAGGATATTTTTTTACCGAGTTGTGCTCTGCCCCAGTCGAAATTATACCTGAAATGCATCGCATGCAAATTGAAGGGTCCTGTCCGACTGAAAAGTTGGGAACCATCTGACATTTGTGCCCATCTCGTACCTTTCTCGTCTCAGTTCAAGCCCGAACGGCCTCCCCAGCTAAGGTAGAAAAATCTCCCTGGAAGGTTTTTGGCGGAGCAGGCACTTCTCTCTGTGAAATGTTCCTTGTTTGTCCCTTCCAAGGTCATGATGTCACACCGTCCCTTTGCAGCCAGAGGATTATGATGATTCCACTAACTGCGCTCGATACCCAATGCGTGTCTCCTACCGCCCCTCGCGAGCACTCGTTGAAATAACGACCTAAAACACCTGCCCGGCTGGGCAATGTTTGTCAGTCAATTCCGGGGCGAGTCCTGCTCCAAATACTGGAGCCTCTGCTATGAGCTTGGCCGTCTTGGCTTTCGGGTGATTCTCCTGCGTCAGAAGAAATGACGCCAAGCAACCGGCGACCATTCCTGGTGCCGTATGCGGTCCCTTCTATAAGGTAGGTAGTCTTGACTTCCTCTCGCGTTGGTAAGGCAAAGTCCTGAACGGTTCAACGGCGCGAGTCCAACGAGTAGAGCTGAAGCTTCCATGGCTGTTTTATTGCTGCAACCGCCTCGGGCATCAAAATCACATGTCAAACGGCTGAAGTATTGTACTTCATCTTTTATCCTCAAAAGTCACTTTTGATGTGGCGTGTCTGGTACCTCTACTTGAAGTCCCTCAATGCTCTGCACTAAGGTAAGGTAGGTACCTAAAGCACCCCATTGTGCCTTACCTAGTCAGAAGAAACGTGAGATCGGCTTGGAGATCCTACCTTAGCTTTAGTTATGGAATTCGTAAATCTGGGATTTTGAATGAGCTCGATGTTTGCTGTAAATTGTTACTTATTTCGCATGGTTTCTTGATTGGTGACTTCGTTTAGACACTGACGCCGTTGCCTCGACCCTTGTCCTCAACACTTTAGAAAGTGCCTCGAGAGGCAATGTGGGTACCTGAGGTACCTTATCTGTCTTGTACTTTCCTCCGCAAACTGGATCTGGGATCACTTGGTGTCTACACCTTACCTAAGGTACTTTAGGTAAGATATTCAATCAAGGTAACGTGATCACGCGACCCGCGTAGCTCTCAAGCTTATAGAATTCGATTGTTGCTGCGCGCACCGGCGTTAGAGAACTCCACAGCCCACTTCCTAGCCTTGCCTCGCCTTGCGCCCTCGATCTGAGAGAGAAGCCATGAAATCTCTCCCCTGGCCTTCGAGCGATGGACCTCGACTCCTTCTCCGACGATGGTCTTGACAATCTCTCAGACACGGCCCTCCAAGAAATCGACCGTATAGCCATCCAGTTCACCCAGGCCCAAGCCCAAACCCAAGCCGAGCGTCTGCAGCCGAGCCAGCCCGTGCAGCAATTGCCAATACAACAGCAGCAGAAGCACCAGCAGGATCAAGACTACGCCAATTACGCTTGGGAGGAGGATGATGACTTGGACACCACAGAGGTGACCAATGACTCGGGCGTGCCCGTGGCACGACCCCTCGTCAACAAGCCGTTCCCGCGACAGCACCAGCAGCGTCAGCCAGTTCAAAGTTCTGGCCCGCCTCCTCCAAATCCTCAATGGAACCCAGCGGTGACAGCCACTGCACGGTCAGGTGCTGCCAGCCTGAGTACACGTCCCCGCCTACCCAGCGCTGGGCCCCCCAGCACTGCAGCCTTCGCCTCTCAACGGCTGCAGCCTGATGTTCATGCTGGCCACCGTCCACAACCGAGCCAATTTGCGAGACCAGTCGCCGCCGCCGCCTCTTCACGCTTCAACCTCTCTCAAGCCTCGCAGGCTCCCCCGGGCGACATCGTCTCTGCCCTCCAGCGTCGAGTCAGGGCACTTGAGACCGACTTGGCCGCGGCTCGGGGTGAAGCATCCATCATCCGCGCCAATCACACAAAGGCGCAGAAAGATCACCATGACGAGGTTGCTCGCCTCAAGAAGCTCACCGCTGAGCAGTTGGCGAAGCAGGAACGAATTGCTGAGGCTGCCGTAGCTGCTGAGGTCCACGCGAATACAGAACTGGAGTTTCTTCAGGGAGACATCCGCGAGGTCCACTTCCACAATCGAGCTCGAAGGAAAGACACCGGTCCAACCGTCGCTGCGACGAGCGCTGTCACGCCTAAAAAAACAACGAAAACCTGGGGCATTGCCGATGGTTTTGATGACATGGACATCGTTTACAGTCCGAGTAAAGGTCAGGGGCGGGCCAAAAATGCTGGCTCGGTGGCCTTGAACGTTGGGGAAAGGACCCCAAGCAAAGGCAAGCGCAAGCGGCCCACTGTAGAAAGCCCCATCATGGCGCTGGATACTCATACTGGAGATGCCATCATGGATGAAGTCGACAAGCCTTCTCCAACATGGGAAGCGCCTGAGACTGTGATCGCTGCCCCTGTGCCATTTCCGTTCGATGTGAGGCATGCTTGTTCTTCTCAAGTCAATACTTTGCTAACCGGTCCAGTATTTACCACTCGTTCTCGACCATGGTGCTTTCAACCAACACCCTCCCACTTTTGAAGTGCTCTCTCGGCTAGCTTTTCCTTCCGATCCTGATGTGTCTCTCTCTTCCGTTATCCTCCAGAGGTTACCGGTGATGGGTCGTCCAGGCCGACCTTTGCAGTTACTTGTTGACTTTGTAGAACTTGTGACTGCTATGTGGAAGAGATGCTCCGAGGAAGGGTTTCTGGAACCCATCAAATATCTGGCTTCGCTCATCTCGTTCACATTTGACCTTCATACCACGGCAGTGGCCTCGATTACTATTGCAAGCCTTGCGTCGGTAGCTCAAGCTACAATCTTCAGCATTGCCGAAGCGAGGCATCGCATCTCAGATGGCGACCTCTCCAAACACAGCGAGTATAGTCTTCTTGACGAGCACATCGATTCAACTCATATTTTGTCGCTCTTGCATACTTCTGCGCTTGCATGTACAGCCACGCCAATTGACAATGACGACACATCACGCTACGGCGTTGTCGATTTTTGGAAACTCATTACTTTGGACACGGTCATGCTGCTCCTTACACCGAAGCAAAAATTCGACGATATCATTGGCATGCTACAACTGCTTGCTATCTCTGCGCTGCCAAGCTCAATCGGCCCTATTACGGATGACAAGGACCCCGAGTTTGTGGCAAGATTGGTTATCGAGAGGGTGTCTGCCAAGTTGACGGACTTTCCTCGGTCGGCTAGCGATCCAGAACTGAAACGGAAGGTCCAGTTTGCGGCTTTACGAGCTTTGATCTCATTTGCCCAATATCCCTTTGGAGCAATGCAGCTTGCGACTCACAGTAACGCCTTGCCTCGACTCGTTACTTGCCTGAGCACTTCTATCGACGCACTCTATGATCAACCCATTCCTCCTAGCATTCTGGCTCCTTTACCCGATCATCTTACAGTGGAATCACCTACCCTTGGTCCTAGCCCATCCTCTTCCGCCGAACTCTGTCAAATCATATCACAATGTGTTCTTCTGATTTACAAGCTTGTAACAGACCCGAATACTGCCGACGTAGTCGAAATTAGCCAGAAACTCTCTGTGTCACATGGTGGTAGCCAGCGTTATCTCCTCGCGCTTGTGCGGCTGACCTTCGCGGAAGAGGATTTAGTCATGGAATCTGGTATCGATAATGAGTTCGTCGAAGCGGCGCACGAGTTGTTGGAAATGGCTGTGACGCCCGACGAGGGCGAGATCGTGAGTGCTGCATTTGGTACTGGTTGACCTGTTGCATAGCGAGGCACATTGACAAGGACATGACCCCAGGGGCTGGTTCTCATGCCTTTTAGCAGCTCGTCACTAGGCAATGGAGGAGAAGATAGGCTCGCGATTCCCGTACAAATTGACCTCACTTAACAGCGAACTGTCTATGTATTCCTCTCGAGGGGTCTTTGTTCTCTACTGCTTCGAATATTCCGTCTCCGTTGGACTTTCGGTCACGTCGACCTTCCGCAACACTTTGGAACCATGGAATTTGAATGGGATTCACCCGAGTGACCTGTTGCACACGGTGCCTACCGTAGCTACTCGAGCCAACCTGTGTTACTATACAGCCATGCCAACATCTTCCACCACAATCCCAAGTTGCTATCTGCTCCCGGCCAAATTTCTTCTTAGCCCTGGAAGCTAACGTGTACGTGGTCCCTATTCACAAGATTAGCGAAAGCCTAGTCTATGGGATGCCGTGCTTCTTACCAATGGTTCTGTGTCAGGTCGTTGCGATCCTCCATAGTGCGCCAACTGGACCAGGGCCTTTCGGTCCCGTCCGTAGTAACGTGCCAGATCTTCTGACCCCAGATGACGTACTTGAGGTTCAGAGCGCCTCGATTCCTCATGGTCCATTCGGCAATGTCAATTCCAGACATGGTCGCGCGCTACAATGAGAGGAGAATTCCTGTTAGCCGCTTCACATGAACGTGACGTGCGAATCATTTGACGGAGGGATCTATCACTTACACCACCTCCGTCGGCAATCATCAAGTCAACGGCCAGCCCACAGCAGTGGTCAGAACTGCCGGGGCACGCGCAGTCACGCTTGCAACCGATCTCGCGGATGCGTCCGGGGAACGCCGAGACGAACCTGTTGGCGCCGGCGACGGAGACGGACCTACAAGCGCCCACCGCGGGGATCCTGGGCGCCGCGTAGCCACCGAATCCCTGTGCCGGGCTGCTGCAGCACTGCATCTGGCTGGGTCCGGGGCAGAGACCGGCGCTCGAGGTGCCGGCGCAGTCCGACGTCCAGCGGCAGTTGCCGCCGCTCCCGCAGGCCGGCTTGGTGCAGCATCTGATATTGGCCGCGTCGGCGGGGCAGGCGCCCGAGATGGAGGTACCGCCGGCTTGCGAGCAGGCGCTGGTGCTGATGCAGACGCCAGCGCGGTTGCTAGGCCCGTAGCAGGGTTCGTTGACCGCTGCCAGAGCGAGGGCCGGGAGGAATAGGAAGCTTGCGAAGTACATACTGGGTAGGCAGAAGATGTTTCGTCAAAGGAAGAATAATAACTGCTGCGAGATGATGAGAAGACTTGGAGCGAGTCCGTTAAGCTTGTCCTGGAAGGAGATATGATCACCCTGGAGGGGGCGAGCAACCATACTTATACCGAGTTTAAGTCACCCATGGCGATCAACATATCGGTCCTTAGAAGCTCACGCAGCAGCCTTGCATGTAAGTGCCGCCGTCCTCCTTCCCCAGCGGGCACTCCTCTCCTTTTCCCCTGCAACCGCCCGCCTCCCATAATCTTCCCCATGGTTACATCACATCACACCAGTCTCATCCGCCACCCAACCCACTCGCCAGGCGTGTTCTCCCGGAACGGAAACGATTGGTCGCCGTCGTCATTCAGTGAGCTTCTTGCTGTTTGGAGGGGAGGCGGTGCAGGCCCATGGACCGACTCGGCTCCTCGCACGGATCGTCGCAAGGATCGACCCTTCGCCTTCAGCTGAGAGGGGAGATGGAGAGAGACTGAAGACAGGATAGCAGTTGTGACGCGAAATCGCTTGCAACAACTACAGATGAAGACGGGCCTAGGAGCAGGGGTTCAGTTGCGTCCAATTAGAGGTGATGTGAATGATGATGGTGGGGGGCCGCCGGTGATCAATTCGGGGAGTGTCTGAGTAATATTAAAGATAGATTTGGCAAGTGGTTTGCCTTCATTGAGGCTCCAGAGATATGCAGAGATCGCTTGAAAGTGTTGTATACGAGAGGAAAGGAACGTGTTTATCTTTGTATCTTGCAACAATCTCAGACGCAACACTCTCCTCTTCAACCGACATGTTTCCTGTGCTGGCCAAAAGCGAACACGAAGATCGAATACTTGCTCCGCCTGCACAGTAGCACACTCATAATTACCGTGTGACCAGCCAACTTTGCAGCCAAGGCGTGCATATCCATCCTGAATCGAGAACGAATGTGCAAACAAGCCTTCCTCAAACATTGTATGTATGACATGCAAACGTCATGATCTTCCCGTCTTCCTAGCAAGGCTTAGCCTCGAGAGCCGAGGCATACTCGCAGTAGGTTATCTGGTGGCTGTCCGCCACTCTGCCAAAACAGCAGCACGATACAGCAAACCCTTGGCCTCGCTATCTCCTCCCTACCGGCTTTATGCTTCTTTCTTCCCGCCAGCCACGTATGCAGGTAACCCTGCCAACTCTTATTTTGCGGCCTTCTCGCACCTGTAGCGGTGGCTTATTGGAGTGGGTTCATGCGACATTAGTGCGCAATAAGAGGGACTTCAACTTTGGCATTGTGCATGTATGGGTTATTTTTGCCATTTCAAGAAGTTGAAGAGCTCACTTGAAGTACGGAGAAGTCATCGCTGAATATCTTTACGGAGGATCATCCCGACTTTTTCCAGGTTTAGGTCTGAAACAGCTGAACTGTTAGCTTGGGGGCAATGGTAAGGCTAGGCAGAGCTGAGGCCAGTCCCTGACGGGCCTTCTATTTGTGGCTGGGAAGTTCTGGCTGGGGTAATGTGATGCTACCTGATGTCACAAGAAGAGGAGATACAAGACTGTACTTTCTTCATCGCTAGAATGTGGATTAACATAATGTATTTATAGTGGACTGTGATCTTCTATACCAAATTAAAGCCGGAGGCCAACCACCCAACGTTCAAGAAGAGAACAATCCCAAAAAGGATAGATACATGGTTAAAGTCTTGAATAAAATATGTTTTTGAAATGTCGTGCGACCATTTGTGTCAACCTTGGCCCAACCTCTTCGTGTAATGAATCTTCCCATGATGTTGTTGCTCAAAATAATCCTCCCCGTCGCGCCGTACACCGTGATTGAAATGTAATGCAGCCAAGCGCCCGTTCCCAACACTCCTATATTAAGCCTATAGGCCGATGAGGCCGATGAGATCGCCGACGACACCAGCAACTGGGGTCACGACGGCACCAACGACCTCGGCAACGGGGGTCACGACGGCATCAACCACTTCGGCGACGGGGGTCACGACGGCATCAACCACTTCGGCGACAGGGGTTACGACGGCATCAACGACTTCGGCGACAGGGGTTACGACAGCACCCACAACGTCGGCAACGGGAGTCACGACAGTGTCAACAACATCGACAACAGCCGGTACGACGGTATCAACGACGTCGACGACGGCCGGTACGACGACATCATCGACCGTGACCGCGAGTGGCGTCACAACAGCGTCAACCAGATCGCCAATGTCCTCGATGAGGTCGCCGACGTTACCACCCCCGAGGATTCCGTCAATGTCGGGGATGCCGTCACCGTCGCTGTCGCCAATGACTGGGAGCCCGTTCGGCTTGTCGAAGGGGTTCCTCAGAGGGCCATACGGATCCGACTCCCTGCCAAATGGTGGGAATGGTGTCTGGCCGACCGCATTTACAACAAAAGCCACGCGGCCATTGACCTCGGGGTTGCCCGCGATGTTGTCAAACAGCACTACGCCGTTCGGGTTTGTGATCTTCAGGAGGCACTGGCCGGGGCCAGCAAGAATGCACACGACGCGGATCGGAACGTACTGTTGGCGAGTGGCTGTGAAAGTGGATGAGGCTGCTGGACCGAAGTTGGCGGACAGCCCACTGAGCACAGAGCTTTGTCGCTTTCGGCGCACGATGGGCTTAGACCTCAGCGCGGCATTGGCTTCCCTGTAATTGTAACGAGCGTTATCGCCCGTCCACACATACATGGCACCGTTAATGCCGGGCGTCTCCAACCTGTACGTGCCAGGCTCGCAGGTGTAGAAGAAGCCCTTCATGTTCAATGCCTTCCTTTCGTTGCTTGGTGCTGGGCCGAAGCCGTCCAGCCCGTTGGATATAGCAATTGGGTCGGCAGTCCCAAGGAGACCAGGGTCTAGGCTTCCAATCTGAGGTGCTGGATCAACATAGTATCGTCCTTGTTGCAAACCTTGCTCCCCCTGAGCAGGCTGGCAGTTTCCACCTCCGATGGGAGTCGGCCCCGTGCCATTGGGGATGCCTCCGCCATTGCTGCCACTTCCGGTGTTTCCACCATTGCCGCCGGTGCCACCGTTTGTGATGATGTTGCCAGTACCGCCAGCTCCCCCGTTACCTGTACCTCCGTTGCCACCAATGCCAGTGCCGCCAGTTCCACCGTTGCCGCCGATAATTATAATTGGTCCTCCACCGCTGTTGGTTGGAGGAAGAGTGATTCTGGGGTCATAAGGTCCGGCGCCAGGCAGCCTGATAGTTGTGCCGGTAGGGCTGTCGCCGACCACCACGATGGGAGTAGCTCCAGGAATGGGGTTGCCATTTGCGTCGGTTGGGTATAGATATCTGGTACTGGTTCCCGGGCCCACAGTGACTGTACTCAAGGAATCACTGGTTCCGCTGGCGTTCCCATTGTTGTTGCCGTTTCCGTTACCGTTACCGATATCGCCGTTGCCCTTGATTTCGATATTGATGTTAACGTTGCCATTGCCGTTGCCGTTACCGCCACCGTAACCATTACCGTGACCATGACCGTGGCTGTGCTTGTCAGCTTTGTCGTGACCTTGTTTGCCTCCCTGGTCGTGACTGTTCTGGCCACCTTGCTCGTAGCCATGCTTGCCACCCTGTTCGTGGCTGGCCTTATCACCTTGCTCATGACCGTACTTGCCATCCTGTTCGTGGCTCTTCTTATCTCCCTCTTCGTGGCCGTTCTTATCATCTTGCTCATGACCGTACTTGCCATCCTGTTCGTGGCTCTTCTTATCTCCCTCTTCGTGGCCATTCTTATCACCTTGCTCATGACCGTACTTGCCATCCTGTTCGTGGCTCTTCTTATCTCCCTCTTCGTGGCCGTTCTTATCATCTTGCTCATGACCGTACTTGCCATCCTGTTCGTGGCTCTTCTTATCTCCCTCTTCGTGGCCGTTCTTATCATCTTGCTCGTGACCGTACTTGCCACCTTGTTCGTGGCTCTTCTTGTCTCCCTCTTCGTGACCTTGCTCATAGCCGTGGCCATACTTCCCTCCTTGCTTGGAGTCCTGTCCGTAACCATGACTTGCGCCATTTCCTGGTAATTGGGTGACGGGTGCTTGAGGGTTGTAGATGTGGGGATAGCCGTCTGTCGGGTCCGGCTCGCAGATGATGACAGTACCCGTGCACCCGTTGCACTCGGGCTCGATCGTCTTGATCGTCGGGTACGGCCAGTGGTGTGTGGTGGTCTGAGTCACATAAGGTGCCGTGGTTGGCTCATAGCAGAAGACGGTGCCAAGACATTCGTCGCAGTCGGGGTAGTGGGTAGAAGTTGCTGGTTCCGACTGGCACGCCGGGATTGTGAGGGTCACATACGAAGAATCATCGATGTGCTTCGTCTTGAAGTGGTCTTTGGTGCACCGATTTTGGCAAGCACCGTACTCCAGATACACCGTCGAAGTGATTTCGACGGTCACGACGCCGTCGGACTTGACTTGGGACGCTCTGGCCGGAGCTGCGAGCAAGGCACCCAAGGCAGCTGCCCTGGCCCAAGTGCCAGTACTGGCCATGGTTTACAAACGAATGACGGTTAATGAATGCACTACCCAAACGGATGAAAGTATGAACGTATGAATGAATGGATGAGTGGACAGCACTGGTTGAGCTTGATCCGAAACCCAATGTGAGCAACCAGCAGATAAACTTATATACATCGCAACTGCATCTTCCGAGAGGCACCGATTGCGCATCACCAGCCACGTTCTGGAGCTCGGCCGAATAGTCTATCCCCAGGAATGCTGGGAGATCTGCTCGTAGCGTCTTGTGGACTCCGACAGAGTTGAGCGCCATGCAAAGAGTCGCGTCGCGTGTCACAATGACCAATGTAAGTAAACACCGAAAGTGCTCTTAGATTGAGTCTTCAGCGTGTTATCTTTAGAGGCACAACATTGGATGCGCCGAGGAGCCATGATCCCCAAGACATGGCAGATTAGATCCCCACTGCTGGGGGCGCGAACCTCATTTGCAGGGCATTCCTCTCTTTCACATACAGCACCCTCTCGAGGTTTCATGACGAATCTTCAAATCATCTCCTGGTGCCGACAGGCCTTTCTTGACGCGCGCCGCTTGCCTCACCTCAAGATGTGGTCAACTACTCGTGCCAAAAAGTTGATATCGACATTGAAGTTCGGACATCAGCTCACGCTTCAACTTCAACCCGTTTCAGCTTGGCCTCGTGTAGCGTCTTGATCACTTTTCCGCACAAACTCGAAGAAAATATTATTGACTTATCAGAACCGCTTCTGTTTCTCCTGCACGAAAATGGGGGACGGAATTTGATGTCTCAGAGCAAACGGCCACTGGGCCTTCCACATGGCTGGAAAACTCACTTTTCTCCTCTCCCAACCCTCGTCGATTCCAGTAGTTTTGCTCCAGGCGTATTATCCCTTGCGGACTGGGCGGGACGTATTTGGCTTGCGGCTCCGGCTCTGAGACTTTGGAAGCCTCTCCATTCGCTGGAGGAAATGAGGACTCCATTTTCCGACTCAGTAATACTTGCCACCATACAGAGTAGAGGCTGGGAGTTCTACATCAAGAAATGGAAGGTTTCTTGCAAGAGCCATGAGTGAGCACTGAGGCGTTTGTTGTTGCGGCTGCCGGTTCATGCGCGCTTGGTTGCTCGACGCGCCGGTAAACTTCAGCGCCATACACACCGACATAGAGGCATCAGCTTATTAGATCCTTTGTCGACATCTACCTTTATACAGCTGCTGCAATATGGAATTGGAGGTTCAAGCAGTTTTCTATGTCTTGAAGTCGATACGCTGCAGCCGCGCCCATCTGGCAGTGCTGAAGGAGTATAGCGAAGAATGTCTTCGTGAAACTAAATGCTGCTTAAAAGCATCAATAGCACCTTGAGAACGCGGCAAGGCACACTTCCCCTGGACAATTTTGAATCTCAATCCCATCTGTATACAGAGACCGTGGGTCACGCAGAGATCTTCCACGAGTTTGTCTGTTTGACACCCTTCTATGACGTTTGCCTCTCATTAAAGTATTTGCATCTTAAGCTGCTCTAAGACCGCATAATTGAAGCAATTGGCCTACTCAAAGCAGCTCGAGGTTTTCTGCGCGCGCATAAGAAAGGCGAAAAGCAGACATGAGCCGCGACCCACAACATGCCAAGCATCTTCGGGTATGAAGTCAGTAATGACCCATTTCCTGGAAACTGGAACCAGCTGTGCGATAGCCGTAAACTTACCGCTTATGGGTATTGCTTTGTCTCATGGATGCGGCAAGGACGCGGTCTGCTTGCATGAGCTGGCATCCTCACGCTATCAAACAAACACACAGAGAACGCGTCCGCAAAGAAATCCGTGCAGGATGAAGTTGTATCCCTTCCGAAGCCTCACAAACCCTTCGTCCCATCATTTCATCATCGCCTTTTCTACACTTCAATTTAACTAGAGGTCCAGGCAATTCTTGATAATGGGAAACATGGTCATAGTTACTCATGTGAGAATAGAATAAGCATCTAGACACAATCAAACTAACCGCTACACGATCAATTCCGCCTCTCAAGTCCAATTGGAAGTACCCGTTAACTAGTGTAGGGTAGGATTTGTAATTGACGATTCCGAGGCTCTGTCCCTTCTAGGTACAGGCCATCCGAGACACAATTTGCTCGCTTCCCAAACATTCCTTAGAAGAAAATACAAAGGGCTCATGGTCATTCAGCATTTCACTCTCATCTCAGCTCTCTTCTTGTCGCGTCCAGCCCGACACGAGCTACTCCCAGAAAGCACAGGTGTTTTCCTCATCGCCACGAGCTTCGCGCCTCGTCAGTGCGGGTAGATCTGCCCACATTCAATGGTCGAGGTTACAAGTTGAGGAGCATATGCGTCTTGCCAGTATAATTCACTTGAGCTCCACTCTGGCGCAGCGAGGTGACCTTACCATCGGACAGATTTCCAGCACTGCCAGCGACGGCACAATAGACCAGCACGTCTACACATCTCCGGCATGAAATCATCTTTCTATGTTCAGTTGCTTATCCAATAGTATAGACACAGTGAAAAATCCCTCTAGCATGCAATCGCCCTACTAATTACAATGTGATAGCGGAATTTGAAGCATAGCCACGGGTACGACGAGCAGAACGGCAAGGGACAACAACTGCCACGGGCACTGCTTCCTTACCACCCAAGGCCCGAGTACAACGTTGGCTACTGCACCATCGTCATCCAAGACGCGGCCGACATAGAACGTGAATCCACGAATTGATCGCATATCCGTCCTCCGATAGCCAAAGATTGCGAGTCTCCAAGTGAGCCCTTTTGGATCTTTCTCAGAGGCGACTCTCTTGTCATTACAGCAACGAAAGTCGAGCCGCTGCGCTTGTACTCAAAGAAGAGCCCAAGTGCGATCCGGTCAACTACTTCTATAACTGCAACTAAGACTTTCATGTCTTCGCCATTTCTATTGGCCAAGAGTGACCCTTCGAAACTGCTTGGCTGATGCAGCATAACTCCCATGATTCCTCACTGCCAAAGGCTATGTCTGCATAATAAACCGAAAGATGCTTTTATGTTTAGATTTTTGCGTGCATAATTTACTACTTATCAACAACCAAGAAGTGTATACGTAGTGCATGGAAGCCGGACGAACATGTATTGCTACTCATAGAAGGCTGGTTTCTATCCAACTGCGGAAAGTCGTTTCTACAGCTCCTCGGGCGAATTATGGACTGATAAAACCATCCGATTTATCATATGCATGTCACCCTGCGATTGCTGCCAACGAGAGGCCGCCACATAGCAATTTTCTGCTTCGGTCCGTTCCTTGAGGCCAATCCAATGCAATCACTAGAGGGGGGCGGCCACCGCTTCTCTCAAGTCAGGCTGAAGGTAGGTCAGGCTGAAGGTAGGCCTCCTGCATACGCCACAACATGCGTCGTCCTTACCCTATTATTCTCTCGACTTCAGTTTTCAGATTGTTGCCTAATCAGTCCGGTCCTCACCGCTCATTATTGAACTATAACCTCCTCACGCGGTTATCAATCGAAAAGTTTACCTCACGGCCTCGAGCATGCAAGAGTGCCTTCTCAATCCAAGATTCGTGAGAGCAATCATGTCGATTTGGAATCTTGACCCTGAGACGATGGAAGTCGTCATGGAGCTTCAGCTTCAAGATGCTCATCGTTGGCTAAAGGGGAAGCATAGAGAAGGCGAAGCACCTGATGCCGACTTCGCGATGGACCTCTACGGGATGGAACTAGAATCTCTTGTCCGATTCTACACGGACCAGAAGATGTGTCGAAGCATGGCTCAAGCTGTTGACCTTGATGGCGACGTCATAGAGGGGCATGTGGTTCTCGAGCGGCAAGCATTTCAAGACCGAGAGCACGTCTTGGGGGAGGAACGTATCGGCCAAGTCCAGTCTAGAGGCGACATTCCACAGTCATCCGTGAGTGAAGAGTTGTTAGAAAAGCTCAATGCCCTCTTTGTTACAACAGAGGATGGTGAGACTACAGAGAGCGTCGCAGGACCGTCGAACACACGATCAACAGATCCGGACTCAAAAGATGCCCAGGATAATCTCAGAATTTGCACGGCTTGCAACGAGAAGAAGCCATTCTTTCACGTCGCACGATGCCCTTGCTCACATGAATATTGCAGGGCTTGTCTTGCAAGTCTTTTCGAAGCTTCGATCACCGATGAGTCCCTGTTTCCGCCTCGTTGCTGCAAGCAGCCGATACCACTGGGAATGAATCAGGTCTTCCTTCCATCGAAGGTAGTTGCTCAGTTCCGTGCCAAAGAGATCGAATACAGCACCCCAAATCGTACTTACTGTCACCAAAATATTTGTTCAACGTTTATCCCGCCAGATAGTATTGAAGGAGATACTGCCACGTGCACCCGCTGTCAAAGCAAAACGTGCACAATCTGCAAGGGCTCGAGTCACGATGATGATTGCCCCGAGGATACTGCCACGCAGGAAATCCTGCAGATGGCCACCGAGAATGGGTGGCAACGATGCCGGACGTGCCAGAGAATGGTTGAACTAGATACCGGGTGCAATCACATGAGTAAGATGTCTCTGCTACTACGGCCATGAAAATTACTCAGCAATGGTTGTAGCTTGTCTTTGCGGTGCGCAGTTTTGCTACATCTGTGGAGTGCCTTGGAAAGAATGCCCATGCGACCAGTGGCACGAGGAACGCCTACTCAACCGTGCAAACGCTATCGTGGAGCGTGATAATCGTGTCTTCTGGCTAGATGCGGCACGGCAACAACGACTTGTCGAGCAAGAGAGGCAGAATTTGATTGCGAATCACCAGTGTGCGCATGCGGTATGGCGATCTCGACGAGGCAGGCACCGCTGCGAAGAATGTCACGACGTCCTGCCAGAATACATCTATGAGTGTCGTTCTTGTCGCATAATGGCTTGTCGGCGGTGCCGATATAATCGGTTGTGAAATAGATGTGAGTGTATATAGTCTCATGTATTGAGGCGAAGAAGGCTTCATCAGGTTGTGCCTTCAAAAAAAAAAAAAAAAAAAAAATGGATTGGCAATACTAGTGTCACAACAATGCGGAAGATTGACAAGCTTAGCTTCAGAGAGATGCTATAGATTTTGGGGTTCTGGAACAGTTCGCAACAAACCAGCGAGCCGGAGTAATTGCAATGGGGAGTAGTGTACGTAGTAGCTCGTTCTTCCTTGTGTTGCTATGTGCTCGATGTCCAAAATGCTCTGTGTTAAAAACTCAAGATATTTCATCTGAACCTTTTTGTAGAACGAATGAAACTCGAAGGTTGGGATAGTCATCTTGAAAAGTAAGTCGTTGCTGGTAACACGGTTGTGGGCCGCAAAGCAGATCGACTGGAGCACATTTTATCCCGCTTGCGGCTTCACGACTCACCTCTAAAGGTCGAATTACACTTAATATCGAATATTCCACTCAAACTTCACAATTGAAGACTGGCAGATATCAAGGATCACAGCCAACTGATTGGCGATGGAGCTTTTGTCCGGAGCCCTCGATTCGTGAGTCTTTACTCGCCCCATAGGCCACGTGAGAGGCTTAACGCCAAGGGGTTTCGGAAAGGAAAATGCAATTGACTCAAGTCAGATTTCTAGCGAGGGTTTTTGGAATCAGTTTAAGTTTTCAACCAAGCCACGTTCGAGTAATTGACTTTTCTCCTCGCGAGAACCAACTACTAGTACCTGGATTTCGGAATCGACTAAACGGTAGATCGAAGTGGCCAATTTCCACACCTTAAATATACTGCTAAACCTTTTTAGGTGACACTGCCGAAGCCACTGGTGGCAGCATACTTACTCGTGTCGCGGTACTTGGCGAATAGCGGCAGTAATGTGACGATTAGACTAAAGCCAGGAGAAGATAGAGAAAAGCATAAGTCATGCAATTAACGCACTAACGAGAAAAATTTTCCTCAGCTCAACTGGATGAACGTTTTAGGAATCGAGATGACCGCTATCACCTTTTGCTGTGTCTCCAGCCTCTAGAATGCATGGAACAGGAGTCTGTCAGAAACGGAGCACCTGATAGCCCCACCCAGGCAGGGAGTCCAAGTGATGGTCAAAGGTTGAGTTGCCATATAATAGACATCTGTCAAGATGAGGCTCCAACTATTGGCTAGGGCCATGACTAGAGGTGGGTGGTAATAGAGATGTGCGTAAACCCAGAACGCTCCGCATGACGTCAAATGCAACTACACAGACTACGTTACCAACCCGGTGTGACAAGGTAAGAAATTAGGTCTAAGGAGCGTTCTGAGGATGAATGTACATTCGACTTCATGCCATGTAAGGCATCGTACAGGTTGCTGGAGCATCAGGTCGCCGCACGAGTCTTGGAAGATATTGCAAATAGTTTACGCGAACTCATTGAATCCGTTTACTCAAGCAGAAATGCTAACGGGCTCGAAGATAATGCGGCACCTGGTACTTGAGTAGGTCCTGACGCAATAACTGCGCCTATAGCCAACAGTGGATCATGTTCTGAAAGAGAAGCTCGTCAGAAAGAGAGGGAGGTACAGAGAGGCAATGTCCATTCCCGCAACTCGCCGGTGGATCCCACGGCTACATGCTCAACCGCACCGACCTTCTCCGCTTTAACTCTAGCCTCATTTCCGTGACAAGCGTAGAAGTGGATGGGATGGATCCCTAGCAACGCGTCCTCCTTGTACCTACCCGGTAGAGTTCCTCCCAAGTATAATTCCACATATTCTTCAGTGACTCCCTTGTTTAGTCTTGAAAGCACTTCCAATTTGAGTATTTAATTGGAAATGACGGAAATGTAAGTTCATGCACTAAGTCTTGTCGATGAGTTAGAATTGGGCCCCAATATCATGTCGATAAGAGCTTGACTTCCTAAGATTAACCCGGGCCTCACTTTCACAAGGTGTCAAGCACTAGCGACTTTTCTCTAGCTAATAGAAATACCCATAAATACAACTTGAAGGGCCAAATATAGTCCGGATCTAAGACCCGAGATAGCAAATTACCTGGTACCTCGTGCAACATTAGCGGTAGTGGCTATCTCCATAATAATAGTTATGAGGTCATACTGCTATGGTATGGCGGAAAGCGACTCTAGGATAGCAGCGACAAATGTTAGAATTTCGATGCTTGGGAAGTTACTGATGACCTTGCAGGCAGAAACACAGGGTATGAACCAAATGACGCGTTGGTGTGACTCAGACAAAAAATGTAAGCATGTGTTGATGCTGTCCAACATTAGTACCTAAGACCGGTGTCACAGAACACGCTCTGCTTCGCTAGTCCCATATGACATCAGCCCAAAGCTTCGAACGCTTAACATGCACATCTACGAGATGGGACGATGGTTGACAAGGCTTAGTTCGATGGAATGTTCTTACTACCGGGTAACACACTGAACGAACGACTACCAGTCGATCCATCACGGATCCTCGACGGGGGTGCACTACTAGTCCACGCTGAATTTGGGCACAACCTGCTTCCGATGATCTTATGCGGGGGTCCCAGTTACTTGGGAAGAAAGGGTCTTGAACGCATGTCTCATTCTCTTGGTGACCCCAGTGACAAATTGGTTGGGTGGGTTCCCTTGCATGTGCTTCCATGTGCTCGACGCATGGACTTCTTCATTCGGTAGCCACTTCATGCATGGAATAGCGTTTACCTTCTATTCGAAACTAATCTGGTATGCAGGATGGCACACTTGTAGGGTCACCGAAGTAACCGACTTCACGAGCCCAGAGGCCAAATGAGAAGTTTTGGAAGGTCCGAGGTGCTCGCGTACGCAGACGAAAAGATAGGATATCAGGTCACCAATCACCAGACAGCATCCAATAGTCCGGTGATTATCAGGCTATTGGCAAGGCGAGCTGACATGGGGAACGCCGTGTTGTCCGATCGTGGCTTGGTGAGAACCAGGGCGTCTCATCATGGTGTTCCTTTGCCAAGCACAGGGTTTACCCAAAGGGGCAGCTGAGCGTGACATTGGACCTGGATAGCCACAGCGTCAATCCACATAACCTTAACCAATAAGGTTAAGGGGACAGTTGGCCTCATCGTTCATGACTGTCGCCCGTCCGCTCATCAGCTGCAGCCGCAACGGGCCAACCCAGGCAAGTGGATAGACCTTTGCTTCGGGAAGCGAGAGAGACGGGACATGTGAAGACGCCCAGGCAGCAGGGGGGGGAAGGGAAGGGAAGGGATGGTGTTGTGGATGAGCTTGGTTCTGGGCCAAGTGTGCTTGTCATGCATGTGAAGGGGCGGCCTTGCATTTGGGTGGTCAGCAGGGGATCCTATTGGCTGCCTTGCAGCCTTAGGTACGGCTGGCCAATTTGCGATCGAAGGCAGGAACGAGCGCGGCGCGGGCACTACGGCAGGTATCTGGATCGAGGCTTATCGGCCGAAGCCGTTTAGGGAATGAGTAAGTGAAATAACGGACAGCATGTAATTAGGGACCTACCTTTCTCAAATTAGTCAAGCTGCTTATCTAAAATTGCCAGTCGTCGCTTAAACACAAACCCCTGCATTCCTGGGGAAAAAAGTGCTCCGCAGGCCCGTCTCAACTAAGGGCTAGGTCAAAACGGCAATAAAACGCACGAATTCGACCGCCGGGCCCGGGAGGCAGCCGGGGGGTTTACGAGGCGGGTGGCGTCGCAGGACCAAAAGCACCAGACCAGAGGGGGGAGGAGACGAAGCAGCGGCGGCACTCTGTACGGGGGAGGGCCCTCTCCCCGCCGTCCCCTCCCCCAGACGATGACACACGGAAATGGTGCTGGCACGCGACGCCTGCGACGGACGGGATGGGCTTCGAGACCGACCGATCGCTCCTGCGGTGGTTCGCTGACCCACACCTTGTCTGACTCTGTGTGTGTGCGTGCGCCCGCGTGTGAATGAACGAGTGTGTGTGTGTGTGTGGCTTGCTGCCACTAGCCCAAGAGCGCCATTCTAGTCGAGGGCAGGGAACGGGAAGACAAGGAGCCTCGAGAGAAGGATGTGTGTGGGCTGATCCAGGGTAAAAAAAGTAAGGCCAAGGCAAGCCAAGGCAAGGCAAGGCACGGTACGGTTCGGGATGGGATACCTACAGCACTTGGCTGCTAGTAAAAGTACCCAAGATTAGGTTCGGCCATGCCATAGAAGGGAAGGGATGGGATGGGATTTGATTTGTTCCTTGGCTTCCATTTTTCCCGCCCTTATCTCTCCCGCGTCCCGCGTTGTCACCTATCACCACCCGCTGCGCTGGGATGGAGGGGAGATAAAGCAAGGGAGGCGCTGATAGTGTCAGGTACCTTACTCATTACTTATGTCATCCGCGTGGCCGCCATACACCAAAGTGGAATCGCCGTACCACCGCCATGGGATGGGATCACACATACACATCCACATCCACACCCACATCCATCTGCATCCACCTGCCCTTATCTTGCTCACCCCGGAGCGAGCCCGTAGCCAACTGGACTCGCTCTCTCTCTCCACACACACTAAGCAATTCCATTGCTAATAAGCTGTCTTTAGATTGGCCCCTACCCTCCTCATTTCAATGGTTCTGCCAAGGCCATGCATCATGTGGGCCGGGGTACGTACGACCCCTGCCCCTAGCCAATCGTCCGCCCCGGTCCAGACCGCGGATGCACAGAAGTGTTCTCGAAGCCGGTCAGCTCCGTCGCCACTGTCGGGGCAAATCGACAGGAAAGGCAGGAGGAAAGGCAAGCCAGTGGCCCAAGCGTTGCAAGGGCCATCCTTAATGGTCCATGGCGCTTGCGGGTTGGCGCCGCCAAGGCCCCGAGGATTCGAGCTACGGCCGTTTCAACCAGCGCCAAGATAACCCAATAAGCCCTGGGCAAGATAACGGACGTGGCTCGACGCGTCTGGGGGAGTGGGCAGGGGGGGCCAGACGTGGGACCGGGGGGGGGGGGGATGAGGATAGGCCGCATGGTCGCTTGGCCGATGGCTCGTCTGGACCCTAGGATCTGCCTGTCGGCCCTACCGTGAACAGAGCTGGGCGATGGTGGCCGTTCGAGTATAAAGATATCCCTCTGGCCCGCCCACCCAGAGTCGTAGCCAGCCATCGTGGTTCCTGTTTCGGACGTTAACCCTCACGACAGCCTCATTCATCATGGCGGAGCACGACAACAAGGCCTACGTCACCGGCGACGAGAAGGCCGCCAGCGGATCCGACAATGCCCCCGTCTACGAGCGCGGTGAGGCCAACCTCATCAGCGACACCCACGCCAATGAGGACTACTACGGCCTCAGCTTCTGGGGTCGCATGGGTCTGACCGCCGAGTCCTTCAAGCGCCGTGAGACCACCGACGCCAACCGTCACAACAAGCTGAACCAGACCATGAAGGGTCGCCATCTGACCATGATTGCCATCGGTGGTTCCATCGGTGCTGGTCTCTTCGTCGGTACCGGTTCTGCTCTGCGTCGTGGTGGCCCTGCCAGTCTGCTCATCGATTACTCCATCATCGGTATCATGATGTTCAACGTCGTCTTCGCTCTTGGTGAATTGGCTCTTATGTACCCTGTCTCTGGTGGTTTCTACACCCTGGTCACTCGTTTCGTCGACCCTTCTTGGGGTTTCGCTGTACGTACTCTTCCTGCCCTAGCTCAAAGCGACCGCAACTAACACCGAATTTGCAGATGGGCTGGAACTACTTCCTTCAATGGTTCTTCATCTTGCCGTTCGAAATCGTCGTCGCATCCTTCACAATCAACTATTGGACAGATGGCAACGTCAGCCCTGCCATTTTCATGGCCGTCTTCCTGATTGCTCTCACCATCATCAGCGTCTTCGGAACTCTCGGTTACGCTGAGGAGGAGTTCTTGTCCAGTTTCCTGAAGCTGTCTGCCATTGTCACCTTCCTGATCATCGGTCTCGTCCTCGTTCTGGGTGGTGGTCCCTCCAACGGCCGCTACAGTGAATTCTGGGGTGACAGGCACTTTAAGGTTGACAACGGTGGTTTCAAGAACGGCTTCAAGGGCTTCTGCTCCGTCTTCGTCACTGCTGCCTTTGCCTTCGCCGGTACCGAGTTGATTGGTCTTGCCGCTTCCGAGTCCAAGACTCCTCTCCAGACCCTTCCCTCCGCCTGCAAGCAGGTTTTCTGGCGTATCACTCTTTTCTACATTCTGTCTCTGCTTTTCGTCGGTCTTCTCATCTCTGCCGACGACGAGAGACTGATTGGTGCCAACGCTTTCGCCAACTCTCAGGCTTCTCCTTTCGTGCTTGTTGGTCTGTATGCCGGACTCAATGGCTACGATCACTTCATCAACGCCGTCATCATGGTCTCCGTCATCTCTATCGGTCTGTCCGGTGTCTACGGTGGCAGCCGTACCCTCACTGCTCTGGCTGAGCAGGGCTACGCCCCCAAGATCTTTGACTACGTTGACCGTGCCGGTCGCCCTCTCTACTCCACCATCCTTGTCCTGGCTGTCGGCTGCCTTGCCTTCGCTGGTGTTGACCAGGAAGCTGGTGTCGAGCTCTTCGACTGGCTTCTGGCTATTTCTGGTCTGGCTGCTCTCTTCACCTGGGGCTCCATCTGCCTGGCCCACATCCGTTTCCGCATGGCTTGGAAGCGCCAGGGTCGCACCCTGGACGAGATCCCCTTCAAGGCCGCCGGTGGTGTCATTGGCTCTTACATTGGTCTTGGCATGTCCATCCTGGTCTTCATTGCCCAGATGTACGTTGCCATCTGGCCCATTGGCGGCGGTGTCAACACTGCCGAGGGTTTCTTCAAGTCTTGCCTTGCCCTTCCCGTCGTCGTTTTCTTCTGGATTGCCGGCTACATCTGGAAGCGCCCCAAGTTCCTGACCATTGCCAACATCGACCTTGACAGCGGTCGTCGCGAGATCGACTGGGAGCTCCACCGCTCCATCCAGGAGAAGCGTGCTCGTGCCAACATCTTCATGAAGGTCATCTACAAGCTCTTCTAAGCTCCGTTTGGAACCTATGTACATCAGGTCACCCACCCCAAATACCATTTTCTGAGATGCATTGTAATACCTGTGGATCGAGCTAGGTTGCCATAAAGGGTCTCGCCCATGTGGAAATCTCTTGGTTCTCGCCTTGGGAGTCAGGCCCAATGTGCTCAATCTAGATAATACTCCCAACAATTGATACCTTCTACTTCAAAATTAATGTGCCAGTCCGCTGTTTGTGTAATATGAAAATGCTTGTCATGCTCTACTCCTACTGCAGTTGGAATCGAATGATTTGACAACCATCTGGTGGGTTAGGTAGCGCGGCGAATCGCTAGGGTGACCAAATCGATGGGCCTGTTTCTTTGTTGGTTCATAGGCGATTGATCCGACGCAATCTCGATTAGTCCAGCTTGGCGGGTGCGACGTGATCGGGCGACGACGAGACAATGCTTGGGATTGGCTTATTGGGCGGAATCTCCAGGGGCGGGATACTGTTTCAAGCCGATCAACCGAGGTTGCCGTCCTCTCCGCGACACTGGTGATGCTGAGACTCGCGGGCCAAGCGAAGGGTTGAAAGGTAATCCACGGCTCATGGAGTAGTAGCCTGTGCGGTGCGGAACGCGTCCGTTTACAGCTCGAGCCACGGCGCTGTGCCACCGGCCCGGGGCAAGGTCGGGCAGACTCCCTCTAGCTCTGGTTCCTGTCACACAAAGAGAAGCGAGGCTAGCTGAGTGGCTTGCGCTGCTCTCGACTCGTGCTCAAACCAAGCGCGAAGCTGCCTCGAATGGGAGCTTGACCCGCCCTTATCCGCGCCTCCAACGTATTGCACCATTGCTGCATGCCTCGCCGCCCGCAAGGCGAACACACGATACCCGGCTACCTCAGAGAGCTGATAACCATGGGGCAAATAGATAAACTCAAGTGCGCCAAGCCAACCGCGATAGTAGTAGTGGCGACGCCCGACGGATATTGGGTGAATCACCGAGTAGGATGGAGTGGACGACTTTCGCGAGTGATTGGGCTGCTCGCAAAGCTACCGATACGAGCCCCCCTCCTCCTCTTCCTGACCACGAGGGATCTTCGGAGAGCCTTAACCAGATGGAGCCCGAGAAGCTGATCGAGGTTTTAATTTCGCCTCTCTCTCTCTCCCAGTGCAAAGAGGAAAGGCCGCGAAACGGAAACAAGTATAGAAGCGAGGATCTTCGATCCCGTTGCTGTTCTGTTGAGCAGCCAGCGGCACCAGCACCAGCACCAGCGTCCAGGCCCCTGCAGGAATTGCTCATGGGAGTTTGCGAGCAACGCCTGTGCGAGATGACTTGGCTTGGGTGCCTCCCTGCAGTTGCTGCTGTACCACCCCCAAATGCAGCAGCATCAGGGTAAAGTCCCCGAGCATGGGGACAAAGGCCTGTTCGCTGGAAGGGCGGGTTCAAAGGATAGCTGCCGGGCGGCGGGGCGCACAGACCAAAACGTCTTCTTGGACAAAAGGTCCCTTGTCCAGGTCCAGTACCAGCAGGTGTATCGCAGGGGGGGAAGAGGGGGAAGAACGCGCAATCTTAAAGTGGCAGATCCCGGCAGCGGGACAGACGCCCAGCGCCGGCCACCCCCTTGCCCTTCTCCCCCTGCTCTCCAGGGCCACAGGGCTCTTTTGCAGGCGAGAACCGAATAGGCACCAAGGCGAGAAGCAGGAGAAGGAGGGGGCGTGAGCATGAGCATGAGCATGGGGGCGTGAGCCTTTGACGCTTTTCGAAAGGAAGGGAAGGATTCGAAGAAGGCGGGTGCGTGCGTGGACGGCACGGGCCTGCAGGAGAATCCTACTGTTACTGTACCAAACGCGGGTACGAAACAAGAGATCGTCACCCCGTCGGTCAGTCAGCTTCCCAATACGCTGACTGTGAGGACACGCCAAGTCGCGTTATTGGCCCGGGGCCTGACGGCGGAAGCTAATCACAAGTTTCTGGATCAAGTCGGACCGTTCACTGGAGATCGACACGTTTTAGCTATTTGGGTTGCTGCTAGCGGTGCTGGACAATGGGGAGAGATCGTCGTGAGGGCTTCGAGGGAAATGGCAAGGGGGAAGCGGGGTCCGTGATTGACACGTCCAATACCCTCATGAATGTATGAAGGTGACAATACAAGTCGATCGCCCGCTTTTCATTCTATTGGGATTTCCACGCATGTCGTAGAGGACGTCTTCCTCACGAAGAGGGGGACAAATGGTGCGTGGTTTTGTCTTCTTGTGGGACAGCTTCGCGATCCCGCATTTGCGCTGACAAGTCAAGAAAAATGGGAAACTCTACCGTGCTTGCCGTAGATTCTTAGATTGCTTGAAATTCGAAAAAAAATGATTATCGACTCCAATCTTATTGAGCCCTCAAACATGGAGAGGCCCGCTCACTGCAGTGTCCGCATCTCCCTCCCCAAAGTGCAAATACACCATGGGTCAAAATTCGCAAGCCCCCAACGCACGCTAGTCGACAACAACAGTCGTCGTCAGGAGCCCATCCTCAATCGTGTTGATGGTGACATTGAAGCTGCTGCTGTACACATACTCGGCACAGACCAGACCGCTTCTCACGTCCATGACCTGGCCCACTGTCACGTTCGGCGCAAGGCCGGCGTTGAACAGGACGTGGTTCAACGTCGTGACGTCGCCCGTGTCACCGTCGTAGTCCGTCCACTCCCGGCCTGGGTATGGCAGGTTGAGCCTCTGCACGTAGCTGCGGCGGGGCAGGTTACGGCCTCCGATGTCCGTCAACCGCCTGGGGAGGTCGAGGGACTGCCACTTCCACCACATGGCGTCCAGCCATCCGTGCTGTCTAGTCAGCCTTGTTTTGATCGGCGCCTGCTCATAGAGTGCTTCGGGACTTACGTGCAGGTAGAATACGGGGTCGCCGGGGCTTGCTAAGACATCGATCATGAGCCCGCCGGTAGCACCGTGGCCAGCCCCGTGGGGTGTTCCGGCCCAGCATTCCCAAGCAGCCGTGTATGTACTCATCTGGAAGCACGCGTTCAAAGCGGCCGAGCGGGCACCAGACAGTGACCCGGCATTGAAGTTCCGAGAGATGCGATAGTTTGAAGCAGCTTGCCCTGGCCGTCTGAGTCGAAGCGTCGTCGCAGCGAATGGACCCGTGGATATGTATCTCTGCTGCCCGCCTCCATTGCCGCCGAAGGCATCTGCTTGGAATATTGAGGATCTTGCCAAGTTGGAGAGACTTGAGTCAGCCGTCTCATCCCAGTAACTGAGTCCGGTCAGCAAGACGATGGAGGTGAAAAAGGGTGGTTACCCACGGCAGCGGCCCTGTATAGCCGCATTCATCTCGAAGAAGATTCCGGTGAATTACAAGGTAATAGCGATGCCACGGCAGGAAGTGACCCTATGTTAGGCGGTCGGTTATCTTCTCGTCCTTGTTGCTCAGAGAGTTTGGCCCGTTAGTATAGACTTACAACATCATGAACGGCACCCGCCTGTAGGATATGATTCCACTGTAGGTCATCCCAGCGGGTTCGAGCTCCTGTGATTCCGAGTTTACTCGGCGCTGCCATCAAGCAGAGTTCAGCTTTTGTATACGCTGTCTTCTCCGCTGTCGTCAACATCCCCCTTTGACTTCGATTAGCATGCTGATGCTTTACAGATCTGACCCAACTCCTTACCAAGGTTTGTGCATAACTTTGTTTACGCAAGCCACTTGTCTGATGTCATGACGGCTTGCTTGGACGGCCAACAATTGACCAACAGCAAGAAGGATGACCCAGGAAAAAAGACCCATCATGAGAAATAACGGTTGGCAGAAAGTTTATGTGGATACTGAGACTGAAGAGCTAGTGGGAACACGTTCTCCAGGGCCTTCGCATGCCCATGGCTTTTATAGATATCGCGTAATCCAGAGTCTCGCCAATTTTCAATTACTCAATGTTTTCAGCTTCAAGTTTATACATGTATGGTATTGTATTGTCTGCAATGCTACCCACCGCTTACCGTTAAAATTCGTGCTACGTCCGGACGTGAGCGGCTGGTTAATATGTTGCATATGCATGATTTTAGCCCAGATGAGGCTGGGACGGACCTCCGGTTACGGGATTTCTGCGATGTGAACTTTTCTGCAGCATGATGGATGAACTTTCGTATTCTTCAGGGTATTGTTTGATCAGGACGGATTGTCTATTTGTAATCGAGACAATCCATGAGGTTTTGGCTTAAATCACTGAACTGTCAAGGCATGGGTTCTTTGCACATCACAAATAGAAAGTTTCACAACAGGCGGAAGAATGTTGTGGTAAGGAGAGGCTTCTTAAAAGCCTTGCGCTGTACACTCTAGCAAGCTGGCCCATCTCTAGCTGGCCCATCTCTTCCCTGAGGGCTGCTTGATGCATGTTCCAGACTGCCCAGGATTCTTATGCGGCTACACTGAAGGGATTTTCGAAGTCGAGAGTTGCATTGACCAGTGACTTGCAGCAAGAGCTAACGCTAATGATTGGATGGATGCTCAGTCGATTCGTGTGCTCGGTCGCCTTGTCGTATCGTTGAAGAATGGTACCGAATAGGGTCACAACACACCTGCATCAGGGGTGTTCCATTGCTGATAATATTGACCGACTCTGTTCAGCTACTGCGTAACAATCCTCCCCCTTCAAGTATAGCCGATTAGTCCCCCCTTACTTTACCGCCGAAAAATCGAATAAGCACTTTCGATAGACCAGAGTCTCCACATCTACCAATGGAAGCCTCTCAGGTTTAGCATCAAATGGATTGGGACTTGGGGAGCGGAGTAACGAATAGAATTATCTAACTTCGGAGAGTCTGTTGTAGGACGGGATTCATGTACGAGAGTGTGTGGCAACTATCGTGGGTAAGACTTTTAAGTCAAAGCCTCGGAGAATTGCAATGAGCCCCTGTACGCCTAATATAATAGCTTTTGCAATCAGGTCTGAAGCGCTGGCGAAGAGAACGGTTTCCTCTGATGCCATACAATGACACCTGACTAGAAATAACCACGCATTAAAAATATGATGTTGCAAAGTCTGTTTGTTAAGAGACAAGGCAACAGACTTGACTTACATACACAGCAGATGCATGGAACCATATATATCTACTTGGCGTTTAGAGCGAGTTAAATTGTACTATTATAAATGTCACGTTTGGGTCACTCGGCTGAGCACGAATACATGCATGGGGACAACGGCATTGAGCTTCCACTGGAAAGACATGCTTATTATAATAGTGATTGACGGTGCGATTCCTGAAGTTGAGTCTGAGGTATTTCAAAATGCCTGGAAGGGCCATTTGACATCAAGTCCCTCGACTAAATACAGCTATCCCTTGCCGAAGCTTCCATCCTAAAGGTCAAAGATTGTGCAATGCGTCTAAAGCACGGCGCAAGACCTGGTACGAACCTTTTAATGCCGTATTGAGATTTTCTGAAAAGCAAAAGCTGGACGGTGTTTTAACCCTGAAATTCACCTTACGAGTTATGTGTGAGCCTTTCCCGGAAACCACGATAACGGCCATGTCAGTGCCTGGGCCCATTAAAAAGACAGATGAAAGGAGAGTTCCCTTGGCCATCTTTACAGAATGGTTTCAATTTACTTTGAATAGTTCCTGAGAACTCTAGTAGATACGCACTTTAGGATCTCGACATGTCTGCAATCTGCCACAGTTCAAAATATTTAGGCATCACATAAGACTGCTTTGTCTTCCCATAAAACGCTCGGATCTGGTTTCAGAGAGATAAGGTCGCCGATTGCGGCTGAACAGTTATAGTTGCTGGATTCTCCCAATATGAATGGCCAGCACTGCCGCGGTTCCGAATTAATGGGCCTCGTAGCCGCGGCGCTCATCCTTTCTCGGCAGGTGCTCCGCTCCGAGCACTACACTCGTCCGGCACACATGCCGACCACCTTCTCAATTCTGCCATGGCGCCTCCAGCACCACGTCGTGTGAGTCCGGCACTTGACCGTCCGGCATTTCTATCCGGCCGGTCCCCTGATGCATGCCAAGAGCGGAAGGCTGCCGGAACCTGCGGCTTCTTGTCGGTAATCACCATGGTTTTGACGTCTGCCGCAGCCCTATCGCGTCATTTGCGGGAACCAAGAGCTATATCGGGTGTAACTTTTCTTGGCAGGTCGATCGGAAGCTTGGTGCCGGATACTCGACCTCGTGTGATTTTAGACGTCTGGCTGAAGAGATGCCTCTTCGTGACCGGATGTTGAATGCCGGGCTCGCGATGATGTGTGCCTACCGTGCTTCTGGTTGTTCGGAGATGATTGCAGTAGTCTCGGTGCTGTCGCTATGATTCACTGGCAACGGAAACAAAGTGCCATGGTATGAAATGGAGAGTTGAAACTATTTGAAGGCCTCAAGTGCCCGTTAATGGTAGAGGAATGGCCAGTAGACAACACTTCTCGCACTCCTCCTTCATTCATAATCTTAACAGCAAGTCCCGGAGCTATTAGCATATAAAGATGGGTCCTTCACTCAACGCCCTCCTTTGCGCAGCTCTCACATTCACGAGCATTGCCCTTGGCGCCCCGGCACCCAACGGAGCCTCGGTTGATCTCAAGGACAAGCATTATGTCGATGCCAGCGGAAAGTTCACCGTCGAACAAATCAAGAACCCCAACTATGTCCGCAACGGTGCTGTTGCCCTGGCGAAGGCATACAACAAATTCAACGCCCCGTTGCCCGAGTCTCTGAAAGAAGCTGTCACTCATGCCAAGAATGAGCGACGTGACACCGGCAGCGCCACCACCACACCAGAGCCAAACGACCTGGAGTATTTGACACCTGTCCAGATCGGAACGCCCGCCCAGACTCTGAACTTGGACTTCGACACGGGCTCGTCTGACCTTTGGGTTTTCAGTACCGAGACGGACCGCAGCGAGGTCAACGGCCAGGCCCTATACAATCCTACAAAGAGCAGTACTGCAAAGAAACTGTCTGGCTACTCGTGGTCAATTTCTTATGGTGACGGCAGCTCGTCATCCGGAGATGTTTATACCGACAAGGTCTCCGTGGGCGGCCTAGTTGTGAACGCTCAGGCAGTTGAGGCTGCTCAGACGGTATCAACATCGTTCACCTCAGAGACTAACCTCGATGGCCTGCTCGGCCTGGCTTTCAGCTCCATTAACACCGTTGAGCCCCGCCAGCAAACCACCTTTTTTGACACGGCTGCGCCGCAGCTCAGCTCGCGCCTATTTACTGCCGACCTGAAGCATAGCGCTCCAGGAAAGTACAACTTCGGCTATATCGACAGCTCTGCCTACACGGGTGCCATTTCCTATGTCCCCGTCGACAGCTCCCGTGGATTCTGGGAGTTCAAGGCCAGTGGCTAGGCCGTGGGCACTGCTGCTCTCAGCACCACCAGCATCGATGGCATCGCTGACACTGGCACAACCCTTCTCCTGCTTCCAGCCAGCATTGTACGCGCCTATTACGCAAAGGTGACCGGCGCACAGAACAGCAATGCCGCAGGTGGTTACATCTTCCCATGCAGCGCAACTCTTCCCAGCTTCAGCTTTGGGGTCGGCAGCTCCCGCTTCACGATCCCTGGAAGGTACCTGAACTACGCCCAGGTGAGCCAGGGCTCATCAAGCTGTTTCGGAGGTCTTCAGTCCAGCTCAGGCATCGGTATTAATATCTTTGGCGATATCGCTCTTAAAGCCGGCTTTGTGGTGTTTGATGGAGGCAACACAAGGTTGGGCTGGGCTGCTAAGACTCTAACTTAGACGATTCGAAGCCGTGCGTTCATATCGGTGCCCCGGGAGATAGATGATTCGTTTTGAATAGCTTCGCATAGCAAAGACGAACTCATTGGAAAATGGTGCTCAGCATGTGAAATATGGTGTCTTCCCTGACGCAGTTCTCCAAGGCTAATCTTACATACCCACCAAAGACAAAAAAGGTCCCACAGATCCACAAAACACTATCGAAAAGTGATCAACAAAAAGCCAAAAAGGAAAACATACAACAGCCGGTGTTCGCTGGTCGTCACCGACCCAACTACTAATCTGCCGCTCACAAGTTTAATTAAGGGAGAGCGGACGGGATCCCATGTTCTCTTATGGCTATGGTCGTATGTGATGGTTGCAGGAAAGAATTGAGACTATAACCGAATTTTCTTGCAAAGGCCTATGGTGATGAAGAAACCAGCCTCTGTAGGGGGCAACTGACGATGCCAGGATGGTCCAGCTGGGCATACCGGGCAACGAAAATCTGCTTTTTCACCATCATCGATTGATACCGGTGGAGGAGAATTTGAGTCCTCTCGCTGAGGTTCAATCCACTTCTGCGCGGTCGATGTTATGAGATTGCCGATCTCTCCTATTACATCCACCCATAATAATCCACTTTGACCTGACACATTAGACGGGGGGGTTAAGCATCCTCTCAAGTGTGCGGATGTGTAACGAACGAACACAAATTTATAAAAAAAGCCGGCATGTAAACGAGGAACCGATCTCTAAGTGAACCTCCTACAAAAACATAAGCATCTTCTTTGGGGCCTAAAACCGAGAACCTCCGAAGATCTTTGTAAATAACCTTCAGCTTCTACTTGATTTCTTTACCCTTTTAGGCGTTGCCTTGTACGTGGGGGCTGAACAAGTAGCTGCGGCTCTTCCACATCTATGCCGTCTCTGCACTGCCTGGGGAATCTCGAATGAAGATGCGTGGAATGTAAGCTGGGCTTCCACCTTGGACAGATACAAAAATATACTGGTTTGAGAATAAATTCTTAATACACTCGTATCTCTCTTCATATTGGAGTCTGATGAAGTAGCTATGGCGCAGTGACACCCCCACTGACTCCCACGATTGAGATTTCTAATTGTCCCCTTCCTTATCCGAGTCATCCGGCTTAAGTGAATATCGGATAAAACAGCGGGAGGTTTTGAGGTGTATATTAAGCCAACTGCCGTGCAATGCGAAGCGTTCCAACCCTTTTTGATTCCCTCACCCAAGCGAAACCGGTCTACTTACACCAGTTGCCGCACTCTCTGTTTTCAGCTCTACATTGCACATCTAGAACAATGGCTGATCAAGTCAAATACACCAACAAGCTTGAAAGCAAACGCATTCTTGTAGTCGGTGGCTCTGCCGGCGTGGGTTATGCTATAGCGGAGGCCTGCCTCGAATTCGGCGCCATCGTCATCATCTCCAGCTCGAACAAGAACCGTATAGAAGATGCCGTGGCCCGCTTGCGCGACTGCTACCCAACAAGGGCCTCTCATATTAGTGGCTTTCCTTGCAACCTAGCTGAAGAAGATGTCCTAGAAGACAATCTCACGGCTCTTCTCAATGCCGCCACTTCCCACAGTCAATATAAACTGGACCACATTGCCTTCACAGCCGGAGACACGATTAGCATCACAGCGTTCGAGAATGTCGATTTGGCCTACTTGAAACAGCTTTTCTTCGTTCGATCCTTTGCGGCAGTTCTTCTCACCAAGCACGCTGTGAAGCACATGACTCCCGGCCCTTTCTCCAGCATCACATTCACCTCCGGGGCTTCTGACCTCCGCCCGCTTGCCGCCTTCCCTCTTCTCGGGATGATGTCCGGTGGAATGCGAGCCCTGGCCAAGGGCCTAGCCCTGGAATTGAAGCCGTTGCGCGTCAATGTCGTCGCCCTCGGCGTCGTCAACACGGATCTTATTCACGCCATTTATGATGCAGAGCCTCGAGAGGAGAATGAGATGATAATCGCGATGTTTGAGAGCCAGACCACGACGGGGAGAATTCCCGAACCGCATGATGTGGCGGAAGCGTATCTCTACTGCATGAAGGACAGCAACGTCACAGGCTCCGCTGTCGACAGTAGTGGCGGGCATCTTGTAATCTGAATCACACTAGTTGGCCGACTGAACGAGAATTCTCTATGAAGCACAGGAGACTTGCTAGTAGAACAAGTAACTTTTAGCGCAGGTCAATTGGTTGCAAGGAGGAACTGCTTGTCATGGCCACATCATGATGACCTCTAGCTAGCCCCTTGAAGTCTGGTCAATTTATCGGGTTGAAATCAATATAAGCGCTCGTGATTGGATCAGTATACCGTCCTAATGATCTCCAAATGATCTCAATCTGCTCCGTCTATACCACTTTCTTGCCGTTCTGTCAGAGCAATTGGTCTTGTGCTTCGACAGCCATACGTAGCGTTGCACTAAACACTTCTTGCCCGAGTCAACGCTGAGCCATGACATGTCCGCCCTGCTCCAGTCACAGATGATCGCCGAAGCATGACAGACTTCGACAGGGGTGTGTCTCAATTCCGTACTTGCCTTCTGTAGAACGATTCTGTATGGACCCGGTGTGGCTCTCTTCTAGCCTGGAACAGGCTAGCCTTCCGGATGACGCCTGCTAGCCACTAGATGAGGCTGTGAACTAGTGAGATGGATTGACTAGGTCTCTTCGGAATGTGCCTTGGCACTTCTTCCGAGATACTTCCAGTAGGAGCTAGTTTGCAGAGGTGATTTTGAGCTTCTAGCTCACGTAGTAAGGATATCTTGGCATGTTTGAGATTGATTCACTAAACTTTGGCTCGACTAGACTCGATATTGGGGTAATTCTAGGAAAGGCCAGCCGCCTTTTTTGGAACTCATCGAAATAGTATTTACTTCGGGATGCATATCTACGGCAACAATCCATTCGCAGTACGACCCGTGGTCCACCTATCCGTACTTTTCACTGACTAGGACAAGATATCAATACATATTAGCAATTGTAGGTTATGCATAGCCAATGAATCTGCCAGTAGCAGCCTACAGAGTCCTTCTTCATACCCGATCGTTCCGTTGTTGGTCACCTGAGTGAACCATGAGCGAACCTACATCATGCTTCATCCTGGGAATGGGACCCCTGGTTCAAGTCGTCTTTGCCTTCCGGACCTGATCCACCAGGCGCCAGAACACTCTAGCATTATTTCCACAAGCGGGTGAGTTTGTGGTTCTACTAGCAAAATCATGAGTAGCATGACCACTGTTTTTCTCCAGTTTTTGCCCATTCGATCTTCCTCCAGCATTTGCGGCCATGTTTGGCCCCCACGCGGCCAAGACTCACTAGTCGGCCTTCTCGGACTCCGCAGCTTTCTCGGACTCCGTGTATGACCGGGACTTGACAGAATGCTCGTTCGCTGACCTCCCACAATGAAGCGGGTGGACTCTTACCGATGCCTGCTAAATCCAACTAGCTGGCAGCCCCCGCCGCTACGGGCGAAGCAGCGTGTCATATTATGGGCGGACGAACAGATTCATCTCTTGCCTGGTGCAAGGACCTGATGGAGAGCTCGGGCGAGACACGCTGGGGAGTGCAAAGGATCTACTACCTCGGCATCTAGGGCATTGCCCGCAAGGATATCCTCCTGGCTGGCGTTGGCGCGTTCACTTGCGATGAGGGGTTGGGCACCTCGACGGTGTGAGAGGCAGCAATTAGCCTTTGCATGAGGCGCAATAGTGAAATTACTCGAATTGATTCAATTTAAGCCCCACCGGAAAGTAACAACTTAATCCTTATAATCTCCGATTCGACCCTGTTCAATTCTGCCTCAACTAGATCTCGAAACTCGGGGTCCCTCTCGCTCTCCAAAATCACATTGTCGTCGCGAACCAGATCCAAAGTGAGACGGATGGCCTCTAGATGAGACTGTGCCACTTGAACTATGGTTTGTTGGAAGTCTTCAGCGTGCAGATCAAAGACTCTCTTGAATTTCTTCAGCAAGTCCTTGAAAAGTTGACGTTGTCTGACCGCGCCGTTGATGGTAGCTTTGCGCCTTGCATCACTTCCACGGCCTGGCACTCATGTTAGTTTCACATCATTTGCATACTTAGGGTGAGCTTCCACTTGCCGTATTCGCTGTTGGCTCTCCTGTAATGCTGTTCCATCTCAGTGCCAATGAAAGAAGTGCGAATACTAGAGAACGCATCGGTTTGCAACGCACTACGAAAGATTAGCTGCATTCCTTCACTTCTGTCTTCCAGCACATCTCACTCAATTGTCCTGATGAAGGTACTCGTCGTAACGTCGAAATCAGTGTCAAGGAGTTGTTGACGATAAAGCAGGGTCTGATTGAGAACTTCAGTGACCTCATCCTCTCCCTCAAGCTCAGTATCTAGAAGATATGTTAGTATCATAATTTAAGCGTATTACAGTGGCATAACTTGCCCAAGTACTCCACTGCCCAGTCAATGAGCTCCGTCGCGGAGTTGGTCAGATTATCGTTTTGAACCTCTAAAGTGGAACACAGATCTGCCCACAACGGGCTTAAATCATCAACCATCGACTGAATAATTTCCTGATTCCAATCCCTTGTACCGATAGCAGGGGTTGTATGGCTGCCTCTGTTGCTACAAAAGGCCGAGTAGCTAGCTACGTTTTCGTTAGTTTGTCACCCCAACCAAGGATTCTGCCGCGAAGCTTACAGTGATGCCACTGTCATTCCCGATGGTTAGTTTCTGTGTTTAAGGAATCGCGTTGAAAAGGTAGTCACTGAATGCTTACAGTTGTCCAGTCGTAACTAGCTTCGGTTGCAGCCTCGCCCCAAGCTAGAACTTGCTCACCTACTAAGTCCATTAACAAGAAATCGGGGACGAGAAGTCATGAAATTTGAACCTACGATTGGGGTTGTAGATCCGTTCGGAAAACTCTTGCTTGAATGACCTTGCCAGGCCTTTCAACTCAGAAGCATTCCCGCACAGTTTCTCATGCTGGATTTAGCTAAGCCGTGAAAAGGTTGGATGTATTATCTTACTTGCTTTAAACGATTTTCCACAAAGCTCAGTGTTTCCCTAATCTTGACCTTCTTTTCCGCACTCATGGACCCTGACCCGGATTGAACCCAGAGTTTCGTCTCGCCCAGGAGCGCAGGGATATCATTCTTCATGTAGTGCTCGGCGGCATGGTAGCGGCTTTCCGATACTAATGACATGCAATGCTCGCGAATCTCGAGGATTCCGCACAATGTCAGGTACGGCATGGCCTGGCTCTTGGGCTTATTTCGGTGCTCCCAGTAAATGACGTTGCTCACGCAGTGCACATGCAACCGGCCACTGGAGACGTGTCTACTATACTTCTCAAGGAGTTGGCTTTTCACAATGTCGTTGCGTGTTGTTATGAGGAATTTCTGTAGTCTATAAATGCATTAGTATGATATCATTCCTCATAGCAACACTCTTACTCAAACTTGAGCCAGCCGAGTTCAGTCCTATGGTTCTGTTAGCAAATTGCTTGCAAATGGATGCAACCCGGGCATACTCAGCGGCATTTTTGGTACGAGTAAGCTTATTCTGCTCGAGTTGTTCTTCGACAGTCAAGTCATCATATTCGTAGTCTTCCAGCTCGGACTTCAGTTTTAGAATGTCTTCTTCACTCCGCCTTACTGCATTAATCTTCGACTCAACCTCGATGGCCGTGTCGCCTTTCCAGTCTTTCTTCGCCTCATCCGCCTTGATATCCTAATTCGGAGTCAGAGCCTTTGTACTCATGGCTATAGAGGATTACCACTTACGTCAGATCTCGTGCAGATAATTCCTACATTGGCCAGCCGCGCCTTTTTGGCTAGTTCTAGCACGCTCACAACGCCCGCGTCAGTAATTGCCCTGCCTTCATTACAAATGGCAAATATCTCATCACATTTGATGATGTAACGTTCAGTTATATGCCTACGCGCTGCATTCGCATCGTGTAGACCTGATTGCAGCGGTCAGCATAAGCATAAGAGGGTTTTCCTGACGCACTACAATTTACCTGGCAGATCGACAAGGATGAGTCCTTGACTCAAGATGTGAGCATTTGAATAGACCCTATCCGTGGTCAAAAAAAACCATACTGAAAAACAGCCGTCGGAAATACTCACTTGATACTTCGAATGTAAGGCCATACAGCTGGCTCGGTAGTTGATTGCTGCTCTGAACTCTCCGAAGTGAGTCTTCCGATGAGCTCTGAACATTCTTCAAGGCTGCTTTTCCGTTCTATCTGTTCTCTGTCCGCCCCGCGAGACTCTTGCATAAGTTCTTCCAGCATGGCTAAAGCCCCAGACTCGGAAGAGGTCAGCAGCGTCCTTTCGTTGAAGGACTGCCTTCCAAACATGGCGCGAAATGTTTCGATGGCCACTTTGGCTTTGTCTTTAGATTCTTCCCTATTCCTCGCTTCTTCGCCAGTGAATTCGTCCTTGTGCAAATGATAGTGTCTATAGTCTTGAAGCAGGGTTTCCACCTGGTCCCAAAGTTCCTCGGTGGTGAAGAAATTGATCTCAACTGTGAAATCGTTACTTTCGTGGTGATGATACTCGGTCACAACACATGTGCACGCGGATCCGCTGTTGCTCTATCTCTCGCATCAGCTTTTTGCATCCTCATTCAGAATGGCAAAGTTCATACCGTTCGAGCAAGGCCGGGTTTATCGAGGAGCGAGTTTAAGAGGCTGCTCTTACCTGCGTGCTGTTAGTAATGCTTGTGGCATGGCCATCGTCAAAAACTTACCGACACCCGAATCGCCAACAAATCCTACAATGCGAGTCGATGGGCACTGAAAGTTAGCCAAGTCGGCTGCACGCTTGTACAAGCGTTGCATGGTTGAGTCAGGTTCATTACGCAGTGCATTGCTTCCCAATGTGCTAGAAAGGTTCGTCATCAATGTCTTTGCATCTCTGAAAGCATTTTGGAAATCAGGCTTATGAAAGCGGTCGTTTGGAGGCTTCTCATCTTGGACATCATGAACGGACTCTCTCACACGTGAACTGGACCGCCTGCGGCTGGGACTCGGCACCGTACTCGTCGCTTGGGACGGCTCCGGGCTCAAAAGCGACCTCTCCCGAACCTCGGCGTCCTTGGCTACATTATCCAGGGCATCGGCAACATCTGTCATGTGAAGTGGGCTGGACAGCCTGGTCGCCTGAAGCTGCGCATCAATGCTGCCAATGTCTTGCTCGCTATGGCCAGCATAGGAGCTAGTGCCCGGGCTTGTGCGCGGTGTCGCAGTCGGGGAGCTCGAAGACTCGGGAGGTGTGAGAGACAAGGATGGTGTCCGAACAGGCCCGGCAGTCGTCGCTGACTGGGCACTGCCGCTCAAAGGAGATGCTTCCCGTTCAGTTGAAGGCAATAGGGTCTCAGCCACGCGGTTGGTGTCGCGTCCGCTTGTGACGGCACCAATGAACACCAGTCTTTCACGAGCTTCAGACATAATGCCGGACGGTGCTGCACCGTCGAGATTGACAGCTTGATTTTGCCTCTGCAAATACTCAGTAGGGGTACCGCCTAGCTTGGACAGTGTAGCGTACGGTTACTTGCGTCATGGTGCGGCTAATGAAGGAAGGTCGATTGAATCAAGACTTTTTACAAAGGATTAGAATACATAGATGGTGCATTTGTAGCATCAGGAAGATACCGCTCGCTTCCTGGCTCCCGATACTTATACTGATGTCAATTGATAGGTATTTCCCCGTGTTTCAGCCATTTCTCCTCCAAGCCAGCCGATGATTTGCTTGATCAGTTAAAGCACAACCAACATGCATAACGGGCTCCAGAAACAGGAACGTGGGTGGCCGAAATAAGTCCGTTGCAGTCGACCTGAAATGCCCTGCAGGGATTCGCAATCTAATGGGGATCTAATTGGTAGGTCTGGAGCTTGACCGGTTATCTTGTCGCCTGTCTGGCCTCCCGCAGCCGTTCATGGGTCGCATTGGCAGGCCTCTATGCCTGACTCAAGTGCTTCTCATTGGCTCAATGTGAAAGGTGCGGCCTCTGTCACGGGCTACGCCTAGGCGCGCGGCATCGAGTAGCCTGTAGCCTGAAGATCGACTTCCATCCTTCTACTTCCGCAAAGGAACGTGAACCCTGTTCCCTGGGAAAGGCAAAGCGAGGCTTATCCGGGCGGGGCATTGAACTCCGCATTCTCGGGGCTCGGTGCAACTATCGTTAGGGCTCAGGTTCACTCATTTGCATCTATACCAACATTTAGGTTCATGATGCACGAGCCTATGGCCATTGATCAATAGGTTCACTAGCAAATAGCGAACTACCTAGCCAGAACAAAGCCCATCGTTGTCTCGATGTAGAAGCAAAGCGAGAAGTCGCTGCCGCAAGACGAGCGAACTTTCTAAACTCGGACATTTCGCGCTCTTCACCATTTCCTCGCTTCCGCGTTAATCTCCTTGCACATCGTACAAATCTACATAATGACTTCTACATTATATCGTTCGTTCGTTCTCACTTAAAACGTTTGGGATCACCGCGTTCCGGTGTTTCGATCTGCTTCTGTTCGCCCATCGAACGACTCAGTCCACACTCTCCCTCAGTAAATTGAGTCAATGTGGACTCAAAAGACCGCATTGGGAGTGAAATAGCTCAAGGGGAATAAGTAGGCAAGCACCGACACCAGTGACTTTCGGCCTGCCAGGCGCGCAGCAGCCATTGGGCCGCGCAGACGGACTTCCCATTGAAGTTCTCGCAACGCCCCAGTATGGATTTCATTTGAGGTGTAGCGCTGAAGACCGGCCGGACATCTCCGTCAACTTCAGCCCGGTCCACGGCGTGCTCCTCCAACCTAGATGGCATTCGCTTTTACGCACTTCTGTAGCTTTTGGCCCAGGTTCAAAGCGCAAAACGCAACACCAGGGTTGTGGGGCAGCGCAAGACAAAGGACAATAACGGCGGGCTTCATCCAAAATAACTCAGCTATGTGCGAAATGAAAGAAGAAGTGGTCAAAATGCGCACATTGGGAAGGACGCTGGTCTTTAAACGGCAGTCAATGCAGGGAATCCGATCTGTACGGAAAAGGGGCAAAGTGGGAAGTCTGGGGTAAACTAATCACTGGCAGCAAAATAAAGCGGCGCACACAGGCGTATGTTTCGGTGGTCTAAAATAGAGCCCAGCTTGCCGTTTAGGGAAGGAAGACAACCAACAACAACTTGAAATAATTGTATTTATGAGGACGCGAGCGACGTTGCTTGAACGAGTTCCACGATCATCAACTGTTCTCTTTGTTTTTCCTTGACTCACTCTTTTTCCATTTCTCACTCTTTCTCATTCTTTTCTCGTTGCATTTGAGCCAGGTTTCTTAAGTGCATTCATTAATTAAGGCCGTCTTCACTTCTACTTTCTACCCTTTTTTACCTTCTCTTTATAGCAATTTCCTGCAGCCAGGAAGACCGTCATTTGCTTCAAGATGAAGTCCGCCGCTGTTCTCGTCACGCTCGGCGTTGCTTTAGCCGGTGCCACGCCAGTACGGGCTACCCGCGCCGCCACCAGTGCTGGAACTCATGCTGGTGTCACCTTGCCTCGCGCCGAAGATCCGCTGTATAATCTGGACTTGTATTGTCATTCAGGCGATTTCTCGACCGTTGAGAAAGCTATGGAACAGTGGACGATTTCCGAAGGCAGTCACTTTCTTGATGCCTTTATGACGATGGATAACGGTGAGTTGTGCCTCAAATTATTCTTAGTCTAACTGACAACCTTGCCTTCCTGCATTTTCTTTCTCCTCCTTTCTCTATTGGCCCATGGATATCCTCTTATACCGGCTGCGATTCATTTTTACTCATGACGTCGTGATTAGGTGGCACTCCCACAAACTGGCTGAAAAACTTTGAGTTATATATCTTCGAAAAAATCGATCGAAGTAGCGCCGATGGCTGCGCCATTCTCGGAGGCGACTGCCGTCCTGGCGAGTTTGAATGGAGCTGCGAGAAGTATTTCGAAATGGGGTCTTGGTACAAGCCTGCTTTCTGGATTTTTACAGCAGTCAAGGGCTTCCACAACGTTATAGACTTGTACTACAACAAGCTTGTTGACGAGACTATATTCAACTCTCTTCAAATTGACAAGATGATTGAAGAACTCGATGGGGCCCCTGAAACGTCCGACAATATGGTGGACTGGGTGGCTGCGGCCTTCTCCATGCTCGGCAGTGGTTTTGGTCCCATACGTGGTCTGGTAAGTCCTACTTGACAATGCCTCTATGGTTTCATTCTGCTCCTTTCTGTGGCTATCCTTCCCTTCAAACCATACAGTCTCCATCAACAAAGCTAATCTTGAAAAAGGGTGAGCCATATGGTCTTATTGGTACTCTCCTACCTATGCTTGTTAAGGAGGAGAAGGAGCCTGTCAACGGTGATATCAAGGCTGGCCTGGCCAATGCCTTCAGAGCTACCACAAAGCATCTCGAAAGAAGTCTTCAGATTATGGTGGGCAACGGTACACAAGAAGACTATGAAAGACTCCCCGCGCCAACAGACGACCATTATGATTGTAAGATTGCCAAGTTCTTCAACACCGGCGCCTGGCTCGTTCACCTTGACGGCTCCGGCATCACCGCGCAGATTGAGGAGGCGGTCGGCAATCTCCAGCGTAAAATTGCTAGCGAGGCCCTGGGAGCCGGAGGTTGGTCCCTCGTCCTGAACGACCACATCACCAACGCCGACGAATGCACCGGGGCCGCAGTTGGCCGCCGATGGATCGAATGGGATGAGGGCAAGAACTTGCGCCAGTTTGCATTGGGACCAGGATGGCGACCGTCACGTGGAGGCCAAGCCCGAGTTTTATGACGCAAAACTTGACAAGTACGGCCTTAGCAACCTCGACTTGTACTACCGATCCGTCATGGATTGCGCATTCCACGGCAACCAGAATGCCGACTCTACTCTCAATGTCTTGGAGACTGCCAAGGTGCCACAATGCTTCTTCAAGCTACCTGTGTACAAGTACCAAGATGTGGAACAGAAAAACTATTGTGGTAGGGGGGCAGTGTGCACGCAATACCTTGATCTTGTAAACCCGATCGGTGGCAGCTTTCTTGGAGCTATTGGAGGATTGATTGGGAATATTGTTATAACTTAGAGCTTTAGTCAGTTAGTATCCATCGAGCATGTAGGTGCTGGTGCTCCATCGATATCAATCTCAACATACAGTGCGGCCATAAAAACGCGATTACAATAGTGATGCTTATTATCGTGAATGGTTTTGGATATGAGTAGATTATAATATCTTATTTAATATCAAATTTATTAATTATATTACTTTAGTTATTGATATAAGCTAATTTATACTCTATCTTTTCTTCTTTCCATATTATAATTAAATTAAAGAATTTACTAATTCTATTATGAAGGAAAATAGAGGAGATTTTCTATTAATTTAATTTACTTATATCTTGACTTATTTATATTACTTAGCAAGTTCAGTAATATATTCTAATACTGTGTATAAATACAACTACCTGAACCTACCTAAACCCTAAACCTTGCTTTATCTTCCCAAAGTACGTTTCGTTCTACCAAGATAATTAGTAGTACTTCCCAGCTTCCGGTGGTTCGACTGCCCAGCTTGTGATGCAGCAATAATGATCTTCGCCATCTTTGGACATCACTCCCCATTGCACAAGCTCTGCAGCCGCATTACCGTCAACTTCTGGTGGATGGCATGCAGCACTGATGACAGCAGAGCATGTTCCGACTTGCGGGGTTGCTGCCTCAAACTGTCTCAAAGATAATCCCATAGTGGTGATCAAGATCACGGAACCGCAGATAATCGAGAAGATGATTGCCATGTTAGAATACCCAACCGTCGTAAGGATATCTGCAACATTATCACCGTCGTTGACAATGAGTCTGACGTAGAATATGGAACGTGATATTAGCCAGTGGAGTGCTACGGATGCCGCTTTTAGTGGCAATCCATATCGCTAATGGTTTGCATAGGGTTCTGGTCAGCATGTCCGGGTCGACGATAAGTCCAGGCTCGGGAGTCAGCGGGCAAGCTTACCCAAGGGAGCGAGAGCCAATATGTACTCCGCTGTTTTCCAAGTGGATTGGTGGTCCGGAGGCTCTTCCGCCTTACGCCGTAACTATTCCACTCCCTTCCAACCAACATAGCTGTCAACACGCCGTCGATCATGACATACAACATGGAGACCATCAGCTGCGGCAGGTTGGCCACAAGTGCCATCGTGGGGGCCGAATTTCGATAGCTACCGTCTGACCGAAATGAGACTAAAGCGTCGACATCCAAGGTCCCGAATCCTCTATCCCATAGCTCTAGAAGGGAAGGATTGGACAAGTGCTGGATACCGAGACAGAGCAGGATAACAGTGACAAGGATGGCAAAAAGGCATCTGTTCGCATATCAGCGACGTAATGGGAGTTCATTATTCGTACAGGCCCGCAGTCATGGCATATCTTCCGCGGGAAACAAGCCGCGCCCAGCGGTACTTCTGTGGTTTCCAAGGTCGTTTTCCGGCGGGCCAAGTCAGAGGTCGGCCAGCTTCCTTCTCAAGTAGCCGGGTCTCTGCCAATGACGGGTCTGGGTGGTCAAGAAAGCTTGAGATCGCATCTGAAGAAAGGGTATTAGCGATAATCCATGGTATAGGATCTGAATTACTCGTTTACCGCCTAAGGTCAGCAGGGGCCGGTTGTCAAGGACGAGCCATGCTGCGGCCAATCCCAGAAGCTTCAATACGTTGCACGCTATGACCGTAGCGAAGAGTGGGATGCTCATGGTGAGTCTACAGCCTTCCTCGGCTGTTCTGCTGAGGCAGTAGGCCACTGGAACCGACTTTCTCTCAAGGAGAATGTTGTTCACGGTTTGAATATCCAGGATACTCCAGTCGACTGGATCCAGGGTAGAGGCATCACATTGGGTAAAGGTCGACTTAGCTGACGCACCCGAGCACATCCATCCATAGGGTGAGCCGCTGTGGTGGACCGGGCTGGCCTTCGTCAGGAGATGCTGACTCTGCAAACCAGGCTCATCCGAATCGAGAACGACAACGACATCAGATCGGGTGGAAACAAATTTCTGGCCATATTCGGCGATTTAATCTTCCTTCTCAAGTCGAACAAAGGCTTCCAACGGTTCACTAATACTAGTCACATACCCCTTGGCCACTACCCAGACGTTGTACTGATTGACCCTGGTTCCGAGAGAAACCACTGAGTTGTAGCTTCCAATCGTTAGATGGCCACAATAACAATGAGTGCGCAATGTTGTCCTCTTACAATAAATGGATCGGGATTGAAGTTATTGCTAAGACGGCCCAGGTGACCGCTCTCTTTAGTGGTATGACCCTCAGGTTGCGGTACGATAGGATGCCAACATCCAGCCATTGGTGTCTGAAATGAGCCAGGTCAACTTCCTGTCTTGTAGGCGCCGTCAGCAACTGCTGCGCGAAGTTTCTGGACACCAAAAGGACGGTTGAAAGTACATTGATGGCCAGGTGCAGCCAGCTGTTAAGATTGTTTGCCGTTCCGCAACTTCCTTCGAACAGTGACCCGTCACTCAAGGTGGTTTGTCCACCGGCCGCCCACTGGTCAAATTGCTTCAATCTCGGGATGGAAACACTGATGAAAATGATGTTGAGAACAGTGACGAGGGCAGCTCCCGCTGTACACCGCGCAAGCCCGGCGCGACAGCCTGCCCAAAACCCCTGCGGCATCGCGTTGGCAAGTCTGGGACACGTGTTGCCCAATGGGTAGCATGCGACTGAAGAAAGGAAGCAGAATCACAGGAAAACGCGAGAATCAGGATATTCCTTCAAGGAGTCGATGATGGCTACGCCACGTGCTGCCTGTTTTGAAATTAGTCGCGGGATCAAGGCCCGGTGCGTTGTCATCGTAGAGTCGGTCCGATGGGCAGGCTGTGAAATGTCTCTGCACTCAGCCTCGTCTGATAGCCCAGCGCGTAAATACAGCCACCGCCCATTACAAAGCCGATGAGACCGACCATGGGGGCGAGCCTGGTCGTATCGCCCACTACAGCTCAAGCATTGCGTGTTGTGGGGTCCGATGGCCTACTCTCCGGACACAGGGATTTTGGGGGGATAATAGCCACCAACGGAGCGCCGTACGCTAAATCATTTGCCAGTGTAGAGTGACGGGTCTGTTTGTAGGATTAAGCAGCGGGTCCGCACACGGCTTGTCAATCTACGCTCGGAAGTGCTTTCTGCCAAGGCTTGCCCCCTATCTCTACTGACAAGGGTGGTACCATCAACCTGTGGGTTTTCCAAGGCTTATATGTGTTCTCCGCTTGTACTGTCTGCGGCAACCCCCAAATAGGGCGTGGGAATGAGGACCGAATTTGGTATATCGTTGTCTACCTCTCCCTCCACGACTCGTGGCCTCGCTGCAGGCTGTTCCAGGATAAAGGCTTTAGGTCCAATCGCATAATACAGTCGTCATATCCTCTCTGGCTCCATATACGATCTATTCATTCCCTCATTATCACTAACGCCGAGCAGCACGTTGCAAAGCTCGGCACAGCCCTAGCATAACAGTGAGCGGCTACGGTGAGTTGCTGGTCCAGGTGACCTCGAACCAAGACCAATCCGAGCCTACCACCGACCAATTCTTAGCATCAACGCTCAATCGGCTGTGATCAGGCTTACAGTCGAACCTGACGGACGAGGGCGAGTCAAATAAGCATGCGTGGGTGGTCATTTAAGCATTCCCCTAAATTAGAATTCGACCCACTCCCAACGTGTTTCCAACCGGAAGTTCAACCAATAGGACTCGAAGCTGCGCTACAGGGGATAGATCCTTTCGTTCAGCCGCTTCACTTGGAGCCTCGCGGCGCTTAAGCTTACCACAGGCGGCTAGAATTAGATATTTGCTACTATTCTTTCGGCTTCGCAATCAACTGCTGTCGAAATCTCTGATAGATTTGGCCGAGTTTCGACGGTACCCCTTCGGCAAGCATCCATCTTCCGCGGGAATGACGACAACATCGATTGGGAGCAGCTGTGGCCACCGCACCGCGGATGCCCTCAGTCGGAGAGGGCAAGCAAACGCTTCTCAGAGCAATGATTCCCGGAAATCAAGACCACGGCGGATCGGCAAGTATCTTCGATTCCTCGTCGTCGGCTCATTTGTCACCTTGATCGCAGCCATAGGCTTTCTCACATGGCTCTGGTGGCGGCCCAATCTTGAAGATCCCACATGGAGGCGGGTTGTACTAAGCCCCTACACCACTCAGAGCATCACTCTCGCGGCGGTGCTTATCCGAGGTGCCATGGGCATCCTCGCCGGAGTCGCGACATCCATGATTGCGAGCATTGCGCTTGAACGGCACGGAGTGCCTCTCAAAAACGTCGCACAAATATCCGTGTCGCGATATAGCAACAGCCCCCCTGTGACGGTGTTTGCATGGCTTTTTGGATCGGCGCTTCAGGGTTGGCTTCGGTTGGCTGCAGGCATCCTTGTGTTCACGACGGTTGCGTCGCAGTTTACCTCAACCATGCTTGTCGCGGACCTTAAGCTCGGCTTTGTCGAGACGTTCCCGCAGGAAATGTTGCTCGCCTATAAGTTCGTCAACGATGCCGAGAGGGTTGTTGGTGCATCGGATAGGCCTGGGAGCGACTTGATTCAAAGGCCAACCGTGTCAGAGATTTTCGCCGAATGGTCGGAATATGTTGAGACTCCAGAGGACGAAGACGACACCGGCCCGACCATTCGTGCCTTCATACCCTTTATTTCACAGGACCAGCGGGAAAAGGTCCAGGAATACAAGGGAATGGCTCGTCTTGTTGATGCAAGAGTGGCATGTATTCGACCAGCCATCTCCGAAGTACATTTCTGCAACGATCCAACAACAGACCTTGGTATTTGCGGATCCTTCAAATTGCCACGGTATCCACAAATCATGGGCGCATCAAAAGATTTTGAGACAGAGCCTGCGCCCACAGAGGGTAGTTTCAGCTGTCCATTCACCGGGTCCAACTTCATAGGAGGGTCATTCAGTCAAGGAAAGGGCTGGCTTCTGTGCCCGAGTGAAGATGTTGCCAACTATTTTACGTCTGAGCTGTCCAATGCCCCCGGCCCCTCGGTTTACGGCTACCTTGTCTGGGACTCCGGGGCCATGATGGATCAGCTTACAAATGAGATGAAAGCAAAATGGCCCGAGGGCCAGACTTTAAAGAAGGAACAGGACGAGGAGGATAGTGCGTGGTCTGTTCTAAACTCGACGGGTTCGGGGCCGTGGGCAATACAGTGGCACCGCACACCCTCTTTCGGTCTTGAGAGACAGGAAAAGCTTCCGGGACTGGACCTTCGCTTGAAAATGTCCTACTGTTTCGACGTTCATGGGTCAGTTATCGCGTGGTCAGCCTTCAACGCTTTGGCTGTGGTCACTGACCCTTCAATTGGTACAGAGAAGAACAACACATTGCTTACGCCAAAGTCGTTGCATCTACAAAGACAAAGTTGTCTGAACCCATATACTCACGAAATCCGCACGCAAAGAACTACAATGTTACCATGGTGAGGCAGCAGCTAGGTGCAGTCAATCACACTCGTTTACCCGGCAGCATCGGTCGAGACGTCTTGAGCATGTCACCCAGCGACTTGAAATCTGAGCTTGCGAATGCCCTCAAAATAATCAAGGAATTCAACCTCGCGACAGGCGTGCCGGAGGCTTCACCCAAAGCCACAGGCCCTAGGCGGAGAGTGAATATGGACAGTGACCTTGTCAAACTTATCGTATCGGAGGCGAGTCAATACCAAGACGACTCTGGCTGGTACGGGAGAAGGATGGAAGACGGCTCAGGCCAAGTATTCCTATGCCCGGATTGCCTCCCATCCTACGGCTCGGGCCCAGAACAACTTGTCGACAAGCGACTCGGCGCCATCTTCTACGACACCATACAGGAGACCGACTCTCCTGCTCTGGCTGTTCAGGCTGTAAAAAGTGCAGTTGCTCGCATTGTCTATTACGACGTCCTCACATCATTCACGATGACCACCAGTTCAGACGTGTCAAACTTCAAGGAAGTATTGTATCCTCAGACCGGCCAGGGCTACTGGGCAGTATTGGCCATTGTCGTCACCCATATGGTGTTATTCCTCGTGCTATTGTATTTCTTCATCAGCACACAGTCCAGCTTCCTGGATAACGTCTGGCATACCGTTGCTCAGGTATCGGAGAGCGCAGCATGTGTCCATGTTCTTCGCCACGCACACCTAGCCCGGGATGAAGCTGTGGCGGCCAGCATCCATGATTCCGAAACATTAAAGGCAGAGTCATCGTCGCAACAAAGCCGTGGCGACACACAAGTCCATCTTTGGCAAAGAGTGAGGCGGTGGTTGAGACAGCATACCACAAAGGAAGCGAAAGTGCTCCGGTATGTGGTTGAGAGGGACGGACAGCTGCGGGTTAAGGATCAGACTCGACATCGCAAGGCTTACACGAGTATTGACTCAGGAGTGTAATGTATCGAGCATGGCGAAGAAATTCGAGCGCAGACCTAGATAAGTCGACCCTCCCTCGACGCTACAAAACGTCACATTGTACTGCCACAAATACAAAGCCAGATTTTGCTTTTGCTGCGCCATTTTTGGCCTTTCATAGCCACAATTACAGGATAACAGTCCAAGGTCAGAGCCTGCGAGCTTTGTCTTCTCTCTGTGCCTGTCGGCTTACAAGGCATTCTGCGCATCCTGAACTTTCAAGATATCCTTCCTTGGCCCACGATTCTTCTCCAGCAAAGCAATATTGGAGAACTCCTCCCCCGATGAACCCGTGAATGGACAATCTGTGGAGGTAACGCGCCAATTGGACTCTTTCTATCCACATTGATTTCGGGCAATCATATCCAACGGGCGCACTCATGAGGATATAAAATGTATACCTTATCAACATAAAGAAATGAGTGTATTAATTATATAGTCGCTGTAGTTTAAGGTCTATTATTCTCGTATATATAAATAAATGTGACTTTTCCAGGTAGAGAGGCAATTACCACACTCGATCTAGAGATGATCTCGCCCTTTCCGAATATTGGCCAAAAGTTCACAGGCAACCATAGCATTTTATACCCGTTCCGCATGATCCAACAGCAGTCTTCATCCTGTTCGCATCCTGTTCGCATAGGGCAATCCTCATCCAGTTCGCGACCTGTTTGTATTGGGTTCTCGGGCAGTTTGGGTGATAGGCGCGGTAACTGAGCGCTCTCAATTACAAAAACTGAGTATTTGGACTTGCAGGCATTGGCCGGTTGCGACATCCCAGAGCTGAACGGTCTTATCATCCGATGTCGACGCCAGACGCTGTGCATTAGGCGAGAAGACCACTGAGTATACCGAGCCGGAATGGCCTTTAAGTGTCCATAGGTGTTGTTGGAACGCAGGGATTTTAGGATGCTTGATTAATTCTCCCCTATGCCTTCTGGTGCTCTGAAGAATCCTTTATCTGGCTTAAAATGTACTAGATACATTCGAGGCTTGTATTTGCCTTTTGAGCTGCGTAACACTAGTGTGTACTGCACCTGGTCACAGGGCTTCTGGTCCAACACTACGTGAATAGGGCTATCAAGCAAGGCAAACTTGATTCTATACCTAGAGTATCTGGAAAGGCAATATTAGGTGATACAGTGACAAGTGGCTGTTACGTTTGTGCTATTTGGCGTCCTTGAACTCATCCAAACCCAGAGGTGAAAGAGTCTCGGGCGCAGGGTATTGGGATATTCATATCAGCCTAAGTTGCTTGAATTTAGATAAATTGCTTCCCTAGGTTCGAGTGGGTCCACACTCCATGACATTGGAAACTAATCTCAATATCGATCGATGGGGCTGTTCTGGCATTTATCGTCAGTCGACAGCAAGGATCTTCGTGAGACAGCAATCTCTTCGGTCACATCTTCATCTATCAAGCCCGGCCTAGGACGACCTATCGGGCCACGTGCAACCGCCCTATCTGATCGGGCGATTCTCAATGCGAACTCGTAATGCGAAAAAATGGATCCAATCCTAAAAATAAGCAACAGAGCCACTCTTGACTGGGGGCTGTCCCGAATAGACCCTCATTTTAACCCAGCATTGGAGGAGGTCGCGACCCCTGCGGCCATCGGATAGACAGCAAATAACAGGCTCGTTTCGAAATGAGAGCCAAGGGCAACAAGCAGGCTACAAGGCTGGGGTCCGTCGCACAGCCCGCCAACTCACGGAATGGTGATATCAACGTAAGCCTCCTTATGGGGGCGCAAGGCTCTGGCTACCAGGTTGGTGGAATGCACGTCGCTTCTCATTCTGGTTTGGGTTCACGACCATTGAAAGCTAACCAGGTGCCTTCGCGAAGCCACAATACCCGAGAATGCGGGTTGGCCCCCATTGCTTTCTCTCTTTTAGGCTATCGCCGGATCCATGGCTCAAACCTTGAAAAGGAGACCATCTGCCTGCTTGGCGATTTGACTTTGAGCTTTCCCAGCTGACATCCGCATCTCTTCCCATAAGCCAACTCCCTCCCTTTTCCTTCAGTTCTAACCTCGTGACACAAAGCCCCGCCGTTGCATTCACCGGCCTAACTGTCCAAGAACCCCATATCACAAAGCATCAACGACCATGAACGAGGCTCCTCCCCCTGTCTATGAGTCTGCTCGAGATGCTGGCCCCAGGTATGTCTTCACTAGGTGTCTTTTGTGGGCTGGATAGTTCAGCTAACAACAGCTGAAAACAGCAGCGCTGTCGGAATGCAGCCTCCGTCCCAGATGCCCATGAACACTGGCAGCGAGGGCAGGGTCGTCGCACTGCACCATCTTGGCGAGACGTCCGAATGGATTGACTGTCAATTCTGCAAGCAGCGCACCAAGACAAACGTAATCAAGAAGGGCTCGCCTATGCAATTGTACGTACTTGTCCTGTCGCCCCGCCCATCATTGCAACGCAGGTTGCCTAACAAGTAACGATAGCGTCACTGGTGCTGTTCTTTGCCTCGTCTGCATCTGCCTTGCGCCTCTTCCCTGCATGCTCCACTGGTTTGAAGAGACGCAATGGTTCTGCACGAGTTGCAAGAACATGGTGGCTATTCAGAGGCACGATGCGCCGATCCAGGTCAACGCTGCCCCGGAACAAAAGCATGTCCAGTCGCAATACCCGCAATATCCACGAGCCCCCGAACCCAGCCACGCTCAGGTTCCTAACAAATAAGATGCTCAAGAGCAGATAATTATGGTATGGCGTTAGCATGCCTTGGTGATTGCCAGTTGTTACTGTATAATGGTATGGAGTTTGGGAAAGACGACAAGAGCGTCCCTGGTTGACTGGGAATTCGCATCGGAATGTCGCATAGGACAAAGATAACACAATGACTTTCTTTTGAGCTTTTATGACGTGCTTGGTTGCAATTAATGCAAGTACGGCCTCATTAAAACGATGCAAATCTTCAAAAAAGCATCCAGGTGGTTATCATGCAGCCCTACGTAGCCGCAGACCATGGCCAGTCTTTTCAGTTCGGACCAGGACCCTGCGTCCGGTCTGCCTAATGCGGCAAACACTCGATGCAGGGGTTTAAACTCACTTTCAGAAACAGGAATACTGGTCGTTACTGAGCCATCACTAGACCACTCAGCAAGAAAATGTCTGTATAATCGCGATATGTGAATTGAGAACCATGAAGTCGTGTTGCCTGGAAGTACCGTTGACTCATTACCCCCGATCACACGATTACTTAGCACACTGGCAATCGCAGATCTGGCCTGGATGAGACGGTCCTACGCAGACGGACAGTAGAAACATGAGAAGGGGAGGGATTTCTTCCATTTGAACTGGTATCTGGCCGCTGTTTAGTCCCGAAAGACTCAAATTAGCGTGCCTGGGATTCTCCCACTGTCCGCACTCCTTGTTAGAATAGACGAGCAGAGAATTCCATCATCATCCGCCTAGAAGTTGAGTCGTGTCTGGTCAACAAGCAGCGAATTTTTTTAAACGCATTCCTACTTCAATAACTATTCTTTGCAAGTGCAGATATTACTCGCCTCACTTTTTGAGTGGTGATTAACAAACAGGTCGTGTTTCCATCTGTCTTAATATTGAAACCTACAGCCGATCTTCGTGGTTTGTTTGTGTTCTTGTCAGCCAGCTCGCAACTCTATCGTGATTTACGTTAGGTCTCTCCAATATTAGCTGAATAAAACTACAAATGGCGATGCTCGTGGGTATTTCGGTCTTCGCAACGGCCATGTTTGAGTTCAGAAAGTTGATCCCATTGAAGTAGATCAAAGCCGTAGCACCAGGCAATTCCCAAAAACTGGTTGCATGGTGGATGCAGCTCAAAATCATTAAGCAAGCCTATAAATTCATATTCGGACACTGATAGTATCACTGCGTATCACGTGTAGAGAACCCTCTGGTGAACATGACAGCTTCAAAGGTTTCGCTATGACCAGGATGCCAGGTCTTTACTACCCATTTTGTACTACAGCCCATGCTACAGAGTTCATCATCTCAGATCTTCAGCTTACAATGCATGAACAGCTTCTACGAGATCAAGTTTACGGTCAAACACAGATATTTCCTCAGACGTAGAACCGGACACGAAGTCTTGCCGCCGTCCACCTCCGTAGAGTGATCATCGATAGCACAGCACCAAGAACCCCTACTACATATTGCCACTTGCACTGCAGCAACGGAAGCAGAAGCTCGTGGCATCAGCTGCATCGACCTCAACACTTTCTACATCGTGACCAAGGTGCCTTCTCGAGTCCTAAACACAGTTCAAGTATTCCAAAGTGGAAAATACTGTAAAATTGGGCAACGTGGTTGCGGGGCATCTCGCTATGACAAAGAGAGGACAGGAGTAACACACAAAGAAAAGGAGAGAATAAAAGCAGAAAAATGCTGTCCCGTGAAAAAACGCCATGTGTAAGTTTCCCCCTCCCCCCGTTAGCAACCCCGATTGGCGCTATCCTGATAATCGCCCATTTTGGCCCAGATGTTCCCGACTCTCTCACAAGGAAAAACAAAGACCAGAGGACCTCAGTATATTCAAGTTTGACCACTCGCTCAGCTTTGTACACTCTTACCCCCGCGACGCTGCTCGCCGGGTCCACCTCGCTACTATGACAGGACGGCCGTTCCTAGCAGGAAGCCTATCGTGCCGACGGCGAGGCTCACGGCGAGAGAATGCGCCTGCAAGTGGGTGGAGCCGCTGTTGTCAACGGAGCTGCCCTGGTCCCAGGCGTTGTTCGGGCGCTCGGCCTTGACACGGATGTTGTTGACGATGCGATCCTTGTCTTGGCTATATGTTTGCGGGTTAAAGTTGCATGTGTCCACGATAATTTGGGCGTCTGTAGCCATGTATGTTAACAACTGGGATTCGTCTAATGCGCGCGCCCCTCCCAAGGAAAGGTGGACGACGATCTGTCAAGGGAACTTACTATTGTTTGCATCACCCGTTGATGCGATGCAGCTCGAACACAGCGCCGCCACCTGCGCAACGTCGAAGCTCGTGTTCAGGCAAACGCACTGCTCCTCGACCATGTCGTTCCCCACGGGGTGCGTGTTGCCGTTATCCGTGCCCTTCTGGCCCTTGCCGTTCGTCGCCTCCATCGGCGCCGAGCTGAGCGTTTTGGACATGTCGCCCAGCGTCACCGTCGTCGTGGCGGGGTTGCTCGGCGTGGGCGCCGGTGCCGAGGGCGGCGGCAGCAACGCCGGCGGCGGGAGGTCCGAAGTCGTGGGCTGTGCTGGCGGCGGCGGCACGAATGATGGCGGTGGCGCTGCGGAAGGGAGGATGGGTGGTGTTGATAGAGGTGGCGCATCGTCGTCGGGCGCCTCGGATGTGACGATTGATGTTGGTTGCGTTCTGCCCATTGTGCGGCTTGAGGTTGTGCTTCTGGTGCGCGACAGAAGGTCGACAATGATAGGATTGAGGCGCTGGAGGGCTTCCGTAGGCCTCAAGTTAAGCCGTGTCGCCTCGGCGGCCAGTTCCGGAGGAAATGAAGTCGGCGCCGGCCTGATCACTGTGAAGTTTCTCCTGGCGAGCCTGTCGTCGTCTCCAGGCGGCCGCGGCGGTGTCTGTCCCACAAAGGGCGCCGCGGCTCTGGCTCCGACCTTGGGCTCGACGTTGGCAAGCTCCGGTGCCCACTCCCTCGTCTCGAGCTCCGCCGCCGCTATCCTCCGCCGCCGCACGCGGTTGTGGATGTCGCACAGCGCCGTCAGCTCGACCACTGGTCCGCAGATGGTAGCACATTGGATCGGAATCGCGTCGGGCGGCAGACCGTCGCCCGTAACCATGGCCGCCAGGCCAGCAAAGACGGCCAGGCTGGCATACTTGGGCCTCATGGTCTCGTCGTGGTCTCAAAACAGGTCCCTTTCCACCAGGGTTCGGCGGTTAAAAAAAGCGCTCCCGTCGAATGAGGAGGGAGGGAAGTGGTGTGGATGCCGCGTCCTCGTGTGCTGGCTTGCGGCTCGATGATAATTCCCGACAATGATCTTCTCGATGATGCCTGCCCCTTGACCGTAGATTCCTTCTTCCCTTCGCAACCTAACTGACCAAAAATAAAAGCGAATGACTGGCCTGGCCCCGGGCCGGATGATCGTGACAATCGCCCTTCTTCAGCTAAGAGAAAGGTGGTTTTGCTTGGAAGAGCGAGAGGATTGGTGTTGGAGATGGCAAAGCAAAGCAAGCAGAGGAAAAAAGGAACACCTGCTTGCAGCGCAACTGTCGCCAGAAACACTTTTGATGGAACGAACTGTGGATGATGGAGCGAGAAAAGTCGATGTTCTCTGGGCTGCCCGGGTACCGTATGGTTCCTCCTGTCTCGTCCCAGGGACCGGCACCACCAGACCAGAGTTACAGCACAGCGTAAAGGTTGCTGTTCTCCTCCTCGTCCCCTTCTCCAGGCCCGCATCGGATGGCTGCTTCACCCCCCCCCCTCTCTCCCCTCTTCCCTCTCGCCTCCTCCAGCATGAAACGTGCAAAGGGGCCAACCTCACATATTCACAACGACGATGGTCGAGCACAATGGATCCGTGCGCCCGGGATGCGGGATCTTGCCCGAAGTGGAAGGGGTCGTCACCACACCAGAACGAAGCCATGCGGCGGCCACGCTCGCCTGGGGCCGGTCCACGACCCGGATTGGGCGATTACGCCGTCCATTCGCACAGCGCACGACGGCGAGAACGTGTTGGAAGGCGTAGAAAGTCGTCAATCTGGGGCTCGGCGCGTGTTTAGGCCAACCCTGGCTGAGACCGTCGTGGATGGGCATCTGAAACGCTTCCAACGTGAGCCCCTCGACCGCCCACCCACAACCGGCCAATCACAGCTCGCGCACTCGCCTGCGCCCTGCACCTTAGCTTCATCTCAAACCTCGTTGCTTGCACTGTGTTGGACAGCCTGAAGCCAAGTCAGAGAGTCGGAGTTAACATTTGCTACGGTATCTCCTGGGGGGCTAAGTGCAGACAGCAGCGTGGATGACGACAGAAATAGCAACATCCCGTGACTTTCTACACAAACGTTGCTCGACCACAGCAACTCCAAGAACAAACACCCATCCACGTCACTGAACAGCACGAGGGTCGAAGATCATCCTGAGCAATTGATTGCTTTCCATTGCCGCTGAATTGAGAATTTTTCTAAGCCGTTGATGCATCTATATAGTTTGGGGGGATATTGGTCCTCCTCTGAGTCTTCTTCTTCTTCGTCCAGTCATCACATGCCAATATACCCGTCCTGCCTACCTAATGCTTCATGAGCTCCCATCCAAAGAGAGAAAAAAATATTGTCTTGCATGCCTATTAAAACAGTACTAAGTGTCTTTTGTCCAAGAAAGAACTGAGCAACCGCTCGCTCGCTCCGCTAAGCATGGCCAGGAGCGGCACTGCCCATGGAGCCCTTTTGGTGGGCTGATAAGCAGACCAACAATCTAGAATCGGTGCTGACGGCCAACGCTCTCAACTCTCACACCAAGCTCCTGCATCGACCTCGAGTCAATCACACCACGTCCGTCGAAGACCCACTTGGGCTTGGCCATGGTGCTAGCGATGCGGACCCAGTCTACGCGTTCCTTGGGCTTGTACTCCTCGGCGCTGCCCATGCCAGTGGCAAAGCCGGTCTTCTGAGACTCGCGCTCCTGGATGCAGTCAGGGCAAGACTCGTCGCAGGAAGGTTCCCCGTTGAAGCGGTCGAGGGGGTCGTCCGACTTCTCGTCGGGACGCTGCACAAGATGCTTGTGCAGAGCGAGCAGGTCGTTCTCCGAAGGCGTCGAGTTCTCGAAGGGACGGGGGTCGGACTTGGGGTTGGGCTTGCGGCCAATCATCTTGGGCGGCGTGGACTGGCCGTCGGTGGAGGGGGCAGCCACAGGCTTGGGAGGAGCAGAGTTGCGGAACTCGTCGAACTCCGTAGCAATAACAACGGCGGTACTGCCGTCGCAGGCATCGTAGGCATTGCCGTAGACAGTCACCTGAGCAGCGGCCTCGACGCCAATCAGAGCCTTGACCTCCTCCTTGATGACCAGAGGGTTGCAGCAAGGGTCGAAGACAGCAATTTGGCGCGGACGCTCCTCCAGGAGGGTCTTGATCATCTCGAGCGCAGGGGCCTCGCGGGTGTCGGAGGTGTTCTTCTTGAAGGCGTAACCGAGAATTGTGACCTTCTTGCCAACAAGGGTGTTGTTCAGGCACTTAATGACACGGTTGGTGAAGCGATCACGAGCGTACTCGTTCATCTTGACAACCTGGCGCCAGTACTCGCCAACCTCAGGCAGGCCCATGGTATCAGCCAGGTAGACGAGGTTGAGAACATCCTTCTTGAAGCAGCTGCCACCGAAACCAATGCCGGCGACAAGGAACTTGTTGCCGATACGGGGGTCAACACCAATGGCACGAGCAACCTCGTCGACGTCGGCGCCGGTCTGCTCGCAAACGGCAGAGATGGAGTTGATGGAAGAGATACGCTGAGCGAGCATGGAGTTGGCGACCAGCTTGGCCAGTTCAGAGGACCAAACGTTGGTAGTCAGGATACGCTCACGGGGGACCCAAGCGGCGTAGACCTCGACAAGGGCCTCGGCGGCCTTCTTGCCAGAGGGGGTAGGGGCAGAACCGATCAGGATACGGTCGGGGTAGAGCAAGTCGTTCACGGCGGTACCAGCAGCCAAGAACTCAGGGTTGGACAGAATCTCGAACTGAACACCAGGACGGTGGACGGCAAGCTGGGGACGCAGATGTTAGCGTCTTCGAGAAGCCAAACACGCCGGCCACTTTGGGCCGAATTAGAAGATATCAACTTACAGTGTCGGCAACGAGCTGGGCTGTCCGGCAAGGGACAGTGCTCTTCTCGACGATGATAGCACCCTCACGAGCATGCTGAGCAACAACGCCAGTGACGGCTTCGAAAGCGGTCATGTCGGTTGCGCTACCAGCACCAACACCACGGTACTTGGTAGGAGTGTTGACGGCAATCAGGACGACATCGGCAGCGGCAATGCTCTCAGCGACAGCGGTGGTGAAGAACAGGTTGCTGGGTCGGGCAGGGATGGAGACCTTGGCCCCGGCATCCTCGGCGTCGCTGGAGACATTGGTCTCCCGGGCACCGTCACGGGCAACACGGACGATGTCGTGCAGGCCGGGCTCGTAGATGGGAGGGTGGTGCGAGTTCCAGCGTCGGATACGGGTCTCGTCGCGGTCGACAACGGTGACCTTGATATGGGGGTTCTGGAAGGCAATGACGGCAGCGGTAGGTCCACCTATGGGGAAGAACAAGCAGAGACGATGTTAGTTTGGTCTCTCTTTGGTTTATCTTTTGCAGGGCGGCACCCGAGACACGCAATTCTCGTCAGGGAGAGCCAATTTGCGGGGGTTCCGAGGGCTCGAGTGCATGGTAAGGCGAAGCGAAGCGGATGGGATGGAGGGAGGGTGCAGGAGGGGGAAGACGTACCGACGTAACCGGCACCAACGCAGCAGATGTTGCGAACCTTGAGGTCGCCGGCGAATTGGCCGTTGGGCTTCTCCGAGTGGCCATTGAGGCCGAGGCTCTTGACAGAGTCCATGACGGTCTGAGGAATGGACATGGTGGTAGGTTTGCGCAAATGCCGAAAGGAGCGAGGGGCTTTTTGCTTAGCTAGGATACTGTAGCAGACAGGGCAGGCGACTGCAAACACGATCTGTTGTCACGCAGAAACCGACGAGGGAAACGCTGTAGGAAGAACAAGAAACAACGAGCCTTGAAGGAGTATAGGTGGGATAAGGAGGGAGAAACAGATTCTACGAAAAGAGGGATGGGATTCAGGAAGCAAAAAGGGGCAGCAGCAGCTTGGCTCGCGGTTCGGGCAAGGCCGGCTCAGCTACCGTGCCTTAGTAGGTACCTCACCTACGGTATCTTAGGGGGGCATGTAAGCATGGATACCGCCAACCAGTACCTTCGCCGGACACGCTGGACATCCTGTGAACCCAGCACTAGTGGCCTCGAGGCGGTGGGTTTAAGGCGGTGAAGAGGTTACTGCCCAGTACTGGTCGCCGTACTCTGTACCTCTATACGGTACCTCGCCCTCAGCTATCTGATGGCGTTCAGGGGAAAAACAGGGTCCTTCAAGCCTAAACTCCGCCGTCCATGTACAATATCCCCCTTGGCTTGGCACCCGAAATTTTTTTTATCTTGTCTTGGCACCTAGCGTCATGGGCTGCCCCTCAGCCCACCCCAACGTGCGCGACGCTACACCGTCCCAAGCTCCCGAGCTTCGGTGCATCTCTCCCCCCCCTCCCCTCATCCAGTGTGCAGTGGCGCCCCCCCTTGGAAGAGTCCCACGGGGGGACGCTACTGCGGCGCTCTGGTTGGCTGCCCTGCTGGATAATATGGCGGCGGCTCCTGGGAGAAAGAAGGTGGCTTGCATGGGGCCAAGGAGCGCCAGGGTTAGAAGGGGGATAGCCCGGTCGGTAAATGGGGGCGGGTTCGGTAACGTCTGCAGCATGCGCTGTAACCAGTCCCTGTGTGCCTGTGCCTCCTGTGCATGCACACGGCCGCATTGCTGCTGTAACGTTATGAGGCTACCTCGATTTGATGGCTTTGCTCGACTTCATCTCGTACTGATCTCGTACTGATCGCTGTACGAGCTGACATGCGCGGGTTGGTAAAGTGTGTGATCGGCCGGTCTCCTATTCAGTAAGTGTGTCTCCATATGGTCAGCTTATCTTCGCATCCAAGGGGCTGAGGGATCCTTCCTGTTGCCCGTGCATCCCGCATCCCGCTCCGTTAAACGAAATATCCTATGGTAGCTTCACAAATGACGTGATGTGGAGAGAATCGTAAATAGCTTCAACTTCGGATCCTCTCATTTGGGCATCCTGCGGGGGATGTTCTCTGGATTGATAGTCAGATATATGGTACTTCAGCAGACGCTCAGCATCCAAGGCCACACTCCCTTTCCGTGAGAAACCACAAGGCGATAACTGTGGAAACCAAAAATCCTCATCACTGCAAACCACACTCATGCTATAGGGTAGCAACATGACCGTGGAAATGGCCGGCGTCTGATCCGTCTTGGCGCGACTCGGTTCTTCGCCAAGACAGGCAGTTCAAAATAAGCAGGGGGTTTTGTTACTAACCAAGCCAAAAGACCTGGCACGGGAAATGAGAAACCCAAAAGTCACTCAATCTGGTACCCCATCTAACAGTCAATGGGCCCGCCCATTTTGCTGTATAGTCGAGCCAGTCAATGCCTTGGATTCGTTGCTAGTCTACAGAGTAGTAGCAAGCTTGCGTATCTCTCCTTATCGCCGCCACGAAGCATGCTTTACTCATCAGCAAGATTCGAAGTGTCGATCGCCCCTTTTCAACCCCAACCCACCGCCAAGACGAACCATATGAACAGCAAGCGCTATAGGAGGATGGGTTGTAAGGGCGATATCTGTTCTCCGGAATGTAGTTGGCGCGGATCCCATAGAATGGCTGATATGGCATTATATGATGGCACGAATTGAGATGCATACGTGATTTGAGATTGTCCACCTTTACGGAGCTATCCAAACGGGGCTGGAGGGAAAATTATTGACAGCATAAAATATCCAGAACCTGCACTAGTTCATCAAGCCATTGGGAAACTATTATAATTATAATTTTGAGCAAGGCTGACATGAGCCGGGTCGCAAGACTTGCACGAGTCACAAGACTTTGGGAATGACAGGGGTCGCGTGGCCCAATGGCAAGGCGTCTGACTACGAATCAGGAGATTGTGGGTTCGATCCCCACCGTGACCTTATATTTTTGCCGACTGTCGTACTTTTGCTTCGCAATATTTCTTGATGTGGTCTTGTTTTGGCAGTATGAAATAATGAGGTTCTCGGAGTTGAGAGTTTAGGAAGACAAAATGTGGAAGTCGAAGCGGGGTTATATGGGTTTTCAGGGGCTGGCAACGTTGCTTTTTCCTGAGCTCAGGCCATCCTTCACCCATGCACCACAGCAATTCCAGCAAGCCTCGTACGGCTGGTGGCTGATGAAAGCCTGAAATGTGATTCGTGAGTAAAAAAGAGGGGGTTTGTTCAACACACGTGGGCATGCGCTCCGAACAGCCCGTCACGTTTACCACAAACCATCAACTCGTCGAGGTCGTATGGAGCCTTGGACAGTAGTCATGTGGCACTTGTCTATCACATTGTGTTTGTTCGAGAAAACCCCTCTTCTATGCTTGGTAGCCGAAGCTAGTAAAAATCTCCGTTGCATTCATATCAACTGTCGAGCTCAATGAAGTCAAACTTGCGTATCATTCGACGGTGCATTGTGGTCTCGGATGTCCGGATACTGATGGCCGATACCATCCAAAGATCCTCGCTTGTCGGGAGAGACGGGAGGAGAAAAGATTTCGCCGTCAAGTTCCTTCTCACACCCTGCGGCCTTGAAAGGTCCACGATAGTGTTATCGCAGTTGCCATGCTGCTCCTTTTTCTCCTCCTGTGTCTTGTCGCGGCCAGAAGGCCTCCACGACCCAATGTAGACTCCTCATGGCATACAGCGCCGCGAAGCACTGTGGTGAGTTCCGCCATTCTGGAGCCCACAGTCTTCGGGACACTGCCGCAACCTCGCCGGCCGGCGACTTGGCTTGCGCCGACGCCCCAACATTTCAACAACCTACCTTACCTCTCCATACACGCAGACTTCCTCTATGCGATCAATTTGTGAAATTCTGAAGGAGTCGAAATCATCATGTTGCATCGAACAACACAGCGCAGTCATCCGAACAAGCATTTCCTCGAGAAAAACCCTAGCACGGTCCCACTTCCTTCCTCAACTTGCCATTCTGTCGCATGTATCTCGGGGCTAGCTGAGCCCACCTTTGCTTCACTTCGCTGGCTCAGACGTGACTGACTTTCTTCTTTTCCAAGGCTCCATCACCTGTCTGCCTGCAACCTTGAGGACCCAGAAAGAGTTAAGTAGTTACAGGTATACGTCCTCCATTTTTGCTTTGCACTCACGGGAAACGAAACTAGTGTTGAGGTATATGACGTAGCCGTAGAGCCGGGTCAGCTTGCGTGTCTCCGTGACAGTAGAGGGTAGAGAGGAGTCCCAAGGGGTTCCGATGCTTTTCAGGAACTCTCGCCGCAGTTGCAGAAAGGCTTCACCGAGCGGCTGCCCGTTGAGGAAGCATGTGAAGAATCGCTCTCCCCGGCTTCTAGCAAAGAAGGCAGGAATCTCGGTTTCCGTGCCGACCACGCCTCGCGCGCCCCTACTCATGAAGTAGGGCACGAAGCCGTCATAGAACATCGGAGACAACTTTGGAGACTTGCAAGCATTGAGAAATATGAGAGGATGACCCGAGAAAAGAGTCTCCCTCGATGGATCAAGCTCAAGCTCGCTGAGGGTGATTGTACCTTGAGACAAGCCAAGGCATGCGGCTCCAGGACCTTGCAGGAGACTCCCTCCGGAAGCATGACAGTAAAAGTAGAGAAGCTTTTCAAGGGAATCTTGCTGGCTCAGGCCTTCTTTATATCGGCTATGTCTTTGCGTACGATAACCTTCACGCAGCTGGTGGTCTCTTTTTCGGCCCACCATTTTAGCTGCTCGGAAACGTGTTCATGTTCTGTCGTTTCATCATTCCGGTCGTTTACATATATTCCAATGGTGAGTTCTGGCATGCTAGAGATGGCCCAAGGCGCAAGGTCGACCGTGTCGGGGCTGTTGAGGACTTTTTGCTCGACCATATGTCGCACGCCAAGGAAGTTTTCCCAGCTCAGCTTCGACTCGTCTGAAACGTCATCAAAGTAGAGGAAAGCCCATGGAATGGGGGCATTCTGTCCGACCACCTTGATTTTGTACGTCTCGCTTTTGCTGCTTAGCTGCTGACGAAGCTTGTTGCCGATTCTCTTTGAATCATGGGAGCCATTGATGAAAAATAACCTCTTAAATAGCATATGGCCAGCCCTAGCCAATGTTTTCAGTGCAAATTTCTCATCTTCTTCGCCAACGGCGTCTCGTCTCTGAAAAACATATTGCTCATTTCTCTCGTACTTCATAACCTGCGACATGGCCTCGCGCGCTTGCGTGATGGGGAATTCTAGCTCCAATTGTTGGATTCTCAATCCGACTCTCTAGCCAGGCGCGGAACCTTTGGTTCTTTTGAAGCTCGTTTCTATAATTTGAAGCTTCATTTCGTGCGTTTGATATAATAATTGAGCAAATACTCTTTAATATTGCTAGCAAGCTTTGCTCTTTGTGATCCATAAAGTAATAGTCCCATGCAAAGTCGCTTTCGCGGTCGGTTATAATTGCGCATAATGTATAACCATCAAGGCCGGGTATAATTATGAAATTCAATAGACACTTGTTCCCTGGGTTTAATATTTCGTTCCTGCGTCTCTCTGTATTCTTATCTCTTCATTTTTCCTGAAGCGCATACTTCATATAGAACGGTTATTAGACCCTTAATTTGAGTACCTTCAGTTGAGTTCGGTAGGTATTCGAGTACTCTAGGTCCCGGATGGCCCAGTCGCCTGTGCCATAGTAAGGCAGAGGCTCGTATCCCCTTGACTGCGCGAAGCCTCAGATGATGTAACGATCCCCACAATATCTTAGTCATGATGTCGGTACATAAAGTAACTTCCTAGCCCTGCCCCACCTAATTTACTATGTACGCCGCTTCCTACGATACCTCAATGCCTGACACAAGATCGAAAAGTCAGCGGCAGAGCCGTCGGGGCCGGGCCCGGCATGACGATGCCGCTGCTGCCTCTGCTGAAGCTATTTCCAACGGACCAAGGCGAGGGCCGCCACGCCGGGCCCGGCAGCAAGCTGTTGCTGCCGCTGCTGCCGTTGAAGCTGCTGACGATGTTGAAGCTGCTGACGATGTTGAAGCTGCTGACGATATTGAAGCTGCTGACGATATTGAAGCTGCTGATGATATTGAAGCTGCTGACGATATTGAAGCTGCTGACGAAGGTGGTGTTGAGCTTCCAATTACGATGAACAAGAGCCGGCCGGAACAAGCCCACGATAGCACACAAAGACCGGAAATTGACCCCTGGACGCTGTAGGCACCGAATTCGAGCCTTTCCAAGTCCCTGAACGCCCCTTCCAAGTCCGACAGCTCCCTGAGACCCCGTTGAAGCTATTCCAGCATTTCCTACCTATTTGGCTCGTTGCAAAATGGGTCAAATATACCAATAATGATCGGACCGCTGCTGATCCTAATGATCCGGCCTTGAAGAAATCTAGCCGTCAGAGACGGTGGAAACCGACCTCCGTTCAAGAGATATATATATGGATAGCTATGACTATCTATATGGACAGACACCCAGAAAAACAGCTCTCCAGCTATTGGAAGGAGCCAAAAGGCGGCAGCAATATCTCCCCCACCGAATATCACGATATATGTCATATGATCGGTTTATCCTACTGAAAAACCGGCTTCGAATTCATGATCCAGATAACATAGAAATAGGGGTGCCGGGCCCGTACAATAAGGTCAACGAATGGGCCCTTGTCCTGATGGAAGCCGCCCTCAGCATCGTCATCGTCGGCAGCATCATTGGCGTCGATGAAGCTATGCAGGGCTTCCAAGGGAGGTCCAGCCAGACTGTGACGATTAAGACGAAGCCCACGCCCACAGGGCTCAAGATCTGGGTCCTAGCTGTCAAGGGATATATATTACAGTGGATTTGGCATAGGCCCGGCACCCAATACGGCCCGTCGGCATCGAGGCCCGTAAGGGCCCGAAGGTCAAGCTATTAGACAGATCATCAAACAAGCCGCCGGCTTTGAACCCTACCCAAGCTGTCGTTGTTGCCCTAGTAAATCGGCTACCTAGGGAGACGTACCATATCTATATAGATAACCTTTTCTCGTCCCCGGACCTATTCAAAGCTCTGAGGCAGCTGGGGATAGGGGCCACCGGCACATGCCGTACGAACTGTGGGATCTATCGTGAGATAGTCAAATTCAAGGACAACGATAGAAAAGGACAACAGATGTGGCCTTGGGGCCGGCTCGAGAGCTGGCCCACGCCGGATAATAAGGTAGGAAGCCCTAGGAAGCCGGGCCCTAGGGAAATGCATTACTGACCGTCTTCCAGGTCAACCAAATCGCATGGAAGGACAATGCCTTAGTGTTGTTTCTGACCACTGTTTATGACGGCTCTGAAACCGCTGTCTGCCTTAGAAAACGCCCTAAAGGTGGGCAGCCATATTCACGCCCAATTCAACAGTTTTTCGGTGACGAGGGCATCAAGGAAGTATCCGTGCCGTTGATAGCTGCTGACTATAATTTATATATGAATGCAGTAGATAGAGGTGATCATCTTCGAGCAAATATGAAGACAAAGCATCGTCAGAGACGGGGCCCTGCCCGGGCTCTTGCTTGGTCCTTTTTGCTTAAGACAGCTATTTGTAATAGCTTCATTTTACAACGGGACGGGCAGCCGGCCTTTGAGCCCTCTAAGACACTTAGTGAGTGGCAGGACCGGATTTCTGACGCCCTATGTGAGTATTACTATGATAGCTATCGTCAGACAGCTCCATCAAGGAAACGCTATCGAGCTGGGGACGAATTTACGCCTGTCTGGCAGCATAATTTTGGTCCCAGAGGAAAAAGGGATCGTTGCAAGGGCTGTCAAGGCATTCGAATTTCCCCTCGAACACAGAGCTTTCAAAATGCTAGAAAACGCCGGGCCCTGGAGCCGTTAGATGTAAATAGCTTCAACAGGCCGGGCCCTGACGATATCGTTGAGCCGGAGCCACCGGAGGGCTTGAATATCAAGCAGACGGAAGATGGTTGTCTGACATGCGATGTACCCCTATGTAACGAAGGAAAATGCTGGTACATCTACCATCAGCCAATTTACTAGAGCTTCGATGTATCTAGATTTTACCCGGTTCCAATTGGTCAAGATCCCAGTCCGTTACAACATCTGAGGCTTCGCGCAGTCAAGGGGATGGGTCTTCTCTTGTTCCACGAGTTATTTCGCGGTTGGTTTGTAGCGAATGAGGCTCTATTTAGCTTTTTAGGTTTGTGTTCCATTATATATTGATTATAATAGATGGAATAATACGTATAGTGCCAGTCCGCTACTATGTTTAATAATGTTGCGCTATTACGCGGTGAGAAGGCCATGTGGATCGCTGGCTTATAACTACACTGCGATCCAGTAAAGGATCGACGGATCACGACCACGCTGTAATCCAGCGATCCAACAAAGGGATCGACCTATATACATGGGAGGTTCTATACATTGTACCTAGACTAGAACCTACCAGCTATTAATACCATACAGTCCCCGAGATATCCTCTGACCAGCTTCCAGAGACAAAGTCTCATAGACTAGTGACAAGTGATCCATTGCTTTAAGAGGGAATCCCATTCCCTGCGTTAAATGACAAACCACAACACTACTTACCCTGTATTTAGGTCCAGGTCGGGTCGTCACATGCCGGAGCACAATGCCTCCCAATATATGGATATGGAAATATTAAAATAGAGGACCCGCCCCATTTTTTTGGCCTCGATTGTACTATGGTTGTTGTCTTAGCCAAGCCGTTTAGTGGTATTTAGGCCCACTGCTTCTCTACTACACATCGCCCTTCTTTGTTCTTCTTCATCTTCCCTCTTTTGTTTTCTTTGCACTCATTACCGTACCACGCATTGCCAACGACCACAATGCGTCCAGTACTAGTAGAGGAGGTGCCAAATCATTTCCAGGACGCGGCTGATGCCATCTTCGCAAGCATTCGAGACGGCAAATCCGTCCACCTGCAGTCTCTTCTCAACGCTTCGCCCTCGCCCGACCTCGGTCGCGCCCATGCAACCTGCGGCTTACCACTTCACTTTGCTGCCTGGTGCGGCAATGTTGAAGCTGTGGAGTTGCTGCTGGCGGCTGGCGCCGATCCTTTAGCTATCAGCCTGGGCTCCACTGTTGAGGGTATGGCCATTGAGTGCGCCGCCAAAAATGGACATAGGGATATTGTCAAACGTTTGTGGTCGCCGGTTGCTCAGGAGGTTGAGCTTCGGAGGGGTGAAGACAGCGCGACGATGCTTGAACATGCCGCGGCAAATGGCCATGCATGGATCGTTGAGTATTTATTAGCATGGAACGGCTGGACTGAAGACCAAAAAGCGGCGGCTTTCAACAGCGCTGTTCGGGATTGGCATTTTGACGTAGTCATCATCCTGTTGAAGAGAATGACTCTCATCACGGAACACTTGTGGTTCGATTTACATGATGCTTTGGATCCGAGGGCTTGGGACGGGCCAAACCCACGCTCCCCTGACGCTTATGATCACCACAACTTAGAACGGCTCATAAGACTCCTCGTCGATATTCTACAAGCTGAACCTAACTATAAGCACCCCAAACTCTCTGAACTTCTGGACCTAGCAACCTTCAATGCCAACTATACCGGTGTACTTAAGGTTTTGGTTGAGAAAGGTGCATCTCTGGACTGGCAAGATCTAGAAGGACATACTGCGCTCCACCGTCTTGCATCTCCAGTGCGCGTGGGCCAGTGGAGGAATGAGCGCTTTACTATGAACGAGATTGGTATCCGGTTTTTAATACACCACGGTGCCTCAGTTACAGTTACCAATGAGGACGGCTACTCCCCTATTCAGTTAGCCGCCCAGGAATCAGATCTCAACTCCTTCCGCATCTTCCTCTCTTGCTCCACCAAGCAAGATGAAGATGAGGGCACGCTACTATCGTCAGCGAATGCCCATCGGGAAACGCTACTTCACTTTGCTGCTGCTGGATGCCGATTTGATATCATGGAATATCTTATCTCGCAAGGTCTCGACGTCAACGCCACCAACTCCAATGGATGGACACCTCTTATGTGTGCTCTGACGCCAAATTTGAGTCCTAGTTATTTCCCAGAAAAGGCGATGAATACACTAATCGAGGCGATTGAAGCCTCGCAGCTTCTCCTTGCCCATGGAGCCGACCCTACTATAGCCACCTACGAAGGTTGGACGTCTTTGCACGTCCTTGCCCTCCATCACGACCTCGATATAGGCGGAAAGGTTACGGAACTTGCTGCGCAATTCATCGCGCAGGGCGTTGATCCGGTAGCGCGTGCCCACTTGCTTACTCCAGTCAGAACGATGAGCCGTGAACGCTGCTTTCCCTGGGGCTATCGCCTGCCCGAGGTAATGGAAAACTCAGGCGGCAGACTCATGAAAGTGCAGCCAAACCTAACGCCCTTGCAGTGGGCTGCGCAACGTGGAGCTGTAGGCGTCGTCAAAGCGCTCCTTGCTGCGGGTGTCGATGTTAGCCTGACGGACGCGAATGGTAAGACTGCAGCAGCAATGGCAACTGAGGCTATGGCCAAGCCTGAGCTGGAGGATGCAGCTAAGGCTATCTTTGGCCTATTGGTTCAAGAATAGGTAGGCAGAAGATGTTTAGTGCGGTGAGTATCTAGTAGGAAAGGAGAGTTTGAGGTAGGTGCGGATGTTTGCCATTCTCGAAGGCTCGTACACCTTGTTCCGCCGAGACGCAAACACGGGTCTAACCCCAAGATACAATACAAAGGCAGGTTTAATGAATAAATCAACATTGCACAGTTGTAATCTCCTCATTTGTCAACGCAGGTGACGGCATACCATGATTATCTTCTGTCGTACAATTGACTCGCCCAATACCTTATGATACCAGTTTCCATGCTGGTTGGTGCGCCGCATTATGTTGATCTTCCAAGGCGGATCCCGATGTTTCTACTGGAAAGAGCTAGGTGTCGTCAAGGATGGCTACTGAGCCAGCGCAGTGGACGAAAATGGGCCTGAAAGACCAGGCTCTTGTGCATGGAGCTTCAAGGCCATGTTCCCACGACAAATCTCGCGTTTTGGACATTATAGAAATACGATCGTAGGTCAAGGGCATATCTGGGCAAAGACGCTTAAAAACAGAATAAAAAACAATAAATAAAGTAAAGAAATTAGCATTAATAAATATTAAAAATATTAAAAAAAATTGCATTTTTCTAAAGCTTTCCTAAAATTCTTTTGAGATTTTGCTTTATTATTCTTCTATTTTCCTTTTACCTACAAATTTAGCTTAATCCTGCCTCTCCAACATAAGGCCACGCGTACCAGCCCCCACAGCTCAGCGTAAAAGTCCTTGGGGATGGAGGCCTTGACGTAGGTCTGTTGGCCCAAGGCGTTGACCGAAAGAAGCGAGCGACCGATGGAACTTCCATGTCGCCATACCACCAGGACCCGATTAAGAAGCAGCCGTATCCCCTTCGGTAGGGTGCTGTAGTGAGTAATAGAAGCATCGAGCTTATTTTTGGCCTTATACCTGTAAATAATAATAATGCGGCGGAGTAGCTTTAAATTATTATTAGCTAAGTCCGCGTCCAATGGTTGTTATACTCTTGTCTCACACAATACCTTTCCGAACCTGAGCCTTCGAGATGCTTGGACGAGACTCAATATGCTTCTTTACAGGGATTAGGGTTCAGTACGATCAGGTCGAGAAAGAAACCAAGTACATGAACATGGTTTGTTGTTTCTTAGAATTATGCGTCCGCTGCAGAGACACAAGCGTGGCACACGGCTGTTCCAATCGCGTTGCTGCTGGTAGCATGGCTTTTTCCCCACAGGATATGAGATTTGGCGCCAAATCAGTCAGTCCCGCTCTTAGCTGACGGTTCACATCAAAAGGAACCATGGAACCCATGTGAAACGATCTAGAATGCATCACCTCCTGGAGAAGCCAGTTGCCACACTAACGAACCCACTTCATCGGTCCCACACGGAATGGCAACTCTGTAGTCCTCGGTGTTCCATGTTCAGGTGCTAAAATCTCATGTTTTCAGCTGACGCAAGGGTGATATTTGACTCGTAATTACCGGCGTGCTTGGCTTCCCAGCGTGGATGCAACGTACAAGATCCTGGGTGTCGGCTAAATGGCTTGCGCAGCTGCCGAGAAATGGTACTGTGTTTTCCTCTCGACTCAAAGTAGTTGGTTCCTTAACTTGTTTCCACTTTCGTAGGAATTGACACTTCCCACCAACCAGCCTGTTTTGTGTTAATTGCCCAGACATGGCCAACCCATGCCTAGCATGGGCGGATGGCTGGGTTCCGCAACACTTGCCTGCATGGAACTACTGTCTCTGGGGCTGGCAAGGTAAAGGAGTTCCACTTCAAACAACTGCCGAATTGCCGTTGTCAACGGTAAAATTCACATTTTATTTTTCTTTCCCATTTGTAGTTTGTCTTTGCGACAAATTCGTCTCATCGCGCCCAGTTACGCACAGATACCTCGGGTATGAGCACACGGCTCGTGCCAGTGGTAAGCGACCATGTTCTCTTCAACGCGGCCGACACCGCAGCAATATGAACATTTGCCGGACTCGGAACTTTCGTCCGACTCGCAGGTGCTGGTCGAGAAGCGCCTCAGGGTGTCAGTTGGACAACCATGGTCGAAGATCGCAAAAGTCGCCGCGGTTACTTGCGCAGCCCTCATCGGTGTCGTGATCATCTTCGCATTAGGCTATACTTCTGGATACCACTATGATTGGGCAACCGCGCCGTCTCCCAATGGGGCCTCAGGTGCAAGCGAAACATCCAAGGCATGCGTGGATCCTTACTTCAGAAGGGAGTGGAGGAGCCTTTCAAAGGAGGAGAAGGAGGAATACATACATGCTTTCCAGTGTTTCATTGATACCCCTTCGAAGATAGGGTTGAATGGGTCGTTATACAACGATTTCTCCTTTGTGCACAACCTGATAGCCCATAGCAGTGAGTTGCACCAATTTGTTTCGCGTTCTGTCGTGCTGCCCCGGGCCAGATACTCACTGACTCCTTCTCCCTCAAGCACATGGTAAAGCGCCGTTCTTGTCATGGCATCGACGATTTATTTTCGTCTACGAGAAAACTCTTCGCCAATCGTGCGGATACAAGGGAGCAGTTCCGTAAGCGATGATAGCCCATCTCCACGAGAACCATGAGACTTTCTGGCGCATGACTAACATAGGAGCAAACAGCTTCTGGGATTGGACTTTGGACTGGGAAGACCTTCCTAGCTCACCAATATTCGACAGCGAGCTCGGCTTCGGTGGTGATGGAGATCCAAAGGCACCTAAACACATGAGCTCCCACTGTGTGACCGACTCCCCGTTCAAAAATCTTGAGCCGCAATGGTACGGAAGCAAGTACGAGCCTCATTGTCTGAGCCGCTCATTCACAGAGGACTGGTACGGGCATTACCTGAACCCAGAAGCACTGGCCACGGTTATGAATACGACGACATATGCCGACTTCTACCTAGCCTTGGAGATGACAGTGCACGACATCATTCCAACAGGCGTGCAGGGAGACTTTATGGCATTCACGGCGCCAAATGGTAAATAGTCTCCAGGTCGACGTGTACCAAATCCTCAAGTATACGATGGGCTGACCATGATGCCTTTAGACCCCATCTTCTACCTTCACCACACACAGCTCGACCGAGTATGGTGGCTCTGGCAGCAGCGTGACATAGAGAGCCGTGTCGTCAGCTACGGCGGCGAGGGAGACAACGGCAAGAACGTGACATTGTCCGATACCCTACCGCTGGCCGGATTGGATGAAGACTTGACAGTTGCCGACATCATGGATGCGGAGGGTGGCGACTTGTGTTACCGCTACACCTACATGTAAGAGAGCATGTAGGAGGACTACTGCGAAACCTTTCAGCGAGTCATCCTTGGGACTATAACCTTTTTCGCCTTCAATACACAAAATGCATTGTGAGACATGTAAGGCGCAAGGCAGCTTCCGGTAGCCACGTCATCTTATGCATTTGATGTTGATGCTTCAAATCCGATCTCCGCCTACTATGTACACAATGATTTGGCGTGCTGGAGCCCCATGGGAATGATGAACTCTGGCAGACAAGAACATGGCTTCGGCGAATTACGTCAGTCACGAACAGCGCGAAAGCACGATTAAGGAAGACGATATAATGTGCAAAGCACAGCAGACGCTGTGCAAGATTAATCAAGAAGCATGTAAGAACTTTGGCCCCCACCTCTGTCTTGATGTAGAGATGGCTCCCGGTTTGCTTTCCGGCAGTCAACTTCACTTTCAAGCATGAACCAAGCTAGATATCCCATAGCTGCACGTTCGAGATCACGGGGACGTTCGGCGACGATTCAGGGTATAAGACCTTACTGAATTTGGGTCTTGTCGATGTCGCGCAGGTGACCGAATGACACGCGCTTAATCGGGGGAAGAAAAAGCCTCGTCGACCAACCAGCGGGACCACGGGGGACAGCCTGGTGATGCCTATTTGCAGTGGAAGAAGAACCCGAGTAAAACAAAGATCCCTGACGACAGAGAGACAGAATAAGCTTCATGTGAATGGAGACATGCAGGATGCGGATGTTCAAAGCCCATGGGAAGAGGGAGTGGTCAATGACGGACCTCTGAGTGGTTGACTGTGCAATGTGCCCGCTCTACAACACCCGATTGGCTAATCTAATCGAAAGCAGAATAAAGAAACATGACACGCATGGGTGTCACTGCACTGTGCGCCTCACCTGACCAAATTACCCGGCTGTCACTCACATGTAGAGCAAGCACTGGCAAATGGAAAAAGGCGCGTGGTCGTGTCGCTGACGAGATTGTCGTCCTGGAGGCTTCGCTGAATCTGGCTGGCTGGCTGAGGTAGGCACTGCAACCAGAATCTGCAAGATCAGCGATTGTTGGCGAGGTCTCGATCGGTGTTGGACCCTGAAAATGTGACCTGGAGAACGAATGAAATCAGGGTCCTGCCTCCTCGCATGAGGGATTCATGTCCGCAATGTCTTCTCCTTCAGTAGTCACCATGACAACCCCACGCCGGTCGTATTTTACATTGTGTTACTTACAACTTTGATGTTGGAGACATGGACGTATTCACGGAAGCCGAAGCTGGTAGACTACCTACTTGGTAGACTACTTGTCCGCTGGCGTAATTGCTAGTGAACCGCTTGATTTTCGCGGCAGCCTCTCCCTTGAATGTGGACGGCGTAGACGACCTCACTGGTCCGTCTTCGGGTGACTCGAACCAAAAGCCTGTCCAATGAGACACCATCCGCCTTCACGATGCCTCGCTGAGGTTCTTGCGAAAACCAAGATCGACCATGCCATTGCCCTGCCTAAAACCCCCCACCGTGTGCCCGAACAGAAGGGCTGGCTGGCATGGACCCGGAGGGGCCCGCCGCTGGGCGAACGAACTGCGTCCAACCACGCCAACCCCGTGCCTGTCAGGGCGAACCCCATTGCAGCAGAGCCATTCAAGCAATGCGCTAGCGTCCCACGCCCCTGCACTGCATCCCGCAGGACAAGGTGCAGATGTCCGCCTCTCTTTTGGTTTCCTACTCTGTCACCCGGTCACTCGCTGCGAGATCCAAGCACTGTTGTCAAAGAGGCATGAGGGCCCCGTACAGATACCGGGCATGAGCATGAACATGACCCCGCCGGATCCCCCCTCCATCGTCCATTGTTCATTGCCCATTGTCCATCGGGCCTTGGACACACGGACGGTGTTCGGAGTATAATTTGTACTTCTCTGGCGGGTTGAGGTCTGCGCGAAACGTCAACGCCGACTCACTTGGCCACGTGGGAGCCTCTCTTGGTCCCGCGCCGTTGATCATGCCGGTCGCCGCGAAATACCTGTAGCGGTACGAAGCATGTTCCCGAATTGCCATGCTTGCTTTTGGCATTTCCGGCGTAGATGGTAGGTACCGAGAACACCCGATCCAAGTACCTGCCTGTCTTGCATTGCCGTGTTGGTTCTAGTCGTAGCCACTGGGTCAGGTATCGCGAACCTCAAAGGCGGCAGGCCCAGCTGCTTGAACCCAGGCGTGGGAGGAAAGGTGGGAAGGTGGCGGCACGCGGCATGTCGGCCGGGGAGTAAAAGCGACTCTCCTCCCTCCAACATCCATCGTCTGGCTTCACCGTCCTTCTTCTTCTTCCTCTTCTTTCTTGTGTCTGTTGATTGAACAACATCCCTCCCACGCATCCTGCCATGGCGAATGCGGCTGCAGCTGCGCCTCCCTCCTAAGACCAATCTGCCAATTCTCTGCCTCGATTCTACTTCCTCTTGCCAGCCGCCTGAACATCCTCAGCTACCGACGCTCTCTGGAATAAACCTGCGACAAGGGCGTGTTAGCTGGGAAACCTAGCCGACCCGGCTTGCCAACTCCCACAAAACACTCTCCCACTTACACGGTGAGCCACGGCATCGCAGCCATGTCAACCGAACCGCTGCTCGGCCTTCGAAGGCCGTACCCCAGCCATGACCTATCGCAATTTCCAACTGCCCTAAAAGGGAAGCGCATTCTTCTCTGCACTGAGTCTTTCGGCCCTGTGAACGGCGTCAGTCGAACTACGCTCATGCTCGTCACCCATCTGCGCGCTCATGGTGCCCAAGTCGCCGTCGTGGCCCCTCACAACCACACCCAACACAACACCTTCACTCCGCCTCCTTCGCCGAACCTTTCTCCCGCCGATCAGCAACCCGAGGTGCGCGTGACGGGCTATCCGCTCCCCTTCAACCCAGAGCTCTCCATCGTGTATCCCGTCCGGAACTCGACGCTCTTTTCCCGTACATTTGGCCTCGATGCGCCCCCTGATCTGATCTACCTTGCGTCCCCTGCCAGTCTAGGATTCCAGGTCATGCTGCAGTTGCGCCAGCAGCCCGGGGAGGACCAGATCCCCATCATCTGCAACTTTCAGACCGATTTGGCGGGCTACTGTGCCATTCTGTTTCCAGCGCCCCTCAGTCACATTGCTGTTTTCGCGTTTGCCGCTGTCCAGAGATACCTCTTCAGACATCCCTCGGTCAAGACAATCTTCTACCCCTCGAGGTTCGTCCAGCGGTATCTGGTCAGCCAAAAGATCCAGGAGGATAAACTCGAAGTCTTGACCAGAGGTGTGAAGACGGACATGTTCAAGCCGAGCCGTCGGAGCGACCTTTTACGTCAAGAAATCGCGCCCAATGGCGAGATCATCTTTGTCACTGTTTCTCGTATTGCAGGCGAGAAAGGCTTCGACTTCTTATCCAAGGCTGCCAAGGAGCTCGATGTCCAAGGGCTTGACTTCAAGTTATATATTGTCGGAGGCAACAGGAACCCGGATGTTGAGAAAGAGGTTCAGGAGATGTTTGACCCCTTACGCGAAAAAGGAAAGGTTATCTTTGCTGGGTTCAAGGTCGGTGAGGATTTGGCTACGGCCTATGCCAGCGGAGATGTCTTCCTGCATTGCTCCGTCACGGAGACTTTTGGACTTGTTGTCCTCGAGTCCATGGCCAGTGGCGTTCCTGTCATTGCCCGAGACGAGGGAGGCCCTTCCGATATTGTCCAGCACGGCGAGACCGGTTACCTCGTGCCCCCGGACGACCTGGATGGCTTTGTTACTAAAGCTTTGAAGCTGGCTCAGGATCACAAGCGTCGTAACGACATGGCCCAGAAGGCGCGTGCAGCCGCCTGCGAGGCTACATGGGAAAAGATCAACAATAAGGTCGCTTGGCGCATGGCTGACACCATCGCCGAGCGCGAGCGCGAGCAAGGCAAAACTATAGAGACGTTGGCGCCGGCACCAAACCGCGTCTCATCTACTGCTCAACAACTTGTTCCCGTCTATGGCTGGTTGATGATGAGTGACGCTGTTCGTGAAGCTGTCACTCAGCGTATTGTTGATGCACGCCTGATGGGCGGCTTGGGCGTCATCTTCAGCTTCTGGGCAGTGACTGGCTGTTACATGGTTTTCACCGAGTGTTTGCTCTGGGCCAAGGGCCGGTTCAGGGCAGGCGAACGCAGACCCAGCGTCAGCAGTTAGGATTGCTGTTGTGTCTGAAACTTCTTTCCTATCTGGACAAGCCGGCATACCTAGCTGGGCCGGCAACGAGTTCTTTCATGGCTTGCCATTACATAGATCATTGATTTGGATATTGTAGCGGGGTTTAACGAACTGGTGGAGTTGATGGCGCTTGAGGAGACAGGATGATAGGCACCGAGCCATTGCCCAGGCTACCACGGTTCGGCCCTGGATTGGAGGGTGATTTGGGTTTACGTCTTGTTTTTTATGATTGATTTGCTTCTTTGTGCCTCGAAACCATCCACGAGCACGGTACAGCGATTAGAGATTGACTTTTCAGCATTATGATACCAGTATACATATACTTACTACTTAGACAAAAGCTTGGCGAACTCTACTGGCTGATGTTTGTTACAACTGACCTCCGAACCTGATGGGCGCTTGAAGTATTTGAGCTGATTGCCAATGCCGCGAAAGATGTACGGCGAGCCGAGGAACGATTCATCATGCACGTTTCACGCTGTGACTCTTTGGTAACCTTGAAGAATATTTTCCATTATTGACAAAGATGCGTAGGGTTCGGTAACGAGAGGCGGTATCAAAGGTTCTAAAGCTGAAGGAATAAAAGAAATAAACCGGCGTGCAGCCTCCTAGGGCTGCATCGTAACGCCAGGGGAAATGGAAGTGGTCTAAATCGTGGGGTGTAGTGATGGTGGTGGTGGTGTTGATGAAGTTCTATAGCTCTCTCGTCGTCCCCATCTCCCTCTCTCCTTCTCTGCCCTTCCGAACGCTTCGCTGTGTATGACCAAAAATGCATGAATAGAAAAAAGACAAAAAGTAAGAAAGAGAAAAAAACCACAAAAATATACGCGGTCAGAAGGAATGAATTTTGATATACCCTCTGTCCCAATGCTTCCCGAATCTTTGCCTGCAATTCTCCCCCCCCCTCACCTTCGTGGCTGGCCCCCTTTTTTATATCGTCTTCCGCGGCTTGCCAGCACCGTTCGTTCTTCGCTTGTACGAGTCGGCGTAGCTCATGCGCTGGATGGTGCCGTAGCCGTAGGCGCTGACGCCGAGGAGCAGCCACACGCTCGTGATGATGAGGCCGATGGGGAAGATGAGGATCTGGGTGCCGGGGAGGACGAAGGCGACCTGGCCGTTCTGGAGCTGGACGCGGCTGTTGTCGACGGAGGCCTTGGCGGCGCCAAAGTCGGAGACGATGACCTCGTTGGAGAAGACGCCCGTGAGGAAGACGGCCTCGTTGAGGGAGACGGTGGTGGAAACGCGAGCGCCGCTTGCGTTTTGTGCGGAGAGGGTGAGGACAGGCATGACGAGCTCTTCAAATTGGGCCCTGCAGAGGTGACGGGTTAGTGGATTGGTTCTGGGACGGCCCGTGGTAGAGGCTTGAGACTTACATGGTCATGTCGGTGTGCAATCGGTCCTCGTTGATCTTGCCTGCCAGCATCGACACTCGCACCAGCTCTGGGTCGCCAAAGTTGCGCTTCTTCATGCTGGCCATCTGACCCATCATGCCCAAAGCCTGCACGCTCGAAGCGTCGATAGTGCTGACGATTGCGCCGCCGTACTTGACTTCGATCTGGACATCCTCGGGTCGCGCGGTGGCGAAGCCCTCGCGGGGTTCGGAGATGCGGTACAGGCGCAGATCGGCCTCGAACACGCCCGACTGGGCGTCGAGCGAAGGCAGGTTGTAGCAGACGCAGTGGCCTGAGGGGTTCGTGCTGCGCGGCAGCTTCTTGAGCGCCTCGATGCATGCCGCGTCGGTCACAGTATTCCACGAGTCCATGTTGAGCGTGCCGTCCGGGTTGCGGATGATGTGGATGTCGTTGGTTGTGCCGTTGAGGACGGCTGACGGGTTGGCAGGGGCCTGGCGGCGACCGACAGCGGCTGAGCTACTGACGATGGAAGAGTATGGTTTGGAAAGGACGTCGTCGGCCCGAAGGTAGATGGCACCGCTTGCTGGGCCACTCGAAGCCAGTGTCGACGCAGCGCAAAACAAGGCGGTGGTGAGACTGAACAGTAGTGAGGGCATTGTATTCGGTATAGCTGAGAACCCACTGCTGGAGGGGAACTCGCTAATCTCGTGTTCCGGACGTTCGTTCGTTCGTTCAGTTATCCAGTGTATGCTAGGTTTGTACCATGCGGCGCTGCGGCTTGGTGTTTCTCGTATGTACGCGGGTTTTGAAGTCGTCGACTGTCGGGTATCGTGGAGGTCGTTTGCCGAGCCAAAGGGACAATGACGGACGCGAAAATTAGATTAACAAGAAGATTAGTCCGTCCAGCGGCGAGAAGTGAATACGATCGTCGTCGACAGGGTGTTGGACTCTCAAAGCCTCGCACGTTTTCCCTGCGATGATCGTCTGTCAAAGCGATCGAAAGCTGTTGAAAGAGAAAAGGAAGAGAAGGGCACCCAAGCCAAGTCTAGTCGCACGAGAGGATAGAGAGAAGAAACAGAAACGTGGACTAGCGGGCGGAGACGGTGACGGCGGGTGGGCGCGTAGAGAAAGGTGTGTTTGAGTCTGTGTCTGCGTGTGTGGATGTGGATGTGTGTGGTGGTTGTTGGCTAGAAGAGGCTGAGGTGAAACGAGACAAAGATGTGACGCGGGAGTTGCGGGACGTCTCGAGGTAAACAAGTAACAGGACAGATCCGCCAAGAAAGAGAATCGTAAGTTATGGAGGGTATATGGAGAGTGACGGTGACGATGTGCAACGGGAGGAGTATTAGATTGGACTCCTCTAGCTGTAGTCGGTCGGTTCCTGCAGCCAAGCCCCGGTCCATCGAACCACAAGAAGCCAAGGGACTGTTTAATGTGCCATGGGCGGCAACGGTTTAGTCCAAGGTAACGTCAGGCCTTGCTGAGCAAATGACATGCAGGGGGGGCAAAAATTAGCAACGGTGACAAAGTCCTGGCAGGGCTTCTCGCCAAAGGAGTGGGTATCCTAAGATAGGGTGGTGCCGTTTGCTGGAGGGGGGGGCCTAGATTTGCTTCCCACCTAGTACGAGCATGGCAGACCAGGGGTCGGCCGCGGTGGGCGAGGACAGTGGAGATCAGGAGCTGAGTAAGGGCCTACAATCGAGGGACAAGCCGGCTGAGACATGGCGTTGCAGCAGACGGGAGAGGTGGCCTGCTCGAAGCTGTGGAGCACGGCATTGTCTTCGAAGGGCCCTCGACCTCTTCCGGTGCGCACATGGAGCCCAAGTCGAGGTCGACACAGGGACAGTTTCGGAGCACCCCAAGTGATGCTTCAGAGCATTGCTTCGAGTGGGCTTCGACTGTCACTCGAGGGGTCACTGGTGCTGATTGGTTTGTCGAGGCGCAGCCAACGCATGGGACGAACGGAGGTCCGAGTGCTGCCCCTCCCTCTCCGTCCCCTCCTGTAAGCGCTGGCTGGCTGGCTATTCTCATCCCACACCAACCCATCACCGCTGACTCGATCCCCCATTCACGTGAGTGGGGACGATGGGTTTCCGCTTCTGAAGAGTGACTTGGCCTAGCCTTTTACGAGCCCGCCCACCGGACGCAGGATTGAGATGATTACCTTGGCTTCGGGGCGTTATGGGGCTTCCTCCATTGTAAATGGGCATTTCGTCCCTGCAGCTGAGGAGGAAATTAATTAAGAACCCTCTCTCAATTTCGCCTTTCAAGGCTTTCAGGGAGTCCACCGCATGGCTGCCAAGGAGGTGTTTCTGGCTGTTCTGCGACCATTCAAACTTTTCTCCTCCTGTCTGGCTGTTTCGATACACACTCTGAGGTGCTGACGGTTACACCCTCTGTTCCAGATGCCGGCACCGAGGACGATCCGACAGCCAGTGTCGGCTCGCCTCCTTGGCTGGCAGCCAAAGTCCAAGAGACTACTAGTGGCCCTCCGGTTTTGGGGCTCCTTAGTGAGACCTCGTCTGTGCGTTTGGCGGTTTCAGGAGTCACCAGGGGGTGGAAGGACTGGCAGACCAGGGTTAGCTCTGGTGCCGGCCTTTTCGCTTTGCGGCTTTCCTTCACAGACGCACTAAAAGAGAGGGGCGAGATCTGGCCATGGGCTACTAGATCCGATAAAGAGTCCAAGCCGTCCCATTGCATGAGCTACCCAAGGCCGCTACCATATCTGCGAAAAATGATTCGATCGTGGTCTGTTGGCGATTACACATGCCGGCGTGATGCTGGACCAAAAATACTGCAGAGCCCGGCATCCTGGGTACAGTGATCGCATGAGCTGACCGTACATTCTGCAGTGTTAGCCTACATCCCTTGGCTTACTTTAAGCCTCGGCAGCGGAATGGTGCCCTGCACCTCAAGCTGATGACCCATCCTGCTCTGGCTATTTCAGGAACTCACCAACGTCAGATTCCCTCAAGCTAGCTTCGACAGTGCATAACCTGCATTCTTGTGAAATAAAGAGGTTGATGTATTTACGGCAATTGCATGTTGACATCATCTGCTTCCCCAGCTCACTTGGGTTAGAGTGAGACCGACAAATGTCCGCTTGTGGCAGATTTGTGCGCCCTTGGAATGACATGCCCATGCTTCATTATCCAGCGAAAGTAAGCTTTGGCTGTGCGATTTCCAGTTTCCTGGGATGCGCCAGCAGTGGCCAGTAGGAGCATTGCTCCAGGTGGGCGGATTCTCCCCAGAGAATGATCGGCAAGATATAGTTCACAAGATCTTGTAAGTCGTGCCAACGGACCCATTCATGTCGTTGGCCAGCCTGGAAACAAAGAACTCAAGCGCATTGACGATTGCCCACTGCTCGTCGGGGCTCGTGGTGGTCATGGGTGGCTGAATACGTGATTTTGGACTAGGAACTCGGCATCACAAAAGACTTTACCATTGCATTGTGAAGGACCAACGTTGTTCGCCGACAGCCGCAAATTTGTCGTCGTAGACCCAGAACGGTATTGGGTAAGGTAGCCATGGCACCATCAAGGCCGGAAAGTCACTTGTGGCGTGCAGCCTCACCTTCTTTCGAATGTGCATGGTTCGGAGCTGAAATTGGCGGAGCGTGAATCACTGCTGTGTCCATTCACGCAGAGAAGCCACGGCGAGAATCCCAGCAACGAGGAGTTGTTGGTCACAATAAAAGCACGGATCAACTGTGGAGGAAGCTTGGCCTGCAGCGCAGACGCGGAATTGCCGGGCATCCTGCAGACTACTGCCCTGAGTTGAGTTGTGAAGGAGGCTAAAATGTGAAGTCTTTGCGTCAAAAGTGCCTGCTTTCCACATCTACCTACCTTCCAGGCTGCCTGATGACTGAGGCGACCGTTGCGAAGCACGTGAGCTGTTATGCTTTGGCACAATCGACAATTGCTTGTGTCCTTACCTTTACTTCTGCTGATACAGCACTATTCGTGGTCTTGCTTTCTCCTCAGAAAAACAATTTTCGGTCACCTGCAAAGTGCACGAAGCCGCTGTAGCTAGAAGAAATGCTCCGAACCAACTTGTCCTCGTCTCTTTTGGCGCTGAAGCACGACATGGCTCAACGCCGACGTTCACACTTTGCGACACCTGCAGTGGCTTGCTCTCCAGGCGTCAAGGATAACTCGGCGACTGCCCACAAACCTTGAAAGCTCCTGGTGGCCATGGCGAGTCGCTAAACTCCGTTGAGAGCTTCTTGTACAAGGTATGCGCCAATCATTGGGGCAGCTGCCTCATGGCGCCATTTGGCCCGGCCGAATCGTCACCTCTGCACGAATCCGGAGACGATCGCCCACGCGTGCCCGCTATCGCCTGCCCCGGACCCGCATCCAGTGGCTGCGACGTGCATCTAAGCTGCAGCTTGCTTCCAGAGGACAATCGAAAAAAGAGTACCGCTGTGGGAAGAAACTGTCCGTTGATCTTTTTCGCCCGTGCCATGGAATAAATACCCTTTCTCTCCTTCTCCCAACCTCTGCGCGACTCCTCTCCCTGCGAACCTCCGTCGGTTTTCTTGAGCCTGGACGCCAAACACATCGTTCCCCCTCCGCATCTGGATCGACGAGCCTAGGCTTTAAGCGGTCGCATCCCCACAGCTCCCCGTCTGGCGACATCCGAAGCGAAAGGCAAGGAAAGGCAAGACAAGACAAGACAAGACAAGACAAGACATCATGGCTACCGACCCAGAATCCGACCCCGAGCACAAGGGCGTTGCCAGCGACTCTATCGACGGTCACCTTCATGATCGCGCAGGCGCTTCTGCCCACGGTTACGGCGCCGATGATGAAGCCATCATTCCCAAAGGTGCGCTCGATCCGGTGTACGAAGCGAAGGCCCGAGTTTTGAATCGAGCTGTACGTGTGCCCCCCACGCTTCCCGCATGCCATGTCTGATGACCCAATTGCCTGCAAGCTGCCGTCAGCTTGCTGCCCATTGGGAGACATGGCGCCCTTGGCCCTGCAACAAGCGACAATGACTTACACAATAGCGTGCAGATTCAGGATATTGGTATGGGATGGTATCAATGGCAATTATTCATCGTTGTCGGCTTCGGGTGGGCCAGCGACAACCTATGGCCCATCATTACATCGCTCATCTTCACTCCCGTTGCCAATGAGTTCGGGCCTTCGCGCCCCCCGCTGCTCACACTGGCCCAAAATATCGGTCTCTTGGCCGGTGCCATCTTCTGGGGGTTTGGATGCGATATCTTCGGCCGCAAATGGGGTTTTAACCTGACCTTGGGTCTCACCGCGGTCTGGGGCATGATCGCCGCTGGTGCGCCCAACTTCGCAGCCATTGGTATCTTTGCCGCTTTCTGGTCTTTTGGCGTTGGCGGCAACCTCCCTGTCGACTCAGCCATCTTCCTCGAGTTTCTCCCGGGCACGCACCAGTACCTGCTGACCGTCTTGTCCATTGATTGGGCGATCGCTCAGGTCGTTGCCACTCTGATCGCATGGCCATTGCTGGGCAACCTAACATGCGGCGAGGAGGATGAGAATTGTACGCGATCCGAGAACATGGGCTGGCGGTACTTTGTCATCACGATGGGCGGCCTCACACTCCTCATGTTCGCCATCCGATTCGCCTGCTTCACCATTTATGAATCACCCAAGTATCTGATGGGCAAGGGTCGCGACGAGGAAGCCATTCGTGTTGTACACGAGGTCGCCCGCCGGAACGGCAAGACATCTGCTCTGACCCTGGATGACCTCAAAGCCTGTGAGCCCGATGGCTATGTTGCGAGTACTGGCGCCGCCACTGCGGTGAAGCGCAACTTGGAACAGGTGAACTTCGACCGCATCAAGCCGCTTTTCGCCACAAGCCGCCTTGCCATTAGCACCGGCATCATCATGGTTGTATGGGGTTTCATCGGTCTGGCCTACCCCCTCTACAACGCCTTTTTGCCGTACATTCAGGCCACCAGAGGCGCTGATTTCGGCGACGGCAGCACATACCTCACGTACCGTAACAGCCTGATCATCGCAGTACTTGGTGTACCGGGGGCCCTGCTTGGAGGTTACTTGGTCGAAGTCCCGCGCATCGGGCGCAAGGGCACACTGTCAGTCTTCACTGTCCTGACCGGTGTATTCTTGTACTGCTCGACGACGGCCCTGAACAGCCAGGCCCTTCTGGGATGGAACTGCGCGTTCAGTTTTTGCAGCAATGTCATGTACGCCGTGTTGTACGGGTTCACACCCGAGCTCTTCCCCACGCCTCAACGTGGTACAGGCAATGCTCTTACTGCCACCTGCAACCGCGTTTTCGGAATCATGGCCGTAAGTGTTCCCTCCGAATCTGCTCTTCCCGTAGTAGGGAGGATCTGTGATCGACACTAACTTCGAAATCAGCCTATCATTGCCATGTTTGCGGATCTCAACACGGCCGCCCCGGTCTACACCAGCGGTGCCTTGTTTATTGCGGCAGGCTTGCTTGTCCTTCTCATGCCGTTCGAGTCGCGGGGCAAGGCGGCCTTGTAAAGGAAGGGTCACTTGGATTGTCGGCATTTGCGTATAAGCGGCATTTTGCGCTGTTCGTCTTTCGCTAGTTGCAAACCGCTCCGTTGGGATGACTTACCTACCTACCTAATCGTAGTTATCTGTTATTGGCGACGGGGTAATGATACCCAGAGGCTGCACCGTGTCTGAAATCAGACCCAGCCACTTGTCACATTCACTTCTTTAGAATCACGACTAATACTGTTTTTATCGCCAGCTGCTTTTCAAGCTTTGGCTTGGTAGCGGCACAGTTGGCGAACGTTTTCTGCCCATTGATGTCGACCGTGTGCGTTTGATCCATTTTGTATGGGAGCGGACTGCGTCTTTCTGGCGCATCGTCTTCAATGGCTTGTGTGTACGAGAGATTCCGGCATGAGATTGCCTGCGTCACCCTGTGTAGCATCATGTAGCACCGTGTAGCACCATGCAGTCCCATTACCAGGTCATGAGCAAAATGGTCATTGGAGTTTTGGTGGAGCATGTATCGCGAATATTTGCATGATGGGCTCTGCTGCTTCGGTTTCAGGCGCGCATTTAACATTGCTTTTCTGTGAAGCTCACCGCAAGAGGGCCAGCATAAACAAGGTGGGTATACTTATGCATGCATACATTCACTGTGCATAACCTGCCTACGTAATGGAACCTGAGGTCTCATTCGACCAATCAGATGATGGGTAAATGCGAGAAACCCCCATTCAGTGCCAGGTACCAAACACAGCCCCTCCATGCCCCTCCATGCATCGCCTTAGTGACGGGGTACCTGGACAAACAGTTGCCATACGGTGAGAGGCCTCAAAGCGGCCATCTTGCATTTTTCTCCCAACCCATTCATTAGTTCCGCTCCAGCTTCAGTCTCTGTTTCAGTTGTTTTTGCTTGAACATGGTCAACCCTCCGAAGCCACCCGTCGAGCCCCAGGCCACCTTCCTGAGCGGCCGCGGCAACAAGGATGTCGAGACGGCTGGCAGTCCAGATCTCCGTATCCTGCACTACAACGACGTCTACCATGTCGACCCGGCGAGCGCTGAGCCCGTCGGTGGCATCACGCGGTTCATGACGGTGTGCAAGGAGTACCAGGACGATCAGAGGTTCAAGGACCAGTCCAAGTTGCTGACCTTCTTCTCGGGAGATGCCTTCAACCCAAGCTTGGAGAGCACGGTGACCAAGGGTAAGCTATGGGCCATGCCGATGAGTGCCACCAAGTTGAGACGCTGACCTCATGCGAGGGAAACACATGGTCCCCATCCTCAATGCCATCGGCACCGATTGTGCTTGTGTGGGAGTGGGTTTGGTCCCGCAATTCCGGAAGTGTGGCTGAAGCAGGCTGACCATGAACACCTCAGAACCATGACCTTGACTTTGGTGACAAGCAGTTTCGCACTCTGACTAGCAAGTGCGACTTCCCATGGCTTCTCGCCAACGTCCTCGACCCGGCGCTGGGCGAGGACGTGCCATTGGGCAACGCCCAGAAGACCCACATGATGACCACCTCCAACGGCATCAAGGTCGGCATCATTGGCCTGGGGGAGCGCGAGTGGCTCGAGACGATCAACAGTCTGCCGCCAAACATCATATACAAGTCTGCCAGCGCGACGGCCAAGGAGATCGTGCCTCAGCTCCGTGCGGCCGGTGCTGAAATCGTCATTTGTCTGAGCCACATGCGCGAGCCCAACGACAACAAGCTGGCCGAGCAGACGGACGGCATCATTGACATCATCCTCGGCGGTCATGACCATTACTACAGCCACAGCTTTGTCAAGGGGACGCATGTGCTGCGCTCGGGCACCGACTTCAAGCAGCTCAGCTACATCCAGGCGTGGAGGAAGAAGGAAGACCCCAGCAAGTGGGACTTTGACATCTGGCGGCGCGACATCACCTCGGAGGTTCCGGAGCATGAACCGACCCTGGGACTGGTCGAGGAGCTGACATCGAAGCTGAAGCAGTCGCTCTCGAAGCCTGTGGGATGGACGGCCATGCCCCTCGATGCGCGCTTCAGCACTGTGAGGATGAAGGAGTCGAATATTGGCAACTTTGTGTGTGACATTATGCGGCAGCACCACAACGCGGACTGCGCCATCATGGCAGCAGGCACCATCCGCGGCGATCAGATTTACACACCTGGCGCCGTGCGGATCAAAGACATCACCACGTGCTTTCCCTTTGAGGATCCCGTCATCTTCATACGTTTAAAGGGACAGGCCATCTGGGACGCGCTGGAGAACGGTGTCTCCTTGTACCCTGCTGGAGAAGGGCGTTTCCCTCAGGTCTCGAACATTGTATTCGAATTTGATCCTAAGCGGGAGTCTGGGAAGCGACTGCTCTCGTTGGAAATTGCGGGCCGGCCGTATGAGCCAGAGAAGCAGTACACCATGGCTACGAGGGGCTACATGGGTCGCGGCAAAGGTACGTATTGGGGCCCATTTAACCGAGTGCAGCATGACGCAACTAACGAGGTGAGCACAGATGGCTACATGCCCATGCTTGTCAAGTCAGAAGGTGGCGAAGCCGAGGAAATCGTCGACGAAGAGAGCGGAATGCTCATCTCGACGATTGTACGACAGTATTTCATGGGTCTCCGAACCGTCGGCCAGTGGAAGAATCTGACAGACCACTGGGTCGACGTGGCGCAAAACGCCGGCACGCCCCTCTCCGGCAGCATCATCTTGGAGAAGGAGGGCCAAGACCCCAGCAGCGTGGCCCGCACCGTGCAGCGGGAGGACTCGAGCGAGGCGTGGCAGCGTTTCTTGGACCGGCGCATCGGCCTCAACCGGAAGCCGCTGGACGAGGACAGCGACGACGGGGAGGATGACAGCGACGAAGACGACGAGCAGTTCGACTTCGACGCGCTGCTGATGCGCAAGTTCTGGTCCAGGTGGGTGCAGAAGGCGGGACTGAAGTCTCGCGAATGCGACCCCCTGAAGGAGAGCGAGTTCGTGGTTGACTGGACGAGAGTCATCGCTCCCGTGGTCGAGGGTAGAATCAAGATGGTGGGCGCATGAAGAATGATATGATGCAACGAATAGAGCGCGACGCGTTGAATAAAGTCTTTGGACATCGAGTTTGCCAGCTTTTTGCCAGCTACTTCTTTTATACTTCACATGATCTGTCAACAGAATGCTCTATGGCGTCTAAAATGGTACTAGGTTCTTGTATTCATCAAATCTTTCATTATGACTCTAGTTCACGTTGCGCCATTACCTATGCATGCATACGTCATGTATTCAAATGTCCCTTGAATTTCTTCCCCCAAAATCCCAATCAAGCCTTCGCACACTTGCCATTGATACAAGTCAAGTCGTCGGCACAGTCATCCCACGTCTTGCAGGAGGCGCCTAGGAAGAAGACGAAACGATGTCAGCAAGTTCTACCTTCCCTTCGCGTCTATGTCCCTGCTGATGGGAAGAGGGCACGGTCATGACAGAAGAACGAGGGCCACCAGGCAGGGTCCCAGCAGGTGGGCGGCCAACGATGCCAACGCACCCGGTGGTGCCGAGGAGGGCGGTAGTGATGATGATGAGGGAGGAGGAGGATGAGGAGAAGACAGCGGTGACGGTGGGGAGGGCGGCGTACCTAAGCAGTGTCCCGGCCAGCTGCAGTTGTCGCTGGGGGGAGGGTTCGAGCCCCCGCCGCCGATGCGCTGGATCAGCCTGTCGCCGAGGGCCGTGATGCTGGCCTCGAAGTCGTTGTAGTTCTGGGCGTTCCACCTGGCGCCCTTGGCACCGGGCACGGCGTCGGCACCGGGGAATGCGATGTACATGACGTCGTTCTCGCTGTGGCCGAAGTTGCCGTTCATGCTCTTGCCGTAGCAGGCCGTGGCGAGCGAGATGGAGGCCTCGCCGACCATGGCGCGGTCGCCGTCGTCGCCGTTCATGTCGGCCCAGACGCCGTAGATCTATAGCCAGAGCTTCTCGTTAGCACTAAGGTACTTCCCCTTCCTACAGACGCAACAATGAAGCACGAAAAAAGGGAAACCCGGTGGCTCCGTACCAGCTTGTCGCCGCACACGACGGCCATGACGCTGAGCGGCTCGACGCCGTACTCCTGGGGGTTGAACTTGGGCCAGTTGGGCTTGCTGCCCGTGTTGCCGAAGACGACGTAGGGGTGGGCGTTGGCGTCGAGGTCCTTCTGGCCGGTGCCGTAGCCCTCGACGAGCCACTGGAAGGACGTGATGGACTGCGTGTCGCCGGAGGAGCCGCAGCGGCCGTCGTCGGCGGGGCCGCCCTGGATGCCGTCGCAGTCAATGTCCATGTCGACGAGCTCGCCGTTCTTGCTCTGGAGGTAGATGACGTTGTAGTCGGCTTGGTGGTCGCCGCAGTAGGTGGAAGCTGTGAATGGTCAGTCGTCTATACCTGGACGAGGCGGGGAACGACCATGATCGCCCGCAGGAAGAGATGTTGAACCTACTGGCGACGGTGTCGTCCCAGCTGCTGAAGAAACCACTGGCAAGAGGCTTGTTGCACTGGCCCTGGCTGCGCACGCTGTTGACGAAGTTGCGCACGTTGGTCGGGACATCGCGAGCGAGAGCGCTGGCAACGAAGAGCGTTGCCGCAAGTGCAATCCCGCGGGGAGCCATTGTGACGATGGATTCTCTAGCTTCGAAGAAGACTGTTGAAGATACCGGAACCTGTCGCTGTTGTAGAGGCGGTGGAGAGCAATCTTCAAGCTCAATGGCGAGTCCTAGGCACCATTATATAAATCTCGTGCCTCCAGGTCCAGCCTCCTACGACACGAACAGCGGAACCTCGGTGGGATAGCCTAATCCCGGCAAGGCTCCAGACCAAATGAGAAGGTCAGCCCTACTCCCCGTGGCAAAGCGATTCCCGGCCTCGCGGAGGATGCATGCGCCCCGTCGCACCGACGACGAATGACATCCCCGGAGCAGTCGACAAGAAGACGAGAATCATGGAACCTTTGCCAGCTTGCTGTTGGACCGGCTCCACAGGGGTGCATCCACCAGCAGGGCTGCTATTTTTGGACGCAGAAGCTGGAGAGACTTTGCCGACTGCAGTAATAAGAACTCAAGGTGTGGAGGAGTCCCGACAGGGGGTCGATCGTTGGCGAATGGCCTTGGCCCAGGGACCCCCTCGCTAGGACATTTCTCTGCTCGCAGACAGAAGCCGTCCGCAGGATGTCATCTTGCGAGGGGCTGAAGATTCCCCCAATTGGCCATGTTTCCCGAAACGGCATTGCCTGAGCTGGCAATAAACGGCCACCGTAACGAGGCCCCCGGAGCGGTGCCGCATGGGCAGGATGGTGGGACCGTCAGCCATACGTTTCCCGTGACAAGACGTTCGAGAATATCCTGAACTGGCAATTTTTTCGAGCGTCGTCCGTGCTGCTCATGTGCGTCGCAGGAGTTTTGTTGAATCTTGTCTTCGATCGAGCGTTGACATGGCCTGGTCGTACAATTTCCCGGCCATTGCTCCATGGCCGAAGAGGCGGGAAAGAGGGGGTTCGCATCGTCCACTGGTGGGATTGGTCGATTTCAACGACGTGTGTGCTCTCATCATTGTCAAAGGATGGGGCAAGTGACACTTCGTCAAGAAGTCGGTGAAGCCAGCGCTTTGTCATGAACCCAAGCTATGCTTCGGATGAAGCGGCAACGCTTCCCGTTGACTTCGTGAGTGTTTCCTAGGGAGCAACCCTTGGAAGTGTTGCAGCGAACGCATTTGCGGAGCCTTTCCGGTGTTTCCTGCAAAATTTTATTCTTCCTCGGCTTTTCTGTAGCCTTGTACAATGTGAACCTATCGCCCACTCAAAGTCAACAAGAACAGGTAGTCTGTATTGCCCGGAGATACTACGGTGGAGAAAATTCTATGCTTCCCAGAGAAACATGGATTTGGCCTTCTTTCGTCTCTGGGCTAGTCATTTGTATTTATATACAAAGTGTTGGACGTCTTCTATAGACACGAGCGCAGACTTAACCACTACCGAGCTGGTACATCGCTCTATCAATGGTCCAGCCCGAAAAGCCTGAGCTGCTTGATACACGGACTTCTTCCTACACATACTTATTTTGCATCTGGCCGGGGGGTGACGCGGACCCAGAAGTCGTCCATGATGAGCATGGCCGCGCTGAGCAGGCGCATGGGCCTGTCAGGGTGAACGATGGTAAACTCGAAGCGGCGAAGAAGCTTGATCGAAACACTGTCAGTCAAAATACTCTCTCAAACTCGGAGTAGCCTAGCCAAAGAGATCGAGCACGCGGCTCGAGACCAACTCACCTCTACGAAGACCTTGTTGAGCTCAATCATGGCGATCGTCCTCCCCAGGCACTGGTACTTGCCGTACCCAAAGACCAGGTCCACCGCGCCCACCATCTCCTTCAGCCTCTCCGGGTCCTCGTCCTCGGCCTCGAGCCAGCGCTCCGGACGGAAGACCTCGTTGTCGTCGCCCCAGATGCCCGGGTGCCGCAGCAGGCCGTAGATGTTGTGCCCGACCTGCACGCCCTCCGGGAGCTCGTACCCGAGGACGTTGTCGCCGCCGCGCGGCACCTGCTTGGACAGCACGCCAGTGGCCGGGGGGAACATGCGCAGCGCCTCCTTGATGACGGCCTGGAGGTACGGCATCTCGCGCGCCTCGGCATCGCGGATAGGCGAGGAGATGCGGCCGGCGGCGATGCCCTCGTCCATCTCCTTGAGGAGCTTGTGAAGGGCGGTCGAGTTGCCGAAGAGGCAGAGGAGTGTCGATCGTATGGCCGTTGCTGTGGTATCGGAGCCAGCGACACTACGTTGTGGCCAGGTCAGTTCGAGTGTTTCAAAGGTATACACTGCAGCATCTGAAGTCTTCCGAGTGCCACTTACGTTTCCACAAACACCTCCTGCATCAACTCGTCCCGCGTCAACCCATTGTCGACGAAAGACTGAATCATGTCCTTCCCAGGCTTGGCATCAGGACCCAGCCTGCCGTCGACGAAGTGAGCAGCAAACCTAGAGAACAGCACACGTCAGTTCACGCGCTCAAGGGCCTCTCCGGCCATACCATGGTAAGCGCCTCCCCTTACCGCATCAACCTCCCAAAGCCCGCCGAGTCGCCCGCCGTGGGGCCCATCTTGTTGAGCGGCCACTTGCCGAGCATCGCGATGAAGGCGGGGACGTTGCCCATGAACATGACAAAGGGGAAGAACTTGCGCGTGATCTCGTTGTACTGGTACAGGTCCTTGTCCTCGCGGAGGAAGCCAAAAGCCGCGCCGAAGCCGAGCTCGCTGATGACGTCGAGCGCGAAGTAGTTGCACTTGATGGCGAGGTCCATGGGGCGGAAGTCGCTCGGCGTCGAGATGTACTTGCGCTGGATGAGGTCCACGAAGCCCGCGACGTGCTTGTCGATGCCGGGCTCGAAGCCGCCCAGCTCGCGGCCGGAATACTGCAGATCTCGTGGTCAGCCGGCGCTTTTGCAGTTACTGCTTATCTCAACTGTCCGACTTACGCCAGGCCCCATCTTGCTCTTGAGAATACGATGGGTGTGGTCATCAAGCATTGAGAAGATGTTTTCGGTCTTGGGATCGATGCGCACAGTCTTGTAGTAGGGACCTCTTGTATACTCGCTGCGAGCGGCCGACATCCTCTTCAAGACCTCAGGGTCGCTCACGATGACCATGTTTGGACCCGTTCGTACAATATGGCCTAGTCCAGAGTCAGAAGCGCCGCCACGAAGAGAGTCAGAAGCGCCGCCACGAAGAGAGTCGGTTGCTCGTAAAACGCACCATATTGCTTCATCATATCCAGCATGTCGTAGTGCATTCGGCCGCCGTACATCTTGGCTGCCATGGCCAGATTTGTGTGGCCCATGATCTTCGGGCCCGGAACATGAGCCAGGCGGTTGTAGGCCCGGAGGTGCGACACCGCATAGAATCCTATAAATACGACAAAGGATCCGAGGAATAGTATAGCCAGTGGCATCTTTGCCAGGCCATCGAGAGGTAGGTTACCCATGCTTTGCGTTCCACTGACCGTAGTCTTCCAAAGGAGGGTTCAGTGAGCCAAATGGCGATAGAAAGTGAACGGATTCGAAGGCGATTTACGGGATACAAGATCTATATAGGAGCCACCCAAGTAACCCGTCCCACGCCAGCTACATGTAGAGCACGACATCTCCCCACGATTGCCGACCCAACATTTAAAAGCTGCTCCCACATTGGGTGATTGTGACGTGCGCTATGCTATCGCCATGCGTTCAGGGGACCACGAACCAAGGAACCCAGCCGACTAGACACTGCCGAGCGTCTCCTCCTGCAGAGCTCCTCCTCGTGCGTCCGGCTAGGGGGCAGGGAGGGGATGGGCATTGATATCCTACCTTGCCCAACTCCTCCCGTCGCGCCACTTACACCAATGATCGTTGGGCAACGCAGAGCGATCGGCGTTGCGGAAAGCGCGGGCGGATGCTGGGGTGCCCAGTACCGTTGCAGAAGCGCTGCAACTCCCGGTCCACTTCCCGGCACGGTGAGAGGCTCGGAGCGTCGAGGTGGAGACTATTGGATGCCGATCAGGTCTTGGAGACGGGGGCAGACAAGGATGACTGCGGGGGTTTTTTGCTGTTTGTTTGGAGAGCCCACGACGAGAGTTCAGCAAAGCAGACCTGATTGCTTTGGTGCAGAAGGAATAATAGGTTCATGCTATGCCAATCTGTATCTATTGTTTCTTGCGGACAAGAGACTAGCAGTTGAGGCTTCCCCTGTCAACTCCAACATCGTGCCCAACGCGGCAAGCGATCTACAGAGCCACCGCTGCCAGAACGTTGCGGTGACGCCAGGAATACTCCCCTTACCGGCCCCCACAAGGCGCCTCTGGCAAGGGAACGAATCCATTCCACGATTGTCAATCAGACGTTTCATACTCGTGGTTGTGCTTTCACGTGGGGGCAGGTGAGGTGGTTGAGCGACTGGGCAGAGTTCTGAGTTTTCAGGGACCCGTAGCCAGGAGACCCAACTACCTTTACCTTGGTCGGATGGGGAACCGTTCATCTTGCCCAAAAGGAAACGAAGCACGCGGAGCTTTTCTACCGAAACCCAACTGTCGCGACAAGGCAAATCCCGCATGGTAAAAGAGGCGGTATAAGCACCTTGGCCAGCGTTGGAGCAGTCACAGTGTTATCAGCAGAGCCTCCACCAAGTCCGTGGCATGGCCTTGGAACTTGGTGGTGCCGACAAATGGGTAACTTGACAGTCGGGACTCAACGTTGTTAGCAGTGGAAAAGATGCGGTCCTAGCCGTCAATTATCCCGATAGATTGACTATGTTACCCCACGGGCTTGCTAGTTCCAGTTTGCCTCAAACGATGGCAATTGGGTCGACTGCTGCGCTCCAAGGCGGGTCACGATACAGAGTAGGGGCAGACTTTATTTTTCCCCGATTTAAGCTTATTCTCCCACAAACGCACGAAAATCTTCGGAGAATATCGCATCCTTATTAAATATATGTTCAACTCAATTATAGTTTGTCTATCCTTTGCAATTCTTACAATGTATGCTCTAAAAACAAGTCTCGTATCTCGTGACAAAATGCTTAATGCAGACCACTCTCGCCTGTTTCGGCCATGTGCTTCTGGCAATCCAACAGCAGCTTCAGTTGGTCGCCCACGTCCTGAAGTCTCTTGAGCACCTTCTTGTTGCCCTTCACGAAGCCCAGGATGCTGTAAGGAATTCCGGTCTCGTCGCAAAACTCCCTGACCAAGTTCTGTACCTTGCGCAGGTTGTGGCGCGGAACACGGGGGAATAAGTGGTGAACAGCCTGGAACTGCAGGCCGCCGTGGATGAAATCAAGCCAGGCCGGGCAGTCGACGTCCATGGTGGTGCGGAGCTGGCGCTGCGGGAAGGACTCTGTCTCGCCGAGGTCGACAGTGGACATGCCCCAGTGAGAAAGCGTGATTTGGACGTGCAGAGGCATCGTGACAATGTGCGAAACGAGGACGAACATGACCCGGATGGTCCAGGTCGGCAGCGCTCGCCAAAGCAAGCAGTAGCCGAACAAGAACCAGTAGCATGCCATGAAGACGATCTCCGTAGGTCGAATCCACCAAGCCTTGCTGCCACCCAGACCAGAAGATCGCTTCGAAAGCACGTGCAGCCAGGAGAGAAGATACAAATTGAATCGGGCGATGCCCATGACGGGGTAGTAAGTGTAGGCCTGGAACGGCACCAGGAAGTCGGCGGCGGCGTCCCACACGAAAGTGAAGTCGTAGTAGGAGGAACGGAGCGACTTGAAGAAGCTGGGGCAAGTAGCGAAAAGTGGCACATTCTGGATATCAGGGTCGTGCTCCTGTTGAACAGTGTTAGTAGGCATACCGACAACGAGGGATGGCTGTACTAACCGGTTGGTTGGTGATCAGGTGGTGGACATTGTGGCTGCTCTTCCACCAGCCCATCGAAAGGCCACAGCAAAAGTCGGCGATGAAGAGGCCGATGAGGGCGTCATACTCGAACTTCTGCGTGATGGCGCAGTGCCCGGCATCGTGAGCCGTGAACATGATTTGATGCTGCACAACATGTTAGAATAATCGAGCAATAGACCACACCCTTGGGAGGCGAGGACGTACCCAGAAGAGGCCAAGGCAGACGGCGGAGACCATGTACTGCTGGTAGTGAAGCGCCGTGAGGAAGGCAGCAAACAATGCGGTATAACGCATCATCTCCTTCCCATACTCGGTGTAGCGACATTCGTACAGTCCCTCGTCTCGTATCCGTTGGTGCAAGGCCCGGTACTTGTTGGTGATGTCCTGCTGCACCTTGGGTTCAACGGACGGGTAGTTGGCGGAATCCCGCATAACCTCTTGCAGGACACCATCGTCGGCAAACTTGACAACCGTCGACGTTCCTTTGGCGGCAGGCTTCGGGGCGTTTGATTCTGCTAGAGGACATTTGCTCGACTGGCAACATGTCTGCGGCACAGCAACCCGCTGTCGGATGCCCGCGGCCTCCGATGGATCCGATGAAAGGGCCGTCGACTTATGTCCAACACCATTTTCGCAGCTGCACTCAGATGAGGTTTGGCTTATGTTATCATCATCCAGCCTGTCCGACTCGGTGTCAGAGTCGCTAGAGTCCGTCCCCACCGAGATTGGTTCGTAGGGTCGAAAGGTGCCGCCTCTTATTGGTGGTGTCATGTTGACCCAAACCCCCTGCTTCCGGCCGATCCGAAAGGCACGCATCGTTTTGCACGTCTTCGCCGAGTGATATCTGTTTACGTCACGCCCGAATTAGTAAACTTTTATTCCGACTGGTCCGTTGACAAAACGTTGACCATGCATTTAAACCCCGTTGGTGCCCGTTGAGCGACCTCGCATGGAGGTCTGGGGCAAGGGTCCAAAAGTTTAATCCGACGTATATTTTTGGCAACGAGGATGCGGCTCTACCACACCAGCACATCACGACTTACACTTTGATTTCGTCAGTCGCATCTCTGCCGACCATGTGCAAAATGGCCAATCGACCACCAGGATGCTTTTCCAACCACGAGTCGAGCCGGAGGACATAATCCTCATAGATGATAATCGTTTGTCCATCGGCGATGAGAGCTTCCACCATGCGCGGGGCGATGATTGCGTCGCGGTCCATGCTTGCCATTGGTAACGCTCGGAGCGACAGGCAGCGAACAATGAAGGATAGGCGTTTCGACTGGGCTCGATGCCGTGGCTCCCAGCAAGATTGTCTGCGATTTACGGTACACCGGGGGCAATGAACCTCTCACGAAGGATGCGGAAGCAGTCGAGTAACTGGCCGGCCAGTTTTGTGTTTTGCAGTGCCGTCGATTTTGATCAGCTCGAATTGGTGAAGGACAAACACAGCATGCGCAAACACCAGTTGGAGGAAAACGTAGGACGGGAGGCAGCACCAAAGGGAAACACATGCGGGAACCCGCTCTGTTTTCTTCCAGCGGACGCACACATGGGAGCCAACCAACGGAGCCAGCTCCATCCATGGGGACACGACGACTGCCCGGGGGGCGAGAGGAGTGCACACAGCATGACCATCCGCGGTACGAGGGACAGTCCAGACTCGACTCGGACTCGCCCCTCGACAATCTATGGGAACAATTGCGGGTCGGGTTCGGTTTCCACATGGGCAAGCCGACCTGCCCCTGGGCGGCCACGCCTCGGGTGGTACTCGGATAGGAGAGACAAAGTAACCGGGCATGATGGGGCGGTATTCGTTCGCAGAAGTGTAGCGCGGAGCTGAGTGTTTTGACAAGCCGGGGGTGGCATGGTGTCCCATTCGGGGCACACGGTCTGGCTCGTGCTGCTCACCGGAGAGTGCCGCCGTTAAGCGGAGGCCCGTTGGTGTGCGCAATCTCCCTCGCCCCCCTTTCCCATTGCCAATTAAAGAGAATGAGCGACAGCAGACAGGTACCGAGTTGTGCTGCAGAAAACCCTAGGAACGCACAAGTAGCTAGCGTCGAGACGGAGCAGCTTCCCTGACTCCTCACAGGCTAAACATAACCAGAACGGAGCTTTGGCCCCAAGGAACTGGTAGGACCGAGCTGGGGACGTGCATGACGAGCTGCCCCCGTGGGTGTGGGTGTGGCACAGCCAAGCCTGGTCGATGGGCGAAGTGGGTAGGACCCTGAAACGCAGAAAGTCAATTTTGGTGCGTTCTAGCAGATTGCAGATACGCGTATCTTTGCTGCTGACGAGCTCGGAAGAGAGAGGCTGTGTGCTTCAGTAACTGGCATCTGCTACACGTCTTCCATGAGCCGACGTTGCCGAGCGAGCACTGTCGAAAACGAGTGAAGGTTACGAGTCCCTCTCGTGACATGCTTTTTTTCCCACCTTGGTTTTTTTTTTTCTTTTTTTTTTTTCCTCGGTTTCGTACAGTGCCTCTCCCTTGGTTTGTGGAAGGTGCAGTGGAAGCGGGGAACGATTCCCAACTGAGCCTAGCCCCCCAACTAAATCTAAGCTTAGTTACAAAATCGTGACGACAGCCCCCAAGGGCCCCAAAGCCACAGGCACCCTCCGCCCCCCTCGAAGATTCTCGGAATTCAGGGGATTTTTCCGTCGGCGTTGTCAGTTCACTTCTACTTCCGCTTTCCGGTCGACCATCACGGCTTCTTGACTAACACGACGACTCGATCTCCCTGCACGGAGAATGTAAGACGCCGATCGGAAATTCCTTTTCCACACTACGCTCGGTTTATTTCTGAGGCGCAGCTGACTGGATTGCCTGCCGGCGAAGAATGGCTGTCCCTCATTTCGCCGTAGAGCCATCACTTGACCTGTCCATAACGTCAATTTCTTTGGCCTCTCAAATTGTGCACCGCTCGGCTAGCAACTTTCCGCCAAATCAAGGAAACATCCCAGCAAATCACAGATGAGGAAGAGGACGGGAAGCCTTGTCTCTGCTACCCATCTGCACCCCTGCCGGACAGAACTCTTACATTATTATGATGTCAAAGGCACGTCGGCAAGCCACGTCCACACTGGGAAGGGAGCAAGTCCCCGACCACGATCTGGATCATAACGAGTCAGCGAGGTAATTCTGGTCATGGGTCTTGGGTCTTGGCTTGCGCGGCTTCTACTAGCACGTTTCCGCCCCTCTCGCACGCTAGAGCTGATTCGCGAGTGCGTGGGCGAGTACGTGGAGAGCAGCGAGCGCACCATGGCCGTTCGAGAAAGAGATGAGCACTGACCCCCTCCCATCGTCCTTGAGACTCGAGGGCTAAGAAAACGAATGTTCATGACACGTTCGTGGAGAGATCTTCAATTCCAAGAATTGGTCCATCTTAGCCTCGTGGCCAATGGCCACCTGCGGGAGATCTTGATGAGCAGCGTGGCCTGCATCCGTCCTGATACCCACCCTTGTCCCTGGGAATTATGTTGAGGTCATTAATATTGAGAGAATTGTGGAACTACCTTGACAGCAGCAAAAAGCTTGTCCAGTGGTAGGCGAGAAACCGACTGGGCGGACGAGGATTCCCCCTTAATCGGGTAAGTCGTCGCAATAGCCCATTCCAACAGCGTCCTGGCCCTGGCTTGCCTGGTCCTGCATTGAGCTCGATATCGAAGCTTTTGGGAGCTCAGCCACAAAAGATCCCGTCGTCCCAAAAGAACATACGATGCATGTTCTTCGTGCAATCTCCACAAAGCCTCGTCTCAAGGAGGAAGGTACGGGGCTTTCTCCGCTGGGGTGGCTGGCAAGCTAGATCCAATACTGCATGCGTTAGATTCAGATTTCTTGGAGGAGGCGACCCCTTTCACCCCAAAGCCGTTGGCGCGAATTTGCAGCCCACTAGCTTTGAGGCGCAAGGCGGGAAACGCGGCCTCCCGCCATCAACGCTCGCACTCTTTCCCATTGGATTGCTCGTATATTGGCTCAATCACTGGCGATACTGGGGTGGCCCACATCTCGAGGTCGGAAAGAAGCCTCCCAGCTCCTGACTAGCACCCCATATAATGTCGGTGCGGTACCACTGACTGGAATAAAATAAACCTTCGGTGAATGCGCGAACCCGCGTATTAGAAGAGCCGAATCCCGACAAGAGGACGATAAGTATGTTCCATTCATGGGCTTTTTCATCAATCCCGGGTCGCGGCCCCATTTTAGTCGAGAACGATAACGAGCGCCGATTGCAATTTCCGGCCTGCACTCTTTCGGTCCCCTATTGCGCGTCTGCGTTTTAAAAGTATTGATTTCTACCTCATAAAGTAGCCCAGCCTTGCATCGCCGCTTGTTAGCTCGAGATGCTCGTTTTCGCGAATTCCAGTCATGAAATCTTCGAGTCGTAAGATTACAACGTACTAGCAGAAGTCTCTCGCATCATGCGGACGAGGAAGCGAGTGTTGCTTAACATGGCGTCCGGACCGAGAACACGGTACAACGCCTCGGTCTCGCATCAATGCACAACTTGAGCCACAGGGTAGGCGGCAGTACAAAGTGGAACCAGTCAAGCAGTTCTTGGTAGCAAGAAACACATCACCAGGGACAAGTCTCGGCCCCAAGGCTAAATCGCCAAAACCGTTTCTCTGTCGGCTAACCGCAGTATTATTGAAACCAATAACGTCTGTATTCGTTGATGTAGTGGCAAGCGGGTGTCCGAATCACTCGTACAGACCCATAGGATTGCGTATTTCATCATCTACATTTGCTGTCAGCACAGCCCAATGAAAGCTCTCGCTCGGTCCCGAGTAGCCGTCCCAGGTGTGAATGGTAGAAAATCGTTGGCAGCAACATACGAGATATGTTTCGTGATGGACGATCAGGCATTTCTTATCCTCGAACGGTTTGGCTCTGTCTTATGCGGTGCAGCAGCAAACTCTTCATGACCTTGAGGGGGTCGAGGGAATTGGCAGCCAGAACCTGGTGGTTGAAAGTTGGTTGGTTTGCGGAATTGCACAAAGACAATGCGCTTTAGATGATTATTCACGGGGTGGTCACTTCTTGGCTGCTTCTGTTGGCTGTTTTGGGCCATTACACAAATCGTCCAGAATGAGTATCCTTCCGCTTCCCACGGGATAAACACTTGCTTGGTATGGGAGGAAACAGAGAGTCAAGACAACTGAGCTAACTTTGGTCTGTCGGAGGACAACTCACTTTTCCTACATAGCTTCAATGCTAGAGCAGGGCGAAGATGTCCAAACGAGGAAAGCCAGCGCAGTTACCGCTGCAGGTCGCCTCGTGGGCCCAGCCTCTAGTCGAAGAACTCGATAACAGCACCGGTAGTAGACCTGGCGCCCTCGTTTACTTCCCCGGCTCGGCCGAGTTCGCCGACAGCGAGACAAACTACTACACTGCACAAGCAAATGAAGTCCAGTCCGCTGCAGTTGCTCGCCCGACCTCCACGGAAGAGGTAGCCATTGTTCTCAAGGCTTTGAGACGTCACCTCCCCGAGTCGGTGCCCATCGCCATCCGAGGCGCAGGACACGCGACCTTTGCCGGCGCCGCAAAGGCCGAGGGCGGAGTGACGATTGACACACGCGGGTTAAAAGGCATAGATATCCACCCCAGCGGCGATATCGTCCGAATCGGCGCCGGTCACGAATGGTTCGATGTATACACCGCGCTGGAGGCCCATGATCCACCGCTTGCTGTGGCAGGCGGGCGGGCTGGCCGGGTCGGCGTGGCAGGCTTCTTGCTTGGAGGTGGCATATCCTACTTCTCCTCGCGTTACGGCTTTGGCGCCGACTCTGTGCGCACCTGGGAGGTGATTCTGGCAAGCGGGGAAATCGTTCGTGCGAGTCGCGATGATCCCGAGACGGCAGACTTGTAGGATGCCCTCAGGGGCGGTTCGACCAACTTCGGCATCGTCACTGCCGTTGAAATGACTTGTTTCCCGCACCCTGCGCATTTTCGCTGCTCCAACCTGTTCTATCTCTACCCTGCAAGACAAGCGACACTGCAAGCTTTGGTCGACCTGGGATCCAGACCAGGTATTCCAGGCGAGGGTGAGGCTGTTACCCATGCGATTTGGGCCATTACACACATGGCCGGATTGCCTGTCAAAGTTATTAACGTAATGGCATCGACCACCGATCCTACCGGTTTTGACGGCTTAGACGAATTTTTGAACGCTCGGGGTCGTGTGCCTCTGGTCGGATCCCTCACGGAAAAGAAGCACAGCCAGTTCGCGAACCAGGTCGGCAACCTGTCACCAAAGGACGGCTCCCGGTACGTTTCATTCCAATTGTCTTCTTGTTTCCCTCAGAGCTTGATGGCCACGGCGTTTGCGATACCTTGCCTATTGCCTCGGTCCCTAGCCTTTTCGTCCTGCTTCGTCAACCCCTGAATGATACACCTCCCATCATTTAAAGTGTTCCCTAGTATACGGTGTGAGCTCAGCCTTTTGACTAACTGTTCACCGTTCACCAGGACTATCAACAGGTCCATCTCCTTCAAGCTTGAGCCCAAGTTCCTTAACAAGGTTGTGGACATGTGGTACGACTTTGTTGAGTCAACCCGGCACGTATCTGGCATTTTGAACACGTTGGTCTTCCTTGGTCTCCCCGTCAGCATGCTTCAGGTGTCGCGCGATACGGTGGCCGATAAAGCTCGGGAATCAAAGTTGACCGAGAACTTCCAGGGCCTATGTCCTGACGACGGTCCCTTGACAATCATGGAAATATGTCTCACTTGGCGCAACGCAACAGATGACACTTTCATGGTAGAGAAGTGTACACAATTCCTGCAGGAAGTTACCTCTGCAGCCAAAGAACTGGGTCTCGAGCATCGCTACATATTCCCCAACTATGCCTGGCCCGAGGAGGACGTGATGCAGTCATATGGCAGTGAGAGGCTGGGGCTACTACGGAAGATGGCCTTGAAGTGGGATCCTGATGGGTTCTTTCAAGACCGAGTTGTCGGGGGCTATAAGATCAAGAGGTAGCTTTGTGACGAGTTTATATAAAGCAAGCTTTATGATTAAAGTAAGTGAGGTACCAGTGCTCTCCAATATGCTCACTTTCATTACGCCCAAGTGTTTGATTCCCGAACACTCGCATACGAAGAGACGCCTTAGTACATGTTCCTCAGTCAAGCTAGAATGTTATCATCTGCAGTCCATTGGCAGTCACAGGATGTTGAGAATAAGTGTTGTGTAGGGCTCCCGTAGGAAGACGTCACATTTGAGCAATTCGTTCCAGTTAGCTACGCATACCCTAGAACAGGACCACCAATGAGCGTCTCTGCTCAATACCAACACACCTCATTCAATTCTTTTTCTTTTTCCTTGGTCGCTGGTCTTACGGTCTCTATCTACCTTGGGAAGGGGTGTCGTGGAGATCGCTACCTCTTATAGGCCTGGTGATGCTACCACAGAATCTGTTGCGTTTTGGTGCTCGTTAAAGATGTTTGCCACTCGTAATTTTCCCGTTCGTTCTTTCTTGTGGATTTTCACGATGAGCCACTTTCTTACCATGGCAGTATTACCGAAAGAAGTAACCATATGCTGCACAAACCCGAGACCCAGCCAGGATATCGAATGCGTAGGAAAATTGGCTAGTGTCTCCATACCTGGTAGTCTCATAGCCTTTGCTGCCCTTGCCGTTGATTGTGGCCGGCAATCGGCGATATATGTTCGACGACTGTTAATCTCGGCACTGCCCATGGTGAAGATCCCAAGATCTAATTAACGAGCCGACAACAGGCTTGGCCGTGACCCAGCGTTTCAGCCTTCCATTCGGCAGTTCCTCGCATCTGATTATTTTTAGGTCTCCCCAGGGAGACTTCGTGAGATGCCAAGGCCGGTGCTGGGGAGCGAAGCCGTATTGGGTGTGGCGCAAGCAACGGTCTTGGTTCGAGCGTCAACGGCTCAATCCAGGGCAACGCTCTGAGTGGTTGTGCGCTCGCTGCAGACTCCATCTTCACGAAGCTGATACGAGCGGGCATCCCGCCCTGGTGCCTGTCGCTGGGTTTTCGAAGCATCATCCTGCTCGACATAAAAGTCAGAAGGAACCAATTCATCCTTTCCTTGAACCAACTCGTCTCAACCACACACCAAAGTCACGAACACCAACCGGCTCGACTAGCCTCCGCTTTGCTCTACAACACTCGTCGCATCATACGAAGAAGTCTCTTTAGCAGCTTAGGCTACGATCGAACATCCCGGATGAACCTGAGTCGAAAGCGTCTTGGCGACGCGCTCTTGGGCGTCGCCATCGTCGGCGGCATCGCCCTCATTCCCTTGGCCATTCTCCCGCTCATCGCCGGCACATTCCTCGTGGGCGATCAACAACTGGCGCTTCGACAATTCGCATATGCATCTGTACGTCACATCCATGCCTCAAACTATTCCGTGCCTGTTATCAGGGCTCCATGCGCAAAACAAATTGACTAACCACCCCTCGCCTTTCCGCCAGTTTGACGGCATCGTACCGAATAATGACACGACGGCCCTGCTCGTTCGCATGTACTGGTTTCCAAGTGCATTCGCTTGGGAATACCCCGACGCCCCCGAAGGTGTACCGAAAGCCGGCTTCACCTACAAAAGTCCCGCTTGGACCCTCGACACCGTGAAAGAGTTCCGCACCATCGCCAAAGACCTCGGCCTGCCGCGGGAGGAATGGGACTGCCCCTCAACCAGTTATAATGCTCCCGAGTGCTCCAACCCCTTCTTCGAGGGTTGGCGCTCTTGGCTAGCCGACCCATTCGGCGGCGCGCAGCTCTTATACTTTATCATCTTGGTCGTCGCCATTGTGCTCGTTGTAAATCAACTTGCCCAGGAGTGGGCCATGAAGAAGAAGCCATACTGGATGAAGTGCCGGTGCGCCTTTGCCAAGAGCCTCTGTCCTTGCCCCAAGGGCACGCGCGAGGAAATCGAGTCCGCCGACGAACACGTATGGGATAGGGTTCGCCTCGCCTATTGGGGTCTCGTATTGCTCTACTTCCTGCTCCCGGCCGTCCACGGCACCGTCTTGTCCATGTTGTTCGTCATGCACGTGGAGAACTTTGACCAAAGGCTTCCTCGCGGCCTCAGCATGAACCCGAGGCGCGGCGCCTCCATGGACGCCCTCTCCTGGAGCACCGCCGCCATCGCCGGCCTCAGTTTCTTCTGTATCGTTGTCAAGTGGTTCACGACGCGGAAGCCCAAGGGCTGGAGGGAGCAGCAGGCGCTTGGTGACCTGCCGCAGGAAGGCAGCGCGGACCCGGCGCCCATGGGCCCGAAGGATCGCAAGTACACGGATAGGGATGGACTGTTGCGCAACGCATGAAAGCCGGCGAGATGATTTCTGAGATACCACTAGCGCCTGTATTTGAACTCGACCACTTTTCAACTGCTATACTTAATGATAATTATTATTAGACTCTCTTTGCCCCTTTGCTATACACGTATGATTGCATGATTTGTTCAGCAAGCGCATTTGCACTTTGTTGCCAGCTCCATCTCAAGTGTATTATTGGTGCCCACTTCATCTGGCCTCCCATCTACGCGCAGCTGACACAGCCACCAAACAGGCACCAATCGCGTACCATGATGCAAGCCTAGTTCCCCAGGGGACTTTCTTAATAACAACCCGCTTACGGTACTTGATCTTGCTAACTTGCCTCAATCTTTCTGCTTCAGTGAACCAATCTGTCCAACTGCTGCATTTCTTCGGGCCGCTTGAAGTAGCCCTGCATGGTAGCACTAGCAGACACCGAGGCTGCTTCTTTCTCGAGGCTCGCCTGGCAAGTGTATGAGTATATACGTTCTATATCTGCCGACGAGCAAGCAGGTACGATATCTGAGGCTGACAATTGCCTCAATCACTTGTCCATGAGACGTCCAGTCCACCGCTGCTGACTATTGTTCATTCTTAGCCACGATTGGCGTAGAGTTTGGCCTGCAGCTGAAAGCGCTTGCCAGAAATCTCGAATTGATCTCAGAAATTATCAATCGTGTCGAGGTGTTACTTCTCAAAAATGGCATTCCCGCCTACAAACCTTGGTGGGATCCCAAGTCTCTCAAACAGATCATTGGCAATTTTGAAGATACACTTCGGGAATGCGTCAGTTCGATCAAAGCAATAGCAAATCACCCATCGAAAAACCCATCTCCTCAAGATAACACCCGGGGCGTCCGAGCGAACCAGAACTTCGACCATTTATTGCTACGCATTTGGCTTCATAACCTCAAAATCTTGGCCGTCCACAAACCATTCGAAATGTAAAGTAAATTGTTCCCGCCAAGATCGACGTATACTAAGCGATACAAGTGATGTATTTTCTCGGGCTCGACAAGACCTCCTGAAGTTGGACTCAACCCTTCGTCGGGTTGTTCACGCAACTCACTTTGACATCGGCAAGTTGATGAATGATTTGACACCCGATTTGGATACCGCCTTGCGCGAGCGTGAGCGCGGCGGACCGTACTTGCTTGACGTTCCCGCTGATGTTGCCAGAAGATTTCACACCGAGGCAACCGCAGACTATTCCCAGCATCCCCAGGTGTTCCAGCTTGATGAGCTCTTGAATGCATTTGTTGTATATTTTCACCAGTCAACCATGGGTTTCAGACCTGTGCAGAGTGTTACCAAGGGGACTCCACCTGTTGAATTGTACATCAACCTCCTCAAAAGTGTCTGGCTATTCCACAGAATCAGGCATCAAGCCCCTGCAACGCTTGGCACCGATTCCCACTGGCCAACATTCATTCGAAAGCTGGAAGCTGTAAGCATATCTTGTGTTTGTAAAGGTCTTCTGGCTAACTGGAGGCGTCAGGATTTGTCTGTTGAGTGTTCTCGTTTCATTCAGGACCTCACACAACCAGATATACCCGCAGAGACGAGTGATGATTTGTTTTCTATCTGGGCGAAGATGAGGGAAAGACCGGACTTGGATAGTCTGGGAAACGATAGAAAGAACTGGCAGCAATTTTTTGAATCGTATGCTCCGTTCCTCTCATAAGCATGGCTACAAACTATGATCTGACTCCGAATAGGCCACTCTACAGCAGTAGCCTGGAAATTCAGCGAACCGTCACTTTGTTCAGAGGAGAAGGCTCTTGCCAAGGTAGGCACCAGATGAGAATCTCCGCCTCACATCGCACAATTACTGGGTGGGACCACGTCGAAAGTATGTGTTCTTCGACTCTCATACGCGCAAAGAACAGCGGCTTATGCGTAACCAGATGAATTTTTTGACGTTGATCTTAAGTCTAGTGTGATTGTTCCTGCCTATACTCTGACTGATTACCTGCCTTTTCCGTACGACATCATTTTTCACGAAGGAGAAAAAAGTGCCAGACTAGCATTCACCAGTCTGAAAAATGTACTCAAATTTCAACAAGCAGTGACAGGTCTCAAGGCATGGGCTTCGTACTGCGAGTACAATATCATGGCCAGCTTCGTCATCGCAGGTGCACGAGAACCTGTCATTGAGAAGGGATGCGTGCAACTCTGGATCCCGAGGCATATTGAGGGCTCAAGAGATATCAACGGAGGGGGGAAGGATCCAAACTCGAAGCCTCAAAAACCTAAGCTTATATTGTTATTGAGGAGTGTTCAGAACGGCCCACAAACTTTTGTATCCCTTGAAATCGACGAGAAAACCGCGATTCGGCCAAAAAGGTGCAGATGTCGACTTCCAGGGAGGGAGGGTTCATCGTGCCCCATTGCATCCATAGAGCAGGGCAATGCAAACGCTAACCTCGAGATCACACGACATATTTCACAGAACCCAGATGGGTTTATGAACCTAGCACATCATTACCAGGACCAGTCAGGTTCTTCCAATAGAGTTGAAAAATGGCGCAATGTTAAACGTGTCAGTCTCATGTTTTCAACACCGGAGGCACGAGCTAAGTTCGGCGGCACACCCAACCTATGCTATTGCGATAGGAAAAGCGAAAGCCAAATCACACAGTGTCTTCGACTCGGCCACCGCGGTTTGTTTGGCGAGGTGAAAGAGTATTATCGACGGCAAAGCCTAAAGGTGCAGAAGGCTGGCATCTTTGGTATGCCACTCCTTGGGCGAAAAGTTAGCGAGATGCCTACATCCAATGAAAACATAGCGGAACATGATAGTTTATTCAATGAACTGGGGGTAAGCGAGGATGGAAATGCTAACCACAAGGCAACGGTGGAATCCACGCAAAGCACGACAAAAGGAGAGCAAAGTCTACCAACTTCGGTGCTCAATGCTACACATCAGGTTGAAGTTGCTCAAAGCTCGGTTGGACGACAAGAGAACGCAGAGGAGAGCATTTACCAGGCTGCAGGAAGCTCGAAACTAGATTCAGGGTATGCAAGCCAGGACAGAGATGACACCATGCCAAAAGACAGGACGGACAACGAAACTCTTTATTCCATTGATTCGGTCATTTCTCAGTCGACGCAAAACTATATAGAGGACTTCATTGGCCAACTCTCCGAGGATATTCGAAAACATGCTCAGCTTTCCGAATCAGCTGCAGAATACCGTGAGTTCTTCCCCGGCTTGCTGGCGACCTTCACCCGAAAGCTCCACGGGGAGTCCACGACGTACACACATAGGGAAGCCTCCGTCTTTCTTCACAAGTACAGGAGGTACGCAAATTCAGGATCTTTCTGCTCCGATCATGTTCTGACGCCGTGCTAGAAATGTTTTGGAAGCCCTTGATTCGATGCCACTTTATGAGCCATCTGAACGGAGTGAGGAAGACCAGATCGAGCACCAAGAACACCATCATCGCTTCGGGCTGCCCCCTTCGGCTGTGGGCGAGTGGTTGTCTTCCCTGAATTTTGTGGATATGATCGAACTTGCTGAGACACCAGATGAAGGCGGGACGAGCTCATCTTCTCACCCTCTAGAACCTCGGCTTGCAGACTACAGACAATTTATCCTGAAATCCAAGGCATACGAATGGCTTCTTTCGGTCATCAAACAGCATTCAAAACTGGATTTGTCCAAGCAAAGTCTGATGTTCGACATTCGAAAGTCCATATGCGACAAGCTGGAATTCTACACGCCGCTTCGCCAGCTGAGTCGCCGGACAGCGCCACCTTCCATAGAGATGACTTTCCGGCTCGACTGGGACCTCCCTCGATTTTTCGCAGAACAGGAGTACTCTCGTCCTGCTGCAGAGGTGCTGGACCAGGTCACCTGCTTGACCGGAACTTGGCAACAAGCTCAAGCAACAACGGTCGCGGAGTATATGGAGCAAGTGTGGCCAGTCACCAACCAGCCAATTCGACGGCTACTGAAGAGATTCCTCTCTCGTCAGATGGGGAGCTCCGATGCAGAAATTGACTCAGAAGCTGAGTTCGGAAACGCACTGCAGGGTCATTTGTCGCTGAAGTACATATCCGACGAGACCAGCTGCACGGTAGTAGCCATAGGGCACTTGGATTTCGTCACAGACGTAGGTGAACAGCTGGGATGGCTAGGCGCGGCTCTACGATCGCCCCCTTTGTCTGAAGGGGCGGTAGCATGCTCACCTCAAATCTCGTCCCTCGAGATCCGTAGTGGAAAAAACGATTCCGCGGGCCCTTTGATTGCATCCTGCCAGATCAACTTCCCATTATTAGGGTTTAGCAACGACAGCCCTCAACAACTAGGGGTCTGTTGGATGAATCTGTTTCAAAACCCTGTTCTGGTCACCGGTTATCCGATCCCTTACCGTGCCCAACTCGACACTGGCCTCGAGCTGTCACTTGGCTTCATGACTGAACTTGTCCAGTCGCGACACTGTGTCCGGTTAGGAGACAGGATCATGATCAAAGGATTTTGCTCCCTATTAATAGCCACTGCTCTGGCAGCGGACACAATTATGTGGCACTTTTTCTTCAATCCCGCCGGCGAACGCATTTCCTACTGCGATGCTAGACTCGCGGAGTCTGGTTGTGGAAATGTCGAGGGCTTGGAACTGAGAAATATCGAGACCCATCGGCATATCGTTGGTTGGTGCAGCAATGTCAAAGAACTTTTAGGTAAGGGGGAGCTCCTCTGTCTTTGGCTATACTAACCTTTAGCTTCAAAATACAGGATATCCCCAAGCAAACCTCGCCATCTCTTCGTCAGGTTTACAATACGTGCCTAACTCTCTCGTCATTGACAAGCTCTACATTGAAGGGGGCTCGCAAGTGATTGGCGGGCTTACAATGTCGCTTGGCAAGAAAGATAAACCCGTATGGCTGCAAAGATCCAAAAGCTACTCCGGCCTCTTGGCCTGGATCTCTGTGCAACCCATGGTACTTTACGACATTGGCGATCGAAGGGCATGGTTAGGAGATGGCGCCTCTGTTCTCCTCCATCTAGTGCGAGCCTCCGTCAATCGTGACAAGAACGAGCCGGCATATCGTTCCAAGTGGACATTCGATGGAACGCTGCGGAAAGACCTCTCGCCTCAAGCCGGGATAACCGCCGTTGAGGTCCTGTCGGATTTCGACAACCTCAACAGGAAACTCTACCTCGATGACAAACGACCAAACGATAGCGGTGAAATAGTGGAGATATTCTACTACTTTCGTGACAGAGTGCAAGAAATCCTACACGATCTTCAAGTCCTCATCGACTACCAATCACAAGTTGCTGCACAAGACGGCTACCGAATACCGCAAACCAGCAAGATGTTACAAAAGAGCCTGATCGGCTTTGACTTCTGGGACGTCGCCCAGCCGACTGGCCCCGTCCGTTCACGCGCGCACTATCTAGGCAGTTTGGGGCACGGCTGGGTGGAATATGTTCGATCGATCAATGCTACGACTCTTTTCGGCAGGGGTTTCGGGGATCTGCTTCAAGCCGAGGGCCCGGACTTTACTTGCGCGAATTGGAGAACAGTCCCAGCGGGTATGAATTACTTGGGCACATCTGTGGCGACTTTGAAAACATTACAAAAGGCCAGCAACGTCACGACTTTGAGTCCCGAGGAAATAACGTCTGATATTCTATGGCGATCGCGCTCCAAGCTATTCTCTCAGTGTGGATGTATGACCGCAGCATCCAGCAGCACCAGCTCAAGGACGCATCTTGATGTCGTCCAGTTGCTTCTCCCTCGAAAATACCAAATGCTGTTGGATGTCCCGAAGGCCAGTGTCTCGATTCACCTGAACGACCTGGGAGACCATGGCGCGGTACTCTTCGGCCATACCCCTTACAAGATTGGGCCAAGACAGAAGGACGATCGCTTGCGGGAGCCGGGTGGACAAGTCGACAGTTCCTCTTCTACCACCAAGTCCAGCGATAGCCAGGTGCAGCTTGAGTTGATTGGAGGCGGAACCGAGCAATCCACGGTGTCTTCGGCATCCACACAGATCACACCGTTTGACTCCGTTACCGACTCTTCCACAGGGGTGTCAGTAAGCATACCTGGAGGCAAGGCGAAAATAAAAAAGTCGTGGCTGGCCGTGTTTCGACCCAAGCTCGGGCAGGCGGAATATAAAAGCCCGCCCGCAAGCCGACGCGATCAGTAATGTTTATGGGTTGCGAAAGAGGTGATCTGCGGGTTATCGGGGAAGCGTTTTGGCCTCCCTTTCAATGTGTGGGTGCGAACTTCCCTTTCCAACGAAACCACCATAACCTGGTGGTCCTGTAGCTGGGGGGAAAGTCTCCAGTGCCATGATTCCTGGCCACAAAAACTCGTGCGACGAGTGGCCCCAGCACGTCGCATGCAAGCCAATCTTCTTAGCTATCGCTGGATGCCAGCACTTCTAACCCAAGATCACCATACCCCGATGGTCCTATAGCTGGGGGGAACGCTTCCAACTCGACGATTCGAGGCCACAGCATCTCGTACCACGAATAGTTCTCGCACCCCGTAGGAATGCCGTCTTCTCGGCTGCCGCTGGAAGCCAACGTTTCCAGGTACGTGGTCGGATGATATGCGTACCGTCGGGCTTCAGCTGAACGAGCATCAAGTGGGATTCCAAGCTGAAGAGGCCTAATGCGACGCGCGTGCCTGTGACGGAAACCATAGTCTTACAAATTGATGCCGCATGCTGTTGTGTTACTGTAAATGCTCTTTGTGCCGGATGCGAAGTGCAACTGTACCCAATAGAGCGCTCGAGGGCTTGTGGATATCTCAAAGTGACGCTAAAACAGCTTGGCGAATTGTATGCAATGGTGGCACAGGTGTTGTTCTTTGTGGGTGCCGATTTTTGAGAGATGAGAGATCCTCTTTTCTGAGAGAGGCAAAGATGGTCTGGTTTCGATAGTTTGAAGAGATGCTTTTCGATGTCCTACGCCGCCGTTCCGTCATAAAAGGCTTTCTCCGTACTTTGATGTGAAGAGGAAGCAGACGCCCTCATCCATCGGTGTCTAGCCTCCCCGTTGAAGTCCGTAGTACTGGGGGATGTTGGTCTGAACGAGATCGTTTCAGGATTGGCTAGCTTCGAATAGTAAGGGTGCATCAGGCCAAAATGGGGTCCATTTGCCAGAAACCGCTCATTCTGGACCAAGAGCCAAGTGAAGCGAGTAGACCATTGATCATTTTCAGTTTCGAGTAAAGCAGGAAGACTGGTTCCCATTATCTGATGCGATTCGAGCGGGAGGACCAATGTGCCGAGTAGAGCGGAAAGATATGTTGTCCGTCCATTGGAACCCGTAAAGAACTGGCCTATCCCTTGGTCTGCTCCGGCTTCCAATCCGAGGGTCCGATGCGCTCGGCAATGATAATCGTGATTCTCTGTGTGGAAATGATTGTGGAGGTCGGTAGTCTCCTGAACGTAACTATGGGACGCACTGGCAGCATTGACAATCGACGGTAGAGCTGCTCTCGCCTGGCACCGTTTGGAGGAGCTCAATTTTTTCGGATCCGTGTTTCCCAACAAGCACGAGGTCTCTCTAGCCCACGTAATACCTCGCCTATGAACGTTTGCAGGGAACATAATCTTTATGTCTCCGCTTGTGCCATTGAGCCTTCAGGTTCATGATTGGTCGTGAGCATTCTGGGGTTAGGCTGGGTGTGAGGAAAAGTAGGCGTCTGTCGGGAAGGTGACCGGCGTTGGTAGGAGAATCTCAAGTGAAGCTACCAAAGCTTGCGTCTTGCCTCTTGGGTCCCAAGCCATCTTGAGCCTGATAGTGTATGAAAGAGGAAGAACTTTCTGGCGTACTGGTCTGTAGAGCTGGGCAAGCGAAGAGTATGTTCTGGGCGGAAAGACTGGATTAATTCCATAGTTTCGCCTCTCGCAAGAGTTTCCCCGGAAACCCACATCCACAAGTAGGGAAATGTAATCCTATCCTATTGAGATTCTTTCCCCAAACCAACTGCATGTGGCAAGAATCTAGTGCAAGGGTGTTGAACCTGACCCGGCGGGGAGTCCCACATGAACGGCGGCGCAAAGTTGGGCTCCCAGGACATGTTGGCCTTCAAGGTCCAGTGGTTGGAGTACAAGCGGATGCTCATCTCAATGGTGTATGTAGACTATTGGACGTTGAGGAATAGCTCTGTTCCAAAGCCAAGAAAAGCCGGGAGTACTGCTCCACTTAGTGCCGAGCTTCGGCAACTGAAGTTTCCCATCATATGGGCAAGGCCTTCGAAGGGTCGCTTTTGTTACGTAGAAAGGGCCTCGTTCTGCCGTTCTGCCCAGGAAACTCGTATGGTACCGTTTCCAACGGCTCTGGTTCGGTGACGAGCACCAAAACACAAGAGGGATTGCAAAGCGGACACGCTTCCCAGGGGCCATTTCCTGCGAGTCGAGCAGAGTAAAAACGTCAAGTTATTCGTGACTAGCACAAACGCCACTCTATACTCGCGGTATTCATGGTTGTGGGCGGAAATTTCTCCAAGCTATTGGGCAACAGGAACCGCAATGAAGACAACGGTAGAGACCTTGCGTACGGTCTTAAGTTTTCGTGCCGCAGTTTCTGAGTAGTAGGACATTCTTCGCAAAGTTGGTTGTTCCAAAACCACTGATAAGGATGGCTCGCAGCCTGCTGTGGGGATTGGCAGTCGCTTTGCTGGTTTGTATCGAGATGGCCTGGGCAGCGTCTGACACCTCGACTGGGGCCGCGGTCCAGGAAGGTGATGAGTCCGAGATGGCGCCGGCCGGGCGAACCGGTAATACCAACTCTTGCACTCGGGCCTGTACCAGCGTCCTCGTTTCTTTTGACGGGTGTCTGTGCCACCTGGGATACGTTGTTGTTCTTGTGGACTTATGCAGGGATCGCCCTGGCGCCGGAGACTGTGTACTGCTCGGAGCTTTCGTTGTCAGCAGTTGATAGTGTCAAAACCGGCGGCATTCCTTGAGCGGGCAGCCTGTTCCGCTTCCGGCATCGTCGCGGGGGTTAGGTCGTTGCGTTTGTCATCGCCTGCGAGGGAGGGCTCATTTCCAGAGGGCGACTGGTGCTAGATGGCGGGTTTATTCTTTGGCTGCGAGGACCACTGTCCTGGCTCTCGCCATTGATATCCAGACAGTCAGATGATGTGAGTATAATCATGTCGTTATCTAGCACGATTCTCACACCCTTTTAATCCGACTATTCATGCTCCAACATGTCTATAGGACAACCATTAGTTCAAAAGTAGTCAAAAGGGCAAAGCTCCTGGGGATACGTTGGGAGAGGCAGTGGAGTTGTACATAACTCAATCGACCCAGTTCGTAAAGGGGAAAAGGGTGGACAGGTAGTTTGTAAGACTTACCGTCGATCGAACGAAGTTCTATTCCTCCCAGTTCATTGCTGCGGCTAGTCGTAAGAAACAGGCACAGCAGCATTCGTCTCCATTGTCCGTTTGCATGTTACGGATATCCCTGGCCAGGACAAGCAGTCAAGGCCCGGTTCACCACGGCTAGAGCAAAGCTAAGGTCCTACAGGATTTAGCTCGAAATCATCTGGATATGGGGGGAAGGACGGGAACTGACCTCCGGGTCCTGAAAGGGATACAGGACAGCTTCAGATCGTGTCTTTTGTCCTCTGACAGCAAGTAGGCCAGCTGCAGCTCAGATGCACGACGCAGATTGTTGTTCAAGAACAGGGTGATGTGAGGATTGCGAGATCTATCATGTTGAAAGTTTGACCAACTGGTCATCGCCGTCGGCTGTCCACACTCTCGTCGGCACAGAAAGATGTACCATCTCCGCCCGTGGTGGCTTCAAAAGGATCATTGGGAGAGACTTTGTAGGGATACTGTCCTCTTGGTTCCTGCTCTGAAGAATTCGAAACACCGGCAAAAGCAAGGCTTATCCCGTCTTCCCCTTGGTGCCGATAACTTGCCCTATGCTGTACTTGACACGCCTGGCAGAGGGGAAGTGGGTAAGAGTACACTCTGCTATGGCAGCTCAAAGTCACGCCGCCTCTGGTTTCAACTCTCTTCGGAGGAAAATCATGGACTAGCCACAAGGTTTCCGCACAGTCGAGCGTCTGGACCCAAGACGAGATCACAGCTGAGGACGGGAGTCGTTTTCGACTCCCTCAAGTAGTGAGTATCGACGCATGTCTGTTGTCAAACAGGCCGAGTTTCCCGTCAATCTCCTAAGACAACACCTTTCACCGCGTACTTCGTGGCCGGATCTGGTACCACTGCAGGAAAGCTTGTCAGTCAGAACATGCCCACGGGAACTCATCTCTACTAACCTTGTCGCAGAAACGGCAGTCCAAAGTCTGATCCGGCGACCATCTTTCCACCGACTCGCCCCATAAACAGTCGCTGAAGATTGGCTGCCGTGAAATGTTGTCTGGATGTGTTCGGCGGATCCCGGGGAGGACTGGAGCTGAGGACGGGCCTGCGTCGCGACGTCCAAGGGGAGAAGGCTAACGCAGTCGACAAGATCTTCGGCAGCTCCGGGCTCGTGAATCAAATGGCTTGACGAGGGCAGTAAAGAGAGGGGAAGAAAGTAAGCGACGAGCCATGTTTCGCGATGCTCGACGATTCCGGAGGCCGATGGGAGAGAAGACGTTTCAGGAGGTGAAGCCAGAACATGCGGATTGCCACACTTCCATTCCCGCTGGTGCGGTTCAGCTCAGCCGCCGAACAGCACCAGCAGGGGGGTAGGCCTGGTAGAGCCAGACTCTGAGGAGATGATGTCCATGACTGGAACGAAACCGGGTTCTTATGCATCGGAGTTTGAGAGTGCCCGGTTCCTCCACCGACCGCGGACCTTCAGGCTGTGGCGGACCACAAACGAACATGACCTCATCGAGCAAACGAGATCCTGGTGGCGCAGAGATGGGCGTCTGCAGACTGCCGGCGGAGGCCGCTCTAGACCGATGTGTTTGCGACGGTGAGCGTGCACACACGGCAATTTTCAATCAAGCCAAACCGCAAATTCCTTGCCGGGAAGCGAATACCCGCTCCGCAATGGAGCACAGAGCCGTCCCGTGAGCGCGATCATCCTCTCCGGGCCAACCAGCGTAGACTGTGTCACCAATTGAGCGGCAGAACACGGGAAAAGGGCCCATCGCTTCTTCCCCATAGGACCACGTAGTTCCCGCGGGTGGTCATTTCGCCGCACAGGGACGGCAAACAAGCCGTTTCTATCTGCCTGTTTGTGGACATTCGCAGTAACCTTTGCGGACAGAAGACGCAGAAGACGAAGGAAAGCGATCGAACTGCGTCATCTGGACACTTGCATAATGGACGGTATGTTGCTGGAGATGCTGTTGTGGCCCAGAAGGCTCACGGCAAGTCCTTCACAGCCTCTATCAACCGTTTGCCGACAACGGGGAGAGCCCCATCTTCGATTAAGACTGTATGACAAGGGCTACGAGCCTATTGGCCAGTCTGCTTCCCAGGGGTTGTCCTTGTAAGTGCTTGTCTGTAAGCTGTTCCCACAATCCACGGGAAACCACAAGGCTAAGCCAACATAGCTACGACGAGTTGCTGCTGTGTCACGGTCCCTTCATGTCCTTCTCCCGATCAACATGATAATTTCGGCTTAGTTTCACCATCTGTACAGGTTTGATATTGACGTGAGGTAGTTTCTAGCGGGGAAGTGATACGGACCAAGCTCCGCGAGCATCATGATGCCCTTGCACGCAATCTCTGAGCTTGAAGGGCCCTCGTTCGTCTCGTCTGGCTCCGCCAAGCTCAGTGATCTTGCGCTGGGCTTGGTCAACATGACAGAAACCTGCGTGGCGAGCCCGATAATATATGAAAATCCCACGTGCACCAGACCTAGCCCCCAATGGACCTTGTGGTGCCATGCCAGCTCTAGAACCGCTCTCGAGGAGGTTGCCAAAATCATGCGTGGTGATAATGCCGGCTCTAATGTTTGATCATCGATGTATGGTTTAAATACCACAATCATGCCAAAATGATAGTGGATCCTACAGAAGTCAGCGCGAATCGTTCTGCAGCCATGTGTCTGGCAACGCAGTTGAGCTCACAAGTTGTACAGTTTGCCGGGGTCAAGATTGTCGGTCCCCAGCTCCGGTGTGGCCCGCTCCAAGCAGTTCAACAGCTTTGGATACGTCTCGAAAAGGTCTGCCTTGTCTCGTGAGATGGATATCTCGTCGAAATGGAACATCAGGAAAGTGTGTGCGAGTTCTGTGATTTCCCATACGAATTGGGACCGAAAGGGACAGTGGCGCAAAGAAGCATGGTAATGCTTTTGAAGGAGAATTCCTGTTCACAACTTAGCCACCGGACAGGATTGTCGGTGAAGAGGGCTAGCTCACCTCGCTCTATTCGAACCTCGGGAGATTCCGACCCATCTTGTCGGATTCTTTGAAATAGAGGCGCCTCCATCGGGTCAAGGTTCCTACTGACGATACGTAGCAAGCTGTATAGAGTTAGCGAGGCTCTGGCATTTGACAATGTGAGTTTACCAAGGCAAGGAAATCGCTCCACAAAATGTGTTGGCTCTGACGGAAAGATAGACCTTGTCCCGAACGATGTCTCTTGGGTGGAGCGCGTCTATGATGGCCAGCTTCGCCGCAAATTGAGCTAGCTCCCAAGCGTGGTCAAGCCTCCCGGAGATTATGTTAATAGTTGAAAGGACTGTCAGTGTCTGGATATGGGGGTATTGGGTTTCCAGTGCAGGTCTTTCCACAGCGAGCATTGCCTCGGCGCGGGAATAGAGACCATCTACCAAGCCTTGGGCGACCTGCTCTCCGGCGCACTCCATCATCTGGTAGGTCCTGGCCATGATGGCGTTGACGAGAGCTTCGGAACAATATCTTTTGCGCAGCGCCCGCAAGTCGTCTAAGAACGGCCCTTTGCAGACCGCGGAGTAGCCGGGATGTTCCCAGGTAAAATAGGTGTCAACCAAAGTCTCAACGGCCTCTGGATTTGCACCGATTGAACTCCATGGTGCATCCAGAGCGTACTCTTGTCGCGGTGCAGGTGGTGAATCGTGAACAGAAATTGCCGAGTCCCCGGTTGGAAGCGGCTGGTCGAATGTCGGGTGGAAATGTAACGGCAGAGCAGAGGGTTCTGTGGTCGCAGGTATAGGAGGTGGAGGTTGCGCTTGGTCTGTTGAGATGTGCGTGCTCTTCGAAGTGGAGCTAGATGCCGGTTGTGATGCGGTAACAGTATTTGGGGATGTAAAGGGAGAAATTGAGTAGGGGCTTCGTGCAAGGACATCTTCGACGTTGGAGGTGGTGCGTGATGAATCGGTGGTGTAGGACGGGCGGCTTTTGGAACCCTCGCCAGCAGTGAAGTCTTCGCTTTTGGTTCGACCGGCGTCTGAGGCGGAGCCGATGGACTGGCCGTCGGCGTCTCCAGCTTCACTTCCAAGCCCTCGCGCAGCTATTTCGAGCAGCTTTTCCTGCAGGTTGATCTGGCCATTTGCGCTGCCGACATCGACGCCCAAGGAGCGGACGATGCCGTCGACAGTGTTGCCCTGACGAATGCGTTGGATTGCCTCGCGGTCGACGTTGCCTTTTGCTATGGCGTCGAGAAGCGAGAGAACCTGGGAAACACCGTCTTGAAGCGTTGATATTTCGGAGCGCAGCTCATCCTTTGTGCGCCATATTCGATCCTGATACGTGCATTCAGAACCGCGGGCGGCGCAGCGTTCGCAGGGACATCCGCCATCGCACTAAGAAGGGGTCTACGGTAAGCAAGCTTATGACGGACGCGCAAGCAAGGCGCAAAGCATCGACGATATGGGGAATGTCCGTGTTTACCCTACGAGTTAGACAGATCAGCAATGAGATCCTGCGTGCAGCGATGCGTGTCGTAGGCAGATGGCGTGTGTCGGGCCGTGACCTACTTTGTTCGCTTCTTCCTACAGGACAGGCAAGCATTTCTTATCATCTGTCGTGGCATGCTGAGCCATAGAACGGCCTCACTCCGCCAGCGTCTACGGCCGGGGAGCGTGGCGCTGCCGGTGTGCAAATGGAACGAGATCGGGGGCGGGCGGCGACGGCGACGGTGCAAAACGGGAACGAGGTGCTCGCAGGCATTGGCATCAACATTGGCATTGGTGGAGGCCAAAAACGTATCAAGACCTACCGAGGCAAAGGCGTGCAAAAGAGTGGTGTCGAGGCATCGGAGCCGCGATTCTCTGCTTGACGCCGCGGGCTTCAGGACAGTTATCAGACGGGGGATTCAAATGTTGGCACGGTATGGAAGGGGAGGAAGAAGAAGAAGAAGGGGGTGTGGAAAGGCTTAAACCGAGCAATGTCTCAGTTCCCCAACCGCTGCCGGATGACGTCTGGTGAACATTCCTTTGATCAGCCGTTCATGCATTAACTAGGTAGGTAACTTACCTACTAGGTACAAAGTTACGGTACCTCACTGAAATTATCAGCAGTTAGCGGTACAGTACCTTACCCGGAAGCTCCAGCCATCATTAGCACGGTTCAGGTGCTGGGCTGGGAAAGGACAGCGATGGAGTGTATGTAGAGCCGTTGGTGGGCCAGGGCCAGCGCTGGCTGCTTTCGGTGCAGTCGAAGCACACGCGCTCTGGTCTGGTCTGGTCTGGTCTGGCCTGTTCAGCTCTGTTTTGGTCTGTTCTGCTCTGTTCTGGTCTTCCAAGGTACCTACCTCGCCGTCAGGTGCCTACTTGTCGTTGCCGGTCCCTGGATCTTGAAAGATTGATTTCAGGACGAGGGCGGAGAAAACGGGGTCCTCTAAGTGTTTATACCCAAATTAAGGGTTCAAATGTCCGATGAAGTAATAATCACGCCACAAGTTGATTACCGATCCTGCGGATGCAGATTAAGCGATGGTATGGATGGACCTGATGCTCGCTCGCCTACCTTACCTTACCCTACCTTATCCAACGTGCCGCACGTTGCCGTCAAGACGTGGCATCTGCCATCCTTAATAGAAGCATTATCACCCGGCCCGGTACCCTACCGCACCCCTCCCCCAGTAATGGCTGATGCAACATGACACGCATTGTTGGTCAGGGACCTTTGCCGTGAATGGAGCACACACAAATCTGCCTTGCTCGCTCTCGATGCCTGAAGCGGCTTCAACGAAAACTGCACGCGGCCTGCTGTGCACGTTCAAGCATTTTGCTTTTTCGTCCTTGTCTCTGTGGACACACACGGTGGGCCTTTCCTCTAGGGGCAAGAATGTTCATTGCTTGCTCGGAGGACAACCCCGAGCCAATCACAATCGTCGGCGCGGACGAAAGCGTCTGTCCTGTCTGCCCATTCCAATTCTGAGCTCCCACGTCGTCACCGCCACGTCCTTGTTATATCCATCATTTTCTTCTATTGTTCCGGTCTACCTGTGCACGCAACTCATGTAATTCACTGAAACCGTGCTGCCAGGAGTAGATATATACCCTTGTTGTTCTTGCGTGGTTGGCGTGAAACACCAAAGAGATCCTGTGCAAGGTTGCCCGCACGTGGCTTGCTTCCATTTTCTCTACTGTAGTCTATCTTCTGAAGACGGGGAGGCCCGCCCATGGTTAGTGTGGAATGTGATCATCGATGATTCCTCGCATCCCGGCGTTATGGAACGGGGAACAACTCAACTCCCCCCGATTGGATTCAGATTCTACGTACCAAGCTTGTTCTGGTTCCAGACATAAACCCTTGTACTCTAGCGAAAGCAGTCCCGATCGCCATTTCCAATGACTCTCCTTGCCATCGCCGTGTTCGTATTGCTCCTCGGCTCTGTTCACCTGCCCCTCTCAACGCCTTTGTCTTGGCGTTTTCCCGCCTCATCTCACCCGGCAACATTCAAGCCTGATCTTTTTTCTGAAAAGGGGCCAGACCGGTATAACCGTGTCGCTTGACGATGCGCCGCCCTTGGCTTGGCCCCTCTAACGCTTCCCTTTCTCGTTCACTCGCCCCGCTGCGCTGGACCCGCGGCAGTCACCTACAAGTAACTTCCACCATCTGTGGATATGTTCAAAAGTTTCCTCGTCATCTATACAAGGCCACACTGCCCTGCAATCCCTTGCAATGCACCGTCTACCAGCCAAACTGCTGGTCAGGCTCCACGCTTCGGGTTCCAATAGTTAGCTCGTCGCAACTAGTTGCAGGTTGGTGCTTATTCCCGGCGTCCTCCACTTTTCGTCACCAGAACGTCCGTGTCGTGGGCCTTGCGCCAAACGCCACTATCCGCGTTCCCGTGCCTGACGATCTGTGACTGTCGGTGTCCCGCTATTGTCGATTGATGGAGACGCGCTACTGTACTCAGCTCCCTTGAAGTTAACAGCACAGGCCATGCCTTCTCACATCGGCCCTGCTAGTCAGATCTATGTATCGAAGATTGTGTGTTGTACAGCAGTAATCCATTTAGCATCATTTACGGGACTGCGGCTCACAACACGCGGCCCAATCGAATCACGAGCTAGTATGCAAGCCCTGGGGTGGCCTGAAATGCATCGTGCATTCAGGTCTTGATCAGCGCCCAGATTCCTTGGCTCAAGGCGCAGCCTCCACATCCGCCTCGGCAGCCCCAAGTCAGAGTCGGGCAGGCATCGACTCTTCCTTGTCTTCGGATTGAAATCTCTGCTATTGTTTACGTTCATCTCAAGTTCGAAGAGCTTGTTCGCTTAGCCCCTTACATGCTGGCATTCAACTTGTGCTCAGCCTCCACTGCCAGGATGCCAATGTCATGACCTGCCTCAAATGGGGAGGGTGTCCGGCCTGACGAGGGGAATTCTAGTTTACTTTCAGGGCCTTGTTCGGCTGCTTCACTTCGTACCTTACTGTTAGAGGGACTCAGACATCCCACAGCCCTCAAGTATGCCGGGCTCCTGACACTAGTAGATTGCTGAATGGAGTCCAACCTTCGCTTATTTGTTAGACGCTGAGCACGGTACCACTGTCCGTCCCGTTGCTGTGCGCTAGCGACGTATTCAGAGCACCACAACTGCATACACCGGAAACCCAAAGCCAATTCTCGGTAGCTGCAGGCGTGCACGAGCCGCCGGATGGCTTCTTCAAATCTCCATTGGAGTGGCTCCCCGCACCTCGGAAGCTTGGACCGCAATAGTGTTCGGCAGATCACCAACAAGCCGGCGCCGTGCATGTCCAACGTCCCTCCATTACCTTGCTTAGCTTTGCCCGCTAACACCCAGAAGTCAGGCAAAACTCATCAGCAACTACCGTGTCTTTCAGCTGTCAGATTTTTTTTGGTGTGGGAAGGAATTGCATGACGCGGTCATGAGGACCCTCCAATTCTCACTGTGATCACACTTCACAGGCTTGCATTATTCAAGAAGAGACTATGCGTCAAGAGCTGGCTTGCCAAATAGCGACGAACAGATCCGGACCATCGCCGTCACAGAAAGCTAAGTCTCTTTGCTGCTATGTATGGCATTTTGGAACTCTTACAAGTCAAGAAGAAACTAAGCCCTAGGATTGTGCATGTTTAGTCAGGGCCATCGCTAGAAAGCTCATCATGATCTAAGAACCACATGCGACAAGATCGTATGCGGTTCGTCTGAACGATCCGTACATTTAACCCGTTACTGTTCAGCTCTAAGCAGCCCCTACCATGCAAATTCACTTGGCAATGGGTGGAAGGAATGCTATCTCGCAGGACAAACGTAAGAAGCGCATGGTCGATAACCAAGCTCAAATACTCCTCGTATTCTGATGCCTTGTGAGCCACTGCCTCCCTTGCGCTCCGGAAAGCCACACCATTCCTCACATCAATATCCATCTGTGACCCGGCGCCAATGACGAGACCCACAGCCAGCGGGAGATGGACAATGGGATTACGGTCATAGTCCCAGTCCTCCAGTTTGTTGTTTAGATTTGTCCATTAGACAGCACGCCCATCGGCAAAGCAACCGTCATTGATTGACCGGCGGTCTCCCTTGCTTTTTGGCTGCATCTCGGAGGTTCACTTGCACACCAATCGTAGCCTCGCTCAAAAATCCCTACTCCTGGTGCGAAGCTGCTGGTGTCAGGTCCCAGACATGCATCCAGCTCGAGCCAGCTCACTCGGTTATCGTATTGGACTAACCAATCAATATCATCTTTCCTGGATAGATCGGAGGATGTTCTCTCGTCATCCTCCCTCGGCTCAATGCTGTTGATCCTGCTAAGTGGAGGTGTTTGCCATCTCTGTCAAACTCCCGAGGGCGTGCGCTTCGATGGCGCAAGCCACTTTTCGGGGCTGCGGGCTGACGATGCCTTCACAATAGAAAGACTCAATACGAGACTCAAGATACCCAAAGTTAGCTTCACGTGAGGGATGCTGGTGATCATAAAAGACCAAGACGTCCTCTTCGTCTCAGCGATATCTCTTCAATCACCTTCCGCGTCAAAGTCCCCCAACTCTTACAGAGTTCTTCACATCCTATCTTGCAGATCTACAGTATCTTCTTGTGCTATCTGCCTATTTAAGTCAGCCTATCCTGCCGGCAGTATGATGAGGATCACCACTCTTGTTGCTGCCCTTGCCGGCACAGTCGTTGCTGTTCCTAATGAGCTCGTCGAGCGCTCTGGCTGCGGTGGCGACAACTGCTTCAACCAAGTCAGTGCCACCCGTTTCGGCACTGCTACTCTCGAGGCTCGCCTTGCCGATTGCGCTTCCTACCTCGAGGTCACTGAGACACCTGCAGTTTCGTAAGTCTTCACTTTGGATAGTCCACCTCAGCGTCGGTTTTTGAGGATCTGGTCTGGACCTCGACCCCAAAAGCCAGAAACTAATGTGCCTCTTTCCAGCACCGTGGTAGCCACAATTGCTACCTCCACCACTACTATTGTTGCTCCCGATGTCATCCCCGCCTATGCCTCTGGCTGCGCCGCCAACGACCTCAAGTATCGCAGCGCCTGCTCATGCGCCAACGTCGGTGTGCGGACAGTCACTGCCAAAGTCCCCGTTGTTACGCAGGTGGTTCAAATCGTCGCTACTGAGCGCTTGCCATAGAGACCATGGCCAGAGCTGTGGTCGCGGGCGAGCACCCGGATTTGGGATTGGATCTCACTCTCGCCCTTGGGGTTTAGCATTCTTTGGCCTCAAGACAATAGGATCTCTATAGGCGTGGAACTTCGATTCAGGTGGTAGAGCTGCTATTTCATACCTAAATTAAACCAAGATTAATGCGAGTCTTCCCCTCCAGTTCTTATACGCAGCTTGTCCGAGTCCCCACACTTGTCTGTGTAAGTGTCGTGTCAACACGGACAGAATCCGAGCCGCTACACCCAACCAAGCATTCCACCACCGCGTCCAATCAACTAACATAGATTCCCTGAGTCAGAGCGATGTGGTGCAATCAAGGCCCGCACGCTTAACTGCATAGCTCCAATTGACAAGGACCGCTTCAGTTGCCAACCATTTTTACTGAGCCATCTAATCTAATAGACGGCTCCAATATGGCTAAAACACTTATACTCGACGGTGGTCTCGGAACGTCTCTTGAGAGGAAATATGGCGTAAAGTTCGACCACTCCCGGCCTCTGTGGTCGTCGGATCTCCTGGTCTCTGATGCAGAAACCCTGCTCGCCTGTCAGAGCGACTTCGGAAGGATCCCTGTCGACATCATACTCACGGCGACATATCAAGTGTCGTATGCCGGGTTCGCTGCGACGAAGACGGCAGAATTCCCCGATGGCATAGATGCGGCCTCGGTGGAGAAATTCGTCGCCAAGGCGCTGCAGGTTGCCCATGCCGCAAAGGCCGCAGACGCGAGCGTTGCGCTCAGTGTTGGTCCGTATGGGGCTTGCATGATCCCCAGCCAGGAGTACAGTGGTGAGTACGACGCGGAGCACAGCTCTCTCGAGTCTCTGCAAGCATGGCACCACGAGCGCCTGCAGCTGTTTGCCGGAGTGCCACAAGCCAGCTCAAGAATCGCATATGTCGCCTTGGAAACCCTTCCTCGTGTGGACGAGATCATTGCCCTGCGCAGGGCACTCAGCGCCGTGGAAAGCCTCGCGACGCTACCCTTTTGGATGTCCAGCCTCTTCCCTGGGGATGATTCCAAGCTTCCGGACGGCAGCTCCATCGAGGCTACGGTCAGCGCGATGCTCGACCCTGCCATTGCCCCCGCTGTGCCCTGGGGCGTCGGCATCAACTGCACCAAGGTTTGGAAGCTGGACGGGCTCCTGCGGCAATACGAAGCCACCATAGATCGCCTGCTGGAGGAGAAGCGCATCGCGCACTGGCCGGCACTGGTACTGTACCCGGACGGAACGAACGGAGAAGTGTACAACACGACGACCCAGAAGTGGGAGGTGCCTGCTGAGGCTCAGACCGGGGATCGCGTGCCGTGGGAGGAACAGCTCGCAGAGGTTGTGAGGAACACGCAAAGTCGGGGAGGATGGAAGCAGATTGTGGTAGGGGGTTGCTGCATGTCCGGGGCGGACGATATCGGCAGGCTGCGGGACGCTTTGCGTTGACGACTATCGCGACTGGACGGCTATGTTGTAAATGGATTGAATTAAAACGACACTAAATGACCATAACGCAATGATATAACGCTTCTCGGGAAAATCAAGGTCCTTCAGAGAAGCCCATCCGTGCTCACAGTCATCCCACTTAGACAACCTCACGTAACATAACATCACGCTCAGAGTCCTAACTCGCTAATGTCCACGCTCGGCTCCCGTCCCTGCATCAAATCGGCCATCACGAGGCCAGTCCCCAAGCTCAGCGAGATGCCCCACGGCCCATGTCCCACGGCCACAAAGACGCCGCCCTCGGCCCCGGGCCTCGTCGCCATCCCGTGGCCCAGCTGCTCGTCCGGTACGCGCGCAAGGATCGGCACGCCGCGCGGCGTCACCGGCCGGAAGCACAGCCCCGCGCGGACAACCTCGAGCTCCCCGCCGCCGTCAGGCGTCCGGATGACGCGCCGCGCCAGCTGCTTGAGCTCCTCGAGCGGCTCGTCCACCGGCCGGACCCCCGTGGCGAGCTCCGGCAGCGGTATGGCCGAGGAGTTGACCCCGGCAAGGTAGATGACGCCGCCGGGCCGCGAGTACAACTCCGGCGAGAGCGTCTCGAGGCTGCAGTAGACGGCGTGGCACGGCTCGCCGGCGGTGGCGGCGCTCGGGTTGCGCACGACGAGCGAGTGGCCCGCCAGGCTCGCGACGGGGATGTGCGCCGCGGCGCTGCGGCCGAACAGCGTGCTGAATACCTGCGGCGTCCAGCAGCCCGCGGAGAGGAGGAGGCGTGTGGCCGGGACCTCGACCTCGGTGGAAGAGTCCGTGTAGCCAATGCGCAGGCTGGCGAGCTCGCCTCTAACGTCCCTCTCGATGGAGAGGGCCGTGGCAGGGTGGTAGATGTGGACGCCAGCTGCCTGCACCTTTTCCAGGAGGAATTGACATAGTTTCAGAGGATCCCTATGGGTCTCCAATGATCAGTATCCATGTAGTGGTCCGCGCATGAATTGTCAGCACTCACACAATGGCTGTGCCAACTCCATCATCCATCAAGGTCACGCTGTCTCCATCGACACGCCTCAACCAAGACGGCACCTTCTCATCCGACACCTGTCTCGTGCCCCTTCCTCCCGCCGAAGTCGCCCTGCTTGTCCCCTCCTGGAGCCAATCCCCCCCTTGTGCGCTTGCACGTCGGCCGGGGTCGTATGCCACGGAGATGGTCCTGGAGTAGCCCCACCGCTCTCTGCCATCGTTTGCCGCAGCTAGCCGGGCGTGCTCCGTGTAGCTCAGCCGGCCCAGCGCTGCCGTCGCGCCCTGGTGCCAGTCCTCGGCGAGGAAGCCGCCCGCGTAGCCGGATGCGGAGGCGAACAGCTCGGCGGAGCTGTCGACGAGATGGATGGACGAGCCGGGCTGGTGCTCGGAGAGGTAGTAGGCCGTGGAGAGGCCGATGATGCCGCTTCCAATAATGACGGTCGTTGCCATTGTAATTGCAGCATAAGATAATTAGACAGATGAGTTGCGACGGCTATGCTGTATCCGACTCTCGTACCATTGCGCAGCGCCGCAGGGATGAGCTCGATATCGTCATACCTCATGCGACACTATGCGGCGCTCCGGCACTCGAACCCCACCACCCCGCTAATCTCAACCCCGAGACCGGGCAACGCGGAAGCAGGTCCACTGAGCTAATCACGAAGAGCGATTTCTATAACTTTTTCAGCTTCCGCACCTCTCAAGCCTCAGCGAAACACAACCTCAAAATTCACATAACAAAGATCAGCAATCATGGCAACTTCAAAGGTTTTCATCGTTTCGGGCGCAAGCAAGGGCATAGGCGCCGCCGTCGTGCAGCATCTGCTGAGCCAGTCGCACAAGGTCGTCCTGGCGGCCCGCTCGCAGGACCTGCTGGAATCTGTGAAGAAGGCTCACCCTGGTCAGGTCGAATACATCGCCGGCGACATGACCAACTACGACGTGAGTGCGCTCTGCGACAGAGTTTTCTGTTGGACGCTGGGCTGACCGTGTTGTAGATTGGCACCAAGTTGACAGAGCTTGCCGTCAAATCGTTTGGACGTCTGGATGGCATGGTCATCAACCATGGAATTCTGGAGAACCGCCGCTTTGAAGACCTCGACATGGCGTCATTCAAGAACATCTACGATGTCAATGTTTTCAGCTGCGCCGCATTGGTAAGGAAACGGGTTTGACCTGTGTCTTTATTCATCTACTAAATAGAAGCGCAGGCCAAGGCAGGCCTACAGGAGCTACGCAAAACTAAGGGCTGCATCGTCTGGGTCTCATCAGGGGCTGCCAGAGCGGCCTACTCGTCATGGACCGTGTACGGTTCATCCAAGGCCGCCATGAACTCCTTGTCTGCACAGCTTGCAGTCGAGGAGCCGGATATCACAAGCATCGCAGTTGCCCCTGGTAGGGTTGACACCGACATGCAAGCCATAATCAGGGCCGATGCGGGCGGCAAGATGGACAAGGCTACATATGACAACTTTGTCGAGGTGTTTGAGACTGGCAAACTGCTCAAGCCAGAGCAGCCTGGTAACGTCCTGGCCAGGTTCGTGGCGGATCCCGACAGGAGCCTTAGCGGCGAGTTTACAAAGTACGTCCCTCGGAAGCTTCCAAAGTGTGGTGTGGCTAACCCATCAACAGCTGGAACTCGCCAAACCTGCAAAAATACCAGGACACTCAGTAACGAGTATATATCCTACAAACTTGATAGAGTTAGCGACTAGTCGGCTAAAGAGAGGCAGATAGACAAGGGGAATAGAATTGTGCAAGTCAGTCGAAAGATGAAAAGTCTTATTTGTATCCACATCAATGTTCAGTATTAGCATGGAATAAGTATGATCATCACGCAGGTGTTTGTGTTCGTGTAACGATGAAGAGATCTCTGTCTTACCTTACCAAGCGCATTGTTTGTGTGGTGCACTCACGTTCAAAAGAGGGTCGAGTCAGCACCTGATACCACACCTTTGTGCCGAGTTAGCTAAGATTCGATACTCGAGTCCGGCTCGTTCTTGTCATCGTCATGTGCTCAGGCTATCGAGGTTGTATCCGTCATGCGACGTCGGTATTTGATAGTACCAGATAGAAGAAGCATCACGGCGCAGTTGGTTGTAGTCGGTAGGTTGACAAATCCTTACGTTGTGATGTTGTGGAAGTCAAGCTGTAGAGCCACCTGTCCAGGTCTTCGCATCAGTTAGCGATTTGGTTCTGGCGCGGTATGTGTCAAGGATAAAAAGAAGAAAACACAAAGGGTTGTCAGGTGTGTCTATTTGGCATAAGACGTGTCGATCAGCATAGAGGCTTGTCGAACCTCCTAAGCCTGGGGCGACAACGGAACTCATCATAGAATGGTGGAAGGGCGAACGGATGGGAATAGCTATAAGCTTACCATAAGCAATTGACTCGGATCAGGGCCCGTCCTGCGCAACAGCTGGCGGCCACGGCCATGCTGCCATGATGCTCTTCAGGAGCTTGGGAAATAAAAGAAGAGGAAAGAGAAAAAAGCAGCTTGGGAAAAAAGCAGGCCCAAAGTTTTGTTCGCGAAAAAAAGAATCGAAGTGGGCCACGCCAGGCCCCATGACTGGTCCGTGCGAGGCTGCTGTGGCACTTGGAATGAGGCACCAGCCACAGCGCTGGGCGCATCGGCACGAGTACAAGTACCGTCAAGAGCGCCGGTGCCCCAGTCCAGGTTGCCTTGACTTGCCTTGCCTTGCCTTGCCTTCTGATGGCTGTGCCCTCCAAAGCAGCACTACGTTCAAAGTATATAAGGTAACATCGCGACTTGCTGCCCCACCATCAACCGAATCCCGTTCTGGCCATCTCTTTACCACCTAGAGGCCCGTTCCCACGCTCTTCCTTGCAAAAGACCGCGTCCCTTGAATATAGCGAGCCCTCCTACACACCTGGACGCTTGCTCGTGGGCCCATTTCATCATTGACTGGCACGTCGCTGCGCGTCCTATCCGCGTCCCCCGCCGTGCCCCATCCTTGGGCGCAACGACCAGCGCCGCAAACCACTGATATACGCGCCAAACGCTTCGCATCTGATTCAACATGTCGGATCACGAATTTGGAGGTGAGTGTAAGATCGTTTTTTCTTAGCCTGCGTCGCTGCACAAAAACACGTCACGAGATGCGGACCAAGCAGCCCTTGATCACGACAACATGTCAAACTGCATGTGCTCATTCAAAGGTCAATGTGGCTATCGCCGTCTCATTTCTCCTATATAAATGCGCGTCAGAAACCGCGTTTCAAGAGGGCGAACTCTCCAGGCCTTGACCATCGCCCATGCTTCTCATCGTCTCTTATTTTGCGTTAAGCTGGTGCAAGATACTAAGCTCACAACATTCCCATCAACCATGCCCCAAGTTATCCCCAAGTTATGCATTCCGGGTCTTGTGACCTTGCAGGATAGGACAGCAACTAACGTTTCCATAGCCAACGACGACTTGTCGCTACCAAAGGGTGCGTAAATTAATTCCGCTCAGTGCCGCTCCTCCTTGGCACATCTATGACTCCATCCGAGAGTGATGCTTACCCGTCTTAGCGACTGTCCAGAAGATTGTGACGGAGATTCTACCACCCTCGGCCGGCGTGGCTTTTGCAAAGGAAGCAAGGGACTTGTTGATCGAATGTTGCGTTGAGTTCATCACCCTCATCTCATCTGAGGCCAACGAAATCTCGGAAAAGGAAGCCAAGAAGACCATTGCCTGCGACCACATTACCAAGGCCCTCGAGCAGCTTGGGTTTTCAGATTACGTCCCAGCCGTTCTAGAGGCGGCTGCAGAACACAAGGAGGTTCAGAAGGTAGTGCGGACACCCACAGCTCGCTGCAAATGTCATGAGACTGACTTCCACCAGGGCCGCGAGAAGAAGGCAGACAAGTTTGCTAACAGCGGAATGTCGATGGAGGAGCTTGCGCGGCTTCAGGAGGAACAGTTTGCGCAGGCAAGACAACGGCATACGTAGAGACGTGATGAGGGATCTTTGATTTCCGGGAAGATGGCGTTTGGTTCGGCATTGCTCGGCGTTCATGTGATAAAACGTGGATGGTTGGATTAGAGGGACTTGGTAATTTACACAGTCGGTCGGTCTATCATTTCAGAATGGATTTGGGTGCTTAACGTGGGATTTCAATACCACCACAGTTACAGAGTAGGTAGACGGTCAACCAGAGGCCTAGAGTCTCGCATTTGGCGCCATTCCCACATCCCACTGCACAGAATGGTTTCATGCGGCACACGAAAGCGACAGACCATTAGGTCACCTCGCCAAAGATTCCAACGCAGCTTCATTGCGGAAAATGGGGTTTTCTCTGTCCACGTAGGAGTTTATGTGGCGCCAGCTGCCCGCACCGAGAATGTAGGAGCTGGGGCTCGGGCTTGGGCTTGAGCTCTGGCGGGGTGGGGATGAGGTAAAGGCGAGGAGAGGTGAAGTGTGAGGTCTGCAGGCAGCCGCATTAAGTTGTTAGGGCTTATCGATAAAGTCGTGACAGCCAAATGATGTAAATCAACGATTCTGGTCGCATCACCCCACTCTAGCGTTGCAACATCACGTTTTCCTTCCTCAAAACAACCCGCGATATCCTGTGGGAAAAGACATTGACGTCGCAAAGCTTTCACTTTGATGCAAGGAGTTCTCCTGATATTATTTGCGTTTTTTTCCGCACCTGCGCCGCCACCATAGGTCGAAGACGCCGTGATCGCCGCAAGCCAGGACCCCGAGCCCCCCGCTGGTCGGTTCGCAAGATGGGCCAGGAAGAATCACTGCCCCTGGTGGACGACTCCGTCCCGCCCAACACATTGTCCGCAAGGTCGCTGGCTGCAGTCGCCGACTACATCAAGAGCGGGAAGAGCAAGAGGGTCGTTGTCTTGACCGGTGCTGGCATCTCCACCGCCGCTGGCAGTATGTACCATTCGAGGTCCTCTTTGCGCCGGCATCGCCACTGACAGCATATCCCCAGTTCCCGATTTCAGATCACCCAAGACAGGGTTATACAGTAACCTTGCGCGCCTCAACCTTCCTTACCCCGAGGCCGTCTTCGACATATCATTCTTTCGAGAGAATGGTGCCGCCGCCTTCTACGTCCTCGCCAAGGAGCTCTATCCAGGCAAATTCTTTCCAACTGTTTCCCACGCCTTCATTGCCCTTCTTGCGAAAAAGGGTTTGCTACACATGCTGTTTACCCAGAATATAGATTGCCTGGAACGGAGGGCCGGCGTGCCTGCCGACAAGATCATCGAGGCCCATGGTAGCTTCGCCACACAGCGCTGCATCGAATGCAAGACGGAGTTCCCCGAAGAAGGTATGAAAGATCATGTCACTAGGGGCAAGGTTCCTCATTGTAAGGAAACTGGCTGCAACGGTCTCGTGAAGCCCGACATTGTTTTCTTTGGCGAACAGCTGCCCAAGGCTTTCGACCACAACGCACATCAAACGGCCTTGGCCGACCTTGTATTAATCATAGGTACTAGCCTCAGCGTTTATCCCTTTGCGAGCCTTCCAGATATGGCGAAGCAAGAGGCGCCTAGGGTGCTGTTCAATATGGAAAGAGTTGGTCAACTAGGAAGACGACCAGATGATGTGCTCGAGCTTGGACCATGTGATGAGGGCATACGTAGGTTGGCGGATGAGCTTGGATGGAGGGATGACCTCGAGAGGCTATGGAGGGGCCTTGTAGGAGATGAGGAAGCCGAAAGGCAACTCAAAACCGAGATCGCACACGAAGAAAGCGAAGACGACGAGGTCGACAACTTGGCCCAGGAGGTAGACTCGGCTCTCCGACTGGGCGATGCAGCGGAACAGAAAGGCGCAAGTCCTGAACTAGTTGATAGTATCCGCCGGCACCTAGAAGGCCAATTGGAATCGAAAGCACAGACGAAGGAGGCCAAGACGCCAGGAGACACCCCGGAGGTGTCGGCGTCAACAATCACAAAGGATGAGAAGCGCGAATCAGTAGCAGAAAAGAAGACTGAGGCCATACAAGAGACACAGGAAAAGCCTGTAGCACAGAAGGATTCGCCGCAAGACGCAGCGAAGGAGGAAGCAGTGAAAGAGGCGACAGAAGGCGATGTCATTGATAAATTGCTTGTGTAGATCTGATGGACGGTTTGTAGATACTCTTGCCACAGTATTGCTCCAGAGACTGGACTCGGGATTGTTTAAGTGATGGTTCCACTTATACTATGCGGCTTATTAGATATGGGGAAGGCACTGGCGGCTTGCGGGAGCGAACAACATCTTCAAAAGAATCGGCATTATCCATTTTTGCATAGTCAGACACAGGAAGCCCCAGGCTAGCTAGGTCCAACTGTGACTCAAATCCTTCCCTAAGAAATCAAGACATATATACATGAACAACTTCAAACCAGCCTATGAGGCAAGGAAACATGGTTTCTGTTGCAGCGGTGTAGATGCCGCGTCGGCAAGGCATGGCATGAACTGAGCAGAGTGAGTACATGAACGGGTCCGCGACCCAGAACAGATAATGTACAAAGGAAATGATTGACGCATGATACATCACCCCTCCCAGCAACGCCTTCATCAAAGACCGCTGTCAATCTGCTCCGGGATGTTCGTGTCTGTCCACTTGCCCCACTGGCGGCACGTCTCTGCGACGGTGTTGGGCACCCTCATCCTCTCGACCGCGGCCGGGTTCGTGAGGAACGAGGTCAGCAAGCCCTGGGACACGTGCCAGGCAATGTGGCAGTGGAAGGGCCAGACGCCCGGGTTGCTGGCGGCGTCGAACTGGATCACCACGTGGCCGCTGCCGCGCACTTGGATGACGTCGCGGCGCGCCGGGTTGGCGGCGCGGACGATGGTACCATCCCAGGCGCCGGGGCCCTCGTGCAAAACGTACATGTCGAAGCCGTGGAGATGCATGGGGTGGCTGGGGCTGGGGTTAGTACGCTGTTTGACAGGACAGAAGATGGAGAAGTAGGCTTACGGAATAGGTGTGTTGTTGTTGACCACGACACGGACACTCTTGGCGTTACCCGTGTTCTGGACGTTCCAGATCGGGTCAAAGGTTGTGTTGCCCAGGTCGGCAAGCAGCAGAGTCGGGCTGTTCATGTTACCTCGCGCAGCCACGCCGCCCAGAGAGAAAAGAGTATGGCCAGTTGCGTTCCTGAAGACCTCAATCGCCATGTCGTACGTCTTGTCTGCCTTGGGCAACGGCATCTTAACGACGGGCTTGGTGAGGGCGAGGTCATCGTTGGTGCAGGTACCGTCCTCGGGGGGCGAGGTCGGCGTGGTCTTGGGCTCCTTCTTCTGGTCTGCCTTGTCGTAGTAGATGGCCGCCTTGGCGAAGGGCTGGCGGGTCAGGCCGCAGATGGTGGAGATGTTGGCACGCATCCAGTACGCGTCGAGCTTGCCGTTGGCCTTGACGAGAACGTCGGTGCGCTGCCCGATGCCGAGGGTCACCACGTCCGTCTCGTAGGGCTCGACGGCGACGAAGTCGTTGGCAATGACGGTCATTTTGTGTCCGTCAATGGCGAACCGCTGCAGGGCTTCTGCGCCGCCGTTGATGAGGCGAAGACGGTGCACCTTGCCGCGCTGGAACTTGAACTTGGCGAGGCCGGCGTTGTTCGTGCATGGAGCCGGGTCATTGGGAGCTTTCGTAGAGCAGTTGAAGTTGTTTTTCCCGTTGATCAGATTGTTGTCAGAGAACACAATGCCGCCGGTGGGTGACATGACCTGCTTGACAAGGTCGTAGTACTCTCCATGGTACCAGTCGCTCAGTAGCACAGGACCGACGTCAATATCGTACTTGGCCCTTGGATCTCGAGGGCCGTAAACAACCAGAGGCCCGAAAAGGCCGCCTGAGTACTGAGCGCTATAGTGCGAGTGGTACCACGTGCTGCCATGAACATCGGCCTGGAATTGGTATGTGAAGCTTTTCCCCGGGGCGATGGGACATTGGGTGACGGACGGCACACCATCGTACCATGGGGTGCCTTTCTGGAAGAAGCCATGCCAATGGATGGCAGTTCCCTCCTCAGGCGCGGTAATATTGTTGGTGACCTTGACCTGGATGGTATCTCCCCAGTTGGCTTCGATCAGGGGGCCAGGGAAGGCTCCGTTGACCAGGAGCACATCACGCTCATAGCCATCAGGGGCGATGAAGCCCCGACTGATGGTGAAGTCATAGCGACGTATGACGCCAGTGAATGGGACATCTTGATGATAGTCCGTAAGAGCAGTGCGGGTGCTCCAGGGGAACCCGTTCGGTAGAGGGTTGTCCGTGAGGAAGAGGGGAAGCAAAGGCGCAAGCAGCGTTCCCAGGACGGACTTGCTGTCGAAGGTATTAGTTTTCTCGGAGAATCTCATGAGATGATGGCACTCAGGTTACTTACCCATTCGTCCGACTCTGTGTAAGAGCATCGACGAGGCCGCCAAAGCTGGGAGCTTGTCGCGCCTCGTTGAGGGCGCTCGGAGACACCATTTCAGGAAGATAGTTATGAGGAAGTTAGATTAGATCAAGCTCAGCCCTTTGCAAGTCTGCCAATGATCCAGGAATGGTTTGTCCATCTCATCGACAGAGGCACGAGCTCTTTATAGTTCGATCACAGGCTTCCATGAGCTCGCCTGACAATGCTACCTTGCGAGATGAGTACGAAATCCAACCAGATCATCAGTCTAACTACACCCCAACAGGGGCTAGAGCTGACCGTCGAATACGGCCGCGTCCCATGACCGTTCATGATGCCTTGGGGGCCGCCTCGTGTCATTGAGGCTGCGGAGAGCATGAGCGATTCCTCAAGCGTGGAGCCACCGGGTCGATATCGTCAAGGATATGCTTGTTCACAGCTATTCCAATGGGCTCAGTTGAACGGCGAAGTTCCGCCAGGAGGCACCTCAGAGACTCGAGTGAAGCAGCAGCAGTCAAAGCTATGCTGCGAATCCAGGCAGTCGACGATGCCTGCCATGTCGGAAGCTGAGCAACCCACTCCCCCTGATGAACATGCTTTGAACCATCACGACCTCCCTGCCACTCATGCCAGGGGATCCCTCGGATGGTCGGATGCAAAAGCAATACTTGCATCCGCGTTCGAACCACAACTGAAATGCGGCGCTCGAGGCATGGGCAGGCACAACTTCGCGGGCGCCCGGACCATAGGGTGTCGTCGGCTTTTGCTGACGGCTTCGTGTTACGTGCCAAACAGTCCAATGAGAGTAAGGCTGGCGGTTGCAGCCGGGATGAAGCAAAAGTAAGCCACCGCAATTAATCTCTCCGCGACGACTCGGCTCTGCCCATGTGGGCGTCGAACCAGTCTGGCGGATTCTTGAGGCGCCTCTGCCCACTGCGGCGGCCTGCTCTGGATACGATGCAGGAGCATTATCGTGTAAGCTTGCCTCACTGCCGCCTCACTGCCATCCAAGCTTCCTTGGAGCTGCATAGGACGAAAGGCAACCCATCGAGCAAGTCCCCGTGGAGGCCCCATCGGCCTTGATGACGGGCCCCTATCCGCATCATCCTCAACACCACTAGTTGTGGCGTATTCACCACATGGAGATTGCCTTGAAGTCGTCAGCTCGGCGGCCAGCGCAACTAGGCAGCACAGAGACTGACATCTCAGTACGAGATGAAGAGGCAACACAAAAAGCAAAAGGCAGACTTTCGTGCCTGTATGAGGGCGCAAAACTAGGAACATCTTTACTGGATTCGGTTTGCGTCGCACACGAGATTCAGCAACTATCAATTTGTGCATATGCGACTGCAGGCTCTAGTTGTGACAGCCGCACCCACCAACTGAGGACAGACCCAAATTTGGTGTTTCGAAATCAGCTGGAACGCGCGACAGCGAATAGGACGCCCGCCGCCCAAGCCTACCAGGGATTCTACCTTTGCCGCCGCCGCGTGGCATAAGCCCCAGCACACAGACACACACCTGTTGACACGCGACTGATGCCATGATGATTTCCATTGCATTTACATACCCAAGGGTGCAGGCGTTCCGGTTAAACGTGTAAAAAGGCATGGCGCAACATCCATGTCACGCATGGGCTATTCTCAGGCATTGAGATGCGATGGATCGTGATTATCCGGACCGAGCCGCTTTCGCATTCGCCGAGGCCTGCAAGCCATTCACTGAAAGATCAGACGGCCGTCCCGTCATTGCTTTTGGGCGGTTAAGCGGCCCTATGAGACGGCAGGTTTCCAGCAACAGATTCGAAAGAAACGCCGTGGCTAGCTTTTTCCCCGCGCGTTCTGCGGGAAGTGCTGGTTCGTGTCTTAGTGGCGGGTTCGATTAGAGTTTACCGGTCACATATTGTCGTTTCATTGTGGATGATAGGTTGAGCTCTCGTTCCCATAAAATGATACTTCACTTCGAATGTGGGTTGCAACTCATTTTTTCAAAGACAATCCAAACATCGGCGAACTGAAAACGGCATTTCTGAATGCCGATGTGGTTTCCATATCATGCATAGACACTCTGCTATGTCGTTGTAGGTATTTGCGATGCGGTTGGCACCTGAGCTCAGCTCGACAGGGCGACAGCTCTGGTGAGGCTCTCGAGAGCCTCGGAACTTCGGTCATTGCAGGGTTCCAAGGCCGAGAGTCGGTGAGCAGGTGTAGCGGCCGTGAGTTGCAGGCCCATGTTCGCCAGGAAGAGCTGACGCCCTCCCTTCCGCTGCCCCTGCGAGGCGGCTGAGTACTCCATGGGCGTAATGGCGATGCATACGCGTGGGCCACCATGAATCGCGTTCGAAAAAGGCACACACTTCGACGGGCTGCGGGAAGCGTACTCTCGACTATCTCAATCAGGAGCCTCGTACCAGTGAGAGCGGGTCCAGTTAGCCATTGACCTAGTTATGCAGCCACGATCACAGCTCAGTTAAAGACGTCCGCGCTCGCGAGCTCTTGTCCGCCAAGCGCGCGAATCAGAAGGATCATGCAATCCACAGGTTTATCGAGGCAGGACGGCTGTCGATGTGAAGCTTTTTATATTACACAAATCCATTGTCGGATTATAATATACACGAAGATTTGTCGTTTAGATAGTCATTGTCGGTTTCCACCACGGTCGCGTACTTATAAGGACTTCTTCCAAGATTCGTTCGCCATCATCACCAGAGGTCGTCTTTGTGCGCGCATGTACAGCTCGTGCATCTTGGGGTCGGCATCGGATCGGACCACGCTGCCGATGGCCATGAAGAAGCTGTTCAGCTCGGTCAGCCCACGTCAAGAAGAGTTGGGAGGAGTGCTCGTACCCGAAGGTGGCGCCAGATGCACCCATATATTGGCCAATTGTCCTCATGATACCTTGGCTTCCAGCACCGTAGCGGAAGACGTTGAAGGTTCCTGTGTCGGAGTGTCAGCCTTGCTTCGACGCCCTGTAAAACAATGCGGAATCCATACCATAGATGAAGCCCATGATACAGCCGACAGCTGAGCCGAAAGTCAGTAATTCATGTAGACGGATGGTTCTGAAGGGGGGCATTCCATACTTCCGCCCATCATAGCTCCCATCTTGACTGTAATTCGAACTGTTAGCTGCGGAAAACCCAAGGCTTCGAGTCGGAGCTGCCAACATACGCTTGTCAAAGGTGCTAGGACCATGCTGGCCACCGGGAATAGACGCGACGGGAGGCATGTTGTGATCTGGATGCGATTCTACTCGTCGGTGAAGAAACGCGGCCTGCAAGCAAGATTTGGTGGTGTAGTTCTTGGCCCGTGGAGAGACGCTCGGCGATCTCGACGACGGCCTCACACACGCGAGCTTGCTGATTGGCTGTCCAGGTCGAGCTGTGCCTCGCCCGGTCAAACGTTAATGCGATGCACGGATCAAGCCGTACCGTGTCGAAAATTGCAGCACGCGGCGTCAGTACTGTGCAGGAACGTCACGTGAACCGAGATTGTGAGCTTGAGATGGGAGCCAAGGTGGGTTGAAGACGGAAGAAAAGGCGTGAATAAAATCATCAGAAGTGTCCAGTCTCATTTGAATCGTCCGCTGCCTCTATAGCGTCCTTGCGTTGCCGAGCCGGTGAGGTCATGGCGGCTTGCTGGATCCGCAGTCCACTGTACGGAACGCCGCCCCCAACCTCGACACGACCCAGGAGGACTTAGCAAGACGAAGAACCCCGATCCGACCATCCTTCCAACGCCCTGTATATCAAACGCAAATCGCCCGCGAGACTCGGAACGACGCTTGCTGCCGGTCGCGGGCCTCGAACGAAACGTGAGTGACCGCCGCCGCATTCCCCGATTCATTCAGCCGTGGGCCACCTGGGCCGGCCTCGCTACCCCCAGGGACCTGCCCCCAAACCGGCCCCATAGCGAACGTCGCACGTCCATCGAGCTGACACCGTGCCATCATTGCCGCGACTTTAGCCACTACGAATAGACGAACTACGCGCAGCCAGCATCTTTTTCCCTCCCTCCGCCCCCGACGATTTTGCGTCTCGTGTTTCCCTAGGCTCGGCACAGTCTGGCCGTACGTCCTGCGGTGACGTACCAGGAGGCTTCGTGGCATTTGGGCTCGACTCCGGAAAAAATAATTCCATCCCCAACACGCCTCTGTCCACCCGACTCGACAGACCCGAGCTTTCCTCATGACTGCTGTCGCAAACCCGCCGACGTTTCCGCAGATTTCTCGACCAGCATGGGGTACTATTAGCGGAAACAATCCAATGAACCCAGACGAAGTCCGAGGCATGTTTGTGCCCCGAAAAACTCTTCCACGAAGCAACTCGTCATCCTCCATCTCCTCCAACTCGTCAGTGTCCTCCAACACGACCGTCGCTACGAACGGCTCGCAGTCTAATGGCACGGCGCTGTCCACGGCCTCCGACCTGAGCCAATGGTCTGCCAACTCGGCACCCCGTAAACGACCCCAGCCCAAGAACGTCTGGCCCGCAGGCAAGCCCGACGGCCAGCCTGACTTCTCCAGGATGCCGGGCGGCCGACCGAACGGCATGGTCGCGTCTCACGGGCCGTTGCAGCAGGTGCCAGGCCAACCCCAGATGGCTCCGCAGCAGATGATGCGGCTCCCCCCCTCGGAACCGCAATTCCCGCCCGGCCAACCGGTGCTATTTCTACTCTCTCTCAACGGCACGTTCGAGCGCAAGACGATCCCGGTTCCTTTCGCCCCCGACAATGTGCGTATCGGACGCCAGACAAACATGAAAATGGTGCCGACCCCTACCAATGGCTTCTTCGACAGCAAAGTACTTTCGAGGCAGCATGCTGAGATTTTCGCCGAGAGGAACGGTAAGGTTTACATCCGAGACGTCAAGTCGTCAAATGGTACCTTTGTGAATGGCACTCGGCTGTCCCAGGAAAATCGTGAATCCGAGCCTCATGAACTGCAAACCGGTGACCACCTGGAATTGGGTATCGATATTGTCAGCGAGGATCAGAAAACAGTGGTACATCACAAAGTTGCCGCGAAGGTCGAGCATGCCGGCTTCCTGAATCCATCTAACAATGTTTTGGATATGAACTTTGGTGACCTGGATCCAGCCAACAACGCGATGATGATCCCTCCAGGTGCGATGCAAATGCGCGGCCGTGCCGGCAGTAATGCATCCATGGCAAGCAACGGTCGCATGATGCCAAACGGGCAGGGCATGAATGTGCAGCCGAATGGAATGCCTTCTCAGCGACCCTTCTTTCTTACTCCAATCGCTACGGATCAAATTTTGAAGAAACTTGCTGTGAGTACCTCAAGCTCCGGATTTTGGGCTTCCCAACAATGACTGACTGTCGAGAAGAATGAAATGCGCAATGCTCGATTGCAAGCTCAGGATTTGGGTCGGACGAACCAGTTCGTCAACACGCTGCTATCCAAAGACGATGTCAGGGATATCGACAAGTCAGAACCCGCCGAATTGCTCAAACAACAGCAGCAAATGCTTAACGGCGCCGGTCTACCGTTCAGGCCAGATCCTAAAACACGATTTTCTGACCCCCCCGCGCCGCCCCCTCAGCAGCCGCTGCCGGAGAAGCCTGATGTGCCGGCCCTGAAACGAGGGCCAACTGAACGCGCTAAGGGCGGTTTGTCGAATACCTCTCCTGTCCGCCAAGACAACCTCAGTCAGATTATCCAGTTAACTGAAGCTCTTAATAACGCCAAGAGAGACATTGATTCCCAGACTGCACGGATGCGAGAATTAGAAGACATGTTGCAAAAGGAGCGAGAGGCACGAGAGATTGCTGAAAGAGTAGCTCAGCAACTTGAGGACTCTGCGTCAACCGCGCACATGAATGGATCCGCGAAGCCGATTCCTTCGGATGAGGACGAGCATATCCCTGAAGCAGACCAGGTACCGCCGGCTGATTTAGAGGAGCAAGATTCGAAAGCTCCGGTGGAGCATGATGACTCTGAGACCATCGCAGCTCGAGAAGCTGCGGAAGCGTTACAATCACGCATCGACACCATGGAGGACCAGATGCGCCTGATCAAAGAACAGATGGAGCAGTGGAAACAACGATGCGAAATTGCTGAGTCCGAACGCGATGCGGATAGGAAAACGCTCGCCGAGATGGTGGTTCAGCTCCGTGCTGAGGAAGCCCGTAGGATTGCCGAGCAAGAGAAAGCAAGATCGCGATCGCGAAGACGGCGCACGAGTTCACGAAGATCTAGGGGTGAAGCTTCCGTTGCTGTTGACCAAGAGGCCGAAAGCGGCAAGATGTCGCAGACTGACGGGCCTACGTCAAGCGAGGATCATACAGAGGAGGACCTGCTGCTCTCGCGGGCCAACACCATTACACCTCTCAGCTCACGCAACCCAAGCACACTGCAGGAGCACCGCTTGCAGGCCGGACTACCATATGCCTCCATGCTGGGCGTGGTCTTGATTGGAATGGGCTTGATGGCGTACATCAATGGCTGGCAGGAACCCCCACCGCGCATAGAGCGATAGCACGGTATCCTGCCCGGGCCTCGCCACTTGCTTCCCTATGTCGTGTACGCTCCAGAGCCTTACAGGGCCTTTTCATGACGTATGATCTATCCCGTTGTTCTTAGTCGGCAACACATTTTATACAGCAGCATAGCACCAGGGTCTCCTTTTCTTGCTACTAATCCACGAGCGACGAGTCGAGATGACAAGATGACGGAGGACGTGTCCAACCACATACATAGCTTTCTTTTGTACTTATTCTAACCCCTCCTTTTCCTTTTTCTCTCTTCTTGTGTGTCTGTGTTCATCCCGAACTCACATTTTTCTCTACATGTACCAACGAACAAGCCGGCTGGCGAAGAAGCACTGCAAAAAACGAGGTTCTGTTCTCTCCCGCTGACTACACGGCGAGGAACATGGGGCAACTACACAAACCGGATATCGAGGGAATGGGCGTTTTGAGGTCCTCGGGCATTTATTTATTCTCAGGAAATAATCAAGCAGGGCGTGTTTGGCGTCGGCCGGCGTACCTTTAAGCAGAATCTAATGCTCTCCGTGTCTTGTGTTCTGTGATTGTCATGTTGTTAATGGAGCCGTGTAAGCAGGTCTATGTAGGTAGAATGCTTGTTTGCCGCACGTCGATTCGATGACAACCTTGTCACGGACTCAAAGTAAATATGCCGATATAATGATCCACTTCCAATGTTTCTTTTGCAGATTTCGCATTCGGATACACGGATACGGCAAGTCGTGCATGTGGTCGTCGGAGTGCAGTGCAGACGCAGGCACTTGTTGAATGCGTCATTCGCCTTGTTTTCTTTCCATGGGCTCAGCCGCAGCGAGGTCCAGGTCGTTCGACGTACGAAAGGATCCCGTTAGGTGTGGTGCTGTGAAGCTGGCGCTAACCCAGTTTCGTATCATCAAAGATCGCGATTCGCTGGAGCTACTGCCATGGATGCCGTCGATAGGCAAGCATCAGCTCTGCAAGTCCGCACTCCGCTTCAGCGACGTAACGCTTTAGGATACGACTGGTACTACGGAGAATGCCACCGGCGGCTATATAAGGCGGCGATGGCGGCCTGGCCTGTTTGCAAGAACTATGGTGGCTCGAATGTTCAGAGGCATTGGCCAGACTTATAGCTACTGAATACTGCGCGTCCAACGATTTACGGACAGAATGGTTCTTCTTTCCACAGTCCAGGCGCTCAACGCCGAGGCGCGCTCCTCCCTCCCGCCCGGCATCGTTGCCGTCTTCGCCGGCGCAACGTCTGGCATCGGCGAGCTCGCCCTCCGGAGCTTCGCCCAGCACGCGCCGCAGCCGCGCATCTACTTCATCGGCCGGTCGCAGGAGGCGGGCGATAGGCTGCAGAAGGAGCTCAAGGAGATCAACGAGGGCGGCGAGTACATCTTCGTTCGGGCCGACCTAAGCTTGATCAGGAATGCGGACAAAGTGTCTGCCGAGATCAAGGCCAAGGAGACGGTTGTGAATGTTCTTTTTATGAGCCAGGGGACGTTGAGGTTTAGCGGAGGTGAGTGCCAACATCATCAGCAGCAACCTCGTTTTTCTTAATAGCACTGACTCCTAATTCAACTCCGTCTCCAGAAACCTCAGAAGGCCTTCCTTACCTGATGGGCGTCAGCTTCTACTCGCGCCTCCGTCTGGCGGCCAACCTCCTGCCGCTAATCCGCCAAGCCCCATCGCTACGCCGCGTTGTGACCACGCTCGCCGGCACCAAGGAGGGCAGGCTATACGCAGACGACATCTCCGCGCGCAAGGGGGCGCCCATGAGCGGCGCCCGCGGCCACCTCGTGACGGCGACGACGCTGGCCCTCGAGGCGCTGGCGCGCACCGCCCCCGAGGTGTCTTTTATCCACAACTTCCCCGGCTCCGTGAACACCAACCTTATCAGGCCGGAGGACGGGATGCTGATGCAGGGCGTGAAGTGGTGGTTCAAGATCTCCATGTCCCTGCGCAGAAAATGGCTGGACAAGGCCGAGTGCGGCGAGCGGCACGCATATCTATGCCTGGCGGATGCGTATCCTCCGCGCGGGGTGGAAGACGCTGCGCGCGGTGTGTCGCTGAAGAGCGAAACGGCCCAGAAAGTCGTTACAGGCACGGATGGCACGGTAGGAAGCGGTGTGTACACCGTTGACTGGGACAACGAAGGTCCGCCAGACACGGTGATTGAGTTGCTGAAGAAGTATAGATCTGAAGGCATGGTTGAGAGGGTATGGGACCATGTTGAGGAGGAGTTCAAACGCATCACGGAGTCATCTTCCGAATGATTCCATATCCGTTGAGCACTTACCTTTTTTCTCGAATCGTGCTTTTCATAATGCCTAATAATACCTAGGTAGAGTAAATCAGCAAAATTTGTTTCTACATCTCAACCATTATGTCGAAGCATAAGTTATTCCTTGTTCTTTCTACTCCACCATGCGTACGAAAATGAACGTCTTTCAGTGGTGAGATCTCCTCGCATTCCCGTCGTAGCAAAGCGGAAGCCGTCCCTAGGGTCCCGAATCCGGTCCGGTGTTTAGTCGCATCGTCGCTAACCAGACGCCTCGGTGGGTTATCAGACATGGTCGACGAGAAAGTAAAGAGCGAGGACCTTGGGCTTTCAAGCTATCGATTCACCAAGTTCTACTGACTGCAATTGCAAGTCACAACTTCTCGGTTTTTGTCGTGGTCCCTTTGCAAGTATCTTCTAGAGACGAGAGACTAGAAATCGGCAATGCCTCCAATTACACGCCCTGCTGCTCGGTGCTATTAGTACCGACGCCACGCATCAGTCATGAGCCCTGGGGCAGGATTCATATCTGCTGGACCTTAAGAGTTTTAGGGTATTACGGTCGCTCGACGATCGCCGCGCTGCCCACGAAGCCAGGCGCCCTCTGTTTGGCCAAGACCTGTACCGAAAGGATGATGATTTGGGTAAGTGTGAAGCTCTTTTTGCGGGCCACTACCTCATCGTATGAGAATGGTTGAGAAAGCACTCGGGTACTATGAGCACGCATCCATGTTGTCTCGGGAGATGAGCGTCCCAGACATGACGAAGGATTCGTCACAGACAAACGCCTCGATCAACGCGGCCTTGAAGAGGAAGGTAAATGGTCACGTTGACATAGCCATCACCGTGACGGCTTTTTGTGACATATTCGTCTTCCATTAGGCCATTCCCAGCATGATCCGTCCGCGACGGGCCCTGACGGTGTTCACAACGGCCTCCTCTCGGGCTACACAGGGGTGATTGTGCACCCGCTCGAGGGCCACGGAATATTCGGTGGTATTTTCGATCTCGGTGTTCACTAATGTGAATCTCCCATCCTAGAGATTGGTACAATCTGCAGAACCGTACCACCACAAACGTGGTGGGCGTGGCCGAAAGCTGGTCGGAGCGCACTCCGGGACCCACGTGGGAGGAGTTCCGGGTGGACCCACCGGCGTCGCCGTCGGAACCGCTCTCGGAGCGTTGGCCGGCGGGTTCGCCTGGCTATTGGGGCGGGAGGAGACTACGGATGTTGCAGCCCAGACTTACAGACAAGTCGGAGACTCTCTGCCTGCCACTCATGAAAATGCCACCCGTGCAAATGAGACGAGATGCTGCGGCAGCCTCTTGGGTTCCCAACAGAGCGCCTGGCTGTTTAAAACACAGATATACCTAATGTATTCGTACAGGAGTCCTATCGATCCTGCTGGAAGTCACCGCAGCTGCCGAAAGGTGTAAGGTCGAGCATTCCTCCGCCTTACTCGTGCTCAGCCAGAACCCTAGTTGCCCTGCCTTATCAACCCTCAAGGTATTTCAAGATTAAGCCAGCTTCAGGGTAGCTGCCAGAACATGGCCAGAATGACGTGTTATTCTCCAGCAGAAATTCTCGTCATGGATAGCCGCTTTTACACTAAGAAATATTTAATTACCTCTCTCGAATTCGTATAGCTCAACGGTTCCCGTAATTTGAGAGATCCATTCGTCCTAAGATAGCCTCCGTGTGCTAAGTTGTCAACTATTTTTTCTTCATGGTGTATGCTGGTTCTCACATGCAAGGCTCAACCCGGTTCCTGGTGCTGGTAGGGCCTTTTGCTGCGCCAAGCTAAGGGAGTTTCGGGTCTGGCTGCCTTATGTAAGACAAACAGAAAGCTCAGGCCACCAAAACCGGGGAGCTTCGTTATAACGGGGCCCCAAAAAGCTCCTGGCCAGTGACGTCCTTTTTTTCTGGTTGGTTTTATCGTGATCGTCTGATCAGACTTCATGCCTTACGTTGCATTCAGGAATACCCAGGCCGCATGAATCATAAACAACGACATCATCGATCGCCATTGGACCTGACGCATTGATCCCTTCATTCACTCCCACGACGCGAACCACCCTTCGAAGCAGGCTGTGACACGCGCCTGTGGCATCAACGACACAAAGGCCCCGAAACAGACTCTTTTGCACACCGGGAACAATCAGGCGACTTGTAGCAACCCCCTTCCGATTGATTCAGGCACACACACGGGTAGCAGCACGCCAATATGCCGACCTTCCAGAACAAGAAGTTCTACGGGTCCCGGGACATGGGCAAGGTGGGCGTCCGCTACAGGGCGCTCCTCGAAAAGCGGCCCTTCCTAGCCTTTGGCCTGCCCTTCCTCGCCGTCATCGTCGCAGGGTCCTTTGCGCTCACGCCCAGTACCGCGATCCGCTACGAGCGCCAGGATCGCAAGGTCAGGCAGATGTCGACGGAGGAAGAGCTCAACGTAGGCCGCGGCCGCCGCAAGGTCGATATGCGTGAGGAGTATTATGTGAGCACTGCCCAAAATCGAACCCTCTTGTTCCCTTCATTTCACCTCCAGGTCCCCTTCAACGGGCGTCTTGTGCCTGTGATACGGACCCTTGGGTGTTTCGGGCGCGATCCCATTGGCATGGAGGATGGAGGATCGGCAATGTTCTGAGGCAATGTTTTATGCTAACGTGTCATTGCGCTTAGAAACTGGCCGCCAAGGATATCGACAACTGGGAGCAGAAGAGAGTCAAGCGACTGCCGGGCGAGAACGATGGCCTCCTGTAAAGTCGATCTGCCGATGGGGAAGACGTCACAGGCACCGCGACCTCGAAACACGGGACAGGAGCCGGTGCGGCTTCAAACGTCATCAATAAGACAAACACGTCCGCGTTGGGGACCACTCAACGCGTTTCCTCCACCGAAAGTTGCACAAAACATTGCTACACCGTCAACGTCTCGCACCTCAATTGGTGCCAAGAAAAGACCGGATCAACAGCCGAGCGTTTCAAAACCACCTATCTTTGGCCTCCCGCCCTTGCCTCACCTACCTGACGCGCCAGCACCGTCAGGCCACGCGGCTTCTAAGTGCACACCGGACTACCCGGACTGCGAATAGTTGCACACCGAAATACTATTTTTGTTCAGAAAATGGGGCGGGATGGGAAAAAAGTTGAACAATGAAACAAGTGCAGCACAGCCTTGTCTAGCACGCGCGCGTACACCCCCACAAACACGTACGGACACTTGTGACCTCCGTCACCTAATGGCGGGATGGTTGCGTCACAGAAAAGAGCAAACATGCCAAACTAAAGAAGAAACGGTCACCCCAAAGTGGAAATCACCTCGTATGGGCCGGGCAGACCTCGTCTTCCGATGAGTCCGCTATTTCCTCGATCCCCGAGGTCTGGAGATCTCATGTTTCATGTTTCATGTTTCATTATTTTTTTGCCTTCCCGCGGAAAGGGATGCATAGGCGTCTGCGTCAAACCCGTCCAATGGGGTCACGGAAGGAGCTTTTTTCGGGTTTCCTTTTTTCTTGAATCGCTGACGGGAGCCCGCACTCTCCCAAAGTCCAACTCTTCCAAAGTCCAACAGCGCATTTTGTTTCGACGATGTAGCTCGGTTAGGTCGGGGCTGGATCTTCGGATTGTGGACGCTACAGGCCACCCACCACACCGGCTCACCTCGCGGCGAGTTTCGCCCCTCCCTTGCAGCAACGTATCTGTGCGAGCTAAAGGCGAGAGCCTATTCGCTTGCCCTCGTGGTGGAGGGGAGTGCAGTTTTGTCTTTGCCTAGTTAGCTTCCGCGGTAGATAGAGCCAAGAAGTGGCCGAGCACTGCAGCCATCGCATCGTCATGTTTTAGTCCCAAATCTTCGCGACTCCCGCTCCCCTCCTCGCAGCCCGGAGGCTGAACTTTACGAAGTGATTACCACATACGGGCTAAATCGTTCGACGGCGAGGGGACGTGTAACGGCGGCTGCTTGTCAAGACAAACCTTGGGAGGCGTAAACCCGTCAAACAGTCACCGCAGCGGAAATTTTGCCCAGATTGTTTAGCACCTTTCGCGGGCTCTAATGTTAGAGGCGATCCGTGCGTGAATGCAGAGCTTGAGCGTGAGGTCAGCGTGGGGGGTTAGAAACGCTTTGATGGAGAAGATCTTGAACGCCAACACAAGCGGCGCGTCCGAAGTATTTTTTTTCTTTGGTGATGGTGGGGGTCTAGAGCACGTTCGTATCTCAGAACTCAAACCCCCAAAAATACCCCAAAAAGGAAACAAGTGTGAGATGAATGGCTTTGCTTCGCCAGCCTGCCAACGACACGGCTTGTGAAAATGTAACCTTGCAATATCGCAGAGTGCAACCAAGAAGCAATGTTGTGTCTGAGCGCCTCGGACGCCTCGTCCGCCACGCCGTCCTCGACTTCTCGGACTACCCTGTACCAGCATCACATGGAATCAAGGGAGTTGGGTGGCATTGTCCCTTCGCCGTGATGTTCTTCCCAGGCGTCCCTATGGGCGTATCCGAGCAGCGAGCAAAATCGCGGACTGCAATATCAAAATCCTGTAAATAATACCTAATGATAAACTCTGAAAAGGCTTCAAGATGTCTATTCAATTCCTCAAAAATGTCAATTTTGCTGTTTTATTGTACTTTTATTTTTGTAAAGTCTTACGAAAGTAGTAGTTTATAGCACTAGACCTTCTATTGGTAACTTCCTAATTTTGCAGCATTGCCTTGTTTGCTAACCGCTTGATGTATCAGAGCTCGGCAGCCAAGATTTCCTGTAACACTGGCTGCAGGACCGTCTACAGGAGCAGGACACACCGAAATTCCTTTCTGGTCTTTCACAGCCAGCCGAGGAGGCATCTATGGGATCTGCGCACGCCCACTGATGTAACGGCGCATGGCAATGGGAAAGGATAGACACTGAATGACATCTCCGGAGCGACCCCTCCGCCCAATCAAGGGCCGCGATGGGCAGATCTTGAACCAAGCTTGTGGACGTTGCAAGATTGCTAGTTTCAAGCGGACGGTCATTGCCTGTCACATCTTCTTCCCCCACACAAACATTCAATCGGAAACGTGATCATCACACCCCATCTCTGGCAAAAGCTTGTTGCTTGACAAACGCTTGCCTCAACGGACCTGACGACACTTGCAGGCCAGGAGAGGAGCCGGTGGGTTAGATCGATGATGGTACGGTCGACTTTACGTCAACAATTGATGGACTGCTGTCCGTGCATGTCGGTTCATTAGCTCCTGAGGTGCGGTATGACGAAGAATCTACTGAAGGACGGGAAAGTGGATCTGCGATCAAGAATATCCGATATGAGCCACAAATACACCCATGGAAATTGAACCATCAGTGAACCATGGCAAGTGGGCGTTCCTAGTTTGCTGCGCCTGATGGATTGATACAGACCAAAAAGGACTGAGCATGCCAAATCCATGTGATCCGCATCCAGGCCGACGAAAGCTCCGGAAGCCTCATGTCCCGAATTGCTGACCCTGGTACCTGCCAGGTTGGACCTGACAAGAACCAGAGCTGAAGTACGGTGATGGTTGGAATGGGCAATACAAACCAGGACCGGGGGTAACTTTGTTGAACTGGGGGTAAGGAGGGGAAGCAGGCTGCGAAATGCGAGACCCGCAGCAAGATGGGAAACTTTCTTTTCTTTGTTCTCAATGATCGCCAAGGGGGAACAGCAGGCATTGGTGTTCTGGAGATGGCACTGATTGGTTCATCGGCGATAGCCAAGAACAGGTGATGATGGATCAGAACCGTCATAATGGGACATGGGTGAGTCCGTGCTTGCCTCGTCACCTCTCGCTGCAGGTCCCAGACGACAGAGTGATCCTTCAGACAGACAGACAGACATTCCCATTCTCCACCCATCCTAACTAAAGACACACAGACACACACAAGTTCCGATTTTTCATTGTGCTTCACCGTACCCTCGTTCGCAGTTTACAAGTCGGCAAGGCGGTGGGAGGGGGAGGGGTTTTGCTCATTAGCGCGAGCAGCAGCACCAGACCCAACCTGTCGGTGGCTGACGATGGTGCTGGACTGGCGGTGCGGGGACTAGGGCGGAAACTTTGGCGGCTTGGGGCCGATCACGATGACAAGACTCCGCGATAGCCGTACTGCCGCCAGCTAACGTAGCGTGTTTGTAATCGCCCAAGAGGGTGGTCAGAAGATGGGCTGAGGTCCTTGGTTCAGAGTAGGGACGAGCTATTCGCAGAGTGTATGAAGCGGTGAAGAGTCGAATTATCGCTCACTCAATGGGGCATCCCGAGACAAGCGCTTCACCGTGAACGAAAGCGATCCAACCTGCACCCCGCTGCACCAAGAAGACCCAGAGATCGATCCCTATGTGCATCGATCTACAAGGGGTAGCTATTTTCAACCCCTGAGCTTGCAACCATCGTGAGATGGGACTCAGTGCGGAAGGGCGGTGCAGAAACTCAATCGTGGGAGTTGAAGCTGGAGCCAGAGCCAGCCGGAGCTGGAGGCTCTCACGGTCGCATTGCTGACTGCAAAGGGTATCGTGCAAACCTTGTAGGGATGCCGCGTCTGCCCAGGCCGGAACAGGTCAAGTCAGGGCCCAAAAAGCATGCAAGGAACGTGCAGGCTGGGCTGGGTTGGGTGGTCAGCTGCTTCGACCTGGAGTCCACCCATATCGGTCCAGCTGCAGGAACAGCACAAACACATGCATGTGGACTGCACCGTAAGGTAAGGCCAAGAATGTGGGCGAGACTGGCAACTTCGTGGGCAGATGCAACGGGCCATGCGCGGGCTACCCAGATGGGCTACCCAAGAGACTAGCTGCAACTCAAAGCATCGCCAACGCCGACGGGGCCATTGAAGACAAGGGCGGAGCACATTCCGGGTCTTACCATTCCGCGACGCGGTATAGTATCTTACGGCCGTCACACTCAAACTCAAGGGAGGAGTTTTGGTGTTGGGTCGAGTAAAGTCGCAGTGCAGGGTGTGGCGCATGGACCCGGAAAGCTTACGGACCTGCTGCTGGCCGTAGCCCTGGCTCCCAATTCCAAAGCAATGGCTCAGATCAGAGTTCGCCGGCATGGGCAAGGGCAAAGGCAATCCTGGGAACGAGGCCCAAACCCTGACCGCGAGCGGTGCGCTGAGACGAAAGTTTGCCAACTAACGGGGGCCACGCCTCCGGGTCGCGATGGCACCCGGTAGCAGCAGATGGGGGGCGCCTCGACTCTGAGCCTCAGCTATCTCGAGGCTACGCTACCCTACCCCGTCTGGGAAATCCGGGGCAGCTGGACCAAACCCCCGGAGATGAGCGACGGGATGCCTTTTCGCGGCCGACGGGCGAATGCCGTGCCTGGGCGCCGAGGCCAAGCTGGAAAGAAAAGCAGAGACAGCAGAAGAAAAGAAGTTACAAGACAGGGCGAGACATGGCCATCGTCAAGGGGACCTAGAACTCGTTCCTGAGTCGACGTTTGGCCTGCTTGGTCTGTACCTGGCGGGGCCGATCCAGAACCGGGATCAGGCTCAGGATTAGGACCATAATCAGGCACAGCGACGGGGCCCCCATTGGCCAAGATGCAGCTTTCTTTGTTGCTGATGCATATGGCATAGTGAATTTTTGCTTGCCGCTGCCGCCCTCTCTATCTGGAGAGCGCTCTGGATTGCCTTGACTTGACTAGTGGTTCTACCATCTGAGCTGTGGCGCAAACGCAAGGCTGCGGGACTTGGTGGAATCTAAGACAAGGGCCTGTAAGTGGTGGACCCGATGCCTTTTGTTGCGGTGAATTTTGGACCATCGCTCCCTTGAGATCGGTTCTATGGCGAGGGGCCAGGTCGGCCGGTGGTAACCCATCTGAAGTCGGCCAAAAAATCGCCGACTCCGTGGCCCTCAACAACCGAGTGTAAGCAAATGAGGCGTCATTGATGTTTGGACACGGGCTGCGCAATCACATCGGCACGGTAAGCAACATGAAACGAACAATGGGCCTCCCGGGGCCATTGTGAGATCACGGATCGTGTGTCACGGTTTCGAAGCGTGTGGATTACGCCTCAGGTCTGCGCAGGATGGGTTTGGCATGGCAGCTTTGGTGAGGGCATCGAAACTTTCCATGATCTGTAGTTCGTGTTCGGACTAGACCGAGGACGGTGGTGAGGGATGTGGATGGCTAGGTGGACAGTGGAGGGATGGGGGAGGAGTGGAGCGGACGTAGGGGGGAGTGGTGGATACCTCGAGATAGGCTTGGTGGTGTGTGGAATGGAGGTAAAGTCAGTGAAGTCTTGTGAGTGAGGGTTAGAGAGAGTGAAGTGAGTGAGTGGATGGGTCCAGCACCACAAGGTACCTACGGTCCCTGATCTTACTGGGCGAGTGCTATAACGGCGAAAATACCTTACACAGGAAAGAGTCACAGGTGTTGGAGGGGCAGAGCAAGAGATTGGCCAAGAGCGGGTCCCGGGAGGCAGATGGAGGCAAGAATGGCAGATCGTGAACGTCATGATGCGCACTGAACCTGCGCTACGTACCTCTGGCGGAGGGGAATTGCCATGTGTTCGCCAGTAGCCCGACGCTGCCAGTGGCCCGTCTAGCAGTGATTAGCGGTGCTCGGCGGTGCACTAGCAGGGCCAGCAGGGCACTCCGCCTTGGTTCTGCACCCAATGGCATCCTGTTCCGGGAGACATTCCCTCACCAGCCAGATCATCGCTCTCACCACCTCTCCTCGGGCCCGTGATATGCACGCGTTGCTTTTCTCCCCTCACGGCCGGGACTTCGGTCCCTGCTTCGTTTCTTTTTTTTCCTGCTTCTTTTGCTTTTCCCTCTCTGCCTTACTCTTTCGAAACAAGGCCCCCGACCAGCTGGGCACCTAGGCTATTGGATTCCGCTGGGCTGCGGTGGAGCGCATTTGGGGGAGCAGGGGTTGCTGTTTGCCCAGATCGCCGGGACCTGATCTCTACGGGCTGACCTCGCATGCCCTGCCTGCAGCTGAGGCGAGGGTGCATTTGGCATTGCGTCTGTCTCTCGCCAACTCTGTTTGCTGCCCAAGGAGCGTCTGTGCTCTCTCTCCCTGGCTGGGAAACCCAAAGCACTGGCCCAGAGGGCGTGCGGTTGCCGAGGGAAGGGTGACAGCGTGAGAGTGAGAGTGAGAGAGGGTGATGGTGAGGGTTCTCGTATGAGAAGCGGTCTGCTCTCCGTTTTTTTCGCTCTTGGCCCTGGTGTCGATGCCCAGACGCCAGCCCGCAGACCCACGCCCACGCCCACGCCCACTCACACTCTCACACACACACACACACACCATAACCATCCGCCACACCACACCCATGCCTCACACCTCGGCCATCTCCACACCTCGACTCAACCCACCTCGCACACACCCCAATCTCAATGATCGACCGCACGCCTCCGCTTCCACAGACACCCAGGCTCGCCGGCTACCATCATTGATATATTAAACCATCCCATCTCGGCCCCTCACCACCATCTTCTTGCTCGTCACCACCCGATCGTGCCGCAGTCTGCACCTTCTCTCGCTACCTTTATCTCGGGTCCATCCCCCATCCATCCACCCTCACAGGCAGTCGTTCCTTAGTACAACACATCTATAACCATAACCAATAACCCAAACGACACTCCTTGCCCGGTCCGCACTACTACACTACAACAGCAGAGACTCGCATTCTCTACTCGACTACATCAACGCCTTGAAGGCTCTCGCCAGTCAAGCCATACGTTGACTTACACCAACGCAGCTCCATTCCTACGTTTTTCACACAACCGCCCACCATGCACGTATTAGGACACAGCTTCAGCCAAAAACGCAAGTCGACCAAGCGTCCTCGCGACCTTCACATCCGCAAGGTTTCCTTCTCGGGCTCATCACTTTCCTCCGGCGGCTCGCTATCATCCAGCTCTTCCACCTCGACCTTCACCCCTCGCAACTACAGCCCCAGCCGCACCGACAGCGCCATCGCTCTCGATCCTCTCTCACTACATCCCACATTCCACGCCCCGGCCCGCTTGAGCGAGCGGCCACTTATCCGCACGGAGAGCCCCCGCTGGCAGGAGGCTGTTAGCTTCTTCGACTACGATGACACCGAGGACGAGTACGACTCGGATGAGCTACCCGAGGATGACCAGGACGATGATTTCGCAGTGAAGCCTCAGGGCCTCACCTGCAGGCACCAGCCCGACATGGCCCTGCCGCCTCATGCCAGCCCATTGGACCACACCGCACATGAAAGGCACGAAGCCAACGACTACTTCATGCTGCAACTCACTACCCGCCCTCCTATGCCTCGCTCACGGTGGTCAGAGTCGACCATCCAAACCATGGACTCATTGACCCCATCCGTTGCTTCGGGAACACCCACTGTCGATGAATCAGTTCCCAACTTCAGCTACAAGCGCAACACCGTTCCCAAGCGGCCAACCATGAAGGCCGGCGACAGCGTCGACAACTTCATCAAGCGTGGTGGCTGGAAGCGACGAGGAATCGTCTTCCACAACGACGAGATGAGGGAAGAGTGCAGCGAAGACAGAGCCAGCGTCCTCACTGCATAAACACCAACACATACATCCCAAGGGACCACACTCATTAATCTCACACACGACTTATACACAACGTTGTTTTCCACACTCTCTACACACGTCACCTTACACAACACTCACTGTACCACAACCAACGACAACCACTTCACGTAACGAATCAGCCACACTTTTTCATACTGTTTTTACATACATACAGAAAGCATGGAGTTATTTACCAAGGTTTCATTTTTAACAGCCTGGCTAGGCTTGGGAGCAAAAGTTTGGGAACGGATTGGGAACACCCTGGGGCCGACGCCGGCATATACCATTGGCGAAATCAACACTTGGTGATTTTACGCCGACTTGGAGGGACACGTCCGCAAACAGGACATTTCATTTTCTATCCAATTTATAATGCACCTTTTCCATTATACCCCGATCACTTCTTTTCTTTTTTGGATTCACCACTCCGCCCCCCTGCAAAAGGGGGAGCTTGGACACCAGATACCATAGCTTACTACTATAATGGGATACGAGCTGGGCCAGGACCCAGCTCATCATCATGTCCATCACTACATTCCAATTGCGCTCGTCCACCCTGTGAATCAATGTGATACAGTACAAAGAAAGCGTCACTTGGTGTCTGTTTCAGTGCTCTAACGTCCGTGTAAATTGGCAGTGCCGAACGTGCCATTTTTCGAGGTGGTTCGTCTTGGCAACCGCGGCATCCGTCATGACACGGCTCACCGGATCAGCCAGTCAGCTTGGCGCGAAGCCAAAAAAGCCCGCCAAACGTGGAATGGCCAAACGCCGGCGAGCCCGTGGGAAACGGGTCCGTATTTGGTACGTCCACAAACATGCCGGCGCTAAACTAAGTAGCAAAACGGAGTTCGTAGCAAAAGACAACGATGAAAATAAAAAACTTTAAACAAATGAAATTGAATACTGAGGGCCGAGGCGTCTGCTGCAAAGTGAAAGGTGAGAGGGAACGGCCGTAAAAAGGTTTCGTGGCGGAGGCCCAGAACTGTTTCGACGGGCTTACACGCAACTCTACGAAGAAACTACCTTTATTGGCGCTCGTTTTTAGTTTTCCACGAAGTGGCACGCTCTAACGAGGAAAGTTTTTTTTCTTCTCCCTCTTCGGTTGCCCTTTCAGCCCATGCGACCGAAACGTGTTCTCCGGTTTTTTTCGTTCTACTCATTTGGAACGGCGCCGTTTGGGGAGTGAAGACCCTGATCTGCCTTGAACGGTTGTGTCATAGTACGACAGACAGGGAAGAGACATGTTGAGAATAGCAGGGCGATCCATGCCTTGGGGGTAATTACGTTCGTTTGTGGAATGGGGCTCACACGCGGGCTCTAAACTCCGGAGAATAGAAGGAAAAAGTGGGCAAAGGCGTGCGAACAGTCAAGATAATTTTTAAGCATTCTTGTTCGGAAATTGGCAGACCGTTTGCTTAGGCTGACGGCATGGAATCAATTGTGTACGCTGCAGAGCCGGTCGAAGAAAGAACCAAAAAACGAGGCAGACACACACGCACGCACGCACACAAAACGAGCGTTTTCGTGTTTCCGTGCCATCCGTCCCATGTCGACGACGACGACGACGACGACTCAGCTGACGCAGCACCGGGGTCTTAAAATTCGCCGTCTGATCGTAGAGGGGGCGTGTCCTGTCAAATGTCTTTCTCTGAGGATGACCGGCGTGATGAAACCGAGGGAAAAAAAAAAGCCCTCGGTGGCGGGTTCTGCATCATTTCGTCTTGCATCGCTGCTCTTGGCCCAACCTGGTCAATCGTTCGAGGAGGGTTCACCTGACCAAAGTGCATGCATACCAAGCGGTCAAAGAGGGCCTAGTTTCACACTGCTCACAGAGAAGCTCTGGGTTCTGGTTGGGACATGTGGTTCCTGGCTAATTTGCCTCCCCCCTGCCGATCCACGTGGAGTGCGTGCCAAGCCAGGCCGAGCCAAGTACACGAGCGTGAATGACTTCACCATTTCTTAATAGAGCCGTGCTATGGGCGGTATAGCTCTGGCGGATTAAGTCCGATGGGTGAAAAAATGCAGCTCTGGCCTTGTTTTAACAGATTTGGATCTTGAGCACCTGCAGAATCCGGGTCTGGATGCGACATGCATTTCACCGCCCTTCTTCGTTATCACCAGCACAGCACAGGCGGGCCTAATGCAGGTTTCTGTGTGATGGGCAGTGATGATTGACGGGGTGGGGGAGGGGGGGGACGATGGTGTCGCTCGTCATGCGCAACGAGAAAGTGCTGACGTTCACGATGCGCACGAGTTCCCCGTCGGCATCATCGAAGTCGAAGGGAGGAGGGTGTGCTCCGAAATGAGGGTCTCGAGGAAAGGGGGGTGGCAACTGGATTTCGGAGCAGTGCACCCAGCAATTTGGATCTCCCTTTTACTTGATATGATGACCATGATCAACATGGGTAAGTAGTGAATTCCATCGTGTTACTATCAAAGAGAAGCATCAGAGGATTGAAGGACACGGGCCAAGGGACACAGGTGTGTGCAGCGCTCGAGTTGTGGAGGACACCGCAGGTGAGGTAGGCGGAGCTGTGTGTGGAGGTGAGCTGTGGGCGTGTGCATCACCCCATCGCTGCACGGTACCTCGTGAGGATTCTGGATTCGGCATGCGCTGCGGTGCAACCCGCCGCTGAGCAGGGCAGAGCCGCAGGTACGACTTGTAGGAGGCGATGCTTTGCAGCCGTGCAGATTTCCCCATCAGCCGGTGCCTGGTGCCTTGCAGAGGCTGAGCCCAGCGTGTTGGGCCAGCCACTACCACTCACTTCCACTACCGCTACCACTACCACGAACCCCTGCCCTTCCCTGGCTGGGCTTGGCTTGCCCAGGCCTGCACCCTGGTTCCGTGGGCAGAAACGGGGGAGTGTTCAAGGATATGCGGTGTGCGAGGCTGTCGCGGCCATGACGAGAGGGTCGTTCGATTGTAATATTGGGGTTGAGAGTGGATAAGACAATGGGAGGCGTTTTGGTGGATGGCGAAGGGGGCTCAACATCGACAACGACCCTGGAGGCCACAATTTCCGAAGTCCGCTGACATAAGCTGAGAAGACACGGACTTTGCTGGGCTGTCAGTACAGCGAAGTCGAGGTACTACTCAATTACTGGTTCTAGAAGCCCATTGCTTCACTGGACAACAACAATCAGCGGTAGTACGGCAAACACAGTTCCCAACGTTGTTTCTCAATGCAAAGCTCCATGCTTGCTCAGACACGGACCCAGACGCGATCCCCATTCCTGCCCATTCCAAATTTCCGCTCAGTAAAATTTTTTCCCTTTATTTCCTTCCCGTTCTTTCTTCTGTCGCCCGTCTGCCGGCGGAGAGTCCCATGAAAACGGTAGATAGCATACCTGGTCCTGGTCCGCCGAAAGGGCAAGCCGCAAGCGTCCGCTAGCGGCTCAACTTTTTTTTCTTTCTTTTTTCTCCCTTCCGTGACTGCGTCCCTCCCTCGCGCTCTAGAACTTGGTAGTGAAGGACGTACGTCTCTAGTCCGTGCTCTAATCAAATACAATCCACCCTGCGCTTGTCGTTCACGCCAAAATGGAAACATTGAAAAAGGACACCCCCACCCAAGGGAATAGTGTAACTTGACGGACGGAAAGGCTAGAGTTAGCCTGGCAAGGGGTTCAGCTTGCCTCTTCCCAGAGCCATTGTTCCGTTCGGGAATCTGCTAACCAATTCTCATCTCATGTTGCCAGCCAATGAACGGACCCCCCGGTTTTGTTATTTGTTATTTGGTGTCCTGCGTCTCATCGAAAGTGTCATCCCCCCCCTGGCGCCAGCGCAACTTCAGCCCAAGCTCAAGCCCAGGCCCAGGCTCTCGGATTTCCGCGCTGCCGCTGCCACGTGGAATCGCGGCTTATGGCTCAGCCCAGAGGCTTTTTTGCTTTTCGTCGTCCTTGTGCCCCCGTCGTGTTCGCTTTCCACCCCTGCGGTTGCCCGGTTCCTGCTTTGTTACAGTGACACGGGCTCTGTCGTCTCTGCCCTAAACCGTGCCTCTTTGCAGCTAGAGCATGACAAAGCAAATCAAAGCAAATACTACCGTGCCATCGAAGCGCATCGCCTTGGCCGGGCCTGTCAGGGCTGCATTTAGAAGTGCATTTACACGCCCTCGCTCATCGATTCCGCTGTGACTGGTCCCTTTTTGACTCATCAATGCGAGCCCTCAGGATGTGGATGCTCGCGGTCAACAACCCTCATTGATGCAAGTGCCCAATCAATGCCGGGCTCTGATTCTCACACTCCTGCCCGTGCCTCCTGCCCGTGCTTCCGGGCTCTTTTCTGGCATGTTTGGCTTCCGTCCTTGGGGTTCCCTTGTTTGGGCTTTGATTGCCTAGCTTTAGAGCAATTTTACGCCCTCCTCTGCCCGCTCCTCGTTGTAGCACAGTAGCACAGCCCTCGCGGACCAGGGAGCGTCCGTGCAGGCAAGACCCTGTCGATCTCGTAAATGACAGCAGCGTCCCGTCTCACAGGATACCGAGCCCGGCTTCTGATTGGCTCGTGACGGGCTTCTCTTCGTGTTCCAGAACTGGACGCCTCGCATTCGCTGGCAGGCACGAATCAATTCGACAATGACTCCATTGTGCAGTTACGGCAGGCAGCCGATGTTCATGCGCTCATCTCCTCACCCTCACCTTTGCGGAATGCACCAATGGCGATTTCCGAGATAGCACCTCTACTACCCAACGCCTAGAACCAATTGGCAGCTATTTGTCGTGAACCATTATGATACTACTATGACATCTGCGTGCTTGCTTCCTCGCTTCGCTTCATTTCTGGCCGGAATGCTAGCACGACGCCATAACGCGTCCATGCCCGCGCATAGTCATACTAATTACACAAGAGACACGCGCACGCCCAGGCGAGGGCACCGTGCAGCGCCGCACGGCATGGACACGCCCTGTTGGCGTCTCGACAGGTCTCGCCCTCCTGTTGAGACATGACCATTTCCTCGCGTCTCACCTTGCATCGAGCTATTCACGCCTTCTGCACTGGCACCGGATCGGTATGCTGGACCTGGACCTGGACCTGGACCTGGCGGGATGTAGAGGCCTCGAACGTGCAGGAGAGACACGTTCGCGTTGGCGAGCCCACCGGCGCTTCCACTAGCGATGTCTCTCCCACGGACTATAGTCTATTGTTTTTTTTTGATGCTTTTGGCGAACGGCATAATCCGGGTACTCGGGTTCCCTAGCCACAGGGTCGCGATGGCTTCATACAAGCCATGTCGTCTAGCGTTGCCTGATCCAGACAGGGCCTCCTGCACCGAATCCGTGTCCTCGGATCGGCCGACAACGTATAAGCAGCTGTCTCTTTTGCGCACTTACGTATCATGTTCGACGCCGGGGCGTGGTACTGTTCGATCTTACTGTTTATTCTGACCTGTTAGCAAAGAATGGGTTTGGCCGAGTGTTGTAGAAGGTAAGGACTTCGTGATGGCTTCGAATAGTTTGTAGCTGGAAGCCATGTTATCTCGCGCTAAGTCTTTCCTCGGTTAGCATGGCTGATTGCTCACCGGGAGATATCACAATTATGTAGGACTTGCCAGAGATTACTTCACACCCATACGTTTCTCGTTATCTCTGATCATCTACACATTCTCGTCTCAGCTGAAACGATGACACCCGTACTTCAAAGTCCTGATGTGATCGTGCCGAGTGATCCGTGCCATCCATTCTCATCCTTCTCACGACGCACAATACTCTATGAGGTAGGATGAGTCCATAGCCTAGCCTGATATGCTTGGGTTCCAGGTATGCGTGGTACCGTAGCTGGACACGAGACCTCGTTACGGAACGATCGCTTGACGCTTTGCTGGGGACTTCTGTACACATCCTATATTGCTTCGGGCTTGTGACGGCCACATGAGGGTTGCAATCCGACTCGGAACCCATCCATCATGGCTACAGTCTGTTGATGGGCGGGTGTCATGGTTGTTGTGAGCATCAACTAGGCTTCACCATTCGGTACAATCTTGGATGAAGTGCATGCTGCCTCTGTCAAGGTCACGACGCGAAATAACGGCTCGATTTGGGTGAAGCGTGGTCTCAAAGACGCCATAAAAAGCCGGGCTCGCTCTGGCTCCGATACATGATGCGCCGTATCCATGTTCGAAGTGGTGATATGTGCGGAGCATAGTCCGAATGTCCCAATGATGCCGTTCGCACACGAAGCTTCGGACCTCAGTTCAACGCGCGCATTGGTCCCTTGCTTTCGAACGACCTCGAAGGAGTTGAAAAACCTTTATCTCTTTATGACGATTATGACGATTTTCCATATGTTCATTTCCTGTCTACGCAGGCGATTTGCGACCTGCGTTGTCGCCATTAGCGGAAAGGCCAGCGTAGTGACGAACAGCTGGAAACCCGTGCATCACGGTGAGGCCACGACATCTACATTGACTCGGCCGTACAGAGTGGCGGCACCGCGATTGGAGTCGCTCGGTAGCTCGGCACGACAAGGACCCCGTGGACGACTTGCTCAAAGGTGAATCATGAATGCAGTGTTGAAGTTGCAAGCGCCGAGTGGCAGAGTAGCTCGCCGTGGCAGCCAATGGCGTGCCCGCTTGGCGGCTTGGGGCAACCAAGAGTCCCCTGCGGGCGGCAAAGGCTTGAAGCTCACTCGCCGGCCATTGGTTCGCCAAGCCAGCGATGCTCGATTTAGCAGCGACCCCAACGGCGGGAGGCGTTGGAGCCCGTCCAGGCACGCTTGGAGCTTACCAGCTACAGCTCCAGGACAGCTTCCCGCAGGATACCCCACACTGCTTCTCCGCCCCTCTCCATTTCCCAGGCGATAATTCATGTTTCCCCGTTCCTTTGCTTCTTCCATTGTCCCAAAGAGAATATTCTCGAGTTTCTGTTGACACTATTCCCTATCGAAGGCTCAATCTCCAAACCCGGCTGCGACTTGCGACTCGTTGCGCCTTACAAGTCCTTTCGCCCGTCCGGCCTTGAACGCTGCCGAGGAGGCACATCAAACAGCCCGTGCAGAGCAACCAACCCTTACCATTTGCGCCAAACACCCAGACGAACGAGCGCAAACTCCAAGCAGACAGTAGCAGCCGATTGACCATCTTCAGCCCATCAAGAGTCCTTTCACTATGTCGGCTCAACATCAATACTACCCTCGTGAGTGTTGTAGCCAAAGCGCTCCTTGTATAGGACCTGTCTGACCTCGAATCTATTAAGCCCCTCCCGGAGGCTCTGGTACAGGTTTGTGAATGCTTCGCGGAACGGCCGGGATCAAGCGACTAACCTCTCTGAAGCATCGCCGGCGCAACCACCGCAGCACCAACACCAGTATGCGCCGCCTCCAACTTCACCTCCCGCCAACAAGACACAGTTCTACCCTCCTCCGCCTTCCCAGGTATCTCCAAACCAGGGCACAGCCTATCCTCCGCCGCCTCAATTGTCCCCTTCTCCTCATCTCCACCAACCTACTCCAGTCAACTACCCGCCTCCTCCCATCGCGGCCCCAACACACCAGAGGACTCCTTCGCAACAAGCGAGTCTGGCCATACGACCGACAGCGACCCCTACATCCCAAGAGCACAGCACTCCCCCGCCGCCACCCCCTCAGTATCCTCAGCAAGACAACTCCCCCTACCCCCCGGAGAAGACGGGACATGAGCCTGCTGGAGCCGGACCGGGGGCTGGACCTGGAGAGGCGAGCGGTCCTTTGACCGCCGCTGGCCTTTCCGGATCGTTTGTTTCGGGAGCCCCACCACCGGATCAGTTTGTCGGTGCCGTAGCCGTCTCGGATGATGTCGGGACATTTAACGGAGGCAGTTACCGCATCAGCCACCGCGACTGCAACACCATTCTAACCATTCAGCTAGCCATGGGCTGCCCCCTAAGTGCAAAGCCAGGTGAGCCGGAGCTTTTACCTCTCCCTACCGGGCTCAGGCCTTGCTGACACAGATAGGTGCTATGATTGCCATGTCACACTCCATCACACTCAAGGGCCAGCTCAAGTTCAGCGTGAAGAAAATGATGGCAGGCGCTGACGTCGGCACTACCCATTTGACTGGCCCGGGTGAGGTTCTCCTGGGGCCGCCTATGCTTGGTGATATTACCAGTCTTCGCTTGACAGGCAACGAGCAATGGAATGTCGGCATGGATGCTTACCTAGCATCCACTCAAGGAATCATCAAGGATCACAAGCGCCAAAACTTCACCAAAGCCATATTCAGCGGCGAAGGCCTGTTTGTGTACAAGATCGGTGGAACGGGTTTGCTGTGGCTGACCAGCTTTGGTGCCATCATACGCAAGGATGTGAGTGATAGTGTTGTATTGGACCTGGAATCTGGTGTGCTGACTCGGTGAACAGTTGGTGGAAGGCGAGAGATACTTGGTGGACAATGGCCATCTCATCGCCTGGAACTGCAAGTATGTCATGGAGAGGGTGGCCTCGGGCGGCATAATTTCGGGACTCGCTTCGAACGAAGGCTTGGTCTGCAAGTTCACCGGCCCCGGAACCGTCTTCATTCAAACTCGCAACCCGGTACGTTGATCATGGTGAACTCACGGGAATGACATGAAACTGACACACATTTAGAAAGCATTTGGCGCATTCATGAGCGGGCAGCAGTATAAGGAGTAGGGATGAAATGGGTACTAACTGTAATTCCGCTGCGTCAATGACCAGCTCTCAATGCTTGTCAAGGCTGTGGGCACAACAGGTGGCGCATCTGCTGTTTGGGGATGAGAGATTGTACCATTTTGTTCTGGTTTATTGATGTAAACGTCGTGAAGGGACATGGCCGAGGAACTTGAAAGCGGTCTGTAGCTGTGAGAATGATACCAAATTTTTGTTCAGGAGTTCGCCATGACACACATGAGTGTGCGCTCGATCTAGTGCTGCAACTTGTTCTCACCACTGAGCAGGAGAAAGTGACACGCCTGCAATAAGAATGAGCCATATGCGTGGGGAATGTCTGTGTAGTTGATATTGGTCCCGAGGATCATATGTACTCTTGGGGATGGTGTCGTGGCCGGTCAACTTCAGACGTAAAGACTGGAAAGTGCGATATCAGATTAGCTGGGTGAGGCGAAGTTACGAGAGCCACAGAAGCCGAAGAAACGAAAGAGCTGTGGCTTGTGTAAAGTAGACCAAGCGAAGGGAGGCCGAGTCCCGGACTTGGTGCCAGTTGAAGTCAGTTTCAACTGTCTGCGCCTGCTCGAAAGCACGACCCGGGTCCACCTCCCTCCACCCGCCCCTTGGGAGCTAACCTCGCTTCCTTTTCATCTCGTCCTCCGACTTCCATCACAGCGAACACTGATCCGAGCTTTATCTTTTTGGACGTCATTGTGCTAAGCCAGAGGGACGGAGTCATTGTGCCTTTTCTTCTCTTCCACTCAGCGAAGTGTCTTGCAGCGATCATCGCGATATTTTGGCATCGACTTCCCTCCTCCAACTCCCATCAAGCTTCATCGTGTCCATCGTCTGCATCTTCTCCATCAGCACAACTTAATCGAGAGGCAGTCCACTACATCTGTACGAGGATACGTGTTGGAATTGTTCTCACCTCCCGAACCACCGGTTGCCAGTAGGTTCGAGCTGGCGTTAGTGCTGCTTCTCGCAAGTTTCTCTCAGACCACGTTGGCCTCACGCCTGATCGCCACTCGCTCTATGCATCTTCATACCAGAGAAAAGTTCAAAGAGAAGCCTCAAGTGCAGAGAAGTAACGTCCTGCGCATGTCCAAGGCGCCACATATCGCGCTGCTTCGACTCTGCCTTCCACAAACGCTTCACAGGGATTCATGCTTGGAGCCCGTCAACAACTGGACTGGAACTTCACACAATCGACTTCCAAATAGGTCTCGCACAAAGATCCATCCGAGTAAGCCTTCCAATGTCCATCGAACGATGGGACTTGAGCTGATATATGGATCAAGACCGAACATGACTATCCGCGACCACATTGCTCGTCGGCATCAGCCGTACCCTTCATCTTGCCCCAACCCTCGAGTAACTACGGCCGACGTTCCTGTACGAAAATTGAGATCGAACTACTCCAGCCGAACTCATAGCTCGGATGAATACCACGCTACCTCGAAATTTGTTGAAGCGATGAGAAACCCAGATTGGCGTAGACGACGTACCGACAATGAGTCCTTCGCATCGGCTTGCACGGAAAATTCTGGCAGCGGACAAAATGCACCAGAGAGGCCAGAGAGCGACGATAGGTACTTGATGAATCGTGTTCCATTAATTCCGCTACATCTACCCGGTAACACACCAAACATCTCCAACCAAACTGCAGTGCCACAAGCATACCTATATCCAGGAGACACCGGTGAATGCAATGGAAACTTCCATTTCCCTGAAGATGGTGATAGCGGGAGCAAGCCATTGGTTGACGAAGCAGGCTTCTGCGAGGTGTTGAGGCACGTTGACTTTTCAGGTCTCCAAAATGCTCGCAACCCCCTGAGCATCATTGAGCTCGCCCCTGTTGTCTCTACCAAGAACGTCTCATCGAATCTTTACGAAGCCACAGAAAAGAACAAGAGGAGCCCTCAAGTCGTCGAAATCAGATCATTCGGGCCGAGGACAAAGAGCATAATTAGAGCATCTTACAGCATCCACGATGAGCAAATTGCTGCCGCTCTCAGGGCTACCGACACAACCCCAGAAAAGATGAAGACGGCCTATCGAAGCACTAGATACTGCAGCGAGGAGTCACAGCGTTTGCATGAAAAAGACATCGACAAGGCCAGACGGGCAGTGCTCAACGATCCTGCGGTTGCCGACATTGGAAACTTCTCCAACCCCCCGGGGCTAAAAACCACTTCAGCCCGTGACCAAAGTACGGCTTCTCGAACCGCATCGAGAAATGCGGCACAATGTTCGGAGAGAGACACGGCTTTTCGAAAGATGCTTCAAAAGCTCAAGAAAGGAGCCGACCAAGAGTCAAATACGACCGATGCAGCTGGTCGTTACAATGGTCAAGCAGGTCACTCAGCTATGATTCCACCCCCAGAAGGAAATTTTCTTCCACAATACACTGCGGAGGACCATCATCACGGTTCAAAAGATAGTTTACACGTGATCGACCCCCCAGACTCAAGTGCCTCGCTACGAACTGCCACAAAATCTAACACGTGGAACCCAAAGGCACGGGAATTCTTGTCACTTTCGGATGACAAAGAACCGTCTACGGCAGAGCCGAAGCCGTCTGCGCGCAATCGAAGGACTCCATTAGGCACATTGTTCTCCTCCAGAGAGTTTGGGGATGGCTATGGCTGCGGCAGTACAAAGTCGAGCGCGTCCACAGGCAAGGAGGGCTCAATGTCCGAACCTTACCCTATCCCAATGCCCAACATTGCCAATCTCACCATCAACGGAGCAACTGTGATGCCGAATCCATACATGACACTGGCCGGAAACACGATACCACCAGCCATGGACCCCCTCTATCAACAAGGGGCCCTCCTTGATGCTACCACACTACCGCTCCTGGGCCTAGGTACAGGAGCAGCATTGCCACCTGGCGCTTTCAACCTATCCCAGTTCGGCTTCCCCCTTTCTTGCAACGGTCCAATTCCGCCTCCCATTGGATCATATGGGCAAATTCGAGGAGCGACTTCCTGGGATGGTGTGCAGTTCTCTGCAGCGGGACCTTCAGCTGTCCCCAAGCCCCGTAAGCCAGATCCAAGGGATCAACAGGCATACGAGGCATGGATCGAATGGCGGAAGGCGAATGAACCGGGATATGCTATGGAGTGTAAGCTCAGACAGCAGCGGAGGGCCCATAGAGTCCGCGTTACGAGACCCAACCCAGACCCAAAGAGCAATGCTGGAGAAGTGGCAACTTGTGCTTGAGCAGCGGGAAATCCAGCGTCTACAGGCTAGGCAACAATTTGCGTTTCGAGTCTGCAAAAGGAGCACCAGGCGTCTGGATGCAACGGCCGTAACTTGCATCATAAAGGACGTCAGTGGTGTGGCTGCATAATCCCATGCCTTAGCCAGACCTGTATCTGGTACTTTTGTGTCATAATCTCTTTTTGGTCTGTATTTCTCTGGAAAGGACAGCAAGGTTTGGCAGACGACACGGGCTCACGAAGGTATCCTATTGTCAGCATGTCGAAATTTGTCTGTACTCAGGGGTCGCGGAACTGCTTGCAACAGAGACATGGAGGACACTGCAAGCCCCTGGGTGTTGGAAGGAAGGCGAGGACATGCTCTCGAGAGATGCAAACATTGGCCTTGCGAAAAGAGAGACTACGGGAGGCACCCAGCTGCATTTCCCCGTGTATATGCTTACTTTGTTATGATCATGAGCCCTGTCTTTGAAACGGGCTGATAAATACGGCGGAAGAAGTTGATGGCATTGTTAATAATTGTTGATAGAGAATTGTTTCAATCATGGTGCAAAGGATCGGTCAGATTTCCCTACATCTTGCTGTCATGCTGTCTCGGTTTGACAGCAACGGGCTGCAGCGGGGGACGGTAGGTGCATGCCGGCCCATCGTCGATATGGGTCAAAGATGGAACCTCCTCGTGTATGTCCGACCCACGGATGCTCCGACTATCTTCGGCAGAGCCTCATAACCTGTACGACCCAACCGGGGAGCGTTCCTAGAAACATGACCCCGTCCTTGTCTCGCGGCAGGCGGGACGGGAAAGATTACCCCAGGTCAGGCTCCAGACCACACCTTGCTTTTGGGCGAACGGCGTATGAACACACGAGGTTGGTGGTCGGGTAGCAGAGCCGCCTTCCCTTGCATCCGGTTTCTTTCTCACCTACCTTTCCACCACGCCCAAGGAGAAACGGGATCGGCCCAGATTTGGGATACACCAAGGCGGGAGATAGGAGACGTAGGGGAAATGAAGGCAAGCCAAAGAAGCAAGTCAGCGTACGTAGGTGGCATGAGGCTCTGTGAGCAAGGATCGAGACTGGGAAGGGTTGGGGGGGGTTGCTCGATTGGGTTCCGCACAAAACCAGTACTTACCCGCATCGCGTCCCTACCTTTTCTTTTTTTTTTCTCTACTGCGACGTGACACGTGAATGGACATGACAGATGGGGACGGGGTCGGGGTCGTAGGCAGAAAGGCAGGCAAAAAGAGGCGGTACATATGCAGTCGTGCTGCGGAGTGTGGGAGAGTGAAAAGGGGTGTGTGTGTATGTTGGTGGGAGAGGTTGTGGCTGCGGGTGAGAGGTCGACTGCTTGAAGAGTCGCATCGGGGGGGGGGGGCGGAGAGACCGAGGCGGTGCGCGCGCGTGAGGAGAAAGAGACATACAGAGAGAAAGACAGAGAGAGAGAGAGGGTGGGGTAGCAATGCAAGGCAAAAGTAGATGCGTGAGGCGGACACTCATTCGCAAGTTTTGCTTTTCCCGTCCCTTTCTTTTCTTTCTTTTGCCTTGTTGTGTCGCGTGTCGTGCAGCTCCGAGGAGTGGTGGTTGATTTCCTTGGACAAAGGGGGGACGAAAAAGAGAGGGTCCTCTCGGGGGCGGATGATGATAATCTCAGGGATCGGCCGGCTGTGTCTCGTCACCCGTTGGGAGGTATGCAGGTCTCGGCGTGCAAGAAAACAAAAGGCAACCAATTCTTGGACAAGTAGGAAAGTCGTTTCATTCATTCATGTGTTGTGAAGAGTAGTACATCCCGTATCTATTTCCCGGTTTCCAGCCCGCCGATACTCCTTCGCTTGCAAATTTCCCAAATTAAGGTAAAGTAAAAATGATATCCAAGACAGGTCTGTTTCAAAAAGATTCTTGTTCCGTTCATCCGTTCATCCCAATGGTGATATCTCAAGCCCAAAGCAATAAACATTAGGAAAGTTTCGTGGTGGAGAGGAATGTGAACAGGGGAGGGTATCGGTGAAAAAGGTATGATAAAGGAGAAAATCAAGGGGGGAAATGAAATCAGAACTATAATCAAGCTGTTGCACAGTAGCACTCGGCTGGGGATCAGAACGGCTCGCCTTCAGCATCCTGGTCCTCTCCAAACATGACCTCCGCGCTTGCTCTCCTCGTGGCTCCCTCGCCCTTGAGCGGGTTGCACGTCTCCCAGCCGGTGGCGGTCCGCCTGACAACCTCTACACCGTCGGCCTCTGCCCAGTGTGTCAATGTGCCATCATGAAGGCCGCCAAAGTGTACCGGAGGTTGTTCCCCAATCGCGGCCGCTTCAAGATGTCTTGCCACATGCTCCATGCGTTCGTCCCAAGCGTTAGCCCCGTGGAACTCTTCGGAGCACTGTTGGGCAGGGCACCGCATGAATTTTGGCAGCTCGCAGCGCCGTCGAAAGGCGTCATCCTGCATGGCCTTGAGGCGCTCTTCGAGTTGCGGCGACGGGCCTTTGGCCTTGGGGTCCTTGTCGTCTGGGGAATGCATTCGACGAATGTGTTGGGTGAAGAGATCCTTGCGGTTGAACATGACTCCGACCGAAGGGAGCAAAGCGGAGCGTTGATGCGTCGCGGGGCCCTTGCTGTTCGCGCAGTTTCCATGCGTGCAAAGCCAGTAGGTCAGGTAGAGATGCTGGGATGCGACGTGCCGCTTCCACTCATTCTTGGCTGCAAACGAAGACTTGCAACCAGCGTAGTGGAAGATGCAGACGAAGGGCCGGATGTGATCCGTTCTCTTGTGTTTCTTCAGCGACGCCTCGTCTTTGAACGATTGGTGGCATTGGTCACATTTTTGCTGGCCGCTGTAGGAGGGAAGTCTCTGGGTGGGCCCTGCATTCGAGGTAAAGGAGCCCCTCGCAGACTCCGGTAGGCTGGTCGCATAGCGTTGCTTGAGCAAAGCGCGGCGGCCCCGATCTGCGTTCTTGGGCTGTTTCCTTCGCCTTGGCACCTGCTTTGTCGCGCTGTGGCCATCATATTGATGATAACACCCACCGGTACTGCTACCCTGTTGTGAGTTGTTCCTGGCCTCAGTCCTAGGAAGGGATGGCACAGAAAAGGGCAAGTTGGGCTTGACATGGATTTCGTCTCGGACGCCAAGATGCAGGTCGGCAGAGCTCAGATGAGAAGGCACAACTGGCTCCGAGGAGCCTGCATCATAGTTGGAAGAACAAGCACCATAAGGGCTGTGCGAGCTGGACGTGTCAAAGCTGTACTCGCGCAGATGGTCGAAGTTCGACCCGGCGTCGGTCTCGTTGGCATCCCTGATTTGCACTGTTGAATCAGGGGCGAGTGCGGAAGGGTTCACACAACCTCCGCCATGGCCGTACGGTGCTTCAGCCAAGCCTGCATGTGTATATTGGCCATCCCAATGTTCATATCGGTTCGAAGCGATGTAAGGAGAGGCAATGACCATGTCCTGGGGTGTCGATGGTCCCTGCAGTCCGTCAGGGTAATAATCGGCGTCGGCCGCAGGACTTTGACCACTGCTGCACGTTGACGACCGATGCTGAGAGGACGGTGACCCCCCTCGCCCGCTGGGCGGCAGATGGTGATCAAGCAAGTGGTCGATGTGTCCAAGGGCGAGCGGCAGCGCATGTGCAGGCTGCTTCGAGGGGACTTGTTGAGGGGTCTGGGAAGACCCTAGAATGAATCGCTGCATGGGCAGAGAGGTCCAGCACTGCTCAGAGAAGAACTCAGGAGAGCCGTTGATTTCCAGTTGCGGATCGACTATATCATCCCAAGAAGGTTGCCGGCAATCCCTTGGCAGTGCCGAGAAGTGAGAGGACGGTCCTTCGATAATGAAGGTGCTCATGGTAGATCCGACAACAAGTTATGTGTAGATCGAACAAGGCGGGCCTTGGCTGTCTCTCGCTGCTTGTTCACGGCTCAAGATTTCCGACTGTGGATTGTCACTTGCAAATGCAAGAGAAAGGTGTACAATGTCCGGATGAGGAATGTTTTGTTAGGCGTTTGAAGCGATCCGCGTGCGAGTAGCCGTCACTGTGTTTATGGCGACGGGGGAGAAAAGTTCATGGCCCCAAGAGGTCCTCGGCGTGCTCTTTCTTTGAATGGAGAGCGAGGAGCATAAATGGACCAGGCTGTCGAACGTTTAGACAGAGGGAGGATCAGGGTTACGTGTTATGGAGGATTGTTGCTGTAGATGGAAGAAGGCGAGTTTGGGAGGATCAAGGTTGATATTGGCCGTCGATGGGATGGGGAGGGCAATGGAAGTGTTTAAGGCAAGGAGTGCAGCATCCATCTCCAAGGAGACGGCGTACAGAGCCAGGTCATGAACAAGACCCGGCGAGACGGAAGACGAGGGATCCATGTCACAGGGGAGCATTTGGTGTTCGAGTCCGGGCAAAGCATTGGACAGGCGATAGCAGAGCCGCACTCGAAAAGCCATGGGTCTGTGAGGGTGGCCCACCACGGACACTATGATATGAGGAGGGTGGTCTGGGTCAGAGGTACCTGCAGTGACAGGGGGGGCGGAGTTGCTGGAGCTGAGGGTGTAGTTAATAAAAGACAACCACTTGGTCACCTCCCATCCCCTTGCCTCCTTGTCGCCGTCCCGTGTCTAATGATCTTAGGTTGGGGGCCGAGGAATTCAATCTAGCGTCTCCTGGCCGTGGCCTCGGAGGAGAGGCCCAATTCGTGGATAGTGTCAGCACAAATCGAAGAAAAAACCTTGACCAAGTGATGCGACCACGTTTTGTGCTTGTTCTGCTATCTTGGTTTACTGGTGGAAGCCCGGGATGCGTCCCACCAGCCACGACAATGATAGTACTAGTACTCGTGCGTCACCGTGATTTGCATTGGGGCCCTGTCCACAATTGTGTACAAAATGTGTGAATCGACCGCGCAGTCGACCAAGGTCGGTTTCTGCGATGGAGCCGATGGGCCAAAAAGGCAACGGGATCTAAGTCGAGGCGGCGGTGCGCGATCAAGCTAAAGTCTTGGTCGAGGAGACTTTCTGCAACAAAGGACGAATGAACGGCGACGGCAGGGCATCCATTTGAACCGCAGTGCATTAGTTATTCCACTTCGACGTCCGCCAGGCAAGGCAAACACTTCCGCGCCTCAGTCGCCAGCAAGCTCAAGCACGACAGAGGCATTCGCCTTGCCGGGGGGCTGTCCCACACCTCATTTGCCGGTGTGCCCTATGACGAGGGAAGGCGTACCGTATGGTCTCGGGTCTGGCCTGGACGGCGCCCGATCACAGCTTGTAGATCCTCTTACGCGGTCTCCATAAACGCTCGATCCGGGCTGGGCCTAAGCGCAAACCGCTGGAGGAGTGGGACATAGTGTGCAGGGAACAGGGCAGTAAATCGCAGACCGGACGACCTGAGATACGGCAGGGAGGTGCTGAATGGTAGGCCTGCGGCAGGAGAGGGATGGATGGATGGGCGGACGGATGCAAGGAAAAGCTATCGCGGCAGCGTGGGCGGCGACGGCGGCAGCGTCAGCTTGTGTGCAGAAAATGTGCTTGCTGCTCCATGCCGTGAATAGACAGTGACATGCGGTAAGCGTTGCACAAGAGTTTTGTGCAGATCATACGGCAGATATCTTGGTGGGCGATGGTTCCTGACGCTGACATGGTACAAGGAGCGACTCTGGTCTTTGGTGGTGGAGGACGCAACGCGGACGGTTGTTCCCTTGCAGAATGGCATGTCGATGGGACAAAAATACCACAGCTGGGCTGCGAGGCCGCAGATCGATGACAGTTCTGCTGTAGAACGATGAGATACGGGCCCATCGACAGGTACCGTTCCGCTATTTGTGGCATGCATGCAGGAGGTGGTTTAGTGCTGGCTGGGCTGGGCTGGGCTGGGTTGGCGGTTGCACATTTCATCGTATCCTGCGACCGAGTGTATTGTGTATTTCGTGTCGGCGCGTTGTTGATGCCATTTCCGCCAATGGCGAGGGGCGGAAGTTCAGGTCAGGTAATGTTAAAGGTGTATCTTATCACAGCCTCAGGCTGCGAGACTATACTATGGGTACCTCAGGTGTAAGGTTGGCAGGCCTCAGGGGGGAAGGCAGAGAGGGCGCCTGGATTTGGCCCTCTCCAAAGCCCAGCATGTTCCTTTTAGGGGTACCTTATCTGGACATGGCGACCGAAAGCGTCCCTCGCCTCGAGAAAGACAGATCGAGGCTGCTCGAAATAAGGCACCGGACCCCATCGAGATGGGATGCATTACCTACATGAGGCAGTCACCACACCTCGCCTTAGCTAAGACACCCTGCATTGCCTGACTTTGAAGTTGCGTCTGCGGGCCACCGTACACGAATAGGAAGCCAGCAGGAGGAGGCCTTTGCACGACATGGGCGGTCCATCCATCCTGGCCCAAGCTACCTGCGAAACATCAGGAAGGCCAAACGAAGGCCAGCATCTTACGTTGCTATGTAGCCATCCCGAAATATGTCGGTCCTCGACTATACGTCGCCCCATCTTCACCTGCCCTGCCCTCCACACCCCCAAAGACTTTAGCTGCAGAACTCCATCAATTAATAGCAACCGGGGCTGAAATTAGCGTTTGCGGGTAACGGTTCGCTACGGCTAGCGAAGCGCCCAGCCCAGGTGAGAGGTGGAGGGGGGCCACCGGCGGTAACGGACGGCCGGACCGCCCCTAAGATTCCAGCGGGCCTGTCTTTGACGCGGGAGTCCCCAGAGTCTCCAACTTAGAACAGAGACAGACAGAAAACGGCTGTGGATCCACAACTCGCTCTTTCGATGGGCAACGACTCCAGGGCAGACTATTTTAACATGGTATGCTTGGGGCTTGTGGAGTGCTGGGGACAATGTCGCCGACGAACCCACAAGGCGACCTAATCATGCCCGTCACCAACGCACCGCACCCTCCATTGCCTAGGGCCATAGAGGCGGCCGCCCCGTCCATCGCTTCCCTAAATCGTCGGTCCCGACTACGCCATCCCGCCCACCTGCAGCCCTTTTCCTCCCAGTGCCATGGACGCGCCGTTTTCAGCTGTCCTCCGGATAGACATCCAGCCCTTTGGCTACCATACCTCACCTCACCTCACCTCACCTACCTCGAGGTACCCGTACCTTATTTAGTGTACGCATACATGTAATTATAGAAATTGTAGGACCGTTCCGTTTACGCGCCCTCAGAAAGTCTCCGATCGTCAGCCATCCGTGTGGATGTACAACGGCACACGGGGTGGACAAGCCTTATTTGGAGCATCAACGTTATTCACACATCTCCAGTTGGCTACACCCGCAGCTCCTCTGATAGCCACCGGCTCGGATGCCATGCAGACCGGTTAGGACCACCTGGCGTCACTAGGACGTCCGCCTTTTGTACTTCGGCTGACAACCAGCACCGTCGCAACATAACCGCCGGCGGCTGGGCCTCTATACCTAGATTCCGACCCCCAATCATGTTCTTCCAGAACTTCGCATAGCTCCTTCACCGACACCTGATCGCTCTCCATCATCCAATGAGCCATTGCTCGACCTCGCCATCCATCCATCCACCTATCCATAGTCCATCCACCCCTTTACCTTGCGTGGACCCTCCCGGACGCGCCTCTGCTGACCCCTGCCGTTGCACCACATATTACGCGTTGCAACATTGCAGACTGATTAGGTGCACTGCCTGTCTTCCCTCGGCCTTCTTTGCTTCTTCGCCTTCCACCAGGGTGGTTCGCACGACCCACTGTAGCCTGGTAAGGCAATCCATCTAATGCAGGTGCCTCGACTATCCCCTGTCCCGGAGTCGACCCCCATAGTGACTGGTCAGGGTTTGGAAGTGACTTGCGCAACTGTAGGTGCAACTGTAGGTGAAGTCATAGGACCTGTGATCCGGTCGCCCAGTGTCTTTGTGCATCCCGTCATCATCGCAATTAGTCGAAAATCCACACTCTGCTCCAAGAGTGTCTGCCGACCTCCGACCACGTGTAGGCACCATACCCCGTCTCTGCCCCCTTGTCTTGCCCAGGGCATCTTTCCCGCACCTTGTTCGCTCAGAGTCGCCAAGCAATCAACTCCCCTACCCTTACGAGATACTGCTTTGGGACACACATCCATACAGCCCTATTTTCGTGGAAGCGCCCAGGTGGCGACAATCTCTTGACCGTAATGTCGGTCAGGGCGAAATGAGCGGAGACCAACCCCGTCTTCGCGTCGCAGCCCGTTGAATCAAACTCAAAACGGGCTTCACAGCTCACCGGGTTCGCAAGCTTCGCTCCAAAGAGGGTGACGTGGTTCCCAGGGCCCGGAAATTTTGACTCACAGGACACCGGCATGGCGACCCGCTGCTCAGGGCTGAATCTGGAATGACGTTCGACCTGGATGCTACCCTCCCGCCAAATTTCACGCAGGCGAATCATGGTCCATATCTGTGCTTACTTCGAGATGGGATGAAACGGAGGAATGCATGGACAGAATATGGGTCGCATTGAAGTGTTGTGGGCCTTCAGGGAACGCCGTCATTTGCTCAGCTTCCCGGCAATGACAGGCCCCGTATGATTGCGCTTTACGGTAATGTAGAACTTCGAGATAGTGTCTGGGAATTTGGCAAGCTGGAAAGCCCATAAGCTTGGAACTGCTGAAGCCGTGGACACAACCCCGGGGCTTATCGTCCCGTCGCTGTCTGCAACTCCCTACTACGATAATTCACCTAGGAAACACCTGTGCCTCAGAGACAATTGACTGGCTAAGTAAAGCAAGAAATTGGTGATATCAACATGAACAGATACAGCTTGGCCCCCATCATTTGATGTTAGAGGAATCTTGAGGACGTTTGCTAGAGGGAGTGCTGCCGTCTACTTGAGCAGTCACTGATACCCTGAGCTAAGCTTAGACTCCGAAACTCTTCCCGTAGTATGTCAAGGCCTAATCGTGCTGTGCTCGTACAATGTTTCTTTGCTCCCCTGAGCTATAATAGCAGAATCGCTTCGCGATCAACCATGGTTTGTCCCAAGACTACGATAACTATACCAATGCCGAGAATGCAGAAGCGCAGTGAGAAGTTATGGCCGACAGGAGAATCTTGCTTCATCCTCGTAGTGTGCTATGCAATTTAGTCCTATCGGAACCAATAAAGACCTCTTGAGAAGCTGCACCAGGCGCAAGTTGTCGTGTATCGTTCTTCCATAGTGGAATACGTGCGCTCACGGTATTAGGAGGGGAGTTATGTGGGGCAAAATTCATGAGCCAATATAATGTTACAAATCTTCCAAAAATTCTGACGCAAGGGAGGATGGCCGAGTGGTCTAAGGCGGTGGTTTTGTAAGCAAGCCCCTTCTACGTAACCATATCATCTACTAATTCCTTGCAGAAGTTCATCTGAACTCACACCATTTACGAAAGTAGCGTGGGATCGAAACCCACTCCTCTCATGATCTTTTTTTTTTTTGGCTTCACTCTTGGTGAGTTCTTATCATTCTGGAGATTTTCTTTGTTGCTATTAATCTCTTTTGATCGTGTTGCGATGAGAAATCGGTTGAGGTTGTCGTAGATGTTGGATGTAGAAATGGCGGGGATGCCCCGCCAAGAGGGTGAGCGCGCCAAATGCCGGGACTGTGTCACTATAGGGGAGGCCAATGAAAGAGGAGACATTAAAAGTTGGGAATGTGAGACTACTGTTGCTTCTATGCCATAAGCTTTCCGTGTGGTATCATGCAACGTTTTTGGTCTGGCTCTGGAAGGGGTAAACCATTGGGCTCTGGAAGGGCTGGCTCGTGGACACCCACAATAAGAAGGACTCGATGCGGAAGCAGAGAGAACATATTCCTAAGAAATAGCCATTCTGTTAAGCATGAGAAAAGCCGGAATCTCTAAAACTTAATGCGAAATTCTACGCATTGACATCCAAAAGCTGAACGAACCGGAGCAGACTCCGTCAGCAATGACATCCCCGTGGTTAACCTACGACTCATCCACTTCGAGAATAGAAGACAGTGTGCAATGCACCAATCGCAAATGTCAACGCCTTCTAAGATATTAACAGCGAGTGATCGACTTGCACGGATACCTGAGCCGACCTATGGGGACCCCGGACTGCTAGATTAACATGAAGCGCGGTAGGTCTTGCGTGCATGAAGATGCCGGTTAGATACAGAAAGGGTGGATATACCGGACAAATAGTGAAGAAGAACATGATAACGAACGAAACTAAGTCGAAGATACTTCGATGGCAGAAAGGAGACAAATTCAACATGGCAATGAAGAGCGTAGAAGGAATAATAGAACAAGTATCGGCGACACGACAAACTCCATCTTGGACAGAGTGGTGAAAACTGGAACTTAATGTTGGCTATAGAGACGCATGGAACGGCTTCTGGCCTTAATGCTGGTGATCAAGTAACACGAGAGTGTATTAACCTACAGTAGCTGATGAAGCTTAGCAGTATGCTGCCGTACACAGCAATGTCAGGACACACGGAACGGCGGCTGTTCCAGCCCCTGAGCGCGCAGATAACTATATAAGAAGCTACTTCTTCATCGTAGCTAGGGCCGTTCAGAGATTAATTTACAGTTACTTGACCCTATAGCGCTTTTCACTTTGATTCAGCATCACTCTTTGCCACGTAGGAACGGTATATGGCGCAAGAAGAGTTGATGGATCTACGCACGTCGAACCAGTGGTTACTTTTCCTCATGCCTACTCACCTTCCACCTACTCCAGAATCACTAAGCCCAGTCTAAAAAAGAAGCCCTAGGTGTGTTCTCTCGACCTATCTAGATCCTTGGGGTTGGTTGCTTAAGGGCAATCGGCACTCGACGGGTTTCTTAGTCCAATCACCCGAACTGAACATGATACTGGTGTATTGAGAGAAGAGGTGATTGGATAGGGTGTGGGAAAGATTCGAAAGATTCACCCTGATCGACAACATTCGGTCTATAGCTGATAACTCAGCGAGGAGCTCCGCATAGCCATCTCGATGCTCGATATTTGTCCTTTATGCCATGTTCCTTACACTCAGCACACCAAGACGCAACCACGAGTAGTAGTTTATCGTATCCTTCAGCATCCGCCCCAAATAGGTAGTCGTCTATGATCCGACGTGCAGGCGCCCTTACACTCCTCGGCTTGCTCCTCCTTGTTTCAACTGAGTGCGGAATGCTCTTATCAGATGGGGTTGCTGAACGGAAATGTTTTTGCACGTACTAGAACCACACCGTCGGCGAGCCATTTCATAATCGCCCGGCAGATGGATTGGTATCGCGTTTGAAAGCCTTGTGACAATTTAAACATTCAATTCTCACAGTTCTGAAGCAATCGACTTCGTCACTGCTTTTCCAGTTTGGCGAAATGTTGGATTCGGTTGTGAAGGGGCGGAGATGAGGATGGGAGAGGATGGGAGGGGATGGGGGGATCACCATCCCATTTCCACCGCGTTCATCACGCGTCTGGAAACAGCAGCAGCTGTTACCAGCTACATCTGTGTCAGGGCCAATCCGTCTGCTCGCCATCACCCTGTAGCCTAAGCAACCTGAAGTAGCTCTCCAGTATTTATGCCAGGTAAGGCCGGGCAATGCAGACAAAGAAACCCTTCCAGAAATCAGGACTGGGCCAAGTTGAAGAGGCATCTTTCTCTTGTACTCATGTGTCTGGTGGGAAGCAAGGCCCGGTAGTCGGAAGGCGGAGACGATAAGTTCAGACACTACAGCAACCATTATACTCTAGTTGCTGCAGTTGTTTTACTTTTGTCTGCTACTTACTTCGGCAAGCACGTCTTGTTTGGCCAACTACTCGTTTATAGAGCATGAAATTAGACCAGAGTTGAGCGCGTACCAGTGATTACTTTCTAAATATATTTGACGCTCGCAGGTGAAGTCTGCTCACCTTGGCGTAACCCATGGCATGGATTTTCCGTCAACAACATGGTTTTGAGTCTTCGCTTCCTTCCTAGCCATAAAATCCAAGACCATGGCCAACATCGGATGGATGGTCAGGGCTGACGCGCCAGTCACTAGACCCAAACGAAAACCCTCAATGCAACGAGAACGTGGTCGTCTGCTCTCCGAACTACGCGAATGAATATGAAGCAAGGTGACCTAGTACGAGAGAGGATTAGGCGTTAGGAAGATTCATTGTTGTAGTTGTATTCAGTGGGGCGTTTCTATCATGAACCCTCGTGCATAACATGCAAACCATGAGTACGCACTCTGCATTACCGCGTATTAAATTTCTTCATTCGCCTCGTACCCGTTTCCTCATATCTTGTCTGCCGTAACGCCTTAATCAACATCATTATTTAGAAGGTCAACTATGTTCGATGCCTGCACCGACTGTTCTCCATCATCCTTCAGAAATATCTGCTGGACCTCACAAGCACTACACCAATTGTGGTTGCAGTCCATGCAAGTGGGGGTTGTCTTTGCGTTGTTAGAGCTCCCGTTGCATTGGTGCTGAGAAGTTGTTAGTGTCATGGCACACGGGACACATCCGCCATTTCGTACTTACACATTTCCACATAGTTGTCGGCTCGACCTTGCTCCGCTTCGCCGGGTGGGGGCTTTTGTCAAGGCTTGCTTTCCGCCGGCGACTGTTTGACTTGACCATGCCCGATGGGGAGGCTGTTGGCGTGGTTTCGTCTCGAGTAGGACGGCGTGGGCTTTCCTTCGGTTGCTGGTCTTCCAAGTGTTTCCATTCGCTGCTGCGCTTCTTCTCGAATCCATCTTTTCCCATCAGATGGTTGTCGATGTGATCACATCTTTTCATCCAAGAATTCACGCCGGAACCTTCAATCTCGATAATCATGACGCAGAATCCACACCAGTAGCGAGGATCGCAGTGTCGCCCCATCCGGCACCTCTCGAGCTTTTCTTCAAGCAATTTGACGCTCTCCAACCCATGGTCTTTTTGAAGGTGGGTCTTGAACCCTTCTCGACGTTGGCAAATCTTCTTGCATCCAGTCTCCTCGCAATTCCAGGTCTCCAACAGCCAATGTTGGCTACTTTCGTGCCTCTTCCAGTCATTCTTGCTGCCAAACTCCTTCTGGCAGTTCTTGAAAGTGCAGCCGTATGGCTTTTCATGTCTTTTCATATGCTTTCTGTAATCGTTAGTTAGCATGGTAGTATACATACGAGGTTCAGGTAGTACTACTTTAACTCGCAGGGCCGGTTGAAGGACTTGTGGCATTCAATACACTGGTTCTGTGGTTTCGAGTCCTGCTTCAAATCAACTGGTTCATCCTTGTTATCTGCTGATTCGCGACCCTTTAATTCATTCTCGAGCATTTCAGTCGGTATGGATGCAAGATACCTCACTATCTCATCACGCTGGCTTGCAGACGTAGGGGGAGGTGGTTGTGCTTCTGGGGTCAGTTGCTGTCTTATCTTTGCTAATTGCCCAGTTATCTCCGGCAATGTGGATGCTTGGTGGTCCTGGGACGCACTAGCATCTTCAATGATAGGGTCCGTTGACTGGCATTCATCCGCATCCTCGCTTGTCGGAGAATCCGCCCCCGGGAAGATTTCCATTCGATCATGGAAGACTTCCGACGGAGGGATGCAGTTAGAGAGTCCAGTCTGTTGTTCTTGCTTGGCTCCCGTTACGTCGACTTCGTTGCCATCATTGTAAGCGCTTGATTGAGCTAGAGCCGGTGTCTTATTCTTGGAAGAATGGGATGCCTGATCTTTTTCTTGAGACAGCAGGTCTACTTGGCTGGACGATTCAGTCCAATCTAAAGTTGGTAGTAATTCCGGTACAATTTGGGAGACTTGATAAGGTAGCGGCGTCTTGTCGCGGTTCGGGTTCGAGCTTGCAAACAGATCGCCTTGTTCCTGGATTTGTTGGGGGTGTGAATTGTAGTCTAGATGGCCTACCGAGCTCCCGACACCTTTGAGGTCCTCCCTCAGGGGGCTTGATCTTGTCGCTGGTCAGAGTCCGGATCTCGGATGCTTTTCATTTCATACTTACTGGTGAAGATATGAGCTCAGATCGTCATCTGCTCGGAGTTCTTTCGCGTGAACTCTGGCAAGGTGCTGGCGAAAGTTATCGGCTCTTGGCCATAACTTTTGCTTCTCGGCACAAGCGCCATCTCGACAGATGTATAGGGGCCCATTCCCACTGTGTTCCTTATGTACGGTCTTTTTGTGCCGCAAGAGGTCGTTTTTCGTGCTGAAGCCTTCGCGCCGCGAGCAGTGGGGGTAATCGCATTGGAATGGTTTGCGATGTCGCTGACTATGCTTACTATGACTTGGTCAGTAAAGAAATCAATGAGTTGGGGAAGAGAGTGCCGGCCTACTTGAGTTCTGATCTGGTTTTGACCCAGGCTTTGCAGTCCTGGCACTGAAACCTTAGTTCAGACTGGCCTGGGACATGGGCAGGGTAAGGTATGTTATCCCGGCCAAGATGGCATAGTCGTTCCGTTATTTGAGGGTCAAGGCTGCCGTCGTCCTCGTGCACCGAGGAAGTGCTAGCAGCACTGAATTGCCAGTCATGGCTTCCATAGCCCGAGTCACCAGGGAGTGTGCCATTTTCGGAAGGAAGTTGCTGGCTTCGATAACCCGGAAAACTGTAGACTTGTTGGTAGTAGGGAGCGGGGTGTTGGTTCTGGCGATTGGTTTGACTACTGGACGTGGTGTTTACAAGGGACCATGGATCGTCATCATTGTTCCAGAACAGTTGAAGACCAAAGTTGTCTGATGGGCGCCCATGGTTAAAGCCAGGCACGGATATGGTGTTCGATCCATCTTCGCGCGTATCCTCGGTCGCGAAGTCCCCATTTGATAGAGAAACAGAGAAGCTGTTTGATAGGTTGCTTGAGCCCCGTTGGTTCTCCATTTGAATGGGAGAGGGATGCTAGCGGCTCGGTACCAAGGCAGCAACTTGTGATGGCTCTGCTGCGAACAGGAGGGTACCCTTGCGGAGATCAAGAAGGCGCAGACGCGGGGCGCCTTGTCACGGTAGACGTCCGGGTTTTGGTCCTCAAAGTAACACTAAGATAATTGTAAAGCAAGGCACTGCGTGGCGGAGGGCAAAGCCAGGAGAGTACAACCAGGCATAAGAGAGACCAGGGGGTTGAAGTTGTGAGCTAGGTGGGTCGGACGGCGATGTCCTAAAAGAGGTGCCTACAAATGAAAAGATGGAAATGGTGATCCGGCAAGCTCTTCGGTTCCGGGGTAGACGGTCGGCCGAATGAACAGAAAGAAGGTAGCGGTGGCAAATGATTAGACGCAGCGTCGCGAAACGAAAGGCAAAGAGTGTGCTTGATACGCAAATGTGTCGACGGGTTGAAAGTATGCAGCAGTCGAAGATTCCGACGTGGGAGGACTACCTCAGGTAGGTAGGGTACGTCGCTAGGAGTACAGCGACGGCCTCACGTGTAAATAGGGAGGGGTATGTTGCGTGGCGGTGGGCTGGGCTCAGCGCAGTTGCAGTTGCAGTTGCAGTTGCGATCCTGCGGACAAGCTGGGACGAAGCACACGCAAAGTGCTTTGTGCGTCTCGTGACCGGTAACGTCAAGGTCTAAGGTATAGGATCGTGTAGAGACACAGGACTGGTGGACAAGGACCATCAGTAGAGATTCGGCGGGATGAGCTTCCGGCTCGTTCTCGTGGACGGATGTAGCCAGTGCGGTAAACTGCCCTCCTACACGAGGCAGTGAAAGGAGAGTTACTCGGCAAGGGCATGTAATTATCCGCCGTTGCGTGCTTTGCTTGGAAGAATCGAAGGCAGTTGTGCGCAGTCAAGAATTATGGGCGAGTGGTGAGGGAGCCAGCGGTCGCCTCACTTTTCCCGACATCTCACAATAAGGCAACCAGACACCCCCTGTGCAGCCCGTACATGCAAGTACCTCAACCCTTCCTAGGACAGTCCTAGAAGAATTATTGAAGCCGAGTCACCGCAGGACAGGTACTGTAACTTACCTTACTTTACTAACGTAGGTACATACCTTACCTTAGGTTTACTGTGTTTGTTCATCCTGGTTCAAGAACATCCTACTAGTAGAGCTGGCTATAGACGGCCCATCTCTATTGTGTCCCACTCCACCAATCGTTAGCACTAGGAAGCCCATTACCAACTACTTTCGATTTCGCAGTCAGGGTTTGTCAGTACCTTAGTATGTTCATTGCGAACAAAAAGATTGATAAATACCGCAATCATGAAGGGATGCGATTGAAGCGGTCACTGCCATGTCCTCTGGACGTCGGGGTAGGCGCAATCGGTAAGGTAAGGTACCCTTGAAGACATGACTGGTACGTCACCAGGCAGACACAGGCCGTAAGGCGACCGCTCATCACGAGCAGCACTGCAGTGGGCCGCGAACCACCAGAGCACAAACCCGTCGTCCCCGGGCCGCGTGGATTTTCACGGCACCGAAAATTGCTTGAGACACGCTGAATCGAAATCAGGCATTAATGCATATGTCATACCTCTACTAGGTCATACTCGTGGTACGGCATGTGGTGCCAAGGTGTCTCGGTGTCATCTATTCATTAGATGCTCACCATCATAGCATAAAATGACATAAGCTTAACAACAGTTTCTTACGGTAGTCAGCGCTGGCCACGGGAACGCGCGGATAGACACCTCCATCTCCGCGGTTGGCAATATTACCATTACAGGGCAGTGCCATCGCTTGTTCCTGGAGTTGCCTGTGCAAGATACCTTACTTCACAGCATTGGCATTGGGGGCTAGGCACGATTCAATATAGACAAGACCCTCAGAGGCTGTGAATTGTAGCTCATGATAGCAACCAAGGCTTTTTGGTTTTCCTTTACCCTTTTTTAACAGCGCATGGAGGGGGTCAGGGATAGGGCTACTCCAGATTCGTTGCACCCTCTACCACACCAACGACATTGTACCTTTTGGAGAAGAATGTTACCCAGTCGTTGAGCGTCTCCTTCTCCTTGTCGGTCAAGCTTTGCCAGTCAGGGCTCACATCCTCGGCCTTGGTGGACGTTTTGCCTAAAGCCTTTGACGCATCCTTGCCCGCAAAAACTGAAAGAAAAAAATTGTCAGGCCATCCAGCGTGAAGCAATTAGTTAGTTGATGATGCACGTACCACTGTAAGACCCTCCGGGCTGGTATGCCTTGTTTCCGGTCACATCGTACACCTTGCCCTAGAGATCAAAACGTCAGTTTGAAGCAGAACACGGGTTTTCTCATGTTTTACATACCTTGATGGCAACATAGCATTTGGCTCCATCGACGCCTATTATATTGTAAATCAGCCGAACAAGTCCCTCGGCATGTCCCCGCAGGTTAAGCACCGAAAAAGGCGCTCGGTTCCAGGCAGATGTCAACTTAGACCAAACGAATACATCATTTCGTAGGCTTGAATGTCCTAACTGATGATACGATATCCCAGACGAACGGTACGCCCCCGATCGATGCTCCTCAGCAGATTTCTTGGAATATGAGCTTACCGTTTGCTTTGGCCAGATCGTCAAGGGAGATGGGTTCGTTCTTGGGCGGGTCAAGGTTGACAGGAACCTTGGGCTCAAATTTTCCGGCCATGGCTTTATACTGTAGTTTTCAAATTGCTTAGTGCGCACGATTGACCTCTCAGATAGCCAAGATTCGGTTTTCGTCGTTCCCCGGCTGCGTTGTAATGGAGAATGATTGTATTCACATGTCCGAGGGAACTCGAGCTGTCCCACTACGTACCTTAGCTTGATCCCGCACACTTACCTCATCACGCACCAATGAGGACCTTGACGTTACCATGCACAGACCAGTAAGTCTCTCGCCGCCATTCACACTGTACATAGCAGTATGGGCTCTTGCCCACAATACCGAGTCCTAGTGGCAGAAGGCTCAATGCATACCTTTTCCTACAGTGCCGCAACACAAATGTTGCTTATCGCAGTGGTTATCATAAATTTCCAGACAGCTCTTAGCTCGCTTGCAAGCTCCCAGAGACTAAACGTCAACATCATCACTGACACCAATTTCGCTCTTCCGGCTGCTGCCAGCTCCCCGTCAATGTCGGTCTCGGCCATGGCTTCCCTCACGCCTCTTGGCGGACGATGCTTTCAGCAAAGCTTTCAGCAAAGTACCCGAGGGCTACTCAATCTACAGGTCAAGTCCCGAAACAGCAGACTTCAGTTACGTGCCATCGTAGCTTTCCGACATGAGCAGCTGCGATGCCAATCGAACTCCTCATCCGGGCAGAGCGGAAAACCGCCACGGCCCGAGTTACCGAAAATAACATTCCGAAGATTCGCTGGTCGAGCGTTGGGCACTGGCCTGCGGAACCTTGTGTTTGTGCTGAGCCCAAGTGGAATTCGGACAGCATATCGTCAAGCTCCAGGGACAATCACAATTACGATTATTATGTAAATATTGTCCATCTCTGCGTGTTTTGGCTCCTGGCTAATGATTTTAGGCTTGTCGGAACTTTCATCTTCTGCATTGTCGCCATCCGGGATTTCATGAAAACGTTCTATAGTTCCTATTTCAGCAAATTCCCGGAGCCGGTGGCGACAACGCTACGTCGTGCAATTTACTATTCGAACTATCGACCGGATCCGGAGTTGGCTTTGAAATACTACAGAAAAGCTATGGAGCAGTGCGCGGAAATCGGACTTGACCCGTTCTCGGATGAGGTATTGGGCATCCGCATACAGATTTCAGCTTGGCTCGAGAAGGTAAACAGTCCCGGCTCGGCTGTTGATGTCCTTGAATCCGTCTTGAAGGACTGTAAGAAATGGGTCGAGGTCATGGAGCAATCTGTAAAGGACGGCAAGATCAATGCGGCTGGCCACCTTGTCGAGCCGGCCAACCCACTCGTCAACCCACCACAGGTCAAGGATGGACCAGTTACGAAGGCTGAGAACGAAGACGATGCCCCTCCAGCGCCAACAGAAACACTTTGGCGTAAGCGCCAGCGCCTGCTCGCGAAGGCTGTTGGCACGAGTGTTAAGCTGGGCGAGCTCTATGCGGACGAACACGTCCTCAACCCAGACAAGTCCCATGATCACCTTGTCTGGGCGCTAGAGACGTCGTTGAAGGAATTCCGACGACGGCAAACTGAAGGCCCAAAGCCTGGCGAAGAGTCTTGGTTGACGCCAGAGGAGCTTGGTGGCGAGATGGAGTCACTAGGTCGTGACTACGAACGGAGATCCCAGTTTCAGCTGGCCATCCCATTATTCTTCCAGGCTCTTCGTCTCTGCGAAAGCCCTTGTCATCGCGCGGTCATCATGAACAACCTTTCAGCAGCCTTTGCGCAGCACCCTATCTACAGCCCTGCTGTTGTGGATACCTCAGAAACCCTCAAGGACATATTTAATTCTGCCATGCCGCAAACGAGAGATGATTGTCTGGAGGCGGCGCTGAACTGGGCTCGTAATGCATATACTCATGCACGGGATGTCAAGGGGGACGATCGAACAGACGAGTGTGACGAGGCATGCGCTGTGGCGTTGTGCAACTGGGGTGATGTCGCTGCAATGATGGGAAAGACAGATCTTGCCAGTAAGAAGTATCAGCAGTGCATCGACATGAGCAAGAAGATGGACTTTTCCCTGGGCGTTCAACAAGCGCAAGAGGGCCTTTCCAAGCTATCAAAGTCTGGAAAAGAAAGTGCCTGAAAACGAGAGCTTTGTTAGGCCTCGAGTACAATGGCCAGTCGAACGGGCGCCGCAGCCCTCCGCTGGATATGGGAACTCTTTTACCAAGGTGTTGCGCGCTCCCGCCCACCTGATGGCTGAAAATGGCATCAAGGAGATGCGTTGACTCCGGCGTCTGTTGCTTGCTTCGTCTAGATTCATTAGCGGCCAGAGGAAGGATTGTCCTGAAACTGTGGGGGTCTCTCATGGTTATGGTACCAAATCATGGCTTGCCAAGGTTCTCAGGTGTCGTCAAGGTTCGCGCATTCAATGGATGTCATCTCGGAACTCCAGCTCGGATTCTGTCTCGATCACCCGTGGGACGTAAAAACACGCTGGCCTCTGCTGCCGCAAGGACCACGATCATTTGCGGCGATCCGAAAGGCTACTACCTACTCAAAGCAGAAGGCGTGGCGCCCTCGCACTCCACAGTCACCAGCTTGTGCGAACAGAATCCGAACGAGTTGTGTTTTGGAAAGGGCAAGGCTAGCTACTTTCCGCGGTGTGGGTTCAGGAATAGAAGCACTTCCCCTGACCTTCAAGCGGTGGTCATTGTATCAGCACCTTAATCTCAATATCCAAATATGCGTCTCTACGATCTACGCAGGCCCGGCCGAGGGCCGAACACAGCCCCAGGGGCTATTTGGCCCTGAAGATCCTACTGTTCCACAGGACTGTGGTGGTAGGCAGTGGTCTCGTTTTAGCTTTCGAATCGGAGGATCAGCCGATCTTGTCTCAGGCTGCAGCTAACCCATATGAGGCCAGCACCTGCGCGAAACTTAACACGAAATCCTCCGCCTGGAAGTGACAAGGGGATAAAATGACGTTCTGCCGCCAAAACGACGCTGTACTCGTTCTTGTCTAGCTCGCTGGCGGCTGCGCATGTTGGATGCAAGGGTAGCAACATGCCCAGAACGAAGACTGGTTCGTGAATTGCCTAAGTGGGCCAAAATACTCGGTTGAGCCTCCTGGTAGCTTGAAGGATCCATATGGGCAACACAGAAACAAAGAGCCAAGAAGCTAGATGTAAACATTCCTATTTTGTCGATTATCACCGCTCGGCTTCAATGATTGCACCTGATTGGAACACAGAGCGAGGAAGTGGATGATCAAACAAAGAGTATGGCGAGGGCATGCTCCCGGGTCCTGAATGCTCGGGGCTTCAAGGCAATCATTTTCCGACGCTCCCGGGCCGACGCCTCACAGCGCAGGAAGCCTATATTCCTTCCGTAGCCGAAGAGCAAGTTCCTGAAGCAAGCCACCAAGAATTCTTTGGTCGCGAATGAAATCATTGCCGTATTACATGAGCGGCGTGCAATGGCGTGTTTACGGCTGGCAGCTAGATCTGACACGGCTCCCCTGGCCCCTATTTTAGCTTATTGCGGAGCTGCCACTGTGGTTCCGACAAGGTCCAATTATATTTAGCAGAGACGAACCTGATGTGGAAGCCCCCCTGAAGAAGCTCAGGTGGGGAAAGATTCACACCTAATTTGCCCAGTACGCTTTCGTCCAATGTTTGAAACGGACGAGCCAAATTTAGATGGACTTTGAGGCTCGAGACATCCTTGCCCAGCTAGCCCCATCCCGTCAAGGCATCCAGCTTCTCGAGTCGTCAATGCGAGGACGAAGGAAATGTCGGATCAACTCGTCGACGGCGTAGCACGAGCTGCCACGTCGTAGTAGGACTCAAGACCCCAATGCTCCTCGGCCTGGCCAGCTCCAGGTGATGGTGGTGGTGGTAACCGGAGTCGTCGTACAGGGCGTACAACACCATCATCGTCCTGTTGTGGTGGATCGTGGGAAACCCCTGCTTGTTCCTGCAGGTGCAGATGATGCGCGACGTCTGGGCCTGGTCATTTCGCCGGAGACTTGTAGCCAGCTGCCCCCATTCTAATCGCCTGCCCGAGCTCGTGGACCGAAGTCCCATGCTGGTCATTTCCTATTCTTGCAACATAAGGCTTAGGTTGCAGTGGATCACCACCTACTGCCCTGCGACACATCCCTGGTCGCTCCTCCGCATGGACCCTGTCGATGGCTTGACGTGGTGAAGACCGCTATACCGGAATCTCACTTGGACGTTGGAAAGGGACTTTATTAAATCCAAACAGGACGCAGCTGTGATCAACATTGTTTCTCTCTCTATATCTCTCTTTTCCTTACAGTCATTCATTCATTCATTTCCTTTTCTTTCCTTTCATTCAAACACACATTCGTTCTTTTTTAATTCACACATTCTTTTCTTCTAGGGTTTAATACTGGCTTGTTTTTCCTTGTCATCTTACAACAATCAAGTCTAGCTATCAAAACCACATCATCAGTTCAAATACCAAAACATCACATTCACTTCAAGCCGATCAAGAATCAAGAAGAAAAATGGACACCAAGTACCACACCGAGGTCCCCAACATGGCCGCTTACAACGTCCACACCGACTGCTACGAGGAGATCGACAGCTCGAGGCTGACTCCTGCTCCTCAAGCATACAACTGGGATGGCTACTACGCTTCCGTGAGTTTCAACCCATCCGTCTCTACTCAGGAATGACACTTGCTAATAATCAATCGAACAGACCAGCCCCAACATGTCTGACGCCGTCTCTCTGGTCTACTCGAGCCCCAAGAGCACAACCAGCGACTCTCCCGCTCTCGCCTCGCAAGAGCGTCTGGGAAGCCTGAACAGGGCTTCCAGCGCTCCTCCCAAGAGGAAGCGCGAGAACCGCTACAAGGACGCCCCTCCCTCTGTCCTCTCGGTAAGTCCAATAGACACACACTCAAGCAAACATCCAGCATACTAACTGTGACGTTCAGCGACGACGAGCACAGAACCGTGCTTCCCAGCGAGCCTACCGTGAGCGCAAGGAGCAACGCATCCGCGACCTGGAGCAGCTCCTGGAGGAGGCCCACCGCAAGCAAGAGTCGCTGAGCCAGGCCTTCATGGCCCTGCAGGCAGACTACGACAGCCTGCGCGCCGGTCAGCCCAACCATCACCACGACCTCCACCAGAGCCTCCATCACCAGCAGCCACCTCCCTACGCCCCCGTCCAGCCCATGGTTGGCCTGGGCCTCGGGCACGCCGGCCTCGACTACGTCCTCCCTACGACGCAGGCCGGTGCCATGATGGCTCCTCCTCTGTACGCCACCCACGCTATGGCTCCCTACTCTTGATCACCTTCCTCTTGCAACCCAAGGGATAAAGGAGGGCGGTCGGGATCATGAAAGGGAAGGAAGGCACGGTTTCTTTTGTGTTTGCTTTCTATCTCCTATGTCTGAGCGAAGCGACAGAAACATATTTTGGGTTGGGCAGCATCATACATCATTATCATCACACGAAGAGACCACGGCGCATGAATTCCAATGGCAAAGACCATTATTCTTGAAGGCATTTGATTGGCGTTTAGCGATGTTTTGGAAGGTCTGGGCTACCTTTTTAGAAGGTCTGGATTACCTTTATTTTTGTGTTCTTTTTACTTCACTTCTTCTCAACAATATTTGAATGGCTACTTCTTATTTTTGCTTTGTATATTCTTTTATCGCTTTGTCTAGTCCAAGATTTTCTCTCTTGCCTTGCGGACGGCCTCCCCGAAATGGGCGGCAGTGCCATGATGGACAGGGGAACAGGGGCGTAATGAGCAGCTACTCTTTGTAAACCCTTCACATGCTAGGGATTCAATACATCCTTCGCAAAAGAAAAAAAAATTGGTTCATTAAAATTCATTCTTTGCCAAAGTCCCATCCGTGAGCGCCATAATTTCGCTACCGTAACCTTCCTAAAGAAGTATTTCACAAACCGACATGCGCCCCTTGCACCGATTCCTTCCCAAGGAATACCCATGATCATGCCGATGAAGAATCTATGTAACTTTTTGCCTCTTGGCATCTAGTCCGTCTGCCATTACTGTATCCGTCGTAGCGGTTCCGTTCGCCGGGATCTCCTGCAACGGGGGTCTTTGGGCACCGCCGTTGTTACCTGCCTCCCCAGGTAGCGATCGCTTCATCGTCGGTGGGCGATAGGAGTTGCGGTTCGCGAGCGGGCTTCCCGACGCGCCAGGGGCGCCAATGCGGCGTGTATGGTCCAGCGACGGGTTCAAAACTGCACCCCTTGCAGATGAGACTGCCACGTTAGGAGAAGGGCGCACGGGCGCGAAACTGCTCGTCTTGGCCTCCGCGCTTGCCGCAGCCTGACTGGCGGTGGGGGCGACGTGCTGCCCGTTCCTTGCAAGTGGCTTTGAGGACGAGTGGTCGATGCCGGGAGTCTTGCGAATGGACGGACTCTCGGCCTTCGGGTTAAAAGCTTGGTTCGCGCGCGGCATAGCGAGTTGGGAGCCGGTAGGCGCTTCCAAAATCGAAGAAGGAAACAAGCTCACGACTTTGGCGGAGAAAAATCCCACCGACTCACCAGGATTTGGCTGCGGTGTAACAGCAGGAGGTTGTGCGTTGGAACTTGCTTGGTTTGGAGGTCGTATCGCCGCTGCCGATGCGGGGCGATTCATCGGCCCTGCGTTGGAGGCATTATGCGGCATAGGACGCTTTTGCCCCTGGTTCGGTGTCTGTGGCGGACGATTGTCGTTTCCCTGGATCGGCTTGTGTGGACCTGACGCAGGCTGTGGTTGTCGTGGTGCAGATTGCTGTGGCATATGTGTATTACTAGGCAACATAATCTCATCGGGGTGGCCTTCGCCTGGCACGCAAAAGTCCGCTCCGTCAAGTTCTGTGTTAGATTAGTGCCTTGATTCTACCAGAGATCCTAAAGAGAATGCGCTCACCTCCAAAGAAGTCGTCAAAGGAATCCTCAGGCTCCAGCTTGAAGGGGCCAGGCGGCGGGGGAGGTTGGGCAGGCTGCGCAGGCTGCGCAGTATTACCCATGGACTCTGACTTGGTCGGCTCCTTCTTCACAAAATCGGCGTGGCGATGCAGATTGTCTGGGTGAAACTTCTTAGTAGGTTGCACTTTGATCTTTGTAACTTGCTTGACGTAGTCTTGGTCGTAGATGCAGTTTCCTAGCACACTGCCAAAGCTTCGTAAGGCTCGCTTCAACCCGTCCGTGGTGCCTTCTTTCTTCGCCTTCTCGAATGCCATGGCTTTTCCCTTTGCATTCTCGATCGACCCGTATCCGATGTCCTCATGGTACGTGCCGTTCCGGAGCGTAACCCGTACAATGACTGATAGTCCGATGCTGACTCGCTGTGTCTGAGGATTCTCGTCGGCAAAGTCGACCTGGATGTTTTGGATCGAAGAGGACCAGCCGTTGAATCCGAAGACTTCATTTGCTAATGTGATGACCTTCTCTGCTGTGAGGTAGTGGACTCTTGAACCGCCGGGACCCGATCGGGACGAGATGTATTCCGGCCCGAGCTGCTTATCGAGCTTTGATGAGATTGCGGTGATCTCTTCCTGTGTCCATTCGCTCCCCTGGGGCTTCGTTTCGTCAAACGGATTTGTCCATGGCGTATGTTGATCACCTGGGCTGCGCAGCGATTAGCTGGGGTATCGGGGCAAGTTGTTTGAGCAGAGGAGCTGCATACGCAGGCATTTTGAAGCGGTCGACTGCACCACTTTGTCATTCAGATTATTTGACAACGTTCAAGCGAGGAAGCCTACACCAGAAGCAAAAAAAGTGCGTAGCAAACCCTTGTTCTTGATTTCGCTGTGGTGCTCGGCGTGATTGTAGCTTGTCGCGCCCACGTCCAACACGTCAATCGCGTTTCCACTTTCGCCACGGGGTGGACGGGTCAGCACGTGATGATATGGGTGCCTACCTTGTCTACACACCCCACCCCCATCATACCTGAAGGCGCTATCAGTCAGCATGTAAACCACTGAGGCTATTGGCCTCTCATCTCGGCCGTTTTTTTATGTTTTCTGATGTTCTATTTAAACGCATTCTAACCTTATGTTTATGTCTATGACCTGTTGATATAACTTGCTTAGCCAATCCTGGTTGTCTAAGCCTTTCTATTAGCCTACATAAACTTTCACCCAGCTGACTTGATGATTGCATTAGGTGCTGGTAGGTAAGGTATTCACATGCGACACTAAATAACAATCTTGTGTAAGTGCGCGCATGTGTCCCTGACATTGTGGCAAGGAATCTGGCTCTGCATGGCCAGCATATTGAGGGCTATGGCACAGCTTTCGTCTGCTCTGGTTCGCGGTTTGCTCTCATAAGCTGTGCCTTGGCAGTTGGCAGGGTGTGAGTTGACACATGAGACACTGAATGGTGTGCATGACTACCTTATATTCTCGTACTAATTATCCACCATGATCTCCTTCCCCACTGAATCGGTTGTTCCAAAAAGCACCCGAAAACGCAGTCTGATAATTCTCTCGCTTCACCGCTGCAAATGCACGCCGTCCTGAGCCCTCAGATGGTCCCGGGCTAAAGGAGGGCCTATGTACACAGGAGATTCAAAACCGTCCATATGACGGATGCAGCCCAGAATTCACGCATCAAGTCCCAACAACCCTTCCGTCGAAAAGAGGGGGATATCAAGTAAACAAACCAACGCCCCAACCAGCCGTGCAAAAGAAAAATGAGTGCCGTTGTCTATGCTTGCCATGTAGGCTATGAAGAAACTGTCATAAGGTCATTGTGGAGTGCGCCAATGTCGAGAGCGATATCTTGTTGTCAGCATGCTGCTTGTCGAATTACCAGGGGCCAACTCGTACGGGCGAGCCGTATGTCCCAGATATGAGCTGGTTGAGGATCGAGTTCTGGTCAGCAGCAGGAGTATTCGAGTTAGTGCCAATCCAGCCGACGCTGTTTGTCATTGCAGAAATGGCAGTACCCAGACGGCCGCCTGACTGCTCATGATGGCGTGTGAGGATCGAATCCCATCCGCCAGAGTGGAGGTTGAATCCGCCGCCCCGTTTACCAGCTTCGTTGATAACCAAGGCCCATGCTCTTGCAATTTCCTCGTACGCATTCTCCTTGTGGTGACGGTATGTTTGAGGTTCCCAGTCCGGTAGGTCATGGATGAAGTTGGTGGCGCCATCGAGAAATTGCAAAGATTTGGTAGGTTGCGTTTCGTTTGGTGGAAGATATTGTGGAGTGAAATCGGAAAGAGCATCGAGAAGAGCGACAAGAGACTCTTTGACACGATAGTACGTATATTCTGGGCTGGATTCGCCGTAGGGAATGGATTCTTTAAATTTCCGCCTATATTCGCTCAGAACCTCTAGGGCAGAGGCAACTGTCGGACGTGGTGCCCCGGACACAACCTCATGACCGATATCAGGATGTCTCTCGCATATCCTCTCGAGAACAGTTCGCAGGGAATTGGTGTCCAAAGTTTCGAGGAGTCTAGGCAATGAGAGCGGTCGACCAATGAGTTCGTTGGATCGGGCCTTCTTCGATGCTCGGGCCAGTGGCCTCGCTGATATGGCCGGAGAGCTTGAGGGAGACATGGTCTCATCCCCATCTTCGTCGGCCTTGCGTTTTCGGCCGGTCATGGTGTGAGGAGAAGAGACTGCGAGGCGTCAGTTCACAGTCGAGAGGGTATGGAGCACAGGCGGCGGGGATGAAGGCAGGATTCCATGGCTGAGAAAAAAAGGGCACTTACTTGATCTTTGAGGTGTGAGGCGGGGATTATCGTGGTGAAGGGTAAAGGCAGGAGGCTGTGGCGACATAAGAACGTTCATGTTGAAGAGAAACGCCCTATCAGCAAGGTAGCCGAGGTCTTGGCCGCTGGAAGGGCGATGGAAATCGACGGCTGCCTCAAATCGAGCGACTGCGGACGACAACAGAAGCAGTGAGGTGTAGCGGACGATGGCGGAGGATGGAGGCCGATCGACGTGATGGCGGCTCCTCTCGAACGAGGTCGTGGTGGTCGCACGAGGGTCGGCGAGATGGTATCGATTGAGGTGGTGGAAGGATGGAGAAGTAAGCCGGCGGCAAAAACACAACAGCAGCCGACCGCAAAACTGCGTGCGGGAACAGTGCAGAAAGCGGTCAAGAAAAGCGTTTAGTCGTGGGCCGCACCAAGGGGGAGGAAAAAGGAAGAAATGTTGCTATGGGCCCGGGAGGGGGTTTAGAAGCCGGGAGTGGAGATGAGAGGATGAACGGGCCTTGTTGCTGGATGGAGACGGAACGTCGAGAGTTGGTTTTGGCACCGCACAGTAGCGTTAGCAGCTGAGGCAGAGGCAGAGGCAGAGGTACAGGCGGAGGCGGAGGCACAGGCACAGGCACAAGCAAGGTCGACGCCAAAGGGCAATTGCCAGGCATGGACGGCCACTAGCCGTTCCCCACATGTGCACACGTGATAGAGATGCCGCTGGTGAAAATCGACGTTTTTATGCAGCTGCACCGATTTGGATGTCACCGTCTGCCCCCCCTTCCACCTAGAACGCACCTCGGGCCGCCCATACAGTACATGCTCCTCTCTGGCCCGACTTATTTTTGGAAGAGGTGCCATCATTCACTCTCGGTGTTCTCCCTGCGAGATGGCCTTCGTGGACGTTGACTGCCCGCAGCATTGTTGCACAACCACTAGCCTGCGGCACCTAGCAGTTCTAGCGACTAGACTCACACGTACAATTCAGTTCAGCTGATTAGGTTCCACTGTAGATGCCTTACAGCGGGGTGGCGCCAGACGCTTGGCACTGAAATTCCAGCCCCTCCCCTCCCGTCTCCCAGCCATCGTCAGCTGTCCTCACGCCCACTAGCCCGAAAATATGGTAAGAGGTGTAAGGATGGGATTCTCTCCAAGGCGCCAATCGTATCAAAACCACGAGACTTAATGAATGCAATTCATTGACAGCCAGGTTACGCAAGGTTAGGTTGTTATTTATTTAGAGAGAGGGAAAGAGGGAAGGAAAAGGAAAAACTCCGATGTTTGAGTGCTTGAGTGTGCAATGTCCATGCGCACAAGTGCATCCCGAGGCATGAACGCATTGTGATAGGGCAATCTCCCTATGAACCTGGATATAGCTTACGCTGTATGTCTGACACAGTCTCGAACCAAACCCCCACCAATCTTAGCTATCGTCATCTCGATGCCGGTTAGCTGCAAAATCTTCAGAATTGACGCAGCGGACCTTGTAGGGTGCCGTAGGTTCGCCGACACACATGCCCTCCTTTTCCCCCGACCGACTCATTTTCAGCTGGGGTCGAAGGAAGATGTAACCCATTGTCTGACTACTTACCTTGTTGGTTCGTACTCGACATACCAGCCAATCGTGCAAGGGCCACGGCGAAGACCGAAGTTCCATTCACCATCCACGACGAACTGATGGTACGCCAGCGAACCCCTGCCGTGATCGTAGACCTTCCTTTGAGGGCAATTATCATTGCTCAGCGCAATTGTTTGCATCTTGGATGTACCAAAAACAGAGTACAGCACAATAAAACGGTATTCTCCGGTCTTTGAGCACCGGTGACTCGGGACCAGGCGGGCCGGGAGCGGACCCACAGCGCCGTCCCTGGACCCCATCAGTGAATTGACTTAGACTTTCGCTTATCTTATCGCCGCAAGTGCCCACCCAAATCCCAAAAAATTTCTGGTGCTTCTGGCGATCCCGTCCACTGCAGCCAGGGACAGACTCCGCCGAATCAATATCCCACAACACCGACCGAGATTATGTCGTCGAGCAGCGATTCCGAGCCTCAAGTGGACGCGTCCACGTCCGCGGCCAAGCGCAAGGCCGACCTTGACGAGATTGAGGTCGATCTCGCCCTCCCAGAGCCGCCTTCGAAGCGAGCCAAGCGTGCCTTGAAAAAGGGCAAGGCTGTGCCCGCCAAGGCCAACAGCGACGACGGCAACGAGGACTTGGAAGGCGAGAAGACGGAGAAGAAGGAGAAGGTCCGTTCAGAGCACAGTGTCTGGATCGGCAACCTGCCCTTCGCCGTCACAGCCCCTCAGCTGCGGAAATGGCTGGTCGACAACTCGGGCGGTGTAATAACTGACGAGGCCGTCACCCGAGTCAAAATCCCGACTACAAAGGAACCCGGCCGTGACAAGCAGGCCAAGCCTGCGAACAAAGGCTTTGCTTACGTCGACTTCACGGATATCGGTGCCAAGGTCGCCGCCATTGCTCTCTCCGAGAATGATCTGGGCAGCCGCAAGCTGCTCATCAAAGACGCTACATCCTTTGAAGGCCGTCCTGAGAAACCAAAGGAGTCGGCAGAGGCTGGAGCGGACGGGGAGCGGAAGAATGGGGTGGAGGCCAAGGACCCCAATGCCAGCCGCAAGGTCTTTGTTGGCAACATGAGCTTCAAGACCACAGAAGACGATCTACGGAGGAACTTCGAGCGATGCGGTGAGATCGAATGGGTCAAGGTGGCAACCTTTGAGGACACCGGCAAGTGTAAGGGCTTTGGCTGGGTCAAGTTCAAGGAACCAGAAGCTGCGGCCTGGGCCGTCAAGGGCTTCATCAAAATCAAGGAGCAGGTCGAGACGGAAGAGGACTTTAACGAGGACAACGACGATGCTGAGGCCGGCGACGGTGAGCCCAAGCAGAAGCAGTTCAAGACGAGGAAGTGGTGGGTGAACCGCATGCTCGGCCGCGAGCTGAAGCTGGAGCTTGCAGAGGACGATCAGTCGCGGTACAAGAAGAGGTTCGGCAAGGGCGCGAACAAGGAGCAAGGAGACGCGAGGGCGCCGAGACCGAGAACCCAGCGGCCGAACAGGGAGGGCAGGGAGCACAAGCACAACGGGGAGGACGAGGGCAAGGCGACGAGCAGGGAAATGAAGCCTCTGAAGGAGTCGGAGGATCTGCAGGTGGCCAGGTTGACGGGCGCTGTTGTCAAGCATACTGGAACAAAGATGACCTTTGACTAGAAATCTTCAAAACAGAGATACCCATTTCTTCATTCAACGCCGGTCGCGGTGCCATGACGCCCTTGTGATTGAGCCCAGTTAGTATTTGAAATCACTTGTCGTATTGGATAGCGCCTTAGCATCAACTCCATACCCTTTCCCCTCACCTCCCCCATACTCCACATTCTTAGCCTCGGAAACACGCATCACAGCGCCCGCTTACACAGCAGAACCTTTGAGCAATACTTTGTTCGACAACGCAGGCGCAAGACTTCTTGATAACACAGTAGGATAACTCACGCCACGACCATGTATCAATCACAAGTGACGTTTACGCTTGACACGATTTGCCCGTGGTGAGTGACAGTTCGTTCGCACGCTTAATTGAAGCTTCATCGACTGACGATTCGTAGGACATTCGTGGCTAAGAAAAGGTGCAACTAATCATCAAATCCTGATTATTTTAAGAACAGTCGTGCTCATTCACTCCCTCAGATTGGACAAAGCCCTCGAGCAAGTCCGCTCTTCACCAGCCGCATCCGCCATCACATTCACGCTTCACTTCGACCCGTATCAGCTGCATCCGGAGCTCCCCGAGACAATCGACAAGCAGGACTGGTACCTCAACACCAAGTTCCTGGGCAACGCCGACGCGCACAAGTCCCTCCAGGAGCGCCTCGGGGGGCTCGCCGCCGCCGAGGGCAGCGCGCTCCGCTTCGACGGGCCCCTCGGCAACACCCTCCAGGCGCACCGCGTGATCCAGCGCGTGCAGGCCGACGAGGGCCCGGAGGCGGCGAACCGCCTGGTCGACGCCCTGTACCGCCGCTACTTCACCGAGGCGCGGCACCCCGCGGCCGACGACACGCTGCTCGAGGCGTGCGTCGAGGCCGGCCTCGGCGAGGCGGAGGCGCGGGACCTGGTGCAGGACAAGGCGCGCGGCGAGCGGGACGTCAAGGACCAGCTGCGGAGGGTCGCGAGGGACTTGGACGCCGTGCCCGTGGTGACGGTGGAGGGGAAGAGGAGGGACATCACACTGGTTGGGGCGAAGGAGGTCGAGGCCTACGTTAAAGCACTCGAGACCGTCATCAAGGAGAGCACATAATTTTTTAAGGTTTTTATTTTATTCAAAAAGGGCATAAGGGCATACATGGCTACATGTAAGGAATCTGTATGTACAGCTCGACTCTTCAAAACGCGAGTGAAAGAAAGTGGAAAATACATCCAAAGAAATAATGGAAGAAGACGTTATGTCGTTAAAAACTTCGTGTCATCACGTTTCATGACGGACATCGGGGGGCGCCCTGAGCGCGACCTGCTCCTGAAGAGCTCTCTTAAAACTTTTTTTTTCCTCTTGTCATCGCCACTTCTCTCTTCATATTATTCGTGGCTTCACGCCCTGCTGAACATCAGGGGCACGAGGAGGCTCCGGCTCTCTAGGCCTCGGCGGTCCTCGATGACTTCGCTCCCGCAGCCGACGAACTCCCGGCTTGCCATGTAGCGGCACGCGGAGACGGCGTCGGCGGCCCTCGACTTCCTGGTGCTGAACTCGCCGCGCAGCTTCAGCAGCACGGCGGCCTTGGCCTTTTGCAGCGCGCTGATGCGGGCGGCGGCGTCCTCCGCGAGCAGGCGGTGCGCCTCCTCCTGCTCGATGTTGCGCTGCACGGGGGATATGCCCTCGTCGGGCCCGTGGTGCGCGGCGGGGTTGTAGACGGTGGGTTGGAGGAGGACGGGCTGCGGGTCGGATATGAGGATGGGGGCGGTGATGGTGTGGTTGGGCACGGGTGTTGAGGGACGTAGGACCTCGGATTCAACCGAAGGCTTGAGGTATGGGCGGGATGGCCTCCGCCAGAAGGGGATGGGGGAGGGGCTCGCCTGCTCGTCCAACTCGGCCTCGCCTTCGGGACGGTGCTTTCTGCGGCGGCGGCGAACCCTCTTCTTCTTTAGCTTAGTAGTGAAGCTCATGGCAGCTTCTTGGACTTCAGTAGCCTCTTCGGGCTGTTCCATGATGGGGTAGAAAGGATCATCGTCGAAGTTGAACCCGTTGATGTCCGTGTCAAGCAACTCCCGGCTCGCGGCCTCGACGGCAGCGCTGGGGCTGGGCAGGTCTTCAGAGCTGTCACTTGTGACGAGGCTGTACTCTGAGGCGGTGGTGAGGCTGCTCCTGGACCACATGCTGTCCTGGTCCAGGGGCGCCAGGGCTTCCTCCCAGTTGCCGTTGTTAAGGAGAACAACGTTCTCGAAATCAAACTCCTTCACAGTCTGGCTGTGGGAGGAAATAAGCTCCTTGAGCTGGGGAGCGTTCATGGTTGCGTTGCGGATCTGCATGTATCGCAGCTTGGGGAAGTGCATGGGCATGCGGGGTGGTCGGGTAGGGAGAGGAGACATAGGAGATGTGACTTCATGGAAGAGCTTCTTTGTGGAACGAGGGGGGGCGAAGAGAGGGTCGGCAGAGAGGGCAACGGGGCAGGGGCCTTTGCGTCCTACCCATGTAAAGGAAAGCTTTTCCAGATCGCCAGCGAAGAAACGGATGTAGTCGTCAATGACCTTGAGGTGATCCAGACCAGGCGACGGTCCGTAAAAGTCCCACGCCTCGACCGAGATATGCAGTTTCTTGATCTGCTTCCACCTCCGGCTGGCTGAAGGAACGCTGCCGAAGCCAGGAATGTGTCGCAGATAATTGAAGGCCGAAGGGTGCAGTGACGAGAGCGAGAGCTTGTTGAGCTTGCTCAGCGTGGCCCTCTCGACGGAGATGCGCAGGCTGATGAGAGCATAGTCGACTATGTCCCGTCGGTATCTCTCTCTAGGGTCCTGGCCGGGACAGCGAATGGTCAGGTGGCGCATGTTGGGGATGAGCTTCATCGCGTTGATGAAGCTGGGGACGTTGGTGGCAGCGTGGAAGAGAGGCGGATATTGCTGGGTCAAGATGTCGCCCAGCTCAGTGTTTGCGTACTTGGGCCGGGTAAGGACCGAGGTCATGCTCGTGTGCGGAGTGTAGAGGAAGGAGATTTCATGGCCAGACAGAGGGTGGATGAGCGGCGGCAAGAAGGTGGCCTCTGAGTGTGGGAAGTAAAAGGTCAAGTGCTCGATGAGGTGGCCGATGCGGCCGAGCGCGGCGACGCGGGAGGGCTTGGTGAAGGTGTTTGCGGTGAAGGTGACATGGATGCGGGTGAAGAGGTGCTTGGAGACAATGTTACAGAGGGCGGATGAGGTTGCGCGCAGGGTGCAGACGTCGGATGTGGAGAGGAGAGGGAAGAGAGTCTTCTTGATGTTGTCGCTCCTCAAGAGGGAGACGAAGAGCTGGTCGGTTGAAGCCATATCTGTCGCATGTCGTGAGGCTGGTCAGAGGTGTGGCAGTACGCAGGAGCCAGATGCTGGGGCTCGTGTAAGTCGATGTTGGGGGCTGAAGAGATTCTGTTTGGTAAACGGCGCCGTCACGGAGTCCGAGTATGGGACAGAGAGGTTTCAGCAGGCTGGGGATGGATGGTTCTTGTGGAAGACGGATGAGGGCCTCGCAAGATGATCGAGAGAAACGAGAAGTAGTATCTCGTGGGATGGTCTGTAAGATGTTGTTGATATTCAAACGCCTTGCGGATGGATGATATTGAGATTGGAGTATACAGCGCTCTGACAAAGAACTTTATTTCGAAACAAGAAACAATGAGTTGAAACAGGACCCGAAAACCAGGCCAGAAACGACAGACGACCTACGGTGTATATATCCCTCGACCAGACCAGACGAGACGTCCCGGGTGATCTGCCCTCTCCCTCTGGTCGAGTCCCCGCCTCTCGCGGCCACATCGTCCTTGGCCCCGCCGTCGGATCATCCCTACCACCCATTCTTTCCCACAACAACAGCTCGCGCGAGCCACAAGAATGCGCCGGGCCGTCCTGGCGCCAGCGAAAGAAACAACCCCCTGAGAGTGCATCGCGAGCGTCCATGGCGGCGGGATTGAATGGCTGGTGAGTCACGCCAGCAAGCTGCAGGACGGTTTGGACATGGGTGGGCGTGGTGGATGGAGGTGGGAGGGGGGCGCAGAGCAGCCGGACTCGTGGCACCAGCACGGCGTCGTGTCCGCGTCTCAAGCGCGCCGGCGCCATCTCGTTGGTCGAGAGCGACCGGGCTTCCCGCAGCCCTGCATGGTTGGATGTGCCGGACCGCAGCGACGAGTCTCACAGTGCTGCCGGCGACGGCCAGTGAGGTGGCCCGCGGGCCTCCACTTGGACGCACAGAAGCACGAGCCCGCAGGCTACGACCCCGTCCGACTGCATCTGTAGTTCTGCATCTGCATTATGCATAGTCCTCGTCCTGCGGACCCGTATGTGGAAAGGTGGAAACCGGAGCTTCTTGGTGTAAGTGATGGTGGTGGGGGGCAAAGGCCGACGACAGATGCAGCGGGAGACGGGATTGGACGAAGCTGGAAAACAAGTTTATCGATAGCGCTTCAGAACACGGGTGCGTCGCCTCCAATCCCAGCCACATCACGTCAGCCAATCGCAGCCTCTCCCGTCAACGCGACTGACGCGATCCGTGGACGTTGAGACGTGGAGCGTAAGCGCGACTCTACGTTCTATATACGTTTCTGTCCTGAGCTGCAGCGCGTGTCCCGTCCGACGGCATCCTCAGCGGCGTTTCCCCGCAGCAACCATCATGAGCCAAAACATTTAAAGGACTGCGGTGGGCACGAAGAAGAAAAGCCTTTGGATCTCCCATGCTATCTACTGAGACAAGGGAGCTAACGTCCGGTACGGTTCCGATCGCCTATCCTGGCACAGGTTGCACCTATACCGCAAGTCACGAACAGCGATCACCGGCGGCGCGAATGCAGGGGACGAAAACGAGAGCCGTGCCGTCATATGAGGAACGGCGACGTCGGTTACTTGGCTGGCCACCAGCGGCGGCGATATTTCTACAGCAGCCTCACCGACCGGTTCGCTGCCGTGTCTTGCTCGAGAGACCGGGGCATGGGTGCAGAGGGAGGGTTGCTACCTTGTGCCTTTACCCCCCCGAAATCCGTATCCTCTAGCTGCTCTCCCCCACACAGCGGCGCGGTGCTGGATGGGTGGTGTTCTCGATGGGCGAATCATTGAGCAGCTTCCCATCCCAGCTTGCCATCTTCGAGACAGTCGGATTTTGAGCGCGGCAACCAGACTTTTTTCGCAATTTTGTGCGGTGTGTGTGTGTGTGTGTGTATGCATGTGCGGTCGGTGTGTGCGTGTGTGACCACATATCGCATCACACTATTCCAGCATCTCTTTCTTTTTTGTTTGTTTCGTTTCGAACCAACCATGTCCCTCGTGGCATCTCCTGCACGTCGCAAACATGCCGAGCGAATCACACGTCGCGTCGACCGCGGCACACGCAACGCAGAGCAAGGGGAACAAGGGGGCTGGTGGGTGTGTCCCGCCATGGGTCCTCCCCCCCCCATGTGTGGTCAGCGAGCCAGTTCACCGCGGGAGGAATACCCCACGCGGGGCGGCGCGCGCAAACATGGTCCTCTTGTTCCGTGAGGCTTTCGCGAAGGTTGCACGCTGACAGGGAAAGGGAAGGAGAAGAATGCTGATACAAAAACCACAGACGTGTCCGTCGTCGGACCCAGCGTCTGCAGCGCGCGCTCCCCTTCCCATCGCATCCCCACACACAACCACCACCCCCCCATGTTATGAGTAAGCCATAATGGGCAAGGCAAAGGTGGAAAATGCGTTTTGGGGGTATGGCCGGCCTTGCCCTTCCTCTTCTCGACTCCACGACACCACACCTGAGTGTAAGCGACGGGTTCTTGGGGAACCACGTCGGCCTGCATTCTACGGCTTGCCATCCCACCGCCTGTCCGTCTCCAGCTTTTTTGACTCATCGTGACTATAAGGGGGCCCTGGTACGCCCCCCCGTAACCATGTCTAGTCTTCCGTTTCTGCCAGGTTACCTTGACCAAAAAGTGCTTCGTTGTTCTAAGTCCAGCAAATCGAGCCAGCTCACTCTCGAAACGAGTCATAAAGTCGGGTCGAAAGACACACATTCTAGCGCGACTGGATCCCAGAAGCACAAAAAAAAATTCTCTCTATCCCAGGATAATTGCAAGGTAGGCAGTTGGTTTCATGTCCTCGTATTGTTACAGCTGGTCTGATGAATTGAAATCTATTTGATTGTGGGTATCAAGTAAATGTGCGCCCGTGGTTCTCTCGTCGCATCCAGTGCAGCATAGATCATCCATATCCAAAGCCTTTGGTCCGCAAGAGGACAGACGCCCATCATGCAACAATTCATATATGAGAAACGCTCTGCTTCAGCAGCCCTCACCTTCCCCTTCCACCACCTCTTCCTCCTCTTCCTCTGCCCCTAAACCCACCTCCTCTCCCGCCACGTCCGCGTCCGCCTCCATCTCTACTGTTCCTATGGCCCTGCGACGCGTTCCCGTGGTTGCCCTGCCGCGACTGGCCACCAAAGCTTTGCGCGTGCGGTGGCGGGGGGACTTGATGGTAGTTTCGCGAAGGGGCAGGAGGCTTGGCGGGCAGCGACGGTGGTGGTGGCGGTCCTGGTTGCTGCGAGCCATACGACGACAGTCCAGGAGGGGGTGGGTGTCCGTACGATGGTGCACGCGACCCGGGCATTGGAGGCAGTGGTTCCGTAGGGAGGGGAGGCTGTGTAGACCCCGCGGCTCCTTGCGCTCGCGGCATCTGGATGTTGCTGGCCATCCGGATCTGCCCGACTGCGCGTGGCTTCACGCTTTTAGTTCCGAGAAATTCCACGTCCGAGTCGTCGCTCTCCGAGTAGTGGATGTTGTTGGTACGCGCCGCGTGCCCGCGGATTTTGATCTCCGGCTCGCGTGCCACTCGCGAAGGCCCTCGCGGTCCGCCAGCATCTTCTATTGGTACGGTGCCGCAGTTCGGGTCAATGTAGAGGTTTCTGTTTCTCAACGACCAGGTTGGATTGCACGCCTTGTTTCGGCGCTGTCCGCAGTCGGCTGCGTAGTGTTCCCCGCTTCCGCACCTCGCGCATGAGGGTGAGATGAAGACTACGGGATGCACAGTCGTCGCATCGGGGTGGAATGACCTCCAGACATCTGTACAGTCCTGCTCCAAGTGGTCAGAGGCGCCGCAGAAACTGCAGGCAAGTCCTTCGGCTTTGGTAAGGGCAAGCTTCTCCACGCAATGAGATGCGCCATGCCCTAGCTGGCGACACTTTCCGCATCTCACACGGGTTGGACAAGAAAAGTGCCAATGATCCAGATTGCCGCAAAACTTGCATGGCGCATCCGTGCAATTGGTTGCTGCATGCCCCTGTTGCCCACAGAGCAGACACATGCTGGCTGGGTCGCTGGCTGACGGGAAGTATCTGCGCTGCTGCTCGACTGCGTCGGTGCCCAACGGGAGATTTTCCCGACGAATCACTATCACCCCATTTGACGAAATTCCCTCGGCTGTGGTGTGTGTTTCTGATGCGTTTGGTGGCATACTCTCTTCGGTAAGATTGTTCTGCGTGGCGCCTGTTTGCTCGGATCTTTCCGTCGTACGGGCAGGCGCATCACTCGAAGCCTTTTTCTGCCCCGTACTGCCGGGTGTGGTTGAGTTCTCAGGCAAGGAGCTAGGTTCAGTGCTCAATGCAGCGATGCTGTCATCTGACGGCCCATTTGCCACTCCTCCGGCAGCTGTAGAGCTCAAGCAAGAGTCCACAACGTGCTTTAGGACTCCTGCTTCTTCCATTTGACTTACTGCCAGCTTGGCCGTCTTCTTCTTAGGCCGCTTAAGGCCACTGAGCTGGTCAATGTAGTACGTAAGCGCCGCTCGGACTATGGCTGGAGTCAGAATGTTCGCATGGTCAGCATTGCTTGTGCAGAACAGTAAGGCCCAATCTTTGAACCTCGACGGCCATGACCCATCTCTCCTCTGGGAAAGCGTGGGCAGCTTGAGAGACGAGGACTCGTGCTTGAACAAAGGGGGGTCTGGCAGCATGACCGCTTGCGAGGACGACTCTTCCAGTGAGCCGTTTGCATCTTGTGCGTCTCCCTTGGCCGCAACGCCTTGGTCTGTCTTGGTGACACCTGGCTGTTGCTCGGCCGCATGCTGCTGCGGTTGCGCCGCGACCTCGGCAGGACCGGTTCGATGGTGGGCAGATTCATCAATCTCACCATCCTCTGAGCCCGAGGCATTGGAGCTGGACGCACGGGATGAGCCCGAGTCTATCTTGGCGCGCTTGGGGTTGCGGGAGCCGGCACGGGTTGAACGGGAGACTGAGACGTCGCGGTCACGCTCGTCATTCTCATCCGTGCGCAGACGCTTCCGTTGAGCCGGCGGAGGGGAGTAGGAATCCCCAGACTCATCCGAGGAGGACGAGCCGATGCTGATGACATCGGCGCGAGCACTGGCTTGGGAAGCCATGACCCCGGGGTTGGGCCACGGAGGCGAGGTAAGGTGAGGCAGCGGTTCTTATGATCCGTAGCCGGCTGGGCATTCGGGCTTCGGTCGCGGCCCAACTTTCACTCGACAAAGGCGGAACCACCAAGCCGACGGCCAAGCAGTGTCTTTCGCTTTGTCAGTCAGGTCGCCAGCAGGCCGATTGCGTCCCACTGATGCCACTTTTGAGGTTCGTGGAAGCGATCACGGTGTCTTGGGAAAAGAAATTGATGCTGGTAAAGTGGGCCTCCCGGCGCCACCAGGATCCGAACGTGCGCCGTCGGTGCGACCAACTACTGCCAGGTAGGTAAGTCGTAGCAGGCAAGGCTAGCACGTTGCGAGACTCTCTCGTCGTTCTGACCATGTAGGGCTCGTCTCGTCCCGACCTGTGGCAGAAGGGTAAAAATTTATGTTTGTTTTAATTTCCCTTTCTTCTACCTCTTGCCCTTCATGCTTGATCCTGCCTTCTTTCTTCCGTCGTGGAATAGGTACTTGATTTGCCGATGTAGCCTCTAGCCTCATTTGACTGCTTGGATTGCGGGTGGAAAGCAGAGTACACATGAATACGCAGTAGCAGATGCGAACCAGAGATGCCTCACCTGAGGTTGCCCCTGTTTCTCCGTGCGCGCCTCATATCCCATCTACCATAATAACGGAAATACCATGATAATAACTCATGCTATGTCAGATCATGCCAACCCCGAACCATTTACATTGCTGTGGGCTGTTCTAGAAAGCCCAATCTGTTAATTCATTTCCGAAGTACCGGGTAGCCTGCTTAACCGAAAACGATGCCAACCGGCGCCGGCAACCTCGTCTCGAAAACGTCGGATGTTTCCCTCCATACAACGCTAGCGCGCAAGTACCATCCATGCCTGCGGCCGCCTGTGGCCCGAGCCCTTGCTGCCAGAGAAATCCCCTAGAACTTGGGCCCTTTAGTGGCCGACTCTGGAGGCTCAGGGTCTCGGACTTTGGGGGCTCCACAGCAACGTATAGCCGGAGTACCGGTACACGCCCGCGGGCCTTCTGCGCCGAGCGTGCCGTGGTCGCTTGTACTGCAAGGGAGAAAATTGAACTGCCAGATCATGTACCCACGTTCCAGTCGCCCACCCACCTCAGTTCCAGTTCCAGTTCCTTTTGCTGGCTTCTTCGGGTGTGCCTCGTCATCGACAGTCTGCAAACTCCCGTCCCCAACTTCTCTTCACGTGTCCCTTCTTCAGCCCCGACCACGGCAGACGTCTACTGCGAGCTCCGTCATTGGGAACCGGCACCATTTTTCTTGTATTCATACCTTTCGTTAATTCATCGTTTGATACCGCGGTTCGCCTTGCCCCCTTCGCTCTTTGCCATATCCATATCCCGAATTCGACTCCAGGGGCTCAAGGCAGTCCAAGCAACCGCTCTTATTCGCATCCCCCGATCCGCGATTTTCACTTAAGCCCAACCTACACACCGGCCTTCGCCTCCAACGGAGGAGCACAAGGTCCCGTCCGTTCCGATCGCATACTTCACCCCGTATACGAACCTTCAAGCTGGCTTCCGACAATACCGCCAAGCTGTCGTCCCCAATCCTTCTCCCGCGTACGGTCTCTTACGACGCGGGCACTAAACCTCCGCGGAGTGGAAGTGCGTACCTCAATATGTCTGATCACAAGACTGGCGGCCGCAGGAGGAGATCTAGCAGCATCCTCCAGGTCTACCACGAACCCCCCGAGACCATCGAGCAGATCAACGACCAGGCAGCGTTGCCGAACCTCAACGCCAACTGGACAAATGCCAAAGGTAAGGTGGACCATGAAATCAAACGCCATCCGCCCCAGGAGGACAAGAAGCAAGCAGCAAAGTCCTGGTTTTGAATATCGCCGTTGCTGACTTCTTCTTTTTGCTCGACCTTAGGAGCTTGGACCATCCACATTGTCCTGATAGCTTGCCTCAAGATCTTCTTCGATGTCATTCCCGGCGTGTCGCAGGAAACGTCCTGGACACTTACAAACATAACTTACATGTGCGGCTCGTACATTATGTTCCATTACGTTCGAGGCGTACCTTTCGAGTTCAACAGCGGAGCCTTCGACAACTTAAATATGTGGGAGCAGATCGACAACGGGGCTCAGTACACGCCCACCAAGAAGTTTCTCTTGAGCGTCCCCATTGTCCTGTTCCTCCTTAGTACGCATTACACACACTACGACCTAGCGTACTTCATCATTAATTTCATGGCTGTCCTGGCTGTCGTCATTCCTAAACTACCATTTGTATGTGGCTCAGGATATCCGCAGCTCCTATGGTAGTGACTGCACTCTACGTATCATTTCACTAACTCATTGCAGAGTCACCGTATGCGATTCGGCCTCTTCTCAGGCCTCCCGGAGGAGTAGTGAAAACGGGTTTTGGTGGGCTTCACGAGGCGTTGGGGCAAATCTGCGTTTCGACCCAAGGAGGCAACAAAACGATGAGGCAAAAAGGAACAAAAAAGCATCAGAAAAACCACGCAAATGTCGAGGAGTCGAAAATGGCATATATACACTAGCGAGCATTTCCCGGAACGTGTCCTTTCGGCATGAGAGGGTTCGGCTGTTCAGCGGTAGCTTTGGGGACACAAAAAAAGATTGGATCTGGCGACTGGCGGTGTTTACGTCCGCATGTTTGACTTCGAAGGCACGTCGTGGTTATTTTTGTCGAGCCCCCGGTTTACGGGGCCGCAGCCTGTCTATTCCAGACGCTTCTCGTGATAGTTCCGCGACAGAGCAAACTTTCTCTCAGCTTCATACTTTCCCTCAGACGCGTCTTGTGAGTTTTCCGCCCGACAGCCATACCCACTTGCTGTGAGAAACCGCGAGGATGAGCGGCAAATTGCGTAACATCACCGAGCATTGGAGTTGCGGCTAAGCAGACTTTACATGTGCTCGTGCAGCAGCAGATGCTCTTGGCCTCGTCATTTGTCGTCCATGGCCCCCGTGGCCATTAGCTCCGTTGAGACGCGTTCCGCCCTGCAGTTGTTGAGATGTTAATCGTGTCGAGTGATCCGGTGAGCTGACCCGAGTCTATAAAGAAGAAGATTGAGACCCCGAGTGCTCCCCGTGATCCTGCTCCTTTTCTTCATTCCGCTCGTTTGCAAACAGCTCTGCACATCTTGCAAGTCGCTTGCCTTCGGCTGATCTTTCTTCTCTTCTTTCTGTGACGCACCAGCTTCCCACAATGCGTACCTCCATCTTCGCCGTGCTGACCGTGCTCGGCGCAGTCCACGCCGGCATCGTGCCCCGTCAGCTCGGCAGAGAGATCTTCGACCCCTACGGCGAGAACAAGCACTTCTCGGGCAAGGGCGATGTAGAGGTCGACCTTGACCGCGGCAGGCCCCAGAAGCCCGAGGGGGAGGGCAAGCCCAAGGGCGGCATTGTGGACGACTTCCTCGACCGCGTGCACCCGGGCCACCACCACCACCACCATGACCACCACGACCATCACCGCTACAGGCCCTGCCACGACTGCCGCCCCAAGGAGGGCCACAAGTGCGGCCACTGCAGCCCGCACAAGCCGTGCCACGAGTGCCACGACTGGAGCAAGCCCGGCTGCCAGCACTGCAAGCACCTGGACAAGCCCAAGCCCCTCGACTGCCCCTGCGAGCACGACAAGAAGAAGCCGTGCCCGTGCCCCAAGCCCGAGCCCAAGTGCGAGAGCGGCGAGTGCGAGCGCAAGTCGTGCAAGGAGTGCGGCGACGAGTGGGCCAAGCCTGGCTGCTGGCACTGCAAGGACCACAAGCCCTGCGACAAGCCTCACTGCCCCAAGGAGGTCAAGACCAAGACCAAGACCAAGGTCGTCGTCGCCACCACGACCGCCTGCCCTTCCAGCACGACTCTCGTCACCAGCCAGAAGGCTCCTGCTACCACGACGCCCTGCCCTGCTCCTCCTGCTCCTCAGGCACCTACTGAGGCGCCCGTCGTCCCGGCTCCTCAGCCCCCCAAGGTTCCTAGCTGCCCGCCTGCTCCGGCTCCCGAGCCCAAGGCTCCTGTGGCTCCCGGCCCGGCTCCGGCTCCTGCTCCTGCTCCGGCTCCAGCCCCAGCCCCAGCCCCGGCTCCGGTTCCCGTTCCAGAGCCCGCCCCTCCCTCCAAGGGCGCCCCCGAGGAGAAGCCTTTCTTCCCCGTCCCGGGCAACCAGACGAGCCCAGGTGTGCCTTCCGTGCCCACCGTCGTCCCCGTCTCCGGCGGAGCCAAGACCGTCATCTCCATGGTCGGCGTTATGTTCGCCGGCGTGGCCAGCCTCTACCTCCTGTAAGCTTTCTCAGACGAGAGAGTGGCTGAACAGCAGCATGTTCGCAGCCGGCCCCGCAGGCTCAGCGATTCGGGTACAACATAAAAGAACGGATACATGGGTTGAAAATGGTGGTGTTTTTGTTTTTGTGCATTGCCTGATTTAGGTAATAATACAAAGTTGATTTGAGGGACGTGGTTGCTCCTGGACGTGAAACAATACCGGCGCCATTGTGCTGTTCACCAACTTGCCAAAGGAGGGTCCGTCTTGAGGCGGCTACGTAGGACCTGTTTGTCCAAAGTCGGTATTGAGAGCCCTCTTCGCAGAATGCTGAGTAGATTTGAACAATGCAGCTGTCCAGGATGGCGTCAAACTGTATGCTCCTCGTCGCAATGTGGAGTGGTGGCTGCGACGTGAACGGCAGGTGTTGTTGAAAGGGAAGCGGAGCTGCTCGGCGACCGAGGCCCGGTGGTTTGTATAAGTGACGTTCCCTCCCTCACCTGCTGAACGCCTTATCAACTCAACACAGCTCAAACAATCACCTCATTCTATGCGACCATCGCGCAGGTGACTCACTTTGTCTTGGCCCTATAAAATACCAATCGACTCTGCCCATTTCAACGGAATAAATAAATACCCATTTGAACCTCTGAGCACACATCATGAAGTCCAGTGGCACCCCCTTCTACGAGGACGCCGAGCTCGGCAGCAAGGTCACCGACTACGCGGCGCAGCACTCGACGCCCCTGCCGAAGCACATCGTCGACTACCACGCCGCGTGCTACAACCACGAGAGAGCCGTCATGCTGACATCCAACTTTCAATCGCAGCTGCACCTGTTCCTCGCGGGCACAATCGGCGCCAAGAGAGGTGAGGTTGACCGATATCTAGCCCATGGGCTTTCCAGATTCAACTCATATTATACATGTCTACGCACATGGAAGAGCTACGAGTGCTGACGAATCACGCCTGCAGTTCTGGAAATTGGTGTCTTCCTCGGCTACTCGGCCATGGTCTGGGCCCACGCTGTCGGACCGGACGGCCTTGTCACCGGGCTGGAGTTCTCCCCGGAGTTTGCTGAGCTTGCCCGTGCCGGCCTGAAGAAGAACAGTGTTAACAACGTCGAAGTGGTTGTTGGACCCGCCGCCGAAACGTATGTCCGACAGTTTATCATGGGCTCATTGAGCTTTAGTCTTCAAGTCCCCTGCTGACCCCGTGCCGACCTAATAGCTTGAAGCAGCTCTCTCCAGCCCAGCCGTATGATCTCGTCTTTATAGATGCAGACAAGGAGGGCTACTCTGGTTACCTCACCCAGCTGCTGGCCGCCTCGCAGCCCGGCGCGACTCACAGGCTTCTGCGACCAGGCGCCCTTATCATCGCCGACAACGTGTTGCGACTCGGGTACGTTGCGGATCCCGAGAGCGTCCCGGCAGCGGAGCGGTCGGAGGCACGCACAACACAGTTGGAAGCAGTGCGAGCTTTCAACGACCAATGCGTAGCGGAGCCTAGGCTGCAGGCATTTCTCCTACCTCTCTGGGATGGACTCACTGTCATGAGACTGGTCGACTAAGATTACGAGGGATTTCACTTCAAGTATAACAGTAGATTAATTGTAGCCTACTTGAGAAACTAGCTATACAGCGGTCAAAGAACCGCTCGGGATATCGAATAAGAAAGTCTTTAGGATCAATGACCCTGCTGAAGCATAGAGTACATATCGTGTACGAAGTGGTATAACTAGTCATCAACAAAGCTCGCCATCATATATCATGTTCCAGCTTAGGCTGGGTGGTATCTTTGTGTTCCAAGGCACGGGGCCTTATTGGATCGCGTCAGCGTGAAGGCCATTTAGTAGGCGGAGCGGCGCTGCCAGAAGTGGCGGCGGCGGTGGGTGGTGACGGGAGCAGGTCCATCGTGGTACGTCTCCATCTTGCGGTTCTGGTGACGCTTGCTCTCCCTGCGGCCGGCGCAGCAAGTGATGAAGACGAGGACAGTAGCGATGAGGGAGAGGACGGCGGCGGCCAAGACGCACCACGCGCCAGCGCTGAAATGGCCAATGCTGTCGGAGTTGCTGTCCCTGCGGATGCGCCTCCTGATGATGTTGAAGCCGACGAAGTCGCAGATGACGGCGACGGCAGTGACGAGGAAGCCCAAAACAGTGACGGAGGTAGCCAGCAGAGAGACGAGAACGCCCTTGCCGAGAGAGAGCAGGAAGGCAATAAAGAAGAGACCGGCACCAACGGGGTGAAGCACCATGACGTTGGTCAAGGCCGTGGAGGAGGACTCGGCACCAGCTGAGAATCGGGTGCCCTCGATCTCATTGGTGATTTCGGCAATGTTGTAGCCGATGTGGGATTTACTGCATCGATCCGCATTACTATAGACAAGCAGAGTCAGCAAGGGTTACATGGTAATGAAGAGGACAGCAGCAGTGACTTACCCAATACCACGCACACACCAACCAAAGGTACCAAAGTTGATTTCAGCGTCTGACCGGCCGCCGATGTCCACACGGAACATGGCGAGGCTGTTGGCAACAGGGGCCGTCACAGAGGCCACGATAAGAAGGGCGGTTGCCGTCAGGAGGAGGACAGAGCCGATGTAACGGAAAAAAGTACCGACACCCATGTTGATGGTTGTAGAGGGCGAGTTGCTAACAAGAGAAGAGACGCTTGAGTTGCTGCGGTTGGCTCTGCTTAGCTATCCTATAACTAAGCCTTGCTGGCTAGGTGGTTGTCAAAGACGGCGGTGGGAAGAGGATGGAGGCTGGTTATAATATGATAGGGAGAAGGGAGACAAGAGCAGAGGGAGACGAAGATGCATGTCTTATTTAATAGTGTGTCACTGCCCGACTATTCTCTGGCTCAGCCAGGATAGAATCATCATCATGTCTTGTGTCACTGCCTCCACCATCCCTCCCGCCAAGTTTCAACAAGGCGAGCACTGGCCAAGAACCCTGATTCGCAGGGAAGGCGACAAGCCGCGAAATGTGCATGGGCGAACATGACTGTCGGGGCCGTGCAGCTGGGGCCACGACAGCCAAGACTACCCCGAACGTCATCCGAGTGACGGCAGATTCATGTTGCTGGGGAGGCATTCTCGTGAGCTGGCAAGCCGGCACACAGACGATCGGTACCAGACCAAGACATGGCGTGACGTCGTCACTGTGGCTGCCGCGAATGGCACTCCCATGTCATGTGGGGCCAGCGTCCAATTTACCCTGTTTTTGGAACAGCAGACGGCTCGAGCCAAGCCGGCACGGCCTAGCCTAGGGCATTCTGCGAAGCCCCTGCCAGATCACTTCAGCCATGCGATTCGATTCGATTGGATTTTTCCTTTTCAGCTTAGGCGGCCTCATTCCGGGACGCGTAAACCAGTTTCTGCGAGGGAAACAGCGCGGTCCTTCTTTCTTGAAGCCATCATCGGAGAGCCAAAAAGGTGTGGCTTGTCGGCTAGTCGGCTGATTGGTGATGACGTAAGAAACGCAGGGCTCGACCAAGATGGCCTCCAAGGGTTCCTCTGTGACCCCCTTGCAGGATAGGATTCGCTACATCATACCAAGAAAGACAGACCCCCAATCGTTGACCCCGTGCTGTGTCTGCTTCGACAAAGCAAGCTGTTGACAATGCAGTACTGTATTGTACTGTCTTTGCTCAGAATGCCTGTCTTGGGCGGTTCCCAGCAGGGCGCTTTGTTGCGACCTCCCCACGCTCAACGGCCCATGGATCGCCATGCGATGGACGTAGGCTATTGCTTCTTAAATTATTATTCCGATTTGGGCTCTGGTGTACGGATCGGGGTTTGCGCTCCGGCTCCTTTGTGGCGCCGGGTTTCTCAACCTCGGGCTCCTTTGCCATAAGACTGGGGAGCCAGCTCTTCGCTGCCAACCGCATATCCTTCCTGGACTCCGTTGGCTCGCTGTCAAGATCAACAAGCCAGTGCGCGAGGCCTTTCGCCGCGACAGTGGGAGGCAGTGTTTGCTTCAGGGTGGCAGACATAAAAGACTCCTCCTTGCTGTACGCTGCTGGCCAGGGCTTCGAGAGCGGTGACCGGATCATGGCAACGTTGTGCCTGTAAAATCGCTGGGGGATGATTTGTAGCGTGAATTGCTTGTCGGACTGTTGAACTTCGTCATTCGTAGAGTCCTCTGCCGCTGTCACCGTAAGACTTTCTGTGCGGTTGTCTGCACCGGGTTCCGCATCGGCGTCTGATTGGGTTGTCGAGAGGTTATAACGGAGCGGGCTCCTTGTGACTAACGACTCCGCTGTTGCAACGTCTTTGGTGACCGAGATGTAGTTTGAGTAGTAACCCTACACCATTTGCATATGATTAGCTGGACAGTCGGACAACAGAAGCAACCGGAGAGTGATGCGCTCACAGGAGTCATCCGGAAGACCTCGATGGGCCCAAATTGCTGGAGAGCCTGGAGCACCGAGCGGCGTTCCGCGAAGGTGATGGGCGCGGGGGCAACAAAGATGCGCAGTGAGCGGGAAGACCGCGTCTTTCGGAGGGCTTCAACGGTTCTGGAAGCCATTGCGCGGTTTCGTTCGGACCTGGCGTGAATTGGGGTTCGGCGTGATGCCAATTACCAGCACCTAGAAGATTTGATGCTCGGCGAGCTGGCGTCGATAAGATAACGCAGGGGCACGCGCTTGTGCTTTTTAGTGCAGGAACGCGACGAGCTTTTGAGAGCTTTGCCTCCCTACGAGCCCACCCCTGGTGTCTCGTCAGGATAAAACATTGATATTACCGTTTTGATCGCTGGTTAGGATTACGGTCAATCTGTTTAGTGGTCAAAACGGCGATATCACTGTTTTATTCCTTTTAAAATACGGTGGGCGTGCTGCTAGGTCAGCTCAAGTGGCTCATGGGGTTGAGTACCACTACTTTCCTTAGCCCAGTCTACCGATGATGCACCGGCATTTGCTGCCCGCACTTAAGTAGCGATACTTTGCTATCTCAAGTAAGGTAGCTCCTCCTGGCTCGAGGCGCTGTTGACTGATTGATCACCTTAGTCGTTTCAATTGTCTGCAATTGGGAGCTATTCGGCACTTCATACAACAAAGCGGGAGGCATCAACGCCCGACCCAATCGCCACGTTCTCGACTTCCCTGGAGCTTGCAGTGTATAAGGCACTCTGGTGGGCTGTGTCTGATGTCCATTGTATACCAATCCTAGTCGGCACTTGCCTCCTCCTCGGTCAAGCCTTCGTCAACTCCAACTCCACGCCTCACTTACTGTCACAACCACGATCTTGAACAAGACCGCGCCGTCTGGCCGGCGTCCCGTCCTCTTGCCATGTCGACACCGATGAGGCATGCGCCCTCACAGCAGGGTCGCACGCCTTCGCAGCTCGCTGCCGCGACACCGCCTGTCTCGACTCCCTTTTCGAACCCTGCCCACGCCGCTTTCTCTCCTCGAGGCCCGCGCTCGTCGCCGCAACAAGTTAAGAAGTCGCCCGCGACCTCGAACTTGCTGGGTCAATCGGCTGCAGGCGCGCTCAACTTCGACAGTCCCTCTACCGCTGCGGCTATGGGCGCCCTAGGCATTGGGGGTACCTTCGATATGGCATTGGACAACGTAGGCGTCGGCGCACTGGACGGCCTCAACGTGGGCTTTACAAGTGAGGACGATAAGCTGAAGCGCCTGGACTACATATTGACCCTTCTCAATGTGGGTCAATCCCATGGTTCCTCGGCCGTGTGGTGTTGGGACTATTACTGACGGGAAATGCAGAAAAAGAAAGGCCTTGTGAGCGAAGCCGGGCTGGAGCGCTTGGCCCAACGTCTGGGCTTGGAGCTCCTTTCTGAGGAGAATACTGGACCCGATGGTCGCAAAACAAAGACGCTTGTGATTGCAGGATCGGCCATAGCCCTGGACATCGTCCTTGACAACAACATTGTCAAAAACATATCCTTGGCGTTCCATGGATCTGGCGAATCTGTTGCGAAGCACGCAGATGCAGCTAGCCAGATTCTTCTTCACGATCTCCAGCTCCAGCCGGGTCAGAGTCCCCTGACCAAGAGCCTTGATGAGTTCGCTGCCAATTTTGAGCATTTGGCAAAGCTGGACAAGCTCAGCATATCGCCAGGTCTAGATTGCCACGATGCGCTTGCAGGTGTCCATATCAGTCTGGAGAGACTGTACGAGTGGGATCTTGCCCGACTCAAGGAGCAGCCTGAGATGAACGGCAAATCGGACCACTATCTGGCTTCCATGGTCATGTGCTCTCGACATGGACGTCCGGTCATGCATTCTCGGGGTAAAGTTGGCCTTGCTATCCAATACTGGAGGGAACTGAGGTTCATACCGCCATCTACTGGCGACGTTGCTGCTTTCTCGGAGAAGACAGAGAAAGTGTGGTCGCTACTGCTTGGCTGCGCTGCAATCGAGGGTTTAGGTCTTCCACCAGTGAGAGTCTCTGAGGATTGGATCTCCAAAAACATTGTCAAAGAGGATCCGACGGCCGATCCGAAGATGCCGACACTGGACTGGCAAGAGCCTGGAAACATAGTGCTGCCGCCGTCAGAAGAAAACAAGGATGCTGGCATGGAGATGTTGCAGCCCGACCTCTCTACCGCACGGGTTCCGCGCGTTATGTTCAATGTGACCTTCGACCCTCCAGTGATTCTGCCCCAGAATGACTGGATGAGGCTTTACGCATACGCCGGGGTCGACCCACCGGATCTGAATTCTCTCAACGACTTCACTCATAGAGTACCACCAACATTTGACACCTTGTTCTTCCCAATCGCTGCTGGCACGAAACCAGACCCCAGCGAGCCTCGTACTATCGTCCGGCGGCGTCAGCTGCGGGTGTTTGACGGGTCCAAGCACAAGTCCACTGTGCACCACAACACTCTATTCATATACAAACCCATTTACTCACAAGAGGTCAGAGAAATGCCCTTCTCTCATCCGCGCCAGCTCGTCGACATGCTGCCCTTGCTGCGTCAATACGCCTTTCTCTCCACTTTGCTCGGGAATAGCTTTGGCCAGGGAACCGAGGCCGCTGCGCCGGCAGCCGAGAAGACCCTTCAAAAGACTGTTAAGTCAAACAATAATTCTACAACCACCGGCGACGAGCTCGCCGACTTCATGAACTCCACCGGTCTTACTGGGAAAGTCGAGGAGCAGCCGTCGCGGACCGACGTTGGAGCAGACCTTGATGTAATCCTTTGGGTCCACCCCATGCCGCATCTCCAAGTCGTCTTTCCACTGCGTGACACCACCGTCGACATCACCTTCAGGATCCTCGAGGGCGGCGTCGTCGAAGTCGCCAGCGAGAACGTGCTCGTTCAGGCAGCGTCGAGCGACGGGAAGGGCAAGCAGCTTACAAGGGAGGACCTGGGCAGGGCGCTGGAGCACCTGGAGGATCTGTGCAAATGGGTGGAGTGGATCCGCCAGCGCTTGCGATGAAATGGGATTGCCAGGATAGCATCGGATAGACGGTTTAGTAGTGCATTAGGTTGGAGTTGAACATGATACCCTGTTTTTGTGTTACGCTGTTGCAAAATACAGATGATCGAGAAGTGTTTCGAAGTGCGTGTGCATGTAAATTCCTTCAGATCTTTGTATTTTTTGGGCTATATTCGAGCAAAAAGTCATCACAGAGTAGGAAGGTCGAATAGCTATAATTTAGGGGTATACATTCCTCACATGGATTCATCAAGATTGACAAACCCATGGCAAGAACGTCATGATTATTGATATTAGAAGATATTAAGTAAGAACCTTCACCGCGCATGTTTCCTGGCCTCGTACCTGGCCAATCCGTTTCTCCTTCACCATCCTCACATCATCATGGCGGCAAGCGCACCAGCCGCGACAAGCAGCACGCTCACGCCCGTCTTGCCCGTGCCGCTGGGCAGGTTCGGGCAGCCGGGGCCGGTGCACCCCTCTTGCTTTCCGCCATTGCCATTGCCAGGGGGTGGCTTGACGGGAACGGGGACGGTGCCGTTGTGGCTACCGCTGGGCTTGGGGGCGACGACGGTGGTGTAGCTGTGTCCTGGGTAGAACTCGGTGGGGACCGCAGGCGGCGGCACGGCGTGGCTGTCAGTCTGGCCGGGGTGACCGGGCTGGCTGGGGGCAGAAGAAGCGGTCGTGATGGTCTCAGTGGTCACGCTGCCGATGGGGCAGTTGGGCACGGAGGGCGGGCAACCGGTGATGGTGTAGACCTTGGTAGTCGTCACCGTCTCAGGGCCATGAGCAGGCGGCTGGGTCTCCTGAGCTCCGGGGCAGTAGGTGGTTGTGATGACCTCGGTCGTGACATGTCCAACCGGGCAATTAGGCACGGAGGGAGGGCAGCTGGTGACGGTGTAGACGGTAGAGACAGTGGTGGTGATGGTCTCGGCGCCAGTGGGCAGCGTGGGCTTGGCAGTGGGAGTGGTGGTGGCCTCGGTCACAGGGCAGACGGTCGTGTACCAGGGAATGGTCTCAGTCGTCACGTAACCACCATCGGGGCAGTGGACCCAGGGGGGGCACTTGGTGACGGTGCGAACGGTAGTCGTGTAGACAGTGGAAGTAGTCAGCCCAGCGGAAGATGTCAGGCTAGGCGAGGATCCCTTGATGGTTGAAGAAGGAACGGCAGGAATGGACGAGTTGGACCATCGGCTTGTTGGTACAAGAATACTTGTGCGAACAACACTGCTAGACCCGCCGGTGGAAGTGACAGCGGAGGAAGTGCTGACAGCAGCCGAGGTGGAAGTAGACGCGTCCGAAGACGTGGCGTCAGTCACAGATGCAGACTCGGTGGAGGCTGCGCTGGTCGAGACATCGCTGGTGGCAACGGATGAGATAGACACGTCATCAGAGCTGATGGCGCTGGACGCAGTGGAAGTGCTAGATGCATCCGATGTGGTAGCGATGGACGAGGTGGGCACGCCGGTGGAGCTTGAAGAGGCGATGGAAGTGGCCGAACTGGAAGCGCTGGAGGAGCTGGCAATGCTAGCAGAGCTCAAGGAGCTTGAAGAGCTGGAGGAGCTGGCAATGCTAGTAGAGCTCAAGGCGCCTGAAGAGCTTGAAGAACTGGAGGTGCTGGTAGCCGAGCTGGTGGAGATTCGCGATGCCGATGAGGTCGACGAGGTGGACGCCGCAGTCGACGTGGCAGACGTAGAGGACTTGGTGGAGGTAGAGGTGGCAGTAGAGGACCTCGACGAAGTCGATGTGGAAGACCTGGTGGAGCTAGTAGACGTAGCAGTGGATGACCTGGACGAAGTCGATGTGGAAGACCTGGTAGAGCTAGTAGACGTAGCACTTGAAGCCCTAGACGAGGTTGAAGTGGATGACTTGGACGAGGTTGAAGCCGAGGAGCGTGTGGAGGTGGCGGTGGAGGACCTAGACGAAGTCGAGGTGGAAGACCTGGTAGAGCTAGTAGACGTAGCAGTGGACGACCTGGACGAGGTTGAAGTGGAAGACCTTGTGGAGGTGGAGGTAGAGGTGGCCCTGGCGCTCGAAGTAGACGAGACCACCGGGGCGGTGCCGGTAAAGTACCGAATATCCTTGATCTGGAAGTAGACCTCGGAGAAGTCCCCGGGGAACTTGGAGACGTAGTCGACGCAGTTGCCGACGGTGGTCTCGGCCGCGCAGCTCTGGCCCCAGATCTCGGGTAGCGCGGGGGGGATGCCGCAGAAGTTGATGTTGAGGACGAGCCGCTGGTTGGCGAAGTGGCGGTCGATGTCGCAGTGCTTGTTCTTCAGGAAGACGGACGGGGTGCCCCAGGTCGCGGTGTCCGGGGCGTCGGTGTCAATGTTCTGGGGGACGTTGGCCCAGCTCCAGGAGTAGAGCTTGATGTAGTCGCTGGTCCACTCCATGGCGTCTGCCCCAGGTTAGCGCATTGCGATGGAATGTCAGGATGAATATGAGACTTACAAACACCGCCGGAGCTGGAGGCCCAGGGGCCCTTGGTATCGGCCGACACGCAGCCCTGGTTGTTGTACTGGAAAGGGGGGTTGGAGAAGCTGTTGTCGCAGTTGTCGGTGAGGACGCCCGCGGTTTGGCCCTCGCCGTCCAGGATGCACTGGCCGTACTTGGGGGAGTTGTTGGTGTGTAGGGCAGGCTGGTTCCAGGGCGAGTTGTTCCACTCCTCGTAGAAGTCGATTTCACCATCATTGGGCCAGTCCTGGCCGTAAGTCCAGCTGTAAGGCATTGTTAGATTTCTTGCCTGCATTCCATGAAAGGGGGAAACGACTTACACGGCTGGCCAGACGCCGCACTTGTTGTCCGGGAGGTGAGAGAACCTTGCGATGAGGAGGCCGTGGTTGTATCGGGCCTTGGACTCGATCCTCACACTGGGACGGCCGGGCTGGAAAGCACCGGGGAGGACGGTCTTGCTGTCGGCGCCCATGTAAACCTCGCCGTTCTTGTAGCCGACAAGGCCCTTGTCGAAGGCGTTCTTGCGGCTCTGGTAGTTGACATGTCCTCCGGTAGGATCGATGTCGTTGAGGTCACCAGTGCCGAATTTGCTCTACGTGCGGCTTACAGTCAGTCCCAGAACATGCCAAGTTGCCCATTCGACTACACGGGGGATGTCGAACCTCAAAGAAGTCAAACTTGTCGAAGAAGTTGGTGGCATCATAGGTGTCGTCAAGGTACCACTTCTTGGCGGCAGCGTTGCCGGCACAGGCAAGCAGGGCGGTGCCCAAGGTCACAAGCGTGGGAGCCATGGCGAGCAGGTATAGCAAAGAGTGTATAAGTGAGAGACAAGGGTGGGATTAACGAGTGTTACGACGTACGATACGTCAGAGGACGAGCTGGAAGCTCAAGGGTCGCTGGGCACGATCTTGACGGAGGATCCGCTGCAGGAGAGAAGAAGGGGAGGAGGCCGTCCATCTTTGGCGGCATCACGTAGTTTTGAGGGACTTGCCCATCGTCAGGGCTGGGCTCTGTCGTCTCTCCTCCCGGCTGGCTACCCAGAGCTCCGCGGCGCTCCTTCAGCCCAGCCTCAATGCGGCTCTAAGCCAGCAAACCGACAGCCAGTGGGGATGGCGGCCGCAGAAGGGACTATTGAGTAGAAGCCATGGCCCATATGCCAAGATAGGCTAAGGACATGGCGGAAAATCATCCACGGGCCAGGGGTGTCGAGGATGGAAGTCGCTCACGATCCAATCACGGTTCACGGCGGCCAGCTCTCACGCTGGCCGGCGAGGGGGGACGCATAGGACAAAGGGCCAGGGGTCAGGCCCAGCGCGACGGTTGTGGTCTTGATGTTGGCGGCGCACGGTCAGGCCACTAATGCAGGAACAGCACGCATTCGAAATTCCACGATGACTCGTCGGCTCCCTTGCACTCCCTTGGACCTGGTGCCTGGTGCCCTGATGCCCGGGCTATTGGAACTGAGGCCCATCGGTGAAAATGAAGCCCCCAGCACTGGCGCCAGCTGAGCTCCATGGGAAAGCTGGTTGTGATGCTAACCTGCGCCATCGGTCAGCCTCTGGGATGCTGGTGCTGCTCGTCAATGTCTACGCGCCGTCCCCTCCGTACAGCAGGAGATTGCACGTACTTCGCAACCGGCTAATTTCGCGTGCCCTTGCTGACGGTGCATATTCGCAGATGCGGTTGGTGACGGGCATGGCACATTGTGCGCATGTGTTAGTCGGGCACGGCACGCACAGCGATGGAGTGAGTGGGTGCAGAGTGGATAAATCGTCAACCCGCTGGCCGTTGGTCGTTGGCAGGATCGACCACAAGGGCCAAAGCAGTCTAGCCTCGGGCCTCGTCGCCCAAAGGAGCATCAGGGACCCTGAAGCGATGAGGCCATTTCCCAGTGCACCACTCCGCAAATGTCTCCCCGGCCGCTTAGCCGATCCCTGCCTGGGCCACGATCTCATTTCACGATGCACGCTCCAATGAGGCTCTTTTTCATCTGATCCTTCCAGCATCCCGGACGGCTTCACTGGGCCGCCGATGAGACCAGGTACCCGTTGCACTGCGGCTTCGCTCAGTAGCCTATCATTCACTGACAGAAACAAGTTGCCGAGTCTCTTGATTCTGCGGAGATGCGGGCACCAAAAGCCCACCCCAGAATGCAGCCCAGAAAGTCCTCCATGTCCACCTCGCTTTTAGAATGCATCTTCTTTCCTGTATATACAAAAGTCCCTTCCTCATACAGCTTTAGTACAACCTGCCAACCATGCAGAATATGCGGCAGAGGCGTGCCCTCATTGGGCCGCTGTCAACATAACTTAATCGACCATCCGACGTCTCGACAGACATCTCATGGCTCCCCAACCTCTGCGGTTGTCTGCAGGAATGGCCGCAGCGCGGTCACTGCTGGCTGCTCCGGCTTGCCATCCACCTTGATGCGCATGACCCGGATCCAGCTTCCATCCTGGACCTCTAGGTAGCATCCTCCAGTCCCCCTGTCCACCACACCCCCTCGCGTGTGCACGTTAGCCCCTGTTCCGTCGACGAACGTGATTTTGCCTCCGCTGCCTAGCGTCTCCGCGGGGGCAGCAGCCTCAGAGTCTTGGAAAAGCACACGCTTAGTCTCTCCCTTGCTGTTCGTCGCGTGCGACCACACCGACCCCAAGGCGCGTATCCTCCGCTCAAATTCCACTGCTGGCCAGGCCGTCCAGTCCACCTGCGCATCAGCCTTGGTCACCTTTGGCGCGTGCGTGAGCGGCGCGTCGTCGCCCATGGCCTTCGCCATCCATCCTGCGTTCTCCAGAGGCGGGATGTGCACACCCTCGCGGAGGCCCTGGACGAGCATCTCGGCACCCAGCGTCCCCAGCGTCTTGGTGAGCTCGGGCAAGCTGCAGCGGGGCGGCACAGGTATCCCAGGCGCGGGAGTCTGCGCCAGGATGGTGCCGTGGTCGAAGGACTTGGCGTCCAGAGTTTGCAGAGACACGCCGACGTGCTTGTCTCCTCGTAGAATTGACCAATGAATGGGTGCAGGCCCTCGTAGGCTATCTGAGATTAGCTCATCACAACTCAACGCAGGGAGGCGTTGCAGAGACTCACTCTGGCAGAAACGAGGGATGCACATTCAAACCCCCATATTTAGAGGCTCTCAAGATCCTGGGTGGCACAAACAGTCCGAATGAGACGGCCACAATCAAATTGATTCCATCTGGGAGCTGGGCGTCTTAGCAAGGGAGCCGAGCCGCTCATTTGATTCATTGCACTTACCTGCCACTCTCTAAACGTATCCCGTTGATGCGTCGTCAACCCCAATTCCCCTGCTAGATTCTCACACGGCACTGTTTCCCAGTTAGCTTCTGTAGCTAGAACATGTGAAAATAATCGAGAAGAGAAAAAGACGTTACCCTGACGGAGCTGCTTGAGTCCCCGGCCCGTCCTCTTCGGGGGCCGCACCATGACGTCTAGCGACTTCACCAGGCCCGGGTTCCGGACGTGCTCGCGGTGCAGCGCGCCCAGCGACTCGCAGCTGAACGCATCCGAGCCGCAGAACAGGATCCGCAGCGGCTCCGACGTCTTACTGGCCGCGCCGGTCTGTAGCCATCGCCGCGTCGGCGGGCGGACCGCGACGGCGAGCAACCGCACGGCTTGAGGACGTGATGGCATTTCCCGGCCGCCCTGTGCTTAAATTTTCCAACCCTGGCCTGCGAAAGCAATCTCTAAAGAAATAAAGATAAACCAAAAGCCAAGAAAGAAACAAATTTCCAAACCAGGGTTGGCCTATCAGGAACCGGTTCGAGGTTGTACATCCTGGAGGTTGTAATTGATACGCGAATCGCGTTTGCTGCATCACCGTTACAAGCATGGCAGCGCCAGCAATTTCACCAATATCACCCTGGGCACCATTGCAGCCCATTGCCCATTACCCATTACATCGGACGAATTTCTCAAACCCGACAAAATGGTTTCAATATCAGGTAGTAGTCTAATACAACTTGTAGCAATCGATTTTGAACCAGTTCATCCAGAAGTCATCTCATTCCACCTGCCAGTCACACGCTACAATCCATGTCTCGCCTTGGATGTCCACATCCCACACCGGCTGCGCTACCACCACAACGCTCCCAACACCGACTTCCGCCCGCTGCCCCAAGCCGGTCAGTCGCCCCTCGCCAGCCAGTAGAAAGGACCGCGTGCGGCTCGCGCCCTCCAGCTGAGCCCGCGCCAGGTACATCCTCCTGCCCCGGCGGATCTCCTTGATCGTAGCCCTCAGTAGCGGATCCGGGTGGGAGCTCTCAACTCCCTCCCAGCCCTTGACCTCGGACAGCCAGCCCTGCAGCTCCGCCGCCAGGCCGCCGGGGATGTACTTGACACCCCGGCGCTGAGGCGAGAAGGCGGCCGGCAACCCCTCGGCTTCAGCTTCGGCCTCGAGCGGCTTGAACCGCGGCGGGGGGTTGAATGTGGGTTGGTGCCCGTCCCGTGGCTGGTCATCAAAGAAGACCTCAACCTCCTCATCGGGCGAATGATGGCCGCCTTCACCCTGGCTTGAGGTATCCATGTCTGCCTCGTCAGATAGTTCATGTTTGTTGTTGTTGTTGTTGCTGCCAGGCAATTGGCTTGCATCTGGTGAATAAGAAACCTCTACCTTCCGCCGCTTGTTGCCTCGCCTGTGAATGAACGGTGTCTTCTGCCATGACTCCTCTTCGGTCGCGTGATCGGCAATATCCAAATGCGAAGGACTGGTGACTGGCGTGTGTGAGCGTTCTTGAAAAGGCGTCGCATCACTCGCGTCGTCTAGTGGCCGTTGCGGTTCTGCTTCCGGATACTGAACATTCTCCTCCTCATTATCCGCCGCAGCGTGCTCTTCTTCATCTTCGTCGTCGTCCTCCCCCTCAGGAGAACTCTCGCGTACTTCGTCGTCGTCCTCTTCAATTTCGTCAGGACCGTGCTGCCTGTTCCTCCGCCCCGAACGAGTGACCGATGAGGTTCCGAACCGCGGCGTGGATTGAGATCGCGGCGCGACGGCAGTGGCCGGAGTCGGCGAAGGCCCGGCTACGCGACTCGGTACGAGGAAACGCCATGGGGTTGGTGTCTGCGGGTTCGAAAGGACTCAGTATCAGGAGCCGCTTCCTGCGCGTAAAGCAAGGCTGTTACCTACAGTTGGCGGAGGCGTCATTGTGTGCCGTCACGCACCATGGCAGTCTTGGTCAGATAATGAACCAGACCGAGTGCTGCAGCGCTGCCACGTTGATGCAGGGTGTATGCATGGCTGCGAGAGGCTGCGGGTTTGTCTTGTCCTTCAACAAAGATTGGGATGTTTCCTCCAAGTCTGCGCAGGCTGGAATGTCATCAGGACTACAGAACATTCGCATGCCTCTAACGGGGAAGGTTGTGGTTTAGCACCTAGTCCCCTAGAAGATGTGCTATGCCATCCCCATCGAACCGCGATGCGCGATGGCTAAGGTACCTACGTTAAATCACCTACAGCACCTAACGGGTCGAGGACATTCGTTCCACAGTCAAAACTTTGGTCGGTCAGGATACGACTCAGACTAGAACCTCAATGACACTCACGCAGAGCCCATTGAACCAGTGCTTGAAAGTGCAACATTGTTACTCGTGTCTCACATGCTAACATCGAGGTGCATTAGGTTTCGTTTTGTGATTAATATCTAGAACACCTGCCTGTCGTCGGCCGTTCTAAGCCTTCGTTTTATACAACGTAATTTCACAGACTGGATTCCATGGTTCTATAACAATGGTTGCACATGACCAAAAAGATAGAGAAGAAAGAAGAGAAAAGTGCAGCCGTACCCTTCATGCCACAAACGAAAAGCCACCAAGAACAAAAGCCTAATATAAACGCCGGGCTGTGCATCTCGCCTCCATCCCTCCTCGTGCTAAGCATGCGCCGTGATGAAATTTGCTTTCCACAATCATAGTACAGCGCCCTCCCCGATGTTGTTGGTTCAGGAGAGGAAAGGCCACCACCACCAGGGACGTAGCAAAGCCTCCCCAGGTCCTGACCGAAAGGCAGCAGTCGTGCAAAGAAGTGTGATGAAACGGGTATTGGAAGAAAGAGTAGACGTTCGTTGCTTAGTTATATTGATCGGCGCCGAGCTTGTGAGATCAACCACAAGCAGTCGGCAGGCCACATCGTCAAGTTGTCCAAATGTAGGAAGAGAGACCTGAATCAGCCGTAAACCAGCTCGAAGCCCGTCTTATGGTTGCTCTTGGTGGGCTCGGTGTTCTTGATCTGGTGCAACATGACCGAGGGCAGGCATGGGCGGCCGTTCTTCTGCTCCCAGCGCTTGCCACCGATTCCGGTGTCGGTCCAACCCATCCAGTTGTTGTAGAGACGATTGGGAGGCTCAGCTCGGTAGTACCAGGTGTTGCCCTGGTACCTACGCTCGCGACCCCATCCCATAGGGCTTCCGCGTCCACCGCATTCGCCCTTCTCGCCGGGGTTGAACCACCTGTTGATGAAGTCGCCGTTCCAGTCACGGTCCATGAAGACAGGGTGGGGAGCAAAGACAGCCTTGAAACCGTGGAGCAGAGCAACTGTCTGAGGTGTCATCTCAGAAGCGATGTGATTGCCACGCATGTTCTCAACGTGCATGATGTCAAGGAGACGCTTCGAAACTCGAGACTGAGTAACAATGGTCGTACGTCTCGGCAGATCCCAGCTGTGGTGGTTCTCATCGGTGTAACCCCAGACGTGCTTTGCAATGACCCAGTTGCTGTTGATGGGGTTGAAGATTGGGCCCACAGTGATGACATCGGCATCCTCGTCCGTACCCCAAATGTAGTCATCGTCCTCGGCCTTGGCTGCGGGGGGTTTAGGTCCAACGGGGTTGATGAAGGGACGCTCAACAGGACCCCAGATCGTCTCGTTGCCGTACTTCTCCTCGATGCTCTTTCGGAAGGTGGTGTCATAGTCGCCGTGGTACTCGGGGATATACCAACGCCCGTTTCGCTCCCACAAGCCTCGGCGCGGTTGCTTCTTGGCAAACTTGCCCAGGTTGTCCAGGAGGTCATAATGCTGGCCGGTGAAACGGAAGTCCATCTCCCAGTTCCAGATGTAGTCAAATTGGGGATGGTCGTGGCTGAACTTCTGGACCGAGAGCCACTGAGCGGAGTGAACACTGCGCTCGTTCTCGTCCTTGAGCTCTGTGTAGATGTTCCACACAACCTCGTCGTTCCACAGAACAGTCATGGCATGGAACTCGGGGGGGATGTTCTCACGAAGCACATCTTGATAGGTCTCGGGGTCGTCAAAGATGCGAAGCTCGCGGTTCTTGACATGCACGAGAAGGAACACCTCGTACTCTCCTCCGGTCTTCAGGTTGAGCTCACTGATCAAGGCGCGGATGACCTGCTTGTCGTTCTCAGTGTAGGTCTTGCCGGTATAGGAGCGCAGAAGAAGTGCAGTCCTCTTCTCGGTAACATATCCAGTGCTGCTGGCAGCGCTGCGGTTGTCGTTTGTCTCATTGTTGGCAGAGCGTTTACGGGCCTTGGCAGGCTCAACGTGCTGGTCGCTGAGGGTCACGAATTGCTCAGGTTGGCTAGACATGTCGGACTTGGCGGTCTCCGGGTAGGCGTTGAGGTAGGGGTTCTTGCGCTCGCGGTGAAGATCATAGCGCTTAGCGTTCTTATGGACACAGCGCCGCTGAAGATCACCCCAGTTGACATTGTCCCACTTGATGATTTGGGACTCGCCACCGACCTTCTTCCTCTGCTCAAGGAGGCCGTACTGACCCAGGCGAGTTTCTCGCTCCCAGCACATGTTGGCATCAAGGCCAATGAGATCGTAGCTGCCGAACTTTGGTTCAGGCCAGTTGTGAGGGCGACCCTTGAAGCCTAGGATGTCTTCGACCAATTCTCCCGAAGCACCTTTACAGGGGACATAGGGGGCGTGTTGCTCCTTCTTCCACTGCTCGCCATTGTAGTCTGGGTAAGGGTTGAAGCGGACAGGCTTGTCAGCGGTGAAAGGCACCTCGACGTTCGGATCCTCACGCAGCTTCGAGTTGTGCTTTTCGTCTCGCTTGTCCTTGAAGTCCAGGGTGTTCATGGTGTTGCCGTAGATCAGATTGGAGGAGGGGAGACTAATCAACCATGGTTAGTTAATAGTTCAGACACGAGGTTCTGTCAACCAGTCTACTTACTCGGCAGTGGCCTTGTAGACGTATCTCCACATCTTGCGCATATCCTTCTCGTGCTGCAGCCTTCCAATCTGGTCGGCGTCACGGTCCTTTCCATCGAGCTCATAGCCGGGCTCGATCTCCTTGGGGTCCTCTGGATCATCGGGATCCTTCCACTTCCTCAGCTCCTCGATATCGATTTCCCAGTCCTTGATCATGTCCTGCGACTCAGCAGTGGCATGCTCATCCGCTACGATCCTGTCTCCCGGGCCATAGCTGATTCGGGTGCCGATCTTCGGTCCGCTGAAGAGGATGAGGTAGGTGGTGAAGGCAGCGATGGTGATGAAAAGGACGCTCCTGGGCCTCGGCCGAGACATCAGCATTCGCCGGCCTTGGGGGTTGAGTTTCAGCATCTTGTCCATTCCTCCCACTTGCAAGCTAAGACAAAATTGCGTATCGCTCGACTTGAGGGGTGTTGTTTCAAAGGAACAATGGGTATTGTCGAACGGGTGAAGGTGTGCAAAGAAAACTTGTCACAATAAAACGGAATTTGATGTTCGATGGATTAACTTCGCATTTTGCGCTTAGAGGGCGATGGGCTTGCGACAATGAGCAAGGGCCGAGTACGTGTTTGCGTCTTGGACCTCGAGGAAGATGCTGTCAGGCAGAAGGACTTTGTAGAATGGTTCCCTGGTGGCACACTTGCTCGCGTACGGGGGGTCGGACGAAGAAAGAAGCGATGCGGGCGTTTTGAACGAGTGGCACGACCTCTCTCAAAGAAGCCTTCAAAAGGTTTGTACACGCTACGCGGCGGGCGTCCTGGACGGGCGTTGTCGACACGGGCTGCCGGTGCTGAGGACGTGAGCAGAACTGATTAGGGGAGAGAAGGGTAGGAGTAAAAAAAAAGGACGGGCAGAAGGGGAGATGAAAAGTTGAGTCGAGAAGAGCAATCGACTAGGGGAAGAGGGGGGTGGGTGTGGCCGGGATAAGGCAAGGTCAGGTAGGGGAATAAGGAATAGGAGACAGGAAAGATTGGGCGGAGCAGGGGTGGCGGTGGAGGTGGTCGACGGGCGGGAGGGAAGGCGAAGGAGAGCCCGTACTCCTGTACAGACACCGTAGTTCGATACCTGCACTGTCAGGTAAGGCAGATGGCCAGGTACAGTGTGCTACGTACCGTACGGCAGGCGCTGCTTTTTCGCCATTCACCCAATAACCGGGATTTCCTTATTCTGTCTTTTTTTTTTTTCCTTCTTCTTACCTGTTTGGATTTTAGTTTAGTTTTGGTACCTGGACCTCAAAGGTACGCATTCCAGAGCTGCGTGGCCAACGGCCTGCTAACAATTTTCTTGGGTCGTCCACCACCCCGCCGTGGGTGCATAACCAAGCCCGTCTCGCAAGCCGCTCTACCAAGGGACTAAACGTGGCCTTAAGCAGCGACACCGACAGCGTGAACGTCAAGCTACCAAGATTTAAAACACCAGGTTCTGACGGGCAGTAAGGTGAATTCGTCTAAGCAATCCATGCATCCAAGCAAAGCAAGGTAATGTCAGGTAAGTAGGTAAGGTAAGGTAGGGGAGTGGGGACGGGTTTGTAAGGGGGAGGGAGCCACAATTAGGGGGGAGGCTGGATCCAGGAAAGGTACCTCGACAGTAGTCTGTACGGGGCCCCTGGTCAGCCCGTACGAGAACAGTCTGGCCCCAGGAAAAAGCCAAGTTTTGTCGGTACGCCAGGACAGGCCGAGTAGAGGTGCTACTGGCGTTCGGATCATCCACAGTGGATAGTGCAATTTTAGAAGCATCAAAAGGTGTTCTTCACCAAGGACCCTGTGCTCATCCTTGACGAAGTCGCGATGGCTAGCCGAGCATTTGGGACAAGGGAGCTGGCTCAAACCCGCCCATCTTAGGTGCGGTCCTGATGACTGAGAGGGCAGATGGGATCTAGGGATTCAGCGACATGCTGGCCGATTCCTCCACCGGCCTTGACCCTCGTCTCCAGTGCTTGAACAGCTCGGAATCTTTCCCTCGCTCAAGCTGCCGAGATGCCCATCGGTAAGTTGGCTGCTCATCAGGGGGGATGCAGCGCTTGGCACTTGATAAGCCCGGACTGCGGGCTGTCAATAGCTGCTGGGGTGGGGGGAGGAGTCGCACTGTGCAAATAGCCACAATGGCGACATTTGGCTGAGGCCAACCGGGATTTCGTCTGAGTCTCTTTTGTAGGAACGGCGCAGGGTAAATAGCATGCGGATGGGTAGCCAAGCGTTCATCATTCTCATTGGAGGCACGTTTTGACGAAGATTTTTGTCTTTCTTTTTACTTTGTTTTTCCTTCCATTTCTCACAGGCGAGGCAAGGGAAAAGGGTAAGCCGGTGTGCCTGTATCTTATCGCACATCCTCAAATCCCCATTCTGGAAAAGCGTGTCGTCCCCTCGCCCGGTACCGTGACATGATCGTGCTTATGTTTTGGCGAGACACATGCATGATCACGGAGAGTGCCTTGGAAAACAAGCATGAGATGGAACAGCGGTACCTCGTAAATCGGATGCATGGGGCGTTCTGGCAGGTTTCGCTTTTTCTTTGTGAGCCGGCAATCGAATCAAGGGACGATCCTCGGTGGCCGACACTCCACTGCTCTCCCATAGACGCCTTTCCACATGTACTGTACACTAAGAAATGGGCTGGCTGTATCAGAATAATCACTTCTCTGCTGATCAGAGACAAGATCCAAGCACGGGCGAGACGCGTACGCAAGCCGCACCACCCGCTGGCTCCCGTTGGCTCCTCATCCGCCGCTCGATTGCGACGATCTCTGGATCCGGCGTCTGTCGTTTCCTCATTTGCCAGGTAATCCTTTTTCGACCTTCGAGTTCCGCACAATCCCATAACGATACAACAAGAGCGAGGCGGTGCAGCTTCTGGCGGCGACCCCTTTTCCTTGGCAGGATGCCACTAAGCCGCCGGTCACTATTCCTACTCGTTCCCGTCTCGTGATGGCCTTTCTCTCGCCCTTGGTGAGAATGCCCACAGGCTGACGGGTCTGCACCAGAATGCATCACGCCCTAACTTCATCCAGCACAGCCAAGCGCCGGCTCCTCGATTCCTGATTGGCGCTTCGGCGTCCCCATTGCAAATCCGAGTCACGGCCAGGCTGCCCGGGAGTTACAGCACAATTACGCTAATGATGGGGGCGTATCGGACAGTGCTTATCAGTCCCTCACGGCCTCGAATATCGGCCGTCTTCTGTGTGCCTTGCGCGCTATCGGAATTGACATTTCTGCCATTCGGCAGCCCTGGGCTAATGGCTTTGACTTTCTTTCGGGTTGAGTGGCGGCCACTCCTGTTGGCGATTGGATTGCGCTTGATTGTAAGCTTTCTCTTCGCCCAGGGACGGTGCGAAGCGTAACAAGACTGTGCAGAGATGCTGAAGCGGGATCGCCGCCCGAACCTACGGTACCTTTCTGGCATTTGCTGGGTACGGAGTACCTCACCTGCTCCGACTCGTGCCCCCACTCACCCACCCCCTATATTTGGATTTGGGAACGTCTTCCTTCTTAGCTTGAGGCGGTTCATGCCGGCAACGCCACGTAAAACTCGACCTCCATCTTCCCATTGCCCCAATTCGTATTTGGCCGGACCGACCCACTCGGCTTGCCTTTCATCACGAGTTTTCGAACGCGACGACTGGTGCCATCCAGGGCACTCGTCATCGTGGCCTTTCGGTATGCTTCGTAGTCCGTATCGTGTGAGAGCCACCGCTGCTTGGGACCCGTTCACATCTTTCATGCCCCCGGCTTCTGGATGCGTCTTTTTGGTTACTCGTAGGTTCCATTTACATTCCTGAAGGCGCCACCCGTGGATCGGCCTTCGTGTCTGAGCCGATCTACCGGATACAACGTGGCTTCCGTTGGATGCCGAACCTGCGGTCCATTGTTCGCATTTTGCCGCATTCCTCGGACCCGACGTTGTGGAGCGTGGGCATGCTTTTAATAGAGCTGACCTGGCATGTCTCGGAATGTGCCTTCTGGCTCTGGCAGCTCAGCCTTGTCCATGACGTCTTATTCGACAGTTTCCTACATCCGCTGACCACCGGTTGCAAGCATATGTCATGCTGATGGAGCATGGCATTCCAGTCTGGAGATTCCCATCAAGTTTACAAGTCAGACTACTCAGGTCCCAAGCCTGAAGCAAATACACTTTCGGGATCTGGTAGTATTTCACAGAATTAGAGTCCTCTTCGCGTAAAAAGTGAAAACACCGTCAATTCAACGGTTTCAACCGTCATAACGTCCTTTCACAAGGTGACCTCTTGCCCATAATAGTAATTATGTAGGTACAGTGACGTGTCTCGCTTCACCTCGTGCTCGGATGTTCTTTCGGGTGTTTTTTTTTGGCTTCATATCATATGATAGGGAGCAATCGATTGATCAAACGTTGCATTAAAATCTGAACTATCAAGGGTTGCTCATAAAAACAGAATCTGCCTGATTATGGGGTATATGCAAAAAATCCGGCGGCGTTTCTCCGACATACGCAAACCGACAAGAACCAAAAAATACCATCCAAACGCCAGTCGATGCTCTGTTGATTGGAAATGTATTGCGTGTCGTACAGTCAAATTTAAATGCCCAACTTCAGGCGGATATCATCTGCAGACAGAAGGAACGAGTTGTGGTTCTTCGCCTCCACAACTCGTCCTTTAAATCATGCCTAGCCGAGTGCTACGCTTGTTCAACCGGGGCCCGGGAGGCGGCTCCAAACCCATAAGAATTATGCTTGGCTGGTAACGGCCTCCGTTCTGTTGACCGGGAACAGCCAGGGAGCCACCGGCTGCCTTGGGCGCAGCGGGGTTGCTTGGAAGCCCTCCAGCAGATCTTGGTGGTCTTGACGCGGACGATCCCTTAGGAGGCGGCGGCGGCGGGCGGCCGTCGTTCGCCTCGGCCGCTCTCCGGCTGTTTTGGTGATTCCAGGCGTGCTGAACCCTTCTCCAAGCATGGCGTTCGCAGTACGACTTCCCTTCTACCTCAAAGTAGCCATCAGAGAGCGATATGCCACAATCGAGGCACCTGAAACAGCCAGGGTGGTATTTAACTTTCGCCTCATCTTCGAGATACTGCCCTTCAATGCCTCGACCGCAGCTTCCACACAGACTACCATTAAGCTTGTGATAGTGTCGTTCGCAAAATGGTTTGTCATTGAGGACGTAGAACTCTGCGGAAGTGAACGGTTCGAAACAGGTGCTGCATACGAAGCAAGCTTTGTGGTATTTCCCGGTCAATCTTCCGTCAGCAGAGGAGATGCTCTTGCCTCTGATGGGGAGGTTGCAAGACTTGCATTCACCCCTGTAAGGTAAAGATGAAAGGTCGTGGGAATCCTTTCGCTGAGGATATGAGCCTTGTGACAGTGGAGATACTGGGGACGCTTCAGTTTGCATGTGTCCGGGTAGCGAGTCGTTCCGACGTGGACGCGGTGCGGCTGAGGGAGATAATTCCGTCTTCGTTCTCGGCGACGGCCCAGTTCGAGGGACGGGGGAATATGTAGTTGGAGATAGGGTCTGGTATTGACTATTCGGATTAGGACTGTTTCGAGACACTGTCCCCGACCACTCGATTGGTGAATCCGGGTATTCTGAGTATGGTCCCGAAGCGGGTGTTGCATTTGGATCTATCCGTAGATCAGTCGGTCTCAGGCTCGCCATTGAGGATTGTAGCGCCTCTATTTCCTCGTCGTTGTAGCTGTTGTAGCTGTCTTGGGGCTTCCGTGGTTGGTTTGATTTGACAGGACTGCTTTGGTATGTAGTGTTGCTAGACTGGCTACTCATCGCTGAGAAGCCAGAGGAAGTAGAGTCGGTTGGGGTGTGGTAAGGATTATCGATTCCAAACTCGGCTGCAAGATTGATAGAAGACGTTGTGAGATGAGGCGTGGGACGCACGATATTGGTTCTTGGCGGCGGCGCTCTTGTCGTTACGGGACTCATTGATGGCCGCTTACGAGCGTCTGTCGGGTTGCCTTGCCGGAGTCGTTCTGATGTCGTGGTGGGGACTGACAGTTTCCGCATCGGTGATGTTATTGGCGAGGAAGCCTTGGGAAATGTGTCGGATCGTGTGAGATAGGTCCCAGCCTGAGCTTTCTCTAAGGGGTTGACAGTTCTTGAAGGCGGTGCCCGTTCGCCATAACCTGCCGATCTTGACCCAGACCTGGCCATCTCTCCATTCCCATACTGCCCAGGATTGGACCCCGACTGTGCAGTTTGGTACTGATATGGACTGGGTTCCGTGCTATATTGCATTGAGTTGAGATAGCCCTGACCCGTCGTGTAATCACTCGGTGGTAGAGACCTTTCATCCACATTGTAAAATCCGGGTTCCCGGGCGTCTATTTGTCGCTGTGGTGCGCCAGGAGCCTGCTTCCTTGGGCTCTCGAAATCTTCGTATGATTCTGGCTCCTCATATTGTCCGTAACTGCCCATATTTGGCGCCTGCGTAGGAGGCACTGTGCGAGGATAGTCACTGGCTATCTGAGGCACGAAGTAGTCGCCTGCCTTCCCAGAACCTGATCGCACAGTAGGCGTCCGGGGCGATATACTCAGGGATCCGCTCGAAGAACTGTTGGGTGTGTACTGGTCCGACCGCACATATTGATGGTTGGCGACATTGGTGTCAACAGCAGGTGGCATGCGCTCCCCATAGGTAAATGGCGGCAGCACAGATCTATCGTCAAAGGCAATCTCAATGGTTTGTTGCTCGTTTTGCTGATGGCCGATTGCATCGCCGCAGATATGATCTCCCATCATAGATATTTCCACGTCCATGGCACATAGTGAACATTTGATGGTCGGTATAAATACCGACTCCCTCACCTCTGCCATGCCGAGCGGAACGTGAGGTTTTCCCTCTCCCAAATTGAGTGGCGGGCTATCTTCTTAGGGGTTCCGTGTAAGTTAACATGTGCAATATCAGCACGTAATGGTTTGTAAGAAACGCTGTCGGCTGGTAGCGATGCCTCAAAACTCGGATAGCCTGCACGAGGCGACACCAGTCCTCAGCGGATAATGTTGCTTTTTTCTTCTTCGTCAAGGCGCTCTTGTCGAAACGTGGGGTTTATTCGAGGATTGTGGTATGTAATACAATCGATAGTCCGCATGAGAGGCTGGGCAAAAAGCAATGCGATCGAGGGCGCTTGAAACATGCAGGAAAGAAAGAGCAAATGCAGAGGCGGCCCGAATGTTTATTCGAATTTCTGGCGCCAGCACGAGGAAGATGTCGAAACCGCAAGAGTCTCGTGCCTTGGAACTTGGTGGTTTTGGCGGCGACCAGACTTCAGACGAAATCCCCAATTTGCTCCGGGACGCCGTGAGAAACGAAACACGACCCGCGTCAGTGGCAATCGATGAAGTTTCGATTGGCAATCGCCTGTAAAAGGGAGATGCAGTTGCGCATAGTGTCTCAAGTGTCCGAAATGGCGGGTGACTGGTGAGGCTTGTGAAGGCGATACGCTAGGCGAGGGAGGGGAGGACCAGGGGGTGTGACCCCTGGCCGAGCCATACTATACTAGCTCTGGGGATCCATTGCTGCCACCAAATCCCTGAATCGAGAAGCCCTGTCCCTGTCCAGGTGGTCCGGGCAACATGCTCCCGAGTCGCCAATGTAACTCTAGGTGCTGCAATCTAGTTGCTCATGCTTATTGGCGAGTTGTTGGTTTCGGGAAGTCGAACAAACCGATTGCTGCGGTTCGCATTCACCCAAGCCAAAGGGCACACGAGAACAGTCAAACCTGCAGCCAACCCGCATCGGTTAAGAGATGACGGCATATGACCTGTGCTGTGCCTTGCCTTACGCTGTACCTTCCGGGCAAGGTGCAGTCAGTACCTCGTTCCAGGGCATTTTGGAGGGTACCGGTACCTTGCATCGAGAAAGTAAGGTAAGGCAAGGTACGGTGAACGTGCGGCAACAAGCTCCAACCGCTCCACATCAGAAACTCGTGTGAGACATCGCCTTCAAGCGCCAACGATCTCCAGGTCCCGTGGTGATTAGCAGAAGGGGATCGTCGGCGCTTGCTCGCACGCAAACGCTTGACACAAGCATAATCTCGACCGCAGCCCAAGACGTCATGCGAGATTGCCCGGCCATCCACGGCGCGGAGCCATGTGTCACGTTCAACCTCAGAAATCGAAGCGCCGGAAGCTCCCGGGATTGTGTCGCGTTTTCCATGTCGGTATTGATTGGATCGCCGCTTCAGGTATCGCTTCACCGTTATGCAATGGATCCATGGTCCTGCTCCTTATCCACGCAGTCAGGCCACCGACTCTGCACGTAGCATAGCCTTAACCCTCTCCCCTCGTCCATAATCTAGAATATTCACGTATCCACGCTCTTTCTCGTACGGAGCAGGGCTTGACCATGTCTCTCGCTTGATGTAGATTGCGACTATGGGGGCCGGGGTGGGGTTTTTCTTTTTGTTCTAGCGCCCAGCGCACCTACAATCTTACCTTAAGCTTAGGTTGCGAACCAGAACAAGGTGGCCTTCGAAGAAAAAAATTATGCACCATGCCATGCCGCCTGCAGCAGTAGGCCGACCCAGCTCTGCATTACGCCTCCCGCTAGTGTATCAGGTCAGCGCCGAGACCTGTGCCCCTTTCAATCCACTCGACTTCTGTCCATTCAGCTTCTGCACCCATATATTAACCATGGGGCCGAGAGGGCTCCTGTGCAGGTCCTGAATGTTGTCGGTTTTTTCGAGAGATAACACATTCTCCGTTCCAATTGAGCCTTGGTGGGAGGCGGGCTCTTGCCCTGTCCTGGTCATAGTGTTCAGCTCAAGCTGATGTGCAGGCAGGGTGCGAGAGCCAAATCCATTGGTGCAGGCAGGCCTCCATTGGCTTGTAATTACAAGTGAACCATTGCCGATCTGCGCAGAGCCAAATCTCAAGGCCATCTCTTTCTCGCGTGTTGCCGTCAGGCCTCAGAGCTTTAGTTCCGTTGGCCCGTGTCATTCCCTGCTGCCGTGATCCTTCTTCTGCACGACTTTCCCAATCTGGGCGCCCAGGCATGTAAGAGGTAGATCCTCATCTAGGGCCAGGGTTTGCTCATGATGTTGAGGGTATTGTTATCTTACATACCTATAGACCATCAATTAGTACTTTCCGGTTCTTCAGGTCCAGTATCGTCTCTAAAGGCCCGTATATAGTCTTGCTGTAATATCATGCCAGCCCACGCATTATCGTGCGACCAGGGAATATCGACGTGTGTTTCACGGAAGTGCATGTCGGGTTATACTGAATTTCCAATATTCTTCAAAGCCGAACATAAGGGTAGCCATCCGGGTACCGTACCACGCTCAAGTCACTCAAGACACCTTAAATGTTGTCGTTGTCGAGATACACGCAAACCAGGTTCACTCACCCACCTGTGGTGTAGGGTAGCAGCCACCCGTAGGGGTTCGTGTTTGAGACGTTTTTCTCTCCCGCATGTACGCAGTCCATGCATAGATAGATCATGATGTGTTATGTTCATTATAACAATCATCACAAGCATCGAATTGGTCACATTTGAACAGATTGCATGTTGAATCATGACCAATGGAGGATGCGAAGGAATAGGCAGGAGAGCAGAAGTTGATTTACCGAAGTCACTGTAGCTGAGTAACGTAATTGTTTTGTCCTGTGTTCACGTCCTTGCTCGGCTCATGGTTGAACTCTGAGATTCGTATGATGCCGGGTGTCCATATACTAGGAAGCATGTTGTAGCTTTCCAGCAAGGCATACCAGAATACTCGAAGTTATAGCTACCAGGTTGCAACAGATAGCCATTCTATCCGCGAGGCGAAAGCAGAGCGCCTTTTCGACTCACTGCTGTTTTTACCATGGTATCCTGTAACCCACCTGATGATTCTCTTGTCCTTACGTTACGGTGCATTCAAGTGATCCACCAGTTGATGCACCTTTCCCTATTACTCAACAAGAGCTGGAATATTAAGACGTGATTAACATACACGCCTAAGAAGCAGGCGGGAGTGTTTATTGGAATGCTGTCCTTCAAACAAAAGTACATTTAGCTTTGAACATACGAGTCAACTACCTTGTAGCAGCATGCGGGTTGTATGTTACTCCTCATAACAATGAAGATTCTGCTTTCATTCTGATCGGCCTGGTGTGGCGTCCGGCATTTCCAGGTCCCCGACGGTCAAAGCCTAGCGCTGGCCGATCTGCATTTCTGACCAAGCGGGCCAGGCAGCGCTCCATTGAATCCATTGTCTGATGTTGTCGACCGATGGGATTCGGGCGGCACCAGTCTTGGCCATGCTGTCGGCTATCAACACAGTTGGGTGGTAGTAGACAAGGGGTGCACAACGAAACAGGCCCCGCAAAGCTTTACTATCAATCAACCTTCAAGTCTAGAAAACCCCATTGGGGGTTATTTCTTGTTTTGGGGAAGCTTTATACTTTCCAAAAATTTCATGAGTACAGGCACGATCATACTTCCGTTCAGGAATGCGAGTGAAGAATAAATGGCAGATGTTACTGCCAATTGTAGTCTTGGCCGTGTTGCATTCTGCTTTCGCCTCCGAACAACGAGCTGAGTCCTGTAGAAATGTGATGAAGCTGCCCAATCATGAGCGTGTTTGCTCCCGGGAATAAGACGTAGACTAGAGTACCCAAAGTATTGCGTGAGACCTGCATGCCAATCGGCGACCGCTTCTCTGAGAGGCATGGTCGGAACAGGGCCCCTTTGCCAATAGTGGGTGGAACCCTGAGCTAAGTCCATGCACAGAGGAAAATCGCAGTTCGTCTGCCGCTTGGGAAAATGGGCTTGGCCTGGACTTGGGAACATTTGATGAGTACCCCGGCACCTGCCAATGGTAGCTACTTTTGCTGTAATTACTGCGAGATAGTCAGGTTTAGCCTCAAAGGCCTTTCGCCTTTTGCCGGGCAGTATCAACATCATGCATCCTCATTGGGTCTGGATTGTGATGCTAGCCAAGGTGTGCTGAGGGCGATGTCCAATTACTTGGCTCCGAGGTGGTGGATGATTTGGGAGGCTGCGCCGTTATAAGGGCAAAATGCAGGGGAGTGGATAATTTTGGTCTACGCGCGATTGCCAGCAGGCACTTGAGATTCATACAATTGGTTCCCTCATACGAAAGACTCGGGATGCACAGTGATTTCCAACGGGCAGAGAAGCGCATTCCAACCCTCTGCTACCGTGAGCCCCCCGAGCCTCGAACTGAAGTACCTTAAACGACGTGACCAGTCAATCGCTACATGGTCCTTTTGAGTTTTATCGTTGACGTTACAACACACTTCTGAGTACTTCTTTCGTCTAGACCCCTCTTAGCATGTGCTGCTACCTGACACTTCGGACATCGATGCATGTGCCTGGATGCAATCCAACACAACCATGCCCGATGCTGTTGCATCCCGTCAAAGCCGAGCCGGAGGGGTCCCTGTCTCGACCTGACCTCGCCTAGGGAAAATGCCTCCTGCCCGCCAACAAAACCAGCCAAGGCTTGTCTAGCCGGGCGGTGTCGCGTGCTCTTCCGTAACATCCGAATATGGCTATTTGTTGTCAATGGTTCATTTCCATAGAAGACTCCACATCGTGTCACTTCACCGCTCCGGGCGAGGGAAGCGTCGGAGTTGATAAACCATCCCACACCCCGCCTCCCCTCCCCGCGTTACTCTCTTCCCCTCCACACCTTTCGCACACTTCGCTATTTGAACAATTTCCAGGACACTGTCCATCTACTCTACACCCCGAAACCTCCCAGGCAAATCGATTGCTGTAAACCTTCAACACCTCGCAAGTCTCTTTGCCAAACCCACCAAAACCACTAGTCAAGTGTAGATCGAGGCTCCTTGACCTCGGTCACCAAAGTCGTCAAGACGTTTTCCAATCTCCTTAACTCGTATGTACCCCAAGAAGTACTGCAAATCGTGAACAACCTCTAATGGCATCACAGTGTGCACCACCCGTTCGCAGGAGCCCGTTGCTCAGCCGATTCCGGAGGAGCATCGGACTCGATTCAGACTCAGTAAAAGTCGAGCCTGAATAACCTACCCGTCAATTCTTCCAACAAATCCAACTTCGCGTCCATTCAACAAGTGACCATCATGGCACCCCACGCGGAAATTGACAACGGCTCCTCGAACGGGGGGAACTACAACGCCAACGGTGGAGCTACTGCTCGTCCTGCGCACCAGGACGTCTTCACCGTCAACTCCCCCAACGTCACCTACACAGAGCAGGAAATTAAGTCCAAGTATACCTACCGTACCACTAAGGTCGATGTCGACGACAATGGCAAGTTCACCGCGACTCCCCTCGAGACCCAGTACGACTTCAAGGTTGACCGAAAGGTTCCCAAGGTGGGCATGATGCTGGTTGGCTGGGGAGGTAACAATGGTACCACCGTCACCGCCGGCATCATCGCCAACCGCCGTAACCTTGTTTGGGATACCAAGGAGGGACCTCGCGAGGCCAACTACTACGGCTCCGTGGTCATGGGCTCTACCATGAAGCTTGGTATGGATGCCAAAACGCATCGCGACGTCAACATCCCATTCCATAACGTCCTGCCCATGGTCCACCCCAATGACCTCGTCATTGGCGGTTGGGACATTAGCAAGATGAACCTCGCCCAAGCCATGGACCGCGCCCAGGTTCTCGAACCTACCCTCAAGGCCCAGGTCAAGAAGGAGATGACAGAGATGGTTCCTCTTCCCTCCATCTACTATCCTGATTTCATTGCTGCCAACCAGGAGGACCGTGCCGACAATCTTATCGAGGGTAGCAAGGCGTCTATGGCCCACGTAGAGAAACTTCGCAAGGACATCCGTGACTTTAAGGAGGCCAATGGCCTTGACAAGATCATTGTTCTGTGGACTGCCAACACTGAGCGATACGCCGATATCATTGAGGGCGTCAACGACACTGCTGACAACCTGCTCAAGGCTATTGAGGACGGCCACGAAGAAGTCTCCCCATCGACTGTCTTTGCAGTGGCTTGCATTCTGGAGAAAACCCCCTTCATCAATGGCTCGCCGCAGAACACTTTTGTACCTGGCGCTATTGAGCTTGCCGAGCGTCACAATGCCTACATTGGCGGTGATGACTTCAAGTCTGGCCAGACCAAGATGAAATCAGCCCTCGTCGACTTCCTCATCAACGCTGGTATCAAGCTGACCTCCATTGCCAGCTACAACCACCTTGGCAACAACGATGGCAAGAATCTGAGCTCCCACAAGCAGTTCCGCTCCAAGGAGATTTCCAAGTCCAACGTTGTTGACGATATGGTTGAAGCGAACCACGTTCTCTACAAGAAGGGCGAGCACCCTGACCACTGCGTTGTCATCAAGTACATGCCTGCCGTTGCCGACAACAAGCGTGCACTGGACGAGTACTACGCTGAGATCTTCCTGGGAGGACACCAGACCATTTCGTAAGTAAACAGCGCGTCTCACCTCTGAAGATTGTGCTAATCTGTGAATGCAGCCTGTTCAACATTTGCGAGGATTCGCTTCTTGCCTCCCCGCTCATCATCGATCTTGTCATTATTGCCGAGATGATGACACGTATCGAATGGAAGGCGTCCACTGCCGAAGCTGCTGCAGGGGAATACAAGAAGTTCCACAGCGTTCTGAGCGTCCTTAGCTACATGCTGAAGGCTCCTCTGACTCCTCCTGGCACCCCTGTTGTGAACGCCTTGGCCAAGCAGCGGGCCGCGTTGACCAACATCTTCCGCGCCTGCGTTGGTCTTGAGCCTGAGTCGGACATGACTCTTGAGCACAAGCTCTTCTAAGATCGCGGGGAAAACCGCGCACCTCCAAAGTTACATTCGTTTAGGGCAAGATTGTGCGATGCATGCTAGGTCATCCATGCCTTACCCAACCATTATTTAAATTAGTTATCTTGAGATGCAATGGGGAAATTCGGTCTCGTACCGAGCCTAGCATCCAAGGACATTCATTTCCCAATGAAACTCAATACACTCTTTTGAAAGACGCAAACCAGATGTATAACCCAGTAGAACAGACGTTCGAGTGATCTTCCATTTTTTGTCCGTTCGCGATGCGCGGCGCTGGTTAATGCCAAGCCTTCTAAGCCGATTAGGTAAGCGAATGACAGGGTACTATAAGTGGCTTGTCACGTCGATGACGCGGGGGTCCCTTGCTTCGCGTCCCGAAAGTGCATCGTCCGCGTCGCGCGTCAAGCTCCCCACCACCCACTTTAAACGGCAGCATCACCTCTCTGAGTACCAACTCTTGTTCCTAACACACTTAAATTTTTCCAATTTGCAACTCTGTTTGATTTTCACTTTCGTTTCGTCTTGGTACATTGGAATTGTCAACGAAAATCATACAATACCAAACTTGTCGCTCGCAATGGCGACGTCCATTCCCTCGTCGCCCTCAACCGGAGACGCGTCTCCAGAGCGATTGACGCCGCGGTCGAAGATCCGGGCTCTTCTGGCCACCGTTGAGAGCAGCGATGAAGAAAACAACAACAGTCCAACAAAGCCGAAACAACACAAGCCGCGGTCGGCTTTGAACCAACCATCAAAAAAGTCCTTCCTGCAGACGGAAGCAGACGAAGACGAGGGTGACTCTGATGTAGAAATCAGACCCCGTGGACGCCTCGCGGCGCGGATGCACGCGACGATACCGCCAAGGAAATCTCCAGAACATACGTCGGAGGGTGCCGAGAACGTACAAATCAGTGACGGAACGAAACAAAATGCCGACGCACAGCAGGCAGTGGGCAGTGAGCCAGAGGACGAGGACGAACTCCCGGTGGTCCCACGTCGCTTGAAGCGCAGAGCGAGGGCTGCCACCCCTAGAGAAGATAGTCCAGTTGCTCGCTCTACCAGCCCAGGATTGTTCGTCTCCTCACCCATTCGACCCTCGCCTTCCAAATCTACTCAGCATGATTCCGCCTCAGAAAACGAACTCCCTTCATTAAAGTCAAATCGCTTCAAGGCTCTGGTTGAACGTAAACGTCAAGAGCGCCTGGCTCGTGAAGCTGCAGAGGAGGCAAAACTGGCGGAAAGGAGAGCGCAACAGGAGAAGCTCGCTTCAGAACTGGAGCAGCTGCGGTCCGATGATGATAATCGTGTCTCCGATATAACAGACGATGAGGGAGGCCGACGCCTCTCGCAAATGGCACGACCTACCAGAAAGGCCAGCAAAAAGGCCATCGAAGAAATGAACCAGGAAACCCAAAGGATGGCTCGAAGCATGCAGCTGGCCCACGAGGCCAGGACGAGGAAGAAGATCACCAAGGCGAACCTGTTCGAACGCTTCAACTACAAGCCCAATACCGAACTACCAGTCGAACCCAAGACCCACAGTTCGAGTCGACCAGGTACGCCCCAATCGGATGTTGAAATGCAGGACGTCCAGACACCGCCTAGCTCGCCACCCGTGGCCGACAAGCCTGAGACGATCAAGGAGGACAACAACTTGGTTGCGCCAGCAGACACTGCAGACCGTGTGGAGGACAAGGGGAAAGGCAAGGCTCTGGAGGCTCACACCGTCGAAATATCGGCAATGGCACCACCGCCTCCTCCTAAACGACAGGTGCGGGTGCGAATACCGCTCCAGCCTATCACGTCGGTTTCTACAGGGTCAGACGATGAACTAGAAATCACCCGATCAGCCAAGGACAACATCGATGCAGTTTTTAGCAGTATCCCCGCGAAGAAGGCCAGAGCATCTCATTCTTTGCAGGCGTTGCGCGCTCTTGCACATCTGCGATCCCCTGGAAGAGACGACAAAGCCAATCAAGTCGGCATGTCACCTGCTCAACTCCAAGACTATCTCCAACAAAAGGTCAGACAGCAGGCCAAGATTGAACGCGACCGCCGCCTAGAAATGTTAAAGGCCCAGGGCGTGGTCATCCAGACTGTGGAGGAGCGAGAACGCCAAATGCAAGAAGTGGACGACATTGTAGCGAAAGCTAGAGAAGAGGCCCAGAAGATCATGGAGCAGGAGCGAGCCGCCGCTAAGCAGGAGAGGAAGGAAAACGGAGAGACAGACCCCCTGGGCTGGGATGACAGCGATGATGAAGAGTATGAAGCGTCAGCAGATGAGGCCGAGGAGGAGGGGTCTGTCGAACTGTCTGGCTCTGAGGACGAAGCCGACGATGAGCACAACGCTTCGGATGCAGAGATGGAGGGGGATCACAGTGTCCCGACCCTGAATGAGATGACATTCGAAGCTGCATCAGAAGGACTCGAAACTAGTGGCCCCATCAACCAAACAGAGGAGGAAGATATGGAGGAGCTGCCTACACCGAAGCATAGGCGCTCTCGCAACCAAAACGCAGTCTTGTCTGATGACGAACCCGAGGTTGAATCTACACCACGACCCAAAGGGACTGTCCACCTTACTCCAGGAACTGCCAAAACGGCATCCCCAGCTATCCCAACATCAGTTTTGCGGTCGGCAAAGAAGAATTTTATTCCCGGCCTTCCTGTACAAGGACCTGCTGGTCTTGGCCTCACTCAAATTTTCGCGGGGACCATGGATGACAGTCAAATGAGTCCTATTCAGGGCCCAACGCAATCCTTGATGCCTGATTTCGACCACTTCCCAGACTCAAATTTTTCAGCGGCCGCTGAAGAGTCTACTGAGAGCATGGTTCTAGATTCCCAGCGCGAAGAGATGCAAAACGCGACCCAAGCTGTTCAGCTCAACTTCTCACAGTCGCAGTTGCGGGGAATGGACAGCTTACTGCGAGAGGAATCTGGTACGCAACTCACAGACGTGATTGAGATGTCCCAAGACGGTGGGTTCCAGGAGCACACACCTCTTAAGGAAAGGTTTCTTGAGGCTCCTGTGTCTACCGTAGAGACTGTCATCGCTGAACCACAAGAGGATGAGCCTCATGAATCTCCACTCGTCAGGCGCGGCAGACTTCGACGTAAAATCGAGACTTCAACCCTGGCCCCGCAAGAAACTTCCACCGCTGTTAATGTCAACGCATTCGAAGCACTTAAGGATGCGACTAAGCAGCTTCAGAAGAAGGAACTCATTGATGAGTTCAACCGGAAGAAGAGCAAGGCCAAGGAGATGGTTGAGGAGCAAGCCGAAGAATCTGAGGATGAGTATGCTGGTCTTGGAGGTGCAGATGGTGAGGATAGTGATGACGACTCTCTCGCTTCGGTTGAAGAGATCATCGATGACACTACAAATGCAAACGCCGACGCGGACAAGTTGGCAGCATTTTACATGTAAGTACACCCTATTTTGAGGATCGTCATCCAGTCTAACATGATTAGGGATCGCGAGCGAGCGAACGATGAGAAGGAGGTGGAGAAACTCTTCAAAGATGTGACAACAGGAATGCTGCGTCGGAAGAGAGGGGCTGATTATGACCTTTCTGATTCCGACGATGGGGGAGAGGCGCGCCGAAGAATGAAGCGTCGCCAATTTGCAAAAATGCAGAAAGCTCTTTTCGCCGATGAGCGTGTCAAGAAGATGGCAGAAAACCCCGGAAACCAAGCCTTCTTGCGAAGTATTGAAGACCAAGGTAGCGATGACGAGATGGGTTTCTTGAACATTGTCGACGAACAATCGCAACGAGAGTCGGATTCTCAATCCCAAGATGACAGAGAATTGAGCCAGCAATGTGCGCAAACTGTCCACAATACGCAGGAGCGGACGCCTCTGGAGGGCGCAACTGAGAATCACAACCGCCACCCAAGACGCACCAAAGATGGCAGGAAGCCCTCAAATATCGGCGAGGTCCGTGAGACTTTGTCTGATCTGCTCGAGGAGCCGCAGGGTTCCATCATTCCGGCTACAGAGGTCGATTCCGACAGCGAAGGGGAAGGCCGCTCACCTCCACCAAGCAGCGACAAGGAGAACAGCGGAGGTAACCCTCGCCGCGGCCGAGCCGCCGTTGTCGATCGCATCAGCCTCAAGCGTCAATCATCATCAGCTCTGTCCGCCAACAGCTCACGCGTTGCCTTTGCCGTGGCGGCGAGCTCTTCATCCTTCAAGGTGCCTGCCCTTCTTCGCCGCGCAACGACGAACTCTCTCATCTCGGGCTCGGCAGGCTCCACTGCGTCCACGGCCGCGCCTAGCAGCGGCGCAGGCTTCGGCGACGCGGCCAAGATCAAGAAGACGGCAGGCAAGCGCAGCGGCGTGAACGCGTTTGCGAGGGAGAATGAGCGGCGGGCCAAGATCCAGGAGAGCGAGCGGAGGAGGGAGGAGAGAAAGGTAAAGGACGCGAAGCGCAGGATAGGAATGGTGGGTGGTTTACTGGCGCGAGATCATTTGAATGAACAAGGGCGTTTGAGGCAACGGTAGACAGCTGATTTTCATATTCACGACCAGGACTGGCACTGGAGTTCGGTTTAGCGTTGGATGGGATGGGTCTGGTGTTATGTACGGCATTTCAAGGCGTCACCAGGTTTCGAAGATTCACACCTAGCTAGTACTTAATGGCAGGCATTGCAATCATCTTTTGTGTTGCTCCTTTTACAAAATCATCACCAATTGTGACGAAATGTCGACTTATACGACTCGGCTCTAACCTTGGACCGGGAGGAAGAGTGAGCCATAGACACGAATTGTTAAACTTCTAACATCAAAACGGGGTTCCGTGGTCTAGCTGGTTATGGCATCTCGTTAACACCGAGAAGGTCCCCGGTTCGAGCCCGGGCGGAATCACATTTTTGCTCCCTCGCCATTTTTCGATGGCCTGAACTGGTCGTTGAAGACAAATGGTCTTTTTTTTCTTCCTTTTTTTTTCCCCCTCTTTCGCTCATGAAGAGTCGTAAAGCAAAATTCGTATGTGCATCTAAGCTGTCTTGGTGTATGGATGTGGTGCATCTCTTTAAAGTAGTCTCCGAAGAGCTTTAACAATAGCCGCTTATGTTTGATGGTAATTCTGCTATTATGTCAAGGCAGGATTTTATTTTTTGGTAATTGATCCTTTGACAAGAACGCTTTCGTCACTGACAGGTGCACATCTCGGACCAGGTTCGTATCCCATCTCTATGTAGCCGTCCAAAACCACTTCCCTGACCAGCATCAACTCCTTTTCACTCGCCAGTGCTTTGGATATCGTCTATCACCATTTCTCTAAACCCAAGACGCCTCAAATCCAGTAATCACAGAATGAGCTTGTGACTGAGTTAAGCTTTTTTTATTTACTCGGTGCTTTCGTACTTGGCCTGGTGAATGGAGATGGCTCTGTTTTTATAACCGGGTCAGCAGTGTAACATTGGTCTCGGCTGGGGGAATACTAACCTGCCGCTGGGGTCAGTCTGTTTTGACCAAGTTGGCGTCCAGCGCATAACGGTCGAGGCGCAGTGAGGGGGGAAGTGCTCGTCGAACATGGTGCGGTACCAGTATCTATTCAGGGTCAGCTTTGTTTCCAAGGATAGGGGTCGGAGAGCAAGCGTACGCCTCCTTGGTATCGGGGATGTCGTCACCCCACTCAGGCTTAGGGTTCTTCATCATTTCGTCCGTGACGTGGATCTCGGCGTTGTCCTTGAGAGCATCGATCCATCCGTAGCCAACACCATCCGAGAACTGCTCCTTCTGTCTCCACAGGATGTTCTCGGGAAGGTAGGGCTCGGCGCTGGGGTCGCCGGAAGTGTCGAATGCCTTTCGGAGAATGTACTTCTCAATCTTCTCCTTGGTGATCATCTTGTCCTGGGGATCGATGTTCATTGAGACCTCAAGGAACTGTGAAATAGATTAGTGTCAAAACTCCAGAAATCAACACATGGGTCCATGCTAACCTCCTTATCCAGGAAAGGCACACGGGCCTCCAGACCCCAAGCAGACGTGGACTTGTTAGCTCGCAGGCAGTCGGCAAGATGCAAGTTCTTGACACGGCGGACAGTTTCCTCGTGGAAGGCCTTCTTGTCGGGGGCACCGTGGAAGTACAGGTAACCACCGAAGATCTCGTCACTTCCCTCTCCACTCAAAACCATCTTGATACCCATGGCCTTGATCTTGCGAGAGAGCAGGTACATGGGTGTTGAGGCACGAATGGTGGTGACATCGTACGACTCCAGGTGGTAGATGACGTCTGACAGAGCGTTGAGACCATCCTCAATGGTGAAGGTCATAACGTGGTGCTTGGTGCCCAAGAACTTGGCCACCTCCAGGGCGGCCTTGTTGTCGGGAGATCCGGGCAAGCCAATGGAGAAGGAGTTGAGCTGAGGCAAGTAGGTGACGGTGGACAGGTTGTCGTCGTCGTCGATACCGACAAGAGCATTTTCCGAGTATTGCTCGCCAGCAGGCTCGACACCGCCGTTGGCCTCGAGTGCCTTCTGCTTCAGTCGAAGGGTCTCGCGCTGGGCGATGGCGGCAACCAAGCTGGAGTCCAGACCACCAGAGAGAAGGACACCGTAGGGAACCTCAGCCATGAGGCGTTTCCTGACCGACTTCTCAAGTGACTCCCTGACGACCTTGTAGTCAACGGGGGTGGAGGGAATCTTGGCGGGATCCCACCAGCTTGGCTTGAAGTAGCGAGTGGTCTCGCCAGTCTTGGAATCGTAGACGTGCCCAGGGGGGAAGGCGATGATCTTGTCGCAGACGGTGTGCAGGCACTTCAGCTCGGAAGCAAAGTACACGGCGTTGGGCTCCTTGGAGGAAAAGCCCTGGTAGAGGGTGGTGATACCAATGGGATCACGGGCGGCGATTGTGCGATCCTGCTTCTTGTCGTACAGCACAAAGGAGAACATGCCGTCGAGGTGGGCAGGGGCGTCGATGTCATGCTCGAGATACTGGGTCAAGCTGCGTCAGCAACGGGTTTCTTGATGTGGCTGGAAGTCGTCAGGAGCTCACCAGAGGGATGACGACCTCGCAATCGGAAGTGGTCTTGAAGGGATAGCTCTCCTTCAGGTGCTTTCGAATCAGACGATGGTTGTAGATTTCACCGTTGACGGCGAGGACGATGGTCTCATCGGCGTTGGTCAGCGGCTGCGCGCCAGACTCTGCACAATAGTTTAGCAGATTGTCTTCGAATCGGGGGTGAAATAAAGGTTGCTACTCACCGACGCCAACAATGCTGAGACGCTCATGGCAAAGGACTATTTGAAGGGTCAATCAGCTGCGAGACTTAGACGACTGCACGGATTTGCACATACTCGTGTCGTTGCAGATAACGTTACCACCTGGGGCATTGATTGTCAGGAAGTGCTCTCAGAGTGTTCGGACTGTCGGGTGACTCAAAAACTCACTCCAGTCGGGGCCACGATGGCGAACCCTGCGGCACTCAATTGTTAGCGACACGAAGCACAAATCACGACGGAGGCAGGGAAAGCAATGGCACATACTGCTTTGCAAGCCGAAGAGCAGTCGGCTTGAACTTCTGGACGTCGGGGTGACTGGATCACGGTCAGCAATCTTTGGTGGTTTGCAAGAAGCGAAGCCGATGGCGGGGTGGTTCGGCTGCCCCTCCATTTTGCATTGTCGCGCAGAGCGTTACGCTGGACTGCGCTGGGCTGGGCTGCGCTGGGGGCGGGTTGGAACGTACCGATGGCAAGCGAAGATGCCACACATGGTTGCGGATTCGAGTGCAGTCGCGCAGCGAACAGGTATGGGAATGCAGAATCACGAGTCTGAACGGAGGATGATGGAGGGAAGAAGGGAGGGAAAAAGACGGTTTAAGTCGTAGAGGGAAGAGAGAGAAAGGGCTTGGTGTGACTGTGGAGGAATTTTGCGACAAGCTAAGGTAAAGATGCTTGCGACTAATAAGTATAAGTTACGCTTAACCGTCGCTCGCGGTACCTCTAGCAAGCGGCCAGCTGAAGCCACTCAAGCCCGAGGCCAAGGCGGCCAGCACCACCCGGGAAACCCACCCCGAAATTTCTGAACCTATTGCTTTTGCCTCTTGGTCACGACTCGAATCTGGAAGAGTCAGAGAGAGCTGGCCACCGGCCGCGGAGCTAGCGCTGTGAGTCCTCCGCGACGCCGACTTCGGCTTATCGCTGGCCCAGAACCAAAAGATTACTGTCGACCTCTTGCTTTTCCTGACCTCCTGATTGGTGCATCTGCAGCACCGTGCCGTGCCCCCTGGGCCGCGAATTACCTAAAACGGCTCTGATAAGGACGGTGTTCCAGGGGTTTACCTTAGGCACAGGACAGTGCCTTAGCGTCGGTGGCACGCTGGAACTCGCCTCGCCTCGCCTCTGCTCGCTTTATCAGACCGACACGGCATTGTACGGAGTGCCGTGTTTTTCACATGCGGCAACGGGAGATGACGCAGTGATAACGACCCTGGCGAATCGACTCGCATTTCGTCGGCTTTCCTAAACACTCCTCTTTTTTTTTTTCTTTTCGTTTTCTTCCTTCTCCCTATCCTTTGCCGGGAGGCAATGCCAAGGCCTGGCTGACATCGTGATTCTTCTGCTTTGGCTTGCCCTTGTTGCTGGACCAATCTCGAGACTGTTATCTCGGAGTCGCGTGAGCGCTTGCCAGCTTTAGCAATATGAACGGGACGGTATCTCAGGTGTGCAAAGATGGACAAACAACCCGCTGGCAACATTTGATGCCCTGTAAAGTGGAAATGCAACAATTGTGAATTCAATTCTGGCTCTGCATCAGCCACGACTACCTACGAGCCCACCCCAGGTGTCTCGTCAGGGACAAAATACTGATATCACTGTTTTATTCCTCTGAAAATACGGTGGGTGTGCTGCTAGGTAGTTGTTTCGCTGACATACCTTCACCGCGTGAGAAACTACGAGGGAGCCGGTCTAGATCGACAGGGTTCCATCACTCTCTAAACGAAAGAACATGGATTCCCTCGGATTCCTGTAGACTTCTTTAACTTCACAATTCCTATTGGAGAGTGTTGATCCCTGAACAAGGCTCAAGTGCCGAGTCTAGCAACTCCGGCCTCTTCCACCTGGAACGTGCAATGCCAGGGAAATGGCCTGCCTTTGCTGCCCGATAATTCACAGGCCCAACATATCATACGTCATGGAGCAATCCTCATATTATCCGCAAATAGGATGAAATTCTCAAAAAGAAAACTATGACAAGTCAAGTCCCAAGTTCTTTCGCCATGGTATTCCCTCCCAACGCCGCAGTCAGATCCTCCTAATCGTCACAGCTGGTGCCGCCCGCATTCCCTGTAGAAACCCAAACAACATCATGGAGCCGGGTTCTCACGTACTGCGCGACGAACCCTCTTCTCGTACTCCGGCCTATCTCTCTTGAAGAGGTTGTACGCTTCGGCCTGTGCGGGCGATTCGGGGTTCGGATCGTTCAGTAGGTCCTGGATGCCGAGCAGGATCTGCTTCACCGTAATCGCGGGTTTCCATGCCTCCTCCTCGTTCAATATCGACAGGCAGACTGTACCGGAGGGGTAGACGTTAGGATGAAACAGCGGTGGCACGAATTTGCCTGGTGTCAGAGTCAGTAAACATCGCCTAGGCTCAGCATTTCGGTCGAGAAGGTCTCACATTTCGGTGGTTTCGTCGGATATTCTAGATTCAACGTCAGCTCGTCCGAGTCCTCGAAGTAGAGAGGAAGTGGCCTTACCATCAGGGAATGCGATAGTCAGTTTAAAGAGGCCTCCCTCCCAGATAGTCTTTTCCTTGCCCGGGATGCCGCACTCCCAGTTCTTCAGATCCAAAACACCCTCCTTGGTTCGCGCAGGTTTGGCATAGAAGCCGAACGGATGGTCCTTCCGCCACTGCTTCCTGTGAAATGAGCGTCAGTGATGTCGCCCATGATGCCGTGCGAGCCTGCGCGCAACGCACCGTTCCTCCTGCAGGCGGTTCTGACACAGAGCCATGGCCGATCCGATCAGGCGATCGACTTAGAAATCCTAGTTCAGAGCCCGAGGAGCGGTCGATGTCGCAGATTGCGTTACGCTGCAGGTGTGAAAGAAAAATGTTGTAGAGTCAAGAAAAGAAGGAAAAACTCAAATGAGCGCTTGCTTTCGGGTGTTTTGCGAAAGCTGTGGGAGCAACGGCGAGGTGAGAATTAAGGTGCCAGGTGCAATGAGGGTTTCCAACTGGCAATGTAAATGTTTGGTAGCAATGAGGCTCATCTGTTTCCTAGGGCGGGCCACCGGGTGGCGTCAGTGGTTGGTTGGAGCGTTTTGGAGCGCTTGATTCCACTGAACCAACAGCCCAAGTACTGCTGCCGGCGTTTCCCTCACCAGAAGGTACCTGATGGTTGCCAGGCGCAAATCAGTAAGTACCTGGCTTGAGGCGAGGTACTTCCCCACTGGTTGGAGGGGTCCCGCGTTCAGATTCACCTCGGCTTGTGATTGAGCGTCGCAACCGACAGTCCCCCGGAAATGGGGTTACATGAGCTACTCATCTTCAACACCAACTTCGACCAGAAAGCCATTGGCGTAAGGAGCCTTCAGTGTACTTGCAAATTTTCGAGCCACATCTTTACAGGATCAGCATAGGCTTTCTCATTGCTGCGCATTCACTCGGTCATTATCCACCAAGGCAATCTAAATCGCGGGGTTGCTTCGCCGCCAGACACAGCTTGTCCTACAGTCGTGATGGAGGCGACCTCGGCCCCTTCAGGGACCGATGACAAAGTCAATATCGCCGCTTCTAAGCCCGCAGAGGCTCAGACTTCGACAACAACGACCAGCGATGCTACGCCGCTCGCTAGTGGAGTAGAAGATGATGTGCCGGATCCTGACGAGGATGATCTGGACGATCTTGACGGTACGCCTGCCCGCTGCTTGGCAATTTTTTGAATTTGCATTCTGATCACTTGTTCGTGCGTCTTCAGATATGCTCGACGACTTCTCAACTGTGAAGCTTGATGGCCAAAAATCCGCCACTCCTCTCGATGCTGCGCAAGCCCAACCGACGCCGAAACCCGAGGCTCCTCGTGCCTCGGCCCCTGCGCCAGACCAGGAGGAAGCATTCTCAGAAGAGGACTTCGCCAAACAACTACAAGAGGGCATGGCAAGCCTACTGGGAGAGCTCGGGAAATCGGTGAGTTGGACCTGTACGAGAAAAATCACCCTTGGACGTCTACTAACCCCTTTCTAGCCTGATATGCAAGCGCAATTCGAGGACATGTTCAAGCAGATGGCGGCCGAAGCAGAGACGGGAAGCGACGTGAAGCCGGGCCCAAGCGCAAGCACAACAGGACCAAGCAGCTCCGCGCAGGCTGCCGCCGATGATAAATCATTCCAAGAAACCATCCGGCGGACAATGGAGCGCATGCAGACGTCGGGCGATCAAGCCACCGCCGCAGCCGCCTCTGGAGGGGGTGACGACTTCATGTCCGAGATGCTTAAGCAGCTCTCGTCCGGCGACTTCAACGGCGAGGGCAGTGAGGAGGAGTTCTCGAAGATGCTGATGGGCATGATGGAACAGCTCACCAACAAGGACATCCTGTACGAGCCCATGAAGGAGCTGCACGACAAGTTCCCTGGGTGGCTGGAGAAGAACAAGGCAAAGACGCCTGCCGAGGACTTGAAGAGATACGAGGAGCAGCAGTCGGTGGTGGCCGAGATCGTTGCAAAGTTTGAGGAAAAGAGCTATTCCGACTCGAATGCCGCCGACAGGGAGTACATCGTGGACAGGATGCAAAAGGTAAGCGACCCAAGCACCAAGCACCAAGCCGTGGCCGTGGCCGTGGACAGCGTTGTGCTAACAAACGCAGATGCAAGCGGCAGGCTCGCCGCCGCCAGACCTTGTGGGGGATATGGAATCAGCCCAAGACGCGTTCAATATGCCGGATGAACAATGTAATCCCCAGTGATTTCTCAATTTCTCATTCAGGAAGCGTCACATGGAACTTTATACCCCGTTTTACATTTGTGATCAGGTAATGCAATCACCTTGAAGTGCCCATATGATCCACCAACGCCGTGATATATCCCTCGAGTCAACCGTAACTCCGTCAAACAGCCCAAGTTGTACAAGTTCTCCGTCTGCATAACCACTTCACTGGCCAAATCCACGCATTTCACAATCTTGTGACATCTGGTAGTCTTCCCGATCTTGAGGGTGTTCTGGCAGCAGGAGATCCATGGGAACGTCGTCAAAATCGTCGTCGGTCCACGAGGAAGAGGGAGATGGTGGGTGTTGCTGCTGGCTAGTGCGGGTTTCTTCGAAGGACGCAATCATGGCCTCCAGCTCCTCTTCTTCCCTTAGACGATCAACCATTATTTCTTCATCGTCCATTTGGGCAACTGGCTCCTGCTCAAGAGCCAATGATTCCTCAATCTCTTGGTCTGTGAGGGTTGGGGCGCCTTGCGATAGTTGAACCCGATGGGCTAGCAAGCTAGTTCTTAATAGCTAATGGGCCGTTAGTATGCTGGAATGTGAACACAACGTGATCAATGTTACTCACCTGTCCTTCAATATCTCGTCTTTGCCATGTCTTCTCATCCGCCTTCTGACGGACATTTTGGAGGAACGTCTTCCGCCGAGACTCTTGCGCCTCCTCTCGCTTCCGTAGCAGAGGGTTTGGACGTGCAGTGCGCGATGCGTACTTGAATTTGGGTGGCTGCACTGGTGACGACTGGGTCTGGCGCGTCGCGAATGCGTTCTGGCTGATTGGCGAGAGGGGCGACGATGCGCGGATGGGTGAGGAAGAGAGTGGTGAGGACACGGCAGGGCGGTTGTCCCATGTGTTCGTGAATATCGGTGCCGGCGAGAAGGACAACATCTTGGATTGTGATAGACTGTCCGCAGGCTGTAATTTGGGACGATTAGACATAGATCAAGGGCTGCGTTGGAGAGGCGCTGGCTTTATGCTGCTGGTAGGAAACGCAGCCGTGGACGGCAGACGAGTTAAGTGAAACGCGGTCCGGGATTGACGCGTCGTCACGTGGTGGGGCAAAGAGCAACAATCAAACGGAACCCGACCCCTGGTACCTGCGGATGCACTAGCGTCTAGCGAGGGGCCGGGGGGGCCAAAAGTCGGGTTTTGTTGGCCCCTTCAGCGGAGAACATCGGGGATGGGCCATGCCGAGATGGAAAAAACCTGGCGGGCTTGACGCAATGATCTAGCCTCCTGGGCCGCGCCTCCGTTGCCTCGAATTTCCGGTTGGAATTGCCTCCTGCAACTCGCAACGGCCCTCTCCCGCACAGGATGCGCAGTTCACAGATCGAAAGCCCATCTGCACGTCGTTGAGAGCTTGGTGCTTCCCCATGAGCTCTTTTTCCATTTCCACCTTTGCGACCCGCCTGGTGGCTCGACCGCGGACATGCGCAACATGCCGGGGCCAACTCGCGCGCGCCGAGCCATGGCAGCGGCAACACGGTAGAGGATTCGCCTCGGGCAGGACTATGTTCCAGGGCGCCAATGCCCCGAGACGTGCCCCGAGAAAGCTTCTGCTCTTCGCCTCGACGGGTGCGGCGGCAGGCGTCGGCGTGCTTGCCTTCACCGACAATATCAAGAGTGGCTATGATGCGGCAGAACGCTCCGGGCGGGTTTTGCTGGGCCTGGGACTCTGCATTAACGAGTAAGAAGAAAGAAACAAAAAGTAATCGATAGGCACACCGTACCTAATACTCTTTGCTTCTTAGTTACCGAAAAACATTGAATGCGCGGGAGGCCATAGACGACGAGGACGAGCGCGAGCGTATCCTGAAGGCCTGCCACAAGCGATGCGCCGAGCGCACATTGAAGATCATGGAGAAGAATGGCGGCATCTACATCAAACTCGGGCAGCACCTGGTATGACCAGCTCAATTCATTTGCAGCGATAACCTCTGCTAACCGCAGCTTAAGAGCGCAATGAACTACCTGCTCCCGTCGGAGTGGACGACAACCTTCATACCCTTGCAAGACAAGTGTCCCGTGTCATCCTTCGACTCAATCCAAGCCATGTTCCGCAAAGATACCGGCGAGGACCTCTGGGCGTACTTTTCCGAATTCGCCACTGAGCCCGTCGGCGCTGCATCGCTCGCTCAAGTTCACCTTGCAACCATCAAAGATTCCGGCCGGAAAGTCGCCGTCAAAGTCCAGCACCCGGAGCTGGAAGCATGGGCGCCTCTGGACATGGCACTCACCTCGTACACTTTCTCGACCCTGAAGCGCTTCTTCCCAGACTACGACCTGGAGTGGCTCTCGTCCGAGATGGAAATTTCCCTGCCGATCGAATTAGACTTCCAAGAAGAAGCCAACAACGCGCGTCGGATGAAGGAACATTTCGCAAAGATGCCTGAGTTGCCTTTGGTGATCCCGGAAGTCATCTGGGCCAAGAAGCGCATCCTCGTCATGGCGTGCGAGGCGGGCAAACGGCCTGACGACCTCGCCTACCTCGACAGCAACGGCATCGATCGCGACGAGGTGTCGGCTGCCTTGGCCCGGATCTTCAACGAGATGATTTTCGGAGACGGTGCGCCCCTTCACTGCGACCCGCATGGCGGTAACCTCGCCGTGCGGAAGAACGACTCACGGCGAGGATTCGGCGGCGGTCCGAACTTCGACATCATTCTGTACGACCATGGACTGTATCGCGATATTCCGACGCCATTGAGGCGATCGTACGCTAAAATGTGGCTGGCTGTCATTGACGGTGACATGGACCGCATGAAGAAGTACGCACACGAGGTGGCTGGCATCACGGATAAAGACTTCCCACTGTTCGCTTCAGCCATCACCGGTAGAGATTACGGCATTGTCAGCAAGGGCGGATCCATCCTACAGGGACGCACAGATGACGAGCAGAAGACAATGAGCGATGCCTTACAGGAGGGGCTGATCGTCGACCTGGTCCAGCTGCTGGGCCGGGTGCCGCGCATCATCCTTCTCATCCTCAAGACGAACGACCTCACGCGCAACCTGGACGAGAACCTTCAGACGCGGCAGGGTCCGATCCGCAGCTTCATGATCCTCGCGCGGTACTGCACGCGCACCGTCTTTCACGAGCAGCTGGAGAAGATCCGGGCCAAGGGTTCGCTCCTCTGGCCGCCCAACGCGCTGAGGCTGCTGTCGGCGTGGGTGGGCTTCGTGCGCGTCGAGTTCAAGCTGGAGGCGTTCGAGCTGTGGCTGGCGGTCAAGAGATATCTGGGGCTGCGGAGCATGGAGTTTGGCGGTCAGGCTGCGCTGAGCGCCTGAAGCCATGACCGGCGTGAGGTCGGTGATGACTTCACTGTACATAGCATAGACGGGGATTGTTTTCCAGGCGACATAGACTACTTATAGAAGGTGTAGAGAGCGTTGAGACTAATGGTTTAAATAATGACCCATTTAACCTATTCTGCTGCGTCCAGGCAGTAGTCGAGGCATGTGAAGGCTTTGGGGTGCTTGAACTGGCCGGCTTATATAAGAGCACCACAAATGAAATACTGGCACAAGATGTCTACAGTCCATCTTTGTGACGCTTGAGGTGAGGATGCTTATCGTGACCATGAAAAACAGACTACTTGGACAAGAGGTGGTCGGCGGACGCCAGCTGGATCAGGTCGTGGTCATGGGAGGCCGTGTAAGCGAGTCACACGTCCACGTCCGCCTTGCCAATACTCTCGAAGAATGGCGTTAGACTGCATGTCAAGGTGATCGTTCGTCCCAACGGCCCCAAAAGCCCCCGGGCATAAGGAAATACTTTCCCAGCGACCCCATCCAACGTTATGCGGCGCGAGCATGCTGTATGCAAAATACCCCAGGATTGCGTCGAACTACTGGTGTCGTTGCCTCGCCCTCCTGGTAAAACGCACCGGAAACGGCGTCTGCTGCTCGCATGAACAACAGACACAGCAGGCGGGCCAGGGTAGGAGGGGGGAAGGGGAGGATGCGCCAGCAGCATGAAGCTCATTTCCCAACATGTTTCTGGCCGCCCAGAGCTGCTCATGCCTGTAGGCGCTGCCCACGTGGATCCTTCTGAGGCCCCTGAAGGGGCATAGCGCATGAGAACTGCGACGTTGCAGTTCGTGACCTGTGGGGGAGCGAGCTTGTCTTCCGTGCGGGCTCGCCGCGGCTGGCACTGTCCTGGGGGATGTGCCGCTGCAGGGTCCGCTACAGTGCACAGCGTGCCTGGATGGGCGACCCGGTGCCAGCGCCCCGGCCCGACTTCAGCCGAAGCGACCTTCGTCCCCGTTGTTGAGTGAGCCAATTGCGAGACCCCGGCCCAATAAACATGCATCCATCGCCCTCCACCCATCCCCAAAAGCTCTCCTGATCCTTACCTTGACCTCAAACCACCTCGGCCTTACATCACATCCCAAACTTTTTTCCCTCCTCTCTCCCAGCTTCATCCTACCTCACTTCTATCCCTCCTCACCCCCCCATCACAGCTCAAAATGTCTGTCCCTGCCTTCTCCGACATTGCCAAGCCGGCCAACGATGTATGTTCAAAGCTCTTTTCCCCTTGCGTCGTCAATTTTTCAGGAGCATCTTTCGGCCTTCTCTCCCCCCTTGGGAGAAAGGCCAGAGTTGCCTTGGTCGTCACCGCCATTGCGACCAGTCGGTTTACCTGCGCGCATTGCTGACCTGCTATGCCCCCATTGTAGCTCCTCAACAAGGATTTCTACCACCTCTCTGCCACCACCTTCGAGTTCAAGGACACCGCTCCCAATGGCGTTGCCTTCAAGGTGACCGGCAAGTCCAGCCACGAGAAGGCCACCTCTGCTGCTGTAAGTACCTCCCAGTCCCCTATCGCGTCCCTGCCATGGCTTCAGGTTGTTTTACCTGAAGTCTGCGGGTTGCGCACCTCTCCAATGGCGTCGCTAACGCAAGTGCTGCTCAGATTGAGGGAAAATACACCGACAAGCCTACTGGTACGGCTCCCCGTCAACACAATGGTCGCAAAAGCAATGCGTCTCCCAGACCCCCCTCCATCAGCGTTTCGCGAATCCTCGGCCCTCGCACTGGTTGGCCGCTTGAATTCGCGACGCTCTTCAGACCCGGCTACGCTCAGCTGCTAATGTTGTACTCGCGTACAGGCCTGACCCTCACCCAGACTTGGAACACCGCCAACGCCCTCGACACCAAGCTCGAGGTCAACGACACCCTCGCCAAGGGCCTCAAGCTTGAGGGTCTCTTCAACTTCCTCCCCGCCACCGCCGCCAAGGGCGCCAAGTTCAACCTCCACTTCAAGCAGCCCGGCTTCCACGGCCGTGCCTTCTTCGACCTCCTGAAGGGCCCCGTCGCCAACGTCGACGCCGTCGTCGGCCACGAGGGTTTCCTCGCCGGTGCCAGCGCTGGCTACGATGTCGGCAAGGCCGCCCTCACCTCCTACAGCGCCGCCGTCGGCTACAGCGCCCCCGTCTACAGCGCTGCCGTCACCGCCACCGACAACCTGAGCGTCTTCGCTGCCTCGTACTACCACAAGGTCAACAGCCAGGTCGAGGCTGGTGCCAAGGCTACCTGGAACTCCAAGACCGGCAACGCTGTCGGCCTTGAGGTCGCCAGCAAGTACCGCATCGACCCCGTCTCCTTCGCCAAGGTCCGATAACACGCACCCACCTGCGTACCCGTTTTTCGAACGTAGCTAACTGATGTGCTCTTACAGGTCAAGATCAACGACCGCGGTATCGCCGCTCTCGCCTACAACGTCCTCCTCCGTGAGGGCGTCACCCTGGGTCTCGGTGGCTCCTTCGACACCCAGAAGCTCGACCAGGCTACCCACAAGGTAAATATTGATGAGTTGCACGTGAAGATCCCACTTTACTAACCATCGCATAGCTTGGTGCCAGCTTCACCTTCGAGGGTTAAACAGTTTTCCCCTGCTGCCCCCGCCTTAGCTCGCGAAGAGCTAGCCTATTACCCAGAGCTGCACCCCCGTAGCTTTTGTACGTCTGAATAATACGACTAGAATCTTTGCATTGCGGTGGTCTCTCGGTTGTAATTATAGGCAAATAATTCGAACCTTTTTTCTCGCTAGATGCACAGCCCTGCTGATCGTTCTTCATTGTATATACGTGACTGTCTCTCTATTGAACAAGCCGTGTTGTGTAGTACATGTGGATGTATGGTAACAAGTGCGAAAGTATAAGTATCTATGCCCATCAAGTCGCTTCCTTCTTCCTCCGGTTCTCGCGAACTAACTGCAGATATACAAGCGGAGCAAGAAAGGTGGCCGCCAGGATCCCCGAGACGATGAAGAAATGACCCGCCAGACTCGTCTGCGGCTCGAACTCGATGTCGTCGTCGCCGACGGCCCGCCTCCCCCTCCGCGATCGTCTCTCGTCTTGCCGTCGGTGCGTGCGCGTGTGGCCTTCCTTGTCAAAGTGCCGGACCTCGTCCCTGTGCCCGAATGGATCGCCGCCCGGGCCCATACCGCCGTACTGACCGTACGTGCCGTCTCCCGCCGCGGAATCCTGGGTGGTACCGGCGGCAGAAGACGCCCCGTCGCCGCCCGCGCCCGTCGACTCCTCGTGCGCCTGCCTGCGCTTCTCCGAGTGGGCGCCCCACCCGCCGCTGCGGTAGAAGCTCGGCGGGGGCCCGCGGAAGGTGCCGCGGCGGCGGCTCAGGCCCGAGGGGGTGCGGCCGCCGGCCGGGTTGGTGCTGTGGTAGGAGCCGCGGTGGGCGGGGGTGCCGGGCCGGTCGTGGTGCAGGCGCAGGACGTCGCGGTCGTAGGCGGCGCGGCGGGTCGCGCTGGAGAGGATGTGGTAGGACTCGGAGATGCGTGAGAAGGTGTGCGCGGCGTCCTTGTCGCCCGGGTTGACGTCGGGGTGGTGCGTCTTGGAGAGGGTGTAGAAGGATCTGGGGTGGAAGCATGCGTTAGCACTCGGTGGCCGTGCAGGAGATCATCCGAACTGCCAATCTTTGGGGGCTGCATGTGCGTCGAAGGTGAAAGCCAGTTAGGAGCATGAGGAAAAAGAGAGCCATACTTTTTAATCTCGGCCGGCGTGGCATCGTACCGCACGTTCAGCCGCTCGTAGTGATTCTTGCCTCCGTCTTCAGCGCGGAGGCGGCCGGAGCCCGACGTGTGGAAAGCCCGGCGGCGGCAGCCGTTCGCCAGCGAGGCCGGCGAGGCGCACGCGACATGCGGCAGGCTATGCGGGCGCGCGGGAGGGATCGTCCAGGCCGCGGCGGAGGCGAAGAGGCGGGGACGGAATGGCATGCCTCATCACGAGGAGGCGGGCAAGGCCAGCTGCTGTCTCTGGAAGATGTCGAGGGAGAGAGGAAATGGGGAGGGGAGGGGAAAGAAGGTCGTACTGCTGTGTCCCCGACACCCGGCTAGATCGTGCAGGGAAGCATTGGGATGCATCATCGAACGGGTTTAGCTGGGGGTGATGTAATAGAAAATGCAAGAGGTGTAGCTGATATGCATATAGCGAAGGGCTTATCAGCGATATGATGGTAAGCAGCACGGGATGGCATGGTAGGTGAGACTACAGTATAGACGTCTTCATAGGGGTGTCAATGCAAAGGTCAGGAAAAGATTATCCTTGGTTCTTTGTTTTATACGTTTGAATTTTTATTTATTTACCATTTGCACGGTGCTGTCACACAGTTGTACAACACATGCGAATATAACTCAGTGCCTGACATGAGCCCTTAGACCAACAACGCCCCGATGCTATGCGAACCCATTCTATCTCCCAATGCTCCTGGCCCGTCGCGAGACCGTCGGCCTTATAATGCAATGTATCCTATGCCAAACACCGCCTCGAATCAAGAGAAGCCAGCTATTCACATATGTTTTATCGTAACTCGTCCCTACACCCATAGCTCCCCGTCATGCTGCTTGGGACGCCTGAACGGATGTGCCTCAGTGTTGAGCACCCAATCGTCAAGACTGATGACGTCGGGGTCTTCGAAGATCAAGTAAAAGTACTTGAGGGTTTCGGACAGCCAAAATGTCTACCGGGCGTTAGTTCTCATTCCCTCAAATCACATGGAAGCAGGGTCGTTTAGCTGTGTGTACTCACGTCCATCGAATCAATCTTCTCGCTTCCATGTTGCGTGACATCCTCAATCGCTGCAAACGCCAGCTCAGTTTCTGTCTCTTTGACGATGCCTTCCCACATCCTCCAGGCCGCGTCGCGCCACACCTGGTCGCCGGTGATGCGCCACATGTAGAAGACGCTCTCAATGGCCTCGGGCCGCAGCAGGTACCGGAGATCACGCACACGAACGAAGCCATCAGGGAGCACACTGATGCCTGCCTGCGGCGTCGGCTTGGCCTGGTTGAAGGTATACGGGCAAGGCCCCGTGCGGTTCTCGCAGGGCACGAGCCGTGAGATTTCGGGCATGATGTTGGTTGGAAAGGCATCGTATGCCCAGACGCAACCGGCAGTGAGTCGAGATCCAAGCTCGACGTAATCTTCCCGAGAAAACAGTTTTCCTGCTAGGCCGTACATGCCGCCTACGAAGCAAGTCAGGTGTTGCATTTCAGGAATAGTCTTGATGTGGCCGTCGTCAAACATTGCATTGCCAGCCAGTAGAATGTCTTCATCCTCGGGTGTCATTGGGCGAAAAAGAATGTGCTCCTTGGCAGCATCAAGTGACAGCAGCGTCATCTGCGAATACTCGGGGTCTAGACCACCGAGCAACGCATGCATCTTCGGAAGATACTCGTACAAGGAATCGGCGCCAGCGCCGAGTGTGAAGACGGGCCCTTTCATCGTTTGATGCTGGTAATCGACATTGATGGGCCAGAGGCCAGGGATCTTCGTTTTGTTCTGAAAAGTGTAGAAGAACTGCTTGACGCGCTCCGTAGCGTCGTAGTACTTGGGAACTCCAGTTAGTTGAGACAAGCGGGTGAACTCCATGCAAAGTGTTCCGCCCGCAGCAGTCGACATGTCCTTCTCGGCAATCTGCTCGCCCTTCTTGGCCTTGTCAAAGTCCAACCAACGAGTCGGAAGCCGGTTAGGGGTGTCAAAGGCAGCATAAATGGCGTCGCCGAGCTCGATGGCTTTGGCGAGCAATAGGGGCTCTTGTGAGAGATCGTAGGCGCCGATCAGACCGCCCAGATATCGAATCGTCACTTCGAAGAGATCAATAGGGCGAGTCCTCGGTCGGGACCAATCAATGACGGCAACCTGTTGGACCGCACGCTGGAACTCGTCCTTGAGGTCCATGATCCAAAGAGTATCGAGGGCGTCGACAATCTGAGCCGACCAACCGCCGATACTCTCCCGGCCCTTGCCGGTGAGCGGCATGAGCTCATCTCTTGTCCAGGCATAGGTCTTGTATGCCTCCCAGCTCTTGACGAACTTTGCTTTGATGGCCTGCTTCCGGGCCTGGGCCACATCGTCGGATGCATTTGACGACTTCTTTGTGGCCTGAATATCTGGAAACGACTGGACCGAGCCAACCGGCAAAGGTTTGAACTCGGAGAGAGGGTGGTAGACTTTCGCGGTGCTCCAGTCATAGCCGCTAGGCTTAAACTTGAAATCGGCCATGATCAGCGTAGCATCCCTGTCGCCGAAGGTGCTCCATAACCCCAAGAGAGTGCACGCGAGAACCACGAGGGCGACATATCGGCTCCTCAGTCGTCCTGTAATCTGAGCCAGCATGGCGGTGACATGCTCTCGACTTTGCGACAGCCGAAGAGGAATGAGTGAGCTGGGAGGAGTGGGCGTGAGAGCGCGAGCGAGGAGGAGGATGCTGAGGAGGATGCTGAGGAGGATGCACTAAAGAAACATCTCTCAACGTGGGAGTGGGTGTCGTCTATGTATAATTCAGGTGAAGGCGGAGCCCAAACCAGACCAAGCCAGGCCAAGCCAAGCCAAGTGAAGTGAGGGAGCGAGCAAGTGAGGCTTTGCGTGTGGGGGATGTGGGAGCCGAAACCGATGACGAGCAGACGTCGAGAGGCGAGCGAGACTACAGTGCCGGTGAGGTCACGACAATGAGGCGCGGCAGAGTGAAGGCTGGCACGGGGAGAGAGGAAGAAGCAAGAGAGTCATGTTCTCAGCCTACCGGACCTCTTCCGCACGAGTCTACAATATAAGCAAGACTAGGTACGCCCCAGAAAGGGAAGACACAAAGTAGAAGGACAAAGGGAAGGGAAAGACCGGCGATTCCGGCTGCCGCAGAGGCCTTACGCCGTAGTCGTGGCCGTAGCCGAGTAATGCGGCCACTCACTGCACATCGTATTTGAGAAAAAAACCGGAGACTTTGCCCTGGTCAGGTATCGAGGGCGTCCACGTCCCCAAAACGTACAGCTTTAAACCAAATGGGTAACCCGGCACAAAGCGTCTACCACGGGCGGGCTTGGCACATCTGTTGCTGGCGCTGTATTAGGTGGAAGTCGGCGGGAAACAAAAATTCCCATCGTACCAACCCCCCCTGCGCCGGCCATGCCCAGGTCACGCCCAGGTCATGGGGTGGGAAGCCCCCGGGGAGGGCCCCAAGTCTGTGCCAAGACCCCTAAAGGTGGCCGCGGTGACGTTCCAGGCCTCAGGTGGAGGGGTCAGAGCTTTTTTTCGCATCCAGCCCAATACGCGGTTAATAAAATGTTCTTGGGGAGGGGAGGTGAGCCGAAGAAATACGGAGCCGGTTGTCAATGTCGAAACAGGTAAGACGAAAATCCAACCGAGTCAGGCGCTTGAGTTTCTTCCCTTTCCAGCGCAGTGCAATGCAACAGAATAAGGTACCTTACTTCTGTCTTCACGGCGCCTCAGCCAAGTATCTCTCTGCGGAGGCCCGGGCAAAGGTGTACTCGGACGCTCGGCATGGGGTGGAGACCACGTCGCATAGTCCACAAGGCCTCATAGGTGGTGAAGAACGACTTACTAGCAAGGTACCGTGGGTAAGGTCGTCTACGGATTAGGCACGGCGCCAAAGGGCGCTTCCAAGCCATATGCCAGAAAGCCGCCGATACCAATCATTCAAGGTCATGAGCTGCTGCTCACAAGGTCAGGTGTCGTCACTCGAAACACAATCTCCCGCTTCCGCGCGGCATCTGTCTCAAGAAAAGATCAACCCTGACCTCCCACTCACCCAGCACATATCCCAATTAGGCAGAATTGGGACAACCTGACAACCACCCCTGACCCATGAGACACCTGTCACTCCCGACCCACCGCAAGGGAACTAACGTTACCGTGCAAATACACCATGTGTGTAACGGGTTTGGTTCTTGTACCCCTCTTGGCCGCCCCCAGGGCGCACAGCATTAGAACTCCGGAAGCTTGGTGCCCGTTTATCCTTGTCGGATCTTCCTGCCCACGCGACACCAGAACAATCTTACAGGGCTGATGCACCTCTGGAAGACGTGATGAACATGGTGCCGGCTCACCGTCTTGATTTGTTTTCCGCATGCCCCTGTCTTTGTCCATCAGGTACTATGCACATCAGTCAGACTCCCACGAGTTGTCCGTGTGTAAGTGGCTGCTTAGTACTGCCAACGTTTCGTCCAGCACACTCAAAGCGGAGATATTGCTATATTTACTGTCCGGTCACCTCATTCTTAACTATGCAAGAAGAAACAGGGTTTAAACGAATGACCAAGAGTTCAATTTCTTATCTGATTTCTCGAAGGAGTGGCTATAGTTGGCTTTTAGAATTCCCCAAACGCATCCACATGTCTCCAGCACTCTCCAGCACCACTGCCATGGCTGCTCACAAGCAACGAATTCACAATTCGCTACCGCAGTATGTCCCCTCCCAATTAGACTCGGCAACGCTCGTGTCACACCTGTATGCGTAGGATAGCACAAGGATATTCATCAGGCTGGACCCGGCAGAGGCCACCTCTAAACAAGGGGTCTCTCACGCCGTCCACTGTTCAAGCTCTTCCTTGCTTCAGCATCGTTGATTGTCAAAAAGGCGCCTCTGAGATGGCGGAGTTGCACTGGGGTGGTTGAGGCCACCCCGACGGCTGATATGGACATGTTGGTCTATGGCATGAACACCAAGACACGGAGCTGGACCTATCGGCCAGGTATGCGGCAATGGACACTGAGCCCAAACCCGTTCCTTTGTTCCGCTAGAGTGAGCCAGAAGCTCGGAGTTGTCAATCCATCATCAATCCGGCTGAGTAACAACGTTGCTGGTGCGTTGAAGGGCACGTGGTCAGGCCTCGGCCCAGTCCGTTCAGATGGTAAAGATGCTACATCACCCTTGTTTCGTGATCCATTCAGTCGTAGCCGCCTCCAATTTGGCTGTGAAATGCCGTGCTGACACTCTTCTCGTCATCGTCGTAACGCCTTCCGTATCCATGACCAGGCACCATCCGGCCACTGCTTTCGACATATTGCTTGAGTCGGTCACTTTGGCTGTAAGAGACTGGCCGCATGCCCGTGACTGCATCGTGGAGACCTGCGCCGAGACTAACGCCGCCTTGTCCAATCCCCTTGCTGCCAATGACACTGGTGGTATCCGTCAATTCCGAGTTGGCGACACTCTCCCCCGCGACACTCTCTGGAGCTCGACCCCTGCCCTTGTGTCCACGCCCGGGCGCCGAGACGCCGGGGAGACCAGGCCACTGTTCGGGCGCGAAGCTCGAGAACATCGGCGGGAATGCACTGTTGAGTGCCGCACCACCGAAGGCAGAGCCATGCACGGAGGAAACGTCATCTGGCATGTAGGAAAGCATGGAGCCCGCGTCGAAATCACGAGGTGGAGGTGCTCCATTGTGGCGACCGTTCTGATAGCCTTGTGCGCCGTATTGAGCTTGCTGGTTGTTCTTTTGGCGATAGCTGACCTTGGGGCGGCTGAACTGGAGGAGACAGGCCTGCAGATTGGTCAAGGGGCCCTCCACGAAACACTTTCGGTCCTTGAAGTGAACGAGAAGATTGTGCCAGAGCTCGTGCTTCGAAAGAACCTTGGGGTTGCCGAGAATAACCAGTCCATATTTGGCTCGTGTCAAGGCCACGTTGAGACGACGAGGGTCTGACAGGAAACCGATGCCTTGGTTGTCGTTGGAACGAACGCAAGATAAGACGATGAAATCCTTTTCTCGGCCCTGGAAGGCATCCACAGACGCTACCTCGACGTCCTTGTAAAATTCCTTCTTGTACGTGCCAGCGTTCTGCATCGTTGTCACGATGTAGCTGCGTTGTCCTTCGTATGGGGTGATGACGCCAATCTCTTCGGGCTTGACACCCGCTTTGAAGAACCTAGTGACCGCCTTTTCGACATTGGAGGCTTCGGTTCGGTTGAGGTACGACGTGCCGGAAGCAGAGATTTCTTCGTGTCCAAGGTTGGACCAGAACATCATCGGCGCCTCAGGGTTAGGCCAAGGGAAATCAACGTCTTTCCGAACACGCTGGTCATGGGTGATACCATTCTGCAGTTTGCCGTCGTAGAACATGTTCGAGGGGAACTCCGAAAGGCACGGGTGCATTCGATACTGGGTGCTGAGCGGGATCGGTTGCAGATGAAGGTTGACCAAACGCTCGAAAAGGGACTGATTCAGACCAGCCTTTGCCGCTTTTTTGTTCATGATGACAGGGCCAAGTTGCTTGTGGTCTCCGACGAGTACCACCTGTTTGCAGCCCAGTACCAGAGGAATCATGCATTCCGGTTCCGCAGACTGCGTCGATTCGTCGATAAGTACGTTGCGGAACTTCATCTTTTGCAGACGAGGATCACCCGCACCCACGCACGTACAGCACACAACATCGGCGTTGTTGAGGATGTCCTTCTCAGCAGCTTTGGTCAACTGCTTGAACTTCTTCTCATCCTGGCTGGACAGTTCGCCGAGCTCGTTCTTCAGCTGCGATAGCTTCACGAGTTCGCTGTTGTGCTCCGACATTCGCACTTGTTCGTGCAAAGCCAGGAAACTAACCGAAGACTCTACATCCTCTCGCGACTTGGCAGTCAGGCGAACAACCTTGAGGTTGGTACGGTGAATGCGCTCACAGAGCTGGTCCACAGCAACGTTGGAAGGAGCGCACACGAGAACCTGGCTACCGCTCATCTTGGCTAAATGGTAGATAATGGTGGCAGATGTAACAGTCTTGCCGGTGCCAGGAGGCCCTTGGATAAGACTCAGAGGCTTCCTCAAAACCTCCTTGACAGCATCTTGCTGACTGCTGTTGAGTTCCGGAAGCCCAGGAGCACCCCACTTCTTAGGAAGGCTTGTCTTCATAGGCTGCAGCTGCACCTCATGGCCAAGTAACGTATGGAAGATGTATCCGGAAACACTCATGTCGTCGACTGCAAAGGTCTTCATTGCCAGTTGCATGCGATCATAGGAAGTGGCCTTCCAGACGTAATCCGCGGAGAAGTTGTGCGACAGTTCGGTCGGGACAGATTTGTCATTTCCGGTCTTTCGGAGTTCGAGAACAACCTCATCTGACTGGTTGTTGGGGATCTTGATCACGTAACCGACACCTTCCCAAGGTTGGCGCAGCTCGCCGTTGTATCGCAAGCGCATCTCGTCACCAACTGCAAGCTTGACATCGCCAGACTCAATCTTGTGGAGACCAAAACTGACAGTATGCTTGTTGTTCAGACCAATATCCCAACGCACAGTAAGGCCATCCTCGGACTGTGCTTCCTTGAGTTTCTTGTCGTAATCGGACTCCATCTTCACCAAAGGCCCAAAGATATTCTGGTAGTGGTAAGGGTCATCATACTTGAGAAGAACAGGCTGGGGTTCATCGTCCATGTTGGCGGCCTTCTCCAGATCGACAACGGTTGCGTTAGGCTCAACCTTCCACATCTCCTCCAGCTTAGCCATCATGTTGGGAGTCAGGTGACGAGCTCGAAGCTGCTCCGACTCGGAAGGCGGGCTCACGAGCCAAGACAAGAAGGCTCTTTCCGCAATCAAAGGCTCCCATCGTGATGTGTCCCAGTTCATATCCTTGCTTGACGTGTTGGCGGCGCAGGGTTGACGGCATAGTAGAACGACGACCGTGTCGGATTTCGCGGGAATGAAGCCCAGGAGGAATGCATTTTTCGTACCACAGTTGTAACACTCCAGAACGGTGTCTCCTAAACTGGACTCGGGGTGCAACTGGACCTCTTTATGACGAGCCCTGACCAAGTGGTTCACAATGTGTGAAGAGGTTCCATTGCCGCGAGCGCTGCAGAACCATTTGTTACAAGTGAGACACTTGACAACACAGCTCGGTGAATGGATTCCGCAGTAGCTGTCCGGACACGTCAGCATATGGAATTTCATTGCCGTCAACGCTGACAAAACACTTACGCGCAAGCGTGCGGCGGGAGCGCTTTCTCCTCCTCCGGGCCCTTGAGCTTCAAGCCTGTGAGACCATCCACAGGGACACTGTTGAGGCTATCGTTGTCATCTTCCTCCCCAAAAGCATCGGTCTGATTGTCGTCGTCGTCGGCACGGCGGCGACCGCCTGGGGCTTCGTATTTGCCGTAAAGCAAGCTCTCATCGGGGTCGAGTGCTGATAGATCGTCTGCGCCGGCATTTATGGCAGCCGCGGAGTCGGAAATGAGGTGGTTGCCGACATGAGTGAAGGCGCCCTCCATGGTGTTTTAATCGGGAAGTACGCAGAAGCCGTACCCTGAGGACAAAGGTCAGACTCTTCGATAAACAGGTGGAGCATAAGCGTGGAGGGGTAGAAGGATCGGAAGGAGGACAAAGCAACGAGCTGCCAGAGCTGCCAACCGTGAGCACAAAACCGCGGGCACTGACCTCCTGACTCTGGTTTGTTTTTAGAGGTAAAGCGTGGCAATGCGTTGAAATAAATGGATTGCGACTAAGAAAGATTATTCGAGAATTCCAGTTTGCCGCTAAGCCTCACATCATCGCGGCGAATGACAACGGGAAAGGAAGAAAGTCGACTGTAGGAAAACACGTCGAGCTCGAATAAAAAGACCTGCAGGGCCTGAGCTGAGTCCAAACGCAGCAAAAGTTGATAACTTTACCACGTAAACTCTCCAGTGATTCAGATTTATGACCGACAAAGCCAAGCCTCGACTCTCTGCTGGCGGTTTGGTGGGATAATTTGCGCCACGTGATAAGCAGATTCGCTATCGATAAAGGTTTGCCGATAAGGCGGCCAACTTTTTCTTTTGCGCTGGCGCAGGCAAAGATAGCAGATCCTCAACTCAAATGCCCAGCCTGCGAGCGAATCCAGAGTAAATTCCACGGTCAACACCTAGATCAAGGCGCATCATGATTGTAAGTTTCCACTCACCTGTTTCTGTTGAAAGCGGTGTACTGATTTGTTCTCTCTATCCAGCGCAAAAACGCACGCCAACGAAGGGACTACCTACATAAACGTGCTTTACTGTTACGCGATGCCGAGACGAGCGAAAAGCGAGCGAAATTGAGAGCCTCTCTGGCCTCGGGCAAACCATTAGACCCAACAATCGCCAATGATAAGTCCCTGAGGAAGGACTACCAGTATGACGAATCCCGACCGGACCTCAGCACGAACGAGCAGCTGGATCTAGATGACGAGTATTCGCAACTCTCTGGAATTGTTGAGCCTCGAGTTTTAGGTATGACACCTTCCCCCAAAGCTACCTTATGTTGGCTAATGAGGAATTGCAGTGACCACATCGCGAGATCCATCGGCGAGACTTTCTGCCTTCTCTAAGGAGATCCGACTTCTTCTCCCAACAAGTGTTCGCCTTAACCGTGGAAATCTTATCCTCCCAGATCTCGTCAAATCGGCACAGTCCGCCGGCCTATCAGATGTACTGATTTTGCACGAGCATCGAGGTCAGCCAACAGCTATAACGACTAGCCATTTCCCTCACGGCCCTACGGTCTCGTTCTCGTTACACAACGTTGTTCTGCGCCACGATATCCCTGGAAGCATCAGGGGGTCGGTTTCTGAAGGGTTTCCGCACCTAATATTCGAGGGTTTCACAACACCACTTGGACAGCGCGTAGTGAAGGTCTTGAAGCACCTTTTCCCGCCCAGGGAGGCAATCACAAGTAAACACAAAATTGGCAACAGAGTGGTTTGCTTTGTCAACAACGATGATTCTATCGAAGTGCGCCACCATGTGTTCGTCCGGACAGGCCATGACAGTGTTGAGCTTGCGGAAGTGGGCCCTCGCATGACAATGAGGATGTTCGAGATCCGGGGCGGCACCCTCGAGAATAAGGATGGAGACGTTGAGTGGCATCTGACTCAGTATACACGGACGGCAAAGAAGAAGAACTACCTTTGAGAGGGCTAAGTGACGAGTTCCCGTCTGGGCTGAGACTCACGCCATAGACTTTGGGAATTTGCATCTCTCAGGCATGATCCCGGCAACATGGGTTCGATTGCGGTCGACAGAAGGACTGTCCGTCTGATACCTGTTTGAAGGAACCACCACATTGCCTCAAAGCTTTGGTTGATATGCTTCAGATCAAAGGCCGATCGAAAGCAAATGTTCAATCTAGTTTGAGCCATGGTTGTTATTGCTCGGCTCGGCGCTGGTACCAACAGCTGGAGGAATCACGAATGCTGATCTGCAAAACGAACATGTTCATGAAATTCAGCTTGCGTTGGAGGAAACATTCTCAGCGAATCAAGACTTCACCTTGTGATGAATATCAAATCGCCAGGACTGTTCACTCGTGGACGTGAGGGCGGCTAGGCAGCAATTTTGTAAGACGACCATGTCCGCATGGTGGTAGCAATGAGCTCGGCAGACCCGGAAAAGTAAGCAGATGATGGGACAGGCAGACAAATAGCAGAGCGATCTAAAAGCTCAACAAAGATACCTCGTTTAATGATTCAATTGACTGATACGTTCAATCAACCTGAAGGGTGGCTCAAAAAGTGGGATTTTCGAAATGTTCTAGTCAATTGCACAGCCTCGGAACGATGTACCGCCAGGCCAAAATTAGATGCGCTACGTTTGTTAGTTTGGATGGAACGGCAGCCCACAAATCAGAGGTTGGCAGCCACTTCATGACAAGCGGAATGTGACTTTCAATGGTAGAGTAGGTTCGCCATGATAGGTCGCGAGGAATCGCATGTTCGTCATTCTCTTCCAGGCTACAAAATCGTGCCGTATTCGGATTCTTCACGCCTCTCTCAACCATTGTACTGTAAGTCATGTGATGCACCGTAGATGATCTGGTCGTCCCAGCTCCTCTTCAATTTGTCCAGTTAAGGGAGTTTCCAAACAATCAAGCACATAGCTTGTACTATAGTAATGCCTTTGGTGCTTGGCACCGTAGCTCCAGTTCGGCGGCTCGGAACAGTTCGTCACCCAACGGGGCTGAGACACCGCCGAACGACGTTGGACACCCCCCCTGTCGGCGCATTCGCAACCTCGCACCTCGCTCTTCGCCAATAAGCCCCAGTCGTGCGGCTTTGCGATTGGTACATGGCCTAGGCCATAGATCTGCAGCATGTCGCCGCCCACGAGGTGTCTGTGTCGCACGGGCGGTGACAGTAGCTCCGCATGGAAATGGTTCCGCGCGTATAAGGCAGCTTAGACCCCATCGCCAGAATTGTGTCGCAGAGAAAGTTACTCTTCCGAACTTCCATGTTCTCATTTCCAATTTATTGTGAAACAAAATCATTCGTTGCACTCGTTCTGACGTTAGCGCCGTGTTACGATCCGCATCGCATACCCCTGTACTTGGACTTTGGCCGTTGTCGTGGGTACCGGATCAGGTACTCCCCTAGCACCCCAAGGTAGCACCCAGCCCCAGCCACACACAGCCGACAGTGACGCTGCTGTCGTAATAACGGCAACTGGACCATCTGAATCCACTCCGTCTCCAAGCCCCAGGTTCCCTGCTTACCTTGAGGTACCTTACATTACCTTAACTTGCCTGACCATACAAGAACTTGGTCCCTCCGAAATCTGGTGCGCAACTTTACTCCACCAAAACTTCCCCGTCCTTCACCTCCCGTCAACCTCCCGTCAACCTCCCGTCACATTTGCTATAGCCGCCCGGGAAAATCGCCTCAGCAATGTCGTACGGACAAAACTACCAGAACCCTTACCAACAGGGTCCCGCCCAAGAGTCCGGGCACGGCTACGGCCAGGTGAGTTTCAGAGAGCCCCACGGATGCGCCGGCGCGATCCCATCTTTTTCCCAGAGCTTGGCTGAATGTCGTCATTTGCGCAGGCAAACCCTTATGCCCAGGACAATCAGTATGAGCTGCAAGACTACAACAATGCTCCCGTCCAGCAACCCTCGACGCTGTCCCAGAACGAGTTCCTCAATCGCGTGCAGCACCTGCGCGACGACATCCGGGGCCTAACCAATGACGTCGACTACATCGGCCAGCTTCACCAGCGAACGCTCAGCAGCACCGATGGTCAGGCGACCCAGGAGTTGGAGCACTACGTTTCGCAGACTCAAATTCGCAACACCGCGATCAAGGATGGTGTCAAGGGCCTGGAGCGCGACTTGGCCAAGACGCCCGACAGCGACCCGTCCCGCAAGACCAAAAGCACCCAGCTGGCGTCATTAAAAACCTTCTTCAAGTCGGAACTCGACAAGTATCAGAGCATTGAGCGCGACTACAGGCAGCGCTACCGAGAGCAGATTGCTCGACAGTATCGCATCGTCAATCCGGAGGCATCCGAGGAAGAGGTGCAGCAAGCTGCTGAGGCTGATTGGGGCAATGAGGGTGTTTTCCAGACTGCTGTAAGTTTTCCACCACTGCTACACCCAATTGCGATGCATCCGTTGCAACTTTTCTTTCAATCGTCCACCATTCACATAACGGAGAAACACAACGTTCAAAATATGAAGACATGTGCTGATGGGTGTAGCTCCGAACAAACCGAACTGGACACGCGAACTCCGTTCTTGGCAATGTCCGTGCTCGTCACAACGAGCTGCAGCAGATTGAACAGACTCTTTCCGAGCTTGCCATTCTGTACCAGGAACTCGCTACTATTGTCGAGCAGCAAGACCCCGTCATTGCTGCTGCCGAAGAGAACGCCACGCAGACCGTGGAGAACCTCGACAAGGGCAACCAGGAGGTCAAGACGGCCACTGACCATGCCCGCCGCCGCCGCAAGCTCAAGTGGTGGTGCGCTCTCGTTGTTGTCCTCATCATCATTGCCATTGGCCTTGGTGTCGGTCTGGGTATCAAACTGACCCAAAACGCAACCGGCAACTGATGAGGCATAACCCGAGTAATCTATGTACACGCAACACGGGGCGAGCAATTACTTCTCGATCCGTAACACTGTGACTATATGACGGCAGTTACGTTTGCGAACTGTATGATAGACGAACATACGTTTTTGCAGTCTTTGTTTTACCTTTTCTGCGCTTACCGAACCTATGCGCAACCTTCTAATACCGGCTTTTTGAAGCGTTAATTCAGCAGGGGAACGTGGATTGGTGGGAAAATGGTGGCCACCGACAAGTGGATAAGAAAATCTGAAGTCGTTGCCCGCTGCGGAAGGACTTTGATCTCATTTTTTGCATGAGGGACGCTGCATATTCTAGGGCCTGCATGTCCCATTGACTCGCAGCACTTGGATAGGAACCGTCGAGGTTTTAAATCAATAGCTGCCTTAATGTTGATACGATGACGAGAGACCACTATCTGTTGCCTAACCTGTGATAATTCCTGTTGCCGTTTCGTCTAATTTCGGCGCGTCTGAACCCGACTGCAACCTCCATCTGTTTCTCATCTACTCTTCACCAAGCCTCATAGGCGTCGGGATTCTGCATCAGAGGATGTGGGTTGGTCCTATTACCTAGATATCGATATATATACATTTACAAGAGCGTTCCATTTTTGCATTAAAACAGCCCAGACTCCGATTCCAGAGCCTCGCCCCTTTTACAAATGAAAAAAGAGCCCGCCCGACTTGGGGGTTATGCCATGGTTGTTTACCAGCTTCTTCCGAACTCTTTCCCTACCCTGCGTTTTCATACAACTTACACGTCCCTCTTTTTCAGGGAGGGACTCCAAAATGAAGCTCGCTCATACAACGTACATTTATTGGGGGCCCATGCGGAGTCCCGCGGGGCCGCCGGCGCCGCCAGCCAGCTTGGCCGCCAGCTTGGGGTACTTCTCGGTGACGAGAACCTGGGTCCTCGTAGCCTCAGCGTAGGAGAGAGCGTTGACGATCTCGCCTTCGGTCCTGGCGAGCTCGGCTGCGCGCTCGAAGTACTTCAGGGCAGCGGGGACGTTGTTCTGCTGCAGAAGCAATTGAGCCATGGTGGCAACGGCGATGTCGCACTCGGGGTCGACTGTGGAAATAATTAGTCGAGTTGATATAGAAGGACACAAAGATTGTTACTCACTGATCAGAGCCTTCTGGCATAGCTTCTCGGCTTCCTTGAAATCCTGCTTCCACTGGAAGAGGGCCAGAGCCTTGTTAATCAAAGGCAGAACATTCATAGACATGGGCTTAGACTGCTTCTCCATCTCCATGGCGGTGTCGAACTTCTCCACAGCCTCGGAGAAGTTGCCCTGGTCAAGCAGAAGCTCTCCGTAGTAGTTGTAGACATCAGGAACCTTGGGGAAGTTCTTGATGCAGCGCCTGAAGGTTGCCATGGAGGAAGCGATGGATCCCATCTTGTACTGCGTCACACCCAGCTGGATGTGTGAGAAGATAAAGTCCTTGTCGAGGTCAATGGACTTCTGGTAGTCCTTCTGGGCGTCTGACAGGTCGCCCTTGATGAAGTGGGCTTGGGCGCGGTGATAGTAGACATCGGGGTCGTTGTTATCCTGCTCTAGGGCCTTCTCGAATTCAGCCTCAGCCTTGTCCGGCTCGCCGAGCTCAAGGCTGATGCTAGCGCGCTTGATGTAGCTCTGGGTCATCTTGGGGTCAAGTTCAATGCTCTTGTCGAAGTCCTGGGTGGCCTCGGCGTGGTTTCCGAGCAGCGTGCGGATAGTTCCCCTCATGTTGTAAGCAAGGGCCTCGTGTTCGCCAAGCTCTCCAAGCTCCAATGCCTTCTCGAATGCTTGACGAGCCTCCTCGTAGCCCTCGCCCGTCTTCTTCTCCAGGCCTTGGAAGCCGAGCTGCAGCTGTCCCTTACCGGTGTCGGGCTTCAGCTCAACGGAATCCTCGAGACCAGCAGGGCGGGGCTTGGTTCGGAAGCTTTGGAGGTAGTTGCTGACGAAGATGGGGCTGGGCAGCCGAGGAGCTCGAGAAGCCATCATCTCCTTGGCCTTCTGCTCGGCAAAGGCCTTGAGCAACCTTTCCACGGCCTGGGCAGTGGACTCGCTCTTGAAGTTATCGATGATGCAGGACGCGGTGAAATCGAGGAGAGCCTCCGAGTATTTCTTCTGGTGCTCGTAGGCGGTCGCACGACGGTTGATGGCCTTAATGTAGTCGGGGTCCATGTTGATAGCAGCGGTGGTGTCCTCGATGACCTTGTCCCATTCGCTCATGGCGCTGTGGCACGCTGCCCTGTTTGAGTAAAAGACAGGGTCAGGCTTGCAGATGATGGCCTTGCTGTACAGCTCGATGGCTTTGTTGTAAGCCTTGTCACCGTACGCCTTGTTACCAGCCTGCTTGAGCTTCGCGGCGTACTCCTCGCGCTGCTCGGGAGTCAAGCTGAGGACTGACTCCTCGTCGACATCGGGCAGCTCAGACTCGCTCTGGACGGAGGCTTCTTGAGGCTTGGTGGTAGGGGGCGCCGGCTGTGTCTCGGCTGCTTTACGCTCGGCTTCCTTCCGCTTCCGTCTCTCCTTCTTGCTGAGCTTTGGGGATGAATCGGCGGCGGGCTTCTACAGGACGGATGGAACAGATTAGCCGGGGATTCGTTGTCACAAGCCAGCTTGGCAAACGGTCGCAAACGCCGGGTCGCACAAGATTGAGTTCAGAGTTGGAAGACAGGACACATACCGAATCGGAAAGATAGTATACAACTCCAGCACCAGTCACGACGACAGCAACACCGGCGATGGTATAGACGACGGCCTTGTTCTCCGAGACCCAGTTGGACAAGCGATCCCAAAGACCCGAGGAAGCTGGGACTGGAATGGCAGCGGGCCTGCCAGGAGGCATTGATGGAAGGGGATTGGACATAATAGCGACTTCAGAAATTGTACAAGAAACGAGGATCAAGAAAGGGACAGCTGTGAGCAGAGCAGACGCTGGTCAGCTACTGTTGTGGAGGAATGGGCTGATGATGTAGGGGCGTAGTGCGTGCTGCAACGAGCTGCCGCACGCGCAGAAAAAAAGCTGGTAGGCAGAGTCTCCACCGAAAATCCATGCACTTGGCAGACTGCACTGCGTCAATCAACCAGCTCCATCATGATTACATGCGCTAGTACCAATGGGACGCTGTGGGGCCCCTATCGCCGTGGAGCCACAGCACTCTCTACAGGGGAGAAGGGTAATGGGAAGTTGGAGCATGTGCCTAAGGCACCCATCACGGAGCACTCCCATCGACTTCAAGATTTTGCTTAGAAATGTGCTACCATACACGTGGAACAGAAGGAGGACTAAGAATACCGATACACATTCACACCATTGTCAAGCTAGTGGCCATCATGATGGCATGTAGGTGCTCTCAGATCCATCGGAATGAGCTAGGAAACACGCTTCAGGATAACTAATAGTTGTGCCGTTGAAATTCCGTGGAAGCTGTTCGTACATCTTGTGCAGAAGCATATATCCCCACACCCATTAGTAAGGTCCCATTTGCTACCTTAACTGAAAGGATGCCCTCACTGTTTCCTACTTGTCAAGATGATGATGCCACGCATCCGAAATATTCTGGGTTAAGTTTACTGTGAATCATTCCCTCCGAAGCAGTCGAATCCTTCATATTCAATCTACCATTATGTCGGGTAGCTTCGCTCTGTTTACATCCGTGAGGTACGATGCCAACTTAAAGACTCTCACGGGCATCGCCTTGGAACAAGCTAGCTGGAATAATCAACATGAGTCTCCATTGTACATGCTCGATTATCATCGCGACCGTATGCTCCAAGCAGCTTCCCATTGGCAATGGAAACCTGCCGTCGACCGTCTTCAGGGAGACCATGCGCTCCAAGCACTAGCTGCAGCTGCCGAGAGTTTTGTCGGGCCCTCACAAACCGCTCCCCTCAGGCTCAAGATTCTTCTCGACCAAGACGGGACCTTGAGCTTCGAGCAGTTTAATGCTACTGAGACGCCAGTGGAGAATTTATTTCCAAAAAGGCTGCCGCCTCCCGAATCAGAGGTATCTGAAGGTGATCCAAGCAGGACACCAAAATATACAATCATACTAGACGCTGCCGTCAGCAATAAGTCTGAGTTTACCCATTACAAGACAACTGTAAGGCAAGTATATGATTCCGCCAGGGACAGAGCGCAGGTGGCGCCCCCCGACCATAAGGAGGTCTTGATTGTAAACCCCGACAACGAAGTGATGGAGGGCACGTTAACTACGCCGTACTTCTGGAGGGGCGGCCGATGGGTTACTCCCCCTGTTGCCCCCAACTTCAGCCAGGTCGAAGGCAGCGGTGGGCAAAATGGGACCAGCCGGCGATGGGCTCTGGAGCGGTACGTGCATCGAAAGAAATGTGAAAAGTCCAACAGGTACAGTGGTTCGCTAATTGTACACTCGCAGTGGCCTAGCAATTGAACAAGTTGTTCCAGCTGGTTCATTAAGCGACGGCGAAGAATGCTGGATTAGCAATGGAGTACGAGGCTTCATTTGTGGTGTTGTGCAGATCAAGGTTCCAGCCTAATGACACTCTGGCGAAATATGGCATCTCATCCTGGGACCTTCTTTGCGTCGATTTCTCGGGAGTAGACTGTATCGGAGTTCCTGTCATGAGTGGCATATCATTACAGGCGATTATAGTCTTCTGGCGTACGTGTAGTTTGATGGGTCCCTTTCAGGGCTCTTCGGGGATGCAGCATCGAGATGTAACCAAACCGATCGTTGATGCTTAAATACCAAGAAAAATCGCAGAACTTATCCTCGGGAATTGTAGCAGTTGGATCTCTTGTCGTGCATTGCCCAGCCATACTGTCGTTCGGAGGCAGTCTCCACTTTACATCCCTCGCCACAGTAGGATGGACGGACGGACGGTTGCTCAGGCAGTACGTACCTTCCCCTGCAAAATATATGGAACGCGTCTCCCGAGCGCGTTAAGTGATTCTCGATATTCTGCACCAACACCATGCGCACGCCAACTTTCACATCTTGGTAGGCGTTTCTACTCACTAAAGATCCTATATGATTCTGGATTGGTATACTGGTCCAATTTCCCGCTGAAGCAGATCTAATGTCTCATCCAACACCAGAGGCTGCCATCAAAGCAGGTCGCCAACACTATGGCGCAAAGCGCTACAAGCCAGCCCTGGAACAATTTACACGGGTAAGGACTTCCACTTCCACCTTTGGCTCTGTTTCATACATCATCTTGACATGCATAGGCCATGCGGCTATGTCCCTGTTCGAGAGGGACGAAACGGGACAGATGCTTGTGCAAGAACTTTGAAAAGGTGGCATCCAAGAATGCATCCATCTTTCAGGAAGCAATGTACACATGCACTTGTTCCGTTGGGGCCACCTTCAACAAATGCGACAATGTAACACACATACAGGCTCTGGACTACCGAGCCGCAACTTTCGAAGCTCTTGGAGAACTAGACCGTGCCAAAAAAGATGCAGAATGGATCCTCGAACTCGCACCCCGTTTACCTGATGTAGGCTGTCCACAAACCTCAAAGCTTCATTTCCAGGCGCTTACAACACTAGGGTTACCTACGTCTGGGGAAGATCTCCCGGCTCCAGAAGAAGCATGACTTTGCGTGGAAGGTGTACAATGCCGGCATCGAAGCCTCTGGTGACATTGGGGCCAACTCCCCAAAAGTACAGGTTGGTGGCATTCGGCCGGTTTTGCTAAACCGCTGCTGACCTGATCCAGGCACTATATGCAGCACGTAGGCCGTTGCAATCACGATACTCTCGGGTAGATCCGCTTCACCTGCCTCCAGAGATCATCCAAATGATATTTTCTCAGCTCGACCTCTACACCTTAGCGTATGTTCGTCACACATCACAATGTCTTAAAGCTGACACCATGCAGTCTCTGCCTTTGTGTTTCCAGGACATGGAACCAGACACTGGTAGGTCCTGGATACAGACACTTGTGGAGAAAACTTCGTTTCACGGATCCTCGTCGTCGCCATGCTCCCGGAATCGCTAGTCTCCGGAAGCTCCTTGCTCACTCTGGCAATGATGTTCGGGAACTAGTCATCAGTAATGCAACTCGATTTCGACTCAGCAATCAAAAGTTCCTGATTTTGCTTAATGGCTCAAAGGCTATTGAACGTCTGGAGATCAGGGAGCCATACGAAAACTTGACGATTCCTGTTCAAGCCGCAGCAAATCGAAGGGTCATGAATAAGCTAACTGATCTTACTCTTGACGCTGCTGCCAGAACCAATGATCAGACTTACGCCAATGTAGTCGAGTACCCATACTCCCTGATTCAGAATGTTGCTGAAAGCTTGCGACATCTACGTATTGGATGTGATGTCAATCGTTTCCCTCTTGCGGCTACGGGATCTAACCCTTGGCCATTCATGCCTGAGCTGAGGTATCTTCGATTAGAAGAAATGCATGAGCGTTGGACGGAGATTGACCTCGTAAGTATCCCAGAAACTCCGCCATCATGTTTGTAATTGACCTTTGCCAGTTGGCCCTGGCCCGTCAAACTGCCAACTTAGAACAGCTTTGGTTAGACGGGATAAGCCCAAAGGATAATCAGGTAGCTGGTCCAGAAGAGAGCATTTGGATCCATCTGAAAGCTCTGGTTTCTTTCGATGCATTGACCCAAACAATGCCCGAGTCGCTGGCAGGATTCGGTTCTGCATCATGCAGAGCGCGATTAGCCAATCTCCAGTATCTGGAACTGAAACTCAACTGGCGCGAAGAACCAAGCCCGAATCCTGCAATACCCATGCTCTTTCCGATGTTGGCGCTCCCAATCTCTGCCCATACCACCAACGACAGCTATCAGCAACTTCGATGCATGCGTTTGAGACGAGCCGTTTTTGATCCTCAAAGAATTCAGTCGACCCTGAAACAGTCATTTGACGCTGGCAAGTTAAGCAGTCTGGATATTGTGTTTCCTTTGGAGGATCCCAATGCTCCTTTGGGTACAGGGAGCGTCAACTATCTAAAGGGGTACAGCTGGCTACGAGGTGCAGAGTCGATACGCTGCCTTGGTGTTTTTGGGTTCCGCTTCGTGCGATATCCTCGCAATAATGAAGACTCCCCTCTGCCCGACTTCTTGGCTAGCTTCCCCAATTTGGAAACGCTGGAGATTTCTTCTGAGGAATATGAAGATGCGGAATTTTGCACTTTCCTCGCCAGCGTCTTGAAAGTCACACACTTGAAAACACTTTACGAAAGCAGGGTCAAAGGCATGCCTCGGGATCAGTTACGTGCCTTGACCCAAAAACAGGGAGTGCAACTAATGGGAGGAGAAAGACATCGGCCATGGCCTATTCCGTTAGACCCTTCATATTGAATGCTTGCCGTCCAGGTGCCAGCTCTGACTGTTTGCTGAGCTGCACAATGTCTCCTTGTTCTACATTTAGAGACTATGGGCAAACCCCAGTTCAATATCAACAGACAAGTGGCTATTGATCTATTCTTTATGAATATTGAATACGCTCAAGTCTAAGCTGAAACTCATTGGGTAATGTTTTCATCTCGAACGGTTCCATTCCTGTTGAGATTGTACGAGCCAAGTTATAAGAGCATTCTTCAGCCTTCCTGACGGCATTAGCCAACCTTGAAGGCCAAAATCTGTGGCTAGTTAGCGGTTGATCAAATGAAGTGAGAGCTGAGGACTTACGTCGTTCTTTCCCACCCCTACCAGATCGTCTTCTGCTACCCTCATGTTGCCTACGCCTTCGATAAAGGCAATCGGCGCATCGCCCATCACCTTGTGGGCGACATCTGCCACCGTCGAGCCCTTCTTGACTAGGACACAGTCCCTAAAGACATGTTTGGCGTCGGATGCGCCAGAGGCAAAGGTGGTGGTGTTTCGCACCGGGAATACGGGGACCAACCCTAGGAGCTCTGCTGCCTTGGACAGCACCTGAACAACGCCAGTAGAACCGAACCGATACAGGACCATGTCCTTGAGGTTCTCTATGCGATTGCGGTTCTTCTCGTCCAGGTCTTTCAGTCCGCCTCCCGTGGGGTCTCCCTGTTCGATGAGGTCCTCCTTGGTATCAATGAATTCGCTACCCTCGACGTACTTGATGTAACCCTGCTTCGCCATTTTGCGCAGGAATACCTCCGATACGGCGGAACAGAGCACGATGGTATTTGGATCTTGCATCTTCGCTATTTTTGCGATGTTCTTGTCGGCATCCGGGTGATCGATCTTATTCAGAGCAATGACGGTCGGAAACTTCTCCTCCACGAAGCAGTTGACGATGTGCTCCACGGTCTCGTCACTCCACTCTTCCAACGGCTCCTTGATAGCCGCACGGTCAAGCGTACGGTTGATCACTGTCGAGGTAGCACCATATCCAGAAAACTGAGCCTGCAGAGTAGCGACAGCCGTTGACTTCACAGCTATATGCCGTCGCCTAATTGACCCCCAGCGCTGTATCAGATTGCCGAGAATCCAGGCCACGAGTTCACTACGTAGCCACGCGATGTCGACAGATGGGTCGTAGCCCCTGGTTTCTTTGCCTTCGGCATCGACGGTGCCAGAGGCGTCGACGACGTGGATTAGGGCATCCGCGTGACGCAAATCGTCCAGGAACTTATTTCCCAATCCGCGGCCTTGGTGCGCTCCCGGCACAAGACCAGCCACATCAAGCAGTTCTATCGGCACCGACCGTCGTCCGTCCACGCACGAGCCGTAGTTGGGCTTGCACTTTTCTGTCAACTTGAAGCGCGCGCACGCGCAATCGATCTGGAGGTATCCTATCGCCCGCTGGGGATCGATAGTTGTGAACCTGGGTCAAGGTTAGAAGTTCAGCTCGCCGTCGGAAGGGCGCTCGCGGAGGATGAAGCGTACGGGAAATTGCCTGTAGAGTGACAATATCAGCGCCCATGTCGATCGTGGCCAGCTGGCGGAGAGAAGCTACCAACCAACTTTGGATGAGGCGTCGGTCAAGCTGTTGAGCGTCGTGCTCTTCCCGGCAGAGGGCTTCCCTACGAGCCCGATCAAAGGATCGCGAGGCATGTTGAGGGTTGTGCGGAGGGGCCTGCTGGTTGTGTGTCTCGCAGTATCGCGGCAAGGGGTGTGTTGAGTCGTGCGTTGCCGTCAACAGTTCCCTTCACATGCTGCATGGAGGGGCTTTCGTAGGTTAATGAAGTCGACCGCGGGGCAATTATCGCGATAAATTTCTAGCTTGGCGCAGCAGGGCTGCAGATCTAGACAGGCACTACCTCGAATATACTTCAATATGCTGACCATTATGACCTAAAATCAAGTATCGCAAAGGTTCCCCCACCATTCCGGCACGCCCCTCATGACCGTCTCAGTTCCTTGGCTAGACCTTCTCAGTTTCAATATCAACAGTCACCTCTTTTCGTGTACACTATTGTGTTGAGTTGGGAAAAGTGTGTAGCAAAGTGAACGGAGTCTCTGGGCACGATCTCTCAAACATCGTTGCGACGATTCTTGACCTTCGCGCAAAACTGGCACTGTCCAAGTCTATGCTCCACCATGACACAAGCACCGCTGTCCCTCGCATCGCTTCCAGCTTGGGCCCGTCTTAACGATGTGAGCTATTACGATGTCGATTTCACGGCGGTTGAGGGAAAGGGATATGGCCTTGTTACCACTGCGAGTTCTCTAAGTGCTCAATCAGGAGAGAATGCTCCGCTTTTACTGCGAGTTCCCCATGATCTCGTCCTGTCTAGAGATGCTGTTGACGAGTATGCAAAAGTCGATCACAACTTCAGGCAGCTCCTGGAGATTGCAGGCCACCAGGTATGAATTTCACATATACTTGAGAGTCCTTCGGCTGATATAGAATATCTAGTCGTCCAGGGGAGATGTTTTGCTATATCTTCTGAATCATCTGGTCCTCACGAGGCGGACCCAGGCCACATCACGAGGCGGCGCATCAACACCTTGGACCGAGTACATCAAGTTTCTAGCCCGGGAGATCCCAGTACCCACTATGTGGACGGACTTGGAAAGACAATTCCTGCAAGGCACATCTCTGGAGGTTAGCATTGGCCACTCAATATGACGACTTGTCACACAACTAATCCCAACAGACTGCACTAAGCGCGAAGCTCTCCGTGTTAGAGAACGAATTCGACGAGCTTCGGGAGGTCTCCTCGAAGCTGCCGTATTGGAATGCAGTTCTCTGGGGGGATGATGGTGCAGCCCTAAATGACTGGATATTGGCAGACGCTTGGTACCGATCACGCTGCTTGGAATTGCCCCAGGCCGGCCATTCCATGGTCCCTGTTCTCGACATGGTAAATCATTCCCACGAGGCTACGGCATACTATGAAGAGGATGGTGACGGCAACGTGCATTTATGTTTGCGGCCGGGAATTACAATGTCGCAAAACGAGGAAATCACTATCTCATATGGTGAGAGTAAGCCGGCAGCTGAAATGCTTTTCAGTTATGGATTCATCGACAAGCATACTGTGACCCAGGAACTAACCTTGCAGGTTGATCCTTTCCCGGACGACCCTCTTGGCAAGGCAAAGACACACATTTTTGGGCAGCCTGGCATTGTGAAGCTCACAGCAGACGATGAAAGCTGCAAATGGGAGAGCCCGTTCGCATATCTGGTTGGCCTCAACGAAGAAGACGGCCTCGAGTTCCGGGTGCTCCAGGACAACGAAGGCAACAGACAGCTGAAGCTCTTCTGGCAAGAAGACGATGTGACGACGAGGGTGCAGGAGCTGGAAACCCTCCTGGATGAACATCCTCTGCGCAAGCTGTTCAAGCTGCGTGTCGTAACCATTGTTCACGAACGAGTTGCCACTCAACTCCAGAACATACAGCTTGACGTATCTGATGATCAAATTGAGCAGATCCGGGATAGCGGGTTGGTGCGGCAAGAAGTCATCGAAAACACCAATCTTTTACGAAGTATTGAAACAAGCCTCTTGGGGAAGGCCGAGCAGATGCTGGAAGCTGAGGTTCGTGGATCGATTGTTTCCATCTTCCTTGCCCATACATCACACCACTTGTCAGCAGGCTTTACGTCCTATCATAAAGCATTGCATTCCGAGAAGACGAGAAATTACCTTGGTTGACTGTCATTTGATTCTTTTCGTACTAACTATTTTCTACAGAAGAATAAATTGCTCGAGGATGAGGACGTGCTAGCATACCTTAGAGGTGCGGGTGAAGCAGACAATGCAACAGCACCAACGCCCGTAGTTGATGATGACGAGGACGACTTTAGTTAAAATAGGTGTAACATGTGGTTTTATGGTAACCACTCACGAGGGGTCTTGGGAGCCATTCCATATTGCAGCACCGTACCATTAAGCGATCAGCTAAGAATATTAGAGACACTTATTACAAGGAGCCCAGCTTGCCCAGGTCATCTCGTCTCGTCACCTACACGTGGCGCCAAGCAATGGCGTCTCCCACAAACAAGGATTATCGTCATTTCTGAAGATCCCAATGACCCGCCCCAAAAGCTTCATCACGTCGCGTCACTAGTCAAGATTTGGCCCTTTCAGTTCCTGCTGGCTGCAATCATGTGGTGGGCCTTACACGCGTTCGGGACTTGGGTTCTGGGGAGGCAGTGGGTTTGTGCAAGCGGCTCATTGCTGTATTGTAGTTCAGCTGCAGCGAGGTCGGTAGATGGTACGGGCACTAATCAGCCCTTACACTTCAGCCCCTGTTTCTCGTCTAAGCGTAAATTCCTTGACAGGGATCCAATATCATTGCTCTTCAATTCTTTTCCAAATTTTAAGTCAATCAAAATAAGACAACATAACGAAAGTCTTCTATATCTGTATTGCTGTAGATTCGAAGGCCTCCCTGTCGTCACGTATCTACATGATGATATTACAGCAAGTAGATGAATCGCCAGATCGAGTCATGGCGTATTCCTCTGTACAAGTGAGGTAGTTCACTAATGAGAGTGAACTTCTTTGGCTCGACGTGGCGAGCTAGGAGGGAAAGTCGCGAGGAAACAGACTCTGAGGCTGGGGCTATGACGGAATACATTCGCCGTAGTGGACTGGAAAGGGTCTGGGTCAGTGCGGGCGCGCAGCCCTCGTGGCATCTCACAACGAACTACTCTGGTATGGCACGCGACGATCCCCGCTAGAAGCCAACACGGCCGGTCGCCTTCGAGAAGAGCGCCGCCAAACGCGAGTTGCTTTGACGTGCATTATGTGAGTTGCCCGACCCCGCTTTCTCTCCAACAAAGGTGCACGCGATCTTCAAGATCCGCTGCCAGCTCCAGATGTCCTTGCACTGTAAGGGAAGTCCTAGCGACGAGGAATTTCGCGGAAGGGCCGGCATTGGCAATTTCGGCGTGGCTGTTGGCACGGGACAACCAGCCAGGAACCACGCTCCGTCATTGGCGCCCACGACTGTCCCATCAGGGATTCGGAGTTTCGTAATACGGCCCGTTGGCTTCTGGGGAACAATGATCGTGACAAGAAGTGGATGTTTTCCGTCGCATAATTAAGGTTCAGGAATGGTCGAAGCCGACGCTACTGGGCCCTGCAGCCTGGTAATAAACGCGAGAAGCCGGCCGCGGGTGATGATGGCGAGGCTTTCGGATTTGGAAGAACGAGCTTGGCGGGAGTCATGTCGCCAGAATAGAAGAAATCGGCGCGGTCGATCATGACTGTGGTTGGAGGGGGGAGAAGACGAAAACCCGGAACGCAAAAGACCAGTGGCTTGACGCTGGTACCTCGCAATGTCACGGCAACATTCGTTTCCAGCTCAGCATGTAGTGACTTAGACTACATCGAGAAAATTCGGGTTCCTCAATTGACTGACTGACACAAGCAGCAATCTTTAGTGGGAGGGAAGGTCTCGGGTAGCCAGCGCCATCAGTCTCGTACATCCACGTTCCCGCCGCTCGTCCAGCGTCTTAGCGACGATTGGAGAACGGCAACCGAGGTAAGGTGTTCTCAGCAATATGCTCCGGATGTGCGGCAGCGCTGTGCTATGCCAGAGCAGAAGGCGGATGAGGTTTAGGGCGTCCCCCTCCCCCTCCCCCAATTCACAGCCGTTCCTCGAAGGAAAAGGCTTGCAGCACACGTACAGGCGCCGCATGCCCCGTCTGCTGTCGGCCGCCATGTGGTGCACCTGAGGGCCGTGGCTGGGCACGGTGCAGTTGGGGATGGCCCTCTGGGTTTGCAATTAATTGGGAGGTGGTCGGAGGCGACAGACCGGTGCCGTTGGTGTAGGGATCAAGAGCCTCTTTGGCTCGAGGAGGTTGAGGGAGAGGACGGCAGTCGTGGCGGGTGCTTTTATTGATCCTCCATCTGGACGCCCCCTTTGCCTCTTTGAGAGTGCTTTCGCAACCCTCTCGCTGTCCATTTCAGGCAGATCAGGCACATTTCGAGGCGGGACAAGGGTCCTGCCCGGTCCCTCTTACAGTGCGATGTTCGTTTGAGCTCCACGAAGTGGCCTACTCTACTGTGCTTCATCCTCACGCTGTTGCGGTACTCCGCCTTTGGCTGCCAAATGATAGCATTTGGGGACGGGAAAGGCTGTTGAGACTCGAGATCCGGCCAATGCTGGCACGAAACAACGGGCAGCAGCCGCGAGCATCGCGTGATCGCTAGCGACTATAGGCTTATGCTAGTTTATATTGGGCCTGGACGGGGTCAAGAGTGAAGCCAGGGCCAGCCTCTCCTTGTCCTTGGCTCACCTTACCATCCTTGGCCTGCGCAGCGTAGGTACCGTGACGAGACCCACCCGACAGTGACCGTCTGGCCAATGTGGCGTCTCTTCTCTTTTCCCAAGTTCCCCTCCCCCAGACTTTCGTATCGCCCGCCCCTCAGCCAATCCCAACCCAGGCTGGGCCTGTTTCCTGGGCCCCATGCCTCCCGTACCCTTAGTCGGAGTAGCCCGTCTCAGCATCCCGTCCCGGCCAATGCCCGTCTCCCCAATTCCGCAGCGGCGCACCTTGCACCACGGCAGGTAAGTACCTACCTTGGCTGACCGTACGGTACACCGGTACTTCCAGTCCATGCATCCATCTACCTTGGGTTAGCACCTACGTAAGGTAAGGCAAGGTACGCTAGACCTCCCCACGGATTGCTGCTTTGTCTCACTCTCCACAAAAAAGAGCCTTGCCCACCTCTCCCCGGCTTTCCATTTCCCTCCTCCACCCCCACAGCAAACATCCACTTCCAACAATGCCCTTGCGCCGGTCACGGTCCTCCTTCTTCTTCTCCTTCATCGTGGCATAAGATCGCAATTAGTCTCGCCCAATCTCCCCCGGCATCCTGTGTCCAACAGACATCGCGCTGGCGCTCCGCGCCTTCTAAACACTGCTCGACCTGGCCTCGTGCCACCCCAACGCAAGCAACCCTTATCTGGCATCAGACCTCCGCCCACCTCGTCACCCACCCTCCGCCTCCTGCCTACGTCAACCTCTGCCAAGATGCCTGGAATTCTTCCCATGAAGGTTATCAAAGTCGGCAGCAGCTCGCAGAGCCGCATCGCCCAGGCCTGCGATCGCTGCCGCAGCAAAAAGATCCGATGCGATGGCGTCCGTCCAACTTGTTCGCAATGCGCAAACGTTGGCTTCGAGTGCCGCACCAGCGACAAGCTCAGCCGCCGTGCCTTCCCTCGCGGTTACACCGAGTCACTCGAGGAGCGCGTGCGTCAACTGGAGTCGGAAGTCCGCGACTTGAAAGATTTACTGGATGAGAAGGATGAGAAGATCGACATGTTGTCAAAAATGCACACAAACCGTCGCCGTCGTCCCTCGTGCAATACGCCATCCAGTCAAGGCTCACCAGATTCTGAGAAGGACGCATCTCTAGCCAAGGAGGACAAATTTCGCGTCCAGGCATCTCCATTGCTGCTTGGAGTAGAAAACTCCGATTCGTATTTCATGGGCGCGTCCAGCGGACGCGCATTCATGGGTATGTTATCCTGCCGTAGCCTTCTCCATCCCAAGACCAGTCAACTAATTCGGAACAGAGGCATTCAAGCGCAAGCTTCAAGAGACGGGCAAGCCTTGTGGCGACTTCTCTCCTGAAGCTTTCCTTCACACCCGAAATTGTGAACCTCTTGCCCTCGAGGATGCGGGCAAAGACCTCCGTGCCCCCCCTCGTATGTTTACTGACCGCTGCGTGAATGTTTACTTTCAGGAGTGGGCTCCTTTGTTCCCTGTCCTGCATAAGCCGACCTTCCTACGCACGTACGAAGAGTTCGTGGCCGATCCCGAGAAAGTAAAGGATCAGCACAAGACTGCGCAGCTCTATCTAGTCTTCAGCATCGCTGGCTTGTCGTCCCCGTCACCAGATATGGCACAGCTAGCGCTATGTGAGCAGCAGTGGACGCAGGCTCTTGATGGTGTCCTGATGGAAAACACAATGAGCACGCTGCAGTGCCTAATCATGGCGATTATCTACTGCATTATGCGGGCTGACTACAAGCGTCTTCAGCAATACAAAGGAATTGCTGTCGGTCTGTCACATCGCCTCGGATTACATCAGAGCCAAAAGCGCTTCTCGTTTGGTGCTTTGACCATTGAGACGAGAAAAAAGGTCTTCTGGACCCTGTATACATTGGACTGGTGAGTCTTTGACGCTTGCTTAACTCGTGTCTCCTTTACTGACCTGCTTCAGTTTTTCCGCTGCTATCCTGGGACTCCCAAAGTTGCTCAAAGACGATGACGTTCAGACAGAGTATCCGTCGGATACGGATGATGAGTATGTGACCGAGAAAGGTTTCCAACCCACGCTGCCAGGCGAATACACTCGCCTGTCGAGTGCTCTTGCTCTTTTCAGGGCAACGCGTATCTTGGCCCGTGTTCTCGAGCAGGTTTACCCAGCCACGACGCCGCATGAGCTATCGCTGCAGCAACTAGGCTCGCTGGCCGGCGAGCTCGATTCGTGGTATGAGGATCTTCCGAGTCATCTGCGGCTCAACTTCGCCCAAGATAAACCTTCAACAGACGTGACCGGGAGCCGATCACCTCTTCTTGTAAGTAAAAGTCTTTGTAGAATTGCACCTGCGGCTGCTGACTGGCTCTAGGCCCTCGCCTATCATTTTATTCGAACTCTCATCTATCGCCCTGCGGTAGGCACCAGTCTCGGATCCAAGGCGGCACCAGCCCTTCTTTCGATCGGTGACTCAAGCAAGCACATTGTCCAAATTGTCCAGCTCTTGGAAGAACGTAGTATGACGTTTGCATTCTGCTTGAACAAGATGGACTTGCTCCTTATCTGCGGGATGACGTTGCTGTACCGTACAATCGATCTGAACAAGGACGGCAAGCTGATGCGCGATGATGAACGTCTCGTCAACAGCATTTCCAGCATACTTGACAAGGACAAGGCTCCTCGACTGGCGGACTTCAAGCGGATTGCCGGCCTGCTCATCTCCTTGGGAGACAGTCAAAATATGAAGCCACCCACCAAGACTCCGGCACGGTCCACCGTGCGCTCTCCAATCTCCCCTTCGAAGTCGCCACTAAAAAGCCCACCACAATCAAAGACGAAGGCTTCCATCGGCCGTCACGTGGAGGCTTCCGCCAGCGAGAGCGATCTACTTCAACAACAGGAGAAACTCCGGCGGATGACCATGTCCAGCATCGAGGGCATGCGGCCACAGTCACGGCAGGCCTTGCCTAGGCAGTCTTTCGACGGCCTCAGGCCAAGTGCCCCCTTCAGTCCTCAGGCCAATGCTCTGTTCATGTCAAGAGACGTTCAAGAAGCTCCCTCAATTCCTCGCCCGAAGCCACACCCAAGCTACTTTGCGCACTACAACGACACCTCTGTGGCACAAGCATCATCACCTGTCCACCCCTATACGCAGCCTTCGCCCACGTCACCGCAACAAAGTCGACCCATCACCAATGCGCAGCTGTTGGCCAAATCGTATGCCTTGACAGGTCAAGATTGGGAAGCCATGCTAGGTTCAATGGATAACGGTGTCAACAACGTGTACGATGCTATTTATGGAGGGCCAGGGTTCGTGTACGAGGCGCCCGCTTCAGCTCACACGCTCAGCAGCAGTTGGTCGCCCGACTCAGTGGACATGAGCGCTTTCAGCATTGGTGAGCTCGACGCGTGCACCGGGCCACCGCAGAGCGTACACAGCCTAAGTGACGAAAGCCTGAGCTCTGGGGAAGAAGCGGCACCGTCGGAGCTGGGTCTCACAGTGGGGACCCTAGATTACCAGAACTCGGCACTGGCCATCAACTGCGGCGGTGGTGATGGCTTCATTTTTGAGGGACTGGAGGGCTTCACTCTTTAAACCTCGGTCAAATTTGTACTGGGATAGTGATGCTTTGTTAAGGTATGGAAGTGCTAGCACCGTGGTCGGTCAAGGTTGGCCTTGGAGTTGCCGTTTTGGTTTGTCGCGGATTCCCGCAGCGTGTGATATGGGCTCGGCTACGGCCACCAAAAGGGTATGATATTTCTAGTCATTTGGGAATTGGGAACATCTGGGATGGAAGAGCGTGGATACTTGTCTAGTATTGAATATAGTGCTTCTCGATGTTTCTCAGGACCCCCTTATATGATTTTTGTAAGATGAAAGTAATACACCGGAAATGCTGTCATGACAAGTCTTAACAATGGACGGCCCGCGCAACCGTGGAAGCTCTATCCACCCAAGGCACAGTACCTCGGCACTGAAGGCTGTATCTCTAGTACACGGGGCTCACGGGAAGCCCAATGCACGCATCAGAGATGGGCCAGACGCCACGTGGGGGGTGGATAACGAAGGATCGAAGGCTCGGGAGTTGCGGTGCAGTTTGGCGCGCGGGAGACCGGAGATAAGGAACGTTTTCTCTCTCTAAGTCCACACCACTTCACTTCACATGTAAGTCTTGCACCCGTGCTTTGCCTCAAAACCTCAACTTCGAGGGTGAGGCGGCTTGCTCTTTTGCTCGATATCTTTGCTGCACTTTTTTGTCTTTTTTTCCGTTTGCCCAACAGTGCGTGCACCTCGGGTCTGGAAGTGGGAGGGTCGTGCTCTGAGCCGTTGCAATCGTCCAAGCCGCCGCTGCATGACGTGCTTGAGTCCCGCGCAAGGACTATATCGTTCGTCACTGTCATCGCCCTCATCGTCGTGACCTTCACCGGCGGTCTACCGCCTGATCCTAACCAACCCCCTCCCCCCCCGTCCTCCACCACGGCGCGCAGATTCTCAATCGCGATGGCGGCAGAAACGCAACCCCTGCTCAAGGGCGTCACGGGGGTCATCCCCAAAGGCATGTCCTGAACCAAGCGGTCCCTCCAACCGCAGGATCTCAGCGCTGACACCCGTTTCTTCCGTGCGTGAAGCGCCCTGGGCGACGGCCGTCAAGTCCAAGCGGGACGGCTCGCGCATTCTGCCCCAGGCCATCGCCCACCGCGGCTACAAGGCCGCCTGGCCCGAGAACACCATGGGCGCCTTCAAGGGCGCCGTGCAGGTCGGCGCTCACGCCATCGAGACGGACCTGCACCTCTCGGCCGACGGGGTCGTTGTCATATCGCATGTTGGTTTTCCCTTCCTAACGCCGCCATGGTCATGTGTCTGTAACAGCAACACGCCATGGCAGTAGGGAACCTGGTTGTTGAGAGAACACTCGTCTGACAAGAACCTCGCAGGACGCCTCGTTGAAAAGGTGCTTCGGCGTGGACAAGAACGTCCACGACAGCTCCTGGGAGTACCTCTCCACGCTGAGGACGGTGCGCGAGCCCCATGAGCCCATGCCCCGGCTGCTGGACCTCCTCCGGTGGCTGGCCGAGGAGCCCGGCCTACAGAAGACGTGGTTGTTGTTGGATATCAAGGTTCGTGGACCGCCCTTCTCCGACGCTTCTACGGGCCTCCAAGCTTGAGGGAGTAGGTGAGCCAGGCGCTAACACCAGAGGCAGATCGACGACAGGGCCGACGACCTCATCAACGCCATCAGCATGGCCATCGCTGACGCGCCCTCCCCCGTCCCCTGGGAGCGGCGCATCGTCCTCGGCTGCTGGAACGCCACCTTCCTCGAGGCCGCGCGCCGCATCCTGCCCGCCTACCCCGTCGCCCACATCACCTGGTCGCTCGCCTACGCGCGGCACTTCCTGCCCGTGCCTAACGTCGGCTTCAACATGCTCCAGCAGTCCCTCGTCGGGCCGCTCGGCGCCTGGTTCCTGCGCGACGTCAAGCGCCGCGGCCGCCCCGTCTTCGCCTGGACCGTCAACGACGAGAAGTGGATGGAGTGGTGCATCCGCAAGAACAACGGCGCCGCCGCCGCCGCCGTCATCGACGGCGTCATCACCGACGACCCCAAGCTCTACCTCGACGTCTGCGAGCGCTGGGAGGACGAGAGGGACGGCAAGCTGCCGCCCCGGAGGCTGGGCCTCGTCGGCAGCATCCGCTCCGGCATCGCCACCCTGCGCGGCCTCCTGGTGTATCAGGTCTTCGGCACGCTGCTCCACGTGCAGAAGCGCTTCATCCAGCGGCACTGGGACCTGCTGAAGAACAGGGACGAGTACAAGTGAGGAGAACGAGCCGATGATCGCCGGTCAACAGCCGTCGCGCACCGGGACAAGTAAGGCTTGTACTTCTGGGAATTGAAGTCCATGGCCTGCTGGGAGGGCATGCAAGTGGTCTCTGCCAGAGGAGTATGACGTGCCAGGAACATGTTCTGCGCATCTCTGATACATCTTTGCAAGCGGGTTTTCTCCCTTTTCCATACCTCACATTAGTTAAAGTCCAACCAACATGGTCAGCACTCGCTGACATGAACCAACATAAGCCATGCACATAATGACAGACGACATCCTGGTCTGCATGATAGACTACTGAAGATCCCTTGTTCACAATAGCTCAATCTTTGAGGTATTCACGTTGTAATTGTATTGCTCGAATCTAGTCGCGAGATCCTCGCAGCGTCCATCTTCAGAGCGGCGGCAGACCTGGCGGCAACCGCTCAGTATGATACGTCCCAGTCCATAATACAACGCAGCGTCTAAGACCAAGATCCGCCATGGAACGCCATTTCCCCTGGACTGCCTCAGGGGGGAAAATATAATGAGCCCCTTCCCCCTAGCCGGTAGCTAGGTGCAACAAGAGCCCCCCCCTTCAAACCGTGTGCCACCCATCCTAAATTTCAACGTCAATATCCAGATCCAGGGCACCGATGACGTCGTCGTCCATCAGAGGCTTGTGAATGGTCGGTATGCCCTTTGCTTCCGAGTACTTTTCTTCTTGCAGCTTCACAAGATGAGGAAGCACTTGTTTCTGACTGCTGGTGCTGATCGCCCCGTTTGTGGGTGTGCCAGTCTCACTACCGTTCACCCCCTTCTTGGCAGCCTCGTCATTCACATCATGGACGAACTTGGCCTTCGTCCTCAGTCGACGTGATGGGTCATCCTTGATCTGCTCGCCCCGCTTAAGAGCGGCTTCGATCTCCAGAGCCCTCGCCCTCTCCTTCAGCTGCGCTTTGCGCACTCCCTCCACGTTCAAGCGACGGTTCTCGCGATTACGCTCGGCCAACCTGTCTTGCTCCGTACCTGCGCGCGGGCTGTCGGAATGCTTGGAGGATCCAAGGCTTGTCTTGAAAGCCAATCGTTGCGAGCTGAGCTTATCTAGCTCCTCTTGCAGTTCCTCAACTCGCTGATCCTCACCCTTCTCCCTGGCCTCTTCTAGGAGTCGAGAAACTCGTTCCCTCTCTGCGGGATCGAACCGTCGGCGTAGCTCGTTCCTCTTTGTTAACCTGGCCTTGATTTCTTCGCTTGTCCACTTGTGGTTGATGAGGCCGTTGATGTCATCAACCTTGAACTCGAGTTCGGCCTTCGTAGGCAGCGGCACATCGTCGTTGTGGCACGTCACCTTGTAACGATTGAGTTCCCCCTAGTTTGATTAGCAATAGTCTTGGGAGGCGGGTTTGGTTGACAAACCTCAGTAAACTTGCCACTCGACGCGGCAATGAAAGGGAATTCCTTGATTGCCTTTCCGTGCGCAGCACGCACGTACTGATCGGTCACGAAGGAGCCGTTAGGTCCATTCAGTGCATATGGTCTGCTTGTGGTAAAGCCTAGGCAATCTTCGTCAGTAGGTTACTATGTGCCATCGTCTTTGGGCATGTACCTTTAATAACCGCCATACGGTACTGTTCAACCCCAGTATCGGGGTGCGGTCCCAAAGCAATTCGGATGTAGCAACCATTGATGGCCTGTTCGAAACCTGGCGTGTGGCAAACTTGTGCAAACTCGTTGCGCCCAAGACGTACTCGATCAAAGTCTCGAAGTTCTGCTGGGGGTAGATCGCGAGGCTGCTCTTGCTGGGGCGTACGCGAGCGTGCGCGTCCATACTCGTCATCACTTTCGTCTCTGTCTGGAGATCCCCGTCCGGGGGAAAACGCGTCCTTTCTTCTTTCTTGATCCTCTCTGCGACGCTGCTTCTCTGCGCGCACTCTTCGCAGTGTGTCCATAGCCGTCTCAGGGCCCTTCCCAGTGCGCTGGCGCGATGCCCTCCTATCTTCACCTTCCAGCTCGGCAGTGTCGGCGCTGCGCTTCTTCTTGTCCTGCTTGCGCTCTTCGTTCTCCACGCTACTGACCATCTGCCGCAGGAGAAGGTTCTGGCGCTGGCGCTCGATCTCCGAGTGTCTCTCAGCCATGATCTGTTCACGGTCGACTTCACGCATGGCTTGGATCTGTGCTTTCTCTGCTTGACTGACGTAAAAGCCGTCCACCGGGTACTTCACGTCATTGTCGCCAGCCGCGGGCCTGGAACGGGATGGCTCGGCGTCCGAATCCGACTCGTCCATGGGCGCTGACTCGAGAGAGTTTGGTGATGATGGCGTTGATGATCTGTGAGGACAACACGGCGTTAGCAGTTGGAAACTTCTGACGGAAGCGCGAGCGACAACGTCATCACGACCACCTCTGATCCGCGTGCCCCATTGCACCATAGCTTTCTGAGCAGGGGGCACTTACGCTTCACCTTCCTCCTCGGATTCGTCGTCGCCCCGAGGACGGCGCTTGACCTTCTTTGACGAGGCTTTCTTGGAGCCCTTCCTGGCGGGTGGCGGCGACTCGGACATGTCCCTGCTCTCGTTGCCAGATCCCTCATCCTCGGAATCACCACCCGCGAGGGCGAGAAGCTCGTCGTCAATATCAGCCATTGTGTTCCGCTTTGGTCCGAATATCGCGCGTCCAGGACGTCGATTCAGGGGGGTGCTGGTGGAACAGTCGGGGTCCCAAAGGCAAGGTCGTCAGCAGCCAACAGGTGGTTAGTCCGCTGGAATCCCCGAAAGCCGGCTGATGTTGGCTGGAATTGGTTCAGCGTGTGCTCGGACGGCGATGAGGTGAGAGATGGGATTGGGCAAGGAGGGCTATGTAGAGCGAGCAAAGGTTAGGTAGGGTAGGGTAAGGTGCAAGAGGATCAATCACAAATGGTGCCCGTCTCAGCTTGTTGAAATTCATCCAAGGTTAAAGGTAGCCAGGTACAAGGTACCGGTAGAAGCCAGGTCCCATTGGCTTGCATGCGGTACTGTAAGGTATTCTGCACGTGTGAACGAACCGAACTGCGGCGAAGCGTTAGTCCGTACCTTGGTCCCCAAGCCAATCGGATACAGACCGAGGACTTTATAGTGGACCAATTCCTGCGCAACGCCGATGGTAAAGTAAGGTACCTAGCAAAGTACCTAAAGTGATGCATGTCATGGCGTGGTTCGGTCCAAGTGCCTGCTCTTCCAGACAATCGAAATAATTACCTATTTACCAGGTCGCACACCTACCGATAAAACAGCCCAACGCCGAGTGCTCGCCAGCTCGCCGCAATGGCTATCTCGGCTCCAGTCTGGAGGTGTGCTCGCACAGCTTGCAGGAACTCCTTGGCCGTTCCTGGTCTTCGATCATTCTCAACCACCGCAGTTCGCGCAACCGCCACGCCCGCATCGCCAGCTTTCTCCGAGTCCTCCACCAGCAATGGCATTCCCAAGAAGCGCAAGCCCCTGACCCAAGAGCAGCGGGACTTCCTGTCGTCTGCAGTATGCGCGAATCCCCATAACTCACACTGCACTCGGCTCCAGCTAACACGTTCGACCAGCTGAGAGTCAACCAAGCCGGCGAGCTCGCTGCGACACTCATCTACACGGCGCAGACACCACCACTCCTGCGCCAGCACCCACACCTCCGACCCCTCATGGCCCACATGTACGACCAAGAAGCCGAGCACTTCAAGACGTTCAATCACCTCATCCACAAGCACCGCGTGAGGCCAACCGCCATGTATCCCCTCTGGACCGTCATGGCCACTGGCTTGGGCTGGTCGACGGCGCTGCTGGGCCGCGAGGCTGCCATGGCCTGCACCGAAGCCGTCGAGACGGAAATCGGAGGTCACTACAACGGACAGATTCGCGTGCTCCTGGAGATGATTTCGAAATGGGAAGCCGAGGGCTACGAGGTTAGTGAGGAGATGACAGAGCTTGTCAACACGCTGCGCAGGATACGAGACGACGAGCTCGAGCACCTAGACCATGCTGTTGATCACGACTCCAAGAAGGCGGAGCCACACTGGCTATTGACTGGCATTATCAGGGCAGGATGCCGAGGCGCCATTTGGGTCAGCGAAAAGGTTTAATCAATGGCACCGAGCATCCCAAGTGTACAACAAGTGTAAATATACAAGTAAAAAATAGTCTGTTTATACCAGAGACCGCAGTGGTAATCCTTTGAGATGGATAATCCATACAAAAAGGCTATGGTTGTAATTTGCACGGCTTCAAATGGCCAGCTTACCCCATGATGAAGATCAACCCCCAAGACAACGCCTTGCAATGCCCGTTGGCTTTCGATCTATAAACTTATCTCATTGCAATGCGAAAGGAAGAAAAGACAACAGGGAATAGGAAACGCTTTAGCCAGGCGCGGCTATTTTGGAAATTAATTGCTGGAGGGGTTGGTTAGCGACTGCTGCAATGGACCAGCTTGCAGGGACACTTACTAAATCGCCAATGGAGCGACACCGTCAACTTGGTAACCCCAATTTCCATTCAGTTCTTCCGTTAGAAGCCAGTCGTAGGGAAATTGAACAAGATTGCCTTGGATCATCTTCAACAGCCCTTCAGCATCGCTCTTAGAAGGCATGTCGTCGATCGTGAACCCACGCCGGCTTCCCTTGGTAGTAGCCCGTCGACGTCGTCTGACTGACCCCATCTGGCCGGGGGGTACAGAACCACCTTCCCTGGAGGGTGCTTTTTCAAGGTTGGTACTTCGTCGATCCCTGGCTCTGTTGACTTGTGCATCGAGGAACTTTGTATGTACACCTTCGAGAGGTGGGAAGGGTGCATCACTCTGTCCATCAACCGATGGCACATTCGAATAACGCGCATTAGCTGCTGGGGTACTCGAGCCTACGGTTGACTGGGCTTGGGGAGATAGAGCCGTGTCCCCTTGGGGAATTGGGCGCTTTTCATCCAACTCCTGGGACCCACTGGGAGGCTCAATCAAACCCGTGTTCTCGTCGTTTCTGTGCGGGTGCGGAGTCTTCTCCATTATTTTCTCTCCCAACTTCTCGACCTGGCTCTCTGCAGCCTTCGCGATGGCATCTGGGCCCGGTGCGCCCACGCCAGCACCAGCGGCAGTAGCTGGATGGTGATGATGGCTGTTCTGCGACCTCAGATCGCGCTCTTCACTCTGAGGCCTGCCTTCCATGCTTGCTCGGAATCTTTCACCATACTCCGTGTACTCCCGGTACTCACCCCAAGTGCTAACCTCAGAATCCGGCATACAGCGGAAGACTCTGCGGTAGAGCTTGGTGTTGTTGGCTGCGACACGGTTCCAGACATTATCGAAAAAGTCTGGTAAGAGCGGATCACTCATACAATCTGCGTCTATATGGGCAAGGTTAATGTCAGCCGCCATGGGGTGGAATGCCCCACTCCTGGGGCGTCCGGATGCATCCAGATGAACCGGAGGGCCCCCGATATCCGTATCATCGACAATTGGCAGAGACGGGAGCTGGGCAGGTCTGGGAAGGCCTAGCTGATCTGTAGTCCTCCGGTTTAGTGCAGGCATAGGGGGCAAACCCTCACTGACTGAGTCGAGCGCTTCATGGGGTCTCTTGATCGAAATAGGAGACCCAAAAGCAGAGTTTCTCGGACTTGTGAGGGTGCCCTTGCCTTCTGTATCGATATCATGAACGAGCACCTCGCGACCATTAACGATGACAGAGTCTCGGCCTTCGTCAAGACCGGAGGCTTCAGCCGACTTCCAGCGATCTGGACCGTAGCCGGAGACATCCAGCTCGTGTGCCTTATTTCCCGTAACACGGGGATCGGACTTCGCCGGGTCGAGCTCGTTCGAGGTTGATGACGAGGTACTGCTGGAGTCGAGTGCTTCCGCTTCTTCCGCACCAAGTCCATGATTGAAGCTTGCGGGGCGAGTTAGCTCAGGGTGCGTTGCATCTGCTTTAAGATGCGCGGAATCGGGGCCCGTGCTAGGACCAGAAGCCTCGTTCTCATCATAAATTCGATCCATGTCCTGTTGGAAGGTGTCACGTTCCATCTCTTGTTGACGTTCTTGTTCAAGGAGTTCGTCGACGTCAAGGCCGAGATGTTCACGCATAAGGCGTAAACGTAGCGTGTATGCAAAGCGGGAAACTCGGTACGGCTTTCCAGCCATCGTTGACCATATCATGTCTGTGTCCCGTACCACGGAGGCGCATTCTGAGTCTCTGGTACCTAACATGGATCGCTCGTTAATATTGGCGGAGCCTATCAGGGCTACACGATCATCAACCACTATCACTTTCGCATGGATATAAAGCTGCTCCGTGACAAGCTCGTTGTTGCTCATGACCCCCCACTGTCGCAAAGAATAAAAGGAGATGTACTCTTCAGGATCAATGCCAACCGCCCTCAATCGACCAAAGATGGAATGTTCGCCACGACAAATGCTGCGATACTGGCACATCAAGATCAGTCTTACACTTGTGCCCTCTTGCTCGTCCACTGTATTCTGAAATCCGGGCATCAGCGGCATCACAATGACAGCACGCCATTCCTCGTCGTTTTCATGAGCCCGGATGATGCGGTCAACCAAAGCATCTCCAATACGATTGGAAATTCTGGTTCCATAAACTTCAGTGCTCGTGATGAAGAATTGGTTCTCGATGTAAACGAAATGATCCGAGTCCTCAATCATCTGAACGTAAGCCGTCTGAATGCTGCATTCAGTGCTGTCAGTTCCAAGAGACCAAGTGGATGCAGACCTTAAGATCTGCACCTCACAAGTACCGGTCAGGCCAAGTGCTTCTAATTCCTCGGGCTTGGCATCTGGGGGTGGGAGTAAGAACGGTAGAGGTCGTGTTGGTTTGCGTCCACGCCTCAGATAGTTCCAGCGCTGAACAAAGTGTCGAGTCAAATCCCTAGCAGGCTGTCCCACAACTTGCATAGATACGTCGTGCCAGGGCATTCTGGGAACTCTGCCTCGATCGTACATTTCCTCGTAAGGTTCATTCAGTCGGAAAAAGTCTTGAACCCTCGGATTGGAATAGTCTTTGCCCGGAAACAGTTGGCAATGCTCGGCATCTTTCGGGCGCTCACTGGGCTCGAACCCAGTGGGTTTATCGTCAGCGACTGGATGTTGCGGGCAGTCCCATCGTCCGAAGCAAAGATCGATGCCACCGACAAAAGCAACGTCATGGTCTACAATACAGATCTTCTCGTGGTGTGCGAAGAAAAACTGGTTCTTCTTGAACTGGTTAGGTGATCTTTGCACAAAGATATTGGGATGCAAATTCAACAAGGAGAATTTGGTGTACTCGGAATCGATAGGGATTGCCGCCTCAACATTGCGGTAGATGATGACAAAGATCTTGACGCCTTCGCGCGCTTTCTTTTGCAGAAGTCTGTCCAGACGCCACTTTTGGCTGATGGCGGCTGGTCGCCGCATATACAGTTCAGGGCTGAGCCACCAGTCATGGATGTAGATAACATCTCGCGCCATGTTGATGGCCCTCGACACGTTCCACATGTAATCCCGCCCGTCCACAAGCCATTGGGCGAATACGCCGGTGCGGACCGGTGCAAAGCTGCCGAAGCGGTTTTCTCGGTGCCAGGGCGTTTGCTTGAGCATTTCCGTTATGGAATCTTCGAATTGGCGCATGACAGACTGGTTTCGCGAGAACAGACGGACCTTGCGCTCGGATGTGTCGAGGGTCAATGTGTGATGCTTCGACGGCTGTGCTTCCACGGTCAGATCAATCTCAGACCTATTCTCCTTGGTTCCAATCTGCTTCAGCATATTTCTCTTAGAAACGATACTGAACTTCGGATCCACCAGGTAGACATCGTAGATGTTCATGTTTTCCGGGGACTCCACGCAAACAATGTAGCTCTGTCGCACCAGGAACCACTTGCTGCTGTGACGATCGATAACTTTGGAAGGAGTAAGCACGCGACGGAAGTCGAGGCCTTTGGAGGATTGGATGTGAAGATAGCCTTCTTTGCCATGGTAACTGCCTTCTGCAGCGAGCCGGACACCAAGAGCTGATAGTTCGAGGAACCGACAGAGGCGGTTGCTGTCAGCACGAAACATGAGCCAGCGAATCGTTTCTGTGAGATACTTTTCTAAAGCCCGCCTCTGCTTTTCTACGTATCGCTGTCGCTTGGTCATCAGGTCAAAAGCTGCGGCCCCGGGTGTCAATCCGCCTTCAGCATTGGACACATCCCCTAAATCAATTGCTCCCGTAGACTGGCTGCGACGGCCAAGCATGCCACTTCGGGACTTCTTCCTCTTGTGTTGACGAGGGCCTTCAGTATCACTGAGAATGCCGTCTGTCACGCCTTCTCCGGCCGTACCTTCGCCGGCAGTTGCGTCGCCACCTGTATCATCTGCGCGGACGCTTGCTAGATCCTCTTCGTCGCTCTCGTCTCCCTTCTTGCGGGCCCGGCGCATATAGGGGAAGGCAGAGTAGGGAAATTTCGGTTGCTTGACGCGAACGCCAAGATCTACTCGACGAGGCATATATTTTTCGTTCTTCAAGGCAAACTTGTAGCGAAAATGAAGATTGTAGATGTCCCTAATGGTTCGGATGACCGTCCAGTTCATTCTACTCGGACCGCTGCCATATTCCAACTCAATAGTGAAAATCCAATGGCGTTCTTTGTCGTCATCTGGAAGAGGAGAGCTATCCGTGATCCTCAGTTTAAGCTGTTCTAGCAGGACCGGGATTCTCTTATTCCCATGCTCGTCCCGCTGGATCATACTTGCCAACATGAGAACGGCTGGTGCACCAGCCCTAAGCTCAGCCATAAGCTCGGCAGATTTGAGGTAGTCAAACCGATCTTCTTTCTTCTGGCGAAGGAGTTTTAGCGTATTCTTGACCTGTTTCCACCTATGAGCACCAAATGTTGAAGCGCGCTCCGAGCCGAAAAAGGGTCGCCTGGGAGTCATCGCATCGCCGTCTGATACGCCACCCCCTCCACCCCCTCCAAATACACTGATTCGACGTAGGTGTCCAGCACGTCGTGGTGTTATGGCGGTGTTCTCGGTATCGTCTGCATCTTCTCCGGGGGGGCGCATTGACATGCTCATCCATGAGCTTCCCCTCCTATAAGTCCTCTCTGGTCCCTGACCACTGAGTCCCCCATCGGAAAGACCACGAGCGTGCCCAGACGTGTCTGGCATGCTAGCCCGACGCCTCACGGCACGGCTAAAGGAATCTGGTTCATTCGCATCGGGTGTGAGGTTGCTTGATTCGGCAAGCTGAACCTCATTGGCTTTCTTCTGGCGTTTGGTCTTCCGCTTCTTCTTTTGCGAGTGGACAGACTCGCCTGCGTTGCCCTCATCCGCAGTCTCTTCGACATCCGCATCCGCATCGGATTGTTCCTCATGCGTACCTCGGCCGAAAAATTGAGCGATGGGCGACGCCAGGTTTCCCGGCGTGCTGGGTTCCGGAAGAGGCCCTGGTGAGGTAGGGGGTTTGGAGGGTTGGGATCCCGAGGCTGTTGTAAGAGCCTTCAATTTTGACATGATGAAGGCGCTCCGAGATTTGGTCGGAGTCTCGAGCCCTTCCCCTGGAGGATCTTGACTGTTGGGAGCCGCCGGTACAGCCGCATCTGAACTCGCGAATTGCACATTGCGTCTGCCAGATGGTGTAGCTACCTCATCTCCAGCTTCGTGTCCCGATGGTGCGGGTGGCTCGGTTATGTCGATGCGAGGGCCTTCGAGCAAAGAGCTCTGCTGTTGTTGCATGGTAGGCCTTGAATCCTGCGTGTCTAGAGCGAGGGGGGGTTTTGGGAGCGGCTTTTCGCTCCAATAGTCTCGTACATCTGTCTGAGAAAGTGCCGTGTCGGCCGGTTGATTGGTTGACTTGGAATTCGAGGGAGGGTCGAGCTCGGTAGACTCGGCAGAGGTGGCTGATGGTTGGGGCACATGGACGGCAGGAGATTGTTGTAGCTGGGGTTCTGCCTTGGGAGAGACAGAACCCTCTCGTTGTGAGGCGCCCATAGTATAGGGCACTCGGCGTTGGGTGGAAGGCGTAGTGTCAGGAGTCGGGCAGGGCAAGTCGCGATTGTCAACGAGTCGACACGGGATGCAGCTGCTTTATCGATACGCGCTGGAGTATTGTGTCGTCCGCAGGCGACATGCTGGAGCAGCCTGGTCGAGAATGCAGCGCAGGTGTCCGAGACGAAATTTCGATATAGGACAAAATTGATTCTACGGAAAGTAATTGCACAATCCGAAGGGCCTGCACCCTTTGGCCGACGGATCAATGATATGCACAACGTGACCCAAGGGGTAGGTGTCTCGCAGGGGGTCAGAGATGTAGCCGACGTCAGTGTAAGTTCGGTACCTGAGGATCCATCAAACACACTAGTGTAGATAAGGTATTCTGTTGACGGGAAACCGAGAATCAGCAGACGCTGGCTGGATAAGGTACCTGTGCTTCCCACCACTGTAACGCACTTCCACGTGGACCACCAGGATACGTTACAGCTTGAGTACTGGGTTTGCTTTTCTGTTATCCCCTCTCTTCTTCTTCTTTCGACTTTATTTGGTACCATCATATGACTCGACAAACCTCACACGAAATCCCTTAGAGGGTGCGCAGACGCAACTTTACCTACAAGATGCATAAATGCTTAAGGTAATCAGTCCCACGTACATTAAAGTCACTAAATCTCGTATTAAAGTCCATAGTCTCTCTATAACTTAAAAGGTAATTGAATTTCAAATGTAATACTTTAGTATATTATGAGTTTGTTAAGAAAAATAAAGTACTATTTTTTGCTTGGCTTTTATTTGTTTATATCCTTGCTGGTCAGGGATAATTGCGTCTGCGCACACTCTAGGTAAGGGATGACCCGGGCTATGTCCTGCCTCTTGCGGTTGGTGCAGATAAACCTCCAGTGGATTCTGGGGAGGACGCAAATGAAATGTGCAAAACTGGCTTTTGTTGGGATTCAGTCCTGGAGCTACAGAGCCCACCTCAGCGATGGCATCTACTTTTGAATACCTTAGCTACGGATCACAAAGTTCACTAACTACCTAAGGTACCTAAATAGCACACAAGACATGCGACACTCCAGTATAACATGCACCAGAACAGATCACACCACTTCGACTGCGCATCAGGAGGTGTAGGGTAAGACAGCCACGAAGAGACGGACAAATCACTGCCCCGCCCCCTGATAATGGAGAATTTCCCTGGAGCCTCACGTCATCCCCTCCATCACCACCACCACCACCACCACTACCACCACTACCACTACCACCACCAGCACCGCCACCACGATTCCGCTTCGTGCTCGTCTTCCCAGAGCTCGCCTCTCCCCCGGATTATGCACAGTGTTCTCCTGCGCGTCCGGGCCTGCTCCGTTCCCCGGTTCACGTGAACTTGCTCGACCGCGCGCTTTTACCACCATCTCCACCATGGGTGCTGCAAAGCTCGACGGTACTGCGATTGCCAAGAGCATTCGAGAGCGGCTCGGTACCGACATTGCTGCGAAGCAGCAGCTTAACCCCCGGTTCAAGCCATGCCTCAGAATCATTCAAGGTATAACTTTGCACCAACTGTCCACAGCCATTGGCATTGCGGTTTGCTAATCTGTCTACCTGTAGTCGGTGATCGAACGGATTCTTGTACGTTTTGAGCCTCTCCACAATTCGCTGTCCCGTTCCATCTCCACGTTCCAGGTTCAGGATGAACTTGCCGCTAACCTTTTACATAGCGACGTATGTTCGTATGAAGCTAAAGGCAGCTCAAGAGGTAAGCAATCCTCGACTCTGAACCCGGTCGTTCATCCAATACTTACTCACCCATAGGCTGGCATTGATTGCGAACTTCTTCATTATCCCGAGGACATCTCTGAGCCCGAGCTATTGGACCACATTCGTCGTCTCAACAATGATCCTGCCGTCAACGGCATTCTAGTGCAGCTGCCCCTTCCCAAGCACATTTCCGAATACGCTGTCACCTCCGCTGTGGCCGACGAAAAGGATGTCGATGGGTTCGGCACCAGCAACATTGGAGAGATTGCCAAGCGTGGCGGCAAGCCTCTCTTCGTCCCATGCACCCCCAAAGGTGTCATGGTCCTGTTGCTGGAAGCCGGAGTTGAACTGGCTGGCAAGTACGCTGTTGTGGTGGGAAGAAGTGACATTGTCGGTAGCCCCGTCAGCTACCTGCTACGCAACGCCGACGCCACTGTTACTGTCTGCCACTCTAAGACGCAGGGATTGCAGGAGCACCTCAAGAGGGCAGACGTCGTCATTGCCGCCATTGGTGTCCCTCATTTCATCAAAGGAGAGTGGTTGAAGGAAGGCGCCGTTGTCATCGATGTCGGCACTAACTTCATCCCCGATGCCTCCAAGAAAACTGGACAGCGACTTGTGGGAGACGTTGACTATGAGTCGGCGTCTCAGGTGGCTTCAGCCATCACTCCGGTGCCTGGTGGCGTGGGCCCGATGACCGTGGCCATGCTGCTCCAGAACGTTGTTGATGCCACTACGTTATACTTTGAGTCGCAGAAGCTAAGGAAGACCATCCCTCTTCCCCTGAAGCTCAAGACACCAGTTCCCTCAGATATTGCTGTTTCGCGAGATCAAACTCCCAAGCAGATCACTAGGATCGCCGCTGAGGTAGGCATTGCCCCTCACGAGCTAGAGCCTTACGGCGCGTACAAGGCCAAGGTCGATCTCAGCTTGCTTAAGCGTCTCGACCACCGACAGAATGGCCGCTACGTTGTTGTGACTGGTATTACGCCTACTCCTCTCGGCGAGGGCAAGTCGACAACCACCATTGGCCTTGCTCAAGCTCTAGGTGCCCACCTGGGACGCCTCACTTTTGCCAACGTCCGTCAGCCGAGCCAAGGTCCTACATTCGGTATCAAGGGCGGCGCCGCTGGTGGTGGCTACAGCCAAGTCATCCCCATGGACGAGTTCAACCTCCACTTGACGGGTGATATTCACGCCATTACTGCAGCCAACAACTTACTTGCTGCTGCCATCGAGACCCGCATGTTCCATGAGAATACCCAGAAAGATGGGCCTTTGTACAGGCGTTTGGTCCCTGCTAAAAATGGAAAGAGACAGTTCGTGCCCGTCATGTTTCGTCGCCTGAAGAAGCTTGGAATCGACAAGACCAACCCCGACGACTTGACCGAAGAGGAGATCCGTCGGTTCGCGCGACTCGATATCGACCCGGAAACTATCACCTGGAGACGCGTTCTTGATGTCAATGATAGGCACCTTCGCGGCATCACCGTTGGTGTTGCACCAACTGAGAAGGGCCACTCGCGCGAGACTGGCTTCGATATTTCTGTCGCCAGTGAATGCATGGCCATTCTCGCTCTGAGCACCAGCCTCGCCGATATGCGGGAGCGTCTCGGTCGCATGGTTGTTGCTACCTCTCGCAGCGGCGATCCGGTGACTTGTGATGACATTGGGGCGGGCGGTGCCCTGACGGCTCTAATGAAGGACGCCATCAAGCCCAACCTCATGCAAACCCTCGAGGGCACTCCAGTGTTTGTTCATGCCGGTCCCTTCGCGAACATTAGCATTGGCCAGAGCTCCATTCTTGCTGATAAGCTGGCCCTGAAGCTGACGGGTACCGAGCCTGATGAAGACTACAACGAGTCCTCTGGCTTTGTTGTGACTGAGGCCGGGTTCGACTTTACCATGGGTGGCGAGCGATTCTTCAACATCAAGTGCCGCACGTCAGGCCTTGTCCCCGATGTCGTTGTGGTCGTGGCAACTGTCAGGGCTCTGAAGGTCCATGGCGGTGGGCCTCCTATCGCCCCCGGAGCAGCGCTCCATGCTGTCTACAAGGAGGAGAATGTTGACATTCTTCGGTCTGGCTGCGTAAACTTGAAAAAGCACATTGCCAATGCCAAGTCGTTTGGTATCCCTGTCGTTGTAGCCATCAACAAGTTCTCGACCGACACCGATGCCGAGATCGATGTCATTCGCGAGGAGGCCATTTCGGCCGGCGCTGAAGATGCTATCCTGGCTAACCACTGGGCCGAGGGTGGTAAGGGCGCAGTTGACCTTGCCAAGGGCGTCATCGCCGCAAGCGAGAAGCCCAAGGAGTTGACCCTGACCTACGATCTTGAGGGTTCTGTCCAGGACCGCATCGAAGCAATTGGCAGGAAGATGTACGGAGCCGACAAGGTCGAGTTCAGCGAGCTTGCCCAGAAGAAGGTGGACACATACACGAGGCAAGGCTTCGGAAACCTGCCAATTTGCGTGGCCAAAACTCAATACTCCCTGTCCCACGACCCAGACCTCAAGGGAGCACCGACTGGGTTCACTGTTCCCATCCGTGACGTTCGCATGGCCGCCGGTGCAGGATATCTGTAAGCCCCGCCCCCTCCTTCACTGCCACAGATGGCCAGCTGACAATATATTAGGTATGCGCTGGCTGCGGACATCCAGACCATCCCTGGCCTCCCAACAGCTCCGGGATATCTCAATGTCGACGTGGACACCGAAACTGGCGAAATTGATGGCCTGTTTTAAAAGATAATCTAGCATTATGCAAAGGGCAACATAGAAGGCAGCATCTACAGCATGCATATTGTTTTCAATTGTAGTTACCTCAACGTATTGCGGAGGAAAGACGACGTGTCAGAGTATAGCTGAGTGGTGGCATTTCAACATATGGCGCTGGGAATGGGACTGCAATGTTAGCGATATTGACACATCAAGAATCCCCAATTATCATACTTCTAATCTACACTGAACCGTGAAGCGCTTGAAGCTGACGTCGCCACCGGGCACTTCCCTAGCTCTGACCTGCTTTAGTTTGGTCCTCACACAGGCAGGCCGACCATTTAGCCGCCTGCCTATCTGCCTTTGTTGATGTCCAGGCCATAGGGTAGCTACTACTATCATTGGCATCTTCGACAGACCTCTATCTCGTCTGGGAGTCACGTACCACGGTATGGCAGGACCCCACTGTGAAGTTGGTTTGCCGCATACAAGGGCCTAGCGGGGATCGGGGGAACATCAACAGCGCCGAGCCCAATTGGAGCGGCGCTCACCCTTAAACCGCGGTTGTACAGTTTCATTGATACACCTCCCATCTGGTGACGACGCCGAAATCACCCTTGAATTTAAAACATAGTCCCCCCTGTCTCCCTATATGTGGTATGAAACTTTGCTCATGAGATCAAGGATCACAAACAAATGGATGGTCCAAGTACTACTTTTTTATTTTATTTTACATCATCATTTAATTTTGCCCCCCCTCCTCAATACATACAAATTTTGCTATACTGACGATGCTTGATTTTCTTCTTCCTTTCTCATTTTATTTTATTTTTCTGTCTATATGTAAGTATATTCGGACACATTATCACAAGATCGCTCGCACAATACGGAGTAAATCATTTTACATTGTCCAAAGGGGGAGGGATTGTGTAAAGGAAACGATTTGCTCCAAGATTTGCAGTGCCGACACGGCAATAGGGTGCCCTAGAAACTGCCACAATGATCCATGATGTTCCACGCAGCGGACTGAGAAGTCTGATCCGGAGACTGCTGTTACTTTGAGCCATACCGCACACCGGTGCGAAAGGCAGTCGGTGCAAGCTGCCAATCGTGGACCATACTACATCAGCTGCGCACCAACCCGCAACACACTTCGCCTCAGACGTGCACTATTGCCAAGCGTTGCGAGCATGGACCAGACTTAAATGCTGCCTAGACAGAGAGCACAACAACGTAGATGGATGTGTACGAGCCGGCCTAGAGCTGCGACTACATGGAGTTTGACCATTCTAGGCCGTGGAAGCAAGACGCGTGGGTCCTTTCCTACAATGCCGTGGCTAGGGAAAACCACATTCTGCAAGACAGTCATCTGGAGGAAAAAGATGGCCCGAAATAGCTGGCCCGAAATTTTCTGGCTACCTACCTAGCCTAGACCCATCCGCCTGTCGTCTATCGTAAGTCGTTCTATCGTCTATCGTCTATCGTCTGTCGTCTAGCGGGAGCCGTGATGTACCTACGTCAGAGCCCGAAACAAGGCTCCACCCCGTGATGTGTGCAATGCCCTCATCCCCAAGCACAGTCAGACGAGCACTGTGCTCCTTGGAAGTGTGTTCTTAGCGGGTTAGGGATGGTGTAGACGTTAATGCATCTCTCGTCTAGCTAGCATCACTACACGGTTCGGCCAAAGATGGGGGAAGAAGGCCTTCCACGTCAAGGATGCGCCTCCCCCCCCCTTCCCCGGTACCGTCCATGCGGCGCAGAGCCAATGAAATGGCCGACCACCCATTTGCTCGAATGCGAATAAGAGGTGCGAGTGGGTTGGGCTGCCTTTCCGTTGTAGATTTCTTTTCCGGGCTAAGCTTTGCAGGGGCTGGTCGCTAGAAACCCGCCTCAAAGAGGAAACAGGTCGGGGATTCCAGCAGATCTGCTATACGAATCTTGCAGCGCGAGGTACCGAGCGCCGCCCGCGAAATTAGTCCCTGAGATGGTAAAGTGCCCGACCCACCTCAGTGTTTAATCAAAGGTACCCCTGATCAACTCCACCAGCCGCAGTGAAGGATGGTGGCGCCTCAAAAAAAAAAGTCAACACAAATGGCTCCAGTAAAAACGTCCAGGCCGTTGCCGCCGCGGGCCATCTCGCGTGTCTCCTTGTCTCGCTGGAGGCTCAGTGTACCCGCTTCACTCCAACGCAGCACCGCCGTCTTCCTCCCCCCCTTCCTCTCCGCTGTTTGGAGCCACGGAACGCTCAGATCTCCGAGAGCGAGTGCCACCGTCCACAACCTCTTCCATCCCATGCCCCAACCCAAGGCCTAAGGAAGTTGTTCTGCTTTGTTGCACTGTGCAGTAGACCCTCACTGTTCTCCGTGGAACTTCGTCTGGCGAGGTATAAGTACGTTGCTGGCGAAGCCTCTGAGTTGCCAACATGTCTACTCGATATTCTCTGCGTCAGACGCCCAGGTGAGCCTTCTTGTTCCCGGCTCTGTCTTGATTGCTGTCCTTGCAGGCCTGCGCGTGCCAACGGCGATTACCTAGTGGCCACTGGTTGTCGCAAGTTGTTTGCCTCGAGGACGGTCAAGCATTGGCAAAAGCTTGGATATGCTAACATTGTCGTCAGGAAGAAGGAGCTCTTCAGTGGCATGGTCGAGACCCCTTCCACTCGAAGAACTAGTAGCCGTCGCCAGTCCTCCTTCCCACCGGAAACCGCACAATCAGAAAACGAGTCTACGACATCAGGTGTTGAAAGTACGCTGCGCCCTCGGTCCAGTCGGTACCGCACTCCCACCCCTCAACCGGAAGAAGACGACATGGAGGACAACAAGGCTGCTGCGAAGGCTCGCGTAAATGGCCTGGCCAATGGCAAGACCAATGGTTATGCTAATGGTCACGCAAACGGCCATGCAAACGGTCACGCCAACGGTCACGCCAATGGTCATGCCAACGGCTCAACCAGCCCCAAGGCCGACCCTGCCAACAAACAAACCGAGGAGCCGGCGGAAGCGCACGCCATCGACGGCTGGAGGCCTGGCCAGGACCCCAAAGTTGATCACTCGGGCGAATTCGAGTTCGGTGGCTCGCTCGGCACACTTGCCATGATGACGCTGTTCCCGGTCCTCATGTGGTACATGTGGGTTGGTGCCACATACTACGATGGCAAGTTCCCGTCTAGGGCTCCGAACCAGTCCTGGCTCGAGTTCGGCTCTGAGCTTGTCAACCTGGTGTACACGGGCGCTTTCCCCCACGCCAAAGCCTGGATCTGGTACTGGACCTATCTCATCTTCGAGGGCGCATGCTACTGTCTACTTCCCGGCGTTTGGGGGTACGGCAAGCCGCTGCCTCACGAGGGGGGCAAGCAGCTTCGCTACTATTGTAACGGCTACGCAAGCCTGTACTTCACCTTGGCTATCATCGCTGTTCTGCATTTCACTGGCATCTGGCCCGTCCAGACGGCCATTGACGAGTTTGGACCCCTGCTATCTGTCGCCATCCTCAGCGGCTTCATTGTCAGCTTTGTCGCCTATTTCTCTGCCATCTGGCGTGGCAAGCAGCATCGCATGACCGGCTATCCGATCTATGACTTCTTCATGGGAGCTGAGCTGAACCCCCGCATGTTCGGCATTCTCGACTTCAAGATGTTCTTTGAGGTCCGCATGCCCTGGTACATCCTCCTCATCCTCAGCCTGGGTGCTGCTGCACGCCAGTGGGAAAACTATGGTTATGTATCCGGCGAGGCTCTCTTCCTCATCATGGCCCACTACCTCTACGCCAACGCTTGCGCCAAGGGCGAGGAGCTTATTATCACTACTTGGTAAGCCGTGACATCCGTACAACCGACATTGTGTTGGAAAGCTGGCTAATGTTTTATCTAGGGACATGTATTACGAGAAGTGGGGTTTCATGCTCATCTTCTGGAACCTGGCTGGTGTTCCCCTATCCTACTGCCACTGCACCATTTTCATTGCCAACCACCACCCTGATGAGTACCGCTGGAACCCATGGGCTCTTGGCCTCTTCGTTGTAGCCTATCTCTTCTGGTATTGGGTCTGGGACAGCTGCAACAGCCAGAAGAACCGCTTCCGTGCCATGGAGAAGGGTAAACTCGTGGCCCGCAACACATTCCCTCAAGTGCCTTGGCAAACTATCCACAACCCCAAGACCATCGAGACCCCCCAAGGCACTATCCTTGTTGATGGTTGGTATGGTCTTGCCAGGAAGATCCACTACACGGCTGATGCTTGGTTTGCCATCTCCTGGGGTTTGATTACCGGATTCCAGTAAGTGCTTGTGCTCACACAGAAACTGGTAATAGTCAATTTACTAATGCATGATAGGAGCCCTTTCCCATGGTTCTATCCCTTCTTCTTTTGCTGCATGATTGCTCACCGCGCTACACGAGACATCCAGCGATGTCGGCTCAAGTATGGCGAGGGCTGGAAGGAATACGAGCGACGTGTTCCTTATCTTTTCATTCCCGTAAGTCTTCCGAGACATCTTTTCGTTTTCTGTTCAAATGCTAACTCTAGGCAGTATGTCATCTAGAAAGACAATAGCCAGAAGAACGCCAAACTCCCTTAGGATGTCTTGGGTGCTCCGCATAGCTTCGATATGACAGGGATAGCCAACCCCATGCGGAGTTATAAGACATCACATCCCCTGAAAGCACACGAAAAACCTCAATAGACGATAGTCGTTGGGCATACGCGTCCATGATAGACCATAGCGTCCATGAACACCTATAATTTTAATATGACCTTGGTTTCTCTTGTACGAATATGGATTGTATTTGCACTACTTTCATGTATCATAATCTCTTTTATATCAAGTACTTTCCAAAACGAACTTAGACTTGTCGATGCACCGACGAACGGAAATGCCTGCATGATTCCTGAAACCAAGGACAACTGAGCCATACAATTCGTCTAGGTAGCATCTCCATGGTGAAGGGATATCTTGATGATATGAGAGGATAAGTCATGTCATGCCGCGAGATCCAATAATAGAAAACAACCTCAGCAAAGTCAAATCGTAGTTACGCACCGAAGATGTCTATAAAAAGAAATCACCCCAAAGGTCAAAACGCGTCTTGTCCGTAGTGTACAAATACAACTTCCCGAGTGATTACCCGCTCCAGTCATGATAACCCATGACATTTGCCCGTGCGTGCCATTGGAAACCCTCCCACTCCAACATGCAAGAGCTAATTTATGTTGCCGACATCTGGCATATGATGTGAACCGTGCGGGAAAGAACAGCTATTGTGGGTAGGTACAGATTGCCAAGCCAACTTTCCAGCATCCTCTTCTGGTTCATCTTTAAGTGCAAGTAGCGTCGAGAGTGGCCTTGGAGTTCATGAGCAGGGCAACGATAAGACCATAAAGACCTATAAATTGCATTAGTAATGTCGAATGACTAAAAACCGGTTGGAACGTACCCAAGACTTCAGCGAAAATGAGAATCAGAATCATGCCGACGAACAGGCGGGGTTGCTGAGCTGTGCCTCGCACACCGGCGTCACCGACGATACCGATAGCGAAACCAGCAGCCAGTCCAGAAAGACCGACAGAGAGACCAGCACCGAACTGGACGAAACCAGTGTAGAGAGGAAGCTCTTGCTTGAGACCACTGGAAATGAGGACGGAGACGACCAGACCGTAGATGGCAATGATACCAGCCATAATGACGGGAATAATGTCTAAACGCATCCGAGCTTAGTGAATGTTCTGGTCCAAGGAAAGAATTACATGCGTACTCTTCACGATAAGATCAGGGCGGAGGACACCCATGGCAGAGATACCGACACCAGACTTAGCAGTGCCGTAGGAGGCACCCAGGCAGGTGAAGACGATGGCGGATGTGCAACCCATGGCTCCGAAGAAGGGCTGTTGATTGTTAGCATTGGTTCCTTCGTGGTCGAGTTCATGGCAAGGAGTCGCAGAGTGAACGGTGGTGACGTCGACTAGTTGATGGGTTGGAGAGACTAACCGCGTAGACAGGGCTGTTGAGACAAACATGTTAGCTAGAAATTGCAAATGGGGACACAGTAGCATCTAATTGCGAGCGTTGCGGAGCTAGCAGTGAGGTTGCGGAAGCTCCGAACAGTGCAGAAGAAGCTTGTGTGATGACGAAGGTCAGGAGGCGCGCGCGCTGACGTACCATAATTCGGACACCATCTTGACGGCTGGAAGCTGCTTGTAGCGAAAAAAATCGAGGATCTGATTGATTCGATGCGGAGACGCGCGGAGAGCTTCGTAGGATGCGGTGGGCAAAGTCTCGATGATGGAGCCGTTGATGTCGGTGCTGTTGCGAGGTTGCTGGGTGAGTAAAGGTCTCGTTTCCAGGTTGGCCTCTGGTTGGCACAAGGTTTGCCGCACCTGTTACAGGAGGTACATTATGTAATGAGCGGAGCGGAAAAACATGGAAGCCGATCTGCGGCCACGGGCGGGTCCAGGCATGTGGTGGCCCAGAAATTTTGGCCAACTCTACTAGTGGGCGGGTTTGAAGCTTTACGGTGAAGTGGGATTCTTCTCTTTTCAACCACCACAAAATTTTCTTGTTACCCCAGGGCGAGCCAACGCAAGGAACCCTGACGTTTTTTTCTTTGGAGAGTAGCGATTCTACGATACTTGACGGACTTTTCCCATAACCCAAAATGTCTGAGACCAACGGAGGTATGTTTGCAGCCTGGACTTGAATGGGCGTGGAATCTTGACTAACAGCATGGCAGCATGGCCCCTGGCCGACCAGAAGCTTGAGCAGGAACTCCTGGACCTCGTCCAGCGTGCGCAGCGTAAGTAAATGACCCACAAACGATTTTGTTTTCGCATTGGCGATTTCGGCTCCCCTTGCAGCTTAAGCGGTGTACTAATGTTTCAACCAGACTCCCGCCAGCTCAAGAAGGGAGCCAACGAAGCGACCAAGACCCTCAACCGCGGTGTCTCCGAGCTCGTGATCCTCAGCGCAGACTGCAGCCCTCTCGCCATTCTTCTGCACATTCCTCTCCTCTGCGAGGACAAGAACACCCCCTATGTCTACGTCAGCAGCAAGATGGCTCTCGGCCGAGCCTGCGGTGTGAGCCGATCCGTTATCGCGGCCAGCATAACCAGCAACGACGCGAGCGAGCTGGCCAGCACCATCCGCTCCATGCGCGAGAAGGTCGAGCGACTTGCCATCTAAGCGACTGGCTGCGAAGCGATTTGGAATAGGGTTGGGGAAGATTTGTAGCCTTGTGTATCTGATCACCCGAGATCTATGCAGGCGCAAATAGTTATGGAGCATCACTGATACATCTATGTCTGATCAATAAAACGCCAAATATCTCCATATCGCCTGCGCTGATGTTCTTGTTTCGCTGCAGCCTGGGGTCACACAACTGGCATGGCTTGCGTAGTTGCGACAATGGGGCATGATATGTCCGTGGTAAGAGTCTAAAAATTTTCTTGGTCTATCACCCCAGAGAAGAGCAAGTCGTGCAATTTCAACTTGCGCGCCCTCATCCTGTGGACTTTGGTTCGTGTTCGCATTCTGTCCGATTCCGGCCAAGGCTGTCGGACTTGGCAAGAGATTGCAGTAGCGTTGCTACAGCATCATCGCACCTGAAGCGGTTGATGCGTGGGGTGATTGACCCAATTTGATAGGTACCTTACTTGCGGCTATGACGTTGCTCCACCTCGACCTACCTACATTAGTTGTCGCATTACACTCAATAATTTACTGGACTGCCTGCTTCCATCTCAAGACCAAACCTGTGCTTTATTTGTGATTTTCAGTCTGTCTAGCCAGCTGCTTACCTTTTGCCAGCCGATTTACGTTCAGGCGGGGCTTTGATTCTTGTGTTGGTTATGCTCGGCTCCTGAAGCGTCAACGCAATGCCAGGACTCGCTCGTAAGATCATCATTTGCGCCGCAATAGATGGCATCATCATCCAGCCCTTATCGTCAAAGGGGCAACGGCCGTTCCAGCCCGTGAGGGTCAAGTACGGGGATGCATCTGTTTCAAGCGTTCCCAGGGATGCAATGCCTGATGCCTCAAAGCCGGAGTCGTCGTTTGAGGCCTTTGGTGTAATTGGTATGTCCACTCAATAGAAAGCAAAACACCAGACCGTGGCTGACATCGTAACATCCAGGCTTGGTGACGGTCTCTAAGCTCAGCTATCTAATCACAATCACAAGGCGCCAACAAGTCGCTCAAATATTTGGACATCCCATTTATGTTGTCACTGAAGTCGCTGTAACGCCATGCACTGCGAAGGCAGATGCTGAAGAGTCCATTCGAAAGACATCGCTCTACTTGCAACAACGGCCACCTCACACTCTAAGCCAAGAGAACGAAAGCAGTGACGAGGATATCGAGGTTCCGCAAACGGCTGTATATGAAGCCGAGGATCCCCTCACCGATGATGGAGACTCAAAGTCCGATTCAGCAAGGAGTAGTTTTGCGGAGGACGTGATTCGCAGAAGGGGAAGCTACGGCAGGTTCGCGCAACGCTGGTTCAGTAAAAGTGGTTGGACACTGGACCAGAAGCGGACCATGGGAATGAGCAACTCGCCAGAACTTCCCGCCTCAGAATCCACGTCGTCTGCTGCAACCGCTGCCGTGAATGAAGTGGCTGCGAAGCCACAGCTGGTGTCCAGCTTGCTTCCCAAATTGTTGCGGACCATCCAGATTCTATTTGGTACCTCTCATAGCTTTTACTTCTCATACGATGTTGACATCACTCGAAGTTTGTCCAAACAGGCAGAGGTAGCTCATCCGCAACCCCCCCTTCATGCCCAGGCCGAACGGCAATTTTTCTGGAACCGGCACATCATCCAGCCCTTCCTTGAGACTGGCCAAGAAGCTCTCGGTTTGCCGTTAATGCAGGGCTTTGTTGGCCAACGAACGTTTACTGTTGATACGCACCCTCCGCAGGTGGACGAGAATGTCGAATCACTCGAAATGTGCAACTTGTCACCAACAGGGTCAGCACCATCCTCACCGCCGACCGAGAAAACGAAGGAGGCGGCAGAGCTCAGAGCGTCTGAGAAAAGCTATTTGATCACGCTTATATCGCGAAGGTCTACTAAGAGAGCCGGTCTCCGATATCTCCGTCGAGGCGTGGATGAAGACGGATTTACCGCCAACTCCGTCGAGACTGAGCAAATTCTGTCGCCAGTCGACTGGACGCCGTCATCAAAAATGCACTCTTTCGTGCAGATCCGGGGTAGCATACCTCTATTTTTCACACAATCACCGTATTCGTTGAAGCCAGCGCCAGTCATCCAATACTCGGAAGAATCAAACTATCAAGCGACTAAAAAGCATTTTGAGCGGCTCACGGCGGCTTATAACAAGCTTCAAATCGTGAATCTGGTTGAGAAACATGGTATTGAGGAACCGGTTGGTTCAGCGTACCAGAAAAATGTCGAAAGGCTAAATGGAGAGCTTGACGAGGCCGATGCGATTGCATTTGAGTGGTTTGATTTCCATCGCATGTGTCGAGGTATGAAATTCGAGAATGTTAGCTATCTCCTGCTCGATCTCAAGGACAAGCTGGAAGAGCTTGGCAGTACTACGCGGGAAGGGGGTGTTCTGAAGCAGAAGCAACAAGGTGTGGTACGCACGAACTGCATGGACTGTCTGGACCGGACCAATGTGTGCCAGAGTTCTTTCGGCAAACACATGCTTGATCAGCAATTAAAGGAAGAAGGATACGACATGACTGCGCAATTGGACCAGGCGACGACATGGTTCAACACGCTATGGGCCGACAATGGTGATGCTGTGTCAAAACAGTACGCGTCAACTGCCGCCATGAAAGGGGATTATACGAGAACAAGAAAGAGAGATTATAGAGGAGCGTTAAATGATCTCGGGCTGTCCCTAACGCGATTTTATAGCGGGTAAGTCTATGTACACGAGTGGTGAAGATATCATGCTAATTGACGATGTGACAGGATGGTGAACGACTTTTTCAGCCAGGCTGCAATAGACTTCCTGCTGGGAAACTCTACAGAAAAGATATTCGACGAGTTTGAAGCAGACATGATGACCAAGGACCCTGCCGTGTCAATGACCAAGATGAGGGAGCAGGCTGTTGAGCTATGCCAGAGACGGGTTGTTGCCGATGAAGGCGAGGAGTTTCATGGTGGCTGGGTTCTCCTCAGTCCCCATACTGCCAACACAGTCAAGTCATGGCCTATGGAGGAGGTGGTACTTCTGCTGACAGATGTGGCTTTATACGTCTGCCGTTTCGATTGGAATTCAGACAAAGTGTCATCGTTTGAACGAGTCCATCTTCGTAATTTGACCAACATCAAATATGGGCCATACATCTTATCGACAACCTCACCATCGCATATGGACGAGTCGAAGAATGTTGGGTTTGTGATAACCTACGAGCCTGGCAAAAGCGACGTCAAGAGAACCAATACACGCACGATGTCTAATTTGGAGGGCACCAACAAGCAGTCTCAGGCCAATGACGAAGTTGCTAACCTCCCAGCGAGCCTCATAAATTTGGTTTCTGGCCGGTCCAAGGAGCAGGGAACCCGCATGCTTGCGTTCAAAGCACCATACGCTGGATCATCTGTGGCACCAGTCGTCGCAGGACCCCAGCAGACAGAAACCCAGCAGGTTGCAACGATATCTGCTGAGATTGGACGATTGGCTCTTGACAGCCAACTGCCAAAAGAAGGAGAAGAGCGGAAAAGTATAGTAGAGAAAGGCAACATCATATCGCTAGAAGAAGCGAAGCGAAACACGGGTTTATTAGAGCAACTGGGGCATTCGATTAAGAAATTAGTCTGGGCCTAAGTATGCCGTTATGATGACGAGAGCGGGTTATTATACACGTTTAATACTTTTTATTATCATGCTGTCTTGCTTGGGTTTTAATTCTCCTTGTATGGCTTTCATCAAGCTTCACCCTTCCGCAGTTGATACAAGTGTAGTTGATATCGCATGTTTTCCAGTGATATTGGGTAGGGCAAGTCTTCAGGGAGTCGAAACCACGTAGAATCTTCTGATTCGAGCCTTTCCCAACCATAGCCGGTTGTTTCAGTCTCGACTAGAGTGTGATGAAGCAACCACTGCATTGGATAACGCTTCTTTTCCTGTCCAATGGCAGCCTCTGAGTAGCTGCCCGGGCTATCGACAACAAGCAAAAGGCTCCCAGGGGCCATCAACTCGCCGAGGCCCTTCAATAATTTGGTGGTTTTGCCGAGGCCTTCCACCGTGTACAGTTCATTCAGCGTAAAGAGTAACGTAAGGATGACAGGGTGTGTTCCGAGGACTCCGGCCAATTCCGAGCTGGACAGATCGAGCACGTTGCGCTGAACGAATTCCACAGACAGATCTGCAGGTTCCAAGAGAGGCTGGTTGGCAGCCCGCGCGGCAGCAGAAGCATACTTGGACAAGGTAGGCGCGGAGTTAATGCGAGCCTGCAGCATGTTTGTGACTGGAGCCCAAGGGGCTGAGTCCAGGAGACTTAGATGACCTTGCGAGGACGTGCTGCGAAGGTATGCAGCAAAAGCAACGTGCTCGGCGGCACAACCTCCGACGGACAGCATTCTCAAGCCACGCGATTGCCTTGAGGAATTGCTCTTTGCCTCAGGAGCGTCTCCAGCTGTAGTATCCTGGTCGTTTCTCGGGGACGGCGAAATGACATTTTGTTCCTCTACTAGCTCTGAGAGTCTATCAATATGCCGGGTGAGACGCAAAAAAATTGTCGCATAGCAAAGGGCCCGCGTCGGGCTCCATCTCGCAGCATAGGCCCCGAGATATTCCTCTTTGCCAAAGGCAGCCGCAAAGTCACGGTTGAAGAGGGCCTGCTTGATCTCCTGCAATAGCAACGGAAACCTGTCCGACTCGAGGAGAGGTCCAAACGCTTCCTTGAAGATATCGAGGATGCGTTGCTGGTCGGCCCTGTCTAGCTGAGGTCCCGTCAGAGCCTCGTCGTTGGCGCCGGTGTTCGGCGCCGGGGGCGGAGGGGAAGGCCTGGACCGAGGGGCCTTCTTGGACGCCGGCTGCTTCTTGACCATGTCTCGGTCACGGGCTGGCTGCAGGCAGTCGGCGTACCTCGCTGCTGGGCCGTCCTGCGACTGGGTGGGCGAGGAACAGGGCTGACAATATCGTTAGTCGACGGTGAGGGAGTGGGGGTTTATCGATAAACGAAGCGTCTCCGGAAAAGCTTGGAGATGCGCCCTCGGGAAGAAGCCCGCGCGTGCAGATGGCGAGCAGTAAAGCTGCGCTGCGCTGCACGCTTGGTTGTTGCTGATTAACCCTTCTACAGCCATTTGCTACGAGCCAGACCAATTACGGATAATATCTCATGTCTGGTTGTGAAAAATTAGAATCACACCAAGCTTACCTTGTCTTGCCTCGGGGGCGCGCAATCTCTGTCGATGCCTCGATTCTTTGCCTTCACGTAATTTTTCGTAAAAAGTCGTTCATTGACTTCCGACCATCTATCCATCAGCGGAGCTGTGTTCAAAAGGCTAAAAAAACAAATAACATTAACAATTGGTTGTATCTTTGTCCAGGTACGTTCCCAAGATTACAGAGTTTTCACGTTCTTTTCCGACTCAAGCTGTAACTGATATGAGGTCATGGTGGATAAGGTACTTGTGCCAGTTGTTCGCAGAGAGCTTCTAGGCAATGCGGTACCGTATTTCCCGCCAGGGAACCGTGATCTCGGGTCCACATACCTGGTAAGCTCTTCAGGTACATGAAATAGTAGGGCCGTCTAAGTGGGTGTTGATCCGTCCTTGGGAAGAAAATCATGGCGGGTTCTGGCCGATGGTTCTCAGGGCCTTTCACGCACCCACAGGAGGAAACATCACGGTCAAAAGTGTCGGCGGTTGGATTGGTGCGGGTGATTCACCTCGACGACGGTTGTACCCAATGAAATGGTTTGGGGGACCGGACAAGTTCAGCCCGACCTCGCCGCCCGAGCTCGGGGAACATGGCGCGCAATAGGTATTTCCGGTTAAAATGGAATTGTAAGACACTCAACCATCCAGACAGTGGACCCTTATCTTCTCCAACAAGCGCGTCGTAGGGCCTTGGAGAAAAAGCCTCAAATTATTCCAGGACCCTTGGTCGCTCATACGTACAAAGCTTTTCCTGACTCGGTTGTTGTCCTGCCTGTACTGTATGTAGATGCCAAGGGTCGCCCCTCTCTCTCTTATGCGGCGGAGGATGAAGTCATAACTGAGGACGGCAAGTTTAGAAACGCGGAAGGGCCGCTCGGAAAAGATGGAGCCCATGATTAAGACACAGGGCGACGAGATGGAGGGCCCAGTTCTTTTGGAGGCAAACTTGTCGCGCATTGCGTCAAGCGACAGTGGTTGTAGTGAAGACTCTGCCGATGTGACTGGAGCAGCTATCCCACCTTGTGGGAATTAGTGGAGGGGTCATCGCATCAGGAAACGTCGGGAAGGGTCAGAGGTTACCTTGTTACCTTTGGATACCCGCCGGAGCCTGGTACCAAGCACCGCCTGGTCCATGTCCGGTGTTGCCTGCTGATTGCGACGGTGACAGACGGGGACTTTACCGCCAGGGTGCTGCAATTGCTTCACATTTGACGCCTTGGCTGCGCGCTTTGGGCCACCGTCTGTTGCAGCTGTCAACAACCGATTTGACAGCAGGCATCGGAAACGTGGGATTGATGAGCGGTTCCGGCTGCATGACCCTCTACCGCCCTGCCCACCTAATGGGGGTGTGTGAGGTAGGTACCTGCCGGGCTGTCCGCCCCCCCACAATTCTGGCGCGACGGCGTCGGACGTCTCGCTGAGGTACTGCGGCGCTGCGGGACATTAGTTCAAGGTACCTCATGGACGAGGTACCACCACTTTTGGATGCAAGCCACCCTTCCCATTGAAATAAGTTGGGGAGCTTCATCCTCTTGTCCCGTCTTTTTTTCCCTCCTCCAAACCAATTTCTCTCCTTCTTCCAACTCTACTATACCCCTTTTTCTTCCTCTGCAGCACACACAGGTCTTCCTTTCTTTAGAAATCAGTCACAATGGGTTACGGCGAGGTTGACAAGTTGGCCATCAACACCATCCGCACTCTCGCGGTAAGTTTCTCCGTGTCGCAGAGCTCAACTACCCCGCCGCAGCTCTGGTAACCCCGCCATCACGCCCGCGTCTGGTGGGAAAGTGAGGCAGCGCCCTCAACCATCGACAATGCTAACGTGGTGATGTTTGCAGGTTGATGCTACCTTCCACAGCAACTCGGGACACCCCGGTGCGCCCATGTAAGTGGTCACTCCAACTACTCAGTCGTGGATGCGGTGTTCTCAGCCAATGCTAATCGTTCTTAGGGGCATGGCTCCCGTTGCCCACGTCCTCTTCAACAAGTTCATGAAGTTCAACCCCAAGAACCCCAAGTGGCTCAACCGAGATCGTTTCGTCCTCTCGTATGTGCCACCCACTCCCGATTTACACCCAGCAACTGCTGACCATCTTGCCGTAGCAACGGCCACGGATGCATGCTGCAGTATGCTCTCCTCCACCTTTTCGGCTATGATCTGTCCATGGACGATCTGAAGGCCTTCCGCGTAAGTCCTGCTCCGGCTCAAAGTAGTAACCTCGGCGACGTTCGGCGACGCTAATTTGCCTGCCTCTTTAGTCTGTTGACAGCAAGACTCCTGGTCATCCTGAGGCTCACGACACTCCTGGCATTGAGGTCACTACCGGACCTCTCGGCCAGGGTGTATGCAATGCTGTCGGTCTTGCCATGGCCCAGGCCCACAGCGCCGCTATCTACAACAAGGATGGCTTCAACCTCATCGACAACTACACCTACTGCTTCCTCGGCGATGGCTGCTTGATGGAGGGTGTCTCCAGCGAGGCCTCTTCCCTGGCTGGTCACCTTCAGCTCGGCAACCTGATCTGCGTCTATGACGACAACCACATTTCCATTGACGGTGACACCAACTGCGCCTTCACTGAGGACGTTGTCAAGCGATATGAGTCCTACGGCTGGCAGGTCATCACCGTCGAGAACGGTGACGACGACCTCGATGCCATGGAGGCTGCTCTCAAGCAGGCTCAGCAGGAGAAGAGTAAGCCTACCCTGATCAAGCTCAGGACCACCATTGGCTTCGGTTCCCTCCAGCAGGGCACCCACGGTGTCCACGGCTCTCCCCTCAAGGCCGACGACATCAAGCAGCTGAAGGAGAAGTTCGGTTTCAACCCTGAGCAGAGCTTCGCCGTTCCCCAGGAGGTCTACGATCTCTACGGCAAGCACTCATCCGATGGTGCCGCCCTTGAGGAGGAGTGGAACAAGCTGTTCGCCCAGTACGGCGAGAAGTACGCCGCCGAGCACGCCGACCTGAAGCGCCGACTGACTGGCGACCTTCCCGAGGGCTGGGAGAAGCACCTCCCCGTCTACACCCCCGCCGACCCCGCTGTCGCCTCCCGTAAGCTGTCCGAGACTGTTCTGTCCAAGATTGAGTCTGTCCTTCCCGAGCTGGTCGGTGGCTCTGCCGATCTGACTGGCTCCAACCTGACCCGCTGGAAGGCTGCGGTCGACTTCCAACCCCCGGCCACCGGCCTGGGTGACTACACCGGCCGCTACATCCGCTATGGTGTTCGTGAGCACGCTATGGGTGCCATCATGAACGGTCTCGCTGCCTACGGCACCATTCTGCCTTACGGCGGCACTTTCCTGAACTTCGTCTCCTACGCTGCTGGTGCTGTCCGTCTGTCGGCCCTGTCACAGGTTCGCGCTCTCTGGATCGCCACCCACGACTCCATTGGTCTGGGTGAGGACGGCCCTACCCACCAGCCTATCGAGACCCTGGCCCACTTCCGCGCTCTTCCCAACTGCATGGTCTGGCGCCCTGCCGACGGTAACGAGACCAGCGCTGCCTACTACGTTGCTCTGACCTCCAAGCACACCCCCAGCATCCTTGCCCTGTCTCGTCAGAACCTGCCCCAGCTTGAGGGCTCCACCATCGAGAAGGCTAGCAAGGGTGGCTACGTTTTGCACGAGGTCGAGGGTGCTCAGATTACCCTTGTTTCCACCGGCTCTGAGGTCTGCATCTGCGTTGATGCTGTCAAGTACCTCCAGGAGAACCACGGCATCAAGGCCCGTATCGTCTCCATTCCCTGCTTCGAGGTCTTCGACGCCCAGTCCAAGGATTACAGGCTCTCCGTCCTGCCCGATGGTATCCCCTCTCTGTCTATTGAGGTCATGAGCACCATGGGCTGGGAGAGGTACACCCACGAGCAGTTCGGCCTGAACCGCTTCGGTGCTTCCGGCGCCTACAAGGACGTCTACAAGGCAAGTTATTTCTCAAGTCATTTATCCATATCGTTGCTCTTTACTAATACCCGCTACAGAAGTTCGAGTTCACCCCCGAGGGCATCTCCAAGCGCGCTGTCGCCACCATCGACTTCTGGAAGGATGTGCCCAACATTCGCTCGCCCATCAACCGCGCTTTCCAGCAGCTCATTTAAGGTGCAGACAGTATGAGAACAATTTGCGCAAAGTAAAAACAAGGGTGGGATTTTTGTGCCAAGAAAGGGCAATGCTTCTGATAGATAGTCGTATCTCGCAAACGTTAGCATGAATTGATGATATCAAAGACGTAACTAATGCCGACACGGGTTGAAAACACACCCTTGTGATCAACTCCATGCTCCATGACCATGCATCATTATCATTTCGATCTATCGCCCCATGAGCTAATCTCACGCCGCATTTCTGTCGGCCCCTCATATCGGGTAAATACGCGTCGCTGAATTGGGGTCGTCCACTGCCAATTTTCACATTATGGATGGAAAGATGTAACCAAATCCCGGGCTGGCTTCACGCTGGGCCGTCTTGTTGGCTTGGCTTCGTGTCTTCAGCCACCCATTCGCGCTGGAATACCCTCCCGGCACGTTCCAGTCTCGAGGCGGCCCTCCTTGCCTCCCGTGTATCATCGGCAGAGCCCGCCACAACGACGCCGATGAGGATTGGCGCAGCGGCGTCGTCTTGCCTAGACACATCGCCGGCACCATGGGAAGGCCGGGGCTCGGCGACGGCAGCGGTAGAGGCAGAGGCAGAGGCAGAGGCAGAGGCAGAGGCCGAGGAGGGTGAAGCGGCCGTATCGTGAGGATCAAGGTATGACTGCAGGACGACGGCACCGCGGTCCGGGTACTCGACCATGATGCGCTGCGGCCGGCCGAGGTTGGCGCGCTGGACGGCGGCCTGGGAGGTGAGGGCGCTATGAGCAAGCGAGGTGAGCGACTCGAGGTGCGACGGCGAGGAGGACGAGGTGATGAGCGGGGTGAGGGTGACGTCGGTGAGGTGGAGGGAGACTGTGGGGTGCTGGGACGGAAGGGTCGTCATGGTGGCTGTGGACCGCGGGAGGCGGGAGAGGAGGAGGAGGAGAGAAGACGCGACAGCAACAAATTACAGTCTTGGGTTGTCTTGAGCATCGATTACTGTAACATTCAGCCGAGGGAGTGTCGTAGGCAAAGATCTAAGAGAGCAAGAAACCAAGGGAATGACCCGCCCCAGTTGGCCGCGGAGGTGCCAAAAGAAAGATAGGTGGGAGTTCGGGACAGATGATGGCCGTGCAGGGGCCCCCAGGTTGAGCTTTCTTGCTCTCGCTCACCCTTACGCAGTAGCTAAATCTTCCCTTACACTAAGCTACCGTATCTTAGATTGCCTCAAGGGTATCCGTACAGCAGCGTGTCAAGCTGCCCGGTGCAGCCACCGCGCGCGAGCAGCGCTACCCTATCTAAAGGACACCACCAACCCCGCCGCTTTTGCTCCTCACCCCACTCGCTTTGGTGCATCGCGTCACCGGCTACCTTACAAGGATGGGGAGGGGGGAGCAATAAAGGGCTAGACGGGGCGGGGGTTAGGGGATGGGGATGGGGGACGGGGGCCGCTTGTGCTGGCCCGGTGGCGTGAGCGGGTGCCTCGTGCCGTTGGTTCGCATTTCCGAGTGCCATGAGGGTCGAGTCGAGGCGAGGGGAGGCCGGGACATGTCTTCAAGCTCAACGCTTGTTTGTTGGAGGTTCCCCGAGGGTCGTCTGTCGATATTGCCAACTCCCAACGGCTGATTGACGTGATCGCCGTGGGTTCAGGGCGATCCATCGGTCGGCAATCGCTGCTCTACTTTATTTGGCACATCCCGGCTTCTTCACCCGACCCCACGAACAGGAGCTGCAGGACGCGTGCGGCCGATAGAAATAGCAGCCGGTCGACCAGTTGTCCGTCTCGGATTGGATCCCACCTCCCTCTCTAAGGTAGGCCGCGGCAGAGGGGAGTGAGTACAAAGCAATGTTGCGCTTCTTCTCCGATGCCCGCTTGCCATGCTTATCTGCCGTCCTTTTGGCAGCATGTCGTTCCCACTTGTTTCGGAGCCGTAAAAGACAATGCCGAGCGCGATCGCTCAATCCATTGCCCAATTATTTACCCTGGCCCGGCCCGGGCCCCAATGACTGTGGGACTCGTGCAAGGATAGACAGGCCGTCATTGTAACAGGCAAACAGTTACACCGTGTCGGCTTGTCACCGAAATCTTGGTCTCCCATTTTGCACCCAGCCCTCGTGCTCAACATCAACTCAATCAACCCGCGGTGCACCAAAGACGTGATACGAGGTGTTAATTCAACGTACGTCCAACGTTGTTTCCACACCTGTCTTTGCCTGTGATTCATTCGTCAACACCCCCCAAGGAGAGAACTTGGCGGCTTCCGACTGGTTGACATCAAGTCTCGTCGCCGCAAGTCAGGACTGGAGTAGAGAAACGGGTAGGATAGCTGCCTGGGCCTACAATTATGCTGTGTTGTTCCTTGACCGGTCGTCGCCGTCGTGATGCATCGCACATGAAACGACAGCATTGCCATGTACTCTCAGCTGCATGCCTCGCCCACCACCGTGTGCCACACCATTAGCAAGCGCATGATGCCAAGAGGCGGTTCACAACGTTGTCCAAAGAACAGAGGCAGCTCTCCATTACGAAGACTTCCGTACGAACTTGGAAATACTCGTCTACTCCCACATCATGTTTTGAATGGATACAGCTTCGAGGATGTGACTGAGCTGCGTCCTGCCTCATGCCACATCCAAAGTTGAAGTTGGAGTGGTCCTCCAACACTGCTACGGGATGTTTGATGCAGAGCGGGCATGTCGAGCATGAGGAATGTCCTTGCCCAGCCAATGCATGCAGAGGTGCATACGGAGGCCATTTACCGCGCCGCCGAAGTGGTTGCCGCAGGTTCATCAGAGCCAAACCAGTAACTTCGTGTTGTCCGACACGGCGTCCCAGAGCGAAGCAGCCAATCGAGCCGCCATCACAACACCAAAACATCAAACGCCTCCGATGCAAGCTACTCAACAGCAGCAGGCATGGAGTTGGGGATGGTTGGGCTACAATGACGGGCGGCACTTGTCACAGCACCTATTGGTAATGGGGCATCCACTGGCACAGCCGGTTCTGCTTCCGCCAATGGCAGATCATTGTTCGTGCAGTGTTCGTGCAGTAACAGTATTCACGGAAGGCAAGCGGCCAGGGAGATAGAGCACCGATGCCGCCTCCGTATCTTAGTTGATGACGAAGGAAAGAGGATGAAGGTAACACATGGCACAGGGTGGTAGGGTCGAAGTACTGAATCCCCCCCCCCCCCAACTCCGCTGTGGACACCGAGTTCAGGCGCCTGCTGGCGGGTTTTTACAGTGGTCTCCATGTCACTGCACGTAGCCTCGCGGTGAGCGAATACATGGATATGGCTGCCCTGCTCGCTGCGAGGAGCACCTACCAAGGTCTCGCGCTGAGCGGACAGGTACTTTGGGGACGACCAAAGACAGGCGCCGCTGTTGGTGCAGCTCCTCCTAAAAGCGCGCCCTGCCCTTTTGCTGAGCGCCTCCCCGTTGGTCCAGGGTGCGTGTGTGTGCGTGTGTGTTGTGTGTGCAAATGGGCAGCCACCATCTCACAGGCCCGGACTCCAGACCACTTTTTTTTTTGGAGAGCATCTTTGATCTGTCTCGCCAAATCTTCTCAGCAGAGCGACTCCTCCATCTCAACCACCTCCCCCATCAACCTCCCTCATTTTCCCTCAGCCTTCCCCTTCAACCGCAAACGCCCCTCTCTGCCAGGCGCCTCGTACAGCCCGCTTCGTTTACTCGGCCGAGAAGGCTGCAGCGTTGTGGGATTGGGCCTCCTTCTCTCGGGGCGCCTCTTCCTTCTTGGTTCCGCCGAGTGGGCTTGGGCTTGAGGCTAGTCCTCGTCGATTTTCCATTGTCTTCCAACCATCGTACCGCTCCCGCATGTTTTGAAAGACGCATCTCTCGCTCGTTCGCTCGCTCGCTCTTCTCAACCTCGGGCTCTCCTTTGACCTGACCCGTAACCGTCATCCTCCCCGCCCTCTCAAAATATGCCTGCCGCTCGCCGCAGGAAGGTGATCGGCCGCCGACGCCGGGTCGAGGACGAGGGTGACGATGAAGGCGGTCCGGACGTGCTGGAACTCGACGACGACTCTCTTACCGAAGGGTCCATACCTTCCGATGACGACGATGCTGGCGAAGACAGCGACACCAGCAACATCGATGAGACTTCGCCGACGTCTCCCAATGTCCGGAAGAAGGCCAACGGGTCCGCCAAGACCGCTGGACGTCATATCTCCAACTCGGGCACCGATGCCGCCGCCAACCGACCCGTGACCGATACCGATATCATGCTACATGGCCTTTCTATTGATGGCACCGCAGAACCTGTTCAGGAAATGCAGTTTGAGGAGACCGCTGCATCGCCAGTCAAGTCCCCTTCGGCTCCCATCGTCGTCAGCTCTGCCTCCGCTATTCGGCAGGCTCCTGCAGAACGTCGGCGTCAGGAGCACGAGGATTACAAACGACGGAGGGATGAAGACCCGGCCTTCGTACCGAATCGAGGCTCCTTCTTCATGCATGACCACCGACATGCTGGACCTGCTGCGAATGGCTTCCGTCCGTACGGAAGGGGCAGGGGTAGGGGCGGCCGTGGTGGTTTCGGCGGCCTCTACTCCCCGATGAGGTTCGTGAACAGCAACCCCAGCTTCTACTAAACACATGCTAATTTTGACAGTTCGTTTCATCATCCCGCAGACCCAACTACTAGCTCCCCATGGACGCACGACATGCACGAGACCGTCGCTGGCCCAATCCCACGTCGACCTCGCCAGGCCGTGGAAGCCGAAGGACCTGCAAATGGCGATGGGTTCATCCCTACGTGTCCCCCGAACCCCACGCCAATCAACCGGACCTTGTCCACCGAGAGACACATCGGCAATGCGCCGGTCCGCGTCTTCTTGCCCGACATGAAGGCTCCAACCGTCTTCTCCGGCATGCCGGTAAAACAGTACACCAAGCTTCCGGACCATCGGCCACCCTTGCGTAGGGACAAGCCCGTTCGGATATCTCTTCCAGATTACCCACCGCGGTACATCCTGCCAGCAGTGGATCGGTCCTTCATCTTCATTCCACGAGCCATGCGTCCTAACCAACAGCGGGGTCGGGGGAAGCCACGATCCGGGCTGGGTTCTGCTGGTGGGTTCTCACGAAGGACAAGCGTTTTTGGCGGCAGCTACTATGGAAGCATGTATTCGCCTAGTGTCGGTCTCAGCCGACGGTCGTCTCTTGCCCAAGACCGGGACTTTGTTTACTCACCAACAGGATCCGTTATCTCCCGTCCACCTGTACCAGCTGACAACCCGCGACCTGTTGTCCGTCTTCCGCCGTCCGCTCGTCCAGATATCCCAGCGAATGCAGCCGTCTCGGCCGACACGCTGAGCCAGTTTGATGCCGCCCCTGTGGCACCTCGCGACATGTCTCTTCACGACTTCCCGCAGCCCCTGACATACCCGCTGCCACAGAAGCCCGCGTCTCAAGAAAACAGGCCTGCCTCTATCCCCATGCATCAGCCTCGCCCACAGAAGAATATCTCTGTCGCGGATATTGAACCGTCGGCATCGAGTAGCGGGTCTCAGCAAGCCTTCCAGCAAGCCTTTCATCAGCAAGTCCCGCTGCAAGTTACCAATGGCTTCCACCCGGAAACACATTCGAGACAGCCGTCGTATCCTTCACAGCATTCCACCGGCACTCCTCTTTCACAAATTCCAGAGAGGGCCATACACGCAGCACCATTTCAGCCTCACGTATATGGTCAACAGCCGTACTATCAACAATCCTACCCAGCGCAAGCGCAACAAGGCTACTACTATGGTCCTGCTGGTCCTACTTACTCCGGACCTGGCATGGCCACGCCCGCCGCTGCCGCCGCCGGCGCTTCTCCATTCGTTCCTTCTGGACAGCCAGGTATGCCCGGTAGCTTCTCCCCGGCGGCAAACCATGGAGATCCGCCTGGCCCTCCTCCCCACAATAGCTCCGCCCCCCCGACATCCTCAAATCTCGTGGCTCAAGAAGTTAATGGCATGGTTTACTACTTTGATGCTTCTCAACTTCCACCTGTCAACTCATTCCCGGCGTATGGAGCTCCCCAGGGGTACCAGCCTAGCGTCATGGGCATGGGCGGCATGGTTACACCTAGTCCTGACGGTTTCTACTATCCTCAACCTGCACCAGGAATGGTCTACTACTCGCAGTAGGGTTGCGAGCTTCCTGAGCCCCATTGCTTTGCATATCCTCAACCCCTTTTAACATATACTTTTTAATATTCTTGGTCACGCCAATTCCAGGCATCATTGTTATGCTTGGGCACGAAAAAAAAAAAACGAAAGCCATTCGGAATTCCGAATGGAAGAAGGCTCTTCTCACAATACTAGTGCTGCCGAACCTAAGCTGAGGGAATGAAGCAGGATGCGCAACTGGACTTGACTGAACCCTCGACATTTGGATATTCTTTGTGAAGGCCTTGGTTAAAGGGCCGGGGTTGTTTGTGGGGTGTTCACTGCATGGAGGGATTCGCCAGAGCCCATCGATAATCTGTGCCTCTTGGTACTAGTGTTTGCGCAGATTTGGGATGCGACTCTACTCGTCTGCTTGGGGACATCGACACATTTGGAAAGATGGAAGATCACGGAAGAAGATGGAATTCATACCTGCCTAACTCCGGACAGGCTTTCGTTTTGTGTGGGAGATGTGGAAAGTGAGACGATGGGCGGGACGATTTTCCGGGTGCGACAATGCATTCTTTGGGCAAAGGAGAGAGGCTGTCCCTGCGTGGCGGGTTTCGCCTCGCTTTTGTCAGTCAGTTCATGTATTCTTCTATTCTGGCGAGTTCACAAATGTGATGTGCAATGCAATGCCATGGAGGCAGCGGGCGTCGGGTGTCTCTGGAGCATCATATACCTGAATTCAAGAACGGCATGTTGGCGTTGATCTGCTTTGATGAATCTACTTGTTGGCGTAATTCGTGATCTGCCGAGCATGTTCCACATGATACATCCGGCGTTTGCTTGGTGATAGGCGGCGGAGTTAGAGAGTATACTATGTTTTCTGCATGTAAGAGATCAGCCCCTCCCTTTGCTGCATGTACTTCTTGTCGTAGTTGGTAGCACCAAAGACATGATGAGCTTCGGAGGCACACCGTTTTGGGTGGCACCCTTCTTCTGAAGATGGTGCCAGGACTTGCGAGGAGAGTCCCTGCAGTCGGAATGTTGCAACCAAGTTATGCCTGGGGTGGTAGGCAGTAGAAACAGAGAGAAAGAAAAACATAAGAAAAAGCGGCTGTTGCAAAATACATGACTGTTGATCAATATCGAGATCACAAATAGTACCAAAGAGTACTTTGGTATTATATCATATTTTAATATTATAGTACTCTTATTAAAAACTTAGCAGTTGATTTTAATTAAAGTATTCCAAATTTTGTGGCTTTTTATTGGCATTTTAAAATAATTTTTCTCACATTTAATTGTTTAACACATCAGAGTTTGAAGAATTGTGGTGTCTCCTTTCTGCTCACCGGCTGTGTGGCTTGATTGAAGGACGAAAAGGACCGTGTAGGCGAAGGCAAACGGCGTACGTCAGCTCTCGGATGATACCCGCACTACGTCGTCGGCCATGTGCAGACCGTCCTTGGAGAAACCCGGTGGCTGTGTAGCACAGCCAAAAGTAGATGAAGAAAAAGAGCACCAAGACGCACCCAACCTGCCAAAGTTGGAGGGAGCGTGTAACAGTAGCGACATGAAATAGCTAGGGGCTTCCCTGAGTGTCTCATCCGAGCTGCACGCAGCCGTGGACGAGAGAGGCTGGCGGCAGCAGAAGCCGACCTATCAATACTGGATTCGGAGGATACACGCAGCACTTTCTTGGCTTGACCGATGGCTTCGAGCGTTGGGTCGTGGAGCTGTGGTCTAAGCTTTTGATCATATGAGCTGGTTGACTACCACCTGCAGACCCTTGCCAAGAACTGGGACACATCTGACTCGTCGCCCCATCCTTACGCCAAGATCTAGACGAACGCTCCGGTGCAGGGTAGCCTAGAGGAGGACACCGGATACTTTTGCTGTGGCACCACCAGCTAAGGTAAGGAAGCCGGTCGCCGATAGCAGCATGTCGCGACGTCATGGAACGAAGCTACGGTGAGGGGTAGCAGGGAAGCTGTCGAGGTGCTCGTTCGAGGCTCTCGAGAACCCATGCCTGCAGCAAGCTCAGCTGTACTGATGTCCCAGGGACTGGCAAGGCCTAGAACTGACGGGGTTGCTCGCGTGGACGGCGCCTCCTATGTTTTCCGTTGCTTCAAAGCTGGGCACCACGGCCATGGAGCAACCTAGAAGGACGGGATTACGAGACTAGGAACCCTTTCTCCGGGCCTAGATGTGTGAGGTACGGACCAATCGATGTGGCGGGACGGACGTGGCCCAGCTTGGTGGAAGCCGGATGTGGCGATCATTGCCTCGCCTTCAAGAACGGCTGGGCTGATTGCCGCAAAGGGCAGAATTTGATGCTGCTTGGCCTGACCGAGTACCTAGGGAGGGGTACAAAGGACGCAGCAAATGGAAGCACGCAGTACATTCCCGATTTCTGCTTGCGTCGGGGAGTATGACATTGTTGAGTGCATCGTGTACAGGAATCATTCGAGAGATCTGCCATGTAGCATCAAATATTGACGAGACATACCCATATGGGAATAGAATGCTACGTTATTTCGTCCCCAGCCAGGAAGGTTACGGAACTCGTGGTTTGGAGTCGGACCGAGCCGCCGTGAAGATTCCATGCCTCGCCTCACGGAGTTGCAGGTCGGGACGGACGTGCGCCCGGAGACGACGGAATTAAAACAAAACCATCAGCTGGAACTGAAACTGCAGCTCTGAAGACATGATTACTGAGGTGGCGGCGCGACCAGAACTTTGCGTGCTGAGAAAGGAAGCCCACCTGGCGCTTTGCCTGCATCCGGCGATGCGCTTTGGCACATCCGCTGCTACACTTTTCGTTGCGTCGCAAGTTAGCAGACGCCTCTTGTTTTCGCTCCTCCTTCCGATTTACCAACGACACCCCTGGCTGGCCGCCTGGGCTTTGTTGGCTGGCTTTGGTGAGCGACACAATTTGCAAACACACACACACACACACACACACACACACATATGCAACGCAGAGGGCGCACGTACACCCTCAGTGACCCGCCTCCGGGGGATCAGCGCCTGTAAGTATACCTGGTCAAGGTTTTTGCCAGTGCGAATCCTAAATGATTTCAAGATGCAAGGCACGGCAATGAGGGGCCACATGTGTACTGCTCGTTCCGATTGTGTCATATGAGGTGGGTGACCTACTCGAGCTGCCATACCCTTGCTCGGTGATCTCGAGGCCTAGATGAGCAGGCATTCCTTGTGCATTGCCTTTTTTATCTCTCTCTTTTTCTGGGAAAATCGCCCCCCTGAGGCCCCTGAGGGTTACGTTGGAAGATGGGGGTTTCGTAGAAACCGGTGCTTGCGGAGGAGTGGAGGAGGACATTGATGGCGACGGCAAACGCCAGTTGCGGATGAGGGGCTTGCCTACCTTACGTAGATAGCTACCTAGCGTGTCGACGCGTACAAGATGTAAAGGTAAGGTAAGGTACTTAGCTTGCCTGCTATTGTAGTACCCTGCTTTACCATTTCCGAGAGTTTAGGGGAGATGCAGGTGTCTGGACTGTGCTCGACGTCTCACTGCAAGTGTAGAGCATAGCTTTATTGCGAAGGTCTCAGATCGCATTTGCCATGCCACACGCCGCGAGCTATTTGATTAGTTTTGTCCCTGCCTCTATCTCTCTAGGTTTTTTTTCTTCTTTCTTCCTTGAAGCCTGGCGGCTCTCGTGTCGTGTCCTGCCATGTCGTGCTGTCGCTTCACAGCTAGCTGGTCCGCGTTAGCTCGCTGCCTTGCATGATCTGGGTTCGGAGTTGCGTTATGGCGCCCTCCAAGGGTACAAGCGCCCACGTTCCGCGCCGCGCATTGGCAGGTCACTCGGCAGGCAGGCCTTAGCAGCCAGCTGGTACCCACCCACCTCCCGCCCTCGGGGGGGGAAAGACCTTGTCGTTCTCTGGGGGCCTGGGCCGGCGGCGAAGTACCTCGCCTTCCACGACCTCTTTTTGTACCCGGCCGTCTCTCCACCACGCACCCCCAGCTTTTTGACCCGCAAGCCGCAGAAACCCTCCTGCAGTTAGTGGGCCGCAGCCGATGCGCTAGCCTGTGCCATCCACTCCAGGTATCTGCGTATCTGCGTTATCTGTCCCAGCGTATCCGTACTTTAGGACGCTTGATGCCTCGGAAGCCTGCCCCAGGCTGACCGCATTCTCATCCTCCAACTTCCTCCTCATCTTCCTCTCCCTCCCGCCCTCCCACCTCCAACTCTCTCTCATATTTACTCCATCTCTGCACACTAATCTTCACAACCAGCATCCTTTCTTACTTCACCTCCGAATATTTGGCAACATTTATCCTGGTTCCAGCCTTGGTACGTTGTCAGCCTCCCATTCCGCCAGCCACCCATCGTTTGGCTCCGTCCACCCTGGGTGTCACCGCCCACCTCGGACCATCACCAGTGGACAGCTAGCTGACCGTTCACCGCAGAAGGCACAACCTTCAACATGGCTTCCACTCCTGCCACCGTGCCTGAGCCCATGGTCACCATCAAGGTCTACTACGATGGAGCCACTCGTCGGGGCAAGATGCCGCTTCGCGAGATGGTCCCTCCCGCTCTTGAACAGCATGTACGTCATCTTGTCTCAATATCCTTCCTTTCGTTGAATCTGGTCTATTATCCTGCGAACACGGGCAGAATCGGCGTGACTCATCAGTCAAACTTTAATCGCGAATCAAGTACTAAAACTGCCACAGATAAGGGACTTTCTGCACATCCCCGCCGAAACCGAGGCCTTGATTGAGAGGTACTCGGATTCCGCTGCCGCCTACGTCCTACTCGACACTGCCAATGTGGCCGTCTACAAGCAACTCTACCGAGCCGCCAAGGCCAAGCTCAAGCTCAAGTTCCGCGTCACGCTGAAGAACACCGAAGAGCAGACTAGCCCACAGCCCGTCACCGTCGAGGATGAGCCGGAAACCGCCACTCTTGTCGAAACCCCTGTCGAACCCAAGGCGGAGGAAAACAAAGATGAGGAAGTGCAACCGTCTAGCTTGCAGACCGACGTCCCCGAAGTTCTGCACGCTCCTGAGGTGCCACCCTCACAGCGTGAGACCGTCTGTGTGGACAGGTCACTTCCTAAGCAATGGAGCAAGGTTTACGAGGCGTCAGCCTTGAAGCAGGCAGCCGGTTTGGCCAGTGAGTCGCAGGACCTCTTCCGTCAGCAGTTTGAATCCCGCATTCAGAGCCTCATGGAGCGTAACGCCGGCCTCGCTACGCACATGGCACAACAACAGGAGCACTGCCGTGCTCTTCTCAACAACCACAAAACCACAACTGCGGCTAACACCTCCACAGGCTCAGCGCCTTGGGCTCCAGCATGTCATGCTACTGGAGCCACATTCGCTGTGTGCTGCAACAGCTGCGAACGCACCATGCCGGACGCTCACTACCACTGCTCCACCTGCGATGAGGGTGACTTCGACCTGTGCCAATCATGTGTCGACCAGGGCATCTCCTGTTACAGCAATGAGCACTGGCTCATCAAGCGAACCATTGGCAATGGACAAATTGTCTACAGCACAACAGAAACTATTGCCCCTAAGCAAAAGACCAAGCCTGAAGAGAAGAAGGAGGAGGAGCCCGCACCTGAGGCCGCGCCCAAGCCTGCACCCCAACCCGAGATTAGTGCGCCTCCTGCGCCAAAGCCTCAGTTCAGCACTACTACAGAGAGATGGGCAACCTTTGGCAATGTCCGAACTTGCAACTCATGCATTCGAGGTACGATTCCCACACATTTGGCTTCTCGAATAGCCCATCACATCATCACAACGCCACGAAGCTGACTTGAAAGTAGAACTTCCCGAAAAAGAGTTCCTGCATTGCGACAACTGTGAAGATTTTGACCTGTGCCACCGTTGCTTTTCTCAAGGCAAGCACGGTCATCATCCCAAACATCGATTCGTGCCCGCTACTTCGGACAGTGTCCTGCCCGATCACCTCAAGGTGAAACTGTCGCCCGGCCGCAACCAACTGCATCATGCCATCTGTGACGGCTGTGACAAGGTTAGTGCCGCTTAACATGGATGCTTTCGATTTCATGCTGACCAATATCTATCAGTATGTTACTGGTATTCGTCACAAGTGTCTGGATTGCCCCGACTGGGACTACTGCTCCGCTTGCTACGAGGTTGCCAACTTTGTGCACCCCAACCATCGTTTCGTGCCTATATACGAGCCACTGTCGGATGTGCGCACATCGACTGGGTTCCATCCCGTTCATGTGGGTATTTGCTGCGATGGTCCCCTTTGCTCTGCTGGCAAGGGCTATCCTTCCTACATTCGCGGCACTCGATACAAGTGCGCAGTTTGCCATGACCTTGACTTTTGCGCCAATTGCGAGGCAAGCCCTGCCAATGAGCACAATAAGACCCATCCCCTCATCAAGTTCAAGACACCTGTTCGCCACGTGAGCGTGACCACCACCGGGGAGCACCACGATGGAAAGCGGATGCCCACGATGGGTGACCGCAACAAGGCCGAGGATGAGACTGCTGTCAAGCAAGAATCGTCCGAGGGTCCTTCACTTAATGCTGTCCAGACTGTGGTTGATGTTAAGCCCGTTGAGCCTACCCTTCCCGTGGAGGAGGCGTCGAAGGAGGAGGTGGTGAATGAGAAGATTGCTGAGCCCGAGGTTCAGGTGAAGGAGGAGGAAGTCGCCGCTAAGCCTATCCCTCAGACTGAGCCACAGCAACCAGAAGAGGAGCTCCTCAGTGCAGTCTTTGTTCGGGACTCAATCGCGGATGGCACCATCCTGCCACCCAACCACGTTTTCGAGCAAACCTGGGTTCTTCGAAACGACGGAAATGTCGCCTGGCCTGCTGGGTGCTCCGTAAAGTTTGTGGGTGGTGACTACATGGGTCACGTTGACTCTGCTCACCCCGCGGGTGTTTCGGAGCTTGTCTCTGCTTCCGAATCCACCGTATGCTACGGCCCTCTTGCGGCTGGCCAGGAGTTCTCCTTCACAGTACTGCTACGCACACCCGCCCGTGCTGGCAAGATTGTTTCCTACTGGCGTTTGACCACTACTGATGGCCACAAGTTCGGTCACCGTCTCTGGTGCGACGTCAACGTCCGCGTCCTCAAGCCCGTCGAGGAGTCCAAGGCAGAAGGGGAGCCTAAGGCTAACAACCTGATGTTCCCTAAACTCGAGAAGGAATCCCCAGTTTCCAGCATTCACGAGGACTCGCCTGCCGGACCTGCCACTCCTGAGAAGGTTGCTGGTGAAAGCGAGGAGTCGGAGGACTACGCCGAGGATGCCGACTGGGATGCATCCGACGACGGGTTCATGACCGACGAGGAGTACGATATTCTAGATGCCTCCGACGAGGAGTATCTGGAGGAGCAGCAGAAGAAACTACTCAAGAAGTAGAGGTCGCGCGATATACTTGTATGTTTAAGACACGAGGGACCCCGACGCTTGGAAACTGGCTTTTTCGGTTGCCTACGGTTGACTGTACTTTTGTTCTATTTTCCTATCTCTCATGGTCACCAACATCACGCACGTTCATAGTCCTGAAAAGGTGACAGCCAGTCCATGAGGTAGTCAAGGCTGGGACGCGGATGGTATACTGGGGTGATTTTTCACACATTCATATGCACACACACACACACACACACTCATTATAGTTAGGAGCTCGGGTCTTGTCTGGAAAGCAAATTGACGTCTTTTTTCTCTCTCACGTATACTGTAATACTTCATCCTCGCAGCTATGTTGCATTGAAGCTTCCTCGTCTGCGAATGGATGGACTTCGAACGTAGTATTACCGCCAGCATCACTGTAATGAGATGACCCGAGGTGGTTCGTGTTTGAAAGAAATGTCAAAGGCGTGGGGCACCAGGCCTTGCAAAAGCCAGGACGAGACAAATAATTCTAAACCACAAGGGAACCTCAGCTAGGTACAGTACTGCACCATACTCTTTTAACATGGCAAACATCGGTACCTACTGGGCGGCAAGGTAACAAAGCCTGGGAGGTCAAGTTGTATGATGAAATGACTGCAGTGGGGAGACGCGACTAAGCCGCTTTGGACTGGACGATAAAAATGAGTGTTGTTGCCTGAGGCTCGCACAGGCAGACCTGGCTCAAAGTGAGGTCAGGCGCTTGCTGAGGCACAGAAGAGTGCCTCCTTCCCAGCGCAGGAGGTCCCAAAAAAATAAAGGCAGGCGCACCCACGCCAAAAAAATAACATCCTCTCCCCGTGTCAGCGTTGAGTTCTACTGCCACCAGTTTGATGCATTAGCACCACCGCATCACTGGGAAGCCGTCGATCGCGTTCCTCCCCGACACAAGGGTCCATTCTCATTTCTCTCTTTTTCGCGCCTCTACTGCATCATCGGACCTCGTCGCGGATGCTTTGCTCCTATTTTTATTCGGGCTGAAGGCACACGCTCTCCGTCGTGAATCATCCCTCAACGCGACATCCAGCCCATCCTCCATCAAGACGACAGCAGTCGCTCCGTCTCAAAAAATGGTGACCTTCTCTATTCCCGGCGACAACGATGTCGCCGGCGGCAATTCTAGCACCCCGAGATCCCGACCTCCTCTACCCTTCGCCAAGCGGCCCTTTGCGGCCTCGTCGCCTTTCGGCGGTTCGGCTAAGCGCCTGGGCACTCCGCAAGGCACGCCCGGTCGCAGCCTCTTGGGAACACGCGATGCATTACCGTCGAGCAGCTTGAACAAGAGCTCTATTGCGACGGCTCGCAACATTTTCAGAGCGTCCTCCATCAGCGACAGTCCTCCCACCACGTCCTTTTCTCCCAAGCTCCCTCAAAACACCATGACCATGCTGTTCGCCCCGGGCGGCACGCCCGAACCGAACCGAACGTTCAGAGAATCCACGGCTCAGCCCACTCCCCGAGGCATGGCTGCCAAAGCGTCAGATAAGGAGCTGTTCACCATGCGCATCGACCCGCCGCCGGCTGATCTTACCGGCGAGGCACTATCGGCCAAGGTTCCCAAGGACTGGAACTCGAAGGGTTCCATCTACGCGGATCAATTCCTTGCGCATCTGTGCCCTGCAGATTTCGATGATGAGCAGCGACGCCAGTTCTTCTGCATCCTCGACCTCCGACGCCTGAAATACGCTGCAGACGAGATCTTCTCGAAGAAGGACTGGAAGTTGAATATCATGAACTTTGCGAAAGAGTTTGAAAAGAGTCGCAGCATCATCCTGCTACGATATGGTCTCTACGAGTTCCAAAACGTCAAGCCTTCTAAGGAGATCCTCAAGAGGTGGCGCCGCGAGCACGGTCTTCCTGAGCCGGAGGAAGAAGAGTCTCAGCCTACGCCCTCGAAATCCTCAAGTGTGAAGAAGCGCAAGGCGGTTGACGATTCCGCGGACGACACGCCGGTCACAAGTGGCAGCAAGCGACGAGCTATGGACAAGGAAAAGATTGAGCCACCGGCTGCTCAACAGCCCTCACTCAACAAGAACAAGCGAAAGGCTTCACTGAGCGAGGGTGCCGAGTCGCAGCCAGCCAAGATTTCGAAGCCAACCTCAGCGTCCGCTGCTCTTTTCGGACAGATCACCGAGAAGCACAAAGCACCTCCATCATCCGCAACCGCTACCCCAAAACAACCCGCCGAAACGTCTACACCGAAGCCAAATCTGTTTGGCAACAAAGCCACAAACGGTGGCCTGGCTCGTTCAGTCTTCTCCAACCTTAAACCAGGCCCCACACAGGGCGCCTCTTCGCCCAACATATTTGGATACCTTTCGGATGCTAGCTCGGCCAAAAACAGTGGTGTTGAGGCTGATGCGGAGAGCGAGGCAGATTCGGATCAAGACGAAAGCCAAGAGGCCGGCCAAAGTGACGAGCCGAGTGTTGCTGCCAGCGGCGGTGCTGAGACAGCTTCGCAGCTTGGTTTCGGCTCGTTGAGTAAGCAGCCCGCTGTTGCCACTGGTCTGAACACCGCTTCATCGAGCGCGCCTGGTACTCGGGAGAGTACTCCTGGCCGCAGTCTGTTTGAGCGTGTCACGAAGACCACTGATGGACAGCTAGCACGCGCTGACTTTAGCGAACCTGCCGCTGAGCCAGTTGACCAAACATGGAATCCTACTAGCACTCCTATCAAGTTTGCCCCTACCAATGGCAGCAAGACCGGTGCTGCCTCTACCACAACACCTGGCCAGACGAGTTCCCTCTTCGCACCAAAGAGTACCATGACATCCAACATCTTCGGAGCTGCAAAGGCAGACCAGGGGTCTGACAAAGCGGTTTCAAAGGAGACAACTCCTGCCGCAACAGACAAAGACGGTAACGAGTCCGATAAAGAAAATGATGGACAGCCTTCTAAGAAGCCACTCTTTGAGTCGAAGGCACCAACCCCACAGCCAAGTTTTGGGTCGTCCTTGTTTGCGCCAAAGCCAGCAGTTTCCGAGCCCACAAAAGAGCCGGAGGCCCAAAAACCAGCGACGAATCTTTTCGGCTCCAGTGCACAGCCAGCTGCAAAGGCTGAGACTGCCACTCCCGCCAACATCTTCGGCTCGGCGGCCAAGCCTGCTGAGGCCGCTTCGGCAACTCCAACTCCTGCGCCGGTCATGCAGTCAAGCACGCTTTTTGGGGCGAACGCCTCTGGCACGCAAACTCCTTCGGAGCCAGAAGCTTCGAAGCCTGCCATTACCTTTGGAGCCCCTCAAAGTTCTACTGCGAACGACGACTCGGTCACCAAACCTGCTTCGCTCTTCGCGGCCAAACCTGTGTCCAACGGCGGCAACCTGTTCGGCAATGCCTCATCTGGCTCTACTCAGCCCTTGTTTGGCGCCCCCAAACCTAGCAGCCCGTTTGAGCCCGAGAAGAAATCATCAGAGGCTCCTCTCCAGTCTACAGCAACGCCCATTTTCAGTTTCGGCGCTCCATCCAATAATACAACCCAGTCTGCTCCCAAACCCATCTTTGGTGCACCTAAATCACCACCAAGCGGCACCACTAGCAATTCGCTGTTCAGTGGCAGCCCAATGAAGCAGGATGAGCCCTCACCAGCCAAGAGGGCATTCACCGGAGGCTCTGGATCCGGCGGTGCCGCGCCAAGCTTCAGTTTTGGTGGTACTCAGCCCCAGTCATCGAGCAATTTGTTTGGTGCAAGCTCGAACCCTACGACAGCACCTCCAACTACTGGATCCATCAATTTTGGTGCTGCTTCGTCTAGTGGCGGATTCAACTTCAACTTTGGCTCTGGCGGATCCTCGAGCACGGCCGTGAACAACCCCTTCTCATCTGGTGGTACTGGCGGCGGCCAGCCAGCCTCTACTGCTCCTTCCACGGGGGGCATGTTCAGCTTTGGCGCGTCTACCACACCGGCTACCGGTGGCTCAACATCATTTCAATTTGGAACTTCTGGTGCTGGAACCACGGCCTCCCCGGCTCCTATTTTTGGTGGAAATCCAGGCGCCACATCGACACCTGCCTTTGGTAGTGGAACTCCTAGCACTGGCAACACGCCGGCGTTCAATTTTACATCTGCCTCGCCCCAACCCGGCCAAGGAAATGGCTCCATGTTCGGTTCCACCGCGCCTGCACCGGCTTTCGGCAACCTGCAACCTCCGGCTGGCGGAGCGTCAACCACCGGGACAAGTAAGTCTCCTTTTCCGCACCGGAAGATCGCCCCGCTAAAGCGTCGGGTCTAGACTCCCCGTTCAGTCTAGGCGGAGGCTCGAGCCTGGCCACAACACCGGCTGGCGGTACGCCGGAACCGGCCTCACAAGCCGAAGCATCCAAGGAGGGTGGTGAGGAAGAGGAAGGCGAGAAGCAGGAGCAAGTCAACTTGGCGGAGGCGCTGGAATCGGACGAGGAAGTGCTCCACGAAGTGCGAGCCAAGGCATTGAAGTTTATTACAGGAGGCGAAAAGTCGGAAGGGGAAGAAAAGCCTAAGTCCAAGAGCCCGTGGTCCACACGTGGTGTTGGTCTCCTTCGCATCCTCAAACACAAAGAGTCGGGTCTTGTGCGCTTGCTCCTGCGGGCTGAACCCCGAGGTCACATCGCCATCAATCGGGCGATCCTGCCGGACCCCACGTACAAGGCGGACGAGAAATATGTCAGAATAACCACCTCGAATGACACGGGTGACGGACTGGAGACGTGGATGTTACAAGTCAAGACCAAGGAGTCGGCTACCTCGTTGGCCGAGGCCATTGAGAAGAACAAAGTGTTCAACAAGAAGTAATAATAACATGGGTGGAAAGCCGGGGGCGTTGGTTGCTCCTCAGCAAGCGTTTGATATAGAAAAAGCAGGTAAGGTAGGGCTTCAGGTAGCATCGAAGGCGTTACAATTGCATCGAATTCGCTCAGGGTATATATGGCACCAGTGGCTGTTGTCTACCTCATTGTCTAGGGGCACTTCGGCCTTTTCTTTGTAAGAACAGATAGGGAGAACGCGAAGAGGAGACAAAATACAACATAATCTGTTAGAATTGAAGTTGATATATCCTGATGTCATCGCGGAACTGATGATAGTGGTCCTGATAACCAATGCAACAGCGTCTAGAACTGTGAGGTGTTGTGTAGGGGTGGTCTTGAACTTGATTTCCTTGGGAGGCCTGACAAGTAGGTGTTGGACAACATAGCTCTAGACTAAGTCTCTCGTCAAACCACAGGTCTGACAAGCCTATAAATACGACCCTCCTGTGGCATACATAAACTCAACGTCAAAATGATACGTATGAGGGTTAAGGGAAAGGTGCATGGGAAGTTGAAAGTGGGTTGAATTTGCTGTGCTTCAGGCACAGGCAAAGGAGCAACGACATGGTACTTGGAGTTTTTGAGACGCGGGGGCGGGGTCACCCAAGTAAAGAGGTACCTTCACTTAGGCGTTCAGCACGAAACTTCGGTGGTACTTGCTAAAGGCTCGGGGCTGCTCACATCTTCAAGTACCTTATCGGCGCGTCTGTCGCGCGTTTCGACACTGCATTTCCCATTCTATCTCCAAAAGTTGCAGAGGCGCCGCGACTGCTTCACTGCGACTTCACCCGGTAACTTATGAGCTGGATTTCCCAGCTGAGAATACCATAGATCAATCATGCCTCGGTATGTGAGCGTCTTTCGAGGTTGGGCGCTTCTGAGGCGCTGATGGCCGCTGACCCTTCCCTCCAGGGAAATCATCACGATCCAAGCCGGACAATGCGGCAACAGCAGTGAGTCTTGGACCAGCCAGCGGAGCTATGCTGCCCACCGCAGAGACTCCCAGCCGCCCCTATGTCTGTTGACTGACCACGTGTGGTAGTTGGAAGCCAATTTTGGCAACAGCTCTGCCAGGAGCACGGGATCAGCCAGGACGGCAACCTCGAAGACTTCGCGACAGAAGGAGGCGACCGCAAAGACGTGTTTTACTACCAGAGCGACGACACCAGATACATTCCGCGTGCCATTTTGATTGATCTCGAGCCTCGAGTATGTTTCTCCCAGTCTTGGCGGAAAGGTCAGCCACGAAGCCGCGAAAAAGGCGTCGGGGCGGTGTTGCGGCCGGACACGAGAACAAAGGCATGCTGATAGCGAAATCTTAGGTTATCAACGGTATCCAGACAGGGCCTTACAAGAACATTTACAACCCCGAGAACTTCTACGTCGGAAAAGATGGCATGGGCGCGGCGAACAATTGGGGTGATGGCTACGAAAGCGGAGAGGCGGTGTGCGAGGACATCATGGAGATGATCGATCGGGAAGCGGACGGCTCCGACTCGCTAGAGGTAAGCGGAAGGACTGCGATGAATTGGAGTAGCCTGGGAGGTTTATCTGATCCGACGCTGATATCAGTCGTTGTCTAGGGGTTCATGATGCTACACTCCATCGCCGGTGGTACAGGCTCCGGCCTCGGCTCGTTTCTCCTCGAGAGGCTGAACGACAGGTTCCCGAAAAAGATTATTCAGACGTACTCAGTCTTCCCCGATACAACCAACGCCGGCGACGTGGTTGTCCACCCCTATAACAGCATTTTATCCATGCGGCGACTCACACAGAACGCCGACTCGGTGGTTGTCCTCGACAACGGGGCTCTGTCGCATATTGCGGCTGACCGACTCCACGTGCAAGAGCCATCTTTTCAACAAACAAATCAGTTGGTAGGTTCACTGCTCGAGTAACCTGTCATGTAAGCTCGACGTTATGCTGACCATGGGAACAGGTGGCAACGGTCATGTCGGCGAGCACAACCACGCTGCGGTACCCTGGGTACATGCACAACGACCTTGTCAGCATTCTCGCTTCACTTATCCCGACGCCTCGCTGTCATTTCCTCATGACGGCCTACACACCGTTCACGGGCGACCAGGTCGAGCAGGCGAAGACGGTACGCAAGACGACGGTGCTGGACGTGATGAGACGATTGCTCCAGCCGAAGAACCGGATGGTCTCTACCGTGCCTGGCAAAAAGAGCTGCTACATCTCAATTCTCAATGTCATCCAGGGCGAGGTCGACCCGACGGACGTGCATAAGAGCTTGCTACGTATCCGAGAGCGAAGACTGGCCACGTTCATCCCTTGGGGACCGGCCAGCATTCAGGTAGCTTTGACGAAGCGGAGTCCCTACATTCCCATGAGCCATCGCGTCAGCGGTCTCATGCTGGCCAATCACACAAGCATTGCTACGGTAAGATAACTTCACCCCAACATTCGCTACCTTTTAATGGTTGGTGAGCTGACATGGACCCCTCGGGATGTCCCACATATAGCTGTTCAAGAGGATTCTCAAGCAGTATGATGGCATGCGAAAGCGTAACGCTTTCATGGAGGGCTACAAGAAGACGGCGCCGTTTGCCGAGAACCTCAACGAATTCGACGAGGCGAGGCAGGTTGTGGCAGACTTGATTGGAGAATACGAGGCTGCCGAGGAGGCGGATTATCTGAACCCAGACATGGGTGAAAAGCCGACATCTGCAGAAACAGATAGACGAGTAGCGTGAGGAGCATGTTTCCAAGACGACGACGACGATAACACAGAGGGGCAGAGACGACCGTTCGTATAACGGTGCATTTCTGCTTATTGGGGTATGCAATACTGTTTTGGTAAAATTGCTGTTGACTTCACGATATCCACAGACGAAGCTGGGATGGGCGTTTCGGTTTAGATAAGGCAGGCTATGATATATCTCATTCAAGCTATTCAGTAGCTCAACCACAGCATAACATGATTCAGTAAGTCCGTGGATGAGGCCGAGACATGAGCTGCCATCTCCCACTTGCCCTGCGCTTACGCATTGAGGTCATGGTCAAGGAGAAGGGATCGTCGAGTCAGTCAACGTCATCATGCCAAGCACGCAAGTTGCTCAGGATGAATTGAGGCAGCGCTAGTTTGCCAGGAGGCCCGAGAGATCTGCAAACGGCCGCTACGACGTGCCGAGAATCGTCGTTGACTCGCGCGAGAAAAGTTGCTGCAACAGGAGGTTTAGTTCAGCGGCCCACAGCCTGACGACAGTTGGTGGGGATGCTGTGGAGGTTTATTGCTATAATAAATTTTTTTAGTACAAAAAAAGTGTTATTTTCTGTTTCTCACGGTAAAGGTACCTAACCCAGAGGCTCTTACCAGCGCTCTAGGTGCAGGTGAAGGCGGGTACCCGCCTGAGGTACGGAGCCGCTCTGCCCCTCTGTTTGACGTCACTGGCGTCATAGATCGCGCTCTCGACTCTGGAGCTTTCTACAGCTGTCTACGGCACCCGTAAGGGCAGGCTGTCGCATGCGTCTGAGCCCAGCGGCCGACGAGTATATATGACCGCTACTGTTTGCATAACATCCGTTTGATCTCATCATCATCCATCATCCTCAAAAACCAACACTCTCAAGCAATTACCAGATTGCCGTCAAGAATCAGCCGTCACCAGCTTCCTCAACTTCCAAACCTTTACATCAAACAGTGAGTTCGGCCGTACCATTTTCTTTCGCCATATCTTGGATCTCAGCATTGACAGCGCAACCGTTTCGCAGAAATGACCCAGTCCAAGGAGCAGAAGATCGCCGAGGTTCAGGCCAACCTGCCTCTCCCCGAGCAGCCCCCCGTGGCCTCCGATTGGCAGTCGGCTGACGCCCGCAACGTCAACGTCGGTGCCGGCAAGGCGGAGGCCCCCATCGGCACCTCGTCCGGCGCCTCGGCCGGTCTGCGCGAGCCCGCCACCCAGGGCGCCGACATGGACATGAGCAACATCGGCCGACAGGGCAAGGACAACTTGGACGAGCCCCCCAAGGATGCTCGTTCCAAGTAAACGTACAATGAGATGCCCCAATGTTTTTGGGAGTAGTGGAAGGTCAACACGACATGCATGGAACGCGTCTTGGCCGGGAAGTGTACGATATTAGCAGATCATAAGACTGCGGAGGAAGAGGAATTATGACCGTAATGAGAACCCAACAAATCCGAACATGTTGTTCATTTGCCCTGTGTCGCTGCTTGTGCTTGATGGTGAAAGTGATTATCAAGACTTTGAGATGGTCCCAATCCTCCTCCAAACAACCTACCTAACCTTAAACAAACTTGGCCACGTACCCTAACCCAGTTCCAAACCCCTACTCGTAACCTACCAACCCTTATTATACAGACAGTTACCACACCTCGGAGTAGATACGCCATGGTATTCTAGACTTGGAGGTTGGCTACACTACACTTCACAGTTTACTCGCGAGCGTGCTGGTCTTTCCGACTTACAAGTTGGCCGAATTATATTGTACAGTTCACTCGCAGTATATTGGTGTTTCAGACTTACAAAGTTCATCAGACTGAACTTCACACAGTTTTATTAAGCGTATTAACCTTTCAGACTTATTAGTTGGTTAAATAATATCCATGATTCACCCGCGAGTGTTTTCGTCTTTCAGACTTATAAGCTGACTAAACTATATTTTCCTACCTTAGTGCAATTACATTGTTGGTTGGACATGATGTTGACACGTACTTGAAGAAAAAGATAAAGGGACAAAACAACGCATCGATGCATTCTGTTTTGAGTTATTCCACCATCTCATTCCTTCTTCACGTAGTTGATGGCAGCTCGTCCACGGGAACATGTCCCCGAAAGCAAGGACACGGCCAGCCAGCTCTCCAATAAAGCCGATGTGATTGGTTCAATTGACAGCCCAAGCTACCTCACACCCTCCAGGTACCGACATGGACACCTTCCCACCACCCAATAGCGCAGCGCTTTTCCCGGCTAGTGCAGGCTTACCGATTCTGCCTCCCGAGAACCCTTCACGCCGCAAACCAAAACTTCCCTTCGGAACCCCACCAGCCCAGCCCAGCCCAGCTCTTCCCAGTTCCCTCCGCCTACATCTCTGATTCCTTTTCCCCACCACAGAAAAGAGCAGAGACCAATTCTCTGTCTTTCTATGCTCCGTCGCCTCTTCAGCACCATGGCCGAATCCGCTCCCAAACGCCTCAAGACCGCCGGTGGCGCGGGGCCCCTCATCGGCACCCACAACGGCCACTTCCACGCCGACGAGGCCCTCGCCGTCCACATGCTGCGCATGCTCCCCACCTACAGCGACTCGCCCCTCGTCCGCACCCGCGACCCGGCCGTCCTCGAGACGTGCCACACCGTCGTCGACGTCGGCGGCGAGTACGACGCCGCCCGCAACCGCTACGACCACCACCAGCGCTCCTTCGGCACCACCTTCCCCGGCCGCGCCACCAAGCTGTCCAGCGCGGGGCTCGTCTTCCTGCACTTCGGCAAGGCCATCATCGCGCAGCGCCTGCAGGGCGAGGGTGAGGGCGCCCCCGCCGTCCCCGAGACCGACAAGGACGTCTCCCTCCTGCACAACAAGCTGTACGAGGGCTTCGTCGAGGCCCTCGACGCCCACGACAACGGCATCTCCCTCTACGACCCCAAGGCCATCGCCGCCGCCGGCATCGAGAAGCGCTTCACCGAGGGCGGCTTCACTCTCGGCGCCGTTGTCGGCCGCCTCAACCGAAGCTGGAACGAGCCCACCCCCAGCGACCCCGCCGAGGCCCAGGAGCTCGAGGACTCCCGTTTCCTCGAGGCCAGCCGGCGCATCGGCGAGGAGTTCGAGCGCGAGCTGGACCACGCCACCAAGTCGTGGCTGCCCGCCCGCTCCATCGTCCAGCACGCCTTCGACGCCCGCACGTCCCACGACTCCGAGGGCCGCATCCTCATCCTCGAGGGCGGCGCCGTCCCCTGGAAGGACCACCTCTACACCCTCGAGGACGGCCGGCCCTCGGTGCTGTACGTGCTGTACCCGGAGCGGCCCGGCGCTGCCGATTCTAAGTGGAGGATCCAGTGCGTGCCCGAGAGCAAGGACTCCTTCGTCAGCCGCAAGCCGCTGCCCGAGGCCTGGAGGGGCTTCCGCGACGAGGAGCTCGACGGCATCGCCTCCATACCCGGCTGCGTCTTCGTGCACGCTGCAGGCTTCATCGGCGGCAACAAGACGTTCGAGGGTGCCAAGGAGATGGCTGTCAAGGCTTTGGCCTCTTGATCATCGACATACAAAGGAGCGTATTTATGACATTTACTGCCCAACAGGATCATTATGGCGGACTCCGGTACAGTAAGGGGTTCAAGGAGGTAAAAAGTTTATAGAGAATTATCACAATTTCACAAAGGTGAAAGCAAAAAGGGATTTGTTTTTCTGTCTCTCGAACCATGAGGAATGAACAAAAGAAAATTCGCGACAGCTATGAGAGCAATCAATCGAAAAGACTCAGGGTGACACATCAAACAGCACGTCTTGTCATTTCTTCGCCTTGTATCAAATTGCACCCTCCCATCCTGCAAACCTTTAACAACCTGTGCCTTGTGGTGTGCCGAGCCAGAGACCAGCAATCTGCGTGTTTCCCATAAAACGCCAACAGAAATTGCATTGGGGATAAAAATACTTGTTGCATAGAAAACAGGGAAATTTCTTGCCTTGAACCAACCCGCCCGCCAACCAAGCAACCGAACAGCAAGACGCGAAACCACGATATCTTTGAGGCACAAACCATGAGGGTAGCGCGGCCAGCCAGCCAGCCGGCCAGCCCGCCGGCATTACGCCGTTTGTGTCTCCTATTCCTACCCTGCTCCGACGTCGGGACTATCTAGCCGCGGATGGGAATGCCTCCGCCGGCGGCCGCACCGTCAGCAGGCAAGGACGCCTCGTCTTTGGCCTTGTCCTGAGCGGCGGCGTTTTGGTTCTGGCCGTCGTCGGCGCTGGTCTCGCGGTGCAGGAAGCTGCTTTCCTTGACGGGGCTGCCGGCCTGGATGCCGGGGATGGAGCCGTGGTGTGTGTGCTTGGGCACGGAGCCGCTGGAGCCGTTGACAGGGGAGGAGAGGTGAGGAATGTTCTCGGGGACGGGGTGCTGAGATCCGACGGCGCCGGCGTCTACGCCGTCACCCTTGCCGGCCTTGGACATAGCATAGTCGCCCGAGTCGAAGTACTTTCGGTCCTTCAGGTGCTTGGCGAAGTGGTCGGATCGGGAAGGGAGCTTGCCGTAGAGGCGGAAGAGGCGCTGCTCCTCGGGGGAGAGTGACTGCGACGCTGTTAGTTACGTAGCGAACACAGGCTGGAGGTGTGGGCGGTCGGGTGCGAGCGAGTGACGTCGTCATGGTTGGAACGGGAGCAAACGGGAGCGAATTGGACGTGCCGGGCGACAGCTCGAGATGGGCAGTTGGATGCTGCGATCAAGGGTGGGGGTCCGTGAAGGGCCGCATGCAGGGCCCTGGCGGATGGTGGAGGAGCAGACTGACCTTGACGTCGACTTTGTTCTTCTGATGGGGGTTCATGACGGGCAAGATGAGAGGTCTCGAGTGGCTCAAGCCCCAGTTGCAGATTCGATGGAAAGTGCAGCCTACAAAGGCCACAGGTCTCTTTGGGGGGGGACGCACAAACACTCCAAAGTCTGGTGAGCGGGTGAGATGGGGAGGGTGGGAAAAGAGCAGATACGGCAAGGAGAGAAGGAGAAAATAGGTCCAAGCCAGGCCAGGTAAGGTGTGAGTAAAGCAGTGGTGGTGGATGGTGGTTGGTGCTGGTGGTGCTGGTGGTGCTGGTGGTAAGGTCGGTGGTAGGTAACTAAGGTACTGAAGGAGGGGGAGGGAGGAGGAGCAGAGGGCGAGGTCACCAATGATGGAATAGACCCAATCAGCAAGCAGCACCAGGAGCCCACGGTACCTAAAATGGACGGGATGGAGGGGGATGTTCCAGCATCAGCGTCAGTACCCGCACCAGCATTGGCACCAGCATTGGCACCAGCACTGGCACCAGTACCACCACCACCACCTTCAGCGTGCGACCGCCTGACCACTGAGGAGCCGTCCAAGCAGAAAGCTTGGGCTGGAATGGGGAGAAAACTCCTGTTAGTGCGCAGCGGGCATCAGGCACCACGGGTGACACTGATTCGTGCCCAAAGGCCCACCCAAGCCGGCGTACCTCGCATTGAGCATCCACCACAAGCACTATCAGCATCTTCAACTGCCGAACCTTGGTATGGGTATGGGCGAGATACGACGCACTCTTATCACCTCCCTGCTGTACCTTACGTAGACACTCCGCGTATTGGCTTATGCGTCTGGTAAGCTGTTTAGAGGGTCTGGTAGGTCTGGCAGATCACTAAGGGGAATCTCCACAGCATGTCCGATTGGGTGGTGCTTTTAGAGGGCCGGGGCTAGAGGGATAACCCGCGGGGCGGCAAATTTCTCCAGGGCGGACTAGAAGCTGTAGAAGGCGGAAGGACGGTCAAGCCAAGGCCGGCTTGAGGAGGTGGGATGAGGTTATCACCGGTTCCCCGAATGCCGCAGAAAGCAGCCGGCCGAGAGTCTAGAGCGCGTGGGCTTTTTCCGCCCTTCCGTTTTCTACTTTGAGGCGAGGGCACCTGCAGGGGTTATTTTCCTTTCTTCTCTGTTCGAGGTTCCTTTGCCCATGCAACTTGGGCAAATTCGCCGAGGATGATCCCAGTCCACGATGGGCCCAGCGCGGGCATGAACAGATGGAAGCGAAAGAAGAAAAAAAAGAAGAAGAAAAAATGCATTTTTACTCGCGTGTGAAACGCATGAACCATCTCGACGCCACCGTCTTATCCTCCTGTACGTGGTAGGAATCACTGGCAGATGAAAAGGTGAAAGACGAAAGACGAGGGGTGTCCATCTCGCTGGGTTGTACCCTTCAATTGCCTGTCTCAAACGGGACGGTTGCAGAAGGGCATCTTTGGAAACGTGCTGCTTACCTTGTGCAGAGCATCTCCTCTTTTTCTTCTTTTTCTTCCCGACCTTCTGGTACGCATACCGCTATTCTTTTCTTCCTTCTTCTTTTTCTTTTCCACAATGTGCCGACCAACACGCCATTGGTGCTCTTTGGAACCGGGCAAAGCATTCCCCAGTGTCTGGCTGGCCTTGCGCGCGAGCCGCAGGACGGGAAGGTCTGGGCATCGAATCATGCAGCTTCTAAAATGGGGACCGCTGGGATGCAAGCGAGGGCCAATCAAGGCCGTCAGAACAGAGAGCGATATATATGTTGTGTTCATACAGATGCGAATTGTACGCGAAAAGGAAAGGTAAGCAGCTGATGGGTTGCGTCCGCCGCATCATGGAATTACATGACGCATCGAAACCGGAGCTCGGGTTTGGGGTATCGGCCGCCGTCAAGGTACAACGAGGTACTTAACTTAGCACTGAGGCGAATGGCTGTTCAGCCTCTGCCGTCGGTGATGTGATGACCTCGGCCATCGGTGGTCCTGAAATGCAAAAGGATGACCAGATTTTATATTCACCAGGGCATCGCCCGTGTCTCGGACAATAATGGCGCTCCCGTCGTCGAGTTATTTATACTCCGGCCACTGCATCTCTCCGCTTGGGCCGGCCCAGCCAGTGTATACCTACCTACCTTATCTTACCTTAAGCACCTCGTTCAGAGTTCTGACGCTCCCGCACACCCTTCTGGATTTCTAAGCATCACCCACCCTACCTGTGCCAAAGACGCAACTTAGTGCTAGAGGTATACCTTAGTCCGGGCACACACTCCGCCGGGGCTCCACCTCCTCACCCAAGGACGGAACACCAAGAAGAGTGCGATAATTATTGCTTCACTGCTATCCTTGCCTCGCCTTACCTTGCCTCGACCTCTGCATTCTTCCCTAAAGCCCCGTGTTCTTCCCGTGGCCCAATCATCCAGCTCCGTCACTCCTGTTTCGGCTCGTGCCCGGTCTCGCGGGAGCCTATCAAGATCCGTTTCTTGCTTGACTCGGCGTTTCCTACCGCGACGATTTCCCTGTCCGTGAGGCGCGGCGCAAACCCGACTTTCGCCCTGGACCTTCCAAACCGCTCAGTCTGACCCGTCAGTTGTTCGGCTCAAAAACTCATTTTTGTTCCGCCAACCCGAAAACTTGTTGTAGCCCGGCTCTTGCGCGTCTCACGGCCTGTCGGCCAACAAGAGGTGCGACGACTTTTACTGAAGGCCAGAAAAAAAAAACGGGGAACGAGATTTTTCTCGAGCGATAACCGTCACACTGCCAGACTCTTGAATCATCCTTCAGAATGGGTCTGTTGTACGTCCCTGCCTAACTCTCCAAGGAAGACTGCCCATGAACTAAATACAACCCGAACAGAGCATTGGGAACGGCGCTGGAATGGCCGGATGCCAAAAAGCGTGCTCATCAGGTCCGGCAATGGGGCATCAAGGCAAGTGCCAGCCAAACTTCAGTAGCACCTCGCACACACGAAGCTAACCGCGCCCGCTGTAGCAACTTCTGGAGATCTGGAACAAGGCCAAGGGCAAGGAGCGGGATGCCTTGCTGTGGGGGGATGAGGTCAGCGCCCCCAGCTCTGTCGCAATCCCCCTCACGTCGCGGCTGACTTTCCTATAGGTTGAGTACCTTGTCGTCACATATGCCGCCGACGACCCCAAGGTGTTGCTGTCCCTGCGCCAGGCCGAGATCCTGACGGCCCTGGCCGCCGATAAGGAACTCGCTAAGAAGGGAGGTTGCGTCCCTGAGTTGCAGGACACTTCTGCAGCAAAGGTCCAGTAGGTTGCACTCGCCCCCGGACCGCTCGGCCAACGGTTAACGAAGGTCAAATTTGTCAGATTCAACCCAATCCCTGTCTTCCATCCCGAGTTTGGCCGCTTCATGCTCGAAGCCACCCCGGGGAAACCATGGGGAATCGGCTTCCGAGAGCTTCTCGAAGTAGAAGCGGACATGAAGCTTCGCCGGAAGATTGCCAAAGAGCATATGCTTCCCAATGAGTATCCAATCACCCTGACGACGTACCCCCGGCTTGGCAGCCCGGGGCAATTCACCCATCCCCAGTATCCAACCTCGGGCCCTCGATTGCGCTCGCAGTTTGTGCCCGATGAGATCGCCAACCCTCACATTCGGTTCCCAACCCTAGCCGCCAACATCCGCTCCCGTAGAGGCCGCAAGGTTCAGGTCAATGTTCCCGTCTTCCACGACAAGAACACCCCTAGCCCATGGAAGGACCCTACCGTCGATTATGATCTGCACAACTGGCCCGAGGACGACGATGTCCGGAACGGCGCCGCTCCTGATGACTATATTCACATGGATGCGATGGCCTTTGGCATGGGAAGCTGCTGTCTTCAGATCACCTTCCAAGCCAAGAATATCGCCGAAGGGAGGGAGATGTACGATCAACTGCTCCCGCTTGGACCCATCATGCTCGCGTTGACTGCTGCCACCCCCATCTACAAGGGATTTCTTGCAGACACCGACGTTCGATGGAACCAGATCAGCCGGTCCGTTGACTGCAGAACGGCCGAGGAGCTCGGCGAGAAGGTGAGTCCACTGAAAATGTAGCCAGTCGCATCAACAATTGACCCGAGTGCGTCTGCTATAGCCCCTGAAACATGACCGTTGGAGGATTCCGAAATCTCGATACGCATCCAACTCGACCTACATCTCCAACGACCCCCGGCTGCGCGACGAGTACCTGGACCCCGAACTTGTCATTGATGAGGAAATCAAGGCGCAGCTACTGGAAGGCGGCATGGATGATCGTCTGGCAACGCACTTTGCCCATCTTTTCATCCGTGATCCCATTGTGATCTTCGAGGAGGACCTTCAGGAACTGGACCTCAACAAAACGGATCATTTTGAAAACATCCAATCCACGAATTGGCAACACATGCGCTTCAAACCTCCTCCCGCGGATAACAACATCGGCTGGAGAGTGGAGTTCCGCTCAATGGAGATCCAGGTTACCGATTTTGAGAATGCCGCATTTTCGGTCTTCATGGTTCTTGTGACGCGTGCGATTCTCTCGTTTGGCCTCAACTTCTACATGCCTATCAAGAAAGTTGACGAGAACATGGAGCGAGCGCATGGCCTCGACGCTGTTCTCAAGCAAAAGTTCTACTTCCGCAAGAACCTGTTTCCGCCTCGGCCATCGAGAGCGAATACGACATTTGGCGACGACAGCCGGCCAGGCTCAGCAATGCCAAGCAGGCCTGGCTCTCCAGCAGTCCCGGTTGAAGACGAGTATGAGGAAATGTCGGTAAACGAGATCATCAACGGGTCTGCCGAGGGCGACTTCCCAGGACTTGTGCCTATTGTCGAGAGCTATCTTGATAGTGTCAACGTGGACGTCGAGACCAGGTGCGCGCTTGCGACATACCTCGAGCTCATTCGGAAGCGAGCAAGCGGCGAGCTCAGCACAGCTGCGCGATGGATCCGGGACTTTGTGGACGCACACCCGTCCTACAAGCACGACAGCGTTGTGGACGAGAACATCAACCACGATCTTATTGGTGCGGTCATTGCCATCGGGGAGCGAGAAAGTGCGGGGCGGAACTTTGCAGGCCTTGGCATCCACGGCCTCCCCAAGCTCCTAGGGCGTTTCCGCGGCGGATGCGGCAGCCCAGATGAGTCTCGACTGGATAAGTTGTTGGCCGCAAACGGTGCGGAAGCAGCATCGCGGAAACGCAAGAGCGATTGGATAGAGGCCGCGGAGCCTGTTGCTGGATGAGCACCTCTGCTTCGGTTGGAGCCGGCACGAAAGAGACTGCCGGCTCACTGCATTGCGGTGTCGAGCGTTGGTGGAACCAACCTCAAAGAATGCGGCAGTCCGCTTCATCTGGCAAGTTGCCAAAGCAGATGACATACCGGCATCGCCCGCCACCTGTACATAATAATGACATGCTCGTCTCGTTCCCCTCACGTCATGCGATGTGCAGAATTTTATGGCATTTTGTCCCGACGGTCGAGGAAACAACGACGAGAGAACACAAGTTGAGGGGTAGCAGGCCTAAGGTAGTTGAGGTTTCAAGACGCAAAGCATCGGCACATATCAGAAACTACTAGCTGTGCCAGAAGCTCTCAATTTTGACACCACAACCGACGCACATATTGGGTTGACTTAAGTTGATTGTAGTTCCCCATAGCATCCATAACGGCAAGACAAATGATAACAAGAAGAGTAGACGCCCGAAGGGTTCCCAGAGTCAACGTTCACTCCACTTCCGTAGGTGGTTCCTGTCCCAATGGATGCCTGTGTCTTTGCCATTTACTGCAGGGATAAAAAACTGGATGGCCATAGGAATACACATGCCAAGGTACCTAAGGTAGTCATTCCTACTATAGTCATTGCAATTCATCTTATTGATGCATTGGTGCCTTAAGGCATCAGTGACGAGGCATGTGGTTGTCGGTGTCAGAGTTCGAGTGTAGATCACATGACCCATACTCTTAGTCTTTCATTAAACGAAGACTTGTACAGAGTATGAGGCAGGCTTCTCCAGCCCCATGCCATGACATGACGTCATGATCGCTGACGTAGTGACAAGGATGGATGGAAAGGCAGGCGCTCAGTAAAGCTTGCCGATCGGCTTCCATGAAGACGGGCGCAAATGGGTCCGTGCGATCTACCTACTTACCCTGCCTGCCTTCCGACACCAACCTCCTTTGCAAGAAGACGCATGACCAAGGCATGTGTGATAACGATCATTCACTGCCTCCCTTCCGTCTGTCTCAATGCCACCGGAGCTCTCGTCCGATCCCCGAGACAGAGACCGCCACCGGGCTGGAGATCTCGGGCTCCTTTGGAAGTCTTCAGCTAAGATGATGTTATGACTCGCATTCCTGGCGCGGAAAGCTAGCACCTGTCCGAATTTGGGTGGACTATTGGGCGCTTCTATTGGTGGTGCTGGTAATGACCGGCTGGCATTATCTCGTTGGGGTAGGTCGGATGCCAGTGCGAAATAGCCAGCCAGGTTGGAGACGTGGGACCCGGTAGGTGACGGACTGCTCATGACGCCCTGCTGCGAAACGACTCTTGGCATCAGCTGGATGACTACCCTGTGAGCGATACCCTGCTAGCAATTGTTACAGGAAGCCCGGGTCTCTATCGTGACCCTCGACCCCCGATCCTAGTCCACCTTCTCAGCTGTTGTCGACCTTGGGAAGCTGGGACGGCCGATGCAAACAGGCGACTACTTCAAGTTGCCACGAGGGCGCAAGCTTAGCGAAGTGCATTTCTATGCGGGCTTCGTTCCTTTTTACCTTACCGGTTGCCCCACTTCTTGCTCGTCTATCGCTCACCCACGTGGCGCCCTTGAAGGCTTGAACTTTCATCTCGCGTCTGTGACAGTATTGATGCAACACCACCAAGCCTAGACTCAGTGGAAGCGAGGGACCTTGCGCTTGAGCCCTACACCGGTGACTACGAAACATTTGTGGGAATTTCTCCCTAAGTAAGCCAGTGCGTATTCGGACTCGTTTCTCACCACGGACGCGATTCAATGCAAGCCTCCGCGGATATGGTGTACTGTATGGTCTTGCTTGAGTAGAAATCAGCCCGAAAACAGCCCTTTGTACGCCCGTGTTTCCTGGAACAAGGCCCTCGGCAGCACAGCTGTGGTTTTGCTTTTTCCAAAATGGAGAGTGCCTCCCTATGGCGTGTGCTGCCAACTAGGAACAGCAACCTGCTCGCCGTGACTTGGACGCCACCCCAGACTCTTCATCTACTTCCACCCTTCTTAGCGTGGCTTTTCTCACGCCGTGGTGATAGATGCTAGACCCTGTCTTGGCTCTGCAAGCGTGACCAAGACTTACTCGGGGATGGGTCCTCCTCCAAGGACTGAGAAGCTGTAAGCTGCGGAGATGCATCGAGCAATGACATTGCCATGTCGGCAGCGGCGCGCCTCGGATCTACCACCTAGTCTCACTTTATTTGTGCGATCAGGAGTTCATGCACTCTTCCACCGGCCCGAGGTAACTTTCTCATGTTTTCTCAAGGGATGGTTGGGATGCAGGAAAACTCGCCGAGGTATCAGAGCTCAAGGCTTCTTACAACCTCGGACAGCCGCAATCTGTCCTGATTGACTCCTCTCACCATTACACCGACGTGCAACTGTCGTACAATGCTAGAGATCTCCTCAGAGGCGCAGATCGCGCCTACCTGCAGCTGTGTTTCTGATGAGGTAGCACACGAGAGGGGTTGGCCGAGGTTGTACGATGTCTGGATACCCAGTAGCCCTGTGCATGTGCTGGCTGTCAATTGTGGCAGCTCATCTTGGGGGCGAGGAGCTTGAGGTAAGGTAGGGAGAGACATTTTCAATCGATGGAAACATGCGGCAGCCCGTGGGAGGGTCTGAGGTGCAGCACGAGCATACAAACGCGCAGGACTCTCGGGTCTGGTCTGTAGCAGGGCGTCCAGGGAGTGAGACGACATGATCTGATCGACTTTGCGGGTGCAAGATCATAGTCTATCGCTCCCCCCCCTCCCCGCCGTCTCTGGTCAAGACATGTGCGTGCAGGGTCCAAGGCTCTAATGTAGCGAGCTTTACGCCACCGGGCTATTACTTCCGCGGGAACGACTTCACTGACGATACCTTTGGGCTGCCGGGTCTCGAACAGCTCACTTCTTAGTTTTGATCGGGCGGCTTCACTTGCGTGGGTTTGCCATTCCGTCAACCGCTCCTGCGGCCGAAAATGAGAACAGCAGACCTGTCACATCGCATACGCATACGCATACGCATACGCATACGCAGAGGCATAGCCCATTTATGCTGTCTTACACTGTCGGCAAGGTGAAGCAAGGCAAGGCGAGGCAAGGCTTAGAGAAGCAAACGCTTTTTGCTGCTGACCCTGCCCGCTGGCAGCACCCCCCATTTCGGACGCACATCCTAGTGGGAAAATGCAACATTCAAGCCAAGCCAAGCCATGCCATGCCATGCCACGCCAGCACTGCCTTTGGGTCGCTGGCGCAGATGGAGATGGTCCCCCTTCCCGCCGTTATGTCACCCTGGGACAGAAGCCCTGCATGTTCCCGTGCCCGATGAACTCAAGCAGGCTTTCCGTGCTTCAGATCGCATGTGCCTAGCCGCCCTCCGTGTCCTCCCTGGTGCTACTCAGCTGCTCAAGCATTATCCATCAGATTGGGAACAAGCCCCACCCCTGGCTCTCTTTCTTTCTCTTTCTCTTTGTCTTTCTCTTTCTCTGTCTCTCTTGCTTCTCGCGGGTCATACACCTTCCCCTCTCCTCATCTGTGCTCGTACGACGTGCAGGCCCCCGATCGGTCTAGACTGCAACATGATGTCAACTCTATCACCCGCAGGATTGCATCCCATGGTTGCCATTTCTTTCCGGCCATGCCATCCCCCCATCCCCTAGCCGTACCCCTACCCCAGCCTCACCCCACTTCACCCCACCCCACCCCCCACGGGCCTTTCTGCAACATCCCTTGCAACCATCCCGCCTCGAAATCGTAGTAGGGTTGCATCGATGCTGGCAGAGGAGGGAAAGGGGACAATGGAGGATGAAGGGGGGGGGACAACTCAGCGGATAACGCACTTGTTCGGGTCGGCTGGTCGTGCGGCTTCTGCGCCTATTCCATTCTAACGAAATTCTTACTGTCTTTTTCCTTCTTCCAGCAATCCCCCCCCCTCCTTTTCTTGGCCATGATGAGATATGACAGGTCTTACTTTTGCATCGACACGTCAATCGGCCCCGTGCTTCCCAGCACGCCACCCGGGAGAGATGGGGGTTCAGTTGCCCTTTCCGATGGGTAAAAGAGGCCTGAGCAACACGTTGGCGCCCGCTTCTGCACACGCAGGGGAGACACATTATTTCTTTTTTTGCTGTCTTTTTCCGTACTTGGGTTTCCTTTCTTTTTCGATAGCTGTTGGCCCTTGGAGGTGGTCTGATGGTGCTTCAGCCTTCCCACCCCCCTCCCTCCCGTAAAGTGCGGCCGAGTGCCACTTGCCGGACGTCCCAATGGTCCAGCTCATAGGGCCACTGCGAAACGGGGAGGAGAGACTTTGTGCTACACACATGGTCTGCTGAGCTTTTGCTTTGCAGTATCCCGCCAAGTACAGTACAGAGCACGTTGCAACCTTTCCTGCCGGTCTCTTTTCCATAATCCACATGGGCGCTAGATAGTTGCACTTCGACACACACACGCGCCCCCCCCCCTCTCTCTCTTTTCCTCCCTACATTACTTACCGGTTTCCACAAGGCTTCCAGGCCAAGCTGCCTCCGCCCACCCACGTGTATATCACGCCCATGGCTTGCCCAGAACCTGCTGTAGAATTCTCTAGTCATCGGCTAGTCGTCATCCTGCCCGAATTTAGCCCCTGCACTTACTTTCACCCTATTCCTTGCGCTCCAACTAGGCTTATTAGTCAAATGTGCCTCCATTTCACAAGATGGCGTCAATCGTAAAAGATCAGTTGTGGCGCGATCGGGGATCTGGTCCCGACTCTCAAGTGGGCTAATGTAGAAAGTCAAGCCCCTATTGACAAGTAGCATGAAATACTTGGCTCAACTACGTCTGATAATGCCCTCTGTGCGGCTCCCACGTCAAGTTCACCACGGGAATCTGCAAATCCTCCCCTGAGACCTCTGAATGACGCTCTTGAACGGGACAAAAATCTCTTTTGAAAATCTAGTAACCGGCCGCTTCCCTCAAATAAGATGATGTCAACGGGTGGAGTGACTCATGCATACCGCTTCGCGGCTCATGTCAAACGCCCATAATGCAGTATTTCCACCGTCCCAAGTCTTTGAAACCTTTGTTGAAATATATGTACATACGAACCTCGAAAGGAAGGTCCGGGAGATGGGTATAAGTAGTTTGCGAAAATTTGACTCGTCGTAATAATCCCTGCGATTGGCGAATTGTCCTGCCAGTCAATCGCCCACATAGGAAAACCAAGGCTCTAATTCCTTGGCTTCAGCAGGTAGAGAACTGAGTATCGAGGCAAGCAAGCGTAGGGTACTCGGCATATTTACTGGCACATGGTCGGTGGGTTGTGTACCATTCCGCATTCGCGATTTGGACGTGGCCTTGATCGAGCTTTTATGTACGATCTTCAGGTTTCGGACGGATCGAGCGGGCCTCCAATTGACGTTTCCTTTCTAGTTTGGCATAATGCAGACCGCAGGCGTTGCAGAGAGTTCGAGCGCCGTCTGGGCCACGTCGCCATTCCGGTGTGTCGATCCGGTTACAGCTGTGACATCTCCCGGGGGGAGCAGCTCGCTGCTGCAAAGATCAGTTTTCTACTCGCCAGGCCACGCCGTAAAGTCTCGTTGCTTTCACTTACTCCTCGCTTTCTTTTTCCCTCTGCCATGCCATACTGGGGCTTCCCTCCATCCGCATACATGGCCATATCCTGGTCCTCCTCGTAGGGGCCTTTCATTTTCGCCCCTTCGCGTGCCCTTTCGCTCTGGATGGATGCCTGCACCAAGTCCCTCACTTGCTCGAGCGAGCGCTTCACAAGCTCAGCATTGGCGAGCATGTCGGCCACTTCTCTTTCGGTAGGTAGTCGTTCCGGAATGTGGTGAGGGCCTTGTTGTTCTTGGGCTATTCGGCCATATGCTTCTGCGAAGTTAAAGACAGTTCGTGAAGCTGAACCAATCTAAGGAGCCTTGTCAGCGATGGGGATGCCGTGAGCGTCACATCTGCAAACTTACGCGGCTGAGTGAGTCTTGGTAACTCCAAGTCTCGAAGTGCCTATTCACCGTCGCATCGTATCTTGCCCTGTTAAGATCACCATCCTCGGGGTGCGGCGGATGAGGGGCCCTAGGATCGAATCCTCCCTGCATGTGAGGAATGGCGTGCCGAGGGGAGATGGGATAGTTGGGCAGAGGGACTTGGCCAGGAGGGAGTTGACCAGGCTGGTACGATACACCGAGGGGTTGCTGCTGTGGAGGCAGCGGCGGCGCATGTGCGTAACTGCCGTTCAATGGATGAGCTTCCATGGGTTTTGGGGGCTCTGTCATATGATGGTTTGGTGGATGATCATGTTTCGATGGGGGAGTAGGGCGCCTGTCAGGGACCGGGGGGAGACCCGGTCTGCCATTGAATGGTGGTCTCGGCGAGCCTGAGAAAGCAGGTAAGGGTTCTTGCCTCGGAGGGAAGCTTGACGTAGGGTGGAGTGGCTGAGGAGGAGAATGCTTGTCGGTTTCCGAATACTGTCGGACAGCAGACACGAATGGCGACGGCAAGCTAGAGCCCGGCTGGCTTGGGCCGGGTGCGGGAGGGGGGTACGAGGCTGGCTTCGTTCCTGAAATGACCTCAGAAAGCGACGGTAGAGACTGGCGGTTAGGAGAGTCGTTGCCGTCGTGGGCTTTTCGCGGTTCCCCAGAGGAGATCATGTTGGAGATGGATGGACCAGAGGGGTGCGAATGGTGGTGAGAAAAGGATGGTTGAGGAGGATAATGATGACCAGGTGGAAGCACGCTCGCGGCAGCCATAACTGGCTGATCTCGGTAAGATGGTTCCCGTTGGTGGTGTTGGTAAGGCGGCGGTTGTGTACGTCGTTCAGGAGCTAATGGGGCAGAAGAATGACTACTGAAGCGCGGAAAGGCGGAGGGCCATGTTAATATCAGGGAAAAGGACGAGTGGAGGTAGAGCGAGGAGGCGAGGGGATATGAACGGACCTTTGCCTAGCACCAGAGTCGCCCGCTTCCATAGCGGGTCAGAGGAGAGAGCCAACAAGATTACACTGGCGCAGGTCTAGAGCCGACGATGCATCTGAGCTTGGCAGGGCGCGGGACACGAGACGCTAGATTGGGGGGACGAGACAGGATCGGTGTAGAACAGTTTGAGCTAGTTCGAGACGGCGTGGTGTCGAGGCGCTGGCGGTGGGAACAGCTCGGCGTGCGGTGGCAGCGACCGATGTTTGATGGATAAGGTGAAGGAAGGGTTGGAGGGCTTCCGAGCGAAGGAGTGAGAGGGGGAAAAAAAAAAAAAAGGCGACGGAAGAGTGGGCAAGTAACAGAGAAGGCAGAGAAGCCGGATAGAATCAGTGGAGTCAGCCACCAGCAGGCAGGTTGGACCAGGATACGTATGGGCACTGAGATCCGACCGACGGACCTCGTGGTAGCGTGGACGGGATGCTGGCGCGGCACGAACAGCGGGAAACTCAAGGCTATCTCGACCAATGGCCGGGGTCTGGAGACACAACCTTTTTGGAACGGCTCCAAGACAAGGACAGAGTGAGATGAGCGGGTGAGTGGAGCCGGCCGAGCTAGAAATCCGCGGGACTGGATTGCACTTGTCTCTGCGTCGACACTAACGAGTTTTGGCTTCGAAGGCCGGTCGGACGCCAAAGAAGCGAGGGGCCTCGAGGGCGGGTCCTGAAGGCCAGGCGTGGGTCTAGCAGAGACGTTGGACGAGGCCGCCGCGAGAGCCGGAATTTGTTGGCGACGATGGCAGGCTTGATCGATGTCCCGTACTGGAATGCTCTCCTTGAACGTGGACGAGACAGGAGGAGACGGTGCAGGACGGTGTATGTAGCCAGAGACTTGAAGACTGATGCCCGCGACACCACCAGGAGATTACTGCCTTTTTTTCCCCTTTGGTCTGGAGAGAAAAGGAGAGCAAAAGAGAGAGCCAGATGTGTCGAGAGGGAAAAACAAAAGGTGGAGGCAGGGAAGTGGGCGAGGGCGATAGAACGGTACAGCGCCGCTTGTCCAGCCTCCGCGCAGCTGATGCAACGCTGTCGGCACGATTCTGAGATGGTGCCTGAACGGGTTGTGCAGTTTGCGCAAAGGGGGCAAATGGCTGGTCGTCGCAGCGTGGGGAATAAACTGTTACAATGTAAAAGGCTGGAAATTGGAAGAATGGGTATGCCCCAGCAGTCGAGGTCAATTCAAGAAAAGAGGAAAATGGGCACAAGGGCTATTGTGGGGGAGGAGAGAGTTGTTGGTGGAAACGAGATGCTTGACGCTTGGGAATCGATGCAGAAGGGGACAAGAGACTCTTGGTTCAGATAGAGTGGATGCCTTACCTCATCCCGAGGCAGGTCAGGTAAGGTAGGCGCTGCTTGCTGGTGGTGTGGGTGTGGTGAGGTGTGGTGTGGTGTGGGAAGGTAGTCAACTCCAGATGCAGTGGCAGGTACGACGGGGGGTGTGGATTCGGATGGAGAAAAAGAACCGCTAGCTGGGGACTGTAGCTAAACTACTGTATGCCGGAGCTGTACAGTATGGGTGCGATGCGATGTGATGATGAAAGGTAAGGCAGGTATAGGCAGGGATACTCTATAGTTGGAAATGTGGCCCCGTACCGCGACAGTATCTCGCATCTCAAAAAGTTTTCGCATCTCCTTGTGCATCCACGTCATGGCGTGTGCTAAGAGGCAAGGTTGAGCACACTCGCGCAGGCTGTGAGCCTCGTCTTCCTCTACCCTGCCTTGCTTTGTCGTACATACCTCAACAAGTACTGATTCAGAGGCGATGGATCAAGTCTGTTTACTCACCATGCATTTTATATATACGCTGCTTTACCCTTCCGTGCTGGCGAAACGCGACAAGCAGCACAGCACAGCGCAGCACAGCCCAGTTCGGCCCAGCCCACAACGGGGCGGCGGCGCACCTGCGTTGACTAACTAGCAAGGGCAAGACAGGGTCGTCAGGACCCCAAGTCCAATCATCCGGAACCGAACAGGCAAACGAACAGATTCTGAACCGTCCATTGCCGTTAGTTACACTGCAGCTTGATCCGCGCCGACATAAATAGTGGTCACTCTTCTGCCCTTAGGCATTGAGAGAGCGCGTGGTTTAGCATTACCGTGCGTGAGGCCACCACGAATGATTGTTGTGGTAGCCTTCAATGAGCTGTACATCATTGGACAGAAAAAGGGGCTTGGGGGCGCCTGGGGAGGGGTGTAAAGCAGCCATCCCTTGTGATGACGCTGGAGGACACAAAGCTTGTGGTGGCGGTACCCAATCTACGGGGCCAGCACCTCCCGCAATGGAGGGGAGAGGTGCCAAGCCCGATGATGAGATGGATGCCGACAAGGGTACGTCGAGATTCGTTTAACGCTTGGCTGCTACAGATGCCCGGAGTTCAGTCGGGGGTTGACTTGCTACTGGCTCCCCCATCCTACTGCCTGCGTCCGCATCCACCCGTTCGTGAAGACTGGTACGAACGCAGCATCATCTTACCTGCATCTGCTTGCCTTTCGACCATGACAAAGGTAAAGCGAACCCGGTCAAGGACTCGTCAAGCATGCCCTCGCCTCGGCCTTGACTGTATGCGCGCCATCTCCGTGTCCGTCCTTTTCGAATTACGTTTGGAACATTTCCTACCGTGAATCAGGGCCTCGCAACACAACGTTCCCACCACTGACCAGCATGGTGATTCGTGTACTCGGGATAGCGCCGCTATGGCCTAAAGGGCCCCCCAAATCTCAAGTAAAATCGGACGATTTGGGGTATGGGAGGAGGGCATGCCAGGGATGAGCTGGCCGACTAGCGCGCCTTTCGCCGTCAGAAACCCAATAGAAGGACAGCAAAGGGTGTGTGGATCGATGCCAGGTGTGGAGTGGAGGGGCGTGGTGGCTCCAAACTGCGTCTTCCACACGCTTTCTCAGCAACAGCCTTTCGATCCTCCGTCTGATTCACCATGAACAGAACGTCGCCTCCCACCGAGGGCATTTCGGTGACGAGAAACGGACGAGATCAGCACCTTGTTTGGCATCATTGCCTCTCCCATACACCGAAAGGGGAGAATCAGCAAGGTAGGCAGAACCCTTTGGTTTTGGCATAATTGTGGCACCTTAATTAGGCACCTTCTACTCCGCTGAATCGCTACTGTGCTTCATACGGAGCATATATATCGTATGCCAAGAGATCGGCTTGTACCCAATCAAATTAGCCCCCAAATCTGGTCGCCCACCGGTCAGGAGAGCAAAAGGGAGTCACCCAGAGCCTGCTGGGTCAGCGCCATGGCTCCTCATAGTACCGTCGTAATAATCGGAGACGCAAGATTTGACGGAGTACCACGACGGAAGATGAGCAAGGCGGCAGCCACTAGCTCCGAGGGCTCTAATTAAGAATCTCCAAGAGCCGTTGGATACAACGAAGAATCGGAAAAATGAAGAATGGGAAACCCCCAAATTTGTGACCTGATGATTATGAAAAGGGTTTTACGAGTTAGATGATGCTTGCGCACAGGCTTTCCGGTCAGTCCGTCAAGACCAAAAAATGGGGATGGGAAATTCCGTAATGGGGTCAGCCCATTCACGAGCAGGGCAGGTAGACTTGAAGAATTGAGTTCAGTGGACGCACTGTATCAATCTAACTGCTAACGACCCGCCCAGTTGGCTGGGTCAGAAGGAGAAAACAAAAAATAAGGGAAGGTAAGAAAAAAAGAAAAGGTGGTGTGCAGGAACGACTTCCAGCACAAAGTCTTGTTGGCGGAAGGCCCGGTAGCGGAATGTCCCCTCCATCTAGTGGCTTACCGATGCGGGCCGCCAAGACCCGCAATATCTCGGCCATCTAGGTGTGCTGGGATATTTGCAGGGCACCAGTGCGCGAGATGCAGTACAGCCCTGGTACCTGAGCAAGGTAGCGAACGACATACCTAATCTGAAAAGAGATGGGGTGGGTAGGGTGGGGGGGCGTCTGGAGCTGGATGGGGAGCAGGCGAAGGCCCCGGAAGGGTGGTGGGTCACTGGTGGGTGGGGAGGCAGGAGCTTCCACGCGGATTAGCGGGCGTCCGTTGCATGTTTACCAGATAAACCCGTGCACTTAATCTCACCCCGATCAGATGGACCTCCTTCGATTTTCCCTGGTGGGTCCTGATCACGCCAGGCTGGGTCGCTCCCCGGTTGGCTCGCTAGCAGGCCATCTCGCTGCATCGCCCATCTCCCAATTACCGCCATCGATCGTGCAGGTTCGACCGAGACTGGGGTCAGAGTGGGAGCATGTCCCGTCCCGAAATGGCCTAGTCGCACGACCCGCCGACTCTTCCCGTTCACCTGGTGCTATTCGGAAATAATGACGGGCTCTTTCCTGATGCGGTGAATTTAACCCCCTCTACATGGATGTATTTACAGTATTTTATCTGTGTGGCCTTTTTTTTTTTTTTTTTTTTTTTTTTTTTTTTTTTTTTTTGGTTCCCTTTTCTCTCCCACTTTGGAAACTAGCCCGATTCTTGCACGTGTCTCGTATCTTCACATTTGCACACGCCGGTCTGCCGCGATCGCAGACCTATGTAGGAGGCTTACGTCGATCCTTTTCATGTTTAAGGCTGGTTACCTGACATTGATCCTCCCTTCAACCCTGGCTGTTAAATATGCCCAGACTTCGACCAGCGCTGAAGTCAATGCGTCGGCCTGCAACGTCAGGATGGAAATGAAAAGAAAAGAGATCTGCGCGCAACTAATCCAACTTGCGCCCTGGTCGTCCATTCTTACGGTACTACCGGTAGCCACTGGGCTAGGACTTTGAGGACCACAATCCTTGCTCACTTGGCATGTCTCATTGGGTGCTCTCAACAGCGGTGCGACTCCCGCGAGATTCTGCACCTCCCTGCCAAGCCGTACAGACTCCTTCTTAACACTGTCTTTAGACACCTTCCTCGCCCACCGCGGAAGAAGACCCCTGCTACCAAGATTTCGATGGCCTGTCATAATCTCGGGCTTTTTCACCACCCTGACTAAACCCCTGTGGTTTTCCAGAACCATACCTGTCTCCAAGTCCACATATGGACCCTCTCCATTCGAGGTTGCCGTTTCAGGTTTCCCTAAGACAATGAACGGCGAGATTCTCATCAATCCATGTCCGCTATACCCAGTCGACCATCGTGATACGAGCATATCAGATCAGTGCACAAACTGTATTCGAGCACGTGGCGCTTTCCTTACAACGCGCCTAGGTCTGTCGTCTAGAACCTATGAGCCTGCTGACGCTCTGCCCTCCTTCATCTTAGTGCTGGGCGAGTCCTTTACGCCACAGATGTTCAACATGCTCGACGATGGTTCGAGAGCCAATTCGCCCTCTGCTGATACATCATGGCTTCCTTCTTTGCTGGGTGCCTGCTGCGCTACCAAGGTTGGCCTGCTGTCGCGAATGGCTCCTTTCCCATACGACTGGAACTTTTTTCCAATCCCTGCAACGCGCGCCGCGGTGCGCCCTGTCCATGTCCAGCCCACGTTGCCCATCGTGATGGGGGCCAGACCCGGATAATCCACCAGACCCGATCTACCCATAAACTTCCTAGTCAGCAGTGTTTTTGGAATTAGGCAGGGACATGCGATTGCAGAGAACTTGCCGCATTGATGTCTCCGAGCCACGATTTAGGAAACTTGACTTTACTCGGGGATGATCAACAAAAGACGTTTGTATTTTGGATGACAGCTGGGCAATCAATCTGTGGCATATACCCACTGCGACCTAGTCTAATTCAGCCAAGCCATGGACGTAAGACTATCGTTGTGCTTCATCCTCTAGGCTGTTGAGCATGAGAATGGCGTATTTCGTACCGCAGCCCCTCCCAAATTGTTCGCAAGCAGTCTCGCTGTGGATGAGTGCCATGTTACGCGCCGATCTGATGATCCTTCGCAGAATCCTACTGGTTTACGAGCACGGTACCCTACTACACCCAGGGAAGGCAAATAAAGAGGTTCGATACGTGGCCGTTGCATCTTCACGTAAATGGACCCTCAATCAGCGATCGGCTGGCATCGATGCATGAGCAGCTAGTATTTTGATTCCCACGCAACAAACACTAGAACTGGTTGTGGACTTGACATACTCAAATTATTCTCGACCCGTCCCTGTAACATCGGCAAACCATACTTGGATACTCCTCGAACCACTCGATACCGGGAGCAAAGCCTTTCATTAAACCAACGATGAAATGTTTCTAAAGGGACAGGGCCTTCCACCCAGAAACCTTTAGTACGGTCCCAACTATACAGTCTTGCAGTCATCCTCATACCCACTGTGGTTATAACCACGTTTCGCAGGCAAGGGTCCACGCTCGGGGGATCAAGAGCTCTCTGCGCCTGCGCTTATCCTTACCAACAAGGGGCAGCCCTTGAAAGCAGGTGGATGGATGATTTGAAAGCTGCTGACTCTTTTCGCGGAACAACAAGGGTTCTTCCTAGTCATGCGAGCAGGCTGCTACCGTTCAACTAGGGTATCTCGTAGCATTCCGTTTCTGTCTCCGGACCTGCCAACGCTACCATGATAGAGGTGGAACTCCTTGACTCGGCACTTAAGGTCTGCTCCACTGGAGAGGGGGTGGAGGGGGGCTCCAAATGTTCCAACGGTCACTAGTTCCTCAACCATGCATCCGGCCAATACCCGTCGTGGTGAGTGTGTAACGAACCATCTTTCCGCGTTGTCCATTGGCTGTAACCTCAACTGCTGACCACTTAATCAGAGTTCCACCAGCTCTCGTTCCTGCTGGGTCACTGCAGGGAATTACCAGTTTGTGGAAAGATCGATTTGGGCTGTCGGGGATAAATTAGTTCCGGAGGTTTCGAGAGACCCTTGCGATCTCTGTGGCTCTGATGTCCTCGATTACGATTCATTGCCTGAGCGACTCTTCGGACCAACCCCTTGGATAGGAGACGAACAAACGCGAACACATTTGTGGCTTCCAGTGCTCTATACAGGGACGTTTTCAACTAGCAACTTGTCTACCAGTGCACGAGAGTGGGTAACCCCGCCGCATGCCAGATCCCAAGCGAAACAATCTTTTAGACGGCATCCACCTGACTCGTGCAAATAATCCAGTGTCTTTCGGCAGAGGCTTTTTCGAAGGGCCCGTCAGGACATAGCGGTAACTTTCGCAAAGTGACAAACGAGGCTGCAAAAGAGGTTCAGGTTACCCACAGCCTATCTCGTGGCGCTTTTACACTGTCTAACCATACACCACAACCCAGCTACATTGGTGGGATGGGCTCAGCATCTTGCCATCCTTCTTCCTGTGCGATGGTAAGCTGGTGATTTCCAAGCGTGCAGCTCGGCTTTTGCAAAAGTGACACAAGTCGACGGCGGACGGCGCTCAAATCAACGGTGTCCATCGATTCCGGGAGGGAAAGGAGGGAAGGCTGTGCAAGAATCAGAGTAGGCCAGATTTCGCGCTGGTGACCACACTCTGTACGCACGGGGAAGGCTTCGCGGGTCATGCACCAACCAGCGGTTTCCTGCATGGGTGGTCCGATTGCGTTGAAGATGAGACGCACCATCCCGAGGCGCAGTGTAGGGGTCGGGTCCATCTTTAGAAATGCCCAATGACATGTTCTGCGCCCCATGCTCCATGTCACACGGTGAGTGGTACATTGGCAGTGGTCGATCTCACACACCTCGAACGATCTTATGCGCCAATATGCAACCCCCACCTGAAGAAACAGTTCGCCTCCCCAGGAGAGGCCCCAAATGCGACCCTATCGATCACATCAGCATTCGTAGGCTGATGATGTACGGAGATATAGCCTGTTCAGGTATCTCAATCCAGATCCCACGGCGTCCGCATCGTACCGGGCGTTCGGTGGATGATCGTGTTTTCACTGGACCCCTTGCGGCTGTCAAAGGATTGTCGGATATAGCCATGCATACTTCCCGGGGACAACCGTTCCCTCCCTCTCAGGGCAGCCTGTTGGCTCGACATCGTGGCTGCTGCGATAAAATCACTCATCGCTGAGGCAGGCTGGGGCTTGGGGCCTACCCACACACGCTCACGTCAAGTTAGGGCCGAGAATACCAAACACTTTTTGCCACGAAATCCGCATCCCGTTCTATCCGTGAATAAGCTCTCAGTTATCCACATCCAACCCAAGGATACGTGGGAGACGGCTGAGAATAATGGCAAGGCAAAGCATGTCATGTCCGAGGGGCGTACCACTGTGAACGTTTTAATCAGCTGGGCTACGAGCAGCAGTACCCGATTCACGCAGCACCCGTGCAAGAGGGGCGCATCCTCCCCAGGCAAGGACAGTTTCCCAACGGTCATGCAGGTGAAAGAGCACGCGAACGACCTGTTCCGGAGTGGCGGGCTCCAGCATGAAGGCTGTGGGAACTCGGGGTCGGTAATTGTCCTAGGTTAATGTACCGTCCTGCATGTGCCAGCATAAAGAGCCCATCTGCAAGCTGCACACGATCGGCTCGAGGAGGCACATGAACAGAACTTGGGATGTTAAAAGTCCTTGAGCCAAACTGATAGGACAGGATGTTCGCGATGTGTCACTCTCATAAGAAATTTGGCCAACTTGGCGATGAGCTGGCATGCATGGGTCTGGATCAAGCGATCTGGCGTAAACGGACCACCTGTCACTAATGACTGGTTCGCCGACGGCCTTGGAGGAGGCGTACATGTTACAGCAATCTCAACCATCTGTCATCTCGGCATCGTAATACGAGAAAAAAGGTTGTCAAGCCGGCCTGTTGCCGGTCCAGCACGGCAACTGTACGCTGATAGAGGCATCTGGTCGCCTCGCTTTCAAAGTTCCACCGCGACACAGAACATGCAACACGTAGCAGGCTAGGGTAAGCCTGGTGTTTCTCCGCATTACGCGCTGTCCATGGTTCTTTGGTACGAGCACCACCAATACATTTGCTTATGTGGTTGTTGGACAATCTTTCCGTTCAGATGAGCGGGACGGGTGGCGCGCCCTCCACACCCCAAGGTCGGAAACAATCATCAACGGACAGCCCGCGTCACGCCTTGGGATGAAACAGATCTGACCGGCTCATCAGGTATTTTTCGATATGCTGATGCGCAGAGGGTGGGGTGTGTGGGAGCTTATTACTTTCTTTCGGGAAGCATCAGCAAGAGGCACGATAACAGAAACTCGCCGAACAGGGAGCGGATCATTGAGCAATGGACTCGGCCTTCGTCCTTGCCCAGGATCTCTGAGTCGATCGTCAATTATGGAGACCTACAGAGATGTTGCTTCACGGACGCCGCTTAGGGCTCGGAAACACTCCGCGAAAACACCTCGTCGCAGGGCTCTGCGACCTGGATCCGTATGGGAGGGGGTGTGCGTGTGTGGGAGCAGATTGTGCAAGGATCCTAGCCGCCTCGATCTGACGATGGTGTGGACAGGGCTTATAATGGGTGGAGGCAGGATCAACCACACTTTCTGACCCAAACCTAGAGTGCGCGAGCTTGCATACCGAGGGAACAGCGGATAAGACTTGTCATTTGCCTCTGCCCATGACAAGGTCCCGAGGCAAGGCGGAACGGCTGGCAGAGAAAGAAGGCATACGTGTCTTCGCTGAGGACGGTGAGGCGACCGGTTTGCACCACCAACCAGCCAATCAACACAACCAACCGCCATTTTGCCAAAGTAAGAAGAGGGACCAGCTGGATTGAGGAACACATCTCGAAGTGGGACTAGTCACTTACAGTCAAGGAGCTGCTCTGGATACAGTAGCGCAGCATCCTTGGAGTCTTGTTTGTTTCCGATCACATTGCCCAGGTTGAAATGCCTAAGCATACTGTTACCAATCGGGCAAAAGGGGACGCCCGAATCGGACGATTATGGATAACCGAGTTTTCTTTGACCAGCCCAACCCTGAAGATGATTCGGGTCGGAGGTGATCGAGCCTATTCTGGAAATAGCCAAGCCACCAAAACGTGGAACCGGTGTGACATTTTCTGTCGATTTTACGTGCATGTGCCTCCAAATGGGGTTCAGAACATGTCAGCTCAGCTTTGCCCGGCAGGGGGTGCGCATGCCAGCTGCAGAGCGTCTTTGCCGCACCTAGACAAGAGTAGCATCAACAGAGCGGCTGAAGGGTTCCAAAGATGATCTCACGGGACGCAGGAGAGTGGTTCACCCTCTGCATCAGTTTCAAGCAGCGACCAGAGGACAGTCTTGGCTTTTAGGAAATGAACTCCCAACACCACGATGCATATCTCAAGCCTCCCCGGATACGTCAGCTGAGCATGACAGCATTGCCGCCCCTCCTGGGCTCCCCGTCGTGAACTCTAAACAGCCAGCCCGTCCGTTCAACCGATCTGTCTGGTGCTGCCAAGCCCCGACGGCTAGCTAATGCGCTTATGATCCTGGATCATAAGATGGCTGTATAAATGGCCCAGATCAACAAGTTGCATACAGATTGCGGCCGATGGGACTCTGCCTGCATTTGGCGTGGGGTGCCGGTATATGTCATTCGAGACGACCTGGTCCGGATCTTGCGCTCAGGCTTTGGGCCTGGCCACCCTCCCTCCGTTAGCAATACCAGATCCTCCGGCTAGCCCTGCTTCGGACCCAGGCCAAACGTCGTTGCGCCGTCTGCTCCTCGCGTCCCCCATGGCGTTTGCGGCTTCAGCTGGCGCAGCAAGGACAAGATTACACTCGACTCATGGCCATCCACATTTCTCAAACCTGAATGGCTTCCGAACCAGGGCAGCGATGGGCCCGGCTGTCTTTAGCGCACGTTGATACTCAATTTAAGTCGTTGTGGCCACGGCTAGCCCAGCGTCGCTGCTGCAGATCTCATGCGATGTTATCCTTTAGCGCGCGCTGTGACCCCTTTAAGATCTGAAGTTATGGATCCTACCGTCCCAAAATGCGCCTTCGCAACTGTGTGTTTGGTTGGTCTTCCGAATGCAATTTGCTCGAGGGAGAGGAGCCAAACTACCAAAGTCTTTTGGGTTTTGAAAAGAACCTGCCCCGTTGTCTCAGCCTTATCGACGGTTACGGAGCTATACCAACTACCGAAGCCCGAGCGGTACGGAAGATGTCCTGGAGGGCAGTCGGTGCTACCTGACCAGGATGTTCTCGATGCTATGCGCCTGAGCGGTGAGGTCAAGGAAGGAATGCCAGCAAAGCCCAACCCTGTTCACACAAAGCAGAACATGTATTGGGCAGATTTTTGCCAAGCCGGATCATGGAAACTCTATAACTCGGAGCTGCCTCGGCCCACCACCGATGTTGCTCTAAAATCCGGGGAAAGCTCCCAGATGTCGGAGCTGACTCGCGCTGCTTTTGCTAACTTCAGAGAAGTATAGTCGAACAGTGCTCCGCATGGCAAGAGATTTCACTCGACAATCCTTGCCGTGAACCAATCTTTTTAGCTCGTACGAATCCGACATTAGGTCAATCCTGGATGGACGGCTACAGCGGCTGCCTCCTTGCGTCGTGCAAGACCCTTCGACAGGTGGGGAGCAGTATTGCAGCAGCCATGCCTAGCTTCAGACACAAAACTAACATGCTTTCCTTGGCGATTATCTAAGGTCGGTCACTCGACCACTCACAGGGCAACCGTGACAGGACCAAGTGGATGGAAAGCCAGCTTGTTTCATGGTACCATATGCGAGTGACCTTCGCGCTCCCGCATGCAGAGCGCAAATTCCCGCAAAGGAAAGCACGTTCATTGTCGCCATGTCATCAGTGGCAGTGGTCTCATACTAGTTCTGCAACTGCGTCCAGTGACGAGCGTTGATTGACACTCCAGAGCCACTTGATCTCGAGGCGCATGCCCACCTGCCGCCTTGGCGATCATCGAGTCATCTTCTAACCAACCCCCCCTTCAGCTCCGCCGTCTGATCGCCCGTAACTGGATCAAGCAACTGTTCAATTGAGGCACTCAGACTAAAAGTCTTTGGGACTACACGATCCCAGACCAGGGGGAGGGGAAGGGGGGTCGCTTCCGGAGAGTCCTGCGTTGGGACGAAGGCACAATGTGCTACCCTTGCCCCACTCTTCACGAGATTAAGCATGGCTCTAAGGGATCCTCGGGCTGGATTCGATGTGGGACATGGATGAGATTGCCATCAGTAATGCGGAACAAGATGCTTCTCCGGCTTTCGATTGTTCGACAAGAAGCCCACCACGCTGAGTCGCCGCCACGGGCGGTCGACGGGTCAGCTGCTTCTCTGTCCAAGACTTCCAGGGTCCTTCCAGGGAACCCCTGACCACAAAACGGAACCAGTAGTGGCCATGCTGGCTGATGCGCCGAAACAATATTGAAGGCTCAGCTCTGCCAAGCTAGAGTCGGTCGGTCAGACCGCCCCTGTGTCTTGATCAAGTGAAAAATACCAGAGCCCCAAGGCATCGCTGCCGAGTTGCGGCGGCGCGAGCCCAACGGCGTGGCCAACGAATGGAAGACATACCGTAAGGTCCTGCGGCGCTCAGGGTCCTTAACGATGATGAAAGTGGCTATGGTCCCTTGTCTTTCCGGTGCGCGGGTGTTCAGATGCTGGGCCGCCGAAGGCTGAGACATGCGTCTGGAGCTTTGCCAAAGACGCCTAGGTCTGGACCATCTCGTGCCGTCATTATGCGCCGGGTAGTCGACGGGCCTTGTGAAGAAAGACAAGGCGGCCGATTTGATGAAATTTACGACAAGTCAAGTGGGCGGAGTGGCAGACATCTCGTGGGTTGATGGTACTGTAGGTGGTCAGTCGTTGGTCGTTTCGGCCACGCGTATTCGTGTTTGAGCCTCGGAATCACGTCTCTACCAACGAACCAATCCCCTGGTTATGGTTCAGTTCGTCAGTTGGCGATGTATGTGAACGTAATTGAGTCTATTTCCAGATAGAAGTAGAGAACTGTTTCTGGATAGCACAAAGGTCCGGCTCCTTACTCGGTTCAAAACTTCTCATCCCAGCTCTCTCCTTGTTGTTCGGGGATGTATTGAGGGTATTGCTCTAGAGCCCGTACCATTTTCGCGAATTCGGATTGCTCGGAAACATGATGGAGCATCGCCGCCCTTCATGATCTCCGACAACTATGCTGGGAAGCCTATGTTAGAGGAACAACAAGCAGCTTGAGTTCTCAAGGAAGTTATCATGCATTCCATCCTGTTGACAAACCGCAAAACTTCTTAGTTATAATTTTAGTATGATTTATACCATTACAATTGAGAAAACTTTTGGGGTTTTTAGACGAAGAGTATTACAAATGTTTTGTGCTTTAATAACAAAAACCTTGTAAGAAATTCACCAATTTGGCAGAAAATACCCCATCGCTATGTGGAGCAATCCAAGTCTTCACTTTAGCAGTTACCAAGGGAAAGGAGGAAGAAAGGAAATACGCGTTTCTGGATCGTCCTCTTTGCCGCCTCGCTTTCTCTGCCACTCACTTGCTTGTAATCCGTTCGGATATGTACATATATACGTTTCATGCCGACCATAAAAGTCAACTGTGCTAACGCGCCCAAACTCCAAATACAAATATAATCGTAGGGATCAAACAGAGAATCCCACGCAATCAGGCGCGCCAATACAGAACACAGAATACCTAGGATCGTTGCAGGAGGCAGAATAAATCTAGAGGGCATTGGCTGTGCCGTTACGTGACAGTCTCAAGTCGAGCTCTCCGGTGAGAGGGAGCTGCCTGCTGCTGGTGCCAACGTGGATTTTGTACTTTCCTCCCTGCAGTCGCCACTTCTGCGCCGCAACGTCCCATACGCTGAGATCTCTTCTTGTGAGGTTGAAGGAGACATTGGTGGTTTCGTTAGTCTTGATGAACGGCTTCTCGAAGCCGCGTAGCTGTTTGGCTGGTGCTGATGGTATGCCAACGTATAGTTGAGCAACCTCGGCGCCATCCAAGCGGCCTGTATTGCGGACGTCCACGCTGACCGTGGCGATATGGTCCCAGAGATCCTTTTGTCCGCCAGACTCAACTTTACCGGTTGGCCACTCGTCTGTGTTGGCATTGTCCACGACCTCCATGTCTAGATTCGACAATTCAAAGGTTGTGTAGCTGAGGCCAAAGCCAAACTCGTAGCGAGGTTCGATATCCTCCCGGTCAAAGTGGCGGTAGTCAACAAAGACGCCTTCTGTGAAATTAGACTGGGGGAAGTTTTCGAATCTCCCTTCGGCCACATCCGGGCCAAGCATATGGCCGTAGTCCGATTCGTTCTTTGCAAGTGTGTATGGTAGCTTGCCGGAAAAGTTTGAGTCTCCATAGAGAAGAGATACCAGTGCGTTGCCAGAGTCTTGACCGGGGAGGTGGGCGAAGATGACGGCAGTGACGTTGGGATGTTCTACAAACTGATCCACAAGTCGGGCACCGGCGTTATGAAGTATGACAATGGTTTTGTTGCACTGGTCTGCGACTCTCTTGATCATGGCATCCGTATAGTCGTCGCGGAGTGCAGGACGGTCGTAACCTTCCGAAGCCCAGGCGTTGCCGAACACTAGGCAAGCATCCGATGCCGGATCTGCCACGGGCTGAGCTGACACAAAGTCATGAAATATCGCAGTGCCATTCTGATAGGCTCTCATCATGAGAGCCTCGAATGGAGAGATGAACAGTGCAGGGGTCGTAGCCCCAGAACCACCGCCATTAATGATCGTGCCCTTTTTAGCGATGGTGGAGTAGTTTGCATCGGGCTCGCCAGCAAACCCTGCCTGCACCTCTCGCGGTTCTGACGATTCGGCTCCAAATGTCCAAGCATAGGACGTCATGTCGTCTCCTGCGGGTGCGTATCGGTCGGGTGATTTTGCTGAATAACCGAAGACAGAAAGCATCTTTGGAGATCGAAGAGGTAGAGTGTTCTTTGTATTCTTCACCAGGACATGCCCTTCGACGGCTCCGTCGAAGAGTATGTCACGGGCTGTTGGATCCCTCGCATCTACAATATCATGAGGATCTGTCACCCTGGCAGGCATACCGATCCCTGGTTTAGGGAAATCAGTGTCCTGTTTCATTTGATACCATGGGGTAAGAATCCTTCAACGCGGTTAGAACCAAACGTAGTCAATGTTATTCGGGTCAGGCTAGGGCCTCACCTGGTTGCCATGTCTGTAAGCCGCGACTCTGGAACGGATCCGTTATTCACTGCCTCGACCAACTTCTCGCCCCAAAACTCATCTCCTGTGGGCATGCTCATGTCCATGCCGCTGAGGGCGGTGGCAACTCCAGCATGTTGCGCGTACCAGTCGGAGACGACAAAGCCCTATTCGCGTCAGATTTGGAGGTGCTTAGTGAAATTTGTGCGGATCTAACCTGGAAGCCAAGCTCTGTCTTCAGTAAGCCATTCATTGTTTTACTGTTGGCACAACCGTATGAATTGTTGATGCGCTGATACGAGCACATAATGTTTCCGGTGCCCGCCTTTACCGTGTCCTGGAAAGGCCTATGGAGATCAGATATGCTGTCCACAGGTGCGGCTGTCTGAAGGAAGTAGAATACTTACCACAGATAGATCTCATGCATCGTCTTATCGTCAATATTTGAAGAGACTGCGGCAACGCCATCATGCGGGTTGCGATGATGCTCTTGTTCGTTTGCGATGAAATGCTTACCAGCTGTCAATGCCTGAGACTGAGTGTAGAAGGAAACCGCACAACTGGACATACCTTGGTACTCGTGATGACCCCTTCGTTCTGTACGCCAATGACAGTCTCGGCGGCAAGGACGCCAGCCAAGTACGGGTCGGCTGAGAAACCTTCCCAGTTCCTACCGCCACGAACAACACGCAAAGCGGGTCCAACGACGGGGCCGAGGAGGACATTGACGCCTTTGATTTTGAACTCGGCTCCCATGGCGGTTGCCCTCGCGTGGGTAAGGTTCTTGTTCCAGCTACGAAGCAGCCGTGTTACTCAAGAGCTCTAGCAAAGAAGAATGTTGAACACCAAAGACTCACCTTGCACCGACATGGATACCACATGGGAAAGAGCTAACGAAATCGGTCCCACGAAGACCCTGGCCGGCATCCCCTAGGCATAGGCCGGGAAACTTAACACTCTTCACTGCGGCGATGCTGCCGACACAACCATCTTTGCTGGATACGCCGCTTGCAATGCTCACCTGCACAGAGATATGTCAGAAGCGGCCAACAGCAGGGGCCAAATGAAACCTTACCTTTTCCTCCAACGTCATATTGCCAACCAGCTCTCTGGCCTTCTCATATGCCGCGGACCAACGGTCATGCCCAGAAATCTCCGCTGGGAGGCGGTCAGTAACTCAACGACTAAGGGACTCGCATCTTGATTGATAGGTCTCACGGGAAGGATAAACAGGCGGCGACTGCCCGTAGAAATGGCTGTCATCTGTAATAGCATCTTGTGCCGCTGGATTCTGGCCGTTGCTTCCGGAACCAGAACTCTTGCCTGGTAATGCCGCGAGTCCGGCCAGTCCACTCAAGAGAATGAGCGGCACCGCTATGAGCAACGCAATGCCCCGCTTGGTTTTGAAGAACGGGTAGCGTTGCGTGAACCTTGATAGTCACGGGAGCCGGCCTTCCCTAGAGGAACGAGGCTTCTCGGAGGTGAAGCCTGCCATCGGCTGGGATTCGTCCATGTCTGATGGAATGTGATCTGTCAAGGCGTGTTACAGGAAATGCCTTCCGAGTACAAGGAAAGGCCAGGCCGAGCCGAGTGCCTCAAGTGCAACGATGGATGACTTGATAATAGATGCGGGGCCAAGGTTCAAGACGTTGCCAAATAGTGCACCGAAAGGTCCAGATCAAAAGGTGTTTCTCAAGTCGTAAGGTTTAGATGGGGATCTCTACTTTCGGAGAATGCTTTCCAGCTGCTTGTGCCTTGAGGATTGGATGAACTCGTGTAAGTAGTCTGGCTTGGTGAGGCCCACGCGGTGCTTGGTGGTCCGAGCCAAGAGCGGTACCTGAGTACATTGCTTGTTGTTGACATTTAACCCCCCGTCTTGTTGCTGGGGCAGACAGGCGGCAAAACTGCGGGAGCTAAACTAAAGTAAGGTGAGCAGAAATACCCGGACGGCAAAATGATCTATCGTCAATAGCAGCCTTGGGAGATTATAAAGGAAAAATAAAGAAAAAGTAAGAATATTGTTAAAACATTTTTTTTCTTTTCAAATTGATTCAAGAGATTAATTGGTAATAAAAGCTGCTAGATATTGTTTATTTATTAGCATGTCTATGGTTTGCGGGACCGGGGATTTTTGCTCACACCCTTGGTAAGGTACCTCTGTACCTTGGGGTAAGATAAAGCGACATCCGATGAAGCAAATTACCCCATCCACGGCCCTTTCAGCTCGAGGGAAGATCTGCCGGAAAGAGGCCAAACAGAGCTAAGGCCATGTCTACGGCAGGCTTTACTTGAATCTTCGGCATTTGCTGAAGAAAAAGAGTCAGCAATTCTGAACATGTAGCCGCCCCCAGGTAACATGATTCTCTCTCGACTCATGCCCCGCTCGGCCCTCCAGCGGGATCTGGTTGCAATGTCGAGATTAGAGCACAGGCCTCAGCTCTACTCGACACTTGCTCCAGGGTGTTTGAGAACCAGGGCATGAGCTCATCCCGCGTCGTCTCTACTAGCCCCCAGCTTAGGGGCCGACTCCGATTGCTGCCTTGGGTCCTTGGTTTGCACACGGGCTTGTTGGCTGCAACACCAGAATCCTATGAGGGCGATGTAACCTTTCACCCACTAAACGCAAGTCCCTACGAGCAGTTCCGGTCATGTACTGTAGCTAGGCTGCGCCTTTTTTTCTCCCTACCTCTTCTTCTCTTTACCTTCTTCGTAACCTACTTCATGGTTGCATCGTCAGCATCTTGTCGCGACCCCTGATACTTCGTCCCCCTATTGGCATGGCACCATCTAGTTCCGCTCGCCTGCATGCCTACCAAGAAGCCCTGCTGGCACGAGGTAAACAAACGTGGCAGCACGTATGGCCAGCCGGGGAACAACTCAAATCTGCGTCTCCTCCCTCCCCTCCCCTCCCTTCCCCAACTCGTCCTATATGATTATGCTGTCTGCGCCACGAGACTTTGTACTTTTGGTTGCAATCCTGGCTGTATTCCTGAGGGTGTACAGCTACCTTGTTTAAACAGCCTCCCCCCTACGGGTAAAGACCCTTAGCACCAGATTCTGGAGCGAGGAAAGCCGCCAAAGCAGAAGTGCGTGAGCATGAGAACCCTGGTCAGCGCTCAGCCCCCGGGGGATCTGCACTAACGCCTGTTGTATTCTTGTCCTCCAATGTCAACTAATTAATCACAATCACTCTCCACTCGACCCTCGTCACCTTCTCTTCCCTAGCCTGCTAGCATTCTGATACAGCCGGTCCGCAAACCCCTGGCCGTGGTCTTGGGCCGGCGCAGGTAAAGGGCCCATCTACCTATATAGGACCTGTCTGTAGATGCGCCCCCAATGTAACCGTTGGTGGGCAAAAGGATGAGCCTTGAAGATCTGGTGAGGCGATGGGGGCGCGTGCGCTTCTGCGAGTGGTCAGACCAGAGGATGCGAGCCGTCTTACGTACAGATTCCCCGTCCGCATCGCGACGGCATGGCCCCGTTTTGCCATGTGGGCAGACACTACCCCGGTCAAAGCTCGCGCGCCGCAGGACGCCTTCCCACCACTAGTTAGCAGGCCCTGCATCGATTGGTTGCTTCAGCTCAGTCGTCTTACAAGCTGCTTCAATCATTCTTGCTAGTTCTCCCAGTCCAGAAATATCTCCCTATGAAACAAGCCGGATGACGGGCAACCTGCGCCATCATACCGGGACAGGAAACGGATCAATGACCTCTGACAGGAACTCTTCGCACTGCTCGGCACAAGATTGTTCGTCACCATCCAGAGTTTTTTGAGAAGATTCTATTTCCGAACGCTACATCGCGCTGTACCAGCCTTGTCCACTTGACCGGAACATAGTTGCCAGTGCCCTACATATGCAGAAACACGACCAGAAGATGATGGTCTGAAGAAAAAGGAAAAAATAGGGAAAGAAAGTACATGGTCCGAACATAAGTGAGGTTTGAGGTATCATTCATATCCACTCGCTTCACAGCCTTCCACCCCTGCGTCCACTCATATTCCCACGAGACTCGAGACCAAGTGCCATAGACGAATTAGTTAGTGGTCGTTCCTGCTCATAGATTCCAACTTTGAGCTATATCCACCGCTCAAGATGCAGGAGGTTTGACTTTCTGCCGTCCCAGACAGAGTCAATTTTGCAGCTGCTATACAAAAGCATGAAACGGTGCACGATGTTGGAGTCGTGCGTCTGCGCACAGGTATACCTGGGCAGGGAGGGTCCAACGTGACATTATTGTAGCCGTGACAGCTACATATATTTTAGGAATCGTTCCAGCGTGCCGCGGTAGATACGGTGCCGCGCCATCGGGTTATTCCTTGCTTGCTGTAGGAAGCTCTAGGCCGGTCTATCGATTGAAAGGACTAGCGCTGCGAGGCTTCTACAAAATGAGCTGCTTCAAATTTCGTTGTATGATCATGTCCTGTACCGAGGTCATGGTGATTTTAAGTAGGTTGGTGTCAGTTGCGTTGGTCAAGTGTCCATAGATCTCCTTTTCAGGGTTGCGATTGAGAGCGCGGAATTTGTCGAGGAAGTATTTGCTGGCAGCCTTGTAATCGTCCTTGGGGCCATGATAGTCGGTGAACCCGTGCTCGGTAATCGGGCTCCGTGGAAGCTTCTCCTTGAAAAGATCCATCTTGTTGAGGAAGAGAATCAGCGCAGACTTGGTGAACCAATGGGAATTGGCAATGGACTCCCACAGCATAAGGGCTTCGTTCATTTGGTTCTGATAGGAGCAGTTAGCATCGCGTCTTGAGAGATGACCAAGGACATATAATTAGAAGACTCACCCCGTCCTTGTCCTCAACTAAACATTGATCGTAACCACTGATAGCAACGAGGAAGAGGAGGCAGTTGACGTTTTCAAAGCAATGAATCCACTTCTTTCGCTCAGATCTTTGACCACCGACATCGAACATGCGATAGGTGAGCTGGCCCAAGTCGAAAACAGTCTCCGTAATTCCGGTTGTCCTCAACCTCGATCGAAGAAGATCCTGGTCGTTGGGAACGTATTCATCAGCCCAAAGGCGATCAATGTCGTCGACAAAGCTGCCACCTTGGTTAGCTCAAGTCTTCCGCAGTCTGCTTTTTAAAGAGATGGCAACGCACTATTCGAGATTGTCGTGCAGGGCGTACTCATTGCCCTTAGCAATCGCCGCCTTGACGCCCTCATCCTGCCACAACGACTTGATGGGAGCCAGAAATTCTTGTGGAAGTCTGTCAGTGGGACCGATTTCGCGCTCCACGAGGATTTGAGCCATGTTTTTCTGCAGGGGTATGTTTAGCATTTGCCCGTGTCTCAAATACTAATAATCCAGGTAAAAGCCACGCCTCGCCAGCTGCCAACCCGCGCGAGTCGCGTGGCACGGTAACAAGAGCCTGGATCCACGCCATTGGGGGGCAAGCTTACCTCGTTTTCGGGGTTGGCGAAGGCGATGCCGAGCTCGTTCATCGCATCGTAGATCGTCTGGAATGATTGTACAATATTGCTGAAGATGACCGGCTTCCACTCGAGCTTCTCGTTCTTGCTAAAGCCTTGAGAGTAGATGAGCTTCATCTGCTTAAGGATAGTAGATTTGCCAGATTCGCCAGCACCTAGAACAATTGCAAGAGTTGGTTAGCAAGGCTGGACTTAGTCGATGCGAAGTGGTTGAAGGTGTGGGTTGGGGACGGGGAGCACCCGTGAGTATGGAGGGAGGACCATCCGATGGACGCCCTGGAGGGCACGACAGACGGGAGTGTGCAGGTCGGGGAGAACGCACCAAGAAGCAGCAGTTTGACCTGCCTGGACATGCGCTTCTCATCCTGACGAATGATTCTGTCGAGTTCGCGGGAGCGAGCTGCGCCGCTGTCGTCCTTCTCGCGGCCGCCGAAGCACATTTTGGGCGACGTGGCGAGCGTGGCGGATCGGGTGCTGGTTGTGACGGGAGGGAAGCAATCGAGGCGTTGCGCGTTCGCGGTGCACTGCGGGCGTGTCGACCGTTGAGGTTCGGAGGAGGACGGGATCTCTCTTTCGAAGGCTCTGCTGTCAAAGCAAGAGACTCGGTCGCCGCGACTCGCAATCGCCAGGAAGCGGTTGTCTGGTCGAGGCTCGGTGTCTCGAGTATCGTTCGGGTTTCTTCCCCTCCCCGCTAAGGCGCTTTCTCGTCTCCCAGTCCAAGTGTGCGACGTCTGGGTTTTTTTAAGAGTTTGCAAGCTGCGCTGCGGTCGGGGAACGGGGAGGCACAGCAATATTGGGGGGAGTTCGGAATATTGGGCTGGGGTCCGGGGGCTTTTGACTTGACACTGGGACCTAGTGCACGAGGGAAAATGCCGATGCGACGGATGGTTGGAAAAGGCAAGCAATGGCAACGACAGCGGCCCGGGCACATGAAATCCCCCTCAAGGTAAGGTAGCTGGAAGGATGGAAGTACAGGCAGTCCCGTTTACTTAAAATGCGACCAGGATGGGGATAGCAGGCCCTTTTTGACCCTGGCCGGATGGAGCAGCGGCGTAGCCGCTTGAGGCATCAGGGGGGCGTCGCTGCCGAAGTGGATAACTACAGGTAGGTACCTACTTGGAACGTAGGGTACCTAGCAGAGGCAAGGTAGAGCGGCGGCTCAGGGCACGGAAAATGCAGTGGTCAAGTATACGTACTCCTACAGCCCTGGAGCTCGCTCCCTCCCTGCTGCAGAAACCTGAACCGGGCAAGGACAGTTTAGGACCGGGGGTGGCCTACCTTACCTCACTGGTCTGCATGGACCACGGCGCATGGAACAAGGTATGGGGCCAAACTGCATAACATGGCCCTCTGACAGCGAGCTGCAGAAAATGTCTGTCTCTCTGTCCGCTTGGAGACCTTACCTTAGGTCAGGTAAAGTATGGGCGAAAAGGAAGGGAGACATAGAAAAGGAACTCCACTTAAACTAAGGTAGCCAAGTAGACGGGAGGGGGAGGAGGAGAGGAAGGGTTCAAGCAGGCCACTGTCTACTGTACCTACGGTACCTAAGGTACCTACATACCTCTACGTACATGATGAGGTCCTGCAGTGCCCTACTCGAGGTGATTGGACAGAGAAGGCTCGGACTTTGCAGAACACCGCGTGGGCATGAGGTAGTACTACTAGCACCTTAGGTAGGCCAATGCATCGTTCGCCCGTGGGGCAGCCTCGATCCGTATGCTCGATGGCCCTTCGTCTCGTCTGATTCTCCCCCTTAAACCCATCCAATGCACACCACAAAGATAAAACAGATGGTTGGAATACTACGGTACTGTGCCTCACTGTACAGAGTACCCACCTTAGAGTGCTGATGGCTAGCAATGGACGGCCACCCACACGAGCCTGGCCTGCCTCGCTGACAGATTGCGAATCCAGCCCATCTCACCTTACAAGCAGCCTCTTCCACGTAGTCTGACCATCGCACACCATTCTTGGCCCAAACGCCTAGGCTTCCAGCTCCGAGGGGTGGTTCCCAGGCAAGCAGAGCCATGTTTTGACTGGGGCTCAAGTCGGCGGCTGCCCACCTGAACCGCTTTCGGAGTTTCTGGACGCTCTAACTCTGTACTATCTCAATGGCATGTTCAAGCCGCCCGCCCATCCCTGCCCGCGACGGAGAACGTGCGTTTCATCGTCGTATCGGCAGGCCACCCGCTTTCCGTCTCGTCGCGTGCAGTTGTCCCTAGGACCCGAAGTGATCGCCGCCCAGAATGATGACGACGGCAGGTAGAGACTTCTTTTCAGGGTGTCGGACGGGCAAGACGAGTGCTCTTGCGCTACGGTGACTCGGACGCCTCGGTGCTGGCCGCCGTCGCATTCTCAACATGAGCTAGGGAATGGCTGGTTCAATGGTTCGTGCGACATCGTCGCGGGGCCATGTGCTCGGGAGACTCCGCTCCCTAACCGTTCACAGCCCTTGCTAGGCCACTGCACTACGCTGTAAGCTGCGGCTTAATAAGAAGCCAATCGGCAGCCAGGAATCTTGGGGTGTCTTCAGCATTTGAACTCATCTCGCCGATAAGCTTCATGGCGTTTTCTCGTGATTCTAGTACCAGTAGTAACATGGTAGATCGAGACCGGTGCTTCTCCAAGACGGCGTCGCGCGCTACCACCGAGGACGCTGTAGGGGAACTCGCCCCTCCTACTAGGTACCTTGGCTACCTACTCTGTACCTTACAAGACGTGTTCTCCCCAAAAATAGAGGCACCGGTCTTTTTGCTTACTACCTTACCTTGGCAACTTGGGTAGACTACCTTAGGTGGTAGGTACGTGTAACCAGGCTCGTGCTGGGGCCCTTAAAGGAAGGTGCGGCGATTGCAGGTAAGGCAGGCTTTATCTGGCTTGCGTAGCATCATAAAGCATCAACAATCCGTCGTCTTTGCGCGCATCGGCTTGGCATCCTGTTCCCGCCTTGACTGCGACACCAGTGAAGTGCGCCTGCGGATCCCGCCGCCGCCATGTGCTGGAAGCCACCCATGCTTCGAGCGCAATGCTCAGCTTCTTGACCCACACATATTCCTGCACGCCATCTGTCAACACAGATGCGGGAGTCGCTCTCGAAGATTCTGTCTGCTCCTCGGGCATACCCTACGGCAGTGCTCGAGTTTGAGAGCCAACAGAGGGCATTCGCCCGTACGTCCGGAAAGTCTGTTAGCCCTCTACCACGAATTACTGGAACGGTCGGCACCAGGGCGATTTGAGTTGAGGCCTGGCTGGTCGAAAGGCAAACATGTTCAGAGACCGGATCCCGCGCCTTAGCATTTAGTCTTGAGCCGTTACCTCCTGGGCTAAGCAAGACCGATCACCGGTCAGGTGAATGCCTCAAGGTGAGTTTTCATGACTAGTATCTACCATACGGGCCCGCTTTCTATGGTACTAGCACCATTCACTTGCTCCTCAATGAGGTCTCTCTGTGCCTCGAGACCGGGATGGAATGGCCGCAGCCCCTTGAACTCCCACACGGATGAGAATAAACAACGCATTCTTCTGGGAACTTACCTTTGGGACAAGAAGTTGGGCAGAAAATTATATCACCTCTTGTTTTTACAGTTTCGTTTTGGGAAGTTTTGCAAGTATGCTTTGTAGATGCTGTGACGGGAGCAAGATTGGAACCACACCCAGCAGAGCTTGACATTCCCATTTTGACCACTCTTTTGTTTGTTAGTTCATTCGTCCGTTGACTTGATTGCTTGTTTTTCAGCGTATCTTTACTGGCACAGACAGCACTGCCTGTCGAGAGCACGGGCTAACTGCGATGTTGCCCATTAGTGTCAATATCAAATGCCGAAATGAACTTCTGGAGCTATTCGTTGCCCCGTCTAGCACTAAGAACCGCCCTGAACTCCAGAGTCCACAGCTCCCCGGTACAGCGCACAAGCAGTAACTGATTCACGATAGCAGAGATGAAGTAGTCTAGCTAGATCCATGGTCAACGGCAGGGTCCTTGAGGAGCTCCAGGGGCGCGTCTAACGAGGACGCGGCAATGATCATCTCTGCCTAGCGCAACCTAATAAGGAAACCTGGCAGACCTTTGACACTAAGCGCGCCCCGTTGCTTCGGCCACCAGGTGCTCATCCGGTAAGTTGGTGGAACGACCTGGTAGTTTGAACGAGGGTCATCCCATCACTGTCGATTTTGAGCGTTGCAATTGTGGAGCTGCCTCAGAAACGCTGGGGGCTGCCCATTTTCGGCATTCTGCCCAAGGCGCTACCAATGATGATGATGATGGAACATCCATGACTTGACATGTCGCCCCTGCACCAGCCTTGCCCTCTGAACATGACCACGGAGGTGACTCTCAAGTTCCGTTCAGGTGCACCAAATTAGCTAGACGAAAGCGGGACGGATTGTCCATGGCACCTGAACATGCCAAGCCTGCCCTAACAGGGCGTGGCGACGCCTCCCGAAGACCAACCGCGGGACGGTGGATCATTGCATCTGGAGTATGGCTGGTTTTTTTTCTTACTTGAGGTCGCAAGTGTGTAAGATACATGAACAGGAAACTGCGATGACGGGCAGGTTGGCCACTACGGAGTTGCGTAGGTCAAACGGCTGCGTGGGATCTGAAAGCCCGTCATTATTGCGAACCCCCAAACAGGACGCATTGCACCAGTAGAGGTTTGCCGCAATGGCCAGGAGTACGGGATGGCAAGGAGTTCGGAGAAAGCAATGCAGGGAATATCGGCCTTAGGCGGCGCGACAGGGATTGCATTTACATTGCTCAACACACAACGTGTCGATCCATCTTTCCTATCCACCAGCATGAACGACCTAGCTTTCGATTGGTTCGGTGTCTGTAGAACCTTGACTCTCCATGTACAATAGAGCTGATCCCAACCAAGACGATCCATCGGGATATGAAACATGTCAAATGGATCCCCATGTCGTCTGCTTACTCCAATGGTCTTGTCAACTTGGCAAGCCTTCAGATCCCCACAACGAGCAGGGACGAAGGCGATGGAAAGGAAGTCCGGCATGTGGAGAGCAACATGTCGGTACACCTTCAGTGTTGTCGTTCATGTCTGTGCCGGGGCGGGATTGTCCGACAAGCTCAGGCTGGGGTCGACAACGGCGACTACTGTCATCTACTCTAGCCAGATCCAGGGGATGGGAGGGCCTATCACCCGGGATATTGTCAGGTTCCGCCTCCATGGTAATTGCTCAAACGGGCCCATAAGATGACATTGACAGTCGGTCTCTCGACGAAAACGGAGAGGGGACTTGGCCAATGGACTTTGATTCTGGCTCGCCGGTCGGAACGACACCGGATGTTGTTTTCGGTCCTTTGTCCCTGTTGCGAGGCCACCCAACGGATCAAGACGGCATTTCAATGCAGATTTGAATGTTCAGCAGTTGGGTTGCCGAAAGCTCCGGTACGGTGGTCGGTTCATCCTTCTGGTCTCGAGGTCCAACGACCCACTCGGGGGGGAAAGGCCCAACGTCTCTTAACGGTATCATCTGCTACAGAGTACAGATTCCGCATACGCGCTAACATGTAATCGTCCTTGGAGTAAAGATGAGGGGAACTGACTTTGGTCGCTAAACGTAGTCCAGACCTTATCCTTTCGTCTTGTCCCCGTCTTCATGCCTGATTGGTTTTGCTCGCGGTGAGTTTTTCTCAGCACATGCCCTTGCCACATTGGCTGTCTTGGCTGTGTAGCTTGGCTGCATAGCTCAGCTATTCCCACCTCACACAGTAAGCTGTCGACCCACCGCCGAGGCCCAACCAGGCGTCGACGAAGAAACAAACGACCAAAGGACGGGGAGAAAAAAAAGGAAGGAGAAAAAAAAACCTGCCCCTCTTTGTGTACCCCACTATGCAAACGGCTTGTCACTCAGTGCGACGCCAGCCAAACAGCTGGCCAGTGACGCTACTACACCGATATAGTAAACAAAAAAAAATCTGCAACGGACGGTCCCAACTTCCACTCCACAAACCAATCTCAGACATACCATTGCCGAGCTTGCCATTGAACATCTCCAGGTGCAGGGTCCGATTGCATCATTCTTCTACTCTCCCTCCAAGCACATCTTTCAAAATGTCTGAGATCACCCACCCCACGATCAAAGGTTCGTCGTTTAACCCCGCGTCGTCATGGCACGAATTACCCCTCCATGCCATATCGACAAGTGAAGATAAGGTGTATAATATCTCGATGGCCCTTCATGAGCCATCGTTCATATGCATCATGGGGCTTCAAAGTGGTCGTTGGCCTTGAGCCTTGCGACTACAGTTCCCTTTGGCCGCACTTCCATCACGTTCTAGCTCACAAAGGGCCTCAAGACCATCCCCCCGCTGGACGGGCACTCCTCGTTCAGCCCATCTCTGGCAACGCCACGCTGCGTCCTTTCGCCTGCTTGGTGTCTCAGTTTTGCTGACGAAGCTTGTATCAGATGGCTGGTTCCGTGAGATCAACCACATGTGGCCTGGTAAGTCCTCCTTGGCGTGTTGAAACCTCGTCAGTACTTCGAGCACTAACAAACGGTGTCCTTAGGCCAGGCCATGACCCTCAAGGTTGAGAAGGTCCTGCACCACGAGAAGAGCCAGTACCAGGATGTCCTGATCTTCAAGTCCACCGACTACGGCACCGTCCTGGTCCTGGACAACGTCATCCAGGCCACCGAGCGCGACGAGTTTTCCTACCAGGAGATGATTGCCCATCTGGCCCTGAACTCCCACCCCAACCCCAAGAAGGTCCTTGTCATTGGCGGTGGTGACGGCGGTGTCCTGCGTGAGGTCGTCAAGCACGACTGCGTCGAGGAGGCTATCCTCTGCGACATTGATGAGGTATGCGATCTCAGATATACGTCTCCGTCAAGTCAAGAACTGAACAATATCAGGCTGTCATCCGTCTTTCCAAGCAGTACCTGCCCGACATGGCCCAGGGCCTTACCCACGCCAAGAGCACTGTCCACGTTGGCGACGGCTTCAAGTTCCTGGACGAGTACAAGAACGCTTTCGATGTCATCATCACTGACTCCTCCGACCCCGATGGCCCTGCCGAGAGCCTCTTCCAGAAGTCCTACTTCCAGCTGCTCCACGACGCCCTGCGCGAGGGCGGTGTCATTACCACTCAAGGTTGTATGTCTCCTTTTTTCTTGAGGAAAGTAAAGGGGTCCCTAGGGCCGGTGATCGGGGAGGCACCTTTCTTTTGCCTGCAAAGGCCGGAAGATCTTAGGTCCTCAACTGGCATATTTTGTGCCTTTCGGTCTTGGGGACTGCCTGGAGCTAGTGCTGCTTTCCCGAAACTGCTTCCGGTAGTCCCGTAATGCAGAGCTATTGTCACAAGAAGGGCTGTTCTCAAATGGCAGCCCTCCGTGGCCCGATTTTCATTTGTGTCTTCCAGTTACGTTACTGATACAGGCGATACTGACTACTTCATAGCCGAGAACCAATGGCTTCACCTGTCCTTGATCACCCGCCTCAAGAAGGACTGCAAGGAGGTTTTCCCCGTCGCCGAGTACGCCTACACCACCATCCCAACCTACCCCTCTGGCCAGATTGGCTTCATGGTCTGCTGCAAGGACCCCAACCGCGACGTCAAGGTTCCCGTCCGCTCGTGGACTCCCGAGGAGGAGGAAGCCAAGTGCAGGTACTACAACGCTGAGATCCACAAGGCCAGCTTTGTCCTGCCCACCTTCGCCAAGAAGGCTCTCGAGTAAGGTATTCCTTTCAAGCTATTGAGAGTGAGTTGCGCGAAGGCGGGAAAAGGCATTCACGCGGCCGGACTACATGGGCCTTGTCCAGCTGGCAAGATTGTGCCAATGGATAAAAGGAAAGGGTTTGGCAGCACTGCACTGCATGAAATTGATGAAAAATGAGGTATGCTGAAGGAGACTTCGGTTCAAATAGAAAACACCTCTTAATTGACGAATTTTACGTTGGAAAAGATCTTTTACTGTTTTGATTTGGAGCTTTGGGAATGTGGCTATGAAAGAGTCTCAATCTCAGATCCGCATGCTGTATATGCTGCAAGATGATGTGACCTTTTGGATGTGAACTCATTTGGGATAATCCAGATCTGGGTCCTCCAACTGAACCTTTCCTTCGCTGATATCCGGGTAGACGTCGAATCGCCTTTGCGAATTTAGTGGAATGTTCTTCCTCGTCTCCGCGATCTTGTCAGCGTCTAGTTCTGATTCAATGATGGTGTCGTTCTCGTCGGCCTCGGCAAGCACCTCGGCCAGAGGGTTCACGACCATGCTGTGACCCCACGCGTGATATGTAGCGTTCATATCCCGCGCGGGGCTGCACATGGCCACGTAAATCTGGTTGTCAACAGCACGAGCCTGCGCCAGGAGCTTCCAGTGCACCGGACCGGTGGTGAGGTTGAAAGCACCCGGGTAGATGAGTGCAAAGGCGCCCTTGCGCGCGGCAACGGTGGCCAGCTCAGGGAAGCGGACGTCGTAGCAGATGGCGAGGCCGATCTTGCCGTACTCCGGGAGGTCGACGATTGTTATCTTATTTCCCGGGCTGAGGACGTCGGATTCACGAAACGTGATCTTTCCGGGTATGTCAATGTCGAACAGGTGAAGCTTGCGGTGCGTGCCGAGCAAGCCTCCGTCGGGACCAAATACCAAGCTCGTGTTATAGTACGTCTTCGTCTGCGGGTTGAGCTCGGGGATGGAGCCGCCCACCAGGTAGACCTTGTTCTCGGCGGCCATGGCAGAGAGCGCGTGGTAGGAAGGCGACTGCTCCTGGGACGGCGGCGAAGGCAGCAGGGTCTCGGCGTACTCGGGGAAGTACGTGCACCCGTACGGCGAGTTGAAGCACTCGGGCAGGACGACGATGCGCGACCCGGCGCCGGCGGCCTTGCGGACCTGCGCGGCGGCGTGGGCGAGGTTGGCGGCCTTGTCGGCGCCGGCGCCGAGCTGCACGCACGCAAGCTTCACCGGCTTCTTGAGGACGGCGGGCGGTGCGGACGACATCTTGCGGAGGAAAGCCGGCGAGCGCAGGACGGGAGCAAGGGCGGGCGATGGGTCGAAGAAGGATCTAGTCGCGGTTGAGCAGTAGCGTAGGAGATTTCGCATGTCCGAGAAGAGAAGAGAAGAGAACCCCAGGCAGATCGAGTTTGAGGACAAGAGGTGGGGAGCTGAGCTTTCCAGCTGTAGCTTCGTGGTCTGGCTCGATGATGTGATAGATGATCGAAGCGGTTTCGGCGGGGCACGCACGGAGGAGACGGTGGGGTATCAGAGCTGCTGCCGGCGCTGGCCGGGTTGGCACGGGGTACGTTGCCCGGCTGTTGCTTGCCATGTATGTTTAGTTTTGCTTCATATTGTGAACTGAACAATTATTCTGGAGTGATAGTCACACTGTCCATGAATTTATATGAATGCGTGAAGGGGAAACTAGCTAGTCTAGGGTTCATACACTTCCCACTTGATTGTGCTATTGACGGTGTTGAGATGCATTCTAGCTGCGAATTGGGACAAATAAGCTTGCCAAGGGTCCTTTAGAAAAGCAACGAGAATTCCTGGCACTCACAAATAGGTCTCCAAATATCTTCCACGCCCATAAGAAATACAAGGTAACAGATCGAAACCACCTTGGTTGTTGTCTGGACATCTGGATCGTGTCTGGTCTATAGGGTAGCTTGTTTACGAGGGAAATTCGCCAGCGACCTAGCTACGGTACGAAGTACCCACAGCATACCTGAGTTGAGGCACCTTAGCGCATGGTTACCCCAGACGATTTTGGAAGTTCTTATCCGTCGTCAGCCAAGGCCCACTTGCCGCCGCCGCTTGATAACACATGCGCTCCCGCCAGGCAGCTCCCATTCAACCAGACATCTGTCGACTCATTCTACACCGTACCTTAGCTGACCGACCAACTTGTCGGCCTGGAGACTTCTTCCTCCACAGAATAAGAGTCTGGCCCAAATCTGGGATGACTCGTGTTTACGTGTACTCGTCAGCCCTCGTGGCCTTCGTCGCCGGTACGTCTACCCACCTGCCCTCCCCTTGTTACGGTGCCATGACGTCGTCGTCACCACACCAGGTCGCAGTGCAGCGACATCTACAAACCACCTAGGCAGCGCAGCCTGTGGAAAGGCCATGGCGAAACTAATGCGACTGCAGCAACGGCGATGCTGGTCACGGCCAGTTGGATCCCTCATTGGGTTTCCTACTCCGTCACGACGGGCATGGGCGAGAAAATCGAACAACACATAGGCCTGCACAGGAGCTGCTCCAACCTCGACGACCCCCCTTGCCGCGAGTTCCCGTACCGCGAGCTATGTGTTGAAGGCGAGCGCTACTTCTGCTCCATGTGGCGCACCGTCGGCTTCATGACCGCTTTCGCCATCATCCTGAGTCTGGCCTGCGTTGTCTCCTTCTTCGTCATCATGGGCGGTGGAAAGTACAAGCGAGAGACGGGCTGGCCGTTTGTGGGAGCCATGTTGACGCTGGTTGCTGTGGTTGAGTTTGTCATTATCTCCATTGTGGTAAGTCCAGGCCCAGGAAGACCCCGAGGATGTGATGGTCTGTGGCCGCATCATGCTAATTGCTCCCTCGACAGGCGTACCTCTACGACCACGATGACCAATTTACGATTCCTGGTTGGAGCCTGGATTCCTCATGGTATCTAAGCACTGCGAGTGCTACTGTTTGTCTCCTCTCTGCAGTCGGGCTAGCTGTATCCGCGTACCTGCTTCCTCCTGAGGAGGGCTACGACTTCCTAGAGGATCCCCTTGACGCTTGAAGCGGACAGGGAGAACGACAAGTACATGGGCCGAGATTTTTATGTGATGAAAGTGACATTCTATACGCAATGTTGAAGGGTGTTGTAGGCGTTATGGGATTCATTGGATGAGTTGCACGCGATGAAGCCTGCCGCCATCTCGATTTACTGGGAGACATTGCCGATTATTCTACAATTGCATGAGCTATGTATGATTGATAACTAATATACGATCTAAGTAACACGTTATCGGGAAATCGTACCAGATGTAAATGCTTCCTAGTTGTTCTGTCCGAGGTAAGTGGGTCTTGTCATCCAAACTTGGAAGCCAAGCTTTCTTTGGAAAACATGAGGTCACAGGATGAAGCAAGCTCAAGCGGCATTGGAGCTGCCATATGATAGACAGAAGTGTGATTATGAAGCGTGCTTGAAGTATTCAAGTCCTGTGAAAGTTGAGGTGGTGCTGGCGCAGCGTGGCTGTGCCTCGGGTGACATTCCCTTATAGTCAGCCCCTCACCTAGATAGCTCCATCGTGGGACCGTATCTCTCGGCAGAGGCGGCTATCTATTTGCCTTGTACAACACTTAACTTTCTGTGTTGTAGTCCCAAGCTGAACGAAGTGCGTCTTACTGGACTCTCAGTGATCTAGCTATTCAGAACATTTCCAAGCTAACCAGTGCGAAGCGTGCCTGCAACAGCTCACTCCAAAATTAACGATTCACCATGGCGCAAGGCCTCACAGACGAGCAGCTCTTAGCTTTCGAGCGAGACGGCTACCTGATCATTCCTGGTGCTCTTACCGCAGACACGGTGTCCTCGCTGATGGCTGAAACCCACCGCCTGCTGCAGGACTTCTCACTCGCGGACCATCCCCTCACGCGCTTCTCCACGGGGCAGAAGTCGGAGCACGTGGGAGACGCCTACTTCCTCGAATCGGGCGACAAGATCCGCTTCTTCTTCGAGGAGGATGCGTTTGACGAAGACGGGGCGCTGAACAAGCCCAAGGAGCGCGCCGTGAACAAGATCGGCCACTACCTGCACGCGCTGTCGCCGCCGTTCGCCCGCCTCATCAACAGCGAGGCCGCGGCCGCCAGCACCGTGAGCCCCGCGGCCGTGGCGCGCGCCCTGGGCTTCCGCGACCCCCGGTGCCTGCAGAGCATGGTCATCTGCAAGCAGCCCGAGATTGGCGGCGCCGTGCCCCCGCACCAGGACTCGACCTTCCTGTACACGGACCCGCCCTCCGCAGTGGGCTTCTGGTACGCCCTCGAGGACGCCACGCTCGAGAACGGCTGCCTGAGCTTCCTGCCCGGGTCGCACAGGTGGGCGCCCGTCGGGAAGCGCCTCGTGCGCAAGCCACAGGACGCCGGCACCGCCATGGTCGACAACGAGGGGCCCGCGTTCCCGCCGGGCGCCGCGTACGGGGCCGACAAGAGGCCGGAGGGGACCCGGGACACGGAGGAGGCGTACGTGCCGGGCGAGGTGAAGGCGGGCGACCTGGTCCTGATCCACGGCAACCTGCTGCACAAGAGCGAGAGGAACACCAGCCAGAAGGGCAGGATCATCTACACGTTTCACATCATCGAGGGGGACGGGCACGTGTACGATGAGAGGAACTGGCTGCAACCGCCCAAGGAAGGATTTACGAAACTCTTCACCTAGACTTGACAAATGGCATTACTTTTTTTTTGTTTTGGTTCTTTCGGGGTTGATTTGCATTCACTGGACAGAGCGACACCGGCACTGCAGGGATCCGGTTTGAACCAGCTTATTGTGTTCTCGTGGGTATCTTATATCCAAAACATGCCGTGGCTGTAGTTTGTACAGTCTATCATGCGTGACGCCCTCCGCCGTTCTCACGTGTACCCCTTGATCCATAGAAAAAAAGACACCAGCACAGCCTATTACGCATCCTCTACCTCGCTGTCCTCGTCAGAGTCGCTCTCATCCGAAGACGACGATGACGACGAAGACGACGAGCTGCTCGAAGTCTCGTGCCCACCCGTGGCGGCGCCTTCCATCTCGTCGTCCTCGTCCGAGTCAGAGTCGTCGGACGAGCTGCTACTGCTCGTCTCGGAGTCGCTGTCCGACTCGGACTCTGAGCTGCTGCTGTCGTCCATGTTGGAGACGCGCAGCTTCCTTCTCCGCCTGTTGCTCCCCTCAGGCTTGGCCGGCCTCTCGACGACCATCTCGTCGGCGTTGTTGTTGTCGCTTGCGGTGATGGTCTCGGAGGACGAGGTCGTGGTGGTCGTCTCCGTCTCGTCGCTGTCAGAGAGCTCCTCTAGGACGATCTCCGCGCGCATGCGCTTCACCACGCGGCGGATGATAAGGCTGCCATCTTGCGAGGTGGCCACGTATTCCACCTCGTGGAAGGACTTCCTCTTGTTTCCCTGCTGCTTCTGCAGCAATTCAGCAAGCACAGACTGATACGTGGATTGCTTCGCATCGACATCCATGGTTCCCTCAGGAAACCCAGCCGATCCCATCTTCTCATCCGTGTTCCTGACCTCCATGGCTGCCTCCTTTAGTCGTGTCCTGACGAAGCCCTTAAGATCCTGGATGTATTGGTAGAAGGTATCGATGTCAGTGGCAGGGAGAGCGTCGGCATCGAACAGATGCTTGATGAGGGACGACTGGTGATTCTTGTTGAACTTCCAATTAGCCCTGGAGGACTTCCATTGTCGCAGATAGTCCAGCGCAGGCTGCAAGTCCGTTGTAGTCGGGGCTTGCTTTTTCGGAGTGCCCTTGGCCGACTTCTGCTGGGAGGGCTTGTTTGGGGTGCCGGAGGAGGTGATGTCCTTCTTGGTCGGGGTGTCCCCAAACGTGACAGACTTCTGCTTCTTCAATGTCGTGCCCTTGGCGTCCGTCCGAGGCTTCTTGGAGGCATAGGGCGCATGCGCAGGCGGCGGGGCCTCGAGCTTTCTCTTGTTTGGCTGGTCGTGCCCGGCGCTGCTTGGGTGCCCAACGGTTGGACTGCCAATTACGGGGTCGGATCCAGTAGGCTGCTTGAGCTTGAGACCCAACCGCTTCCAAGCGGGAACTTGCTGTCCCGACATGATGCCAGAAGGGGGGAGTGTCAGGGTTATGGAGATTCAAGACGTGTGACACGCCGAGCTGTGGTCAAGTTCGTCCAAGATAGAGCACGGCGCCTGAATGGGAAATAGCACAATCTATCGCGAGGCAGCCTCGTCTTGGGAAGGTCGATGCAGGTGCGATGATAATTGGGAACGCAGCAGAGATACCGGAAGAACCCAACCAGTACGCAAGGCCGTACTTTTCCGGTCAAGTAAGGTAATGTAAGGTAGGTGGGCAATGTAGTGTGAGTTGGGTTCTCCAACCCAGAAGTGCAACTATTTTTTTTTTTTTCCTCTGCTCGATCTGTACCGAGCGATAAGGTAGCCCCTCGGCAGCAGCCGACGGAGTACCGCGCTACCACCGTCTGCATCGCAACGGAAGCTTGGGGAACCTGCCCAGGGGTGTCTGGATGTTAAAGAGAAGCAGCCATGAGAATGGAAAGACATTGGAATCAATAGAAAAACAACCGCTTCATTCTTGATTAATCTTGACTCTTTGGCCGAATGCAATTGGAATTTTGTTGTACATAGGTAGGCCAAATGTTCAAGTACACCTAAGGTAAGGCAAGGTAAAAGGTACTGAAACTAGGAGGTATTTGCGGGCGGGCGGTGGAGGATTTGAAGGTGTGTCAGCGTCCTGCCCAACTTCGTCTTGCCGTGTAGTACTTGGTGCCTCAGGCCGACACAAAGCTGCGAGCCATTAGCTCAGCCTTCCAGACAGCTTCCGTTGCCTCGCATGCTCTAGGCAAGCTCATGCTACGCGTCGACTGGGCTACGTTAATTACGTCGAACCATCACAACCTAGCGACTCCACGGACTTTCTGACTTGATTGCAGCCCAAACGCACCTCTGCCGACAACGAAGATCAATCACGCAACTCACATCTGGGCAAGGCCTTCATTACATCATCATGTCGGGTAGGTCGAGCTATCGCCCACCGTAGCTTCAATGACAGTGGGATCAGCTGGCTAACATGTCTTTTCAGCCGGTGCTTACGACCGTCACATTACTATCTTTGCCGACAATGGTCGCCTATACCAAGTCGGTATGTCTCGCTCGATTTCTCCAGCCGCTGAAGGCTCATCAGCCGTTCTTCGATGTCTCGAATCGTCCTTGCCCGACCTGAACTGACACTGTCCAACCAGAGTATGCCTTCAAGGCGATCACGGCTGCTAATATCATGTCCGTCGGCGTGAGGGGCAAAGACTGCGCTGTCGTTCTCTCGCAAAAGAAGGTTCCTGTACGTCTGAGCATGGTGCCCGGCCGAAATAACCCTGCAACCCCAGCTTACCAGGATTGAACAGGATAAGCTGATCGACCCTTCTTCCGTTTCGCACATCTTCCAAATATCGCCATCTGTTGGCTGCGTGATCACGGGTTCCATCGCCGACGCTCGGGCGTTTGCCCAAAGGGCCCAAGGAGAGGCGGCTGAGTTCCGATACAAGTACGGCTACGAGATGCCTGCTGATGCATTGGCGAAGCGTTTGGCCAACATCAGCCAAGTCTACACGCAGCGGGTATGTCAGCTAGAGGAGGAGATGGATGCGTGCGCAATGGACGTCTGACTGACCGCCCGGTAGGCTTACATGCGACCTTACGGTGTGGCAACCACTTTGATCTCTCTCGATTCCGAGTTCGGGCCCCAGCTGTTCAAGTGCGACCCCGCTGGATACTACATCGGATACAAGGGCACCGCCGCCGGTCCCAAGCAGCAGGAGGCTCTGAACCACTTAGAAAAGAAGCTGCGTAACAAGGACTGTGCTGAAGGAACCTGGGAGGATGTGGTCGAGCTCGCCATTACTACGCTGAGCACGGTGCTGAGCATGGATTTCAAGAAGGGTGAGATTGAGATTGGCATTGTCGGCGGCCCCCGGGCCGATGGCAAGGAGGGCACAGAGCCAGGGTTCCGGATGCTCAGCGAGGATGAGATTGATGATAGGTTACAGGCAATTGCCGAGAAGGACTGAGAGGAGAGCGAGCAACCGGACCAATGACAGACAGACAGACGGACGGACAAGAGCCTCAGATGGTGATGTCGGGGCCTCCGATAGGGCTCTAGCGACTTGTCGTTGATGAGAAGCGACGGAGTGGTCGGAATCGGACCGCTCTCAAGGACCCGGGACGGTTTAGAGGGGAAGGAGACGAGTTGGTCGAATGCGACCCTGACGAACCATCTCAGGTGTTTCCATGAACCGTGTGAGATTAGGTACTTACCGCAAAGCAATGACCATGTGCAATAGACGACGAATACATCTCGATGGTTGCCCTGCCCAGCGCGCGTGAGTTGACCAATTACAGTGGAGAGCGGCTCCAAGACCAAGTCAAGTGTAAGCGATTGACCGGTAGGAAGCATGGTAGCGATCGCGGGAAAGCCTCATAGGGATAAGGGTAACCGTTTATTGCCAGCGTGCATATTCGCGCAAGCCGAGTTGTGCCGTGTTTCTGACGAAACGGGTATCTCAGGTCTCCGCTTGCAGTGATGGATTGCCTATCTCGTCATGCCTGCAGCACACAGGGAGGCAATGATGGGAGGGGGGAGGGGGGGGCGGTCAATCAGAGAGGGAGGGTGCCACCACAGCAGATCGACGGAGAATTACTCATGGCCTCGCGCACGGGAAATCGTAGCGCAGGAAAGTTGGGGACCGGGAGGTTCAGCCGGTAGCGGGCATGGGGAAGCCCAACTCTGCGGTGAATCTGGTGAGAGGCCTTGATTCGCCTGGAGGCGTGGTTTGGCCTTGCGTGGCCCCGTTTGGATCACCTTGAGACATGGACTATGGCCAATCAAGCCTTTCTTCGCACCCGTTCCCATCGATAACGGTCCATAGCCCATAAGGTAGCCCAGAGCCCATGTCCCATGGCCCATGGCCCTCAGCTTGAGCCAGGCAACCCCTGCCTGCTAACCGCCAGGCTGGGCTGCATCTCGCCAAGCCAGAAGCGGCATGGTGTGTTGCGGCACCTGGGCAAACCACGAACCCAGCCTCGCCAGAAATGGGGCTTTGACGTCGGGCATGCCACAGCTCGAGAGGACTGTGGCTTGCATTGGTCCAGACAGTACGGCTCTCTCTGGCCTCTCGCCGTCCTCTCGCGCTGCACGGCATGGTCGGAGCAGAGCGAGCAGAGCAGGCAGATCAGATCAGATCAGATCACCTCATCTTTTGCGCGGCAGCCGTGGCCAACAAGAGGGTCGAGGCGTGCATGTCCCGTTAGCCACAGGCACGAGTATGGCCGATGACCCACCGGTGCGGCTCGACGCAGATAAGCATCGAAAAGCCCACGAGGCAACGGGCGCAACGAGCGTGCAGCAGGCACGTAGGGATTCGTGCGGTGCACTGGTCAGAAGGTATGACGTTGGTGGGCAGACACAATGCCATCCTGTCTCTCCGAGAGGCCCATCTTGCTCTTTGCTTTCGCCTTCGTTCCCCCACCCCCTGTCGCCCTACTGTGTTTTCCTTTCCCCCCACCAAGCCAAGCTACACCCTAACCAGACGTACCCCTGCGCCAGAATCCGACGACCCCGGCCCAGCTGTGAACCAAGAGGGTCTGGCAACCGACTGGGATCAGCCTTAATTCTGCTGGGGACGGACTTAGCTGTTATAGGGTTCCTGTCCCTTGGTGGAATCGGCATCATGAAGTGTAATTGGCTCTTGACGCCAGCTGACCGTACCTACAGTAGCTCGTAGCTCGACGGTGAACGTAAGGCTGTTTTCCGCCGATGGTTCGTCTCAACGTCGAGCGCGATATGGGACGGCGGGAAGCATGTGGAGCGGGAGACCGTTGGCGGGTTTTTTTCTCGTTTGTTTTTGGGCCATGGCACCGTTGCGGCTGCTGGTAGATGACGGGGTTGTTTCTTGGGACGTTCATCTTGGAAACCGGTAAGGGGGGCCTTCAATCGTGATAATACATAAGGATTGAGGGTGCGCTTCACGAAGTTGTTGTTTGAAGAGAGTCGATAGCATCAACCTCAGTCTCATCCTCATCCTCATCAACACCCTCATCAACATCATCTTTCTCCTCCTCGTCGGATATCTCCAGTTGCCTCACTGCATCAATATCTACTGAGAACCGGGCTTGACTGCTGGTCAACAATCTGTATAATTGCTATCCTACCGAACCTTCTTCGTTGAGGACTTGATCTTCACGCAGGCAGAGCCTCTTGAACAAACAAGTGTCTTGATATCGACCGTTTGCACCAACACCCACAAAAATGGACGGCTGTAAGTTGTCAAAATCACAGCGTACATGCGTTGAAGCCTTCACCGACGAGGTGGCTGACAACCGATCAACTAGTGAACCCATACAGGGCGGCAAGAGTTGCTCAGATTCTTGATGACTTCCGAACTCTTCAGTATTACATCGCTGCGGCTCCTGTGGAGCCCAGCAATGCGGAAGATTATTACACGGAAGGATGGGCAGCACTGCGGCAATGCTCCATTGACGGTCAGAACATCCTCGATTGCGCAGCGGACACGAGCGTGCCCAATGCCTCTGGCCACGAGGAGCAGGAAAAGGCGGAACTTAAGCAGTATGTCCACCACGTTCAAGACAAGACCGGGCTTTGAACACCGCAACTAATCGTCCTGATAGGGTTTTACTTGATGCCTACGCAAGGCGACATGAGGGCCAAAAGATATACCTGCGGCAAGCTGCGGCGCAGCGCTGGGTCGAGTTCCGCGACCAGATCTTGCAGGGCGAGCGGCCGCACTCTGGCCACCAATCCCAGTTGCGGGCCTGTGATCGACAACTTAGAGCTGTAAGTAGTATCCTGATCGAGCATGGACCATGTGACCAAGCACTAACGGGACGTCTCAGGAGCTTGGCGCGATCAACAACGACGAACACATCTACTCGGAACTCAAGTCATCGGACGATTCCATGGGCCGCTGGACCGCCGAGGACCCGAGCTTGAGAAGCGTGCTGCGCTGGCTGCGAGCACGCCGGTAATGGTTTTCTCTAATCCGTTGGGAAGCGACTTTAAAGGAGACGTCGACAAAAACCGCGACAACATTGACTGACGATTGCATCACGGTAATGACGGTGATGGAAACGCATCTACACTACAAGTTTCATAGCAGGCGCCAGGGCGCGGCCGTGCTATTGTATCTATTTGGAAAAGGGCATCCACGTGCGGGGCATAGATGGAGTTGAACAGGATTCATCGATTTCTGCGGAGGATTGTATCATGGGTCGAGGGATTGGTACGCATCGCCTGCCTGGAGCAGAAGACGGCAGGATCCGAGATGAGTTAGTTTGGGGAGTATGATACCATGCGATTTGACTGTTTAGAACACATTATCAGAACAATTTTGAAACAAGCCTCAATAACATATGTGGTGCTGCATGCTTTATTCTGTGTGATGACGACAAAGTAAGACAAGGTGTATCGATTTACTTCCAAGCACAAGACCAATCATACAATTCAAGATTTGCTTTGAACGCACAGCCCGATGCCTACCAAGGAGAGCAACATGCCGGTAGCGGTATCTGCAAAAAAGGTCAGCGACGCTCCAGAGTGGAGTAAGGAATGCCATTACCTCGACTGATGACCTTGCCCTCGACATACCATTCTCCCAGAACGGTGAAGAGAAAGGCCATTGTGTTGACGATGGGCACCGTCAAGCTTAGTTCTGACACGACAATGCAAGGTCAGCCAGATTGCCACTCCAAAAATAGCCCGCGTTATTCTCAAAGCGGAGGAAGGCAGAGTGAAAAACAATGATAACAATGATTAAAAAAAATTGGGAGCAGAAAGGCTAAGACTCACCGGCCTGTCCAATAAGCAGGAAGAACCACACGCTGCCGGTGAGGTTCAGCAGCAGGGGCACGGCGTATCTCGGGTTCCGGAGCAGGTCCGCCACGGAGAAGAAGGCGCCGTAGGCCCGGGACCGGAGCCAGCTCGCCTTGACGGCCGGGGCGTCCAGGAGCGGGTGCGGTGGGGGGTTGTGGGTGCGGGCGGCGCGGCGGATGAAGGGGGTGGTCAGGCCCCAGGCGATGCCGACCAGGAGGAAGCTGAGGACGTAGTTGATGACGGGGGGTTTGGCGTCGGTCGCCATGGCTGTTGCCACCTGCTGAACAGGAATATGCAAGAGATATCTGGGCTACGAGGTCCGCATCAAAGAAAGGGGGGGGGGGGTTGGGTTGACGGTCAGACCGGGGGAACCATCAAGAGAGAGCAGAGGAGGCTCCCGCGGCGGCGACTCTCAGCCTTGCGTACAAGCGGCAGTTGAACGATTGTGCAGAGCTGTATGCGGCAGATGGGTAAGGGGAGCGCTTCCGAGCCTTGCACCGTCTTGCTTCCTTTGGGTTGCCTCTGAGCCGGAAGCGATTCGTTAAGGTGACCGCCGTTTCGACCTGTTCCCTTCGTCATCCACAGGGTCAGGTCGTTGAACAGTTGCGTATTGGACTAGCGTTTCGTACGCAGCGGGTGGGGCGGGCCGCCAGAAGGAGAAACCCCTGGACGGAGAGAGAGGGTTTGGGTCCCGCTGGAACGGTGGGCAGCGCGGCATTGGATGGGGGCATAGCCTCCCTGTGGCTGGCGTGGCTCACCACGTTTTCCTGCCCTCCGCACCCCTGTCCAGCTGGACGGGACCTAGTGGAACGAAAGGCGATTTGCTGTGCGCTGCCTCTAGTGGGGCACCTTTACGATGACATCGGTCTAGGTATTACGGTTACACTCGTCGAAGAGGCATCGTCACCTATCAGTTTCCTTTGCGCCGAGTCGCGGACAGCCCTAAAATAAGCCAAGAGGCTGCTTCTTGATTCACATTTTTCCTTCTTCCCCATCTTCCTCATTGTTCTCTCTTTGGTTAGGCATCGGCTTGGTTCCGCTGCTGGGTACCACGCGTTTTTTTCTTCTTTGCATTCAGCCATCACTCGTGCTTACATACATGCACCCATCCGTTGCGGTCGACGGCATATCCTGTAGATCGCCTTCGGTGATGGGCGCCCGTGACTGACAAGTCCCAAACGAGGCAGAACTCCGTGCCATTCGCCAGCTGATAGCTGAGACGGACAAGACAGGCTCCCGTTTAACTCCATGTGGTCTCGGGGGAATGGTTGATCGTCGCAATACCGCGTTGATCGCGGGTCGGGCGTCCATGAGGTCCGGGTCGCTCGATTGCGATTGCAAGATGGCTCTTGTCAGCACCCCTTTTGACCATGATGCGATCATGATGCTTGAGAGAAAGCGATTGTGCAAAGAAGGGACCCGGATTTGGTGGTGCGGGACCATGAATGCTATCTGGTGATCAGCCAGACTGGCCTTGCAATGCCCGCAAGCTCACCACCAGTTTCTTTAGCTCACGGGACTTCGTGTTCCAAGCGCGTCACTCTTCTCATCAACGTAGTCTTCGCCCGATCAAGGCGCTGACTTGATGTCATCTACCCGCATTTTGACCTCATGAAACGGCAACGACCGGGATTCTGGCCCATACGCAAAGTCCACCACGTCCATCGGATCGGGGCCCGAGCCGATGGGCTCCCTTCTGAACGCTCGCCTGTGTAGCACAAGTCTCGATCCCAAGCGGAAAGGATAATACGACTCAAGATGCCGAACGGGTCGATCCCGTTGACTTTCTTTCTGAGCTTGTGCGCGCGCGTTCCGATCCGATCTGGCGGCACGCGGCCCCATTATTCCTAGGCATCTGAACAGGGCCTCCTGCTCTTCGATTGAAGGGGTCTTTCAGGGTGATAGCCGCACGCGACTTTAGCTGTCTTACATGAAGATGGCGACGCTTTGCGTTCGGAGCTTGCAAGCGGCTTTGCGCATTATTAACCTTGATTGTCCCTTGCTAGACCCCTGTTTCTGTCCGCCATGGATTTACAGTGCAGGTCGAGCTCACGCCGATGAGACTACCCGTGCCGATCATCGATGGACTTGGCTTTCTGGCCACATCAAAGGTCAATGACCTCGGTTGAGATAGATCTTTTAGATTCCAACCCTGCCCAATACTTCCGCCTCATCTCGCTCTTAGGTGAACCTTGCTTTGCGGGTTTTCTGGCGTACCTGCCAAGGAATCTCACCACCCGGCCACGGGTTGCCCTAGCAGTCGGGGTTTATCGTGAAAACAACGGACTTGGGTCGTTGCCGCTCGCCGGAACTTTGTGCGTTGTGTGAGCTGGAGGTAATCGGCCTCAGAGGTCATTGATGTTGCTGCCGTGATCAGATCATCTCTAGACGACGTACATCTCATACGGTTGGTCGTATTTGGGAGCTTGAAGCGGTGCTGCCTTGCGTTCATACGGGCCCTGGCATAGTGCCTAGGAACTGCTTCCTATATCAACGTCCAATTTCTCCTTGTATTATTGAGCTGCCATCATCCCACCATCCTGTTCATAAACTACTGCTCATAGGCAACAGAACAAAGCAAAATCGAAACTCTACATCCACAAGAACATCATTTCTGAGGCTCAGATCACGGAAGGCCACAAGGCCACGCGCAACAACTCCAAGGTCTCTGGCGAGGCCAAGCAGCACTCCCGCAAGGTCCTCGAGGACGAGTTCAACGGCGGCGATGGTACATCTCCATCTTGTGGCCCTGCGGTCTTGCATGCGGTGAAGATTGACAAAGTCTAGTCCCTCACAGCAGCAGCAACGGTGGACCGACGAACGCTGGCACTGTTGCAGGCGGCCTCAAGGCGTGACTAACTTACTGTCAGAGATCAATTAGCCCAGAACTTAAGAGGAATGCGGGACCAGAACCCTCAACAACCTCAAGGTGTCTTACGAAGCCAAGGAGTCTGCGAAGGAGCGTTTGCAGCAGATGGGTTTCTAATGCATGTGCGTGCCAGCTACAGACCTGTGCTGTTATCCGTATCAAACCGCATTGTAACAATAGGATGAAGAAATGGTGTCACCAAAAGGAGTCCTGATGATCTCTGTTCACGCAGGGACTGTCATGCGCAGTGATGGATATGACACAATCGAACGAATTGCTCGAATTGATTTGCATGATTGTGTCTTGCAAGCTGAAGCAGACGTCCATCAGCACATACCGTGGCCATTGTCCCACAGTGAACTCGAAAATGCTAAGCAAACCAACAGGTCCAAAGTCATTGCCAATAAACGCCATATAAACTCCCAACGTCCCACCTATGTAGCGCGCAAATTCAACACACCAGATTTCACCCTGGTCTAAACCGTCTAGGCTCAGGTTTACACGGACAGCAACGGCCCTCCCCTTCCCACCACTACCGGGTCTCCGAGTAGTCGTTCAGTGCCACACAAACAGCCCCCCTATGGTGTCCATTGTACTGACGAATGATCTGCTGGCTATGCAGCTCCCACAGCCGCGCGTAGTGGTCCGAGCAGGCGGTCACCAGGTACGCCGAGTCCGCGCTGAAGGCGCAGTCCCACACCCAGCGCTGGTGACCGGTGAGCGTCGCTTCCAGGGGGAAGGGCTTCGACTCGCCGTCCGCAGTCGGTTGCTGGTTGGTCTTGACCTCCCAGATTTTGGCGGTGTGGTCGGCGCTGCACGTTGCAAGCTTCTTCACGTCCGGAGACAGAAGAATGCGCGTGATGTATTCGTTATGGGCGTTGAATTGGGTGACGGGTACTAGGTTTGTACGCTCGTAGTTCTGAATTAGATGCCAGACGAAAACGTTGCCCTGGAGGAGTGTAAGTGATTTGCCATTGCGGCTAAGCGGAGGGCGAGCCTTGAACATACGGCAGTATTCGCGGCACAAAGCATGCTTCCGTCACTCGCGACGGTCACGCTGGATACAGAGACATCCTCCTCCGGAATGAGGTCGTGTGAGCAATTGTTCTCGGCCAGGTCCCAGACGCGCACACTTCCCGAACGATCGCAGCTGATGATTTCACCTTGGTTGGGGTGAATCACGACGTCGTTAGCAGGGCAGCCGTGGTTGTAGCTCCGCTGGATCGAACCGGTTCTCGTCTCCCAGATCTTGACGGTGCCGTCCTCGGAGCTCGTGACCATCCACTTGCCCTCGCAGTGGAAAGCGACGCCGGTGATGTTGCCGGTGTGGCCCTCGAAGGTCAGCAGCGGGTTCGGGTTCGTCGACTTGATGTCGTACAGCTTGACGGTGTGGTGGCCGGCGGCGGCGAGGAAGCGCTTGTCGGGGGAGATGCAGAGGCGGTTCACCTGCGAGTCGGGGTGCTGGATCGTGCGCGAGCAGATGCCGGACAGAGCCTCCCAGAACCTGCGAGGGTCACACGTTGAGTTAGCATCTGGCGAGGGATCGAGGCCGGCGCAAAGCTGCGAACCTGATGGTGTGGTCATAGCCCGCTGAGACGGGGGGGTTTCCACGATTAGCCTGGAGCTGGTGCTGCGGAGGGCGAGGAGATGCGCCTACCGGTGCAAAGAATGACAGACATCGCGAGGTGCCACGTTGGCGGTTTGCTGGGCGACCTTGGTGGTTGTGGGTGGAGATATCGAGGAGCGGACTTGCTTGGTACGATGGTCCCTTGAGGACCTCCAACTTTGTTCGCGAAAACGGCTAGCTAAGCTACTGCGCCGTAACGTGGGGCGGCAGACTTCAATTCCTAATTCCTGACTTAGCCAAGCCTGCCCACTGGTCTGAGCCGAGCAGGGTGGGTGCCGATGGTGCCCGGGTACCTTTTAGCACTCATGTGCCTGGGCTACCACCTTAACTCACTTGTTGGTACCTGACCTCCCTCACCTTTGTGAATCGTGGAGGGCAATAAGCGGGGCGACTGTCCACTCCACCCACTCTACCTTTACGACACCAACTTACACGAGCCGTCAACAAAAAGATAATTACTCTTAATTTTTCGGATCAGATGAAATTCCTCGCTTTTCACGGCATGACCCTCCCCAAAAACTAGATAGTAGCTGCGGGGGCCAGGGATATTGAACTAATTTGCCTGTTTCCCGTGCTCAATGAACTCCCATTTCCCCACCAACCAGCTCAAGCAAGTATGCTCCTCGACTGAATTCTCGTTTCGAGGCTGGACGTACAGCAGGTTGGCGCCTTGGTAACAACGTCGTCTTCTGGCATTTCCTCGCAATTTGGTCACATCACGGGCAGCTGAGCCTCCGGCATGTATACCCTGTCTTAATCTGCCATGACTTGAATCGCAGGCCATCCACAACATTGCCCATTCGTGGCCGCCTACTGGGCTCCGATCACACGACTTGTGAAATCTATGGCGGACCACGCTTGAGTTCTCTCATCAAATTCTTCATTTGAATTTTCAAGGACAGGCTTGAAAGCAACTCATCTAGCCGTACGGCATTGCACTAGACACTTTCGCTTCGTTAGTGTGGTCTGCTGACAACTTGTGTTTGCGTTGCGTAGCTATGATATTCAGATGCGTCGACTGTCTATTCCTTCGGCATGTTGCATTCTCAAGGCCATGAATTTTCCACAATGAAACGTGTCCTGTGAAAAGTCTCAGCTCCAAGCGACCCTGAGCTTGACGCCGGAAGTCCCAACTCACGATGTCCTGCATGGACAGACATGAGTCCACACACCAGGGAAATTACTCCATCCTCTTTCCCGCCACCGAATGTCCATATCAAACCCGCATCTCCTATTTCTTCGGAACATGTACTTCTCTCCCTCCCCAGCTAAGCTCATGGCCTCTTCGGCTCAAGGTTTTGAGCTTCTGCAGACTCATTGCGATGGCTACGGTTATCGTCCCCTCGTGGCGGAGGCTTGCTGTGGGCCGGCGGTAAAGACAAAGCTTGCTGTGGACTCTGCTTCGTGTACTCGCGCGGCACCATTCTTATTAAGGAATTATTGCAGTACTTGCAGGGGAGCCTGTTTATCAAATACTGTTAGCCCCAGAGCGACACCTTGCGGTGAAAATATGCAGTTGCTGGAACATACGTTCGGATGCTGCACATGTCGCATTGTATAGGCCGCAAGCCTTGTCTAAGTCCAGCTGCAAAGTGTGACTCCATTCTTGACATGTTTCGATTCTGCCCGGCAAGTCCAGGTACTATGTTAGAGGAAGTGAAGGAAGTCGGAGAAGTGCAGCGTGGAGGGCTTCATACCCGACTCAGATGTGCCGAATTTTATACTGGACGAAATTCAACAGCCATGGAATCCTAGAGTCCGTTCCCGACAAGTACAACATCAAAGAGCCATCAGAGGGGCACAAGACTCATTATCCTGACCGCCTTGGACAGCAAGCGTCAGCCCAAACGCCTTGACCGGCAACAGTATTGTGATCGTCAGCTAATCTGGGAGGACGCCCTGAGGAACGACTGCCTCCTTACTCCCTCCCTCCTGGAATACGTGCCCGAACGGCTTCGAGACATGGCCATCGCGTGATACCGACCCGCTCTTGGGCTGGACCAGCCATTCGGAGATCCAGTGTTACGCTGGGACGTGGTCCTCCAGGGACGGAGCAGCAGGACTTGGCGCCCAACTGATATGCGATTCCCGCTCTGTTGCTCTACTCACAGACTAGAGTCTTGAAAAGCCACAGCTTATTTCCGTCTTGAGCTGTTCATCCAGGCGGGATTGGGTGCGCCTCATAGCCAGCACGCCTACAGCTTGGCCACTCGTCGTTCACCTCATGTTAATCTGCATTGTCTCTGCCGCATCTTGCAGATACATGAGAAACCCACATTGAAGTGTACCCAAGTCATCACTCGTATTCCCTGAGCAACAAAACCCGCTTGTGTTTGAACCGGAACGACGGAGCCACCGCTATGGAACTTTCCTCGTATGTCCCTTTCCACTTTCACCGCCCAGAACCTCGTGCTCGATGATTGCACCATGGAAGGCTGCAGTCATCATCGGAACGACCGTAGCTGGACTTCGCGAGGGCCGACACCGAACTGTACGAGCCCGCCCCCTCCTCAGCAACCGGTCTGCGTTCTGCGGGAAAGAGAACGCTTGGGCACTAACACCAAGTCACCACCGGGCTGCAGCTATCCGCCCGCAATTCCCACTTTCGAGAGCCCCATTCGTCCCGCACGACGGGAGACATGGTTGCCTCGATTCGAGAGCCGGACCCGACGCTCTGGTTGCCTACCTTGCCTCGGCTGCTGGCAGGTTGCCTCGTGAGCCAATGCCTTAGCATAGCATTACGGAAGCGCCCAGGGCGGGTGCAATGCGCTCGAGTGTGGGCCCGGCGGTCCCCGTCCCTACGATGGGCCAAGGCAGAGCCTCATGACGATGTGGCAGGCAGTAAGGGGTTGGGGTCGGCCATTACCCAGGCAAATGGCGGTGTTATACCGCGGAGTAGGAGGTTCTATTCATAAATCTTGCAACGCATTGCGAATCGTTACGTGATGTTGATTCTCATTTCCTCGCCATTTAACCGTCCATGTATTACCCAATCTGCGCAGTAGACACTCGCCGGAGCCATGTTGGTGTCAACTTGACAGCGTGCTCCTCTTGATCTTAATCTGCATTGATCCACAAGATGTGTTTTGTGGCGTGTGGACGGACGCCTACCCGCTCTCCTGCTCGCGGGGACTCGACGGGCGTGTTCGTCGAGAAAGCAGGAAATCACTAACATAACCATCTCTTACTGTCATCGCTAGCTGAAATTAATGGAAAGGCATCGTGGTTCTAATTAACTGAAGGCAGACTAGCTAGAGCAATCCGTGCGCCAACTATCCTCAGAATCAGGCCAAGAGGCTCGTAGAAAGCTTCCTTGGCATTGTAGAGCCCATATTTGGACAGGAGTTTCCGAATCCACCCCTTCCCCATGTCCACCACGGTGAAAACCAAGCCGTCCCAAACACCAGACATGAATCAGCACAAAATCCTATCGGTTCCAATCTGAAATGCAATAAGAGCTCTCAAGTTCTGGGTTCTCAGACGAAAACACCAGAGATTTGTCAAGAATGAACGTAGTAAAGCTAGAAAATAGGCACTGTGACTGCTGTCCCTGCTCACAGCGCGGGGGCTGTGGCAATCAAAGCAGACATGACAAACGCTCCTCCGATAGCTGCTATTCCAAACACTTCTGCCACTCGCCGAAGGCGTTTCACGGGCCTGTGAAGACCGCTCCTAAGGAAATCCACCTGGTTGGGATCGACCCCTTGTGTACCCGTCGATTGCGGGCGCAAAGGAGAGGCGGAATGGTCCCCTACAATACTGGGATCGATCGGAACATTTGTTCCCTTCCCGTCCCTTTCGGCCTCGCGAGAACTCTCCTCTGGCGTTAAATTGGATATCTCGTCAATCTTCCGTTTGGGAGCGCCTGACGGGGGTTTCGGCGACTTGGCTCGATCGCAAGGAGGGTCGACAAGGTTGTTGATGGTCATCAAACCCTCTTTGGCCTTAACACAAGGCGTGCTAGCGCTTGTATCATTCTTACTCATTTCAAATTGGTAGGCCGAAGTTTCGTCCAGAACCCGATTCTGGGAGCTTTGTGAATCCTCGCAACTTTGAGTAGGCAAAGGTGACGACAAAAAGCTATTTCCCGAGGCCGACCATGGGCCTGGTGTATCAGCCCGGGTCGTAGAGCGAGGCTCTTGGCACCAGGGATTGTGATCTGCGGTATCGAGACTCTGCCCGGTAACCCCAGGGATTTCGGTCTGAATTGGGACTTGAATGTCGGTTGTCAAGGGCACTTGCGAGGTGGGAACTTCATCACCAATCAAGGTGCATTCTTTGAACTTGCTCATGCCATTATCCGCCCGAGCATAGAAATACTCGTACTTGCCAGTCTTCTCGCCCATAGCTTCAGCAGTCGACCTTGAAGCCGCGGATGATTGGAAGCTGTGCGGGTTTGGCATGGTTTCGAATATCGACGGCAATCTTACGTTGCCCAATTCAGCCTGAGGTAGGGGTTTGTATAACTGAGTCAAGTTTGGCAGCTTTCCGTCCTCCTCCATCAAGATGGAAGGTAGTGGCGGAGAAGTCCATAGGCATTGAGGTTGAATTGTGTGCTGCGGCTCCTCTTCTGCCAGTAGCTTTGTAGACAGTGGGAGAGGGGCCTGTGAGCCGTGAGTAACTTCAGGAGCAGCATAGCTTCTAGGCTGCAGAACAGAATCATCAGTTTTGTTCATGCCGATGAAATCGTTTTCGTGGCTGGTCTCGGGCAATGGCTCGTGTCCGAGATGCGAAAAATCTGCAAACCATGTATCAGCTAAGTGCAAAATGCTGTGTGGTAATGGGAGACGACTTGTCTTACCTTCATCCTCCATGTCGGAGTCATCTTCAAACTCTTCTTCAGGTACGAACAGGGGGCTCGAACCTTCCTCTGAAGGAGTGAGGTCCCCGAGTATAGCGGAGTTTGATGTCGACGAGTGTGCTTCCGACATCGACTCAAGTTCGGAATCACTGCCGTCGTCTACGTTGAAGTCTGGATCCTCAAATCCGTCGAAGGTGTTTGTAGTAACTGGATGTGACTCATCTTTGGAATCGGCGACAAGGTCATCATGGTGTTGTTGGGGCGCATGATCAGGGATATCCTCGGTCTCGTGAGAACTGTCATCGTCATCTTGCGAAGTCAAGTCAATATGTGACAGATTCTGCGAGCCCGTGGAGTTCTCAGTCAAGACTTTGTTTGCAGTCAAAGTTTCTTCAAGGTTCACGATTGTGGTGGCGGGGCCCGAAGTCGGATCATTGCCGGTGAGGTCTATCGATATAGCATTTGAAGACGAGGGGGAGTGGGCAGGACGAATATTATGCTGCTGCAGGAGCCGGGTGCTATGCTGGACAGCAGAGTCCTCGTCCCCGCTCACATCCTCAACATCAGTATCATCGGGAACCCTGAAGATAGTCGGTTGATCGTTGAGTCTTTCGAGGGCGTCAGCTGTGCTCCTGGGGGTTTGAACTTGGGGTCGCCGGTACCTGATACTGCCTTGACTTATGGCAACTTCCATGGCAATAGGGTTGTACACGTCTCTACCTCTCTCGATAGGGATGCCGAAGCGGAGTATATCTCCCTCTCGGAGTTCCTGAGGCTCATGTGGTATGAGAGCATGTTCGTTAAGGAAAGTTCCGTGCAGCGAGGCGACATCGGAAATGTAGATCTTCTATTCATGATGTTATTGACGATTCCAAAGGAATTGAAGGAGTGCCCAAATGTTATATGTACCTGATGTTGGGCGTCGAAACGTAGCTGAGCATGCTCTCGGGACATGACGGCCGAATCGAACCAGCAGTTCGTAATAAGAGCTTCCAGACTTGAATTCCTTTTGCTCGTTCGACCAATCTGCATGATAGGAAAATCCCTCGTGAGAAAGATTTTGCGCTCAGGGAAAGCACATGGCGTTCGCTGATCGAGGTTGGAGAGAGTAACGGTGGCTGGAGAGCAAACTGTTAGCGATGCGACGAAGAGGGCGACTAGAGGACTGACCTTGGGCGCGCCACGGAGGGGTTGAATCCATGATATGGGCTTCTCGTGAAAGCCGAGAAGGTTGGTAAAAAGAGGAAAGGGAGAAGAGGAAGAGGAAGAAGAAGAACAACGAATATCTCGAGAGACCCCTTGGGATATGAGGGGTGCTGATTGAGATGCCGCGCCGAGGTTTCACGAATCCACACTATCAACTTAAACTGTAGCTGCAGATGGTGCACTGCAGCAAGCCAGCAGCTTCGTCAAATCAAGCATATGGTTGCTTTGGAGAGGCGTATAATAGCAGCAAGTCCTTGCAGCTCACTGGAATCGAAAGAAGGGGGAAAACGAGGTTCCCTTCACGACAAGAGAGCGGGATGAAAGGAAGATGGCAGCCTCGGAGTCGCTGATGGAGGACGAGGTGGGGCAGAGGTCCATCGAGGTGACTGCCGTAACAGGCAGAAGGCCAGCGATAAGATGCCTAGGGACAGCGATAAGACCGCACTAGACTCCGCAGTCCGGGGCTTATCGTCGCTACGAGTGGGGCGACAGGCCTTTGGCAACTGCCAGTGCAGTCGATGCACCACCTCGCTTGTTGGTGAAGGGCAAGGCAAGACGGTCACCGAAAGTTGACCCAGCGCCCGGGTGGAAAATCAGAAGTTATTGATCACTGCTGATTTGGAAGCAAAATTCGCAGCAAGACCAAATGCAACCCGAGTGCGGGAACAACTTAGCGGACTGGGATGAGACCTGACCTACGAGGCAGAAATACTGACCACAAACAAGGGTGGGGTAATGGCATCAAGCGGCGACCGGGTAAGCCTAGAGTCTACGGTACGTGATACTGGGTTACGATGAGCATCTGTTATGCAGTGTGACTTATTGCCCTCACTTGGCTATCGCTAGTTACTTGACGTACAGTACAGTTCTGACAGTGCGTCACGCCTGGAAGTTACCTCGCGCCAGCATGAAACCAACACGACAGGGACCTGAGCGAGAGGCGATGTAAGTAGGTCCCGCTGTAAGCGGCGGTGGATGGCAGGACCAACAAGCTTGGACCTGTCCCGCCTCCGTCTGTCCATTTATCGATCCGAATTCTTCTTTCTTGGCAAGAATGTAATGAGGCAAAGTCACCAGTACTGATCCAGACACGAATGCGAGCTTGGCACAGTTTCAGAGGTTGTGCGTAAAGGCTGAATGGGCATTGATGCAAAGGGATGGGTAAAATGGTGCAACCGCCAGCCTGACACGCGGTTCATTTTCAACTGAGATACCGGTCAGATTTCCACCTGCAGGCCCAATCAAGTCGTGAAACGTGCTGACGAGATGCCTCAAGAGAGGCGCTCTCAAGGAGCTTCACTTTAGCAGAGAAAGTGAGAGCCTCAAGTAGATTCCTCGTGGTGAAAATCGTACGACCATCACTGACTGTGTCCACCTAATCTGCGTCCGCGTACCTCAACGCCGTAAACTTCATGCATGCTTCTGGCGAGGTGGTGTGCCACGGCTAGCCCCCAAGATCCCAGACGGGTCAGAGGTGCTGTCCACATGACAAGACTGTGGGCCGCTATTCATCAGCCAGGTGCCTCCTGCGGGCATGCTTGGACAGGCACTAGGAACGATACTAGCAAAGCATCTGACGTGTACTGGGGCCCAAGGCCAACACTCAAATTCCATATAGGCATTGGATGTGGGCTGTACGCATTCGAGGCAAAGGGCGGGACGTGCTTTTGAACCGCCACTGCGGGTGTCTCCGATACATACCTTAGGTACCTTACCGAAGGTATTGCAGGCGAAGCGTTTTCTAAAAGCTGCGGCCAGGGCGGTTACTTTGCCCAGAGTACCAAGCACAGGTATCTAATGTGTACCTAACTTACTTTTGAAAACACGATATGGAACAACAGACAAGTGATCTGCAGAATGATGGTCAAAACATTGCCCGCTTCGACAATTCGGTCCAGCTTGATCTAATGTGGAAGCATGTGCTTCCGACGCGGGAACAAGCATGGCATTGCAATTCGCGGAATGCGGCGGAACATGCTGTTAGCGCGTTAAGTGATTTCTAGTACTGTACCCTTCTCATGACGATGCAGGCTGCAGGGATCATTTTGGAGGGGTTTTTTTGACGGACAAGATGATCCCCACCTGTTTCGTCATAGCCCGAGCCTTGTTATTTGTATTTGGGCACCGTTAAATGGCCAGCTGATGGCCTTGTTACTTGCGGAGGTACTCTGTAAGTTCCCTACTTTCGCCTTGACGTGAGTCGCCTGGCTGCACAAGTAAGGTGCCTTATTTCACCTTGAAAGGCACAGGCTACACGCCCAGTGCTGAGTACCTTGGTCATTACTTTATTGCGCAGCCATCACCACGCGCAAATCAAGGTAGAAGCCTCACGTTTTCCAGCAACAGCAAAGTACCTCACCTTGTCCGTCATTCAGGTAAAGAGCTCCCCACCGACTTTTTACCTCTACCCGCCAGAGCTGTGATTTTTTTCTTTCTTTTTTCCGCCTTCCCTCCCTCCTCTTCTGCATCTTCTAAACCCTCTTAGAACTATCGGGACGCGATTCTCCGTCTTCCTCCCTTCAACCGCATCCGCCGCCACAGCTCGTCGATTTTGGGTTTTGTCCTCATGGAGCTTTCGCTTCCCAGTCACGTCCACAATACCCTGGCCAAGGCACCTTGTTACAAGCTCACACGAACCAGAACCAGGAAGCTACCATCTTGACAAAACCTGCCAGTCCACACTCCACTGGGAAAAATACACAGATCTGTCCGCGTTCATTTGAGCAGCAAATAATAGCCCGAAAGCACTACCAAGCTTCCTTACACAAAGGACCACATCGGCCATTTTCAGTGCCACTGCCTGGTGGCACTAGTTTACGTCATATCCTGATCCATTCCAAGTCAACCGCAACCAAGAACATCTTCGCCAAAGCCTTCGTCAAGATGATGAACCACGCTCGCGTGAAAGCCCTGAAGGGCAGCGGCAAAACTGTGTCTAAGAAGGCACAGAAATCAGGCCGAGCCTCAAGCGGCGTGACGCCTCGCAGCTCGCCCATGGCGTCTCTTTTAACATCCCCGTCCCACTCGGCTACGCCTAGCAGGGTGGCGTCCGACATCAGCGATGCGGAAGAGGACGATTACGACCCTGAATTTGACGATATGTCGTTGAGCGTTCACTCTGGAGGATCTGTACCAGAGCTTACAGAGGATGCTGCGGCCTTCGATTACAAAGCTTTGATTGATCAGCTACAAGAGCGAAAGCACAACAACAGCGAGATGCGAGAACAATACCTGGATATTTTCATCAAAGTGCTTCGCACGCGATATTCACCAGAAACCCACGAATGGCTGGATTCCGCTGCGCCTGAACTAGCCGAACTCTTCCTCAGAGACGCGAACCGTGCAGCTGGGGCTCGCGAAAGACTATTAAGTTTACAGGCCTACACCTTGCTAGTCGGCATCGTCGAGGACCTTGATGTCTGCGAGGGAGGCGAGAAGACATTGAAGCAAATTATCATGGACGAAGACGATGATCTATGCCAGATTTGGGCTATTTATGCCCTGTCCATGACGGTTTTGTATGGCGGTGGGCTTGAGGAGACAGCCTTGGAACTGATGGAGTATTTCCTGGACATTGTACAATCTGACGGAGAAAGTGTTCAAGCACACGACAATGGCGCGGTGGTTGTTGGCGCCCTCCAAGGTTGGTCTTTTGTGGCCAGTCACGTCTCCGATTTCTCCGAGTACGCCGACATCGCGATAGACGCATTCGTCGACCAACTGGATAGTGCGGACCTAGAGGTCCAGGCGCATACCGCAGCATGCATCGCACTGATTTATGAGTCTTCTCGAAACCATGAAGAAGAAACTGGGGAGCCATTCCAGCTCCCGTACGATCCCAAACGACTTGCAGAGCGCATCAGCCAACTCTCCAAACTCAGTGCAAAATCTGTTTCTAGGAAAGACCGAAGAGATCTGCGTGAGAGTCTTGTGAGCGTGGTGACGTCGCTTGAGAGGGGTGTTGGTCCATACTACTCGACTGCTCTTTACATTCCGGAGAAGGGTACTCATGTCCCTGCTTCTCAGATGACAGACGATGGGCAAGCAGAATACGGCTACCGTGGCAAGCTCCGTCTTGGCAACGCCACGGCCAGAGTTACCACCTGGTCCCTCTTGTCGAGATTGAATATGATGAAGACGCTCTTCAAGGGCGGCCTGCACAAGCATGTGTTTGTAAACCCAGTGGTGATGGATTGCCTGGAGGACGCACATCTGGAACACAGCTCTGCGGATCAACCAGAATATAGACTGCCTGCAAAGGGCCGCAAGAGGTGAATAATCGGAACCAGAGATGTTTGCGCCTGTTCAGTTTCTCGTCTTTCACTCGTATGAGCGTTACTATAAGACAATGCATGATCTTCACCTTCCCTAGCCACCGCAGTAATTAGGAACTACGTAGACGTATTGATATTATTACCTGTCCATTCTAGGACCCCATCCAGAGCTCCGTAAATCACACCAAGCCGCAAGACTGCAGAGGCAGTGGAACCAATACGAAACTGTATGTAGAAGATCCCAGCAACTACACGTTTTGTTTGGCGCTGATGCCTTGGGGGCAACATAGTTATGGGGTACATATCGTCGTTTGGTGGCTAGGAGTTTCTCCTAGCTGTCTCCGTGATAACAGCCAAGGGAGCTCACTAAAAGTCTGTGTCCGTATAAACCGTGTGAGAGGCCAGTCTGGGAGGAACGAGCACTGTTTCGGCAACATAACTACTGAAATGGCAATATACCAAAAGACTACCACAACACATATCCCAACTTAAGCCGCAGCTAGCTTCCCAAGTGTTCACTCCAGCTAAGATATTACTTCCATTTGGCTTTGGAATCTCGAAAGATATGTTATAGATTACCGTACGCTTGATTGCGTTGTGGAAAGCCCGTCTCGCCAGAAACAACTAGGTTTCAAGCATGCCACTTACCGTGACCAGCCACCTCCTTAGGTAGCTCGCTCATCCTTTCGACGAGCTCTGCATTATTTGAAGTCCCAACCTGATCAAGATGTGTCACATCAATCACAAAAGAATACTTGCAGAACACACATAAGGAAACTCGGTGTGAGTTTATGACACACAGCTATATACATGATGAGGAGGATGCCACCCACCGATGACTGACACCTATTGGTCCGGGCTTGACGTCTGCTTGCTGAGCGTACTTGATCATGGTACTTACTTCTTCGGCTTGCATTTCGGAATATGGCGGTTGCTGGCACCTGCTTGAACTTTCGGGCAGTTATATGAAAGCGCGGGTTCCGTGGCAGTTGATGGCGTAGCATACCGTTGTGTTCACCAACGCGTACGTCGACGTAAGCCGCGTCGCAAAGCTGTTAAATCTTGTCTCGAAATAATTCCAAGCACTCTCAAGATATGCTCTTCATGCTCAGAGTTTCTCTTTCTAGGCAGCGGCGTGAAGAAGTCTATAATGGGGTAGTCAGCACCAACAAAGGAGCATTTTGAGCGCCAATACGATGAATGGGCGAGCGCATTGTGTGTCAACGCCTAGGGAAGGTTTGAACGGCTGTGAGGCCATCAATTCATCTCAAAACATGACGATCCTCCTGGGCCTCTGCATCAGCTACTCTGGCTAACTATTGATGATCTGCATCCGAGTAAGCAAGGATTCCGATAGTTGGATGTTTCTTCCTGGCCATACCCAGAGCATATTGACCTAAGCATTGGCCGGTTGGATATTAGGTATTACTGCAGGAGTCAGAATGTATGGGGAACGGTTGTGAGAAATGTCGGCGTGCCAATCATAGAGCGGCTAGCGGCGCTGGTGTACGGTCAACGGGTAGTACCCGACCTCCGCCGGAGCACGGTCGACCTGACACAGGCAGAAAGTGGCCGAATGACATTAACATGGAGATACATCAAATCCCCTGCAACAAATTGAGCTACGTAGATCTGAGTTGTACTCGGCGATAGAGGTGAATCTTGATTAAGTGGTGCAGCTGAATTCTTGTCACTGTCCGAAGTGTGATAGGTGACGTGACTTACAACGGAGCCGAAGCCGTGCCATAAAGAGTCCTGAATAATGAGCGACATCTTTCCAGATACTTCAGAGCTTAAAATGAACCGATACTCGAGTTTTGGGTCTCGATGGATACGGTATGAGCTGGCAGTGTCCAGTACGATGTAAGGTGAGCTTTAAGCACGATCGTACTGCAGGTGGCAGATTTCATTTTTTATTTATTTAAATTGGTATGTCCAGGAAAGCGAAATAGAACAATCTAATACATGCTCCGTGACATTATAAACATTTTGAGGCACCAGGACCCTTACTTCTGTACCTGCAAGAATAATCCTTCATCCCATGACTAGTCAGCCACAGTTCGGCAGTTCATACAGGTGAGTGCGGAGGTGAGGCTACAGTACTATCGATCAATGAGATGGGGGCGACGTAACAGCCTTCGAGAAGAACGATTCCTGAAGGATTGCCCGTCTTGCATTGCCGGCCTTGTGAAACGTTCTGACATCACACGACATCGCAAAGTTCTTTCTCGCCATACGCTCGGAATACGTCGTTCAAACTGAACAGAGCTTTCCGTAGACAGCGCAAATACGGCATGACGGAGGCTTATGCGTACTCCCATGACTAAGTTGCTTCACCGTAATGTGACCAGCATCAGTATCGCTGGTCGCAGGTGCATGAACCGTTCAAATAGAGTCGCAAATAAAGGCTCCGAGCACCGTCGGCCGCCCAATATCCGGAGCCTTTTGATGTCATCTGCCAACTTGTTCCGAATGCAATGTTCGAGAAGCATACTGAAACAGGCCAGTTCATGCATGCTTTGGCACGGTACGGTTTGCCAAATATGATTCTAGGCACCTCCGGGTTGGACTCTATGGAGCATATCCGAGCGTCAATCAAGCCTCTGACGTAGTGAATCTTGACTTCCTGCATCCTGGAAAATCAAGTGCCGGACTGTTGGCATATGCATGCAAGTGTCGTGTGCATTCCGAGTTGTTACGGAAGGGCGGCGGTGCACGAGCACGATAGGCCCACGCAAGCAATGCAGCACTGCCGCATAGACAAGTGACTGGTACAAGCCGATCTGAGTGAAATAACCTTACTTTCAGCTCTCGCATCGTGATGTAAATGCCGATGTGGATGTGCCGGACGCCATAACCCGAGGGCCCGGTTCGATTGATATATTGCTTATTACTCTGACTGTCCACTGGAGAAACTTCTTTGCGTCGAGGCTAGAACGGAAAAGTGGTGAAAAATGGTCTTGAACCCCGGGATTTGATTCGAGCAAGATTATGAGAGCGAGATTGGACTTTGTCGAGTGACACAAACAGCTCGTGTGTTCGTCTAAGATGACAGCTGCAATCGGTTTCGCAGCCTGCTTCATCGCCATTGTTCTCCTTGTCGACTACAAAAGGCGTTCTTCAAGCAATCTACCACATTACAGAAGCAAAGGGGCTTTTTCTTTTCTAATCGACGCGAAAGACTATGCCGTCAACCCCATTGCCTTGATTGGGACGGCCACCGCAATTTGCGGTGACGTCTTCAGTGTCCAAGTCTTCACCATATTCAACGTCTTCCTCCGAGGTAACAAACTGAACAAATTCTATTTGGAAGCCAAAGAAGACTCCTGGTCCTTTGCTGGTGGGATGGTAGGCATCAATCGAAGTATCAGTTGTGACTCTCCCTCGCTGACACAACCTATAGGGCTATTTCCTCGACAAGATCGTGGATGAAGGCTACTGGGATCACTACAGAACACTCCTGGCATCCGTAAGCAGATACATAAACACATCGGATGCTCAAGAGTACACATCCGCAGTGGCTGTACAGGAGACACGAAAGGCGGCTGCGGAATGGGAGTTGTTACCAGACATCAGACTCTTCGACGCCGTCTCCTGCTTGATACATCGTATCACAGTACGATCGCTTATGGGCCAAGACTTTTATGAGCATAACGAAGAAGAATTGCTCGGCCTATTACATGCCATGGAAGCAGATATTGGCAGCATTTTCTCCCTTATTTTACCAGGATGGGTGCCGCATCCTCCCGCTAAAAGGATGCAGAAGGCCCATGAGCGAGTGAAAGAGATATTTACTGAACGACTCGAGCAGAGATATTCGATGGAGGACTCGGATTCCAGGCCGTCACAAGATTATGTTGGATTTACAATGAGGGATAAGTTGACAATGCCGCTCAGGCACTTGATGGCGAGCCAGCATACTATGCTCATGTTTGCCGCTCACACAAGCACAGTTGGAAACGTTGGTTGGAACCTGGCCACAGTAAGAGACTATTTTGCTTGAGACTTTGAGAGTCCACTGATGATTTCATAGCTTCTTCGACACCCCGAGACGATGGAGGCGTTGACGGCCGAGTTGAGAGCGAAGCCCGAGGCAGAAGACTCACGACTTCTCCAAGCCTGCATTTCGGAAACTCTCAGATATTACGCCGGAATCAAGACGCTGAGACTAGCCCAGAAAGAAGTTCAGATTCCTGGAACGGATTACACAGTTCCTCGAGGTGCCATAGTCTCTATCAGCCCTTATTTGACGCATCACGACGCGAACAACTTTGCCGAGCCCGACTCTTGGATACCTAGGCGCTGGATGGAACAAGCAGACGACTCTAACAAAGCGGACCAGAGGAAAGCCGAGCTCAAATACTTTCCCTTCGGAGGAGGAGCTCACCGCTGCGTTGGGGAGAAGCTGGCGCGCATTATGGTAACCAAAACTCTGACCACTCTGTTGAGAGAGTATGATATCAGTTGGGCAAATCCGGATACGCCCAACACAAAAAACTTTGCAGACCTGGACTTCGACAAAGTTGGCTCGCCTTGGCTGAAAGGCGATGTGAGGATCCGAATCAAGCGCGCAGGGCCGGCGGCTAGAATTTTATGATGCATCATATACACGGGACTATGGAGCATTGTTGGTTGGAGTTATTGTGGTTCTCATTGTTGAACTTTTGTCTTTACATGCCAGATTTAGCATTTGCATGGAGTAGTTGAGGTAGATCAAATCAACTTGAGTTGCCGTCTCTTCGACCCGTTGGGAGCAGTTTCCGAGTCAGCGTGTTTCGAGCACACAATCCGCGTTATGGCATGTAATTATGAATTAGGCGACTTTGTTGCACCCAGTTTCCCTCGAACTTGGTGATAGTTTTGATCCACACCATATTCCTGTACGTCTCTACATGATTGCCTATTTGGGTAGTCGGGAGCCGGGGGCCAATGAATGCTTCCAGAAACATCACCTGCAGATGCTGTGGCTCTGCGCTCCGTCCAGGAGGCGATAGAAGGCTGCTCGGAAAGAGGAAAAGAACCCAGGATCGATAAAGTTGTGCAACGTTCCGCGACGATTTCCCCTCCCTTCCTCCCTGTCGGGCGAGCTCCGGCGCCTGTCGGGAGTCAGGCCACGAGCGCCACGGGCCCGTACGGGGAGGGGCGGGAGAAGAAGCGGAACCAAGCTCAAACGACAGGTGGAAACAAAGCTATAAGCTCGTCACTTCGCGTTTTCATCATAAACGCGAAACCACGCTGTCAAGGAGTAATCAAGTAGGTATGGGAAACATGGGCATTCTGCTGACCAGTGATGGATAGGGCTGAAGAGGCGCAGATTTGAGGCAGACCGCACGTTCAACCTAGTTTGCTTACCCTGGCTGCCACTAGGTCGCCCAGGCACACGCCCTGAACCCTTGACCTCGTCCTAGTCGCCGTTCCAAGGGTATATTCAAGCCACCGCCGAACATTCACTCCCTTCCTGGGATGGATTTCGGCCCGCTACTGGTCCTCCGGACTACCGGCTTACGTTAGGCGAAGGCTTGAAAGGTGGACGTTGTGCAGCCATCAATCATCGTGGCCCGGACTCACACATCTTACAGAGTGAGAGCGATTCTTACCTAGGCACAACCAGGCTCAGGATGTCAGAGGCACTAACGGAATACGTCCCAAATATACTTATTTGCATAAATCGAATCTCCTTATTTGCTAACTCGCCGAGCCTGTCGGGCCATCCAACCGTCTCAACGTGGGTGCCAACTAAAGGTAATGAAAGAACAGCATGACCGTGGTGTGTCTTGCGATGCCGCACAGTTATGCCTACGCCCAAACGCCTAATATAGCCTTGTGAAATCAGGTGCAACCTCCCTCCGTTACATGTTCTCCTAAGAGTGGCCCACCTCTGCACAGAACGACTCCTGTCCAGTAGTCTCTCTAGAAGCCCGTCTAGTAGTCCTCCCGGCGTCGCAGAGCTGCGCTGCGTGACGAAAGGAAACCTGTAGTAACGCATCTAGTCAACATTCTCTAAGCACTCCCTCAAGATGGAGCTCAACTCTCCGATGAACTGGGGCTGGAAAGCACCGTCGTGCTCGCCACTAAAAGGAATGGACGTGAAATTTTTGAACTGTCGTGGGTTCCACCGCATGTGCTGCTCGCGCATGACCTTGCGAATAAACTGAACGTTCTTGTCGTCTGGTTGCCGACGCTCCCAATCGGGTTCGGGCGCGCACTTGATCAGGACGGTTTCAAAGTTGAATGGTTGATCCGATGTAAAAAGGTCGCCTGGTGAAACATTGGCAATCAGGCCCAGACCTTCGTGAATGTGAAGCTTGATCTGGGTCAAGAAATCCTTCATCTGAGGTGGATCATCGAGCTCGAGATCAGACTCGCAATCCGACAGATCTGTGTCGCACTCGGACAGTGGTGACAATGGAGTTCTCATTTCGATCCCTTCGTCGTCGAAAAGACTGGAGGCACTAGAGCTGGCGGAGGTCGAGCTTGACCGAGGGGTGCCCCAAGAATTCTTTCGCCGAGGACGAGAGAGTATATAGTCGTCCTCATCGAGATCGCTGGTGGCTGGAGACGCTGCTGCGGGCGAGCGTCCACCTTCCATCTGTAGACCGAAAGCAACAGTACGGTTGTATGTAGCCCTCGAATAGGCGCGATGTTCTTGCGAGCTGCTGAACTTGGGGAAGACTTCAGGGTTGGCTGAGTCAATCATGATAACTTTGAGCACCTCTTCTCCTCTGGCCTCCAGAATTTGAGCCATAAACATGGCAACCATGCCGCCCATAGACCAACCACCAAGTAGGTAGGGCCCCTCAGGTTGGACCTCTTTGATTCTGTCCAGATAGAGTGCAGCGAGTTCACCCAGGCTTGATGGATACTTGAAGTCTTGGCCTCCAGGACAGTAAACAGGACTGGTAATGCCGTACACCGGACGGTCGTCGTCGTCACTGAGTGACTCGAGTCGTAGAAAGGGAAGGGCGACTCCAGAAATAGCATGGACAAGGAAGAGAGGCGTAAGACTGGAGTCTTCTTCGCCTTGAATGAGTGTGATGACCTCCATTATTTGACCAGGCGCGAGAAATGACGATGAGAGAAGATGAAATGTATAATGGTGGGAAAAGAATGTCTATTGACAATGCTCAACAAGTTGCCTGTCCGGTAGCGTAGAGGGAAGAATTGATATCGAATCAAAGTCCCGCTGAACAAAATATTGAGGATGGTTGAAAAAACGACGGTTTGATTTAGCGCTTGACCAGAGCAGACCTCGTGGTAGGAAGACCTAAGGTCCGGGGTTGCTTATCCAGAAGACGCACCGGCTTGCTCTCGGGTTGCTTGATTCTTGCTCCTCCTGGAGTGCTTCCTCGAGACTTATATCAAAGTAAGCAGCAGGCGTCTCGCTGTGCCTCGGGGGCAAACATGCCCAGCAACCAAGCGCGTGGATCTCGTAAAGCCTTCGAGAAGGCAATGACAACATAGCTCGAGAGGCTGAACGAGGAGTAAGACGATGGCGAGAAAACGTGAGAGGCGGCAGATGATACAATCGGAAAGCCCGTCTGGAGCTTCTCCGCCCCTCAAGCCTCACCTGCAAAGTTGGCCCACTACTCAGCATGTTGCAGAGACGCAAGTGGCGACCTTGTGCCAGTGGACGCATGAGCCATGGCAAACGGAGAGGCACCTGCCGACGCCATGACTCTGAGAAACGGCCCTAGCAGCCGGTATTGGATCTACTTCGAACATTCGACTGCTGTCATTCCGCGCATGGACCACACCATAACCCCCATACATGTCGGTAGATGGGCGACTGAGGGTGCTATATCGGGGCACTCGAGGTAGCTCGCGAGGCGTCATTGCGCATGGGTACCGCGTTCCGCTGTTGTTTATGCCAGCGCCGTGCTGTGACGCAAGTCAGAGACATAAGCGTTGGAAAAAAGAACTCGAGCTAGCGACTTTTGCTGGCGGGTTTGGCCGAGTCCTCGTCGCGGCATCTCCTCCGAAGCACTGCGGAGGCGGAGGTTGGTCGTGAGCTATCGGCGGTGTCGTAACGGCATGACGACGGTAACTTGGAAACGAATACAAGAGTGGCAGAGTCGCATTATCTAGAATGATTTCTTTCCATCTTCTTCATTGCACAATCGGTTGAGAGCTTCGTTGTGACAATCGCAGCTTTTCTTTGCTTTTTCGCCAAGTCATTTTCTGGTCGCCATTGCTAAAGGTACGTGACAAGAATAATCTTAGACGGCAAATACAGCCGCAATTCCCTTTTTGCCTTCGTGTTTCGCCTCTTGTGCCAGGCATCCAGGAACCGAAATGGCTGGTGGTGAGGCACATGCTTCGAATCACAGCTCTCCCACGAGTTTGCCATGTGCTCCCCTCCGCCTTCCGCCATGGGCGAAGACGTGCTGCGGTGGCAAGCGGAAGGCTAACGGAGGTGATAGGAGCCACGATGTTTACCAAGACATGCCTGACCTTGGGTTTGCTGCTCGGCAGCGCCCAGGCAGGTCCTGGTTTAAGACCACGTGGTTACAAGAGGGACTGCGACAAGGCCGACAGATACGACATGCCCGTCTCGTGGCACCCCAACGGCTTCATGTCTAACATGAGCATTGGCACACCAAAGTCTGACATCCCTGTCTTGGTTGACTGGACCTGGATCAGCCAATTGGTCATCTCTCCAAAGTGTTTTGGGGAGTTTGATCCTGAGTTGTGCCACTTCCCAGGTCAGCCTGCATGGGATCCAAGAACGTCTAGCACCTTCCAGAACCTTTCTGATACGTACGAGGAGCGCACGTGGAAGCCAAACCACTTCTTCTTCAGTGACCCTCTTCACGTTGAGTATGGTTCAGACTCAGTCCAGCTTGGCCCGGTGGCGGCCGACACTGTCGTTCAGCTCACAGACATGACTTTCAACGTCTCTACCTATGGCTTCCCCTTCCCATTCGCGGGAGTGTTTGGTCTTTCCCCCGTATTTGAGGGCGATGATAGTGAGTACATGAACGTGCTGTGGCCGTATAGAGGGTAGGAGGAGCTGACGAATACTGTAGAGGACTTCCAGTCCGCTTTCTACCAACAAGTCAAACAGGGCCGCTGGAAGAACGGCCTGAGCGGTTTCGTTCACTGCTATAATGACGCGTTGAAGCCTGTCTGTGACGGTAACGATGGTATCCAGTCATTCGGTGGTATCCGTAAGGATCTCATCAAAGGCAACAAGATCTGGTGGTACAAGACCCAGCTTTTCCCCGACGTGAACAAATACAACTTCATCTACGACCCAGCCATCTACAACTACTGGGGCATTGAGCTGGAGGGTCTCAAGCTTGGTGAAGAGAAGCAGAAGGTCACAGGAACCTCGAACAGCTCCGGCAGCGGTGCTATTATGGACCATGCTGCCTATGGCCGTGGCCTACCCCTGACAGAGAACGCGTATGACAGGCTTGTCGAGATCACGCAAGGTGTGCCTGTTGAGCTGGAAGTGCCAGTCAACAATGGCGAGCAGGCATTCTACGCTGTCGACTGCGACGAGGTCCCCAACTTCCCGGAAGTCGCTTATACGTTCAAGGGACATAAGAAGGAGTGGTACATCCAGCCTGAAGACTATGTTGTGAAGACGGAGGATGGCACTTGCGTGCTGAATGTCCGCGTTCACGCCAAGCAGGATCAATTGTGAGTTGAGGTCCCTCTCATTCATAGAGCAGGGGGCAGGTGCTAATCAACTCTTTCAGCCTCGGCAACTTCGGCGATACTTTCCTTAAGGACAAGTACGTTATCTTTGACTTTGAGAAGAACCGTGTTGGCCTGGCCGACATCAAGTGGTAAGTGTCAGGCGTGTCTCCAAGGAAAAGGTGTCTGCTAACGATAACAACAAACAGGCCGTGCCATTAGAGGTCGGCAGGGAAGCGCTCGGAGGTTTGCCCCCGCCAGGATGGGCGTAATATTGAGTCTATGATTTGTGGATAAATAAAACAAGATGTTGATTTCATTGTGGAGGACCTCGTTCGATAGACGCATCGAAGAACCTGGGTAACGCCTCGCATATGCAGGTAGAGTAGTACTTATTGCGGTTGTTACGGTAGAACGTGGCATTAATACGATTGCGCACATGTGTGAAAAACGTGGTCTCGTGCTTTGATGCTCATGTTAGCTGCGGCAGGGGTTGAACCTTTCGCATGTGCATCGCCCTAGCTTCTGAGGGTGAAGGGGTAACTTGGAAGGCTTACTCTCGGCCGCTGGCTGGCCCAACTGACCACCGGAGGCCGAGGTAAGACACGCATCTGCCGGGTCGTATGAAGTGGTGTCGGCAAAACGGAAAAGGCATCAACCTTCTCGTGAAGCTTGCCACGAATGGAAATGCACAGAAGGGCCCACGACGATGCGCCGTGCAGGACTTGGCGGAAGCCAAAGTCGGCCACAAAGTGTCGCAATGGAAGGTGGACAAACTTCGAAATACGCCACGTGTGATACGATGCAGAGATGCAGATATGCTTACTCGCGTACCTTACGCCCCCCTCGACACGAGCCGCAGGGCATGGCACAGGGCGCACGGGTGCAGAAGCCGTGGCGCATCTGCAGGACAGAGCTGAAGTTCTCGCGGCTAAGGCTTCAGCTCGGCCTCAAGGGAGCTTTCCACGAACACCGACATTCGCGGCGGCTACCCTGCGGTTTCCAGAATACGGTATGGGATTCAAGCCGCCGTTGCCGGTGTACGCCTGTGCTTTTGTGATGGGGAAAGGAAAGGAAACCGAGAAAATTAAGAAATTAAGCTTATTCTTTCTGGTATCTGCCGAAGCCGGGGAGCAGCACATCACCGGTAGAGCTGGATCGGGCGCAACGCTTTGCGCTTTTGTCTTGGGTATTGACACGCAGACCAGCCATAAGCAGATTTCTTCCACGAAATATATTCAAGACAATGATGATTCTTGTCCGCCATTCGAGCCGGGCACAGGACAGAAACGAAACACTAACCACGACCCCAATTGCGTAAATAAACGGCTTCAAGTCTTAACGCGTTGCGCATCATGTGGGCACAACAAGATCAACCACAGCCTGCCGAAATTGAGCGGGCGCGTTTACATTTGCGTTGCGAAGGATGTCCGAAGCATTAAAGCATAAACATGTTCATTGAGTGTCCGTCCAAGATATGAAACAAGGAGGTCTGTAACTCTCCGAGGAAGACGTCACGAATCTCCGAAGTTGTGTCTGCCAAACCACTTCCGTACCGAGTCAAAAGGTGTCGCCGTGTGACAGCTGAACTGTCCGTTGCCCGGTACTGCCACTTGAACACCTAAAATGGCAAAACCATGTTTCTTCAGCTCTTACACTTACACGGAACTGGACCGCACCACGATCACAGCGAGCATGAGAAAGTCATTCAGGTAATAAAATAGATCAAGATCAAAAAAAGCCGGGGACATCGAGAAGCTGTTATTATTGGCCTTCGGCAAGGCTTCCCCCGAGCATTGAGCGCTCTTCCGGCAGTCAACGGGGATGCACTCCAGGCCAAATGAAGCGCCGCTTGTGGCTGGGGTCGTCCTCTAACTAAGCCCCAACGCTTCTCAGCCTCGCTACCAGTAACTAGAACCAGATGCAACATCAGATGATCTAGCGCTGTCATGCATCAAATGATAGAAACACTCCTGAGGAACCGGCTGAGATGTCCCGGCTAGGAGACTTGTTAGCGAGGCCACTTTGCTGACAGTCTGTAGTCGTGAACATGGCTGGCATTGTATACCTGTGCCACTGAATCTGACTGCGAGAAGCAAGACAGCAGATCGGTACTTTCTGAGACGTATTCGCATCGAACTTCGCAAGTCTCAACTGGCAAGTAAGCGTACCAAAGATCTGCATTGATCTTGAACCTGAGGCTCGTTTTAGATCGCCGTCCGTTGCAGAACCCGGTGATCGGCTTCGGAACGCAGATGTAAAGCGGGACTTACCTCCGTGTATGCTCGGCCTACTGCGGCCATTCGGACAGTCGACGGACTCCATTGATGAATGCTGCTCTTAACTTAAAACTAGCCTGCAGAATTGCTGGGAAGAACTTGGTTTCTGTAGGAATGAAGCTTTCCAAATTGTACATTTTCCGTTCCTTCTCGCCAATCTCGTCCCGATTCAGACGCTCACAGGGCCTCACCGCAATCCTCATACCCGATACAGACTTATTCTATGGAGCGTGTAGACGCAGAGATCATCATTGTCGGGGCAGGTATAGGCGGTCTAACCCTCGCCATTATTTGCAAACAATTGGGCATCTCATACAAGGTTCTCGAGAGAACTGAAGCATTAGAACCTGCCGGCGCTGGCATATCCCTTTCACCAAACGCCCTTCGAATTTTCGACCAACTAGGACTGTACGAGGACATTGAACGGTGTGCACAAAGGTTACGCAAGATCCAGATCTGGAGGAACTCAGATCTGTGGAACTCCCTTGATTTCGCCGAGTTCCAAACCGCATTCAAGTATCCCATATTCCAAGCAGAGAGGCACAACTTCCATCGGTTGCTTTATGAAGCTGCCGGAGCCGAAGCAGCGGTAGTACTAAACGCCAATGTTATTGACGTTATCGACATTGCTGGCCAGCCGGTCTGCGTGGTGCTCGAAGATGGCACGCGGTATCGGGGCAACATCATCGTTGGAGCCGACGGCATCCGATCAGCAGTTCGCAGGGCACTGGCCCGAAGTTTAGGTATAGAAGATGCTCACAACACGATTCAGTTCACTGGTCGTGTCCATTTCTCGGGGATAACGAGCCCGTTGAGAAATTGTGGTCCTCAGGAGGCCGGTGTTGCAAATTGGATGCTCTACGACAAAACCATCCTAACGACGTGGCCATGTCCAGATAACAGGCAGTGGTATGTCGGAGTGAAGGTCAGTGTCATCCCTGAGCATGTAGCGCGCAGCTGCTTCTTTTGTCTCCGTGTCGCGGCGTTGTCAATCAGTTTGAGATTGGGTTGATTTGAAAGCCTATCTCGTGTGGCGGTAGGGACAATGGGGAGCTTGAGAAGTCGGGCCCTGCGAGTGCTGCCCTCCATCCCACTCGAGCCGTGGTGGGACGATCGAATCCTTTCAAGATTTGTGTTGCCCAACCTCGACGTGCACAGATCATTCGTGCCTTGTCTGCTGGCCGCAGGACGGGTTGCAAGAGGAAACGATCGCTGACCTTTTCTTAGAAAGCCGAAGACAACGCTGCGGAGGATCGATCAGTTTGGGGATGCACGACTACGGATGACCTGAACAGGTTGTTTGGCAAGGCTTTCCATCCGTTTGCGGAGGATGAGTGTTTTGGTAGCAGTTGGTGACATCCAGCCCCTTATGACAACGTTAGGCTTACGATTTGAACTTCTTCTAGTTGCCGACAAGTCCGAAAGGGTCATCGCGACCAACGTGTTCCAAGAGTTCGAATTCCCATCAATGTTCCAAGGACGGGTGGCATTGCTCGGTGATGGTGAGGGATCCTGCCCCCCTGCACCCCGGTGCCTCAAGGATGATTGATTTGAGCCACGATGTTGACCAGTAGCACAGCTGCACACAGCATGACGAGCTTCTTTGGGCAGTGAGTAGCTCCAGACTTCCCCACACACCCGAAAGTTCCGAGAGTCCATTGAGACCCCATGGCACTAACAAAGACACCAACCAGGGGCGCCTGTCAAGCAATCGAGGATGCTGCCGTGCTAGGGAACTTGCTTGGGGAGAACCGGGCCTCGCTGGACAATGCCGATCAGTTGCTGTCTGCATATGCGGCGGAAAGAGCAAGCAGGACCAAAGACATGTCTCGTTTCAGCGACGTGTTTGCAGGCGTGCACATGGCCAGACTGCCGTTTGGGCTGGGGCCGCCGTTGCGATGGTTTCTTTACACCTTGATCCCATCTTGGGTTTGGATCAGGTATCTGAGCTGGATCTATTCCTACCAACCCATCGTGTCCAGCCTGCAGGCACCGCCGGGCAGCGGAAAGGAGATGTGAGCCAAGTCAAATTGGATCGAGATGGCCGTATGTAGCTAATAGGAGGATTCGCACTGCAGCGCGCAACGCAGGCCCTGGAAGATGTACGCTTTTGGGGGCAGCGAACATGCAGTTTTGGGCCTGGAGGCAGAGCGAGCGTGTTTCATGTCTCGTCCGTGGTCCGGCTCCTTTGGCCGTATATTTTATTTATTTTAATTATTTTGTCTTGCTCACAGACCACTCAGACTACTCGATGAGTAAACAGGATTGCCTTGGCCGGTATTTTTGGACGTCGATCGAGAATCACCCCCATTTCTGGTGGAACTGCCAGATGTGTGCCATCCCGAGCTATCGTCAACTCCCACCAGCCAAGACACAAATACACGGCAAAGCCAAGATGCTGCAACGAGCTGCCCGTATCAAGCCATTGGAGCACAAACATTGCACCTCGACCCGCGGGTCGGGCCAAGCCAAGGCTGAGGGCCAAAGTAAGCATTGCAGTAGTCCACCAAACTCTTTCAATTGGCGTTCAGGCGAGGGGTCCCAACGTGTTTACTCCGCCGGTCCGACCAACGAGGCCCCCCAGTTGACGTGAGGCAAGAATTGCGATATTTTCTTCTCTTTCGGTTTCACCTGGTGTTTATTTACTACCCTATTCATCCTTCCTGCACGCCTGCCGGGCCTCCAGGCTGTGGTAATATTGCGCCCCGGCCCCGTAGCTACCACTTACACCCATTCCCCCACGGACCAACTACCTGCCCGTGGTCGCCCTCCGCTCAACTGCGCGTTTGCCCTGATGTGAGAATGGACGGGCAGCTGTGCCGTGGGTGCTGGGCAAGGGCCAGTCAGCGTCATCCATGCGTGGCCATATAAGGCAGCACGCACAGGACAACGACCCGGGCGACAAATCGAGTAAAAGAGAAGCATTGCCGAAGCCTCGCCTGTGCGCCGGCGCAGGCCAAGGCTTGCTCATTATGCGATTCCACGGGGCAATAGCGAGGCACGCGATTAGTGGTGGAGGTACGAACGAAGGCGTCGGCTGTAGGCTGTCTCAGTGGTTCTTCACAAACGGGTTCCGTGTCTAACATGTCGACCCTCCTCCGCGTGGCACGTATCCAGATACCGCCAGGCGACGATCAATTACTTCGTAGGGCAGATGTGATTCCCATCGAAATCAAGGCTCTTTGGATCCTTCAGTCATCTCGAAATAATCCTGTGGGGGTCCTCGAAAATGCACCTCCGGACACCATCTCACCCTCAGAACGAGCGGTTCTGAGCGGCCGCGCCTCACCTCGAGACTTGGCCGCGACGAATCGCATGGGACCCTGGCCTTCGCCGGCTCTCCGAGAGGACCTGGCGAGTACATCGTCCATGTTTCGACGGAGTACCGCTTCGGCCCCTGTCAGATCGAGCTGAGTACCTGGATGCAGCTCAAAACCCACGCCCTCACCCTCCCCCCGGCCATTTGGCGTCCAGCCCTGTCGCATCAGCACCGCGACCCCCTGTCGACAAGCTGATAGCTCTTGGAGTTCACCCCCCTCCACTCCATCGTGTTTGTCTGCAAGCCTATTTTCACCCCGTCTTTGTCCCCTCGTCTCCTCGTGCACGCTGGGATCACGGCATTGGACATGGCCTGCGCCGTAGTTGATCATCATTGCCTCGTGGCCGAGCCGTCACACCTCACGCCCAACCATCCATCCCACATTCTCATGTCTCTAATGGTGGGTCAAATGCGAAGGCCTTCCGAATACTACTTTACGCCAGGCTCTCCCAACAGTTAAGACCAACCTCCTCTGCAAGCTTCAGGTTCCATTGCCACTCCCATTTGATCCGACACGGGTCACGACACTACAGGACATTCTATGCAACACGGTTGTTGGAAGTTATTACAATTGGGGTCCGAAGCAGTCTACTCCCAACTGCTTCTCCTGTTGCTTCTCCTATCCCCTGGATCATCCACCAATCTTCCCTGCCTCATCCTTCTTAAGCCATCCCTCTAGTCGACACTGTCCCTCTCTCCTCGTAGACGATTGAATCCTGGCTTTCTTTCGTCTTTTCCATCATTGGCAGAGGGGAGCATACAACACATTCCTCTGTGTCCTTTGGCATCTGCATCCTATTTCCACAGCGAGGCTCCTCACCATCCCTCCTCCTCTCCTGTCACATACACAAAATCCATAAACACCTTTTTCCAGATGGCATCCAAGCACCCTTTACGGCGCTCCTGCGCTTTCTGCCGAGCGAGGAAGATCAAATGTTCCAACGAAACCATCTGCGAAGCCTGTCGGAGGCAAGGCGCCGACTGTATCTATGACTTCGAACCGCCACGACCCAAGGCACGAACCATCAGCCAGGACAGCAGCCGCTCCGAAGCAGGGATGATGCGCGGCGACGGAACACCCGGACCTCATCGATCACGCTCATCCACAACAGGTTCACCCTGTGCAAGCCCAGGAGTTATTGCCGAGGAGTCTAGTCCTGTTGAAGACGGCGAGAACATCGCCCGAGTCTTGGAGCAGAAATTTTACGAAAACTTCAGCCCCGAAGTTGGGCCACGGAGCAACCCTTGGCAGGAACGCATATCGACTTATAACCGAGCTCTTCAGAGTTCCCTCCGAGAGCGGCCTGAGAGTGTCACAGCCAAGTTCAGTCCTAAGAATGTCAAGTATACCGGCATCCTGTCTCTACTTACCCACGACCTTGTCGGCCTCGTCACAGACCAATTTGGTTCCCTAGGATGCCACCATGTTGAGGAGGGCGGTGCTAGGTTCTTCTTGTCGGCACTTGCCTGCGACGAGACCCAAACCATGTTCGACAACGTGCCCCACGGAGGCAATCCCCTATCCGAATATGGCCAGCGCCAACAGACGCAATTGATTGATGTCTGGTTCTCCGTGCACCCATTGTCCTTCCTTGTCTCCAAGACGCTCCTCCTCCGCGAGATACGCGATGGCACTCACGACGAGATTCTACTGGCCGTCATGCTCGCAGATGCCAACTTTAGCATCGGAGACGAGGTAGCAATCGCCCGCGGCCACGTCCTCCTTCGATGGGCTACCGCTCAACTCCGTACTCGACCCCTTCGACCCAGCCAATATTCTCAAAATGGTGGCATCTCAACAAGGATATTCAGCGGCATCTCGACTGCACAGGCTTTGATGCTCCTGGCTTGGAACTCCCTGTGCTCTTTCCAGATTCGAAGAGCCACATGCTACATTGGCCTTGCTGGGCGGATAGCTACGGAAATCAAGGAACAGATCTCTAGCACTGCTGCACCCATGACCTCCAGCCGTATCAATGGCATTGACGTATTCGACGTCGAGAAAGAACTCGTGGCCTATCTGTACTGGACCACATACTCGCTGAGCCTGTGGGCCTTCATTCAAATGGGCAACGGCCACTTCTCTGCCCTCCTTCCAACATCCCTGACCTCCATCTTCTTACCTGTCACAGAAGCGTCGTCGGTCATCATCCAGCTTGACATGGTGTCCGAAAACTTCAGTACATTGCAGAAGCAGAAAGCCGCCATTCGGGAGATGTGGCCATTGGCTCACATTGTCAGCGTCATCGCATACATCTACGCCCTCTATCCTCAAGAAGCCGATACCACTGATTCTCCAACCACAAACTTTTGGCAGGAAGCACCACTTCTGGCCCTGCAGCGGCTCCAGCAAGGAAAGCCCACGCAAGACATATCCATGGTCTGCCGCGAGATCAATAGGGTGTTGATGGAGAGCATTCACATCCTGAACAGGCAAGTGACTGAAGTGTCTTCACGTAGCCTGGTGCTGTTAGTCTACCACACCATGGCCATTCAGTTTCTTTTCCCGGTTCTTCCTCAAGGGCAGCCCCAGGAGGGTATTACCAGCGATCTGATGGACCGGTTCTGTGCGTCCACCCAAGAGATTCTTCAAATCTTTGCCACCATCTCAGAGCAGCCACATGATTTGTTCAGCCACACGCCAACCCTGCGTGCATCGTTCCCGGATGTCTTTTGCCTCGCTCTTGATACCTGTGCGCGTGCACTGAGCCTACTCAACAATAAGAAGCGAATGGGTGGGTTTCTCATGGATATTGGGATGATCAGTGTATACGAGAGCACGATGGAAACGCTCGCACACAGGCTGTACGCGATGAGCCAGAATGACTTCCTGAATCAGGGAACCTCCCTCAGGATCGTGAGAAAGCATCTCAAGTCATGCGTCCGTGCGTTCCGTTCTGGGCCATCATCAGCATCTGTGTCATCAGGCATGCCCTCGCCCGACTGTGGTCGCAGCATGACCAGCAGTCTGCCTCACTCTCCGCTTCACAGTCCTCATCTCGTCGCTCCTTCAGTGGACTCAGACCACATGTCCACGGCGACCACGGCAGTTGTGGAATCGTCCTCATACATCTCTCCCATGGACACGACACTGCCCTCATCCATGTCGTCGTCCATGCCTTCATCAGCGGGCACATCCATTACAAGCAATCCGTTCAGCCCTACCGAGGAGTTGCAGAAGCCCGACTGGCGAGCAGCTGATGAGCTGTTCCAGAATGTGATGGACCCTAGAACGCTCGAGGGTGCCACAGGCGAGCACATTAGTGTCTCTGATCTGGTGGACATGCAGAACTCATGGTTTCCGCAGATGCCTGGTGTGATGGAGTTCGACATGTCTGGCTCAATGTCCGGTGTGCAGTGGGACTGGACCGACATGGGCCCAGACGTAACCGCCACCGCCACCGCTGCAGCTACGACAGGCTCCGAGGTGGACTCGATGTTGTACTACTTTGAGAATAGTACCAACAACAAGAGGGCATGAAATGGCGGTGCTACATTTCCCTACATTGTCTAATCTGTCCACCGCTTCACCTTACTGTTGTATGCCCCGGTGGTGGACAACATCCTCTTCACGATATCATTTTCTGAAAAGTTCTTTTATTGCTACGGTGTTTGTCCACGGCGTTACGGAATTATTCCAGAGTTCTATTACGGGATCCGAAAAGAGCTCGGGGCCGAAACCCCTGAGCCTCTCAGGAATCCCCTGCGGCAGGATCGGGGGCTTGTGCTTGGGGCAAGGCCCAATTGTTACACAAACCGAGATTGGTGGGAGTGAAGTGGATATTCGTCCTTCCAAATCCACTCCACCTTAGAGCTCATCTACCAACAGAGTACGAATTATACGTCCTCGCAATGACCACCTGTGGGTGGTCTTGGCTCATTTCTTTGGGTCGCAATCCGCTCAGCCCTTCTTCGACGCACTGCTTTCTGTGTTATTCTATTCTCGGCAATTGGTGCGCAGGTGTTTGGCATTGCTTTAGTCACGACTCTTTTCAGTTCACTTCTTATCGACTTCTGTTCCACAGAGGATCTTGAAGAATGTTTGGCGTGGTAAACAGTACGAATTTGATTAGACAACAAGGTTACGAAGGAGGCCTTGGTGCGACAGCCTCCTTGGCTGGGGAAACGGGGAACACATGTAGATCACATCTCCTTTGTTTGCGCGGACTGCGGCATGAAATCATTTTTGCAATGTGTAATCTTACTTTTTAGTCTTCTCGAGAGCTCTTTCTGCACTCCCGCTTCATGCCTCGATCAATTCCTGGCAAAGGGAACATATTTTATAAATGAATGATGAGCTTAATGAAATGTTTTGCCAACGCGTGAAGCCTGGGAGCAGTCAAAATACTCATGGTGAACTTATAGGCAAATAGCAGAAAAGGTACACACAGCTCCAAATTCATCTTTAGACAAAACAAACTCGGACCTCGCCTCGCGTGGCCTACGTGCACGCTTTGGGAGTTCAATACCAACGCACATGCAGCAAGGCGCAGGCATTGGCTAACACTTCGCCTTGCTAATGTGCGAGTTTGCTCTGCTTCTGGCCATCGCCCGAATGAGGAGTCTGAGGCTAGGGGAGGGGGTTTCTTATGATGGCCTTTTGCAAAGGAGGAGCAAAGTATTAATTACATTACAGGTTCTCCAGGGTCGCACTCGGCCATGTGGTAGGACAGCATGCGAGGAGACTGCAAAGGGTGCACCAACCCAAGTCAAGGTATCTCACTGGAAGGCAGCCTCGCTGCACCGCCTAATAAGGACGGATGCTGCGATAGGGGAGGGGAACGCTGCCAGAAACTGTACGCTCAACATTTGAAGCAATTGGAAGAGGCCGATGCTATCCTGGATGCAATGTCTCACATCCATAACGCTACTGGCCTTCACCGTATCTAACGGCATGCTGCTCCAAGCCACCACTAGCCAATTTCCCGTGTCATCTGCTTGCGAGATCATGGCGATGTCCGGGGGCTGGGCCATGCAATGCCAAGTCTCCAACGGGCGGGCCAACGGGGACCCTTCAGAGCACGAGCAATTCAAGACGGTCCCATAGGGCAGACAGCCCCTCGCCCCCCGCCCTGCCTTCCGCTTCGCAGTGGGGACCAAGTTGGACGGCCTGGAGCGTCATCCCGGCCTGCAGGGGCTGAGGAGGAGTGGATCAGAAATTATCCGTGATCGGCAGATGCAGCGGACTATCCCCTTCGCGTTCCTAGTGCGCCGTGGGATCTACCTGTGAGTGGCCGGGAGGGGGCGTGTCTCTTCTGCCTTATCCGGCATGGGGACACGGGCGTGGGCGGTTCTGAAACACGCAACCCGCAGCCTGATCCTCAACCTTCCATGAACACACACACCCACCTACTTGTGGCGATCGACCCGTCGAAGACCGGCGTGCAGGTGATTGGCGACAACAGATCAGATTCACATAGATCCAGCCCTCCATCTCTTGGCCTGGTCGATGAATCATTTCTATGTGCTGAGATTATGGACTTTGGGCGTTTCCAGCCGTCTGCGGCTCCGACCTTGTTGGCATCCAGTCGGATTCAGCGATAGGCCCCGTCAGCTCGTAAGAGGGGTGGCCAAGCCGCATGAAGCAGTGAGCGCCGTCACACATACGTCTGCTGGGCGAAATCAAGAAGAAGCGCCTCGTCCGCTTTGCCGCATTGTACCATGTCAGGCCCTAGCTAATTGCTCGTTCTTGCCCCTGCACATTTGCACTCTCTGTTGGGCTCGTAAGTGCTGGGCTGGCACGATAGCACCGGTGCCGTTTCGCGGGACCTCATGTCAGCATCAGGGGCGCAATCTGACTCTGACAAAACGGGTGCATTACAGTAGCGATATGACGTGTCGCTACTCGATACGGCCGTAACTCTTCTCGAAAGGTTGCAGTCACTAACATCCTTCATGGCGCCATGGCCAATTTCGCAAGGGGGCGTGCGTGCCAGCCTGGAGAGCAAGCCTTCAAAAGATGATTAAGAGCTCTTGTATCTGGTAAGAGTAAACCTGCTTGCGACATCCTAAGTATAGCAATAAGCGGTATCACTCAATGACGAGGACGCTAATGGTTAAGTCTCGTGCTATGTGAGAGCCCATGAGCGTGAGATGGTCTAGGTGCCCGGCGTCCTGGTATCGAATGGCAGACACGAGGATAACTTAAGTGGAGATGTCTCATTATAACCGTGCCCAAAATTCTGTTGTACGGGCCCGAATCCATGGAACTAGTTCTCGATCCATCGCTCCATTCCTCCGTGTCGAAAGCCCAGTGAACCCATGAGCACCAGAGCAGGGAGGCGGGTTACAGCAAGCTAGCACAGTCGCGATGGGCGATCTCTCATCTGATCGGATTGACAATCGATATTCCTAAAAAAAGGGATAGATATACTTTTCGTAATGTTTGGCAGAGCGCCCCGCGCGGACCTGCTGACAAGGCTTATAAGTCGTGATGCTGGCAAAATGGACGCGGGCTCGGTCCAACCAGGGGTAGTGGAGGACGACGCTAAACGTATGGTGGAGTCTAGCGCCGGCTCAGAAAACGCTTGTCTTCGAGAGCCGGCCGGCAACCATTGCAATCGCAGTGCCCGAAACAAGAAACCCGGCCCCAGAACGGGATGATGGATCCTCGGGCCCGCCTTTTTGGCTCATATGTTGGTACATGAGTTAGGGGCATGGTACAGAAAAGATTGCACCAAGAAAGGCAGCTCGGATCATGGATCAGCTTCCAACCGTGCAAGATCCGTTTCGGCCGAAGCCCGAAACATAGAAATGCTGTCAATAGCGACAGTGTCCGGGCATGGGCGATCCTTCTCGCCGAGGGGTACATCATGAGTCCCGAACCAGCAAGCAAGTTCAGCGCACGGCCCGTTGTTGAATTTGATTTCCACGGCGCCACGTTGGCGCTTGTAGACCCTGCGCAGGGGGGGGGCATCAGCTAGGAGACGGATCCTACGGACGGCCGCTTGATAGGTGAGGTCAACCTTCTCACAGACTCGACACGTGTAACATGGGCGAAAGCTCTCCACCAAATTATGTCGACAATAAGCTTGATAAGTTGGCCGCCAGCAGGAAACGATGAGGTGTGCGGTGCTATATGTGTTCGCCAATGGCGTCGTATCGAATGCGTTTATAGTTGGATCTATCCCAATCCTGTGTCACCAGTGCTTACTGCAATGTCTGCTGGGGCCATTCGTCTGGTGAGATGGTGGTAGCATTGGCGAATCGATTTGGTGTGTCGGTAACGCGTCCGTATGTGATAATTGGTCTCTTACTTTGCTTGGCACCGATGCTACTCACATACCGTAGCGGGAAACGCAACAGTTCCTAAAAATAAGCGCTTGCAGTTCACACTTGATCCCTGATCAGCCTCTCCTCTTTGCTTTTCTATCGACATGAATATTGTACGCGAAGACGAGCAGCAGGCAAAACCGCGACGCCGCTCGGCCAGCGAGCAATACCCGACCGTGGAGCAGCATCGCAACCGAGCCAGGGCGCCTGGGCAAGCGAGTATGCATCTATCGCGTGGGAGGGAATTACACCTCTTGTTGAAGGCTTTAGCTGCGTATGCGTACATGGTCCGACCCTGGCGAGATCCTGGGATGGCCGGGGCCCGTATCTGCCAGACATCGGGAACGCCTTCTCATGGGTCGCTCCAGGTAAGGTGTGGCTGCAAGTCGCTTCCATGCGCCCGGGCGACTGCTAATGGCAAAATAGCAAGATGCTGCTGAGGTACCTTGGCTGGCAGCGAAAGCTGCTTGCTATTCCAAGTACAGGCCCGGCGTGCCCTAACACGGGATAACACTCCCCCGCAGTCTTACCCGCCTCATCAACGGTGTGGCTCACACGCCCTGCCCTTCTACCCTCCATCCTCCGCATCTTCCTCCCACTTCATCTCATATTAGGTTGTGTTGAGCTCATTTCTGCGCCTCGCATTCTCGCCTAGCGACCTTCAAGGTGGGTGTTTACAATCGACGATGGCGTTCTGCAACAATCCCATACCGCGGGACCCTTTGACATTGCCAAATGTGCAGCAGGAGCGGACAATGGACCAATCTGATCTCTTGGCAGAACGAGGACGCCCGCACAATATCAAGCCGTCTCCGTCTCTTACCCTACAGCCATACTTTTCGCCTTCGAAGCTTATGAACGCTTTTGGCCTGAACCGGAGAGCTGCAAAGCATTTCCCGTCTTCTCGATAGCTGCTCTTGGCTTCCAATCGAGGTCTAGTGCTGCCTCCATGTGCCTTCGCCACAGCTGGCTATCCTGCATGTCTAACAATCGCCTCGGAACTCGGACCAGCGGCCCAAGACCTTGGGTGTACTATTTGCATTTGCAACTCCTGGCCTCGTACGACTTCTGGCCCCAGGATGTCTGCTTACAACGGCTCACATGATATCGCCGATGGCTGAAGTTTTCTTGCGACGCCATGAACGCGCTCCGAGCCCTGTCGCCTTAATGAATTCGGGCCCCGGCTGTCGCTGTTGCTGACGGCACAAAGCCACACGCTCACTCGTACCATGGAGGTGTGAGATTCGGCCTATGACCGAGGCACATAAATGGCGTTCCTGCATATGCTTTGTTCCTCCCATTGAACCTTAACACCACGCAGTGTTCTGTTAATATGGCTGGGAGATGCTGACACTGTTCTTCGTTCGGTCATATTAACCGTTATAGCCTGCAATCTAGAGGATCCTGAAGCGAAGCCCTGTCTTGACGCAGTAGGGTCCACAGGGACTGAGTAAGTGCCACCGTCGCCTGCATCGTATCCCAATCTGGACATATCAATGCCTTCATCCTCCCCCAGTTCTCTGCGAATAAGCTGATTATTTGGAACGGAAAAGTGCATCTCTTCTCTGTTCGCGACGAAAAGCTTCCATAAACTGTCGCTAGTTGATCCCGGCATCACTATTATCCTCTTCTTTCTTCCTGACTGCTAGGCGCTCGCATGTACCGATACGCTGGCGGCCGATGTTGGCCGATGACCTCTGTGGTTCACGAATCAGATGAGCTTTTGGCACGCCCCCTCTTCAACGATTTGGCGAATCGCCGTTCAAAACATGCAATCTGTGCTGAATGGTACTAATCCCAGCCACCAAGTAGGGCGTTGAGGCTACCTATGGCGCCACTCATGGAGCAAAGGACCCCTCGCCATGGATGGCCTGTCAAGCCACCGACACAGACTCTACATCACCACTATCAAGATACGGAGCTCTTCCGACTCTGAGAAATTTGTCCCGTCAAGGTGCGGATCGGCAAACCCGTGCTCGTCGCGGAGTTGTAGACATTACATGCACGGTCGAAAGCCACAGCTACAAATCTGACCGGCCTCCTAGCGGAATCCGGTGGCCCGGGACCTAATCCAATCTGCAGCTGAGCCCGCCACTATCACATCTGAATCATATTCTACGAATTATGGAGCTCGCCGTTTCCCCAAGAACCGAACAGTACTGCTTCTTCGCCACTTTAAATCCACGTGGTTGTGTTTGGCATGATCTTGGGAGGCATGCCACGCGAGATACGTTGCGGACAAATGGCGAGGAGCTTACTCTTGGCTTTATGCAATATGGACTCTTGATATACTTCGTTCCCACTTATGCAATGGAATTGAGATATAAACAATGTCTTTCGAAGCAGCTAAGCAATGATCAAAAATGGACGATGGGGCCACCATTGGTTGCCGGCTGATTTGCAGTTTAAGCCACGAAAACATCATCCAATGCGTACGCAACACTGCCGCCCTTGATCCGCCGATAGCAGTGGATAGTTTATGGTTTTACGCAAGTGAATAGACGGTGAAGCCAAGTGCGGCTGTGCGTCGTCCCTAGGCAGCAATCTGAGGAGATCGGAGTTCCCACATCCCGCCCACCGGGCGCTGGACCGCGACTTACGGCCGAGCACAAAGCTTTGCCGGTTCCAGAACGACAGTAACTTCGACTCGTTGGTTGAATCGCAGGTAATCGTTGATCCCCTGATAAATGCCAGGTAAGAAGTGCAAGACATGAAAACTTTGAGTTGCAGTTCTTGAAACTTATTGATGTGCGAGACTCATATTTCACTGCGTGTATGTGGTGATGAAGTCTTACACTACATGTTATGGCCCCAACTCTCGTGGCCAACACAAGTTCACACCAACCAAGCACTGATCTTCATAAAGCGGGGTTGGGAACGGCCAGAAACAACCACAAGCCACCCTGTCAATGTGGTTGGCCTCAAATATTCGCCAGGAACGGGATTGCCTGTGCATAGACTTGCGGCACAATAGCGGCAGAGTGATCTTGCCCTAACAAGAGGACACTAGTGTGGGAGGGCGTGGTCACTCAGAGCGAGTGGTCCGTATCTGCCCAGAGAAGCCGACATGTCGAGATATGCAGTAATTGCAGGATTCAGCAGCGCGGGGACACGCCGTTGTGCACACAATGGCGTTTCCAGAAAGGCACTTTTCGCACACGAATCATTATCCGAAGGCTCCAGGACTCTTCTTCTCCTGTTGCTTTGCCTCCACACAATAAGCACGCTTGGCAAATTTGAGGCGTAATGATCCATTTTTGTGCTTGGCCAACAGGTCCACCACCCAGCCCGCAGGCTTACATGACGAATTCTGCCGAGTGGATGGTTCAGCCTGGTGTTTTGGGTGTTCGTTACAATATCTTGGTTTCCCCAGCACTAGCACACGGAACACGCCCCCCTCCCCACTTCTGAACAAGGGTCCTCGTCCTGAACTTTAAGGGTTCAGGGGCTGCAGCCAATCATTTCAATTAGCATGCAGAGATCATGTCGACTTTGGGCTACATTGAGCTCAGCTTTATCAAAGTATTGCGTTGTACCTCGATCTGTGCCCCCTTGACTCCCATGTATCCTAGCACCCACTTGCCTTTGCAAACGCGAAAACCACACACCCTCCCAGATACTACCTTGGGTCCATGTTAGCCACAGGACATGGAACTGACATGGTGTGCTTGACGTCTGCTCCCTTCTTTGTGAATCTCCGCGATCAAATGGCTCGCGTGGTCAGTGGGGCTACTTCCAGTGCATTGTGCCTGGCTAGGGCCCTGCAGGTTTTTTGCGTGGTGCCTATCTTTGGATGTACTTTTGGTGCTTAGTTGACGTCCACCAGAACCTCAATTCCGGAACCGTACGGTGACGGCTGGCCCCTCATACCAGATGATGTCCGCAGGGCACCGGAGCTGCCACCTCCAACAACAGCTGTCACGGAGAGGATGTTCGCCGGACACCATGTGCTGCCCGGCAGCGTTGGCCGATCGTGGGCTTGGCCCATCGAAGCCTTATACCAGCTGGGTCGCCGTCACATCGACATCGATTGTGTCTTCCTATCGCTCCTGTGCTCTAGGTCTCGTGCTCGGACAAGCTCAGTTCAGCTCTTTCTGTCTGTTGTCTCTTTCCTACCTCTTGTCTCTTGTCTTGTGGAACTTCGGAATCGGTTAAGCTCAGAACCGACCAGAAAGCTCCCATACGTGCTCGACTTGAAGATATCAAAATCTTCAATACTCAAGCCGAAAAGATTCATCTTTACAGTCGTTCTTCACCGACATAACAAGGAGTTACATATCCTTGCCTGACAAGTTTGCATTTTGCACAGCAAAACTCAAGGTCCTTAGTTAATTATTCTTGGGTCCTTAGTTGGCTTATACTCGAGTGAAAAAGAAATCGATAATTTTAAGGATTTGCCGATTTAACAACTCATCAACAATGGCTCCTCCAGTCAACGGACCCGCTGAAGACCCCAGTGTCATTGTCGGCCTCGCCTGCCGAGTCCCTGGGTCTAGCAACCCAAGCAAGCTTTGGCAGGCGATAGCCGAACAGAGAGATCTTCAAAGTAAAATGCCAAAGGATAGGCTCAACGTGGATGGCTTCTTCCACCCAGAGCCAACCCACAAGGGCACTGTATGTTTATACGGCGAAAGTCCATTTCGTTTCCTCCAATACTGACTTGTTTTCTTAGACCAATGCGCGCTTCGGTTACTTCCTTGACCAAGATATCGGTAACTTTGATGCTGGTTTCTTCGGTATCTCTGGAAAGGAGGCCGAGGCTATGGATCCTCAGCAGCGTCTTCTTCTTGAGGTCGTTTATGAGGCCCTGGAAAATGCCGGCATTACTCTTCAGGACATCCGCGGCACCATGACCTCTGTCTTCTGTGGTAGCTTCACGAATGATTACAACGCCTCTCTCACCAAGGATCTGGAATATTACCCCAAATACACTGTTACTGGAACGGGCGATGCCATTCTTAGCAACAGGATCTCGTACTTCTACGATCTCCACGGCACCAGCGTGACCATTGACACTGCCTGCTCTTCTTCCTTGGTCTGCTTCCATCTGGGTAACCAGACTCTGCAGAACGGCGAAGCCGATATCTCCATCGTGGTTGGTTCTGCTCTCCATTACGATAGCAACGTCTACGTTACCATGACCGACCTTGGTATGCTTTCGACCAACGGCCGCTGCGCTGCCTTTGACGAGTCTGGCAGCGGCTATGTCCGCGGCGAAGGCATCGCTTGTGCCATTCTGAAGCGCAAGAGCGACGCTATTGCCAATGGCGACGAAATCCGCGCTCTAGTCCGTGCTACCGGCTCAAACCACGACGGAAAGAAGAACGGTATCACCCTGCCCAACTCGGCTGCTCAAGAACACCTTATTCGCTCCACATACGAACGCGCTGGGCTGAACCCCAACGACACCCAGTACTTTGAGGCTCACGGAACCGGTACTGCCGCTGGTGACCCAATTGAGACTCGCGCTATTGGCGCGGTTTTCGCTCCCGGCCGACCTGACGATCTCTATGTTGGCTCTGTCAAAACTAACATTGGTCATCTCGAGGGTGCTTCGGGCCTGGCTGGTGTCATCAAGACCACCCTTGCACTTGAGAAGGGACTGATCCCCCCTAACATGTTGTTCAAGAACCCCAACCCAAAGATCGACTTTAAGAACTGGAAGATCAAGGTTCCCACCGAGGTCACTGCCTGGAAGGTTCCAGAGGGTGTCGCTCGTCGTGGCAGTATCAACTCCTTCGGATACGGGGGTACTAATGCCCACGTTGTCCTTGAAGAGTACCCCAAGGACAAGAATGCGCCAGTTGTCAAGGCCATCCAACCTATTGCTAACGGTGTCCACGCACGTCCTTACCTCGTCGCTCTCAGTTCCCACTCATCCAAAGCGGGTGAGCTGTCGGAAGAGACCTTGGCCAAGTACATCGAGGCCCAAGATGTCTCTATTGCCGACTTGGCCTACAGCCTCTCTATCCGTCGAACCATGCACCAGCAGCGCTCATTTGTCGTGGCCAACGACAGCGCTGGAATGCTTGAGCAATTGAAGACACCCCGGCCTGCAGCCCCCTGGACTCCTGCCAACAAAGAGACCCCCCGTCTCGGTTTCATTTTTACCGGTCAGGGTGCCCAGTGGCATGCCATGGGTCGTCAACTCATCGAAGAATCTCCCCACTTTAGACAGAGCCTCCAGCGCTGCGATGCTATTCTTAAGGCTCTGCCTGATGCTCCCAGCTTCTCTATTGTCGCGGAGCTCAACAAGACTAAGGAGACTTCTCTTCTTGGCCAGACTCTGTACTCGCAGACAATTTGCACTGCTCTGCAGCTGGCTATCATTGACCTGATTGCATGCTGGGGTATCAAGCCCGCCGCTGTCGTCGGCCATTCTTCCGGAGAAATGGGTGCTGCTTACGCAGCCGGTATTCTGTCTTTCGAAAATGCCCTCATTGCTGCGTATTACCGAGGCCGATACATGTCCGCCAGCCGTGATGATGGTGTTTCTGGAGGTATGATGGCTGTCGGTCTTCCGGAGAACAAGTGCTTGGAGGAGCTGAAGCCTTTCGCCGGCCGCCTCACAATTGCTGCTGTCAACAGTCCCTCCACTATGACCGTGTCCGGTGACGAGGACGCGATCCTAGAGCTCAAGGAGAAGTTGACTGAGAAGAAAGTATTTGTCCGCCAGCTCATCGTCAAGCAGGCTTTCCACTCTCATCACATGTTCCCCCTGGCTCCAGCTTACGAGAACGCCCTCAAGAACAACACCGGTTTCAAGACTCAGCCTGCCACATGCCGTATGTACTCAAGTGTGACCTCCCGCTTGGCCGACCACGAGAATATGGGCGCCGCCTACTGGGCTGCCAACATGGTCCAGGCTGTCCGCTTCTCCGATGCTTTGACTGGCATTGTTCTTGACGACGAGGATAACCAGAATATTGATGCCCTCATCGAAATCGGTCCTCATCCTGCTCTGAAGGGTCCTGCTCGTCAGACCCTCCAGTCTTTGAAGATCGACATTCCATACGTGGCTTCGCTGACTCGTGGTGTTCCTGACTTCGAGTGCCTCTTGAACCTTGCTGGTAACCTTTTCAGCTTGGGCTACCCCGTGGACCTCATCGCTACCAATCAAAACCTGAGTGTTGGCACTGATGGCTCCCTTATTAAGACCGAGACTGGTGTCAAGCTTCACAATCTTCCCACTTACACCTGGGACCACCGCCGCTACTGGGCAGAGACTCGTCTGATCAAGGAACACCGCCAGAGAGAGTTCCGTCATTCCACTTTGGGCCACCGAGTGGCCGGCTCAGTTGAGAAACACCCTCGCTTCCGCAACTACCTTCGCATCAGTGAGCTGCCCTGGTTGAATGAGCACGTTGTCGAGAACAAGATTGTCTTCCCAGGTGCCGGCTACATCAGCATGGCTATCGAGGCCGTTCTGCGCACCGATCCTGCCGATAGTGTGAAGATGATTCATCTGAAGGACATTGTTGTCAAGAATGCCCTTCTTGTCCCCAATAGTGATGAAGGTGTCGAAGTCCTTTTGGAACTCAAGCCTGTCACTCTGTCTGCGAAGAGTCACTCTGACAACTGGTTTGAGTTCAATGTCTTCTCCTACGACGAGAACAATAACTGCACCAGCCACTGCCACGGCATAATCAGCCTGGAGAAGGGCGATGCTTCTCCTGTCGAGTACTCCATTGCGTACCCTGACAATGCCTCGTTCGCTGAGCTTCGCAAGAAGACAAACCGCTCCATGCCTGCTAGCACGTTCTACAAGAATATGGCTGATCTTGGTCTCGCATATGGTGAGAAGTTCCGCCTTTTGAAGGGCAGCATTGAGAGTGGTGTTGGCTTCTCTGTTTCGGACCTTGTCTTTGACCCAACTGCTCTTCCCTCGGATGCCGGTGATGAAACCGTAATTCACCCGACTCTGTTGGACTCCTTCTTCCACGTCATCTTCCATGCCGTTGAGCAGCGCCTGGGACGCCCTCTGGATGAGCCATATGTCCCTACTTTCTTCCGTGGGCTCAAGATTTCCGGCAATTTTGTCGACTGGAGGTTCTCCAAGGACACCAAGAACTTCCAAGTTGGTTCTTTCACTAAGCTGCCTTCTCCGCGTGTCGCCATCAACGACATGATCATGCAAAATGAGCAGGGCGAGCTCATGATGGAAATTTCTGGCCTTGAAGTTACCTCCCTTGGTCGCGAGGCCCCCGATGGACAGGGTCCTCGCACTCTCTTCTACCGTCAGCGATGGCAGCCATGCTTCGAGATGCTTCCTACTGTCAAGGGCAAGAACCTTTCCGAGATCGTCGACATTTTTGCTCACCAGTTCCCCAACACCAAGATACTCCACATAACATCCAGTATCGAGCGCACCAAGGATGTCATCCGTCACCTTGGTGTCGAGAAAACCGAACGCCGACGATTCCAGCAGCTCGACGTCTGGTCTCTCAATGGTGCTCTGGGTAACGAGGCGGAAGAGCTGGTCAACGCTTCTAAGGGCCTCATCAACATCGCTGAACCTCAAGCTGAGGGCTATGACCTGGTTATCGTAAGCGAGGCCGGCGTCGACTCTGCTCCTTACATGAAGGCTGGCGGGTTTGCGATATTTGATGGTGAGAGAAGTTCTTCTGCTGCCGAGCTTACTGAGGTCTTTTCAAGCCCTCTGTACAATGGAGTTCGTAAACCCATTGAGTCCCAGGCTTTGGGCTCCGAGATCTCTGTTGTCATTCCCAACAAAGCTTCGGCCCGTACCGAGTCCATTCTTGCTGCGCTACGATCGGCTTATCCTGGCAAGCTCATTGAAACCAAATTCTCTCAGATTGCCTCGAAGGGTACTGCAAGCCTGACCGACAGTGTCATTATTCTGGCCGGTCTCGATGAGTCCGCTTCCGACAAGCTTGTCTTCAAGGGAGCCCAAAACCTTCTCACCTCGCTGCAAAAGAATATCGTCTGGGTTACTGAGGGAGCCACCCTCGAGGCTGCCCGTCCCGAGTGCGCCATGTTCATCGGTCTTGTCCGTGCGGCTCGGTCTGAGAACGATACCCTCCGCGCTGTCACCTTCGACTTTGGCCGTGATTCTGTGGCTGACTCTATCGCTGCCAACATTGTTCGAATGCTAGATCCCAAGATTGTTGATGATGAATTGACGGAGCGCAACGGTGTTATCTATATCCCACGCGTTGAGGCTGACGATGAACGCAACTGCAAGCTCAGGAACGGCCCCAACCAAGAGCCTCACCTTGAGCGCTTCGGCGCCCCTGGCGAGCGCTCCCCTCTTGCCCTCAAGATTGGCAAGGTCGGACTGCTCGAGACTCTGTACTTCGGCGAAGACACCGAGATCATGGACACCGAGATCAAGGATAACGAGATCGAGGTTGAGAACAAGGCCTCCTCTATCAACTTCCGTGATGTCGCTGCCAGTATGGGTATCATTGAGGACTTCAAGCTTGGTGATGAGTGTGCTGGCTTTGTTACCAAGGTTGGCGCCAACGTTAAGAACTTCAAGGTGGGCGATCGTGCTGTTGCTCTCCGACCTGGTCAAGGAGCACACAGAACTCTTGTCCGCAACCCTGCTTCTTGGTGCTACAAGCTTCCGGACAGCATGTCCTTCGCCGATGCTGCTGCCATGCCTCTGATTTTGGGAACAGCCTGGTACGCGCTTTCAGATACAGCCCGCTTGTCTAGCAGCGACTCTGTCTTGATCCATGCCGCTGCTGGTGGTGTTGGTCAAATGGCCATTCAGATCGCTCAGCGCGTCGGCGCTAAGATCTATGCCACTGTCGGTTCTCCAGCAAAGCGACAACTTCTCAAGGATGTGTATGGCCTCAAGGAGGAGCAAATGTTCTCATCGCGTGATGCTTCGTTTGCCAAGGGCGTCATGGAGGCGACCAACGGTAGGGGTGTCGATGTCGTCCTGAACTCCCTCGCCGGTCCCCTTCTGCACGCTTCATGGGCTTGTCTGGCTCCCTTTGGACGCTTCCTCGAGATCGGTAAGCGCGACATCCACGAAAACAGCAAGATTGGCATGGACCCTTTCCGCCGCAACGTTCTGTTTGCCTCGATTGACTTGGTGACCATGTTTGAGAAGAATGAAGCTCTTGGTGAGCGCCTCTTCAAAGAATGCTTTTCACTTCTCACCACTGGCGAGATCCGCGTTCCTGCTACCATCAAGGAGGTTTCCTATGCGGATGTTGTGAAGGGATTCCGTCTTTTGCAAATGGGAAAGCACACTGGTAAGATCGTGCTGGTTCCCAGTCCCGATGACCTGGTCCCGGTCATGCGCAGTGGTTACCGCAACACCGCCCTCTTCAGCCCGTCAAAAACCTACCTCCTGGTGGGTGGTCTTGGTGGCCTTGGCCGCACTCTCTCTCAGTGGATGGTTCGTAAGGGAGCCATGAAGCTTGCTTTCTTGTCTCGATCAGGTGCCGATAAGGCCGAGGCCCAAGCAACTGTCGACTGGCTTGCTGAGCGCGGTGTTGATGTCCAAGTGTTCCGTGGAGACGTCTCCAAGTACGTTGATGTCAAGAGCTGCATCGATAAGATTGGCTCCAACTTGGCAGGTGTCTTCCAGGCTGCCATGGTTCTTCAAGATGTTCCTCTCGAGACCATGACTTACACACAGTGGCAGCGATGCGTTCAGCCTAAGGTTGAGGGCACCAAGCATCTGCATGACGCGACTCTCGGCAACGATCTGGACTTCTTTGTCTGCTTTTCATCAGTTGCTGGTGTCGTCGGATCTAAGGGTCAAGCCAATTATTCCGCGGCTAACTGCTACCTCGACGCCTTGATGAGGCACCGTCGCGAGCTGGGTCTCAGCGGCTCCACGATGAACGTTGGTGCAGTCACGGGCGTTGGTGTCGTTGCTGAGAATGAGGAGCTTCAGAAGATCATGCTTCGCATGGGCATGGATACAATCAACGAGGAGGAGCTTCTTTACCAGCTCGAGGAGGCCGTGCAAGCCGACAAAACTGTCAATCCTGTTGACGCTCGCGGCTGCAATGCTCACCAGATCATCACGGGTGTCGGTCTCATCAAGCCTGATGTTTACTGGGCAGGCAAGCCCATCATGAAGAACCTCTACTCCAACCACGACTTTGGCGCGGACAGCGGCAACCAGAGCTCCAAGAACCTGCTCGCAACGCTGAGTGAGGAGCCTGACATCGAAAAGAAGACCGAAATCCTTCTTGACGGCTTCCTAGAGAAGATTGCCAACGTCCTTGCCACTCCCCGAGAGTCTATCCTGCCAAGTAACCCACTCTCAGCTTATGGCCTTGACTCCATCGTTGCTGTTGAGTTCCGAAAGTGGTTCCGCAAGGAGGTTCAGGTTGACATTGCTCTCTTTGATATCCTTGGCGCTGCCTCCATCCAGGCACTTGTGGCCAAGACTGCCCGCATGATTGCCACCAGCTCTTCTACCAAGGAGACCAATGTTGACAAGACTGAAAAGAAGACCGCCACCGAGTCAGAGAAGGCCGAGGAGGAGAGTCAAACCTCGGCTATGGCCTCGGGCCAGCTTACCAAGATTCACCACACCGACGTTATACCCCTGTCCACCTTCCAGTCTCGACTTTGGTTCGTCCACAGCTTCCTCGAGGACAAGTCATTCCTCAACTTGCCCATCATTCTGCGCATCAAGGGCAAGCCTGACTACCCAACTCTCCAGAAAGCTATTCAGGAAATGGCTGTCCGAAACCCTGCGCTGCGCACGGCCTACTTCGAGGGCGACGACTTCGCCGTACAACAGCCCCTTGAAGATTTCGACCTTGGCATTGACTTCCGTGATCTTTCCAAGGAGGCCAACGTTGAGGAAGCTCTCGAACAGTTCATCAGCTACAACCGCAAGATCGAGATGAACGTCGAAGAGGGCGAGGTGGCTACGTACTCGCTGGCGAAGCTTAGCGAGGAGGAGTGGGCTGTTGTTGGCATGACTCACCACATTTCTATTGATCGAGCCAGTCTCTTCCCAATGATGTCTCAGTTCGTTGGTCTATATGATGCTATTCGCGCCAACAAGGACCTTGCCACTGTTTCCGCGCCAGAGTTCAACTACGTGGACTTCACTCTGTGGCACAATGCTCGTCTTGCTTCTGATCTCATGAAGCCTGACCTGGACTGGTGGCGATCAACTCTCAAGGACCTCCCGCAGAGCAGCAAGGTCCTTCCATTTGCCAAGGGCGACCGACCCGCTCGTAGCGACCCCCGCCGACAGAAGGTCAAGGGCAACCTGAACTCAAAGCTGTTTGCTCGCATGAAGCGTATCTCTGCGCAGTCAAACGGAACGCCCTTCCACTTCATACTTGCTGCTTTCCGTGCATTCCTCTACCGGTACACCGAGGAGAAGGATCTGGTCCTTCTGATGGTTGATGGCAACAGACCTCATCCGGATACCGATGCGCTCATGGGATTCTTTGTGAACCTTGCACCAGTCCGATGCAACGGTAAGTGGCAATTGCAATCAGTCACCAATAACTAGCTATTTTATGAAACATGACATGCTGACCCGAGACATAGATGACTGCGAGGTTCCCTTCGATCAGCTGTTCCAGGCTACGAAGAACCGTGCTCTCGATGCCATGGCCCACAGCGGTGTTCCATTCGATACCATTGTCGACATCATGAACGTCAAGAAGACTAGCAGTCACATGCCCGTTGGACAGATTGCTGTTAACTACCAGATCCATGGCCCTGTTCCAACCTACCAAACTTCTGACTTCGTCGTCGAGAAGATTGAATCTGATGATATCCCCACTGCTGCTGACATCCAGCTTGAAGCCCTTGAAACCTCTGATCATAGCCTCGACCTGAAGATTGAGTACTCCACTGCTCTCTACTACGATGTGGACATGGAGCGCTTCCTCGACAATTTCCACACCTTCCTATCCAGCTGCATCAAGGATCACCGCCAGCCCATCGAGGAGATCAACATGTGCGGACCTCTCGAGGTCGATTTTCTAAAGCAAAAGTACTGGAATACTGAGATCAAGGAGAACCAATGGGAGGGAAAGAGCGTTCTAGATGTGATCTCTGAAATGGCAAGACAACACCCTCAAAATACGGCGATAAAAACCTCTGACTGCCGCAGCGTATCCTACAGGCAGCTGATCGAAAGCGCGGAGAGCGTCGCCTCTGAGCTCCTCGACGCCGGCGTGAAGCCTGGTGACCGCATCGGGCTGATCGCCTTACCCGGTGTCGAGGCGGTGACCGGCATGCTAGGTGCCCTGATGACAGGCTCCTGCTATGTCGCGCTCGATACCGATTTCGCGTTCGACCGGCTCTCGTTCATGATTACCGACGCCGGGGCTAGAGTTCTGCTCTCTGGCCCTGGTCAAGACGCACTGGCCGCCGATCTTGTGGCCAAGACGATCGTTCCACCAAAGGTAATCAGGATCGAGGATGCCGCTGCTGTCGGTCGCACAGTTGTCCGACCAAGGCAGCGACAGCCGGACGATCCATTCTACATGATCTACACCTCCGTAAGTATCTTGATTAGAAACTCTTGATTAGGTTCTTTGAACAGTGAAGGCATCTGACAACGACATATAGGGAAGCACTGGCACTCCCAAGGGTGTTGTGCTGAAGGAATCCAACACTCAGGCAATGTTGAGCTGCCTGAACAAGGACTACGCTTTTACGCATCATGACAATTTCCTTGCACAATCTTCTATGTCTTTTGATTTGTCCATTGTCCAAATCTATTCTGCACTGACTGCTGGTGCCACCGTTTCCATTGCGTCTTGGGAGACCAGAAAGGACCCAGCCGCGCTTGCCAACTTCATGATGAAGGAGGAAGTAACTGTCACCTACTTTACACCGACGCAGTATGCCCTCCTCATGGAGTTCAATGAAGAAGCTCTCAAGAAGTGCGCAAAGTATCGAGTGGCCTACTTCGCTGGCGAGAGGTTGCCTGTAAGAGTTGCGAAGGCCTTCTATGACTTGGGCACACCAGCCACAGTCTACAACACTTGGTCTCCTTCGGAACTTGTTGTTCAAACCGCTATCAGTACGATTGCCTACCCGGAGGAAGGTGTTATCAGCCTACCAATTGGCTATCCCATGGATAACTGCCGCCACTACCTCCTCGACAACAAGGGTCATCCAGTTCCATTTGGTCAAATCGGTGAGCTGGTTGTTGGCGGTGCCCAAGTCGGTGCTGGCTACTTGAACCGCCCTGAGATTAACGCCAAGTCTTTTGTCGAGGACCCTTTTGCTTCTGATGAGGATCGCAGGCGAGGTTGGAATAGAATGTTCAAGACTGGTGACCGCGGCCGCTTCCGCTCCGACGGACAACTGGAGTTTCATGGTCGCATTGCCGGAGATAAGCAGATCAAGCTTCGTGGCTTCCGCGTGGATCTTGGAGAAGTCGAGCAAGTCATATTCAGGGAATCTCACAACCTGAAGAAGGCCGGAGGACTTGTCGACATAGCCGTGGTCGCCCGCACTGTTGATTCGGACGAGCAACAACTCATCGCTTATCTCGTGCCCAAAGCAAATCTCACCGACGAGAGCGAGAAAGTGGCGTTCGTTTCACATTTGCACCGAAAGATCAAGCCCCTCCTCAACTATTACATGCTTCCAAACGGCTACCAATTTCTGACCAAGCTTCCCGTGACTATTGGAGGCAAGGTTGATCGTCGAAACCTTCTTGGCCGGCAGTTGGAATTGGTTCATCCTTCCACTGTCACAACTCAGTCAGCCAAGGGCAAGACAGCCACTGGTGGAGACGAGGATCTTGAAACCTCAATCCTTACTCTGTTCCGCAACACGCTTGGTTCGGATATTAGCCTTGACGACTCTTTCTTCGAGAGAGGCGGCAACAGCATTCTCCTTGTTCGACTCCAAGCTAAGGTCAAGAAGCAGTTCAAGATTGCTCCTCCTTTGCCTGCGTTGATCCGCGACCCTACGGCAGCTGCTGTCTGTGCTTATATCCGACGCACCAAGGGTGGTGACTCGACCAAGAAAGGTGGCTTCGAGAGCGTCATAAGTTGGAACATTGAAACCAACCTCCCCAACACAAGCCAGTACACTCCTCGCTACGGTATTCAGGCTGTCGCCCGTGACGACCTTGAGCATGTTCTGCTCACTGGAGCCGAGGCTTTCATTGGAGTTCACCTTTTGGCCGAAATCCTGCGCACCAAACCCGAAGTGACCGTCCACGTGCTTGGCTCTCTTGAAAAGATTGAGATGGGTAAACTCGTTGGTCTTCTCGATAAGCATGGTCTCCTGGATGCCGAACTCACAGAATACGATGTCAACGACCGCGTCAAGTGTGTTCCGGGAACCTTAAGCCAGGCAGGTTTTGGACTCGCCAAGTCAGCATTCCGAGAACTTGGTCAGACCATTCAAGCGATCTATCATCTTGGCGGTCATGTCTCATTGTTGAAGACTTATTCTGCCCTGAAGCATGCCAATGTTGCTCCCATTTTCGATATCATTCGGCTTTCTGGCATTGGATCCCACTTGTCTGAGATCCACTATTTGTCGACTTGGTCTGTTGCCCATCTTCAAACTTGGAACTCGGCCAAGCGGAACCGCGAAGAATACGTCACCGCTGAGGAGCCTAGTTCTCACTTCACTCCGCCCACGGAGGACGAGTCAGGCTACTTCAAGTCTCGCTGGGTGGCAGAAAACCTTTTGGTGAAGGCCGCTGAGCGTGGCTTCCCCATCACCATTACCCGAGCTTCTGCTGTCACTGCTGCAGGCAATGGAACTGGTGTTCTGGATGAAGGAGATGAGTTTACCATGCGCATTGTCATGAGTATGATTGAGTCCGGAATGGTGCCCAAAATCGGCAAGCCAGGTCAGCCATCGTATGCCATCGACGTTATCCCTGTTGATTGGCTTGCCTCAAACTTCTTGGCCTTGACTTCTACACAAGCTGCCCTAGATCTCACGCCCTCAGCTAATGTGCCCAAGATCTACCACGTCACTAACCCTCATCCACTTCACCTTGAGAACCTTCCTGAGATCATTACCGCGATGCGGCCAGGAGAGACCAAAGCCAAGTTGGTGTCGTTGGATGAGTGGCTCGGTAGCATGGAAAGTGCCGATGGAGAGGATGCTGCGGGACAAGTTGTGAGGAGCGCTGTGCTTAGGGAATACCTCACCAACGGCAATGTCATGTTCAGCTTGAACAACACCCGCACAATGAAAATCCTGGCTGAGTTGCTTCCGGACGTGGTAGAGAAGTGCCCCTCAGTGGATGGCAACTTCTTGGACGGACTATGGAGGAGAATGACAAAGAATTAGAGGGCTGGCAAGGTCTGCCACAACGTCATAGGAGCAAGACGAGTTGGCGATGACACCAGGCGTTTCTTCGTCGTACGATTTCCTTTCTTACCTTTATATTTTGATGACCACATCTAATGTTTTATATTTTTCCTTTTTTCCGTTTTTCCTTTGTTTACTAATTTCTTACCTACATAGAACTACAACACAACAATAGAGACAAGAGCTGAGCACATAATATTTTCCTGATTTTCTGTTGCGTGGTGATCTATATGCCCCTTCGAAAAAGAACTTTCCAGGTAAATGAAGAAGGTTACTATATTGCCCAGGTTAAAGTAGCCTGTTGGAGATATTGGGTTCGCCTGATTAATGTATATGCTTACCATCTGGCTTAGGACTGGGGATCCAATCCAGTGTTCAAGCACCAGCCATGAGCAAGTCTTCTCCACAGTATCCAGAAAGAGAACTCGTCTGGGTAGCAATTTGTTCCGGTTATGATGATGCACGTTACTCGATTACTTCGAGCTGTTCCGAAGCCGAGGTCTATTCATTCCTTAAGCATCGATACAAAATCATCTAAAGCAAAGGGAACATCAAACTAGATTAAGTTCCAGATTCGGTATCATATTGGATCCCAAGAATTGTCGTTATATACAAAGTCAACCAGGGCTGCACCAAGCGCGGCTCTATGTCGTAAGAATATCATCCGTCCAAAGTTGACGTAGTGCGATCAATTTCCGCTTTATCCCTTCACCTATGTGGGTGCTGAGACCGTCATCTATCGTCTTGAGCCCGTAGTTGAGAGCCTCAGTTGGCGAGGAGAACTGAAACGCGTAGTTGTCGGTACTTCTCAGTGGCGGTGATGACAGGGGCTCGTGGATGTTCAACTGTTCCTCGCTCATAGTCAAATTCAAGAAACAATGCGTTTGAATTGTCGATAAAGGTCCCGGTAGCGATGGGCCTTGCTTAAGAGAGCTTGACGTGATAGGGGACTGCGATACATGAGGTTGTGTGGTCTCTTTCCGAAGCATTGCGTCAGCCCAAAGGATCAACGCAGCTCGGTAAACAGCCACTGCCCACCATGGCGGGCGGCGATCGATCGAGATCTGTCCGAGGCGCCGAAAGAGTTCGGAACAATGCCAGATTGCCTGGACTCTATCAGCTATGCATTTGCTGCGCTCAAAGGCAGTAGCCGCCATAGAACAATCGAAATGTTGTCTTCGTGCCAAATGCTCTATTTCGAGAAAATCTGTCACAGCGTTAAGGTGTATTAGGTGATATAGCATCAGACCCGAATGAATGACCAAGCAATTCGGGTTCGTGTTAAGCAGGCTCGTTGCGAGCTTGTACCACTTCTTAAGAAGGTCATCAATCTTTACAAAGAGTGGCTCGTGACTTCTTCCAGTAGTTGTGGCAAATCCTTCCAGAGTTGGAATAGTAGAACAGAGTGAAGCCGCATTGCGGATATGCGACACAAGCGACTGAAGAGGATGGAGAAGCAAGCGCAGCTGCCGCGCAGTAGGACGACATTTGTCCTCGGATGGCTCCTCGTGAATGAAGTCCTGGAATAGATCGAAAAGAGGCTGTTCGGGCTGCGGATAACTACCCGGCCGGTCGTTTGAGTTGCCATTCACAGAGTCGTTGGCATGTATAGCAGTGAGCCACTCCATCGAGCTCTGGGCTTTCCATAAAGCCTCGGGACCCGGGAGAGGGCAACGCAAGTCGACGATTGAGAGTATTGTAGAAGTGTCATGGAAAAGACTGAGCTCCTGGTCTACCATCACCCAGTCATACACCAGTCTACGTACGAAAATCAGCATTGCGGGTAAGTTGCTTAGCAAAGATCCGTACCTATACCTGCCTTCTTGGTGAAGCCATTTCAACCAACTTGATTCGACATCGTACGTTGGAGATTGGTTCAGAAGCATGGAGGCAGTTGGCTCGAGAAAACCCGCATGCTTTAGTAACTAGCAGCATGTCAGTGGACACAACAATACGGAAGATGTTGGTTTCAGTGTCTTACTGTCAAGTAAAGTCCCCGTCGGGCGAAAGCGTTATCCATCAACGATTTATCACCGCTCCATGCGCCAAGCAATGTAAATAGCAGGACGCATCTTAGTGCAGTGATATCGGTATATCTCTCGGTTCCCTTCTCAATCATTTCAAAGATGCGGATGCGGCACGCCTCCGTGATGCCAAGCGAGAAACCTTGGGCTTCTCTGCTCGGGAGCATGCTAGCCCCGTGAGCCATCATGAGCAGCGCGAGAAGTGTAAAAGATTGTTGCATGAGTAACATCTCATTGAGGTTGAGCTGGTTTCCGGGGTCAAGAGAAAAGTAGGAAGCCAGTCCATGCAGGCAGAGGCAGGTAAGATATTCCAGTGCCTGGGTGGACGGAAGCACAAATATGCAGTCTTCGATTAAGGGGATATTCGTGTCATTTTTGTTGTACACCTCCCCTGACTGAAAATTTCCACTCTTTTGGAGAAGTTCCTGCACAAGATGCCTCATCGTTGTCCATGTTCTTTGTGTTAGAGGGGCGACAGATGTGGGTTCAAGGGCGTGGTAGTTGTGCTCTGCGTGGTTTTCTAGCCATTTCCAGGAGCTAGGGTCCCTAGAGCACGTTCTCAAGAATTCTAGATACAGGTTGGTGGTTCTTAGGTAGTTTCCAGGCACCGTTCGTCTGTTGCAACGAGCGAGAGGCCAAGCAAACTCTGCGGCCAGGATTGCCTCGGTACTTGGGAGTCCAATGGTAGTGCTTTGGCTTTGAAAAGAACCATATGCCAGAGCTTCATGCTCAAAGCCTGTGACACTCGCATCTTGAGTGTATTTCGACAAAGAAGGTGGGGAGTATGGGGAGTTAAAAGCATAATAGCCATCACATGAAGATGCATAGTTCCCAAGGGGGGTATCGCGCTGGTAGAAGGCGTTATTGCCTCCTACCACAGATGAGTCCATTGGACAACCTGGCCAATACAATTCCTCATTTTGGTCAAAACTCAAATGATCTGTATTGATTCCAAGGTTGCCGGGAGTGTCCTGATGAGCGACTCGAAACGTTGGAGAGGTAAAGAGCTGGGGTTCAAGCTCCTGTGGTGAATACGCTTCAAGGTTTTCTGAAAGTCCACCGGTATCAATAGTCAGCGGTGAGGAGACCGGAGCATTCTCTGATTTCAAGGTGTGACAATCATCTGCAACGCTGACTGATATAGCATAGCTGTCTGGGTGCTCCCGTACAGGAACAAGGTGTTGAAGATGCGGTTGCTGTTCTCCAAGTTGCCGCCTGAGATTAGCCATGGCCTGGGCAGCCCGTGCAGCCGCCTTTGAGGATCTGCGAGCATAGCGCGCCTCACAAGGAAGTTCTTTCTCGGCACATCTTGCACAAGGTACTCTCTTATCACAGCCAGTTTTTGCAATGGCGCAGTTCTGACATGCAATCGGGTTACGTCCCGAAATTGCAGGGGCAAGTGCTGGGAGAGGCCCCAAGGAATCTCTGAACTCGTGATATGTCATTGTATGTCGTTGCAACAGGTCCCTTGTATTCCGCCAGTTAGCGATATCTTCGTGCGTGCGTTACAGCTGGTGCTTACTTCCGGGCGAAAGACAGGTGACAGCAATGGCAACGGTACGGCTTGATGTTCGTGTCTGCCTCATATTAGCTAGGGGTTGATGAAGCTATCAGGCAAGAGGCACGAACGGCTAGGTACGTGGCGTTCGAGATGTTCTTTTCGAGTGAAGCACTTCCCACAGTACGTGCAAAAAGAAGGCATGTTTAGGACGAAAGATTGACTCGCTCTGGGCCCAAATACGTTACTAGCCAAGCCAGAACAAATCTGCAGAAACCAGCAGGCTCGACTTCAAGACCCGAAAGAGGGTTTGTGGCGATCAACGCTTCGGAACACCAGATGGAAAACAACTCCTGGGTCAAAAGTGCAGTCTAGAATAATCATGACACAAATTCCACAATAATGTAGTTGGTGGCGTTCAGCAAATAGATGGGCAAGCGAAATATCTCTTGCTAAACATCCCTGCGGCATCAGGTGGTCGGCTTGTGTCCAAGCCATTGTCGACTCGGCAACACCATCTCGCTGAGATTGCGTTGATCCCCAGAGTGTGACAATCTCAAATCCGGGTTGAGCTCAAAGACAACGCTCCTAATCCTGGGTTTTTCGGGTCTTCAAGACCAAGTGATTTGTCAACAATGGCTGAATGTAGATGGCCTAGATAGATTATTGTTAGGCTGGGAAGCCATAACTACAGAGCGAATAAGCGGTTTGGATTGCGATCTTACTTCAGGTGTAGTATGGACGAGATAGGAAAGAGGACAACCCGTGTGTCTCAGACACGATCTCGGAAGGTTGTGTTATGGCTGAAAACACGAGCTCCATCAGACTGGGACTGCACTTCTGCTTGAGATCCTGAATGCATCCATTACCATGCAGCGATCATGCGAAGCTAGAAAAAGGTCAGCACTCGTGTCGAGGCTCTGGACTACCAAAACATCCCGGCGACTGCACACCGCATTTGCGTTAGATCGAGACTTGATATTGCGGGCTGAGGGTGTGACAAGAATGGTTGCAGCTGCTCCAAGAATGACCGGGAATTACTCGTGTGCCTTGCGCAGGAATTAAGGTGGAAACATTGGGCTCGTCTCGATGCGTCCAAGCATCGTGTTGCATTTCACGACTGTTGAGCCGTGTCTAGTCTGAGCACTTCAACAAAAGCAAAGTTCCTGCGTTGCAAAAGCAATGATTGTCGCAACAACCAAAATACCCCTTATTTACCAATGCCAGCATCTCACCGCCAAGCTTCCCTGGCCAGATAGCTCTGCCCTATCGAACAACCTTGCTAACTTATGTGCCGCGGCGAATGTTGCCGGCAACGGAGGCCATCGTTAGTCCGCATCTGTAAGACGATGCCAAATATGTACCAGTCTGCATGACACCTCGCCGGCTCGATCCAGTGCTGATCTCCCTTTTTTACATTTTTCAGGCAGCTATGCCTATACAAGCGTCACACACAGAAGTATTGAGCCCTTGCCACACTGGCGTGCCCAGAATTTGTGTTGTATGATGATCTTGTGCTACTGAGGCTGAGCCGGTTCACGAGGCAGCTTTCTCGTCCTTTGCCATGATTGAAGCGTAGTGCGTCGTAACCCTTCGCCCTTGTGAGCATGATTGTTTCTCAATGAGCCAATTCTAGTGGGTAAGACAGTGGAGGCCAGCGTGCAGTGTCTATCGGCCCTTCAGTGATGCTCTAAGTGCCGCGATATTGCGTCCGTGGATAGCGATCGGAACTCTCACCAGGAATATTGAGGGCTGCTCGAGGATGGTTCCTTCCAAACCTGCAAGTGAGTCGTAAGAAAAGACAATTGCAATGTTACTGGATCAATGTAGGACTGTTCGTATTCGCGGGAGTCAATGGAGTTCCACACAGCTGCCAGTGGAATGGCCGAGGATGTTGGGCGGGTCTTGTGATCAGAAGTATCTGAATTGGGACACAGCTGCAGATTGATCGCGATTTGAATGGTATTCTAGGCCCTCACGCTAGAAATCGTCACGATGCTAAAAGTTGGCGGTAGAAGAGGCAGCTGTTTGCCTTGTCGCCATCTCGTAATGTGGTGACCAGGCTTGTTTTCAACCTCCCAGAGAGATGGCAATGCATGTTTCCGTATCCACATGACTGATTTCGGGCACATGCCACCTTGGAGGATTGTAGGCCGGAATTACGGGGCGGATCTGTCCTCATCTGATTTTCCGAGGCCGGTTCTAGAAAACTTGCATTGCCTGCCATCGTGGATCGTCAAATGTCAGGAAGTACAAGACGAGGTGCTTCCACGCCTAGCGCTATCCTACCCTAGAGAGCACGAGCCTGTTAATTTCAACGGAGTCGGCATTTTAACCATTATCGGCATCCGAAAAATAGACAGTGAAATGCATGCCCAGAACATGAAAAAAGAAACTTGGTTACAGCTTGAAAGTTGTAGATTTTTTTACTTCTTTTTTCCCTTCCTTTCCCATGCGCATTTTTATTGCCGAGAAAGGAAATGCGAGGTGGTTGATGGCCCAGTCCAGCAATTCCTCCCCTCCACATTCGGTGCTTTTAGGGACCCACGTGGCTTCGGCTTACCTCACTCCTCCAAAACCACATAAGCTGATGCCGCCAAGCTATAGCTCCGGTCGTTGTCACCATCAGGTTGAAGCTTTATCTACTCATCTCCATCACCTTTGGAGCTGACCATTTCTCCTCCCCCAAAGCTTCCGGGCTTTCTGGCGTCTCTGCGACCGACATAAAGACTTCCCTTGTCCCTGGGACAGGATAACATCTTCGCTGCGATGCATCCGTACATCGCGGTCCCTGCGACCTGCGCTCTGGTCTACAGAGCATGGTCGAAGAAATCCTTGACTCCTGTGGGACTTGTAGCTGCCACTCTGACTGCTGTCGCTCACGCTTACCATCCATGGAATCTACCATTCTTCCTGCTCTGCGTCTTCTTTCTGGCGGGAACAAGGGTCACGCATGTAAGTCGGAGCCGCACCAAAGTTCGGCCAATATTCCCAGCTAATGTCTGCTTGCAGATCAATGAACAGGCCAAATCCCGTATGACGATGCGTTCTAGAGGCACCTCTGGAGGAGAGGGTCCTCGGACGCACGTACAAGGTACGTCCATTTTTCTACTGCCTGATGTCATGCCATATCGTATAGTTGTCGAAGCCGGACTGACCCTGGAATCCTGCAGTTCTGGCCAACTCATTGATGGCGTCCATACTTACCGTCCTTCATGCGATTCAACTCCGATCCCGCCAAGCGGCCCTCCTCGACCCGAACTCGCCTGATCCGGAAGGCACCCTCTGTTTTTCATGGCGAGGCGATCTCCTTGTGGTTGGCATCATTGCCAATTACGCAGCAGTGGCCGCCGATACCTTCAGCTCGGAGCTTGGCATTCTAGCAAAGGGCGATCCTCGATTGATTACATCACTCACCTTGCGAAAGGTTCCTCGTGGAACCAATGGCGGCGTTACATTGACGGGCTTGGCGGCAGGGCTATTTGGGTCCATGGTCATCGTGACAGCTGCCATGGTCTTCCTCCCCGCCTGCAACCCTAAGACGACGACCCTACCAGCGGGAGGCACTCCGTGGACGACTGCGGAACGGAGAGACTTCATGACTTTTATGGTACTGTGGGGCACATTGGGGAGCGTGCTGGACAGCGTGCTTGGTGGCCTATTTCAGCAATCCGTCAAAGATACGCGGTCAGGCAAGATTGTTGAGGGAGAGGGCGGCGTGCGCGCATTGGTCTCGCCAGAAAACGACCCTTCCGTAAACGATACGAAGGAGCGGACAGGCGGTGCTACGACGGCAACGGGCGGGCAGACCAGCGACACGAAACAACGCAACAAAAAGGACAAGCCACGCCGGCCCAGCTTTGGCGATGAGCGCCCGTCTCGTGTTGTCGAGAATGGGTGGGACTTACTGGACAACAACGACGTCAACTTCATCATGGCTGTCGTCATGAGTGTGGGAGGAATGGCGGCGATGAGTTGGTATTGGGATATTCCTATCCAGAGCGTCCTCAATGGCGTCGCGTACTAGCACATAGACAATGTACGATGCCCATAGAAGCGCTTGTTCTTAAGAGTCCCGACGCTGTCGCTTCATGCCAGTACTGTAAGTCGGTCGGCAAGCAACCTCCGAAGCCATTGAACATATTCAACCAATCACCTCCACGTTACGCCAGCAACGTTTCTCAAGTATAAATACAAGTAGGACTACAGAACTACCTGCAAATTGGCCATTACTGTATATGTGCTCGTGTTTGGGTGGCGATCAATGTAAAGACTCGGCATTCCTACGGGCCTTCTCGCGCTTTGGAACACCAGCTGCAACAGATGGCTGCATAAGACTGCCATGGTCGGTAGGGCCTAGAACGAGCCCGGTGAATGATTGCGGAGAGCCAAGTTGCATCGCATATGCGTTTGCTAGGATACGGGAGACGGCTCGCACCCGGGCGGCCTAGGCAACACGTTGGTTCGCGCCGCATCTTGTGCCGTGCCTGGCTTGCGCCCGCAACGACGGCCGAGCGGGCTGGTGTGTCGGTTCTTACAGCCGCGTGCGACTCGGCAGGGGCGTGGTAATGCAGCCCGCTACACTGGCAGCTTTTGTGGAGCCTCATTGGTCTGAACGCCTCGCTCGTCGTTCCTCGAAGTTGGCTCGATGGCCAACCAGCATGCAAGAGTTAATAGCGTACAGGGCAATGGGGCACGCAACCTCTTGGTGGGCTGGGCGCACCCGCGTCACCGGTGATCATGTGGGCTTTCGATCGTTCAGTAGGCATGAGAATCAGTGGCATAAGCTCGAGGAACATCACAACTCCAACTGCAACAGCAACTCGCCCACGAGTCCGAGGAAGATGAACGCGGGAGTTCAGCTACTGCTTCCGAGGCTCGGGAATCAGTCTTTTCTTCCACCTCTTCAATCACCTAGACCGATGAACCAAGAACCTTCAATTTCGGACCTATAGGCGTGGCTCTCGCCATCTGGCTACGTAAGCTTGCTGTGCTTAATAGTATATTGGAACGAATAGAGAAATATTGTAAATGTGCGATGGCCAAGGGGTTGAACTTGCACACGACAGAGAAATTACCAAATCGGGCAGTTAGTCTAAGCAGCTCCGGCACACATTGGATGATCTAGTTCACAAGGATTCAAGATCATTACATAAAGCCAGAACTACGATCTGGGAGGTAGTAATTACGGGTCGGCTGGCCTCAAGTCATCCAAAGTTTCAAATCACTGTCTGTGAGCAAAACTCGCTCTTTGCTATTTCCTCGGAGTCGGTGGGTAGCAAACGCAATGATCCTTCGGCATGGAAAGACACCCTCATTCAGGCGAGCATCCTTCGACCCGACGCTCCGTGAACGGCGTCGCAGCTGGAGCATCGTCTCTGAGACGGATAGAAAGCCTAGGGTATGATCAGGGGAAACGTACCAAGCCTGCCCAAGAAAGGGCTGGCAGTTCCCATGATATCTCCGGCTTCGCAACCCTCACGATTCCAGGCGCTGTGGGGAAATATGCCATGCACACTGTCGCGCCAAAATGCGGGAGAATTATTAGTCGGTAATTAGCTAAAGATATTGAGACTGGGAACATCGCGGACCATCGGGCCTACGGGGTGGGACGTTGTCAGAGCATGGGGTATAAGCGCTTCTTGCATCCCACGCGATACCTGGCCCTCCACACAGGAAGAAGCAATTACACATGATTTGAACGCCAGCTGAAGATATCCCCATACGCCTGAGCGATTTGTTTCGGGTGGCCTGCTATTTGATTGCTGGGTGGCACCGTCCTTGGTGTGTCGTCGTCGCGAGCCGCCGCTAGTCGGTCGTTGTGTGTGAGCATCGTGGCTGCAGCCAGTCCCAAGCACACAGGTGAGAGAACACAATTATGCAGAACATGGAGACGGACCAATCAGGAAGAGGCGATAAGATGCATCTGCGCGATGCGCCATGGGCTCATGCGGTGGCGTTCGGGGCGAGACCGGCTCTCTGGGGGACGCCCATTTTTCTGGGGCTGAGGGGGCCATCGCGCGAGTTTCTTTTTATGTATGCACCCATTTAGCTTATTTCGCTCTCCAGTTCGTCTGCCGGATAAGGCGACACGCTGAACCCGATGCTTTGGGTAATGGAATGAGGCAAGCCTTTGGGCTTCATTGGGTTGGGGGGCTTTGCCGAACCGGGCATGATGTTCCCGGGGAAGAGAGCTGGTTCGGTGAGAGACGTGGGCAATTCCGTTCTGTCTCCAGAGCACAGCGTACCGACTAGTATCCAGATACTGTACGGTACCATTCTTCTTCCCCCCCTGTCACCGCTGGGGCTTGTCGCGTGTGCTCGTCTACAGAAATGCAGCTTAGTCGGCTCGTTATCTGAAATGTCCCTCACCAATGCTGCACACAAATTGAATCTGTGTCCCACCACCCCAAGAAACCGGGGACTAGAATGGACCAGGGTCTGTGGTGGTTGTGCATTTGGGAAATACATCTCCGTTGGTTGGCTGGGCCGTGGGCGATATCATCGACCAAAACTTCACGAACCATCTCTTGACATGCCGCCGCCTGCAAGGCCGGATGGCACCGAGAAGACGCAGGCTCGACGCCCATTCTCGGCGTTGGCGAGGCTACCGCACTCGCTAGCATTACGAGTTTATTTCAGGAACACGGTCCGACACGAAGGGGGCCTGAGGCAAGGAGAAGCTTATTGATGGAAAGCCACGGCTGGAAATCATTGGACCCAGCCCCAAGCCAGGCCGGGCTGGCCAGGGTGGAAAATACGGAGCAAAACGGAGGCGGGTGGCCGATCTTTGCGGCGCATCGGAAGAAACTCAGCAAAATATTAAGTAATGGCTTCAACCTAAGAGGCTGTTTAGGGAAATGGAACGCGGACACGGTAGTTTCAGAAGGAAGCGGCCATCTAATTCCTGTACTCGGCTCGGTGACTCGCCCGACGACGGGAGTGGCTTTATTTGCTCCGCCCACACCTGGGCTCCATGAACGCTGGATTCTGTATCCGTATCCGGACTGGAACTGATATTCCTTGACCCCTGGATAATTGACAGTACCGGTTTGCGGTTTTGCACATCCGAATGTTGGTTGATTCTTCCCCGGCCTCGGAAGAGCTACAAGCGACAAGAGGTTACGGGCTGCGGCCCCCGGGTTGGAGGAATACCTTACTACCTTATGTAGGTAGGGCACCCAGGGGAATAGTGCTGCCGCGATACTTGTCCCCGTGGTATTCGCGGCAGCCTTCACATGTGACACGATACCTGGCTGTGACGTACCTTGCGCATTGCCTGCCCAGGCCCCCACCAACAAACAAGTCTTGAAATGCCCCTCGATTTTACGTCGTCGCATGTCGCATGGCAGGGCAACAAAGAGTCTTTACCCCACCAACGCCAAATGTACTGTAACGGCCACGGCCAGAGTTGATGCCCTGGCTGCGGGCGAAATCCAAGCACCTCGGAAAGGCCTAGAGTGTAAGAGGCCGCCATCCTCTAAATAGCACACAGTAAAAACATGATAATACACTCCCAGGCCGGCAAACCCCTCGTACTTGGTTCCGCGGCGCAGCAGAAAGACACGGGCACAGCCCAATTCAGTTCCCCCAGGAATTTTTGTGTCTTCACCCGGCCAATGAGCGGCAGGGCGATCAGTCAATCGGTTTATCCAAACCTGGTTGACCCCAGAGTTGCTGGCGGTATGCCTTTTCGGGGTGGTAAAAGCTCAACGTGGTCGGAAAGGGGTGAGAGGGGGGTAAGTTTTCCTGTTCGAAGGGGAAATTTGGCATTCGGCCGTGGAGACACAAGCCAGAAGCCCGTGACGACGCCGAGCCGCTCGTCCAGCAAAGCGTCAGTCATATCGCAAGTCATTATCGCGAGCCAGAGCCGTCGGAGTGGCCCGTGATAGGCTGAGCCGACGCCCTTGGACCAGACGATTCTAGCGTCCGAAGCCGCAGGCCTCGCCTTGGTTGGCTGCTTCTTGTGGGAGGCGAGGCCGACGAGGAGTGCGAGACCCAATGGGAACGAGATCGGGGGTTTGGTGGGGGGAGAGGGGAGAGAGGGGGGAAGGCCCTCAACCACCCCACCCCACCTTCGAGTCATTACACGATACAGTGTGCCTGATTCCAGAGGTAGTGTGCCCTGTGATGCTTTTCTCGTGCAGTGCATATCTCGAAAAAATGATTAATATTGTTTGGTAACTGAGAGCAGCCGCGTTTACTATGCCTGTCGCCAACGATCTTCGTGAGAGGGAGAAGCAGAGTCAAAGCAAGAAATCAGACCCGATGGCTCACCGGTACCACAGACAGACGACTTGACACTTTTCCAAACTGGCATTTTCCGTGGGCCGCACCGTGGCACCACCGCGTACAGTGCGTTGGAAGCAGCCGCTGCCACAGCGACAATGGAATCCAGAGATAAGCCCACCCCCCTCGCCGGGTGCCCCTCCCCACCCACCACCCCTGCAAAGGCCTTATCTCTGCCTCCAGCCTTCGGGCTACCCTGAGAAATGGAGCGGGTTGATTGTGCAGTACGTACCGGAGCTGGTGCGGTACCTGCGCCTGGCGAAGCGGCGGCATAAGGTTCTCGCTGTAGGGAATTCATGGCGAGCAACTCGTTGTAATCAGGACAGGACCTTTAAAAACCCTCAGCCTCCCCCAGTCATGATCGCTTCGGTTTTTTGATCTCCTACCTCTTCTATCTTTATCCAACGTTGTGATACCCTCTGTACCGCGTTTTATATTCTGTCTCTCCCACCTTGACCCCACCCCCTCTCTCTTATACACAACTTTCATTTCACAACCGCAACCATGGTAAGTTGCCTCGCCTTGTCCATTGCCCGCTGACACCGCTGCGGGACGTCGCGACCATTTTTACTGACATTCGTCTCTCTGCAGGCTACCCGCGATGCTTTCATCTCCAACCCGGCCACTGTATGCTCTACTCCGCCTGCGACCAACTCAATCGGCTCGACGCTAACTCTTGCAATAGCTGGCCAAGTACGAGAAGCTCGACCAGAAGGGCAACATCATGGCCGAGTACGTCTGGGTTGATGCCCACGGCGAGACTCGCTCCAAGTCGAGGGTGAGTTGATTCCCATTTTACCGATTCCTTTCAACGGCCGCGTGCGACTCCTCGTTCCGATCCCATTTGGGCCACTGGCGGCAGCACATCCATGGCACAATAATGGTCCAATTTGGATCTTGTTTCCCATTCCCTGACGTGGGCCCGGAAGGGGATGGGGGCTGTGTTCTCGGCTCAGCGCCGGTCGAAAGGACGTCACCGTCCTTTTCCGACGCCGGTGCGCGCCACGAGACACCGCCAGTGGCCAGCCAAGCCGAAAATAACCCGCCTCAAAATGCGCTGCCAATGGTCGCGATCCCCCCACCTGCCACACTTGGCGGGGTCACATGGGGCCCAGTCGCATCAACGAGCTGGACGTCATCCACGCCCAGTTCGTTGGACCGTAAAGGCCTGGGCCTTTTTGCTGTCGCGGTCGTCTTCGGCTTGGAACATGGGATGGCTCCGGTTGCCAATTCGAGGATGACGACACTGGCACACGCGCTGCTGTTCTCTCGGCTGTGACACATAGGCTAACCAGCATTCTGCAGACCCTGAAGGAGCAGGAGTGGAAGCCCGAGGACCTCCCCATCTGGAACTTCGATGGCTCCTCGACAGAGCAGGCCCCCGGCGACAACTCCGATGTCTACCTGCGCCCCTGCGCCGTCTTCCCCGACCCCTTCCGCGGCTCTCCCAACATCATCGTCCTCGCCGAGTGCTGGAACGCCGACGGCACCCCCAACAAGTTCAACTACCGCTATGAGTGCAACAAGGTCATGGAGGCCTACGCCGACCACGAGCCCTGGTTCGGTCTCGAGCAGGAGTACACCCTCCTTGACCTCGACAACCGCCCCTTCGGCTGGCCCTCAAACGGTTTCCCTGCTCCGTAAGCACCCTTCCTTCCCTACTGCCTAAAGCATTATCATCTAACAATTCTGCAGTCAGGGCCCTTACTACTGCGGTGTCGGCGCTGGCAAGGTCGTTCAGCGTGATATCGTCGAGGCTCACTACCGTGCCTGCCTGTGTAAGTAAACCATGCATCCGATTGGCCATCGAGCCGTTACTGATTGATCAAACAGACGCCGGTGTGAAGATCTCTGGTACCAACGCCGAGGTCATGCCCGCTCAGTGGGAGTTCCAGGTTGGCCCTTGCGACGGCATTGAGAGTACGTTTGTGTCTTGACCCATCTCACCATGTCCTCTGCTAATACATTCTTCTAGTGGGCGACCACCTCTGGATTGCTCGTTTCTTCCTTGCCCGCATCGCCGAGGAGTTCGGTGCCAAGGTCTCCGTCCACCCCAAGCCCATCCCCGGTGACTGGAACGGTGCTGGTCTCCACTCCAACTTCTCCACCAAGGAGATGCGTGCTGAGGGTGGCATGAAGTTCATCGAGGAGGCCATCAAGAAGCTCGAGCCCCACCACGTCGAGTGCATCAAGGAGTACGGCGAGGACAACGACAAGCGCCTGACTGGCCTGCACGAGACCGGCTCCATCGAGAAGTTCTCGTATGGCGTAGCCAACCGTGGCTGCTCCATCCGCATTCCCCGCGAGTCGGCCGCCAAGGGCTACGGCTACTTCGAGGATCGCCGACCCGCCTCCAACGCCGACCCCTACCGTGTCACCAAGATCCTGATGACCTCTATCTTCGGCAAGCTGTAAAGGCTTGTTTCTGAAGACTGAGATGACTATTTGCTTTTAAAGAACTATGATTGGGTCATGTATCGGCGCTGGTAATGGGTATCACTTCTACACTATAGATAGCATTCATTCACACAACACGTTTGTGGCATATCGAATATGCTAAAATTTATTAAATCATTCACTACACCTTGTATCAATCAGGCAACGTGACGCGAAATGAATGAATGTGGCCATTTTCAATTTCTGCATGTGGCAATATCCCCACCAAGTTACATCATTATGTAAGGTAGGTATTCCTTCACTTACCTTACATCACGATGGCTTTCCAACCCAGTTTCGGCGGCCTTGCCATGCGCCGGCGCCCAGTGAGGGTCCAACGGTCGCGTGGCCGAGTTCTCTTGACACATCGGAATCCAACATCTGGGGCGGAACATGGCAGGGCTTACATCATGACTCGCAGCCGGTCTTTGTCTAGTCACAGGTCCCAACCCAACCAAAATCAAGGAAAAAAGGACCCCATCGTCAGCTACCCTTTTCTTTTCCATCCGCCTCTCCCATCGATCAAATCGGGCGACGCCGCCGCTAGAGACTAAAAAAACCCAGATTTTGTACGGTGGCAATGCCACGGGCTTGGTATACAGTGGGCAAGTAGGTAGGTAGGTAGGTTTCCCCGGTGAAAAGGAATGCATACATAAGATACGTAGAAAAGGTTACCGACTGTTAATGGCAGCATCTCAACAATTGGACATAGATGAGTGGGCCTAGGACTAGTCGCAGTACCATTCGACGTGAAGTATCACGTAAAGGTAGCACAAGGCGCAAAGGGGATAGGTGAACTTACTTCACCGGGGCGCAACGTGCCTTTCCGCTCTCTCGTCTCCTTAGTTTCGCCCCTCGCCACATGTTATCGCATGCAAGGGCATAGCCGCTGGGCATAGACCCGTCTCGCCGAAGGGAACCAACCGGTGGGATCGTGATCGGGGTCCCCGGCCCGCCAGTCGTCGAAGAAAGAAGCGGAACAGCACATCAACACTGCTGCGAGTCTCGGTGCGGCGAAACAGCCACACCAGCGAAGGACTTCTGTTGCGCGCTCCCAAGTCTTGTTTATCACATCACAGTTCCATAGACACGCCTCGGGGAGCAGGACTCGTACGCAGTCCTCCCCAGAGACTAGGACAAGCATCGTGCCTTTACGTTGTGCGCTCGGTTTCATGACGTATTGTTTATACCAATTCCCAGCGAAAGAAACACTACGGCCAACCATGAACGCCAATCTAGATGCCTCTGTGTGCACTTAAGCAGAAGATAGACCACCCAGAATCGTTGACCTCGTTACCCATAAAACACGTAGCCGGCTCGCTACACCTTCCCAGCCATAAGACTCTCCAACTCCCACGGACTCAAAGTGCTCCTGCGCCTCGACGCTGCCTTTGTCGTCCTCGTGTCCCGCTTTCGCTTTGCCGGCTGCGGGTCCTGAGGGGCAACAGCCTGCTTCACGGGATCGACGTCTTCACTGGGACGTGTCGCTTCGCCCGTTTCCAAGACCAGTTTCTTGGCCTCCTTCTTGGCTTCCGGCCGCGCAGGCGTCAGGTTTGGCTTCTTTACGCCCCTTGTGCCCCTGACTGCCTTGAGCTTGGCGCGGACCCGTGCAGCGTCGGCTTCCCGCTCTGACGCAGCCAGCTTGGCAGCAATCGTCGCCATTGTCAATGGACTCTGTTGCGGACCCTGCTCCGTAGCCGCTGGCAGAGGGAGCCGCGACTGCGTTGTACGAGGAGTCTGTTGCGGAGAGCTACGAGATTCTCGCACCTTAACTTCGGCCTCGGCCCTGGGCTTGGCTTCGGGCCCAGGGGCTTCACTGGAAGCGGGCTCGGGTTCATCTGCTGGACGTGTTCCAAGGAGCGCATCGTCCAGTGACGTCCTTGTTGGAGACCGTTGCCTTTCTGGAGGCCGCTGGGCTGTCCTGGTTGGCTGCGCTCTCGTAGTTGATGGTTTACTACGATGCGGTGGTGGCTGCGGCGGCTTAGAGTCCCCGGCCATGTCCCAGGTGTTTTCCTCCATGATCGTGGTGAAATCGCCTGGCTTCTGTTTGGTTTTGGTTGGATTTGCCGTGCCTCGATTGCCAGCAGCGGGTGAGTTGCGCAACGGGCTCAGCTGCGGTGGCTCAGGGAGAGGTGACGAGTCGCGTGACGGACCAAACATGGGATATTGCATGACCGCAGACTGTTCAAGGATCTCGACATTTGGTTCCTCAACATCGTAATCGTCGATGACCCGGTCGTCGTCCAAGACGCTCGACTCATCATCACTTTGACCGTCGTCTTCTTGCTCTTCATACTGGTCAATGGGGCCCAGATGAACAGCTCCGTGAGCAGGGCTAGGCGACTTCTGTACGGCGTAAACATCCTCTTCCGACTCTTCAGCCACAGCACCGAGCCTGGAATCGATTGCGTGTCTAGTCTCCTCCACATCCCGCACTCTGACTGGGCTGAGTCGCAGACCCATCTTGAGCTCTTCCTCGCAGACTGCTCTCCCGCTGGATGCCATTCTCCTTCTCCAACCGTCGATCAAGTGTACCGCTTCCTTCCAGCGATCTTCCATCTTGACCCAACCATCCTTCAAGCGATTGATTTCTTCTTCTCGGACCATTACTTCCTCTATGGGCACGAAAGAGGGATTGGTCAGAATGGTCCTCATATGGTCAAGCACAGAGTCTAAGTCTGCTGCCATGTCCTCCGAGGTTGACTGCTTGAGGACATGGTCGTCTGTTTTGTCGTCAAGATTCCATCCGCTCATCTCACGGAGCTGCTTCAATGTTCGATGCATGACCTTCATGAGGGCTTCATTCTCCTCACTGAGATTCTGCGCTAGCTCGGCAAGGAAGGCGTTTGTTTCAGAGCGCAAACTGTAATCTTCGCTTGGTGTAGGCCCGGATCGGACTGGCGAGCTCTTCTCCTCGCCTACGTCGCCGGTAACCGTTATGGTTGTTATCGCAGAGCTGCTCCTCGAGCCGCGCGCCCTCCCAGCCTCACCCAACTGCTTCTTCAATGTGTCGATTTGACGATCTCGTCTTCGGACCTCGGTCGCACACGAGGTGCGAGCTTGCGCGACCAGGGCTTTTGTCCGTGCGACCTCATCTTTCAGACCTCGCGCGGCTGCTTCTGCCGACTTCAGTTGTATCTTCAGGGCTGCTTCTGACGATTCGGCAATGTCGAGCTTCCTTTTCGACTCCGTATGCTTCTCGAGAAGTCGGCTCATATCATTGACATGCTTCAGATTATCCGCGCGAAGAGCGCGCATTGTTGTGGAGAGCGATTCGCGCTGTTCCGCGTCGCGCTGTGAACAGGGTTAGCTCATGGCTGACACTTCATCCTGCACTGCTGGTACGGACATCACGTCGCAAGATCAAGTCATTCACCACGCTGATTATGCGTCCCATGACAGCTGCGACCGCATCGTAGTCCTCGCCCGGGTTCGCAAAGTCGATGCTTTGACCATCACGAAGTAGGCCCCTCGATAGGAGCTGGTTATTGATGTACAGCGAGGCCGTGCGAAGGTTATCGGTGTCAATCATGGCGAAGCTGGTGAGGCAGCAATGAGAAGCTGCCGACTCACTCGATATTCCGGCTGGCCGACCGTACGCGACTTTGCTTTGACAAGATTGAGTTTAATTTCACACCACAATATATGATTAGCTTATGCGCAATGCAGGGTCCCGCGCAACCAGCGCTTGTGTTTGGTTGCCATGTGGGGAAAGTAAACAAGACGACGTAAGGCAAGGATCCTGGGGTTGTTCATTTGATGACTAAGTAATTTTGACTTCAAGTTGACACCAGTGCCTACCTAGGTAAGGTAAGGCATCCAAGGTAAGATAAGGTACTAGTAGGTAAGGTAGGTACCTTATCTTGTGAAATTCAAATATTCTGGCATGGAGGATAGCACTGTGTGTAACATGGTGGAACGGACGCATTGCATTGCATATGAGAGCTTCAATGAATCCCGACTATTGATGGCGATCGTGCCAACTTTGTCGTGATTAGATTCTGACTAACACTCAACGCCTAAGATTCGATCTCTTTCAGTCGGTTCTTTATACTAGACCATACAAGCTATCCGCTACCTCCGAATTTTAGGAGTTGGTTTAGAATGATGAGCTTCTGTTCATTCTCAGAGCTCAAAGTAGGTAGGGTTGCAGACTTGGCATAAGTCGGTTTAGCCTGCTGACTTGGCCATTCCCACGATCTGAGTATGTCATGTTACTCGGTGTCTCTTCTGCTAATTTCGAAGCTGGCAGTTTGATTCATCCAAACTACCAACAACTGAGCTTTTGTGGCGATGGTGTCGCCACGGAACCTGTGACTGCGCCGCATCCATCAATCTTGGATGGCCTGGTTATGATCCTAACACCCAGTCAGTCCCCACCAAGGATAACAATTGCCAGAAAGAAACAAAGTAGGGACGCATTCTCAGACCAAATTGAGAAGATTGTTTATGCGGTTGTCTTCGGCATGTAACGCAAGAGGCCCGGGTTGCCCCAGTTCACCTTTGTTGCTTGGATTGCCCCGCACCGTCATCATGAAATGCCGTCGAAAAAGAAATGGGGAGACTCACTGAAAGATCGTCACATCTGCCAATTCATGTCTCCGGCTTGAACTTGCCTCTCTTCTCACGCATAGACATGACCTTTCGCTTGTCTTCCTCGAACCGCTTGAGTAGCGCGGCTTGCTCTTGCTTCCGCCTCTCACGCAATTGGAAGCGGTAGAAGTCCTGCATCTCCGACTTCTTCTGCGTATCCCTGTCAACCATCTTCTTCCTAGCTTCTTCCGCATCGTTTCGACTGGCCGGCGCTGCCCTTCCTCCGCGCGTCACAGTGACGAAGCCATCGTCGTCGGGCTCGTTCCGTAGTCTCTTGGCAAGCTCTGCCGCGTCCTTCTCCTTCTGGTTGTAGGCATTGAAGAAGTCGTGCACAGCCTTCTTCACAACCTGCTTGTCTGAACGGCACAGGTGCAAATGCCCCGAAACCCATGCGGGCCCCAGGGATGGGACCTGAGTTGATAGGTCGTCGCCCCAAACCGGGTATTTTTTGGTCTTGTGTAGTTTCCCGATGGCTTTCAAGACAGTCTGGACACTTTTTTCGTCCGCGAACAAGGCAACGGCAGTGCTACTAGTTCTCTGTACGTTGCGAGCCCATATTGGTGGCAAGCTGACCAGGTCCTCATCAGCTTGTGGTTCTTCTACTTCTGGGTCTCCGCGCTTCCGCTTTCGTGTAAAGCCCGCAAGCTTGACGGATTGTGCAGGGTCGAGTGGCAGCGTAGCCTTCGTCTCATCTTCGAAGTTGATCGTCTCGAAACGCCCAGCCCCAACCAAATTGGCGAAGACAGCTCTGAAATGTGCTTCCGTACTATCTGCCGGTACGTTCTTCAAGAACAGGCTTCGGGAGTCATTTGCGCTGGGGATCTTTGGGGCATTGCGTCGTACCCGTACTTCATGGATGGCGGCGACGGGATACGAGGGTGCCGCTGGTACGCGAATGGGAAGAATGATAAATTGCTCGCTGGTTGAGTCAACTGGCGCCATGTTCGCTCGTCTCCCAGGTGCAATGCGCCTGAGACTAGATCGCAATAATTATTGTTACTGTCGACCAAGGTAGATGAGCAAGGAGCAGAAGTGCAAAGAAAAAAGTCCATATCGATAAGGAAATGCGATGCACAGTTTGCACGCACAGTGTGTAGTTTTCGCACTGCTGAAATCGTGCTAGCGGCCAAGGTAGTACCTGCCTTATTCGTGATGACTTCGATTCGCTGTAAAGACTCCTGCTTGGATTATATCACCCTCACCACTGGGTGCTCGGTAGCATTTTACTTTCGTTTGCTTGGCTCACAAATGTGGCTAGGAACGCCATCTCAAGTACTCGCTATTTAGAGTATATTTATATGGCTCCTTCACATCACATCCTATTTAGGTATGTTAATAGTCACCTGCCACCATTTTACGAGAATTGTAACTGGTTCAAAACAGGTAATTCTAGAGCTCAGAGCAAAGCTGCGCAGTTTCATTAAATCTTAATGGTGATGCGGCCAATTCCACGACTAACACAGGCTAACATAGAACCTGACTTGTCCGCTTCCGTCAGCGCTGTCCCTCTGTGGTCAACCCGTCCGTTCTTGACGGCGACTCTACATGTGCCACAATTGCCGACCTCGCAGCTAGAAGGAACATCTTCAATCTCGCGATTGAGCACATCCAACAAGCTTTCTTCTTCCTTGACTTGTATGACCTTGCCGCCTCTGTTCGATACCTCCACCTCAAAAGGGTCACCAGATATCTCGGCGGCAAACGCCTCGAAGTGAACCTCATTAGAGGAAACGCCGCATTCTTCCACGGCAGCTTTGGTCGCTTCCATCATCCTGTTGGGTCCGCATGCGTAAAGTTGGGTGTTCCACGGCATATCTTTGATTATCTGCTTGATGTCCATTCTCTGGCCCTGTGCTTTGTCGTAAAGTATGACAACCTTACCGAGGGCGTCCAGACGATCACGAAATGGGATATCTTCTGAAGATCTCACGGCGTAATGCAGCTGACAATTATAGTTGATGGATCTTAGACCCTTGATCACCTCGAGGAAAGCTGTAATCCCAATGCCTCCAGCAATGAAAAGATGGTTGCTTGCCATCGTGGCCTGCTTAATGTCGCTTGTAATCTTTCCTACTTGTAACGTGTCGCCTACTTTGGCCGATTCGTGCATGTACTTGGAGCCACCTCGACTGCTGTCTTCGAGAGCGATACCGAGCTCCAATCTATTTCGAACCTCAAAATCGGTATCTCCGCACACTATCGAATACGTCCGGACAAGTCCGTTCGGGAGCTTGACCTTGGCATGTGAACCAAAACTGGTACCACGCGACTTGTCTTCGGGTGATACCGCCTCCAGGACTAAAGACACAATTCTTGGCGTTTCCATTCTGCGACTCAGGATTTTGTAGTCTTTCCAGGCAACAGGTTCGTCAGGGCCCTTGGCTTGCAGTGCCTTCGCCACACGTCTCTTGAATTGGCCTTTTGCTTCGTCCCCCAGCTCTTCCAGTTCGGCCAGCCGTTTATTCATCTCGAAGTTCTCCTTATCGCGGTGCAGGTATTCCTGGATCTTCTCGATAGTCCATTCGGGACACTTTCGTTCCACTAGCCGCAGCTCATCTCCGGGTCGCACCGTTCCTTCGCGCAAGACGCGGTAGTACCACCCAGTGCGGCTGGTCTCATAGGTCCTTGGCGCGAAGTTCTTGATGGAGAAACGGTGGTTGAGTTTGAAACAGGGCTGCCTGGGGAGAGACACTTGAACGAGGACCTCGGGCCCTACAGATATCACATCGCCAATGCAGACATTCCGTTCGTTCATGAGCTCCGTGACAAAGTTCTCTCCGAAACCACCCGGCACAAATCGGTCCGCACGCTCCGGGTATGATGCCTGCCAATCCGCGTAGTGCGACACACAATCTTCATTCCTGTCAGTGGCAAGGGTACGAGCAGCCCTCTACGTCAACTTACAGCCATGGATTGCTTTGTCGGGTCCTCCATGGAAGGTAGGATCATGCTCATCACCATGGAGACCTAGTTTGCCAACTTTCACAGGCTCGAGACACAAAGTCTTGTCGATACCCGATTCAATCGTCAAGCCTGGCATCTTCTTCATTCTGGACGTGCGAATCTCCAGCAGCTTGTCCACCGAGAAGGGGGCTCGCAGATCCATGGCTGCCATGATCTTGGCAGCTAAAGTTCAGGTCGCTGTCTGAGAAGAGCGGCAGATGCGGTGGAAGATTTGAAGGAATAGGAAGAATGGAACAGGAAAGCCAGCTCAATCTGACAACCTAGACCAGGGCAGATCGGCCCGCTTTGGCCATTGGACCATTCAACCAAACTGCCAAATTGGGCACTTTGATCCAACAAGTGCGCCCTGCAAGAGGGTTCACAAACACACCATGAGCATCGACCCACAACGTGGTCGCATCGCAGGAACTTTTGTGGCCGCCAGGTTAAGGCTTCAGAGGACCCGATGCCGTAGACATGACATATGGGGCTTTGCTGGGAAGATCAAACGTGTAGTCGTCGGGCTCAACAAGCGCCGTGCCGGTAAAGTGGCACGGATTGATCTGGAGATGCTCGTACACGATCACTGCAAACAGAAGTGTCCGATAAGACTCCGACTACAATTTGAACAGCTATCCGAGCTGACAGGCATCGTCCAGCGGGTCTTTAGACAATGGAAACCAATAAGGGCAGCATCCAGCTGTTGATTCCAAATCGGCATTGGGCATAGCGCAATTGGTGAGTCGAAGAACCCCACCTACCTTACCTACCTAGTGAATCTCCATGATAAGCAACCCAGGAGGTTGACTTTGCTGCCTTGCAAGGTCTCGTATTTCACCGGCCGAAGTAGGTAGGTAGTCAACAGGGTGGTCCTGCGTCCATGCCACTCGTTGTTTTTGCTTGGTCAGCTCTGGTTTGACTCTTTCAAGCTGACCTTCTGGCACCTTATCCTGGCAAGGGAATGAAAGAAAACGCAAGCCAGCAAAAGAGGACAATGCCAACTGCGGTCCGCCTCATTTCTTTCCCTCTACTATTTTGATGTGATTCATAACAAAAACACAGTACAGTACATTTAGGAGTCCTCGTCGTTGTTATTGTTACCATTATCATATGCATAGAAACAATACAATCATAGAGCATCCGGGTTTATTTTCTTCGTGTCGAACGAAGAAGAAAAGAAGACTGTACAATGTACAATGTAGAAATACTTACCTGTATATCAGGCACAGCATAAGGTACCTACCTTAAGCTAAGGTAAGCCGGAAGTTAGGTGGTGACGCTTTTTTGGTCACCCACTTGCCTGGGAAGTGCCTAACCTATGGCCGGCTGACGAGCACGTCTTCTCGTTTGCACTTCACCTCTTCCTACAGTGATCTCGCGTAAGATCGCGTCGGAAGATTTTGTGTCCATGATCCCTCGTGAAACTCGATTGGGATTTTTCAGCTTTCAAGCAACGATTTGTGAGCATGGACCGCCATATTGACGTGGCTCATTGCCGGTTGACAAGAACTCGCACATGGCCAAGCTGAACACGTCTTATGTCATTTTGAATACCTCGTGTTGCAGTTGACTCGTTTGCAGAGGATTGTACGGAGCAAGCTCAGCTATAACATGCACAGTATGGAGGAACGTGGCTTGTTTACGCACAATGCTGATTTTACCAAGTACTGTCTCATCAAGAGCGCTGCAGCCACAAGACAAAGGCTCTCTCACCAATGAGCGTTTCCTCCAGCTCACGGCAGACATGCCCTAGGCCCAACTCCGAACCCGGCCCCGCCACTCGCCGCCTTGATGACGGCAAAGCGTACGTCAAGATCAGGCTGAGCAGTTGGCACGAGAATAGTAGGTGGCCAAAATGAGGACGAGTCCAAGCCCGCACTACACGTAAGCCCGTCGGGGCGCTCATCTTGTGGCCGGCACCTGGACATGGGCCCGGACCTGGACCTCGTGACACGAGACGAACGCGGAGGCGCTCATCCTCCCAGCAGAAGAGCGCTAGAAAGCAAGGTCTGATACGGGAGAGATGCCTGGAGCACGGCTCTCCGCTGGTGCCTTAAAAGCTTGCGGGGTCTGCCCCTGTATGCCAGGGCTCAGGGGCAGGGCCATGAGGGCATGATTGGCTGCGCCATGTTGCACTCGAAGGGGCCTACTCAATTTTCAGAACTCCCACCTCGCTTGAGCCGCATCACTTGGCAATACTGTACGTACCTGTGCCTTAAGGTACAGTACTATCCCGCAAGGTAACGTTAGACCGGATTGCGGAATCACCCTGCGTGAGCTTGGTCCAGGATTTGGGGGTTCTCAGCCTCATGATCCACATGGTCCGCAGGCCCACGATGATGATCGCCCGCTCTTTCCGCCAACGGGCACCCAAGAGAGTGCTGTACATGGCAGCGCACAAACGGCTGGATTCGTGCCTTCTGTTCTGACGTTGCACCGAAGGGGCCCGTGATATGAGGCTAACTGCATCTCTCGAAGCAGCTCAGCGTCCGAAAACGGCAACAAAACGGGCAAACAGAACAGGGGACTGCACTGCACTGCAATGCAAGCACTCGGCATTCTCGATCTAATCATATGGCCTTCTACCTTGCTTGCCCTTTCTGCTCCGTCCGTCGTTAGCGTTCGTTTCCCTTCCATCATCCCGCCTCCCCCCCCAGGCTGGACCACCCAAGGACTTTCGGAATCGCAACGACCCTTGCTTAGATCTTGTTATTTGCCATGCCATGGCCTCCACATCGCGCTAAAGGCTTACTACTAGTCTGATATGGGGTGGCGCTCCCAAGTGCGGCTCTGCGCTCGATTGACTCGTTGAGGCTCTTGGAGGCTCGTGGCTTTCAGAGACATTCATTCCCCGTACAAATATGCCGCCATTCCTAGAAACTGCTGCCCTTTCCCCCATCCTGAGCCAGGTACCCCAAAGCTGTGCCCACCCACCTGGACCAGCATCATGGGTATTCGCGAGGCGCCCATTGAGATCATAACTCTCATCATGGAGTGCCTCGACCTGGATGACGTTTTCAATTTGAGCCTCACCTGCCGCCAGTTCGGTCTAATAATCCGGAGCCAAGGCCTCAGCCGGATCGCCCTGAAAGTTTGTGCCCGTCTCCTCGGCAGCCCTTCATCAAGTCTAATCTCCGCGTCTAGAAGGCACAGTACTCACTTGAGTTTGCAGAAGCCGAGGCCACTGGCGACTACGCTAGGGGCTTGAGGAGACTGGTGAAGCGGAGGTGCGCTGTCCAAAGCGCCAGGCCTTTTCATGTGGCTATAATGGCGGTCGCCAATGAATTCATTTACACAAACGGCGCCCTGTGCTACACCATCTGCCACGAGGGCCACGAGTATCTGCGCATCTCCTTCTTGCGCGGCTGTGCCTCGACAGAGCTGGAAGTCAATACCCGCTCTCTTTTGCTCGCTGCTTTGCCAACCACCAGAAAGCTCGCAAAGTACAAGTTTAGGCCGCTCCATTTCGCCCAAAGTATTATGTCGGGCGTCTACACCTTCTTGAAGGATGGCGTTCCTGTCAGCTGGTTGGTGGCGTGGCATGTGCAATCTAAAAAGCTCATTAGTGCTCACCAGCTCGCCTCAACAAAGGGCCTTTTCGTGAGAAATGATGCGGACCATCTCTATTACGGTACTCGGTCGGGGCACGGCCGAGACGGGTCCTGGCGCTGGCTGATCCGTGGCCTTGATCTACGTAAGCGATCGTGGACTGACAAGCTTGTGCTTCATGACCTTCGTGGAACGAGCATAGGTCGCACCGTTTGCTTTGAGATTATCGACGGCTATTTCTATGGTCTTTCTGTTCAAGCATTTGCTGTGGCTGACGACAGCAAGTCCAATTCCTTCTACCACGTCTTCCGATTTCCTCTCGGCAAGCATGAATCCATGACTATCCTTCCGAAATCTGCCACCTGGAGAAGGCAAGCAACAGAAGGTTCCATTGACAATCGCTGGACCCAGTTGTGTCTATCCAAAGATGAAACGTCGGGTCAAATCTACTGCCATGAAAGCCGGAAGGAGTGGCTTTCAACAGACTCGCAGAGCCAACGGACATGCTACAAGAAGGTACTGTCGTTCCTTGACACTGCGGGCACACCTATTCTCAGTTTGGCCCGGGATCCGGAAGACTGGAACAGCGAGCTATATACTGAGCTACGGCAAGCGGATCATGTCCATACGGGGGACAATGGCTCCAAAGGGAGAATATTCACATATAACGATTCGCCGATACGAGCTTACAACGTATCATGCCATAGCTTCGTGGACCTTGTCAACGATCCTGGCCCCAGCTTGCCAGGAACTGATACAAATACACCATTCCTACGACTGCGAGTGCGGCCAAGAGACACCGCCCCTTCATCAAAAGCTACTGAAAGAGGTGGATGTCTATTAAATGGCTCATATGACTCAACTGGAGTGCCTCCACCGGCAGGCGATGATGAAGGAGTTAATTACTGGCCGCCAAGGCAGGGCTCGCATTCATTAGATGACCGCGCAGAGCTGCTCAGAAAGATAATGAACCCCCAATCACCGGCAGATGGGATTGACTGGGCAGCAGACGAAAGGCTCCTCATCTACTCACCCAGGAGCGCCAATAAGGGGCACAGAGGCATCGTACTTATCTCATTCGATCCTGGTCTGCACTTACATGGGCTGCCCAAGCTCCATGGGGGCCGTGCAGCTGATCAACACCAGTGCGCGTACTCACCGAATGCAAGCTGCGGAGAAGGAGGAGATGCAAACTGCCAAACCTGCTCCGTCGATGCAACGGCAGATGTGGAGTTTGCCCACGATGCTGGCCTGCGCGCAGAGTCGACATTGCAAGACGCAAAGTATGACACCACCAACGGCTCGGTGGTACGGCTGGTCCCGGACTTGGCCGCATGTGTCCGCGAGAGTCGGGCTTACTACCTCGCGATTCAGAGCTGTGACGGGGCACCATATGGCCTTGACATGACCCGATAGGACTACTCCAGACGTTCCCCGGAGGCACCTCCAATGTGCAATTCGGGGGCCGGCACACTGCATCGAAACGAGGGGGTTGTGACAACTCAACCTCCCGGATGCAGCTCGTGCTTCTTCATCGTCGAGAAGTGAGGAGGTCGTGTAGCACATAATCCCTAGACATGCACGCGCAGCCGTGGACATGGCCGGCGGTGCAGGACAGCGGGCCTTGCTTTCCCCTCCAGAGCGAATAGCCCCCAAGACCAAGACATATATTGAGCTATTTTTGAAAATCTCCTGCACTTATGCGTTGCCAGTGAAGAAAAAGTGTATTTACCAAGCTACAGTGAGGCTGACTCTGCTGCATAGCCTCTTCGGCCCCAGCCGAGTATGCCTTGGGCATCCCGCCTCCTTTGCCTGCTTCCCCCTCAATACTCTATGCATTCTCCCTGTCATTGTGTGCTAGACCCCTACTATTGCGGACAGTTATGAGCAGTAAAAATCATCCTCGTGCTTGGATATTCATCGTTTGGTGTCGAATCTAAATACATATCGGGGGTTTGCCTTTGCCGTTTTGCACAGGAGTTTGCCGGGCTCCCGGCGGTCGGGTCCGAGAGGGGCTCCATGGGCAAAGCAAAAGGGAGAGGGGTTTCCCTATGTGGGCATAACTTCCATTCCTTGACACGACATTCGTTTTCCGTGGGCTCTCCTCAAACCCCCGCCCGGTGCAGCCAATGGTGAGATTTGTTATGCATCCCTTAGCTCTAAAGGAGATAATAAACCCTGTCCTAATCGTGGCGGGCAGAGCTGATTGGCAAGTATGCATCACCTCGGTGTGAAGACTCTTGCGGGATGGGCATGAACACTGCGCATATCAACGGTCTTTCTCCAGAGATAATTGTGATTCAGTATCTAAAATATGTGGGTGTGTGCTGTTTGAGCATGCAACGCCCACTCCCGTTCAAAGACTATCAACTACGCAGCCTCGTGTAGGCAAGTCATTACCACGATCAACACACCAGTGAATCTTACTGACCCCATCCAAACCCCTGTTGCATCTATTCCTCAAGTCTCTGAATTACCGCGGGTACAGCACCCTCATTATGGCGTATTCATTTCCTGGCTGGCAGTGGTGCAAGACGGAGCCCGCCGACGCGGAGTGTGTCCCAAAACTCCTTTGCTGTTCAGCTAACGTCCCAAGTGAAATCAAGCCCCAGGCACAACAGGTTAACTGCTCAACTTGACATAATTGCCTGCAGAGAACGTTAGGAAACAAATACACGAGTTCAGATATGGAACTTGCTCACCTGGGAATTGACCTTCCTTCCCATCTACACGTCCTGTCCACCACTCATTCTCGTTCTGCGTCCGTGTCACAATCTCGATGACATCGCCAGCCCGGAAGCTCAGGTCGCCCTCGGCCTGAGCAGCATAATCATATAATGCCGTAACAGTTTCGACGGCCGGGGCACCCGTCAGTCGCATGGGTTTCGGCTTCGGGGGAGGCGGAGGCTTTGCCTTGCCAGCCACAATACCCGCAAGCCCGGGGGTGGAAGCTTTTCCACCAGGCGGAGGAGAGTATGGGGGAGGAGGTTGCGCTTCTGAGTCTGAGGTCGAGGCATGCTCTGCTTTGTAACTGCCAAACTTGGACGTGGACGACTCTGGGCCCGCTGTGAGGAGTTTCGGGGTCTTTCCGGCTTCAAGGGCTGGTCGTCCGCCGTATTTCGGTGGCCGCCGCTGTCCTGTTGTCTTGAAGCGCACAATCGAGAGCAACTCTGTCTGTTCTTGAATATCGCCGCGTTTCTTGATAAAAGCTTCCTCAACGTCAAGAGTCAGGTCAAAGTAGCCGATATCGCAGTTCTGCATGCGCTCATGCAGCGTGTAGAAGATGTTCAGCTGCATGTAATAGAACGACTGGAAGAGGGGCCGGATGAACTCCTGTTCCAGGGTGAAGAGCTTGGGTAGCTCGTCCTTCAGTAAGTCGTTGAAGTAGTTAAAGTCCTGGGTCGCTTGTTCAAGCTCTCCCTCCAGCTTCCACATGGCCTTTTCGTCCTTGGCACTGCGTTCTTTTTTGTCCTGCAGCTTCTTGAGGGCCGTGCGATGTCGGTCATAATCAAGCTTCTTGTGCTCTCGCTTGAGCGCCGTCTTGCGAATCACCTTGATGACGTCTAGCAGCTCGTTTGCTGGCCGGATAACCCTAGTCTCAATCATGTCCAGCTCCGGTGCCAAAGTCTCCTGCAGCTCCTTGACGACAACTTCGTACTCCTCGCATGCCCGGATACCGTCCGGGTTGCCTTCGATCTTCATCGAGTCCGGGTCGGACATGCGGCCGGAAATGGGCTTGTAAATCTCGGTCATGGCCTTACTGAACTCGATCTGGTGGGCAAGCATGCCATTGATGGCTTCGAAGTACTTCTTGGACTCATCGTGCAGTTTCTTGGTTTCCTTCTCGAGCTCTTCAAAGCGGCGCTCGGCATCGATGTAGACAGCATCCTTGGTGTGCTCGCCAACATTGAACTTGGCTTTGAACGTTTGCGGCGCCTGCAGCTTCGAGTTAGTTGCTTGACGTCTTCTCCTCCAACCGATGATGGAGGGGTTGCGCCGTGACGATGACTGAGGGGCAGGGCAATGCTTACGCGGACGACGCTCTTCTGAAAGCCTTTAAAACTCATGATGGATTATAGACTGCTGATAAAAGCGCGATGCGAATGCGTATGAATAGCAGCGCAGTCACTGTCGCCAGTGATCAAGAAGCTGCGAACGCCCTGTTGGGTTCTGGGCAAAGAGAGTTCAAGAATCTCGGTTTGGCTGGTGACGACTTCGTTGTGGCTCTGCTCCGACGGTGTGGCGCAGATGGCTGACAACCGAGAGGAATCCCGGTACCTCCGGGCCTGCAGGATTTCAGCGTATTGCTCACTGTTTGTGGAGACGCGCGGAGGTACCCAGTGGCACAGTTGCGGTAAATGGGGTTTCCCCTGCTCTGCACTGACGACACTGGGGACTCTTGCGTCACTTGCAGGCTTCGGCAAGCAAGCTGGGACTGGACCACCTGCAGCTTCACATTCTCCATGTGAGCTTACATAATTAAACACCTCGCCCAAGAGGTACCTTGCAAGACGAGGGCAAGGCCAGATGGTACGACATTCGTGGAGACTGGGGGGGGCCAGGACCAACATTTTGTGCCCGAGGCAGCAATTTATGGTTCGATTACTTGCCTCATACGACAGAGCCCTTCGTCCAAGTCACATACCTTGAGAAAGTAGGAAAAATTATGCATCTTCTTCTCTCTCTTTTTATTTCCCATAGTCTCTTCGCGATGCTCGACTTCGCCCACACCAACTATGGCCTATGGCGTACGGGTGGCCCGCCATGATTCATTGAGACAGCACTCGGGGTTTTCAGCCAATGACAGGGCCGGGGGAACATTATCACCGAGCTCCCGAGCCGACCGGTAAATGACAAATTCTCGGTGCAAAGCTATCTCCATCTTTGGCCACAAGCTCACGAATTTCTTCTCTTTCCTCCTGCCACGCCAACCCAACATCAACACAACATGGCAAGTCGTGCGTCAAACGTGCTGAGGTCGGCAGGCCGCTTTGGCTGCAAGACCTCGGTCACTGCAACTCCTTTGCGAAGGCTCTCATGTGCCGCTCTTGGCGCTCCTGCAGCTGCGAAGCGAAGCTATGTGACTGAGTCGAAGAGGGATAATGCTCGCGTCGAGACGGCCATCAAGCTGGATAAGAAGGACTTCGCGGACATTCCACCCCCGCAAATGGCAGGCTCCTCGGATATCAAAGTCAGTCCTATGGCCGGTATGTCTCTCACAATTCAATTTTTTGCACGCCTGCATTCGATGCACACAGGCTGACATTTCTTATCAAGAGGTCCTGAAGCAAGCAGCCGTTATGGAGGAGGGACAAAGGCCCATCTATCTTGATATGCAAGCAACAACTCCAGTCGATCCCCGTGTTCTCGATGCCATGATTCCGTTCTATGTCGGCGTCTACGGAAACCCTCATTCGCGAACCCACGCGTACGGATGGGAAAGTGAAAAGGCGGTCGAGGATGCCCGCGAGCATGTAGCGAGACTCATCGGTGCCGATCCCAAGGAAATCATCTTTACTAGTGGTGCGACTGAGAGCAACAACATGAGCATCAAGGGTGTGGCTCGTTTCTTCGGCAGAAGTGGCAAGAAGAAGCACATCATCACAACTCAAACAGAACACAAATGTGTCCTGGATAGCTGCCGACATCTTCAGGATGATGGGTTCGAGGTCACTTACCTTCCTGTCCAGAACAACGGCCTGATCAAGATGGAGGATCTTGAGGCCGCCATTCGACCTGAGACTGCCCTGGTCAGCATTATGGCTGTGAACAACGAAATTGGTGTTATTCAGCCCATCGCCGAAATCGGCAAGCTTTGTCGCAAGCACAAAATCTTCTTCCACACCGACGCTGCTCAAGCCGTGGGCAAGATGCCACTGGACGTCAACGAAATGAACATTGACCTCATGTCTATATCGTCACATAAAATCTATGGACCCAAGGGCATTGGTGCATGCTATGTTCGACGACGACCCCGTGTCAGACTGGAGCCCCTCATTACCGGTGGTGGACAAGAGCGTGGCCTACGCAGTGGCACGCTGGCACCACCTCTGGTTGTCGGATTTGGCGAGGCGTGTCGTATCGCCCACGAAGAAATGGAGGTACGTTTTATCATTCTCATCTCTCTCTTGTTATTTGATTCTGCACTCTGCATTTTCATGATGACTTGCTCTACATGCATGGCTTTCTGAATGGCCCGTGACAAGGCCGTTCGTGTTGATCGTAGCGTATCCCTGATTAAATGCGTCATTTCTCTGCCTGTCTGCTTGTTCGATGTTTTCGATGCAACCTGTTACTGACGATATTCTTAGTACGACCACAAGCGCATCTCGACATTGTCAAACCGCCTGCTCAGTGGGCTCTTGGCTATGGAGCACACCACTCAGAATGGCGATCCGAACTCCTTCTACCCGGGCTGTGTTAACGTTTCTTTTGCCTACGTCGAGGGTGAATCTCTGCTCATGGCGCTGAAAGACATTGCTCTGTCCTCAGGTAGCGCTTGTACCTCGGCCTCTTTGGAACCAAGCTACGTTCTACGAGCCCTAGGCAATAGTGATGAGAGTGCACACAGCAGTATTCGCTTCGGCATCGGTCGCTTCACTACTGAGATGGAGATTGACTACGTGCTCAAGGCAGTGCAGGAGCGCGTCACGTTCTTGCGAGAGCTCAGCCCTCTCTGGGAGCTGGTGCAAGAGGGTATTGATCTTGACACCATCCAGTGGTCACAGCACTAAGCTCAGTGTTGGGCAAATGGGTGGCCATCCTCTTTTTCGAGGGGATGAGAAGGACTATGAAAGAGGCCGAGCGCATACGGCACGTGTAACAGCATTGTAATTATTCTACGATACCTCGAATTATAAGGATATGGGAACGGTTATCATTGATTTTGGGTGTACGATGCAGGGTGTTGTTTGGACGGGGACCTATCACAGCGTTGGGGTTGGGATGAGTGTTAAGTGAAGCAAATCACGATCGAGCGCATTAAGCCACACATTCGTTCTGGAGTTGAGATATCAAATACATGCAACGGCGTTAGTCTGCTTCGTGTTCGAGAATCTACGCATTGGTGGGAGTATTAGTCAGTCCGTAAACGGGTCAGCCTGTTTTTGTCCTCAGCAAGGTATTTCGCTAGCTGCATCTAGGGACTAATCTGTGGCGGCCTATTTTGTGGCATCATCTTTCAGTTCAGGCTTTGGTATCCCTAGAATAACGTGAGTCGTAGGAAAGATTAACTTCGTGTGAGCAGTGGGCGACATCGGCGATGTTTGCAGCACGCCATCGCCTTCGCCATCACGCACCACAAGTTGTTTTCGAGACATTGACGGCCCATTCACATGCCTACAGGTAAGGTGCCGCACAAGCGAGGTACAGTACAAGCAACAACGCGACAGGCTCTGGCACAATGGAAACCACTAGACTGTTCTTAGTAGCGTCTCTCATGGGCAGGGAAATAGCATCGTGCAAGTCCCATGCTGGGCCCTGTTGGCATCTGCAAGACATGCGGCGCCTCAAAAACGTGGTTGCCAAATCAGCTCCAGCTCCAGGTGGGGGACCCACTGACGTCATAACGCCAAACGAGCGTGCGCCACCAGATCGCGACAGCTTCCAGTCACGCTCAGTCGTGGGGAAGGCCCAGGCCAACAAAGCACAAATGACATCACTGGGCCTGATGCTTGTGATGCAGTGCGAAACACCATCGTGATTGCCTTTTAGCGCGTTTGGTGCTCCTTCTCGCATGACTGCCGTAACACTGCCTGCCTCGCAAATAAAGTATAAGAAAGTCCCAGCTCCCAACCTCACCCTCTTCTACTCTTTTTCTCTTCTCCATCATCATCACATCTGCACCTCAAGCAAATCCACACAAACTACTTTACTACATTCTCCTTCTCTCACACAATACTACCACACTTTTTCAAGCAACCACTTCACCACCAACACCATGTCTGACAACAACACCTCCACTCTCAAGTCGTACGTCGACAGTGCCACTGGCACCATCCAGAACGCCATCGGCAACCTGACTGGCAACTCGGGTGACCAAGCCAAGGGAGAGCTCCGCAAGGACAAGGCCGAGGCCGAGTACGATGCCTCCCACGCTACTGCCAAGCTTCCCGGTGCCACCATTTCCGGCTCTGGCGCAGCTACTCGCGATGACCCCAACCGCACTGAGGGTTCCTGGAACCAGACCGTTGGTTCTGCCAAGGAGACTGTTGGCAACCTCGTCGGCAACGAGGTAAGTTCAAGGCATTACATGCATCCTTTTGATGTTTCATCCGGAAGCTTACATGTCCCCGCAGTCACTTAAGGCGTCCGGCCGTCAGCAGAATCTCGAGGGCCAGCAGCAGGAAGCCAAGGGCCAGCTGAGCGACTACGGCTCCGGCATCTCCAACCGAGCTCAAGGTGCTGTTGGAAGCGCCATTTCCGGCCTGACTGGCGACAAGGAGGGCCAGGCTCACTATGAGAAGCTGCGCGCCGAGGGCAAGACTCAGCAGCGAGGTGCCGAGCACGACATCACGAAGCAGGCGGAGGCTGAGCGCCGCGAGTAATGGTCTGACTTTCACGATGCTCTGAGAAGGACGACGGAATGGAAGTTTGGCAGAGATGAAGACGGATTTGGTCGGAAGACACGACACTGATACCCCTAGGGAGGACAGGTTCGGGATGGCTTTGCTTGTTAGCAATCATCTCCTCGTTAGTACCTAAGCATTGCAATTGATAATTTTTACCTCATGCCGTTTCATCCTTTGATCGCGTAATCATCGTGAATAACGAATTCAGATGCTTCCAAGATGCTTCAGCCGTTTGTTACAGCTTCAGCCAGCTACCAGCTATCTGTTTCTCCTGCTGCTTCCCAGCGCTTCGTCTTCTAGTCTCCAAATGTACGAAGAATTGTACCGTGAGGCGGAAAACAGGTGGTGCTTGACGAACACCTCCTTAGGTCGATGTCCGTCATCAACGAGCCCGTAGGCTCATAAGCCTTGGCGTATCCTCGCCGACCATATTGGCAGGCCAATTCCGACTGCAAGAAGCATGGCCAATGCGAAGGGGAGACCCAGCCACGAAACTAGACCAACATCAAACAACCACCCCATTCCCACCTGGCATGCTAGCATGCTCAGCACCTCCCCACCTGCAAGCAACCCGAACACCATTCCAATGTTCGCTTCTCTTGTTAGTGTGACGATCATCGCGCGGCACAACGTTGGAATTCCAGAGCCCAGTGCTGAAACGCAGAGGCCGGCCACAACAAGCGTTTCATTCTCCACCATCAATAGGCCGAGTGAGCCGAGTACGAAAAGAGATGCGCTGGCTCGCATCAGTGCTTGGTCGCAACTTGGAGGCGTCAAAGACGTCAATCTTGACATCAGCCACGAGATGCTTGGTATAAGGATGATGAGAGTAAGGATGGTGAGAAGACTGCGCAGCGAAAGCAACAATCCGGAATGCGGGAGGGACCAGCCAAATTGAATGGGCATAAATCGAAGAATGGTTTCGGACTGCATCGACGCAACGGGAATGGCAAGGATAGCACCTGGAAGCAGAAGACAAACGGGCTTCTTGAGAAGCAATTTAGTAGATGCCCAAGGTCGGATGGAACATGAGGCCACGGGTCCCTGCTTGAACAAGCTCAGGCGTAGTGTTTCTGGTGTGAAGAGCACAAGAGCCAAGCCACCAAGAAACACAAGGCCAGGCGACAGGCCTATTGGGACCCAAACTGACTTCTCCGTCAGCGGTTGGGCTAGGAGCAGCCCAAACATTTGGCCGAGTAACACAGCACCCGCCACCCATTGGAAATAGTTGGTGCTACAGGCCTTAACGTTAGCAAAGGTTGTGCGGCAACGTGATGCGAGGAGACACTTACCGCCGGGAAGCCACAGCCATGTCGGAGATGATGGTGAATACTACGGCTTCCGCTACCGGCCGACCACCCCCCACGAGGAGTGGAACGCCTACTCCCCAAATTGCCTCTAGTGGTACTCGACCATTCTGCGAGAGGACGTAGATGCAGAAGCCTTGCGAGAGCAGTATGCTAAGTATGCTCATGCCGAGCACTGGGGTACGCCCAATCCTGTCGGAGAACAGCCCATAAGGCACGGCAACGAGAGTCCCTATGGTTTTCCTGTCAGCTACTGGCAACATATGCCTGCCTGCCTGCATACTTTACGCACCCGCAATCGTGACGGAAATCAGGGATCCGATGCTGATAAAATTGAGTCTCCGTTGGACATTCTCATCAAGGCACAGCTCCTTCTGTATAGACTCTCCTGCCTTTGCCCTTGCCTCGAAATACTGCTTGCAGATTATATCCTGCATCACCATGGTTGTGGGAACGTCACCGAGGGAGATGCCTAGCTGGATGACGAAGAGGGCGGCGCAGAGAAGGGCCAGAGTGAATCTCAGGGGCACGACGGGGCGGAAGAAAGGCATCGCGTTCGTAATTTGACACAGCAGTCACGGTTGTTCGTATCGATAATTACCTTTCAAGGTGTACAGAGGAGTAGAAGGTGCAGTCTTCTTCATGTTTGCTGTCCCCACGGACGAGAGGAGTGACAGCCGGCTGTCATTGCACTTGGCAGCCATTCATAGCCTTGTAGACTCATTGATCAGAACCACAGACAATAAGACATCGAATACTCACAATAGTACTCTCGCTTTCAATAACAAGGCCGGCTGGTAGGCTTTCGCCCAAGTGACTTCCTCCCATCAAGTCGTCGAAGAATCACTAGATATCACTCGACATACCTACATCGCAAATCACAAGGTACCCAACCGTTGTCCGGTCCGTAATCTTCTGTCACGTCTCAGGCAGATCCAAGCGCATAGCTTTTGCAAGCATCCTAGAGACTAATGTTGTGCTCATTTCTTCCGTTGGCTGTTCTTTTCCACTGCCATGGATGAGGGCACTAAACTTACACGGCTTGCTGCAGGCCAACAGACAAGCCCTAGTAAACATTGGCAGCGTTTTGCACGTTGCAGGGACGGCGGATCACATGCTTGTATAGCCCTCGGAATCGTGCGAGGCTGGAAACCGATCAGAGGCAGCTTGAAGGCTTGAGGCGGCCGACGCTTGATCAGGCATTCGGTGGACTCAATTGCACTCGCCGTTGACGCGGCATTGACGCCCTAGGCATTCCTCACACGAAGCACCTGCAGGCTGTTCGCTCTGTGTGATTTGTGGCAAACTTAGCCAGAGCCGAAAACAACATTTGTGGCACGAGCAAGTCTCGCTGCTGTGATGTAACCTTCGTTGCCGTCCTGAGATGCGAATGGTCGGGACCACTTTCTGGACTGTGCATCGCTGTGCATCTCACGCCTGAACCCGCATATAGTCAGTCGATATAAAGGCGCGTGCAAATCTCGGCTCGACAATTCCAAATTGACAAAAGCGATTGAAGATCCGTGAGCCCTCCACATGATAGCTTGGGATCAAGACGTATCTTGCTAGTTTCATGGACGATGCTCTGGTTGGAAGGCTAGGCAATCGGAGAGAGGCCACGGTCTGTTAGTGCCCCCCCCAAGTTTTCCAACACTCCAGCCTATCAGCAGGTCGTGTTAGTGCACTTTACTCGAGGACCATATCATTACATTTTGCCTATCATTTTTCCCCACTGCGCATCCGCTGCCGTACGGAAAGGAATTACTGCTGCAGGCTGGTTGATCGTCCCGTTCGGCAGATTAAAGATGTCTCCCTGTGCTGGCTGACTGTTTGACTGCTATTTCCGTCCAGAATCGGCGACCGGGCGTCCATGGGTGTGTGGACGAATAAGCCGCTGTCAGTGTGGCAGGATCTGCACCTGAGATCTACGTCTGCATCGGGCGGGGCGCATGACATGTGCCGCGATGGAGGCGAGAAACGGTCGGCAAACAAGGCAGTCCGATGGGACTGGTGCTACGAGATTCGGTCAATTTTGCGTCTCTTGCGCTGCAGGAGGTTGTGCGCGACAATGATGAAATGTTGGGACGAGACAGTGGATGTCTGGGCAGTCGACTCCAGCGCCAGCAGAAGCCTCCGATCACTCAACGCAATCCTGACTAAAAACCGTTGACGAGCTGGTGCAGCCATGTAGAGCTCGTACCAGCCACGGGACACTGCGTTCAATGTGGGCAGAATAATATCACCCACAGACGGTGTTGTGGGGGGTTTTGATAAGCCAACTTGGCTTCTGTGCCAGAACAGGCCCCTCCCCAGGATCAGACAACCTGACGCTGTTCTGTCACTACGAGCTGGGCATATCCGCGACGCTGTCTCCCCGGAGGGATTGTCCGGCTGTAGAGTAAGGTAGAGGTCGGACATGATTTCACTCCTGGATCTTGCCTGCATTTGCGTTGGCTCTGCCACGCTGGCGCTGCACTGGCCCGTCTCTTGTGCGTCCTAAGACCATCCGCCTGCAATTCCACGTCGAGAGAATGTTCTGTCTACCGCCGCCGACCTTGGGTGCCATCCTCGGTGCGCCGGTACCTGGTCAAACCGTACAGTGGAAGTTTCCATGAGCCTAGTCCCCCTTTGATGTGCCGACCAGTTCGTTCGCCTAGCAGGGTCCGTGCGATATGCTCCTTAAACCCGCCCCGTCTCATTTTACGGGCCACGATACAAAACGAGCTCAAGGGCCGGCGAAATTGCCACGAGGGAACCTGGAGAGTGGACCATCCAAATATGACTATCTTCCAGTAGAGTGCCCGTTTGGCCCGTTTGGGCTTGGGCCTGGGCATTTGCTTGTTCCTTAGCACAATCGTTAATATATAGGTAGAGCAGTGTGATGTGCAACTTCCACACGGTGCGATGTTGGAGAAAATACAATCTACAGAATGCGAGATGAGTTGTCTTTCAAAGGTGGGTAGCGTGCCTTCCAAGCAAGCTAACCATAGAGTAACGATAAAGTTTTGATGATAGATCATGCAGCAGGTCTACAGAACAGAAGAAAAAAAAGAAAAAAAAGCAAGAAAAACACCATTCTCCCTGTTGTTGAGGCGTCGCCTCAGACATCTCATTCAACGTGGCCAGCAGCAGAACGTCGGAGCAGCTTTTGCCCGACATGGACACTCTCTTGCCTGTGTTGTTGTGAAAAGTAAAGACAAACCCCGATAGGGCATACATTGATCTTCAATTCCAGAAAACGAAGGAAATATGTGGATATGCTCATAGAATATAATATTGTCAATAGCTATTATTAAGAGACTATAAGGATGTTCTTACTTTTTTCTTATGTCAATAAATAACCTTTAAAGTAAGGAAAAGATTCGGGTTTCATGACATCCCAATCACAGTGTACTGCCGTGACGATACCAGGGCAAGGTAGATTGTAAGCGCAGTTTCCCTCATCTGGAAACTTACGGGCCACAGAGATGCCGGGCCTCGGGTTGCTAGGGCCAGGGAACCGGCACTTTGTCTAAGCCAGATGCAGAAACATCCCGTTTCTATCGCCCGGCTGATCCCTTGCAAACTCGTGTAGAGACAGCCGACGGCGACGATTACAGACGGCGGCGGGTTGCCAGCGGATACGACATGAGAGGGCTGCTCTCTGTCGTCATGTTCCCTCCCCGGTCCAAGAGGCTTACTCTCTGCATCTGCTGACGGTTGCATTGCAGGCTTCCGCATTGTTGAGCCATCTTCCGCCCTGGCCCGCCGGTGGCTACATGCGGACGACCGGCTGAGGGTAGTTTTGCTTGGTCTTAGGAGCTGCGCCCCGGAGAAGGGACTCTGGTCACGTAAGGTAAGGTCACCAGGACTTGGTTTCTGAGGCTGCGAGTTCCTACTAAGCCCACCACGCAACGGGAGACGGCCTTTGCGATCTTTGGTGGAATCGACCATACAATCTCCCGCGTGTGAAAAGGGCTCAGCTCCCAGGCGCAGAGCCATGCGCTTTCTTCGCACCGGTACGGCTTCTGGAAGTCCACAGCAAGGGGGAATGGAAGGATTCAGTCTACTGCACCATATTGTGTTGCAAATGATACCCTCTTTTCCAGGGGTCTCGGGCTCCACAGCATCGCGCAGAGGCAGCTCATTGGGGACCAGGTTCCGGAGCGCCTGCTGGTGGCCTCGCGCGTTTCCCCATAATAAAGTCTGGTACAGCACAGCAAGGTGGATAAGGCAGCTGGTAGTGTAGGTACGAAAGTACCCAGCCGGCATCGTGCTGGAGTATTACCTTGTGCCGGACAAAGGACTTGCGACCTCCTCATTACCTAGTAAGGTATCACGTCTTTTTGCAGCCCCTTACATGCCTGCGGTACTACGTGCGCACATAGCACACCTCACCTCACGTACATGTCAGCTTTTCGGTCGGCTCTTTGTTGCACTCTCTTTCCACGTTTTTCCTCAGCTGAATCAGGTCCACAAATTGACCGGCCCTTCCCGTCACTCAGCGCTGCCTAGCCAGGTCGACAAACGCGCACACAGTCTTGTCCTTGTCCGCGCTTGGGACCAACCTCAGTAATCGTTGGATTTCCTGTCCCTCCCATCATCATCATCATCATCATCGTCCTCCTCTTCCTCCGACGCCTTGTCATCCTTCTTCTGACATCGTCGCTGTACTGTGCTGATCGCCGCATCTACCGTCCCCTTTCAACCCACATAGTTCCCACAGAGCCAAGCATCCCATTCCAGAACAGCATCCATTCCCTGACTCGAAAAGCTAGGACCACTGCCCGGAACGGTCAAGGGTGGAGGCATCGCCGCCCACACTAACCAACCTACGAGATCCTCTAGTCGTCGTCTGAGCTCTTAGCTCCTCTCGCACGTCGCCTCGTGCCCAGAGCTGGCCTGTGGTGTGCCGGGGTGAACCAGGGAAAAAAGCCAACCATTGCCTGCAGCGAACCTCCACACCAATACCCCTAATATCCTTCGACCGGGCCCGCTCCATCGTCGTCGTCGTTCCCTCCGATCCCCGACACACCCATGCAGCTGCCGTTGCCGTAGCTGTCGTCAAGGGTCATTGGGGACTGGACAAGATACTGCCAGCCCACCCGCACCGCACCGCGACCGCACCACCCTTGGCCGCCGCTTCAGGGGTCAAATCTGCACAACTTGTGTCGTCAGGCCTCTCAATCCAGCCCTTCGCAGTGTCCGTCATCTCTGCGCCCGTTTCTGGACGTTTGCTTTCTTTTTTCCCCTGGCCGCCGCCTGATCACTCTCGTTCGCTTGTGCATTTCAGCAGGACAATCTTGCCTGGTAAGTGGTGTTGATCTCGTTTGGTTTCGTTTTGGTGTGCCTCCCTGCCTCAATCCTCCGCCTGGGAAGCCGTTGTCACGTTCCCGACTGCTATTTGAGTCGCATGGTGTCGCCTTTCTGGACGGGCACTCGGCCCTGGGCCGGATGCTTTGCCCAGCTTGTCGCAGGCTCATTCTCCCAGCGACAGCAGGATTGTAACAATGGCTTGTCAAACGTGCACTGTTGCTCCCACTTCTCGTACTCCGTACACTCAGAGTCCATGCCTCGCGCCATCCGAGCAGATGCTGGGCCAGGGAATCAAACTTTGTACTATGGCGCCTCCAGCTAACCACCGCCAACAGTCTGCCACCCGCTCTCCTCACTTTAGATACTCGACTCTGAACGTAGCGATACTCGAATGTCAGCTCACACACTTTGATTCGGCACAAACCCAGGAAGTAGGCCGCGGTAATCACCATCAACCCTCGGCAACCCATCTTGAGGGTCCCCCGCGAACTCAATCTAGTTATTCAGCCTTGCCTTTGAAGCCGACAATGGCGAATCCGGCCGGCGAATGGTCCATGTCGCGTCCTTCGTCTGGCGTCGTCTCCCCACGACCGATGAGATCGAGAACACAGAGTCTCTCCAGTGATCGGCCTTCAACGATAGGCTATGGCTTGCTGTCGCCGCCTCAGTCTGTGACGCCCGAGGCTGCTTTCATTGCTGCCTCGGCTGCATCGCAAATCGTCACAAACGACCACGATGGCCACGCCGATCTATGGTATGATCAAAATGGCCTTGAGCCCTCCGACGAACCTGCGATAGTGTCCCCGGGCGCTCTCCAATTGGTCAACAGCTTCCTCGACCAATTACTCTTCAGCTTCCTTCAAGTTTCCAAGGGAACGACTCTCGCTGCTCTTCGGCCGGCTGTGACGGAAGTCCTCAAGCCAAAGTTGGCCAAAGATGCAATCAACAACGCGGATGAGGAGCTACGCGAGTATCTCGGCGGCGCCGACGAGGACGACTATGCGCGGCCCCAAAGCCCACGCAGTGCCCGTGACTGGGACCTCGAGCTCGTCTGGAAACGAACGAGACTCCGATGCATGGTTTACTCGTCCTTGGGAGACATGGAAGAGGAAGAGGAGGACCTCCACATGGAGCAGGAGAACCTCGACATTGGAGCCGATGAATCTGCCTTCATCTCACCAGCCGTTGCCATTTTCCTTACATCCGTACTCGAATACATGGGGGAGCTCACGTTGACAGTAGCTGGGCAAACATGCTGGAACAGGATACGTGCTAAGCTCGAAAAAGATCTGCGCGAGGGTGTTCGAAGGCCAGGCGACGTCTGCAACCAAGTGGTAGTCGAGGAACTTGACATGGAGCGAGTGGCATTGGACCGTACTTTGGGACGATTGTGGCGCGGCTGGAAGAAGAGGATACGTTCGCCGACAATCGATTTCGGCCATTCGCCCAATAGAGGCTCAATCAGCCTTATTCGACAAGAAAGCGATGGCGCTGATGCATTGGCGTCTCGTTCCGCCTTTGGCGACAGGAATAGTGAGGTCAGGAAATCGCTGGAGCCTGCTGAGCAGGTCATCGCCGAGGACGTCTCTCCAACCGAAGTTCCCTTGCCCATGGGCGATAACGATGTTGCTGAGATTGAGGTACCTGGTCTGGTCGTACACAGCGACGACGAAGCCGATGTGACAGAGGAAGCAGAACCAGAAAAGAAGCGACCAAAGAGCCTACTGATCACTTCATCAGTCATTACCAATGGACTTCCGACACCCACACAAGCCCAACCAAATAAACCTAGGATGCCAGCCCGCAAAAGGTCAAACTCGTTGCCTTCGTTGGGCGCAACCTCGCTCCAGGCCTGGAGCAATTCATCGAAGAAATTGGAGACACAGCTACCCCCGGTGGATTCGAATGAGCCAAAGGACACTCAGGCCCCTGCAAGCTCTCAGCCACCAGTTGAGGCAGTTCAGGAACCCAAAAAATCACAGGATGCTGGCCAGCTCAAGGAGCCCACCTCGACACAATCTTCCAGGAGGAGGTCGCGGATTTCGAGGATAATGACTGGCACTGAAGCAGTCGTTCCTAGAGGACCGCTGTCGGCCAAGGATTTGGGGACCGTTAATGATCCGGCTGACAACATTGTGCCCTACGACAGGGCAGAGATAATGACATCGTCCAGGATCTCTGTGGCAGGAAGCTCTTCTACCTCGTTGTCTGAGACCGGAAAGCCGCTGGTCCTAAAGCGCTCCTCGAGTGTGCATTCCGCCCGCCTCATTGACGTACCAGGGCCGAAGAGCCCCACCAGCTCCCGGGACACCTCCCTAGATCCGGCTGATCGTGTACGTCCAGTAAGTATTTCACGTGCGAGCAGCATATCTGTTCCTTCTGCTTCGGATGAGACCCGTAAGCCAAGGACTATGGAGAGCGGTTCACGGGCCGGCGCGACCGGTCCTCCCAGCCGGTCTCCTATTGACAGAGTGAGGCCTGCGCTTCAGAGTGCCGCGACTATATCAGAATCTGACGAGGAGCTTGATACCGTGCCTTCGCCAGTACCCCCGCGAGAGACGTCCCGATTTCAAGGTTCTCAACCATCGTATGGACTTCAGACAGGGTCTTCGAGGCAAGAGTATGGTTATAACCAATCGAACCTACGGAATGCGCCTTACAGGACACCTGACGTTCAAAGCACTCTTGCGGAAGACGTACCACCAGAGATTCCACGAAAAGCCCCTGGCCATCCTAGCCGTGTAGCATACCGCACAGATTCTACGGGCCAAATATCGATTGAGCGTACGAGAAGTCGAGACTCTGAAGACGACATTACGCTCCCGTTGCAGTCGAACCTAGCACTGAAACAGAGCCCGACAGCCGGATCCACCGGTTCATCCAGCGCTCAGCGGCACAAAGCTATGCGGACCTCAGAAGACAACTCCAGCAGGGCAGACGACGTTGCGCGCACTTTTGAGGAGCTCATCCAGAGTAATCAGACGATCACCTACACCCTCACACCTGAGAATATGAGGGACATTGACGTAAGAAACATTTCCCATGAGCCCTTAGCAGTGTATTGACAAGTGCTTCTAGCGTGGGTTTGAGAGCCCTGTCATCACCAAAGCGCCTCGCAAGAGTGAAGAAAACAGATCGCACTACCGGTCTCGCTCTTCATCTGGAACGCCAGATTCGAAAACTGCGCCAGGTTACAGAGCGACGCCGCTGAATATGCACCCCGTAAGCGAGGAGCAATCAGTTGTGGCCTCCAGTCCTGTTGTGAGAACGCCTACCAGTCCAAGCAAGTCTGTGAACAGAATGGGGGTGTCTCAAGCGCGAGACGCCCGGACTCCCAGCGAGTCCATGTCCGACTTCGCCAGTTTCATTCGCAGTACTGGACCTCCGGGTGATGACCGTGCCCCTCCTGTGCGCAATGTTCCTGCGCCGCGGACACCAGTGGACAATGTGAACGAGCCTCGCCGCGTCTCCTCGGCCAGTAATCGAAGCCGCTACCAACCCAGGGAGGCAGTAGCCGAGAGTAGGGCAGACAACTCGGATCTGATCGATTTCATCCGGCAGGGTCCGCCTGGCGCGAGTGCCAGTCATCGCATCCCTCGTCATGTCGCCCCCTTCCGCAACACTATGGACTCGGATCAATTCAATGCCGCCATTGGGGGAAGGGCTGTTGATGCAACAATTCCCGAAATCAGATACAGCCAAGCATCAACCAATGTGACTGAGAACTCGATGCCTTCCATGCATTCATCGGTCAATTCTAGCTCCGCCCTGCTCAAGAACAAAAACTCGCCCGCACATGCAAGCAATGCCTTCAACGAGGAGGACATGATGCCCAAGAGGAAAACACGGCGTGTTCGCGATCCTTACGCTATTGATTTCAGTGACGAAGAGGATGACCTAGACGACCTCGTGTCGCCGGTCAAGGCTCCTCCGAAGAAGGAGGAGAGTCTTGCCGAGTTCTTGCGCAACTATCAGCCACCACCAGAGCCAGAGACGCCTGCGATAGTCACAAAGCAACCCAAAAAGAAAGCCAGCGCCCCCAGCCTCATCACAAGATTTGCACGAGGTAGCAGCAGCAAGGAGACCAGCAGTCCTACGCCGAATCCCGCGTTTGCCAACGATTCGAGGTCTCTACACAGCCGTGTTGGGAACAAAAGCGGCCACATCCCTATTCAGGTTCAGATCCCTCCTGGCTACGATACTTATGGGCCAGTGAGCGCAAACTCTTCCACGAGGGAGACTCCGTCGACCGCTTCGCCGCGAAGGGTTCCTATGAAAAAGTTCGAGCCTCGTGAAGCCGTTTCCTCAGCGTCGCGCACTTCGGATCTCGCCTCTTTCCTGCGAGACTCCGGTCCTCCCCCTGATGCGATAACCTCGCCCAGCAGGACTTCGTTTCCTCAGGAGGAGTCCAGCGGTCTTTCCAAAATGTTTGGTCGTAGAAAGAAGACCTCACTTTACTAAAGCACTCATTTCTTATTCTTCAGGCTTGTTCGGCTCTTGAGCCTTGTTTTCAGATGATACCTTTACCCTGGCAACTTGTACACCTTATATCTGTCTACAGAAAGATGTTGGTTTGACTGCTGAGGGTCTGATACTGATCGTTAATGGACTTGTTGTTTTCTTGTAATTATTTTCTTTTTATACCTCAGACACATTGTTCTGCGGCATACCGGAGGGTTTGGTCTGTCGAGGGAGCTGTCGTGACCGATCATCCTGTACACTCAATTGGGAAGAGAGCCGTATTCAGATAACTTGAGTGGATGCGGAGGGCCAGCCGGGGCTTAATGAGACGTCCGGCTGAGCGAGGAAGGAATGAAAGTGTGATGCCCGACGTTGGATTGACGAAGATGATCAGCTTTAACTCTACGAAAACTTGAATACCAGATGAATCTGCTCACGATCACCGCGACCTAGTATTTATTTGCCTACCTGATGTGCTACCATGTTGATGAGATTTAAGTGACACGGGGCAAAGGTCGTGCGACTGTCAAAGTGGATGTTTGCATCTGAGGGAGCAGGGTTGTGGAGGATAATGAAACGTGGTGTTGCCCATGAAGTCGATACCGAATGCTGGATAAGTGCCAAAACGAAGTTTTTCTTCCATCCAGACAACTCCACATGGTCGTCGCATCTGTTGGGACGAATCGGCGCATCCTGAGACGAGGTTGAGGCTGTTCCAAACGTTGCATGTGTGAGACACCCCTGGCACGGCGGGACCCAGTCGCGGCGTCTCGTCTGAGGTCGCTGTTACATCCGCGTGCTTCGGACACGAGCGAACCCCACGATGGGGCCCGGATGGATAGGAAACCTTCAAATGCTCGAGCATACTTAAAGGCCATGTTTGCTCCTCCTTTTGGAATGAACTCGAGCTCAGCAGGTTCAGGCCACATTGTCTCAGCATCGTGTGTTTTGCTTCTCTTACTTGATTCTTCTGGCAAGAACCCGTCCCTTACTTACGAAAGTATTTCCCATCGTTTAATTTACAGCACGACTCTACGAGAACCATTCTCTGATCACGCAAGATGAAGTTTGCCACTGTTTTGGGTTTCGCCAGCGTGGTGCTTGGAGGTTCGTCGATCGCAGCACACGCACGCCTAGCTTCATCGTCTCGATCCCGTTTCTGACCTTGCCATCTTGTAGCGCCGCGGATGCCCAAGCGCCAAAACGCCTGCTTCCTCGTCGGCTCCGAGACGTTGCCCGAGGAAATCGTCGACATTTCCGAGCGCCTCGCGGGCACGGTGACGTGCGACACGGGGCGGACCACCATCGAGGGCGTCCCGGACGTGACGGCCGGCGGGGTGTCCTTCTCGTCCATCAACTTCGCCGCGTCGGGCCAGTCGCCGCTGGCCTTCGCGCTGGACGAGTTCGCGACGTCGGAGCCGCTGGCGGACAACGACCTGGCGCTGTTCCAGAACCGGCTCGACGCGTACCTGGCCACCGAGGCCGGCGTGCGCTCCGTGGGCGGCGGGCTGGCCGTCAAGCTACCCAAGTTCTTCCTCCAGTTCCAGGTCGCGCGGATCCAGCAGGCGCAGGGCATCGTGTCCGACGTGCCCGGCCTGACGGTGGAGCATCAGCTGGGCAAGGTGGTCAAGAACGCGGGCGGAGAGGATGCGGCGTTGATCGCCGAGGTCAACCGTCTGGCTACGGTCCTGCAATAGAAGGCCTATGTATATATGCTCTAGGGGAATATTATGATCAGTACTCCATTAATGAATAACATATTCCATGAACAGCTTGAGATGTTCTATTCCGTTGCTTTCGGTCGAGACGGGGGTCAGGTATAGTGAATAGGAAAAAGAAGCTGATAGCTGATCATGCAGGGTAGCACGTGCCATGTCGTGGAAGCTTGCGACTTACACGAGAGCGGAATTTCCGTGTCCATCAACAGCGCGCATATGCAGCTATGTGCCGTTAGTCCATCGCACGCCATTTCCCCGTCCATGCCCGCGAGTGAAGTGCGTGATTGGCGTTTGCGCCCGCCCACCGCAGGGCTTGAGGCACGGCATTTGAGTGCGCACTGAAAGGCCATACACACGTCGGCCAATGTTACCTCGCGGGTTCTCACCTGAAGAAAGGGCTCGACGCGGTTTGTCACTGAACTGTGTGCTGGGAGTTGGCTGGATCTTTTGCGCGACCAACGGAAAAAGAAAAGCTCTCGTGTGATCGACTGTCGGTGAGCGGTCACAAGTGCCCCCCGATTGTCTGAGACCGATAAAGTACCCTCGACCTGCGGGGAGGGGAGAGGCTTCTCACGTTCTCTTCCCTGCTCAAGCTCACCATACACTCGATCCTGGCCTATCGAAATTGTTCAAGATGTCATCAAGAAGACATCAAGATGGCGATGCCCTTTGGGAGGTTATTCGATCCACGCCCATCATCGATCACCATGCTCACCCTCTGCTGAAACTGGACGCCATCGAGAAGCACCCGTTTCTGGCCATAGCCACCGAGGCGAATGGCGATGCCATCGAGGCCTCGAGGACTGGCCTCCCCCATTTTAGAGCTGTTAGGAATCTGGCTCGGGTCCTCGGATGTGAAGGTACATGGGAAGCAGTCACCAAGGCGATCAAGCAGAAGCGTGGTGGCGATTACGACGCCTGGGTTAGGCGATGCCTGGCCGGCATTGAAACCGTCCTTACCGATGACGGGCTCGACAATGCTGACGATGCGGAGTCGTATCAATATTTCGACAAATTCACTCGAAGCCCTAGCAAGCGCATTGTGCGCATCGAGCAGCTCGCTGCTGGCATATTTGAGGATATTCGTACCAAAACAGCCAGTGGTGACCCAGCTGATGCTCTGGAGTCTGCTGCCGCGCGGTTCACCGAGGCCATCCAAGCCAATATCGCAGACCCCGAGGTGGTGGGCTTCAAGTCCGTGATCTGTTATCGAACGGGGCTCGCGATACCTCGAGAGCCTGACGAGGACAAGGCTCGCCTTGCCTTCGAGGAGGCGTTCGGCGCGTCCGGGTTTGCCAAAATCAACCACCCGGGCCTCAATGAGTATCTTGTCCACCTGTTGGCGGCTGAGATAGAGCGAAGCGGCCATGCGCACAAGAAGCCCATACAGTTCCATACGGGCCTCGGTGACAATGATTTGACACTGAGCAAATCGTCCCCTTCGCACCTCCAGGAGTTTATTCGCAAATATCCCACAGTCCCCGTCGTTCTCCTGCACTCTGGCTACCCCTTTGCGCGCGAGACCGGCTACTTGGCTGCCATGTACGCTAACGTCTACGCCGACATTGGCGAAGTCTTTCCTTTTCTCAGTCGGGACGGGCAGGAGGGTGTGGTTCGCCAGACTCTTGAACTATGCCCAACGTCCAAAATTCTGTGGAGCACCGACGGACATTGGTTCCCGGAGACATATGTGCTAGCAGTTGATCAGATGCGAGAAGTGCTACATACAGTTTTGACAGACTATGTGAGGAAAGGTGATCTTAGCTTGCCCCAAGCCACTCGCTTGATTCGGGATGTGCTGTTCAACAATCCCAACGAGCTGTACGACCTCGGTATCTCGTTGAAAGATATCGTGCCTCCTGCAGACGAAACAGGGAAGGATGAAGCCAGAGCCAATGACTCTCAAACCCTGAGGACTTTCCTGGAGAATAACGATGGCTTGAAATACTTGAGAGTATACTTCCTGGACTTGACGGCAACCCCTAGGGTCAGGCTCGTACCGCTACGCCGTGTAAAGGCCATACTAGACGAGGAAAAGGAGCTGGCTTTAGGCGTCACCAAGGCAGGGCTGGGTATGACACAGATTGACGTGCCTGTGGCAGACGTAAGCCCTGCCGGGGAGTATCTTCTGCATCCAGACCTCGGAAGCCTGTGCCTGGGTCCAAGAGAGGGTCATTTCATGACGATGGGGGCTTTCACAGAGCGTGATGGCACCCCAACAACTCTGTGTCCCCGGACGGTGTTGAAAAGAACACTGGAGGAGGCCGATCGTCAGGGACTGAGGTTCGTACTCGGGTTCGAGATTGAGCTGGTCATCCTGAAGAGAGCGGGCAACAATAAATACGAAACACTCGATGTCGATGGACATGCCTGGTCGGTCTCACGAGCAATGGAGCACCCGGCGGCAGCCACAGTTCTCGAAGAAGCGGTTGATAGATTAGCAGAAGCCGGCATTCATATCGAGATGCTGCACCCTGAAAGCGCAACTGGACAATACGAGGTGATATTGCCTCGGGCACCTGCAATCCAGGCTGTGGATACCCTGATCTACGCCCGTGAAATCATCTCTGCTACCTGCACGGCGCGGGGATATCGGATGACACTTCATCCAAAGCCGTTTGCGATGGCTTGTGGGACAGCAGCACATGTCCACATGTCAATCTCCTCTCAGGATGGATCCGAGAAGCGGGTGTATGAGCCCTTCTACGCCGGCATATTGAAGCACCTGCGCGCCATTAGCGCCTTCACCTACAGCAGCAGCGTAAGCTACGAGCGTGTCAAGGACGGCTGCTGGGCTGGTGGCACCTGGGTAGCATGGGGCACGCAGAACCGGGAGGCGCCCCTGCGCAAGATTGAGGGTAGCCATTGGGAACTGAAGAGCATGGATGGTCTCGCAAACCCATACCTAGCCATGTCAGCCATCATCTTGGCTGGAATGAGCGGCATCACGAAGGAGGAGAAACTGATACTGGGTGATTGTGTAAGCGACCCCGCGAGGTTATCGGACGCACAGCGGCAGGAGCTAGGAATAACGACCAGGATTCCAAGTAGCCTCCCAGAGGCACTCAAAGCCTTGGAGGAGGACCATGAACTGAAGGGACTGTTGGGGGATAAGCTCGTGGAGAGATATGTAAACACCAAGAAAGCTGAAACGGAGCTATTGCAGGGGATGGGAGAGGTAGAGCGGAGGGGATGGATCATAGAGAGATATTAGAGCATTGATCTCGTCAAGATTCTTGCCTTGATAAGAGCACGAGGTCGGGGTTGATGGTAGTTACCCAGGCCGAATTGAGTCGGAATAAGATTTTGCATCGTTACCTCTAATGCCTTGGATATAATTGACATGGTCCAAACGAGAGAGACGGGGCACTCTTGACTCTGGAACCCCGACTGTACGTATTTGGCTCAACACGTAGGGCAACATGCATGACATCACGCATGGCAAAGTTGAAAGTGTCAACCACGTTGCTACGGTTTTGTTGACCTGGCCGTCAACATGCTGTTGCCTCATGGCTACGATGTCAAGCTGGGCGTCCACTAACAGGGTCTCTTTGGCCGAGCTTAGACTGGTATGAGCTCGCCAAGGACCGTTGGCGGCGTTTGATTGCCAGATCGGGCCTTGATCCAAGGCGAGACAGGCATTGATAGGCTTATGAAGACAGTTGGATTTTGCGGCCATTGGTAAGGGGCGACGCAATCATATGCCTGATCGGAGATGTATCTCTCTGAAAGTGAAATTGAAGGCCCTTCTGCGTACTTGTGGTAGACAACTATATTTTGCAGATGCATCGAAGTTGCCCAAATTGGATCTTCGCAGCTAAATGCAACGATAAAATTGCTCGCAGCCAACTAGCTCTTTCGGCGATTTGACTGGAATGGAGGCCCCAAGCAGCAAAGATCGGCAAGGGTGCATTTCGTGATTCAGCTGGGTCCGATGGGCGCCGTCCAATCGTCGATGAAGGTGGCGGTTCACCAAGTTGATCGCTCTCATCCCCGTCGCAACCCAATCCCCAAGGCGGACGCAGCCCCAACCCACCACTCGAGAATGGGCTCTAGTCTTGTGTTGGATCTAAACTCAAGCCAGCGAGACAAATGGCCACAGGGTGGCGGGTTGTTCATATTGGGCAAGAAAGGACAAGCAAGTGCAGGGGAGCTTCTTCTCATTGGTCTCTCTCGCGTCCCCTCCCTCCCTCACTGAGGGCGGAAAGGAGGGAGAGGGTTTTGAGTTCAGGGCTGACAGCTTCAAGTCGAGGAACCCGCCGGCGTATGAATGGTTGAGTTTTGAGCGACCGGGAAGCAAGACGGCACTGAGTGTAATTGGGCCATCAGAGGCTGCAGGCTCGATTGTGTTATGGTGGGGATATGGGGGAGGGGGGCGAGGAATGGCGATAAGAGAGCCAAGGGGGATGGTGGATGACGAGGACGATGAGAGGATGGGATTTTGCGGCGCAGGCGAGGAAGGTGCCTTTCTGATTGCGCCGAGATGGTGGCTTTCTTAGATGCCCCTTGTTGTTTTCCGACGTCTTTGTTTCTCCCTCTCACGTTGAGGGATGTATCGCGTCGCCCTTGATCGCACCACAGCGTCCGCTGCGTAGAGAATCCGTCCAGCCACAGCCCAATCTGAATACTGGACGGTGAGTTTCACCTTGACCCGAGCGGTCCGGATCGCTGCCAAATCAGGCCCTCAGACAGTGAGAACGAAAGAGGAGACGTGGGCCCCCCCAAGCTTACTGTAGCTAGCTGTCCACTTCCGCCCCTCTCCCATTCTGGACCGTTCTGCGAACGCTGGGCCTTGGACCGTTTAAGTATCGATCGTCACCCTAATTCGAGATCCGCAATAGTCTAAGATCCCTAACCGAGCCAATTTTGCTACCGGGGTCTGGGGGGGGGGGAGCTTTTCCGCTACGGGAAGACGCATGGACGCTGCGAGCAAGGGACACCCGCTGTAGAGCAGACGCCAAAGTCTCCAGCTTTTGCTCTCCCCTCATCGACCGAGGCGACGATGCCCGCCAGCGTCGTCATTTCCGTCTGAAACTGTGGGATGGGGCGCGGGCTAGCCGCTGTCAATGGAGCCGCGCGCGTCACTTGCATCTTTGGTCCATCTCCATGTGTTGTCGCATGGCATGTCATGTCATATCATGTCGTGAAGGACATCTGGACAGAGCAGAGCAGGATGCTCCGTAGAATAGAGTCAAAATGCCAAGTCAGCACAGCTCCAGCCACACGTGCACTGGGACCCTCCTCCCCTTCCGTCGAGGAAAGAGATCAGCGCGCCCCCCAGGTCAGGACCCAGTTGAGGCCGAGACGGCCAGAAACCTACCCCGGGAATCGGGGTGCATGGCAGACACGACACGTCCATCGGACAAAGCCAAGCAAAAAGGCATCCATTCTTTTTGTTCTTTCACAATCCATTACTGCAGGCTGACTCCCTTGCCTACCTTACCGACAGCTGGGGTGTCTCGCGATATCTGCAGTACGGCACTGGATTGCACGGCGGCCTCGAGACCCGCTTGTCCCGCTCCCCCAATCTTACTGACGGGTGACTCAATCGGGAAATTCACCACCTCGGCTTTTTCGCCCATATTTTTTTTTCTTCTTGTTGCGCCAACAGAATACGGTACCTACAGGGCAGTTGTCCCGTGTCAGACGCCCGCTGCTAACGCCTTCTGGGGTCCGGCAACTGTAGGCTTTCACTGGGCCATCGTTCGCTCACCTTTTGTTTCCACTCAACTTTACCTTGCCTTACCTTACCTCACGTTATTTTTCACCTGTACCTACCTTAACCTTGCACACCTCTGTCGTTTTGCTCAGCTCAGCTCCGCTCCGTTATCCCAAGGTAGCGCAGCGCAGCGGCGCAAATTAAACCATCTCTTCCCTCTTGTCCCGTCTTGTCTCGTCTACCTTGCCTACCGTACCTTGCCTTAGTACTGGAGCCTTCACCTTCCACCGTCCGCGTCTTCGAGCTCTCGGCGACGAGTCCAATTCGCTTCCACTTCTCATTGCTTTGGATGACCTGACCTGACCCGCCCGCGTCCGCCGCCCAACCACACGGCCACCCCCGGCAAGACGACGCCTCGATTCATTTCGCTAGCCTCATTCTTTCCATACCGTCTTTCCACAACCCCGTCAACGGGCCGTCTCACTGCTCCCGAGCCACATCCTCACCATCTCTCATCCCACAGGCCGCGACTCCATTCGATTCATCCCGTCGGCGCTTGACGCATCCTCCATCCTGCTTGTTGCGGACTACGCGGTACTCCCTCCAACAGCGACGTGCCGCCACGAGAGAGACAATGCAGGGCCCGCGAACACGACCACCGGTCATTCCACAATAGTCTGCTTACAATGAGGGTCGCCATTCGGGAGCAGCTCGCCGCCCTCGTCCTCTTCCTCGTTCTTCTTAGTCTCTGCATCGTCTCTGTCCCAACATGGATCTACGTTAATGACTTTGTCCGCAAGGTCGAGTCCGACGGCCTTGCCTTGACTGCCTCGCTCAAATCTTCCCGAATCACCGCCGAGGTCGAGCTCATCCAGACGAGCTGCTACACCATCTCCTCGCGTCTGCTCATCCAACAAAACCTTCAAAACTTCTACACCGCAGGCGAGACTGATTGGGATCGGGCCCGCGAGGATCTCGGTAGCGCCCTCAGCGTCAGTCGTTCGACTGGCCTCCTGCAAGCTCGCCTGTATTCCCGGAACACCACTGGCGCCACTAACCGAGGCCTCCTCAACGTCACGGCCACCAATGTTTCTGAGGTCGTTCTACCCTACAACAGACCAGATGGCTCTCCTGCCGTGATTGGCGACACTGATTACGGTTACCCGCCCTCGCTGTTCCCCAATATTACCTACGTGGACCTCGAAATGGTCAACCCAATCCGACGCAATACAACCGCCTACGCCGCCGAAGCATTTGAAGGTGTACGCATCTACCAAAATGGCGGTCTTCTTCTGGGGCCGCTCGTCCTGAATTCGACTGCCGCGCTCCTGTCCATTACTGTGCCGGTGAGAGACAACGGGGATACCTTCATACTGGGCTACATGACCATTGTGGCACTGGCCTCTTCTCTTGTCGATATTCGGGACTCTCGCGAGGGATTGGGCCACACAGGCATGGTTCTCGTTGTAGGCCCAACGAATCCATGGAACCGTTTCGAACCCGGCTTGCCTGCTAGCAACAGCACCTACGTACCTGACAGGGACGCTTTTGGCGAGTCCGACGTGAACTTCGTTCTTCCCCCCGTCGAGCCTTCAAACGTGTCTCCGCGACACAAGTATGGCTATGAGCAGAGCGATAACGCCTTCCAGGTCAGAGACTATCCTGCTGTGCTTGATGCTTTGACCGAGCAGATACCAAGCGTCAACAACGCGAGTGCAATGCTGAGCACGCACAACGAACTGGGCCACAAGGTCGCCGTTGGCTTCGCGCGTACACAAACGCCCTTGGTCAACTGGACCATTATCGTTGAGAAGGACAGGAGTGAGGCTTACGAGCCAATAATCACCTTGAGGAACATATTGCTTGGCACCGTTTTCGGCACTGCGGGCTTCATCATGCTCCTTATCATCCCTTGCGCACACCTGAGCGTCAAACCAATCCGGAAGCTTAAGGAGGCGACAGAGAAGTCAGTGAATCCGCCAGGCTACGAAGATCATTCGTTCGATTCCGATTTGGACGAAGAGCTACCAGGCTCGGCCCCAGTATCCCACAAGTCTAAAAAGGGCTTCGTCACCTCGCTTGTTCGCCGAATACGAAAGCGCCACAAGCGCCCCTTGTCTGATCGTGATGCTGCGCGGCGCATGTTTAAGATCCCAGGCAAGGTGGAGGATGGCAAACATTATATCACCGATGAGTTAACTGAACTAACGGGAACGTTCAATGACATGAGCGAGGAACTTGTCAAACAATACATGTCCCTCGAGGAAAGAGTTGCCGAGAGAACGAAAGAGCTCGAGGAGAGTAAGAAGGCGGCCGAGGCGGCCAACGAGAGCAAGACTTTGTTCATTGCCAACATCTCACACGAACTAAAAACTCCCCTCAACGGCATTCTGGGCATGTGCGCCGTTTGCATGGAGGAAACTGATGTCTTGCGGATTAAGCAATCTTTGAAGACATTGTACAAGTCAGGTGATCTTCTCCTTCATTTGTTGGAGGACCTCTTGAGCTTCTCCAAGAATCAGATCGGACAACAACTTAACCTAGAGCTACGGGAATTTCGACTTGGCGATATCCGTTCGCAAATCCTAACCATCTTCGACAAGCAGATTCGCGAGGGGAGGATCGATTTCTCAGTCAAGTTTACCGGAAGCGTGCAAGATGTTGACCTTGAGCTCAACAGCAGCCCCGAGCGCTATGTACCTGAGACTAGGCTGCCAGCACTAGGCCCGCCGGGTACCGGTCGATTGAAGGACATGTGCTTATGGGGAGATCAGCATCGAATACTCCAGGTCATTATCAATCTGGTCAGCAACAGTCTGAAGTTCACACCCCCAGGCGGCAAGGTTGAGGTACGTATCAAGTGTCTTGGGGAGGATGAAGCAGAGAAGCCCGAAGATGAGAGCCGTGCATCTTCTCTGTCCAGAAACTCGCGGACCGGGCGTCCGCGTCAAAGAGGCGGGTCCAGCTCAACCCATTCTGGAAACTCTACCGGGAGAAACTCCGGGAGCCGTTACAAGGGCGGCGGCACGGCCCTGTCCATTAACCCAATGGATCCCAAAGCGACACCACATGTCCATATTCGGGAAAGGTCTCCCACACCACCACCTCCGGGCGCCAGATCCTACCTGTTTGAATTCGAGGTCCAAGACACAGGCCCTGGTATCCCAGAGCACATGCAGCAAAAAGTCTTTGAGCCGTTCGTACAAGGCGACTTGGGTCTCAGCAAGAAGTTTGGTGGCACAGGACTGGGTCTTAGCATTTGCCACCAGCTGGCGGGTCTCATGGGTGGTTCAATAGGACTGCAAAGCACTATTGGCGTCGGTACCACGTTCACTATGCATATACCGCTCAAATATGTGAAGGAGAGGTGAGTTGGGCCAACTTGTACTTGCCTACAGGCCAAGTGTGTGCTGACATTGAATCCACAGAGCATCTAGCACAGCGTCGAGTAGCATCAAGTCACGGCCGCCGAGCGTAGACGCCATCGACGGGGACAGCCAACGCAAAGCTCTCAATGGGCCAAAGCCTAATGGTGACAGCAATCCCGCGAGCGTCCTCAATCCGCAACCGCGCCTTGTTGGTCTAAGCCAGCCATTCTTCGCAGCTGATCCGACTCCAGCGCACAAAAGTGCAGAAGAGAAACTAGCCGAGATAGACAGGGCTATGGCCAATAAAATTGGCCAAGGCAAGCTCCGCGTTCTGGTTGCAGACGACAACTCTACCAATATCGAAGTTGTCAGTCGCATGCTTAAGTTGGAAGATGTCTATGACGTGACCATTGCAAAGGACGGCCAAGAGGCGTATGATCTTGTCAAAGCAACTATGGAGAAGAACGGCTCATTTGATGTCATTTTTATGGACGTCCAGATGCCGAATCTGGATGGCTTGCAGAGCACGAGGCTCATTCGCGAGATGGGCTACACATATCCCATTGTCGCCCTCACAGCGTTTTCTGAAGAGAGCAATGTCAAGGAGTGTATAGATTCAGGCATGGACGAGTTCCTTGCCAAACCCATTCGACGCCCGGCACTGAAACAGGTTCTCAAGAAATTCGCGACGATTCCTGAGGAACCCGAGGTGGCGAGCGTGGTGACTAGAAGGAACACCATGGAAAACGAGAAGAGCTCGACTCAAAACCACGCCATCAAGATGAATGGCAACGGCCCGAATCATGAGTCACTATCGACCAACGGAGCCCCGAAGGAGAAGTCTTAAGACATCCTCCTTCTACTTGAAAGATTTTTCAGTCATCGACGCAGCACACTTCGCCTGTCACCACCCATTCCCCTCACTTTAGTGTTTTGTCCTTCACTAGAGCAGATGGAAGCACCATCGATCATCGAGACCTCTCCTTGACCTAGATTTCCCAGCCACATTCTTGCACCGACACTTTTTCTAATTGGCTTCTTCTTTTCTCTTCTTCACTCGGCGAACCAGGCGTTTACTATTGCCAGCGAGGGACATGATGGCTACGGGTTTGCATTTACGACTATTGGCTTTATTTTTTCACATAACTTTTTTACTTGTCCCATCTTCCGCGCGACAGGGCTCTTTTAGGAAGCCGTCCGCATGGCTTTCAAATTCGCTTCGGCCTACAGCCTTAGGCGCGGTCTATTGTATACAGTGAGCGCATTCTTTTTCCCCCGGTCTGTTCTGTTCAAAACAGGAGGGAGGACATTTGATGAAGGATCATGGCGAGTCTGGTTTTCACCAAGACTTGGAAAAAAAGGGTTGACATTGTCAGTTAGCGACATGATAAAAGGGGGGGGGCCACCTACTGTCTTAGGCGACACTGCTTGTCGCCGGTGGGCCGAAGGAGGTTGGGAGATTATAGTCGGTGTGACTCTGAAGCATACCTGAGATAGGTTGAAATGGGAACAGTCGCTTCAATAATAGCTCGATTGGAAGCACGGTGACAATCTGAACGTTAACCTTTTGATGACGAACACCTTGCAATGATTGATCAACGCATCACGAGGAAGCGCTCGCAATACGTAATTCGTAATATGTGGCATGCCATTTCAATTGTAAATAAGCAAACTGGTATCAAAAAGACCTCGTATGCGTTCAATAACACAAAAGATAGAAAATATCAAAGACGGTTTGAGATGTTGGCCCAGCCTCGTCCCCTCCCTTCAACAAGATATTCTCCTCCGTAAATCATATGTGATCGTTTCCGCGCCGTATCCACGGCGCCCGCCTTGTCCTCTATGTAAAGCACCCCAGCCCGGTGCCCCTTACCACCGTTAATCCAGTAATTGATGCCTTCTTCCCGCCGAAATTCGTGTTCGCCTGAGAACCCACCTGTGGAGGTGAGGTGACGAAAGATGAGCCAAATATAGGACCGAAAAGCCATAAGGAAAAGAGAAGGACATAAAAAAAAACAAGCTCAGAAGGTGAAACAAGACATGGAAGGAGAGGTGCCCGGCGCCACCTCAGGGTGTGACGACTGGCAAAGATCAGTCTTGCCGGCTCATGCAGAGCGGCCGAAGTCAAAGCACACAGTGTGACCTTCACCACCGAAGGCTCCGTTCGCAACGCCAGCGACGCAGTTCTCAGCCGCTCTCACCGACTGGAAGGAACCTAGTGCGCCATGCTAATTGAGCAATATTATAGCAATAAGGTAAACCGATAGAGCTGCAAAGCTATGAAAGGAATGATGGTGTTGAGAATCCTCCGAAGCGTGTGATAAGTCATAGTTGATATGGTTATGTTGTCACGTCGCATTGATGGAGGCAACGTGTTTGACGGGAATTGGCTGTCTCCGAGTCTCCGAGTCAAAACCCAGGAGCGCGAAATGATGCAAAACAGAAGCGATGGCGACATTCATCTCCGCACGGCGCAAAATACGAACTCCAGGCTCGTCGGTAGATATGAGGCAGGGGTCGCTTAGATTTCCATTCGGCCTGCAATGTCCTCAGACATGAGGCGATCGTGGCCTTTGCGCAGCACCTCGTCATCCTCAATCTCTTCATCATCCTCGTAGTAATCATCATCAGAATACAAGACGAGATCCCCATCGTCACCACGGTTCCAGTATAAACCGTCGTCGTTGAATCCGTCTTCGTCATCGGGGGGAGGGACCAGCTCAGCGTCTCGGTCGCCCAACCAGTACTTTGCGCGCTTTGAGGCTCCTTGATCAAAGTCGGGCTGTCTTTTGTTATGCGACACTTGAGTGGGCCTTAGTGTCGGACTTTGTGATGAAATGACTGGTACCACGCGCACGTAGAGGTAGGCAACGCGCTTCAGAGCGCGGTTAAAGAAGAAATAGTGTGCCGCCCAAATGGCGCTTTCGTCTTCCTCAAAGGGGTCAACGTCTGGATTGTAGCTGAAAATGGTGCACTCATTAAGACGCATTTCTTTGTCAATCAAGGACCAACAATGAGGGCCCCATACTGAGTTAGAATCGCTGTCTAGGGAGGAACTAAATGATTTGGCCTCAAAACCGGGCCGGACATTCTGTAGGATGGAATCCAGGTTGACCATGACGCGTCGCAAGTTCTTTTGGCGCTTGAAATCGCCGGGCCGCAGCACGTGCGAGAAGTCGTAGTGGGGATGCGAGGCGTTGAGTGTCGCGATGAGGTATGCGAAAGTCCGGCGACTTGAAAGCTCAGACAATGGACCAAAAGCGCTCGAGTGGGAGAATAGCTGCATGCTAGGGGAGGTCGCTAGCATGTGTTCGCGCTCCGGAGGTGACAGGCTGGCACCAAGCTTCAGCAGTGCCGCATGTTGAGAGCTCAGATCCTTGTCTATACTCCGATAGAGTTTCTTGTCGGATCCGGTCGATTTGGTTGTGTACAGGTCGCAGCCGCCGGTAACATGACAGTCTGGCGTGTTGTAATTGAGAGCGCTCGTCACCGCCTCGAAATCTTGCACGGGTAGGTACTGGGGGACGTTAACATCAAATACAAAGGCGGTAGCGTTACGCCAGACGCTCGGCGCAGCTTGATACGACGTACCTTCATTTTCGCGGTTGTTGCAAGGTTGCGCAATTGTGCGATATGTGGCCAGGCGGGAGCAATGTCGCGTTAGGGATCAAAGACGATGGGCGGGTTCCTTGGAGTTGGCGATGCACAAGGGGATAATGGACCGGAGCGCGTGTCGGTGAATGGTGGAGTACACGATTGCGTCAGCGGACCGACCGGACAGCGACCACAATGATCAGGTATTTGGAGTATCCGGAGATTGCGGGAAGCCGTAGAAGAAAGAGTTACTTGGGCGGAGGCGAAAGCGAGTATTCGCCGGAGTTGGCTGCAACGTATCGCGCTGAAGCTCCAAAATGGACGGATCGTCGGTTGGGTGTTCAATGTCGGTATGCCGGGGTGGGAGGAGAGCGAGCGCGGGTGGGTGACTGAGCAGGGGTGATCAGGTTGCGCTGTTGTTTCGAGGCCCTGTGATACGGTCGAGTGATGACTTTTGGAAGCCAGACGGCGCGTCTAGCAGTTCTGAGGGCAGGGAGACATTGCTCTCGACGAATGCGTTGGGGGGTGGTGTCGAGGGTTTTGGTGGTGAAAGGTAAAGGAAACAGGGAAGCCAGCAGGGTACGGGAGCGATGATTTGTGATGGCGGTTGTTGGGTGCTGCGCCTGCAAGGTGGGCAGTTACCTTCAAAGGTAAGTTAAGCTACCTAGTACCTTTAACGTGCTGCATAAGGTAGTGAGGGGGTTCCTTCCGGGGGAGGGTCCCTGAGGTGATGGCAAGGTGAGGCCAAGCGTCAGCTGGCAAGGTACCCCTCGGTCAGTAATGGCGGGCCAGTGACCTTGCGATAAGCAGAGCATGGGGCGCAACCTCAGCTGATATCGGGAATGGTGGCCGGAAGGCAGCGGACACCGGGAAGAGGGAACGCGACAAGGAGGGAGAGGAGAGGGGAGGGGGGGATGGTTAGCTGCGTGGGGGTGGTGCTGTATTAGGTTCAATTAGTGAGGTTGCTTTGGAGTATGCTGATTCCGAGCGCTGGCCGTGGCACTGCATTGAATGACGATCAGTCCATGCTCAAGCGGGGAGAACTGGCAGGTCAGGAATGGAACACAAGCGATTGCGGAAGGGGTCAATCCATTTTCTTGTTCTGCTTCAGTGATATAAACGTTGAACGGACTGCATCTTTCGATTTTTATCTTATCAGATTTTCTCAGTTTCTTTCCTCTCGGCGGAAACAGGAAAGTCACCCGCAGACATGACATCTCCCGTGTGCTGGCGTGCGTGGGTCGGAGCTTTGTTGGTCTCGTAGTCTGCCACCTGTGTTCGCTTCGGCGCCGTTCATTGGGGCGTCCGGTTTCGCGCCAATTCTGCCCTCGCGGCGAATAAGGTGAGGAGCCGCTACCACGGGATGATCTTGGAGGCCATCTTGTATCGCGAGGTTGAAACGCACGACCTTGCGACGCGACATTGATGCGGTCATCGTTTCCTTGTTTGCTAATGCGCTGCTTTGCCCAGTCTCGGGCTATCACAGTAGATGACCCTTCACGTCCAGGTCAGACTACCGGCAACCAGGCATCCTCCGCGCCTGGTAGTTTCTCCGAGCGCCCACTCTGCGTCCAGATTCGCCTACCCATGGCCCATGAAGTCGACATGACCTGGTCGGCAAAACCTGGCCCGCCCAGGTTGTTATTGTCGTCGGCATCCCTTGCCGCAGTCCTCTGCGTCCGGCGTTTCTATATCACTACTGTTCTGAACTGGCCTCTTGTATGAAGTGAAGAGGGTGGTTTTCCACCCTCCAAGATCTATGCACAAAGCCCAAACCAGCTCCAGACACGGTCCCGAATCATATTTCATCGGACCCCATCCTTCAGCCACGTCTTCTCTCCCCAATGGAGAGATGCTCAGCTTCCTGAGTCTTAACCATATATCTTTTCCGTGCCGTCCCTGGGTTGGGTTCGTCAAACTAGTCCCGCATTCTCGAGCTCTCGCACGATACCGTCGGGGTCCTGTTGTTTTATTTATTAGTATCCGTTCTGCACCTCGTATCCACCTCTTGCTTGGCCTTTGCCTCTGGTTTCCACTTGGGGGGTACAGGGGGGTGAGCCGTATGTAATTCGTTCGAGTATGTACGATCGAGCTTGGACGTATTTTGTGGTTGTATCGACACGTTACATCAGTTTTGTAACTTCGTCCTCAACCTTTAAGGTGCAGAAGGCTCGACGTCAGCACCAATGTCGGCTCGGCTCGGGGTCATGCGGAAAGTGGGCTTGAAGGCTTCTCCAGCTGATAACGGGCAGTAACAACCGAAGGACCCAGTAAGGGGGGGGGGGAATGCAAGAGGAAGTGCGCAAATTACGACGTAGGGCTACGTACCTCCATGTCTTCCAATGAGTCTTGCTGTCCAATGCATCGAAGAACGTTCTTTTTACTGCTTTCTTGCAGCTCGCCAGCGAGCAGGAGTTCGTCCAAGATGTAGTATGCTTTGGTAAAGGAGAAGATGATGTCTAGCTCGCAAACATTGCCGTAGTATTTGTCCATCTGCTCGACGTATCGATGGATAATCTCGAGGGTGATGAGTTCGTTATCCTCGGATGAACAGCCGGCGATGAAGAAAAGCGATGCATATCTCCTGTAGACAATCTTGGTATCTGTTGGAGAAGAGGAGTGAGCATCAGCGCAAAGGGACTGGCCGAAAGGGGTCACGAACCCTTATACTCGAGGAAATTGCACATGCGAGTTCGGCGAGCCAGGACGAGCTGCGAGACATCCTTCACGATCTTGGCTTTGTCCTTGGGCGAGAGCGTGGTGAACCATTTCGCGAGGCGCTGGGGTTGTGTGTGAGCTTCATGGAGTCGAACAACGTGTATCATTCTGGCAACTTACCACCTTGCCCTGGCGGGACAGGAGGATGAGATAACTGGAGGTACACCATCAGCACAACGATAGGGGTCGGAGAGTGTTCGACGAGACGTACTGAATGGCCATGATGGCGAGTAAAGGAGCTAGGGAGAGAACAGAGTCGGTGGGGACTGGTCAAGGAATTCTTGTCTGTGGGAAATCACGAAACGAGGCTGGTAGCTTTCGTTCTAGGTGGGTGGGTGACGAGCAAGTGGGAAAGGCGAGTGGGGGTGGGAGAACGGTTGATGACAGAGCAGCCCTCAGTGAACCAGTAACAAATTGCTCCTCTCCAAGAGCGGTAAAGTCCCCTGCCGTACCTCTGTACCTCAGCGAGAGAACAGCAAGACTGCAAAAAAGGACACTCTATGAAAGTATCTTGCCTTTCTATCTCTTTCCCAAGATATCGTGTAATAAACGTGTATGGCTTATTTCTACTATTTGACTCTTCACAGCATAATTGAACCTTTGAACATTTTTCAAGTCACAAATTGGATGTGTCTTTGGGCCAAGGAGCTTCACAGTCTTACTTTTTCTGTCACCCACTTGGGTGCCTTCGAGACCTGAAACTGCACCACTTCTGGCGACAATACACGAAAAATTGTAGGCAAACCCGCGGTCTTTTACTTTCTCGCTGCTTTTGTTACCACCTGAACTTCACAATGTGCATGTGACACAACACCAATTCTCCTAACCTATGTCACCCCTATTCCTAGCAGGAACTGCTTATACGGCATAGGTCTCCTTCGAACAAACCACTTGCCAGGCTTTCGTGCCATTCTCAACCCGGCATGGATGGTTCATGGCCAGTTCAGCGTTCATGAGGAATCTGAATGAAGAATCCCTTGGCGCGAATGCTTGTTGCCTCGAAATTTGAGGGTCCAACAAGTCCGATGCAAGTCGGTGGCAAGGATGCTCCAAAGACGTCAACAACTTGTAATATTGTTAACGACGAACTTGGCGTCACATTCTCTTGAAAGACCGATCAGACGTCTGCACGATACACTGTCTATGCAGTAATTATGCTCTTCTTAGCATACCTAGCCTGGGGGAGGTATGCTAGATACCTACCTACCTACCTACCTACCTATCTACTTGGGCATTTGCGCATTGAAAGAATATCAGGTAGACAATACACTGCCTGTGACAACTTGTGTATAGGTAGGATCAGATCTCCAAACCCGAAATGCCGAGGACCAAAGCCAAGACGCTGCCCTCCACGCGCGCCCACTGCACATGGTACCTGCTACTTCGAGATGGAGGGGCAGCGCGCAAGGTGTTTGGACCCCCGCGGCTGTGGGCATCCCTGATATCACGCCCAACATGTCGAGGATATCATCACGTACCTGGATTACGTTGCTTTGCGCCCGGCTCCTCACCCGCTAGTGTAAGCGGAGCCGTATGATTGCTCATCCGATATTGTGCAACCACTGTATAGCAAGCGGTTGAGCAATGGGGCTCCAAGATCGCGCAACCATTGCGCGGGCGCCCAGCCGATGCTTTGCCTTCCCTCGCTTTTTCTTAGCACTCTCCATACTAGTATCGTTGTTGCGGCTTAAGCGCCCTTCCTTCGACGACCTTTAAAGCCCGAAGCTAAATTCCCACTCCCGCATTCTTTTTCCCATTACTAGCCGGCTTACCTCGTGCTCCCCGTACTCCAACTGGCGCATCCGGCTTCGGCTCGTCGCTGAAATTTTCGCTTCGTCGTCGTCTTGCCACACTTCGACATTGCATCCTTCTCATGTATCATTGCCCACCATGACGAAGCTCGTTCTCTCCACGGGGTATGTGCCTTCGGTTGTTGCCCGCCTTCCTTTTCCTCTTCGCCGGCTCGCGACCAGCGACCCAGACCCCCTCCGCTTCATAGGTCCGCTTATTCATGCTAATTGACTTTTTGCAGCAATGTCATGTCCGCCGGTCCCTCGGTGATCCGAAGGTCTGGCTCGAACCGATCCAATCTCGAACTCGTCAACTCGCTGCGCGACAACTTCGCCGCCGCCCAGGAGGACTACGCGTTTCTTGCGCCGTACACTAATGGTGTCATAAACGGCACGGCGAACGGCAACCACGCTACCCCACCGAAGAATCCGATCGATTCGTGGACCGAGCGGGACGGACAGGTGCTATACATCCCTCGTATTAACTGGGATGGCGCCGGTTTGCGCGAGGACGCCGGAGAATACGAGATTACCGTGAAGCTGTTCCTCTTGCCGAACACGCCCGTCAGTGAGCGCGAGGTCTACGCCAAGGAAGCCCTTGAGCTGGTCATGAAGGAGTTGCGCATCAAGTCTGTGGATCTGCTCGTGGTGTCTTTCCCTGGCATGTCGTTCGAGGGCAACTGCGAGTGGGAAGCGGACAAGATCAACGCTCAGCAAGGAAACATTGACGAGGAGGTTGAGACTTGGAAGGTGCTTGAGTCTCTACACTCGTCGGGGCTGGTCAAGCGACTTGGCGTGGCCGAGTTTGGCAGCGAAAAGCTTCGCGCTTTCCTGGACAGGGTGTCGATCCACCCTTCTGTCGACCAGATCAACCTCAAAGATTGCTGCAACGTGCCTCCACCGTTGAAGAAACTGGCGACAGAAGTAGGGATTGAACTCAATGTTCACACGGACTCTACGGACATTCTGCCTCGCGGTACTCTGAGGGAACTCCTCAGCAACGGTTCGCAAGGAAATGGGATCCTTGCTGAAAGCAGCAACGGCAGTAATGGTCTCCAGGGTGAGATCACCCCTCAGTGGGTGGTGCGCTACATGGCTTTTGTTCGCGATCGAGGTGTTATTGAAAACAAGGGTTACTTTGCTGCGGCAGAGTTGCAGGAGGCATAACTCCTGTCACCCAGGAAACTTTGCGTCACTTGGTTTAACACATAGAGGACATGTTCACATCCTTTTGGTTTGGGCTACAGCAGCGAGCATGATGATACGGAGTTACACCATATATCTATTGGTCGAGGAATTTCTGATTATCCGATTTTTATTTTACTATTTAGAGAATTCTTATTCTTGCTTTTTAGTCGGAGTAAGGGCTGCTCATCCAAGCATGCTTCTTTTCCTGCCTCTCATCCTGACCTCCTCTAGTTTCTTGAGGACTATTGGAGCCTGTTTGAAGCTTTCCTTATAAGCCTCCAGAAGTTGACCGAATATGCACTCTGCTCGTGGGTGTGTGCTGCCAAAGGCCCGTTCCAAAACATAGAGGTCGACTGCACGATCCTCGTCAGACGTACTTCCGCTGGCAAGGCCGAGATCTATGATTACAATCTCTCCGTCAAGTGGAGACGATTGGCTTTCGCGATCGCCGGTGCCCAGAGGACTCAACATCATGTTGCTTGTCGTCAGGTCGCCGTGAACGATGCCGATCTTGTGCATCTTGCCTATCGACGCGCCAATCCGACGCATCAAACCCTTCAGCTCCTCGTCCTGCTCGATGCCCTCGGTGCGTGTGCCTAGCGCCTTGTTGATGCCTACCCGAACCGGGGCCCCGTGAATCCATTCCAGCATCAACCACCCCGCCGACTCGTCGATCGCATAGACTGCGGGAACGCGCAGGCCATCGCGGCGGCACTTGGCCAGAATGCGCGCCTCGGACAGGATTCGGTGTCGCGTCAGGCGCTGGTCGAGGATGGGATGCCGCCAGGGCTTCGGGGGCCGGTACTTGAGAGCGCACGGCAGGTCGGGTAGCAAGTAGGTGGTTTGATAGAGGCGGCCCTCTGCGCCCTGGGTGATGAGGGTTGGCGGGGTCGACGTGGGGTACTCGAGCACCTTGGGCAGGGGGAACTGGTGAGCCGTGGGCGGCTGGTCAGTCGTCGAGGTAGCCATGGTGCTTGCTGTGGCTGCGGCTGCGGCCAAGGTCTTGATTCTTTCTTGTTCCAGGCTCCTCACGAGCCGTAAAAACGTGCCAGAGGATGCACGAGTGACGTGCTCCCTATCATGTGCGGTGGGTTCGGCGATTGGTGCCACGACTGTGGGTTACAGACATGCAAGTCGTCACATCCCACGTTCGCCCTGCTCGCGAGGACGAATGATAGTGCTTGCGCAAAAAAACCTACCGAACCGGATGTACCTCGGCACCCAGAGTACCGTACCTCGCTGCGTACCTCACGTAAGGTAGCATTAAGGTAAGGCAAGGTAAGGTTGATGGTGCTCAGCGACAAGCACACTAATTACGCCGTCTCCTTTGCATCTTGACATGATAAACCAGCAAGGCACTAGAGGACAAGCAGACGCGACTAATGAAGTGCGACATCCCGTCACGTGCGGGACTGTTACTCACCTAATTCTCACCGCCATCACGACCCTGTCTCTCAACGGTTTGGCACCACAAACGCCCGTCCTAAAGCACCACTGTTTGTACCCTAGCACCATGCCCCTTACAGACGACATTCGCGGTGGGTGAGTGAGGCCGCTCAGGGCTTGCGCTTGCGCTTGTTCTGTTCCCTGTATCACACGAGACAGCCGCCCTGCCCTACAGCAGAGGGGAGCTCCACGAACCACCCGACCCGTAGCTGCAGCTGCAGGGGTGGACGGATGGCTGGATGGTGGCAGGTTGGCGGGCGGGATTTTGGCTACCCAATATCCATCGCGAGGGCTTGTCCCCCCCAGGGCCGTCCCAGTCCCAGTCCCCGCCCACCAGTTGCGACACCCTAAATGGTATATTGACCTCGCTGCAGCCGAATACGGCAACGGGAGGCGCACAACCATGTCCGCCGTGGCCAGTCGTGTCCCCCTCTCTCTCTTCCTTCTTTCCCAAAAACCGCCGTCATCCATTCGTCGCTGTAACCCAACGTTACGTTTCCTGCTGCCGCTGTTCACTTGCGCTTGGCTGCTCCCTCATCCCGTCCTGGACCATGATCTGTGACTCTCGCCAGCACCCCTCAAACTGCGCGCTCCCCTACAAACGTCTTCATCATGGCTGAGTCTGGCTGGATTCAGTGGACCATTATCCTTGTGCTGACCGCCCTCCTGCTCTCCTTCGTCGTGCTCGCTCAGGTCGCTTCCAAGTATTCGGCGGCTTATATAGATGCGCCCAAGGAGGTCGCCGCCTTCCTCGACACCGTCGACTTTTCAATCCAAGAAAACGAAGACTATGACCGCGACGTCGCCAAGGTCCAGCGCCTTGAGGACAAGATCCGTCTTGGTCGGCTCCTGCGCGAGATCCAGAAAGGGGGCGATGACCTGCGCGAGGAGCTCAATGGGTTGCTCCTCGCCGAAGGTGGGACGACCTTGAAGACGAGCGCAAGAGTGTTGTGGGCTGCCAAACGATCTCGGCTCGAGGACCGTGTGCGACGACTCGATCTCTTGCGCATGCGATTCTTGGTTGTCTACATGAGTATCCTAGCCACCACCGTAGACAAGCCTCCGCCGCCTCCACCGCCCGCTCCTCCTTTGCCCGCAGACCCTGAGAAGATTGCCGCCTTCACTACGCCCATCAAGCCAACTCTTACCAAGTCGCTGACCGATAGTATCACGAGACGCCCACCTCTGCGCCGGCTCACAACCCAGGCCATCGGCCATCAGGACACGATGACGCGACCGCACAAGAGGGGCTGGGCTGGTGTCGTAGAGGAGCTGCAGACCTCCCCACGGATGCAGCAGCGTCACGCCTCGATAGAGCAGGCCATGGCACAGCCACTGTCTCCGACACAGATCACGCCATGAAGTCACCACTACGATGCCCGGTTCAGGTTCAGTTTTAGATATCGCTTAAAACGACATGAGTTTATGACAGCAATGTGTCCATGAGAAAATCGGTTCTCTAGCTCGGCCGACAGCACCTTTGCCACAAGGCCTGGTTTTCACGTTGGGCCAGCCTTGCCTGCCGCCTGCGTTGACGATTCGCGGCTTATTCACATAACGGTTGTGGAAAGTTTTGGAAGTTGTGGAGTTAATTCATGAAGAATATGAATGTACGAACAGCATGCATGGGACTTCAGGTCCTGGAGTTTATGAGAGGAAGCACTACCCGTCACTTCACTTAGATAGGATACCCCCTTTTCCACTGCCCTTAGCGTTTTTTGTGATTTATCTCAGCGTGAATAGACACAATTCACTATGACATGATCTCTCTCGAGCAAGTGACGCGATGCCACTGCGGCTCGCCTTCTGGGACCGCAAGAAGCTAGTGGCCAGCAGCAGAAACTGGACCTGGGCCAGTTCCGTTCCTTTCGCCGACTACATGACGTTAGAGGCTTTCGTTGTATACAGGGCTGAGTACTCACCGTCCAAGGCGACAAGAAACCGGCTTACGCAATTGTAACATGCGACCTGCGGGAATGTCTCAGCTCGGGCATCTCATGGTCAAACACTATAGCGCCTACCGTTGCAGTAAGTTCGACAACTTCCTGGTCGTTGAACAAGCTCTTGATCAACGCGAATGTGTCATCCTTTACGTGGACGTTTCTCGTCATCTCGTCGGCGTACAGCAGCACCGCCCACTGCCGCTCACTGAGTTCATCCGGCCTCTCACCCAGCCGGTCCTGCTTGACGTGCTCCATCGCCGCCTCGCTCACGCCGCCCTTGACTGCAAGGGGCGCGTGGTGCGCCCACTCGTACCAAGCTTTGTTGCAGACAGCGACTCTGCTGATGGCCAGCTCCCGGAGGTCGTCGCCCAGAGATGTCTTGGTCCGGACAGCGCCGAGGAAAGAGTTCCACCCGTCGGCTACGGGAGGTGAGTGCAGGAGAGCGAGATCAAGAGGCTGCAGCGGACGAGGCGCCCGGCGAGCTTGAATGCGCTGGACAATGGCAGCATCCTCGGGAGTAGAGGTCGGTGGAGGATCGGTAACGTAGGGGATTCTCATTGTTAAAGCGGACTGACCGTCACAAAGATGTATGTGTAGGACTGAACAATTGACGTTGGAATTTGAGGAAATCACTCGAAACTTGTAGCGCTGCACGTATCGAAAATAATTGTAAGTTCAAATATTTGGCCGACACGCATACCGTCATGCGTGAGGTGTGTCGCCGTCCATCGGAAAGCAGCCCGGGCGCGGGGTGTGATAGTTGGAGCTCCACAACCCGAGATTCGGCGTTGCATTCCGGCAATCAATGTCGGCTGCAGGACAACGCCAAAATAGCAATACATATGACTAGTAACCTGCAACTATAGAACACGCACATGCTATGTGCTAAGCTAATTCAGTATCCCCGCAGTCAATCTGTTTCAATATGTCCGATGTCCCATGCAATATATTTGCAAGGTTTTGCGAGTGGGTTCAATTCGAGATGGTAGGCTATAAAGAGGATTCTCCCAAAAGCTGGGACCCTGAAGCAAATGGCCTCACCAAGCGGTTAGTAAAGCAACGGATACCGCAAAACTTCAACTTCAACTTACTTTTAAATGGTTGCAATTATTATCCTAAAGGATTCTTTACGTAAAGACAAATGTTTCTCCCAGGGTTTTTAATTTTTAATTTTATCTATGTTTTGCGGACAAAATATAACAAGATATAAGGCAACTTGCGATTGCTACGGAGTCAGTTTCCTGTTTTGCACACCTTGAAGTACAGAATGACGATGACGGCGCACCGCCAAACTCTGTTTTCGAGCACAATCATATACTCTCGAAAGTTCCTATCCAAACTCTCCTGCAATCTATCTCTGAGCTATCAAGTCCATAGATTTCGGACGTTGGTCCAGACTCCAGACCCTAGGCAGACCCGGGGTCAAGGAGCCTCAATAGATAAAAGCTCCTTAGTATGGGAGCTATGACCATGTCGTGCACAAGGTGGTGCATTAACGCGTCCCCTCACGTGACGTGCCTGTGCACTCGGCAACCTGGGGGCCTCTGGTGCCATTTACTTTACGCGAGCTATCTTTTTCGCGTCTGCCTCAACCCTCCTCCCTCGACGGACTCTCTCCCACTGTGCTGCGCTCGTCGGTCACAATGGCGGAAGTCAAGATCGACAACAAGCTCTTCCACGAGCGCATTTCGCATTTTGCGACTGCTTGGAAAAATGACCTCCGCTCAAAGGATGGTCTGTTCGGGGGAGCTTCGTCCATGGTCGTCACCATGGGCAAGGTGGAGGAGGTGCCCGAGTTTCATAAGAACAACGCCATGCACGTAGGTGTTCCCATCGCTGCCAATCGCACGGCATCGCGACCGTCTTGCGACTAACTCGCCGCAGTTTTGGCTTCTTGGATACGAGTTCCCTACGACACTGATGCTCTTCACCGTCGAGACCCTATACATCCTTACCACACAAAAGAAAGGTATGCAATTGGACAGACGCATCGATGCGATCATTCGTTGCTAACGACACCGTAGCGAAACATCTTGAACAGCTCAAGGGCGGTCGATTCCCGATCGAAGTCCTCGTCCGTGGCAAAGACGCCGCCGAGAACGAGAAGCTTTTTGTGCAGATCACCGACAAGATAAAGGAGGCAGGAGTAAGGTTGAATCATCCGCGCTTGCTAGAACATCTCTAACGCTGTGTTGCTATAGAACAAGGTGGGCGTTATTGCCAAGGACACCTCCAAAGGCCCCTTTATCGATGAGTGGAAGAAGGTATTCAGCGAGCACTGCAAGGATGTCGAGACCGTGGACATCTCCACAGCTTTGTCTACACATGCCTTCGCCGTCAAAGACGAGGGCGAACTTCGAGCGATGCGCACATCATCAAAGGCCTGTGTTGCCTTGATGACTCCATACTTCCTCGACGAAATGTCCAACATCCTTGATGCCGAGAAGAAGGTCAAGCACTCAACTCTTGCTGAAAAGGTCGACAAGAAGCTTGACGACGTCAACTTCTGGAAGACTGTTCAGCTTCCCAGCAAAGCCAAACTGCCTTCCGACCTTGATCCGGCTCAACTGGATTGGATTCTCGGCCCGTCTATCCAGAGCGGCGGCAAGTTTGACCTCCGCTTTGCTGGGGAGCCGAATGACGACAATCTCCACGCTGGTATCATTATCGCTGCCTTGGGTCTCAGATATAAGTCATACTGCTCTTCCATTGCGCGAACTTACCTGGTGGATCCCAACAAGTCACAAGAGAGTAATTACAAATTGCTTTACCTGATTCACAACACCATCATCAAGGAGATCAGGGACGGCATGACCGCAAAGGAAGTGTACTCCAGGGCTCTCAGCATTATAAAGAGCAAGAAGCCGGACATGGAGAAACATTTCCTGAAAAACGTCGGTTGGGGCATCGGTCTAGAAAATAAGGATCCGACGTTGGTTCTCAACGCCAAGAATTCGCGAGTGCTCAAGGACGGTATGACTTTGATCATCAACACCGGTTTTCAAGACATCAACAACCCTGAACCCCAGGACAAGAACAGCAAGGTTTATTCCCTTGTACTGACGGATACCATTCGAGTGACAACCGCTGAACCGGTTGTTTTCACTGCCGAAGCACCCACAAGCGCAGATGCAAACTCATTCTTCTTCAAGGACGACGAAGAGACTGCACCCGCGCCAAAGAAGGAGAAGAAGGATTCCCGTGTTGGCGCAGTCGCAACCAAGAACATTACTAGCACTCGACTTCGTTCTGAGCGCTCAACGCAAGTTGATGAAGATGCCGACAAGAAACGTCGTGAGCATCAGAAGGAGCTTGCTGCCAAGAAACAGAAAGAAGGGCTCGCCAGGTTCGCTGAGGCCACAGGCGGGCAAAACGGCGGCGAGGTAAAGAAGTTCAAGCGCTTCGAATCATACAAGCGAGACAATCAGTTCCCCTTGAAAATCAGGAACCTTGAGATCGTGGTTGATGCCAAGAACAACACGGTCGTTCTCCCAATCATGGGAAGACCCGTTCCGTTCCACATCAACACCATCAAAAACGCCAGCAAAAGCGATGAGGGCGATTTCGCCTTTCTGCGAGTCAATTTCCTTTCTCCTGGTCAGGGTGTCGGTCGCAAGGACGATCAGCCTTTCGAGGATGCTTCAGCACACTTTGTCAGGAGTTTGACCTTCCGTTCGGCAGATGGCGATAGATACAGTGAAATTGCTACACAAATCTCGAACATGAAGCGCGACGCCGTGAAGAAGGAGCAGGAGAAGAAGGACATGGAGGATGTCGTAGAGCAGGATAAGTTGATGGAAATTCGAAGTAAGTATTCCGATGCGAAGTGAGGTTGCTCAAGGACTAACAAACCCACTAGACCGCCGCCCGGCCGTTTTGGATAACGTCTACATCCGGCCTGCCATGGAGGGCAAGCGAGTTCCTGGCAAGGTTGAGATTCACCAGAACGGTATTCGTTATCAATCGCCGCTGAACGCTTCTCACCGGGTTGACATCCTTTTCTCCAACGTCCGCCATCTCTTCTTTCAACCCTGCGCCCATGAGCTGATTGTCATCATCCACATCCACCTCAAGGACCCGATCATCGTCGGTAACAAGAAGAAGACCAAGGACGTTCAATTCTATCGTGAAGCAACAGACATCCAATTCGACGAGACGGGTCACCGCAAGAGGAAATACCGATATGGCGACGAGGATGAATTCGAGGCTGAGCAGGAAGAACGAAGACGCCGTACTGAGCTTGACCGGCTGTTCCAAGGCTTTGCCCAGAAGATAGCCGAGGCTGGCCGCAATGAAGGCATCGAAGTTGATATGCCTATTCGTGACCTTGGCTTCCACGGTGTGCCGTTCCGCAGCAACGTTTTCATTCAGCCTACGACCGACTGCATCATTCAGGTTGTGGAACCTCCCTTCATGGTACTCACTATTGAGGACGTTGAAATTGCCCATCTCGAACGTGTACAGTTTGGCTTGAAGAACTTTGATATGGTCTTCGTCTTCAAGGACTTCACACGGGCACCTTACCACGTCAACACCATCCCAGTCGAGTATTTAGATCAGGTCAAGGACTTCCTGGACTCTTCGGATATCGCATACACTGAAGGTCCTCTCAACCTTAACTGGCCTACCATCATGAAGACCGTCACGGCGGACACCCATCAGTTCTTCGTTGATGGCGGCTGGTCGTTCCTTCAGGCCGATTCAGATGACGAAGGCTCGGTCGAGTCGGAACAGGAGTCGGCCTTTGAGATTGACGACGACGAGCTGGATGAGGCATCGGAGTCGAGCGAAGACGGCTCAGACTATGGCAGCAATGCAAGCGACGACGACGACGATGAGGATGCGGAGCTAGATAGCGATGAGGAGGGCGAGGATTGGGACGAGCTGGAGGCCAAGGCGAAGAAGCGTGATCGCGAGAGCGCCATGGAGGATGATGATCGCGGCGCTAAGAAACGGAGACGCTAGGCCAGAGCATGTCGCTCGAGACAGGGAAGGGGAAGGACTCGCTCTGGGTCCCTGGATGACATTTTTCATATTGAGATATTCCCAACCTGCTGTACTAAAATTGGATTTGGTTGTTATTTTTCGTCAAGGTTTGTTTCATTAGGGCAGATGCGCAAATGGCACGGCTGGTCTAGCTTGAGATTCAAAGTAACATGGCTTCACAACATCCTCGTGCCACTGGCCAAGGTACTCAAAGACGCATGTGAATTCTTGTGCCCGTGGCACAAAAAGGAATGGGCGTTGAGCAGGAGTCAAACAATTGCTGTACAAGGTTCAATTCTATGGTTAATTGAATGAAATAAACAAAATGAAAACTCCCCTAACTCCATTCCTAGCATGGAACCAAAAGGCTTCCATTGAGAGACATGTTCGCCTCGGTTTTCTGCTATCCCAATCGCAACCGCAGACAAATCACGTTCAGAAAGCAAAACAGGGCAATAAAGCTTGCAGGAAATTGTGCAACCCGTGATCAAAAGAAACCCGCACCGTCCCGACTTTTTGCATCCCCGATGCTCAAATTTGTGAAGTCGCACAGACTTTCGTACAATCCACGTCGTGCAAGCCCAGCGCCAGTGGATGGAGTCGCAATAACGGCCCTGTCAGATGCTCAATCAGGTAGCAGGCTTCATGAAGCCCTAATATCCCTGCGAGGAGAAGTTGAATCAGACTGGATGAGACGCGCGTTTGTCATGCCATCGTTGCTGTTTATGGGAAGAGCATAGGGAGGAGGTGCGGATGACAAAACCATGCACAACGGGGCATGAGAATCATAGCGAGCTTTCTAAGCCTCGCCAGGACGCAGCTCACGGCCAGAGGCAGTGGCAGTGCTCGGGCCACCACTCTTAGGGCCAGGGACGTTGTTCCAGGACAAGTACGTGTGATCACCAAGTTTCCTAGCTCCCTGTTAGTCCTGCTTTACAAGCGAGCGAAGACATGGTATGGTACCACTGCTCCACTAGGGCTTCCGAGAACATACCTGGGCTTGATAAGATGAGTAACAGTGAAGACAACACCAAGAACGATGCAAAGTCCACCGACTACCACATAGGCGATGCCCAAGAAGGGATTGCGGCCGCCCATGACCGTGCGAGTGGTGATAATAATGGACTTGGTACCCTTGAACTCTCGAACTGGGAAGTCTGCACAGCTTGTTAGTACTTGCTTTAATATAAAATCCGAGTGTCAATGCATACGGTCATCTACGACTAGTTCATAGCGTCCACGCTGCATGGCTTCGGTGTCGTTTCTTTGGTACAGCTTGCTAAAAGTAGGCAAGCCAGCCGTCCGCATCCACACGTGAAAGGCCTCCCACTCCTTGAGATTTGGTGGCGGGTTATCCTCCGTGTAGTCGTTGGGGTAACGTTTATGCCAGTTGGGTGGGGGTAGAACTTCATCGAAATTGTACTGCGTTTCTCCGTAGAGATCTTTGTCACTGTTCCAAGCGATGTTGGAGTTGTTCTGCATGATGTAGACTTGAGTTTGATTCGAAGCTTCGCCAGGGGGTGTGATTAGAGTGGGGTTGTCGAAGGTGTCGTTGAACATAGAGTTGGCAATAAGTCCACAGGGGTAGTATGGCAGCTTCCTCTCTTCGTCACCATAAAGGGGGTCACAGTCGCCACTCCTGATATCGTCGTAGGTGCGCTTCGTTCCTTTCAGCTGCTCGGTATCGAAGGACTCGACGTATCGTCGGTGGTTTTGGTAGAAGTTGGTGAGATGATAGTAGAAGAGAACCGGAGGCCCCATGTTATCTGGAATAGAGAACCTCAGGTAGCACCGGGTGGTGCTTACTCGCACGCCGTTCTCAAGGGTAACATCGACCTCGCGCTGTGCGGCCCACTCCGCATTGATAGGTTCGCCTGTGTTTTTGAAAGCCGTAGTCACGAATTCCGGTCCCATGGCCTTGAAAGAGCCACTGCTGCCGTCATTGTAGTCGGGCGCGGTGTCTGCGCAATTTGTGTAATCGAGCTGGATCTCTTGAACCTAAAAGTAGAGGCGTTAGACAGCCAGGCCTTCTTGGGCGCCATATACAGAACGTACCAGCGAGTTTGCGTAAAGGAGCAGGCCTCCAATAGGAGCGAAGATGATGCCGATCGTAAAGAACAGCGGCAAGACCGTCTTCGGGGTCAAGATTGGTCTGCAGCTGTCAACACTACTCGCTCGTAGCGAAAAGGGAACGGTCGCAACTCACTGCCAGGCCTTCAATCGCTGCTGTCTGAACGCATTATCTGTAGCGATCGGGTCAGCCAAGCAAGTTCACAGGTTGCCGTCATTTCCGGCGCTTCCACGTACTTGCGGGGCGACGGCTCTTCTTCTTCTCGGTCTGCTTCGAGGTCGAATCGTTTGAGTTGGAGTCTATGGAGTCGGTGTGCCCGATGCCTCGCGGAGTGTCGGACATGTTGACAAGTCAACGGGTGCGCGTAGCGCAGGATCGTGGGATAGAAAAGGGAGAGTCCTGATGGGAGGTTGTAAGATCAAAGATGGGAATCCCCGTTGCCCAGGACGCAGGAGGTTTCGGGACTGGTATGGAAACGGTAACGGTAGCGGTACGGAAGGTGGGCTTGTTTAGGGGCTGTGGCTCGTGGAGCATGACGAGTCCCTGGAACTCCGTCCGCAGCTGGACGATAGCGACGCGGGTGGCTGTGCAGTAGCTGTACGTGTTGGGGTTGGCATTGACTGGCGTGACGCGGATGTACCGGTACCTGACCTTATTTGTTGCTAAATCAAGCATGTGGGTCCTTCCCTTTCCTCCGCCACGCATCAGTGTCGGTGGTATAGGGTAGCTGTGCCGTGAAATTTGTCGAGGGATAAAACACTAATATCACCGTTTGGATCACTGGTTAGGATTATGGTCAGTCTATTCAGTGATCAAAACGGCGTAATCACTGTTTTATTCCTTTTAAAATACGGCGGGTGTGCTGCTAGGTTCCTTAGGCAGCGAGTGAATGTAATAGATGCATGGCACGACGGAAAAACTCACTGACAGTCGTGAAGCTGGGTTGTCGACAGGCAACGGCACGAGTTGTGCCCATTTTTCACATGCTATTGCCTCTGATCAAGGTGAAGCATCGAAATGCTTGGATAATCGATCGCCTCTTGTCAATCGTCCATGCAGGCCTCCTCGGTACAGTCTCGACGGGCGATGCGCAAACTTGTATATGTGCGCATGCGGGATGTTATTATGTACTGGATATAAACCAACAGTAGAGCAAAAAACTTCAAGAACGAGGAGTGACTGCAATGGCTGGCTGAACGGGTCAAGTTACGTGGACACCCGAGCAGTGAGCGCCCAGTTCTTTGGAGATTTCGCAACGAACACGGGTCGCTCGCAGGATTAGGCTTTTCTTGTGAGGATCGGCCTGAGCACATACTCGTAAGCATCGTCGCGAATTGAACGCTGGGTGGCCTGACCGTCACCGCCTTTGTGTGTGGCCTGGCAAACGAGCGATACCACGAAACATCAACCACCAGTGAACAAGAGAGCACAACTAGCAGATGATCGTTTATCATCAGACTCCTCTCAAGAGAAGAATGCAAGAGATTCACAGGGTAATGTAAACTTTAAAGGACTATGTGAGTGTTCGTCCTCCTTCCTTTCCCCCTCCTTCTGGTTCTGGATATATAGTGATGTAATAATGAACGGCTTTTTTGTCGCCGGCGTTGCGCCGTCTGGTTGTTTCAGACGTGACTAGAACAGCATGAAGTCTTCGTAGGCTTTGGGAGAGAATCGTCTGCGAAAACTGACACCGACTCTAGTGTTTCGAGACGTACATATGGAGGCTACAGTCAGAGCTTTTGCCAAATTTGTAAATGATCGAGTGTCTGGTCACCCCTCGCTTCACCAACGCTCAAGAGTGTAGCCGGGGAGGCCGAGATCGTGTCATCTTTCCCATCGGATGCGGAGTGCCGAAGAAGTTATCCACTTCGCCCCATCTTCCGAATATCCGGATCTTCTTCTCAGCTTCCATCACCGGGGAAGGGAGGGGGCTTTTCCTGTTAGCCCCAAGCCACGGACATGCCGTGAACCTTGGGAAGGTGCCGGTTTTGGCCAAGGCAAGGGCAGCCCCAGTACTATGATGCTCGGAGCCAACCGTTGCTATCATCGAACGAGCAAGAGTCGCTGCCAAAGTCGTAGCCAGAGGAGAGCGACGGAGGAAGAGTGAATGTCCACGTTCTCCCCCGCACAGCCACCTCTCGGCCAATCGCCGTGTAGACGCTGCGTTTACGCTACAAGGGTTGAGCTCACGTTCGACCCGAACGTCTCGGCTGGCTCTGCATGACCACGTTCACCCACACAGGCAGCGAGAATGCGAGACATTGTCTCTGCCCGCAGCGAATGGAAGAAATCCCGACCAGTCATGTTGTGCTCACGCAGCTGCATGGCCAAATCCTTTTGGGATGTCTCCGGCGGCGGAACATCCTGGTCCCCAACAAACGGTTTGCTGACGAGCCAGCCATGGCCTGCGTGATATTTGAAAAAGTGCTTAAAAGGAACGGTGAAGCGCACTGAAGCCCGGGCTCTCCCCGTCTCCGGCCAGATGATCCGTGACTCGAGGTGCTGGCTACGACATTGACGATATCCTATCCCACATCTTAGATTACCACGGCAAAAACGGCAGCCTTGGCCTCGAACTTTCGGAGATTTGTCGCTGCGCTTAAATTGCTGAGCCGGATTCGAGCAGCGTCCCAAGCAATCGCCAACATTGGGTGGGAACCGCGCAGCGCCTATACTTTGGTTGAATGCGAAACGCGAGGTACCGCCGACGACAAAGAGAGCGCCTGAATCGTGGTGCCGAGCCTCGCTGATTTGCGTACGCACCCTGGCCGTGGCGTGGCGTGTCGCCTTTCGCACCTTCCCCCCCCGGAGGGTGGGAAAGCTGTTCTCACTGGCCAAGGCGTATGTGTTGTTGGCGCAGGGCAGCATTTCCCTCGTTCGTGCTGTAGTCTGGCCTTGGCCCTGGCGCTTCCTGAAGTAAGTTTTGTTCTGCTTCTCAAGTTACGGATGAGCAAAGCCGGCCTTGCGGGCTCATTTGCCGTATCCCAACCGCCCAGACCCTTGTTCAGCTCACCCAGGACTCGCCTCGGGTGGGAGAGCAGCGATGTGTGCGTGCCTGTTTGCAAGGGGGAAGGGCGCAGCCTCAAGCAAACGCAAAGCCGCGCGCATTAGCTGCCTTATGATATAATGAAACAGAAGCACACCCCAAAATGTGCCCATCCCAATCCAGAAGGAGTCTCATCTTCTGAGCGTCACTTTCTTCTTCCAAGCTCTTCTCTGACGCCTTAGTGGGCAGCTCGCCAAGAAGCCGCGAAGCCGATTTCCGAGTTCGCGGGACAGTTTGAGGGCCAAGCGGGCCTTTGAACCTTGGCGCCGTCGCCGTCGCCGTCTCTCAATACTCGGACGGGAAGCCCTGTCCTGCGGTCTGCCCTGTGGTTGCGCGTACGGCTTTTGCCCAGAGCCAGGTTACGTTATTGTCCGCCAAAGGATTAACGTTAGAGTCTCGATTTGCGTCGAGCTCCCGAACCTACCTTAGCTCTGTGCGATCCGCCCAGCCTTAATCCGTCCGACATTCACAATCGGTTGGTCGGCACCTGACGAAAAGGGCCCCTTCGCTTGGCTTGCCTTGAATCATCATTATTTGTTCTCCATTACCCTTTTGGAACATAGTCGTTCATTTATATTACCTTGGCCTCTAATAAACGCCATCTGTTGCCTCATTTCCCCCGACCTCTCACTTACAACTTTTGACCCCCCGTCTCCACCCTCGTCCTCACTCTCATCTTCACCCTCGCGCTACCTTCAACAAACACCCCATTTCTTTTGGTCAAGCCGTCTGCAGCTATCAAAACACCCACTACACGACAGCTAAGAAGTGCATCTGGCTCACAGCCCTTCCCTACTTTGAGGACCATGTCAAGCCCGACCAGTCATATGGACCCTCGCCGACGGAGCAGGGACACTGGCTTCCCAGAGCCATTAGACGGCAGTAAGTCATGCTCCTGCAACGTGTTTCAGCAAAATTGTACAACAGCTCATATGATTCATAGCCCGCAATACCACGCTTCCGCATCCCGACGCAGATCTCTCGCCCGACGCCTGCATCTCCCAGGAGGAAGATGTGTCAACGGAGCGGGCCTTTAAGAGGTCGCGGCGACCATTCCGGAGCAGGCGCAAACGCACCGTGAGCCACGGCTTCCTTGGACCACACACCGAAGCCATCCAGAGCATGATATCGTTATCGCTCATGGAACCGTCTGCGTTAAACTCCCAGGAAGTCATCGAGGAGGAGACACCCAAAGCGAGCAGCCCCACCACCACCTCGAGCGTCCGGTTCTCCAAGGATGAACAGGACAGTGCAGCATCATTCAGAGCCAGATCCGAATACACCCCTCCTTCATCACCCGAGCCATCGGAACCATCCCGGAGGAAGGGTCTCTTCAACAAGCTGAGGCGGCGGTAGACGAGCGGCGGGACGCAAACCCCGGCAAATCAGCGATACGAGTCACGATATGAATGAACCGATTCTTTTTTGGGTCTAGCGAGGTGTTTGATTTATTCATTTTGGAGTATGGGAGTGTGTGACGGAAAATCCATAGTTTGATGGTGGATGGTTATGAACCCTCGTTAATGCGTGCGGTCTCTTCGAAAGAGTAAGGCAACCTCACGAAACAGCAGCTCTTCTTGTAGCACCTTATAGTCTTTGGTCCTTACACTGAGTAAGAATCTACTCCTTGTCCACCCTTGACCAATCCATTTCATGCCTGACTCACTGCCCTGCCCGAACCCATCGACTCTGATGTCCTGCAAAAGCTTCTCACCACAACGCAGGTTAAGGACTCGGCCAATGCGTACCAGTGAGGTGGCTGTGCTCAGCTTCCGCGGTAGGTGGTGTAGCTGTAAGGGCTCAACAGCAGTGGGACATGGTAATGCTGGCCCTCCTCGACGCGGAAGACAATGGTGGCCTCGGGGAAGAAGGTGTTGTCCTCGCCAAAGTAGTCGGCGGTGTCGAAGCGCAGCGTCCAGCGCGAGGGGCCCTTGATGGAGCCGAGGACGTCGTCGAGGGTGTAGATGGGGACCTCGCCGGACGCCGTCTCGGAGCTGTAGGGCAGCCAGACCTTGATGCGGCCGTCGTCGTCAGTCTGCGACTCAAACGTCTTGAGGGGCGCATGGCCGCCCTCGAGACGCACCCGGATGCCCTTGGCGGGGCGGCCGGCGGTGGTGTCGAGGACGTGGCAGGTGATGGCGTCCTTGTTGGTGGCAGCCATGATGATCTGTCGTAGCTGAGGTGGTTTGTGGTGGTGAATCCCTTATGTTTGCCTTTCTTAAGGTACAGTGGGACACCTGATACGTAAGAGAGGGGATATAAGCAGCCAAAAGTGCCTGGAAGAGTAGCAGCTATGGTGGACGAAAAGAGCTCCAAAGAGTCGCGCAATGGGACCTAGGCTAACAGCCTAGCGGAAAGAGGTGGGGGAGGGGCGCTTTGTGTGTGTGAGCAGTAAGATACTAAGATAAGTAAGGCAGGCCAAGTGCTCAGAGCTGACGAGAGTGTCTGGCTTGATCTTATCTTCGAACAAACGCCTCTTAGTGAAGCTGGCTACCAACTACATTACTACCTAGTACCTTACCTTTACCGACCTCAGGTGCCTTACCTTGCCTCTAGAACCCAAAAATAGCGATTGCCAGCCTGGAGCCTGCTGCTACCGTCACACACATTAGTGAAGGAAACGGGGCAGCGAGCCTAGGCCTAGTTCTGCCGTGGTATCTGAGATGCTAATAAAAGCGTGATTGCGAAATCAGGCACCCCTTTCCAGCCGGAGGACAAGGAGAATGGCGACCTCTAGAGGTATGGAGGACCTGGCACCGGCGCAGTGCAGGGGGCCAGAAGCTCAGCGCCTCGGCAAGCAGGCAGCTTCAGCCACTCTGATGCAACTCTCCCAGCGGCCCCCTGTTCATGCAAACAGGAATAAAAATAAGCAGATCAAGCTTGCTCTCACTATTGGCTGTACATGATACTATCGTTGCAGCTCGTACAATATGATTTACTACAGGTGCTATTATTAAACAGAGGAAACATTGTTTGAATTGACGGAACAAGTAACGTCAATTGCCGGTTGCAAGGCCACGAGCACCTCTGCTGCAGCCCCCATCCTCCCCCAAGTGGCCGGTCTTATTTTGTCCACGGTGCCCCTCCATAGCGCTCTATCAGTTTCCACGATAGCGGGCGGGATTGAGGGGCTGAGTTGCGTCGACCCCAGAGCGACACCTCGCCCAGTGGCAATTTGACTTGCGACTCCAATTCGCCATAGACCAGCATCATCGACTATCCCTCTCTTCCCGGGGGCTTCTGGATTTTTCTTTGAGGTGCCATTCCTCCTTTCCCCTTCTTGACCGCCATCATCTAGATCGCCTTTGCGTGTCCCTTTTTTTCCTTTTCCGCCTTCCACTCCCCGAGAGGTGCGAAACCCGCCAGAACAAAAAGCCATGTCGACCGCCATCGTCTCCGCCGACGAGGCCCTCGAGCCCTCGCTCCAGTCGCTGCTCGACCAGCGCTCCCTGCGCTGGATCTTCGTCGGCGGCAAGGGAGGCGTCGGCAAGACAACCACCTCGTGCTCCCTCGCCATCCAGCTCGCCAAGGTCCGCCGTTCCGTCCTCCTCATCAGCACCGATCCCGCCCACAACCTCTCCGACGCCTTCTCGCAGAAGTTTGGCAAGGAGGCCCGCCTCGTCAACGGCTTCGAGAACCTGAGCGCCATGGAGATCGACCCCAACGGCAGCATGCAGGACCTGCTCGCTGGCCAGGGCGAGGGCGCCGGCGCCGAGGACCTGAATGCCCTGGGCGGTGGCATCGGCGGCATGATGCAGGACCTCGCCTTTGCCATTCCCGGTATCGACGAGGCCATGTCCTTCGCAGAGGTTCTCAAGCAGGTCAAGTCCTTGTCCTACGAGACCATCGTCTTCGATACCGCCCCGACCGGCCACACACTCCGCTTCCTGCAGTTCCCTTCCGTCCTCGAAAAGGCCCTTGCCAAGGTCTCCCAACTCTCCTCCCAGTACGGGCCCCTGCTCAACGGCTTCCTCGGCGCCAACGGCAGCCTGCCCAACGGCCAGAACCTCAACGACATGATGGAGAAGCTCGAGTCGCTGCGCGAGACCATTTCCGAGGTCAACACCCAGTTCAAGGACGCCGACCTCACCACCTTTGTCTGCGTCTGCATCGCCGAGTTCCTCAGCCTCTACGAGACGGAGCGCATGATCCAGGAGCTCGCCAACTACGGCATCGACACCCACAGCATCGTTGTCAACCAGCTGCTCTTCCCCAAGAAGGCCAGCGACTGCGACCAGTGCAACGCCCGCCGCAAGATGCAGCGCAAGTACCTCGACCAGTACGAGGAGCTCTACGCCGAGGACTTCAACGTCGTCAAGATGCCCTTGTTGGTGGAGGAGGTAAGGGGTAAGGAGAAGCTGGAGAAATTCAGCGAAATGCTGGTCAAGCCCTACGTGCCGCCTGAGTAAGGAAGCGACTTCTTGAGTCGCAAAGTAAGAGCTGCATGTTGATGTGTTTGCGAGACAACTGTTGAGCCAGCTTGGGTGAAGGGAAGATACATCTGTTAGACCTGGCGTATGTAGCTACAGTATTTTCACTCATATCACGCAGAGACACGAAATTACAAAATACCCGTCGTTATACGCTCATGAACTTTATTGTCCTAATTTGTAATTTGGTCCTAAATTCCCAAGGCCCTACCCTTTCTGTACCCCGAAAGACTCGCAAAGGGCAACCAATGACTCCCCAGTCTCCTTTAGCAATGTTCGATTCCGTTCAACATCTCGCCATGCCAACGACGCACAGCGCTTTTAAAAAAAAACCAACCACCCAATGCTCACTTAGAACACATGTGCCGCCTGCCTGTCCCTGAACGCCTTAACAAGTGCAATCGGATACCCAAAATCCTAGTCCATGCCATGAATAGAGAGGATGCTGATGCTTCCGTGAATTATTTTTCAAAACCCGCCCTTGATTTACTTCGGCGACGGCAGTGTCGTCGGGTCTGCCGTAGCCTCCTGATCTTCCCCTGCCTCTGGTTGGTTCAAATGCGGCGGCGTGGAGATCGTCAATTGTCGTCTAAAGTTCCCGGTAGTCGCTTGGCCGAACCCTACGTTGCTTATTTTGATGTCTGTGTGGGTTGACAGGCTTTCGAAAGTACGCGTCTTCATCGGCAGGATTCCCTTGAGGGAAATTCCCTCCATTGTAGAAGCCATTCATGCCACCGGCTCCCATATTGCCGCTCATGCCGCCATTCATGTTTCCCATCCCGCCCATGGGGTTCATGGGGCCGCCATTCATGCCGTTCATCCCGCCCATTTGGTTCATGTCCCATCCGTTCATGCCGCCAAAACCTCCCCCGTTCATGGGAAAGCCTGGCATGCCCATCATAGGCATGCCCATCATGTTAGGCATACCCATGTTCATGTTCATGTTCATGTTCATGTCCATGCCGGGCATACCCATCATGGGCATCATGCCGCCGCCGTTGAACATCATGTTGTTCATGCCCATATTCGGCATTCCGTTCATCATGTTCGGCATCGTGTTGTTCATTTGATTCTGCATGGCCTTGGGACCTTTTGGTATTTTGGGGTTTTCCAGGAAGTCTTCGGCAGGGCGTTTCTTCGAGACAGCCTCGTCGGACTTGACTACCTCTGTTGACTTGTGGTCATCAACCTGAGCTTCACTCTTGGGCCACTTGGGTGGGGACTTGACTAAGGCTGGTTGAGGGGTAGGTGATTTTGTCTGATCCTTGACCGATGGAGACTGTGCCTTCGCCTCATCTGGCTTCTCGTCCTCGCCCTTCGTTGCTTCAGTGTCCACTTTGGCTTCTTCTTTGCTGCTATTGACATCTTCAGGCGCAGGTTTCGGGGAGGCTGGTGGCGTAGCTTTTGCTGTTTCCTTCTCTTTCAAGTAGTCCTGCATCTGCTTGGTTGCCTCGGCATCTGGTTGCAAGTCATCAATTAAGACACCCTCAGTCTGGCAAGCAGGACAAACGAAGTCGCTTTCGATGAGAGCATTGGTTATGCAATCATTACAAAAGGTCTTCTGGCAGCACGGAGTCTTCATTGGCTCTATAAACATCTTCTTGTCAATCGAACATTCCAGTCCGCGTTCTTGAATTTCCTTGTCCTCGGCTAGAGCGGGCTTGCTAGTTGCTGAGGACTTGGTTTTCGCCTGGAACTGCTCCCAGGATGCCTTGTCTGGCTCGGCGATCACGAAGTCGCCCTCAGCATTCACCATGATTCCAGCAGGACGCTTGGTTTCATCACCATCCGTTTGGGCAAGGACAACTGATTTATCCACCTTTTGCAAAAAAGATCGAGGAATACCAGTGGTGCGTTTCACCCGAGGGCGATTATCAAAATCAGGATCATCATTCGTAGGACACAACTGAATCCAGTGACCCTTGTTTCCGCAACGATAGCATATGTATCCATTTGGGGGGTCATGGTCGGGCACATTGGCTGGCCGTTTGGCGCCTGGCTTGAATACGGGCGTTTGGCTAAGAAGAAAATTAATATTTGGCTTGGTAGAGGGAGCCCAAGGGGACTTACTGAGACATCTCTTCCTGTTGAGCGGACCACTGCTCCGTTTGAGCTGCAAACATGGCTGCCATCCTTTCTTCCTCCGTCATGGCGTTATTCATCTGGCTTAGAGCATTGGAGGAAGCCTTTGATGCTGCGGCCTTGGCAGCCTGTTCTTTCCGAGCAGCATTCTTGGCCGCTACGGGCATCTTGCCGGATACATATCGCGCGGCACGACCAGCGCCGGGCTTCAAAGCAGGCTGCCGCCTCGCAATGACTGTAGTGGATCTCGGAATGATGGTTGTGTCGTCATCATATTCTGGAGAGTTGTTAGTTCTGTATATGTGCATTGTTGCTGTTGAAACTCACCTTCGCTATTGTCGTCGGTGTAGATGAAGAGGTCGAAATCAGTTCCATCTCCAAGACCGCTCTTGTTGATGATTTCACGCTTCAGCTCAAAGACGGAGATACCCGTCCCGTCGAACTCTACTCGCGTAGGCTCTTTCTGCGACTTGAATTTGAAGAACACCGAAGACGCCATTGCGAGAATGATGGCCTCCTTTTGCCTGGATGTGCGTAGTACTAGTGACAGAAAGTTTCTGACGTGCTAGCCGGGATATATGACACGGCCAGAGGTGAAATGCGCAATTCGTAATGGAAAGCTAAGTAAGTAGTAAATGACTTTTTCTTTTGTGCTAGTGAACGTCTTTGTTCCTGTTGAATAATCTTCTGTTGCACCCGGGTGCCTTTTTAGCTCAAGTGAATGGATATAATCAATTCTGATTGTACTTGAAAAAGAAAGGCAAGCAAGTAAATGGCAACTGGGTCATAGGGCACAGTGAATAAGGAGTACAAGCAGCCGCAGCCAGAAGGAAAGCCCTGTCCTTGAACTCCTCCTCCTATAGTTCCGAAGCACCGCGACAGACAACCTCTGCTCCAGTAAAGACACCTTCTTGTTAGCCGAGTCGACCTGACAACTAGTAGACCACTACGAGAGAGGACGGTTCGAGGTCGACGATCAACCTGGAGAGGTTGTTGCACGATTTGGTCTCTGGCGGAAATGGCCGAGCCGGTCGAGAGATCGGAATACGAGTCACAAAATCAACGCTGGCGATGGGTCGGCGACAACGTCGTAGAAGACGCTCGTCTGATCAACGACGGCGAGGACTCCGGAAAAGCGTTGTGAGAGCGATGTCGATGGTGGTTGTTGAGTGAATGGTGGAACTCCCGGAAGAGTCAAGGGGTTGAAAGAGGAGAAAGTCAGATGCAGAGGCGGCTTCTCTGACCCGGCTTGTTAATCAGCAGAGTCAGGCGGCAAGTCCGGATTGGTGACTCTTCGGAACCTAGTTTATCCGAACTGGGACTGGGACCCTCTGCCGTAGCCCCTCCACGCTAACTCACGTGTCTGAGGACCTCAATGGCACTTGCAAAAGTTCACAGGCTAGGAGCCGTATCGCACATGCATTGCGTGTGATTAATCATGCAGCTATTGGTCGCGCACCGTCGATACCCGTTCAAGCCCCGCTCCTTCAAGAGCTGTAGCAAAGCTTTGCCTGTATCACTTGTCCCCCCAAATGTAGAAGGCACGCGATAATGCCCCGCACCGTCCTGCTCCAATCCTGCCCTCGGCTGGTCACGGGCAGGTCGCTTATACCTAAACCTAGAATTTCCCAGTTCTGGAGTCCTCTCCTTCATCGCCGCTCCTACCTGTCAGATTCCATACGCACTCACCAAGCAAGAAAAATGGCACCTCAGCTCGACGGCTTCTTTAAGCAGGTGGACAGCTCTGCTGACCACTTCATCGAACGCCTCCGAAAGGCTGTGGCGATTCCCTCCATCTCTGCAGAGGATGCCCGCCGCCCCGACGTCGTCCGCATGGGACACTTCCTCGCCGATGAGCTGAAGAGCCTGGGCGCTTCAGTCGAGCTCCGACCTCTGGGCAAGCAGCCTGGCAAGGAGCATCTCGACTTGCCTCCCGTTGTGCTGGCTCGTTACGGAAGCGACAAGAACAAGCGAACCATCCTCGTATACGGCCATTACGATGTGCAGCCTGCCGAGAAGAGTGACGGCTGGGCCACCGAGCCCTTCGAGCTCACTGTTGACGATAAGGGTCGCATGTTCGGACGTGGTTCAACCGACGACAAGGGTCCCGTCCTGGGCTGGCTCAACGCCATTGAAGCCCACCAGAAGGCCGGCGTTGATTTCCCAGTCAACCTGTTGATGTGCTTCGAGGGTATGGAAGAATATGGTTCGGAGGGCTTGGATGACCTAATCAAGGAGGAGGCGAAGAAGTACTTTGCCGATGCCGAGGCGGTTTGCATTTCAGACAACTACTGGCTCGGAACTGAGAAGCCTTGCCTGACTTACGGTCTCCGTGGCTGCAACTACTACTCTGTCGAGGTGTCCGGTCCGGGCGCTGACCTGCACAGCGGCGTGTTTGGTGGCATGGCGCAGGAGCCCATGACTGATCTCGTGCGAATCCTCGGCTCACTGGTCGACACCCACGGCAAGATCCAGATTCCCGGCATCATGGAGCAAGTTGCTGCTGTGTCAAAAGAGGAGGAGGGCCTCTACGATGGTATTTCCTTCACCATGGATACTCTGTACGAGTCGCTGGGTAGCAAGACGACTGTCTTCGAGGACAAGAAGTCCTCCTTGATGGCTCGCTGGCGGTACCCCTCCCTGTCTCTTCACGGAATTGAAGGTGCCTTCTCTAGCCCCGGTGCCAAGACCGTCATTCCTGCCAAGGTTGTTGGAAAGTTCTCCATCCGAACGGTGCCCGATATGGACATTGACACGACCAATGAAGCCGTCTACAAGTTCGTCGAGGAGCAGTTTGCCAAGCTTAACAGCAAGAACACCATGAGGGTGTATGCCCAGCACACTGGTAAGTGGTGGGTCGCCTCGCCCAAGCACTGGAACTTCTCTGCCGCAGCTAAGGCTGTCGAGCGTGTTTGGGGTGTTGCTCCCGACTTCACCCGTGAGGGTGGCAGGTAAGTCACTTGCAAGACTGCTCAGCACAAGCCACCATACTAATAATCATGCCAGTATCCCCGTCACTCTGACTTTCGAAGAAGCCACTGGCAAGAACGTTCTTCTCCTCCCCATGGGCAGCTCAACCGATGGAGCTCACTCGATCAACGAGAAGTTGGACAAGAGGAACTACATTGAGGGTATCAAGCTGCTTGGAGCTTACCTGCATTACGTTGCAGAGGAGCCTAAGAAGTAATCGCGGCCGGCCCGAAAAGGAGGCTGTGTCATCTTGTATAACAAAAGCTAAGATGAGCCCCAAGGAAATTCGGGCGCTTGTTGTATGCTCTTCCCCGTCCATCGAGCCCAGACTTAGAGCCTCGACTGTCGACGTGTAAGTAGCTATGGATACTAGCTTTCAATATGGCCATGTCCTCCTCAGCGAGACATAGAAGGCCACCAATGAATTAAAAGTGAGCCATTTTCAAGCTTGCTTCAAGCTTTGACCTTTGGAGTCCTCTTGTAGTATGGCTTCGCGTTGGATCCTAGCACATGAAAGTCTATTTCAGGTGGCTAGCATCGCCGAGCCTTTTCAACCCCGTCCTGTTCTGGTAAGGTGGCCGCGGGACCAAGACATTACCCCGGCCGCCAAGCGAGATAAGATAAACAGTCCATGACCACGTCAGGCAAGTGGGGGGTACCAGATGACTTCTTTGGCACGGGACTGATGCAATGTCTGGCGGGAGTGAGTGAACTTTGTGAGCCAGACCGTCTCTTCTTTTCATACATTTCTTTGCAGGTCGCCGTAAAAGATAATCCTCTCCCATTTCCGTGCATGCTCATTCAGTAATTCTCTCACGGCTTCTAACCCCTGGAATCTCATTTTCAAGCCTTAAACTAATACACTTACGTCCGATATCCGGAACATATACTGAGAGAAAAGAACCGAGTGCCACGGGGACCCGAGCAGACTACCACAAGACCCTTAGGACAACGAACCTGAAGTAAGAAGAGGATTTGGTGGTGGTGTAATCTGAGGTTGATGACATTCTTCGAGTTGGTCTCGAGGCAAGACTTGATTTACCGTCAAGTAGTCTACCACAATGGTGCGCGACAGCGGTATCTCGGCGACGAAGCCGGTCTTCCCGGCCTACCTTCTCCCAAGCTTTCGATTCTCTCTGCCTCGCCGTGCGTCTGCCTCGTCTTCGTCAGCTAGTGAGTCTCCCGTCTCGTCAGCTGCTACGACTCCGTCAACATCCCCGACGACCGCCAAGTCGGCTATGACCCGACTCGCCCGTAGCGCCCCCAATACGCTTCGTTGCTCTGCCTGTTCGACAGACCTAGCATTTGCCTCGCAGATCGTATCGAAAGGGTTTACTGGTCGCCATGGTCGGGCCTTCTTGGTGGCACCGCCGGCGCCGCCTGCCGAACAAACAATCGCCAACGTGCGCGTTGGTAGGAGCGAGAACAGGCAGTTGGTTACAGGGTGGCACGTCGTCGCGGACATATCCTGCACCATATGTTCCAGCAAGCTTGGTTGGAAGTACGTAGATGCCAAGGAGCAGACGCAGAAGTACAAGGTGGGCAAGTTCATACTCGAGACGGAGAGGATCATGACATACCGCCACTGGGCCGATGTGCCCGTGGACACAGTCGATCTGTTTGAAGAGGGAAGCAAAGATAACGACTGCACCGAGGATGAAGTTGTGTTCGACTCCGAGGATGACGAAGAGTGCGAGGATGTCTTTGCAGGAACCTGGGATGCCGATACTGTGGCGAGACGCAGAAGCAGTGTGATCGCCAGACGCAAGTCGGAGGCAGAATGAGGGACAACATGCATCGACAGGACCATTTTACGCCATGAAACTTCACCAAGATCGGAGTGAAGGAGCATATACTAGGTTTTACTGCTTTTGGGCTGTGGCGTTGTGTGTTTTCGGTGTCTGGCATCCAGACCGTTATGTTTGGGAGACGGCAATACCCTGGGCTGCTCTTGAATTTTTGCTTCGATAATTTCTGCTGATATAGTAATTCGTTCGTACATCACACCCCGGATCTGAAACTCGCCTTTTGTCTGGAGTGACGACTTTGATCGGGTCTACTGCCCACCCACGCTCTCAACCCGCGACAACTTATCGTGCGCCCGAATACACTTCATGTTCCGAAGCTATAGCAATATTCCACCCGAATATCAAGCGCTTAGCAAGAAAGGGACCGCATAATCTCAATTTATTATAATTTTTATTAAGTTAATTATTCTTTAAATCTTTATATTATTTTATTTATACTTAGAAACTATAATACATCACGATTAAATACAAAGTAACTTGCGCTTGTAGGCCAGTTTCCTGTTTTGCGGTGCCTATTTTTCTTTGTTAAACGGTTGCGTGGATTGTTCTTACAGCCTGAAGTCCAGCTGGACCAGATAAGATATGTTTTAATCCTCATTGAAGCAGCCCTCGGCAACTCATACGGATCATCTCAGCCCATTGGGCCTTGTGTGATACGGGGGCGTGGGGTGCTCGGTCATCCGGTACTTATGGGCTTGAACCATTGATGGGTGGTTCCAACCGTAAGAGCTTATTCAAGCAGTTGAAAGTTGACACCAAGACGGGCCTGTCTCGGGCCATCTTGACTTAGGCAGGTCTGTGATGGATCAAAGCCTCCGCCTCCAAATGAAAACAAGGGCCGGTGCTAAGGAACGCAGACTTGAAAGGAAATTGTCAATAGCAGCAACACCGCACGTACGAGAAATGCCAATAATACTTTCAGCACGGCAATATTGCTTCACTAGATGGCCAATATACCGTAGCCACAGGGCTGAATCGAGGAAATGAGCTGGGCGAGGCTTTGGCTGATGCGCAGGGTTCCCACTGCAGCGGACTGGAGTGGGGGTACCTTGCGCGACTGGGGTCCATAGAAAGCCCCATTCGGTAAAGCACCATCGTGGGAATGACGTTGCAGAGGGGTCACGAGGGGTCGTAGCCAGCAAAGGAAAAGGCTTTGCATTCTCTGACGAGCAGATCCGGTCATGATTTGGAAGACTACTCTAGAACACTGTCAAGAGCCTAAAATTTTTTGGCAAAAAATGCTTGAACACCCTAACGATTGGTACAGTAGCACAAAGGGCTGCCATCATTTGAACTCTTTGTCAATGCTTGCATGGACCTATGCTGTGCTCTCGCATCTTAAGGTATCCAGGGACGGTGGCATTTCAGGTACGCAGACCGCTGTGCAGCAAATGCAAGCTCCGAAGCAGCAGCGGGTGACACTGGACAGGGCCCTCGCCACCCCCCACCCATAGGCCCACAGGGCGCCTCTACGGCGCATTGCAACCTCTAACGTTAGTATCCATCTCTGCTGTACCTCTAGATAAGGTAAGGTAGGTACCCTGCCTTGGGTTGCCTACCGTAGCCCCTCTCTGACAGCATCCCTCCACCCCATTCCTTCAGAGTCCCGGCGTGGACTCCCACACCCCCCAAACTTGCCCACCCTCCTACGTATAGCTCCAACGTCTCGTTACATACCTGCATTACCCTACTGCAACACGAGGCACCATCACAAAAGACTTGCTCTTTTTCTTTGATACCGGCCATATATTCGGACGACGCCTCTGACTGCCCACAGTTTTGGCCGTATCCATCCGCTGTTGGCTGTGGCTCATCGATTCAATTCCTTGCTAGCTGCTGCAATCACACCATCCGGTCGATCCCTGGACCCTCTCCGAGCGGTATAGGACGAAATTCCGTCCCTCTTCGCTCCCCTTCACACTTTCTTCTTTTCCCATTCCACACCGCTCCGAACCACGCACACGACCGACCACAGCTCGAAAAACGGACGGTATGGCCAACCATCGTGCGCGACCCTCCGACGACTTCGGCGTGTTTGACGATGCCAAAACGTACTACGCTTCCGAGGAGCGCCATCACAACCGCTATGGCCCTCGTACCCGCACATACTCTCAGGTTGGTGGGATCCATGACAAGACCTTCTCCGGTCAAATCAGCTCACCACTGACAATGACGATAGAACAGCTTGTTGAAGCAGTTTGAGAGAATCGGCCTCCGCGAGCCCTTCCGTAGAGGCAGTCACGGTAAGGAGGCCCTTCTTCCCAGCACACCTGGTGTATCCTAATTTTCATGTCAGATGAGAGCACTATGGAGCAAAACCGCCGATTCCTCATCCAAGTAGAGCCGACCCTCGAAAGCCTCAAGGCCCAGGAAGACACCGACGGCAACATGCAGATCACCATCGAGGATAACGGGCCAAAAGTCATTTCCCTCCGTACTGCTGCCTCCGCCGGCCACAACCGCTTCGACGTGCGGGGCACTTACATGCTTTCCAACTTGCTCCAGGAGCTCACCCTGGCCAAGGAATACGGACGGCGACAGATCATCCTTGACGAAGGCCGCCTGAACGAGAACCCGGTTGACCGCCTGTCTCGTCTTATCCGTGACCATTTCTGGGAGGGTCTTACGAGACGTATTGATGCGTCAAGCATTGAAGTTGCTGCTAAAGACCCCAAGGACTGGACTGACGACCCTCGCCCACGCATTTACGTACCTGTTGGTGCCCCTAAACAATACGAGTACTACAAGAAAGTGGCCGAAGAACGGCCCGAGATTCGTCTTGATGTGCAATTGCTTCCTGAGATCATCACCCCAGAGCTCGTGCGGGACATGAACTCCAAGCCAGGCCTTCTCGCCGTCGATGTGGAGGAGCTCGAAGACCCAACCGGCCAGACAACACTTCGTGGTTTGCCTTTCGTGGTCCCCGGTGGCAGATTCAACGAGCTGTACGGATGGGACAGCTACATGGAATCGTTAGGTCTCTTGGTGAATGACCGAGTCGACTTGGCCAAATCCATGGTGCTCAACTTTTGCTTCTGCATTGAGCACTACGGCAAGATTCTCAATGCGACTCGCTCCTACTATCTGTCCCGATCTCAACCTCCCTTCCTGACCGATATGGCCCTACGGGTGTACGAAAAGATCAAGCACGAGCCGGACGCCAAGGAGTTCCTCAGGCGCTCCATTCTTGCCGCGATCAAAGAATACCATAGCGTGTGGACCAGTGAGCCTCGTTTGGATCCGGTGACGGGACTGTCCAGGTACCGACCGGAAGGTCTGGGAGTTCCCCCGGAGACGGAGGCCACCCATTTCGTGCACATCCTTGAACCCTACATCAAGAAGCACAACATGGAGTTCAACGAATTCGTACACGCCTACAACCACGGCGAGCTGAAGGAGCCCGAGCTTGACGAATACTTCATGCATGACCGTGCCGTGCGCGAGTCGGGCCACGATACCTCATACCGCCTGGAGGGTGTCTGCGCCAACCTCGCAACCATCGACCTCAACTCCCTGCTGTTCAAGTACGAGACGGACATTGCACGGACTATCCGAAACCTGTTCGATGACAAGTTGGTATTCCCCGCAGAGTTCTGCAAGGGCACACCTTACCAGCCTGGTGAAGTGCTGTCATCTGCACCTTGGGATCGGCGAGCGAAGAGGCGCAAGCTTACAATGGACAAGCTGATGTGGGATGACGAGGAGGGCATGTTCTTTGACTACGACACCGTCAAGCAAGAGCGGTGTACATACGAGACAGCCACGACATTGTGGGCGCTCTGGGCCGGTATTGCAACGCCTCGACAGGCGGCAGACTTGGTCAAAAAGGGCTTGCCCAAATTCGAGGCATATGGCGGTCTGTTGGCAGGTACTGAGAAATCGCGCGGCGAGATTGGGCTGGACCGACCCAACCGACAGTGGGACTACCCATACGGCTGGGCTCCGCAGCAAATGCTGGCATGGACGGGTCTGCTGAGGTACAGCTTCGTGGATGAGGCCGAGCGCCTGGCGTACAAGTGGCTCTTCATGATCACCAAGGCGTTTGTTGATTTCAACGGAGTCGTGGTGGAGAAGTATGACGTGACTCGCCCGGTGGATCCTCACCGAGTGGATGCCGAGTATGGCAATCAGGGCCTGGACTTCAAGGGCGTTGCTAAGGAAGGGTGAGTTTTTGTGACAACCTTGTCTGGGCTTGTCGTTTTCGTGAAATACGTTGCTGACCTGGAGTTGCAGATTCGGCTGGGTCAATGCAAGCTACGTTTATGGCCTGCAAATCGTTAACGCGCATATGAGGCGAGCGCTGGGCACGCTCACACCGTACCCCACCTTTATCAAGGCAGTTGAGCAGAACAATGAGAAAGCGTTGGCGGGTCTGACTTTCTAGCAAGTTAGTTGATATGGGTGAAGGGACGTGTTGCGTTCGGAATGAAGCTTGAAGCTGCCACGGCTTGAGTTAGGCGTGCTCTGAAGGGCACGAGCGGGCATGAACTGAGGTGGTCCCTGCACCGGTGGATGATAAAAGGACTATGGATGCATGGAGAGGAATTGCGAAATGATGTTGAAGCATGTTGAGTGAGCCCGGGCGGGCTGCGTAACATTACTGCCATTCCAGCTCTATACTCGCCTGTACCTGGAGGTAGGAGGAGGGATTGTATGGTCATGGGCTGGAACCGACGTTGCAGGGATTGATGTAAAGGAACAGTAGAAGTTAACTTGGTTTTTGTTTCAAAGCCTTACGCCGTCTGCGCAGCTACTGGCGCCGCCCTTGTCGTAAAACCACATGTCAGCAATTGGCGAGGGCTGAGCCGTGATGTCCCGACGGCTGGGCCATTGCAAGCGTGCCAGCCCATGTGACGGGAGCACTTCTCGAGCACGCGGGTAAGGGTCATACGGAGAGGGGTGTGTTGCGTGTAAGAGAGAGTGTGTTCCGTGTTGTATAGCCAGGCCGAGGTTCATGGCGGGGGATGGAGTCGCCTATTATTAGCCACGGGAAACGGGCGGTTTCGCTATCTGGAGCCACAGGTCTAACCCATCGGCATTGCCCTCCCTATGGTCTGACGCTGAGCTTTGCTTTTTTGCGCAGCGAGCTGCCAATGCCATGCTGTGGTAATTGGAAGGGGGCCTTTTTGGGAAAAGGCTGTGTTTGTCACATGCAATCCAAACAGTCCCGACGGTCCGGATGTAGACCAAGCCACGCAGGCCCAGGACGACGGCACACGCGCCTCGAATGGGATTTCTGTGAACAAGCTGAGCGTATTTAAATAGGTGAAGCTGGGCGAGGAATCTCCTTGCCTAGTTGATTCAATGCCGATTTGTAGTTGTTTTTTGCCCCAACTCTGTGTTGACCATCGAGATGCCCATTGTCTTGCACCCGGAGCTCCGCCCCGCCTCCTGGCAACCTCGTTTCGGCAACTCGGCTAATGGCGGGAGAGTCGCCGGGGCACGGCGGTGCGGCAGCGGTCACGGGCAGCTGAGCATCTCGACTACGGTTACCCAGTAGGAGGGCCCCGTTTTTGGGTGCGGTTCGCCTGCGTCAAGGGTAAGGTAGGTACCTTGGCTACCCCAGATGGGGGGGATTTCGGTGGTGGCGGTACTTGAGCGCTCCCAAGATAATACCTTAGTCGTCCAACACCCTTTGGCCCGAGCCGAGCCTGTCACTACCGTGCCGCGTTTGAACGCAACATAACGTCACCACCAGAGGAAGAAAGACTGCCAAGGCTGGCTTGTTTATCACAATGGCTTGAAAGCTTCGAACGGGTGCACCAGGAACACCAGAAGCTGCAAGTGCAAGTCCCATTGATGTCGTGGAAATCTACAACGTTTTGTGCCCATCCATCTACACTCCAAAACACACGGATCTCCTCCCACATGCTTCCACATTCCAGCATCCAACGTAGTGCCGGCTTCCCTCCTCCCCTCCCCGGGGAAGACAAACCCATCCACAGGCGAAACAGTGCGCCGGGACTCACCAGCCAACCAAAGGCGCAAGAGACAGCCGCGCCCGGTCTCCCGAGGTGCGAGAATGAAGGAGAGCGCCCCCCCCAAAAGCCGAACCGGAACTAGCAGTGAGTGAGCTGGGCACTGCTTGAGCCCCCTTCCGCTAGTGTCCCATGTTATTCGCATGTGGCAATCAGATGTCCGGGGGAGGATCCAAGCTACCGGAAGTCTAACACGGACGAATCGCTGCCCCATGGGTGAAGGTGTAAGTCAAGCCGCCATTGTGTGTTATCCGAACGCCCCTCTTCCCGTTTGACCGAGGCGTTTCGTCCCCGTCGTCGTCTAAGTTCTGTGACTCTTTTTCGCATTTACATCATCGTCATCGCTCATCCCTCCCTCCCCTTCTTTTTCTTCTCTTTCTTCTTCTTCTGCAACCTCCTATCCTCGTGTCACGTTTTGAAGCTTCCCTCAAAAACATCAATTCATCGCCCCACGACCTCGGCTTGTCTTACACGGCGCGCCGAGCACCTGAGCCTTGCCAATCTCACATCACCACCCTTCAACGTCAAACACTCACAACACCTTGTAAACCCCCCATCTCCAATTCTATACCTTCGCCATGGCGGCCGGTAATATGGTGAACCCGGCGATCAATCCGGACATAGAAGATGAGCTCTTCACCAAGGAGGTCGAGCAGGTGAAGGCATGGTGGAGTGAGCCGCGCTGGAGGCACACCAAGCGACCCTTCACCGCTGAGCAGATCGTCTCCAAGAGAGGCCACCTCAAGGTTGATTACCCAAGCGATGCCCAGTCCAAGAAGCTTTGGAACATTCTCGAGAAACGTTTTGAGGTAAGTTCACGCACTGCCTTGAGGAGGCCGGCCGGCCGGCCGGGCACAGTTGCATTTACACCGACTAATACGCATGTGACAACACACAGACGAAAGACGCCAGCTACACCTACGGCTGCTTGGAACCGACAATGGTCACTCAGATGGCCAAGTATCTCGACACAGTCTACGTCTCCGGCTGGCAATCCTCGTCGACCGCCTCCGCCTCCGACGAGCCCGGCCCCGATCTGGCCGATTACCCCTATGTAAGTCGCCCTCTCCTCCTCTTGTGCACGTGCGCCGCCTCTCCATTGAACGGGAAGCTGACGCCTTGGCCGTATCCTAGACCACTGTGCCCAACAAGGTCGGGCACCTGTTCATGGCACAGCTGTTCCACGACCGCAAGCAGCGCCAGGAGCGCCTCAGCGTCTCCAAGAACGAGCGCTCCAAGCTCGCCAACATCGACTACCTGCGGCCCATCATTGCGGACGCCGACACCGGACACGGCGGTCTGACGGCCGTCATGAAGCTGACCAAGCTGTTCATTGAGAAGGGCGCCGCCGGTATCCACATCGAGGACCAGGCGCCTGGTACCAAGAAGTGTGGCCACATGGCTGGCAAGGTCTTGGTTCCTATCAGCGAGCACATCAACCGACTGGTTGCAATCCGAGCGCAGGCCGATATCATGGGTGAGTCACCTGCCAAGATGCCTCAATCGCTTCAATGCCACCCTGGAGGGACAACTTGGCTGACCTTTTCTCTACAGGAAGCAATCTCGTCGCCGTCGCCCGTACTGACGCCGAAGCGGCCACCCTCATCACCACCACCATCGACCCCCGCGACCACGCCTTCATCATCGGCAGCACCAACCCCAACCTGCAACCCCTCAACGACCTCATGGTCGCCGCCGAGAAGGCCGGCAAGCTGGGCCCCGAGCTGCAGCGCATCGAGGACGAGTGGCTGGCCTCGGCCAACCTCAAGCGCTTCGACGAGGCCGTCCTCGCCGCCATCGACGCCGGCTCCTACGTCGACAAGGCCCGCCTCAAGAAGGACTACTCCGCCAAGTCCAAGGGCCTCAGCAACACCGAGGCCAGGACGCTGGCCCGCAACCTCCTCGGCGTCGACATCTTCTTCGACTGGGACTCGCCCAGGACGAGGGAGGGTTACTTCCGCCTGAAGGGCGGTTGCGACTGTGCGATCAACAGAGCCATTGCCTATGGCCCTTACTGCGACGCCATCTGGATGGAAAGCAAGCTGCCTGATTTTGCCCAGGCCAAGGAGTTTGCCGACGGTGTCCACGCTGTCTGGCCAGAGAAGAAGTATGTCGCCTTTCGTTTCGTTTCGCTCTTTTCTTCTTCTTCTTTTCTTTCTTATGTCTTTGTCAAAGCTACTGCCTCCTTCCTGAGATCGTTTTGACTGACCTCCATTCCTTCAAGGCTGGCATACAACCTCTCGCCGTCGTTCAACTGGAAGACCGCCATGCCCCGCGAGGAGCAGGAGACGTACATCCGCCGCCTCGCCACCCTGGGCTACTGCTGGCAGTTCATCACGCTGGCCGGCCTGCACACGACCGCCCTCATCAGCGACCGCTTCGCCAGCGCCTACAGCCAGGTGGGCATGCGCGCGTACGGCGAGCTGGTCCAGGAGCCCGAGATGGAGCTCGGCGTCGACGTCGTCAAGCACCAGAAGTGGAGCGGCGCCAGCTACGTGGACGAGATGCTCAAGATGGTTACCGGCGGCATCTCGTCCACCGCCGCCATGGGCAAGGGCGTGACCGAGGACCAGTTCCACTGATTCAGGGGTGGAGGAGATAAAGAGATGGGGTCGAGCTGTTGAGCACTTGAATGTTTTGTAAGGGTTACTTTGCTTATAACCCCTGCTGGGATTTCACTGGAGAATGTCAGCAATGACTCTCCCGTGACCGTCATCTGTAGATATCAACCTTTGCCTTACGCTGATATGAAAGAATGCCTTTGCACCTCTTGCGCTTCGACAAATGCCAATGACACACGCGTGGTATGTCGGCGGCAACTGCACGGCATGGTCAGCCATCCGGATCTGCAAACTACGTTCCCGTGGACGTCTTGACGTCGATAATGCTTCTCCTGGACATGTAATAAGTGTCAAATTCTTGCTTTGGACAAAAATCCTAACCCCTCGACTATAACCCATACTGAGCTAATACGTGCGTAGCATTCCGGAACCAGCGCCCAAAGCGGATCACCCGTGATATCCTTGCTCCATCACCCCCAAACGCCTCATCATTTGTGTCGTTGCTCATTTGACCTCGACATGGAAGCGAGAGCTTCCGGACAGAGTAGCGAACTTTCGCTTCAATCCGCCTCCGCCAATTGCATGATCAACCTGGCCGCCATGTCCAGGAACGGGAAAGGACTCGTTACATCCTTTTCCTCCAAGAGTATGCCCTGGGCCGTCTCATACCCTGAGCACTTGAAGTCGACGAGATATACGCTTTCGCCCATTTCATAGATCTGAATGTCTAGATGTAAAGCTACAAAACCTGTACTCGCGGAATCTTCGACGTTCTGGCCTTCAGATCCTTTGTCAGACTCGGAATGTTTCTTGTGGTTTCGTTGAAGGGCTAATTTCCTTTAGGTTAGTACTGGCATCAATCGATTATATGCGTACAGACTCACTGCTTGAATCCCATCTGACTTTGATATGCCACGGGTCGGCAGGTAACTTGTATCGCTTCGTGGGATCCATGCTGGCAGTCGAGCTACGTCCATCATTGCCTCCATCATAGTCATTGACAAAAGAGCCGTCGGCGCTTGGCGCACCTTCGCTGCCCTTTCCGTGAATTTGTTCGTAATCTTCATCTGGGATGTATGTTGCCCCAAGCTTGTGCAGTGACTTGTGAATGCTCAGCAAGGCTTCCCAAGGCGCATTACGCGATCGAATACCAAACTGCCACCGCACGGGCTTCGACTTTTTAACAGGATTGATTGGAGTCATGCCTTGCGGCCGTCCAGGGCCCTCGTCGAGACGTAATTGACTACGGGCATGCGGTCTCAACCGACGAGACGTCTCCTCCTTCTCGGCTTCTGTCCGCGAGAGTGATGGTTCCTCATTGAAGTTGACGGTGGGGCTGGTGCTTTGTGCAAACCCTGCTTTCTCTCTTTCAATGAAATCTTTGTGATACGCTGGCAAGCTTGTGGGCAAGATGGCAATCTTGCTGACGTAGGGTCGAGGTGAAAGGGAGTTTTGAGAAATGCCGGAGCGAGCCGACGACATGCTCATCATTGGACTTGATCCTTCGGTTTCCGCGCCTGGAGCCCCAGGGATTTCTGAGAGAATACCGGTATTAGCAAGGACATAAGACTAGAGTTTGGTAGTAAGAAGCAAGACATACGATTCACCTGCATCAGCTTGTTTTCCCTCACAATCATGTAGGCGTCCTTGATTGCAGACGGCTCGTCCGACTGTAGGGCCTCCTCAACATCACCCTTTCCATAACCCATAGTGCGACTAATCTTGTCGGTGACCTCGTTGTGCAGCTTCTCCTGCACCTTCATGGACGCATTTGGTGCAATATCACTCTTTTGGATCGCTTTGTTAGGGTCGACTCCAGTGTTGAAGAACTCCTCGACGGGTGGTTGCAGGTACGGTGGCAACTCCGTGAGGAACCAAGGATCAGCTCTGATGTCCTCAATAGTTGCGCGCTGTACTGGGTTGACAACAAGCATCTTCTTGATCAAGCTTGCTGCACCGGTAGGCATCCACTGCGGGATGCTATAAGTGCCTCGGGCAATTTTGGCAAACAGGCTTGGGATGTGTTCGTCGTCGAAAGGGAGCCTGCCGACCAGCAGAACGTAAAGAATGACGCCGCAACTCCATACGTCAACCTCGGGGCCAGCGTAGAGCTTTCCTCCAATAACCTCGGGGGCGGCGTAATTCGGACTACCACAGCTCGTTTTGAGAAAGTTGCCGTCCGTCATGATATTGCTCAGGCCAAAGTCGGCGATCTTGACGTTCAGGTTTTCATCTAGAAGCAGATTTTCGGGCTTGAGGTCGCGGTGGACGATCTTGTGACGATGGCAGTATTCAACGGCGCAGATCATCTGCTGGAAGAAACGGCGAGCCTCGGGCTCCTTCATGCGGCCATTTTGCACAATGTAGTCAAACAGCTCTCCCCCGGCGTATTCGAGAACCATGATGATTTCAGTCGGCGTCTTAATAACGGTGTATCTGCGAGTGCAGTGTCAGCGGTGAAATCCATTTCTGCATCAACCAGCGTTCCTGGTAGATCCCGGCTGCGCATGGAGTTCATACAGCTTGATGATATGTGGATGCCGGAGCAGCTGCAGGTACTCGATCTCACGCTCCACGCGACCGGCCATGTCCCTGCTGATGAGCTTCTTCCTGGCGATGATTTTCAGGGCAACCTTTTGGCCGGTGCCATTGTGGATGGCGAGCTTGACCTTGCCAAAGGAGCCCTCGCCGAGGGTCTTGACGATGCGGTAGGCGCCGATGCGCTGCTCGGCCCGCGACTTCTCTCGAGGTTGGGAGTCCATTAGGTTGGTACGGGTGCTGGCTCGTGCTGCGGCGTCGTCGCGACCATGCTGCTGGGCTCGCGGCTGGCGGTTCTGGCGGCGAACCTGTGACGAGGACAGGGAAATGGTGAGCTCCTCGTCCTCGAAGCCTCGGGGAGCCATGAGTACGGTGGGTGTGGGCTCTTTAGTCAAAGACCTGGGATCCAGTGCCAACCACCACAAGCTGTGTGGGCGAAAGGTGGAGTGGACTCGCCTTGACTTGGTGGTCAGGTAATGTCGGGTCGGGTTATGGTGCAGGTAGAATTGCGTTGGATCAGATTGGGGGGGGGGAAGATGGAGGGGCAGCTCCGGCATAATTCCTGGATCCATGGGGTGGCCGTTTCGGGTCAAGCACAGCGGGGAAGGCCTGCTAAGCTAGTCTTACCGCCCTATGAGAGAGCTGTTTGAGTCGTGTGGGTGCGCTCTATCGCAGCGCTGCAGTGGCTGGGGCGACCACTAACTTGTTTGATTAGATACCTCGACTCGCCTGGAGGCTGGGCTTCCGGGTAACAAGACGACATCCTTGCCCTTGAGTGGCTTTGTCTGCGCACAGGGCATCATGTTGATGTTTATAAGGAAGCAACTGCTCATAGTTACTAACTATCTGGTCAAACATGCGCCTGGGCTTGGCGAAGCCGGTGTAAATAGCTCGTCAAACAAAGAGTGATCCGACGCACAACTTGTTTGAGCCCGTCGATTCCAATGTGAAATGGATACTCTCTTCACCTCCCCAAAAAGGGAGACATTGACGCCGTAGAAAATATGACCTGTGTCCCATAACTTACATGTGCAATTCACATGCATCACAGTCGGTGCATCCTTCGCATGTGCACCACATCATCGGGTCACGACAGAAATGAATCATTGACTGTGTGGATCTTGACCCCGACTTGAACCTTTCCCATCCATTACTCGTACGCTCTTATACACGCGCGCGTTGTTTGCACGGCCTTCTCCATAATATTTACACCCAATGTACATCAAACCATCCACTTCCTCATCCTCGAGTTTGGCTGGAGACTTTGGCTTCCTCAGCTTTCAGCCTATCCACCAGTTTCTGTCTCAAGAACGGGCTGAGTCCTAGGCTGTTCAAATAGGTTAGTGCATGCCAATACGATGACTGTCATTAATCTCAAGGTGGTGTCGTCCTGGTCACTCACATGCCCTCGTTTGTGACAACCCTGTACGTGCCGCTTGGTTGAGCCTTGCCCACCACCTCGCCCGACTCGTCTACCTCCACGCTGGCCAGGATATCCTCTGGCCATGCTATCCTCCCGAAGTCGGGCGGGTTTCGTCGGTCACTCAAGTGTACCCATCCACCTCTCCCGGCGCCACCTGCACCACCTTGCGCGCTTGCGCCGCCAGCACCAGAGCCTCCGGCGCCTCCGCCAGCTCCTTGTCTACGAGAACCTCCGCGACTAGACCGTTGCTGGCCGAAGAAAGCACCGCCCGAGCCCAGGTTGAAGCCACCAGGAGAGGCGAAAGCGCGTGCCTGGCTGATAACATCGTCGTCTTGGTGCCCGTATTCGGTGACCACATCATTGAGGATATTCAGGAAGCGACTGTTCTCGGTGAACGACTGGGGCGTCGGCGGAACGGCGGTTGACGTGCCAATCGCAAGTTCTCTCGTCGGCGGTGACGTTTCGAGATATGTCAGTATGTGTGAAGATGCAGAATTCGGATCGCGGAAGACTTTCTTTGACGATTGTAAGCAAGTGCATCATTTTCTCGAATGTGCCAAGTCAGAAGAGTCGACCGATCCTTACAATATGCGGGTTGTTGGACAAGGTTGATACCGTCCGGCGTACGCTGAATGTGCCATTGGGAATTGACCGACTGCATAAGGCCCAGGTTCGAGCCAGGACGGGTGCCATTTTGACGTAGTTGAGCGATGTGTTCTTCAGACGTTAAATAGCTGCCGTTGGAATCAGAGTCGATAAATTAATCCTTGCATAGCTTTTTCCTTCGGAGCTGTATCATACTTTACCTACCTTACCTTAAGGTAAGCAAGGGTCCTCCCGATAATGAGGTCACTGACGCGCTGGACCCCACAGTGCACTCCTCAAGCCAAGGTACTGGTACCCCTACCGTACCGCCTTATGCACTTATCCGAAATCAATTAGACGCGTCGACGCGGTCTGGAAAAAGGTGGGATGAGAAGGTCGCGATTGTGCATTGGCAACCTGCTGTGGGCGTTGCAATTAATTCTGGATCCCACCCGTGTCTAGAGCCGCGTTCGTTCCTCATGTGAAGCTGCAACGATCATTCAGCACACTTATCAAGATCGAATCCGTCCGCCAAGATGGACAAAACACCAGCGTCTTTCTTCCGAAGACCACAACGGCACGTACCTTCGTCTGCGCTGCCGTCTTCCTCACCAGCCTTTGGCACTCCCGTCCACCCCTTGAAGCCCTTCAACGTCAACGCCCCAAAGGCTGCGGTCCTCCCCATCATCCTCCCTCCCGCCTCTCTGCGACCGCTCGCTTTCCGAACTTTTACCAAGAAACATTCTCTCACCCTCACCTCGTCCGCCTTGCAGGAACTTGCCTCCTTCATAGGACGGCATTGCGGCTCAGGATGGCGAGAAGAAGGCTTGGCCGAACGTGTGCTAGAAGAGATAGCCAGGAGCTGGAAGAATCGCAACGGCGGAGTCATTGTCGAGGGCACCAGCAAGGAATTGGCGGAGATCCTAAAGACTTTAGAAGGCAACATGAGTGGAGGCAAGATTGTGAGCTTGGCTCGAGGCCTGCCTAGGGGCGACAGCATGCTTGACATGAAGGATGGTGATTCCCTAAGCACGAGATTGGGTTTGCGACCAGCGGTACTCTCGAGAGAAGACAGCAACACAAGCTTTGGCCTTTCTGGGCTGGGGGTGGAAGAAGAAGGTGATAACGAGGAGGACGACTCCAACAACTTGAATTCGTGGTTGGAAATCATCGGTGCCTACGATCAGCCTCGATTGGTATACAACGTTGGGAAAAAGCACTTCGAAAGGTAAGAAACAATGCTGTCCCTTGCGCTCATTGTCTGACAATCACGGCCAGGGACACAGCCAAACCATCTCTACTTCCTCCAGCGTCTCACAAAACCACCGTCTTCCGTAACCGCTACCACGTTATTCACCAACGCCTTCTTCGCAACGAAAACTTTCATACTTCCTCAGTCTCATCGTCCCGAAAGCGCACCCTCCAACGCTCCCTCTCAAATCAGCAGTCTCTAAAGATCACGCCAATAGCCAATCTTCTTGGTCGCCACGGCAGTAATCATATGCTTCTCGGGCAGCTTACGATTCTGCCAACCGGTGATCTAGCTATCAGCGACCTCACTGGCACCATCGCCTTGGATCTGAGCCAAGCTACCGACATTCCTGAGAACTCGGCCTGGTTCTGTCCAGGCATGATTGTCCTGGTTGATGGAGTCTACGAGGAGGAGGAAGAATCTGTTGGCAAAGGCCTGAGTGGCAGCAACGGAGTTGGTGGCACCCTTGGGGGCCGATTTCAGGGCTTTCTGATCAGTCATCCCCCCTGTGAGAGGCGAAAGGCAACCCTCGGAATCAGTGGCCCAGACGCAGGTGCAGACCAAACGATAGGAGGAGGCTTCGGATGGGTGGACTTCCTTGGCGTTGGGAGCGAACGCGCAGTTGGTTCCAAGATGCGCAGGTTAGAACAGAAGCTCTTGAGGGCCCATTCGGAAGACGACCCTGCGCGGGACAGGGTTGTGATTCTCGGCGAGCTGAATCTCGATCAACCTCGCGCTCTTCAGGCTCTCCGCAAGATCCTTTCTCTGTACGCTGCCGAACCAGAAGGCAGCTCACCGTTGACCTTCGTTCTGACCGGCAACTTCACTCAGCATGCAGTCATGGCCAGGGGTGGGAGCGGCGGCAGCATCGAGTACAAAGAATACTTTGACGCTCTTGCGTCGGTTCTTTCCGACTATCCTACTCTTCTCCAGTCTTCCACCTTCGTCTTCGTGCCAGGCGACAACGACGGCTGGGTATCGTCCATCACAGCTGGAGCATCGGTGCCTTTGCCCCGCAAGTCAGTTCCGGACATGTTCACGTCGCGGATCCGCCGAGCATTCGCTACTGCCAACGCAGAGGCCGGGAACAAGACAGAAGGCACAGCCATATGGACGACGAATCCAAGCCGCTTGTCGCTGTTCGGGCCGAGCCACGAACTTGTGCTGTTTCGAGATGACCTCTCCGCTCGCCTAAGGCGAACGGGTGTGAACTTGACACGTAAGACGAGTGGTTCCGCGGACAGCGGTAACCCTCAGATGGATGAGGTGGATGCGTCGCAAGCTTCAGAAACCATGGATGTGGACGTCGAATTGGAGACACCAGCAAAGCCAGCTAACGGCACGGCGCCTTCTACGCCACACGATATACTCGCTGCGCAGAGACTCGTCAAAACCCTCCTCGACCAAGGGTACATGGCTCCCTTCCGACAGTCCATCCGGCCTGTGCACTGGGACTACGCCACCGCGTTGCATCTCTACCCCTTACCGACCGCTCTTGCCTTGATAGACACCACGGCGCCGACGTTCTGTATAACATACGAGGGCTGTCACGTCATGAACCCGGGCAGCGTGCTGGTCCCTGGTCGCAAAGGGGTGGGCCGGTGGATTGAATACCGGCTGGGACGGTCTGGGAAGATACGAGAATGCACGTTTTAGTTTATGGGCGCCTCCAGCAGCTCTTGTTGCTGCGTAGGCCGCGGCTGCTCGAGCTGGGTACTGCGTATGTTCTACTTGTAATGATAATGATGATAGACGAACGGCTCATAATGCAAAGAATCCATGTTAGCTATTTGGCTGGCGGGTACGGGCAATGTAGCAGGGTTCAAGCCTTAAAACGCAACCACTTAGGCGTGTTTACTGTTCACAAGACTGTTCGCCCAGTAGATGTTCATTCAAGGGCGAAAAATGTCGAGTTTTATAGACGATACATAGATGGGATCATTCTAATAATAGAGCCTCCTCATTCAGGACGCCAAACAGCCCTTCTATTTCAGTCCTGACCTTTTTCAACTCCTCCGCGACCTGTACAGTCACGAGCGTATAAGCGTAGACTAGAGCATAGTCTTTCTCCTCAGTAACGGTCTCAGCGTCACCGGCGTCGTTTTCCAGGTTGTCCTCCATGTGTTGCCTCCGGAATTGGTGGATCTTGCCGAGCAGTCGATCCTTAATGGTATCGACCGTAGGAATGGAATCAGTCAGTGGGTACTCAAGCATGATGCAAGATGCTAGCACTTGAAAAATGTGACAGATGCGTTGACTGAGGAGCTTCCTCTCTGGGGCGGTAATTTCAAGCAGCATGCGTTCTCCGTCGGATAGGCTGAGGCGTTTCTGCGTGATTAAACGCATCGCGTAGAATCCATTTAGGATTCGCTTGGTGGATGTCATGATTCGCCCATATGCATCGTAGGGGAAAGGTCCACGCAGTTCGAATTCCGACTGTGCTGAGCCTCTGAGGGATTCGAGTTTGAAAGCTTGATACGGTCAGCATTTGTGTTCTCAAGAGACAAAATTTCTTTGACAGTGAACTCACCATAGCGCTGGAGTGCTGCTTGCTCGCCCTCGCGCATGTAATCGGCAGTGCTATTGCTCTCCAACAGCGTCAGGAGCGGTCCACGCTTCCAAATGAGACCCAATTGAAGATATAGAACAGCCAACCCTTCCCGGAACTTGCGCCGGCCAGAAATAGGCCACAAAAGTCTACAGACGATCATGCCCCACATGATCCCTAACGTGACTGCCAATACTCGATGATATGATATCTCGAAAATAAAGGGATTTCGACCACCTTCATCATCGTCATCGTCGTCGACACTCTGTGACAGGCTGTAAGCATACAGAACAATAACATTGTAGGCCAGCAGCGTTACTCTCCCCAGCGGCGCATTCTTGAGAACCAAAATAATGTAAAAGTTCCAGAGGGCTATGACCGCCCCAAGGAAGGCAAGAACGAATGGGTTAGCAAAACTCAACAGCCAAGACACGCAGGCGAAAGTAGCTCCGATGAGAGTGCCAAGGAATCTCGAAGACCCAGACGTGTTAGAAGCCCCAGTCGTCATGCCCACGACAATCATGAACGACAACAGGCCCCATTCGCCTCGCCAATGGTTATACACGGGACGAGTTGCTGGGATAAAGGCGAACATGGCCCAAAGTATCGCACCAATGCCGACTTTGATCCCAAAAAGGATGTCTTCTCGCGCTAGGAAACGAAGGAATTGCAACATCTTCTGGGATGCTCGCCGGAGGAATCTGCTAGCCTGTGGTGCAGCATCCCAGCTAAATGTGTCTCGTTGCGTAACCATCGTTGTCGGGATACCTTTCGGCAACGCTGATTTCCTGATACTCTTCACTGGTTTGGGCAGCAACAACTCATCTTCCTCGGAGTCATGGCTGGCCCTAGACTTCTGCTTCGCATTCCAGCTGAGATGTTTCCACCACATCAACCAGCGCCAACTCCTACGAGTGGTTTCCGTGGCATGTTTGAGTTCCTCCAACACATCCAGATAGGAATCCATCTCTTCTGCGACAGCTTGTAAACTGAACGAAAAATGACCGCAGGCTGCAGCCACTTCTTCGATATCTGCTTGGACCTTCTCTGACCGTGAATGGCCTAGCTCTATGCTGCGATAGAGTTCATGCAAGGCATGACCCCTTGCGTTGTTGTACAAGTCAAGAGCATCGCGAAGGCTCTGGCGCAGCTGATCATTGGCCTGGACATCGTAGATAAGGCTTTTCCCGAACGGGGACTCTCTGAGCGTCTCTGATAATGTATAAGCCAGCGACTTCATGGAGGGGCCCAGGAGTGCTATGAAGAGGGCAAAAATATCGGAGGGAACTCGGAACACAGGCGAGTTACTTTGTGTCGAATCAGATACAGACTGAACCACGGGTCGCGGCTCATCCTCTTCCTCCATGGCCTCATCGATGACAGACAGCTGCTCTATCGGTTCAGTCAGGAAAGATGACAAGGCTCGATGCAGTAGAGGGCGACTCCCGCCTGAAGAAGTGGGATCGGGACTTCCAGGTTCGGATGGTGGAAGTTCTTTGAGAAGTGTAAATTGTGTGTCCAACGCACTGCGCAAACCCCCGATCACCTGGGAAAGCCCTTCCAGAGACTTCACTATACGCTTATCAAGGGCATAAATCTTCTCGTGGCCCAGGAAGTAATGCTCAAATTTTGCTTCCCTCAGCGTCTGTGACAGCACCGAATAAGCGCTGTTGTATTTTGCACTAACTTGTGCGTATTCAGGGGAGTTGAGTTCCTCTTCAGTTCCGTCAAGAAATCCTTTGGTGATGAAGGCAATTTTGTCACTCAGAGAGGTGGCGGCAGTGACTATTGAACCTCGGACAACCTTCCTTGCCGAAACTTGCCAAACCAGCAAATTGACAGACACTGTGAAAGAGATGCCGAGGAGGAGTAGTTTCAAGACCTGAAGTATCTTCTCACCCGAGAAATAGCCATCCTGGATGGATTCCTCCTTAGTGAGGACACTTATCAAGGCGATAGAGGCCAGAGTAGATCCAACGTTGACCAGAGGATGATTCATCTTTTGCTTGACCCAACCGATGAAGCCGAGACCACCGCCAATAAAGACAATCAGCACGATAGCATGCGCGGGTGCAACAAGTCCTAGATGTGCCCGCGAGGCAATGGACACAAACATTGACAGGACACAGATCAGCTCTGCATAGGCGACGGCAATGATTGCAATTGAAACGGCCTCGAGCATAGAGCCCACGGTCCTTGCGGGATGGAAGTAGACGGTAAGAGTGGCCGCAATGTGCTTTCCGTCGCGATGGCCGAGGAAGTCGGATAACGGGGGCCAGAAGGTAGCGGTGCTTCCCAGTAGATACGCCAAAGTGCACTTGAGCACACTGTGGCCCTCGTCCGAGTGAAGCCATGCCCATATGGCCGCAGCCTTTTTCCTGAATGATGCGGCGATTATGTGATACCTCTCGCCCGCAGTCTCTGCGTAGACGAGGGGGGTGTCCGTCTCCCCATTCCTCGATGGCGCGTCGGTCGACGTTCGAAGGGTGAATTGGCGCCGTGATCGTTCGCCGGTTCGAGGTATGACAAAAGTGCCATTCCGCATCTTTCAATTCATTCCCGCGTTAGCGAATTGACTGTCTCATTGCCACATATCTAGTGATAGAGGTCGTACATCTCTCTTGTGACCGCCTCTGGGCAGTCCAGCTCGCCCTGAGGCGCTGCTGCTCGGACTCATCGTTCCTTCTGTGAGAGGTTGACGAGTTGCCGGGGTGACATCGTAATCAACAAGCGCGGAAGGCCATGGTCGTAAGCTCGGTCAATGGCGGGTTACACAGATGATGAAAGAGTCTCGAAGGACGATGTTTGTGCGGAGGGGCGCGGATACCTTCACGGGTTTCCTCAGGTGCGATGCGGGAAAGCAAAGGAAGCTCTTCCAAAATGCTTGGAAGTCCTTCGAGAAGGCCCAGCAAACTTACCTTACCTTACCTTACCTTACCTTACAAGTAGAGTGACGACAGACGGAAAGGTACCTTGCACTAGCGCATTGGTTTGGTGGCAGTGCCGGTACCCATTCGAGGCAACATGAGCCGCCAAGAAAGTGGAGTCGTTTTGATTAGGTGCATGTAAAGCCGAACGCACCTAAAGTCTCACCACTTGGCAGCGATGACGCAGCGACGTTTTTTTTCCATGAAACATGCGGCGACATGTTCATGGCATTGACACATATACAAGGCCGTTTCAGGGAAGAGGTCCATGTTGACAGCCGAGAGAGAAAAAAGAAGACAAAAATTTGCGTAAAATTATTTTCCAGCAGCTGTAGTATCATGTAGGCTCTTAGGTTCTCCAAGTCATCTGCAACACTGTCATTGTCGGGGTTCTCACTAACCGAAGCTCTTCTCAGGTCTCGTCTATGAGGTGCAAGTCCAAGCGATATGCAAAGCTTGATTTCACGAGGTTTCATAAAACGTTGAGTTGAATAGTCCACAAATGCGCAGACTTATTTCCAGATTGAACCCAGATGCTTTCTGTTTGCATGTTCCTGTAGATGAGGATCTAAAATGGACGACGAGGCCCATCATTCTGTTTTGGGGTTTGCTGCCTGTGTCCAGCATACCTGCCATGTCTTTCTCATCTCAGCATGCACGCCAATTTGACAGGGCTAGCGGGTTTCTCATTGCAATTGGTTGTAAAAATGTTCCGGCTACCATCGAAGGTTGACCCCAAAGATTGTCAGAGTATGGTAGAAACAGGTGGGTCGGCCATCCACGCTGGGTCTAGCAGCTTGCATTGTGGATGCCGTCTTAGTTGCACGATCTCCGCCAGCCTGGGCCTTACTCATTAAGTCAACATCTCAGCAGGTCGGTGCCAGTCGACCAAAGCAACACAGGTCCCTATTGATAGAGCTTCCAGCTTTGTGCGAACGCCCACACTTCAACCCTCTGCAACGAATATATGCGTCGCCTATACGCGAGGATGTCGTCAACCCTGTCTCCAAAACAGTTCGCTGCGCTCCGGGATGGTGCCGTCGATTCGAGCCGCAATGTCCCCAAGTTGAAAGGGGTCGTGTTTGATATGGATGGCACTTTATGGTAAGCCCCCTATAGACTGTGCTTACTTTACCGAGGTGCGATGCACAGAATCCAAGCTCGCACGCTGAGTCCATGACCGTTCACTCCTCGACAATAAGATTTAGATACGGACACTAACGCTGATTTCCCTCCCAGTCTCCCTCAGAACTATATGTTCGGCCAAATGCGCGCGGCACTTGGCATTCCCAAGACCGTCGATATCCTTCACCACATAGAGTCCCTGCCTCCTGACCAGCAGCCCGCTGCGCAGGAATCTATCAGAGCCATTGAGAGTGAGGCCATGAAGACACAAACACCTCAGCCTGGCGTTGAAGCTCTGATGTCGTACCTTGAAAGTCGTGGCATCCGCAAAGCCATCTGCACCCGTAACTTTGATATTCCGGTGCAACACCTGTTGTCCAAGTTCCTTGGCGACTTTGTACTTCATCCCGTTGTTACTAGAGAATTCAAGCCTCCCAAGCCCGACCCCGCAGGTATCCTTTTTATTGCCAAGGACTGGGGTCTCGAGGACGGACAAGGAGTGACGGATGCGACCGGTCTGATCATGGTTGGCGACTCCATAGACGACATGACAGCAGGTCGTAAGGCTGGTGCTGCGACTGTATTGTTGGTGAACGAGGCAAATAAGGAACTGGCTGACCACGAGCATACGGACTTGATAGTCCACAAGTTGGACGATCTGATACCCATCTTAGAAAGAGGTTTTCAAGGTCGCGAAATAATCCCCAATAAGATTCAATGAATGCGCCGAGCTCCCGCTCAGTCGGACAAGATTCAATACAATAGAACAGGCATATCACTCTCGAATGACAACTAATTGAGCCGCTACGCCAAAGAAATGCATTTCATCTAGCTTTCCTAATGAGCCGCCTGCATTGCTATATGTACAGCTTGCATAACGGACAATCCAAGTATTTCAACATCCAGATCAGACCAGTTCAAAGCCACGTCTTGTGATCAAGCATTATGTGACGGCGTGAAGCGAGCGGTTTCGTAAAGATTTTGGGGAGGGTGTTGTGGAAATGCAGATGGATTTGGAGCACAGCGTGCCAACGACTGCGGGATGTGGAGGCAACCATGCTCGAGCATGACATTTACCCTCCACCTCGGGTAGCCTATTGACCATAACCTTGGCCAGGAGGCAAGCCGAATCTGGCCTGCCTGCGATCCTCACGACGCATATCATCCGGTGTCTCTTTTCGTGGTGGTGGTGGGGGAAGAGGGCCTCCAGGCGGAGCTGGTCGAACGGGCAGGCTGAAGGTTGTCGCATGGGAGGTCACGGCGCCAGCACTTTCCGGGTAACCAGAAGCTTTAGGTATGGAGTTTGTGGTGATAACTCGAGGTCCAAGCCCAGGATGAGCCGAGGCAGGAGTCCGGCTACTACCATAGCCATTGCGGGTCGGGGATCGATTAGATGTGTGTTGATCCCGGGGGGAAATAATGCCAGCACCACCAATGGGAATCTCGCCCGAAGTTGGCGTGTTAAGACCTCGGTCATCGGATTGCGTGGCGTAGGTAGGAGAATCGCTTGAACGCAACAAATCCTGCGTCGAAGGGGATAGCTGCGGAGCTAGATGGGATTTGCGGTTATCCCTTTCCATGAGGCCAACGGCCCATTCTCTGAGATCAACTGGTGTTCTTTTGGCTGCTTGCACAAATGGATCACGTTCCTATTCAATGTCAGCAAGAAACCCTCCGCGAGGTTCCGAGAGGGATACATACGAAAAGCTCCTGTGGCGTTGGCCTTTGATCCGGGTCCTTGTAAAGACACTTCTGAATCATGTCTTCCAGGATGCTTGGGAAGGCATCGCTTTTTGGAAGCTTAGGGGCAGGCTCATGTACGATTTGTTGGAGCAAATCGAGAATACCGGCTGGTGCACATTCCCCATCCGAAAGCTGCTCGCTGGCGGCGAAAGGGAATTTGCCAATAGCTAATTCCATGATCGAAAGACCGAAGCTCCAGACATCCGACTTCACTGTATACTTTTCACCCTGGATTCGCTCGGGAGCCATGTAAGTCGAGGTTCCCACAAAAGTGTCAGCGATAGAGTTGATCAGTTCTCCGGACACACCAAAATCGCATAGTTTGATCGAGCCGCGAGAGTTGACGAGGATATTCGAGGGTTTGATGTCACGGTGCATAATGTGGTGCTTCGTGTACAGATATGTTAAACCACCCAGAGTGGCTTCAGCAATCTTTCCCAGCACATCGACACGGACCGGACCAAAAACTCGAGATACTCTATCCAGGGATCTGCGCGGGATGTTAGAGAGGTGTAGGTCTCTGGGTTGATCAAACGTACCCGACATCCATGTACTCCATACACATAATCACATCGTTGTTGTGATTCAAAAAGGCGCCGTAAAAAGTGACGATGTAGTCTGAGTGGCATCCGTGCATGATCTGAAGCTCTCGTACGATTCGCCTTCGCATTTCTTTCTTGGCTTCGACGTGGATAACCTTACTTATCATCAGTGAATGAAGGACGGTTAAGTCAAGGAGGTTTGGCGTACCTTGCGGGCCATGATCGTACCAGTGCTCAAATGTTTGACCTTGCTCACCGTGCCGCCATTACCCGAGCCGAGTTCTTTGAGGACTTCTAACTCCTCAGGCCGCAAGTCAAGCTTGTACTCGATGCCAATTTCTAGCTGCTCGTCTTTGTTCGCGTCATCTCTGCTGTAGTCGGCATCGAATCGGTTCGTCTCGGCTGTCGGTGGAGGTTTAGGAGCAGCAGGCGTCAGAGCAAGTCCCTTGACGTTCTTGCGCTTCATCGAGCGCGGAGCAAAAGGGTCGGCCATTGCGATGGAGGCGCTTGCAGCGTGCTGCTGTGAGGTGAATCTTTCGACAACTTTCTCGGCGGGGTATAAACGCTTCGGGGTCCAAGTTAAGCTTGTCGGTCTCTAACCGGCCAGTCGATGGCTGGCATTCCTTGCGGAGACGTATACGGGTCGCTGTCGACGGCGGTGTCGTTCGCTCAAGATTCCGGCACACGGAGTCAGGGTTCGTGCGTTGCTCAGGAGGTGCTGACTTTCCTCTTCCGTCTCCTGAGAGGGTTGGTGGCCAGACGGTTTGATAGTGGGGATACCGCCGCAAAGCGTTGGATTCCTTGACTTGGGGGCACAATGAGACCTCACGCACGCGTGCGATGTTTGGTGAAGACTTTGAGCACCAGCACGCAGATGAGCTCACACGCAGCGTCAAAGATCACTATATTCGTCGGAGCGAAGTGGCGCGGTGCTCGGAACAGCTCGTAAGTGAACAGGAGATGGACTGCTACTCCATATAAAGCAGATCAAAGTGTCTCAATTACCCACCAGGCTATCGATGGGTGACCAGGGGGGGGGAAGGGAGAGCCTAACCGGAAGGTGGGGTTCTTAGCTTTTGGCACAGCGAGCACCAGGAGATACATCGGCTGAGGTACCTCCAGGGGCAGTTCAGGTGGTGGGCTAAAGTGAACCGAGGAAAGGTACAGAGTCGTAGGAGAATTTCACCACATCTTGCGGAGCAGGTACATTCGCGGGTGATCATCGCTAGGCGCCTTTACGTTTTACTAAGATCACCTCACTTTGATGCTAGGTAAGGCTGGTCTACCATCTCGCCATAGATCTGCGAGAAGCACAACAATATCTGCAGGCGACCGTGGACCTTGTAATTAGGGAACAAATTTGCAACGTTGACACTCGACCCGATACATCATCCCAATAAGAGCCTTGGGATATTTGTCGGCCCAAGTAAAGTCAGTGACAGACCGCCGTGTGCCACAGAGAATCCTTGCGGTACGCTTTGTGTGGTCCACTAGCGTTTGGGGTGGCCATGGCCCCAGGAATCAATGTAACAGCTTGAGGACAACCTGCTTAAGTGGAGAGTCTTGGGTTTCCATGGGGTATACACACCTTGTCTACGAAAACAATGGACCAGGCCATAACTGCAGAGATTATGAGAGCGTTACACGCCAGGTGCCCTGCCAGCTTTTAGCAAGAAGAGCCATGGTGCAAAATACAAAAATAATCCAAATAATTCAGTTGGCGGGAAACGGCTATTTCATTAATACCCCCAATTTTCAAGCTTTTTGTAATCGTGTTGAAAGAAATCATTGGTGACGGCCTGAAATATATGAGAAGGAAGCTATGCGGCTCTCTGCGTTGTTGCTCATCGGCTACTTGGCTGGCGGCTACCAAGAGCCCTACGCGCCTTGCATATCAAGCCAAGCGTTAAGAGAGGTGCGAAACAGACGTCTGCTAATCCCTCATCCCTGTCAAGGTACTTAAATGGCCATTGACCGTATCACAACGTCCCATCACTGCCTAAAATCATGAGATATTGGTGATCACACGTGTTGGTGCTGGCGCCTTGAACCTTTTAAGGATTGGCTCTTTTCAAGTTGAAAGATTAAGAACTTCAGTACCAACCTCCGGCGGCTAACGACAGGACTAAGCCTGGTTCAGTATCCATGTCCGTTGATATCACTCCTCCGATCTTCAGGTGCTAAATGCAGGGCATGGCATGTTGCTTGACTGCATTACAACTACGAAATATAGTTGATACAAGTGGCAGCCCCTCTTGGCCCTGAATCATTTGTATGAGGCACTTGTGCATGCGAGTGTGCTTGACGCCGTAAATTGCAACGAACCAAATCAAGGTTTGCCTCGTTAGTAGGAAAGGGATTCTTGAGCCTTGAGAGTGAGGTATAGTCGCACAAATTATGCGATCCTCTGCGAACGTTTTTGAATTAATTTCTTCCAAAAAAATTCCGATACCTATCTTATTCCAGGTTGCCATGAAAAACACCCAAGGTGTTTGAGACTCATTGTGCGGAAGTGGTCATTGCACACAGAATTTCCCCTGCAACATCTCAGCTTATATAATCACCTGCAAAGCGGACTATCTATGTTCCCTACTAACCTTGTTTGGTAAGGACGAGGCTGAAGCTATGTTGCTTTCCTCTAAAAAACGAAAGACACGAAGACGAAGTTGTCGTGCTCTCCCTAATCCCAGTCACGTTGCGCGGAGCGACTAAACACACTGCTCCGTCGATTGTGCACGATACATCCGAGACGTTTGCGCGACCATTGGGGCAAACTCGTACCGGACCAAGGTCTTACCGACACCTCGATAGCTATTTCGTTCTTTTCACATACGCGAAAATGAGCAACTCTATGCGAGATCTTATCTCGGGGGAGGCGGAGTTGGACGATGAGGAGGATGACGAGTCCTATGACGAAGACACTGGTCAAGAACGACGAAGGAAACCAGGGCGCGTTGAGGATTCCAGTGAAGAAGAGGAAGATGATGACGATGAAGAGGAAGCACAAAAAGTAATGAGAGCACATAACGTGTTTTTGCTCATTTGGCTAACATCGACAACAGATCAGAGAAGGCTTTATCGTCGAGGATGAAGACGAGGACGAAGAGGAAGGGGAGTCAGACGCGGAGGAGCGCCCAGTGGTGAAGAGGAAACGCGAGCACCGTGAGCGCGGCGAGGAAGAGCTACTAGACGAGGACGACCTGGAGCTTATTGGCGAACAATTTGGCGAGAGGCCTAAACCAGAGACTCAGGTAAGGCCTTGCACCCCTTTGATACGTAGGTCTGCCGATTCCTAACCTGACTGTGCCTTAGTCCAAATTCAAGCGTCTCAAACGTGGCCACCGCGACGAAGATGAGGTGACGGAACGCCGAGGACTCGAGGAGATCTTTTCGGATGAGGACGATGACACAGCCGACAGGCGACCGTATGGAGGAAGGTCCAATTTCCGGGCGCAAGCGGATGAGTTCGACGATTTCATCGAAGAAGATTTCCCCGAAGACGAAGAGGAGCGAATGCGCGAACTAGAGGATGCGGAAGTTGCCCGTCCACGCGATCGAGGTGTCAGAAATGTCGTAGACACCACTGGCTTGGACAAGGATGCCCTGGACGACATGGAGGCCGTATTCGGAAACGGCGAGGATTATGGTTGGGCTTTGGAGATGGAGGACGAAGAAACAAAACTGGAGAAGGAAGAGCAGGCCATTGAACTGAAAGACGTTTTTGAGCCGTCCCAGTTGAAGGAGAGACTCCTTACCGATGAGGACAACGAGATCCGCTTCACCGACGAGCCAGAACGATTCCAATTGGACCGCAAGCCTTTCAAGGAACTTGCAATCACAGACGAGCTGGCGAAGGAGGAGGCAAGGTGGATCAGCAACCAGCTTTGGCCCAAGAAAGGCCTGCCTCAAGAGCTGCAGGGTCCTTTCAACAAAGCTATTGTCAAGGTCATTGATTTCTTTGTGAGGACAGATTTCGAAGTTCCTTTTGTGTTCCACCACAGAAAGGACTATCTTATCCATCCCAAGAAGAGTCGCACTGCCAACCGTGCAGATGATGATGATCAGGACTTCCAGGCAGACGAAGACGAGAGGCTATTGGACCAAGATGACCTCTGGCGAATTCTTGAGCTCGATATCAAATTCCGATCTTTTGTGGAGAAAAGAAATGCGCTGCAGAGGACGTTCGACAACCTCAAGTCGATTGACGTCGAAGATGCTATGGTGGAGGAGATGATACCGGAAGCCACGACAATGGAGGAGCTTCAAGACCTGCAGGACTACCTGCACTTCCAATATGGACCCAAATTGAAAGATTTGGTGGCCATGTCGGGTGCCGCTTCCCAAACTAAGCGACCTGGGTCCAAATCCATGATCCTCGACCGAGTAAGAAATGGCAAGGCATCCTACTTCGTTCAAGCCTACGGAATTACGGCCGACCAGCTGGCGAAGAATGCGCTCCGACAGGGAAAGAAGGTGGCGCCGGACGATGATTCTCAATATCCCATGGATCTTGCCGACAGCCTCATCGACGACAGTTTTGCGACTGGAGATCAGGTCATCAACGCCGCACGACAGCTCTACTCGGAAGAACTCGTTGCCAGCCCCCGAATGCGCAAGTACTTCAGGGCTTCGTTCTATCAGGCAGCGGAGATCAGCTGTCGCCGCACGGACAAGGGTCTGCGCAAGATTGATGACATGCACCCATACTATGAGATCAAATACCTGCAAAACCAGGCAATTGCAGACCTCGTCCATCAACCAGAGGTGTTCCTCAAGATGATGCGTGCAGAAGAGGATGGACTTGTGGAAATCAAGCTGGACATGCCACGTCGCTACGACTTCAAGCGGCAGCTATACCAGGAGTTTGAGTCTGAAAACTTCAGCGACAGGGCAGAGCAATGGCGAGAGGAACGAAAGAGAGTTCTGGATCTCGCTTACCCAAAGTTGGAGAAGATCATAGCCAAGAACATCAAGGAAGTCATCCGAACTTTCTGCCAAGATGAAGTTCTGAAGGCATGTCGGCAGGCATTCTACCGCAGGCTTGACCAGGCACCATACAAACCCAAGGGAATGATTCTTGGTACAACGCCTCGGGTGTTGGTGCTCTCCAATGGAATGGGCGATCCCAGCCGAGACCCAATCTGCTGGGTGTGGGTTGAGGAAGACGGCCGCGTGCTGGAACAGGGCAAATTCGGCAACTTGGCTCGTGACGAGGCCCAGCGTGAAGAGTTTGTGGAACTTGTTCAGCGCCGCCGACCAGACGTCATCGGAGTCAGTGGTTGGAGTGCTGACACGAACAAACTTGTGCGTGATATCGAAAGTCTTGTCAGCGACAAGGACTTGAGAGGACCTGAGTTTGACGATCCTGAAACCAACGATTACCGCACGGAGCCGCTAGAAGTTGTCGTGGTACAGGACGAAGTTGCTCGTCTGTACAAGGACAGTCCGAGGGCGGTTGCAGAGCATCCGTCGCTCAACCCAGTTACGCGTTATTGTATTGCTCTGGCGCGATACATGCAAAACCCGTTGAAAGAGTATGCGGCTCTTGGCAAAGACGTATCGTCGTTGTCATTCCATGCTTGCCAGCAACTTCTTCCTCAGGACAAGCTGATGAAATATCTCGAATCGGCAATGGTTGATGTGGTCAATCTCTGTGGTGTCAATATTGGGGACGCCATGAGCGATCCTTACACCGCGAACCTTCTGCCTTACGTGGCTGGTCTGGGTCCACGCAAGGCCACCAGTGTAGTCAAGGCAATCAACGCCAACGGTGGCTCCGTGACAAACAGAGATGAGCTGGTCGGCGATCCAGACAGTGGCAAGTTGCCAGTCGTAGGCCCTCAGGTGTGGACAAACTGTGCAAGTTTCTTCCTGGTAGATTACGATGCAACCAACAAGCACTCTGATCCTTTGGACAGTACTCGCATCCACCCCGAGGATTACGAACTTGCTCGCAAGGTAGCGGCCGACGCCATGGAGCTGGACGAAGAAGATGTGAAGGCCGAGGGGGATATCAACGGCAGGTCCCCTGCGGTCAGGAAGTTGATCAAGCAGGACGAACAGGAACGCGTCAACGAACTTATTCTCGATGAGTATGCGGATCAGCTCTTCAAAAACTACAACCACAGGAAACAAGCTACACTTGAGGCTATTAGCAAAGAATTGCAAGCGCCGTACGAGGAACTTCGACGCCGCTTCTCTCCTCCAAGCCAATCAGAGGTCTTTACCATCTTCACTGGCGAGACCAAGCAGTCCTTGTGCGAGGGCATGATCGTCCCGGTCGTCGTCCGACTGGCCAAGGATGACTTCGCCATTGTGAAGCTTGATTGTGGAATTGAGGGACGAATCGAGGCACATGAAGTCTCGAACCGATCGTCGGTCAAAGATGTGCTCAGCACAGGACAGACTGTGCAGGCCAAGATTCTGGAGATCAACTACCGCGACATGATGGCGAAGTTGTCGATGCGGGAGGATGCTCTGCGGATCCCCTACAAACGACCCGTCAATTACGGGCGAGACGGCTGGGACTATGCCCTCGAGGCTAACGACAAGGAGGAGCTGCGGGAGAAGGACAAGACCACGGGACGCACGCAGCGAGTCGTGAAGCACCCTAACTTCAAACCATTCAATTCCACACAGGCTGAGGAGTACTTGGGCTCACAGCCGATTGGAGAGGTCATTATTCGACCTTCTTCCAAGGGTAACGACCACCTCGCCATCACATGGAAGGTTGCAGACAACGTGTATCAGCACATTGACGTGCTTGAGATGCAGAAGGAGACGGAATTTTCCGTGGGCAAGCTGCTCCGCGTTGGTGGCAAATACACGTACAGTGATCTGGACGAGTTGATTGTCGATCACGTCAAGGCCATGGCGAGAAAGGTGGACGAGTTGATGCGGAACGACAAGTACCGGAACCAGTCACGAGCTGAGACGGGTAAGTGCTCCAGGCGGTCTTTGATACCAGTAAGAGGACGGTGTTACTAACCAGTCATGCAGAGAAATGGCTCACAACCTACATTGATGCCAACCCCAATCGCTCAGCGTACGCTTTTTGCTTGGATCCAAAGCATCCTGGGTATTTCTGGCTCTGCTTCAAGGCGAGCAAGAGCGCACGCGTGATAGCATTACCAGTGAGAGCCATCCCCCAAGGCTACGAACTCAAAGGATACCAGTATCCCGACATGCGTGCTCTTTGCAACGGGTTCAAATTACGTTACCAGAATGAGTTCTCCAAGATGGGAAAACGATAGTCGAGGTGATGTTGCCACATACCTGCGGGACCTACGCTGCATTGTGCTGTTGGGGCGGCGTTGGCCGCGCAGGGAGGCACGTGGCAGAGACGGGTATAACTACTCCGCCGAACAGGCTTTGGATTTTTGAGGGTTTGAGATTCGACGATGCTGTGGTATAGCGCACATGTACATTAGCCCACGCTTGCACTGTATATTTGTTAATGGGTCCCGGGTTGGTGAAAGGCGCACCGCTGCGGAGCTTTCCAGCGGTTGAGAAGAGCATTGGGTCATGCCAGGTTGTTCTATTTTCCACGTACAGAGAGACTATCATACAAAAGCGAAACGAAACGAGAATGCGAACCACGTTCTGTTGCAACTGGGCCACGATTACAATGGGTCTTCTCAACATGGTGGCACTGTGAACATGTCACGAGCTGATTCAAGGCAATGGCGACTCGGGGTGGCACGACATTGGCTGTTTGCCGCATTGGGAAGTTGGGTCGCTTGAGACATTTGGCGTGTAAGAGTCGTTGAGGCCAAGACAAGAGTCATGTTTATCGAACCGCTCTAACGTTGGGCGGGATGGGGAGGACCCTTGACTTGGGAGGTAGGTGCTCTAGCTATGCCATGCCCACCTGAGCTCAGATGTCGGCGATATCGGGCCACTCCATCATGGGGTGACACAGACGTGTTGATGGGCCATCAAGCTCCCCCTGAAAAGAGACAAGCAACATGATGCATAAGGCCACGGTACACGTAAGGACAAGGCCGATCTAGAGCATAAAGATAGACACTGCCTGCGGTTCCACCTTCAAGTTGAATGGATACAGCAGAGATCACGGGATCAGTGGGACTGTGGAGCTTGAATGCCTGCGGCTCGATGGGGCTCCGACGTAATGCCACCCGTCGCCGCCAAACGCAACATTATCGTTTTGCGGATTCACGGTCGGCTCAGAGCCCACTTCCCATCGTACGGGTGCCCGTAGGCTGGGCAGCTTATCGTTGAACGATCGCCGGGATGCTGCAGCGCGCTTCTCATGCTGGCCTTGATTAACCTCAATAGCCCATGGCGCCACGGCAGAACTTGGCAACGGGTTCCGGGGCGAAGGTTCCGATTGCGCAGCCTGCGGTCATCCAGAACATGCCAGAAACAAAATGTTTCCATGCCTTTCCACGGTCCCAACAACGAACTCTGCAAACTGTCGTAAGACCCTGTGGCCCTCTCATCCTAGCCACTGGTAGCTGGGGGATACCAATAAACTGGGCAAGGCCTCGATCCTGCACGTCCAAGGATGCGACCCAGGTGAACATGGCAAGCTGCGACTCCCCTGGCCGGTGGGTTTCTCTCCATCCCCAACAGATATCGGGGAAACGCACCACATGAGCACATCAGGTGGACGTGTAATGTCGAATTGCGGGAACCTCGGCCGGGCCTTGTTGGCCGATCTACAATCTATGCTGGGCCGTGCTCGCCAATTCCTCAACCTCCGTTCCCGCCCCGGTCCGATGGGCGAGGGGCGTCGTCCACGACCGGCAGGGGGCGCAGTAACGTGGACGGGGTGGGAGGTGAGTCAGGAACCGCCCTCGCCAGCTAAGGGAAGAAACGTTGCGAAACCGGCCTGGCGCAGCGGCTGGCCCGGAGCAAACGTTTACGCTTTTGCTTGGTCGCGGGCGGAGCGCGTCCCGGTAGCTGAAAAACTGGCCGGTTTCCCACGACCTAATTGCGCCTCTCATAGCGAGCTGTTGGGGGGGAGGTTAGCAAGCGTACAGCAGGATTAGGTGATGGGACTGCGTCTACCGGGCGCGGTAGCGCTGTCGCAGTACCCCGTACCCCGCAATCTCGTGCATGCAGCCGGGCCTGCTACATCATTGAGCTAACGTCCTCCCTCACCCCGGCCGCTTCTCAGAGTGAGAATACCTACCGTGCCGTGCACGGAGTACCGCAGCACCTACGCGGTCTGTTTCGTACAGTGCAACTCCCAAGGGGGGTGAAAGGGGGGGGGGGCGTGACGGAAAAGGGTCACTTGTGGGGGGGAAGAAAGTCAAAGGGTTTATGGGGCGGGTGGAGCCCCCTTTTTCCGTAAAAGCAAAAAGAAGCAGGAGCAGAAGCAGAAACAGGAGGAAAGGAGCCGGGTTCGGCCAATGTTCCGGTCGTCGTCATGACCGGCGGCCGGGACCCAATTGCAGCAGTCGTTTCATCCAAGTTGGGTTCACGGTTACCCTGGGGCTGCCTCGATGAGGCAATTGCGCGTCCCACCCTTTGGATGTGGAAGGGCGATGGGAGCTCATGGGTTAGCAGACAATATAGCAATTGCGCAATTGTAAGCTCCAATTCGAGACATCAGGGGAAAAAAGTAAAGTCAACGAGCAACAGCAACACACACCCCTCTTTTGTGTTTGTTTTCTGCTTTTGGATGCATGCGATAGGCATTAGGAGAGGGACCTCCCTTTTCTTCCCTTGGTTTCTTGTCTTTCTTTGCTGCACTGTACGGCATGGCGCACACGAGCGAGCTCATACTGGATGCTTCTTGCGTCAAGGTCACGCGATAAGCTAAGCAGCTTGAGCCACTCCAGGTATGAGATGGCCTGGCAGTGGTCTGGGCCTGGTGCTCACACGCCCCCCCTCTCTCACCCCGGCTTTTCTGCTTGGCCCGTCAACAACATGCGGGGCGGCATGTACAGTACCTCTGCTCGCTCCAAGCAACATGCTATGGCGCCCTCGTCTCGTCAAGTAAGCCAACGCGGGCGGCATGGACAAGCGGCTGCATGCGAGCATTAGAAGCCCTGATGATGAGGGACCGGGCGCTCAACTCATGCAAACGACTCCTCCTGGGTACTGTGGTACTGTACTGTACTGCACTCCCTCTCTCTCGGTAGATTTCCTTCTCTCCCAAAGGCTCCGCGGACGCACGCCCTCCCCTTCCCCACTTGCACTGCTCCAGTGGCCCCTTCCGATACCATCTGCTCGTTCGTACCGTGACCTCGACCTTGGCTTTTACCTCATGCTATGCTCTGGGCTCTTCCCTCTCTTCCGTCACTGTTCGTCTCGAAGCTCCAAGGGTCAAGGTACGTACAGACGTCTCGCGTGACCTGACGATATAAAGGAGCTCTCGGCTGCTCCCCTTCTCCCTCTGCTTCCTACTGTACCATCCTCATCTTCATCTTCGGAATCACGACCATCTGCATTCCGCTCATCTCTCCATCTAAGTCATCACTCACCTCCAATCAATCCATCCCTCGTCAACTCCCTGCGACCGACTATCCGCTCATCACTGCCCATCTAACTCTCTACCACCCTGTTCCCCTCACCAACATATTGACCGTGACCTCTCATCAACCGGTCTCCTTTGACAATCGAAGAACAACGAGCTACTGCCATTGTGGCAATCATCAGTCAAAGCAACACCGTTTGTCCAACCCATTTCGACACTTACAGTCCACATCAACCGCTTTCCTCGTACAAGTAAGTTGAGCTTCTCTTACACGAACCCCGCACCTCAGCATCTTGCACCTTCTTGGCTTCACGCTGGGTGGATGGCACTGTCACGACGATTCACAGCTTGCACTGGTTCGAAGCCCCCGGCAAGGGCAGAACCAGCATGCTGAACTATCCAAGGTGTTCATGTCATCTCAACTGCCAACACGCTGTTACAATATCAAACGGATCTAGTCACTAACCACAGTCGACAGTGACTCGCTCCCACAAAGCCAACGATCGGGACCACAAGGGCCTTGCCGATGGCACGGCGGCTCCCACTGAGCACCTGCCTCGGTTCTTCGCCAAGAGCGGGTACGTTGATGTTGATCCCAAGAAGATCAAGAAGGACGGAGGCGGTAAGGGTAACTGGTAAGCTATACCCCATCTCGCTTCTTCAACGCGTCCCACCCTTATCTTGATCGTCCCTGGCTAACCTTACCAAAGGGGCAACTATGGCGAGGAGATCCATGACGAAGATTTCCGCTTCACCAACGCCCGTCGCCGCTCCAACAGCAGCAGCTTGTCCCACCATGTTGGCGACTTGAAGACCAAGTTCGACTTCAACGAGCCCGAGCCTGTTTTCGAAGAGAGCGTCCACGGCCCCATCAATGAAGAGGGCGAGGATCTCTCCAAGACTGACACCTCTGAGAGCGGACGTTCCTCGTCCGTCTAGTCGGTCTTGTGTTTGCACTTCTGCAAACGTGTATGAGGTCGGGAATTGCCATCTGCTACATTGCTAATGCGCCATTCTATGAGGACGGGGCTCCATTAACGAAATGAACTATGTATCAAAAACACTTAACGATTATGCTGAGATTTGGGAGTTTGAGCGATGGTTGGAAGACTATCAGGACGGGGTAGATATTATCAGGGGCAAGGAACGGAGGAATGGAGTTGGATGGGCCCCCTCATGACCACTGCGTTGCAGATCTTGACTTGTCAGCGCACCGTCATGCATAATGACATGACCTTGCTTTGCTCCGGGCGTACTGTGCGCTCTATTGTATGAATACATCACTTATGATCAAGCATTGGCGCCAACGTGTATGCCTACGTATGCTGTCAGGAATTGGTATTGACTGCCAGAACTCCAGCACGATCTGTAGCGTATTACTTGTGCCGCGATGAGGTATTCGGATGATAAGGCATTAGAGTTTCGTCCACATTTCTAACCTTGGCCATAGTGGTACCCAGGGAGCCACGGCTTATCATCAGTGATCGTGATCCGTTAGCGTCTCCCGCGACGAATCGATGGATGGCCCTCGCAGCGAGTTGCAACGTACGCAAACCAAAACCCCGCTTTCGGTCGTCGACCTGCTATAGATAAAACTAATGGGGCCTGGGAGCAGTGTCGATCACCGCTAATGGGGGCCTCGAGGAGAGTTCAGTCGCTCTGGAACTTCGGTGCAATTGGGTAGGGTAGAGGACTCGAAGATGCAGCAGTCAAGCCAATCGTTCCCCTGTAGTCTAGCATTGGACTGCGGTCCATTACATATGATTTACGGTGCGCACATGGCGGCTGTGGTTGGATTTGATCTGCTGTTCCGGGTTTCAATGTATTCTTTGGATCAACTCTCATAGCAGTCTCCGATACAAATCCAATGGTGCTCACCGGCATTGCAATCGAGCAAGAAGCTCTGCTACGGGACCAGCCTCCCACGTGTTCACTGCCAGACGGGCGGGGGCGGGAGCCGAAGTGAAAGGAGGCAGTGCTTGGGTTAGTTGCGTGTTGCTTTCATAATGTAGTCATTGGGTAAATAAGACAATACAGAAAAGAGTGATGGAACATCAGAAGAACAAGACGCCAAGGCCACCCCCCAGAAACCGGAACGATGCCTCTTTACTCCCCTGCCTCCCCTTCCCCTGCAGAGCCGTTGAGGCATAACCTCAGCCAGTGGCCCGTGCGCCCGCGGTTCGCTTCCAGCCCACCTGCAGCACAACCCCGGTCCGCTGGAGGAAATAAGGCTGTCACGGCGCGGCGCGGCGCGGCTCAAACCTACTGCGGGCAAAATCGAAGTCGGCGGCCCCCCGAAAAAACCGACCTGGTAAAACAAAACATCCAAAAAGTCCACGACACGACTCCCCAACGCCACGTCGCTACGATCCCTTCCAAGTCCAATTCTATCGGCATTCGCGAAGCGTCTCCTGCTAGAGCGTAACGATTTGGACACGGTACCTTGACCACATCTGGCCGGCAGTTCGACTGGAATACCCGAAGCAGAAAGGCAGCTGGGAGCAGAAACAGACGAGACAAAACTTCTCCCCGAGAGGAAAACGGCTCAACATCGCGCGCTCGAAGCAGTGCCACCCTCTCTCTGTGGTTCAGCACACGCCTTGCGAGGCTGTATCCTTGCCGATTGCCCGCTCACCTCCATCTGCCCAACATGTCTCTCACACCGGCTTTCCACGAGTCCCTTCCCTGTAAGCGCACGCTCTCCTCCCCGCTCGAGCTTCCATGATGCAGGCGCTCTCGTGCCCTTATCCGTTCCGCATGGATAGTTGCGCTGACCTGTGTTTCTCGCCGCCCATCAGACATTGACCCCGAACCGACGCCCGATGCTCTCGCCGCCGCCCGCGCCCTCGTCTCGGCCGAGCAGGCAGCCCTGTCCCCCCGCGAGCTCCCCTCGCCCGGCCGCGCGCCCTCCTTCACACCGGCCCTCCAGGCCGAGCTGGAGCGCCTCGGCTCCTCCGACGCGACCCCTGCCCCATCGCCGCTCGACCTCTCCCGCTACGAAGCCCAGGAGGCGCCCCCGAGCGGCTCCTCCCCCGACGCTCTCCGGGCCGTCCTCGAGAGCGCCTACGTCTCCGACGCCTACCTGCGCGCCCGCGCCCAGAACCTCGACCTCCTCGACCGCTGGGGCAAGAACGCCTGGCTCGTCGGCAACTACCACCTCGAGGCCGAGCTGCGCGCCCTCGAGAAGGACCTCGCCGACGCGAAACGCGAGATCGACGTCGTCAACGTCGAGCGCAAGAGGCGGCAGGACGACGTCAAGGCCGAGATGCTCGCCCTCGACGACAACTGGCGCAAGGGCGTGAGCAGGGTGCTCGAGACGGAGCTGGCCGTGGAGGAGCTGAAGGCTCAGATCCGGGACGAGTTGAGGAAAAAGGTAGCGCGGGACGCTTCCTGAAAGATTTTCCGAGTATTCACGAAGCCGTCATTTTTGGGCAGAGTTATTTTTTCACCTTGAGAAACTTTGACGTATCCTGCGGATAGCAGACTGGGCTATCGTCATGGAGCAGCAGAGTTATGACCGAAATTTCATGTACATTTGTTTATTGGAGCTTTACAGCCCGGAAGGATCTTTGGCGATCATCCTTTCGTGCCTGGCATAGAAAGACTTGGAGTCTCATGGTTGTTGATGTGGTGCAACTGGACAACAGCCGCGCTATATGAATGCAAGACCTCTGGGTTTGATGTGTATTTATAGAATTGTTGATTTTCATGACGGTATCAATCAAGGTATCTGGTCACTAGCCATGTCTCTTAGGAAGCGAGGGTAAGGGGAACTCCCTTCAAAACGCCAGCACAATCCCCAAGCAGTTGCGTTCGGCAGCAAATCTGCGCCGAACCGCAATCCAATTCTTCCCCTCGTACCGTGTTTCTCAAGACCAATCCACGGGCATCCATCTCATCAAACCCACCCAGCTTCTTTCAGCTTCAAGCGCGTGATATATTCCTTCCCAGTGGCTCTCTTTGGGAGGCCCGAAATTGAGGGAAGTTTCAAAGCATGCATCTACTCCCGCGACAACGGGTCCATTTCTTCGACTCCCGACTTTACGCCTTCGTACTTGGTACGTCGCATAATACCCTCGACTGGTCCAAGTAGCCGTTGGAAAGCATTCTTGCCCAGCGTGGCTACCTTGACCTCGCTCGCAGCCACGACACTAGCGGCGCGCGGAGCATCATTGAGCAGAGCAAGTTCGCCGAAGAAGTCTCCCTTCTTGTAATGCAGCACTTTTTGATCGGCTTTGTAGGCATCGGCCTCGCCGCTCTCAAGCAAGTAGAAGGAGTTACCTGGGTCTCCTTCCTTGATGATGACATCGCCCGGCTTGAATTTCTGGGTCTCCAGAGCATCGGCAATCTTGGAGCGCTCGTAGGGAGTGAGCGTCGAAAGCAACGGCACTTCTTCGAGGAAGCTCTCGTACATCCTTCTCCGTGCGAATGTAGATTCCATCAGGATGCGGCGGAAGGTGACTCGATCTACTGCCCAGAGAGTGCAACCGGATTCTGCAGAAATGATCGTGGCAGCACGAGGCGCATTGTACATGAGCGCAAGCTCGCCGAACGAACCGCCTGACTGAATGTTTCCGACATGTGCACCCATGCCGTCAGGGCCTGGCTGGAGGATTCCACTAGGGTTAACGTATACATCGAAAGACCCTTTCTCAACGACGTAGAAGAAATCGCCGGCATCGCCTTGTGTGATGACCTGTTAGAATTGTGTTAGTCCGTCGGCCACGAAGGAAGAATTCAAAGCTTGCGATTGGCTCTAACGAACCTTGATGTCTTTTGCGGGTATGGGCTTCTCGACAAGCGCCCCCAAAATTTGCTGGTTTTGCTCCTCATCTAGATGGCTGAACAGAAAGTTGCCTTCTATGGCTCGCGTAAGTCGTTCGAGCTGCTCTGGGGTCTTCTCATGGAAGGGAGGAGACCAGTTGTCATGTACATCAGCGCTAGGCTTCAGTGATTCAGCTGATACAGACGTCCGCCGGCCGAAGTTGTATTGCGCAGGATAACTATCGGTGCTTGGGGGTCCCCTTACGGTAGGGGGTCCGTCGGCCGAGCCATCACCGCCAAATGGTCCTACGCCCATAGTATCATTTTCTTCCTCTTCGGCTACACGGTGCATTGTGGTGGACGAGCCGCCCCCAAAAGGATTGGCGTTCGCACCAAAAGGGCTCGAGAAAGGCCCAGACATTGCTCCTTGTTTGCTCTTAGAGAGCTGTCGTGGGATGCGGAGGAAATCGAACCAAGGGACAGCTACGGTGCAGCTTGATCAATTGGCAAATGTGTAATATAACGGTGGAATTGTGGCTTGATGAATGTCGGATCGAGTGTCAACGGATCGCTTTTCGAGCTGTTCGTCCTGTAAGCGCAAGTATACAACCAGTGAGGTCTGCTGTAGCAGACAATGATGACACCTATGAAGGCAGATGACAAGTATGAAACCAATCGTACGGCCCCCGAGGCCGCAATGGAGGTCGGGCGCTTAGGGGGGCCGTGATCGCAAAGGCTTCAGGGACGGGCGGTAACGGGGGGAATGGGCTAAGGTGGTGTACGTACGTTCTCCCGGGCAGTGCGATGTCAAGCTGACTCAACCAACTAAGCCCAAAGTCAGTGATGCCGAAATAGAAACCCCTTGAGGCAGGTAAACTCGTCCAGCAGCTATGCCAGCGCAGAAGCATCAAAGCAAAGGGAGAGAATGAGGTATGGTGGCCGCCGCCAGGTACTTCCTCGGCAAGCGGGAGAGTAAATAAATCAGAGGATCAACACAACGAAGCTCCAGAGAAGACAAGGAAGCTCAAACAACAGTACTGAAAACAGGTGACGAACAGCGACTGGAGAGATGTGATGGGATGTGAGGTCGGGGGCGTGCTGTGAAGCTGGCGAGGCAGTGTGCATTGACGAGGGGTACCGATAAAGGCGTAACAGGGCCCTTGGTGTTGCAGCTACAGGGTCGCGAGCTCTTACCTGTTCGCAGGACAGAAGCGAGGTGGACGAAGTGGGCAGCAAAGCTTGGCCAGGCCAGCACGGTGCTCTGCTACACGGGTTTGGAGGAAGAAGAGCGGAGAGAAGAGGAGGTGGAAGCTATTAAGGAGGAGGAGGGAGAATGTACGATACGCAAGTCTGGACGAACTGGGGGGAGAGGAGGAGAGAAGAGATGGAGGGGAGAGAGAGGCCGAAGACTGTAGAGACTTACAGTACGGTACGGCACGGTACACCTCACACCACACACACACACACACACACTGCACTGCACTTGACCTGGTGCGGCGGGAAGCTTGAGGGACACGCTAGGGCCGCTATGGGCCAGCGATTGACAACTACCTTGCCTCTTCCAAGATTAAAACAGTACGGCCGCGCAAGTACCTATCAAGCAGAGTTCATGATTGAGGGGCGGGGTCTAGTCCCTTTGCACGGGGGAGCAGGAATGGCCAGAAAGGAAGGTGAAGGCGGCATTTTATTTCGAGACATACAGGACTCATGCCCAGGCCCCAGCGTGCGCTTCCTTCGATTCACCGCCCACGCCTAATTTCCCTACTCTCTGCCGGTGAATTCGAAGCAGTTCTCCCACGCAGCCCATCCGTCCCGCCGTTGGAACCAGGAAGAGGAGGGGGAAGGAGGCAAATAGGACTTGCTAGCAAGGTACCTTACCTCGACGGACCAGGGAAGTGGGGGAAGGGGAGGGGGGGAAAGGAAAGGGAAGGGTCAAGCATGAAGCAAAGTGGGAGGCTGCCGGGAAGCTTTCTAGAAGCGTGCACGAGCCACCGCGTAATGAAAGCCCTCCTCCTCGGCGCTCGACTGACGTACATTGGCAACGATCGCCTTGCCTCGGCGGTACCTGCGACGCTAAAAACGAGTGTCGGGCGACCTTCGTACTTCATGCGTGGTTGCTGCATCCCTTGCAGTTCGGTGCCAGCTTCTGCTGCACTTGCACCACGTAAGGTACCGGTAGGTGCAGAATCGCACGCACACAGGGCCCAATTGTACCTGGGCGTTGGGATGAGGCACCGGAGGCACAATGCAGTGCCTTGCCTGCCCGCCTTACCTCATGCGAACCGGCCATTTCACGTACATATATCCATCGGCAGCTCACTTACTTGAAGCCTGCAGAATGCCTTCTCAGCAATGGCCGAAGAAGAAGAAGAATCCTACACGCTTGCTCTTCTGTTCCTTGCGAACCTGGACAGGTAATCTGCAAGGTAGTGGCAATGCCTAATTTATTCTTTTGATAAGGTTGTCCTCCGTTCGTGCCCCGTGTCCACACATCAGCTTTTTGTACAAGGTACATACCCCAGATATTTCAGGTACTTCACATCATTGCAATGTGCCAAACTCATGGCTCTCGAAAAGACCGATGCATCATGTAAAATACGGTACCTCAATCTAGCAATTGCCAAGTATGCATGCATGCGTACATCGGGTCCTGAACCCCAGCACGAGTACAGCGCATCATGACTCAAAGCTTCTTTGTGTCGATGCCGTATCAGCTGGTTATATAACGTGCTATGGTATCCCAGAGTGACTATTCTCACCATCGTCAATACTGGGAAAAATATTCCCTATTTAAGAATTCGGTACAAATGAGAACTAGTGCCTGCCATGGCACAGCCAGTATCGTTGCTACGTACTGAATTGATTTGGTTCATCCGCATGGAGACTTCTTGCAACAACTCTCACGGGTATCTTTCCCTAAGGTACATGGAGGATTGGGAAACATTGACAAAAGAAAGAAAAAAGCAGGCAGGTAAAGACAAAACCAAGCCAAGCTTGACAGTGAGTCAAGCTGATCCAAATGACGCCTCAGTTAATCCTTTCTTCTCCGTCTCGCATAATGAACATCCCAGAAACACAGAAGAGAAGAGCATTGCCAAAATGGCCCAAGACGCCGAGTGATGCCGATGCAAATGCATTCGATCCCCTTCAGGCCGACTCCTGCCGCCCACAGATTACAAGTTGCCACAGCCAACGCCAACTCCAGCGCCGGTATTCGTTCTTCGTCTTCGCCGCCGACTCTCCTTTTATTGCTTTTGGCAATGTCTATCACCACCGTTTGAGCATCATTGGGTCGCTCGCACTCGTCATGATCCCACAGAGAGGCATGAATCCAGGACACTGTCCAGCATATCCATGTCCTGATTGTCCGCACCCTCCCACCAGATCTCATCATCGATATCCATAGCATCCGAATGGCCATTGGGGAGTTCGTGGGCACCTCCCCCGTTGATACCTGCTGTCCCGATCTCCTCGATCAACCTTGGAGGTTCTTCGCCATTGATCCAGGTGTGGTCGTCCCAATTCTCAAGCTCGCCTTCGCGATAACCGTACAGTATCTGGGTTTGGATGATGGGAAATGAGAATAACCCAGGATCGCCTGTCTCAAGCGCGACGCGAACATCAGCTATGCCTAGGGGCCCCCGTTCACTGGCAGCTTTAGACTCGACTGGTAGCATGCCACTCTTGTCGCGAGTTACTTCGCCTCTCTGTGCGGCATTCTCCTCCTTGTTGAGTTGCCGTCGGTACTTATGAGTCTGGATCCATTGGGTGCCAATGCCGAAACCAGCGCTTCCTGAATCCCCCGGGCCATTGCTCCGCGTTCGACTGAAGATCTGCGTCAAAATTTCTTTGACGAAATTTTCCGTAGCCACAGACATGAGGTGCGGCGCATCCGATACATGACCACTGGCGAGACCAGCTTCATAACAGAAAGGAAGCATCCTTCCACCGATAACGCCAACATCGGGAAATTCCCCAGACTCGATGGCTAGGGGTTGTGTAAAGCGTTTTCGGATTTCCAAGTCAAAATCTAAGACACGGCATAAATATACGGCGTGCTATACAATCCCCGTAGGAAGTCTTACTCATTTTATTGATGCCGCCTCCAGCACTGGGTGGTACATCCGTGGCGGCTGGCGGCTTGCGATGGTTGTCTGAGAGTGCGAGCGACAAGCTCTCGTAAGGATCGAACTTTGTCAGAAGTCAGCATGTAACAGACATGTGCACGCGATGCCACCATACATCATTGTGAATCAGATCCTTGATTCGCCGACGGTCTCTGGCCGGTAGCTGCATCACCTCGCCCTTAAGCTTCCGCTCAGCAGCGTCTCCTGATACAGGCTTGCTTCCAGTCGGCGCGACAGGCTTGTCATTTGCGCTGACCCAGGGTGCCGGACCCTGATCGGGCATCTCTCGTGTAACATTTCCGTAGATGGCTGCGATAAGCTGATTGTGAAGGTGTTCCTTGTCGCCGCTTAGGATGGGATCAATGCGCTCTGAGTATTCGGCCTGATTCAAACGCCCTATGAATCGCGTCAGCATCAACTGGATGCGAGTTCCAAGGTCAACATACCAATAAGAAACTCTGTCGTTGATTCTTTGTATACGAGCCATTGCTCCAGTCCAATCGCCGACTTCAAGGCGCTATATAGGGGTTCGAGGTCAATTCGGGCAGGGATGATCTGGCTGGTCTTCGTCGCCTTGCCAGAGCCAGGGGCAGAGATCGATAGAGATTTGTTGGAAAGGATAGGAGTAGAGAGGCTGACGGATGGACGGCTCAGAGCCGCGGGGTCGATGTCGGGCATCTTGAACGAAACAATCAGCGACTCTGTCGCGTCCGGCACTGGAGGGTCGCGCAACGCCGGGGACGGCGCATTAGTCGCATCAAGTGCGAGCGGAGGACGATGCGATCGCGAATCCGTAGTTATATCGATGGATCGAGCATGACGGAGGTGCGAGGCTGATGGAGACAGTTCGCCCTTGTGTGTGGAAGCAGAGGTCAATCAATGGATGGAGTGAAGTCGAAAATTGGCCGTGTGCATTGACGGCAGGGGGAGCTATGATCGACGGTCAGGTAGAGGTACCTTGGCTATGGTGCGTTGTCCGGCTAAGCTGGCGGTCCTGAGTACATACCGGTTTCAGTGCATTGCTATCCCACTTCGGGGGCCCCCTCGTCGCGTAACGTCGCGTCTCTCGAAACTACATCTTTTGAATTGCCCGGCGCCTATCTGCACTTTCAGCGTCTCCTTGGAGTTTTTGGTGCGGAAAAGGGAGAGAACAAACCTCCCTCTATCTCTTTGGCTCAGTTAAGGCTCAGTTAAGGCTCAGTTACAATGCAGCCATGGCGACCGACCGCATCAGTACCGCCATCGACAGCCTAATAGCCCATCTGGTACCCAAGGTTCCTCAGGAAGACAAGGCTGCCGCGCAGGAGCGTCATGAGGCATGCTTTGAGCTTGTAAGGAGTATAATCCAGAGGTCATTATTAACCTGAACCCCAATCGACTCGAGAAGAAATCCACTCTAACGTCCATGAAGTCCCCAGAACCCCGCCATTTCCTCTGATGTTAACCATGCTTCCGACCTGATCAAACGAAAGCTCATTCAGAGCAATCCCAGCCAGGCACTAAGATTCTCGAATCTTTACACGAGGCTCCTTGCGCTACCAGTCCTAGATCATAAATGGGCAATTCTCTATCTTCTCTACCAGCTAGCCGATTCCCCAGACCCGAATGAACCGCTGCCTTTAAGCCCCGTCAGACCCTCGGCTCCGAATTACCGAGATGCTATCAAGAGACATGGCCGTGATCGATCAAAAGCTTCTACGCCTGTATCCAAATCCGAGGAGGAGCAGTTCAAGGAAGCATTTCAGCCAGAGGGGCTACGAAAATTGCCAACCCAGAGCGACAAGCAGAAGGAACGTTCGCAACCAGGGTCGCCGAAAGGAGAGCCAGCACCCAAATCGACTTTACTTGCAGACGGCTACGACAATATTGAACCCTCTGAGTTGTCCATGCTTCGGGATTTACCCTTCACGCTGCAAGGGGTTTCCTCTACAACTTTGCCATTTGCAGGCACAGACACATTGAAGCTGCCGCCTACGTTACCACTGCCAATCACAGCTCTACTTCATACATTAGCGGAGCCTTCTTTATTGTACCGTCGTCTCGACATCTTTTGCAAATCAACAGCCAAAGGCTTGTTGAGCCAGAGTCTACGATCTGCCATTAGCGGTGAGCTGCGGTCGTACTTGAACCTTGTTGCCGCTCTTGAGAGCCAGATTCGCAGGGCTCTGGCCTCTTTGGATGATTCTCAGCCAAGAGGAGGGATTGGAAAAGCCGGTGTGACATTGAAGAGATGTGTTGTATGGACACGAGAGGCGACCATGGGCTTGAGACTCATGAGCACCATGGCCGAAGAGTCGGAAACAAAAACCGGTGGCCAGCTGATATCTCTTATTCACAGTTTCTCGTCCTCCCACGGAGATCCTGTTGTAGCGGCTTTTGCGGAGCGTCTCCTCGGGAGCTTCACACGACCGTTCTACGACATTTTGCGTCACTGGATTTACGACGGCGAGTTGTCGGATCCCTACCAGGAGTTCTTCGTCAGGGAAAAAACACACAATCCTGAAACTGATAAGGCCAGGGGTGCCGGCAACGTGTGGGAGGATAAGTACGAAATTGCCAAAGAGATGGTGCCGAGCATAATAACTCAGGATTTCGCCCAAAAGGTCTTTCTCATCGGCAAATCACTGAACTTCATACGGCACAGCTGCGCGGACTCGTTATGGGTGGAAGATTATTCTAAAGCGGCCTCTAAGGAGCTCCAATACGGCGATACGGCGACCCTCGAAGCGTGGATCGACGAAGCATACAAGACAACGATGAAACGTCTGATGGATTTGATGGCTTCCAAATTCCATCTGTTTGAGCATTTGCAGGCGTTGAAGAACTACATTCTCCTAGGACAAGGAGACTTCATCGCCCTACTTATGGAGTCATTGGCTGCCAATCTAGACCGACCCGCCGGGGCTCAATATCGGCATACCTTGACAGCACAACTTGAACATGCGATTCGTGGATCAAATGCTCAGTACGACTCCCCTGAGGTCCTACGCCGCCTGGATGCAAGAATGTTGCAACTTTCGCATGGAGACATTGGATGGGATTGCTTCACCCTCGAGTACAAAATCGACGCTCCGGTTGATGTCGTGGTCACGGACTGGGGAAACAGACAATATCTCAAGGTATTCAATTTTCTTTGGCGCATCAAGCGTGTCGAGTTTGCGCTGCTGTCTACATGGCGCAAATGCATGACGGGCGCGCGCGGAGTGCTGCAGAATTCGGATCCTGTCGTCAATCAAACCTGGAAGTCAACACGGGGCGTGTTGGCGGAGATGATTCACTTCGTGGGCCAACTGCAGTACTACATCCTGTTCGAGGTCATTGAATCCTCGTGGGGCGAACTGCAGAAGCGCATCCAAAAAGAAGACTGCACGCTTGACGACCTGATCAAGGCCCACACGCGTTACCTGAACGACATTACCCACAAAGGTCTGCTCGGCGCCAAGCGCCGGCTTCACAGTTCCGATGATGACGACCGAACCACGTACCTCGCGCAGCTTAGCGACATCCTCCGCTTCATGCTTAACTACCGTGACTCAGTTGACGGCCTCTACAGCTGGAGCGTGTCGGACTTTACACGACGCCAAGAGGCGGATGTGCTGCGCACAACGAGGCACGACGACGACGGCTACCTTCCTACGAGCAGTGTTGCCTCTGAGTTTCCTGTACTGCTGGAAAGGCTGAAGCAGCTAGGCGCGTCGTTCCGCTCGCGGCTGCTTGTCTTGCTCCGTGACCTGGCGTACCAGCCAGACGTGGACCTCAGGTTCCTCGGAGTGGCCATGAACTTCAACGACGTCTACCAGCCACCGAGGAGGACTAGCAAGACACAGCAGGCAGCAGCATCCACAGCGGCGAATGCAGCGAAGGATTGAGAGACGGGCAGGAGGATCTGACGAAGCTATGACATGTTATGATGTAGTAAAAAGAGGTCGCATTCGGAACCCTAACCCCGTCGTCTCGGTGAATTCTCGTGAAGTGGTCCACTCTGCATCAGGTTCTCACGTGGGAATCGTCAAACACCGGCTGGCTCTGCCACTTCCTACCAACAAACCATCGAGAATCTTGACAGAAAATGACCTGCACTAGAGGGTTGTTCGTCCCACAGTCACTAGACGTCAATGAAAAAACGGATGGCGACAAAAGCAAGGAGGCCCTGCTCCACTACTACAGGGAGGCTGTCTTCTGACGTGTCATCTGGGCTGCGATATTCCCCAGGAGGGCGCTGTGAGGAAATTCTTCGTGTAGAGAAAATCTACAACCATTACGACTCAGAACACTGTAGATAAATGATCTGTCTCAGTGCGGATGTTTCTACAAGGAATCCATCGTTTTCCAAGGTGACAGGTCAGAATAGGTAAAGACATGATGAGAGACAAGTTTATTCCTCCACAAGAACCTGCGGGTCTGCACTCGTAGTCTTGTCATGGTCGCTTGTAGAATCCGTCAGTCATTCATCGAAATCCGCCTTGTACGATAACTTGTTTGCTTGGCAGTCCTGCTTTACGATCTGCGTAATAAGAAAACACAGACACTGCGTAAAAGCAGGCGCATGGGGCAACTTCTCGGCAGGTAACTCTACCGGGCGCTCCTGACTTATCATTTCGTAACGGAGTCAGTGAAGGGGAGCGACACGGTGAAATGATTTATGAATGGTCGAAGGACAGCGAGGCTGGGCCTCTCTGATTGGCCGGTTGAAGTGGTGAAGTGGAAAGAGAAAGAAGTACTCCGTATGCGAAGGAGAAAACCCCCCATCTGAGACATACACCTGTTGACGTAGATGCCTTGCTCCCGGGCTGTATGCCACAAAAAGCAGGCCTGATCTCATCAAGGGGCCAAAAGCTGACTCTACATCGTCCAAGTATGCAAATAGGCCAAGCTGAGTCATGGGATTGCATTCTAATGTGAATCGGGTTCCTGTCCAGTGTCCTTCTTCAGGCGGTGATGAGACGGAGAGATCTCGCACTGAGGCGGATGCATGCACTGTCCCGGATCCCCGTCATACATATGAAGGATTTCAAGTACAGACGACTGAAGTACTGTGCTACGTCGAGGCTGTCGTGTTCCTGCATACATATTCAGCTTTCTCGTCAACCAGGCTCTGTCATGCAATGACACCCTCTTTCCCCCCGACTGCTGCGTCATGCGGCCTGCGTCCTCTCCGTGGCCTCCCATGGCAGCGTGCCTCTTGCAGGCAACGAGGCAGAGGGCTGACAACAAATTGCACCGAGATCATTTCCTACGGCCGGTGTTACGAGAAGCGGTGGTCAGGCCAGACCAAGCCGAAGCAAGATGCCGCGCGGTGATTAGGTGAGGTGTGGATGATACCATTGGATTCGAGGTGCTTCGCTGGACGTTTCTGAACGATGAAGACCTGTTACCGAAGTCCTGGTGTGGGCCTGCCCTCTATTCTCGCCTGCAAGGTTGTGAGATGACCCATGCCGTTGGAGACAACTATTTCCCCACAATCCTCGTTTCCACCCACGAGACGAGACACGGAGTATGGGGTTGGACCGGAGTACTAGACATTAAAAACCATTCAAGGCCGGACGCCATAAAATCTTCTTGTCTGAATAAGCCATGTCAAGTTGGTGCTAGCACCCGCGGAACACCGGGATCAGAGCCAGGGCGTACCGCAGTAGTGTCGAAGAGAAAAAAAGGCAGGCTTCCATTTGACGGATGAAATGGGGCCGGAATTGGCATTTGATGGTTCAAGTCGTTTCGGCTTACAACCTTCTTACCTCATGGACTGTGCAACTACATTCACCCCTGAAGTCCACGTCAACCGAGGTTTCAAGCCATGGCGCGTCAGCATGCGCATGGCTGAGATTGAGCTTGAGCGTCGCCTGCTACGGCTGCAACGTGCACAGGGCGCTGTGTTGGAGTAGGCGCTGCGTTGATGTAGGGCACACGCGCATTGCATTTCCTCGCCTCCTGAGCAGCCTCTTCCCTAGCAGCTTCACCGACTCTTAAGGGGGGTCCGCATCATGATCCGTGTTGGACGGACCGAGGGTGCGAGCGTCTGTGTTCTATGTGGTATCAGCACCCAAGTGTGTGTGACGCGGACTCAGCCTTGTCGAATGGAGGGCTCGGTAATGTAGGATCTAGGTCCAGCTTTGTCGGCTTACTTATTTGGTGTTCTGACGTCTCAAGCCGAGAAGGAGACCGATGAGTTTGTTCAAGCCACACGGCCGCTCAAGACCCATTCGTCGTGGAAGAATGCACTACACGGGAAAATATAGTCGTAATATGTAGATTCATTCCCAAAGGGGACATGGAATCGTTGAAAGAGGGCCTACCCGATCCTGATTGTCAGTCCTTCTTCGAAGCCACCTCGGTTCCAGATTTGCTAACCAGATTGGGAGGTCATCATCCGCCATGCACACTCCCGTTGCTGGCGACGCCCCCACTGCTCCTTGCCCACCTACCTTCTTTGCCTCTGTACCCGTCGATAAGGCATTGCATTTGGTAACCCCCAGCACCGGAATTCAGTGGTCTATCGCATGCGACTGCAAGGCTCGAGCAAATGCAGACGTGGCTTGTGGGGGTGGGGATGGGACGAAAGGCACAGGAGGATGCATCCTTCATTGTCATGCACGTTCAACAATGAGCTTCTGCCGTATCACACTTTCCGATCCGAGGCCAACGGGGGGCATGGTAGTGCCCAACAATGGCTGCCAAATTACTCGTCGTAAGTCCTCAGTGACTCCCTTACGGATGTAGCGAGGCTGATAAGGTGACACCAAAGGCTGGGCATGAAGCGGTGTGTGCAATGCGGAACGAAATGTTTCTTTCCTTCCTCGACTTCGACCCCCGACCCCGGCAAGTCAGACACAGTATATGGCGATGTTTCGACTGGGTGTCGACTTCATTTGCATTGTTCGTTTTCAGTGCTCCGAACGGGCCCCCACGTATGTGACTGGTAATGACCCTGTCTTTTGATGGCTAGCCTGAATGAAGAAGCCGTGACCGAACAGTGTCCGCCGGGCCATATCTTGCTGAGCAGGGTAAGTGACAAGGAAACGCGGGTGCTTCGGAGCGCAACGCCGACGATGTGTAGTCATTCCTTCGCTCACGTAGGTCAAACTCCGTGCAGGCCGCCGCCCTGTCTATTAGTCCTCGTCGTAGCCCTTGGTCCCGCCGCTGCTTATGTGGAAGCAGGAAGGTGAGCGAATCGGCCCTTGACCGTGTCTGACACAAACTGGCTCCCGGGCTTTGGGAGAAATCCTGCATGTGCGTGTGTGCGCGTGTCTACTTCTGGTTCAGCTTTGCGTTAGAGAAGGCAGTATACTACCTTCGGCGCATTAGCGGTTGAAATTGCTGATGGAGCGGCAGTCTCAACGCAGGGCGAGTTAGCTTGGAAACGCAAGATTGTTGGTGCGTGTAGGCAAACATGTGTCGTGAGCTAAACGAGCAATGTTGTAAAACAAACCGGGCAAGAAACGGTAGAACAAGGTAGGTAGGCAGTTGCTTCTTTCCCCCAGTACCAAATTATTCTTCCTCTTGTATCCTTTTCTTCCGGATATATAAATAAATGAATGATTATAAGGTATCAGAATCACTTGAAGCTTTTTGCCAGTGTTCCAGGACCTTTTTCCTTCTAGATTTTTTTTTTTTTTTTTTTTTTTTTGGCTAGTCACACCTTCCTAAGTACTACCTAAGGTAAGGTAAGGTGTCTCGTCAGATTAGCAAGGTAGGTACCTAAAGGCACTGTGAAAGTCCGCGTTGACGGGGCGCCCCAAGGAAAGCAGAGGCACAGCACAGGTACAGAGTACAGAGTACAGGCGGGTGCCTTCTTACCCCCTTGCCTGCATCGCCCCGGAAGCCGCTCCCCTTTGCATTTACCCCCACCCTGCTCCTCCCTTTTTACCCCATGGAGTCGGTCCCTTGCCCTCGCCCTCGCCCTTTCCCGCTTCCCCAGGTTTTCCATGAGCTTTCCCCCAAGCTAAGCGTCGCCTCACCTTTGCTTCACCCCCCCTGCGACCACGGTGACTCGTGGGATGCACAGGCACCTAATGTAACGTTGGCCGCAGTCTACCACATCACAGGTACATGCCCCATCCGTACCGCATTCCTGGACCTGCTTGGGCTGGCCCTTTTCCCGTTTGTGCCATTTTCTGACTGCAAGGTGTGCTGTGCTGGTGCCGCCTCATCGTGTCCTCGTCCTCGTCCTCGTCCTTGCACCCCCAGTCCAATCTTCCCTTGATTAAAACCCACCACGCTCCCGCCCCCGTCTTCCGACTTCTGTTCTCCTATTTTTTCCCACTTCTTTGGAGAAACCAGCTACAGCATCAGTTGCACAGCTACCAACTCTATCTTCCTTCACACTCTCACTACTTTCAATATCCCCTGCTTCTTCAGCTGCAAGGTCTCGGCTTTCACATTTCAGGATTCGCACCCACCACACCACTAGCTTCGGTACTAAACCACAGCTACACGCAAGTCTCTGCTCCCGCGGAGTAGGTAAGTCTCCAGCTTATATCAAATGCTGTAGGACTCTGTCACTGACCCTGGCGGCTTCTAAGATCGATCATTCACGTCTCGTTTTCAAGCTACATTTGCCCACATCAGCCGATCGCGAAGATGCCTAGTGCTCACATTACGTCTCCCTTGGCCATGCAGGCTTCCCAACAAAACATTCGGCTTGTGGCCTCTCCGCAAGAGCTGTACACCAGTCTCAACGCCACACTGACCTCCAAATATAACAACCGACCCTCCACACCAATCCGTCACATCCAGGAGGACGATTACACGGTCCCAGCACCTCCACCACCTAGCCCTGTGAGCTTCAGGTCTGATCTCTGGCCGACGACTGCGCGACGTTGAGCAATGCACAGCATACTTGCCTGCTTCCGCAATACGTTTGCCAGAAGTTCAGCATGGCAACGCACGTGCAATTGTAATTTTATCATTTCTTTGAAGGCTTGGACGATTGGCATTAGGTCGGCTAGGAACGGGCTGGTCTTTCGGAGCACGGGTGTTCAGGAGTACAAAACAAGGAACAGGACCAGGTGCAAAGATGCTGTCTAGTTTAAGGCACCACGCACATCTCTTTTCTTTTTTCCCCGTCCTCTGCTTCTGGAGAGAACGAGGGAGCAGGCGGTACATCATGTAGTGTAATTAATTGCACGCTTATTTGGACGCACGATCTCTCTCGAAACTCTCAACAGGCGATGTTGCAGGGTCTCGAAGTGAATCCGCCATCACATAATCTGTCTCGCTTGCCATGATTTTTTGGTGACCTGAGCCGCCGCATCTCATGGATCTACACTGGTATGCAGACTATGTTGCATCACGTAGCATTAATCAGTTCAAAAACAACGGAGCAACAACACGTTCGGGACTAGGAAACTCTCCATAATATCGTGTTATGGTTTAAGCCAGTGTACGTACCTAGTGTTGGTACCAGTAAGTAACGTCATACGAAATCCGTGGGGCCTTGCAGTGCTTTCTTTTTCCTGTTCCTTTTCGTTTTCATTTTTTCATTGGCTTTATTTTCGCCAGTGTTACTTTTCTAACGTGGTCAAGTCCCAGCTGTGAACATGTGAAATGTCTGGTGGGGCCACAATTGAGCTTGGGCCAACCAGGGTAAAAAGTAACGGATGGATTGGCGCGTTACGGAACCTCTTTACGCGGTGTGTCGCGCAAAAACGCGAAGTATAGGTTGGGCGGGTCGCGTCGCGTGAGACCAGGATCCAGCCCACCTGGTCCTCATTAACCGCTACCAGAGCAACCAGTTTGACTGCAATTCTCTCTTGACACCAACAGCCCTACCGAAAGCTCATTCTTCGCGGGAATTGACACCGTTTGATTGACACTTTCGACGGCAAGTGGCAGCAATATCCCACGGAACGAAGACTTACACTGTCGACTGCTCTTCACTTTATTTACTCCGCTGGCCCAGACAGGAATCGCGCCTACCTAAGCCCCTCGTCACCCTGATCAGCACTTCACGTCTCCCAACAACTTGCTCAAGCGGAACCAAATACGATGGCCCGACCGGCAAGAACCAAAGTTGAGGCTGTGACGAGCCAGTCAATCGGCAGCTTCACCCGGGTTACCAAGTCCCAGACCGCGCAGGATAAATTGGCCAAGAAGGCAGTCGTCTCCGAACCGATCTCACTGAGGAAGAGAAAAGCCACATCCTTGAACCAAGACGAACAGCATGCGTCTCTGAAGCGTCGCAATGTGACCTTCCCTCCCAGCAGTGATGATGAGACCTCAACGCCTGCCAGTCAGCCAAAGCGGGTCTGTCGTCGTCAAGGCTCGGCCTCCTCCACTGCCAACACCCGGGCTACAAGAGCCGTGACAAAAGGCAAACAGTTCGCTTCCGCACCTTCCTCAGTGATAGCGACTGTTCACAAGCCGAGCGAATCTACCATCAATTCGAAATCCAATCGCCTCGGCAAGACGATACAAACCAAAATCGACTTCTCTAGAGCTGCGGCTGGCAATCCAAATAGCTCCTTCCCGCCGCATTTGACAGATTTAATGGGTCTACACAAGGCTTTCCTGTCCACGGTGGCGCTGCAGTTTGTACACCACGGCGATAGTGTACCGCTTGACGTCCAGTCAATCATCCCTCACATTTCACGCGCTTGGGGCAAACGCCTGGTTACGATTGAGGACATCCGCAGATGCATTGCGGCCCAAACCCCGACGAAGTCACATTCCGTCTCCCCATTTATCGTCTCTGACTATGGTCGGGGCAAGGTCTGCGTAGAGCTGAGACAGGGCATCAGTGCGGCTTCCATCAACGAGGAGCAACTATGCAAGCAATTCGAGGACAACATCCGAGGCCTGTGTGCCGAGAAAGCAATGAATGAGATGTCTGATGTCGATATTTCACTGGAAAGCCTTTCAATCGCCGATCTCCCACAAGCTGATATTACCAACATGGGCTCGAGCATCAAAATGCATCCGGCGTTCGCAAAAGGTCAGCGTGCCTTGGCCGACCTGAAGAACGACATGGCGACGAGGCAGCAGGAGAAGGAGACGAAACAGCAAGTCCCAAGTCATCCTTTGTTGAACTTGGATGGCACAAAAATGAGTCTTCTCGACCGCATCCGTTACAAGCAGCTCGCCCGGGCTGGTGAGCCTCTCCCTCCTTCGGGGCCAGAGCTTCAACGTCGAGCAGCGCTCAACAGAGTGGCTGATGTTGCCGCGACCATTTCAATGCTCAGCTTGTCGAGTTCGTTGTCATTACCGAGGCAGGCGTTCACAATGGCTGCGTTGACGGAGAAGCTCAAGGATTCCCTGCGAGTTCCACTGTCAAAAGAAGAAGGCATGGCCTGTATACGGCTGATTGCCACCGAGATTGCGCCAGAATGGCTAAGGGTCGTCGCCGTGGGAGGTAGGGAGAACGTGGTGGTTCAGAGGAACAGCCAGCCCGTCGATAGAGTCATTCATGAGCGTGTACAGAAGTTGTTGTCATGAGTCATGGCACATGGCGAGTTTTCAGGATTTCTTTTCCCCATTGTTTCCTCTTTTTCTTCTTCTTCTCATTGCAAGGCGTTGGCGCGTGGCATTTACAGGTTAAGCGGGAGTTGTGGCATTGCAAATATTGTAGGCACGCAGACCAACTTGGTCAAATTTTGGAAGATACCATTGGTCGCGAACATTGCTGTTGTCCCATTAGGAGAGCTAGGGTAGCTTTTCAAATAGAATGAATGTCATTGAATATGCTTGAGTATTTAGTCGGCTGCGTAATGTGACTTTTGGAAAACGTGTCGGCTACTTGCGGTGAAGTCCATCGGGACATAACGGCCCGATCCCTTATCACAAGGGCGTTATTGGGCTTCGGCTTCCAAATTTCCGAACAGACCTTCGGATATCGAAGTCCAAGTGGACCAAACCACCTAACTAATCAAGACACTCTCGATGTCATTATAATGGAGTTCTTGCAAACACTAGATTCGTTGGTGGTTTTCGACGAGAAGCACAGTCTTCGTGGTGGTGGGGAGTAACAATGAGTCGGTTCTTTGAATTGCAGTTTGAATCACTTCCGCCATTCTTCTCCACTTTATGCTGTTGTGTTGGAGGTTTGTTTGTGTATATACCATGGTGCAACCTCCTCTTTCTGAAATCGAGAACATGGTTGAGCCGCTTCTGCTCCCTTGATCCTTAAAGTTCGTCTGCGTACAGTCCGCTTCTGGCTAACCCGTGCTACTTGCGTTGGGTTGTGAGGGCGGGGATAACGCGGAAAACGTCATGGGAAGCAACCCGAGACGGTGAAGATGTGGAGACCGCAGGCAGTTTACACCATTGATTTTCCTGCTCAGGGATTGCCGTGCGCACTTTCTAACGTATTGCCGATTAAAATCGAGCCTATCATTCTGTGGTCTAACTTCTTCATATATACAAGCGGGCATTCCTCTGCTTTTGATTGTGGCTCGGGACTTGGCAACTTGTCATTGCATCGGATGGATCTTCTGTACCATACATTACTTTCTTTACCCGATGTCCGATTCTTGGGATCGAATAAATAATTCCTTTTGTTAGTTACTGATCATCTCAGAACTACACAACTCAATCACGGCAGCTATGGATGCGCTCCCAGACCACGAGCACCGTTGGGGGCTTGATACGCAGGCGGAGACGCCTGAAGACGATGATATTGAAAGACAGCCGGTCAAATTTGCACCAGAGACTGCCCGGGATGGTATTTACCGGTCCATGTCGCACATGTCTGGGCCCGACACGTTTGCCAATCCGAGCGACGATGCGGTGCCGTACCGGGAAGTCGGCGACGAGATCTTCGACAAGCTCTCTAGCAGGCGCAAGGCCGTTATAGTCTCGGTTATGTCATTCTGTGCTTTTCTGTCGCCGATATCGAGCACGAGTGTGTTGTCGGCAACACCAGAAGTGGCGCATGAATACAACACGACGGGCTCGGTAATCAACGCCAGTAACGCCGGTTATATGGCATTGATGGCGGTGTCGCCTATTGTTTGGGGGCCCATGAGCCAGGTGTTTGGTAGAAGGCCGGTAAGTACTGCCGCAACTTCAGATCCAACCTTTTATGCTTGATGGAAAGGCGATACTATACGATACCTTCGTTCAGCCGAGGTAATTGGTATGAAATCCTGTGTTGTAGCTAACGAATTTCCTTAGATCACTATCATCACAGCCATACTCTTCCTTCTACTGAGCTTGGCAACTGCTTTGGCGCCCAACCTGGCATCATTCTTTGTCTTTCGAGCATTGTCAGCCTTCGAAGGTACTGCCTTTATCTTGATTGGCGCAGCATGTATTGGGTACGTATGATTAGACACTTGTGGACACTTACGAGAGTATCGAGAATCACAGGAACCTCTACTTACACGCCAGCAGAGATATCTACAGGCCCACGGAACGTGGAACAGCCATGGGATGGTTCATGTCAGGGACACTCATTGGCCCAGCGTTCGGTCCGTTCCTCGGCGGCCTCATCGTGACGTATTCCTCGTGGAGATCGATCTTCTGGTTACAGACGGCGCTGGCAGGTACAGGAGCAGTTGGCGTCTTCTGGCTGGTTCCAGAGACGTCGCATCACAAGAAGATCAAGGATTTGGAGGGCCTGTCTAAGAAGGAGAAAACAAAGTCGATCCTTAAGATGATCAACCCCATCAAGGTGCTTCGGCTGTTTCGATATCCAAACCTGGTGATGGTAGCCGGCGGTAGTGCCGCTTTGGTATGGAACATGTACAGCCTGTTGACGCCAATTCGATACGTCCTGAATCCGCGATTCAAGCTGGAATCTCCCCTTTTGTCGGGGCTGTTCTACCTGGCTCCGGGCAGCGGGTACTTGGCAGGAACGTTCATAGGGGGCCGGTGGGCAGACCGGACGGTCAAGAGGTGGATCAAAAAGCGTGGCGGTGTGCGGGTGGCCGAGGACAGATTGCGGTCGGCAGTGCCGTCCTTGGGACTTCTCATGCCCGGTTGCATTCTCGTCTATGGATGGACGGTAGACCAGGCGGTTGGGGGCATCCCAGTACCCGTCATCGCGATGTTCCTGCAGGGCGTCGGCCAGCTCATCTGCTTCCCGTCGCTCAACACTTACTGCTTGGACGTCGTGGCCGGTCAGGGCGCCGAGGTGGCAGCGGCCAACTTCTTCGTGCGTTACCTGGCTGGCTGCATGGGCACGGCGGTGGTGTTGCCGGCCGTGGAGAGTATCGGCGTGGGCTGGTTCTCCACCATTTCGTCCACCCTCCTGGTCGTGTCAGCGGCGGGCATCATGGCGGCCATACAATGGGGCGAGGGATGGAGAAAGAGAATCGACGCTGAGGACGAGCAGAAGCGGCTTTCCAAGTCCCAGGGCGTCGTGGCCCAAAGTACGGATGCAAGCGAGGCAGAGCCGAGCCAAAACGAAGACGGCAAGAAGAATCTGAAACAGCTGAGGTAGACGGTCCGAAGTCGGTCTGTAACAGACTCAGTAGCGAAGACGAAGCTCCACGGCATATTTGTGGGGTGGCGGGAATCTGGGGACTGACTTTTGTAAAACTGCCGTCTCACATAGAGAAGCGATCCCCTTCTTTCATGCGGACTTGCCCGCTGTGTGAAGCTAAAGCATATGGCAAGCATGATTCAAGAGTTTAAACCAACGTCCTGATGCACGACATGGTCAAACACATCCACTCTATCTGTAAAATGGACGAAGTTCTGGGCAGTTTCCGACGAGGGACACGCGTTCAACCCAGAGGTTCTCATAGGACCAGGGTACCATCGTTGAGACACCCTACCCTCATGCGTGAGTTGACAAGATTTAGCTGCCCATCGTCTTTTTCGTGCCTGCTCTGGTTACCATGTGTATGCCGCGGTGGGTCAGACTCTCGTTCGATATGGATTTCATGGATGCATCATCTTGGTCATTCCTACCAAAGCCCATGGAGAGTGTTAACATCTACTTTCTCATCACTTTCCTCAAAGACGTAAGTTAAAAAAAGGGATGGCATCGTTGCTCTCACCCATTAGTCATTCCGCAGCTATGCGCAACCCTCTTCGTCTTATCCACGACTGAATGGTGGATCCGACTCATGGACCATATGAGCCAGCCTGACGTGTAGGAGAATAGACACGCCAAGGCGGCAATGTCATTGACGACCAGGAGACCGGACAAAATCCGCAAAGAGTCAGGGTATATCGGTAACTGAGTAATGTAGCACGGCACATGGGATTGGACATGGGGACCCTTATCCCAAAGGAACTGGACGATCACCGCGACACAAGGTTGCTAGGACGTGGTGATAATCAGGGCCCGCGCGCGCCAAGTGAAGATGTTCATTGGAGCAACCCACTTGGCGCTGCCGCTCACACTGTCAACTTTCCCAGGTTGGAACTTCGTGATAGATCTGCTCTAGTCGTATCAATGCCATTACGAACGTGCTCCGTATCGGATATGACGAACAAAGCCAACAGCCGAAATTTGTAGAAAGTGGGACCAAGAAATGAGTCGGCTGGAGAAGCGTTGAAATCGCAGCGGCAGCTGGATGAAGGTTGGCATGAGAAGGCGCTTGTGTTTGTGGAAACCACGTCAACTATACGAGTCGCTAAACGGATCCAGATTTACGCTACAATCCAGACGTTAGGTTGGCGGGTTCGAGTAAATTGCCCAAGCAGGGACGTAGCCTGGGGGCGCGAAGCCGTAAGGTGGGTTATGCTTTCGAACCATAGCCCCAGCACAAAGACTAACACCAACGGTAAATACAGCTGATGGCTGACCTGCTACCGGAACCGAGTCGCAGGATGCAAAAGCAAAAGACGAGACGAAACGCGGCGTCGCCAGGGTTTGAGTAGGCGGCATGGCTTGTTTCATGTGGCTCCAATCATAGAGCTGCGTCGAGCCAGCAGGAACATGGGCGACCTGTAATGGATGCTATGCTGCATGTGAACTTGGTGCGGATGCAAGTGCAGATGCAGATGCAGATGCAGATGCAGACGCAGTGGCCCTGGTGTTCTGATTGAACGGAACGGCCGCAGTAGGCGACAGGGGCCCGGAGGTTTCTTCGCCAAACACTTTCCTGGAGGTGGCACGGCGGCGTCTCTGCGGCGTAGAACTCCACCCTGTGAGCATGCAATGTCAGCAACAAAAGCAAAGCAAAGAAAGGCAAAGCGAAGCGAAAGCGTGCGAGGAGGCACGCACAGTTGGTGGCTGCTGGCTGGATTCCAGCGGGAAAAACGTTGGTGCCAAGAACCAGGTTCACGGTGCGCAAGCAGGCCAGCCGGCCAGAGTTTCCACTAAAGACGTTGGCCAAGGAAGTCAAACGGAGCGCTGTACGAGTCGCAAGTATCTCAGGGTACCGCTCTGTAGCCCTTTGGTTGGAAGCAGCATGGATCTGGTACCCCATTGGATACGGATTGATAACGACGAGCCGCCTGGCGTCTGGCAGAAGGTCGCCTTCCATTCATCCACAACGACAGAAGTTCCGTAACGGGGCGGCGGGGTCGTTCGCCTTGCACATGCCTTCTATCGGCAGGCTCTGGCTGGCTTCGGGCCTTTCCCCTCCCCAAAAATGCCCTGCCTTCCAGATTGTCACTGGTAAGCAACTGGGCGATCGCAACCAGTCCAGCAGTTCAGCCTCAATTCATGGGCCACAATGGGGTTCGAAAAATATCCACGAAGAGCTTCTGAATGTATCAATTCCAACACATTTTACAGTATTCCGCTTCCCCCAATCGAAGCAGTCTAATAATGATGGAAGCTACAGTCGCTTATTATATCATTGAACAGCAGCGTTTGTGATTTTGCAGTATTGTTCTTTTGCTAACCGCTCGTCCCCTCAGACCACGTTTAGCCCCTCCCAAGCCCGCCATGACGCAGTTGGTGACGATCTCCGGGTGGGCCGAACGTGCCGCCTTTGCCTTTACGGGGGGTTGGGCGCGGCCTCGCTGTTGCTACTAGTCCCGCACGCTGTAGCTGTCAATGTAGCAAGTTTTGTTGCAGCCAGCCTGAGGTTCCTTACGCACGCGTTGTGTTGCGGTGTCGTCTTGTTTCGGCCTGGACGGCAAACGATGCGACCGGGGCCAACGACAACTGCGAGACGTCCAACCTGACTACACAGCCAATCATTCCAACCACACCTGGCCGCCCGCCTACCCGACACAAGCTTTCTGCATTTTGTCTTTCGAGGTGCACAGTGCCATGGGTGCACATAGTGAGTTGCTCGTGGTCGGTAGCGAATCCGATCAGGCTGGGCCCCTCGCCCCTTTTTCCCCTTCCTGCAACTCTGAAACGAACGAACCCTTTTTCGATTGAGGAGACATCCCCCCCAACTCGGATGTCGCCGCGAAATAATCACGAAGAGAAAGCCATTTGGGGCCACCAATTGAGCGTGGTCCGAAAATAATCCCCTGGCTTGGGGAGCGCGAGGCCGCATGGGCGGTGCTGGTCGTTCATGGCAAGCCTGCTACTATACTTAGAATTAGACACCAGCCCCTCGTCTGGCAAACCAGCAGGCTACGGCGCAGTAAGCTGACCACCGTAAGTACAAGCCCTGCAGCGTTTGCGGCGTAAAGGGGAGACGGGGGGGGACTTTGACTCTGGCATGGGCATCTTCAGTTGTTTGTTCTTGGGCTTGGTTACGGATCGGGAATCTGCTGGGGGGCCGTTGGTACCTTCCCAACTCGACTGAGCCTTCCACATTGCTCAATTAGATGCAGCATCCATCAGCATCTTGCACTGAACAAAGACCCGCTTTAACACCTCCATCCAGCAACAGCCGACCTCCTTTTCATAAAAATGGAACATCCATCGTCCATTGTACTGTAGTATTGTATTGAACTCGAGAGGGCGAGAAGCGCTAGACGTGACTGCAGATTGCCTGTGCTCCACCTACAGTGTCTGTGCAGGCTGCTCCTCATCAGCGAGATCATCAGAATCCGTTGGCCAACCTTGCTCCAGTCAATGAACCACGGAGGGACGCACGGCACCCAAGAATATGCCGGGTTTACTGCTCTCGGACGGAGGGCGGGCCCTTGAGATCGGCAATGGGGTTGGTGACAGACGTTGGCGATCGGGGTAAAGCAGAGGGTGAGGGTGAGGGTGAGGGCCGCGTGGCCTGCGGCAAAGGTGAGGCCGAGGCCGATCAAACGACCGTCCCGCCAACCCTCGCTCGCTGCTCCTACTACGTATGGAACTCCTGCTACAAGACCAGTGGAAGAAGTGTCCCACTGCCGACCAGGCGGCGTGGGGACCAAATCTTCCAGCGCGGTTCTCAAAGCCAATCTGGCCAGGGGACCCCCCGGCTCTCTCATCTCCAAAAGTGGGTGGCCGAGGGGAGCACGCATCCCTGTGTCGTTGGCAGTAAATGATGCGACATGAGACTACTTCGGGAAACAAGACGCTCCGCACTGCCCTGTCTGCACGATCCATGGAGCTAGTCCTAGTCCTGACCAAGCCCATGGACCCTGGCGCCGACTACAGCGGCTTCGCAGTTTAATACTGGCGGACTCGTCTGTTGTTTCCACAAGCTTTCCCTGTCATTGATCTTCGTCTCCGTGTTTCGTCTGGGTTCTGCCTTTCTCTTCTTTTCCTTCTTTCCTTCTCCTCCATATTATCATCATCCACCACTCTATCTTGTGTTTCTTTCATCTGTACCTTATATCACATATTTCCTCTTTGTTCGAGGCTAGTTCGGCTTAGCAGACCTGGGACATCCTGCGCGGCACCAACTAGAGTCGACCGCCTCGCCCTCTTACACATTCGAGCGTTACCGGTTGTGCACAACTCCTCCCAATCGGCAGTTGTGCTTGACGATTCTACTTTGAACTCGCCAATTTCTCTATATGTCTATTTGATTTGGCAACACATCGAGAGTTGAGAACCCACCCCGGGTAGTGTCAACTCACATACCATCCGCGATGGGACGCAAACCATCACTTCCCACCATGAGCAGCCGCTCTAGCTCGACTGCTTCCCTTAACAGGAGGCAAGATCCCATACTTCCCTACTCGAAACTTCCCGAAAAAGCACAATTTCGAGCAAGGTCACTCCTCGGTCATTCGTTGTATCGCCGAGTCCTCATCTGGTCGTGTGTCAGCTTGCTTCTTGTGGGCGTTGCGCTGTTCCATCGCCGAGACAGAGCGGCCTACGATGTCGCGTCTCCCTCGTTCACAACAGTCAAACCTCCTTCCGTTAGGATTCATGAGGACACTGATGTCGCTTCTCCGGGTCATACCGGCGCCAACGCTGGCGTTGGGCCTGTTGTGGTGAATGTTCCCGAGAACAAGGAGAATACTGCCAAGGTTAAGAAGCCGCTGGAGGCCCCTAAGGCAGCACCCAAGGAGGCCGGAAAGAAGATGGGCAAGGAACCCGGCAAGAAGACAGGAAGCGAGGCAGACAAGGAAACAGCCCCCTTGGTAAAGGAGCCCCAGGATGTGGGCAAGCCAAAGGGTTCGAAAGCGCCGGCCGCAGAAGGCAAGGCAGATAAAAAGGTAGAGCAGGGCAAAGCGGCCGGTGAGCTACCTTCAGAAGAACCCCAAGAGCAGCCAGAGGGAGCTGCCTGGCTCAAATTCAAACAGTGAGTGGCGCTTAAATCTTGCCATCGATTCGGTATTGACATACATCTTCCAGTCTCAACGCATACTTCTTCGGACTAAAGACACTGGTCAGCAAGGCGGAACACGAGGCCGAATATCCTAACCCGGCCCGACCAACGCCCTTCTCCCAACCACCAATTTCTCAGGACATCCCCAAGCCGAAGCCGTACAATCCTTACAAATCTGATGATATCGTAACTTGCTATCTCGACAAGGGCAAAACGGTCCCAGCGCCCAGCCTCTATGCTTACGAAGGAGTCACGAAGAATGCCCCTGACCCAGCACTTGGTTCTTATGAGTTGCTCGGAATCAGGGACGACGTGTGCTTCGATCGATTTGGCCGATACGGCGTCTATGGCCTAGGCTATAGCAAAAACGACGGCGGTAGCGGCACTGGGCGTGACACGGAAGCCTCTGGAAGCGAAGAGGTGTGGTCAGAATCCGGCCAGATCAATTACACCGACATGGACTGGGGCGCTGCGCAGGAACGTTGCTACGAAGCCAACAAGCACCGTTTTCGAACTTCCGACGATTCGCCCACTGAATTGAAATCTCGCGACGCTGCCGGTAAGAAAAGTAGAGTTGCGGTTGTTATCCGTCTCTACACCGGCTTCAAGTGGACTGAGCACGTGTTGCTGAACTTCCGAGCGCTCGTCAACGAGTTAGCTCTGAAGTCAGGCGGTGAATACGGTGTGCACTTTCTGCTACATATCCGGGACGTTGATATCCCAATCTGGGCCGACGAAGAGACGGTGCAGCAAGTGCTGGATGAAAACATTCCAGAAGAGTTCCACAGCATGGTCACACTCTGGAGTGTACCCCAGATGAAGCTCATGTACCCCGGCAACTTTAAAAAGCCACTTGCGAACCCTAGCAGCTCTGATATCCATGGAGTCTATCGCAGTGCACACATGCCTCTGCAAGTGTTCGCCGTGGAGCATCCCGAGTATGACCATATTTGGAACTGGGAGATGGACATGCGCTACCTGGGCAACTACTACGAGTTCTTCGACCGGATCGGTAGCTGGGCTACCCAGCAGCCTAGACCCCTGATCTGGGAGCGAAGCGAGCGTTACTTCATTCCATCGTACCACGGGACCTGGGAAAACTTCACCGACGTGGTCAAGGAAAACGTCGCAAGTTCTGGCCGCCCTCCTATTTATGGACCTATGGAGTTCGAAGGCAGGTTGCCACTTCGACACGAGGAGGATGGGCTCACAGCGTTGCCAGAGACGTGTGATGGCGAAGACCAGAGCAAATGCGGTGTGGGCGAGGACGCCGACTTCATCAGCTTGAACCCTATTTTCGATGCGGACCAGTCCGGTTGGGTTTTCGGCCTCGACGCCACGGGCTGGGATAAGCCGCCCCCACGACGGACCGCTATCATCACGGCGTCGCGAATGAGCCGGCGTCTGCTGTTAGCCATGCACGAGGAGGTCTGGCGACATCACCACAGCATGTTTACAGAAATGTTTCCGCCTAGTGTGGCGCTTCATCATGGCCTGAAAGCCGTCTACGCGCCTCATCCAGTCTTCCTTGATCGAGCATGGTACCCAGCTGCAAGCATTGATGTCGCTTTCAATGGCGGGCGTGACCACTCCACTTCTGGCCATGGGAGCCCGTTCGATTTGCGGAATGAGCACAACCATGCTGGTGCCAGCTGGTACTTCAACAGCGAGTTTGCTGGTCTTCTGTGGCGACGATGGCTCGGATACGCTCAGATGGATGGTCGTGGTGACGGCGGCGGCCGAGCTGGTGAAGGAACAGAGAGGGGAGGCAAGAAGGAGGAGGAGAGCAAGGACGGCAGCGGCAGAATGTGCCTCAGGAGTATGTTGGTGCATCCCATCAAGCGGGAGCACCCAACGGAGGCATAAAAGGACGACGGGAACACCGAGACCCTGTTCCACCAAACCCCAAATCAGTTGCGCACGCTTGCAACCACACAGCCGACCACTGCAAAAGTGATTGGATTTTTCCAGATCGTCAGCACAGAATTCCTACAAAGGGAGTGCATCCCTGATGTCTGTTTATACCCATTTCTGCACCTTCACTTTTTCCGCTTTCATTTTGTCTTTTCTACCGAGCAAATCCTGCCTGGGCATGGGATTATCAAACACTTAGATGGGGCGCATGACGATAAACTGCGCGGGGCGTTTACTTGAGTTGCTTTCAATATGTCAGATGCATTGGGGTTTTATAGATAAATATGGGGTTATCGTCTACAGGCGAAGTTGGAGTTTTTTTTTCGTCCAAGGCTTTCTCAAAAGTCGTTTGACAGGGAAATGAACAAGCTGAATATACTCATTAGCCTTCAACGTGTTTGTTTTGATTTCCGCATTTGATGCAGTTAAAGACTTGCGTGTTGTAACATTCTACGCTGTGAGTGCACTTACAAGATCGCAATCAAAATGCTAGGCTTACCTCTCCGTGGGTGTCGCAGCCAATATTCATGCTATCTGCAGTCACACATGCTCGTATCACGCCGAGGGTAGGCCGGCGTCTGAGGGATTCATCCAAAGAATGAAACAAAAAAACAAAAAAAAGAGATGTATTTGCCCTTTCCATCGTTCATTCATACGGAAATGCGGGCTGTTCGTCCCGCTCGCCCGCTCCGTCTAATTCTTGCCCGACCCAGATGTTGTGGAAAACATTCGGGAAAGGAAGAAGATACAAGCCGTCAAAAGCAATAAACGCGAGGTAAAAAAAAAAATTAACCAACCACCTCCAGTAAGAAATGCAACGAATAGCAGTATCGCCCAAGAGCCAGCTCGTCGTTGCCCTCCACAGCGCAGCACCCTCCTCGCTTGCTGCCCGACATCGCTTAGCCCCTTTCAAATAATAGCAAGCACCGCCGACCCTGCTGTCTCCAAAGCATCCAACCAAACTTTCCAAGCAGTCCGCAATATATAAATGGAGAGGGGAAAAAAACTAGCAACCAGAAGGGTTTTCCCAAGTCCCAAGATGGATGAAAATGGATGCGCCGGACGGGATTGATCACCAAATCGGCCTCTGGCGTAAGGAGAGGTCCTTGACTATGGAGTGGCTGGTCAGCCATGTCCACAAGACCACGCTTGGCAAGCTCGTTCAGAGCCACAATGTCTTCGCCTTTGAGTTGAGGCGCTTTTGCCTTTTGAGGAAGCTAGTATGCCGTTTATGCAGGAAATCTCGATTAAAGGTATCCGTCAACGCCTAAACGCCGCTCCCCGGATCCATGTAAGAGCATGCGAAAAGAGGGCAAGGTCAAATAATGAAGCCCAAATTGTCGGTGTGTCCGCAGCACAGAGTCTGAAGGCTTGCCAGTGCCTCGCAAGACCTAGCGCTGGTTTTCTTCTGCCGAGGTAACTAGGCAGAAGCGCGTTTACTTTCGCAGGATGGCATCGTAGAAGCTGACCAGAGCAGTAACTGCGCTGCCAACCAGGACACCCTGGTAACCACCATAGACGGCGCGGTTGAGTCGCCTAATCGAGACATCGGAGAGCAGGCCGCCAAACGTGACCCCCTGTCCGTACACGACGTAAGAAATGAGTGCCTTCGCAATGCTGAAGGTGAGGGGGTCAACGACGTATTCAGGGCTGCTAGACTTGGAGCGAGTGCGGTGGACGGGAGCGTTGCTGAAGCTCAGGTTGAAGAAATATCCAAACACGCTAGGGACGACAAAGCTGGTGAAGACCCAGGTCAGAGCAGGGGACCAGAAGCTTGAGGTGAGCAAGAGGAACATGTCGGGCAGGTAGACAGGCGTGTCCGAGGTACCCAGAGCAGTGACTGCAGGGATGGTGAAGGCATAGCGGTTCGAGAGTACTTCGGACCGGATGAAGAAGAGCTCAAAAGCCTGAACCAGGAACAGTATGCTGGTCACGGTACTCAAAGCCTCACGCGTGGCATGAGCTCCCTCAGTAATGCCGCTCTCCTCGTACAAGGACGTGACGCGCTGGCGAACGACCAGAGTGGAACGGTCAACAGCATTGGCGACATCGGCAGGGGTGGCAGGCAAAGGTATGCGTGCAGCAACCTGGGACAAGCTTCGTCCTGGAGTTTGAACAAGAGCGGTAGAGGAGCCACGCGAATCCTCGCTTCTATGTTCAAGTCAGCAACAAGTTCGTGTAAGTCTATGGCGAGCCGGCTTGACGCGCTCATGAATCCCACAAGCGGGAGGCAGTTGCGCATCCAGAAGCTCGCAGCCCTGTTGGGAAACTGGACACCAACGGCGGCTCAGAGTAATCGAAGGAGAGGAGCACTCACTCAGCGGCAATCTCCTCAGCAACCTTGGTTATCCTCCGCTTTGTGACTTTGAGGGTCCTCTCGGCCTCTTCCTTCAAGGATTCGCGCTTGACGGGGGAGCCGAGAGCCTTTGAGCGACTGTTGAAGTATCCAGTCAAGTCAGAACGAGAGGCGAAGCGAGTGCTGTGCTCGGCAAGGTAGTCGTCAAGGGCAGCCTCTAGCTCGCTCTTCTTGAAGGTTTCGAAGCTGATTCGGCCAATGTCAGCAACTGGGCTTCAAATGCTCGGACGCGTGCACGTGCAACGACCGTGTGTCGCGGGAATTGCGGCGGGGGGTTGAGTGCAGAGGGGCTGGCGATGGTGCTTCCAGGCGCGCAGCATGGTCGTCCGTCGCGTCGCAAGATCGTGTGTTTTGGGATCTCTCAGCGAGACGCGCCCGAGCTCCGCGGCTTGGGAGACGTGTCTAGGTGAATGACGGAAAATGAGAGAGAGTAAACATACTTTTTGAGGCCGACATTTTCGGCGATCTCGACAAGATCGCTCTTGCGCTGGGCACGCAGCCAGCTGTTTGTCGATGTGGCGACGGGCGGAGCAGCCATTGCGTGTGTTGACTTTGAAGCTTGGAGGAGCTCGGGTAGCTGGGGAGAGCAACAAAGCGCGACAAGTCAAGCTGACACCGGGAAAATCGGGTATCGACGCGGTCGCACAAAGAATGCGATTTCAGCGATGCTGATGAATAGCGTCAATGCGTTGGGTGGCGCGTTAAGGAAGCTGTTGAAGGATGATGGTACGCGATGGTTTGTTGGTAGTAGATTTGTGATGGTAATGGTAACGGGTGGGAGGAGCTTGGGCAGGTAAGTTAGACTTGCGCGCGCGCGGACAAGTGCGGTATAGATGGTATGTAAGGTATGTAAGTCAGGTAAGGTAAGGCAAGGTCGCTGTCTGTGCAGTGGAGCGGAGCGAAGTGGAGGGGCGCGCGCGGGAGGGGACGCCAAAAGAGAAGAGGGAAAAAAAAAGCCCGTGTGCTGCTGAAGGCAAGACGATCTGGGGCCGACGAGGGTTGGAGACAAGGAGGCTTTGGCGTTGTTTATGTTTTCGCTCCCCCTCCACCCCCGTCCGGTCTGTCGACTCCCCGCCTTTGGCTGATACTTTCCCAGAGTACCTACGGTAGTAAGGTACCCTGGCCTGCCGTGATTGCCAAAGTAGTACGTGTCATTCCTGCATGCAGAAAATACCTCGAGGCCCGCGGGCACTTACCTGACCAAGGAAAGTCTCCCTCACCAAAGAGCAAGTATCGAATACATGGACCAATGCAATGCCTCTCGCCGCATTTAAAAAATTAAAAAAAAAATTGTTTACATCGCCTCGCCTTGTCAAATCACTCGAAGTTGAAGTACGGTACGCCGTGTTCTCTGCTAGTCTAGTTGCCTCGGATCGGCCAATAAAATGGAGCGGAACGAGAGCTCTAGTCAGTCGTGACCATGCGCGGCACGTCCGATTTACGTGCAACGATGCCCTTCGTCTTGGGGAAGGGCTAGCTTCACACTGCTCTGTTTGACATCACCCGCCTAAGGCTGCGGTACCCCACGCTACTACCGGTAGACTCGAGGGGATGAGGCACGAGAAGAGGGTAAGGTAGGCCAGATCATTCCGTCACAGGCGTCAAAGCTCTCATCGCCGGATTCTCCCCTCTCCAACTCGGTAGGTATCAACTCAGGCCAAGTACGAATATGTTCTAGTAGTCCGTGCTACACCATTGTCCACACATAGCTTGCCTTACCTTACCTTAAGTACCTGATGGTATGGTAGATCTGCCGCGCCAGTGTCCATATAGTCCAGCCCTACGGCTTTTACTTTCCTAAAGCGCTATCCAACGAGGCCGCTAAACCATGGGCATTCGATCCATGAATGGGTCTGAGGATGCCTTCGATGGGTGGCTTGCTAATTACCAAGGGCGCTGCTGATCAACCTGGCAACGTCCTAAGCGGGAGGGGTTTCTACCTTACCCATAAAACAGAATAAACATTGAGTTCCCATCGTGATTTAGGCCCCAAAGCAGTTACAAGGAACATGAGCAAAAGGCCCGCACTGCATGTACTGGCTGGCTATACTCCAAGGCAAGTCAGCCAGCCACCTCGACTTATCTGATACGAGTGCGATAACTTTGGGGGTAGTAAACCAAGCGCTCTGTCTCCTAGGTACCTCGAGAAGCAAGGAAGGGCCCTTGTCTCACTTGTACAATTACTAAGATTCTTGTCGCTTCTCTCGTCAACATGCCTCCTAACCTTCATCTTCATCATCCGCATCTTCAGCTGTCTAGCCAGTTCACAAATCTTTCTTCCCCCCGCTTGACAAGCCTTAACGGCACATGCCTCTTACCATGGAGCTTGAGCGTGAGCAGCATTTCCACCGTTGTCAGAGTCTCGCGGGTCTTCTCCTGCGCCAACCCATACACCCTCCTTGCCTCCTCTTTGCTCATCCGTAACACCTCCTCATCGCTGGCCCATTCGTCAACCGCCAGCTCCACGCTGTACGTTTGGAACAAGACTGCCAGCATTGCGATGATTTCTACCTGTGCGATGCGCCTCCCAATACACGACCGTGACCCGGCGCTAAAGGGAATGAATGCTCCTGGTGCTGGTCGAAAGAGCTGTTCACTGATCTCCGCGTCAGCGCCGGCTTCCTGCCTGCTATCGCCGTCTGGCCTGCGTTTCTCGAACCATCGCTCCGGAACGAAATCGTTAATGTTGCTCTTCCCCGCGTGTATCTTGCTGGGCTGTGTGGGCCAGTAGCGTGGAACACGATGAACCGATACCGCGAGCACCGATACTCCTGCGTTGGCAGGCAGCGTGTAGTCCTTCCCATCCTTTCTGACGACCTGGTCATGATTACTGGACACCATTTTGGGCGTATCCATCACGGGTGGAAGAAGTCGCAGTGTCTCATTCATGACCGCCCCCAGCATGCTTCCCATCATTCCATTGACTAAGCTCTCATAGTCCCAATTCTCTGGTGCCGTGTCTCTCACAAGGTTATCGATATCTTTCTGGAGCCGTCGTTGAGACGCAGGGTTTGTAGCGAGCTCGACAATGGAAAAGTGCAGCACGTTCGCTGATGTCTCATGGCCGGCCAAAAGGATCAGAAACGCGGTACCAACAATCTCATCGCGTGAAAGCGTCCTGTCTTGTCCCGCTTCAGTGGTTACTTGTTTTCGTCTTGTGTCGGTTGAACGAACAAGCTGGCCCATCAAGTCCATACCAGCCTCCGGTCGGTTGCTGCCGCGTCCCTCAACAAGCTTCTCGTTCATCAACTCTGACATGTATAATGCAAAGTCTTGGTGCGATTGTGCCGCCAGCTTGGCGGCCTTCATCGGAAGCCGCTCTGTGAGAAGCCGTTAGCCCGGTGTCTTGGCCCGGAGAAGAGGCCGGGAGAGTGCACTTACTCAGCACGCTTACCGGGAGAATGACGAGGAAGAAGAAGTGCTCTAGAACATATTTCATGGTATCTGCGAAGCTCAGGCCATGCCCTCGGGGCGGCTCCAGACTCTCATACTTGCGGAGCTTGGGATCTGTTTCCCTGGACAGGCTCTGCCCGGGCCAGAGGAGAGAGAGGCCAAACCCAACGTAGGATATGACGTTCAATGCCAGCTTCATAGTATCATGCTCCAAGGTACGCAAGTTCTCCTTGCGGTTGCCTGCTGAGTCAGTCCACATCTCGAGCATTGTCTTCGACTGTCGAACGGCTTCATAGAAAACAAGGGCTGCGTTCTCCTCGTTGAACGAACCGGACACCGCCTTTCTATGCACTTTCCAAGTTGCCACGTCTGCAGTGAGTAAGTTCTCACCATAGAGGCGCAAGGCGTCGTAGCGGGCAATGTCCTTGGGGAAGCGCTCCATGCTGCCAGTTACTTGATGGATAACCTCGGCATTGGCGACATAGACCTGATGTCTGCTTGGGGAAACAAGCAGGAACATATCACCATATTTCTCAAAATACGCCATCTTTGTGATCCAGAATACGTTGATGTCCGTAAGCCTGTCATCGGTACAACTGTCAGTGCTGCCGGAGAGACAGATTCACGAAGAATAATCTCATGACGATGTCTGGGAAGACAACGAGAAGCCTATACTTACGGAACCCATTGCTCCGTCCAGGACTTGGGGAGCATGCTTATGACAGGCTTCCATATTGGTCTCAGGATTGATGAAGGCATGCTTGTTGGGTCCCATGCTACAGCGCAGGTCCCAAGAAAGGCCCTGGTGAGTTTGTGCTGCCTGGCAAAGACGACTGGACTGCCGTTTCGGCGAAGACTTACGAGCAACTATGTAGCGTAGGCCGCTACTCTTGGCCTTGGCAATGTTCGCCTGCAGACGAGAGTAAACAGATGATAACCAGTAGGCGACAGCGGCCCCGAACACGAGGTACAAGGACAACATGGTGAGGTAAAGTCTTCACAGCAAGCCCAAGTATGTCTCGGTTTCAACAGGTCTGCGAGCCAACGCGGCCGACCTAGGGAATATGAAGAAGAGAGTGGGCAGGAGAAAGAGCCTGAAGGAGAGACACCACATGAGACGCAATAGCCTGCCGTACAGTATTTGACATAATGGCCAGCGGCCGTTGGTCCCCACCCAAATTCACATGAACCCATGAGCTATGGGATGCAAGCTGGCATACCCTTCCTGCTCTCCAGTCTCAGGGGCCCCTAAGCGAAGCCCACGAGCACACGTCCTGGGCAGGGGAATAAAAAATAAGAAACATGGAGACGGCGTCATTGGCCAGCCTGTGTACGCAGCGATGGCAGCATTCATCAGCCTCTCCCTTTGCGACCCAAGTGCTCATTCTATGAGCTTGGCCTCGATACTCTCTATACACCTCGCTTACATGCCCCTGTATGCCACCAAGAAGAGCGGGGATCGCCAGTTGGCAGGGCCCCGGTGGGCCATGCCAGGATCGTGTTAGGAGATCGCGCGCCCATCCTGGGTTGGCGTAGCCTGATGAATGATGTGCGGCTTGAAGTCCAGCTACTAGAGCATCTTGCTAATGCAGGCTCAGCCGGATGCAGCCGTGTTGTAAGAGGATAATCGGCGTAGTCCACGGGATATTTGGCAATCTCCCTCTGACAAGCGAAGTCTTGTTAAAGAAGCACGTTATAGCAACAACGAAGCTAATCGACGCGCACGCAATCCGCCAGAGGCGAGTTGATCCGAGTTTCTGGCAAGCCTGAGCTTTGGCGGGGCACCGGCAGTGGCAACGGCAGCAGGAGCAGGTTCGGGGGAGGGTGCCAAAGCAGCGCCGGCACCGCTGCTAAAAGAGTCACTGTCCAGGAAGAGGCACTGGTATTGGTATTGCGATGGGCACGGGCGGAGGAGCCGCTAAGTGTCAAGTCAGGGCCCTGCATATGGTGCCATGGCAGGCTGGTTATATGCGTGTCTTTGCCGGACACGGACTCTATTCGGAAGGTTGCTGGTGATGCAGAATGTTGCCGTGGCAGCTCATGCCTAACCAGGCCCGGGGCCGTACGACGGGCCAAGCAGGCCGCCGCATGCGCATGCGCGTCTGAAAGCTGAGACGAAGAAGCGCAGCAGTCGCGCGACAGTTGCGGCGCATGGCCCCGTGGGCTTGTCCTGCGTGCATCCGACGTGATGACCGGAAGAAAGCGTCCCTACTGCATTGGAATTCCAGAGTCCTTCTATCTCCTTGCCCCATGCGCGCGCGTCTTGTCCTTTGAACTGATCATGGCCAAGCTACTTGAACTGGCGTGTGGGCGCTATACCATCCGCGACAGCAGAGCAATCCGGGAGAGGAACAAAATGGGAGACAGCGTGAGGTGCCTACGTAAACTAGATCGAGGACTTTCTGCTCGATCAGTGAAAAGCCTCGATTCGACCAGCCTGGCGCTACACTGCGACATTGAGGCTTCTACCCCGTCCTGGCTGTGAACTTTTCGCGGGTTTGCAATGGGATCGATTCCGCGATTCGGGGTTTTCCCAAACAGCTCTGGTGAAGATGAGTTCAAGCACACGATCAGGGTCCGTCCGATTAGAAGGTCACAGATGGTTTCACGAGGTGTACCTGTTGATGGTGACTCTTAAGTGTAACCATGTCAGATGTCTTTTTACTGAGTCACCGTTGACAGGGAGCATTTTTCTGCTTGGTAGGTTGCCAAGCGGTTAGCAAAAAAGCGATACTGCAAAAGCAAGGGTTCACTAATAAAATAGTAGAATGAGTAGTGATTTTAATAAGATGTTAATGTATAAATAATAAGTTATAAATTCATATTATAAGCTTCTATAATTTAAATTTTTCAATGATATTATTTCTTTTTTTCTTTCTTTTTTTCTTTCTTTTTTTACGTGTAGAATCCCTTTTCAATGATTATAATTGATTTGACTTCGTATTTGCCAACGTCCTGGTTGTGAGAGGATAACATTTGTTACCTTGTTCAAAAAGTTCATGAGATATGACGTCCTGCATCAAAAGAGGAAATGCCGAGTGATTTCTCTCTAATCATGCATCCCATGTGGGTACGGGGGAAGACAGCAAGGAAGACAGGCCGAAGAATGAAAAGAGAATGAAGAGCCATGATGTCGTAAAGATGCTGTTTTTCAACACCTTCGCTGTACAGGCTCAGGTTCGGCGTCACACACGGCTTCTGCTACACCTGTAGAAAATTCACAGTGAGACGTGGGAATCGATGCACATCCTAGCCCTAACGTCAGAGGAAGCATCATACGGCGTCTGGGTAACATCACAGATGACTGAGCTGCTGACTCCTTGAGAATGAGTCAACGCGCAAACTTGGGCTCTGCCGCAGTATGTGTCACAAGAAGTCGTGGACGTACACACTTGAGAGGTTCAAGCATGAAGCAGATACGCACCCACTGAGCGAAGAAATCCTGCACGGAGCTTTGCCGTATCGAGTTAGCCAGCACGTCCCTCCAAGTCTCGCACCGGCCGCGGGGAAGACCAGGCACAACCTAATGGAACAGCAAGGCTCTGACTGGGAGGGGGGGGGAGGGGAGGTACTTTCGTCAGGTACCGCCGTCCCGCGAGGCACAGCAAATGGCAGACTCTCGGATCCTTGCCCCACCAAAACGCACAATCGCCAAAATTTCAAAGGCTCCATCCACTCCCTCATCATCCCGCCCCGATTACACCAAGCAGCCCGCCTTTTCCTTCTGGATAAATCACCCCCCTCCCGCCGCTCCCTTCTCCCGTCGTCCACCCTGCTGCTGCTGGCCAGTTCGATCCAGAACTCCTCCAAGTCAACATGAGACCTATTCTTCTCTCTGGGCACGAGCGTGCGCTCACCCAGATTCGGTATGCCGAAACCCCTCCTACCTCCTCCATCTCCCATCTCCCATCTCCAACATCTCGATTCCCCTCCTCCGCGCTGCCCTGCCCTGAATGCGTGCGAGGTTCGCGTCCCTGTTTATTTTCTCGACGCACGCATGCGCTTTGTTCGTTGGCTGACCCTTCCCTTCCTCGCGTCCAGCTATAACCTCGATGGCGACCTCATCTTCTCCGTCGCCAAGGACCAGCAGATCTGCGTCTGGTTCTCCCACAACGGCGAGCGCCTGGGCACCTACCACGGCCACGTCGGTGCCATCTGGACCGTCGACGTCGAACCCACCTCTACCATGATCGCCACCGGTTCCGCCGACAACACCATCCGCCTGTGGGAGGTCAAGACCGGCCGCTGCCTCAAGGTCTGGGAGTTCCCCACCGCCGTCAAGCGCGTTGAGTTCAACGAGGACGGCACCAAGCTGCTCGGCGTTACCGAGAAGCGCATGGGTTACCTCAGCAACATCGTTGTCCTCGACATCAACCCTGACGTCGACGCCGAGCAGAACGACGAGAAGGCCCTGACCATCGTCTGCGACGAGAGCAAGGCCACCGTTGCCGGCTGGAGCTACCTGAGCAAGTACATCATTGCCGGCCACGAGGACGGCAGCATCAGCCAGTACGACGCCAAGACTGGCGACCTCCTCGACAACGTGCCCATCCACGAGCTCAACAACCCCATTGCCGACCTGCAGTGGTCCACTGACCGCAGCTACTGCATCACCGCTTGCAAGGACAAGACTTCCAAGGTAAGATGTCACTTTCGTGCCTTGTCTGGATCGAGCCTCTTGGCTTGTCACTGTTCGGTTGCACGGCTTGCTAACATGTCCCGCACAGCTTGTCTCCGCCAAGGACCTCGCTGTTATCAAGACGTACGTCGCCGACACGCCTCTGAATAGCGCCACCATCACTCCCAAGAAGGACTTTGTCATCCTTGGTGGTGGCCAGGCCGCCATGGACGTCACCACGACCGCTGCCCGCCAGGGTAAGTTTGAGGCCCGCTTCTACCATAAGATCTTCGAGGATGAGATTGGTCGTGTGCGTGGTCACTTCGGTCCCCTCAACACCGTGGCCGCCGACCCCACCGGCAAGAGCTACGCAAGCGGCGGAGAAGACGGCTACGTCCGCGTTCACCACTTCGACAAGGGCTACTTCGACTTCTTGTACGAGGTTGAGAGGGAACGGCAGAACCGGATGCAGCAGTAAAAGCACCATGCTGTCTTTTCCTGTCTAGGCTTGCATTGTACGGCGTTAAAGGGGGAAAGGTGACTGACTTCTGCTTGGGAGAACAAATTTTGGCGGAGACGGTCTCGTATGTACAACATACCACTGCCATGTCTTCGTTTGGTTTAGTATAGAGTACCTAAAAAGGCAGGGACTTGACGTGAATGGGAATCTTATGATCGTACAATCGCTGCTCTCCTGCTCCCCTCATCGTGACGACAAGCGCATATCACCTCGTGAAATTTAACGAAGTTGTATGCGAAACACTTTTCGTGGTGAAACCAAACTCCATTTGCATGTTGTAACTGTCAATCAAGGATAAAAGTTTGGTCGTCAGAGACGAAGACGCCAAGGCCTACTCAAAACTTATACCGTACCATGCGCCGACCAATATTCCCCCTTTGCCACCATGGCCAATGACTTCTCCTGCCAACAATGTCGATTTGCCCACCAGAACGCCTAGTGTCCATCTTCCCACTCCTAACTACGCTTGCATCATCCTCCTCATGCCATCAATGCTCATTTCTTCTTGCCTTTCTTACCCTTCGAGCCTCCGGCGTTGGAGTTGTTAGACGCTACGCTGGATGCCCTTGAAGGAGACGTTGAGCTTGCCTTGCTCGACTTGATGTTATCAAGTGCTTTGTTCTGGAGAAAGAGTTAGTTTGATCGGAATGTTCAAGCCTTTCCGTAATGCTTACCTTGACGCCGTTCTTAGCCTTCTTCTTAGCAGGGGCCATGCCAAGAACACTATCCTCGTCATTGTCTTCGTCTGGCTCACGCTTCGTCTTGCCGTTGACTCCATTGGCGCCCTTCGTAGGGACATCCTCAAACTCCTTGACAATTGCCGTGAGAAGTGTCGTACATCGACGAGACAGCTCGATCGCGTTACGGCTGAGCAAAAACCAATCGAAACGGAAGAGAGGTGACTCTTGGATATCAACTCGCATCTTCTCGTACAAATCAGGCGTGTCGATGCCGTACTTGTCTAAAAGTACCAACAAGAACCGATCTTCTTCCTCGTTGTACACTTTTTTGTTGGTTGTCGAAACAGAGTAATTGATCTTGAGCTGCTGCAATGGTACCCGGTATTGTGACATCTTCTTCTTGAGCAGCTTGCGCTGGAGCTCGATACGTCGTGTTCGGTCCTCGCCATCCTCGATGACCTTGATATACTTGTTGTAGTCTGCAATTTCCGTATATCGTTGCCAGAAGACCTTGGCGTATGCCCTAATTTCGGCCACCGTCTTACTGTCAATTTCCCTGGCAATTGCATCATAAGCTGTGCGGCCATATTTTCCGGAAGCGTTCACGAATTGCTGGAAATCCCGACGATTCCAGTTGCCGAACCCTTGAGTGGAAAGCTCCTCTTTCTCTTCCTTTTCTTCCTCTGTCAAGGGGGTGGCGTTGTCGATCTCCTGCTGATCAAGTGCTCGCTCGGCTTCCCGCTCAGAAAGATTCTCATCATCTCCATCGGGCAGCGGCACTTTGTAACCAATTTCCTTCCGATAATACGCCGTCTCTCGATCCTGGAGATCCCTGAGACGAGGAGGATAGAACTGGTAGTCATGCACCGGAACCTGCTTCGGGGCTCGTGGAGCCTTCGGCTTAGCATCCGCCTTGGGGTTAGGATACATCGTCTGCCGGAAATACTTGTCCATGGAGTAGGATTGCTCTTTGCGCTCACGCTTGGCGGGGTTGATCCAGTTCATCCCAATGTCCTTCTTAGTATTGGCGAAATTCTCGCCATTCCATTCGTAGGCTGATTCCGAAGTAAACTTTTGAAGGTCATCGATGCCCAACTTCTCGTACTTCGCGTTCAGCTCCTTTGTACGGTTCTCTCCGCGAGCGAGAATGTCCTCTATGTCGTTGTCATCAATCTCTTTATCCTCGCCGGCCATATTGCCAGTAGGACCCTTAGACTGGAACACCCTCTCAGCACCATGCTGAATCATTGATAGCAGCTCATCCTTGTTGGCCGCGGCTTTGGCAGCTATTTGCGCCCTGCCCTGCTGAATAACCAGTTGATCAAGGCGGAGTTTCTGAGCCGCCCGCTCCAGCACCTTCTCTTCGATAGCATTGTCCGTCACGAACCTGTAGACCACAACCTGCTTTGTTTGTCCGATGCGGTGGGCACGGTCCATGGCCTGGAGATCTGCTTGAGGGTTCCAGTCGCTGTCGTAAAGAATAACAATGTCGGCCGTGGTCAAGTTGATGCCCAGTCCACCAGCCCTGGTGGTGAGCAGAAAGACGAACTTTTCAGAGCCAGGCTTGTTGTAGTCATCGATAGCGGCAATACGATCCTCATGCGCCGTTCCACCATCAATTCTGCAGTATTTGAAGCCTCGGAAGACACAATAATCTTCCAAGATGTCCAGTAAACGACTCATCTGAGAAAAGATCAGGACCCTGCTCCCCTCCTTTTGTAATCTCGCTAGGAGTCTGTCCAATACAACCATTTTCCCCGAGTTGTAGACAAGATGTTCATCAGTGGTGTACGGCGGACCAGGCTCGGCTCCTTCGAATAGATAGGGGTGATTGCAGCATTTACGTAGCTGCATGACGATATTGAGGAGCCTGGTCTTCGATTCACGCTTGCCGCCGGCTCCGTTCACGGCGTCAATATCCTTCTCCAGGATCTTCTTGTACCACTTGACCTGCATCTCAGACATTCCTAGGTAAAGGTTGACCTCCTTCTTCGGCAGAAGACTCTTCTCAACATCACTTTTGACTCTGCGCAGCAAAAATGGTCGTAGGACACGGTGCAATTGCTGAACAACGGTATCTTGATCACGATCCTGGCCTGAGAACCACTGGTCGAAAGCCTCCGAATCGCCAAAGACGTCAGGAAGCAGAAAGTTGAGCAGAGCCCACAGCTCGTGAAGATTATTTTGGAGGGGTGTGCCGGTAATAAGCAGACGATTTCTGGAAGTGAATAGTCGAATGACTTGGGAGAGCGATGACTCCTCGTTCTTGATGCGGTGTGCCTAGAAAAGGTGTCAGTCTCATCTCAATTTGGTCCGGTTGGAATACATACCTCATCGATAATGATGTACTCCCACGCGAATTTTTTTAGGTGACTCTTTTCTCGCAAGATCATCTCGTAGCTGGTAATGCACACATCGAACTTTTCATCGACAAGCCGCTCGTTGATCAAGTTGTTGCGATCTTCCTTGGCTCCTTGTAGAACAAGTACGTTGACCTCGGGCGTCCATCTCGCGAATTCTCTCGACCAGTTGTCAAGTGTAGACTTGGGTACAGTAATGAGATGTGGTCCTGTAATGCCAACAATGTGTCGCAGGTACCCCAGGAAAGATATGGTTTGCAGGGTTTTGCCGAGACCCATCTCGTCCGCGAGGATGCCTGAAATGCCATTCTCATGCAAGGATATAAGCCAGTTCAGGCCAGCAACCTGGTAGTCCCTCATTGTTCCCTGGATAAATGCTGGAGACTCCCGAAAGACCGTATCTGCTGAGCCACCACGCTTTTCGTCTTTGAGAAGCTCGGCATCCTCTTCGGCTTCGGTGCGTCTGCGTCTGTCGTTGGCAGCACCACCCTGCCTTCCCGCACCTTTCTTTCCTCGTGCTGCTTCTTCATTCTGGCGATCAATCTCGGCCATGATATCGCGGATTTTGGGATCGGGGTTGGTCTCGATGAAGTGTCGGAACAGGTCAGTCAGCCCGAGAAGATACCGAAACCTTCGAATAGTGTCGTCCTCCTACAGCGATGTCAGTTTGAAGAGATACAAAACCGAGCGCGGTATTCGTATTGAGTTCAATCATACCTTGGACTCATCTAGACGGTCATGTTTCTTGCCGAAGATGCTTCGCCGCAATTGATTCGCCTCGGTGCGGCGTTTTCGCCCATCCGTCATAGGTTCGCCAACAACACTGCTGGCGGTGGTGTTCGGGTTGGTATCAGAGTCTGTGTAGTCAGGCGTCTCATCTACCTCCTAGGATCCCAAGTACGTCAGTCGAAGCTTCAAGACGAAGGTTGATTGCCAGTAGGTGACGCGCACCATCTCTTCCATGTGGCTGTTTTCAGGCGCGTCAGACATTGAAACATCTGGATCGGCCGCAGCGGCTCGTGATCGTGGAGCCATTGTGTGTGCTGGTCCTGGCAGAAGAACCACTATGCGCGACTGGCGCCTCTAAGACGCGTCAAGATGCGCTCTCAAGTGCCCTCTCCGAACTGTATGCCGGCTTCGCTAATCCTTCTGTGAGGATTCACTGACAAGTCGGTGAATATGATTACTCAAGATCTGCAGAAACACGTCTTGTCACGTTGAGACGGCAGAGGCGGATTTTAGGATGTGCAGGAAGACGAAGGTCAAGCAAGGTGCTGATGAGAATGGCGAAACAATTTGGGGCTAGCGCCGTTAATAATTAATCCCTGTACTGGCACCTCGCGATTGTAACTATGAGGTACGTACTGTACTTCGAGAAAAGCTTCGATGTAAAGGGGAAAAGAACTTCCGTTCCGATGATGTATGTAAGGACGGGAGGTACTGCAGAGGTTCAACAACCCTTCACAACGCGACGTCACGGACCTGAGCGGCTGCATAGCGGATGGTCCTTCTAGCTACGTGATGCGCTCTAAAGGTGATACATGATAGTTGTCTAGCTTGTCGATCATTTAAATATCAAGTAAAGAAATCCAAGTGTTGCCACAAGGCAACACTACTATTGCTTTCTTTATGTACCTACATAGCTCGCTGCGGCACTGCTTCTACGAAGAACAAAGTAAGTCACTCTCATTTAGTCACGTGCAAGTGGCTGCCCAGAGTTCCCCCACACCACGTGCCTGTACCCCTCGATTAGTGGCTTCGGACGGCAGGCCTTGCTCTGGTTACTTCGTTGAGTCAGGTGGTTGACTCCCAAGGCGATACTACAGCCAACGAGTAATTAACAGCACCTTGCGGTCCTGTACGAGAGCTGCACAAAGCGACAAGCATATTGCTTGGATCGTGTGCTTGCGACACGGGCGCTTGCTGGCTCTGTCTCTCCTCAACCATAAAACTCTACTTTCTCTTCGACTTTCGACTTGCTGAGTCATCGGCAGGCGTCATTCCCTCCCGTGACTGTTTCCGTCAGGCGTCGAGGTAAGTTTCTAATGCCGGCCGTTCAAGTTGGCCACTTCTGATCCAGCATTCTAGTTCCCTACGATTTTGAGCCTTGCAGTCTACTGCTTTCAACATGGATGCAATGCGTGGCCTGAACTCGTCACTGTCCGGCTCTGCAGGGAAGCAGACCGCCACAACCGAATCCCCGGAACAACTTCTCGATGTCTTCAAGGCCGCGGCCCTCTCTGTCACCAAACTTTACAAGACATCAGCCCTCGCCGAAGCCAAGGCTCGGACGGATGGCTACCAGGATTGCCTCGACGACCTCCTTGCGTTTCTTGACAAGGAAAACCTGGGACTCTCAGATGGAGAGGGTTGGAGGATCAGGAGATGGGCAACGGAAAGGCTAGATGGCCGTGAAGCCGCCTATCAAGGCACCGAGAGCGAAGAGGAGGTGGAACGAAACGAGCCAGTGTCTGCATCAGTGCCCTCCGCCGATGCCGCACGAACGAGCACCCCAGCACCACAGCCTCCCAGTCATGCAAGAGCCGAATCGGCTCCGGTCGTTACCTCGCCCGTTGACGAACTACCAACTCCTCATTTTGTGGTTCCTTCGCAAGAAAATTTCACCTTTCAGTCGACCCACCAATATCCGAATATTGCAACCCTCGATCTATCAGACTCCAGATCCCACGACAACAACTCCGCCCCAGCTCCGCGATCCTCAAAGAGTCGCTTAAATAGCTCAGGCATGAGGCCCGGCGGCAGGTCCTCGAATCATCTGGGGCGTGGAGCTGGTAACAAGCGAAAAATGGACTTCAACGAACTGTTCGGTGGCTGCTTAGGCGGAAAGGACCCCTTCGGCAATGGAGGAAAACGAAGCCGGCATGCCTAGACTCTTCGTTCGGAGTTCCTTACTCGTTAAACACGATATCTTTTCATCAAGGTTCTATCAGACAGGGCGGGGATGATGCATTGCTACGGAAGAATATAGGCATTTCATGTTGAGAGCATAAGTGGCGTTTGGCGGACCTAACGATGTCTACATGCGGTTTGAAGGGGAGTTTCTGGTTAATCATTGAAGGCACCTACGTTGGCATTGGAGGGACATGGTTGGCTCCCGGAGTAACAGGTACTTTCTCGCTGACAATGCCCTGTTCACGATCACCATATCTGCCAGACTTAAGGGCTAGACATCATGCATGTAGTTCCAAGCTACCTTATTTTAGTTTTATACACAAGTAAAAATAAACAATCATGGTGGAGTTTGGCGGTCAAACACAGCCACTTCAATGAACGTTTCGCTTGCAGTGAACAGTTATTACGTGTATTAGAGGCTACTCCTCGAGGACGTGATAGATACTAATTGGCCATGGATATGAGATGCGGAAAGGCCAGCAGAAATAGCGTTGACAGCCCGGAATGTCGACTTATGCTGGTCAACTATTCCTGGCCATCATGCCTCCCAAAGCTTCTACTTAGTTGAGCCCTCAACTCCTTATTCTCGTCTGAAAGTTCCTCCAGCTGATACTCTAACATTTGCAGCCTCTCAGAAGCTCCCAGAACAACCTCTTCCGAAATTTTGGCAAGGCGCCAAAGCCGAAGAACTATTACCAGGGAACCGATTGACTCTGCCAGACCATGCGTCGCCACGTCTATGCCAAAGCTCGCGAGGACAACGACGGAATCGAAGAAGTGGAACCACGATGTCAAGTAGCTATATCATATGATCAGTAACGGCATGTCCTATTTGCCTGCTCCTTTAGTTCTTTTCATAATCACCTTGGGCCAAATGCGAAGAGGCACGCCAGAAGCTCAACCAGGAAGCAGGCGCTGAAGATCAAGCCAGCAATTTCCAAAATCGATATCAACTTTTGAACCCAAGGCTCATCCAACTGGTGCAGCTCGCACGCGATCAATTGGATAAAAACATTCGCAAGCAGAGCGGCGACATCGAAAGCCACCAAGGTCATGACGGTGTAGTGCTTGCGACGAGAGGACAGAGCTTCTCGACCATGGGCACGGATTTATCGAATCCAGTGTCCGAAGCCATGTTTTGCTTCAGGGTTTCCATATTGTGAAGCTTCCTCGCTACAATCGGAGCGGGATCCTCCAAGCAGCGGACGTGACGTTTGATCGTCTGGCATGGCTGATTCAGGCCGTGGCACGGTGCTTCGGTGGGGAGGAGCTGCTAACGCGATGCCTGCTTGAATGCGGGACGAGAGCGATGCCCAAGATTGTCTATTATTCAATCATTCGAAAAACCCGCATCCAGGGCGTGTACGGCTAACGTTGTTTTCAACTTTAGGCGCGGATCCTGGCAGGGTTCAGGCAGGGTTTATTGGGGTTTCAGTGCTTTACAACGTGGTAAGGTAGTTGGCATGCCACCTTGCGTCAAGATTGTCTTAATCAGCTCAGTGGTTGCGGCTGAGGTGTATGGTACTTTGGAAAAGAGTTGTCTCTAGCCGAGAAACCGAGATGCAGTTAATTGCTTTAGGAGAATTTCATCATGTCGCCTTACCTTACCTCAGGTTAAGCAATAGACATACAAATGTCCCAAGTACATGCATGCAGGCAGCTGCCGAGAGACAGGGTCCGTAGAATTAGTGGTACGCACAGCCAGCCAAGCCAGCTTCCCGTACCTTAAGCTTTGACGTGCCAACACTTCCTGAGAGGTTGGTGACATCAGTGGCCCATCCAGGCAAGTACCTCATCTAAAACCATCAAACTGTCTCCATTATACCTACCTAACGTAAGGGAGTTCTTATAAAGACTTCGATCGATGCGAATTGTTGTTTAGTAGGTTGCTAGAGATAGGTATAGAAAGGCTGGAAATCCAAATCGAGAGAAAATTCCAGGATGCCTTAATCGATTCCCGTAGGGAAACGATGAAATCCCAACATGCATGGTAACAATAAGCTCGATCCCCAAAACACACGGGCAAACCTCGGCTCGGGTCAAACTCCATAACACGCGACAACAGCTTGATGAACAACCACATTAATCCTGTTTGCGACGCTTACCTTGGTCCATCACTACTGTCAATTCAGCTTGCGCTCATTGGACCTTTGCTTATCGCGTACCGTCCTGATTTCATTTCACGGGGTATCTTGCAGTATGTTTTCTTTTCTTGCGTCCCAACCAACTTTTGCTTCGTCGCGTCCTTTGTGCGATAGTACAACGGCTCCTTAATTCTTCTTCTACCATTTCAAGCTTTCACTTGTCGCTAACATAACATCTGAACTAGTCTGCTTCCCGTATCATTCCAATCGTCGTCGAACAGCCAAGATGTCAGACACAGCCAAGCCAGAAGAGCCCTCGGTGAGCGAGCGCGAGCCGGACAATGAGCTGGCAGGCAGCGAGGAGGTGGGTTCGGCGCATAAAGAGGCGGATAACCCGAGGGACTGACCCCGCGCCACTAGGAAGAGATCACGGCGATGAAGCGCCGCGTGGCAGAAATGGAAGAGGAGGCCAAGAAATTGCGAGAGATGCAGGCGACGCTGGAGCAGCAGTCGGCTGATCTTGCCGACGATAAGGAGTCTATCGATTCGCGCAGCATCTTTGTTGGCAACGTCGACTACTCGGCATCACCCGAGGAAATTCAGGCCCATTTCCAGAGCTGTGGTTCCATCAACCGTGTTACCATTCTTCTCGACAAGTTCACCGGCCAGCCCAAAGGGTATGCACGAAGTTCCGGCCTGTGTTCACGCTTTCGCTAATGCTTAGGGTATAGCTATGCCTACGTGGAGTTCGCAGAGCCCAGTCTAGTGGCACAAGCACTAGTTCTGAACGAGAGTCTCTTCAAAGGACGTAACATCAAGGTTACGCCGAAGCGAACAAATGTCCCAGGCATGACCCGCGGCCGTGGCCGAGGAGGCTTCCGCGGCGGCCGAGGATTCCCTGGTGGACGTGGCGGAGGTGGCTTCCGTGGCGGTTATCGTGGCGGCAACCGAGGCCGAGGACGCGGCTTCACTCCTTATTAGGAGCAAGGAGAATCAAGTCAAATCTCCAGCGCCATGCACTGGGCCGACTGCAGCGAGGCCCGAGATATTGGAGATGTATACCATGACTTGGACCCAGGCTATGTTCGCTTTCGTTTGGGATAGAATGCTAAGCCGAGATGGGGTAAGCATCATATTCATCGAAGATGCGAAAAGAGCCTGGTGATGTCACTGGTTTCGAGGCATTTTAACCTTCAAATCATACTTGGTTCTACGAACGTATGAGATAAAAGGCTTGCCGTTGGGGGTTCATCGTGTACAATAAGTCTTTTCGGAAGGGGGCCACGAATCGGAGTTCAGGTTTTCTTGATTTATCTATCCATTCAGGAGAAGGCTGCAGCTCTCCGACCTAACAGCAGACACTGCAAGAATGCACACAAAATAAAGCGCCGCCGCGATGAATGGTTGCCATTAACTATCTGAAACACGAGGCAGTGTAGTTCGCGAAGACGTTGACATTTTGCTACTACTCCTCGCGTCTTCACTACTGATCGAGTGCGCAAGGCGTCGCTTTCCACAAAAGGATTGCATTTCCCTGTTCACAATATCGTTCGACGGTGACCTCTGAATACGTAGTGTGCTTCGAATCCATGCATCGAAGCACAGATGAATCAGATACTTTCTGGACGTTCTACGCATCCCATGTTACACTTCAACAAACTTGTTAGGACACAGCTCTGTGCCTAACGCTTTGGTCCCACGTTTCAGCTTGGTTTTGGATAGGGCAAGCCATCCGCATTCATCTGCAATGGTGCTCGTGTCTCAACTTACCGTATGACACCTTAGCTCAGGGCTTTGGTGTGGTAGCTCACACGACAGTGCCACACCAACCTTGTTTAGCGGGCGATGAACACTACGTAGTCGGAATGATTTTAGATAGCATATGTACATGTCGATTGCGTCATCTATGTAATTCAGGAAATGAAATGCATCACTCACTGGCGAGCTGGGTGTCAATTTTCTAACAGACGGCAACATTCTTCTTTCCCTGGCGAAGAAGCCTAGCTCGAATACAGAAGTACTGGAGCCGTTTTCGGCCCCCTCCATGGAGGACCGCTTGGGCGGTAACAAGCTGTTCTCCTATCAGGCAACGACCCTTCCATGATGGCAGGCTTTGGACAGGGGTCGAGCCAATTAAAATGGACTGGGCTAAGAATAGCATTTGATTGTGACAGAGGGTGGCATGGGAACTCGCCACAGCGATGGACATATCATCCCTCGCCTACTGTACCACCGGCAGCTGCGCCAGATTTCTTAGATGTGAAGTCCTACGATGCGATGATGGCAAATGATCATCCCGTATGGGACATAGCCGATTCGGCATATGCAAACCCACGGGGGCTTACTGCGGGCAGTTTTTGGTTGAGTATTCCCAATTATCCTTGGCAAATTCCTTGGACTTCCGAGTTGCCGGTTGAAAGTCGCAGGAACCTCGTTGTGCAGATAACTTTGCCTTCGCTAATCCCATGGACACAGCGACAGGCCCACCCTTTATTTTCGCGTTAGCAGGATCGATGGCTTCTCAGGGAAATGTGCTTCTGTCCTGCCCACCATGTCGCGAATCGTCGAGATTCATAAGAGGGCACAGAGCGACGCACCGCCTACCAGCAGTACAAGTCCCGACCCATGACTTGTGGGTTGATCCTGGAAGGTGTCTGATTGGAACTACTGAGGTTTGAGAGATTGAAGGGCAGGTGTCGGGAGACCACGCTAAGCACAAGAGATTCAAGTGATTCATTGCATCGTAATTCGTTGCCGTGCAAAACTGGGGGCACCAGCTCCGTTTCCGCCTTGGCATCCATGTCAGAAACTCCGTCTACTTACGCGCCAGGGAAGACGAAAAGGAATCAGTCGGAGAACATCACCGTCAACACTGCCGTAAGCCGCGCGTATTCGGGAAGTTTGGTTAGCATTCACTGCCTCAAAGAGGACTGCGCCTTAGCCCTTGAGGGTACCTTACTCGCGCGAGGCACAAGTCTAGTAGCCTCTATTAATCAGACTGCGGTCGTCGTTTTGTAAGCTCCCGTAAGCGATTTACAGAAAGGCAAAGGGAAAGGAAAAGAAGAAAAAAACTGGGCAAAGTATCGAGGAGGTAGCGATGCCCGGGTGGATCCTCGTCCTCACGCCACCGGGTACCTCCCGAAACAGGGACAAAGAGACGCCCTGCCATCCACAACGCGCGCACGCCAAGTCGTTGCAGCAGCACAGAGGTACCCGGTGCTGGGCTGGGGGGGTGGCCGGCTTCCCCTCTTGCCTTCCACTCGGTTACCTCAGCGGCTCACCCCTCCACTGCCCGCCAAACGAAAGGGCACCGCTGCGCTGGGTTGCACCGTATACCGCAAGTACCTCTGCCTGAGGTAAAGTCACGTAGGTTGAGTAAGGTACGGTAGATTCGTTGCCGTTCAACTCTACCCCTTCCTTCGCCTTTCCACGCTCCAAACGTCTCGACGAAAGCTCGGCCTTGACGCTTCCCTCCCCCATCGCTGCTTTTCATCGATCGGTCGGCTGCTTTTCGTCTCGCCCCGGCCTCGCTCTTCAGCGCCGTCGTCACCTTCGTCCGTCGACGCCGTCGCGTGCTCTGCACCTCGCTGTTCCGACCACGCCCATTACCGCACCGGAAGCGGGGAGTCTGGCCCTCAGGTCGTGCGTGCACAGCCTCAACCCCCGTCCTCCACGTCACTCGCAAAGCCGCAAAACATCGACTATAGAGGCCCACTCCTTTTTTGCGTCCCTTCAAATCCGTGTGTTCCCTGGGACCGTTTAGCTTCGTGACAAGACAGCTTTGTCGTTGCTTCCTATCGATTGCCTGCTGTCTTGGTCTACCGAGACGGCGACGAAATGAGTGGCCGTTCGGATGCAGGGCTTCCCAGGTATGGTCTCGCTCATTCCAAGACTCAGCAATGTTCCCATTTGGCTAACCTCTACACAGCAGGCCCAACCTTCGCGTCACAAGTCTGTTTTGCCCCGAACCGCCCTCCGGCGGACCCTCGAACGACTTTGCGCTGACCTCCATACAGTTATTGCGGCCGATGGACTCTACAAACGAGATGTGTTCCGTATGTAATTCCAGACAAATGAACATAAGTCGTTCACTGATTCTGACAACCCCAGGCTTTCCGGACCCCTTCGCCGTCGCCACCATCAACGGTGAGCAGACAAAGACGACGACCGTAAGCAAGCGGACGTTAAACCCCTACTGGAACGAGAGCTTTGACTTGTACGTCTATCTATCATCTTGTGGTGCCAGGATCTAGCTTACATGACATATAGTCGAGTCAACGAGGGTAGCATCTTGGCTGTGCAGGTCTTTGACCAGAAGAAGTTCAAGAAGAAGGATCAAGGGTTCCTCGGCGTGATCAATATTCGCGTTGGAGATGTGATGCCAGACATTGGGCCAGAAGCTGACGGTAAGAAGAGCGGGTTTCGACAATTGTGACCGGAGCATTGAATACTGACATTCAACAGACCAGATGCTTACAAGAGATCTTAAAAAATCGACAGACAACCTCGTCGTCCACGGCAAGCTCATCATCAACTTGTCCTGCAACTTAAGCAATCCTGTTCGTAATGCTCAACCCTCGACGAGCCGGCCTAGCCTGGCAGCACCAGGTGCATCTAATCTATCATCGCTTTCTGCGCCCCCCGAGAATGTCCGACCTAGCTCCTCCATGTCGAACAATGGTCCTGGGTCATCAACCACTCTACCTCATCGTCCCGCCAGTATAACTTCAGGCCCTGCTGCCGCTCCTCCCAATGGGTCAGCGCCTCCGGCCCGTGGCAACAGCCAGCTAAGCCCCTTTGAAGACGCACAAGGTCGCCTTCCAGCCGGATGGGAACGACGTGAGGACAACTTGGGTCGTACCTATTATGTCGACCACAACACTAGGACCACGAGCTGGAACAGACCTACCGCTGGCGGGCAAGCGGAGCAACGAAACGATCGAGAGGCAGCGACCCAGGTCGAGCGCCAGCGTCATCAGAACCGGACCCTGCCTGAAGACCGCACCGGTGCCAGTTCGCCAACTTTGGCACAGTCACAGCAGCCATCCCCACCCAGCGGTAGCCAGGCATCCAACAATGCTACCAACAGCGGAGCGGCCAACACCACGATGATGCACACGGGTGCTACAAGCCCAGGTACTGGTGAGCTTCCTCCTGGCTGGGAGCAGAGGTGGACGCCGGAAGGCCGCCCTTACTTTGTGGACCACAACACTCGGACTACCACATGGGTCGATCCTCGTCGTCAGCAGTACATCCGCATGTATGGTGGTCAGAACAATGCCAATGGCCAGATCCAGCAGCAGCCAGTCTCTCAGCTTGGCCCCTTGCCTAGCGGTTGGGAAATGCGTCTCACCAATACTGCAAGAGTATACTTCGTCGATCACAACACGAAAACCACTACTTGGGATGACCCACGTCTCCCCTCTTCTTTGGACCAGAATGTTCCGCAGTACAAGCGTGATTTCCGCAGGAAGCTGATTTATTTCCGATCGCAACCAGCTATGCGCATCCTAAGCGGGCAGTGTCACATCAAGGTCAGACGATCGCATATTTTCGAGGATTCTTTCGCTGAGATCACGCGGCAATCGGCCACGGATCTGAAGAAACGATTAATGATCAAGTTCGACGGTGAGGACGGCTTGGATTACGGTGGTTTGTCTAGAGAATTCTTCTTCCTCCTCTCTCACGAGATGTTCAACCCTTTCTACTGCTTGTTCGAATACTCCGCACACGACAACTACACACTTCAGATCAACCCTCACTCGGGTATTAACCCTGAACATCTGAATTACTTCAAGTTCATTGGACGGGTTGTCGGCTTGGCCATCTTCCACAGACGCTTCTTGGATGCCTTCTTTATTGGCGCCCTGTACAAGATGGTTTTGGGCAAGGCAGTGGCCTTGGCTGACATGGAGGGTGTCGACGCTGACTTCCATCGATCTTTGCAGTGGATGCTCGACAACGACATTTCCGGTGGCATCTTGGAGCAGACCTTTTCCACGGAAGACGAACGGTTCGGAGTTTTGACTGTTGAAGATCTGATTCCCAACGGACGCAACATTGAAGTTACGAACGAGAACAAGAAGGAATACGTCGATCTCATGGTGAAGTGGCGTATCGAGAAGCGCATCGCAGAACAGTTCCAGGCGTTCAAGGAGGGTTTCCAGGAGCTCATTCCTCAAGATCTCATCAATGTATTCGACGAACGCGAGTTGGAGCTGTTGATTGGAGGTATTGCAGAGATCGATGTGGATGATTGGAAGAAGCACACCGACTACCGTGGCTACACTGAGTCTGACGAAGTTGTCCAGAATTTCTGGCAGACTGTACGCTCATGGGATGGTGAACAGAAGTCTCGACTGCTGCAGTTCACGACCGGCACTTCGAGAATCCCTGTCAACGGCTTCAAGGATCTGCAGGGAAGTGATGGACCGAGAAGATTCACAATTGAGAAGGCCGGAGAGATTGGCAATTTGCCAAAGGCGCACACTTGGTAAGTCGTATAGCCTTCAAGATGGCGTCACTCAAGAGCTGACTTTATGTTTTAGTTTCAACCGACTTGACTTACCCCCCTACAAGAACCTGGAACAGCTCCAGCAAAAGCTCACAATCGCTGTTGAGGAGACGATGGGTTTCGGTCAAGAATAGACTATAATGTTGTATACATTACGCAGTCAGGAAGGCTTACTTGCATCCCAGCTGAACGACTATGTACTTGCCTTGCGAGAAGTATTTGGTTTCCATGTGTTTGCTTTCGTCCTCTCACCACAGAAACTGTTTTCTTTCCTCTTCTTTTTGGGTACAAACATTGATTGTAAGAGAGGACAACTCAGGTAGTTCGGCGCTGGCGGGCAACTCTTTCAATATCAAACAGCGATCTTCCCCGCGCTTTGTGTAACTGAACAACAGCCTTGTGAACAGCCGGGCCCAGAACTTGTAGGAAGCGGCTTTGCAACGGGTGGTTTTACGCATACAAGGAGGTGTCATTGCAGTTGCAGTCATAAATCAAGCAGAATATAGTAAAATATGACTTTCTTTGATCGGATTTGGCCTATATTTATCTTGAAAAGGAACAATTAATTGACCTTGGGGTCAACGAGTCATAGATTTCGGTCAATTCAATGTATATGCCTAACGCACATGTGCTGGAACGACGATCCGTTCAATCCGTTTGGATTGTCTGCTTGGTTCCGCTTGTTTCTCGTCTTGGCCTGTAGGTGTATTCCGAGGTATGCCGTTACCAATAAGTGGTATTGTCGAGGACAATTGAAAACATGATGCCATGGTATACTAACTCGGCATAATGGAACCATGACCATGGCATCACAGATGTCGATGTGGCAAAAATTGGGCAAACGGTAATATGGGTGATGCTTTTTCAGTGTATTGTACTATAGCATATCTGCGGTCATCCCACCATTCTACGAAAAACAAAAAACCCAGTTTGTACACCTAATAAACAAAGGAGACTGGAATGGGGCTCCCCGCAGCCGCTCGCAATCATCTGATTTCATCTTCCAACCCCTGCGTCTCCGTGCCTCCGCTCATCGCCTGTACCACATCCTGGAGATCTTGGTGTTGCGCATCTTGCGCTGCAGCTGGAAGATACCATACATGAGGGCCTCGCTGGTAGGGGGGCAGCCGGGGACGTAGATGTCGACGGGCACGATGCGGTCGCAGCCGCGAACAACGCTGTAGCTGTAGTGGTAGTAACCGCCACCGTTGGCACAGCTACCCATGGAGATGACCCAGCGGGGCTCGGGCATCTGATCGTAGACCTGGCGAAGGGCGGGCGCCATCTTGTTTGTGAGGGTACCGGCGACGATCATTACATCGGACTGACGGGGAGAGGCTCGGAAAATGATGCCGAGACGATCCTGATCGTAGCGAGGGGTGGAGAGATGCATCATCTCGACGGCGCAGCAGGCGAGACCGAAAGTCATGGGCCACAGGGAGGACTGGCGAGCCCAGTTGGCAATAACGTCGAGCGACGTGCTGCCGATCAGTGTCAATAGGCCTCGATACATACATCATCCGTATGGATAGGCTCGAATCATAACGTACAGCGCATACTGAATGACGCTCTTGGTAGACTCCTCGCTGGCCAAGGGGATTTCCTTGCGAGGCTTGGCCAGGCCACCGGGGCCACCGTGAGGAGTCAGAGAACTAGCATCGCGGCGGGCGGAGGCGTGGAAAGCGGCGGCGGTGCGGAAGGGAATAAGGGCGGTCGTAGGCTTGGCTGTGAGTTTGCAGGTTTTGTCAGTTTGCTGGTCGACAATGCCACACGCAGCGTTGGCGAGCAAGGTCCGGCTCCCCGGGGCAATATAACGCACCTCGCAGGGCCATTGCGGCCGCAGATCGCGTTGACTGGAGCATTTCGACGTATGGGCGAGCAGTTCCTTCGGAAAAGAGGCAACTGGGGAGGGTGAGGAGGGGAGGCGAGGCGTGGATGGACGCGGGTGCGGCAGAAGAGACTTTGACCTGCTAGTTCCCCGGGCTTGACGTCGAGATGTGTGCTATTCGCCTCTGGTTCTGGGAAATGCAGGAGCCTTGATTGGTCGAAGCATCCGGCGCGAAGATTAACCGAATGGGTGGTTGTTGGAGCTCCGAGGTGTGATTTTCCTTATGTAAGCCGGGGGGTTGCCTCTCAAAGGACACCAATATCCCAACCTACCCTGGATATTGGGTTTTTGTAACTGAGCAGTTCAATATGCTTGCGAACGTGCAAGTCAAGAAGATAACTTACGTCTTTGTGCTGATCCATGAGCTGTATTGCGTTTTTCTATCTGGTATCTCAAATATCGTCAAATTTTAATGAACATAGTAATGTACAATCTTACTGTTAATGGTGAGAGATTCTTGAAGGGAAGGAAATCGATTGGATGCATCGTTAATGGCATTACAATCTACGGCGCATCGGCAAGCGGTGCCATGTCTTAACACCCAGCTTACTGCCATCAATGTCCTCAGTTCATTGTAGAGCCAGGACCCCAGGGCCAGAAGTTCCTCGGGACAGAGGCGAAGTCGAGATCATCCATAGCGTATGCAGTCGCGATTTACACAAAGGGCAGTATATTTGGTAGGAATTGATTCACCACGGTTCGGACTGCGAGCCCCTCGAAAAACACAACTGCCTTCATTACCCGACTTGACTAAGCCCAGGCCCTCCTACTTCGCTGGCCGAGAGCTGGGATTCGAGTTTTCCGATATTCGGAAACATCAAAGACCAAGCGCGAAGGCCCGGTCGTCGGAATCGGAATACTTGTATCACACGTCATATACTCCCTAGTTTGCGAGGGGGCGCGCGATGAATCCCATCATTTACGGATGTCCCGGCGACGCAAGCATGGCATATCTCACGTGCGGCCCTAGCTAAGCTAGCCAAGGCAGGCTGTGGCTGCTGCAATCACAGCTCAATTGGACAGCCAAGCCATAGCATAGTAAGGTAGGTGAGTGGATTAAAGCTGTGAGGATGACACACCAAGCAACACCCAGCGCCTACAACGAGTACAGAGCAGGCTGAAGTATGATGGGTGGCCAATGAAGCAGACGCGGGCCTGCATAGTGGATGCACTGCCATAGTCCAATCGCGTGTAGAGGCGGGCTGGGTGCATAACCAAGAAGAATCAGTTCCTGGGCATGCATCCAGCCACGCGCCAACCAAACAGGCACATTCCGAACCACGCTTTTGTCTCAAAGCAGACCCCTATAATGACTTGAGGGTCAAACTACTACCACACGCTGCAGGCCACAAGGGGTTCCCGACCCATTTCTCCGTGCTGAACGAACCAGACGGCGAATAAGGAGAGGCTCACAGGTCAGGGTCGAGACCCTTTCGAAATGAAATATCAAAATGAGATGCACTAAGAAGGAGCCTGAATGATGAGAGGATCGCCAAGGATTAGGCTAGTGAGTGGGGGACGATGGATCCGGGATTGCGTGGCATGCAACTTGCAAATTGTATCGGCAGCCGGGCTCGGCGGTACCCCAAGCGAGAATCTGCACCGAAGCCTGCAGGCCATGACGACAAGGTGTACATTAAGGGGACGCTCGAGACACATCAGCCAATGCCCTGGTCAATAAGTCCCCTACACGCAAGAGTCAGACAGTTTGTGTCACCTCATGCTGCCCGAGACAGGCTTGCACACCATGGAGAATTTTTAGACAAGCGAATTGCAGATGCAGATGCAAAGGCAAAATACACAATCTGTGTTTTTCATTGTAAAGTTACGTCCTAGTGTCTTGGATGCCTTATGAACCAAGCATAAAGTAAGAGATAAGGTATGATTAAACCTGAGTGTATAAAGATCACACGTCGTCTTCTGTGCCGTAGTGGTTCTTGCCCACTAAAGTATCTCGCTGCGGGTACCTTAGTGCCTTACTTACCGTACTTACCTGCCTTGCTGGGGTTCCCTAACATGTACCTCGCCAAAGCCTGCCAGAGGTACCCCAATCAATTGTCAACCATAGTCCGGTGGGCAAGATTAGGGAGGGTTTCTACTAGTATCAACGGCTCCTTAACCCATTCTGGCTCTAACCCTCCAGTAAGAATGCCCTGAGGTCCCTTTTACCTCGGTGGAGTTGGAGGGAGTGCCAGCCATGCTACGGGGCAATAAGTCTACAAACGCAGCGAAAAGTATCACTTTGTTGAAGCCACCCCATCGGACCCATGCCCCATTCGGTAGTCATTCCAAGGCCCAGGATGCGCACTCCACTGCACCGCACCCCGAAGCATCCTTTAAGCTCAGCTTAATCGTTCCCTCGTTAAGGTAGCGTTGACTTGATTTGACGTTCACCTCTAGATCCTGGAACTTGGATGGGAGCGGCGAAGCCCCCCCCTGCCCATCCCTCCCCACGCCCTCTCTCTCTTCCTGCACCTCTGCACTTGGTTTGGCATGGAACTCAACCAGAGGGACTCCTTATTCTCCCTCTTTGCTATTTGTCTTGCTTAACTGCCCCTCGACGCTGCGCACTTGCGGCCTTCTCGTTGTCGTCCCGAACGCCTCGATGATTTGAACTTGCGTCGCTCCTCTCCCATATGGCGAGGCTCTACGGCGCGCGAAGATGGACCGCCTGGCCGTCCAGGCTGGTGCTGCGGTACATCCTTGTCGCATTCTTCGCCGCTCTCGTCACAATCAACTACCTGCTATGGTACGATACTGCGGCGTGGGATGCCGTCAACCTTCCCGATTCCGTAACCTTCGGGTCCCAACACCCCATTGAGAAACTCATGAAGGAAGCGAGAGAGTTCCAGGAGGAACGCATGTCGCGGCGCAGTTTCGACGTGCGTGTCGCGGCAGCTCGATACCGTGCCAGGCGAGGACGTCACCCCCCGCCCGGCTTCGACAAGTGGTTCGAGGCCGCCATGCATAACGATGCCGTCATTATCGAGGATTACTTCGATCGAATTTACAAAGACCTTACTCCATTCTGGGCCCTCCCACGAGAGGCCGTCGCCCGCCGCGCCAACACCTGGCCCTGGGTCGTCCGGGTTCGCGACGGCAAAGCCCGCGGCGATGGCAATACCAAGGGGCTTGTCCCGTGGCTTCAGCTGTGGACGGGGCTCGTCGCAAGATTCGCCGCCGATCTTCCGGACGTTGATATGCCCATCAACTACATGGACGAGCCACGGATGCTCGTTCCGCATAATAGGATCGCTGAGCTGGTGGAGAAGGAAACGGCTTCGAGAACTATGCCACACGCGGACCAGGTCTCCTCAAAGTACACAGGCCTTGCGGCTCTTGATGCCACTCACTCCAAGCCATACAACCCTCATTGGTCGGGACCAGACAAGTCGTATTGGTCGTTGGCTGTCAAGGCGTGTGGACCAGACACTGCTGCGTATGGCGTTCCTATGTACACGAACTGGTCAGAGCCTGCCGAGTTTCCCCATAATTGGAAACCGGAGTACGCCTACCGCGGGTACGTACAAAACTGGACAGCATCAATGAATCCCTGTTTGCAACCGCATCTGCGTCAACTTCACGGGACCTTTATCGAACCCCTGAGCATCTCCTCGACCGAAGAGCTCATACCCATATTCAGTGGCTCTAAGCTCCCTATCAATAACGATATACTGATCCCTGGAGCCATGTATCTGACTGACGACGAGTTCTACTCGGGCGGCGAGTCGCATGGTCCGCCATGGGCAGAAAAGAAGAACAATCTCATCTGGCGCGGCGACGCCTCTGGCGGGCGCACCAGGAATGAGACATGGCATCATTTCCACCGCCATCGTCTGATTGAGATGTTGAACTCCACCACAGTTTCCCACGCTGAAAAGCAAGGCACTCGACCCTTGGCTTTTACCTTTCCCCAGAAGAATATCTATCCTAGCCAGCATCAAAACGAGAAGCAACTGGCACGGTGGCTCGAAGAGTTTGCCGACGTTGGCTTTCTGCACCTGTGTGCCCCTAACGAATGCGACTTCCTGGACGATGTCTTCAAGATATCGGAGAGAAAACCGATGAGCGAGCAATACCATTACAAATTCCTTCCTGACGCCGATGGTAATTCCTTCAGCGCCCGGTTTCGCGGCTTCATGCGATCTACTAGCCTACCACTCAAGGCAACGATATATGCCGAGTGGCATGATGACCGCTTGGTCCCCTGGCTGCATTTCGTCCCCTTGGACAACACCTTCCAGGACCTTTACTCGGTGCTAGAGTATTTCGCAGACGGTGACGGTCCTGGAGACGCCGCGGCGAAGTACATTGCCGATAGAGGCCAGGATTGGGCCGAGCAAGTATTACGCGGTGACGATATGGCTTTTTATGTGTGGCGGTTGCTCTTGGAATGGGCGAGGCTTTGCGATGAGAACAGAGATACCCTGGGGTACGTGGACGATTTGGCGTCATGATTGATTTTGGAAATGTACAAGCCATAAACCGTCGACATCTGGTATGCGCATTTGGTCATGCCAACGATTGGAGGCATCTTTACATTCTTGTTCCCTGCCCAAGCGCTCGGAAAGCATACAAGCAGGATACCACATTTTCTGGCTAGGCGTTGGGAGTACCTACAAGGAGGGAAGGCTACATTGTAACACAACAGAAGAGTGTCTTTGCTATACCTCTTCGAGCATTAGAACTAGTCCGCCTGCCGCCTGTTTGGCTCAAATGAGGTCAATTTTTCTTCTTCCGAGAACGGAAGCAATTTACAATCCAATAATCACCGATTGGGGGCGCGGGTAAGCGCAGAAGACAACAGTTTGTATCCATTATAGTATCGTTTCTATCGTCATTCAATGATATCGAAAACGCCATTCAAAAACACCACCTCAGCTTTTCAGTGAATATTGACTAGGAGTCCATCACCAGTGCTGTCGCCAACCATGGGCCAACTCGAAGACATGATATACCCCCCGTCAAGCAATACGACGTGGGAAAGCGTGCCTGGCAATGAGGCATGCGCCGGTTTTGCTATTACAGTTGTAGGTTCTTCAAAGCAGGCCGGCTGGGCTGACCCTTTAGGTGCGCAGAGGAGCCCTTGAACAGGCTCTGCCAGATGAACGCCTCGCTGAGGAGGAGCTCGATATCCTTCTCAGTCCAGTTCTTAGTTGGAAGACTCTGGAGGAACATCATGATTTCCTGGAAATCCATCTTCTGGAGCTTATCGGACCACTTGACCAGGAACGCAGCGCAGACGTAAAGATGGAACTCGGAAAAACCTTGCTCCTCGGCCTTTTGACGAAAGGGTGTCAGCTGTAAGCAGCAGAGGTTGGGGGAATGTACACCAGGAGATACGCGGTAGACTTACAAGATATGTGTCCCACATTCGAATGGTGTTCTGAACGCTAATCTCACGCATGAGGAGGCAGTTCATCCAGCGGAAACTGAACTGGATGAATTCCACCCCCTCCTTTTCAAGGTGCTTTGAGAGGTTTGCATCAATTCTGGCAGTCAGATCGCGCAAAGCAGCCACCTGTCGCTGAATACCAGGCTGAGCCACTATATAGTGGTCCTGGATGCCGTCTAGGAGCTTTGTCAAGCACCAAAAAGAGTCAGCTTCAACCGCATCGAGCACGGATTTGGGCAGTTGCCCAGGGTCCATGCCCGTTTCGATGTTCGGATCTCCGATGTACAGTCCCAGGAAAACCTGGAAAAATGGTGTCACAAGGTCGTTGATGCCTTGGACGTATCCACTGGCGGGATGACGGACGGCCCAGACGTAGAGGATACGTTCCAATGACCTCTGCGTCGCCTCGTAGCTGTAGAGTTCGATGTGAGGATTGGTTCGAGGCACATCGATGCTGATCTGATGCCAAATCGCTTCATCAAGACCTCTGGCTCTGCTACCGGAGGCCGCATTCGCGCCTCCTCTTTCGAATGCCTGCCGTACACCATCGACATACTCTTTTCTCTTCCTTTCGAGCGCGGCGACTCGCCTCTCACTGTTCGTGGGTAGGTAGCTGAGGAGAAGCTGCCATGTCACAGCGCGGACCTCGTCCGGCACGCCTGACCATGCTAACGACCGAAGGTCCGGAAGCGATATGGAGGAGGCTTGCAGAAGCTTCTTGAACTTGTTAATTCGTCCTATACGTGAGTTTATGGCGTCAGCCTCTTTCGAGGTGGTACCGCTTTGAATGGAAGGGTAGTTGATGAGGTGCAGCGCATTTGCAGGATCTAATTGGTTAGCCAGTGCGTACCACTATGGAACTCAGGCATACCTTTAAGAATATCTTTATACTGTGGCCGCAAGATTTTACCCTCGCTCTTCTTCGGCATCGGATACGTGGGCGATGGACGCTCAATAGCGATATCGGCACTGTTGGAATACCTCCTTGCTTGCAAGCCTCCAAATGAACCCTCCAATGCTGGAGATAGGGTACCAGAACCGGCCGGATTCTGCGAGGCAAGCCGCTTTGTCCGCCTCTTCATGCTGGATAGACTCGGCAGACCAAAGTCGTCGCCATCGTCGTCCTCGTAACCCATCATCTCATCCTCGTCCGCCTTCCAGTCGTCATTCGTGTTCGAGAGGAAGTTTATGTAGCTCTTGAAAGGTGGCGAGTTGAGACCTGAGCTGTTCTTGTGTGGCGGAGAGGCATCGGGGTTGGTTTTCGTCCTTGTAGAAGAGGAGGACGGCGGGGTCCGAGGGCGCGAGGAGTTGGACAGGTTCCTGCCACGGAGAGTCAGCAAGGTCAAGCACTTGTCGCAGATTTTCCGTGGACTCACAGAGAATCAATTTTCAGCATGTCAGCATGCGAGTAGGAAGCGCCGACGACCAGGTTGGGGTCGCGGCCCGTTGGGGTGGTTACGCTCCGTCGTTGAGCATTGTCTCGAGGAGGCGGTCTCCAAAATGGCGATGCGGACCTGCTGTTGCGTCAGTGCAAAGAGCTCTCTCGGAAGGGGGGCGGAGGGCTAGGGACGGTGTACTCACTCGGATCTATCTACAAACGAGCCATTGTGCCCAGGTCAGCCTGCGTTGCGCGCCGTACATCACCACTTCACGGACGCCGTGTGAGAACCTACCGACTTGGACCATCTCCTGCGGCAGTGGGGCAGTTAGCAACAAGAGAGCATGACATCAACGGCAGGCAGAGGGCCTCAGCCAGACGGGCGGACAAACTCACTGACTGCACCGGTTTCTTGCCGCTTCCCGAGGACGACCACATTGTCACGAATGGTCGTCGTCAGGGCGAGGCCACATTCTGTAGCAAGAGATTGGACGTGCTCGAGGCTGTTTTTGAGCAAGCACCGAAAGATGGGCTTGGAAGGACGAGAGTCAGTCCCCAGTCTCCTGTGAGCACCGGGAACCGTTCACTGGGCTCCTAGCAGCTTTCAGGCCTAGCGAGCCACTGCGTTTGGCGCCGAGGACCGTCTGAGCGCCATCCTGTACCGTTGCTCATAGGCGGGGAAACCCCACCAAGTCAAGGAGCCAGGTCGTTTCAGGCGCCTTGCCGGGAGTCAGGGTACGCGCCGAACGGAGTGGTGCCGAGGTTCACCCGTCGAGCTCATTGGTCAGTTCGGCTTTGTCAGCACCGCTCTGTTTTGGGTGTGCCGTTGCAGGCTCTCCTTCTGTGCAATCCTTCTCGATCCGACCAGACCCATTCTGACATCCCAAGATCACTTCGTCTGCCTAAGGTAGCGCTGGAACCTCTGCATAACTTCTTCTTTCACGTCCAGGCACCCGAATTCTTACCACCAACCATACGACGAGCTTCCTACTCATCAATTTCTTTGTCTGGATCTCCTGATCAAGCCTTTTAACTAGCTCACAACCAGAAACCCAACGCTTCCCGTGCTTGCGGCAGTTGCTATTCGCCAGAATGGCAGAGCCGGAGAACTTCGAAGAGGATCTCTTCGCCGATCTGTACGTCCTGACTACACGACGGTCACCGAGCCGGCCTGATGCTGTCCTTACTGACGCTTTGCAGTTACGAGGACAACGATGCCTCGAAGACGGGACCTGGCCCTCAGCCGCCAGCCCCAGTCCCAGCCCCAGCAGCTGCCCCCAAGCCCGAATACGATACATACGCCACTCAAAGCAATGGTCCAGAATTACAGAGCGTCGAACAACCGCAACAGTACGAAATGGAAGAAGAAGACGACGACGACGACGACGTTGACTTTAACCTGGGAGGTGGCTCCAACAATGTAACACGCTCCGCGCCGGCTGAAGGGACCTCTTCGTCACCACCACCTTACGGGACCGTCCACAAGGCAAGTGCGAAAGAAGATGGGTAAGTTGTCGATATTCCTTGGTAATGTGATGCGTTGCTCTGTTTCCCCTCCCCGTGCTATTATCATTCAATCTCGACCGACCCAAAGCACTCTTTTTGGAGAGTACATGGCTACGGTCTGCTTAGGGTGATGTTCCCTTTCCCTTCCGAAAGATGTTACACGTAACTTGATCGTACAACCATCGAGAGCTGGTTCAGCTGGGAGCTTGATGCTACTAGGTTGGAGAACGAGAGTTTGGTGCATGAGCTTCAAAAGTCCGAATGGCGATGGCCATGTGGTACCGTGGGAACGGGGTATGAGCCATTCGAACATGACATGAGGAGAGAGACACCGCAAGAGTGATCATCTGAAAGCACAGGAAGAGGTGGTCTACAAGCCTCGGATACCAGGAATATCCCCCTGTGGTTATTACCAGAGAAAGACCAATCGACAATAGTCATCACGCATGGCGCTACTAGCTTCCGTAGCCAAGAGTCGCAGAATCTTAAGAGTCAAGAGCCTGAGAAGAATGCTATCATTCGAATCGGCTGCTATAGCAAGACTTATGGCGTGTAGCGCTCGAGGCCATTACCTAGCAAGACAGAGGAGGGAGACAAAGTCAAGACAGACAGACAGACCAGACAGTCAAGACGATAGCACAAGACGAAGAGAACAGAATTCGACAAAAAGAAGAATCTCTCGCTGCCATTGCCTTGGTAACACTGGGGAAAAGCGTCAAATGTCTCGTCTGAGCTACACGCTCCAGACTCCGGTTTCCAGATGATCAACCAATGTCTCAATCACGGCCCAAGCGGAATCAGATCACCTCGCAAGACTTAGAAACCAACTCTGAGATGCCAACCACGAGAACCTCCAAGCCAAGGGGTTGCAGCGACAAAATCAGTTCCCACGCCACCAAGCTCATCCGTTGTCAAACCTACAACCACGACCGACAGCGTCAGCAGGCATCATGCTCCAGCCAAGGCGGATTAAGGCCTCACGTAATGACAGAACCGCCACACTGCCATATCATCACACTGCCATTCATTTGCTAATGCCTGCGTTTTGCACGTTCATTTGCGACCTTTGCATTGTTGTGTTTTACGTTGGATGATTCCCTGGCACCATGTACTGACCTAGCGTGTAGTAAGATGTTTATTGGAGGATTGAATTGGGAAACTACGGACCGTGAGTTCGCCTGACGCTTCTGATTTCTATTGTACGAGGCTCTGACCGCTGTAGAATCGCTGCGGGACTATTTCTCTCAATTTGGCGAGGTCATCGAGTGCACTGTGATGCGAGACAGCAGCACAGGGCGATCGCGAGGTTTCGGCTTCCTCACATTCAAGGATGCCAAGACTGTCAACATCGTCATGGTCAAAGAACATTTCCTCGATGGGAAAATTGTATGCTACCAATGCAAAGCTAACTTGGGAGCGACTTTGGCTAATCGAGCATGTAGATTGACCCCAAACGTGCTATTCCACGCGATGAACAGGAGAAGACCAGCAAGATCTTTGTTGGTGGTGTTAGCCAGGAGACGACGGACCAGGAGTTCAAGGACTACTTTGCGCAATTTGGTCGAGTCGTCGACGCAACGCTCATGATGGACAAAGACACGGGCCGTCCCCGTGGCTTTGGTTTTGTCACTTTTGAAAGCGAGGCCGGCGTGGATGCCTGCATCAATGTGCCTCTGGAGATCCACGGCAAGCCCATCGAAGTCAAGAAAGCCCAACCTCGAGGCAACATCCGCGAAGAAGAGGAGGCAGCGAAGCGCGGCAAGTTCAGGAAGGAAGAACAGTCAGGCCAAGGTGGAATGGGGCAGCAAATGGGGCCCAACGGCATGTCGCCGCAGGTGATGGCGCAGTATTTCCAACGCATGCAGCAGTATTTCGCCATGATGCAGTCACAGATGGCCATGAGCCGCGGCATGCCAATGAACCCAGCAATGTGGCAGAACATGATGCAGATGCAACAGATGCAGCAAGCCATGGGTCGCGGAGGAAACCAGAACATGATGAACAACATGAACCCCCAGATGATGCAGCAAATGCAACAGATGCAACAGATGCAACAACAAATGCAGCAGCAGATGCAGCAAGGCGGTCAGGGCAACGCGGGATATGATCAGTATCAGCAGCAACAACAGCCGCAGCAGCAGCAGCAGGGAGGTGGACGGCGCGGTGGCCGTGGAGGAGGCTACGGCGGGGGTCACGGCGGACACGGTGGTCAAGGCTACGGGATGGGCGGCGGCGGCGGTGGCGGTGGCGGCGGCAACGCCCCGGCATCGTGGGAGGGCATGTATGACGACGTCCCTCAGCCGAGCGCAAACCAAGGTGGATACCGCCGCGGAGGGAGCGGCAGCCAGGGAACGCCCGATCCACAGAACGCACCACCTGCTAATGCTCCCACGGGACCCAAGAACGCCGGAAAGCCAGGCGCCAACTACAGGGGCGGTGGCCGAGGCGGCAATCGCGGGTTCCATCCTTATGCTAGGTAATCAGAGCTGTGAAGCTCGCGCGGGCGTGGGGCGAGGACCTCGAGTCGCTATATGGCTGAAAACTTGCAGGCAGAATTGTGCAGAAGCACGTCATGAGCCTCAAACAAGAAAATGAAGCATTGATTTTTGAAGAATCTACTTTAGTACGGGGGGGTCCGGGCGGTTATTTGTGTATCATTATTCGATTCTACGGGTACCTTATTCAATTTAGTTCCTTTGCCCGGAACTGAGGAACAAACAAGAGCGTGCACAAGATGAAGCAAAAACGACAGCCTTGAGTCAGTCCAGTCCAGTCCGGTTTCTTGAATGCAAGTGATGACAGAATGGATGAGGCGCAAGGGTCTGCAGTTTCTTGCTTTAGGCCCTATCAGTATAAGACAAGAGGCACGTGTGAAGTCAACAAGAGTTGGCAGATGTTCCTTGTTGCAGCCCGCAGAAGACTGTTAGCATGTGATAGTTGTTGCCAGGGGATGGCATAGACCAATGGAGAGCACTGAGACGAGAGAGCAGAAACGTGCGTTGGCTGCTTGGGTCGCATGGTCGAGACGCCTTTAGTTCGGGGAGTGAATGGGAGTAAATGGTTGGCTGGCCCAGAGGAGTGATGACGCAAAGTGTGATGTAAGTAGCTGCAGTTCCAAGCAGCAGCTGCGCCTGGTGAACTCGTAAGCTCACAGTGACCCTTAAGCCAGCACAGCAAACACATTGAACACTTGGGAATATGAGAAATTAATGTAAGCAACTGTACGTCGCGATTGACGAAGATGAAGGAGGGCGACAAAGCGTAGCACGGTCGCGTCGACAGGGTCGTCGAGGACGGCATAAAGGAGGTCTCTGGGCTGAGAGCTCCATTGAAATTATTATTACAATTGCGGGTTAAGATACGACCTGTGGAGTGTAGCGTGCCGTCGGGCGACCTGGAACCACTTTTTCGCTTCTAGGGCTCCACTGCATCGACCCAGTTGTACGAAACCTCCCCCCGAAATGGTGTCTTGCGCGCCCCCCTGGAAGGTCGAGCCGACCAAAAGGTACCTAGCACGAAGCTTCTTGCCCCTGCTCACAATAATTTCCATCCAACTGCCCAATTCCGCCATCTCCTTAACCTGTTTGTTGGCGTGGCCTTCTCCCCCGGATTCCTTCTTATCGCCCACCTTTTTTCGTGTCTCCGGATCGAAGAGAAAACGACTCGCGTGGAACATTAGCTTGTTCACTGGAATTGGTGCTGCCATTTCTCAAGCAATACCCAGCTGCCTCAGCTTCTGTCCGCGGAGCTATCCCATTCCCCTACGCAGCACGTTCTTGGCGTCAATCTGTCGTCCGCGTCTGACAACCAGTCCGGGCTAGCATATTCACGCACACGCGAGCAGCTCTTTTGGACTCTCGACGCGCCTTAGCAACGAGCCCCTAGCATCTGCTTGGCTCCTCCATCGACACCTCTTCCCCTCCCCATATCTGATCGCAGCAATCATGTCTTCCCCTTCGCAATCGTCCCTAAGCGGCAAGCGCAAGAGGAACACGACGAGCCACCTCAACTCTCCGACCGGTGACATGCAGGCCTCATCCCGCGATGCCTCGGGCGAGGAGGGCGACACCACGGCGGCCGAAACCTCACGCCACCACCACCGGAATGCCAACGGCGCCGGCCCCAATCCTAAGCGGCAGAGGGCCAGCGCCGACCGCACCGCTACCACGGCCAGCACCGCCGACAGCGCTCTCGACCCGGGCGAACCCAGCGACACAACCGAGGCCAGCGTCGACATTGCCGAGCGCGTCGGTCGCAAGTCCCGCAAGGACTCCGACAGCCTTGACTCGGAAGCGGACGAACAGACAGAATCCATGGCACCTCCTCCCATCGGCAAATTAACCCACCCTGCTGGATACAAGACAAACTCGCCACCCGTTGGCCGTGCCGTGAGAGTCTATGCCGACGGTGTATTTGACATGTTTCATCTTGGGTAAGAAACCACTCTGTGTCTTGGGCGCCTGGCCAAAACTGACAGCGTCTTAGCCATATGCGACAGCTCGAGCAGGCCAAGAAAGCCTTCCCTAACACAACTCTTGTCGTGGGTGTCACAGGTGACAAGGAGACGCATCTACGCAAGGGTCTCACTGTCATGTCTGCTCAAGAGCGTGCTGAGACAGTTCGCCATTGCAAGTGGGTAGACGAGGTTATTGAAGACTGCCCATGGATTGTCACACCTGGGTTTCTGGAAGAGCACAACCTCGACTACGTCGCTCACGATGACCTTCCTTACGGTGCCGAGGAGGGTGACGACATCTACCAGCCGATAAAGGCGGCTGGCATGTTCCTCGTCACTCAGCGGACAGAGGGTGTCAGCACCACAGGAATTATTACAAGGTAGGTCCTGGATTATGCCCACGCCATTGCCCAATCTTTTGAAGCTAACGCCGGGGATTTCAGAATCGTGCGCGACTACGAGAAGTACCTCGCCCGTCAGTTCAAACGCGGAACGTCCCGCCAGGAGCTCAACGTGAGCTGGCTGAAGAAGAACGAAATGGACCTGAAGCGACACGTTCAGGACCTCCGCGACAACATCACAAATAACTGGACTACCACGGGCCAGGAGCTTAGCAGAGAGCTCAAGATGTTCTGGCCAAACAGCCGGCCACAAAGCCCTGCTCGATTTAGCCACGCCGGCAACGATCTCGCACGGTCACCAACTCACTCCGTGGGCTCAGGCCCCAACTCCAAGGAATTCCTTTCTGGATATGCGCTTGGCCTTGTCGGGGGCGTACGCTCATGGGTACGTACCTCACTTGGCCCTTTTGAGGAGCACTAACTTACCAAACTGACAGATGACCAAGACGCGAAGGACGCCGCGGGAAGATAGCCGACCGGCCAGTGACGACGAGTCGGAAGAGAGCGATTTGAACGGAAGAGCAGGAGAGCACGTAAATGCTGTTGAGGGCTCATCATCGAGGTCATAACGGGGCGCCGGGCAACACGAACACGCGGGAATCAGGTCAAAATTGGCACTAGGAATGAACACGCTTTCTTGATTGTACCATAGCGGGACACGCAAGAATACCCAAAATCAGGCTGATCACTTGAACCGGGGCTTCCAGGTCTCTCAATCCTAGGTCATTGAAGGACTGCTCCGGGGAGATGTAATAATAGGGCCTCTGTGAGGCGAGACGGTCCATTCTCGTCGCTACGTGATGCGACACAGAATGTAAGAATAGCTGATATGGGACGCAAAACGCCTTCAGGCTCACTCGTTAAATTCGTGTTGACTGTCAAATACAACCCTGGGAAGGCCCTGGGGAGGATCGTCCAGGCCTAGGACTCAGGCTTTGACGTTCAATCGCGGAAGGCGAACCGCCTTTTTTTTGCTAGACTTGGCCGATCCTTTCTCCCTGATCATCTCCAAGGCAGAGGTCAACTCACAACACCTCACATCACATCTGAATAACCCTGTCGCGCCGACACCAAAAGGTGGTGGCGCATGCACACGCCCATGCTCGCTTTCCTCGCCTCGATGGCACAGTGGACCTGCGTGAGGCGCGGAAGACGCCCAGGTCTTCCGTGCGGCTAGGCGCTTACCTGCGGAGAGGGTGAATTCGTACCGGCGTGGCAATTCGTCCAGTGCCGCCAACGCGCGCAAACATGGAGGCTGTGTGCGTGCGCGCCCTCCACGCTCCTCTGGATGCGACCACACGAAACAAAGAGGATTGCAGATTGTTGTGCTGAGCCCCCCCTCCGCTTCGCTTCCCTTTGATACCCCGCCATTGTGCATGTTCGCTCGTCTAGAGCCTTGAGGGGGGGTGAGGGGGGTGTAAGGCTCGGGAGCACCCGAAGCGAAAAGAAAAAAGAAAAGGGGGGGCCAAACAGTTCTCTGCAGTCCTGCCTTTTCTGGTCACATAGGATTCGAAACACGACGAGCAGGGAGACAAGTAATCGGGCCAGAGACGTGTGCAGCACAGCACGCGGCTCCCTTGCATACTGCATCGTATCCGGAAATGGCACAGAGATGACAGCTTTTGGACGTTTTGGGCCGGCCTCTGCATGTTTCAAGACAATGGCTGTATCAAATCAAGAACAACTTGAGGTTTGGGGCGAATGCACGTCAGATGAATCGAGTAGGCAGGTCTCGCAGGACCAACACATTTTGGGGTATCACATTTCGTTCAGGGGACGGGAGACGATTGCCTGCGAGCCTGCTCCTTCTGGCACGTAACGTTATGGCCCGGCTGACCATGGCTTTCGCGAGTCTCCGCGCGATCAGCCTGTTGGCTCCTCCGTCTGGATCGGGGTGGTCACATCGGATGACAACGGGTGCTTCGCAAGGACGGGGACCCGACGGCAGCCAGAGTTGAAGGGGGGGGGGGGGGTTTGGAGGAGCCCTTTGCCACCTCGTCCTTGTGCGCCGAGTTGCAGTCTAATTACCTTAATTTTCTAGCGTCCAAGGCAGATTTTTTTTGTTCTTTTTTGTTTTGAATCTTGCGTGATACGGTAGAGAAGGAGAAGAAGAGCTGTTAAACAAGTGCGGTTTTCCTACGACTGCAGTCAATGGCCCGAAACAGCTCCCAAAATGGGACGTACCTAAGGTATTCCAAATCTGTTCTGAATCTGGTAAAAAACTCACAGTACCAACTCCGGAACATTATACCTACTACGTTGTACTGTATACCCCTTCTGGCATTTACCTTATACTGTTGTCGAACAGGGGTAGGGGGTCTGAGTGTCTCTTCGACTGCATCGATGGATCTCGTAAGGCTACGAAGCAGTGTGACACTGACCCATTCGGCACGCGGCTGGGGCGCCTAAGCGCCTACTTTGCCTACCCTTGCCTACCCCGTGGCTTTTCTTACCATGAATACGGGTCATCGCATCTTTGTCTATCCCCGTGATGCGGGCGTTGTGCAGAACGCCATGTTTCACCTTGACCAGGCCCCGCAGGCCCGGCGGCGATTTAGGCGTCTTTGAATCTTTTATCCGCATCAAGACTACACGATTCCGCCTTGCCACACCATTTGTAGGGACGGATAGGGCAAAATGGCCTTTTGCAGTGCAACGCTGCGCAACGCACCCTCGGTTCCTGCGCTCCTGTGGGCGGTTTGGGGAGGGGCGGGCTGGCCCGAGGACAGCTGAACGCGTCTGAGGAAGATTGGGGGAAAGCGGATGAAGAAAGTGTCATGTCGATGTCGCTGTCGCTGTCTATCCCAAGGCAGATATCATGGATTTGAGGCTCCGCGATCTGAGGCTTGGCCACTTCCAAGCGCCTCCACCTGCCCTCTTCGCTGCCCACCCAAGCGTCTTCATGGTGTTTCTCGCTATCTTCGCCGGGAGAGTAAACATGGGATCTGTAAGCACAAGGCACGGGGCACAGAATGCCGAAGCCTCACGAGGCCCCATCGTAGCCTTCAACTCCTTGCCCGCCGCGGCCCGTGGCGTGGCTACCCTGGTGGAGTCGAGCAACCAACACGCTCTCGTTTCTGCATGCGGGTGGTTTCCTCCCCCCAAAGGTCCGTCGCTTAACTTCTGCAAGCCGAGCCTGGCACTTCATTGCAATATTCCTCCCCCCCCCACTCATTGCCCGCTTCGCAATTGTATTTCTCAACCCGTGGATCATCGCACCACATGAGGTCTACTGTGCCTCGTACATCCGACGACATGGTAAACTATCTACCTACCTTATGCGGTCTTCTCGATTCCGAGGGATTGGGCGTGCATGGCGCTATTCTAAGAATAGGAGCGTCACAAAGTCACGTCTTGCATGTACAGCCGAGTCTCCAGCCCCGCCCGTGAGTGTAGCTGGAGTAACAAGGTGTGGGCAGGGCGTTGGCCGCGGTGCTATGGCGCAGGAGGTTTTGGCTGTTGCCCACGGGGTCATTCCGGATCTTCTACAATTTTGCTCTCTGACCATGGCAATTCTGGGGAAGAGAATGACAACCCCAACATAGCTTGCAAACCAACATGGTGGCAACTGAGCCGTGACTCACCTATCTTTCGCATTGGCAATCCTGGGCGTAGTGTTCAAGAACCGCTCTAACTCTAAAGCATTCCCAGGTGGTATTCTCTTTTTCTTCTCAAACATTGCTAGGTTCATCCCGCTTGATGTCTCGAAGCATCACGCGTGCTTGCTACTTTACCCAGTTTGCCGAGACCCCCCGTATGCCGAAGGATTTCGGGTGGGAGCTTGTCATAGAACGGCGTCTACAGACCCTCGGCCGAGTATGGCCCACGTTCTCGTCTCGTTCCTGAATTGTGTGGTGGGGTGAGGGTGCTTCGCGACCCGAAGGCCTTAGTCACCATTCCAGGATTATTGTGGGAGCTACAAGACTGCTAGCCTTGATCGGAAACCCGGTCTACAGGAGTCGACGCGCTCAGCGTTGGCACTCTTCAAGTCGTTGACAAGTAACCCCCCTGCTCCTTGTAAGCCATGTGCAGCGCAACCCTGCATTGCGAACGCCCGGCCGGCCTGCTGTGAGCCGTTTGGTGCAAACACCTGTGCTTTTTATGGCGGCAACATATGCATCCTCGGTACATTGCAGGAACTCCTCATGCAAGCCGGAGCCGAGATTTTTAGTATGGGATGGTAGCCATCATGACAGTTCAGTGCATGTCGAGATAAGGTAACTTATATTGGGTAGGTAGCACGAAGCACAATTCGAAGGCATCTCTTCAAAGACATCTTGTCGCTGAATCATTGCATGGAATCCCTGGCCGGTTGCTCCCTGATGGTGTGACGATCAACATCCCCTGTCCTGCTCAGCGCCCTGAAGGCCGATCCGTCGGCGCCGATTCGGCAGACGTGAACGCAAGGTATCGTGACCTCGAAAAGGGTGGCCGCAAAGTGGCCATGGAATCAAAATTGGCCAACAACCTGGAAGATTTGCATACCTTGCAGTCATAGGACTGGAATGCCGACCATGTAGGCTTGCTCTCGGTTCCCGGCTTTTTTTTAAGGATTAGAGCATGGGATGTGATCCCGCCCGGTTGCTGTAAGAGTTCCTCTACCACCGGCATTTTCTAGAGGAAGAGGAGGAGGTAATTGCCGCAGGCGTTAGAAGCTACCTTCTACAATCAGTATTCCCTATCGTCCTGAGAATAACTGCGCTGAGAATAGAAAGGCAAGACCACAGCCAAGGTAGTGACAAATAACACGGGTTGAGTGACAAGGCGACAGGGGGGGCGGAGTACAAGGTAGCGCAACCAGGCTGAAATGATGTTGTGCAACCAGACTTTTCCTAAACCGTCGGCTGACGGCCGTTGTCCTTCGAGTCGAGACGTGGCCTGCAAATCGCAATATGACGCGGTGACTGCCTGTCGATGAGTAGTGACACCTTCCAGAGCAACATAGTAGCTGCTTAGTGACCTGGGTCGATCCGAGACGGTGCGGGTGAGCACTGCGTGCGTGATAACCTCTGAAAGGACCGCAAGTCACAACTGCCTGCTGAAGGGGCCAAGCCAGAAGAACCAGAGCGCCACCTGGTGAGTAAGATCCTGCATTGGTCGGTCCAGTCCAGGTGCCACAGGGGCGAATTGCCCACTTGCTGATGTGGTATCTGGATGTTGGAGTAGCGTTGGATGCTTTGAGGTGCGCGAAGGATAAACGACCAATACCCTGCTCATCACTTGCCTGTTGCATTTTCGCGGCCCCAATCGCGCATCCTATCTCTAAGTGATGAAACGTACCTAGTGGTCGGGGGTTCGGCGTGGAGTATCTCGCCCGCAAAGTATGGTTTGATAACCGGGGTGGCAGACTAACTAAGCGGCCACCACCAAGAACCGTCCTTATTGGGATTGGACTTGGTTCTACTCGGCCAAAGATACGTCGTGCCAAGCCAAGTGTCCGCTGGCGAACAGCTTGATTGCTTTCCCCCAGGGCACGAAGACGAAAGCCAGGCCGGTCTGCAGCAACGGGCCAATTGCGGAGACGACCACACGTAGCCCTACCAGCCGGAAGTTGTGCCACCTCTCCACAATGGGTTCTAATTTAGGAAGCTCAAGCCTGCCGCTACTGTGCCTTAGTTTGCCTCATGGAGCGTCGTTGGTGCTGGGGCCAAGCTGCCAAGGTACCGTACCGTACCGTACCTAAGCCGCTGCTAGGAGCGCCTCTTCCCAACGGCCACGCTACGACCCCGGATTTGGCATAGGCCACCATGGAGCTCTGAACGTTGAAAGCCTTCTGTCGGTATCGGGACAGTGGAAAGGGTATCTCCAATGCCCGAGGACCGGCCCGGGGAGGGGGTGCTCGCGAGTCCTTTAACGCACTCAACCACTGCGATGTAACCGGGGAACCCTCCACAAGCGATGGATTTTATCTACTCTACCATCATAGGCCAAAGCTGATTCGTGGGGTGCCAGTTGTTATGTAGAGACCCTTCAGAGAGCGGCAGCCACAAAAATGGCCAAGCCGCCTGCGTCGTCCACTCAGAGCGACGAAGAGCATGATTGCCGCAGATGAGTGCGCGAGACTGCTTACAGTGGGAATGATGGTCGGAGATTGTAATCCATTAACGCCATATCCGCGCCCACTCCCCCCCTTCTCTGTCCCCTGGACTCCCGCCACTGAGTATCTCGGTCAGCTTCCGTGCCTCATGCCCTCTCTCCTTATGCTGGGCCGATGTTCAGAAGACAGCAACAGCCAGGTCGAGAGTTTTCGAAATGGTCACGGCAGACCCTCGGTCTGTAAGTTAACAACACACCACACCCCCAGTCGTGTGCTCTTGAGCGAGGCTACACAGGACAAAACGATCGGGGCTTAAACCGTCCCCCTCGGCCCACCTAGGTAGGTAGGTATGCCGAAGGGACACACGCATAGCGTCGCTGGGTGCAACCAAACGCGGTCAGAAACTGACTACGCTACGCAACTTGAGCAACCGTTCTCGCCAGCAGGGGGACCTGTCCCTCCTTGTCATCGACCCCTGCCGCTCTAGTGCCTTAGCCTATTTCCTCGGGATGGGGTGGGCTAACCACCCATTGCGCGCTGATCTACCACGTTAGGCTTAACACACGAGCACGTTTATTTTCAGGAATATGGTAAGGTTATGGCACGGCAAGGCGTAGGTGGTGATGAGGGCGAGGTGAGAGGTCGCCGACCTTCACTCACCTTGGATCGACGTCTTGGCTTTTCCTCTGACACCTCGAGATTTCAGCAGTCGATGGACGGAGACGGCTGAGGTGCCTCTGACTAACTACATCGGAGGTAACGTCGATAGCCACAGCTTTCTAAATATGGTATCCACCCTACCCGAACCCCATGCTCTTGTAAGTGCATCTGAACCTTCGACCTCTACACACACACACACACACACACACACACATGCTACATGCACCGTCCTTGCCTTACCAGGCGCGACCCCCTGTTCGCTTCCCCCCCTCCGACTGTCTGCTCGCATCCGTCCCAACCAACACCTCCATGATTCCAAAATCGTCTGTTTTTGGTCGCTGAGTTGAATTTGATCTACCTGTGTTCGCCTCCAGTCCGCCTCGTTCGCCGGATTGAGCTGCAGCTTGTTTCGGCTGAGGAAGATCCTTCTGCAGACCCCGTTCCTCCCAAGGCACTTCGTCTGGGGCACGTCCCTCGGGAGTCAAACGTCTCTCGTCCACGACACCGACCTCCCACCCTGGTCCTTAGTTACAGAGGCTCAACCAGACCTCGCTCGGAAATATTGCATTCCACGGCTTTCAGACAGGGCAGGGCAGCCAACAGCATATTCAGAGGCCCTGTTGTTTCCGTCTCCCGTGCGTGGCGTCGCCACTGCGACCCTGCAGAGACGCACCGGCCTTGACCAGGGGGCCTCGAGAACTGGGTCCACGTCGTGATCGACCCGCGCCGCACCAACGGCCACCGGTTTTGGCCTGCGGGCACCTTGGGGGAGGAGGAGGAGGAGGAGGAGGTGCAAACTGAGCCCACCCAACAACTAGGACCCATGCCTTATCCGCACTCCAGATGGTGGTGCCTTGGCCCGCGGGCGTGGGCGCCGTAAGGCATGGCGTACCTTGCAGTTGGCACTACCATGTGCATGCAACCCCATCTCAGCTGGCAGGGTTATTTGTGGCCGTTTGAGGTTCGACGTGAACTATTCGTGCCCTTGCCGTCATCAATCGGTCTCCATTTCTTTCTGCCGTTAGCCCAGTCTTCACTTACATGTACCTTGCCATGCCTTGCCATGCCATGCCATGCCATGCCTTGTCTTGCCTCGCCTTGCCTTGCGTTGCCTTGCCTTGCCTTACCATGTCTCCCATCTTGTTATAGCAATGCCTCCTTGAATTCCTATCTTTGTCACCACCCCAATTCTGTCCGTTTCATTGCAGATGGAGACTTGCTCCGTCTAACCTCGACCCCGACTTGGCTGCCGTGAGCCTGACCTGGCCAATTGGCCAATCTATCCCTCACTCAACCGTCATCCCATCCAACCCCCATACCCGCGCGGGCGTACCCAGTGACGGTTTCTTTCCGCAAGCGCGCACTGAGGCTCCATGTTGGACATCTTTCCATCAAGTCTCTCGTCCGCTGCAACTGTCTTGTTCCGTCTTTAGACCAACACCCCCTTTCTCCTACCTCTACATGCACCTGCAGTGCCTATTCCCATCTCCATGTTCTAAACTCATCACCTCCAAATAACGTCGTTCTTTCAGCCAGCTGGGCTGTGTATTACTAAGTTTGGTCTCTGGTCGTTCAACGTCGTTTCCAACGCAACTATCTACTTTTACTTTTTTTTTCCTGCTTCCACATATAAGCATCTCACCATGGCTAGCCTTCGGAATATCATGAATGTCGATGAAGACCATCCCGACTCAGGCTCGCTTAAAAGGGACAACGACGCTCATCCAACTCCTCCCCAACAGCCCCCGTTAGACTCATCGTCGCACATCTCGGCCTATCATTCAGACTTGTCGACGACTCTACCACCTACTCATCTTCACAGAGCAGCATCGTCGTCTCATGCTTTGCCTTCTCTGACACCCGACATGTACCCATCGTCTGCGTCCCCCGGCTTCTCCAGCTCTGGCTCAACTTCGCGACGTCGCAGCAATACAAGCACAGACTCCATGGACGCTCCTTATGGCTATGCCCACATGGGCTCATCTGCTGCCGGCCCCGTGCGGCCCAACGGATCCAGAACTTCAGGAGCAGATGTGCCACTCAAATTGACGCCGGTTACCGGAAAAGTCAGTCGTGCAAAGAAGGGGGTCCCCGTTCATGTCTGCGAGCAATGTCGACCCCACAAGGTACGCACAGCTGCCAACCTATACCTCATGAGAGCTAATCCTGACTCTGGCGTCCAGACTTTCACTAGGGCCGAGCACCTAAGGTTGTACATAGTCTAATCACGTCTTCACTTGGTCATGGCTGACATTGTTAGGCGTCATCAATTGAGCCATCAACCGCCAGACAGACCCTGCCCCGTCCCGGGATGCGGCAAGGTGTTCCATCGGCGAGACCTCCTGGAGCGTCACCAGCAACGGCAGTAAGATCAAGCCTCCCAAAACATAAGCCCAAGCAGAAATCGAACAAAATAGTCTAACCAATTGGCGCAGTGAACAAGAAGACAGGGCTTCCAGAACCACCAGCAGCCCTCAAAGCCAGGACTACCAGCACCCGCCATCTACAGGCGCTTATCCCTACGTTGGCCAAGACCGTCCTCTTCCATCACTGACACAGTCCGATCCTGATATTGGCCTAAGCACTGGTGCATGGGACCCTAGCCTCAACTTGGGCAGCTCCGGTGGCTCGACAATGTCACAGGGAGGCGGATACCCGACCTCGGGGACCGACACGAGCTACGCCATACCCGACTTCAACACACTCCCCCAGAGCCTCGGGCCCGCCTTCACCCCTCGCATCACCCCCGATCCAAGATTAGACTTACTATCTAGAGTTCCTACGCAGCTCTCCATTCCCGACGACAGCGTGGCACTGGCCTGGCATGACGGACTTCGGCTGCCGTCGTCCGCCTCGAGCACCTATTCGACGCCTTCCGACGAGCCGGCGCGGGTTGCTGGAAATGACTGGCGTGCTCAAGCCTCGCCTTATCCGTCTGTTCCAAGAGACATGCACAGTCCCAACGTGGACACGACTGCCTACTCCATGCCCTTGAGCTACTCGAACTCCCCCGATCCGGTATACTATACAGAAACCATCAGTTTACCGATACCCGGGTTCGAGGAAAATCCTCTATACAGTTCTCAACAAATGCCGATAACTCTAGTTCGTAGCCTCTCCCCACCACTGGCTGAAGTTCAAATATCTGAGACTTTAGTCCCCGCGCCCTCGTCGCTACCGACAGATCGGCTGATTATGCCTCGCGCTTGCGGCCGCCAGCCAGGGGATGCGCGCGACCTGCTGGCGGCCAAGCTCTTGATGCCGGCGTCCTTGAGCTCGACGTCCTTGAGCTCGACGTTACGTGATGCCATTCCCGCTTATCTCGAGGTCTACTGGAGCAAGGTGCACCCTATGTACCCTATCATCCATAAGGCTACCGTCAAGAACCCGACCGAGATCGCTCTGGAGCACGATGATGTGCTACGGTGCGCCATGGCTTCTGTCGCAACTCAATTCTGCGACAACAAGGACGACCGCATCAAAGGAGACCAGCTGCATGCATATGCCTGGCAAAAGTCCAAGGTGGTAAGTGTGTAAAGTGCCCCTTTTAGGAAAACTTCCTTTGAGACGGGCTCTATGACAACGAGTTACTGATAAAATGTGCTTCAGTTCACACAACCAGATGATTGGCCATTGCAAGTCATGCAGACGGTCCTCCTGTGCGAGTATTACGCACGGTTCCGAGGCCGGAAGAAGACCTCTCACCAGCCTTCTTCACGATTCAAACTGCTCTTCAGAAAGGTGAGTCGCAACATCCTCTCATCACCACAAAATAGTCTTTCCTCGTCACAAACTTTGAGATACTTTTCTGTGACCACGCCAGAGCATCGCGGGCTGACCCTCGCCACTTTAGGTTTTCCAAGAGCAACGACTAAATGTATTCTACCCCCTGGCTAGTGGTGCGGTTGAGCGGTGGAAGTCGTGGTTGAGAACGGAAGCTTTGAATAGGCTTGCTGCAGCATGCTTCGTTCTCGACGTTCACACAATGTGTTACTACGAGCAGCCTTCGTGTGCTCCGGCGTCCGATTTAGACTATTCCTCCCCCGGAACACTCTCGGTTCCGTTGTCCGGCAGCACAATGCAGCTCTGGGACGCCGAGGACTTGCAGCTATGGGAACACCTCATAGCATCACACCGAGGTATCGTGACAGTTGGCAATGTGTTTCCGCAAGGGCTCAAGTCTTCGGATGCTGCTCTTCTGCCCACTTTCGACGCTTCTGTTCTGCTGGCCGCATATGCATTGCAACTTCCCCGGTTACGAACACCGGGAGCTGTTGATCTCAAGCATGAGGTGTTGGCCAGCCCGGCAGAAGATCTGCCAATTGCTATATTATTTACGGATTCCCCTTCGGCGAATACTTACATAGCGCTCCAATATACGCCACTACACGCGCTGCTCTCAGTGTCCGGAGACAGCTGGGTTTTCAACAAGAAAGTACTTGACGAAAGTTCATTCGTCCACGATCAATTGCAATTGGGAGAATGGCGCAACTCAGACGACTGCCGCAAGGCAGTCATCTTTGCCACCCGCGCACTGAAGCTCTTTCTCGGCGCGTCCGCATTTCTTAACGATAAAGGGGGCGGAGTCACCATGGGGAAGACCAGAAAGCTTGCGTGGGGAGATATCTCAGACTACTGGGCATTTTATGTTTGCACTCTCATATGCTGGGCCTATGGCAAGCGTGACGGAAACGCAGCCATTGCGCAAAACGTGGCAATAGACTGGATAAGAAGGACGGCGGATCTGCAACCAGCACAGAAAGACCAGCTCATTGATAGAGAGGCTGCCCGTGGGGTTGTGGATCTGGCCAGAGGAATCCTAGCCCGAGAAAGCCTCGGCGGCCGCAACATTCTGTTGGCTGACGCTGTCGGTGTTTTGACAAAACTGCAAGATGGCAGCACCCGAGCCTTTCAATCAACATGACGGCCAAACTAAAAATGCCCATGCCTCTCGGAGGAAACGAAATTGTGGGAGTGAGGAGTGCAGTTGGCATCTGATCATTCAAGGAGAGGGTCGCGAAAATATGGAGGTCTGCCACGAGAGCTGCAGCTTCCTGATGTACTATTATGACTGATGGTTTTACTTTGTTTACATAGCGTTTGCGGTTTGTGGTTTGGCATCTTGTTCTTCCATTCTAATGGGCACATTTTGTTCAGCGATAGATTTCTTTCTGTTCAGCTAGCGACTATGTTTATTATAGCGATGTTGAGTGGTCATGGCACTCATCATGGGATTGCATGCGGCACAATTTTCAAGGTATTTTTTTCTCTTTAAGGGAACAAGGGCTACTCATGCCTCACAATTCTTCCATCATATGTCTGTCCTCTAAAAGTTCGACTACGCGTTGGAAAAGGCAACGTATAGCTGCTGTAACTCGTAGGCAAAAGCATCACACTGTGTCGTTCCCGTCGCTCGACGCAGGGAGTCGAGGTGAGCGACAATGAACGAGGCAAGTCTCAATGAGGAAAGAATTCCCGCCGAGACGTCATCGGAACTGTTATCAGAGCTGCCTGATGGAACTGATCGGGGCGTCATTCGAGAGACAATGACCTACGAATAGTTGGGATCCTTTGGAGATTGGCGTCCAAAGGAATCTTACCAGCATCTAATCGGGTGTCATGCAAGGTTGATCCTTGGCACAGGTGGCTTTGCCCGGGATGTGGTGGGAAGCCGGGGCATTGCCTACCGATGCGACATCGAATGCGGCAATAATCCAGAATGGCTAACGTCAGTACCTACTTACGCAACGAACTAGTACGCATGCCATAAAAGGTTTGCGACAGTGTCTAGCATGGCTGGGAACAGATGGGTTTGAGTCTTTTGCTGGACAGACGAGGACAAGTTCGTGGCTACGAGCGGAACCTCGGCAGACCTGTCTGCGGGCGGGTAAGCGGCAGTGCTTGGCCTCTGGATGTTGAGTAAGATGATCTCTCGGAAGGGAACCAATGATGTACGCCGAGAATTTCTTTATTATTTTTATTTTTTGGGTGATTTGCCGTTTGGACATGGACGGCTTCCGCACCCATGTGTATCCGAGTCATTATTTTGCGCGACGTGGGCGCAAAATGATGCATCTTTGTCTCTTTTCTTTTTGACACGAGGACCACCAAAACCCCTCTTTCTCAGCTCCAGGTACATGCAGTGGACGTAATCTGTCTTGCAGACGCCAGGCTCCTCTTGATTCGACGTAAGCGGGACCGGTTCCTGGGGAGGAGCTGGAGGGACCCTCTGGCAATCCTTTACACCACCCCCATGGATCGGTCTGGAACAAATTGTGGCATGCCAGCAACGCCTGACTTCGGAGAGGAGAACAAGGGCTGCCAGTGCGAAATGGCGTAATGGCTGAGCTTCTGGCGAACCCTAGCACCTCGAGGAGGCTTCAGACGCAGAGGCAATGGAGGGGCGAGACTATTTTGTGGAACTCAACGTAGGGAGGGGTTGTTTTGTTTCATGCATTTCTTGGTCCCAGCAGGCTCATACGGACAACGTCAGGCTTCGAAGCCAAGGAGACACGAATCGCAGCTCAGTGACACGTCTCAAAATAGGCCAAAGAGACGCAGCGGGCCGAAGGGGGGGAGGGGCCCTGCGGAGAACTATCTTGGACTAAGTGCCAACTACAGTACAGTAAGTACCTCGGTCACTGTAAGGAACCCCCCTTGGGTAGGTCAAAAGGCACTGGAGCGGTGTGAGGTGGGTTTTGGAAGCCGTGTTGTTGAGCAGAGGCCCTGTGCCCTAACAAAGGTACTCGTCCATCCCCAACGGAACTTCTGGCGAAGGAAGGCAAAAGGTAAGTAATTAGCGCTCCGGACAAGCGCTATACGGCAGAATGGGACAGTCGCCGCAGGGAAACCCGAAAGGAGACGGTCGCGCCGCGTCTCCGGCTCTGGGGAGGTGAAGGCATTGCCTTTCGCGGCCTAGCAAGCACAAACGCCAACCGAGCTAAATCAGGAAACGCAGGCCGATCGAACCCCAGTGGCCCCATCCCCAGTGTCGGAGCCCGGCACGCTGGAATTCCTGGGCAATGGGGGCTTGTCCCGAGGTGGCCGGGACAACAGTACCTCTGTACGGTACGTGGTCTGTAGGGATACCGTCCATCTGGGCACGAGGCCATGTGTCCAGCCCGGACATGTGCTGAGCAAGTATTCTCGCCTTCCGGATTCATCACGTGTCTTGGACACATGACAAAAACAACTAACGACCTGCAATGACTGCACTGTAAGAACAGCCACAGAGGAAGAGGGACGGCGTAAGGGCGGGATGCGTTGGTTTGCGGTACAGGTGGTGGTGGCACGGAAGAATTGGCATGCGAGCTGCGCAATCTGCGATCCACCACCCCCTGGGGACACAGGAGAGAGACACCCTCAGTCAGACGGACGGACGGACTCTGCAGCTGCTCCGTATGTACTTTTTTTTTTTTGCCCTAATCCTCCCTAGGGTACCTTGCCTGATCCTACACCCGGCAGCGCGGCTGAAGGAAGCTTCTTCTTTCTGTAAGGCAAGGCATATCATGACCCGCCTGGTAAAGATGTAGCGGTGTTGGACCTAACGAAAGTATGCCTGGTGGTCTGAGACCCCCCCAATCCCATCCCAGAGCAAAAAGCAGAGCTCGCACCCGGATTTCTCGGCTGCATTAGACACGGCCGTATCTATAGGAATTGAAATCAACCGATAGCTTGGGAGGGGTGACGTTCAAGACAGCTTGTCTGCCTCTTCGTTCCATGCCCTCACACGTGTTTTGGCCTTTGCGCCTCTCTTGACAACTCCGCCTTTTCCTTTTCTTCTGTCTCGCTCTCTTTATTCCTCGCTTCTGTTCGGGCAGGGCTCCGGATGTGCTTTAGAATCATCTTACCTTATCATTGACCGCTTTCCATTTGACGTGCTGTCTCCCCCGTCTCTGTCCTCCCCCCCTTTCTTTCACACTTCCTCTCTCTCTCCTTCATTTTCATCACTCCCTCGCAGCCAATTGCGACTCCGACTCCCACTCCAGCGGAACGAAAGCGTGTGCGGGCTGATCCCTACGGTGGGCTTTTTTCCTCGGACGGCTCAACTGATCAGCCCATCGTCCCGCCGGGTTGAGCGCGTCTGGATTTGGGGATCTTCGATCACTGCCTGGTTCCGCACCTGGCCTCCCCCATCTCGCCGCCGCGGCGCCCCCCCTACCGTTAGCCAAGCCAAGCCCGTGTGGACAAAAGAAGTCCAATTCACAGCGACCACAACCGTCAACTACGTCACCCCCGCAGCGCCCCTCGCTCCAACACGCAGCACCAAGCGCCAGCAACGATACCGATACCTTGCCATTGCATCGCATCGCCTTCCGCACCGCCCTACCAGAGCGCTGGAAGTGTCGCACACACCCACAGCTAGGAAACGGGAGCGATCCCCATCCCTGCCAAGGAGACTATAAAAAAATTAGAAGAGTACCGGTACCCAGAACTTCCCCAGACCGGTTGCAGGCCGTAAGGTACCCGGGACCTCGCTAGCTCTCCCCAGCTTGGCGGTTGAGCATTTCAGCCTCGTAGCTCTAACCCCCCCACTACCCCCTACCGCCCACTACCGTACGGTAGGTAGGTAGGTGCACCTTGCCTGGACAGTGTCAGTCCCCTGCACCGCCATACCCCATTACGACACCATCTCTGGGCACTCATGTCACCATGGTCCGCAGCATCTTTCCCACTCGACTGCTTTCCTCCGCCGCCTCTTCTACCACCTCGCTCCCTAACGTCACCTCCCATCCCTCCGCCTCCTCCGTGTCCTGCAACTCTTCACATCACCACTGCAGAACACCCATACCAATGCGTTCCAAAGCCGAAAGTGTCAGTCCCGTCAGGGACATGGGCAACGGCCTGACTCTCAGGGTCAACATAATCAAGGTATGTTGCATGCTTTATTCTCGCCCCGCGTGGCCTCTTCCACCGCCCCAAATGCTCTTGGGAGTCCTCCATCTCCTTTTCCCCCATCCCTACCGCCGATGGAAGCTTTTGCTGACTAGGACTGTTGAACATAGGCCAAAGATTTGGCAGCCAAAGACCGCGGAGGCACCTCTGATCCCGTAAGTGCTGCAGTGCCGGAACACTCTGCTCACGACTCTTCCCTTCCTCCCACCGCTATTGTCACTTTTGCTGACCGCATCGGCTCCATTGATGCGTAACAGTACCTGGTCATCACGCTCGGCGATTCCCGCGTCGTTACCCACTCGGTGCCAAAGAACCTGAATCCCGAATGGAACGTAGTTGAACAGCTCCCCATCAACTCGATCAACAGCCTTCTCCTAAATGTCATATGCTGGGACAAGGACCGCTTCGGCAAGGACTACATGGGCGAGTTCGACCTCGCACTCGAAGAGATCTTCCAGAACGAGAGAATCGAACAAGAACCACAATGGTACCGCCTCAAGAGCAAACGGCCTGGCAAAAAGACGAGCGTCGTTTCCGGCGAGGTCTTGCTACAATTTACCCTCCTCGACAGTAGCAACCCGAATGCCACGCCCCAACAGATCTTCGATAAGCTATACGGCCTCGTCAAGACCGTTTCCATCGGCGGCTCTCGGAACGTGACACCATCCATGACCCCTACCCTTGCCCCCACCCGCGTATCGAGACCTGGGCCGTCTTCATCGCCCGAGGAGGGCACCGCAGACGAGGACGAAGATGACGTGGACGACATCGACAGCGAGACGCCGGACGACGCCGACGACCCGTCCAAGCCCGAGACGGCCGAGAAGCGAAGAAGACGCCACAGGATTGCGCGCTTGAAAAGGAAACGGCGTCAGAACCCGTATGCCTTCACCAATGGCAGCCAGGTAGTCGGCATTATCTTCCTGGAGATTTTCAAGATCACCGACCTTCCGCCCGAGTCGAACCTCACGAGGACAAGTTTCGACATGGACCCCTTCGTCGTGGCTTCTCTTGGCAAGAAGACGTACCGCACTCGCCGCGTTCGGCACAACCTCAACCCTGTCTACAATGAGAAGATGCTCTTCCAGGTCCTGTCCCACGAGCAGGCCTACTCCTTCTCCTTCACTGTCATCGACCATGATAGGTACTCTAACAACGATTTCATCGCGTCGTGTGATCTACCCGTCCCGGAGTTGATTGAGAGAGCCCCCCAAGCCAATCCGAAAACGGGCCTGTATGAACTACCCGAGCCGACAGAGCACGCGCCGGCCTCACGACCTCGGTTTAGGAAGCTGGGGTTGTCACGATCATCCTCCTCGCAGAGCCTGAGCAAGATGATGCTGCGCCCGTCACTCTCCAAGAACCCCTCTAGTGCTAGCACCACATCGCAGGGTGGTGGCTTGGTGGATGCGAGCCAGGCACAAGCTCTCAACCAGAGCCTCCAAGTCCCAGGTGAACCGACGTCCCACGGTGTCGATGCCACTGAAGCTGCGATGGATGCCGAGGACCCCTACTTCCATGATTTCACGATACCTCTCAAGATGAAGAATCTGGACAAGTGGGAAAGCAAGCATAACCCTCAGCTCTACGTACGAGCAAAGTATATGCCATATGCGGCCTTGCGACAACAGTTTTGGCGCGCTCTGCTCAAGCAGTACGATACGGACGAGAGTGGTCTGATCAGCCGGGCTGAGCTCACCACGATGCTGGACACGCTGGGCTCGACGCTCAAGGAGTCGACTATTGATAGCTTCTTCCAAAGATTCCCACACAAGGCGGCCGATAATGAAGAGACGTGGGATCTTACCATGGACGAGGCGGTCATTTGCTTAGAGGATCAGTTGGAAAAAAGGAGCAAGCCGTCGACTTCTATCCCGGACAAGCTTCGTAACCTAGCCCCGGATGTGAAGGGCTTCTTCAACACCCACAGCAAAACCGCGGATTCCGATGTCAGCGACACGCCAGACATGTCGGGAACCTCGACACCACTCTTGCCTACCGATGCCCAAGTCGCATCGATCAATGTCTCGGGGCTTAGCACACCCGGTGAGGATGATTCCTCGACAGACAAGGACGATCCGTCAGACGGGAACGACGAACACGTGATTGAGATCAAGGAGTGTCCCATCTGCCATCAGCCGCGCCTCAACAAGCGGAGGGACGCAGACATTGTTACCCACATCGCCACATGCGCGAGCCAGGACTGGCGTCAGGTTAGCAGCGTGCTCCTTGGCGGCTTCGTGACCGCAAGCCAAGCGCAGCGCAAGTGGTACTCGAAGGTGATAACTAAGATCTCGTACGGCGGCTACAAGCTGGGCGCCAACTCTGCCAACATCCTTGTCCAGGATCGGATCACGGGTCAGATTACCGAGGAAAAGATGAGCGTCTATGTGAGGCTCGGCATTCGCCTGCTGTACAAGGGCCTGAAGTCTCGCGACATGGAAAACAAACGAAGTAAGTACTCACTCCACACGGGAACATGACATGATGGCCAAGCAGACGCTAACCCGACTCTAGTCCGCAAAATGCTGAAGAGCTTGAGCATCAAGCAAGGCAGGAAGTTTGACGATCCGGCATCCAAGGATGAGATTGAGAAGTTCATCGAGTTTCACCGTCTTGATATGTCGGAGGTGCTGCTCCAGATTGATGAGTTCAAGAACTTTAACGAATTCTTCTATCGTGCGCTCAAGCCGGGCTCACGTCCATGCTCAGCCCCTCACAACCCCAAGATCATCGTCTCGCCTGCGGACTGCCGCAGCGTCATGTTCAATCATATGACCCAAGCGACAAAGATCTGGGTCAAGGGGCGAGACTTCAACATCAAGCGCCTGCTCGGCGATGCCTACCCCGAAGACGCCTCCCGTTACGAGGGTGGTGCCCTCGGTATCTTCCGGTTGGCACCGCAGGACTACCACCGGTTCCATATCCCCGTGGATGGTGTGATGGACAAGCCCAAAACAATCGAGGGCGAGTACTATACAGTCAACCCCATGGCCATCCGCTCCGCGCTGGACGTGTACGGAGAAAACGTCAGGGTGCTCGTGCCCATTAACAGCGTCGAGCATGGCCGCGTCATGGTTATCTGTGTCGGTGCCATGATGGTTGGCAGCACCGTCATCACGCGGAAGGAAGGCGAGCAGGTGAGACGGGCAGAGGAGCTGGGCTACTTTAAGTTTGGCGGAAGTACCATTCTGCTTCTCTTTGAGCCTGGCAGGATGCGATTTGATGACGATTTGGTGGATAACTCTAACAGTGCTCTTGAAACTCTTGTAAGATGCCGAACCCTTAGCCAGGAAACACTCAGATATACTGACAAGACGAACACAGGTACGGGTGGGTATGTCGGTTGGACACTCGCCTGACCAGCCACAGTGGACTCCGGACATGCGCAAGGACGAGCAGGAGATCACGGAAGCGGAGAAGCAGAACGCGATGCGGCGTATCCAGGGCAGCATTTCCGTGTCACCGGAGGACTTGCACACCCCCGGCGCCAGCGAAGAAGACGACGGAAAGAAGGCCAGACGTAAGTCTGTAGCCCCTACAGTCAATACGCTTGCAGCGTCGGCCATGTAGGAAACAGACATGGTTGGAGCAAGCTCGGAGCACTGGGCATAGGGATTGATCGGGACCAGACCAAGCATGACAGGGTATTTAGACGGGACGAGTGGCAAGCGTTACATCCGGGTACTGGCGGGCATCTGGTTAGTTTATGTAACAGCGCTCCAGGATGTCGACACAAGCTTTTGATAGACGGGTGCAAGTTCACCTTATGATGGTTACGAAATGGAAGAACACGTTCAGGGCAGCCAAGACGAAATTTGCATACTGTGAAGCAAAATAGTAGAGCCACAGGGGGGTCAAAAAACATGAAATCGTTTGTTTCCCTGGTCGTGTCTAATCAGCCCTTGGGCCGAGACGACATCAGCTGAAGACTATATGCATTTGACGCCGTGATGCTCCTGATTCCCCCCCCCCGGTAACGCCCAAATCGCAATGTCCAATCCAATGCAACTCAGTGAGAACAGAACATGTGGACAAATGTCCATCAGCCTTTCGAGGCTAAAAGTGTATATCCACATGAATGGTGATGTGGGGGTAGCTGAATGAGAATGACGTGGGCGCTTCTCGTGACCGCTCGCTAAGGGTAGCTTCCGACGGGGCGTGATGTCGCCATTGTGGGGGAGCGCGCAACGTCCGAGAAAGCCTGGGTAGGTGTAGTGCAGATCCTCGATTAGAAAAGGAGATGCGTGTTGCATCATAACGCGGAGTGGATCATGGAGAGAAAGTCAGAGGGCGGGTTGTGAGAATTCGAGTTCGAATGGGACACGGTTCTCAACGACTGCTGGACCGGGACCTCGGCAGGGCCGTCGCGTCCACGGAGCTCTTCTCGGGGGACGAGGAGCGGGAGCGCGGCAGGGAGATGGTGCCGAAGGCGGCGGCGGCGTCGGGCGTCCTGGGTTGACGGGTCTGCTGCCAGGAGGTGCAGAATTGCTTGCAGAGGTGGGCGGACATGGTGTAAGTGGGAGCCATGGCTGCTTGCTCGTGGAGTCGTCGCAGGGAGGAGGAACGTTGTTGTACACTTCTGAAAGCCAAGGCTAGAAAGACGATGGGCAAGTCTCGGTAGAGATGCTGGAATGCGAGCTTCGAGTCTGGAAAAGCAAGCAAGTTGAAGGGAGGGGAAAGACGATAAAAAGGGGTGATTTGAGGTTGGCGCAAGGTGATGAATGGGAAGGAAATATGAACGAGGTCAGTTCATTCGTCTTATCGAGCCATGGTGGTGTTATAAGTCAGAAGGGAGCGGCAGGGGCAGACAAACACCTGGGGGGGGAGGGGGGTGTGGGTGGGTGTTGGAAATGGCGCGAGCGGGAGGACATTTGGCCAGAGGTACCGCTACGAGGCGAGGCAGGCAACGCAGGGCATCCTGTGCATTTCTGCAGAACCGAAGCAAAACCAAGTTCAACAGACGGGGGAAAGGCGTGATCCAGGGCCAAGCACAGCCCGAGTACCGTACCGCGTGTGACTTCGATCGAACGAGTTTCGTCGCTGGGAGAGAGCAACACCCCACCCCACCCATCCCGAGCCTCGTTTGCCCCCCCATTGGTCAGAATGAGCATGCGAGTTGCCCTAGCGCACCTTATGTCTTCAGAGGCGCCTGCACTGACAAAGCCTCCTGCGTGGGGACTGATCAAGCTTGACAAAGCTATCGAAGCCAAACGTACAGAGTTGTCTGTACGAAACACCTTGATGCCCTGGCTGACCCTGCGGCTGCCCTGGTTTTGCGGGAATCATGGGAGTCACTTTAGTCAGAATGCAAGTCATACTTTGTCATCTGTTTCTTTTAGTTATACTAGAGGGAACACCGTGGAAAATAAACTCATGCTCATAGCAAGGTAATGCTTTGTTAGTAATACAGTACCCCGGACGGGGCACTTGTGGGCTTCTTTTCTCTTCCTTTGTCACACTCTCACCCACCACACCCGCATCTTATCCCAACATCGTGTTTGGCCCGCACGAGTTACCGGGAGAGGCAGCTCGCCAGCCCATCGTTCGATCAGGAACACCCCCGGCAAGGCGTGTCCCCTTTTTTTTTTTTTTTTCTTTCGCTGCAGGCCGTCCGGCCAGTCCAATGGGCGCGGTGCTATTGTCAGAAACGAAAGATTGTCAGGAGGTGTGGCGGTGCGGAATCGTATGACACTCTGGAAGTAAGTCGCAGAGTTGGGTTTTGCTTGGGCTGGTGCCGTGGCTTGACCGGGGCCCTCCGCAATCTGTGGCTGATGCTCTCCTCCGTGCCGACGGTACCCACCTTCTACAACCGGAAAGGGACCCCCGCCGCTGCCCGGACCGCCCGTTGAAGAATTGGCCCCAGCCCGGACGGAGGATCACTGCAGACTTTGCTCCGACCTGTGTTAAAAAAAGAGGGAAAGGACGGGGAAAAAAAAGAAAGCAGTAATATCACATTGCACCGTGAGCATTTTTAAAACATTAAGACATTTCTCATTAGCAGTTAAGTCTAGTCCCCGAGGGTATATGGAAGAAAATAAAAACAATTGGACCACACATGAACTCCGCCGCTCAACGGCACGTTTTACAGCCCGACACAATCCGAGATATCTGCCTGGACAATCGAAATGAGAGAAAAAAAGAAGTGGAGAAAAGAAGAAGAAGTGGCTTGCAGATCCCGAGAAAAGACAAGGCAGTCGGAGAGATTGTGCAATAAAACTGTGCCGGGCCAGCCAGGCCCTCTCTATACGTAAGCTGCGCCCGTCTGAACCACGCCTTGCGGGTTGTTGGAGAAGGCCGCGTGGCCTGTCTGCGAGTTGGTGGCCATGCGCACCACGCCCCAGCCGACCGGAAACGTCACCATGTCCTCGCGTTCGAGCGGCGAGCGCTGGCACCGGGAGCTGATGATGACCGAGTTGGCGCCGCCTTGGAGGGCGAGCGGGTTGCCGGCGGGGCTTCCGTTCGAGTCCATCGTGCCGCTCAGGTTCGTGCGGCGCAGCGAGAGCACGAAGACGAGCAGGCCGACGAGGCCCAGCAGACCCAGGAGCACCGTGAGCGGCAGGGGGCTGATGCCGATGGCGGCCACGGACTCGCCGTCCTCGTTGACGGCGACGAGGTACGCGGACTGGTTGACGAGGAACCCGATGCCGACGAAGATGAAGAAGAGTAGCCACGAGTAGATCCGCGGGAGCGTCAGGTAGAGCGAGCTGGTCTGGGAGCCCATCGGTCGCCCGTTGGAGATGCGGAGCGGGAGCAGCGTGCCGGGAATGGCGAACTGGGAGAACTCGTGCGAGAGGAAGAAGAGGGTGACGAGGGCGTTCGTCGAGAGGTAGAGCACGGCGAATAGAACATGCGGCAAGGCGACGACGAGGGCGATGGCGGCATCTGGCGGTCCCGTTCGAAAGGTGTAGGCCGAGTTGATGTGGCCGAATGCCTTGAACGCGTCGTCCGTGTCGTCGTCGAGCGTCTTGGCAAACGCCGCCGCGGCCAGGCCCGCGCAGACCAGCCAGAAGACCAGCCAGCCCATCGTCCAGCGCAGGGCCGAGGCCGTCTGCATCCAGCGGTGCGACTGCGGCTCCCACGTCCTGGGCTTGGGCGTGCGCGCCAGGGGGCCCGGCACCTCCCGCCGCCGCAGCAGGCAGACTCCGCGCGTCGTCGGGTCGGGACTCGCGAGGAAGGAGCTGATGGCGTCCCCGAGGGTGACGATGGGGTCCAGGCGCGGCCGGCCCATGGCGAGGGCGATGGCGATGACGAAGAGCACGTTGAGGGCGACGGTGACGACCAGCATGACGTTGTTGAGGACGAGCGAGCAGCCGTCTTCGGTGGCCGTGACCATGACAAGAGAATTATAGCTGCGAGGGGCGCGGGCACAAGTCAGCCATCGCCAACGGATGAAAACAAAGCGTTGCAGCGGCAACGGAGGGTTCAGCGAGCGGGAACGTACATTACTTGGGAGGCCAAAGCTAGCACCACAATCGCGGCGGCGAGGGACGCTCGGATGCCGTTGATGAAGAGCAGGTTCCGAAGCGAGGGGATGCCAATGTCGACCCAGCTCTCCTGGCGATGGGCGATGTCGATCTCGGCGCGGGTCGGGCTGCTGAGAACCTGGAAGGCGTAGTTAGCGCCGGCGAGGACGATGAGGCCGAGGATGTTGACGGCCACGCTGATGCCGTAGGAGATGCCGTTGATGGCGGCGCACTCGCCGCGGCGCAGCTCCAGCTGGCCGTTGAGCATGCGAGCCCTCCGGGCGGCGAGGGCGAGGCAGACGACGGCGACGATGAGGGCGACGAGGCCCAGCAGGATGTTGATGGCGACGCCGCCGCGCCAGCCGGTCGTGAGCATCTTCAGGGTCAGGGGCTGCCTGGGCTCGTTGCCGAGGATGCCGGCCTTGTCGTCGTCATGGAGCTGCTGGTCGGCGTTGCAGTAGAAGTCGGCGGTCATGGAGCGGTGGTGGCGGGGGTTCTGGTAGTGCGGGTTCTGGGCGCCGCGGCGCAGCTCGCGCTTGCGGGCGAGCGACTCGGGGGTCTCGCCGCGCATGAAGTTGACGACGTAGTCCGGGACGATGTCGGCCTCGAGGACGCTGGAGACGGGGCGGCCGAACCCCCACGCGGCGGGACGGAAGATGGAGCTCCTGGTCTGGGCGGTGGTCGGGTGGCTCGTGGAGTACTCGGAGGCCCTGATGGAGTGAAAGGGCCACTGCACGGTGCCGCGACCGCTGCCGCTCGAGGCCACGGTGGGCGCCGAGGTGGGAGGACGGAGCTCGCTGGGTCTTTTGACGAGGAAGACGAACATGTTAGTCTGGATGTCCTGCTCTACATGGGGCAGGCCGGCAACTCACGTTGAGCTTCCGATTCGAAAGTGGTGACCCTTGCGGTCAGGTCGGTGCGACCGCAGAGGGTCGAGATCTGAGAATATGGACGGCATTTTTTTTTTCTTTCTTTCTTTCTAATACGCAAACTCCGTAGGCGAGGTTATTCAAAACGGGTGCATGAGTGAACGGAACGGGGAATCGAGTCCCAACAAAGGCTGCTCGCGACCAGGAACAGGTAGATGGTGAATGGTTGAAGGATCGACGGTTGAGTGTAAACGAATGTGATGACCCAAAGGCCGGTGTCTAAGAGAATGAACGCACGCCCAAGGGCAGCAAAAGAGGACAGGAACAAGGGGAGAGTCGGTGCAACCGAGTTCGGCGAAGAGAAGGATGAAGATCCGGGGTCCGATGTGAAGATGGCGGATCGGAGAAGAGGGAGAGAGAGGGAAAAAGGAAAGGAAGGTGAAGACGGCCGACGCCCTCGCAAGAAGCCCGCGTCAAGCAGATCGGAAGGGTCACTGGGGAGAAGAAGGGCAAGGAGAATAGAAAATGTGAGGGAAGAGAAGAAAAGGGACGATCGACGGAAGCATGAATGAAACTAAGAGCGAGAGAGTGAGAAAGTGAGCGAGAGTGTGTACGTGAGTTGAGCAGAGACTCGCTCGATTGGCCTCTGGGTTACCAGCACCAACACCAGCACTAACACCCCACTCGTCGTCTTGTAACGGACTAGAAAGACGAGCTAAAACACGACAACCAAGGACACCACACCACACACACACATCCATACCATCCGTGACGTGACAGGAAGGACGTGGAAATGACCTCCATTGAATCTCATTGTGCAGTGCCATGCCATGCTACCTCGCCTCATGCCATGCCACGCTACGCCGTGCTCTGCCATGCGCCGCCGCCGCGACTGGTGAGCAGGCTCCGTCCCCAAGAAGAAGAAAAAGAACCCACCCACACTGGAAAAGCGAGCATCCACCACCCTCCCCCCTCCCTCCCCTGCTGATACCCGTCCTGCGATGATACCCTCGTCCAGGCACGATGAAGTGCACGTTCGTGGTTGGCGGCTCTGTGGCTTTTCGGCGTTGCTTGCTCGTGAAGTCCCACTCCTTGTTACACTCTGTGAGAGGGAGTGCTGCCCGCTGCCCCCCCCCCCCTTGGGGATACTGACTTCTCCACACGGACGCACACACACACAACGCCTTGGCGCGACGCCCTGACGCAGCAGAGATTCAAGCCTTTTGGGAAAATCTCCGCTGCCCCTGGGTCCGTGCTTTACCGTTGGAGAAAAAGTTGCGGGACCAGTCCTTCTCGAGTCGTGGAGCCAAGATTCCATCTCTTTTGGTTGGTTTTGAGGATCACGTTCCCACGCGCGCCAGAAGATGGATGTGTTCCCCTGCAACCAACCAACTAAATGCAACTACCCGGTTCAAATTGGAGAATGGCAGAAACCACACCCTCAAGTCGTGTCGAACGGCCGGCCAGCCAGCCAGCGAGCCAGCCAGCGCGATGAAACCAGTCAGTCTCAAAAATTGACCCCAAAAATGCCGTGGGTATCTCGTGGTGGGCTTCTTCGGGCTCCAGGGCAGGGGAAGCTGGCAGCGCAGATTCATGCAGTCCAGCATTCGGCATTGCACGCGCACGTCTCACCATGAACCCTGTTCTCTCCATTCTCTCTGGGCCTGGGGGGCCTGCGCTTGCACAGACCTTTTTTCCCTCTTACCTTCTCTTTCGCCTTGGCCTTCGTCTTTTCGTCCCCGTCTCAGGCTCTTCACCATCAAGATGTCCCAAACCTCCTCCACCCATCCAGCGACCAAACTCCGCCTCGGAACGAATCGAAGCCCAACCGCGTCCGTGTCACGCCAGACTTGTCACGCTCGCCAGCTCAACCCGCCCGACGCCGTCTGTGTGACGCTGCGGGAAACGGACACGCAATGATGCTCGACGCCCGGGGGAAATTACCATCCAATTTAAAATAAAGGGCCCGCGCCTTTCCTTTCGTCCAAAGAAAGCACGGATTGCCGATCTGTGCTGCCTTGATTGCTCCGACAGGGTCCCCCATGCCGGCACCTTTTTTGCTACGTCTTCTTTTCCTTCTTCGGCCCCCCGTCCAGCACCCTGCACCCTGCCTAAGGAGACGGAAGACCCTCCCCGTCCCATTTCCCACTCACTCTTCGCGTCCGGCCCTGCCAAGGTTTTTTCTTTCTCTTCATGCCGAGTGGGACGCCCCCTCCCCGTCTCCCCTTCATTTCGTCCAATGAACCTGCGCAACTCCAGGGGTCTCCCCGGCTCTGCTTCCCGTATCCTGCCCAGGCCACAGTTTTTCGAGGTGATTCAAATGATGCCTTTGACATTCCATAATACAGTACGATATGAATGTGAATGCGCCTGTGGGGTTGGATTTGCTGATCGACGTCCGGGCATCGTGCGACTTTAACTGGCGAATTTCTACCACGAACCTGGCTTGCCGGGGTCTCGCTATCTAGGTTGTCGTCGGTTGACACCCTCCAACGCCCTTGAGCAGCAGCCGGGCGGCTCTTGCACATTCACCATCATGAGCATTCAAAAAGAACAGACGAGACGAAGAGTAACCGCATATCGTGGCGGGGCCTGTGGAAGGGTCCTCGTGTAACTCTTTCTCCCGTCGACTCCATTCCTCCTTTTCGCATTGACTTCGTGTCCACTCACCGTGCCATGATTCTCTCGTGGAACGGCCCCATCCTATGCTCTTAAGCAAGAGGAGCCGTCCTAATCGTCACTACGAGCACGGTTGGAACAATCATAACTATGATGCAGATGGTGCTTATGCGCTTCTGGTCGCGAAGCATTCATATTCCAGCCTTGTCAAGGCCATTCCGAAGCACTACTAACAGGGCTCGGATAACAACGAGCGAATGATTACAATACTAGTTCGACAGCATAAATGCTTTGGATCCGAGCGCCAGTCCGCTCCACTAACCAAGAGAGAAACAAAGGCAAAGACGCGAATAAAAGAATGAAAGAATACACCCGCCAAGCAAATGGAAACGAGCGCCGTAGCTATGCTTTATCCCTCTCAAATGTCCAAGTGTACAGTTGCTGTCGTCAATGCGTTTAATCGCCCCATGCGTGTAGATACAGTAGTCGCATGTGTGTGCTTCATGTTGGTGGTACAGTGCAGTGTTTGCTCGCTAAGAAACAACGCACGCCTCCGGACTCATCGCTAATCCGATATTGCGCTCTCGTCCGCCGACGCACGACGAGCTTCTTGTGTTCCCCCGTTCTTTTCGATTGGTGGTAGGTTGATGTTGGCTCGAGCCTTCTGTTGCGATTCCACAAACTGTGCCCAGTACTCCGGGTCCATCTCCTTGTAGGCCGTGATGTAGAGCTCTCGGTCCTCCTTGAAAGCCCGGATCGCGCCCTTCTCCTGCACCTTTTCCAGGAACTCGCCTCCGACATCTTCTGCGATGTCCGTCAACAGGCGCACGTGGTTGGGATCCGAGCCGATGTCGTCGATCGCCGCCGTCAGCAGATCGAGATGCTTCTGAGTAAGGAAGCCAGACCGGAACCTGTGCCCGACACGGTGCACACGTCCCTCTTCCTCCGCAAAGACCCTCGACAGCACCGAGTTGGTGCGCGAGAGTGGCCTGGGAACTCGGATCTCCCTCTCGTCCTCGCCGTCCGAGATGGCGGTATTCGTATCCTCGATCCCTGGCGTCGGAGGCACCTGAAGCTCGCGGCTTCTGACCTGAGTGAGTGGCACCTCATCCTCGGCCGACTGTCTCGTATCGGGAAACTCGTCCTCAAACCTCTTGATGATTCCTTGCAAAGTGTTGTCCAAGAATGTGAGCTTGCGAAGGTTGTGCTCATCCAGGGGGTTGGCTTTGGCCTTGGCGAGCGCTGGCTGCAGCCGGAGCCGGATTTTGCGTGCCCCTGCCAGCAAATGCTTCGACATGTCCTTCGCCTTCCCGCCAGTCACTAGCTGTGGCCTTGGAGAGACGGCGCCTGTTTCCAAGTCGCGTATGAACTCGCCCGACTGCCTCCGCGACTCGTCGCCCCTATTTTTGAGGCAGCAAGTAAGCGCCTTCACCACACCAGTCCCTCCGATCACGTAATCTTCGTCAGGAGCTGACTCGTTATCGTCCACTGTGTCGTCATTGTCAAGAACATCTCGGCCGACCAAGTGAGCCAAGACGTCTGGATATTGTGCCGCCTTACCATCCTGCAAGTGCGCTTGAATCTCGGCCGAGTTGATGCCGGGAACCCCTGCCGCAGTATCAGGCATGGAAATCTGTTCCATGTTCCGCAAGCTGTATGCCACAACCTGCTTGGCCATAGCCTTGACAATCTCGCCGGCCTGTTCCCCAGGGACTTCTATGTCGATACAGATGATACTGTGAGAGACCCTGGCCGCTGCCATCAACGACGCGAACAAAGCACATGCTTCCTCTTGCGCCTCTTCGGTGCGGGCATCGGCTAGCTGTGTAAGTTCAGTGTTGCCGAGAAGATTGATGTGAGCAAGCGTCCGGACCTCCGGGAGAACCTCAACCACTGCGATTGCCTGCTCGGATGTCATGTTGACGTCCTGTAGATGAATTCTCTTCAAATGTTCCATCTTTGGTAGATATCTTGAGCACAGTGTTAGTTTCAGGTATACTTGGTGAATATCAGGCTTAGGACAGATACATACCTTCTCAGCAGCCCAACGGCACTAGGATCTGATTCGAACAGTGCGCGATTGTGAGATAGGTCGATGAACCGGAAATCTTTGAGTTTGGTGAGGGTCGGGAGAACCTTGCAGAGAGACGCCGGAGTCAGGTTGCAGCCCGCTAGGCTCAACGCATACAACGGGTCCGTGTCCTTCAACGACGCCGCAATCACCTCCATGTGTTCATTCAGGTCGTTTCCGCCGAGGTCAAGGCCAACGCATTTACCAGCAGCCAGGTACCTCGCAACGTGACCAACTCCCTCTCCATCTAATTGATTGTGCGCCAGTCCAAGTTTGGCCACGCCGCACTCTATTAGGCCGTCAATGATAGTTCCCAGCTGCTCCATGCTTGGTTCGGTTTCTCCGATATTCAGGAGTTCCAAAGTCGCTCCTCCCAAGCGGTTCGATAACGCTTTGCCAAGAACATCGGAGATTCCGCGTGGGATCGGCTTCCCATTCGGGAGAACACCGTTTTGGTGAGCTGATGGCTGGCGCGGGAAAGGTATGTTCGACACATCAAGCTGCTTAAGGGACTTGCACATGAAGAGAAAAAGTGACATGTGCTTCCATCCATCAGGTCCCAACTTGTTGTTTTTCAGAACCAAGCGCTCAACAACTCCGCCTTGCTCTTCCACCTCTTGTTTCGGCTTTCGCCGACGGGCATCCGGCTTCTTGGCCGCCAATAGGCCGGCCAGTATGACGCGGAGTCCTTCATCCGTGAGACCGGTGTTCTCGAGTATCATCTCCTTGACCGGCACGACAGCGAGGTAGTCTCCGAGGGTGACGAGATCAGGGTATTGTAGCTGGTAGTCCGTAAGATCAATCTTGTCGACCATGCCTGGTGTGCTGGAATTGGTATTATCAATAAGTTGCTCTGTGATCTTTTTAAGAATTGGACTTTCGCGCAGTTGACAACAACGTCGATAGATCCTAACAGGATTCGTTGTAGGAACCGTTTTCGTTTTCGCGTTGGCCAACGTTGTTCGTCCATCTGTGGAAGATGAATCGCTGCTGTCATATCGAATTTCCATGGGAATAGAACCGTTGGCTTCGGCAAGTTTGCGCTTCTTCTCTTTCCTTGCTTTGCGTTCCTCCTCGCTCTTCTTCTTCTTCTCCTTCTTCTTGGTCATTTCTTTCTCCTTGGCCACCGGAGGTTCTGAGGTGTTTCCAGCGTCCGGCTTCGACCCGTCAGATATAGCAGTGCCCTCGGTACTTGGTTCCTTGGGCAACGTTTCGCCGGTGGTCGCGATAACGCCATTGACTTCTTTTTGTTCCTCCACCAGTTTGGGGTTTTTGAGCGCCTCCCCCTCACCTTTCTCGGTCATCTTCTTCTTCTGTGTCTTATTACCGGTGGAAGTATCAGCCTCTCCGTCGGTATATTTAGGCATCGGTGCAATCTCGACATCGACACAAAAAGCCACCCTCCTCAACCTGGAGCTGGCAAGTTCGGATATCGGGCATCGATCCCGGTTTTGATCGACATTCAGAACTTTGCGTTCCACGAGCCCATTCCCAAACTTGCCACCGTTGCCGTGCATTCCGCCGGACGACGAAGACAGTCGCCGCAGAACGCCGAGGAAGCCAGCCTGGCCGGATTTCGGGGGTGCAGGTGTATAGGGGCCATTGCCCTCGGGTTTCGATGCATGTTGAAGGACGGCACTCCGCGAGGGGTTGTGTCTATGGATCGAGGAATCGCTGGGCGATGTCGCCAGCTGTGTCGGAGTGGGCGGCTGACTGTGGGTTTGCGTCGGGGACGAGGCGGGCGGTGAGCTCGCGGAACCCGAAAACTTGGCTGAAATGTTGGAGAACCAGGAACCACGTCGCTGTGGTGGTGTCCCGTTGGGGCCGTTGTGTTTCTCTATTGAGCCAGATCTCGAAAGTGGTCGCTTCGCCGTGCCATTTGCGCCGGCCTGTCCAGATTCAACATGCCCATTCTGTTGACCATTCGTCGATTCGTCTGCGGTTGGCGTCGCTGGACTTTGTGGGCTCGACAACGTGCCAGGGATTTGTCGCGGTTGCGCAGGGCCGGGAGTTTTGAGTGATTGGGGAAGGCGATGGAACTTGTCAACTGTCCGGCGTTAGCCATGCCATTGCTCTGAAGCTATTTGTACATGTCGGCGCATTGTGCATGCGCTGAATTGAAAGATGCAGCCTCTCCTTGACTGGCATCCGAATGTTTTTGCACAAACAAGCGGTCTAGTATACCTTTGGGTGAGCCTTGCGTCATCCAACTAACATCGACTCCGTGAACCTGTTCCATGTTGCCAAGCGGTGTCGATGTGGACGGAAGGGAACCCAGAGAATCGTCGTGAAGGAAGGAGGCAGGAAATCGACGAGGGCCTCACGGCCGGGGGATTAAAAGAAACGGCAGCGCAATAGAAGTTCGGTGATTTGCTCAATAATTCCAGTTGGCAATCGGGAGTTGTAGGGATCAAGCTGAGTAGCTTGGCGGACGGCAGAGTCGCTGTAGGTTAACTGGGGATCGCGGCCGCTGGCACCGGGACATGAAGTAAGCTGCAATCAGCTGATGGGATGAATGGCAGAGGGCTGCTGGCGCATTATAGTAGCGGGGTAACAGGGGGCGGCAGGTCTTTCGTCATTCAGGGAAAGGTATCTGTACAAATGCCGCTAAACGTAAGGGTTCCGACCTGCACTTGACCCCACTGTGTCGGGTGAGGGTAGCTACCTCACCTCGCGCCAGTTGGGAGTACAGTAGGTCCCTTGGCCGCCGGGGGGCATTCCCTCTCCCTCATCCAGGCGGAAGCGTCGGTATCTCGGCCGTCTTGCCCTCTCCGTTAGCCTGGCAGTTACTCACCTTAGGTACTGGATTCACGAGTCACTACGTAAAACTACAGCGGGAATGTACCGAAATTAATATCCTCAGACGTCCTCGCCCATCCACGGGCTTCTTGTGAGCAGAGATGTGCGCACGGCGCTGTGGTGAAGCGATTATAACACGCAGAAGGAATGGCGGTGATGTGATGTAAACCTGGACGCCACTTGCTCTGGGCCAGGCCCTCCATGCCCCCGCCAGGGATGAGTGGAAGGCTTAAAGGTAAGGGCAGGATGCTCCGTATCTTCAGGTACCTCAGGTACCTCGCCCATGTACCCTCCCAAATGGGCCCGTGGCAAAAACTTAGCTTCGTTGTTGCCGTGCGCTGGATTGATTATCAATTCACAATGCAGGGAACGTGATATGACGGAGCGCGTCGGAGAAAGGCCTCGGTTCGCTAGTTCAAGCATTGCACTCGAAGATTGTCTTCCTACTACGGCTAGCTGTTAGCTGTTATGTTTCCCCATCGCACGCCGCACCTCGTGATATCCAACCGCCTTTTTGCAATCTGAAAATCCTCAGTCACCCTCAACCTATGTCACCCAGTTATATCCCGAACGGCCCATGCGGCGCCAAGGGAACGTCAACGACCCCAAGTACCGTGGCTGAATCTAGCCGGGTCTAGCCCTTCCAGCATCCCTGCCACTTCAGCATGCCCGCAACGAACCGAAGCCAGTTGCGGGCGGAAGATGATGGCTCAACACACAAATCCTACCGCGGTTTCTTCGATTTATCGAGCCATTTTGTCAGTTTAATCATGCGAGCAGCTATGGTTCAGTCGTTCCTCAACTTCTACGTCGTTCATGGTAGGCTGCTGCTCGCAGATCGACTCTCGACTGCACTCGATAGAGTTCCGTACAGGCGTGGAAGATGAAGCACCATACTCAAGGCTTAACACAAGAGCAGTGAAATTCGCCGTGCCATGCACCCCCTAGCCCATTGATTCTACTAGACATGATCGAGCTGTAGCGCGTTGAAACTTATCAACAACCTTGCAGCAAAGAGTTAGGCCAGCGGTCAGAATCTACCTGCAGATCTGCCTGGGTGCTTGCTCTCGACATCATCTCTGATCAACCTGTAGCAGTCATAAACTCAACGCGCAGCAAAACCCATTTTGACCTAGCTCATGGCATTGCCGCTTCTGGTCATTAGTTCAACCAATATCATGCTTATTAGACGACAAGTAATTGGCTGACATGTTTGTGCGGTCGTGATTTTTACCTTTTCCGAAGTCGGTGTTTTTAGACAACCGTATTTTCAACGATTGAACTCTCTTATTAGATCGCTCGCAAAACCAAAGTCACCCACCTTAGCTCTCCTGTCTTTAGGTAAGTGTACCCTCAAGCGGCGATTGAGAATACTTGTGTCTTGGCGGATTTCCACTACCGACAGATTGCTTACATAAAATATTTGGTCCTGGCGGTATTTCGCGCACACCACCTTTTATGCTTGAGATTTGGACAGGACGCTTGCTTAGAGGGATCCTCCACGTCTTTCCGGTAGTGGATCTCTGTCGCGTGCCAATCCTCTAGTTGCAGTCACGCAAGCACACACAGGCGTGGCAGCATTCTGCTCACATCCAAAATTTCACTTTTTGAGACGTAGTGCCAATGCATCACATACAACCATCAGGTACAATTCCCGGATGTCCTAGGAGAAACATTCAACATCTATACTCGCACATTGCATTGAAAGTGGCGTGGAAGGTATCTTTTTCATTCATGAAACCCTAAAACGGGAACCCTTTCCGTGCCTCGTAACGCCATCCGAAAGCCATCCCGGCTAGCAATCACACTAATTTTCATCCCTTTACTCGTCATCCTGAGCCAGGAGCTGCTGGATCTTCTCCTGGACCTTCTTCTGCTTCTCAGCCTTGCTGAGCTTGGTGGCCTTGTACTTCTTGGACTCGGCCTTCCACTCCTCCTTGGTCTTCTTGGGGGCGTCGCTCTCGTACTTCTTGAAGGGGTCCTCGCGGATGGCCTTGTGGGCCTCGGCGTACAGGTCCTCAAGACCGTCGGCCTCGACGTCGTCGTCGATGTAGCCCTGGAACTGAGACTTGTAGCGCTCCTCGTCGTCGTCGGCCAGAGTCTCCATGTACTCAGCGACGTGACCGCCGAAGATGTAGCGGCGGAGGGTGTCGGCATCGAGCTCCTTGCTCTCCATGTCGTAACCAGGGAAACGCTTCTCGGAGTGGGGGACGAAGATGCCACCATCGGAAGCACCCTTCAGAGCACCGAAGACACGGGCACCGGTGGAGGTGCGGGCAAGACCGACATCGAGGAAGGCCTTGAAGGGGCGGCGCTCACCGTCGTCGGTCTCGGCGGCCTCGGTGAGAGTGAACTCACCATCGGCCTCCTCGACACCAACGAAATCCTCGTCGAGGCCGAGCTTCTTGAGGGCACGGCGAGCGATCAGGAGACCGGTGGCGTAGGCAGCAGCCCAGTTGGTAAGACCGTGCTCAATGCCGTAAGCGCGGAGCTCGTGGGCGTAGGCAGAGACGAAGACCTTGTCGCCGCTGATCTCGGAGGTCACCAGCTGGGTGATGATGTCCTTGTTGGTGAAGCGGACAACCAGGCGGTACTTGGGCGCATTGTACTTGTTCTTGGCCTGGGTAATGAGGCGCTTGCGGGCGTAGTAGTCGGTCTTTCCTTCACGTCTGCGCTTGTACTTGGTCTGGTAGCGGCTGTGCGAGGAAATCAAGTCAGTACTGACCGCCAGCGGAAACGAGGAAACGAGCTCTGCTACTCTCAGGGACAAACATACCTGTAGTAAGCGCTGTTCTTCACCAACTTGTGGAAAGCCTGCGACGAAACCCCGAGTCAGCAATTTGCGCTTCAGAAGTGCTCGTGAAATTCCGAAGCATCTTGCGGTGACTCTCAATCAACGAGCAATTGGCATTTCTGCCTCAAGATAACCAGGGAGCCAGTCCCTCTCGGTCATCATCATGATAGGCCATGCTTACCATCTTGACTGCTGTGCCAACGGCGTTGTTCGTTGGTATGAAGTGTGAAGATGAAGATCGGAGTGTGAAATCTGGTGGGGGATATTTTTCAAGCCCTAAATTCTTGTCCTGCGATTTCCGTTGTGGCCCCACTGCAAGTGCTGCAGGGTACGAGGTACAGTGGTTGGTTACGAGTCACGTGAGGGTTGAAGAGTCGGCACACGCGAAGCCAGCCAGTTCCGTTACGTAAGCAACTGCGGCGTTCTAAGATCGGCCCCAGACCGGGCAATCCACAGCCGTGCCGAGGTAACGCATCGTGGCCGACAGGGAACCAAGGGTGCCGCCCCTTTCGCATCCGATATAGCATCCTTTGTTCTACAAAACCACCGGCAGTCTTCAAAGCTCCAATTGCCTTGCTCACTACTTTTGCCACAGACTTATACGTGCTCAAATTGTGGAGTGTACAAAGAAAAGCCAACATGACAGGTGAGCAACCAAAAGTACTACTCTTCGACATTGGCGGTGTTTGTGTAAGTGAGCCTATTCATTCTACCCCAGCTGAGTCTTTTTCTCACTTCAGTTGGGATGATCGTATGTGGGCAAACAAGAAGGGGAAAAACAAATGTCTGGGTGCTCATCTAATTTTCTCAGGTCAAATCACCATTTCAGAGTATCCTGGACTATGAGCGTCAGCTCGGCGTCCCACCAGGATGGATCAACTATTCAATCTCCAAGACTGCTCCCAATGGGTACTGGCATAAGATCGAGAGGGGCGACATACCACTCGATGCTTCATTCTTTCGAGGATTCAGCCAAGATTTGCATGACCCAGCCCACTGGGAAGTCTTCTACCGCAGGGAACAAAGCAAGAATCCAAGCCTTTCCCAAGAGACCCCGCCGCTCCCCAAGATAGATGCGGAATTCTTGTTCCACGAGATGATGTCGGCAGGCAGCTATCCAGACCCGTGGATATATCCTGCACTAAAGAACCTCAAGGCTGATGGAAGGTATATAATCGCAGCGTTGAGCAACACGGTCATATTTCCGCCAGGGCACAGGTTTCACGTGGAAGACTTCTTTGACGACCCTCTGCGGAAGCTGTTCGACGTTTTCATCTCATCCGCGCATGTCGGGATTCGCAAACCGGACCCAAAAATGTATCAACTCGCACTCAAAGAGGTCAACCAGTTTGCGCTAGATCATGCGGGTGATGCACGAGGGCAGGTACTTGGTTGGAGGCATGGGATTGAGGCACGAGATATTGTTTTCCTCGACGATATCGGTGAAAACTTGCGTGAGGCTCGGAAACAGGGTTTCCGAACAATCAAGGTGCCGTTGGGAAAGGCATACGAGGCTGTCGAAGAGCTCGAGAAGGTAACGGGACTGAAGCTGGCGGGTGACCACCCTACCACGTCAGGAGCAGGGGGGCTCAACCTTACAAAGGCAAAGATATGAGTGGAAGATGTGCTAGTTTTTAATTAATTGTAGCATATTTGTTCACGATAAATACACCGTATTCTGTCCACGCGGTTGCGTGATTACAGCCTGTCAGGTTTTCCTTGCCACATAGACATATAATTCATCAACAAACTCCAAGTTACCATCAGTTGCAGCGGCATTCCACTCGTCATGAAACAGCGGCCTTGCTTTCGCCTTGAAGTCCTCCGTCGCTAAGGGGTCGAGCATGGGCGTGCGCAACAGATAGTCGAATTCCTGATCAGCCTCGGAACCGTTCTTATAGAATGTGCCTCTGCCTTCCTTTGTCAGACTGGCGAATTTCTCTACTACAAAGCCCTCGCTTTCTAGGACCTTGCGGAAGTCGTCTTGGGATCTGATCCATCGCCTGCGGAAGGGGAATTCAACGCCAAGACGCTCGGCGACCGTCTCCATGAGGAGTGCAGATCGGAGATTGCGCTCGTGGGTGACATCAATCGCCATTCGGCCACCGGTCTTGAGATAATTGCGCCAGTGCGCAACTACCAGGGCAGGCTCATCAAACAAAACGAACGCGTTGGAGCAGATAATCAGATCGAAGCTGTTCTCCTCGACGTCTGGGCACGTGGCCAAATCACACACATCATGTTGCACCAGCTTCAACCGCCGAGCGACGTCGGGGACTGCGTCGAGTTTCGCTCGGAAAGCATCCAACATCTCGGGTGTGGCATCAACTGCCACGACCAGGCCATTGTCGCCAGTATCTCTTGCGGCGCGGATGGCGTCGAGACCAGTGCCGCACGCTAAATCGAGCACGCGATTTCCTGGCTGAACTCCGACCAAGTCCATGAGACGCCTGGTGTAGTCTGGGTGCCATGATGCGTCATAGTCACTGGCTCTATCACGATACATGAGTTGAGCCCCATGGTATTGACTAAGATATTGAGTCGTCATTTTCTGAACAGAGCAGTGCAGGGAGCTGGAAGTGGAACATGCGGATCCGACATGCCAATTCAAATGGTGCTTCTCGACTTTTTAAAAGCAGGTAGCGGCTCAAGACAGTTTTCGTGATAAATCGTTACGCTACACTATATTACTCCAAGCAATTGGTTATGAGTGTCCATGGACTAGGTTGGACTGTCTGAGTCACACGGTGAGCGCGTTTGGTGATCTGCGTTCCGTACATTTGAAAGGTACAGGCGAGGGACACTCTGTGCTCGACATGTCAATAACAATGAGCTTCCCCCCCCCTTCTCTTTCTTTTCAACATACCACCTAAGATATTTAACAACTAAGTTGTATAGGTAACCTCGCAGAAATACAAATCCCAGGTTCAATTAGGGAGTGACGCCAGACAATGATCAAGCTGTGCTTACAATGTATCGAGGATGTGTAGTCTAGGGTAGGATGTAGTCAAAGGGGAATAGAGACGAGCCCAGGTTGATGCACTACAACCAGGCTAGTTCTAGGCTTTTCGACAAGGGACCATAGACATAACCGGCAGAACACTCGCAACAAGGGAAGATCAAGACGAACAGCCTCTATCTTTGGAGATGCGATGGTGGCATGATCATGGCGGAACTCAGCCCCTACGACCCAGCTGCACTACGCCCATGGAAATGGGCTGCGAGCGATAAGTGAAACGCACCACTGCAGAATGGGGCTTGTTGGCTGTTGAAAAGGGGAGCAAGGCTGGGACGGAGCGCTTGGAGCTGTCCACCATTGGCATCGGCTCTCATCGAGCAGCTACCGTATTAGGAATGGGAACCAACCAACCAACATAGCTGAGAACAGTCCCACCATGGATGACCGGTGAAAGCCCCATCCCCACGCTTGCAATCGTCCAGAGGAAAATGGCGAATGTGGATGGCTCATTCCACCGTGAAGTTGCTTATAGTCTTGCCAGATGCGCTGTGAAAGGGGCAACAAGGCACGCAAAGGATGGACCAGAAGTGTCTGCATGATCTTTCGCTTTCTGATGCAAGGGGGAGTTCTGAATCCTCATCTGCGGCCCTTGCCAAGGATCGGGCTGTGCAAGCGGAGCCTTGGGGGAGGCCGTACGCTGGGCCGCATCCTACACACCCTCGCGAAGTAGGCATGTGAGCCACAAGGCACCCAAGCTCATGCAAGCCAGTTTTCCAGCTGTACAAAAAGTTTGGAGGTGCCCTCGCCGAGGGGACGAGGTTCGTGATGCAGAACATTCTCATGCCATTCCTGCTACAAGCCCCAGAGTCCCTCGCCCGTGACGACAATGCCTTCTGTTATTCTGGAGCCAACACCATGGCCGGATACTCTTGAAGACTGGTTGCTACTGCTCAATATACAAGGAGGGACCGATGTTCGCTGCCATGGGAGAAAAAAGTCGAAGCCTGGAAAGGCAGATGGAGCCTCGAGCCAGCACTCATGTCGGAACAAGGTCAGCCAAACTAGCTGGACTACGGTGAAGTCACTCCTCATAGAAATTGCAGCCGAGGGTGCCATCGAGTGAGGGAAAGATCTGTTGGTGAAAGCTGCGCAGCTTTTACTTTGCAAAGCTGCTCATCAAGACCAGGGCCCAGCGCTGCTTGCACGGTGGTTGCAGCTCTTGTCCAACGTTGAAGATCGCCCTACTCTTGTCGAGTTGACAGAACCTTCGGTCGATGGCCAGGAGGAGTCGAGCCTGGAAGTCAAGTCTTTTGATGGTCCCAGGTCTGCTGGAATCGTAGTCAAAACTGTACCGGTCGAACCCGAGGCGACGCCCAAGTTGGCCAGCAAAGTCCTCGATGAGCATACCTTCAAATCGTTCGGTCCGCAGCAGACCACATACGCGATCAATAAAGCAATTAAACAATGCATCTTAAAACCTCTCACGGCAACCGATCTCCAGAGCCGTCAAAGCGGCAACGTCTATATATACACGTTTCCCAACACACACCGAACTCGCTCGCCATTCCTTAAGATAGGCAATGCAAAAAATGTCGGGGACCGGATGGCCCGGTGGAAGAAACAATGCGGCTACGCTCCTCAGATCCTGAGCACATTCACCGCCGACTTCTACGTGCGGGTGGAGCGCTTGGTCCACGTCCACCTGCGAAACCAGCGCCTCAGAGAACCCAAGTGTCCCGGCTGCGGAGGGGTTCACCATGAGTGGTTCCAGGTCAGGAACACGAGAGCAGCAGCTCTCGCAGGCCTCTGGACGGACTGGACACGGCAGCAACCGTATGATGACAGAGGAATCCTGAAGGAGAGCTGGGCAAAGCGTGCCTCGAAGGTTAATCTCGATGATGCCGACTGCTGGGAGGACTTTGTCCATTGCGTAGACGAAGATGACGATGTCAAAGAGGACGATGTTAAAGAAGAGGAAACGGACGAGGAGCAGGATGAGGACGACCCGAAGCATGATCTTGATGACGAGAGCCATGAGCAAGCATTCAAAGAAGAAGACGAAGACGAAGACGAAGTCATGTACAGATACCACTTCATGGATGACGAAATGGCAGAAATAAATGCCTGAGTGTAGGTCGGAACAGAGCGAAAGAGCCCGGTCGCACGACAACTGGAAACATGCCATGGCTTTTATTTGCCTCGGGTCGCGGAGTTTGGAGTTAGGTATACCATCTTATATTTAGACTGACATTGCTCTGCAAATGCTCTGCATTACTTCGTTAACCTAGTAGCCGTCTCAGCAGAAGCCCTCCCACCTTGGCTGCCATGTCGTGAGAACAACCACCTTTGGAGAACAAGCCGGGTGGAAATGGCTGATTCTCTCGCAACGGATCAGCTAACAGTACTGAGCAACCTTTATTCTTCTCCGTGGCCACATCATGTCTCACCAGCCAGTGTCCCCGAGTGTAAAATGCTACCTGCTGTTGAAGAGATGATAGACTTCTCAGGAAACTCAAAACACAGCTGTCAGCTCACTTCCAACGCACCTGGTATCGTGTATTCGCCCAAACGCCAAATGTCAAAAGACGCCCCGATATTGCCCAACAGCAAACCGTCAAAAAGTCTTACGCTCAATGCAAACACCGGCAATAAAAAGAGTATCAAATCATAGCATCAATCATCCAGAATCTCAATGACTTCATTTGAAGTCTTCTTCGTAGGAGCACATTTGGGTGCCTGTCTTTTGACAACGTTTGTGTCCAAGGTCTCTTCATCGGAATCATCGGCTTCTGCAATCGGTGTCCAGCTCCCTTTCGCATCAATTTGAATGCGCTTTGTGCGTTCCAGTCCTTTGTACAGAAGTACGGTTCGCACATTGGTAAAGTAATCATCTACCCTGAGGTTGGACGGCCGAGCATCGAGACCACATATTGGACATTTCCAGGTATCTACCATGCTAGGTTCCTGTCCATGACGGGTAGGTTTTGTTGGTCGAGTTTGAAGCCAAGTCTCGAGGTCGAAGCATTCTAGATGCCTGCAGTCATTTCCTCGAACTGGGACGTCAAACATGATGGAACTGAAAGGATCTGCTAAAGAGACCGTAAGAGAGTCGTCTGCAAAGATGATATCGTCCGAGTCTGATGTCTGTAGTCGTTTCTTGATTTCACCCTCCGTTTGCTCCGTGGAGAAGTGTGTGCTACCCTTCACCATGGCTATGATTGAGTCATGGTCAGCGGTTTTGACGAGCTCAACTGCCATATATCCAATCATGTCTCTTTTCGAGTTGGCACTGACGTCTGGCAAACTTATCGTGACTTCGTTTTCTTCCGGCTGTACCGAATCAGTCAATTCTATAGGAAGATCATGATGAAAATGCTGTTTTCGGCGGGGAAAGTGCGGCTTTCCATTTATCATGATATATATATGCTCCGGCCAGTGGTTAGGTGAGACCGCCCATGACCCCTGGCTAACTTCTTGCCCGTTTTTGAAAAGGCATAGTCGTAGGCGATACCGACATGAGCCGTGGGAATAGATGGCGACTGGAAGACGCGTCGTTTCTGCTGTCTTGGACACTGCCAGATTCGTAAACTGTGTTTGCGAAACTCGAAAGCTGAGCGTTCTGAGTCCTGTTTGAGGGGGCATTGCCACTATATCTGTTGCAAACTCTGCGATGTATTGATAGAACCGAGTCGAGCATAGCTTTGCTGAGGCTCTTCGGGGGCTTCGGAGGTTGACCAAGTGCAGGCTGGGCTGAACAGAGGTCCAATCATATTGATTGGCGGGATAATCATTCTCAGGAATCCGGTATTGCACACTGTTCTGTCTTAGACCCGCAGTGTTCGCATAGATTTGCTCCCCAGCTGTAGGCTGGACGTAACTTTGTCGACTTGTCCCTGCACGATGGTGTGAGCTGTGCAAGCCGGCAGGCGTTGCAGGTGATATTGGCGTTTGTGGCGAGGTTGAATAGTCATGCACGGCGAAATGGTTTGCCATATTTGGACCAGTGGATGGAACAAAGCAAGGGCGAGAATTAGGACCAGCATGGTGGTGGTTTTGTGCATACGTCGAACCTTGAATATGGCTGGATTGTGGGAAAAACCCCTGGGCGCTAGCCTCTGACTGTAGATTTACAGGCATCTCGAGTGAGGTAGAGTTGCGTGCATGGACCTGTCCAGTAATCATTCCACTACGCTGCTCTTGAACCATGGGAGGAAGCGCTTGTGTATGACCTCCTAACGGAACCTGCGTCGGCCGTTGAGTGGCATGGCAGTGGTGATTGACTTGCCCAAATAAGTTCATGGGAGTTGCTGCGGCGTTGTTACCGAAGGATTGGGATGGAGAACCAGGATTTAAGACTGCTCCACGACCGTGCAGAGGTGGTTGTGAATTCAGGAGCATAGGACGCGATGAGGCTAATGGCATTTGAACACCAGGAGCGCGGGCGCCAGCGCTGGATCCCGCAGAATCGGTTGGCACGGCCAATCCCTGATCGGAATGGGGCGGTGCAGACGCGGTTGAAGCCCCTGATGGCATGCCTTTCGCCTGTTAGCTGAGAGATCATACGGACAATGATTTGTGAGTTTTGGCAACCAACCGGTTTGAGGACACTGGGCCCGAGTAATAATAGTGGAGTATTTAACAACCATATCATCTCGTACTCTGGCTCGGATGACATTGGGTGCGTTGTCTAGGGCCATTTGCAATTCTTGCTGTTGGTCCTTTGCAAAGAGCTGGTTGAGCTCCGTCGAGAATGGACCATCTTGAACCCAAAGAGTCCTCCGAGTAAAGGTGAAGAAAATAGACTGGAGAATTGGTGACGGGCAGCCCAGCAAGTAACCTATTTCCCAAGCCAAGACAGGGTAGCGTCTAGCATTTACGGCTGCGCTCAGATTGTGCCAGGCTTCTGAGAATTTCTTGAAAAATGCGACAATTCGCAACCAGGCGTCGGCATAGAGCGGGATTTCCCTTACATAGATTTCGCTATTGCCTGGGAATTGCGCAAACCACCGAATATGGTCTTCGTTCATGTCCTCATTTCGTCTGAGAAGAATCAATAACGCCTCGAAAACACTGTCTATAATGTTTGGAGGGAGCGGAAACACCTTGTGAACGGAAGGTCTATCCAAGGTCCATAAACAGAAATACTGGTGCAAAATGATGTAGAAGTAGTCACTTCTTGCACAGGCGTCTGTCAACATCCGATAGCGTGGTCTTTCCACGGAAAAGGGCGAAGACGGGATGCTTTCGTAGGCAGCAAGCCGTGCTTTGAGATTTGTAACCCATAGTTCCGGCACAGTCAAAACGGAAGTCGTTCCGCAGACCCTTTTGGAACCTCGGTTGGATTCGATAGAGCCACTGGGCGGAGCTGACCGTTTTTGACGACCAGATTGCGCGGACCCATGACTAGTTGGTGTGGGCATTGACTGGACTGGTACAAATGCGGGTGAAGCATGGTGAGGGACCCTGGAAGTGGGTGTTAGGTTTGGTAGGGATTCAACGAGTTCGTTGGTCTGAGACGCGCGAAGAGAGGTATTGCTTTGTTCGGTATTGAGCAATGTATGAGACGTGTTTTCGTCTGTGCGTGTTGGCTGAGGTGAAGCATGCGACCGGTCGATCTCGAGGCGGGATGTGATGGCTCGGGGGGATTCTTGAGGTGAACTGCTGATCGTGCTGCTAGATTCAACACAGCCCGTAGCAACCGGACTCGCCTCGTTCGTGAGTGCTGGGGATGGCAGCACAGAGCTACCACGTTGGTGGTGTCTAGTGGAAGATTCCCTGGTCAGCCCAACTGCGCAACTAGGAAATGGGGAACTGCAACATATATCGTCCAATATGACGATTCAAAACCCCCAAGACAATCTTTGGGTGACCACATACCGTTGATGCTCGTCCTCGACTTGCTGGTCATTTGGTGTAGGCAAACCTGCTGGTCGGCTCGTAGTCGGTATGTCGACAGAGTTGACTGGTGGTACTTGTATGTTGAAATTCTTGCGCGGCCTTTCGCGGGGAGCAGCCCGTGGTCCTTGATTTGGCGCCGTTTGTGCGGATGTAGAAGCGGAAGGATTAGCTACGGTGTTTCGGCTCGTCATCCACGATGGCCGATGGCCCCCGAGGAATTTATTCAGGGTCTGGTTCGAGGTTGCGACCTGGGTGCGCTCCAAATCTCCACCAGACTGGGGCGGATGTTCGACGGAGGGCGGCATCTGAGCGAGGATAGGAATCCGGACGAGATGTTGGAGTCTAAGAGACGGCGCGTTAGTCCCAGCCTTGCTTGATGACGAGAAGCATCAACCAGGGCACAAACCATCGGGGGGATGGGAAGACGCTGGAAACGTCTGGAAAAGGCGACTCTCAAACGATGAACAGGCCAAAGAAAGGCGACTCAGGCGGCAATGTGAGCGTCGCCGGAAAACTAGATGAATGGCTGAGATTGAGCCGTTGCGGCTGGACAATGAAACTGTGCCTGGGACGGAAAGGCGAGGTAGAAGAGCGAGCGCGGCCCGCGGTGAAGAAACAGTGCTATCACTTCTCGAGACGCGCGACAGGTTTTGCTTATTGGAATGGTACCGTTACAGCAGGCAAGGTAGGTACAGTACAGAAGCTGGATGGGGTGCATGGGAAGAGGCAGGCTGAGCCGCGAGTGCAGCTTGGGTGTGGTGTTGGTCAACACATACTTCCCGTCCCGGTAAGGCGCGAGTGACGCGAGTGCCGTGGCTGCAGGTGAAACCCCACCAAGGTACATTGCATTGCCTTTACTGTACCTCACCTCACCTCACCTCACTCACCTTGCCCTTGTTACTGCACCTTAGCCTTCCCAACCAACTGCATCAACATGGTTTCTTTGTTCTCATAACCAACGCAAAAATGAAAGGAAAAAAAAAATATGATGAAAGCCGTTTGGAGCCCCTACTGGATTGTCCCTTATTGAGCAGTCTTGCGGCGCAGCACAACCGCTCACAGTGCCCGCCATCGGGACCGAACTGAGGCTTACGGGAAAGTGCGTGCACAACAATCACCTCACTCACAGTGTCCGTGGTAAATGGGGCGCATGGCTCCCCGTTCTCACCATCCCATGCTTTCCGTCATTGCATCCATTGCATGCCCATGTCGTTGCTTCACTCCCGCCTCTCTGGTCGGTTGCATCCACATTGAATCTTGGCTGCGTTGGGAACAAGAGCATTCCTGAGAACCTGGTTCATGAATCATGGCAACTTCCGCGACGTGAACCACAATAAAGAGCTTGACTGCCAATGGTTTGGCAGCTGCATACTATTGTTTGCCGCTACGGCATGTCCCGTTCAGTCAACTGGGAGTACAAGATTGGTATGGTCAAGAGCAGTTTGTCCTGCATGCGCGCCCTCATGGTCTGTTCCGCGTAATCTAACTGTGAAGCGTTTTCATCATTGCAACACGGGCATCTGCAGAATACGACCCGTCTACCAGCGCGATCGGCTCTGCAGCGGATGCGGATGCGGATGCGATCAAGCGATGTCTTTGGGACAGCTGGCCGAGTGGGACTTGTGTTCCTCGGCCGCGGACTTCGGATAATGGTCGTGCGACGGCACTTGCTCAAGAATCCCGCGGTGTTTGTTGAGGCTGCATCGATAGTTCCAGACCCGCCAATGACTTGCGGCGACATCAGCGGTGAATGCAGAGTGCAACAGACGTTCGATGAAGGATGAAGTTAGGCGGTCGAACCATTTTAGAGCGGGTCGGGAATAACGTAGTCAATTTAGCACCACACTGTCACTGGGCAGAAATCTTACCAAGCAATCGAGCTTGGGAAAGACAGGTTGCTATCCGATCACACCACAGGCAGAACTGCAGCACATCTGCAACAGCATGGATGCCTCAGTGCGTTCTTTGTTCAGAGTTTCGGTCCTCTTAGGCTTTTTCGCCGTAATCGTTCTCCCATTCCTCCCACAACCACTTTGGAGCTTCCTCCCCAACAGTGTCAAATGGAACAAGGCGGAGCCGGTAAATGAGACAGAGAAGCTGCCCTTGAGGACGCCGGTCTACTTTTTCAGCCATGGAGGAGTGAGTCATGCTTCAAAGAACAATTCAGTGCGGCGGTGTATACTGTACTGAGAGAATACTGTAGCCAGACGTGCAATACAATACGAGTCATCCGGCATTTCCCGTCCTCCAGAACATTGGCAAAGAGATCACGACAAAAGTGAAGCCAAAAGCTGTTGTTGTTTTTTCAGCCCATTGGATGGGCGACGTAGATGCTATTCACATTAACAATGCAGAGCATACAGACTTGATTTACGAGTACGGCATCTCATCTTTCTAAATGGAAGTCTTCTCGTTAATGTTGTGTGTATTAGCTTCAGCGGTTTCCCCGACCACTTCTACAAGGCACAATACCTAAATATCGGAAGCCCTTCCCTTGCGGATAGAATCATGATTATGCTTTCCGAGGCAGGCATTCAGTCGTATGGGATGAAGAGGGGCCTGGACCACGGGGTGTGGTCGGGGTTCAATGTTGGTGAGTTTGTCGTTTCTTGCACCATAGCAGAACGTCATTGACATGAATGACTAGCGTTTAACCCCGAGACCAATCCGCTGGGAATTCCTCTGGTACAGGTCTCTTTGTTCAAGAACGAATCACCCACGTCTCATTACGCGCTTGGCCGGGCCATCTCCCGCCTTCGTGACGAGGGCATTGTCATCATCGGGGCGGGGATGTCGGTGCACAATCTCCGTGATATGAGCGGCATGTTCAAAGGCGATTTTCGACCGTTACCATATTCCGTCAGCTTTGACAACGCCTTGAAAGAGGCTGTTGAGACGACCCCAGAGCTCCGGGAGAAGGCAATGGCGGCGGTATGCCAACGACCGGACGCTCGCCAGGCCCACCCATTTATGGACCACCTGATGCCCGTCTTCATTGCAGCCGGAGCGGCGGGAGACGATGTAGGAAAGCAGACATGGACGATGCAGGAGGGGAGCTTTGCTTGGGCACAGTATCGATTTGGCGATGCACCATCATGAAACCGGACTCGAACTTCCCAAGTCCCTGCCCATCATGTCAGCCCTGCCCAGGCTGATCAATAGACTGGAATATGATTGAAGTGTCTGTTTCAAGTAAAAAATATCGACCTATGCTGTCCGTCGCTGGTGACGATGATAATGTCATCGGAAACTCACTCCGCGTGTCTTCAACCCAACGTTTGAGGGCTCTTACCACCTTTACCTAGTCTATGCAGCGACACAATTATAATACCATGACCAATCACGACACTAGCATAGCTATATATCAGAGCTATATAGGGACTTGTGAGGGATCAAACTTGTCAATTTTGCTTGTTCAGTCGAGGTCGTTCCACCTGATTCCCATTGCCACCGTTGACTCATTTCGTTTTTGTTCAGTAAAGTACCAGGTGAGCTGGGGTTTTAAATGTGGTAAATGAAGGTTTCAACTATCCTATACGCCCTTGAAGAATTAACACTCGAGATGCGTGCAGTGAGCTAGAGGTCATTTGCGGGTATCGATGGCGCTTGATGCAATGTTGAACAATTTGCAGCTGGCTCTTGCGACCAGCCCCAAAGCCTTCGCAATCCTTTTCTTCGAGCCAGCACCACTCTGAACTTAAGTAGACGACGCGAATTTTATACCGGCCCCCTGGACAACGTCTCCGCCATTGAAAAACTTGACCTCGGGTAGAATCCGCTTCACCACCCATCTTGCCGTTTGAGTGTGTAATGAGCCATGACCGAACGGGTTCTGAGCGTCATCCTCAACCAGATCCTCAGGCCTTAGAGTGAGATTCCTCAAATCAGAAGCAAGAGCCTCAACTGATGGGGGTTTGTTCTGTGCTATATCATGCATTGGGAATGATGAAAGGCCAGCACCAAGAGCCTGGAAACAGACAAGTTGGTCTTGCAGGTGGGTATCCACTTCACCCCCTAGGCTGACCTCCTCTTGCAGACCATCACAAAGACTTTCGCATGTCTCGATTATGAATGTTTTGGTTCTGGCGTCTTGTTTTGGTGGCGAGCAGAGAATATCCTTGCCCCACCGACGGCCGTCTAAGGAATGGGCAACGAGCAGGATATACCATCGCTGCGGCTGTGATCTCTGCCGCTCAGAGGTTATATCCGTATCGGGATAAATGGAAGCAACACGTTTCCTGATTTCTCGTTCAACCTTAGATGCATATTCGTCCGAGATTAGCATTATGACGTCCACTTTGCTAATTGTGCTGGCCCCAGAGCTTTTGTGTTGAGCTGGAGGACTGAAGAGGAGAGTCTGGTCTCGGGGTATAGGGCTTATCCTCAGATGTATACATCCCATCGTAGGCCTTCCTATACTCCAACCTTTCCGAGACAAGTTTGAGGTAGTTTTGATACCAAACCGAGCTTCTAAGGTGGGTAGCAGAACATGGATGAGATAGTCAAAACTCGGAGAATTGGAAGTATGAGTTCCCCCATGTATCGTCACTTCTATCCGGTTGTCGTCATTATCGGAAGCAAAAAGTAGAAATGGCATGATCGCTTGGAGCACTAGCAAGGTGCTGGCCGCGGAGTGGGACCGTGGTGAAATCTGGATGTTGCGCTGGACCAGCTCTGTAGGTGGACGACTTGGGATGAACGTAAGGGTTTTGGAACCGACTCTCAGACCATCAACTTGCGCATCTGTAGCATCTGCTAACCACTGAATGGCCGTAAAGTGTTGCGTCTTTAACCCTGGGCTCATATCAATGGATGAGTCTCGCAGATCGATCAGAAAACACTCACCTGGGCGCGGGCGGTTGGCCCTGATATTTGTAATGTTGATCGGCTTGCTCGTTAAAGCAGCCAGACAAACCGCAATCCGGACGAGCTGACCTCCTCCTTCACCAACCCTTCCATCTATCAGTATTGGCTCCATAGTCATGTACCGCTACCTGAAGGAGATATTCTGACGTGGGTAAAGCGTAATGGCCTGGATTCAATCGGCAACTTTAGACAACGGACCTTCAGTAATTCGAAATACTTTACAAGCATACCTGCAAGAGAATAAGAATAAAAGAACTTTCAGTGGCGCTGGTCCGACCATTTTATGCAACCACAGCCCCATGCCATCTGGTACACAGCCTCAGTGAGTCACACCGTAATGGCACGTAACAAGTCACAACTCCAACATAGTCTGCAATTTGATCAGATTGGCGAGTTCCAGACTTGCGAGAAAGCCTACTGCTGTGAAAAATCAGCCTATTTGTTACTGGTGACTGGGGGAAAACTCCTGATGCAGAAAGATTGTCCCCTTATTGCAGGGCCCTAGTTGTGATATACAGGCTATGGAGCCATAATCAATGTGCATAGTCCCATGTTCGCCGACGCACCAACCCTGCTCAAGGTTTTGTACTTCCAATCATATCTCACCCGAGTGATGGAAACTCTAGCTCCCCGAACCTATGAATTATCAACAATGGGCTTTGGCCATTCCCATTTCCTGGCTACCTTAGCAACCCGATAACGCCCCATCAGAATACATGAAGAGGAATTTGGGCTTTCCCTTACGCCTCAATCTTTTGCTCAACCTTTTGCTCAGCCTTTCACTGTAAGACTGAAACAATCTGGAGTGGTAGATAAATACTCACGCAGAGCCTAGATAACTTTCAACTGGTTTTGATTATTCTTCCAGACGAGCACCGAGTACGTCTGCCCTGCTTTGATTTCCTCACAAATTTAGACAACTAGACCTCCATGTTGTCCAATCTCTGATCATGAAATATCGCGAGCTACTCGGCAATCGCATATGGTACTCGGGCTCATGTTGCGTAATTCTAAACATGAAACGCGCTACCAGGTACACAAGCAGGTTCGCCCTGTTGCTATATGGATTGGAACGCCTTGATTGATAAATGAAGGCTTCGGGAAGCCTTTTGAGATTTCGCAACGGGATACGAGCTGGCATGGAGGTGCGAAGAAGCAACTTTGCATCCCATGAAACACAAGGCTTCGTATCGCTGACATGTGCATATGTGTGGATCCCCAATCAGCTGACTTTCCAGGTTGCTTCACCAGGCCTTGCAGGCGTAGGGCAGTTTGTGCAGATCAGGGGAGAAGGGGTTGGGACAACACACAGGCTAATATGGGTGTGTGGTGTGCAGCATAGACAGCATACCAAGGTTGTTGTGCAGCTTTGCGCACCATCTGTGCGCCGGTGAGGCCCTGCATATTTCCAACGTCAGGCCCTGTGGTGCAGGCGCCATGGCGCTGTCCGCGGATCTGGAAGCCTGTTTGACTACGTGATTGGGTCTTCCAAAGAAGGATTGTTTCTGTGAAATTAATTCTTGACATGGATTAGGGTTCGTGCAGAACTCCACGTTTTGTGTTGTTTCTCAAATGGCTCGGTATTCTATTTGATTGGACTGTTGATGGACTGTTGATGCACTCCAACAGGCTAGCCGTGCTCGTATTAATTCTTGTAGCGTAGCCTGCAGTTCGTGTAAACTACATGAAACTTCGCAAAGGCAATGATTACCGGTGACTTGCGAAGACTCATCAAGCAAAGAGAGCCGCATACCAATAGTTGAGGAGTTTCATCCTCTCAATGTCTGGCCATTATCTGCAGCTATTTGCAATAACTGCTCAAGATTTGTCGCCTTGTAGTCCCAGGAATGTAGAGACTACCCTGGGAGTAGGGGGCAAGTACTTGAGAGCTCTGCGACGCTCTAAACGCCAAACAAATCGTGATTTACTCAATCGCACATTTACAAGTCACGGTTCCAGCCGCGGCAGGGAGCATTGGCATGAGCACGAACATTAAAGCAATAACAAGTTGATTGATAGTGTTCTGCGAAGAGAACTGCGACTGCAGTTCGGTGTGACAGAAACATCACATGCCGGATGAGTAGAGCTTGAAGGCTCAATGACTGACTTGCGCACAGCTGCTAGCACCGTCATCGTGAGGGGAGTGGTCATCCTTCTTTCGTTTCTTGTCCTGGAAGTCTTCATCAAACTTCCTCACTCTCTTGCCTGCCCACTTCCTCTTCTGCTTTTTCAGGGTCTTGGCATCAACACGTGAGACTTGATAAAGCATTGGCTGGCCCTCCAGGTATTCGTCGACTCGCCTTCGAGTGTCGTCTGTAAAGTGACCGTGTGCGTTCGTCTGGGTCGGGTTGTCTTCCATATCCTGAGAAGGGGGACTGACAGTGGTTAGCGTATACGCTACGACTTTGTTTTCGTATTGTTTACCTCCCAGTCTCAGCAGCTGTATCTGGATAGTCATAGCCATCGGCGTAGTTCGGGTGAGAGTGAAAGGTTGCTTGAGCTCGTTGATGATATTTTGGATGATAGGAAGATGAGTTCTGGTATGCCATGTCGTCGCCCCCGTAGTACTGACTCTGACCTTGGGCATCGTATTGATAATGGTAGCCGCCAGCGTCCGAGACATGAGGATGGTCCTGATAGGAGTCTGGCTCCTGATTGTAGTGTTCTTTAGACCCCCTTTTCTCTTTGTGACTTCGTCGACTCATTGTTAGGATTGATAATGGGCTTCAGTGGGCAAAAGCCAAGAGGTCTCGAATGAGAGTCGGAGGAGGAAAGCCTTTGAAAAGATAGCTGATGTAAATAGAGTTTGCGACTTGAAAAGAGAGAGTCGATGATTTTCTAATTTCAAGAACAGCCCGGTAGCTGCCAGGCCCTTTTATAATCGGAGAGGCTAGGGTTGACAGCGAGTACCTTCAACTGCGATAGGCACTTGGCGAATGCAGTAAAGGAACCTGGAGCCGGCTCGTATACAGAGCAGGCGGCGTCTTCGCTATGTTTGGACTTCGTCCTCCAAAAGCTCGCCCTGTGTACGCGATTGGTAGGCTCTCACCGCAAGCATCCAGCCCCCCTGCCTCCGAATGAGACGCGAAGGCGCTGCAGCACACCGACCATGCTACTGCCTCTTTCTTTAGAACTTCCTTGGTCGAGAAATTGACCGAGTCAATGTTCAAGGAGAACTAGGCTAGCAAAAGACCTCCGGGATGGGACAAATCTGCCTATGGTCGTCCAGAAAGAATGGCGGAGCGAGGCGGTGCGGAGACTTGGCCACCGCCAGTGTTCCGTTCGGTCAACAAACTTGAGGTACCTCGCTTCTCATGATAGGCACATACAGCCTTTTCTTTCTCAAGGCTATGCGGGCCGCGAACCAGTGTGTTGTCCTGGATTTTTGTGGCTATTGGTGAGGTGCCCGAAAGGCAAGGAGGACTCCAAAAGGCTCGGCATCGCCGGCGTGCATATGCATAGCTAAGAGGAACTGCATCTTAGAAGCAGTTGGCCCTGGCAAGGGGGCCAAAAGTCATCCGGTAATTTGTATCATTGCGTCAAGCCGGATCACCCATGTGCAATGATGCGCTGTTGCGGAGGCTTGAGGTTGCAATTTACTCGGCCGCCAACCATGACACACCATGCATTATCAGTTAGGGCTGATCAAGTTGAATCCCTGCGTCGTGAATGCCGCGCAATCGGGGGTTGCATTTTGTGTGTTTCACCATCATCTGCCCTCTCTACTCAGAGCAGGCACAAATGTTCCTTACAGGCGAAGCATGGCATCGCACACCAAAACGCCGTAAGCTGAGCGTTTCCATTCCTGCTTGTGGTGAAAGCATATGCAAGCCTGATGCTTCGGTAGCTGGGTGGCGATGGCGCGCTTATGGTCTTTATTTGGGAAGACATGTATGCAGCAGGGTATTTGTTGCTGCTGACCGCTGCGCGACGGGGCATCTGCTCTGATCGAAGAGGCGGACCGAAGTGTACACGAAGGGCTTGTTCACCCAGAAACGGTGTGGGATCGCTACCCTTTGGATGGATAGCAGGAACGGCTGAGTGACAATCTGCGTACGAATTAAGCCAAACCCCACATTCATGAGACGGGAGAGGTCTTGGGAGGGCGCGTGCTCTCAGGGGTTGGCGTTTATGGGGGCAACGATGAGCAGCAGTAGCTTCAGATGGATGGAAACTACGAAGCAAGATAAGCTAATGCATGTGGTCACAGTCTTGGCTGCTGCTGTCGACAGCCGGCCTTACCTCGAATGGAGGCCAGACCTTGGGCTTGTGGCCAACATTTGTTGATAGGCACGCACTTCCCCAACTCTGGTGTGGTCGAGTGCGGTGATAGATGCAGAGTGTCAAAACCCCCTTTCTTGAAATAGCAATTGTGAGGTGATTAGTTTGTTGGATACACTTCACATAATGCAGGCATCGTCGCTTCTTCCATCATCCGCTCGTCTTAAGTTTTTACATCGCAAAACTATGCCCGACGGCCTTAGGCCCGGAGGATGAAGCGCGACACATCCTGATGAGTTCCCTCACTCGGACTGAATGGCTGTTTACCGCGCCTAGAACCTTGTCGCAGGATCATCCCGCATGACCTCCACACCGAATGGGCATAGCTACTACTTGTCTTCGGTGTCATAGGGCTTCGCCAGCTTCGGGAATCGTGCTTGTCGTCACCAAGGCCAGGCGGCTATGACACACCTGAACGAATTGGTACCCCAGATTCAGCCCCCAAGGTCCACCATCATTCCTTGCGAATCCTTCAGGTCTCGGCGGGGCTGCATGGTAACTGGAAAATTCGGAGGAATGTCGAAGGCGTGGCTGGTAACACCACATCCTGCAGCGGATCAGCCCGCTGTTTGGTTGCAGACATTGGGCCTTTGATCGTTCCATGCAACCTCTGTCCATTTCCGGCGAATCTGACATCGTGACTATCACTACCTCGGCTTTCACCAAGTTAAGGCCTTCACCGCCTCTCCCTGATGGAGAGTCGATGAACCTATGACAGGAGCAGATCAACTTGTGCAGTGACATTCGCCGCGCAAAACAGAAGCCAAGACGGATCTGGTAAATGGAATGTTCCCAGCTGTTTAGATGCAGGGGAAATCAAACCAAGGCCGGAATAGGAATCATCGTTGATAATTTTCTCGTAGTTAATATTATTTTATCGATTTAATCATATATTGATCCTGTTCACCTCGGGCGTCTTTACTCACCGCTATCGTTTTTTCAGCTAAAGCATTCACATGACATGATCGGCTGTGCCTATTTTCAGACTCCTTGCGTCGTTTTTGGCGCTGCCTGATTGAAGTGTTGCGATTTCTGGTGCTGACTGCAACATATCGAGGTCTGTACCTATTTCCAGTCTTCGATTCCAAATCGACTTGAAGGCCTGAAATTATCCTGGCTGTTCAACTCAACTCTCTAAGTGGAAGCCATTGTATCTCCCATCGTGTGATTCACTAGAAATAGTTCTTGTTCTACAAGTTGTGTTAAAACATTACGTCCGCCTTCGGCGAACTCCGCCGAGTTCGTGGCTTCAATTCCCAACTCTTGATCTGCAGTCCGACTGCGACAGTTTGGTAGTGCTAGAGAAACTCTTGTTGCACATAGAACTTTCAAACACCGCGTGGAGATCATTTGCAACCAGGAAAAAAACTTGCTTGTTGGGCAGGAATGACTCTATCAAGCTATTGTCCTTGAAGAACTTCCTGTATGTCAAGGGTCAAGATGTTACATATCTGAGACAGCAGTATCAGAACAGCCCTAGCCCTATGGCTAAGGAATTCGGATACATAAGGGCTATTCAAGACCGAAAGACCAAGGAAGGTCAAGGATCAATATTGTCATCTAGCCATAGCTAGCTTCCAAGGCCAATGAATATAGCTATGCTGCCCACAGTCACTCCGCTTGCAATCCCCTGAGGGCTACAGGGTCGGATCTCCCTATAGCTCCTGTCACTGTACCACTTACCAAACTCATATTGGACTCGTATGACCTATCAAACTGATGAGCTTGAATCTTCTCAAATGGCATAATCTTCTCTTAGACTCATAATAGTTCTGATCTCCCATCTATATAATCCTGTCCTCTGGGTCTCCGGTTGAGCAACTAAATGTTGTCTAGGAGATATAGTACAATGTCCTGAGACACACCATTTCGCTCTTTTTCGAAAACATGCACTCCAAAGCAAGGGTAATGATTATGGTTTATCTAAATGGATTGCCCCGGCACTATGATTGATATTCGTGTAAGAATGAGCTTCGGTACTACTCCCACGTGTCCACGTTTGTTGGTGCAAAGGTCAACCTGTAACTAGGATATAGTATTGCAAAGCACCAGATGAGGTTTTAGTATTGAACTTGAAAAGTGGGTGGAGAGGCTTTCCTGGGACCGTCAGGCACATGTTGCACAATCTCAGAACAGTAGATAAGCAACTCAAGGTCGATGCGATGACAATCACTGACCCGAACCTGTTAGCTTTGTGGTGATGAGTAGGAACACCATTGTCGTTTTGCACAGGGATAAGCCAGGAGCAGTATCGCCGAATTATGGTTTGCTGGGGAATCGTCTAGCTGTATCAATTGTACAGGAAGCCACTCAGGAACACTTAGGTTGGCAACTGGGCTTGTTCAGGTGACCGCGATGCATGTTACGCTGCTGAACAACGTCTTTCTCAGTCATATTCCCAGGCAGTGATTAATTCGATGAGGACCAGTCGGGTACGGAAAACCTCATGCTTCCGCGCGCCAGATGTGAGATATGACAAACCTATTTCCCCGGTGGTCACACAAGCTTGGCTGATGGCGGTAGAGATGATGGCGGCACCGCCACACCGCTCGTTACACCGTTCTCGAGCAAAGTTGATCGCACTTGACTCAAGGTGACGAATGAGATGTGCTGGTCTTCTAAGAAATAAGCGCAACGATGGAATTGGACTTGCTTGCCGCTCCTTAGTTGTACAGTAGCCCGACCTGTGGGTCGACGGGTCCTTCACCGAAGCACCGGTGGGTGTGGGCCTGGCCTGAGCCTCCCGATTAAGCCCGTGCCGTCGCCAAATTACCAAATTAAAACAAGACCCCTTATTCAGCAATAAGCATAACGTTTAATATTTGCCTTATCTCCACGTTGGGAGTCCAGTCAGATTTCTTTACGAAGTCCCTATGGGGGTGGGTAGACCACAAGTCGTTGGGACGATACAGAATACCCGAGCTGGTGCGAGCAGCCCATTGTTCATTCGAGTGCCTTTGGTCGGACAGGCTCATTTGCATCACCATGCTTGGTGTGATTGCGCAGTCTCTTGGCTTTCCCAGCCCTTGCACAAGGATATCTGACCAACAATCACCAATGCCTGCAGCTTGGAGAGGAGGGGCCCCAAGCGGGAACTTTTGACCACCTTGGCCGCAATGCAGACGTGCGGTGACTGAGCTGACCCCATCGCTAGCGACGCCCGACTGTCCGTTACCGACATGCCGGACAGCTGCTTGGACGATCACTGCTCAAGTTCAGGTTTGGTAGAGCTGTGGGAGAGATGGGGCAACGTCCTTCAGCTGCTCGACTCCAATATAGGGAACTGCAGCCTTGGCCGACCATTGTACCGCTGTCCCGGGCTCGGCCATCGGCCGCTATCTGGGCTAGATCCTGTCCACTGCTGGGGGTTTGGCTTGCAGCCCGTGCAGAAGCCACGCGAATCCGCAAATGAACGGGCTGTGATAGGGCGGGGCTGGCTGCGAACTACCAGGGTAGGCAATCAGCCAAAGGTCCATTGCATCGACTAACGGATGCCAAGACTCCACGACCTTCCGCCTTGAGGAAGGCATGCTGATAACACGCATGGCAACAAAACTCATTTGCGGTTCCTCGGCTAAGCCGCAGAACTTTTGTTGACTCCAAGCTGACGGATACGAGCCGGCGGATGTTGGCGTTGTCGTCGTTATAAAATGAGCTCGAGGCTGCTGCCCGCTGCATTGGGTGTTCGTAGCCGGTTCGTCGCTCCTCACCCTCCGTAAAGCAGACGCAGAAACATTGCTCGTCGCCCCCAGTCAAGATGCGCTTCTCCACCCTCTCCGGCGCGGTCTTTACCGCTGCCACTGCTGTCGTGGCCAAGGAAATGCCCAAGGACCAGGCCAAGGCCGCCGGTGAGCATCCCTTTCATTGAAACTAGGACTCGAGGTTGCGGGCCAGTCCGATCTGACTCTGCTCATAGCACTCTACGACAATGGCAAGATCCACGAAAGCAGGATGATGCACAAGATGGAGATCTGGCTGGCCGAGGCCGAGGCCGGTCTCCTGAACTCGGAGCAGTGGCCCAGGCTCAACTACACCAAGTGCATCAACGGCAAGGCCGAAGCCGTTCCCGGCGACCCGCTGCAGACGTTCAAGTGCAAGAACATGGACCTCTACGACTTCATCAACCACGCCACTCTTGGGTCGCCCAATGGATGGGACGAGTTGGGCGACGGCGTGCTGCTCACCGGCAGTTCTTCGTGGGGTTGGACTGACCCCGAGAGCGGCCGCGAGTTCATCGCCAGCGGCATGTTCGATGGCACCGCCTTCATCGAGATCCTGCCCATTGGCAAGATGCTCCAAGTTGGCTTCCTGCCCTGCCCTGCGACGCTGAACTACCGCGCTCTCTGGAAGGAGATTCGCAGCTTCAAGCACTACATGCTCATCGGCTCTGAGCTGCCCAACCACGGCATCCAGGTCTTTGACATGACCAAGGTAAGCTGGCCATGGTCCTTGCCACCGATTGACCTGAAGTAACCGATCTCTCTAGCTCCTGACCATCGACGCGAGCAACGGTCCCACCATCTTCGACCCCAAGACAGATGTCACCTCGCACATCAAGGACCTGCCTCTCGGACGAAGCCACAACGTCGTTGGCGCCGAGGGTGACTACATTGTCGCCGTTGGTGCCGCCCCCAGGACCGACACCTGCGCGTCTGGTCTCATCTTCTTCGACATGAAGGATCCCTCCAACCCCCAGCGACTTGGCTGCAACGGCCAGGATGGTTACGTGCACGACGTGAGTCGCCTAGCTACTTGTGTCTGTGATTTCTCCTGCTAACAAAGCAAAGGCTCAATGTGTCAGCTACCACGGCCCCGACACGAAGTACACCGGCAAGGACATTTGCTTCGGCTACAACGAGGATACTCTGACCATGTAAGAATTCGAACCTCGACCGCTAAAGACACTTTCAGTTACTGACCGGCTCCTAGCTACGATGTCACCGACAAGGCCAAGAGCACCATCATCAGCATCACTTCTTACGAGGGCGCCTCCTACACTCACCAGGGCTGGCTCTTCGACAACCACGCGTTCCTTCTGATGGATGACGAGTACGACGAGGGTGGTACTGAGGCCGAGCCCGGTGTCGGCCCTGCCCAGGACGGCTACCCCGTTACCTACATCTGGGACGTCAGCGATCTGGCAAACCCCAAGCAGACCGGTCTCTACAAGGGTAAGCTCCACAAGCCGCCTGCGCAACCCGTCGCACTGTCTAATTACTTCATAGGTACCGTGAGGGCTGTCGACCACAACCTCTACATCCACGACGACCTCGTCTACCAGAGCAACTACTGCGCCGGCCTCCGTGTCTATGATGTTTCCTCCGTCCCCACGAACCCCACCGGCGATGATGTTTGCGAGATTGCTTACTTCGACATCTACCCCGAGGACGACGCGCACTTCGGTGGCGGCGAGGTCGAGATGTACGGTACCTGGAGCTCGTACGCCTTCTCCAAGGGTTCCGGCTTCGTTTTCATCAACACCATCGAGCGCGGCGGCTACCTCGTCAAGATGACCAAGCGCGAGTCCTGCAAGCCCAAGGGCTGCAGCGCCGACAACTGCCTGCGTGCCATGCGATCCACCAGCGTTGCTGGCCGTCTCGAGGAGAGCCAGGAGTTCTGCGCCGACTTCACCGACGGCTGGAACGCCGACGTTGCCGCTGTGCCCGAGTATGCTTCCAAGGCGTGCGGCCAGAACGTCATCGCTCGCGTGAGCTCGGCCTGCTCGTGCCTGCCCACGCCTACTCCTACTGCTTAGAGTGGAGCAGTGTGAGATCAAAGATAATCTATAATATAAGATGTAACATGTCAAGTCTGAGTACCAAAGCGTGAATTGCAAATATGATACTGAAAAGAATGTGACAATGGAACAAATGACCTACATACTAAGAGATTGCACAGGAAACCGAGCGAAGGACAGTGCAGCAGAGAGTCTATGTGAATAGTTATGGTATTATCATTAATCTACGAGTACAGACTTAAGGGCGGATGATTTGCAGGTGCTCGGCGGACAGGTCAGTCAGGAAGCCAGCGCCGAGAACCTCTGCAGGGGCGGCAGGGTCGGTGACGTTGCAGATCTTGACGAAGCTGCCCTGAGCCTTGAGCTTGTCGGAGACGTACTTGGCGTACTTCTTCACGCCGCAGGACTTGCCCGGGCCGTCCTGGCACGACGGCACGGGGTAGACGGCCTCGTTGATGCGGATGCGGATGAAGGACTCCTCCTTGGGGGCGGGCGGGGGAGTCGCCGTGGGGCGGACGACGCAGGACGTACCGCTGACGGTGGACCAGACGGGAGTCGAGGTGGGCTGGGGGTCGACGGGGGTCGTGGTGTTGCCGGCACGGCAAGTCAGGCGCTCGAAGGCGATGGTGCCACGCATGGGAGAGATGCGAGAGTTGACCCAGAGACGGTCCTCGGGGATGCGGTCGGTGGGCAGCGGCTCCTGCTCGTCGAAGACGCCGATGGCGGCGGCGAGCTGGTTCAGCTGGCCGTCGTTGAGGAAGTTCATCAGCAGCTTGGGGAGCTTGAACGAGCTGCCGTCGGGGCGCTTGCCCTCGGCGACGGGTCCCTCGACGAAGCGCTCGACGAGCGAGCTGAGGAAGGGCACCATCATCTTGCTGGCGACGTCCGCGCCGGGCCCGACGCCGTAGTAGTAGCGGAGATCCTGGAGATACTCGTAGGCCTCGAGCTCCTCCTGGGTGAAGGTGTCGCAGAAGGGGGACAGGCGGCCGGTGATCTGGGACTCGAAGCCGCAGATGTAGGGGAAGTCGTTCCACTGGCTGTCGTCGAGCTTCAGGTCGCCGTCGATGTACTGCGACAGGCGCTCGATGAAGGAGGGGAGCCACCTGGACCGCCACGCGGCGGTCTGGACGCTGCTGTCGTCTTTGAAGGTCGGGCACATGTCCGAGGGGGCGAGTGTGTTGCCCAGCTGGCCGATGAAGCCCTTGTTGGTGATGGAGACGATATTACCGAGGGTCGTGGCGTTGGGGCCCAGGTAGCCCTGGACGAACATCTGTGCCGTTTGCAGGACACGGGTGTAGTTGTTGGCCCAGACAAAGAACTCATCGCCCTCCTTGTAGAGGTCGGGGTACCTGTCGCAGTCGTCAGCACGCTGAGAAGCTCATCTTCAGCAGAAACAGTATATACCGGGTTCGCAGGCTGTAGCCCAGGTCGTGAAGCTCCTTGTAACCGGTCTTGCTCAACTGAGCAATCTGGATGTCGGGTCGCTCGAGAGGCGTGTCCCAGTTATGGATGAACGCCAGGGGACCGGTTGCGGTGTAGCTGCTCTCCTTGAACTGCTAACTGTGAGGATAGTTCGTAGACTGCTGCGTTGCGACTTACACGTTGAGCCATATTGACCCAGCCCCCGTGAGCGCCATTGTCAGGGTACCGGGAACCGTGACGCAGCACGTAGGCGGCCTGGTCAACGACACAGCCCTCCGGAATCTCGGAAGAGATGCCATTCACATCGCCCACTAGTTCGTTCTATCAGCATTTGCGGCCCATGGTGGCACGGAGCTAACGGCCAAGCGCCCGCGAAACAGACGGAGACACCCACCAGCAGTCCAGGGACCGTTTCCGCCAAGGTGAGCCAAGGGGTTCTTGGCCTGGGCGCCATCGGGCAGGCGAATCGGCTGGATGGGATCCAGAGGAGTCCCGGCGCGGGCGTGGGCAAGACCGGCAACAGCCAAGAGCGCGCAGGCGGAGGTGGTGATTGTCATCTTGAATTTGCGACGTGCGAGACTCGACAGAACACGAAGAGCAGACCAGGTAGGGACAGCCGGGACGACGCGAGTGGCTGAGAGATCGGCAGTCAACGGCGCCCAGGGTCGTATTTAAAGCTTTCCGCGACGAGCTCCATTCCCGTGCCATCGACATGCAGGACAGCTTCGCCAAAGTAGCCTTACAGAGCCATTGCGTCAATCAACTGAGGACCCCCCTGCCAATAGCTGGCCATGGCTCCTCGTGCCTTGCATGCCCAGCCGAGCCGGACAAGCGAGCGCCGAACGAGGGGGATCAACATCGTCTTGCGTCGTCCTTACGGCGCACGTGCGCTCCTCGCGAACCCGGCCCTATGGATAACCCCAGGGCGCTCAGCCTGCCTGGTCGGCCCCTCGGGGATGTGGCCGCGAGCACCGGGCGGCACGTGTAGGCCGGTGAAGCGTGTGGTTCGTGGGCTCGTCCGTTGCAGCGTCGGAAATGGGTTACTGGATCCGGGCTAGGCTGGTCTGCAGCCCAATCTAATCGAGTGGAGATCCCGCACCCCGGTCAACGTCCATGGGATGAACTGGCCCGTGTAAGCGGCAGTTCGGTTGGACGTTTACTCGGTCGATACTAATTCTTGTGATGTATGACTTGAGTGCTGCCATGACTCAACGGCTCTCGCTGAATGTGTTGGTTCTGGACGTGATGTTCAATAGCTTGAAATCTGCCCCATCGATGCTCAATTCGGTGAGCAACAGACACCTTCGTCATTGAACCGAGCAAAGCCAATACGAGCCTCGGTGTTGCATTGATAAGAAATGCCGTTGCAACCCTGCATGCACAGCTGAAGCGGGCTGCTCACGCTCATCGTTCTGTTTTCCTGATCAACGCATGCTGATGCTACCTGGCGTGTATAATGAGACTTTATTAATCTACTCTTCAAAGAAAGACTTCTTTGAGACTTGTTCAATTCACAGCATCATGACTGCGTATCAGACACGTTGTCTAATGGAACAGAACATGGCTGCCATGACCGAACATAACACCCGTGCCCACCCACGCCAGCCGTCCCCAACTCCGACCCGAAAACCATGCCCATCCCAACCAACCTCTGTGTTATGCCATTAAACATCAAACGAGAAAGCATTTAACCTGAACGTAAAATCATGAGCGTCTTCGTCTCCACGGCTTGGGGGTTATTATTGAATAATCACATGTAGGGCAGTATGTCTTGTCGTTGGGCGTGGCCGGGTACCAGTCGCGGTTGTAGGTGGCGTTGAGCGAGACATCGCCGACGACATCGCCGGACTCGAGCCGGATCCAGCTCTGGAAGGCCAGGTCCTTGAGCGCGTCCCGGCTGACGCGGACCTCTCGCGCCCCACGGATCCAGTTGCCGTAGCCGCCGTAGCCTGAGTGCTGACCGAAGCACAGGTTCACGCCGTTGCCTGCGACGGTCATGCCCGGCAGCAGCGTGTCCCACTTGTAGCACCACGTGTCGCCATGGTCGTGGCCCGAGAACAGGCCCATGAGGCCGGGTACCTCGGTGAGAGCCTGCATGAAGGGGATGTCTTGGCCACCGTACTGACAGGAACCGTCATTGCGACCGTCGGGGCACCAGCCCTGTGCCTGGTCCGCAAGCGGGTAGTCGTCGTTGATGCCGGGCTGGCGGTTGGGATGGACGCCGACCTCCTGAAACGCCCGGGACGCATGGGTAGGAACGTGCACAAAGGCAAGCGAGGGTATCGCCTTGCCGTGTTTCGCTACCAGCTTGGCATTGGTCTCCCTGAACCAGTTGACAACACTGAAATCGACCCAGTTGGGCCGGCTGACATGGCTCCCATCCCCGTTTCGCTCCTGGAAGTAAAAGCCCCCACGGCTGTCAAAGAACCACAGGATTAGCTCAGGCGCACAGGAGCAGTCGGCGCACTCAGGCGCGTACACCGGGAGGTAGTAATTGGTAACCCCGGCTTCACGGCCCATGACCATGCGCCGAGTGCGGGCGCCGGGAAACATGTGCTCCCGCTCCAGGATCGCCTCCGGCGACAGGTCGTACTGGCTATCGTGATTCCCGTAAGTCGACGCCCAGGGCAAGCCTCTGGACACCATGGGCTCGACCATCTGATCCACTACCGCAGTTGAGTTTTCAAGATACGCGTTCTCACCGGTGATGAGGTCCCCGTTCAGGACCACGAGGTTGGGGCGATCAAAGTCAAGGACCTTGTTGAGCACCTTGACCGTATTGATGTCCTGCTGTGGGCCCCACGGATCCCAGGCATCTGCAGCATCGAATTAATTGATCCAGCACAAGTTGCCTAAGAATCTCAATCTTACTTTCGCCGAAATGGAGGTCAGAAAAGATTGCTATCTGAAACGTCCCATCATCGTTAAACTTGAGGACGTTCGGGTCCGCGTGAAGGGCGCCCGGCTCCGGCCCTATGGGCGCCGCGTTGCCGGGATCCGGAGAACCGGCTTCTGGGATGCCGTTGTCAGTGCCAAACTGTCGGTGGACCGCGGCTTGGTGAGACAGCCCGAATAGGGCCGCGGCTGCGACGACGGCACGCATCATGATTTGCTATAAGAGAGCCGCAGCGACAACAGCGGGGACGAGCACGAAACGCCTCCGGTGCCGATGACGCTTGCTCGCCGTGGACCCAGCGTCCCGGGTCGCGTCCATCTTTATAGTCGAGGCCGCAGCCATTGTCCCGGTGGAGTGAAGATAGACGTCGAGCCGGGTGTTGTCAGGGTAGCCGCCACTGGAACGTAGCAGTGGAAGGTCATGCTGGTGGTGAGGGATCTTTGAGCGCAGGAGGGGCCCTCGGATGCGTCCAGTGGTAACTGACGGGCGCGCAACGTGCTCGTTGACGGACAGGGGTCTTGTCGGTCTCTTTTTTTTTTTTTTTTTTTTTTTTTGAAGGCCCTCGAATACCCTTGCTCTCAACCCAATGATCTAAGAGGGCGTGGTGATGTTTAGCATGAGCGATTGATGGAAACGTTAAGTGGGCGGATCCTTCGCTAAGACGTCCCACGTGCCTGGTCCCGTCCCTTTTATATCCATTCATCTTGACGTCTCCAGCGCGCGACGGCAAGAAAGTGTTGCTTCAGACCGGAGTCCTTGACAAAAGCTAACTTCTACTTAAGTTATCCCCCTCCCCCCCTTTTCTAGATTTCTTGTCTTGCTATAATGTAGCAAATGGAACTTATACGTCTTCCTCGTCCCAATATTCTGGTCCCGCACATGTAAGCCCGTCAATATCAACAAAGTCACAGACGGCAAGCCTGGGTTGCATCAGCTACTCATAACTGCACCATCCGCGTCACTTGGGTCACTTCGAGTTTTGAGACAGCCTCGCCTGACCGGTCAGTGTGATGGACATATGGGGACGTGTCCATGCACGAGTAAATCTAGACATATTCGAAGACAACGGTGTACATTTGCATGGTATTCTCAGTCTAGGCTCAAATATCTATATCGGCAAACTCTGCAAGCATTATTCATGTGACGTCCACTCCTCTACATCTTCGCCACCGTCAACCGGCAGAAACACGACGCTGTCACTGGCACGTCGGCCAGCGCTAGTGCTGCTTTCAGTTGCGGCTCGACTGCGCGGGCCTCTGCCATGCGACCGAGCCGGCGCAGGCACTCATGGAGACCGTGTAAGCCCCAGACGTTGTTGGGGTGCCGGTGTGTGCGTGGCAATGCACCATTCCGACCTAGGTCTGCTTCATACACCGCCAATGCCTCTTCCACATGGCCTTGTTCCAACAGGAGCGCGCCGTAGGCGTGGCGGGTGGGCTGCATCCAGCCCCAGGGTTCGTCGAAGGGAAGGCTGTCGTACTTATCAATGGCCTCCCGTAGGTGCGCGAATGCAATCTCGTAATTGGCGGAGCGGTACTCAATCTCACCATCAAGCAGAGCCGTGGCGACGCCTAGGATATCGACGCACTTGTTGTTGAATAGCGTCCGACTAGGTTTGACCTTTGGGACTGCCTGTCGATAGAGAGTACGCTGCTGATCCGCCTCGGTGACCTTCCCCATCGCTGCAAAGGCCATGCCTTTGGCGTAGTACGTAAATGTTGTTGTCACGCAGTAGAGCTCTTGGTCCTGCGGCAGCCTCAAAGCGATGATGTCTTTCCAGCGGCCGAAGCGAACGAGAGCGTGAACGCGCATGGCTAGGAAACTTTCCAGCCAGTCGGCCATGGGCGGTGACTCTACGCGCAGCAAGTCGTCTGAGATGGTGGACTCGAGCAAGGAAACCGTTTCGAGGGCCACCTTGGATTGCGCAGAGAACATGGCAGCATAGAGGCGGAAGTGGTAGTCGTGCGAGCGGTACAGCGTGTAGAAGTTCATGGGTCCCTCACGGGCGAGGAACTTCTCGTCGGCGCGGATGGCATTTGTATTGGCCTCTACGGCTCGAGCATAATCTCCCAGCAAGATGTCGAGATGGCTAGGCATGTGATTTAGATGCCCAGCATCCGGCACCAGGCCACGCAGCTTGTCAGCGGCAGGCATGGCTACCTCGGGGGTTTTTGACATTTCCATAAGATGAATGTACAAATGCAAAAGACCTGGGTGCTCCAGCCCGCCTTCCAGGGACAGCGCGTGCTCCAAGACACGCTTCACCTCGAGCGTACGGGCCCCCGATGCCGCCTCGCCCGTCTTCATATCCCAAAGCTGCCACGGGGTCAGATTCATCATGGCATCGGCGTACAAGGTGGCGACGTCCAGGTCGTCGGGGAAAGCGGCAAAGACGGAGCTCATGGCATCCGCATACTCTCTGTTCCAGACGGAGCAGTCCGTCTTGATAGGAGCCCGGATCTTCGGGTAGCGGTGATGAAGAGCGTCGATGAGGGCACGCTCGACGGGTGTGGCGGTGAGAGCTTTGGCCTTGGCCTGCTCGACGGCGCGATGCGTCCTCTCGATGGTCGACTGGCGCTCGTGCTTGCCAAAAAGGTCCCACGGCTTGTTGTAGTTGGGGCCTAGGGCATAGGCGATGCCCCAGTAAGCCAAGGCACAGTTGGGGTCGTGGGTGATGGCCCTCTCGAAGCACTTGGTTGCCTCCTCGTGGTTGAAGGCGTAGCTCCATACAAGTCCTCGATTGAACCAGGTCCGGGCCTCGGCATTTCTCACGGTCAGCGTCCGGTGATAACGACCGAGGTCGTAGTAGTCATCTTGAAGAGCATGCTGGATTTGGCCGTTCATGCTGAGTCTCGGAGATCTTGGCAGAGGATATGACGGCTTCGTCAAGGAAATGAAGAGCTGGTTTCGATGAGGTAAGGCACGGCCATAGATCGGAGGTACGATAATGAAGAAACGCCCATACGTTCGGGTACCTAACTGGCAATCCGGGGTAAGGCCCGACACGCTAGACCGCTAGAACCGCCAAGGTAGTGGGGCGGGCACGGCGCCATTGGGCCCCATCACTCCGTACCGACAGGTACAGTCGGTGAGGTTTGGCAGCTCGAGGTAGCCTTTGGGGGAGCCTCGTTTTGTGCTATTTTCCTCATCATCACGATCACCCTCAACTACTCCCAGGTAGGTGTGAAAGTGAAAGCGTGCCATATTCAAAGTGGTCCCAGTTGGGCCATCTGGTCTCCGCAACGCTCAAACCCAAATAGCTTGTTCCGGGCAGAGCGGAGCCGACCCTTGCTCGAAGGGTTCATCTCGAGCCAGTCAGAGCTGTCGCTTCGGGTTTGTTGGTTCGTGAGTGATCCGAGGACGGGAGCTCGAATGCGATACCCTGCGGCTCGCTTGCTTATCTGCAGCCACAAGCTTTTGGAAGCGCAGGATTTGGAGGGCTGTTAAAAGGGGGCTCACCATCTCCCCGCTATGATGGAACAGATGAGTTTGCATCAATAACTACGTTACTTATAGGAATCAGGAGTGCCTTGTTTGATGGACAATAGCTTGTTGCAGATCCCACTGGGCTTTCTGGTGCCCCTGCCGAGCCGGCGTCGCAGGCGACTTAGCCGGCATTCTCTTTGCGCCAAGTGTGGTTGCTGCTACGTTGTGGAGCCTCAATCACGATGTTCTTCTGGGCCGGACCAGATGGCGAGGCTCACGCTGACGTAGACGACCAGTTTTTCGGCACCAGTGCGATGCTATTACATTTCAATTGGAAGCTACTTTACCTCACTAACTGGGGCGAGGTGGCCATCATTGTGTGCGTCCACCAACTACCCCTTGCACCCAGCGCCCGCGACAAATAGCAATTGTCCACCAACGATATGTGCATTACGGGAACCAAACTGTCGACTCGGAAAGCCACCAATCCAAGACAGCATTAACTATCCCGATTGTGTCCCTTCCCCGACCAACAGGGTACCGGCCTCTACGCCCGACTGTCTTGATAAATTTTAGGCGGCTGCTATTCTTGGCGTCTGAAATTTATCTAGCGAAGTCGGCCCCATCCCATATGGAGACTGGTCTGGAGTCGCGCAGGGGATGCAGACTAATTACAAGGGGATCTTCGCCGCACTTGTTGGTTGCGTGCCTGGCTGTTCTGCACCCTGGCTGGGGCTGACATTTTCCTCGACATTGCTCATCAGAGGCCCGGGCCTGGCCCTCTTGGCCTTGCATGCATGCATACCGTAGTCTAACCGTAGTTTACATGCATCCATCAGCCCCCCCTTTCCAGAGAAGTCTTTCTGCCATCCTGTTCCTGGGTCCGCCATGTGCTCTCTCCAACCTTGCTCCTTAGTCAGTCACTTGGCATTGAGGCTCTTGGCGCTTGGTCACTATGAAAACCGTCTTCCCATGCTGAAGCCTTGAATCTATTTGGCCCGGTCATGATCGCGTTTACAATGGTGTCCCGTCGCATGCGCCTTGTCATCGTCGCAGTGCTTCTGATCGTCACCGTCGCGCTGCTCACCCACAAACAGTATGACCCGCGCTGGTTGAAGAAGGTGGCCAGCACCAATGCTGGCGGCGATGGTTCCGACGACACACCCAAGCCTGAACCTGCCGGCGCAAAGGACAAGGAGAAGCCCAAGGCCGACGAGAGTCACGATGCGGATGAAAAGGACACCAATACTGCCACCAGTTCCGACACCGTCACCCTGAGCGTCACCGAGACGACGGCGGCGCCCACCAGCGAGGTGACTGAAGCTCCGGCCGAGGAGACGACGAGCGAGGCTGAGAGTGTCACCAGCAGCGTGGTGTATCACGACTACCCCCCGAAACAGCCCGAAGCCCTACCCCATGAAAAGGTCGACTGGTCCCAGTTCGCATACACTCAGTATGTCACGGACGTCCATTACCTATGCAACTCGGTCATGATCTTCGAGACACTTTACAGCCTGGGAAGCAGACCCAAGCGCGTCATGATGTATCCCAAGCACATGCTCAAGAACCCCAAGGCCACCAAGCCCAAGTCTCCTGAGCAGCAGCTTCTGATGGTGGCCCGTGACAAGTATGGCGCTGAGCTGGTGCCTATTGAGGTCCAGCGTCGGGAAGACACTGCTGAGGGTGAGTCTCCATGCTAGTTCCCATCTCCCACGGCGCTCCCAATGCTGGTTTCGTGTATTTCGCACACCAAGATCTAACCATCGAATCACAGAAATCTGGGCCGACTCGTACACCAAGCTCCTGGCATTCACCCAAACACAGTACAAGCGCGTGCTCGCTCTCGACTCGGACTCGGTCGTTCTGCGAATCATGGACGAACTCTTCCTCTTGCCCCCCGCCCCCGTTGCCATGCCCCGCGCTTACTGGCTCTACGACGAAGAACCGCCGAGGCAATTGCTCTCGTCGCAGCTCATTCTGCTGCAGCCCAACAAGGACGAATTCGACCGCATCATGGAGAAGACTAACGAAGCCGGCAAGGAGGACTACGATATGGAGGTCATGAATAAACTTTACCTGGATAGCGCAATGGTTTTGCCCCACCGACCGTATAACCTGCTTACCTCGGAGTTTCGCAACACCCACCACGCCAGGTATTTGGGGTCTGAGAAGATGGATTGGAACCCCGTCAACGTTTTTAACGAGGCCAAGTTCCTCCACTTCTCTGACTGGCCAGTGCCCAAGCCCTGGATCATGGACGAGAAGGTCCAATTCAAGATGCAGCCAGATTGCCCCGAGGGGAAGAAGCGATGCCCGTCGCGGGATCTCTGGCACGGCTTCTACAACGAATTTAGGGAACGGCGAAAGGTATGTATCTCCCACCTTCCGGGTTTCTGCAGGTGCTAACCAGGTTTGCCAGAGAGTTTGCTTAGGACTCGACGTGTAACCTTGACGAGCTCCTCGGGCGACGAGGCTCGTACTGTGCTGGGTGGAAAGACTTGAGACGATTATACGGTTCAGTGGGCAGTTTTGTACGATCATAGCTATGCGTTGTTTCAGGCATTATTTACAATTGAGGAATGGAGTTGTTTGGGATCCCCGGTTCCAGGGCGTTCCTCGACGCAGTTTCGGGGGAAGAAAAGAGATTGAGATTGAGCAGTTAGCGAGCTGTTCCCCGAGAGCAGTTCTTTCGGCCCACAGCTGGATGGACTAATAAACGAAATACCCGTCAGAAGAGAGTCTTACAACAATCTGTCTTATTTTTGTCATCTCACATTAACCGAGCCATATTAAGGTCATGTGAACACTGCGGCAGTGAAGGCACTGTCTGTTTGCCGAAGAAAATAGCCCATCACAGGATTGCCCTCAAAATGTGTATTATTGAGTTAGATCCCCGATCATGTGAAGAGGCCAGGGAAGAAACCGTTCCGGAATGCGGCGGCACATGGCGGCTATGGGCGAATCCCGTTGCCGCCCCCGGCCTCGGCATGAGCCGGGCAATTCCCGTTGCGAACTCACGTCCCCACAGGATGGCTCGGATAGCGTCTGACTGACAGATGGTACCTTGCCTTTATGACCGTCAAGGTTGCCACGCGAATCAAATCACTCACATCTTGCAGCTTTCAATAATCCAGGCCAGCCATCTCCTTTGCGCTCATCGCCTTTCTGCATAACCCCTTCACCATGGCTGCAAGCGCCCCTCCCATCACACACGGCGCCGCCGCCCACCTCCTGCCGCCCAGCTGGAAGACCCAGGTGACGGCCTGGCTGGCCGAGGACACGCCCTCGTTCGACTACGGCGGTTTCGTGGTCGGGGAGGTGCCTCGCACCGCTACGCTGTGGGCCAAGTCGCCCGGCGTCCTGGCGGGGCGGCCCTTCTTCGATGAGGTCTTTACGCAGTGCGGCTGCACGGTGGAGTGGCACGCCGACGAGGGCGCCTTCATCGACCCCTCCGGCGCCGGGGGCAAGACGAGCGTCGCCACGGTGCGCGGACCCGCGCGCGGCGTGCTGCTGGGCGAGCGCGTGGCCCTCAACACCCTGGCGCGCTGCTCCGGCGTCGCCACCCGCAGCCGCGAGCTCGTGACCCGGCTGCGCGAGGCCGGGTACGCCGGCATCGTCGCCGGCACGCGCAAGACGACCCCGGGCTTCCGGCTGGTGGAGAAGTACGGCATGCTCGTCGGCGGGGCGGACGCGCACCGCATGGACCTCAGCGCCATGGTGATGCTCAAGGACAACCACGTGTGGAGCCGCGGCAGCATCTCGGACGCCGTGGCCGCCGCCAAGGCCGTGGCCGGCTTCAGCGTCAAGGTCGAGGTCGAGGTGCAGTCCGAGGCCGAGGCCGACGAGGCCATCGGCGCCGGCGCCGACGTGGTCATGCTCGACAACTTCACCGGCGACGGGGTGCGCGTCGCCGCCAGGAGCATCAAGGAGAGGTGGAGCGGCAAGCGGCACTTCCTGCTCGAGGTCTCTGGCGGGCTGAAGGCCGACAACGTGGCGCCCTATGTCTGTCAAGGTAGGATCCTCAATCTATTTATTTCTAGTTTTTCCGCACAAGCAGTGCTGCGCGTGGACATCAAGTTGGGCTGACCAGTATTTGCAGATATTGACATCATCTCTACGAGCTCAATCCACCAAGGTGTTCCTCATGTGGACTTTTCCTTGAAGATTGAGCATTAAAAGCAGAGGCGCTAACACCTGTTGTCAACGCATGGTGCACGTGTGTGAGGCCTTCGGGCTACACGTCTGCTCCGTCCACTGCTCAGTTACACAGGCTCTCGCGCTCCCTCCCGTGTCCAAACACTTGCCTGTCGACATCCTCATCGACAAGGGCAACGAGAGAATGCAGACGGCCGGCCAGGTATTCATCAGAACTCCTAGGCATTCGCAATCAACGCCGCACGCTTGAGATTTCGCTCGTCAACACTCGCTCGGCAGCTCGGTGATTTTTTGCACAGCTTGCCAGCAGCGCATCATGTGATAGTCTGTCTTGCCGCTGGGTTGGATCGTGTTCAGGACACATCTTTCTGGCATGCGATGCTCTCGAGTTTCGTGCCTCGCCAGATAGGTCTTGTGTTACTAGGGTTTCTGTAGCGACAATAGCGGTTACGTTCCCCTCAAGACAAAGCTATCACAAGTCATGACTTTGGTGCGAGGCAGCGCATGCATGGTTCATAATTAGACGATTACATATCGTGTTAGTAAAATGTATATACGAATGCCGGCTACTCTTGTGATATTGGCAGACAGCAGAAACCCTGAACACCCGATGCATGACAGTATGCCCGTAAATTTTCTTCATCTTACTGCCACGGCTCAAGGCGCGCGTGGGACGAATCAATAAAGTGTAGGTTCAGAAGTGAAAAGCGTGGAACTAGCTATCCGTGATTGACTCCAGCGGCATTCAAGAGCAAGACCTCAGACCATGAGGTAAAACTGCATTTTTGATTAGGAGACGGCATTCTCGGAGCCGTTGCGGGGCGGGGTCACGGCACGAAAGGCAAACGGGGATGATCAACCAATGTAAGTCCGGAGGGTGCTTGCGTCAGCGCGGCGAAATGCACCTGTGGTCAGCTAAGCGACCCGATCGGCCCTGGATCTAGCGTGCATCTGTATTTCATCCAAAGTTTGGGTGAGACGACCTGCCGCAACCGTACATCGCACAGTATGTGCCTCAGCTCCCGCGATCAACATCCGTGCCTCAGCAACGCCCTCGTCGCGGCCAATTGAAGAGTTGGGGAGGGAGTGGGGGAAATGCCGGCGGGCGGCGTGCAGTACGTGGGAAATCGGACATGGGACGACATGCCGTAAGGATTGGCAGCCGTTGCAGGAAGCGCAGATGGGGTCGGACAATGTGTTCCACAGCCTGTGAAGGAACGCGAGACACCTGTTTGCTCGCCACGGTGACGGGATGCATTGCTTTGATCTGCGTTCCGTTCTGGAGGCACGACGGGAGCCTATCGCCGGGGGGGGGGGCCTTCTTGAGTCGAGGAGGCTGCGTGCGTCCGAGGTGGTCGTCTATACTTCAGACCCATTCCAGAAGCACGCAAGAAGCTAGGTCGGTTGCTTATTAGTCCACGTTGCCTTGCGAGCGTCACTTGGCAATGCCAAGGAGACGTTGCATGATCTGCATCTGTTTCAGAACCACCACCAGCCCGAAAAGGGGCGTATGCCTGCTCCTTATCTGGCGAACACCCCACTCTCGTAATTATTTCCAGACATTTCGTCTCGTACCTTAGGTACCTTCCCTAGCAGCCCTGATCAGCGGACAGAAGGGCATGGATTCCTCTGATCCGGGACACGTCTGAACTTGAGGCCTACGGACCCCCCTTGGTCCCCATCGTGTGTCACAGGGATATCTTGGCTTCCGACTCATTCTTTTTCGGTGCCCGGCCTTCGCTTCTCAAGTTCAAGAATACTTCCTGCGTCAGTCGTTCTCTAACGCCGGCGCCGCAACCTTGTCCTCATCCTCACCTTGGTTGGCCAGGCTAGCACAACCAAGCGTCGTATTCATCCTTTGTGATTAAAAACCGTATCTGTTTCTTACTCGGCCATTCTATCCGGAGCTTGTCCATGTGGACTGGGTTGGATTGGATTGGATTGGATTGGCTCGCCTTGATTGGAAGTAATATAACACTTTGCGCCAGTCCCTGCCCGGCTACTTGACACTAAGGTATTTTCCGTATCTGCCAATTGCGGGCCTGCAGATTCACTAAGCCTGTCGCGACACAGCCCTCCCGCTCATTTGCATTTCTACAGCAAGGAGTCGTCATCATCCTCCTCATCCTCCTTTCCAACCACTTTCTTTCCTCTCTCTATTCGTACCCTGCACTTGCACCGTCTATTCACTCATGGGCTACTGAGCGGACTGGCCAGGTGCACCTTTCCTCGCTTCTCCTTGGCCCGTCCTTTTCATCCTGTCAGGTTCCTCAATAATTTTTAGACGCGACCAGCGTCATACCAAAAGTCGCCATGTTGAATTCACGCCGTGCCGTCATCGCGGCGATCGCCATCCTCACCGTCTTCATTCTCGTCACACTTCACCACAACTCGGGAACCGCCGACTCGCTTCCCCTCGATACCGCCAAATCGAACGGCGACGCCGCTGCTGCGGGTGCTTCTGCCCAGGGCTCCTCGCCCTCCCACGAGCTCAACCAAAAACCTGCGGCGCATCGTCCGGTGGCCCAGAAGCCAATGATGGATATGAGCCACATGTCCACATACGACAAGCTTGCCTACGCATATCCCTACGACCTCGAGACCAAATTCCCCGCCTTCATTTGGCAGACGTGGAAAAAGACGCCCGTCGACAAGGACTTTGAATTCCGCGACCAGGAATCCTCGTGGTCCGACCAGCACCCCGGTTTCATCCACGAGGTAATAACCGACGATGTTGCTGTTAGCCTCATACGACTACTCTACGCCACGGTGCCAGAGGTTCTCGAGGCCTACAATGCCCTGCCTCTCCCTGTTCTCAAGGCCGACTTCTTCCGCTACCTCATTCTGTTCGCTCGCGGCGGCATCTACTCCGATATCGACACTTATGCGATCAAAGGTGCGCTGGAATGGATCCCGGAGGACATCCCCCGCGAGACCGTTGGCTTGGTCATCGGCATTGAGGCCGATCCTGACCGCCCGGATTGGGCCGATTGGTACAGCCGTCGCATCCAGTTCTGCCAGTGGACGATTCAAAGCAAGCCTGGCCACCCGGTTCTGCGCGATACCATCACCCGGATCACAAACGAGACACTTTCATTGAAGCGGGCGGGCAAAATCTCCCACTTTTCCAGCAAGGACGTCGTCGACCTCACGGGCCCAGCAGTGTGGACAGATACAATCATGGACTACTTCAACGATGAACGCTTCTTCAAGCTCGAGGAGGGCGGCAGCAAAATAGACTTCCGCAACTTCACGGGCATGCAAAACAGACGGCGCGTCGGTGATGTCGTCGTCTTGCCCATCACAAGCTTCTCCCCTGGCGTTGGTCAGATGGGCGCCGGAGAGCCGGATGACCCGATGGCCTTCGTCAAGCATGATTTCGAAGGTAAGGCGCGCAAGAGTCCGTTGACAATGACCATAACTGATTGGAAATTCTTTAGGTTCTTGGAAGCCGGAGAGCGAACGGCACATTGGCGAGCAGACGTCAGAATGAAGCTAGTTGGCAGCAACATTCGCAACCATTGAAAGAGGTATATTCAACTGCCTCACTTACCAACTGTACATAATTGTTGCACTTCTTTATCCCTCCTTCCTACCCTTTCTTTTCTTTCTACAGGCGCTGGAGCTCGCTCGCCCTGTTGAAGTCCTGTGTGGCTTCCAAAACTTGGTCTGAATTCGAAGCACAAAGAATAGCCGGCGTAAGTCGCGGTGGCAAGGCTAGACGGAGTACGGTGATTTTGTTTCATTTTTTTCTTGCATGTTTCATTGGCCCTGTGTCCAGGGCAATGAGTGGTTCTACTGTGTTTACCATCATACGGGCACCTGTTGCCTTGATGCCAGTCTGGACTGGCTGAACCATCGGCGGGAGTGACATTACATGACGGTTCATTTGCGAGGAACCTGAGAGCGATCGGCTGCGACTTTTGAGGGCCACACCAATACACCAGGTAAAAGCTGTTTTGCTTGGGCGAACGGCAGGGCGGATATTGCATCGACAGATCAGGGAGCATTGCAAATCATTATTTGTTGCATCCCTCGAGATCATGGCATTACCGCAAGGCCCAACACGCATACTGTATCATGCAGGCGGGAGGTCAAAATATAGACAGGAATGAAAAGATGATCATTGCACAATGCGCTGCAAACTATACTCGCTGATGTCCTTACTGATTATGTAGAATTGTGTTTCTCCCGAAGAAAAGAAGACGAGAAGACGCCACGTAACAGACTCCTGTGTTGCCGCTGTCCACAATGCCTTGTCAGTGCTCGCTCAATGCCACAATCAAACATGTCTCGGCCAAGTCGGGGGCGAAGTTGAACACCGAGGAGTGGGATGGCATTCTCTCCCGCGTCGGCTGCGTCATCTGCCCCGAGCGCTGGGACGACGGGACGGTAGCAACCGATGGGAACCGAGGTTTCAAGGGAAGAGCGCCGCCAAGCATGCACAAGCGTGAGCCTCAGACCTGCGGACAAGCAATCAATGCTCTGGAGAGGTTGCAGCTTGAGGAGACTAGACGTATAAGTGACCGTCGGTTCCTGGCGTGTGTTACCCCACGCATCCAAGGAGTCCTTTGGGGGGGGTGTCGTTTCCCCACAAAGTGCAGCTGACCAAGGAACTACTCCAGACTTCCAAGCTCGGGTAGCCGGGGGGGTTGGCGGGGGAGTTGCGGGTGCCGGCCCAGCTGAGAGGACGGCGCTTCGAATCTACTATACCTCAACTCCAATCACCGGCTCGGTGTCTCGCCAAGTCCTTTCCCAGTCACCTTTTCATTCACTCAGACTCTTCACTATCAGCTCCTTCAATTGGATTAAAAGCTCCCGAGCAAGTACTCGCAAGGCAGTGGGCGTAGGAAGTGGGTGCCAGCCACAGCTCTGCGTCGGAAACGCCATCGGACTAAGGGTATCGTCGTGCTCTCACAGACCCTCCCACCGCTGCGTCCAATGCCGTCCCTGTGCTGGCAAGGTCCCGCTGGGGGCCGGCATTGCCTGCGAGCCGCGCGGGCGTCTTTCAACTGCGTGAGAGCCGGGGCATCTGTTCACAAGAGGACTGTGGCAACCGAGGGGTTGAGCTTCCGGAGAGGCCCAGACGAGGTATGTCTATGAACAGTCCCACCGTTCACCGTCAATACCTGGGGTACATTGAGCCCGAACGAAAAGTTATGATATCCTCGCCGGTGCAAGCTGGACAAGCTACACAAATACGAAGCCTTAGCAAGCTGTTTTCACCTCCTATCACACCTCACCCTCACCCAACTGCTCATGCCACCTATATCATCTCTCATGAGACTGGTACGCCCAAGCAAATGCTCTCACTAACACCTCGTAGCCGGCACTCTTTCGTGGCACCATCCCCGAGCACTTCTCCGCCGTCGTCTCGAAGCACGGCGACCGCCCTGCCGTCGTCGCCCGCGGCCCCACGGCAGGCGGCGGCATTCCTCCACGGGAGACGGTCCTCACGTACGACGCTCTGGACCGGCTCTCGAACCGCCTCGCCGCCTCCCTGGCCTCCCTCGGCGTCCGCAAAGGCCGCCGCGTCGCCGTGTCCCTCGGCAACGGCCACGAGTACGCCGCGCTGACCTACGCCCTGTTCAAGCTCGGCGCCGTCCTCGTGCCGCTGAACCCGGGCTTCAACGCGCAGCAGGTCCGCGCCGCGCTCAACCACTTGGACGCCGACGTGCTCATCACCGGCGCCGTCACCGACCTCGCCTACAGGCCTGGGAGGGGCCGCAGCAACGAGGGGCTCCTGAGAGAAGTGGTCGGGGACTTGGGAGCCAGCAGCGTGCAGAGTGAGGCCGTACCGTCGCTGAGAAAGGTCATCATCGTGGACAACAGGGATAGCCATCCCGAGGTTCACTTCGGCCTCGACACCTGCCGCTCCCTAACGCCTTACGCCGACCTCCTCGCGGGCTCGGAGCGGCCAGTCACGCCCCACGAGCCGCTGGTGCCTTCCGACACCATCAACATCCAGTTCACCTCGGGCACCACCTCCGTCCCCAAGGCCGCCATGCTCTCGCACACCTCCATCCTCAACAACGGCATCCTCATCGCGAGCCGCATGGGCCTCGACCCGGCAGACCGCATCGTCGTCCCGCCCCCGCTGTTCCACTGCTTCGGCTCCGTGCTGGGCTACATGGCGTGCGCGACGACCGGCGCCGCCATCCTGTTTCCCAGCCCGGCCTTTGACCCCGTCGCCACGCTGCGCGCCTGCGTCGACCACGACGCCACCGGCCTCTACGGCGTGAGCACCATGATCGTCGCCGTCCTGGAGTCCCTCGACGCCGCCGACGCCGCGGGGCAGGACCCGCCACGCAGCCTGCGCAAAGGCATCGTGGCCGGGAGCAGCGTCCCCGAGGCCCTCATGCGCCGCATCTACGACCGCCTAGGGCTGGCCGACGTCGTCATCTGCTACGGGATGACCGAGACCAGCCCCGTCAGCTGCATGACGACGCCCTCGGACCCCTTTTCGCAGCGCACCTCGTCCGTCGGCACGCCCATGCCGCACACGACCGTCAAGATCGTGTCCCCCACGGACCGCAGCGTCGTCGTGCCTCTGAACACGCGAGGCGAGCTGGCCGCCAGCGGATACCTCGTCATGAAGGGCTACTACGGCGACGAGGCGCGCACCGCAGCCGAGCGCCCCGTCGAGGCCGACGGCACCGTCTGGATGTACTCGGGCGACGAGGCCGAGATGGACGCCGACGGCTACGTCCGCATCACCGGCCGCATCAAGGACCTCATCATCCGCGGCGGCGAAAACATCCACCCGCTGGAGGTCGAGAACTGTCTATTCCAGCTCCCCGGCGTCAAGGAGGTGAGCGTCGTCGGCGTGGACGACGAGCGGCTTGGCGAAAGCGTCGCCGCCTTCGTCATCCCTCAGAAGGGCTGGTCGGTAGAAGGGAGCCAGTCCAGGGGTGAAGGGACTGGCCAAGTACTTACCAAAGACGCCGTCCGGGACTGGGTTCGCGGGAAACTGTCGGGCCACCTCGTGCCCAAGCACGTCTTCTGGGTCGAGGAGTATCCCAAGACGGCGAGCGGCAAGATTCAGAAATTCAAACTCCGCGAAATGGCGAATAAGATGCTGAGCCAGCCTAATGGAAATGTATCATAGACCGAATGACCAGCGAGATGGGCTCGCCTATCGAGGGCACAGAAAGAGGAATTAGGATGTGAGCGGAACATTAGAATAAGCCCAGCTTGTGGAGTTCTCAATTGACTGCAACGGGAAGCATGGCATATCTCCCCTGCCTCTAAAAACATCATCTAAAAGTGTAATCTCGGGGGCATCATATCTTGACGTCTCCAACTCACGCGTCTCATGCCCTCTATGATGGATTGACATTTTTTGGAAAGACAGAAATCCTCTCCATAAAACCAAGATGGAGAATAACCCGAAACAAACATTAGTATAACAGCACAAAGCGTAAATCCGGAACACCACGTCGCCATGTTTTAATCAACCTGTTTCTCACAACCAATACGACCCAGCAACTCCTTGCGATCGCTGTGGCCGGGGAGGCTGACACCGGAGCTGTTAGCTTGCCTCCTGTTGCCGGTCCTGCGCTCCCAGCTCTTAAGATCCAGCTCCTCCGCGCCGACTTCCTCTTCCAAAGGCTGTGCCTCCTCGTAGACAAACTCCTCCTCTTCTTCTTCCTGCTCGTCGCACTCGTCATCACTGCGGGTATCCTCAGCTCCTGTGCCGCTGAGGACACGGACGGCGACCCGAACAATCATGGCAAACCAGACGATAGTGATGGCCTGCAGCATGAGCAAGGGCGTGAGGAAAGCCCACTTGACAGTTTCGTTGTAGCAAACGTTGCCAGTAGTGCTGAAGAAAGGTTCGATGAGGTAGCCCAGCCCAGAGGGAGTCTCGAGGGGCCCGATACGGTTCTTGTCGCTACCCTGGAAGCAGCCGGTCGTCATGATGCTCGGTGTGTGTGCGTAAACAGACCAGCAAACCATGTTGAAGCCAATGTGACGGCAGAGAATCCATGCCAGCATGAAAACTCCAAACATGACATCGCAGAGAGTGGAAAAGCCGCTATACTTCAGGCATTTGGCCAACTACACGTGAAAGTTAGCAATAGGCCCCCTTACTTGAACTGTTGGGTGATTGAATGTACCGGAAGAAGAATGTCACCGTTATCCATGAGAACAAGAATTAGGTTGCCCACGCGTGTGTGATTGTAGGTGTAGCAGGCCCAGATAAGGCCGGCCGTAATGACATGGTGCGAGAACATCTGCCAGTGATCCTTGCGGCGGTCTTCAATGTTGAGGATGATCACAAGTTGAAGGTAAAAGGCCCACTGCACGAGCATGTATCCCTTCATCATGCCTCGCATCTCGCGATTGGGCCATTCCGTCCAAATCTCTCGCATATTCAGGTAATGGGGGGAAGTGCAGTAGATGTACTGTTCTCTGGCTGTCAGCACAAGTAAATTTCCAGGGAAAGATTCCAGTAACCACATACCACTCCGACGGCCCAAGCCAGTGTGTAGTAAACAATCATCCAAGCCTGCTCGGTGAAGCGGATCGTGGCCTTGCGCTTCGTAATGCCGTTGAGCTTGGCAAGCGGCGCAAGGAGATATTCCATGGTAGCAGCTCGTAGACCAGTGAAAAGGACGATGCAGAACGTGACTATGTAGGCATCGTTGGTACCAGTTGCGTACTTGTCGGTGTCGGGATTGTAGTAGCTGAGGTGAAAGAACTTTTGAGTGTATGTACGGGCTTTCGGGATGAAGATGTGGGCCAAGAACAGCAAGGCAAGGAGGTTAAAGGAAAGGCCTAACACAACGTCAAAGAGTACAGTCAGTAAATCTTTCATGATATCGTAGCCAGAGTTGAATCGCCCGGTGATGTCCCAACTGCAACTCGGAATATTGGCCACTGCTAGGGGCCCTGGAGAAGGTTAAGCTCTGTGTGTGGAACGTACCGATCTGGTTCTTGATGAACCACCGGGTGAAATGCTTCATTGTGCTGTCATCTTTGCGCTTCAGTCGCCTCACAAGGACGACATTGCGGCCGGAGGCCTGCATATACAGCGGTGCATTCGGATTTGGCTTGCGTGGGCCGGCCTGGAGCTGCGAAGGCGCAGCAGTCTTTGAATCGCCAGCAACAGTCTGGCCATCGACCTGCGACGACGCGGGAGCAATTGAGTCGCCCATGGCGCGCGATGTTCCAATTGAAGGAAGTATGAAGCACCGGATACGTTCGCAGATGCTTTCACCTTGCCGGGAGTTTGGTGAAGAAGCAGGGGCGCGGGGGCGCTGGGAGAAGGAGGGGCGCAAGGAGGTGGAATTCGAACGAGCTTCTGGGCGATCTCGCAACAGTGTCGATTAGTGACAGTCGGCTCTTGCGTCGAACTGAAAAGGCGTCGAGTGGCCCGGCACACAAATCCAAAGCGAGAGGACGAGACGTTCCGCCAGCAACGCCTGGGATGGGGAGGATTCGAGTCGAGCTGTGGGAGGTTGAGTAAGGCAAGGTGAGGTAAGGTGGTCAAGGAATTAAGGCACGGTGCACCGGTGAATCGAATTGAACCGATTGAATTTTGGACACGGGGATTTGGTCGTCAGGAAACGCTTGTCCCACCCACCTGCTCCTTGCGAGCCAACCAGAATGCCCCACACGCGGTGGGGTTTCTGGAAGGCGGTGAACCGGGTGCTCCAGTGCCCCAGTGCCCCAGGGGTCCAGGGGCAAATAGGGGTGGCACATAAGGTAAGGTACCCAAGCAACCAAGGTCAGGTACCGCGCCTTGGCCCATTTAGTGAAGACCACACCTTATTACTGGAAGCTGAAGCCAGCCGATAGCGCTAACAAGGGCTCGCCCAGACTGGTCTGGCCTGCAGCCACTCTATTTCGATCAGCAAGCCTTTGGTACCAGCAGCTGGAGCGACGGTTAAGGTACGACAAGGACCTGCAGACCAGATTGACTGGCCGCATGATCGCCGTTGGGCCAGAGAGGGAAAGCATGCAGCGCTGTATAATTCTCGCGCGATCCCTGTCGATCAAACATGCTTTAGTCGCTCATACCTTACTTGAGGTACTGCGACACCTTCCAAAACTTGTATTTTGTGCCTATACGTCCTGGCATTTATGCCCACCACGATAAATGAATCCTTTTGCTTTTAGTCCACTGCCTCTAGTCAGAACCATGTCGTGTTTTTTTTCTGCCAAGGGTCGAGAATCCAGCGACGGCCGAGACCCCTGGACGGCCGCATGAGCCCCGGACGCTCTCAAGCACGAAAGAAGTCAACGCCAGCCAGCCAGGGGTGCTAACATTTGTGTCGCATCCACATCGCAGCTCACCATTTCCTGTACACGCTGCTACCGCCCATGACTGACACATGCATGACATTCTAGCCAGCTTCTGCTTTCCAAATACACGTATCTGAGCTTGCTCTGCATCTTAGCACAACATGGTTGGAATCATTGTTCGCTTCACAAGGTAAAGCTGGTTGACCCAAGATCACGGTTCCAACAAGAAGTTGAATTGGACAAGCCGAGGTTGTGACTTCTAGCCATTCCAAGTAAGGTAGAGAACAAGTGGATGGCGCAGAGCAATGGATAGGCTCCTGACCATCCAGTGGCTTTTATTGCAATTTGGCATCCTTGTACCAAAAATGATGCCACCAGCTAGAGGCTACCACACGCTGAGAATGCCTTAGTATTAGTAACACCGCAGCATGTGACTGGAGAGTAAGACGGAGGCACAGCCACAAGAAGGCTCCCCGTCGTGGATAAGATAAGGTACCTAGCACTGCTGCAAACCACCGTGCCTGACCAGGTACCCCAGCTTTTCCGTCCTGAGGTAGCAGCCTTCCAGGTGCTTCCCCCACACATGACGCCGCATTACTCACCACCTCCAGCAGTAAGCTTCCGTGCGCCACTCTATCCCGTTCTCCATACCTACCTCAGCCTACGTCTTCCTCTTGACAACATCGCATCACCGTCGGGTTTCTGCGCTCGTTCGACACCTTTTTGCAAATCGACAACATCTGCTCGGCCGACGGAGTAACGCTTCACCACTTCCCGAGTACCCACGATGGCTTCTACCGCCAAGTACCAGCGCGCTCCTCAGGAAGATCCTGAGGACTACACCCAGGCGCCACCAGCCTACGCGGAGGGCTCCTCGGCTCGCAACGATGAACAGACTGGCCTTTTCGGTGCGCCGCGCAGCAGCGAGGACAACCTTCCCGATGATTTCAAGGTACGTTACAGCAGTACAAAACCGAGATGTTCTGCCAGACCCTCTACTCTGAGAGTCTTGTCGATCTAAATCGCCTTCTATGCCGCACCTCTTACTGACATGCAATAGTTTGGAGGCTCTGTCGCCGAGGCCACCGTCGACATCCGCAATCAGTTCATTCGAAAGGTTTATACCATTCTTACCGTTCAGCTGATCGCCACTGCCGCCGTGTCCTCTGTCAGCTTCTTCAGCCCCTCCTACAAATCATGGATCCAAAGCAACCCGGCTCTCGTTTGGGTTTCGGTATGTTGCCCCCGATTCTTTATCTCGTCACACTGCGTTCTAACATTTGTCGGCTAGCTCATCGGTGCCTTGGTCTTCATGGGCCTTACCTTCTGGAAGCGCAAGTCTTATCCAACCAACCTACTGTTCCTCTCGCTCTTCACCCTTACCGAAGCCTACTCGATTTCCGTCGTGGTGTCATTCTTCAAGACTTCAATCGTTCTCAACGCCGTCGTTCTGACTGCCGGAATCTTTGTCTTCCTCACCCTGTTCGCTTGTCAGTCCAAGTACGACTTCACCTCGTGGATGCCGTACTTGTTCGGTGCTCTCTGGGGTTTGATCCTTTTCGGTTTCATGGCCATGTTCTTCCCTTACAGCTCTACCGGAGAACTCATCTATGGCGGTGCTGCTGCGCTCATCTTCAGTGGCTACGTCCTTGTCGACACCCAGATGATCATTCGCAAGCACCATGTCGAGGAGGAGATCGCCGCTGCCATCAGCCTCTACCTGGATATCATCAACCTGTTCCTTGCCATCTTGAGAATCCTGAACAGCCAGTCCAACAACTAGATAATGGTCCTGTGATATGAGAGGTGCCAGTAGGAGTTGAAACATTGGCACGGAATAGTGGACCTTGAACGAACAACTCTTTATGTCGATGTCGTGGCAACAGAACCTGCGCAAAATCCTACGACTTTCACTCGCACTCGGTAATGGTTTGTTTTGGTGTTCTTGCGATTCGTTGGTACGCGTTGGAATTTGATGCTCCGATTGCTTGTTAGTTTGTGTATAGGCGATTCAGTAGCGGCAATAGCATTATTATCACCCTAAGTCCATGACAGCTTTAATGCATCAAGATCACGAATAGACCATTACGGCGGGACGAAATAATTCATGTTAAGCGCCCTGGCGTCTCATCGTCTTCCCATTCCCATCGAACGACACACTCGCATGGGATTGGCACTCGAAAACTGCTTTTGGCGATTTTAGGGACGTAACTTGCTACCTGCATTAGAAGTTCACTACAAAATTAAGAGAGAAAAAAAGTCTTGACCACAGCGCTGGTTTCAAGTGAAGTATAACATGGCCAGCAGCCCAAAGGCCCCCCAATCATAGACGAGCCATAGCTACATGAGCCACAGATCATATCCGTCCCCCATCTAGTTGCTTTCTCTCCTAGAGGACTAGGTAGTCGTGCAGCTCCAGGCCGCCAACCGAGCATACATAAGTGGAACTGAAGCTGCCTTGTGTTCCTGCTTCCAGTCAGGCGCCGTCTTTACCACAACTTCACCATGCACAGGCCAATCGTGAGACAGGCAAGTACGAGGGGCATTCAATTCAACTGCAATTGTAGGGGAATATTCTGGTCTTCTCTGTAGCCGTAGGAGAAAGCGAACCAACGCCAGCAATAAACAAACCAAAGACGCGGGTGTGTTCAGCAGTCTTTTGGACAACTTCGCACCGCCAACTTTACTCCGATCAGATGGAAGTCTTCTCGTTGAGGTCACCATTGGCATCGGTCGTGGTTGGTGTTGCCTGCGCGGAAGCAGCCTCTCGCTGCATACGGGCCTCGATCTCGCGAAGTTGAGACTCGCGCGCCAAAAGCTCTTGACGCTTCTCGTTGATTTCGCGCTGGACCTTAAGCTCGATTTCACGGAGCTTCTCCTCCTCGCGACGAAGCTGCTCCTCCTTGAGACGGACGGATTGAGAGGCCAGGTCCTCAGGGTTCATAGAGCTGTCAATACTAGTGGAACAAATTAAAATCAGTAGAAACGTTATCTGGGATGAAGATTTCTTACCCCGCGGCAGCACCGTCGACGCTCTTAGATAGTTTCTCGGTACGGTAGTTCTCATATAAGAAGTCGTGGGTAATCTCCTTGAGGTCAGCCAGATGGCTGTGAAGGAGGGCGGATCGAATGGCGAGGAAGTCGGAGTGACGAGGGTTGTCAACTTCAACCACACCCCATGGGTACTGGCGAGCCCGAACTGTGCGACCGCCAATCTCAACAACATCCTCGGAACCGACAATGGCGAAAGGCATGAGACCACGGAGCTCTGCGTTCTCCTCGACAGTATCCTCGTCATCTTCTTCGATGTCGTAGGGAAAGTTGTAAACAGGGATACGGTAATGCTCGATGTCCTCCATGACAAGCTTCTTCGACTCGGCAAGCTCAGCGGGGGTGAGGGAGTCGGCGCGACCGATGACAGGAATAACATTGACACGGGGGGCAAGGCGCTTCATGAGTTCGATGTCGAGCTCGCGGAGACTACAATTCGTTAGCTAGGTTCAGGCGCATCTTCAGATTCTAGCATCTACATACCCATGGCCTGTAGGGGTGATAAAGTAGAGCATGGCGTGGACACGGTTGTCCCTGAAGCGTGGGTTACGCTTAATGCGCGACTCTTCCGCCAGAATGTCGTCATATTGCCTCTCGAGGTAGCCGACGATTTCTGCAAAGCTTAGGGACAGTTAGCAACGGATGCCACGATTCTTCGCGGACGGATGAACCAACCTGGCTTCGTTATCGATCTGGTCTCCAAATCCAGGAGTGTCGACAATGGTCAGCGAGATACGAGTGCCCTCCTCATCTAATTCCAGCTCTACAACAGATATTAGAAGTCGATTCGATCAGTCGGTGAAGCATTTGGGATAACCTACCGACGGTAACGGGCTTGATCTTGACGCCTTCCTCTGCAGTAGGGTCGGAGATGTCATCGGCATCCTTGTGCTGTAGAACGTCCTTGCTGCACAGGGTGTTGACGAAGGTCGTGCGGCCTGGAGATATAGGTGAGTATGCGAGCATTTGGACGTGAGGGACTTCAAGAAGGGAGTTGGTTAGGCGAAATGGGATCATTCGTACCAGTTCCAGAAGCACCACACACCATCAGGCAGAACTGAATGCCCTTCTTGACATTCTTCTTGCGACGAATCATCTTCTGGTGGGATAAAGGGTTAGCAATTGTAGCTCAAGAACAATCAAGCGCCAGTTAAGTGATCAAGATGCGGATTGACAGCCTCACACGAGGCTTTGGCGAGGGTGACTGCTGGGGTATAGCGAGCGCGCAGCTCAAGGGCGAGGTGTAGAATCGGACGTACGGTAGCGGACGACATTTTGACAAGATTGAATCGGAGTTCGCGACGGTAGTGCCGTGTGAATTATGTATCTGCTGTTATCGCAGCTCAACTGTGGGAGGGTGCGGCCGTGGTGTTGGATGGCAAGGCACAAGAGGTCGGGTTGTAGGTAGCAAGGAGAAAATGTTAAAGGAGAGGTACGGTTGTTGACGAAGGGTGCAATTTCGGGCCTAAGCCAATGGCACCTGCATCGCCAATCAGGGGGTCTGTGGAGAGCAGAGCTGGCAAGAAGCAGTGACCACTTAAGCCAGCAGTGACCCTTGTTGGCAAGGACAGACCGCCCCTCTGGCCTGTGGAACCAAAGCCCGGCGCGTGGCACAAGTATTCCATAAGCTATATTACCTTGGTAAGGTACCTTGAGGAAGTGCCTTACCTCAAGGCACCTTACCTTAGCTTTTGGGCAGGCACTCCGACAATCTGGAGCCACCAACAGCGGCAGTGTAGCCACACGTCCTGATCAAGCTAAGTCCTGAAGGTCCTGTAGTATCCGAGTGTAGCACGAAACAGCCCAATGGCTCTGTTTCTAGGGAGACCATGGCTCATGACTTGCTGGGAATAGACAAGGTAAGATAGGGACACTTTACGAGTGTCTCAGTGGCACCCGGAGCTGGTCCAGGGAAGAAACTCCGGTATTGAATTCGATAAGGCAGGTACCTACCTTAGCCAACCCGACATAGAAGTCTTGGTACCGCGTCATGGGGTACGTGAAGACCGCTTCGAGGCCAGGTAAGGCACGTTAGGTACGCCCGGGACGGTACCGTGCCTCGCGTCCTTCGCCAGCGGCCTTAAAGCTGTGGCGCTAGGTGCTCTCCTAGGCGATCAAAGTACTTTGAAGTACCGCCTCGCCCCTTTAGAGAGCGACTACTCCCGCAGCATCTGTGGATGCGGAGGTTTCCACAGGTACCTGGACTCAATCGAGTAAGGTAGGTGCCGAATCGATACGAGGCACAGCGCACTCCACCATAAGGTTGCAGCTACGGTATTCGCAAGGCACAGAGATACTTCCACTTCGCTTCAAGCACATGAGGTACAGCCAGCATATGGCAGCGCTTGAATGATAATATCAAGATTAGCACACGATTTAAAAGTCTATGCGCAACACATGACAAGATAAACTTGTCAACAACAAAGTCAAGCAACCCATTCTGTCTCGGCTACTTTGCATCGCACGACCAGCCGCCTTGTGCACTTTCACTTCTATTTGATGAGTACCCTGTTGAGGTAAGTCTGGCACGACTTGCGTGGCTCACTCATCAATCATCACCCTCGGCCTGGCCAAGAATTTGTTGGCCCGGAAGCGAATGCCAACGGGCTTCGGATAAGTCCCTGGATTCAGATTAACAGCAGCATCTCGTTCCGCGATGCACTGATCTAACCTTTCCGAGACCTCTTGTTGTCTTATTGCGTTGCGAGGGACCCCTGGGGACCCGTTTGCTTAAAGCCCCGTCTCCAACAGCCTCACATCATCCGCGAGCGCTTCCGTCATCCAGCTTATACCTGCCCATCGAGCGGGCTGCAGGCTAAAATGAACGTGCGACCGCCCATAGAACTTTCAAACCCTGCGGCTGTCCTCTCGGTTTCCTTTAACAGCGATGCTAGCTGCTTCGCGGTCGGCCTGGAGTCGGGCATCTGCAGTACGTCAGCGTCCCTGTTCTCCGCATTATCGCCATTTACTAACCGCGGCCTTGTTGTACAGTTTTCCATACAAAATCATGTCTGCTAAAAGCCTCCAGAGGTACGATTCTAGCCCATGTAGCTAAAACATGGACTGATTTTGTTAGATTTCAATGCCGGCATCGGTCTTGTCCAGATGATGGGCATGACTAACTATCTTGCACTGGTCGGCGGCGGCAAGTCGCCCAAGTTTGCCATGAACAAGGTATTGAGCTCTGGCAAGGAAATCGTCTCGGTACTGACATTCTGTGCAGGCTATCATATGGGACGACATGAAGGGCAAAGTCGCGTTGGAAATCACTACCCTTACTGCTGTACGCGGTGTCCAGCTGGGCCGGGAGCGCATCGCTGTTGTATTGCAAAACAGCGTCCGAGTCTACTCTTTCGCCAAGCCCCCGGACTTGCTGCATGTGTATGAGACGGCCGACAATCTCGCGGGCCTGTGTTGCCTTTCAGACAAGAAGATCGCCTTCCCGGGTCGAACGATCGGCCAGGTGCAACTAGTGGAGGTAGCCACTGGGAACGTTAGCATCATCCCAGCCCATTCATCCGCTCTTAAGGCTATACAGCTAAGTCCAGATGGCGGACTTCTCGCGACCGCTAGCGAGACGGGCACCCTCATTCGCGTCTATTCGACAGATAGCTGTGCTCGGCTGGCGGAACTTCGTCGTGGCATAGATCCAGCCAGCATATTCTCTCTCGCCTTCTCACCTGGCGGCAGTATGCTGGCATGCACGTCGGACAAGTCTACCCTCCACATATTCGACATTCCGAACTCTGGAAACCCTTCGATGCAACGAAATCAACGACTTAGTGGCGCAGCTGACAATGCTACTGGCAAATGGGGCATTCTAAGCAGCATCCCGTTGATGCCCCGCGTCTTTTCTGACGTATATTCCTTCGCCTCGTGTCCGTTCGAGGCCGGAGACGACAGGATGATAGGCGGAATACCATTTTCAGATGGCACTGTTCTCGGGACGACGAGCCCTCCGAAAGGCATCATCGGATGGATCTCAGAGGATAGTCTTGCCGTCATCGGCGCTGGGCAAGACGCGAGGTGGGAGAAATTTGTGATAGTGGACGGAGACGACGGGAAGCGGCACTGTGTCAGAGAAGGGTGGAAACGGTATCTAGGCAACACATGATGCACGACTGATGGAAGGATGATACGCTACACATGGCATGGGGACATTTTAGGCGGCGTTCACGGTGCAGGACTGTCCGGGCAGGCGAGGGTCTTGGGATATGTAAGATGGTTATTGGGCACATTTCACTACTAGTCATCTCGACGCCGAGGCGATCGGCTGCGGCTTCGCCTTCTTGGGCGTCTGCCTTGTTCTTCCTCATGTCTGTCTCTCCTGTGCCGACGCTCCTCTGCCTTCTCGCCTCCATGCCGTCGATTGCCGTCCTCCCGTGGCCTGCGATGGTGGTCCCGTTCCTTCTCGTAATCTCGCCTGTCCCTTTCTCTCGGACGTTCTGTAGAGCCGTCGCGTTCTCTGTGCCGTCGACTACTCCGGTGTTCATCCTCGTCCCGTCGCCGTCGATGCTTCTCCTCGGGAGACTCATTTCTTTGTGACCTTGAATGCTCCTCATCGCTTTCGTGCCTCCTTGACCTGTGGGAACGATGATGACCGTGTCTTTGTTTCTTCTTCTCTCTCCTCTCAGCATCTCGTTTGGCATCCTCGACCTCCTTCTTCTTTTCCTCGATGAGGAAGCCCTTCATGGGGTCATCGTCGTCGTGATCTCGCATGAGCTTGGCCAGTTCAATCTCCTCTGGTAGCATCGGCCGTCGTTCCACTTCGTCGTCGCTGCTCTCTTCTTCGGACAAGGCTTGACCCTGCCTGCGCATAATGTCTTCCCAGCCGACCTTGAACTCGTCCAGGTCTTCGTCGTCGCGGACCTTGTAGCGGGCGTGGTCAACCGATATGAGCCTGCCTCCTATTTCTGCACCGCCAAGGTTGTCCACGGCTAGGTCTGTACTCCTCTGGTCTTCATATTTCAGCCAGCCAAAACCCTTCGATTTTCCGCTTTCTTTGTCGCGCGCGAGCTTGAGGAACGTCGGTTCGCCGAACTGGGAGAAGATCGTTATGACATCGCCTTCGGAAAGCTCATATGGTAGCCCGCCAAAGTAGATGTAGGCCGTGTCACGGTAGTCTACGTGCCAGGAAGCATTAGGTGATCTGTGTTCTTGCATTAGCTTGCGTACCGTGCCGGCTAAAGATGGAGGAAACTCACATTCCGTTCTCGATCTCCTTCTTATTGAGGGCCTGGATCGCCCGGATTTTGTTCATGTTTGATAGATCAAAGTCAGAGGGCTCGGGGAAATGCGCAGCAGACCACGCGGCAAGCAGACCGGCGCGGGTTCATGTAAAAGAAAGCAACAAGCGTGCGAGGTGGACGGTAAAGATAAGCTGCCTGCAAGGCTGAGGTCATGGCACTAAAATCACCATCTTGTACCTGCACCGGCTGTTGCTACAGGCGTCCGTGCGCTCAACCTTGCTGGCCGATGGCGGGTCAATTTCCAGACCGACCCTCCTAAATTCCCCAGAGGTCAACATGATGGTTACAAGGAAATCAAGGGACGGATAAACTCCTCTCACAAAACGCTTGTGTCGCATCGACAATTACCAAGACGAGGCAAGACCCGACCGTTCCCTGACACTTTCCCCTTCGTCATGCTCCAACGAGGAGCTTGATCCCCGGCCAACTTCCCGTTCCTCGACCGAGTTCAGTTCAAGAAGCCTCGAGCTTCCACGAGAGACGCGTTCGAGGCGAAAACTGCCATCTATGCTCTGAATTCACTGCCCAAGCTCATACCCGGCCAGAGTGCGCTCATCGGCGACCCCTGGTAGCCATGACGACCAGCGCAAACAGAGTCTCGACCTACACGACCGGTTCAGGGGAAGCAGATGGTCGCAATGGGGAGCAGAAGAAGAACTTGTGGCAATCCATGCTGGAATCAGTCGCCAGTGGCAAACGCCTGCCAGAGAAGAATCTCCTTGTATTGGGTATGGCAAGCACGTGGACGGGTTGGGAATCTCTCGCAGATCGTTCTGACTTGCAACAGGCGGCACCCCCGAATCGCAACGAGACTTCCTCGAGTCGCTGTCCACTCCAGAGCTAAGGCGCAACCTCGACCGGCAAAAGACGCCACCGATTGCGAACAATTTTGCCTTGGGCTACGCGTACTACGACGTGCTGGATGCCGACCAGGACGGTTTGTTCTCGCCAAGCCCCACGGAATCTACCCGCATTTAACAAAAAGGACTAGATACCCTTGCGCGAGTCTCTCTATATCTGCTTTCCCAACCTTCCAACGAGTTTGCCTCCCTTGTCGCTCCCCTCCTTACTCCCGAAACGATATCAAATACCGCCATTGTGATATTGTTGGACTGGTTCCAGCCGCACTTGTGGCTTCGCCAGCTATGGACCTGGATTCGGGTAATAGAGGGGGTTATGGACCAAATGGGCGGAGACGAGCGTGAGAAAATGGAGGAAGTCATTGCCTCTTGGAAAGAGAGGGGCCGGGGAGGCGCATCCACGAACCTCGATGGCACTACTTCAGCTGTTGGAGCCACCGGAGACGGAGATGGTCTGTTACCACTCGGACCCGGCGAGTGGACGGAACCCCTCGGCCTGCCTCTTTGCGTTGTCTGTCAAAACGTGAGTAGCAGCCCACCTGTTGGTAGCCGGAAACTGAACAAAAGTAGGCACAAAGGATGGAATATCTGGAGAAGAATAACCACTGGAAGGAACCTGACTTTGACACTGTTCTACAATATCTGCGAACAGTTCTCTTGCGGCGTGAGTCTTCTTGCGCGTCTGGTGACGCAGTATGCTAACGAAGGCCAGACGGTGCTTCCCTTGTGTACACCTCACAGAGCGCCCCTTCACAATTACCGTCACTCATACACTCCACCCTTGGCATCACCTCATTACTTAAACGCCAACCTCTCAAGCATAACGTCATTGACCGTGATAAGATAGTCGTGCCTCCGAACTGGGACTCGTGGGGCAAGATCCGAGTGCTGGGCGGTGCGTTCGACACAGAAATCACATCTCAGGGATGGGCTGAGGATATCAAGCTGCCCCTAGAGACCGATTTCTCTGCCGCAACTGATGAGGATGAGCAAGAAGATGAAGGCAGTGGCGACCACCAGAATGAGAGAGAAGGACAACCTAACCACAACAATAGCGCCATTGTGCGGTACGAGAATTGGTGCCAAGTACCTAATAGCGGCGGTCTGGCGGTCGTCGAGAGCGCAATGAACAACGGCACTGCCGTAGCTGTGGATAGTGATGATACACAAGAGTTCTTGGAACGGCAGCTCAAGATCCTGGAGGCTTTCAAGTCCAAGGCACAAGAGCCTACGCCAGACAGTCCCGGGGGTTTACCTACGAGGCGGCAGGACAGGAAGGACGGCGTGAGCGAGCACATCGGCCCAGTTCAGTTCAACATGGGTGGCATCCAAGTCGACGCTGATGATATGCTGCAACGGATTAAGGTAAGCGTTTGAAAAAGCCGTGGGAGCACGTCTTGGAACGCAACAGGCTAATAGCGTACTCAGGATCGAAACGCACCTCTGTCTAACCAGGAGTCAACAGCCGCAGAGGTCGAAACAGCTGCCGACAACATGGCGAAGAATTATGACAATGATCAGCTGCAAAACTTCTTTTCAGGCCTGATGAATCGGAAAGGCGCATAATCTACCATTATATGCGCATAGTCTGAGGTGGCCAAACAGTACCGTTCTAGCACTTCGCAGTGGACGCTGCATATACAGTGAGGACGTTGACAGGCGTGGCGAGTCGTATCAAGATTTATAAAGGGAGGGGTTTGGTGATGTGGATTAGATACCCCTAAAGAGAAGTCCAAGCGTCTTATTCGAGCGCCTGAATGGGCCAGATATGTCTCAACGCAGATTGCAGTCACCATGGTGAAAAGCAGCTGAACATCCAGAATGAACTCATTTGGGTCCTTGAATTCACAAAACATCCCAACCCTTAAGCCTGGGCCCCTGCAACCGGAAATCAAATGTTACCCAAAATCCCAACTTCGTAGCGCCATCCGCGTGTAAACCGACCGCCTTGCAAAGCAAACCCCTGATCACGCCGCCTTCTGTCTCGTCGAACTGTACGTTGGCACACTGCCGACATTCTCGCTGCCCAGCCGCGCGGTCACTACGCCGGCCAGGAGCCCAGGGAACAGCCAGGGATGCTGGAGCATCTCCGCCTCGAACGCATTGATGGTATCGCGCGCCATGGTCGAGAACTTGTCGTCTTCCAGGAGTGTCCCGAGGCGGAAGAGGTTGGACACGGAGACAGCGTTGACCGAGGGCAACGACGTGTCCATGCCGTCTTTGAGTCGGAGGATTGTGTGCGGGGAGCTCGCGGTAGTCGAGTAGAAGGCACCAGCTGCGTCGTAAAACAACGAGGTTTGAGTTTCTAGATGCTCGAGTTAGCAAATGCAAAGTCAAACGTTCAATGCGTACTTACTTTGAAGTTCATCGGCAAACTGAAGCAGAGATTCATCGCGAGTGAACTCGAAGAGGTCGAGAAGCCCTTGGATCAAGTAGGCGTAATCGTCTGCGAAGCCTTCCGTGTCCCTGCCGTTTTTCCACAACCTGAAAAGCTTCTGTGTGCTCTCGTCCCAAAGGTTCGTCTTGATAAAAGACGCCGCTGTCGTGGCAGCGTGCAGGCTCTTCTCGCTCTGTGTCGGATTCACGGTCTTCAAAGCAGTAGCAGCCGCGACCAGGGCCGATATGACTAAACCAGTCCAGCCTGTCACCACTTTGTCATCCAACTCCGGCCGAACACGTTCTTTGTCCCTCCTTTGCTGAAGTGCTGTCTTTGCAGTCTGTATAGATTGGTGGACTTGTTCGATTGGAAGATTGTACAGTCGGCTCAGCTCTTCGGGCGTCTTGACAATTCTCAGGATGTTTTGGTTGATGAAGTCGTCGTTGGGATCGTGGTCCTCGTCGACATTGCCGTCCTCCTGCACATCCCAGTGCGCCGCAGCAAGAGGGCTTATGCTTCTGTTATCCCCATCTACCACTGAATCAAACTCTCGTCGAGTCCAAAGATAGTAAGCTCCTTCCCACATTTCCTTGTCCCCCTTTTTATAGTAAGAATCGGCTGCCTCACTCGATGCAAAGCCTCCTTGTGGGAGGGCAATAGGGGCTGATGTTAGATACTCGACAAGCTCCACCACCACGTCGTAAAACTCAGCATTGTCTGCGGCACCGCTCACCTTCCAAGCTTCCAGATAGAGCGATAGCAAGAGCGCATTGTCAACGACCAGCTTCTCAAAATTGGGGATGCTCCAGTCGGGGGTGACAGAGCAGCGCGCAAAGCCGGTCCCTCCTACGTGATCCCTCAACGCACCATCGCGGATTTTGCGTAGAGTATCTATAGCCATGTCATTGGCATGCTTGCACTCGGCCTCTCCAACAACATCCTGGACAGCACTGGGAAACTTTGACAGGCGCAGCAGAAAACCCAACTTTGGTGGTGTCAAGAACTTTGGAGCCAAACCAAACCCTCCATAGACTGGATCGAAAGTGCCGGCAATATGTATATAGGCCTCTTCTAGCTGGTCCAGATCTAGTTCGCTAGAAGCTTGCGAGGTTGGTGGGCGGGTTTCCAAAACCTCCGTCGGCGTGGCTGTGGAAAGTCCTGTAGACATGATTGACTGAGGGCCAACTATTCCTCTTGTGCCCAGAGTTCCCTCGGCGGCGAACTCTCGTAGCTGCGCGAGTACTTCTGTCGCCTCTTTGCGACACCTCGATTCCTGGTCGTTCCAAATGTTCCGTACTTTCTTCACAATGGCCAAGAAATCGATAATCTCGTCTTCATGGTCGCTGGTCGTTCGGCGCGACGCACCAGGTCCTGGCCAGTATGTGCCACCGAAAACGGGCTCAAGCTCGGGTGTCAGGAAGAGGTTCAGCGGCCAACCACCAGCATTGCTGACAGCTTGAACATAGTTCATGTAGATCGTGTCGATGTCGGGTCGTTGCTCGCGGTCAACAATCACAGGCACGAAGGCGGCGTTTATGACAGAAGCGCAGTCGGGATTAGAGAATGACTCGGCGGACATGAGGCGGCAATCTACGCTTGTTAAGACTGGCGTTCGATCCTGAGTACGATCTTACTTACAGTGACAAGCATTGAAACCCACATGGAGTAGAATAAGCTTGTTTTCGGTTCTCGCGCGTTCCACGCTTTCATCATCAAGGGGTTGCCATGCGACAAGGCTTTCCTCATGTCTACGAAGATAGGAGCTTTTGCTTCCTCCAATGCGGTTCTTCAGTGGTTGCAGCGCCCTTTTCGCATCCCCGCCGCCTTCCACTTCTCCTGGTACTGGCGCCAGAACTCGAGCCGAAGAGAATATGTTCGAAGGTCCCATTGTTGCAGGACTCCGGTGCTGCCGTCACGCCGAGATTGACAGATCCGGGAAACGGCAGGACGGGCTTTGGTCTCCGGTGAACACGAATGAGAGCACCAATGCGGCGTATTATCTTCAGAGTGCGGTTGTCACTGTGGCGATCACAAACGGTACCACGAATCAAGCCGCAAGAATTGTGGCAGAATGGAATTCACATCGGGGACTGATCCGGCGGCACTTGGTGGGATGCATGTGGCGGGGTAGCTTCGGCCATCGGAACAGGCTAGCACGGAATGACATAAGAATTGGAACCCTTAATAGATTGCTTCTACCCGAGGCACTACTAGCTGCTTACCCTGAAGTCTAGAGCTCATGGAGACCGCGAAGATGGATCGCATGTCAACTGAAGGTTTGCCAAATTCAAATGAATGACCCTAAGTCCTGAAAGAGGTGGTAGTCTGGAGCCATTCCAGAAGACGTTGTAATGTAGATACTCGATTAGTCTCGATTATACCATACATTTGTGATGCTTCGATTCTCAAGGTTTAAGAGGGGACAAATGGGCTTGATACCCCTACAATGATTTACCTTATTGAATCCACGAGTACCCTGATAAGAAGGGGCCAGCCCCCCCCCAAGAAGGCGAGAGATCATTCCGTTCGTTGTTCTCGTGGTAGATTTATTTTTGCTAGCGAAGTATAGAGCGAAGTCGCGAGCGGCACCACCAGCTTCTCCCCACCTGTGAGGTGAAACGATGGGGTCCAAGCTCCCAAGGTACGCATGCGCTAATGCATGACCTGGTTTATCGATAAGACCAACGCCGAACCACCGCCCTGGACCGCCGTTACCTTATAAGAACGAAGTACTTCCCGTGCCTGCGCAGGACGACCGGGTACTTCAAGTCACAATCCAGGCAGCTCCGGGCCTGGCATCGCATCTTCGTTTCCGTCATCGATTTCGTTGTTTCCCGCCCCGAGGCATCAGGCGGAGGAAGAATGACGGAACCCAGTTACACGATCTTCGTGCGGGTGCCCATACCCCGAGGTGACTTTGTCGATCCTCCGCTGGTGCGTACCACAGCGCCCATGGTTTGCGCGAAGCGTGGGCTGACAAGTCATAGGTAAATTGGGATTCCGCCAAGGACAACGCCTTATGGAAGATCTTGTCAGGTGCAGCGCAAACAGAGATTGACTGTGAGTACACGGTTCTATTGGCGAGATGAGCTTGAACTTACACGGTAACAGGGAACCAAGTGTAAGTTGCCAAACGACCGCGAAACGAGCCGCGTCTGACCACAGTCCGTTTAGAGCCGACCGATTTGAAGTTCCTGTCGATTTCCTTCTACAGCAGGTTGCATATCTCACCGAACGCCATGCTTCACAGGTTCGCGCGCAAGTCCGCAAGGCCACAGCCGCGGCCAAAGGCTCCTCTGCGCCATCGCCTGTCCCGGGCTCGGATTCCGCTGCCCATCAACGAACAACCTCGGCCCTGTCCGTTCGGCGAGATTCCTTGTTATCACGTAACGAGGCAACAGCCGGTACGAGCTCAACGAGTACCTCCGTACGACCGGTCATCTCGCGGAACGCTTCCACAAATACGACTATTCTCCGAGAAGCTGGGGTATCGTCTCCGCGCCCGGGTAAGCAGGCCCCGACCCGTTTGATCGATCCCACAGGGAGGAGACGCCTGTCATCGCTTCCTATTACGTCCACAACTGCCGCTTCGCCAGAACCACAGCCCTCACCAGAACCCCCGCGATCTCCGTCTCCCGGCCCACCCGAGTCTAGCTCGACTTCATCCGACGATGACGAGTCCTATCCAGCCCAGTCACGCATCATCCGCCGACCGCCTCGCTTCCAGCAGCAAGAGGGCGCGGTTTCGCCCCAAGAAGACGACGATGACGAGTCTGAGCCGGCCTTTCAACCTTATAAGGCATCTGGATCCAACCCTGGCCAAGATCTTGCTTCTACGCTTAAGGGTGATGGCCGCGGGCCTTCTCGTCGTGGCCAGAAGTTATCAGGCAAGGATCCGATACACTATTCGCAAACATCAGACTCTTCGGCAGGCTCAGCGGCGATTGTACAACGGCCGGGAGCTTCCAAAGAACATAGGGCCCCGGGCCCTCTGTCGCCTCGCCGGGCAGCGGAGCTAGCAGGTCGTAGCCCCAGCGGCAAGAGCAAGGGCTACTCCCGCGAAGGGAGCGATGGAACTCCAAGCATGGGAAGCAGCTTCAGCGACCTCGATGGTAAGTTTCCCGCGCGTGTAAAAGACAATGACTCACATTTTGCAGATGCATCCGTAACACAATCAGCATTGGAGGAAGCACTAGCTAGTCACATGAACCGTGGCGGGACAAGCCGGTTTGGCATCAGTCAAGCATTTCGCAGTCGCTACAATCCCAATTCAAACTAACAAATGTTTGCAATATGATTGTATTTATGATTCTTAGGCCAGGTGTTTGGTACTATGGGTGTATTTGGTCAAGGGCATTGCGCGGCGTTGGATTCTCCAAGGGTCTCACATTAGTATGTAAGAGAAGGTAAGGCAGCTGGGGATCTGAGGTTGGGACAACTGGCAAACAGCTGCGCTTCTGAATACCGTACCTTACCTTAACAAAAAAATTTACGCTCTGAGCAACAGGCAGGTTCTCAATCTCCTCCTTTCTGTCAGCTGCTTGGCCCTTCAACGCGACGGCCCGCTCTTCACAGCCCTCAATATAAGAATATAAGCTGAATATAAGCTGTTTCTGCAGGTAGCCGCAACACCTCCCTGTTTGCTCTCCAGTATCGCCCTCCACGAGATTATTGCCCGTCCCTTTTACTTTTTCCTTCTTGCCAACCTTTCCAGGTGCATCCCGCATCACTGCGATAAACGAACGCCGCACGTAAAGCCACGAAGCCTGTCCTCTGCTAGAATGTTCCGCCGCCACTGGTCAGGCCTCCCAAAGGATGCCGCTTTCCCGAGGGACTTGAAGAAGCTGGGGTTTCTGCCCCCTATTCCAACGATCCTGTAACGATGTCTAACCTGGCCTCATTAGGTATTTCATCAATGATGACGACGAAATTCGTTCGACGGAGAATCCTGACAACTACTTCAAGTTCTTCATCAACAAGAACATGCGGTTCAACATACGGCAGCGCTTCGAGTTTCACTGTAGGCTGCCCTCTCCATACATCATTGTAACAACATTACTCACCGCTCCAAGCTGCGATTGAGGTTATCATACAACAACGACTCGAGCAAAATGGGCTTTGCAAAATGACAGTTCCACTCGGGACAGCGACCTCCAAGCCACACATACCAATCTTCGTCACACCCGATCTCGAACAAAAGTCACGCGTCGTTGTTCTCTTTGGAGAACCGAATCAAGCGGTCGGCGTCTTGGCACATCGAGTCATGGAAGGTCCTGGCGGGCTGGATGAAGGCAGCATGGTCTCTGTCATTCGCGCCCTCTACAAGCAGCGCTCGTCTCCAGACGATGCCTCTCCACCAGGTGTAGTGTTGGCAAATCCAGGTGCAACGTACTGGTGGCCCGAGGAAAAGCGTGCTCTCACCATCAACCAGAGCAATGGAACTCAACTTCCCAGCCTGGGACACTATGGTAGGCAGTACGTTCCGACACTCAACGAAGTACCAGAGAACGAAAACTCCTACGAGCATGTCAAGTACATCTTCGGAACAGTCCTCAAGACAATGATGGCAGAGCACGCGATGGTGGACGTAGTGGCTATCGGTGCCAGCTGCGACCTCATCGAAAAGTTCTTCGACATCAAGGAGAACTGGGCGCTCTGGGGGCCACGACTCAACGCCATGCTTCTCCTAGGCACAGTGTACCCAACCGACACCCTTACAAATACAGGGTTCAAAGAGTTTCTCGCCAAGGTGGGCACACAATGCAAAGCTAAGTCCATGCATGTGCTAATGTGTATCTAGCGCGCCTGTGGTTTCATTCTATCCTCCTTACCATCAGGCACGCCGCTGGCTCCTCCCACTGGCAACTCTAACGAATGCATCCCTGAGCTCGGCTGCCCTGTGCACTCGTCCTCTGAGCCACATTATACGGAGCTCATATTGATTCGAGCTCGTGACTCGGTGCTGGCCTATCTTCAAGGGGTCGCAATGTCACCGGGCTTTGAAAATGCGCCCATTACAGTAATCGACCGCCCCCAGCAGGAAATGATCGAGGAGGCTTGGGAGAACATGCCGGAGGAGGAGAAGCCGTTGCTCACAACGGCGGACCCTGAGGCCATGAAAGAACAGGTGAAGCAAGTTAGGCGCTGGAAGAAGTTTGTAGAAACGGGGGTAGCTCCCGAGTCCAGCTCAGATGAGGAAGAGGAAGATCTCCCCTAGGACTCTGAGCATGCCAGGAAAGGGAAGGCCGGTGCATCAATCGGCGTCTTTGAGCTGGCTTGACCAAAACACAGCCATATCGCAGGGTCTTCATAGCGGTAGTTTCGTGAATTAATATCATATACAGCCTGTGCTTACTGGAACATGCCCCGCGCATTGTTGTAGCCCTAATATACAAACCGGAATGGTTAACCGAAATCGTGGTATCCCATGTAAAACTGCAAGCCGCCTAATTTAAGCCTTAAAATAGCCCATCAGCCCGGAATTCGGTCGTGCGACATCTTCGAGTAACTCCTGTGTCCGCTTCACCCGTTCCTTAACAACCAACTCTTCAGCCGCCCATCGGTCTTCGGCTTCCCGTGGCGCAGACCAGAAGTTGAAGACATTCGGGCTTGCAGCCTTTCCTTGCTGCGCCTTGGCGGCCTCCTCCCTGGCTAGGCTAGCCACCATCGTGGCCCAGTTGCCTAGACCCGTGCCCAAGCACTCGCGACATGATTGCTTGGCAGGCTTGTCCGTTGTCAGCGGGCCAATCTTGCGTAGTTGCTCTTCAGCTGCATCGACACCATCACGTGTCCATGCGAGACCGTCATCTCGCGAGGCCGTTGCGTATAAAATTTCACCAATGTACAGATTCAACGCAGCCTCCTGGCATCGCTCGTGCGGGCTGCGCCACGGGGGAAGGGAGCCATCAGGGGGTGGAGGTGGGTAGTCTGGAGGGGCGAAGAAATTGAGAACCTGGCGATACATTGGGACCTGCCTCGGCTTCTCACGAGGCACCGGAGGAGGCTCATCGGATAGAGATCGTCTAGCTTTCAGGACCGAGACGTAGATAGGCAAGGCAGAGGTTAGGTCGCCTTCTCGGGCCTTGTGGTTGGCTATAGCCGTGACAGCGTCGAGGACATTAAGAGATGGGGGTCCAGCCGCTTCCCTCAAGACGAAAGTATTCGTGTCGTACGGTAAATTCGAGGCATCAATGCCTTGTGTTGCTTCAGCCAGCGCCAAATTATACAAGGCGCCGGGTCCCTCAGACCTCTTTTTGTACTCCATAAAGCTTGCATATTCTAACGCCGCTTCAATCTTCTGCCGCTGTGTGAAGCCCTTTGTGGCCAAGATTTTCATGTACCATTCGTCCGCCGCAGGATAGGCAAGCTCGCAGTCCTCCTCTCGGGGCGCATGCGAGAAGCCAGCAGGGATGGGGGAAGGTCGCGGGTTGGAGGGGCCGATAACGAATTCGGGGGGTGAGATGACGCTGCGCTTCTTGTCTCGCACCCAGCCATCGACATGCTCGGCAGCTTTAGCACCCAACATGACGGCTTCGAAGTAGCCTCTACGCCACTCCTCTGACATGGCCGATATATCGCAGGCAATGAATTCGCCGTCGGCATCCAGGGTCGAGGCCTGCTTGTCCGAAAGCTTGACCACCTTTCCTCCGCCGTTATCCGCAACTTCCAAACGAACGACGACCTCTCGAGCAAATTCTAGGGCCCTGGGCCAGTTGACCTGTCCATCTTTGGGATTTTTGAAATTATTTGCATCCCTCAAGAACTTCCTAGTCAGATAGCGCCACTCGTGTGGTGTTGGATACTCTCGCTCAAGAAGTTCCTCGCCAACAGCAAAGGCGATGACCACAACGCAAAGGATTCCCGTCCAGAATACTAACGTATACCGCACAACTTGCTTGGCTTCGTGCCTTAGCCATTTTCCTCGTTCGGACGTGAAGTAGCGGACAGGAACTGGTCGAGAAGTCGGGACAGAGAGAAAAGGTAGGCTGGGTCGCGAGCTAGCTGTTGTGATCTGTGCGTGATTCCCCAGCGGTCGATGGCATCGACATCTTGAGGTATAGGTTGGTGGTGAGCTGAGGGCCAGCCTGCGTGCTGGATGGCGACGAAGCATTTGGACCGATTGTGCAGAGGTCCGATACATTGAACGTTGGCAATCCTGTGGCGGAAATCAGACCGGTCGCTTCCGGTGCATGTCGTCGGCCTTGTCTGGCACGGCAATGCACGATCGCTTGCTCAGATTGATCGTGGTGATGGGTTGATGCTGCGTTGGGCTTGTCTGCTCGATAAGAATTGTCGGGTGCGATGACTAATCACTTTTCGACCAACGACGTCAAACTAAGGTCCTTAGGGGCACTAACATCATCCAGAACATTTGAAACAGAATTGAATGACCATAGTCTTCATCTCCCACGACGTCACTGGTCATATAAGGGCTTTTGAGAAGCCTTGGATGATGTGATCGCCATGGCTTCGTATATATCAGACGCATTGGCCCATCCTCGGTTCCCATTGATCGCAACGGCAATTATCTCTGGAACAACCGTGGCGACCTTGATTCTGGGTTATCAATTTTTTGACCGGGAGGAGAGGGTGTATGAGCTTAAGAGCTCCATACCCTCGCCTGCTGAAGGTGATATTGATTCGCATAAGGTAGGTCAGCTCGTCTGGACAGTCGAGACTTGACTAATTCATCCCAGATAAACAGTTTTGGAGGCTCTTCCGCACCAGTCTTGGATAAGGAAGACGCTAGAAACGAAGCCTTGGCCAAGCGAGCTCAAGCCGGTGATTTTGATGAGGAGCTCATTCAAGAGCAGTTAGCGCGCAATCGCGTCTTCCTCACAGCAGAAGGACTGAAGAAACTTCGCAATGCGTTCGTTGTCGTGGTGGGATGCGGCGGCGTAGGATCGCACTGCACCGCTTTACTGGCCCGTTCCGGAGTGTCCAGGATTCGACTTGTTGACTTCGATCAAGTTACTCTCAGCTCACTCAACCGTCATGCAGTTGCCACTCTCGCCGACGTTGGTATTCCCAAGGTCCAGTGTCTGCAACGCCGTCTCATCGCCATCGCCCCTTGGGTCGAGTTTGACTTGCGCCAAGACAAGTTTGATGGGTCTGTGGCTGAGAAGATGCTGGAGCCGTGGACGAAGGGTGGCCGTCAGCCTGACTTTGTTCTCGATGCCATCGACAACATCGAAACCAAGGTTGCGCTATTGGCATACTGCCACAAACACAAACTCCCGGTGATTAGTTCCATGGGTGCAGCCTGCAAGAGCGATCCCACACGAATCGTTGTAGGCGACATTGGTACCAGTACAGACGATGGACTCTCGAAAGCAACAAGAAGGCGTCTCAAACTGATGGGCATCACTAGCGGTATCCCAGTGGTCTATTCGACGGAACAGGCGGGTGAAGGCAAGGCCGAGCTGCAGCCCCTTTCGGAGGAAGAATACAACAAGGGTTCCGTTGGTGACCTCGGTGTGATGCCGAACTTCAGAGTTCGCATTCTCCCTGTCTTGGGAACAATGCCCGCTATTTTCGGGCTGACTGCTGCAAACCACATCATCTTGAGCATCGCTGGCTATCCGCTGGATTACTTCCCAGCTAAAGGCAGGGAGAAGATGTATGAAGGCATCCTCAATTACGTCCAATCCAGCGAAGAGAACATTGCTCGCCTTTACGTTCCGGGCACTGTCGGCTTAAAAGTGCCCTTGACCACTGGGGACATTTCGTTCCTGATGGAAGAGCTGTATCGGGCTCGCAGTGCAATCTCCGGCATTCCGACTAAGCTGATTCTAATTCGCTGGCGAAAGCCCGAGTTCGTTCCTATGACTGTCATCGGTGAAGGAAAAGACGAACAAAAATGCTCGACGATTAGGTTACGCGACTTGGTGTGTATGACCAAGGAGGAGGCAACGAGACACCTCAAAGACATCATCAAGGGCGATAAAAGGCATGAGGAGATTTACGATAAAGAGACTATCGAAAGGGTTGAGGCGAAGCTAGTTGAAGCCGCGCAATTCGAGCAGTTTCGGTAGTATAGGTGAGCAACCAGTGTACAGTTGAGCTTCTCTGCTAAGCTCACATGGAGACAGAGGGCAAGGGGAAGGTCAAGATGTCTTGGAGTATTTGGTCTTCAATTATTTGGTCTTGAAGGCATAGAGTCTCGAGCGAGATGATTTGTAACGCGTCAACATACACACCTTGTAAGACTTCCATGAAGAGCAATCCATTCCAGCATTGTGGCTATGTTTACAGTTGTGAAAGATCATGACAAGCTCGTTGCTGGACGCAATGGTACAAACACTACTCTGTACTGAACCCGGCCTCAGTACACTGTGACTTCATCATCCTAAGCTATATGCGCGGCTTCTTGGTATCCCCCCCCCTTCCCCAGAACACATTGTTTCCGGCACCAGCATGATCAGGGCACCAATTGAGAGCTTCTAGGGATGCGACTTCAACCTAGATCGGCATGGGATCTTGCGAGTATCCGTACCTACGCTCAAAATTCGCAACATGCAGGATAGCAAGACGGCAACATCAAGTGTAGTCTAATTTGCTTGCTACTAGGGACCCCGATTTCGGACTTTGAAGAGACCCTGTCTCTATTTGCTATCCGCCAGTCTAAGATGCAGCCCAAAGACGCCTTCTGCCGACCCCTTGCCAAAGACTCCAATTTGGTGGAAACTGACTCGATCGCACAATGTAACACAATGTTTGACCTGATAATGCGTGCGACAACATCCGTCGTTATTCCTCAACTGGCATGTGGACGCACACACCGACCACTTTCCAACTTTTGTGGAAGACCTCGTATCGTACCTCGCTTGGGATGGTCACCGAGTTGGAATGACGTACCGAAGTTCTTTTTTTCTGTTTTCCACGGTAACCGACCGAGCACATCACATCCAACCACAAGAATGTACACATATCACGATTGGAGCGCCCCTCTCAACCACGCCTTGCCCCGGCTCTTGACCGGCAATTGGGCCCACATGTGCAAGTTTTTGGGGGGCCAGTACTCTGTAATGCAACGCAACACAATTTTGATGGGTACCTATCGTGGAAAGTGAGGTGTGATAGCCGGTTGATATCTTGCCTCTTCGCTACGCGAAAGACCAGTCAGAGTTCAGCCCTGCCCGGTGCGTTTCACTCTCTTTAAGGACTAGGGTTCCCATTGGCCCTGCTTCTCGCCAGAGCAACAAACATGAAGCAGCCCCATGCAGACCACAGTAGTTTTCTTTTGGGAATTACCAATAGTCTTCTCACCGGTCTCAACAATCCTGGTTATGGCAAGCCTCGTAAAGTTTTATTGAAGAATTTTCATGGGCCCAGAGCATGTTTTTCGCAGCCTGATCTACGAGCCGTCTTGTCCCTTCCATTGCAACGCAATCCTGCATTGCTTTTGTTTCTATCTCGTTCGATCGCCTCACCGCCACGACAAAACATGTGAAAAACTGTGTAAAATTTTTTCCATCATGATGATCGGAGAGAACCAATCACTTCGGCGCCACGCAATGGATTCACAGCATAACCATGCAAATCCAAAGGTTATACAGCATTATGGTCAGTTATCGGCCAGCACGCACCCGAGCCTTGTCGTGAGCGGAAGGGAGCCCGTCACACACGTGGCGTCCACCCAGGCCGTGTTCCGGTGGAAGAGAAATGGATGTACATGCATTGGCGAAGGCAGGTGCATAAAAAACGATCAATGAGCAGCCTTACACCACACTCCGTGCGAGAAGACTGTCTCAAGTTGAAGCCACGGCAACGAGCCTTCCAGTGGAAAACTGTTACACTGCCTGAGCACCAGGTCAGTAGGCGGCCATGGGCACTCAACTACCCGATATTGGCCTCGGATCGGATAATGCTCGACTGGCTGGCAAACCGGATGACGTGCGTGAGTGGTCGAATCGGTGAGCAGAATTCGGGACCGGCTGAGCCAGAGCCATGCCTGCCCAATGCTGTCCGCGAGTACCGAGCTGGGCAAAGCAATAGTGAAGTGGGTTTTCGCCTTCTTGGACTTGTGGAACGCGCACATTCGACAAGGATCTCTTCGCATGTCCAACGGGGCTATGGCGTCCCTAGTAATTGTGACTCCCCTTTCCTAGCGTGGCTGCCTTGTGGAAGACTGTAGGGAGGTCCTGGCAACTCCGGTTAGTCTCGTAAGTGAAGCGAAGGAATCGTAGGCTGGAACAAAGATATGATAGATTTCTGTAGTGCTAATTATAGTCAAGCGTCCTGCGGCAGTCCGTCAGTGTTGGAGGAGAGGCAGCCACGATCTCCCACCACCCATGACCAACCTGTGCATGACGAGAGGCAGCGAGTCTCGAGTCCCACTTCAGGCTCGGAAGATGATGTGTGAAGTTCGTAAGGGGAGGGGCTTGCGCCTGATCTCCACTTGCCGAAAGCTTGATCATTGTCTTTCAGCGTCGTAGTCCATGCGTACTCCAGATAATGTAGGCCTTGGGCTCGAATGCAGACCTCGTGAGTTGTCCGTCTCTCGTCGATACGTTGATGAGCACGTGGTATGCGTCGTTAGGCATTGGTGAATCTTTGCAGTATCTAGTAGTTTGGTGTTGACTCAACATGATCGGTTATCAAGCTCTGGGGACTGCGTTGGCAAACGTGTGGCTCGTAAGACGTGTTCTCCATAGCTTCTCCGCAAATCTGGGGCCAAGAGTGCACTTTAACAAAACAAGGCTCCGTGTTTTGCATGGCGGTTGGATGGCAATAGGGCAATGAGGTGGTTAATACTCTTCCGGGCCTTCTCTCCTGAATGGACGGAGAAGAAGCCCGAGCGGGTCACCGAAGTTTGGGTCGCAATGATGCGAACAGTCGACACGTTCTTGCGAGTGCTGCCTGCACGCACAACATAGCTTCGGGTGATTTCGTATGTCCTTCTTGATGCCTTTCCGGTGCCTTCTGATAGCCTAGGGATGTGCGTGGCCTAAAGAAGGGAAGAATGCATGGTTGATTTGCATTTTGGAATGCCTTGATGCACTCTAGTGGAAAGGCCTCTTCCGCCTAGTGATGCTGTAACATGATAAGCTCAAGGCCTACCATTTCGAGCAAGTACAACATATATTCGTAATGGTAGGACGGTGCTATATTGTTCAGCCAGCTCTTAAGAAATGACTAGGCGTAGGAACCACGTACTCTTCCGATGGCCGCGCAATGATGATGTTTTAGAGGACTCTTCCCATTGCTCAGGCAAACGTTGGACATGGTGTCTGTAAGCGAAGTTTTTGATCACCTGCTGCACTTCTTATTACGTTCTGGCAGCTGGCTGCCTTGAATGTTTACAAAGTGTTGCCAATGGGGTGGTCAGCTTTGAGGTCACGCTGCTGACTGTCTCAAAGTAGACGCGACTGTCGATGCCACTATACTTAGAATTGAAGCATAGAGATAATTGAAGCAAGGTTGGACAATGTGGTCCTGTTCATGGAACTCGGAGTTGGGAAAGAAAACGGAGAGTCAGTTGAGCGGTTGGTGTGGCGCAATCCATAGCTGGTGATATATAGCTGTCTGGCTGACAAGACGGAACTTCATTTGCGGCAGTGAAGCAATGTTCAGGATTATGCTTTTTGAAACGTCATCAAAATCCGAGCTAATAGGAAGAACTGGTTCTGGAAAGGAATTTTGGCTTCTGCAGTGTGACATTAACGCCGCTGGTGCTGACAGTCACTTGGATCTACGTCTAGAAATAAATTCTATGGGAAACAAAGGTCAAGGTCGAGATACACCCTTCAGCTGAAACATACCTCAGACGCACAAATTCCGTTGTTTCAAGTCATTTCTATGACCAGGATGCTGTATTCTATCGCGAGCCAACAAACCCAGACATGCAAACATGACATTTACAAAAGTGCAGTCGTTGCGTGTACACAGCACAAATTGGCAGAATCACATGATGGAAACTAGCCCCTTCGATGAGAGCAAGCCGAATGTGAGCGACTTATTGCACTTCTCACCGGAGCTTTGTGATTAGACAGCCTGCCTTATCGTTCGCGCATGACGTTGGTGAGGCTGTCGAGCATCTGCGAGGCTGGACGAGATCGACGATGGGCGGTCCATTTGTCTTCACAATTATGTCTTTTTTTCTTTTTTTCTTTTTTTGTTTTAGCCTTTTTAAAAATTAATTTATTTTACATGTCCATGGCAGGTCCCGACCCTCTACTCCTTCACAAACGCATAGAACAAGTGTCTATAGTTTGAGCGATGGCTGACTGAGGTAAGTCTTAGGTTACCTTCATAAAATGAGTAGTGACACGGCTGCCGGGGGTGCGAGGCTCTGTGTCCAGGCCCCGTTGACCGCGAACCATCTCATTGACATAAAACAAGGGCCTGGAAGCCAGAAGAGATGGACAATTGCTTCTGCCCTTCCAAGTGCTTTCTCCTTCAACAGTTAGCAGCCCGCTATGCAGTTGTCTTCGCTGCGACTTGAGCCGGAAGAAGAAACGCCCTGCCACATTGTCTGCTCCTCTTGACACCCATAGGCTCTTTTTTTTCCTGCACATGTCCCTTTTATTCCTTGCCAACGAAACGTGGCATCCTGTCATTACCGTCATCCTTTACACAACCTGGTGCGTCTTTTTTACACGTCAGAGCTGTTAGCCACAAGGCATTGGCCATTGGCGGAGGGCCTTGGAAGCGTGTGTGCCTTCACTCCCAGCGACCGACTCATCTGGCCAAGGACCAACTGACATCTCACTGACATCTACCAGGCGGTCGCTGCATCACAAAAGCATCAACGTGGATGAAGAGGCACTCGCTCGGTCATCTCAAAAGGTGGGAGGTCCATTGCAAGCGATTTCGCCCTTTGAGCCGCATGGAAGGCAATTGCGGACTTTGTAGTGGTTCGCAAAAAAAGTACTCTCCTTGCAGGTGTGCGTAAGTTAAAGCGGGTAAGTTCCTTTCCTCAACAGCCAGCGTCTGCCTTGCCTTAGTCACATTTGGTTTCCCTAGCAGGATTTTGCATCCTACCTGAACACCCCCCCACCCCTTCATGCAGAACCTGTAGCAGGGGTTCTTGTACCTGTACCTCACAAGGCTCTACCTTACGTTCCCTTACGTTACCTTGCCTTGCCTTGCCTCGTCTCGTCTGAACTCAAGTCGTTTAGAGACAACATCTTCCCTTTTGGCTTCCCCCTCTATTTGCCCCATCGTCGGTTGTTCAGCTCAACCTGACGAAGCTGATACAAGCTTAACACGGCTGCGCTGAACTATGCTGCGTCCCCTACGGCGAAATTACGAGTCCCTCCGTCTGCGCCTTCTGCTGTAACCATGACCGGGCGCATCTAATACGTTAACAGCGCACTCAGCCTCACTCTTACTAATTCTTTGGGTTTCTTCGCCTCTGCAGATTCATCAGCGACGCAGCGCAGCGGTTTCATTCGTGACGCCCATCGCACACTCATCTTCGTATTGCTGTAGCATTCGGGGTTCGGAATTCGCGCGGTGGCGAGGGCGCGGAGCTTGAACATCTGAAATTTTCCCTCGCTTCGGCGAGGCCGGCCACAGCGAGGTGTAGCCTCCACGTCGCGTTTTGGCCCTCATCCTCCATGCCACGTCCAACGCATCGCTCCCTAACATGGATCTATCAAAAGGATGGGTCAACTATTTGCGCAATTCCTCGCGGCATGATACGTCTGGTTCACGCTCAGCCTGTCCAATATGCAACGCCGACCTCAATCAGCTTGACATCGAGTCGTTCAGGACGCATGTCAAATCGGAGCCTCTTAATCACCCAAAGCTCAAGACTGATTCAGACATCGAGGAAGCGCACACGCTCATGGTAACCAACAGTGAAAAGAAACCGTGAGTCGCATCTTCTCTTTTGTCCTGTTCCCTAGCCGTCACTTTCACTTGTCTAACTCTCAGAAGAAACACGAACACTGCCCGGCTAAAAGAAGACCCTACCCAGAAAAAGTCAAGCAAAAAAAGACCCATGACCAGTGCGCAAGAGAATCCTCAAGCGGCGGGTGAAACTCCCCCAACCGGGCCAGTTCGCTCAACAGCACAGTCTGGCAGTTCGCGCAGTAACAAGAAGCTGTGCTCTCCGCCACCCTCGGTTGATCAGAGACGCGACTCTTCTCCTGCAACCCCCAACCGGAGCCGTGCAAGACAAAATGATAGTGCCAGTGAGTTCAGTCGCGGACTCGCATCCAAAAACCCGAGCGGCAGGCAGCTGTGGAACCCCAATGATGAACCTTTCGGAAAGACTTCACAGTCTAGGCAGCCGTCACAGGTCGTTCACTCCAGGCATCAAACTCCGCAAGGCAGCAGATCAAGTCGTGCAATTCCTCAGCCGAGCCAGGATTCTTCGGATCCTGCTGTTGACGATCCCTCCACAACTACCATGGTTAAGGAGCCCGAGACACGACCAATCTCGCAAGACCAGCTTATCAATGAGGTTAAGGGCATATATGCCGGATTGGTTATGGTGGAAAGCAAGTGCATCGAGGTCGACAATGCGCAGTCCTCCAACACCGACGCTGATCACAAGCTGAGCAACGAGCAGTGGCAGGCCCTCATAGCCTTGCACCGCACCTTATTGCATGAACATCACGACTTCTTCCTGGCTTCACAACACCCATCTGCTAGTCCCGCATTGAGGAGATTAGCATCCAAATATGCCATGCCTGCGAGGATGTGGCGTCACGGCATCCACTCCTTCCTGGAGCTGCTCAGGCATAAGCTCCCATTGTCTTTGGAGCATATGCTGAGCTTTATTTATCTCTCATATAGCATCATGGCGTTGTTGTACGAAACGGTCCCAACGTTTGAGGAAACTTGGATAGAATGCCTTGGAGATCTCGGCAGGTATAGAATGGCTATCGAAGACGACGATATCAGGGACCGTGAGGTTTGGACGGGTGTTTCTAAATATTGGTACAGCAAGGCTTCCGAGAAGTCTCCGCGGACAGGACGACTCTTTCATCATTTGGCCATTCTAGCCCGGCCAAACGCTCTGCAACAACTATACTATTATACTAAATCTCTCTGCGTTCCCATTCCATTTCCGAGCGCGCGGGAGAGCATCATGACACTTTTCGATCCAGTGCTGAATGGGAATGCAAACCGCCTGCAACCTATCGATGCAGCATTTGTGCGAGTGCATGGTATTCTCATCTCCGGCAAGTGCCAAGAGCAGCTCGAGAATTCGATGGACGAATTCCTTGATCTCCTCGATGGTCACATTGGCAGAACGACGAAGAAATGGTCAGAAGCAGGGTCAGTGTTGGAGGCTTTCTGTTATGCGCGGGCTATGCTAACTTGAACAGATATTTTATTGGTATTGCTCTGGGATGCCTACTGCTAGAGTACGGCTCAGAGTCTAACGTTTTAATGAGGGCCATGTCTCAGCGCCCAGATGATACTGATGTGACGATGGATAATAGCACAATCACCGAGCAAGGGCCGGGAGAGACGTTTACCAAAGCACTGTCCTTCTCAATGAGAATCTATGAAATTGTTATCCGGCGATGGGGGGATAGTAATACGTTCCCTTACCTTCACACTACATTTGTGTTTCTAGCCAACATGGCAAGCTATCCTGCAGCAATGGCTCACCTGGAGAAATCCTTTCCATGGAAGCTCACTTCCATAATGCTCAACTTCCTTATGCAGTCGTGCGAGACAACATCGCGGATTGAGAGCTCGGAATTTCCCCGGCCCCCCAAGAACGAGACGCCACGCCCGTTACCAGAGGATTACGCGATGCGCGGTCTCATTTACGCGGAAGAGTACTTTCCCAACGATTGGTTCAATAATGGAAAGATTGATGAAGACGAAAAATACTTCGAGCTGGCGTCTATGGTGGATGACCGCCGAGAACGCATACTGTGGCTCGGCAGGAAGATCGCGAGGTGTGACAAGTGGCTCATTTGGAAGGAGGACGAGCGCAAATTCGACGTTGTCTCGAAATATGATGTGGAGCTGAACGGAGAATTTACAGCCGGGGTCGCTTGAGGAGCTCAGCCAACATGACAGAAAGGTGTGGCACTGTAGGCCACATGCCGACCTCTCAGGAAAACTTGCCTGGAACACTCCAGTCAACCTCTCCCGGAACTGTTGCACCAAGCTCATGCCTGGCGCAAGTTTCCAGGATTCCCAGCCCTGGGGTCGAACCCGTAACTTGATCATTGGTGCAGCCAAACAGGACGTAAGGGAGTTTGCTTTATTCTCACATGAAGCGCCAGCTAACTGGTTAGTAGCTTTCGTTGTATATTTTGCCGCATAACTTGACCCAGGCCTTGATGGAATGCGTTGACTCCGAGGACATGGCTGCATGATTGCACCCATGCGGTAGCATGTCCATTTTGATCTTGGTCCGTCCCTCATCTCGAGCTCTCTAGTTCTCTGGAGTTTGGCTTTGGCTCTTTTGTTTCCGGCGCCCTTACACTATTTGAGGCAGCCTATCTGTGACAGGTTCCATTCTTTCCTTTCGTCATATCATTGGCATTTACATCGGCTCCTTATGGGTAACATGCTTGCATGGATAGGCGTAAGCGGTGCCATACTCTTGTCCTGGTTGCGGAGTTCGGCCAAAGGCCAACTTGTATTTAGCTTCAATCAAGACGCTGTTTTGTTTCTAGTTTCGAGATGAAGATAGTTGTTCACAATAAATTATGCTCAATAACCTACCTGTTTCCTTCGCTAAGACTTTCATGGGGGAGGGAGAGATCATCCAGTCCTGACATGGTGTCGTTACTGAAACAGCAGGAGTGACTTGGGTCCGTAGACCTAGGACTAATCGTTGATCTATCTAGAGCTATATAGAAACTCTTGGTATCCATCGTAATTGCCATTGAGAAATATGCTACGCAGCAAGGCCGATCCCACTCTGAGCAGTGGTCGTGACAGCGTCAGACAAGTACTCAGTTTCTAGCTATTGTTTATACACGTAGAAAATACTGAAAAGTGCTTCTGAGAAGAACTTGGCATGATTTGTCTCGCCATGTTGCTATCTTACCGTTGTTTACTGCTAACGGTAAGTTGTCAACGGCACATTGACTTGTTAGTTACCTGAAACTCCTGTCCAGACAACGAGCAGTTTGAGAGAAATGATCTTCTCGTGCTGGAGGAGGACATGGGACCACAGGTAGCCGAGATCAGAGTGCTTGGAAACAACGTCCACGAGGATTCCTCAATTGCTTTGCGTCCGATGCCACTCTGTTGTTCATTGTAAGCTAAATCTTGCAAAATCCTCATGCCTCAAGTGCTGACGGTTCAAGTGGAGTCAATAATTGTTCAATGACCAGGCTTTCAGCCCATGACTTGAATGCCGGTTTACCCATAGCGCTTGCAAATCTAATTTCAAACGAAATATGTCAGTTGGAATGCTGTTTGGGGTCCAGAAACAACCTGGGGGCCTGAGCAAGGTAACATTGCGGAGGCCAACCAATTGTCCCCAACCAACAACAATAGCCCAAAGCGGAAACTCGGTTGCAACTCAAGACCGAAACCCAGCCCACTCCCCTGCGGTCAGTTGTTGGATCATACGATGCTCTCGTGTTTGGCAACAAGACACCAAAGGGCAATTTCGAGCAGCCTCGTCAGGCGAAGCGCTCCCCGGGGGTGATGGCAAGCCCGGTGCACTGACTTCTCTCTGGTCGGCGCTTGTTCGCTTGATCCTTTTATGCTAACCCACCTGAGAGGCTACGAGTAGGGCCGTTTGGATCGAATTAATCTCCACCTGAAATCGGAGAAAGAGAACGAGGCTGTGGAATATTGCGTGTGTTGGAATGGGGCATGATGATCCGTGGGTGGGGGGCGGTGAGTTAAGGTATATGATTGGACATTACGGTCCCCCTGCGGTCCCCCTGTGAAAGGCAACAGATTGCCTGTTAAATAGCGGCGTATTGATTGCTCCAAACAGAATTTATAAGACGGAAGTGAATCAGGCAGCCATCATGTCGCTTCTTGAATACGCCTCGTTTTCCTGGTGGAGAGTCATTTTAGAAACAGAAGCTGCGAACTGATTTGCTGCACGTCTGATTGGAGGATTGCTTTTCCGAGCTGCATCCCTTTGCATCGCTACTATGTAAGCTCCCTTGCAAGGCAAATCATTGTACTTGAACATGGGGTTCTTTTATTAACGCGGTCCGCGACGATGCTATGCCAGAACAGGATGCTCGGGATCGTTGGCAGCGCAGGTCCCTGTGCGAGGCAACCGCATGAATAATGTGACACTGGTAAGCAGGATTTCCAGACCCGTTGACTGATAACCCCGGGCAAGCAGGAGACGAGACCGGAAATGCTGCTGTTTCAAAATGTGGACACGGCCACACCGGTCTTTCGCAGGTCCCGGTCTCAAAGCTCGGTGAGTGGGAGGGAGAGACCGGGGGGAGACGCCTGCACGGTTGGCCCCAGGTACTCTGGAATTGAACATCCGATGTAGCTGCGGTTCAGGCGAGGGCTACGATGGATACCCTACATTTGGCTCTTGGGCTTCCTCGGCGAGGTGTGGGCCATGACCCCCTCTTTGCCTGCAGCAAAGCGGCTCTGTTGTCTTGATTCAGGTGGGCGAAGCCCGACTGCAACCCATCGTTTTACGGCAAAGGCGGATGAATGCTCAACAGAGGCAATTGTGCATAGTAAGGTAACGCAACGCTTCTTCCGCGGCGCCCGCTCGCCTGCCCGCGTTTGCGCGCAAGGAAGGGGGTTGGACGTTGACGGAGGCGGTCCTTGATTCCCCGAGGTTGGGATTGGGGTTGAGGCCAGGGGGAAGGCTTTCGTGCGTCATCCAATTGCAGCTCCAAGAGCCTGGTTATACATAATTGGCAGGCGCAACACCGAGAAGTGCACTTTGCATGCACGTCTTGCGACATTTGTCACGGTACAGCTCAATTCCTCCCTCATCCCGTGTCTTTGAGGACGACCATGCAACCCTCTGAATCCGTCCATCCGTCGCCTCACTTTTTATTAATAGACCGGTAATCCGTCGCCTTTTTTGCAGTCGAAACACAGAAGCCCCTCTCTTGTCGGCTTTCTCGCCGTCACCATATCAGCGCGAATCCTTTTGTTGGTTGTCGCACCATTACGCAAGGCGGCCAGACAAGCAGTAGCGGCATCCCTTGCGTGTGCTGCTTTGATCAGGACTCGGACCGTTGCACGGTATGGAAGGGAGGGCCAAGCACCCGGCTTCCACTCCTGACTCCTTGTCGTCGGTTTGCCCTGCCTTTGTTGGAGCATGGCTGGAGTCACTGCAGATTTGTCCTCGGAGCTTTTCCCCGCTTACGCTATATCTGGTCGGCGATCATGAAAGACGAGCAGTTCGCAGCGAGCAACTCCCTGCAGCATAAGCACGGATCTTCAACATCTTACTCAGGTTTCCCAGGTTCCAGGCGTCAGCCGGCGCACATATACGACACCTTTGCGGTCGAGATTATGCATCATTTCAGGCCATACTCCCAAGACCCTGGTCTCGGATTGTCGCCTCGTTGCGCCCACCATCTCATCGTCGCATGATTACTTGGTATGCTTGCCTGACCAAACGAGGGAGTCGCATGAGGTCATATGATTTAGAAGGCCAACTGCCCCCAATTGACCAGCGAGCCGCAGCAAGCCAAGCCATACCGAGATATGGAATATGCTTCCGCGGTTCGTCCCAATGCAACCCATCACCGTTTTCAGTATGTGGTTTGCATTTGAAACCGGTCAACGCAACGTCCGCACTGCAACGCCATGTGCAACCCCTGTACTGTACCTGTAGTGCAGCTGATCTGCATCGGTTAAGTCAACCCTTGCGACGACGCTCTCCAGATCGCTTTCTAGCGCGGTTGCCTGCAATTGAACTGGCCAATAGACGTATCTCTGTCGTGCATTCGATTGGCAAGGGTGTCAAATCTGATTCGGTCATGTTTTGCGTGCCCATGACTGTCGTTGACCTGTCAGACAAGGCGAGACAGAAGCGCACTGACAACCCAACTTGTAAGACTTTCCATGGCTATATATGCCGCTTGACAGATGATGCTCCCATTGCGGCACGAGGATGCTGCCTTTCCTGAGCACAGGGTGTTGTATTGCATTCGAGAGGCCTTGAGGCAGGTCATCAGGCAAGCCATCGGCTGAATAAGTCAGGGCTGACAAACGACTTCGCGACGCCCGTCTTGTGCGGCAAGGCTTACAAGGGTTTCGGCATGCTGATGCAATGGCCGTTGTGAAGCCTTTCTACCGATTTGGCATTCGACCGAGGCGACCAGTGCCACATCCCGATGCAGACCGACCCTGCTGTGGCATCTCGGGGAAAGCAGATCCAAACGGATGTCATGCACAACTTGGTATTTCCATATCTGGAAAGTCAATGCGCATTGTCTTTCTGCTTATTCCTTCTCCACATCACGTGTGCCACCATTCACGTCCGATGAAGTGTGGTTGCAACGTCATTTTGACAATCACTTTTGCGGGACAGAAGCGCTCGAATGAGCATCGATTACGTTGACATGCCTTCTTCTCACGAAACATTTGCCTTCTTTTGCATCGGCTGATCATCCGTGTAAGTGAATCGTTGTGTGCCGTCGCAGGCAAGTGTCAATGCCGTGGATGCTATGTGCCTGAGCCACCTCTTTTGACGTCTCTAATACATCGAGCCAACGCGTGAATGGCTTTACCTCCAGATACAAGGGAAACACTTGACCGACAAGCTTCGCTTGGTCCATGTCCAGAAAGCTCTGATCCCGCCATCTTCAGCACCAAGCAGTGCCTCCGTGGGAACTTCGACAAGCAAAGAGCTATTGGGGCTGAGGTCGTTCTCGCTCGAAACATTGTCCTGCGCTACATCTTCGCAAGAGAGTTGAGTTTGCGGCACCGCCCACGTGAATGTGTTTCGTACAGCCATGAGTTGCTGAGAAACCTCCTCCTCAAAGTCTTCTGCTGCTGCGCGCCGCTCGCTCAGGGGCCGTGGTTTTGTAATGTCTGATAATGGAACCTCGCGTGGTAGGTTGAGATTTGGCTCCCAACAGCAGATCGTGTCCGCTGTACAATCTGGCTTAGTTTCACTGAGATGTGCGGGAGGGTGGTGTTGATGCTCCTCGGGGTCAAGCAAAGCCTGCCACGACTTAGTCCGCGACCACATTATCAGCCGATGTGGCGCTACCGGTTGGTGTGTAACCAGAGTCTAAAGGATACATATCAGTTCCGTGGGCTCATAGGGCGTCGTTCTCTTCCTACCGGCGACCTCGTTGCAAGGACAGCTTGAGAAGCAGGTTGGGTAGCTCCTCCGGCGTCGTCTACCTCGTCCACTTCATGTCTGAACGTACAGATGGCTGGATTATCCTCGAAGCGAACCGTTTTGCGTGTCGTCAACTTCCGGGTTAGCTCGTGTTGATCGAGAGTCTGACCAGCGTACGATCCAGGCAGTTGCTTCTAGCAGGCTACTTGAAAAGCACGCTTCGCCCTCAGCCAGGCCGCGCGCGATCGATCCATGAGTTCCAGCCGGATCTGCTGACTAGCATGGCTTTGCCGGAGGAGCAGAACTGCATTCTTATACTCCATGCTGTCTGTCCCTGGGGTCGATCTAAGCTTTTATTTGGCCATCAGAAGGTGGCGTTGGAAGACAACAACCACATACAATGTTCGTGCATCGTTACATATGTATCGTTGTCAGATAATAATGTTTGTTGAGCAACCGCCTGCGACGCCTCTGGGGCCGTTTCCATCCTTGCTTGCCTGGCACGAATTTACTGCAGAATACAATTGTATATGCTTGATGCAAGGGTTTGGAAAGTTCTCTGTGGGAAAGTCTCGAGGAAACTTCATAAGTTTGCTGGATAAATCCAGTTCTGCATGGTGATGAGCAGCTGGACTTGGCTTAGGATTACCATCACCTTCCAGGTCATCTTGTCGATTCAGTGGGCATGAAATAGGAGCTGCTGGAAGAATCGTGATGAAGTGCTTTTCGCGCTGAAACGATTAAGCCATGAAGAACGTCCCTCGTGTCGCTGTTGCGATAATGCAACCTTGAAGAACTGCAGGTTTTACCACTTTGTCACGATGAAAACAACAAACAGACAATCAGCCATGGGCATCTCCTTTTGGTTTGTGCCATTCCAAACCTTTTTGCAAGGAATCACCAGTGGTTGTCGTGCTGTTGCGCGCTGTCAAGTCCAGTTTCGTGATTCAGAGTTTACGCTTCTCAAAACAGTACCATTCATGTAATACATTTCATACATTTTTCTCTCGCAGTCTGTTGGCATCACTGTGATGGTAATCCGAAACTTGCAGGCGAAGCAAGAAAGATGGCGAGCTCCGACCTCGACGGCTTGTTTCGTGGTGCCTGGGGGTTTTCTTCTGCTGAGCCACGTCTCAGTTTTCGAAATGCTTACCTCCTTCGTCTGCTTATCGAAAACAGCTGTGTATAATTACTCTTGCAAATACTAGCATTACTCGCTTGGACGGTATAATCAAGTTGCGCACAGGAAAGCAGACTGCAAAAGTTGGCTACGGACGATACGGAGAATCAAAAGGTAGAAAACTCAGAGGGCTCGGAATGCTTATAAAATTCCGAGCCTAACCATGAGGTAAATTTAATCTAATTAGGTTCTAGAGCCCAGATTAAGCTGATCACTTTCCGCCGACTTAGGTCTAATTCTGCACCTAGTGTCCACGCTTGATTGAGAATGATATGATGAATGGTAAACCAAACAGGAGCTTAAAGTGCGCTTCGGATGGATTATTGTACACATGGACGAATCTTCCCAATTGTATGAGCTGTGACCATGAGACTTGTCGTCGTCATGTATTTTCAATTCTTCCATTGAAATTGTTGCCGAGCCTAGAATAACATCAGATCATCTGTCGATTAGCCTCCGACTACGATGATATTATGTATAAAGGATAATATATCTGTGCATTGTGGTTTCCTAATCTTGCTTGTGATTAACTGTCCTACCAGCAGACTGACACAGCACATTTTGCAAGTTAGAGGTCGTCCTTTTCTGCTGCTTACGACTTGAGAGTCTCTCGAAACAGACCTGTGTTGTGCAGTGGATTGGCATGTTCAAACGTAGGGGCCAGATACGATTTTGCCATGAGATCAAGTAAACCGATCTCCTGAGCAACCATGTCAGGGTGTTGATTAGTTGAGATAGCAGCAAATGTACATCTTCATACAGTCTGGGTCACATCAAACCATGAGGAAGTTCAAATCCGGGTCCTTCAATGTCTGAACCCAACTTGTCGATCCCCTTCCCTCCCCATCTAAACTCCAAAGCACACGAAGCGTATCCATAGCCGTGTATATGAAACCCCATGGACACTGGAGCATAAGCCGCTGCAATCGATCCATAACCAAAGACCGCTTCATTGGGTCTGTCTCCCGAGCCCCTGCAATAAATGTCGGCCATGATGTTGCTTTGAAATTCGGGTCATCGTCCGGCACACTCGCCAGCTCTCCGTAGAGTTCTTGGCTGAGAACATCGGCATAATTGGCGCCTACATCGGCCTCCAGGGATGGAACGGCTTGCAAAATATACAGGCATGCCGCGAGCCGATGCGCCGTGCTTGTATGTATGCGGCTCTGAACCGGAACATCCTTGAAGAAAGGGGTGTTGCGCACATCGTACGCCCATGCTACAGTGTCAAACTCCAAAGCTTTGTGGAGCAGAGCAGCAGCATCAGCCTTTGCTTTCTCGGATGAGCTTCCGTCATTCGTGCCCACGTTGGACAATTTCGAAGCGGAGTGAAGAATGTCCAGAATTTCAGGCGGACAGCACTGATAGCTGTTGGCGGCAGCTTTCTGGAGCACCAGTGGTATGTTTGACGACTGGAAGTATGACGGCGCCACTGTCGCATCCGATGTATGAGGCGTAAAGGCTGAGCCTAGAATGAAATATCTGCGCACATGAGCATAAAGCTCACACTGGATATGGACCGGGTCAAAACTTACACAAAGCAGTCTGAGAGCATGTAATCTAGTAGATCATTACTAGGCATATCGGTCAGTTGCAAGACGGCCATGATCTGGCCCGCCCCATCAAGATGGGCTTTCCAGCCATGTTTGCCGGACTCAATCAACTCGACATTCACAAAGAACAATGCTGCTGCAAGGATCACATCTGCTGGCAGAGACTTTATGTCCTTCAGAGCAGAATGCATGAGTCTCAGGGCTTTTTGTTTCGCGACAAGTGCCTGTTCCAACGCCTTCTGCGACGCATCAACGTTGTTGGGGAATGCTCTTCTCCCCTGCGTCAGTGATGGAGGGATCCTCGGCGACATGAGGTTTGACAGGTGTACCGCTGAGGCGGCAACTATGATGTGTTGCAAGAGAGGGTTCGCCTTGGTCATTGGGAGAAGAGATCGGAATGGATTGCGTTCCGGTAGGTCATAGGACACGAGATCCTTGCAGAGACGAGTTGTAACTAACACGGAATTAGAAACCCAGTGAATGTCGGTTTCTGAGACCATACATACAATATGAGAGGTAATAACGATAAGAAGGGTTCAAGTCCTGGAAAAGAGGATCGACCAATACCCAAGGACTCGCAACATCACTCGACACTGTGTCCACTGAGCTTGAGCGCCTTACAATCTGAGAATCGGGAATCTCCTCAACGGTGTCTGGGGTCTGTGCTTCGGCCGATGCTGGGGATGGAGTCAAACCCATGAGCTCGAACTCAGCAACTGGCTCTACGCCACTCTCAAGAGGCAGTGGCGCCGGTTGGCCCGCGAACTTGCCTCGGCTCGCAACGGCGCCGGTCCATCGCAGCAGGTTTCCATAACCGAGACATTCCCTCCCGGCCGTAAGACACTTTTGGCAATGCGGGTAGGTGCGGTCACACCGCAACCGCTTCCGACGGCAGTTGTGACAAGCCTTGGTCGGGTTTTGAGGCGAAGTCATGCAGACGATGGATGGCGGGGCGGACGACTGGGGGGATTTTGGGGGCTACCCAAAGGACACTGAGTAACTCGTCGGAGAGCTGGGGACTCTGGGGATGCCGTTCCCCCTTATTGTGAGCATGCTCTCTGTGCAAAGCAGACCGATGGGCGGGTCAACACAGCATGTGTCTCTATGCCTTCGCTCATCAACGGCGATCGGAAGGCTGAAGTTGGTTTGAGCGTCTCACTAGGCACGAATAAGGCAAATGAAAACGGCATGACTAAGGCCAAAGCTGTGAAGCTGGAATAGAACGCTAGCCCGATCATGACAAGGGCCGGTACGTACCTTGCCAGCCTCCACTCGACTTCAACACCATCCCGATGCCACTTCCATAGCATCACGATGCATCACCTAACTGCTACCCTAGCCGCTAGGCTTCAGTGCCCCTCAAAAGAGAAATTTCGCAATTTTATTGATTACTCCTTGCTTCTCTGGGCCTACTCTAGATCGACTCGGTGATGGGTCGCGAGACGTCAAAACAGCATGATCTCAAGCTGATGATCATAGCATCAGCAAACCACTGGCGAGGCGAGTCTCTCATGAAAACTGCCTTCAGGCAGGTATTTTTTAGCTTTTTGGTTGGTTTTCACATTTACACACTGTACCAGAGGTCAACCAGGCATCACGCTACTGGGACGAGCTCAATTTTGCCCAACCGCCGATTAGAGCGTTTCTCATCAACATTTGAAAATGTTATGCTTTGCAATATACATGCCACCTGCGGTGGGCATGGCTATCGAGTCGGTTTTCTATAGACGTGCACCATAAGGTTTTGTGCCACAAGGGCTTCATGTCTTCATATGCATTCACATCACAGAAACCTTGGAAACCTTGCTTCTTCTCATATCCCTCTTCCCATTCTCCTCCCGTCCACCCTCCTCGCTACCATCATCTTCCTAATGTAAATCCATTACGAGATCTCGGAGGCTAGATATGAGGTAAGGGTCAGCTTGTAATGTCAGTTGACTTAAGTGGCTGATACCTTCCTAGTGATCGCGAGAACCAGCCCCGTGCCAGGCCGCTGGTTTCGATTCCTTCGCTATACCTTGAGTTATTTGAAAACCCATCCTATGCTCACAGTCTTGAGCCTGAGACAGAGGAGTGCATGGCTCACATGCAACTTCTCGAGCTATTTGCCAGGGATCGTGAGGGAATGCGGGAATGGGCATGTGAGCATCAAATCGATCCGGAGTCAGCATGGACGTTCTACGTCAACATGGCAGTCGAGAGATTTCAGAAATGGGCAGAAGCATCTTTACGCATGGATCTACGACATCTAGTGCCACGCTTGGACGTCCTCATGATATGGCATGCTCTGTTACAGCAGCCAGAGGCGTGGATTACTCTGGCGGAGGAGCTAGATTTGCATCACTTGCAGTGGGACTGGACGATACTGGCAAGCTTCAAAGTCACTGAGGGCCCCCAAGTTGCTAACAACTACTTCAGCTAGAAATCGTGTTGCAATTGGGTTCCGGAGGCTTCGTTCTCCCCCCTGACATTGATGATGCGGTATCGCAGATCATTGGAGAGCATACTGTCATCGACCTCTTGAAAGCGTTGTCTCATTCCTTCTCAGTTCTCGACCAGATGATGCCACAGAAAGACTGGCAGACTACTACCTTCACAAGGCCAGTAGTGTCATTCTCAATACCCCGGATGGCGATTGCATGGTCTCGTTCCCTTTCCATGATGCGGTTCAAGACCAACTAGACTTTGGGGCGGAGATGCTGCAACGTTCCTGGCATCGCTTGTGGCAGCTGGACGAGCCGCATGGCAGGGCGCTCTGTATCCCAATACAACGGTATTGCAATTTTCTAAGCCTGCGTTTGGTGTGGTTAGGTCTTCGGTCAGCGTTCACAAGCTGTACCAATACCGTGTTGGTGCCCACCTTCGATATTGATTTAGTATGGAGGACACATCTGCTGTCCCCAACCCAGTACCTGGACTTCTGCGAGAGCTTCCATGAAAGCTTCATTCCACACACACCAAGCGAAACTGGTGAAAACAAAAGCATTCATTTCAAGGTCACAAAGCAGGCCTATGAGGCGATATTCGGAGATGCATACGAGCTGTATTGCTGCCGATACCACCCAGAAGGCCGAGAGTAGAGCGTATGCTGATCCAAGCCGTCCAGCTGGGAGGCGTGCAGAAAGGAGTCGTCATGAAAAAGAAAGAAAAAAACCGCGTCTCGCATTGCCACTTGGGCTGAATCCCTTTCTACGGCCAACAATGAGGCCTAAAATACGGTTCGCGTTCACGAAGTGGTTGTGAAAAGGAAGCAAATTGCGAACACCATCCACAGAGAATGCAGAAAGCACGATTGCGGCGACCGACCAGTCCGCCCTGTGTGAAGTGCGACCAATTGCAGCCCGACTTTCATCACATATGCCCTGCTACAAGCTATCAAGTCTCCAGGCCAGAGTAAGGCAGCGCTGAACCGCCATCAAATTGAGAACTGAAGTACCAGCAATCGACAGTCTGCTCCAAGTCTCGCACTGACCATAAAATCGACGTCAGCCTCCTGCCCAGAGGGCGGCACTCGCTCGGAAGGTCACCTCATTTTGCAGAGTTTCCAATTCTGTCACGGATCTAAGAATTCATGCCAATGACGCCAGTGCGGTAGGGGGAAGCACTCCATGATGACATTGGACAGCATATCACATACATATTGAGGGTGTGCTCGAAGGGGTCACCCCTCTCATCGCGGTGTCGTCTTCAGGGGTTGCTCCCAGTCATTAGGACATGAAAGGAACAGCAACGGTTTTTGTGGGTCGCTGATGACAGCACAACGCAGATTTTCTTAAGATCGACTCCTAAGAATGAATGGGCGCTTTGGCTGATGCGGTCATTAATGAGAACACCCTTATGCTTGATGTTGACGAGATGACGGGGTCGGTGTTTTGATGAGTGGTGGGATTTCTTATCACAATGCTGATCATTTGTGCGACGTGTAAATCAAGTCTCAAATGAGCCCTTCCAGATGCCATTGCTTTATCGCCCTCGCCGCTGTTATACGTCTTGAGGTACTTTGCACAACGGTGAGGATCAATGAAACACGTACCGGTAGAATGATCGGTCAAAAAGATGCCTGTCGAGGATCCATAGCAAGATCCTTGTCAGGAGGGTTTGTGTCCTAACTCCGCCCATCCAAACCCGCATCGTCCCACTAAGAGGACCAACATTTTGTCCAAGCTAAGGAACAACACCCAGTCCATTGGAGCCTTCGGCTGTAGTCGTCCTATCACTGGTGATGTTGGCAGGATATGCTGCTCCGTACGGAGCACGTCCGATATGAATGACCTGCATCATCACCCTAACAGTATCCACCACACTGAGGCCGAAAGCTCCTCTCCTGTGCCATGCCACCGGCGACATCCTCGAAGGTTTGGGCGAGGTACAGTGCTAGCCCCTTGGGGACATCTCGTCGATCATCCAACCGATGATGGCTCCGCGCCCCCGCCCCTTCCCCCTTGGGTCTGGTCGAGTGGGATGGGGAGACAACAGATCACGCTTCGATGCCGTCCGTCAGGTTTTTGTGATACTGCAGGCAAAGGCCTCGACCACGAAGAGGAGTTTTCTGTCATTCTTGGTACTTGCTTTTTCCAACTGCCACACTGCTAAGCGAGGTCGTTTAGGCTTCATTGACGGGCGCACAAGCCAACCCGTACCGAAGAAAGGGTCTCAATCCATGCGCTTGTGCTGGTATCACATTACCCCAGTCGTACAGGCTGGATTGGAGCCTTGTTAGCTCATTCCGGAGGTCTTGGGTGTAGCCCCGCCATCACGGTCCGGAATTCCTGGCCGTCCCTACAGTATCAAAACTGGTTCGCTGACATACTGTAGGCACGCTGATCAGGGCTAGGTGCTGGGGCGGGAGTCATGGCGGTCACGATCCTCCTGTTGCCGCTGTCCAATATGGATTGCTATAAAGGCGAAACTAAGTCCCCGCTGCACATGACAACTCACATTCGGCTCGCTTCAAAGGCGATCCCGGAGGCATCCTAGCTGTGGCGCCGGCGGTTCTCCGAGTCAGCCAATGACTTCGAACTCTCACCCCCTACCAGCATTATCGCGACCCTCGTAGCCGCTTTGTTGCGTAGACGTGTCCCAGGTTCAGCTTGGACCAGGCAAATCCGCTAAGGGCAACTGTTCGTGGACACTGGCTCCTCAGTTTTGAAGCTTAACTCTATGGCATCGATGTCACCCACGGTGAATGTTCACAGTGATGGCCTCCGTCCCCATGTACAACTTTTCAAGCGTGAACGGCTCGGCCTTCTGCTTGATGCGGGAGACTCGGCAGGGTTGCTTTTTTACTTCCTACTGGAGAGATGTCGTGAGAAGGTCCTTTCCTGCGTCGTAGCCTCATGGGTCAAAGTGACCGGTCTTTCCTATGATTCGTCAGTCGACTTGGCGAGCAGCAGACGTGCCTGTAGTAACACTCATCAACCAGCATAGGTTTTTTTGACCATAGAATACAGGGCACCTCGTCCGCAACGGGATTGCATTGCCATTTACCACACACGACGCCCACTCACATTTACCTCGTTAGGGCAATCCACCTGAATTGCGCCGTTTCACAAGATCTAGCAACAATGCAACAGTACGACAGTAGGCGCGATAGACAGACCGACTAACTGACCTAGTGTTGTTTTCTGTTGGTTTGGGCAAGAAAGGTCGTCGCACTCGTCAACCGCTGGAACTTCCGGGGACTCTCTCAACGGCACAAGTGTTATGTCAGTTTCGTAGGCTTACTTCGAGACAAGGTTGTATGTAAATGACGAACTCTAGCTCTTGAGTCACGACGCGGGCAGGCGGGCTCCCGCATCATGAAGCTAGGCAGCCGGGGGCGTGGCGTTCCAACGCTTGTGTACAGCCAGCCGCTCTCGCAGCTACCACTTGGAACCTCGCGTGTGGGTTCCGTCAGATTTTCTCTCATTTCGGACGGATGGTAACGGGGCCCATGGATCTAGACAGTGCATGGTACCTACTGTAATAACTGCTCCCTGTCACCCACACTCCCCTATGTGCAGATGATCAACCGCGAATCTGCGGTACCGTCTGCACCAGGTAAATCCACTCGTATCCCAGACCGGGTGCTGCAGGATAGTGAGCCGGGGCTAGGTGAGGGGTTGCATTCGAGGCGTAAGCGAACAATCTGGATGCTTAGAAGAGGCTTATAAATTCCCCCAAGATCATCAGTGATCTGAATGAAGCGCCGTGCTTCCCGCTGGGCATCATGTCGTGTGCTTCGAGCAGCACAGGAACCAGTACACGATTGCGGATAACAGTGACAAGAACAAAGAAACGCAGGAGGATAATCTTCAAGCGAATCTTACAAGGTGATGAAGTAAGTAGTCAGGTGGGCAAAATTGCATGGTGGGGTATCATATGCAGCTTTCTGTTGCACTTCTTGGACACCACATAAAATGCGGTGAGATAAACTTGCGTGTAGATGGTATTTCGGGCGTCGATCTGAGAACTGTGACCCGCCCTGCCGGGTTTCCAAAAGAAGGCGCGAAACCGCGAAGGTGGTTGTGTCACAGATGGGTGTCCAGCCTGCATTCGGCGTGTCATCCAATAGATGCTCAGTTCTGATTTGAAGAAAGCGAAGGCGGCCAAGTGATTTGGGGCCAATCGAATATTCAACGAGGTCGAGTTGCTCATCGAAACAGGTTAGATCCGGACTTTGACTCTGAGAAATCGAGGCTCTCCTCCGTGCGAGGCGATATGAACGTAAGGAGTGCTAATAAAAGTCACTTTACATATCCTCCTCTAAAAAGGGCACGAGTGACCCAGACCTGTCTGACTAGGTGCATGAGGCTCTTGGTTCTTGGGAGGGACATGTCCTGTTCAGACCAAGGCAGAGACCAAGGCAGGGTGCAGGGCACCTACCATCGCCTTAAGCCGAAGAATGGGTCAGTATCAAAATACCAGGACAGAGCGGGCTGTCATCACGATGATTCTTCCATTCATTCAAGGCCTCAGGCAACAGATTTCGTGCCTAGCTCGAGAAGCTGATTCATGATAGCTCTGGGAAGAGTTTTCCTCTAGGCAAAGGCCCCATAGACAAGCACCTTGGTGGCAAGCATCAAACTCGTAGAGTAACGGTCTTTACACGATCACATGAGCCGACGTCGTTGACTCGTAACTGCAACTTTCATTCAGCTGAGACGGTGCCCATGGACAATCTGTGACAGATATGACAGGAGTGGTTGTGCGAATAAATTGGGACTGGAGGGTAACAGCATCGCACCAGGTTTGTTTCGGACCACCTTTGTCTGCGCGAGTTTTGGTAAGCTCAGAGACTCTGGGCCACGGGAGCCAAGGGCAAGCGCAGACGTACATATGGGTGACCCTGGGGCATCCGTGGGTCAGGAGTCGTACGATTCTGGTGACGGTTGCAGCCAGACTGCGTCGTTCCACCCAATGAATCGAACAGTGTGTGCACGGAATTGGATAAGCCTGCGGGCCAGCACGACAAGGATGTTTCTGAAAGAGGAAATCATATCGTGCAAGTGGAGGAGCGAGAACGGTATTGATAGGTTACCCTGTCTGCGGGTGGCGGACCAGGGAAGCGATCTGTCAGGGCATCCCTCCAAGTCGAAAGCCGGGTAAGCTTCTAAAGGGGGGGGGGGTGTCTCCTGTAAAGCGGGCTGAAGGCGAACGATCATAGAGATGAAAAAAAGGGTTTTCCAGTTCCGTCCGGTGCTACGTAGGGTGCTAGTTGCAAGCTTTTCCCTCCGCTCGTGATGAACACATGGCATAGCCAAGACAACCGCAACGGCGACGGTGGAAGCATGAGTGAGTATGCGTACGCCGGCGTAAAAAGCAAAGGCAGAGCGCTCATCCCGCGTAGCAGGCTAAAATTAAGGGTCAGACCACCATGACACCATGACGAGACCTTTTGTGCCGCGAACAAGGCCTAGTCCACATCTCGCGTGGTCAAAGGCGCCAGGAGCAAGGAAGACCCCTGGCGGATCGCCACGGGCAGAGAAGATCATGGATGTCTGAAGCCTGCGAACTAATTACCATGTTTCCGTTCCTAGTGTCGGCTGATCTTGGACCGTGAGGCCTGGGTTCTTCGCATGCATACCCGATCCATGCAATAGGGAGGCGCTTACAGCGTAATCTTTGAATGGTGATGCAGATGGCTTAGATTGAGATGGCGAGGCGAGGTTCGGCGGAGGCGAGGCACGACGCGGGCTGGCGCTAGTAAAGGAGCGGTAGTGGGTTGAAGGCTTGAACTTACTTTGTTTACATTGATTAGATCCCCTTCCCCTGGCGCCAGGCAAGTTAATAGTATGGAGTCGTGACGCAGCGCCTGAGATGTTTTCCCAGCAAAGGGCGTGCCTCGGTACCAACGCCACGGGATCTCGTTGTCTCTGGGAGGGTGTGGATGGCGTGGAAAAGAACGCGGGCTGCGCTCGAGTGAAAGGGTGTCGTGGACGGATGCAGGATCCAGTGCAACGTCGGCGACGAGGGCTAGACAGTTGTTGATGTCCGCCGGTGGAGCGGCGCCTGCGTTGACGAATGGCCACCTGTCGGGGCGACGCTGATACGGATAATATTTTTAAGGGAGATCAATACCTTAGCCGTGATGAAGCCGAGCCGGGTGAAACAATTACGGCTGGTCCTAGCTGCTCGTTAGTGTTGACACTCTGACGGAAGATGCCGTTTGCACTAAGGTACCTGACTACGGTAAAGGTTGCCTCGTGCATAGCCACGCCTTATGTAAGGCAGTCGCTCAACGTCCCGCGCGCCTCTAGAGCCACGAAGAACAGTGGCTTTTCAGTTCCAGCGGGTCTGCCGTTCCCCACCCTGTAAGGCTCGCTTCCTTCCCAGTTTCCACGGCCCAAGCACTAAGGGACTATCTGGTAGATCTTAAGGTGTCCCTGACCCGAATCATTCATCCGACCTAAATACCTGCACCCTTTCTCGTGCTTTGTTTATGCCGAGGGGCAAGGACGGCCAAGCGCAGCCGTCTGATAGACTACGGATACGGTGACGGCAGTCGTGCAACGGTTAATTCCTTTACGCTGGCAGACCGGGTCGTCGTCCCTGCAAGCGGTAAAGTTAGTACCCAACCCATAACGTGTCGGTATTATAGGGTAGGCACGTGAAATTGTGAAGGCTGGTCCAATTTATAGCGCTTCCACATGGAAAAAGACCAGGCCCCAGCAGGGCCGAGGCCAAGGCCAGAGCCGGAAGCACATACATACAGCAAGGTGGTACTGGCGTACCTTCAAGGAAGATCTCCGTTGCCCACTCACCCTTGACCGTCCAACGTCTTCACGTGTCCTCCGCCCACGATGACGTGGCTTGCAATTCCTCCTTTCATCGACCCAACCGTTACCCGTCACGCTTGACGCCTCCCGCGATGCTCCTTCCGGTTTAATGATGCACACCAACAACGATGCCTTTTCATGGCGGTGCACCGGAAGTCCACTGTGAAAGGAGCAGTTCTTTTGGGCGCGTGGCTTCCCGGGCCCCTGCCATGATCGACGCGTTGGCGCTTCCACCTCTAGACTATTCTGGAAACTCTGCCCGGCACTAAATCTTTCGATCACTTACCGAAAGGGACTCGCCTAGTGATCCTTAGATCTACCCAGAATGGCGGATTTCTGCGCTGCGCTTTCGCTTGGCCTTTCTCGAGCAGCACTGACCGTCGCTGGCGGCACCTTGAAGCACAACCCCAGATGATGACGCTCCCCCCCCACGACCATCGGTTAGACAGGCGTCAATACGTGTTCCCGGCCCTCTCGTCCCTCAAATTTGAGCTCTTAGCTCCGCGCTTGACCTGGCGAACTGCGCAAGTCCAAACTTCACCGTTGAGGCGTCGAGAATGCAACGCCGGGCATTCAGGCTACGATTCATGAAGCGTTGCTTGCCTCTACAGGGCAACATTGTTTTCTTTTGCCTGGCAGCTCGCCAAGACGCACTGATCTCAATCATGATGCCTTGCCGACACCCCATTCCGGCAGGGTCACATTGGTACCATAGTGTGTGTGTGTGTGTGGTGTTGTCCCCTGCGATAATCATCGTCCTTGAACGCACCACCAGGAGGGATCCAAAGCAATCAAACATCATGACCGAACATGACCACGGAGAGTTGGCCTACCTTGACGGATGCGAGGCCAAATGGAGTTGGAAGCATTGATGATCAGAGGTCACCAACCGCCTGTCAATCCTCCCCCGGAACCCGACAAGGGTTTGCTCAAAGAGGCACCGAAGTACGACCGTCGCCCAAAGTATTCGGCATGGCATTGGACACCCCTCCCCCCAAAGCGTAGCCGCAGCCTAGATTTAGGTGTCATTCGCAGCCACCGCCTGGAGACCCTGTTTCGACATGGGCCATAGCACGCAGCAGCATGCCGCATCGATTATTCAAGACTGCTTACTACTGGACTTCAACGCACCGCCTCAGTCCACCTTGCCTCGGTTACCTCAAAGGTAGAGTGCGCCGACGCCACTGGAGCCAACTTAGATGACTGTAATCCGTACTGTCGCTCCATGTTCACAGTAGCTCTCCTTACCTACTAGTCCCTATCGAATCTTTCAAAAATTTCTGACCGCGGAGCTCGGTACATTGGAGAAACCGAGCGGCACGAGAGCCGTCAGTCGAGCAGGAAAGCTTGTTAGTAACGACTTATTAATGTTGCGTTTGACTTTGCTAGCCTGCCCCGTACCGAGCGTAGCAAAAAACGGAGCTGGTGATGGGCTAAATAGCGACAACGCCACTATGAACCGCATCTGCCGAGACAGGCTTATGTATCGAGAGAAGCCACCGCATTTTGAGGCTGCCCGATGAGCTACCCTTCAGGCTAGTCTGCCGGCAACGTGCCCCCGGGGCGCTCATCTCAGGCTCGCCCAAGCCTCGTGTTCCCTTGCGGGGCTGGGCCACCTGGTAGGCAGACGATCAACAAGCCGAGGCCCTAGTTGAGCACAAGAGCGCAACCGGGCCTAACGACACACGTGCTGCCAAGACTAGTGTCAGACACAACGTTAAAATGTCTCAGAAGCGGTGTCGACGACAAGCCATCGGAATCATGGAGACTCAGTCAATGGCAAAAGTCATCGTCTGCTATTTTAGTTGGATGTGCCTGCTTGACCATGCTCGGTGCATATGCGGCCCGCGGCCATGAATGGCGCTGACGCAGGCGTGACAGATCGCCAACCTTTTAATATCTGATTTGGGGTTTGGCTCAGGTGGTCCCTGCCACCTACACTTCGAATATGGAACCTCATGGTGTCCCTAAGCTGCTTCCCTCGGTCCTCTCTGGGCCGTGGACTAACATGAGCCTTTCTCATTCGTCGATCATGAAGGGGGCCAAATACTGGAGAGTGAGTTGCCTGAAAGTGCTGAGGAAAACGTCGCCAGCTGTCCTCGACAGCCAGACCAGGGGTCTTCTCGCTCCTTTAATCATGAGTTGACCAGCATCAAGCTTACGATTCCGCATGAGGTACCTGGCTTTACCACGGCAACACATCAGTCGTCTTCGTTACGTGCCAAGTGTAATTTAGCAGATATGTGCACCGCTCAGCATACCTCGCTCCAGTTCTGCAGTCTGAACTTCTGATCAGTTCCCCAAATAAGGTTTGCTCACTTGTCCGTCAGATGTAGGGAGATCTTCCCTTTCCGTCCGTCCGTCCGTCCGCTCCCCTCCCCTCCCTACCACAGTCCATATCATAAATCGGTTATCAAGTCCAGGCCGCCTACGGCTGTGCACGCACATATGCGCGGGCGCTTTGGTCACGCTCTTTTGTCATTATTGTTGTTTCTAAGCCCCGGAAAGACTTGACACTTGGCCGGACAAGATCCGAACGACTGCTGTGGATCGTGTGGACTGGGCGGGTTTGTCACGATATTAGAGCTGACCTTGGTCGACAATACAATGGCCCAGTAGATAGTATGAACGGACATGTTACCATTTGGTGAGGGAAGGTTCCAACAGTGTGGCAATCATTACCTCGCTGGAGCTCCCCCAGCACCGGGGATGCAATCGCCAGCAGATTGGCAACGCTGCAGCAGGGTATAGTCAGCGGTTGGGATGAGACGAGGGGCTACCAAACAAAGCTGAGGGAATCAGCATTCCGGCATAAGAAGAATCCAGTCATCCGGTCGCACAAGGGGCTTCAAATGAGATCTACCGTGTGTTGGATCTTTTCGAGCGGTGCCTTGTTTCTGTGGAGAGATTGGGGACACTGCATCTGCAAAATGAGAAGGGCCAGCTCAACACCGCCCAGAGCTCGTGGTGTAGATATAGAACGAGGACCTAAGACCTAAGGGAACCGGTGTCGCAAGCGCACACAGAGTTGACTGGGGGGTGTGGGAAAATGCTCGAGGGACGGCAATAGACTCCTGATTAGGAAATCGTCTCCCGAGCAGAGATTTTGATAGGTACCGGCCGAGAGGGGGGAGGGGTGGCCTTGACCAAGACGGTGGGCGTGCAGCCTCAAGTGGACAAGTTCTCTCCGGTGTGCAGCAGAGCTGCATCGACCCAGCATGAAGAAAGAGCCCGCACGGTTGATGGGACGAGACGAGACGAGACGATCGCGGGCTCACGGAATGGCAGGGCAGGGCATGGCAAGGCCAGGCAAGGCAATGCCAGACTGCGAGTGTAAGGGACAGGTCGTCGACGAAGCGGTGGAGAAACCCGTGACAGGGAAGAAGGATCTATGGCATTGGAACATCCCTTCCTCTTCGAGGTGCAGATACCCACCCGACCGTTTGACCAGAGTGCGATCCATGATGACAAGCTTAGGGTCGAATTTAGCCTCCCCTTCCTCATCTGGCGCCCCTGCGGGGCCCCCACTCCGAAGCCACCCCTTCCCCAAGACAGGCCCATCTGGGGATGCGACTCTGCCTGTGCCATATGGTCTCGACACGATATCCGGAAGCTAGGTGTAGTGGGAGTGGGATTGATTCTGCTGCATCGTCGACACATCAGCAGTCCCTGGAGGGGGGTGCCGAAGGAGGTCCCGCCCGCTGGGTCCACGCCCTGACGTGATAATCGCCCTCCTCCTCTGGTCCCTGCTCGATTCCACCCACCACCCCGTCCCGAACTACCTCCTCCACCTTGGGTGCTGGGACAGATGGTTGACGAGCATTTTCGTCCCAGGTTCTGACAGTTTCACAGGATAGCCGTCCCAGTACGGCGACCCACCCCAATTTGCTACCTGGGCTTGCAGCAAGCCCTCCCCGGGATCATCGCTTGTGATTTACAGATCTGATATACCGCTTCCCACCCGCCCACTGCGTCCTCATTTGGGACAACCTGGGCCCAGTTCTTGTCAACATCCAGTACTTATACTTTCTTGACCCCCAAAACGTCCGCCGGCCTTGGAATCCCTTTTTGGACTTATACTCATCCCTCTCGACATAATCACATCCTCTCTCCCTCGACTGCAACATCTTGTGTGACCAGCAACAACTTTCATACCTACGCTCATCAACTCAATCATCTCCCTCCTCCAAAGCACAACGCTCGACGTGTTCCTCGGAGGCCAGCCAGCACGACAGCGAGACTCGTCTTGCCATCGAGCCATTCCTGTCAATACATCTCAACCAAAGCCAGCTCCTACAACATGGCAACTACTCTACTATCACCTCAACACTACACCATGCCTCAAGGCGCACGATACAACAGTTTCACACAGCCTCCACAACCTCCTCCGTCGCCCCCAATGGAGGAGTCTCGGTGCTCGCTGCCCTCCATCTCCAACCTACTAGGTCTAGCTGATGCCGGTTCGCCAACAAGCGAATCCTCACCGACCTCGCTAGGACCTTCCTCAAGACTTGAAGGTATGAGTGTCCTCGGGAGTGGCAGTATTGCCTCCCCTTCCCCTCATGAAACTAAATCTGACCCACCGTTCCCAGATCTCGTACAACGTCGGCAGGAAATATCGTACACAAAGCCGGATCGCCAACATGGTTCGGACTCGGGCAAGCCAGCACAGCCCAAGATTATGCCTCCATCACCGCCCATGAGTACGGATGCTTCCTTCGACAGCTGCTCCCCGACGAGCAAGTCAGTGAGCCAATTCTCCAACGCCTCAGCACCTACTGGCTATTATCACGAGACGACCCCTCCACTTGAGATGGAGCAGCAGCGATCTCAGGCTTCCACAGCCGGCATGCCTCGACCATCTGCCGCAACTCCTTACAGCCATCAACCTTACACTACCGGTTATGCGAACCAGCCACCAATGGGCAGCTACTATGCTGCTGCACCCCCTCAACACCCGATGCCCAGTCTTCAGTATCAACGACCTCTTCCTCAGTCATTCCCTCCTCCTCTGAGCATCCCCATGGGCCTGCCACCGGCACCTGGTGCCCATCCTTGGCAGCATCATCACCATTACATGAACCCTTCGCACGGAGGTCCTTTCCCCCAAAGCCAAGACCGCTACATCTGCCAGACTTGCAACAAGGCCTTCAGCCGGCCTAGCAGCCTCCGGATCCATAGCCACTCCCATACTGGAGAGAAGCCATTCAAGTGTCCTCACGCAGGTTGCGGAAAGGCGTTCAGTGTCCGCAGCAACATGAAACGTCACGAGCGAGGCTGCCACAGCTTCGAAGTTGGCGGTGGTGCATCCGCACTTGCCGCCTAAGCTGCACATGGATGTGGGCCAAGAACAAATAAATTAATAAGTACAATATGAAATAATCGGTTGGCTGAAAGCTGCCTTGCCTACAGAGCATGGCAAGTCTACACAGCGGAGTTACCAGAGCCGGTTATCCTGGCAACCAACAACCAACAAGAAGAATCACTCGGATTTGCGTGCGCATGAATCAGTGCACCAGCACATACAAAACATGGGCCGATTTGCTTTTATTACCACGGTATGCATGGCGTTTGGGATGGGAGGAGATCATGGATTGCCAAATCACCGGGGTGTTTCAATGGGAGCAGTACTAATACTGAAGGGGGGACCTATCATGCTTTGGGTTTAGGGGTTGGGGAACTGAGACAAAAGGCGGCGTCCAAGCTAGCATTTACAGGCGTCACTGGAACTATGAACAGAAAGAGCCCTCAAGGGCACAGATGAATTCAAATCAACCACATCCACACATCAATCATTCTACCACATTTGTTTCGTGATGTCAGCTGCCCGTCTCAGTGGCGTACGCCGCTGTTGACAATGAAGTAGAGCCATCGATGGACAGCGCAGGCATTCCTTGGAAAAGCACAAGTGAGTGAGACGGCGCAACGAAGGCTCGTGCGATGCAGAAGCTAATTTAGTGCAAATGCCACGCGGCGCAGGGCATCACCGCATTCAAACGATCAAGTCTGGACGATCACACCCATCCCGCACCCTGCTGTGACGTGGCTGAAGACAACAAGAAGCGAATATCGCGTCCAGGGAGTCAGAGGTTGGTGACTAGAGTCTTGCCCCGTTGCACCATGCATAGATGTCACGGCAACGGTGACTGGCCGGCGGCTGAGCGAGTCATGCACACGATGCGCATTGCTTAATAAGAGTCCACTAAGGGTCCATGATCTTCCGTCAGGCTTCTAGCTTCGTCATGCCTTCCTCCCGTCACATACAAGCAGGAAGATGGGATGAGCAGCTAAAAAAGGGGGAGGGGCTTTGAAGCAATGGTAAGAATGAGGCTCGTGTCTTGTGACTATGTTCAGGGCCAGCGGGCATCCCATTCCGATAGCGCGGGAAGTCTTCAATGCCCGCCGGGCGGCAATTTAATAAGCGGGTACGACGAGGTGCAGCACCGCCCAAGCCCTTCTCATTAAAGGAGCAACCGCAAGCCTCCTACACAATGGCACAGGCGGCTTGTTGTTTTGGTGTCGATGATCCCCAAGGCCCGCTGAGCTGGGACGGCGAGGCAGGGCAGGGCAGGGTAAGGCTGGCTGGCTGGACTAGCTTCACAGCTGTCGACGTCGAAAGGGAACTGCACCAGAACCAAAGAGGCCATCAAATCGTAGCCCATCTACGGCACTGCCTTGTTAACGTGCCGGACTATACGTCTGTTCGCAGTCAAGCGCGGCATGCCTTCTCGGAGAACCAGGGTCGAGCCAAACTAGGGTGATCCCCTTCCCCTCCCTCCCCCCCTCCCCACTCTAAGGGAACACGACGATTAGTGCGCGCAGGGGAATTGGGGGAGCAGCCAAAGGAGAAAGCCAGGTGGTGCCCCTGTCTGTGTGTGCGTCCGTGTCGCCCATGATGAGCAATGCCCTGGCCGGGCGGGAGAAGGCTTGCTAGCCCCGAATTTAGAGTGGGCGGGATAGCCAGAGTGAAAAAGTACGGTAGGTCGATCAGAGCTAGGGGGGGGGGACTGGGCCCAGAAGAGATGGATTTATGGAGCAGACGTCACGATGCGGCCGAAGAGTTCGGAGATTGAGCTTGAGAGAAGGGAAATGGAAGACTATGCAAAACGTTGGCGCGAACGGGGAAGATGGCCCACGGTAAATCCATAATAGAGCGAGGCATAAGGCCCCATCATGCAGGAACGCACGGAAACCACAGCTTCCCAACGGGTATTAAGCGCAGCCAGCATGAACCATTTCTCCCCCGGACCACGTTTTGTGCTGGGATGGCCGATGCCAGCGTCGCGGTCTCCTCCTCAACGAGTGCATGGAGGCGAGGGAAGCGTTGCATACAAGATCAGCGAGGAAGGGATTGACCCAGGAGAGCCAAGGGGACGGAGGGATGTGCAACCGTGACGTCTGAGATTCTGTGCGCGGGGACGACAGAGGACGGGGATGATGCTTGTTAGTAGGGTAAGGTAGTCGGAAGTTGATGATGGTTGGTTGGCTGGCTCTTGGGTTGGGATGAACGATGAAAGATGCTCGCTCGCTTATGTCTCCAGGTCGGTCACTAATGATGGGCGGGGGTGGTTACGTTGGCGTTCCTGACTAATGGACGGGCGCCCGTTGGATCGGTCAAGAGCCGCGTGTGGTTTGGAGGAGAAGACCTTTTTGGGTGCGAGATTGAAACCACTCTGCAGCGGGAGGTTGGTTTGTTAGAGGGTTTCGTCGCCGAACTATTGCATGCGGGACGTAGTTCTACTGCCCAAGGTACGTAAGCCACATGGTAATGTAACACAACTCGACCTCACAAGGCTTCGCATGCCGGGTGCACAACAGGAACGGCAAGGTGTGATGATGGTGTCTGTTGCAAGCTGACAAGAGGCTTGCAATGGCAACTCGGGTTGGCGGGATTTCAGAACGTCTAAATGCTCCAATAACAAACCCAGGCTTATCGGTCAAACTTTGAAGCTAGAGGGGCAATGGCAAGGTAGCACAGCATATTGTGACTGCTACAAGGCATGGTAAGCCGGCGGTTGGCAAAAAAAAAAAAGGGAAAAAAAACCCCCCCGGACCGCGAAACCATAGATGAACTAATGTTTAATAAATATTTAATAATAACACCAATTTTATGTATTTTTTTTTTCTTTCTTCTCGTTCTTTATAATTACTAAGGATACTATTGACGACAGACCGGTTTGCAGTCCGTGTGTTTTTTGCTCACCACTTGGTAAGGTACGCGAGCTTCCAGTTGTCTCTTGATATCACTTCGTCTGAACAACCAGGAAACTCACCAAACTCCCTCCTCCCCACACCCTCTTTCGTCCCTCCCCCATCTCATCAAACGGCGCCACATAGGCCTCGCCTCGCAAGCTTTTACTATACTTGGGACAGCCTCGCAGAACATCCGCCAGGGGTCAGGGGAGGGCGGAGGCACGAAGGAGGGGAGATTCCCAAGGATCGGGAGGGGGGTGTTCCAACGCCTAGCCGACCGAACGTGGCCGCGTTCCAGATTGCCCCAGGGGTCCGGGATTGTGCGTATCCCTCCACCTCCTCCCTTCCCCCTGGCGGAGAGGCAGAACCAGGGATACCCTGGACGAGCATTTTGACAGGTTCCCACACGCCATGCCAAGTCTGGTCCAGCCTAACTCGCAAACACCGGCTTGGTACTGCTGTTTTGGCTCGGCAAGAACCCATGAGGGAAACCCAAGCACCACAGCATGGGACGGACGGACGGACCCAGGGGTGTGGGAACTTTTTATTTGCTTTTCCGGGTCTGCCCTCTAACCCTCTCGATTTCTTGGCCTTCCCCCCCTGGGGCTCTTTTCGCTTGCGCCCATGGGTGGCCCTTGCGCCGTGGCCCTTTTCATTCGGCGCCCCGTGTGGAAACTCCCAAGAACAGACGACGAGCTTGAATTTCTGGCTTCTGAGGTTATGCCCGGTCGGGTCAAGCGGGAGAGAATGCACCGTCAATCCTCATCATCACTTTGTTTTCTTGGAGATTAGAAATTATGCCCGCCTCTGCCATGGCGGCCCCCCGAGGAGCGAGTAGCGGGTGTCTCGCTCACACCCACGCACCCACCCCCCCGGGCCGTCAACGACAACGACCGATGCACGTCCTCACACACACAGGCACACACACGCATCTCGGTACGCACGCTGCGCACGGCATGGCAACGCATTGTTCGCCAATCTCGTAGCGAAATCAGCTGAAGCCATGCTCATTCGAAAAGAAGATGAGATTCCGGGGACGGGTCTGTAGATTCTCTTATTTCGGCCAGGCCAAATCAATGCCTGCGGCCCCGGCCTTACTCATGCTAAATCAGCATCGTCACCTCCATCACCTCCTCCGTAATCACGCTCCCACGACGATGCCCGGCCATACCGTTAGCCTGGCCAGCCGTGGCCTGGGAGACCATGCTCAACTGTATGTCGCCTCACTCATCCATCCATTGTGCTCGCAATTAGACCCGCGCTTACATTTTGTTTCTCTCCATACCGTTAGACAAGGTGAAAATTGGGCACCCGACTAGCACGACATCCAGGCGTGCAAGGCCTGGGTGTCTTCCAAGAAACTTTCCCACGCCTGCTCTATGCTGGCACTATAGTTCACCTGAAGTCTCCTCTGAGACCTCAAGGATCCTCCCTTCTGCCAGAACTGGTGCTTCGTCGAACAGACCCTCACCATTGGGACGAAAAACGTTTTCACCGTTCCCCGAAACGCACCGTCGCGGGAGGACGGACTGACCTCGTGGCCCTGCTCATATCCGCCAAGCCGCATCATCCCTCCTCTCGGGTCAATCTCTTCGGATAGTCCATAGTACTGTGGTGCCTGCCTCTCTGTTATGGTCTTTTTTCTTCTGGTCCTTTCCTTTAGCTCCCAGATTGTCCCGTCTCGACGAACCCTGGCCCCTGCTGCAAAGTTTCCCTCGTGGGCGAGCAGGACCGTGACCTCCGCCTGCGAGCCAAACCACCTCGCTTAGGCCAAGGAGGGTGACAGCTTGCAGCCCGGAGACGGCGGCTATCTCACCCATCGCGGTGGGCGGTGGGCGATCATCTGCGGACTTTCCCACCCCCATCTCCCGTAAGGTGTCGTCCCTGGCCATCCAAAGCGAAACCGAGCCTGGGCCTGCGTAATGAAAGAGTCGGGGATCTTCCGTAATACACGATGGCCTTGCTCCAAGGGCAAGGCCTGGCTGCATGCTTTGGCTGCTCTTGGCCCAGACGAATCCCAGCTTCGGGATCTTCCTTGCAGGGCGGTGATGCGAAGATTGCCCCCCTAGCCGAAAGTCAGCACATCATGGAAGAGCCTTTCGCACTTGTTATTCAATCACCCGTTCTATCCTGGTCAGTTGTATGTACGTACTGCTGTACGTACATACGTACAGGATACTTTGCTCGAGAGTGACAACCCACAATTCACACTGCGTCGTATCCAATCCCCGACTGGCTGCGGACCGTTGGCACTCTCCTTGTTGGTTCTTGGCCTTAGCCCACCGGGAGACATGCTCAAGGAAGACAGCCGAGGACAACTCCGCCCGCCTCCAATGCCCACTTGGCTCGCCATCTGAACAGCCAGAGAAACAACGACAATGTCATCTCGTCCGTTAGTCCCATGTCGCAAGGGAGGGCGTCTCCCAGCCAGGGGGGATCATTGTTGCTCACCCACCTCTGTCCCATCTATGGGTCCTATTATTCGCCGCCCCCGTAAACATTTGCCCTGCGGCCCTGCAGCTTGTCAGTGGACCGCGTTCTGGGATACTTTTCACGGGCGAGACCACCAGATTCGGAAACCACTTCAGCGGGTAAGACCAGGGATGTTCGTACATCCTATACCAGCTCCCTGGTCCCGCGCGAGCGACGAGGCTCAAAGCTTTTTGGATGCAACGGTAGCTGTGGTCGACGCCCCTGGTGGTCCAGGCCTGGCACACTGACGGCTTCTGCTATTAAGATTATCGCAACCTCGCCCGTACTTGGGAAGGCTAGCAAACTCAGCTCGAGAATCGTTGTGGTTGCATCAGAGGCATTCGCGCGCGTCCAGGCATGCAGCCAGCGATCATGGCACCCAGTACTTACTCGCCGGCATCGGTCAATGAACACCCCCCATCGACCATGTAGACTGCCCCCCTAGGAGCTAGCAGAGGACCATCCTGCGGCTCCGTAAGCCTGACGCCCCTTCTATGTACTGCTGCGGGCGTGAGACTTGCTCTTGGCGACTGCACGTCGATAGGCTAGGCGCCGTTCCATCACGAGACCAGCGGTGGGCGGCCAGCACGGCTCCATAGTTCCTTCGCGTTCGACCGTTGCACACGTGCGATTCACTTAGGCAGCAGCGATTGAGGGCCTCATCGCGGGGCGCTATCGGCTCGTGTTCTCCCTGAATTGCGCCGACTCCAGCGAGGGACGCTCCCTTATCCGCTTTTGCTAAGCCAGGGAAACCTGGATTTCGAAGGTACCTCTCCTGGACAGTGGGAACTTGCCCGAAGAGTTCTGCAGAGGGGACACCCTGCCAGTTTCAGGTCTTATGGAAGATGATTTACCTCTTGGTGTGATCGTCGTGCCTCGGAAATTCGGTGTTCTGCCGATGGGGTATGAAATCAAATGTGATCATCAGAGGCTGCTAGGCCGCCCCTGGAGGCAATCCTAACTTGAGGGTCCGCCTCTCGAGCAGCAGATGCCGAAGCCCTTCTGCTCTTTCGACGTGCTTCGCCGTTACGCCCCCGTTACGCCGCCTGTCTCGTCCTGTGCGGCAAACTCGCTCATGTAGACCGGCAGATGGCCAGATAGCTGTGCCAATAGGTGGGTTCTGTCTGGTACATACCCGCCAGACCCGAAGCCCACACGCTTTCGCGTTGTCCCTGGGCTCCTGTAACGGATTGCTCGGGCTTTCCTACGAGTTGCACGAGTGGCTAGGTTACAGCGAACCGAAATCTTGTTCCGTACGGCTTCGGCAACGGGGTCGGAGAATATATTTCTTAAATCTTAATAAAAAATCTCAAATCTACCCTGTTCTAACTTCTATTTCTAACCTGCTCGTCTAGTTACCACACAACAATTGAGGTCAGAGAAAGCTGTTTACTGTGCTTTGCTGTAGTGTCTTGTGCTTTTGCCTTTCGTCTTCTGCGACCCGCAATGACGACCTCACAGGTGCAGCATCCGATGCGCCCAACCCCCCGGGGCCCGCCAGACACCTTGTTTCGTCTCATGATCGTCAGAGGTCTGACGCACGTCAAAGTCCCATGCATCAGCACGTCGGGCAGGCTGGGAACAATGCACGCCCCAAGCGTGAACGACAGCGACTGACATTCATGCCACCCAGCGTTCATGTCATCGATAGCCCCGTGCCGTGACCTTTGGCTGTTCGTAGCCAACTAGTAGTTCTTGGTGATCTTCTCTTCCAGCATGGATGGCCCCGCCAGCGACCAGTTCAGACGTTTCACGATCTTTGTTTCAGACTACTCTGCCGCAACGTATTCACTGAGGATACCTGAGCTAGTCACTGTAAGGTTAGCATTGTGTTAAAAATGATCGGACTGATACCAAATGTAAGGCAGTGAATGTTGCATGTCATATTTAGAAGTCAATAAGCGCTTTCCGCCGATCTCAACACGGGACTCGGACACCGCGTTTGATGTGCAACAGCATCAGCGCCACGATCAATACAACAGTAATGCCATTTGTTTGGAAGCATGAGCTGGGCAGGCGATTGATCGTCATGGGTCAAGGTCGATGTGGTTGTGAGATTGACTGCCGATCAACGTGGCCGCATGTTCCTGCAGTTTCATAAGTCTGCACACACGATCTGAGAACGAGGGTTTCCACGCCACCCTCTGGTACTGTGAGAACGTTCGTCTGCAGAGACTAATACATCTGGTTCTTCAATAATTGACAAGCCCCGAAATAAGCTTTGAGATGTACAACCAATTTGGGAAGTGTAGGTGCCAGGACTTCCAAGTTTCTGGTGTCTCACAGTTTGCATATCATTCCGGCGGTATGACTGTATGTTTGACATTGGTATTGCTAAATTGCGCCACTCTATCATGATCTTTCGCACGCATTGAATGATTTTATGTATGCATTGCTGGCTTATTTGGATCGCTCGGCCAGCATCTCTCTCAGCATTAGTTATCGATTCATGGGACAATTGAGTGATACTGGTAATAGTAACAAGGGGATTCGCTCCGGGATGTGTACTCGGCCAGTTCTGTGCCATAGTGGACTTGTACTGACCTCGAGATCGTTAGCTTGGAACAATCAGGCCTTGCTAGAGCCCTCTCCTACCGACACATCTCGCTACCAGGCACGAGCTCCAGGGGCGAGCTGCTCTTGTCAACAAGACAGCTCTCTAACACAATCCTACAGTTCAACGAAGCTCTGTAGACACAACTGACAGCCTTGAGCCCAGCAGAAGTTGCCTGCTAATCGCGAAGCAGTCCACATTTGTCTCCCAGCTGGAACGTCAATACTGCTCGAGCCCAACCGGTAGGATGAGGGCACTGATACGACCACCGACGGGGTGCGAAGGCTAAAGGAATGAGCTTCTCATCATAGTCTGCCTTGATTTGCCAAGACTGTTCCTGACAGAATCGACCATCTAATACGAATTCGAAGCAATCGTGGTGCCGTTGTCTTGGAGGGACAACGTGTGCTATTTCGACAAATCCAGCATTCCATCAGAGCACCAGACGAATTTAACATGAGATAGATGGATAATACATCTCATGGATCTATAATGTAACTGATTTAAGCTAGCGCCAACCGCGAGCCATGAATTGTAGAGCCAAGCATACATGTGTCTTCGAGAGGAAGTTGTCATGGAGGCTGTGAGGACATCGCTGATGGCTCTACCTGGGACATAACAAGCCACCGGTAATAGTGCGCGTCGCACCCTGCTTGCAGTCTTACGGTTCAATTATAGCATAATTCCAATGCTTTTGGCAATGTATTGTGGCTGCGTTGGTAGTTCGGCTTTTGAAGCAGAGTTTCTTGCAGTCCGTTAGTTGACGACTTGTCTGCGACCAACTGGAGGTGCGCCGCACCCTCCGCACCTCAATAGTGTAGAAAAAGCCTTGCCAATATCATACTATAGTGATACATTGACTTAGCCGCTTGCGCGTGTAATGCCTTTCGCCCTGGTAACGTTGCTGCTTGTAGTAGACGTGTTGTACCGACCTGGCTCCAGCCATGCGTCGACATATGCAATCCGAGAAGAAAAAATACCAACGACGTAATGATGCTGAAAATTAGTAGTTGTGAACACATTGTGTACAGTAATTCATTTCTTGTAAGTGTTAAAGGACTTCCCTTGTGTTTGAACCTCAAGCGTGCCGCACGTCGGCTTGATCACTGGCAGCAGCAGCAGGTGTAGAGAATCCACGACTGATCGAGCTCTTCTATAATATGACAGTGTACTCGTACTGTATAAGCAAGCCGACTGAGCTTGCGACTGTCTACAGACCCCCTCGATTGCTACATGGTACAAAGTTGGAGTGGCCATTCTTAACTCCAGACTGAACCAGCAGAAGCGAGAGTATACGGCTAGCTGCCAGGATCATAGCGAAATGGCAGGTATATGCAGATATTCGCCGAGCTTCTCGCTGAAGCGTTCGTCTACAAGCTTCATCAGTGCCCTGCGCGTGTTGCAGCATCCGTAAGTGGGCGGAGAACCGTGGGACGGAGAGCATGTGTAGACACTGAACTATGTTAGCCGCTACAATTAACCGGAATCCATGAGAAGCGCTTCTACTCGTATCCTCAGGTGCAGCGCTGGACTATAATTCCTGTGGAGAAGCGTCCAGACCATCTACTTACAAACCTAGGTGGCTTTGTTGCGCTGTGGTTGCATAACCATGGCCAAGACACCGGGGGTTTGCCTCGTGACCACCCGTCGCTAGCAAACATTGAGAGGAGTGGAGTCTTCCATATGGCTTTCGACCCTTATCAGAGACCGTATAAGGAACGGAATCCCAATTGTCTTGCTCTGAGTGATAGCCACGGGTGGGAGTCGGGGCCGACGCCAGCGGCTTGAGCAGCCGATAGCCAACCTTGGCCCTGCCCTGGATGGGATGTGGTTGAGACAATTCTGTTATCTGATATGCCCTTTAAGATTGTAAAGCCTGCAAGGAACTGCAAATCATTATTCTAATAACGCCTTGAAAAGAAACTTCTGTAGCCTCAACTTCCAGGAAGTCGAAGGCGTGCGTTTTAGTTAAGCGCGAACAACGGTCTAGCTGCTGGGACTGGATTGATGCATGTCCAGCAGATGTTGTTGGCAGCGCACTTAACCAAATGCCCTCGCTGTGTGATATGGGAACCTCTCACGCAGTTCCTCTACTGGACTTCGGCTAGCAAATTTCCCACATCGTATTGAGGTAGCACAGATCGCCCAGTGTCTGCTGTAAAGCAGTGCCTGGTCATTTCATGATCAAGGACTTGGATTGGAAGCCCGAATAATCATCTTCAGCGAAGGCGAGCAACTTTTGGCCTCAAACATTGAGCAGCAAGAACCGTGGCGGATTTACAGTTGAGGTCCCGCCCCTATAAATACTGAGAGCTCTGCTCATGAGCAGTCGGTTTGGCTTGTTGCCCGATCGCCGGCAGGGACTCACGAACTTATTTGAGTTAACACACCAATCAGCCCTTTTATGACCTGGAAGTACCCATCCTTGGAGTCTGTTCTGGTTGCCAGGAGATTGTTCGGCATGGTAGCCCTAAGAATGTTGCCCGGCAAAGCCCGAGGATATGGCCATACTGTATGTGCGAAACGTACTGGGGATCCCTCGATGGCTTGTAAGTGACACTACTTTGACCGCAAGTCAGCGCACGTGAACCACTTCGACAAGCTTGTTGGGCTCCCCTAGGGCTTTGTTACCAGCCCAAGTTCGCTGAACTCAGAGTACGAATCACCCTTCAGACGAAGCTAAGCTACGGTAGGTGCGCGCAAGCGGTATCGCTGATTCCCGCTGGCCATCCAACGACAATCTGACACTAAACAATGCTTCAAGAGCAGTCAGATCCACCCCGAGGTCGAACAAACCCCGGTTGGATACGAGCTCCTGGAGAAACCTACCGTCGACTTCTACGGAGCTTGACAGCACTGGCTCAGGGCGAATCATCAAGCACGCTATAGCACTCCCACGAGCAAGTTGGTGACAACGCTCAATTAATCGGTATTGTGTCGGGAGGATTGGATAACGCCGTCTAGGCAAGACTTTAGAACAAGTCAATCGGTATATCTCGAGTAAGCTTTCTGGAATCACATCTTACTGTTTGGTGAACTTTGGCGTCCCACCCTATTTACCCGACTCCCCTTTCCCCTACGCCCTGGAAGAAATGAATGGAATAGATCTCGAACATTTTATGTGACAACAGTTTTTCATTTTGTCAGATTTCATCTTTCATGCCACGCCCGGGGAGTGTGGTGACATGACTCAAAATGTCAGATGGGCGGGCTGCAGACGCCATATCGCCATGTCATTGAGTCCGCTTGTCTGTCAAGCGGGATGCTTTCACGAATAGTTCATCAGTTATATAGCGCTTGACAACCTTTTTCTATGTGGTGCTTGTCGAAAATGGAGTGATATGTCTCAAGAAGAGCTAAGAAGGGAAGAAATCGCTCCAAGATCGTCTCGGCATCAATTCGACTGTTGTTGACGGCTCGGTCCTCTTCCTTGAGCGCCCCAAGGGTGTTACCGAGCATGAAAAGAAGCGGGAAATCAAACGTACCCCCCAAGTAGGTATCAGAATTGGCACAGCCGCGGAGAACACCCCTAATTCTGACCAGGTAGAGTTCTTCGTCCAAGGTATTGTGTATTCGGACACCGTAGAGTTGCCCAGGTATCGACATCAGCCACAGTAAGAAGAAAAGATTCTCCTCTCTTTTGCTTCTGGGTTTTGGCAAATGTTTCCTGGCAGAAGTCTCTCGTGACACTTACCAAGCCGCATTACACAAGTACGTCAGTGTTGACCAGGCATAGCACGCGACATTGTGGGAGGACTCATGGCTCGTATGATGAATACCGTACGTTTCATTAGAACGGCTTTCATATGAATAGCTTCTAAAGGAGAATCCTTCTCAAACTAATTCTCGATGATGCAGAAAAGGTTCAAGCTGATCGAACCAGCCAAGGACGAATTGGAAGTCTTCCGACGCCAATCGGGCTTCGCAGATGAGCTTGTAAATGAACAACCTTGTCAAGGTCCAGGTTTTGCAATCATGAATGCTGGTACACTTCCTCCTGAGCGTTTTTAAATTAACAGGAAGTCCGGCTACATCTGTATCTCCATGATAAGGCACGAAGGCACGTACGACGAGGTAAGTTTAGTAGTCATGACTGCGCACCACAAGCCCGTACTGCCTCTCAAACGTGGATTGCCCAAGCATTAGTACGCCTTGATACCCGTAGAGGTGAATGTCATTACACAGGGTGGTTGGCTCGGAAGGCGGCTCTGCCAACTGGAGACTTTCTAGTTTGGCTGATGGACGCTTGGACGATGACCAAGTCTACGGTGGGCTGGTTTGCGCCACCATAATTTGAACGTTGAAAGCGGATGGGAGACGCACAGGTTTCATTACTATTCCTCGTGTTGTTCGTGAAAGAACCTTGTGACCATGAAACCGTGCGAGTTATCTTTCGACTCGGTGGACTTATTAAGCGAGCTGCGTGCGGAATCGTGAATGGAGTGCCTCGCCGCGCGTGGTTGATATCACAAACAAGGCTCCAGGTCCTTTTTAATATTTTTAACATTCTGAAAACTAATTGAATTAATCCAAAGAAAATTAAAAATGGCGCTCTCTTGCTGTTGCGCTCTTTGAACTCGCCGCAGGCGGCTCGCAGTCATACCATCGTCATTTGCGATTCATCAGACCTGCAAGACAGCCCGAGCGTTTTGCAACGAGCAATACGAGGAAGGAAAACCCCTCTTAACCTGTCCAGGTACGCACGTAATGGTTTCCGCGCTAGCTGCTGTATCTGAAAAAGACCGCAGAACTAACTAGCAGCGTCCAAGGCGTGATAAGAAGGCAGGCTCGGATGGACGCACCCTGTTCTTCCAGTGGACTTTCACTCCGGGGCTGACGCGGGCCGCTCTTGTGAATGAATTGCTGTAGACTTTCGGGAACAAGATGGGCCAATACAAGTTAAGCTGCGGAGAGTGCTCGAGCCACCTACTTTACCTTCCCTTTGGTTACCTACCTTGCCTACCCTTGGGACAGGTTCATGACGGTTTCAAGTCTTGATTCGTCGTGTCTAAGACCACACAGGGGTTCGACACACACTTTACTGAGCTCCCTCGCAAATTTTGAGTGGTACCAACCTCCGAGTGCTAAGCAAGCCTTTGGATGCTTGTTATTGAGCCTGCAGTACTCGGAAGAGGCATTGCGCTCGGGATGCGTACCGTGAAGTACCTGATGTAAGATGAGTATAGACGAAGGTTCCCAAAGACCGTCAGCGGGAGCCCCACCCCGCCTCTTATCCGCCAGTAAACTGGTGTGCTAAAATCACGCTGCCATTAGCTTATCCGGGGGCCCGTACCGGAGCACCGGCGCTGGCTTGCAAACAGGGCAAGTGGTGAGCAAAAATACGCGGACTGCAAAACGGTTCATCATAAACAGTATTAGGAAATAAAAAGAAAAATTAAATAAAAATATAATTATTTTTAAATAGAAATATAACTATTCTTAAATAAAAATATAATTATTCTTAAATAAAAATAAAATAATTTTTAAGGATTTTTTTTTTTATAGAATTTACTTAAATTTTTTAATTAATTTATTTACAAGAAGACCTACTACTTCTTCAGCATTCATTAGTACCTACCTAGTCTCGCGGTCCGGGTTTTTCTGCTAGCCGCTTGCAGGGCTAGAGAAAGAAAGAAGAAAGGAAAAAATCCACTAAACCACTATAGCGACCGGGACCTGGTGGCACGATCGCTTAGTGGCCCGTACCACCGGTACCGTTATCAAACCCATGCCTTGCTTTCGCTTTGCATTACGCTACTTTGCTCTGCTCTGCGTTTTTTGCTTTTTTGCTTTTTGCTTTGGCTTTTGCTTTGCTTCCACGGATGGATGGATGGATGATCTGGTTTGGGTGAAGACGTCTGACGTCTCGTCCTACCACAAACCCCAGACCGAGCTGCATGAATCCGCATGCAGCCACCCACCCATCCATCCATGATGCAAACCGCGGCAGCCCCCGCTTCCTGCTTGCTTCTTGACGCTTCCCTTGATGGTCTTGCGATCGACAATGGAGCAGATGACCCTCGTGGGAATGAGTAAATTAACTCGGCGCTTGCACGCAATGCGGAAGCAGGAACCAGCTTTGCCCCCCCTCTAGGATAGTTGTTTGCTGCAGCTGAAAGGAAAGCCGACAGAAGTGCTTCAACACCACCATCACAACCACCACCACTACTACCACAAAGTGAATCAGGCGAGGAAAGCCACGCGGGAATGATCCACACTCGCTCGGACACCACCAATTCCTTTGTCACAATCACCAGCTATTTCTCGCATAGGAAGTGGGCGCTATCTGCAGTCGCGCCGCTACCTTACCACTCCATCCGCAGGGGGCACGAAGGTGATGCACGACACTTTCTGCTATAACACCTTCACTATCGCGTCACGGGCACTTGTGATATAAGACGCTCGCTATTCCTGTTCCTCCCTCCCTCCCTCCCTTGCCCTCTCTCTGCCTCGGCCTCTCAACTTACACACCACACCAAACATCCACACGCACCACACACACCACATGGTGGCCCATCACCACGGAAGGGCTGGCAAACCGCAGCAACAGGAAGTCGAGCCGCCGTCCGTCCGTTGGTCCCGCGGCTTTGGGTTTGCCAGCGTCTGACAATCTCAATCTTACATGCTTGCCTGCCCTTTGAGGGTACCCGCACCAGACCAAGTCTGGCCAAGACCAAGGCCAAGCTCCAGCCCAAGGGCACAGGCGCCGTGCGGCTACAAACCGTAGGTCACCCAGTACCTACTCTGTATCTGTCGCGCTTTGCCGGCCCCTCCCAGGCCCCCCTAATTCTCCAATCACGACCGGCGCCAGATCCCCAGAAATCGCTTCCCATCAAATCCTCACCCTGGACCTGGACTCTGGACCCGGACCTGGTCGTTTCGCTTTGGCTTGCACCCTGTTTGCGCCGGCCTAACACCATACGGTACCATACCATACCTTACGTATCTAGACTGAGCACCTTCCGGTACCTGACCTACCTTTCCCAGCTGCCTTGCCTGATCTCATTCTTTCCCTTCTCGACCTTCTCTTTTCCACACCCTCTCCCTCTCGTTCTCTTTCTCTCTCTCTCTCTCCCTCCTTCTCCCTCTCCTCTCCATTCTGCCTTGCTTTCACGACATGCTTCTTGTCATCGCCGCTGCGATACCATGATCCTCCTTTACACGAATCCGTTACCAAAACCATCGCCATCGCCGTCATCGCGCCCGAGTCCACGGTCCTTTCTGCAAACGTCCTTGTCCGTAGCGTGCCCCCACGCCCAATCAACACACCTGCCTCGACATCTACCGCAGCCGCCGACCCAGGGGCAATAATACCACTGTTCGCGCTGGTCCTTTCCGAACCTCTTCACCAACCCTCCCGCCCGCTGCATGCCAGAAGCACCGTCGCCCGCCAGGCTTCTGCTCTCCGGGTTGCCTTCTTGGGGTGCTCAGGTGCCGTAGCGCATCTTGCGCACGTCCTCACCCATGGCGGCCAACGCCGTGCCGGACACACAGCTGGGGCTCACGGCCGAGGAAATTCAGCTGCTGCGCCAAGGGCAGGCGGCCCTGGGTGGAGGATCCAACAGCTCGCGCGCCGCCAGCAGGGCTAGCAGCCAAGGCCTGCTTCTGCTCGATAGCACCTCCCTCGCCGCGCTCGGCCGCTACTTCGATCGCCTGATGGCCAGCATTGAGCAGAATATCCAGTACCTGAGTGAGCAGGCACAGTTGTTCACGCAGGTCCAGTATGACCGGGCCGGCAACATCATCGACGGGGCGGATGCTGAAATTGCCCGCTATACCGAGATTTTACGCCAGCTTGACGAGCTAGAAGTGGACTTCGATCGAATTGCTCACATCAAGGAGATTGTCAAGGGCTACAAGGCTAGGGTGGAAGAGCTTGAGCACGATCTCGAAACGAGTGGCTCGTCATCGAGTCGGCACCGACATTCTTCACACCGTCACAGCTCTTCTCGCTCGCACCACAGCTCATCTCACCGGCATCGGCGGTAGAGAGGCAGTCTGGCTACTAGGTGCCCAGTGTTTTCTACCATTGCGACTGCACATCGGCAAACCGGCGCCTAATGGCAGATGCTTCAGTAGCTTCGGGAATTAGAGTGTTCTGGTCACCAGGTCACATCTTCCAAGCGCTTTCGGGAGACCTCAAGAGGTCACTATTGGGGTCGCAAACGGCATTTCAGCAGGTTTATCACGGGACTGCCACCGTACGTAGAGGAGACGCAGGAAATATCGACCAAAAAGTCCACGGGAAAATTATTTTTGGCCCTCTCAGGCATGGGTGGGCGCTACCTTCGCACGGCATCGGTTGGGTTGGGTTTATTGGGCATGAACTTTCAAAAAGAACAAACGAGGCCTCGCGGCTAACCCAGGCAAGATGGATTTCGGCCTCACGGCTACTCTCAAGTTTTGTGCTACGGCGTTTGGGCAAATGTGGTCGGCAGTTCGTCATTGTTTCTTTCATCTTTCCTGTCAGTCAGTGTAGCCTGTTTCTTACTTACATTATTCCCCCATTGTTGTTAATTTTTGTACCGGGTTTGGGAGGATCTCACTTTGCGCATGAAGCAATTCTCGGGACAAGCTGTCTCTTTTCCAGATTTATTCATTGTTTCGGCCATCGACCCCGGACGGATCGTCCACATCATTTTCTTACACTATGACATCGTTTCGCAGATTTGCGAAGCCACTGTTGGTTGGTTTTACTTCTTGTTTGGGGGCGCGGCTGCGAAATGATACCATGTGGAATTGCCTCTTGGGCTGGACCTTTCGAACTATTGCGACCCGACCCAGCCTACCTAGGCCACAGAGAAGTGGGTGTGCATTAGGCGGATGACGAGCCTACCTGGGGAAGCGAGCCCCGTCAAGCGGAGGGAGGGTTGCAACGGGGGAGCCGGGTCGAAGAGCCAGCAAGGCGCCGCGCCCGAGTTGCTTACCATTGTGACACTCCGCTATAGGTGGTATATCGCCCGAAAGGATTGGAGGGGCACAACTGTGCGAGGGCTAGCTCAAACACAATGATAAATGCCTCTTTGGCTGTTTCCCCCCTTCTCACGCTGTCTGCAGCTGTAGGGGGGGTGTCCTCTGTACAATTCCAGTCCCCGGACATACCGCTCGCGTGAGGCCAAATTCGGTGAAGACGGGGCCTTTCGTTGGTCACAATCCCGGCGCTGGCCTGCACCTGCACCCCCCAGCCCCAATCATTGACTTTCGATGCTTGGCTTTGCCATGGTAGGAAGACATTTGCGGGGAACCCAAGACCATCAGGCGCAAAGGCCAGAGCCCCATGGTAGGATTAGACTCACATGTCACGACACGAGCGTTTATGAATGATAAGTAAAGTGGATGAGGCATCACCCCATATTTCGAGAACTCAGACTATGCTCATACAATGCCCTTGGGAGGATGCAAGGTTGCAAGAAGAACAAGGCAAAACAGCCAAATACAATATAGAGGTCCTGGGGAATGGGAAAAATCCAAGACCATGATGGAGCAACGTAGAACGCCTCTCTTTCTGTGTGACCCAAACGCCTCCCGTTTCCAAATGAGCCGACTCGGCCGCATCCTGTTTCCCTTCACATCAGCAGCATTATGCATTTTCCTCTCTCGCCTCCCCTTTCCCTGCCTGGTCCTCGTCACATCACACACCGGCATCTGCACCAATGTTCTCAAGAGTGTCGAGACTCTTGCCTTTTTCCACCCGTCTTCTCTCTTTCAGTCTCTCTCCAACGACATCCAACCACCTCGAAACAAATGAAAGGATGAAGCAGGTTTTATTCCCAACCTATGCCGAAAGAGCTGTGCGTAACCTCATAATATCTCCTATGTTCCTAATGTTCTTAATGTCATGATAGCCCGCGCCTGTGCGTCAGCGGAAGTGGAGCATCGTCTTCTAGGCTTTGGCGACTTTCCGATGCCGCGCGAGGAAAGGACTGGGCATTTCGTCTCTCTCCGGGTCCCAGACGGCGACCGGCTCATCTCCGCTGGATCGCCTTGCGCCAGCGATGCGTTCCCGGAACGCTCGCTTCGGACTGGTGTTGCTGTCCGCTGCCGGAGGCCCTATGGCACTGAGTGGCCTGCCACCAGCACGTGCCTGCTGCAGCTCGACCAGCGTACGGCCTTTAATGTTGTTCTTAGCGACGACCTTGCTGAGGGCATCGCCGCCGTCTTTCCTGTTTAGCGAGGGGTTGCGGCTCAGGCCGACGGCTCCGCTGTTGCCGTCCGACTGCAGATTCGCGGCAGAGGGGATCTTGCTCAGTCGACGGTTAGCCGACCTCGGACCAAGATCCGGTTGCGAGACAGCCTTGGAGACAAGGCCAGTGTTGGAGCCCTGTGGCTTCAAACGGTTGATGGGGCACGACTTTTGTGAAGTGAGCACGGGTCGGTCTCGCGCTGTGAATGGGTTCTTGGACGATTTAATCTGGCGTGTCGGCGATGGGATGAGATCTTCGTCGTCAGAATCGACGAAGCGGGACTCGCGAGGCAAATCCCACCTGGGGTCGCCATTGCCGGCATTAGCGGCGAAGATGTTGCCAGTGTTTGCGGATGGTGCCTTGGTGGCGCCGTTGCGGCGAGGGGACAGCGATAGTGACGCGATCGCCATGGGGCTGGGTGACGCCATCTCGACATCCATGGGCGTGCCTGCGTTGCCCACGAACATGGTCTGCGCTCGAGCGAACGGTGTACGGGTGTTGACCTTCTTTGTCTCCTTGCCGCCATCGGGACTGTTGATGGAATATTCCGTGATGTCTGTCATTGACGGGAACTCATCGCCGCTGGTTCCGACAGACGAGAGCGGGTAGTCCGACTTAGTCAAGAACGAGTCAAGTTCCTCGGCCGGGGGTTCCTCTGGCGATACGGGAGAAGCTCTTTTCTGGAGCTCGGATTCCACGCGGGCTTGAACTTCGACCTCGAAGCGCTTCTGGAGTTGCTCCACCCCAGCCTGCACCAAGCGGTCAATCTCCAAACGAGCCTTGACCTCCCATTCCCGACGCAGCGAGGCATCAAGCTCGTCTCTGATTGCAGCTCTTTCGCTGTCCAGTTTCGCAAGCCTGTCGCTCAGCTCCTGCTCCTTCTTCTGCAGCGCCTCCTCTCGCGATTTCAACGACTTGTTGAGGTCGACGACCTCCTTTTCCTTCCTCATCAGCTTGACAACAGGAAGGTTGAGCAACTGGGCAGTGTCTGGTCGCCTGTCTGGGTTCACTTTCAGACAGTCCTTGATGACCTGGTTGAGCTCGGGTGAGTACACATCAGGCAGAGGAGCGACCTTGCCCTCCTTGATCTTCTGGACGAGCTGGAAGTGTGTCTTGGCGTTGAAGGGTGGCTCGCGACTGCAGAGCTCGTATATGATGCAGCCAAGCGACCAAATGTCAGACTTGAGAGTGTATTTCTCGGCGGCGCAGATTTCAGGCGACATGTAAAAGGGAGTGCCGACGTAGGTTGAGGCGAAGTCGTGGGACTTGATCATTTTGGACAGACCAAAGTCTCCTAGCTTGACCGAGTTGTCGTCGCCGAGGAAGACTTGTCAAGAGTCAGTACAAGTATCTGCACACGGCGGTGTTTGAGTTGGCTTACCGTTTTCCGGCTTCAAGTCTCTGTGCAGAATGGTCATGGTCCCCGCAGGTGCTTTCACACCGCCAGACGCGCTGCCTTGGGTCAAACCAAGAACATTGGCACCCACCTCCGGGGGGTCCACGCCGTAGTGGCAGCGATATAGGGCGCTGACGAGCTGGCTGAAAATGCTCCAGACGAAGCTCTCCTGGGCCCGCTGGCCCTTCAGCTGCAGGTCCTTGATGACACGGCCCAGGTCGCCATTTCCACAATACTCCATATACAGATGCAGGTCCTGGCTAAGCTTCAGATGTTCACGGTGGTAGTAAGCGACGATGTTGGGATGCCGGAGGTGCGATAGGATCTGGAATTCGGCGTGCAGCTGTTCGCGTTCCTTCTGGGACATGCGCTGGTAGGAGATCTCTTTGCGGCACATGATGAAGCCGTCGGCCTTGCGTCGAACCCTGCGGATGACGCCGAAGGAGCCATGGCCTGGCGGGAAGACGAGAAGTTGTCAGCGCACCCGGTCCCCTCGTGAATAGAAGCGTTGCCAGTGGAACTGCTGGGCTCTGCTTACCGATTTTCTCAAGCGTCTCGTACTCGTCGGCAGACATGTTGGATGATTCACGGCTGTGCCAAAGCTAAGATGAACGCTCGCATGCCATGCAAAAGCAAATGCCTAGGGAGGAAGAGGGGAGGAACCAAGTGCTTGATAGCCGCGAAAAGGCGAAAGGAAAGCAGAACGTAAAACAAAAAAGAACCTGCTATGGTTAGTAAACGAAGCTTGAGGCTGAATTGGTAGAGGAGGAAGGGCTTGGGCTGGGCCGGAGAGAATGGGGTCTTCGACTTTGAAGGCCCAGGTATCGTTGTCATGCACGCAGTAACTGGGACTAGCTCTGGTCGTCCCAGGCAGGGGGGGAGCTGGGAGTAAACAGCCTGGCGCTGGTGCCATAGCAACGAGCCTGGGGGGACGATGTCATCCGACAAAAAACCGCCTATCGATAAGGTGCCGCCACAGCAACGTGGGGTTTGCCGCCCGGGTGTCTCTGTACTCTGTACTCTGTAGCACAAGCACAAGCACAAGCACAATGGAACAAAGCACAAAGCACCGCTGCCGCCACAGCTGTGGCGTAGTCAATCGCTCGCTGGCCGTGTCATGGTTCTGTGGCGATGAGACCAAAAGGGTTTCAGTCAGTGAGCAGTGGTTGTGTTATATGACGAAGTGCGTAAACCAAGTTGTTCCCAAGTACAGCATGCTCAAGCTGCCAGGGCCTTTCTTCTATTGAATTAACAGGCGCTGGTTCACAATCAAATGAGCACAATCAATGCGCCGTCCGTTCATCCCTCGATTTCCTTTGTCTCGCCTTTCTGATCCTCCCTTGGGGCGCTAAAGCAACGACCGGTGGGTCTGCGCACGTCAGTGACGGAGAGGCCATGCTCACTGGACCTTTAAATCCGAGTGGCCGTTGATTGCTAATAGATGCGGTGCACGACAAGTGCAGCATGAGAGAAAAAAGCCTACCGAGATAACGTAGGCCTCCCATTCATAGACTCTGGCATTTCCTTCTCTTTTGTGTGCACACTGCTTTGATCATATCGGGAGAAAGGAACAAGGCAGTGTCTCGGACTCGCCATCGGGGAAAATGGTCCTGAAAAAGTACGAGCTGGAGGGGAAGCTCCACGAGGAGAGCCGCATGATCAAGAGCGGCGTCCTGAGAGACGAGAACCCCCTGGACACGACCCCGGAGTTCCGCGATTTCCTCACGGCCTGCCGGCACGGCGACCTGAGGAAATGCCAGGAGCTCATCAACAACGGCGTCAACATCAACGGCAAGGACCGCTTTGACTACACGCCCTTGATCATTGTAAGTCGCCACCTCCGCCCGCCGGGAGCCGTCTCGCCGAACATGGTCCTGACGAAGCCCCCTCAAAGGCCAGCCTCTGCGGCCACTATGAACTTGTCCAGCTGCTACTAGAGTCCGGTATGCTTCAGATGTCTGACCTTGGTCGTTTTGTCATTCCAGCCGTGATCAACTGACGGCATCGCTAGGTGCCCTTGCTGAGAGGAACACTTTCCAGGGCGAGCGCTGCATTTACAACGCCTTGAATGACCGGATAAGGAACCTGCTGCTGAAATATGACTTTTCCAAGAGCTCTGATCCATACGTCTACTGGTCCACGCACATCTCCACCCTGCTCAACCGCTCCAGCCCTCAGACCTCTGACATCTCACTCATCGCGGGGCCTCACTCGTTCGGGCTGCACAAGTTCCTCCTCTCCTCGAGGACGCCCTACTTCGGCAAAAAGCTCGAGGCGCAGCCCGACACCGCGACGTGGAAGCTCGCGCCCACCATCCCCGTCGAGGCCTTCGAGATTGTCCTGCGGTACATCTACCTCGGCGACGTGCCCAAGGACCTCGTGCCGCCTGGGGCCCAGGTCACCGAGGAGGAGGTCATCCGGGGGCTGGACAAGATCAGCAAGCAGCTGGAGGTCGAGCAGCTCTGGGAGGCCATTATGGCTGGCAACGACCGGAGGCTTGCGAGGCAGCGCTACCAGGATGAGGTCGCCCGGGCCCTGAGGCAGGTCACAGACTTCTTTGAGCGGAACGTGCTTGGGCATAAGATGGTGGTGGACACGGAGCGGGTGAATGAGGTCAAGTGGGTGCACGACAACTCCATTTTTGCCGACATCCTCCTTCGAGCCGATGAGCCCTTCAGCGAGGACACGCCCCAGACCCAGGCAACGCAGGCCACAAACGGACTGGGCATCCCTATCGGCCTCCCGTCCGCCTCTGATGACTCCAAACCGAAGCCCAAGTCGGTGCTGTACCCCGTGCACAAGGCAATGCTCATCCGGAGCGAGTACTTTGACAAGATGCTGTCCGGCGACTTCGTCGAGTCCAAGCGCTCCGAGTACCTCCACGTCGTCACCGTCGACTGCATCCCCGAGGTCCTCGAGCTCGTCCTGGCCTTCCTCTACACCGAGACGACGGCGTGCCCCCTCGAGCACGCCCTCGACCTTCTCTACGCCGCCGACATGCTCTTCCTCGACGGCCTCAAGAGCAAGGCCGCCCAGGCCATCAGCACCCTCGGCAGCGGCAACAAGAACGTGCTCGTCGACCGCACCCACGTCCACGCCAACGGCGAGCCCGCCGCCGTCGCCGGTGACGAGGCCAACGGTGCCTCCGCGGTCGAGATGGAGCCCATCAACATCTACGACGTCATCCACGCGGCTTGGGACCTGCGCGTGCAGCGGCTGGAGGAATTCGCCGCTCGGTACCTGGCGTACCGTCTCGAGGACTACATCGACGAGCCCGAGTTCCAGGACCTGATCCAGGAGAGTGCCGAGCGTCTGCAAAAGCGTGAGGAGACGGACACGATCGAGCTCCTCGACGACATCCGGTACTACCTCTCTGAACGCTTCCGCCTCCGCTTCGAGGACGCTGGCCTCGACGAGATGATGGACGAGGAGGGCGAGATCAATGCCGCCGCCGCCGCTGCGATTGCCGACGCTCAGGCAGAGGAGGCCTTTGCGGAGCTTGCGCCAGCCCCAGGTGCCGGCGATGCGCCCGCTGCGGCCAAGGCAAGACCATCCGAAGGAGCGGATGCGGCCAGGTCCAAGGCCGATCATGTGCTGCATTCACTGGAAGCCGCTTCTCGGCAAGTAGAGTCAGAAGCTGCGCAGGGCGAAGACGCTGTGCGAACATTGGACGGTGCCACAGCAGAGGACGAATTTGTATCGGATGCCATCAACTATCAGATCTTGTTGGGCAAGATTGACACCATGCTAGATCGACTGAAGCTAGATGCTTAGATGTAGACATGTTGGTTAGATTTTCGTGGTGGCTTCAACACGTAAGCACTGGCGGAGGTAGTATCATGAGACTAGAATGATGATTATTTTAGGATATCCACAACATATAAACCTTTCTGCTGAATGGCTTTCTATTATTGTGCATACTACATGATGATATCTGTGTCTATCATATCGTATATAACTACCTAGTACTCGACGAATTTCAGGTTGGTCCGCAAATTCTCCGGGAGCTCTTCCAGCTTGACGATCCCCAATTGTACGCAATCACCCCAGAAGAAAAAGGCACGATCTTGTGCGTAACTAAGGTAGTCAAACTCATCGCTGGCAGGTTCTTCCGGCTCGGATACTTCATCCTCGGAAGTACTGTCGACCTGGAGACCGGGAACCTTGGCTTGAACGATGCCCCACGAGATCCAAAAGGCGCTGTTGATCGGCCGCCACAGCCTTGTCTCGTTCATGAGCTCCTGGATAACTTGCTCGCTCTGCTCTTCCCGTGCACGCTCCGCCGCATTCCATCCTCCTGGGGGCGCACGAGCGTCCAACATGAAGTCAGCAATGGAACTGCTGGAAGCAACCGGGCCGGTAAGTGGTGTCGATGCTGTACTTGCTGGCGGAGTGCTGTCGAGAGGACTCAATCGCGGCGTTGATCCAGGGTGGGTAAAACGGGGTCTGTGGTCCACATACGCCTTTATGAAGCGGCGCTGTTCCTCAACAGTCGGGTAACGACGGGCTGTGCAAGCATGCGAGTTCACCGGGTCATGATAGTTGTACGTCCACTCGGTGAAGTGGTTTGCGAACTCCAGACCGCGATGATTAGCTGCAGCATACTCGAAGTCAATGACGACAAGCTGCTTGTGCTTGTTGGCAGGCTGCAGCAGCGGGGACTTCTCGTCGTTCGGTCGAATACGAAGGATATTCCCGTATTGTGTCTGGAGAATACGTCAGCGTAGGTCAGATTTCACGCATGAACCAAAGCCCTTACATCGTTGTGCGCAAAGACAAGCTGATTGTTGATCGTTGACTGGCGTTTGTAGAGGGATATGACATGCGCCCTACACTTCAAGACAGCTTGTTGGAATTGTTCCCACGGCACTCCACAGACGTGCCCATTTGCCATCCAGCCTGTTGTCCGGGAATTCTGCTTCAAGGCGAAGCTCCTTTCGAGCTGCCGATCCAGGAATGTAGCGATCCGGGTCACGTTGTCTTGCCACTGGTCCCAATTCCTCCAAACACTTGGTCCGTTGTCTCTTTCATGCTGCAGGACATCGATACCATCATGTAGCTCGCGCATGCGCTTAGCAATTTGTCTCGAAGTTTCCGGGTCGCGCAAGTCCCCAGGGGTGAGTGTAATGGCGTTGAAGAATTGTTCAAATCGACCGTTTTGAAACGTGCCAAGTAGCCTAGGCCCAATCTTCTTACGAGCTAGGCGCTGTAAGACCTGAAGTTCATTCTCACGGTCAATGAGATGTTCGGCCTGAGGCCCGTACACACGTAGCAAGACTTTGGTGGGCATCTTCTTGCCATCTTCTGATGGAATATCTGCTGGCGGTGTGACAACATAGACGGCGTTGGTGAGCGCACCGCTTAACCGCTCAACGCTGATGCTGTCGCCGCTGCCAAGGGAGATACGACGCCAACCTTTGAGCTTTAACGTGTGAGCAATCCGAATGATCTCGTTTTTGAAGCTCAGCCATGACTCCTGTTCCTTCTCAGCCTTGTTAGAAGTGGAAGGCAAGTCGTCGTTGCTCGTGGCACCACCACCCGTATAGCTCATGGTTTTAGAGTTGTCAAGCCAAGCGTCACAGCTTGGCACAATCACGTCGCCATCAGAATAGTCCGTGTCGGACGACGCCGAACGGTGCAGTATGGGCTGAGAGATACTTCTCCGGCGCCGCGGACGCTCGGACTTTGGGCTGTACTGCGGGATGGAGTTCAGACCAAGTGATGACATTGAATCCTCCAGAATGCGCTGCAGCCGGTCAAGGGAGACGTCACTGGAGTCCGAGTCTATGGAGTCGGATCTTGTTCGAGTCTTCTGGGTGACTTCAGGCTGGCCCTGATCTTGAGGCGGTGAACGGGACTTGCGCCGGTATGACTTTTTTCGTCCAGTCGCGGCCTTCTTCTTCCGCTCCCGCTCAAGCCACTCGCCAACTTGTGCGAGGAGCTTCTCACTGTAGTAATGGCGAGAACTGCGCTGCTGAGAAGCACTGCTGGCCTCCTCTGCGGGACGTGCGGTTGAACCAACTTCATTCAATGAGGATACGGACGAGGTACCAGCATGATGGCTCGAAGGCGACTTACCGCCCAACCGCCGTGCAGGAGCCGCGCGAAACTTCTTGACGCACTGGCATTCATCATCGAGAGGTGTCTCAGGGACAGGTTCGGCAATTTGGACCGCTATATATGTGTAAGCTAAACGTGAGCTGGGAACATGCGATGTCCTCCCCGCTTGGCATTCTCAAAACATTGTTTTGGGGCAACATTCGGAAGCTCTGGCAAGTCCAATAGATGCAATGCGGTACGCTGACCTCACTCGGGCGATGTGTCCCCTCTCGGCCCAGGCAAGTTCTCACTAGATCAACTGGCTTTACCACCACGACCGCCGAGCTTCAGCGCTTGCTGGAGCAAAATGAACGAATTCACGATGAGGCATCGCAGACATAAAACGCACAGTACTATGGAGTATGACTTACCTTTCAAGTTGCAGCTAGCGGGACAGGAGGAATCATCTTCTGACTTCATAGCTGACCGTAGAGGCTTCGCCCCATTGGACGAGTTTGTCGCAGACATGACGTCTTACGCCAATCAGGCAGTGTCAGCGTGGAGCGAGTCCGAATTGCGATGCGAAAACGAGTGGTAGAGGAGGCGTTCAGGGAGAGGCAGCACGCAGAGAGGCAGGGCACAAGGAGGTGCGACAATAGCCGAATTAAGTTGGTGAGTTGGCCTAATTGTAGGAAAAGAGGTATGGCGTGGATGGGGACACACAGTGTCGTTCGGGCTGGACTGGTCTGTGGGGAGGACCCAACTTAATAGGCGTGTCCAAGTACTGTAGCGGCCAGCACCTGGTGGGCCGACAGGAGGGGAGGAATGGAATCCCGAAAGTCTCAAAGAGAGCAACCGAAAGTTCGTTTTGAGGTATTGTTGGGTTGGATAAGATCAGATGGTGGATTGTGAAAAGGTAGTGAAATTAGGAGAGGAGAGAAGGTGACGTTGCAGGTGTTTGCATGTGGGAGTAGTTTCCTTGCCTGGTACCGTAGGGTACGTGCGGTATGTACGGTATGATGGTTGGCGTCTTAGGTTCTAGGAGGCATGAGCAAGGAAAAGGAGTGAAACGATTATGAACACTGGCAGGCCGTCCAATGAATGCGAGGAAGCAATCGACAGGACGCAAGGCCTGGACCACTCGGCTGTTACCCGCTTCCCCAAGGTGACTGGCGTGAGGGCATGAACAGGTAAATGCGCTTGGTCTAGTTTTATTGAACCATGTGATTGCTGCTACTTACGGTAAGGTACGATATGTAACAGTGTATGCCAGACAAAGGGGGTTTTTGGGCGGATTCCTGAGCCTCCACTTGTGTCCGGATCTGGTATCAGCAAAGAAGTCGGGCTCGAGGATGACCACAGTCGATCGATTTATTTACAGAGTTAGGTATAGAGTAACCGCTGCTCCTGTTTTCAACTCATAGTGCAGTCCTGGGGATGCTGAGTTTGGAGGTCAATTTCCGGGGTGCACAAATTGGCACTGTCTTCCAAGCCCGTTGTTCCTGGGCGATAAGGGTTGGTGAAGTATTTCCTCTTTTGGTGACGTAATTTACGACTAGCCCGAGTCCCTGTGCGTCGCGCCGGGTGGGCTTGCCACTTTGGGCACGTGTGCGTGTGCCGCACTCAGGCAAAGGGAAGGTACTTTTGCCGTCGTGATGGGCTTTGAAGCCAAATCGTATCAATCGCTGATGAAGCAAGGCGGTGAACGTCAGAAGTGGTTTAGAGAAAGCAAGTAAGACGTCTTGTGACGGAGACTGTGAACGGGGGTGTGGAGGAAGTCCTGGTCAAATCCTCTGTGAGCCGTCGAGCGTCTCAGCCAGTACGCGATGATATCAGCTGCACTCTATGTCAGTGCTACCTTGCGTAGCATACATGCAGAGCATGCGCGTTCGTCCTACAGCTATCAACCAAAGAAATCGAGGAAGGAGGCCAGAGGCGGAAAGACAATTCAACAGCCACTGTTAGGGGCAATGTTTAATAGGCTAGCCAATGGGCAATCGCGCTGTGCATCCCAAGGCATTGGGACTTCAGCTGGGCTTCTCGGGCCCTTCATTCGGCAGTAAGCTCATTAGACCGGAGAGCCTCATGGTTCTACACAGAAAATGGGTCCGCTGTGGTCAGCAGAAATCTTGGACAGGCAGCCCTATCACCAAAAGACGCCAATGTAAGCGTGGCGAAGCACCGAGGCTCGAATTATGAGGCTTAGACTTCTTTTACGCCTGCTTACCTTGATTATGCAGCAGCAAACCAGGCTTCAAGATTCAGTTTTGAGCCATATTGAGTGTATCAACTTGTTTAAATTTACAATCATAATCAGGAGGCTGGCCAGACATTGGGAAAACAAGATCATAAGAGACTAACTGCCTCTCAAATAGACCAGTGGCTGCATTTTCTCCTTAAACGCGCACTAGATCACTCTACACCGTGCCGACAATCCCGTGCGATTTGAAGCTGAACTTGCTCACTGTACCTACCCTGTACCTGCAGTCCGTCCAAGTCGAACTTGGTAGGTCCATCGACACCCCTTGGCTTCCGTGGAATTACGTTTTGTGTTGTGACGCTGTACTAACATCACGACCGGACTGCGGAGCGATAGACAATGGGCCGTTCTGGTTATGATATACACTTTGTCGAAAAGACTGATGCACCTCCTATCCCACGCCGCGAGAGAAGGCAAGCATCAGACGCCTTTGACATCTAGAGCGCCTGTCGCCACCCTGAGCACTTGACGAGATAGACGGATACATAGTGAATATCATTGATGTAGATTATTTTAAGGAATAATAAAATAGGTGGAAATAAATTGTTGTCAAGATAACAGCCTGTCCGAAAAAAACTCTCCAAGTTCCGTGGCGTCACTGAGACACTTTGTCTCAAAACATGATGTCGATTATTTTGCAGCCGCTCCAACGGTAACCAATACCTCAGTCTTGGTGGCTCAGTTGGTTAGAGCGTTGGTCTCGTTCGTCTCCCCACACACATCCTTTCACTATACTAGTAAACTGACCTTCTCCAAAGATATTCACTATGATTCAGTCTTCAGGCTGGGCCATCCAAAGGTCGTGAGTTCGAGTCTCACCCAGGACAACTTCTTTTTTGCATTCCTCTTTAAAGTCCCACCCTCTTTCCCCCTTCTCCCTCCTCTCCTCTTTTTTGTTCCTTTTTTTTATCCTATCGCTCTTCGTTTCTACCAATAGAGCGTGTTCGAGCAGTGCTCTCCTGGAAAATAGATCCGAGCGAGGAGAATCGATATTTGGTGTGCCGGGTCATGTAACGCTTCTTTCACATGCCTGCAGTTGAGTCGGCACTAACATCAGGCTTGCAGGACCAAGTGCGGCATCGCGACTGGCTTGGACATGAGCGATAACCCAATTGGCGGCTCATATAGCGGAAGATGATGCTCGGCCACGTGGATTGAGACGGGTCACTAGGAGGAGCCAGTGTCTCCCTCAAACAAGTGACAGAAGGTCGACTACCAAAGTCGTCATGGCTTCAGCAGGCCAGATTTCGTCACCTACAGCCATCAAAGTCTCCCGAGTCCACCGTCGGTTCAGGTATGAGGGTGCAAGCAGGACAATTTGGTCTCATACTGCGCAATAGAACGGGCCCAAGAGATTCCCAGGTCGTTGAAGCCCCGGAGGAGAGTGCACCACTAAGACGAAAGCCGCTCAGGGAGCTAGTGTTGCAGATGGTCGGTGATATCGAGTGTTACGACTTCTGATATGTAAGTACAGGTGACAGTCACAGAGTCAACCCCGGGTGCCAGCGCCGTCCCATGAAGCGAAGCGCCGCCGCCATCACGCAACCCATGCATTAGTTCTTCTATCACACATTGAGGTCGTACGGCGCACTTGCCAACAGATTTGCCAGCGGACATACATACCAAAAACATCTGCGCTGACCCATCAAGCCAAAAAGGCGAGGGTAGCAATGATCACTCAACTCCCGGGGGCCCATTACCTTTGAGCTATCTCCTTCCCTTCTACCTATTCGTGGCATTTTCTTTCGCCAGAGACCGATAATTATTTCCAAGAGCTGGAAGGTATACTAATAGTCGGCGTCTCAGTCTCCTCTGACTTGGAACAAGTCAATAATATACCGATCTCAGAAGGAGGTAACCGAACGTAGGCCATGGCCGAGATGTAAGTGCTGAACACAGTGTAGTGAGAATGAAGGAGTATCCTCAACTAGTCTGCCATATCTTAGGTAAGTGACAAAGTTCAAATTGTGGATCTATCAACTGCGAGTTCTGGTATCAACTGAGCATTCCCTCGAGCCCAAGAGTCATCACAGTACAGCCACACTTTCTGTCCCGTTTGGAGAGACGCTTACAAGTCACACGCGTTAACGTCACCCGCCCTCCCTTCCCTCATCCGGCATTGCCAGTCTTAGCCAAGGCTATCAGTTCCGTCGTCAAGAGGGCGGCAGGTCATCGCCTTGTGCAATGATTCGAGTGATACCAGAACATCAGCCATAACAAGACTGCGATGTCGGATATGGCGGGAGAACATGGTCAATCTACATGTTATGTGTTTCATGGGCCAAAAAATAATCATCCATCTTATGAAGAGAATGACCAAAAATGAAAGGTTGTCCTGGGTGAGACTCGAACTCACGACCTTTGGATGGCCCAGCCTGAAGACTGAATCATATGAATATCTGGTGACGGTTAGGATATGCAAGTGTGCGAGCATGTGCGGGGAGACTAACGAGACCAACGCTCTAACCAACTGAGCCACCAAGACTTGCTTGTTGATGGGGTAGTGCTTGTTTAATATTATTAATCCAGCTATCCGGTGTGAGCCCCAACTCTAATCACCAGTAGACTTACACTTGTGCCAGCCTTCTTGGTGACTGGAAACAAGAGTTTGTTGGCAAATGATCCAACTGTGATGATCAGGCTGAGAAGAACGTATGCGGCACCGTGAAACAAAAACCGAAGAGCTCAGCAATCTCTGCCAAGTATGCAAGTATCCTTGCTTGAGCTAAAATAGACTTTGTCGAAATCGCTTTCTGAATGTCTTGCACAAGAGTGAACATCCCTAGTCTTTTTCAAGTCTTATTGCACGCCCTCTCTCTTCCCTCTACAAGTTCACATAAACCAAGATCACAAATAATTACTTAGGGACGAACGGAAGATCTCGGAGTAAGGAAAGGACTCTTCCAATCGGCTGATGTTTGGGCAGGGGCTTGCATAATGCAGTCACCAGTCTCGACGACAAGTTTCCAAGCTCGGGAGTAGCTTTGCCCAACACTTCTTGAGAGATGTCCTAGTTCTTGTTCTTATTCTCTAGGAATTGTTTGTAGTCGATGGCCGCCGAGTCACTGTCGACAAAACTCTGAAAGCTTGTTAGTCTATTGGGCTGGATGTGATCATAGATGCGGCCAAGAAGGATGAGCCAGTTGGTTTTGATGCTCTTATTCTCGCTGTGAATGCAGGAAGTGACGTATAGAGTATGAAACACCATAGCAAGGAGATGTGGCCAAACATGACAGTGAGCTGAGGAGCCGTTGTGTCCAAAGACACTCCTCGCCAGAAGCTGTGGTCTGGGGCATTGCAGTGCTCATCGTTGCTAGTAGCACAGGATCGGGCATAAATACGTAGGAGTGCTTTATACTTGGCTGCTTCATCTCAACAGCACCCAAGGTATTGACGTGGCAAGCCCATTGCCAACCAGGGCAGACTTAGGCGTACCAACAGGCGGCCTTGCAGTCAACAATGCACGGCTTGGTCCACGGAAGATTGAATTGTCCGGTGGATGGACAAAGCATCGACGGTATAGAGGGAATTTGAAGTACCTGATCCGAAGGCAGAGCGAGCAAGTCGTGCGGAAAGGCCAAGTAAGAGTGAGGAAGTCTCCTTGGATAAGGCAAAACACCGTGGGCAGCAGTACTTGATGCCAAAGACGGTCAAGGTACTAACCTAGATTTCCCAAGGTATCTGACCTAGCAACCGGACCGTTCTTTGTTTACCAAGTGGCTACACGAGCATGGAACCAGTTCCCTGTTTGTAGGAGCCAAGAGCAAGTTCCAATATGTTACATACTTAAACAGGTCTACGAAGCTATTCTTTGATCTACTACGATTGTTTCTGGTGAGCCAGCACCCAAGCGCGGTCTACATCGAGTCCTTCATTCCGCATTGCCCAGACAATGGCATCCACGACATCGTCGACAATGACCGCGGGCTGGTACCGGGGGTTCTGCTCCATGACCGTTTTCTTCCACACGCCCGTCCGGACCAAGATCGAGATCCATTCCGTCCCGTCCTCCGGCTTGAACTCGTTGGCGCCTCGGATGTCGCTCTCGGGGTTGTCGCCAATCATGTACACCCGCCGCAGCGGCTCCTGGACCCTGGCTGCTCCTTTTGCTCCTCCCGCGGTTGCAAGGTCGGAGTGATAATGCAATAATCGATCATGAGCATATTTGTAAGTCAGTGGCCATGGCTTGCCCAAAGGCGTGTATTTCAGCTCGGCTCCGCCCGTTACCGCGGACCACACTCCCTTAAGCGCGTCGAGAAACGCACCCGTCCCGAATCGGTTGACCGGATACTCTGTCTTCCAAACAAGATCTACGTTCGAGATCCAGACGTCAGGCTGGCCATCTTGCTGCCACCCGTGGTTTGGTAGTGATTTGTCGCCATTCTTTGTCGAGATGGTGCCGAGATAGCCTTGTCGGGACACCAGTAAGTCGTTGATTATTTGGATGTCCAATGCCCAGTCTCTTGGATCGTTCCAGACGAGGATCTGGTCAATCTTCAGAAGATCGTGAGGTAGTTCGTTGCTGTAGGGATCCGCCACCCTCGACAGCCTCTTCCCATCAGGTAGCGTCTCGCTACGTGAATGCAGGCTCTCTCTTAGGTTATCAAAAGGGAAGAGACTCTCGTCCGCTGCTATGAGATCAGCAGGCGTGACTACCCGCGAGAAGCCGTAGCTGGAACACAATTAGCTGCTGTCGACCAGCCAATGATGGTGATGAAGGACGAACTCTTTGGCTACCCGCCTCGCAACTTCTGGGTGAGACCCTGTGATGAACACTGTTCCGCTCTTCTTGGACTGGTCCCAGCCACTCATGGGTGTATGTGAAAGAATGACCCTGTCCCGAATCACGTCCTCGTCCAGACTCATACCGAGTCGTTTGCTCAAGGACTCTGCCTTCGCTATCTCCGGGGCGCAGCCACCGTTTGTCAGGAAGACATAGCGGACGTCCTGGGACCTCAAGATCCTCAGTGCCTCCCGTGCACCGGGAATTGCAGTCTTCCCTTGGTACAAGACTCCGTCTATGCTTTGAATGAGTTAGATGCGGCTGAACGAGAAAATGCGCCAACGGTAGTTCATGGATGGGAGGAACATACTCAAAAGCAAATGCCATTTCGGACAGCGCTTTTCGAGACGCGTCGCTGGTCAAGTCTACATTGGTGGAGGCATGCGGAGGCTGGGGGACAATGGGCTCTGGCACAGATCTGAACCTTTCGAGCTTAGATGCTGATATCGAGAAGCCTCGGACGGTGCAGCCTGTGGTGCATGAGCCTGCTGGCGCTCCTGAGAGATATGGTGAGGATGCGGCATGGCGAGGGCGTATCCTCCAAGCTGGAGCTGCTACTCGCGCTCGGAGTAGCACATGCTGCCGTGACATGATATACGCCATTCCTTTAGCTGGTTATTGTTTAAGCATCTGCGGCTCTGTTTATGACTCTCCGTTTCTTGTCGTTATCGAATTGGACAGCTTGGTGGACATGGGGTGGAGTGTGCGCTGAAACCACTATTTCACGCGTCCAAATTAGGCCCAAGCACTAAAGCAGGTAACAGCAAGACTGATGGAAGGTGAATAGTTTCCTGCCAACAAATATTATCATGAGATAATAATAACTATTTTAAATATTAAGCAGTGTTCTATCGGTTTACAAGAAAAAAATCGGCAAGAAACAAGTAATAACACAAGTTTCAGAGGATTTTGTAAGTTATCAAGGATCTTTCTTAGGCAATGCAGAACGGAGCTTTGACGGTCGCTAAATTTCTACTGCTTGGTCGGCAGTCCATAAAGCGATTGCGCATCTGGGCCACTGTACTAAGAAGTGCCATGAACAAAACCTGTGAGAATAAGAACCACCTGCAAGTCAATGCATGTTCAATTGATCGAGTGGGCGTTGATTGGTTGTTTGGCAGGGAGCCTTCTATATAACATTGTACAATTGGTTGTGGTACACTTCGTAAGCTATGGAGCTCGGAATTACATATATTACATGCGGCTCGATGCAAGTCGAAAGGAGCATGCCGACAACATGCCAATTAGCTTGACTTGAGGGTCCAGTCCTTCATATGATCCAACACCAACTTAGCAGCCTGCTCTGGCGAATGCTGTCGGCCCAGTGCCTCGACGAAATCGCCGTCCGGATCCATGAGGTAGAAATAGATGCTGTGGTCCACCAGGTAGTCCTGTCCGGGCGCCACCTTTTCCGGCGTGCTGAAGTAGACCCTGTACTTCTTGCACATGTCCTTGATCTGCTCGTACGTTCCGGTGAGGCCCATGAACTTGGGATGGAACTCGGCAAGGTAGCTCTTGAGCGCCTTCGGATCGTCACGGGCAGGGTCGCAGGTGATGAAGATGGGCAGAAGCGCGTCGGGCGCCTTCTCCTCGACGAGGTCAAGCATGCGGGCCATCTTGTCGAGCTCTTCAGGGCAGATGTCGGGGCAACGGGTGAATCCAAAGTAAACCTATTTGGCTGTTAGGACAAGTTGTCGAGCGTCGCCATGCGTCAACCTACCAGGGAGTATTTGCCCTTCATCATGTCGCTCGTGAAAGGCTTGCCGTCCTGGTCCACCAACTCGAATGGTCCACCGACCTTGGGCCTTCCTATGCCTTTGTTTGCCTCCGCTATCCTTTTCCTCTGCATGCGCTCCTTCTCGTGCTCAAAGTACCACATGAGACCGGCGCAGGTTGCAACGAACAAAGCTCCAGCCTTCCACGAGAATGGCTATTGCATCAGTCAGCTTGAGGAATGTGCAGGCGTGTTGCAGATAGTGAGAAGCGACTCACACCGGTGTTGTATCGGCTCTTGGCCTGCTCGACAGTCTTGTACTTCGTCCGCCTCTGTACGATCGGTTGTCGAGCTTCGATGGCCGTCCGCGGGAGGCTCGGACGATGCAGCTTGGGCGACCCGACTGACGTCCCGAAGCATCGATGGCATTGTCGCACGGGCAATGCGTTGAGGGTGCCGCGCAGGGCCCTCTGCGAAGTCGCGATATGCGACATTGTGAATTGCGCCTGTGGTTCGTTGAAGTTTGACAATAGTCAGCTCATTTACAATGTCATCCAAAGCTTTTGGGAACAACGCCCTGGAACACCGAGTATTTGCCGAGCGAGTCTAGACTCGCTTAGTCATTCATTCATTCACTCATCTCATTCACCACCATTCTTGAGAAGAGAACTGAAGGACATGTATACCACGAAAACACACTAGGCAACCAAAATGTGTTATTAATTGTCTTGTCTTTCGGTTCGGTAATTATTGGCTTCAATACGATAATGGCATGGTAGCTGGAGTCGAATCTATATATTATATATATTTGCTGGGGGTTCTTGGTTCCAACGCTATCGCATCGCCACAATGGATCAACCACGGATGGCGGCATCAATGGACGGCCAGCCTCATTTTGAGCTCATTGATGACAATGTCAAGAGCGAAAGCATGGCTGACTCCCCTCAGCTGCCGGCCATAGAACCTGCACTCGCCACCACCCAGTCGCCTCACCACTCGCCCCTCACAACAGAACCTGCAGACACAAACAACATGGCCGGCACCACAGGATCGAAGAAAAAGGGAACAGCCTCCGCCGTGAAGAAAGGGCCCAAACGACCCAAGGGTGGAGAGGCCAGGAAGCCTAAGAAACCGAGGACGGAAACTACAACCCTGGCATCTGACGATGTGTCTGAAGACGAAGAGTCTGATCACGGCCCGTACTGCATCTGCCGTGGACCCGATGATCACCGGTGGATGATCTGTTGCGAGACGTGCGAGGACTGGTTCCACGGCGAGTGCATCAACTTGGACAAGAGCATCGGCGAATCCCTGATCGAAAAGTTTGTGTGTCCCAACTGCACAAACGAGGATCTAACGACCATTTACAAGAAAACCTGCGCGTTGGGGAGCTGTCGCAAACCGGCACGACTGACGCAGTCACCTTCCAGCGTCTTCTGTTCAAACGAGCATGCACAGATGTGGTGGGAGCGGTTGGTCAACAGGCTTCCCAAGGGAAAGCGGACGGCAGGGCTGAGCGACCAGCTGTCGCAGGACGAGTTCATGGCCTTGCTAAACAGCGGCTTGGCCGGCGTTGACGAGCAAGGCATGTGGCGGATCTCAAAGACCCCTTTTGCTGGGGAGATACTGCGTGCGGAGGACGAAACTAAGAAAGGTAACGTGCCCATCCCTACTCTATCGTCTTTGTCTCTGTCTCTTATAACTAATATTTGACCTATTGCAGATGGCGAGTCGTCACCTATTTTCAGCGAGGAGGAGAGGAAGTTTCTGGAAGGCACTGCCCAAGTGCGCTTCCAACTAGCAGAGGAAACGCTGCTCTGCCACAAGATGCTCACGCTCATCGAGCTAGCCCAGGAGCGTCGGCGATCCGCAATCACCGCTAGGCGGCTCGGCGAGGACATCTGCGGCTACGACCAGAGGCTGGACACAGTGTCGGCCAGGGACGCCTTCGCGGCCTTTGCCAAGTCACCAGAGACTGACGAGATCTTCCACTCCTCCAAGCTGGGCGACCCCGTGGGCGAGGGCGACGACGTGAGGGGCATGTGCGAGCGCAAGCGGTGCAAGGTCCACAGCGGGTGGCAGAAGCTGCTCGCCCTGGGCATCAAGCACCAGATTCGGGAAATGGCAGGGCAGGCGGCCGAGGTGGAGGAGGAGGAGAGGATGCTCAAGGAGGCAGCTACGGAAAGGTGCAGGCGGAAAAAGGCGGAGACGAACTGGGTCGAAGTTCTCGAGTGATATGCCACGCCGTGTCGTTGTTCACATTTCACGAGCAAGTTGTATTCTTCAATGGACATATGGAAGAAGGGCATGGCGTTTGCTGGCGGCTACAGCGAGGTTTGGCATTCGGGATTGGGCTTGGGACTTGCATCTTTTGGGCTCGATAGGCCGTTCTGATAAGTATCAGCGATGGACAAGGCGTCACGGACAATGCAGAGGGAAAAAAATTCATTTAATTAAATCATCAAAACTATTTCTCGTCGGATCTATCGGCACAAATTGCGAGCCGCGAAACAACGCCTCGGATTCTGAGAACTTGTGGTCGGCAAGGATAGGAAATGGTCTTAGAGGAAGTGATTTCACGCACAAGAATGGAATAGCGTCGTCACAAGACGGTGGAAGGATTCGCTTCTTGCGCCAGGAGAACTCACCCTTGAAGTAGGGAATTAACTGGCATCGACCACGATTGCATCCGCATTTGAATCGAACCAGGCGGGGCACAGCCTGCTCCATCTACGTTGAAAGGAGGACCCGAGACCGTACTTATTTCAAGGCTGCCGGGACGAGAGAGCCCGCCGTTGCTTATAGCCTCGAAACCCAAGGTCAACGTGTTCAGCGACAGTCAAGCCTAGAAGGATTCCCATCCCGCCGGAACCCATTTCTGTAAGTGAACCCATGTTAACGCAATTACGGCTCGAGGACAAGGAGGCCAACTAGCTTAATGGAAGGTGAGGACTGGACCGCGTCGGAAAGTCCGCCAATAGGATGCAATGGACGTAGCCGAGACTGGACGAGATGCAGCTGGGGTCTTGTCAAGGACTCCATTCGCCTTCATCCCCTGCCACCATCTTGACACCGTCCCACGTTCCTGAAAATTTGTGGGGATATCCAACAGCCCTGTCTGCTATCACAACCCCAACGCCAGGGTCGGATAGAAGCTTGTTCTGCAAGCCACAACACGTTCGCCTCAGATGATGCCGGAAGTTAAATGCCGTTCACGGAACGAGGCCCAGCGCATTTCGATAAGACGGACTGCACATTCCCATTGACGAGTATTCGGGACAACACCATCGGCGTTGCTTTGCACAGCACTAGCTCAAGATGTGCTGTGTGAATTGGAAGATCTGCTTGTTAGCACTTTCGATAAGGCATCCTACTTTAGGCTAGGCACAGCAGGGATATGCATCTCGCAATGACTCCGGGGCAGGGATATATCGGCTAAGTTACCTCTGTACCAGTCGTCGTGATACTCAAGAATCTATGCTCAAGCTGAGGGACCTGGAACGCATGGATCCTGTGCAATCTTATAGAGCATGCTGGCGAATAAGCTAGACTGTTTCCAGGTTGTGCCGAACATCTACTATCTTGGCTTTGAACAGGATGCGTTGCGCTCTCTGGGCTTCAAAGGTTAGCCTCATCAAAGCCGGACACGACGAAGGAGGAGCAAGTTGTATGATCTAGGCTGTCTGGAGAACGCCGGCTTGAATGAAGCCTCGGGGTACGTGTCAGGCGACGAACAAAGGCGAGAAGGCCGGTCTACGTTCTTGCGTTTGGGAAAGACCCGTTGCTCTCAAGATCTCGAGTCGCTAGCTCTCTCGACCTAAACCACCGGCACAATCGAGCTCAGCAGTCATGTCCATCACCGCCTTCGCAGGACCATTGCCTACTGAATGGGCTTCACCACCGCAATGCACCTCCTTTGTCAGCGAGGACGTGATCGTGCTCGACGGAGCGTCGTCGTGTTTGCCCAAGGACTTCGACACTGACACGGCGGTGTACTACTCGCCCGGCACAGCGTGCCCAAGTGGCTATACAGCCCAAGACTACTGCTCCGTATCAACCGACGATGTGACCACGACGGTCACGTGCTGCCCGGTGCGCGAGAATATGACAATGTGGTGTGTCGAGGATCCCAAGGCGTTGAGGCCGCCGTGGGTCGATTACCAGTGCACTTGGAGTGCTGGCGATACGGTGACGGAGGTTGTGGTCACATCATCGTCGCGGCATGAGACGTATTCGGCTACCATCACGATGAGCGGTGGCGATGGCGTAAACGCTTACGGCATTCGAATGGTGTATGAGGCCAGCGACGTGTCAAAATCAACGTCATCACCATCGAGGAAATCGGTTCAGAGCACAGCAGCAGCTTCATCCTCGTCAACTGAATCGGAGCTTGTCTTTCAGCTGGCGAAACCCACGACCGACACAACAAGCGATACCCCAGTCGAGACCACGGGTGGTGATTCTAGTAACCCTGCGGCGGCTGCGTCAGACTCCAGCGGCGGCCTCTCAACAGGTGCCATCGCCGCGATCGGTGTCGTCGTCCCGTTGGTAGTCATCGCGATCCTAGTCGGTGCTTTCTTGCTCTTCCGACGCCGCCGCAAGCAACAAACCCAGGCCGCACCTGCGTACGGCGCGGTGGTCGGTGGCAGCAGCGGCGAGGATGTGCACAAGCCTATGCCGTTGTACGGCGGGACGCCCTTGGCTGGGGAGCTGTATGGTACCCCCGACATGAAGCCGGAGCTTCCAGTCGTGGCATTTGATATATCAGAGCTTCCGGCCGAGACGCCCAAGCAGGAAGTAGTGTGGTTATCCGGCGAAAGTTATTCTGTAGCGAGCAGCTACACCCATGTCTCAGGAGGGCCATACCCTCAACCTCGGTGAGGATGACATCAAACGTGTCTCTTGATATCCCGGCAAACGTGCGATATCTTCCGCGGAGAGAGAAAGGTTATGCGTGGCGTTGGTGGAAGGCAGAAGAGAGTTGGCTCAACAGCTCCATTTGATTCTCATGTTCCAAACGAAGCCCGTTGATTCGGGCGTCAATCACTTCAAATCGATCATTTCCTTGACGTGTTTAGATAGGCTGTAAGAACAATAACATATTTTCTTCTTGGCCTTGAGCTCTGGGGCGTGATGCTGATAGTTCACCAGGCCTGGCCTCTGAAAGATGATGATGATGATGGTGGTGACGTAAAAACTGCCTGTAAAGTAGTGTAATTTGTTCAGAATGTCTCACGGTACTTTTCATCAGGGGCAGAAGCCTGTAGATGCCCTGTGCATGATTCAATTACGCCTTCTGGAAAATGCGGCCAATTAGGTGGGTACCTTCCTTACCTTGAGCAATCCCATCTGTTGCCCCTCGCCAACGCAACTAACTTAGGTACTAGGTAGGTAATCGATGGAGGGACGAAAAAAAAAATTCCCGGCCAGGACTCATTCCACTATCTGCTTATCAAGCAACCAGCATCTACCTCGAGTCACCCGTCGGTTCCTCGATTAACAATCAGGCCTGCGCATCGTCCGACGAGGAATCTTAAAGAGCGACGAGGTCACCTGGAAGCACCTCAACCAGCTTCGCATCTGGTCCGGTTACGCAGTCGTTTTCTCTGCTCCTAGCGCACAACTTCTTCTCTTGTCTTCAGTCTTGCTAGACTCAACTACCCCTCCATCGGCGCAAAGAAGAAAAAAAAGAGACCCCTCCTTCTTCCACAGCAACCACGAGCCATGTCGTCCTCAAAGAACGACAACCCCCAGAACCCTCCCGAGGATGACCTGGATGATCTCCTCGACGCTGACGATGCCGCCGAGGAGGTTATCGAAGGCGAGGACCTCGCCATGGACTCGGACAATGACGAGGAACTGATCCTGCAGAACGACTCCATCGCCTTCTTCGACCTGCCCCAGGATTCCCTCTTCACCATTGCTCAGCACCCTGTTCACCCTTCGCTCGTCGCCGTCGGCGGCTCCGCCGGCCAGGAGGACGATGCGCCCGGCGCCGGATGGCTCTTCGATACCTCCGCTGCCGCTTCTCGTCCCGTCCTGCCCGCCAGCTTCGCCAGCGACCCCTCCGAGCAGCCCAAGACAACCCAGCTTGATAGCCTCTTTTCCCTCGACGGCCACACCGATTCTATAAATTCCCTGTGCTGGACTCTGCCTCGGGGCGAGTTCCTCGTCAGCGGCGGCCTGGACGGCAGGCTGCGCGCGTGGAGTGCCGACGTGCGCCCCGGCGCTGGCGTCACCATGACCTTTATCGCCGAAGCGCTCGAGGTTCCTGAGGTCAACTGGATCGCCCCTTGCCCCTCGCCATCGACCCCCAACACGATTGCTCTGGGCGCTTCGGACGGCTCTGTCTGGATTTACAACATTGACCTTAGCGACCTGGCCAACCCATTGCAGATCGTCCAGTCCTACTTCCTGCATACCATGGCCAGCACGGCCGGCGCGTGGACCCCCGACGGCCAACTGCTCGCCACCATCTCAGAGGATGGCAGTCTGTACGTGTGGGATGTCTGGGGCCAGGCCGCCAGCAAGGGCGTTGCGAGCGACAACGGCATGACCGTCGTCTCCTTGACCGGCGAGGACCAGCGCTTCGAGGTTGAGGGCGGTCTGTACTCCCTTGCCATCGACCCCAAGGGTGGCTTCGTTGCCGTTGGCGGTGCCGGCGGTGCTATCAAGATTGTCTCGCTTCCTCGTCTATCGGCCGCCACACAATCGCAGTCCCAGGCCCGGGGCGGCGGTCGCTCCGCTGCTGCCAAGACCTCCGCGGATCCCACCACCGGCGGACAGATCCTCGCCTCGCTGCACAACCAGTCCGACAGCGTCGAGTCGCTTGCGCTCACCACCACTGCCACCACGCCACCTACCACCCTCCTGGCCGCCGGTTCCGTCGATGGCTCCATCTGCATCTACGACGTGACGCGCCGCTTCGCCGTGCGCCGCCACATCGCCGGTGCTCACGAGGAGCACTCCGTCGTCAAGCTGGAATTCATCAAGAGCTCGTGGCTCCTGACCAGCTGTGGCATGGACGGCGTCGTTCGTCGCTGGGACCTACGGGGCGGCGGCGCCCCCGGCGCCAACCCTGCCACCTCCGCTGCTGATGCTGGTCTCGTGAAGGAGTGGAAGGGTCACCGCGGAGATGGTGAGGGTGGTGGTGTTTTGGGCTTCGTCCAGGGTGAGACTGGCGAGCGCATCGTGACCGCGGGTGATGATGGTGTTTCTTTAGTTTTCGAGGCCTAAAAGGAGGGGCGTTGCGAAGAGATACGGAAAATAGTGATGGACGATATGAGCTTGGATTTGTACTCTGATGCGGAGTATCTGTGATGTATCCATGATAATGAATTACTATAGACGTTGGAACAAAATGAATCAGATAATGGACAACATCCATTGCATTACACGTGTCATCCTATCTCGACTCAGCATCAACGTGCGGCGCGCGAAAACACTGATTCCACGACACATGAAAGTTAAGTCTATTCAAAGGCGTATGCCCAACAACAAGAGATCTAGATCCTCTATCCCAACGTTGAGATTAGCAAAAGCTCACCGGGTGAGAAGCCCCCCCCCTGACGCCGTTTGCATGTTGAAATTGCAACCTTTGCTTCGCTGTTCACCTCTCCGACCTGTGGGGCGGTGTAATAAAAATAAACCCGTAGTAAACCGTGTTTCGCCGTCTAAAAACCCTGAAAAAGTCCCGAGAATAACAAACGGAAATGTAGATGAACGACCAATGCCAGAACGTAATGTTTGCACATAAACAAGACTGTGACGAATCCATGGCTTTAAAACCTCGAAATCTAGCAACGCTTAAATAGTCTTGAGAATGTGCCGGCAGCAATGTTGATGTAGTGGCAAGAGCCGTTAGCTGAAAGCCTGCAAAATCAAGCGCCAGTCGTGCGCTCTACTGTCTCTGCTCCGGAGGTGTCCTCAACGGGAGGGCAAGTGCAGAACAAATTCGTATCTCCGTAAGCTGGGTCATTGTTAGCTACATAAATCATAGCATATAAGGCAGTGCAATGTCAAGGTAATACATACTATCGTCAACACGAGCCACGGAAGGCCAAAACTTCTTCTCCTGAAGATATGGGAGCGGGTACGATGCCTGCTCACGAGAGTATGGGCGATCCCACTTGCCCTCGCCATCTCCCTTGATGATGTCCATAAGAGGATGAGGCGCTTGCTTCAACACGTTGCGGGCTTTGGGCTGCTTGCCTTCTTCAATTTCGCGAATCTCCTCCCGGATGCTGATCATGGCGTCCACGAAGCGGTCGAGCTCTTCCTTGCTCTCACTCTCCGTGGGCTCTATCATCAGCGTGTTTGGCACAGGCCAGCTCATTGTAGGTGCGTGGAAACCGTAATCCATGAGCCGCTTGGCGATGTCGACGGCCTCAATGCCAGCGGATTTCTGGAAGGGGCGTGCGTCAATGATAAACTCATGAGCGCAGCGGCCGGAGTCGTTGGTGTATAGAATGGGATAATGGTCCTTAAGGCGAGCCAGAATGTAGTTGGCATTCAGCAGAGCGACCTCGGTGGCTTTGCGAAGTCCTTTGTCACCTATAACAGGATTAGCGGTTAGATGTTGGTACATCTGGAAGCAGAAGTAGGAAACTTACCCATGGTGGCGATATAGGACCAACTGATCGGAAGAATGCTTGCGCTTCCAAAGGTGGCACTGGCGACTTGCACCTGGCCCTCTCTGTGCGGGAGGAACGGAGCCAGGTGCTTCTTGACGGTAATAGGACCTACACCAGGGCCTCCACCGCCGTGAGGAATGCAGAAAGTCTTGTGCAGGTTCAGATGACAAACATCAGCCCCGATAGCACCAGGCGAGGTAAGGCCAATCTGAGCATTCATGTTGGCACCATCCATATAGACAAGGCCGCCGTATGCGTGAACAATCTCGCAGACCTTCCGAACCTCGGGCTCGAAAACGCCATATGTACTAGGATAGGTGATCATAATGGCACCGAGTTCGTCAGCGTGTTTCTTGCATTTGGCTTCGAGATCTACCAAGTCAAGATTGCCCGTGGCAGCGTCGCATTTGATCGGAACGACACGCATGCCGGCCATGGCTGCAGAAGCAGGGTTAGTTCCGTGAGCGGACACGGGAATCAAGCAAATGTCACGCTTAGCGCCTGGCTGCTGCTCGTGATACTTGCGAATAACGCGTAAACCTGCAAACTCGCCTTGTGCGCCAGAGTTGGGTTGTAAAGAAGTCTCGTCCATGCCAGTCAGGGCGGCGAGTTGGCGAGAAAGATCCTCGACAAGCTTTCCGTATCCCTTCATCTTGTCTGCAGGCGCGTGAGGGTGAATGTTTGCAGTAAGATCTGTGCCAATGAGCTCCATCTGGGTAGTTCCATTAAGCTTCATCGTGCATGAACCGAGAGGAATCATGGAGTGGACGAGTGAAAGGTCCTTGGACTGTAGGTGGTGCATGTACCGAAGCATTTCCGTTTCGCTGTGATGAGAGTTGAAAACCGGATGCGTGAGGTAGCTAGACTGGCGACGCACCGACTGAGGAATGCTTTGGATAATATCGTCCCAGGATTGTTCGCAGCCAGCTGCCCAGGCCTTGGAGGCAACGTCGAGATAGCGATCAGAAGAGTTCTGAATGGCAGTAGCCTGGAAAGCCTTGACAACCCGGATGAAGATATCCAGACTGAACGTGGTAGGAATCGCGAGAACAACCTGGTTGGGAACCAGAGTCTTGCCTGAACTGATACCGTTGCTCAAGAGGTTGTCTCTCAGGACCGCGGCCGAGCTAGCATCCTTGGCTGAGATGGCGAGGGTGTCGAAAAGCACTTGAACCTTAGGGTCAACGGAAGTAGTTGCAACATCAAGACCATAGTGCTCCGCAGTATTCTGCACCATACGCGCGTACCGCAAGTTATTCGCAGCCATTTCCCTAAGCTGAGAAGGACCGTGGTAAATGGCATACATGACAGCCATGTTTGCCAACAGAGCTTGGGCAGTACAAACATTGCTGGTCGCCTTTTCCCTACGAATATGCTGTTCTCTAGTTTGAAGGGCCAGGCGAAGGGCGCGTCGTCCGAGGCGATCTTTGGAGACTCCAATGAGACGTCCAGGCAACCGTCTTTTGCTATCTTCCTTGACAGCCATGAAGGCGGCATGAGGGCCACCATATCCGAGGGGAACGCCAAATCGCTGGGAGTTTCCGAAGGCTACATCCGCACCCCATTCGCCTGGGGGTGTAAGGAGAGTCAAGGCTAGGAGGTCCGTAGCTGCACTCAGAAGAGTTCCCTGCTTATGAGCGATGTCGGCGAGCTCCTTGAAATCCTGGACACCACCGCTGGCGTCAGGATACTGCACCATGACACCGACAAGATCATCACCCAGAGCCTGGATCTGTTGATAAGCATCAGGGGCTGACAAATCCCTGACGTCAATCTTAATGCCAAAACCCTCAGCCCGGCCTTCCATGACCTTGATGGTAGACTCATGCATGAGGCTCGAGACAATGTAAGTCTTGTTTGGTCGTTTAGCCCGCGAGGTCGGCAAGTTGTTCAAGGACATTGTCATGGCCTCGGCGGCTGCGGTACCCTCGTCAAGGAGACTGGCATTCGAAACAGGGAGACCCGTCAGGTCAGAGACCATAGTCTGGTAGTTGAGAAGCGACTGCAAGCGACCCTGGCTAATCTCGGCCTGGTATGGTGTGTAGCTTGTGTACCAAGCCGGGTTCTCTAGAAGGTTGCGTTTGATGACGGTAGGGATCTCAACTGGGTAGTAACCGCCGCCGTTCAAGTAGACCGTCTTCTCATTCAGAGACGTGATCTCCTTGAACTGCTCTGCAATGCCTTCTTCGCTGAAGACCTTTGTCTGAATGGGCTCTTTGGGTGGTAGCATGACATCAGCCGGGATGACCTGGGAAATGAACTTGTCCAGCGTCTCAGCGCCAGGACCGAGTGCTCTGAGCATCTCCTCAATCTCCGAGTCGCGAGGACCAATGTGTCTGGAAACAAAGTCCTTCCATGGTTGTTGGATGGCGCTCTGGGTCTGTTCCATCCTGGCAAAGGCCGGATCGCTAGAGACTGTGCCATCCTTTCCAATAGTTGATAGACCGTTCCAGGATCGAGCAGTCTGGGAGAAATGCCGGCGACTCGACTGGGTAATGGAGCACCGTAAAGCGGACGAACGTAGTGACACTCGGCCAGTGACAATAGATGACGAGCAGAGGGTAGCGCTGCGCGCCAGTGCCAGTCTGGACGCCATATTCGAGGATGAGATGGGAGTCCAATGCCTCACAGGCAATTGAAAGAGGAGGGGAAAAAGGAAGAGGGAAAAAAGAGAGGATGGAGGAAGCAAAGAAGTCGCAGCACCAGACTGGAGATACGACTGACTACGGGCCCATCGCCACTCCCCACGATATAGCCAGCAGAAAGACCCGGGAAACCCAGAGCTAGAGCTACCTTATTACTTAGTTCGCCCCACGGCCGGCACCCTTCCAGGCGTCTGTGGGGAAAGGCATGAATGACCATTAACTACTAAAGTGCTCCGTGTGAGGGTCATCAATGTTCGGATGGTTTGGAGCAGCTGAACGGGGGGTAGCAAAGCTCCCGGAGCACGGACGGACGGCCAGCACGTTGCCCTTCCCTTGGGGAAGTCCAGGAGTTTAAAAAAAAAAAAGGGCAGGGATATAAACAGTGAGAGCTTTCGAAGGTCTCTTCAGCCACTGATGTAAAATCGCATCAAAGATAAGGTTCACTTATGCCTCTTTTGGGCACGCCCCCTGCAGGGACGCAGTAGCATCCCGCCACTGGGGCCGTGTGACGATACACAATGCGTTACTGTGTTCCTTCAACTCTTACATCGATACCCCAAGGTAAACCTCGTCGACAGAAATGCTCGAAGGCTGCCCGGGTCAGATATGCGTTGCCACGGGGGACAGCTTTGAAGATACGGATTGCACCCAATATTGGGAATGGAGGCTAAAACTCACACACATTGTCCGAAATCATATGCAGGATGATGGGTACAAGCTTCAGTCCGCGAAGAAGAGGTTTATCTACGGGCAATGTGATGTGTCTCAAAGCCGATGGCACTGTGCTCTGCAGGGCAGGGGTTTACAAGGGTTCGCGGACCTCCATGCACCAAGTCAGGCCCAAAAGGCCCCGAATGCGTTACCCTGATAGGGCTGACACCAGAAGCCACCCAGAATGCACTGTCTTGCACAGTAGCCCGATGCAGCGTCCCCGAGTCGACGTCTACCATTATTTCAACACACTATCCATGATAACAGACGTTTCAACGTACGATTGCGAACACGCCAGAACGGCTCCCCGTAGATGAGCCCCAGCAAAAGCATGTTAGCAGTCGCGTAACCACTTGCGCCGTCAATGAGTAATGTTCGGCTCATAGGCGGGACTTTTCATCCTGAATACCGGACCGGAGTGATCGAGCTCTTCTCGAGTTCGAAGACGTGCCAATTCGGCTTCGGCCTCCCTTCCTGAACGTGTCTACGACCGAACAAGCCTCCGAAGCACATGGCCGGAAACGGCCCCCAAGGAGGACCAATACCAAGACGCTGACCTCCAGAATTGTCCGATCGACCAACCGACTTCATGGATGCTCATGGACTGATGATGATGCACAGTGACAGTTGTAAATCGCCCATACTGGAGGTAGTCTTCAGGATGATTTCGAGAATGTCTAGTATTAGAATAACAACTTGATCGAGTCGGCTTCTGCACAGCCACGAGTCAGCCTGGAGTGGCGAGCGGGCTGCACCAGCCACATTGCGCTAGCCCAAATCTGTGCGTCATGGCTATGGACCAATGCTCGACGCCAAATTTTCCAACATCAGCCGTAGCTACGATAGCATCACTACGAAAGCCATCCCGATAACCATTTCCATCCTTCCCATCAACGCCCAACCCGTCGATCCGCCAAAATGTTCCGAGGATGTAGGTTGCCTCTGTCGACTTCCCGTTCTAGTGCATCAGCTAACGCCCGCGCAGTTGAGCCCCCCCAGCAGTCCCAGGAGCAGATCCGGGCCATGGAGGCCGAGGCGACCTTCACCGTCCAGCAGGTCGTTGCTACCGCCGTCATGCTCTACCTTTGTAAGCTGGCCTCGCTCCTAAAGCGGGTCCTCCCATGTCTAACAACCGAGTAGCTCCTTTCGCTATCGACATTGTCGGCAAGATCTTCTAAAACCGACCTAGCTACACGCACATATCACAGAAGATGGTAGACCACTGCTTTCTTTCCAATAGCCGGTCATTAGCCTTTGACCATAATGGAGTGGGTGTGAATACCAAGCTCAAGTTGAAGGCGCATCTGTACGATAAGGAAATACTTGTATAATGACATACGAGAGCGAGCTCCGTGTACCATAGGCGGGTCGCATGGAACGGCAGGGAAACATAGACCTTGGAATCAAACATTTTTACCCAACCCGCAGCGGTGTCCCAAGCTCCCTAGTATTTAACCGTCCCTTCCTAATATGATTTCGTGTCTAGTACGCCTGGGCAGCAGCCTGCGTATCATCCTCATCCTTGATATTACAACGTAACAGCCTATAAAGACGCGATGCCTATTCATGCCGAACGCCTCAAACCTGTCCAATCACCTGGCTCTTGTGTTTGAGCTCCTGCTTGTTTCCCACTCATTGTAGTCCAAACTGAGCGCCTCTACTTCCTTCTTCAAATGCTGAATTTGCTTCTCGTAATCCTCCAACACCTGCAGGTGAATGTTAGCAAGGAATTGGCAGTATGGGCGTATAGCATAGGACTTACCCTCTTGGCTTTGGCCTCCGTTTCTTGATCCAGCTCGGTTCCGTCTGCACCGGTAGGCTTGTCCAGCTCCTTATTCAACTGATCCGCGTAACCCCTCAGAACAATCAATCTGCTCCACAGTTCCTCTTCCCTTGCACCAACAGCGGGATCTTGTACCTCCCGCTCCAGCGTCTGAAGCCTGCCCTTCAAATCGTCCTCATCCCCGCTCAGGGCGTAGCCACGGTTTCGCAGAACCTGCACCCTCGCGGCCAGCGCCAAACACCTCTGACTAATGGCGACCTGTCGCCGCCGCGCAGCCAGGGCGCGCACCTCGGTGTCCAGCTCGTGGCGCTGCAGGATGGCGTCCAGGCTTCCGTTGATCTGGTGTAGTCGCGTGTTGAACTCGGATATGGCTCTCTTCTGGGTCTTCAGGCGGTCGGCAACACCAGCGAATCCCGAGCAAAGCACAGGCATAAAGCTCGGTGCGGGTTTGTTCTGCAGAGCCTCCTCCCACTCGCGGGGATCTTCGTGCGCTTGCGGTTTGTAAAACGGAATGTGCGCCTCATCGACCTTGTTGTAGAAGTAGTGCTTGAACACACAGTTGGGGTTGGCCGGATCCCATTTCTCTTCTACCAGCTTCATCTGCTCAATTATAGGTTTTTGATCTGCAATCGCATAGGCCGTCAGTGGAAAGGTCATGGGAACGAACGTTCGGAGAATGCATACGTGGGGCCTCCTTGCCCGGTTGCCACAAAGAGCTGGCGAGCTGGGCTTGTGATTGCGAAAGGCTGGGAAGGGCCTGAGCCTGCTGCCCTTGCGGCATCGTCGAGGATCCAAGCACATTTCCCTGTTGCCCACCTCCCAATGTTTGTCCGAAGGCATTATTGTTTTGCTGCAATGGCTGGTTCGTTTGCGCCGGCTGAGACTGTCCAAAGAGGCTGGTAGTGCCCGCAGGTGCTGTTTGCCCGAAGGAAAAGGACGGCATGGCGGATGGTAGATGTAGAGATGTCGGGTGCAGAGGAGGCCGTTCGGAGACTGGCGTTCGAGCTTTGTATCAGGGAAAGCGACCAGAGCGAATGATCAACCCGCCGGTCTATAGTCCCTCGAGTTGTACAGCGGCCACGGTGTAGCTCGGAGCGCCGGTGTGGGTGGTTTGCGTGGCACAGCGTGCTGCCTTCGATCTTTTGTTGTGGTGCTTGAACGAGAGCTGATACGCGAAAAGAGCCCAAGCTTCGTTCGGTGCGGCGGCCTTGCCAGACAGGCTCAGCCTCGCCCCACACGTCCACCAATCACAACGCCTCAATTCCAACCTCACCTCAAATCCTAGCTCCATCTCCAGAACATCACAGCTTCGTCAAAGAAATCACCAGCCCGACGCTCAACCGCTCAGCGCATCGTCACAATGGCTACTCGACGGTCTCAGTAAGTGCCGGGCTCTACGCGAATTCGTTCCTCGCTGCCATTGGCCCGACTGGGCCTCCGCTATTTGTGCTCAAGGCGCTGACCCCCGAACAGGTTTCACCAGCAGGTCCTCGTCGACACCACGCCTCTCCCCGAGGATGTCCCCGCCGTCAAGGAAGTAGGCGCCAGCTCCGCGCCCCTCCTCTCCGCTGCTTTCTTCATCGGCGCGCGATGCCGTGACTACAACGACGATTACATGCAGTGCAAGACAGAGAATCCCGGCCGGGGAGAGTTTGAGTGCATGAAGGAGGGTCGACGAGTCACCCGCTGTGCTTCTAGCGTGTACGTCCATAGTCCTTGATTTTGGTAGCCTATTGGCTACGTGTGGCCAGTGGGAGAGAACGTGTGGCCAGAGCAGGAATTGGGATCATAACGCTGATTCCTGAATTGAATTTAGGATCAAGGACATCAACACGCACTGCCTCAGCGAGTTCCGCAAGCACTGGGAGTGCTTGGATGACCGAAACCACCAGCTGTGGCAATGCCGCCCAGCCGAGTGGAAGCTCAACAAGTGTGTCTTTGACAACCTGGTACGTCACACCTCGGACTTGTTGGTTCTCTTGTGGAAGAGCACACGTTGACATGCCTCTGCAGAAACTCGAGAAGAAGATCCCCGATCAGCCAAACAACGTGGTCCCCGTCGAGCTACGGACGAAGCAGATCTTCGCCGACGTCCGCATTGGCCCTGGCGACGGCAAGCCCTTCCTCGCTGGGCAGAGCGAGGCGAAGCAATAGAGGCTGGATATCCTAGGCGATCGGCCTACAGCATGTACATTTTAACCGTCGAGATGAGAAGTGAATCATTAGAGTTGATCAGGCAGTCTGTTTCTATCTGTGCAGCTGAACAATTGTTTTCGCTTCTTGGACTTGTGTCCCCCTCACGCCGGCGTATATCATGCGTAAGCATGTCACCGGTGATGACGGAATTACGCCTCACCAACGTATTCACCTTTGTCTTCGTTTCTGTCTCTGTCCTCAGTCCAGCTGCGATGTTTGGCACCATACATCATGTCTCGAACTTGAAATGGCTCTCACCATGGCCTCCTCCCAGAGTTTCCTGGTTGGTCAGCGGAGGTTGCACATGAGAGGTGCAAGTGACGGGGGATTTAGGAGGGCCAAAGGATCCAGCCATGACACTGTGTGTTTGGAAAAGAGACAGCTTGGTCTGTTGTCTCACGCATGAGTTACCAAGGATGTGACCATTCTCCGGCCAGTCGTACATCATGGGGCTGGGTGCAGAATCACTGTGCTAGTGACACGAGTGCCAGCCGTAGTTTTTTCAGTGGTTCATCGGCGTATGGTCACATGCTTCATTGATGTAGAAGAGTGATTCATCGTGACAACCTTGGACAACATCGAGTCCACGGCGAGAGAACCATGCGCTGATCTTCCGACCCTTGACGATGCACACCGAAGTAAAGTCTTGAAAAAAGTCCAACCGAAGAAAGTCAGATTCAGGATTGCACTACCAAGATGCTGGGATACAACCACGGCCAACCCCTACAGGGTAGCTTGTGCTTCTGCTTTTTCGTGGAAGACCAAACTTTGCAACCTCTAATTGCCGTCATTCCTATCTGAAACAGGTCTGAACACTTGTCCGCTGTTATGGAACAGGCTGCTCGGAACAATGATAACGACAGAGTCGCGCAAGACGGGGCGGCGCCAGCACGATGGTAACTTACAAATCATAATAGAAGCAACTCTTGCTGAGACTCGGCGATATCTACCTATTGGACTTGGCCTGCGACTGGTCGGACAGCCGATTCCCACACCAACATCAGCTGGCAGCTACTCAAGTGATGCGGGCTTGGCTCGGGCTAGATGCTCTTTGTGACCACCACTTGATGCACGTGGTCGAGGTCGGCTCGGTTCTGACTACCATAACTGGATCCTGTGTCATGAAGAGGGCATGATAACAACGCAAAGCGTCGGTTGCGTGCTGGAAAAAGCGCCAGAAGTGTGGATATATGGAATAGGAGCGAGGGTCCGTTCAACAGATGGTGCATCCCCAGTGGCGTAGTGCACCGGCTGCTCGTCAGAAATGCTTTCTTCAAGTTTTAGTCCCTGGGCTGGATCCGGGTCGGAGAATGTCTAGAACCCAGCCTGCATGCTATGTTGCAGAGCTGTGGGTTTCACCATCCTCGTGGCGGGTCATTCACTGGGGACCGCCCACGGATGTCATCCGAACAGACATGCAGCTATCCCTAGCGGAGGGGGGGGAAAGCAGGAGAAAAAAGCCGCGCTGCACTGAAGATCACGACCCAGCCGATCATTGGATGACTTGTGGATATGGGCGACGTTGGAAGTGCGGGATGGGACCTAGCAGTCGAGGCTAATCGAGCGGGTACAGTGCAAGCTCGATCTCGCCATGGCACGATCAAGATATCTCCTGAGAGTTTACCGTAGAAGCCAGGAGAACCCCTGAGAGAACAGACCCGCTGCGTTAGTGCAAGGTGTTGGTCGAATGCGTGGATCAGGCTTGCGTCGCACACATGGAGAGACATGTACAAACGACTGTGCGGAAAAGCTGGCAACGCGCCATGCTGTGTTAGCTGCATCTCTAGACTATTCCATGAGACCGTCGGAGGACCGAACAAAGGAGGACGTCATGCTGAAACACACGAGGGGTTGTGGCGGGGACGAAGAAGGAGGAGGGAGAATACAGCACCCGTTCCTCTTACAGCTGGATGTTTCTGTGTTTCAACCCGTCCGTGGGAGCTGAGGGCTTTATTTTGGGAACTTACGACAATAGATGCTGTTGTTGGATGAATGAATGGGTGTGGAATTGTGGGCTACAGTGATGGGGGCTGTCAGGGATGGGGCCCTTTGGGGGAATTGTCGGGCCGTTTCGTGTAGAAAGGCGCTTCCGAATTGTTTCGTTTCCCGCAAAATGACAGCCAGTGCCGCGTGGTCCCCCGCTCTCGAGATGAGACGAACGAGGCAATATCGACTGCCGGTGTGTGCGGGATTGATTGCATCAAACGGAACAAGTTGGTGTGGCGACACAGTTGGGATGAGTAAGGCCAGTTCTTTTTTCTGGTGTGCGCGACGTTTGAGATTGGCTCAGACGGACAAGATGGGCGCAGCATCCTAGGAAACCCGTGAGCCGTATCATTTGACAAAGATCTGACGCCGTGAGAAAAAAGAGACCGGAAAAAAAAAGAAGCATGACATGACATCAGATTGGCATTTCGCGCATGGTCTGGGCTAAAATTACGAAACTGCGAAAACATCATCTTCGGAGTTCTCAATGCTGCATCTCTTGTGCTCAGTTGTCAAAGGAACACCTGTGTAGGGGCAGTGTAGTCCTAATTGACCCCGCCATAAGCTCACAGAGGATCGCACCGAAACAGGGTCTGCATCGGACACAAGGACAAGAATAGAGCACATGCATGCACAGGTACGTCCAGCGAGCGATGGTCCGGCCAGGGCCGCCAAGATGTGCATCCCATCGACAGAATGTCATCGACTGGCTGCCGCGAGCCCATTTTCTCTGCCTGCCTCGAGGCGGTGCTGTTGGCTCCGGTCCACTGCACGCACTCGGGCGCTAAGACGAGGTAGTTGGAAACATCGCGCAAAGGAACAAGATCTCAACCACGCTATGCTCGCCGTGTTTGCTCATGTCTCACCAGTTGCCGCTGGATGGGAAAAGGCCCCTGGGCGCTGCCTTGGTTTCTTCTGCAAGCGGCTGACACGACTTCTTTAGTGGCACTCTAGGCAATGCAGCTCCCTAGCCGCGAGTATGTTAGGCTCTTCGACGAAGCCGTTGTTGGCTCAAACGTAGTGGTTTGATGTTGGTCCGCTTGGTGTAGTGCTGTGGTTGGTCAAGATAGCTTAGCCGGGGAGTCGTTCCGCTGTTTTTGGCCTCTTCGTCGTACCCCGATTTAATTCCTTTTACCCCAGCATTCGCGGCATATTAGATTGCGGCAATGAATCAAACGTTGCAAGGAATGAAACAAACTCAGGAGATTAACCGACAAGCAACGCATAATGTAAGTACGAATGCCCTGGCGGCGATGAGATGAAGCTCCATCTTGTAATTATGGCGGGAGATGATCCAAGGCGTAGGAGATTCGGCTGCCATGCCCTGGAGCAGGGGTCGACCCAGCAGCGCACCAGAAGGGCCAGATGGACCAGAGCCGCTAAGATTAACAGCGTGTTTCAGGGAGAGTGTGCTCCACCCGGCCTCATAGCTTCTTTGATGGAGCCGCCGTGCTCTGGTTGGCTGCTTCGCCAAGGACGCTGCAGCACTTGAGGCGCCACGTCTGCAAGGTACGGTCAGGGGTTCGACAACCTCACTCGTCTTACGCAGCGGCTTCGTGGTGTTGGTGGAGAGATCGAGCTTTTCCCCTCTTCCCCGAGTCCGTTTGATGCACCCGTATGCCGGGCCAGGCGGAGATGACGACGACTGGGATGCGCAGGGCAAACATATTAAAAATTTTCCTCAAGCGAGCGAGGGCGAATCCAATGCCGGACATGATCGTCGCAATTCGAGATTCCTCCGTGGGGCTGGTCTCATTGTCGGACAATTGCACAAAGGGCACTCCTCCTTTCACCCCTCTACTTGTGTGAGTAAGGGAGTGGGTGTGTTTGGGTCAATATTGTCAGGTAAGGCGGCTACATTCCAGCTGGTGGTACAGCTCTGTAGTGCCACCAGGAGAAGCAACACAAGCCGAGCATGCGCGCTCTTTCTTCTCGAGCGGCGGCAGTAGCTTCTGATGTCCGTACCACGAGTGATATCTGACACGACCGAAATGCCTGAATCATGCTCGTCTTGCCATTCGTTCTTCGTGGCTTGTTTCCGAGGAGCTCCTAGCCTCCGTCCCTTCACCGTGACACATGGCACAAAAGACCGGCGCATGACCTAATCCCTACAATTGGCTGTTGCGCCGTCATGATTCGAGTGGCATCTTCTCCGCTTGGTAAACCAATTCTTCGACGCCCTAGGCACAGTCTCTGCTGGATTGCATGGCACCGGCTCCTTGGATACATGGCTGAGACTTTCGGTAAAATGCTAGCGTCGGCAGCGTTATGGGACCTTAGGACCGAGGGTCGATTGTTCTAGCTTCGTACCTGTCCGTTGGTGCTATGAGCCGGGTTTCCGAGTAGAGCACAGTGGCTACATGAAGTCCAGGAACCTTCATCGGGCTCGTTGTTTGAGCACGACAAGGGGTGCTTGCCGAGGAGTCAATGCACCCATTTTCAGATGGCACGTAGTAAGCACAGCTGCCGGACAGCTCCGAGCGCTGTGCGATGCCCTGGATCTTGGTGCAGTGAAAGGATGGGGGCAGGGGGCCAGATGGAGCGGGTGTACCTAATAATACTGCTGGCTTGGGCCCCTGTTGTCAGACGTCGTACGGTACGTTGACTAAATTGTTGGGCTACTGGGTCGACGAGCGGCAGCAAGGAGCGGACGAGTGCTGTAGCTCCTATACGTTTTGACGCCCAGTAGCCTGGGACGTTCGTCCGAGCCCATCATGATCCGTCATGATGGCGACGCACGCGATGGGGATATCCCCACGAGACTATCTTTGTTAGTGTGAGCTCTTTGTCCTACGCCTGCAGCACACGGACATCGACAATGCTAGTCAAACAAGGAGCAAAGGCGAACAAAGAGATACGGATAAGAGAAGAAAGGAAAAAATTCAAATCGCTTCAGCACCAGGAGGCACGGGTGCACCCACCGACAAACCCGCCAAAAACCTCTCACCCGATCAAAGAGATGGAGATGGAAGATCGGCACTCCCCCCATAAGCCCTTGAGCTTTGATCCACCAGGGATGCCCGGCAGGGAATCGAAGTTGATGAAACTCGAAGGGGCAGGTTTCTTAAATTATTAGTGACGAAATTTCATGGGCGAACAATCTAAAATTCCGCCCCAGCTCAGGCCTGGCTTGCCCATGGTCAATCTCACGGCGCTCAGGGAAGGTGATGGGCGATGGAAGGGGATTGCGCTGGGGGAAGAGCCAGGCCGAAACACAGGGGTAGTCCCTTTTGCCGGATTCGTAACCTCCACCTTAGGGTAGGGTAGCGCCGCGCCAACCGACGTCCGGGTGCTGCACGGTACCGTCCCATTTCTGCCAAAGAACAGCGGCTGCGGGACCTGCTCTAGGCGGCTTAGGCCCAGGTACCCACGGCCGCTAATTGGCCCGTGGGTCCGTGCCTCCACTTCCTCCCATCCCATCCCATGGGCATGGCTTGGCCCGGTCTCCAACCCCTGGCCTGGCGTGGTCTCGAAGGCCTGCGCTGCGCTCACTCCCGCACTCACCTCACACTCACACTCACATTCACCTCCACAGCGCCCCGACGGCGCGCCAGCTGCACGGCAGGGCCCTGCCAGCCGGGGTCGCATGCACGGCGGCTCGTCTTTAATAACGTCGTGCTGCCCACTCACCTCCATCTTCTTCCCTCCTTCTGATTCACCTCAAGAGTCCTAGTCGACCTTTTGCGACCGACCCTTTGACCTTCCTTTCAACCTTCCCTTTCTTTTCAACCACCTTTTGTGTTCTTGACGACACATCCACTCCTTCAAAACCAACGATCTCACGATAACCCGTCGCTCCTTTGCAAACAACAAGACCTCTCACACACCCACATCCAAACATCCATATCAAACGATCGTCCTTGACGGATTCGACTTGTGTAGCAGTGCTGCCCAACGCCAGCTGGTTCTGATATCACCACATCAAAAACACATCTTCGTTTTCGATACACCAGGCCAACGCAAGACAAACTTCTCTGAAGGTATGTGTACGGTGTGCATCCTGATTTCCCGCTCGTTTCCCTCCGGCCCTCCACTTGCCCGCAACCGTTATTGGACCCTCCAACAGCCCAACCGCGAGCGTTTCTGGGGTTGCCACCGGCCGACAACGTTCCAAAGGGATTGGTTGTTTGGGACAGCGCAAGGCAAAGCTGCTGCTGTTTTGCTCCGGGTTTGGCTGCATAGTCTTTCGTGGAGGACTATGCCAAGCAAAGGCCGCGAGCAGGACGCGCGCAATGTCCCAGGCATGGCAACCCAGTGCATGTAAGACATCGACGGCATCTCTTGCATCACGGGCATGTCTGAGTCGGTATTCCGCTTTCGATAGGCCACTCTCACACTTCACATTCCCACGGTGCCCAGAGCGCATTCCACACGCGTTGCTACATGAATCTATTGTACATGATAAACCTTGCGCTGCCAGATGGATTCTGCGCACGGCTTGAAACACCTTGCTTCATCAACACCTCACTCGTTGCAACCCCTGTCGTCATTATCGCTGGCTCGATGGTTATGGCGCAGAGCCTACTGTGATTTTGAAAAGTGTCCAAATAGTCTGACCAACTCGCAGTCCTTCATTGAACCGTTTCAAGCTTCTTCCGAACTTCTCCGTCACATCAACCCAAGCAACATGAAGGCTTCTCTCTGCCTCGCCGCCTCTGGCGCAATCCTGGCCATGGCCGGTCCCATCGACAAGCGCGCTATGGAGACCAAGTGGGTTCTGGAAGTTGTCACCGTCACCGTCACAGCCGGCGATGGTGTCTTCGTCGAGCAGCCCACTCCTCAGCCCGATCTTCCCGTCGAGGAGCCCCCTGTTGTCGAGGCTCCCGTTGTCAGCGAGCCCCCTCGCCCTGCTCCCCAGCCTACCACCATCCTCACAAGCATCGTTCCTCAGCCAGAGCCAACTCGCGAGGAGCCCGCCCCTGCGCCTGAACCTACTCAGGCGCCTGAGCCCCAGCCCGAGGAGCCCGCCCCTGCGCCTCAGCCTGAGCCTGAGCAGCCTGCTCCTCCTTCTACCCCCGGCCCCGGCAGCGACTACAAGACCACTGTCCTCTACCAGCACAACATCCACCGTGCTAACCACTCCGCCCCTGCTCTGGAGTGGGACGACACCCTGGCCACCTACGCTGAGAACACCGCCAAGGGCTGCGTCTTTGCTCACGACATGTAAGTTGTGGATCATCACATCCTCGGAATATCCCGCTAACAATGCGACAGGACCCAGGGTGGTGGTGGCTACGGCCAAAACCTGGCTTCGTGGGGTGCCTCTGGCGATATCAGCGGCAAGCAGATTGAGATTGCTGCCGGTGGCATCACCAACCAGTGGTACAACGACGAGATGATGAACTGGTCCTTCTACGGTTCTGACAACCCTCCTGAGGGCTCTGACCTCCACGCCTGGGGTCACTTCACCCAGGTCGTCTGGAAGTCCTCTACCAAGCTGGGCTGCGCCACCGTCCAGTGCCCTGCCGGCAGCGTTCTTGGCCTGCCTTCTTGGTACACCGTCTGCAACTACAACCCCCCTGGTATGTTCCGAATCGTGTCTGGTCTTTGTCTTTGGTTTTCGTGTGCTAATCCAAAACTTAGGCAACTTTGGTGGCGAGTACGGTAGAAACGTTCTCGAGCCTCTCGGCCAGCCCCGTGTCACTGTTTAAGCAAGTTTGGACGAGCCTAGCCTTGGCTTCGTCGCCCAGCACCAGGACAAGCAAGCCACTCGCCTTTAAGGATATCCTCCGGTTGAAGGTGACTCCCCAATTGTGCGGGTGCATGAATCTGTGTGGGAACTTTCGCATCAAGGCATTATGATCTGTCTTCGCTTCTCATCTGTACGTTATGACAAACACAAATATCGTACTTTACGGAACGATCTTCGATTGTTTTATTTTCTCTTCGAATTCTCTTTTGCAGGTTGCGAACCTGCCCTTGATTCACTTCATTTGCCTGACCTCGCTGTCATGCTGGCCTTCTAAGTTCTCTCGATGCGAACAGTGGCCAACACCGGGGCTGGACGCTTCGGAGGGAGGTTTAGGGGAGAGCCTTTTAGTTGTGACGAGGCGGAATCGGATTTACGCTTCTTTCAGGGGATGTCTGCTTTGACTATGCTTCTTGTTGTGTCACTTCTCGCCGTTTTGGGTCCTTGAACCTCGTGCTGTCTACGTCTGCCACTTGGGGCGTCTCGATGCCTCGCTCTGCTCGCGTGGACGGGACCGGACATGGACCCGAAGGAAGCTTCTTGAAGTTGGATCGTCACACTTGGTGGATGGTCTGTTTTGCTACTTTACTTTTCTGCTTGATATATAGGGTCAAAAGGGGGGTGGGCATGGCGCAAGTCTTTGTGAATGACGAAATTACGTTTAACCACACCAACATTCATGCAACTTCGGATGTGACTCTGTAGCCCGCGAGTCTGTAGATCACGGGGAGGTAAAAAAAATTGCGTTGAAGCAAGCCATTTTCTTGTAATGTGATGTTGGCTCAAAAGATGTGATTCCTGGCGATGTGAGTCGTTGGGCTTAACGCCGAAATGAACGTTTCATGCCCGTGCTCACCCTGGAGTCAGGGCCATCCTGGCGGGGTTCCCATTATGCCTCTGCGGCACAAAGGATTTCAGCATCATGACAGATCATATTTCCTGCTTGGATTAGGAATGACGATCTCTCCTGCAGGGCCTCTTGGCCTTGCGGTAATATGCCTGCCAAGACTTGACTGTCGGCAGAAGATGCGAGATTCGGAAAAATGCCCCTTGACCACACCTGCAAGGCTGCGTCAGTCGTCACCAACGAAAACCCCTCCACCCCCGGATAATCTTGAGTATTGCACGGGGTGTGGGGATCGTCGCTTTCGGCGCGTTTGTGAGGGAGACATGACGATTTTCCTATCCACTCCGAGGTAGCAACGGGAGGCCCAGAGGACCGTCGCCGCAGCGCCGTGCGATGCGGTCTTTAACCTAAAGGAGGGTTTTCTCAGGAGGACGCTCTTGCAAGCTCCGATACTGTACGCATGGACCAGGACTGCTCTCCATTGTTCTCTCCACTTCACCGAGACTGCAGAGGCTCGCCACCAACAGGAGAAACCAAGCGGTTGTGGGGGACCATCGAGTGCAACGCTCATGACGTAGCAGAAGAGGCGAGAACCCCGTTGGTTCTGGCGTGAAGGGGGGAGGAAGGGCGGTATCGCTGCACGCTGGCTTCGGAAGACGGGCTGCAGCAGTCGCGAACGGGCAGAGCTGGCAGCGACGGCATTGTGCACGGTCGGCGGTGCAGAAGCATGTGCGTTGGGGGCCTCTTATCGACAAGTGCCATGTCGCACAGAGACGGGAAGAGACGAACCTCGCCCTGGTTGCACACGGCGGCACAACTGCTCTGCCCTGCCCGGTGGAAGATGCACAGAAATCCCCGCAGAAGCAAGCGCCAGGGCTCGATTCCACGGGCGACGCAGGGCCGAACCCCAGGGCTCGCTGGCGACAGCCGATCTGCCGAGGAGGTGGCGTCGAAGAGACCGGAGAGCCTCTCTCCAATGCCCGGTCAGCCATCCCCATCCTTGGCGTCGGCTAACAGTGCATTCCCAATGCGGGAGGGCTTACTCTTCAGTAGTATAGCAGGCACGGTTTTCGCGGGATGGGAACGAGGACCCAATGGGCGGTGCTTTTTTGGCACAAAACTCCGTTTCGGCCGCCGTATGCGATACGACGCCAGGTTGGCGAAAATGGCATGCATATCGGGTTGGAGCAGTCGGCTGGTGAGTGTTGCGGGCTGCTGTGCATGTGGCTGACCTCTTGCCCTGTGCGTGTCTCATCGACCAAGGAACTTGTGTCCGTCTCGAGGCCCCCCACCGGCAGATGCTCGCATCACGGAAATCTCCACCGACTGACGACTTTATTTCGTCGTCGTCGTTGCCATCCCTGGCACGACGTTGCACCGGCGTGGACCCTGAAGTCATGCAATGACGGCAAAGAGCCGAAAGACCCTAACCCGGATCGACGCTTTCCCAATTCGTATTCCAATTGTCGAGAGTCGGGGGTCGTCTTTGTCGTCTCCCAACTGCCCGACTCGGAAACAGACAGGAGGGAGAGATAGAGAGAAACAGCTCAGATCTGCGGGTCGTGGTTCAGCCCGTAGAAGCACCGGCCGGCAAGCGGGATGCCTTGCTGGTACGTCCCGCTGTCACTAAATGGCAGCTCAATCCAACATTCGCGAGGGAAGAATGCGTGATATCTTGCTGCATATACGGCACAGCTCCGAATAATATGCTTGGATCCGGTATAGCTTCCGACCATCCGCGTACGCCCAACCAGACCCCCCCTGCTCGGCGAAGTGGTGAGATCTCGATCGTCTGATCTACAATAACTTTAAAAGTCGTCGTGGACTTATTCATCAAGCTTTGTACGGTATGACTAAACAGTCCGTGATATGCTGATTGAGACGGGGCATGTAGGCAAATAGTGGTAATCGTATCAGCCCTCGGCCCACAGGCCGGAAGGCATCTTAACTCCATCGCCGGGGGGTTTGAGTTGCAGCAGCTTGGATCCTGCATTGGCGCGCGGGACCAAGGACACAATTGGCGGGTAACGTTAGTTGGGCAAAGCGGGTGTTTCTAGCAAGTTAACCGAGAGCCCCCCCCCGGTAACAAATGATATGATGCAGTTTGATCGGTAAGAAGGAAGAACGACATGGCATTCTGAAGAATACCCGCCCCTCCCTGTTTGCGAGCTGTTCGATCCATGCCAAGCATGTAAGCCAAAATTGAACCCTCGTGAAGGAACACAAAGCTGTGCATCAATTCTCGTGGCCGACAAGGATGCTGACAGATGCAGCTCTAAGCGGCTTTGTCATTTTGTCGGCTTAACTCCGAGCTAGGCCAGGCCTGCGGACTTGGGGGGAAATACACCACGACAAGGAGGTTGTGGAAACAAGGTAACATCTCCGCAAATGGACGATGAGACCACACCCGAGAGACAAGATGGGGTGGGAAAAATAGCACCAGCAACAAGAAAAAAAAACGTACAGGTTTATCAAATCGGAGATTAGGATGCCTTGCATGCCCGACGTCCTGACCTTCTCGTGTTTCACGAAGCCGAGCAGGGCTCGGTTACGGTACCTGCCTACTCGCGTAGGTACCTTGGTCGCTATCCTGCATCGCACGATGATGGAGAACGACGCTGGAGAGGTTCCACCGCCGAGACTGGAACATCGGCGAGGGTGACAGCGAGCGAGAACGAGCAGAATGTGGAAATAGGTCGGGAAGTGTGATCAAAGTGCCCAACATACGCACTGGTCCAAGGCGCTTGGGATGGGGAACATGGCATGGCGCTGAAAAGGGACAACAGTATAATTCACCGATCAGGCAATTAGACGTTCCCCAGAAACAGCAGCAGCCAGGCACCTCGCTAGTACAAACGATCAATCACCAGGGCCAAGCCATTCTGCACTATTCTCCCAATACTTGCATGCAACATAGTCCCAACTCCCCGCAATCCACAACTAGATGTGGCACCTCTAGGCTCGATGGATGCGGGCCACAAGTGGCTCCCACTTGTCCTCTCCGGCTCCGAAACCCGGCGCAGGAGCACTCCGCATGAAGCGGGTGTTCCCTTTTCGCACCAGCAGATACGGCCAGACCCGAGATGCAAGCTCCTCGTCTGCTATTCACTTTTCCTGGTCAACCCAGATTGCTCTAATGCACACTCTTGACGGCGCGCGCGAGCGCGTGTCGTCTAATCGAGAACCGCCGATGTGCGGCAGACCAGGGGCGTCACGTTGATGGCCAGGGGGTGGGGCAAGGATAGGGCGTGGGCTCGGGATCAATGAATCCAATTACGAATAGCTCGAGACACACTAGCTCGCCTGCTCTCCGCAGAGATGGACGCTCGTGCAGGCTTCTTCACGCTCTCCGAGAGATGGGCGAATGAGGCGTTCCACCGATGACTTGACCTGGCTGAAGCTGAGCCGAGGTGAGGGGGGAAGAAAGGCCAAAGAAAGTTCAGAGGATGCATTCGAGGGGGGTGAGAAGGCCAGGAAGCAAACAATGTTGGTTTCGGGCCCATCGGCGAAGCGCGCCCTCCGGACCTCCGTCGGGCGGAGTTAAAGGGTCAAACGCCTTTACCTTAACTGCCCAACCCCCGCCCATCCCGGGATTGGCGTCTGTACCTGTTTCTGGCCTTGGACCCAGAGGCTTGGCGCGACGCATGGGGCGCACAGTACGCCAGTACAGAGTACAACGTCAAGGAGAAAGTGGCATCGGCACCCTGTGCGGGTTTCGTCGTTGGGAAGCATTGCGCACCAACACCATCACCAGTCAGAAGCTTGCCGGCTGCATGCATTGAGGGAAGGAGCGAGGTCGTTCCCCAATCCGTGCGCGCTGCAACACCACACCACGCCAATCCATCGACTATTGCATAGCTCGCACCCTCTTTTGATTGATTCATTTGATTGATTGAACCTCGCCGTGGTGGGTGGGCACTCCCCGTTGGGTGGTCCAGGGTCGTCGAATCACATCCCCATGTATGAGCTCATCCCACAGAGGGCACACGACGCAGCTCCAAAGCCAAAGGAGAATCCGCAATGAGAAGATCAAAACCAAGCAGATTGACACCCCCCTTCCCTGAGACCGCAATAAAGAAATATGCCCCCAGGCCAGACCCAATGTAACCCGTCGCCGCGTCGTACAAGAAATGCCCGCCGCTGATGTTGCAAAGAAGGCTTTTGCCTTGGAACAGTACACACTTTGCGCTTGCGCGGATGAAACGTCGAGGTTGTCCCTATTTCCGCGCGGTGCCCCAGAGCTGCTCCCCCCGCTAAAACCCGATCTTATTAATGGCTCCGGCCAGGACGGGTGGTACGGACAAAGACCAAATAGCGAGCTCCAGCTACCAGCTAAAGGGCGACCAATAGGCCAGGTAGAGCGGCAACGAGCAGGGGGGAGTTAGCCTCGTACTTGGCCTCGCAGCGCCTTGCCATTTCATTTCATGTCATGTCATGTCATGTAATGTAATGTAATGCCATGTAAGGTAATGTCATGTAAGGCAGGTAGGCACTGCTGATAGGCTGGTAGACACCTGCTGTTCAGTAGGCTCAGGCCCCCAGGAGGGCTGATCAGACAAGACACGCGCACACACGCCTTACGTAGGGCGTATCCGCTGTGGAGGGTGCCATGTCGCAGACCTTGCATTTACAAGGCAAGGTAGCACTTCAACACACGTTGGTTAGGCAGTTGGTAGGTGCTCTGAGCATCCATCACTTCACATGTCGAATCTGATCGGTTCGAGCAACAGAAACCCGAAGCCCATACACTCACCCCTAAGGTTAGCTACCTTACCTTGCCTTACCTGACCTCCCCGGGAACAAGTGCCCTCCCCCTCTCTTCCCGAATCCCACCCCTACCTCACGTTAAGTCTTCTCTCCAGTTACTCTGTGCTGTATTCCGGCTGCCGCTGGGTGCTGCTGCTCCTCTCACGCCTCCACACCCCTGGCGGAGTAGCGCTTAGGTACCATACCCCGTTGATTCCAGCGGCATGGCCCATCGGACACCGGATTTGAAATCATCTCCACCTTTTCGTTTGTTCGCCCTCTCGTCTTTTTCCCCCGATGGGAAAGGCGAAAATGGCAAGCAACCATGCGTGCGGGCTGGCTGGCTGGCTGGCCTATACGGCAACTCTCTGCCTGCTACTGTTGGTCGGCTCCTTGCCCGTCCACTTCCCGTTTTCCTTTAACTACCTGAGATACCCGCCTGGCTTTTGCATCTTTTCCTTTCCCACCCCCGTTTTTTCTCCTTCCAGACGTCTTCTATTCGATCACCTCTAGGATCCTGCCCTTGTTGCATCTTCCTTCATATCGCTCCACCCCAAGCCGCACCTCTCACTCATCCCCCCGGGTGGCTTTTTTACACGTCTCAAGTCAGCTTATAACCAGCCGTACTCTCAACTTATCTCTCTCATGCACGCCGCTGCTGCGAATCACCTAGAACGGAAAGCATAGAAAGAGCTAGGGCATAATCGCGACGAGGCTTGAACCGGACCTGCGTCCTTCTTGTAAACTGGCACAACACACATACACACCCTTTCACCTCTGTCCACCACAGGATCTACATAGCTCAAAGCACTGGAAAGGCGCTCGTCAACAATTCATCATGGCCTCGGAGGGCGAGACGATGCTGCTCGACCTCTCAACTAGCGCGCCCACAACCGCAACCACCACCACGACGGCGGCAACGTCCACGGCTCCTCCCACAGCCGGAACCGAAGCCCCAGGGCCCAACGGCGAGTGGGATACTGTTGACTGGGACACGAATATCGTCCCCACGGGAATTCCGTCCAAACGACCTGGTTTTTATCATGCCCGCAAGGATTCCGATGAGGATGCTTTAGGCGCAGGGCCCGGAAAGTATGTCACGATGCCTGCGGCTCTCCTCTTACCCGGAGGAACCGCTCAAACTCATCTTGCCTCCGCCAAACACTGTACTAATGAGCCATGGCATCTTCAGGAGCGTCGAGGAGGCGTGCAAAAGGTCACTTGAGCACTTCCCCAACCCATCTCTGGCATTCCCGATGCCAACGCTCGAGTTCGACTTCCGCATCGCCGTCAAGCTCAAGCCAGAACCCTCGCAGATTGATGGCAAGGTCAAGAAGGAGATCACCACCATTTCAGCCGGTCGCTGGTCTGGGTCCTTTGGAACAGGGGCCGTTGTCGTACGTGCTTTTTCTTCTCTCTTTTCCCCTTCCTTTTTCCTTCCTTGATTTTGTTTCTGCTCTGGTCCATTTCCTATTTCTGTTGCACCACTTTCCGAATCCACCTCTTTTCCGCTCCGCAAGCCGCCCCATCACAACCCCGGTCCCGCCCCCCTCCCCATCTCCGACACATTGCGGTGCATGCCGCGCTCCAACCCGGGCTTCAGCGTCTTACTGACAGTTTCATTCGCGACAGGCCGGTGGCTATGATTTGAGCCAAGCCCGAGGATTTCGCCCCATTCGCATAGTCGAGGGCGCTTTTGTCATGCAAACTACTGATGAGCCACCTGCCATGTACGTTTTCCTCTTTGCCACCACTCCACCTGATGCATGCACTTCCTCTTTTGTACCGCGACGGTACCTGACCTCGACCCTGCAGGCTGGAGATGCGCACGCGAGGATCCCTGTCCGGACCCTCCGATGTTCTCGACGCTCTGCTCAGTCCACGGAAGCCCAAGGATATCGACCCTCGACGTTACGGCTTCCGAATGTTCTCGACCATCAAAACTGCCGACAAGCGTTATGCTGAGATTGTGAACTGTGGTCTGTGGGTTGCTAGCGGTGTTTGGAGAGGCCAGGAGTTGATCATCGAGTAAGTCGTGAATTCGGGCCCGACGGCCAGCCTGACTGAACTGAGCTAACAATCTCGACCAGTGCGTACCGCGTGACCTGACCGTCGCTGCGCACTTCCGAACGGCACCCGTCTGTGCAAGTGCCTGATGAGGGCAAAAGCGAAGCCAACTATATCAACCTCGAAAAGGCTATTCGGCGCATTATGGAACTTCATTGTGAAGCTCAATCATTTTTCCTATCTTGTTTAATAACCGACTTGCATGGGGCCTCTGCATTGTGCGCCCTTTGGTGTTTGGGTGTTCTTTTTTCATGTATCCTTCCAAAATTTTCGAATCCATGGGTCGGTTGCATCTTTGGGGGAGGGAGATGGAGGAGACTTGCATAGCCATCGGCGCAGGGTCAACATCATTCATGAGAAACGACAGTAATGAGCGGAAACCAGATTACACCTAGCGGAGACCGCTTCGGCGGGTTAAATCAAAGTGTTCCAACAAACTCTCTTCCTCATGGTCCGGCGCATTTTGATAATTCTGCTTGTACTCGACGGTGCTCGCCGCAAGGTGCTGACACGGAGAGCGACTGACTTCGATAATCCGTGTCGAAATTCTTTGCCCTTCATCTAGCAGCATACTCACCGTATTTTAAAAGGAATAAAACAGTGATATCGCCGTCTTGACCACTGAATAGACTGACCATAATCCTAACCAGTGATCCTCACGGTGATATCAGTGTTTTTTCCCTGACGACACACCAGGGGTGGGCTCGTAGGACTGTAGTAGTCAAGCATTGCCTCCTTTTGCAACAGGAATGCAGGGTGACCCTGCTGAGAGTGCTCGGGTATCCATGAAGTAGTCAAAATATGATTAGTTGGTAGCCAGCGTCAAGCTTGAAAGTCAAAGCAGCATGCACTGGCCACATCACCTGTGTCTGATCATCACCTCCAAGCAACTCATTCTGCGGACCCTGCTTGAATCCTCGGCACCAGCATCCTCGACGATCACGTCGTCCACTGTGCCCACCGTGCGCGTCTTGACGTCCACGGCGCAGTCCGCCTGCTGCTCGAACCAGCTAGCGACGCTGAGCACCTTGGCGATGGCCTTGCCGGTACCCATGACAGTGACAACCGGACCGTCGCCTCCGCCGCCGCCGCCGCCCTCACCGCCGCGCCGGAGGGCCTCGACGCGGGCGTGCAGGGACGCGTTCTTGAGGGAGGAGCCGCTGCTGCTAGCGGCGGAGGTGCGCAGGGCGCTGTCGAGCTGCTTGCGGACCCGCTTCACGGCCGACATGAACGGCGTGCTCGAGGACACGTAGATGATGCGGGCTTTGGTCGAGGCCGGAAGCTGGCGCCTGTTCAAAGGGCGCTTCTGGACCCTTGCGCCTGGCGGATCGTGTGAGCTAGGCGATGCCGCACGCGAAGGGGGAGGACGGAAAAGAGTAATTACCTTCAGGGACAGGTGGAAGCTTCCTCATTGTCCCAGGCTTCCGTTTCGAGGATTCACTAGGACCCTGCTGATTTGGGGCCATTGCGCGTACCGCCCGAGGGCTATCAGGCAGCGATTACTCGCGATGTAAGCCAGCGGGCTGGCACAGGACGAGGCACTCGTTGACTCAACACCGTGTTGACATGTATGTCCGCAAAGAGAGCCTAATAAGAGGCCGCAGTCAAGAGAGTGAGATAACTATGCGGCGATGTTATGGTTCTCCAACGCCCGCTAGCAGTAGAAGTTGTTACTGAGATTCATGTTGGTCAATGACTTTTGTACCAGAAAAAAACGACGAATGAAGAAATTGAAGATTGAGAATTCAGTTTGCGGTTAGCCTACTCAGGCAACCCCACAGCTTGCCCACCCCCCCCAATCTGTCCATACTGGTGGGCCTCGAACCCCCCTAGCTGCGCTAAAGCAACCCCCGCTGAAGCCTGCAGCGAAACGTCACTCCTCATCAGGGTTTCGCAACGACTGCTCTGCCGTTCCCGAAGCCCTCGACATCACCACCACCACCACCACCGCCACCGCCGCCGCAGCATAGGCAACGTCTTTCTCGCCCGATCAGGTAGCAGGACTATGGCTGCCTGCACTCGCGCCCCATCGTAGCACCAGCGATTCGAAACAAAAGAACCAGCATCTAGACGAGAACACCTCCCCCGCGCGGAACGACGAGGATCGCAAGCGAATAGAAACGGGCCAGCATGGCGCTTCAGGTCTGGCCACGGGTGTCCCCCGCGGAGCTCAAGCTTAAAGAGACCGAGACCCAGGTGAGGAGCTACGACCTCCCCGCCGCCCCGATGCGCAACAAGAAGATCACGAAAGGTGGCAAGATGCTAATCAAGCTAAAGGAACGCGAGCTGCAATGGATCACGGAGGAGACCGTCAGCATCTGCAGGGACCTCAAGCACGGCCTGGAGGACTGCTACGCCCTCCTCGCGCCCATTGACCCGGGCAGCACGCTCGTCATGAGCACGCCGCGCAACGAGAAGGTCAAGGGCACCATCACGCGGGTCGGCACGCGCATTGTTAAAGGCGTACGTTCCTTCGCACAGATTCGCTCCCCGTGCCGCCACCCGCAGCTAACATGTACCGCGTCAGACCCTGCACCTCCAGCTTCGGACGATCCCGGCGTTGACGCTGACCATTACTCAAAACGATCCTATACACATCCATGCCCTCGATGCCCTGCACAGCCACCTCACACAATCCATCGACCTCTTGTCTCTCACAACCTCCCGCCAGCAGGACCCTCAATCTCTTGCCTCGACCCTGTCCCTTCTGTCTGACGCCCTCGCCCGAGCCGCTGCCCTGCTCAAGGGCCCGTCCCTCACGGCTCAAGACACTACGTGGCAGATGGGCTCAGCAGCCGCCTCCCACTTTTCTCCACCGATTCCCTCCAACATTAGCTTCCACCTCTCACTACAGGATAGCTGCGTTGTCTTGGCGCTGCGAGGACTCGAGCCTGCCAATGCCCCCATGCATTTTGGCACCAAGCTGGGGCTTGCTATAGGAACCGTGCGCCGTCTAGAGCATGACGAAATGGATCGTGTCTTTTCCTACCGGTCTGGGGCTGATGATGTGGCCCATTCACACTCGCATAGTGCTAGGCACACTCCCGAGCCTCAAGCGTCAAGGCCCACGGATCATGATAGAAAGGGATTGATGGACGTATATGTGCGGGAGAAGGTCCGGGTCGAAAGTGCCGACCCTAGTCTAATATCGTTATACTCGAAGCTCGGCTACCTCAGCAATATTCTCGGCCAAGCTCGAAGAAATCTGGCGGCGGTGATGGGAGCAGATTTGGACGACTTATGACATTCTTGGCATAGCATGGGGGAACGGCAACCTGATTTGAGGTTGCATTCTGTACAATCGTGATAATACTAGCGTGACAAGTTTGTTTTCGCCGGAATTTCTCAAAAGGTACTCAATGAACAGAGTACAATGGGATTGTATTGCACTAGGGGTAATCTTACAGTACTGCGCCGTTGACGCCATGATGTGAAAGAAAAGAGACCATCCGGGCCCGTGTGATGGCTCGAATGAGACTTCCAATATACCGAACCTTGCCTATGCCACCTCTTGAGACAAACTTGATGAAATCTGACACTGAAAAGCCTAGACAACTTCGTCTAAGCCACGGGGGACCAGGGCATGGGGATGAGTATCCGCGATTTCATTGTCTGAATAAGCGGCACGGTCTTGTGTACGGTGTCGGCCCATCCTTCAATCTGCCAGCTCTGCTCTCGACGCGCCTTTCTCTCTTCAAGATTGGCGAATTGCCACAGGTGATGGACAGTGTTCAGGTCGCCGATCTGGACGAACCACGCACCCACGCCTTCCATAACTTCCCTTCGAGCCTTGAGGCCCCGCCTCCAGTGAGTCTCCCACTCGAGGAGGTTTCCAGGGTGAAGCGTGTACGATCGCAGCTCGAAAACGCCACCCAGTTGCCGAGGCGGGGTAGTCGGCCAGAATGAGAACTCCTGCATCAGGGAGATGTGCTTGGAGTTGATTAAGCCTCGTAGTTTGCGGTCAAAGTCGGCAAATTCAGGATGGTGGGAAATGGAGTGCCTGGACTCGTGGTAACCTTCGTATTTCTGGTACTCCCAGATGTGCACTAGAAAATGTCAGTATCCGGCCATTGTCGTGAAGGCGGCTGGGAAATGGCCTACCAAACGTATCGCAGTCACCGACTTCCGTCCTCCAACTACCTACCAGATGGACCTTGTTCTCTGGCGTGTTTGCGATCTTGGGATACCAGTGTCCTACAAGCTGGACGTACTCTTCGACCTTTTCGGGCTTAACTTCGTGAAAGACGATGGAATGGACGTATTTGCCACGAGCGAGGACCTGGCTAAAGCTGGCGGCGAGCTGAGCGTCCAGCTCCCGTCCCTCTTTGGTGCCGTAGATGAGGTTGGCCAGGGGGCCCGACTTGCGCTCAGGTTCTTTTTCCGTCACTTGAGCTGTGACTCCTGCATCCGACTGGGGTGAGCCTGAAGCCGACGTCTGGGAAGAAGTAGAATCAGAAGGAATCTGGGCACCAAACGCACGTGCTCCCCGTTCTTTCTGCGCCTCCGCCAGATGCTCTCGAAACGCCTGCTGCTTCTGATGGAAGGTCTCGACTGACGCGGTCGAAGGGTCGACGTCGCCCATCGACGGTGTTCTGGCTGCTTTGGATGCCGTCGTGCTGAGGGCACGCACGCCCAAACGCGGGGCGGCGGCGGCGGATGCTCGAGAGAGGACGGTTCGCGTCAACATGGTGACGACGGTGGTGGTGGTGGTGGTGGTCGAGGGAGATGTGGAGAAGATGACGCGACAATCGTACAGAGTAACAAAGCTCACGCAGAGAGCTCTGAAGCTGCAGTAAAGTCGAAGAGAGAGAGAGAGTAGCTCTCGCGGTGGCAGACGTCCGAGAGAGGAGAAGGAGGAGGCGGCAGCTGGCAGCTAATTCGTCCAGAGAGCAGCGGAGCTACAGCAGGCGCAGAAGGGGAAGAAGCACGGTAGTGGCTTGAGCTTTGGTACCGACCGAAACGGCAAGCGGGCGGGATGAGATGGAGGGTACAGGGCAACCGGGGAGGCGGCAGCGATTGGGTGGATGGGAATGGAATGAAGACAAGGACGGTTGTGGTGTGGTGTGGTGTGGTATGGGCTGCAAGTGTGCAGCAGGTGCGTTCCAGATCTGTCACCCCGCAGTTTGTGCTTGTTCCTTTTCGAGCTGAGGCACGGTGTGCAGCGAAACGGCCGGGTGCACCCTTGAGTGGAAGAGGATGTGAGGTAATGTAAGGAAAGGTACGGTAGCAATTGTCGACAAATTGACTGGCGGAATGCAAAAGGCCGGAATGGTGAGGGCACGGGCAGACAGGTGTGTTAGCTGAGGGGAAAAGCTGGGGAAAGCTTGGAGCTGGCAGTAGTCTACCTAAAGTAGCTCCAGAGTCGCTCCGCCGCCTTGGCACCAGCCCCCAGGTCCAGTTCTGGGGCGCTGGTGACCCAGACCCCACTGGCCTCTGGGGCTCCCTTACGGGCATACGCACGCTCTCCCACCGGCAAGGGGTACAAAGAGGATACTTCAAGGGTCGTCTCCCTTGCGTCATACTTCAACGTAATGCAAGGTACCTAAAGGTGAGGCACGGCAAAAGGTGAAGGTAAGTACAATTGGTAAGGTAGGTAAGGTAGGTGGTAGGTAAGGTAAGGTAGCTCAGGCGATGCTAACCGTAGTAGCGGCAGACCTGGATCACCCTCCGCCCCATTTGTTGGACCAATTTGCCAATGATGCCACCAAAGCTATGGGTCGCAGCAGTGACCTCTCGCGGCAAGTTACGGGGCCCGGCCGACATGTTCGACGCTCCCTTGCGGCATTCTGTCAACGTAGGGGCCTCGTGCACGCATTGCTGCCGGATCCACTGACGTCACGGCCATCCACACGTCGCCGTAGTTGAGTTACAGTAGTGCGAGGGAACAACAATGAAGTAAACAAAAGAGGTCACAAATTAAACCTCAATGCTCGGCAGTTTGTGCCTCCGCCATTGGTCCCTCCCAATCAACTACTTTATTCTCTTTGTAGGGTGGCATTCCGTCCCCATGACTTGCCGCCCGGAACCGATTGGGCCTTTTTCCCCCTTGGACCCGTACGGATGCGGATGCGGAAAGCAGACGTGCATGCAAAATCCATGGCTGGTCATTCAGTCCTGCCGCGCACTGGGACAACAACACCAGTCTGCTGGATACGAATTAATAATAGATACAAGCAGAAATTCTCTTCCGTTCTGTTTAGTGAGTACTTTTTAATCATTAACTTCTCATCAACGGCATCTCCCTAACAGCATCATCCGCAGCAAACGGTTGGATTATCTCCCGCCCTCGTCTGATCGTCATCGCCAAACCCAGCCAGAGCCTCCCATTGGAAAATAAAAGCGCCGATGTAGGCTCCGATAAAGATGCAGATGATGATGTAGCCGTTGTAGTACATTGCGAGTCTTTCGGTCTCCAGTTAGCCAATGGGAAAGATGGAAAGACCGCAGCCACGAAGGGCACTTACAGCATCACAAAGTAAGCAACGGCAAACTGCATGGTATGGAGTAACGCCCGAGTGGCCTGCTGTAGGATCGTGGGACGCACAGAGACGGCCGACCTGGCCCTACGTGCCGATACTAGTCCGGGAGTCTTTGCATCGCCAGCCTGCGAGTCGCTAGACGGAGGCTCGGAGCCTGCTGCTTCTCTGGAGACGGCAGTCGAGGCAAGGATGCGAACGGACCGGCGGACAATGGAGCGGTCGTATTCCTTGCTTGCCCTACGGAGGAATTCGAGAAGGATGACCAGGAGGACGACGCCGATGCAGGAGCCGGCAAACATGCCCGTGGTCTTGTTGTGCCAGGATTCGGCGATGAAGCAGGTGTCGAGCGTGTTCCAGTTCCAAAGCATCTGGGCGACTTCGTAAGAATCACAGCTTACACCGATGCCAGGAAGACAGCGCAGAGGCCGCAAGGTGATGACTTACAGAAATCTTGCACTTCATAGCTGGCATGCCGCCCATATCGTGATCCATGCCCCCGTGGTCCATGCCAGCACTGGGAGTCGAGCCAGGCATGACTGCGGTGCCCGTCGTCGATGACATGCCGTCCATGTTGTGTGAGACGTGCAAATTCGAAAACAGTCAACGAAATCGAGCTTGATGGGTCGTTAAAATGGACGTGTTTCCGCAAATGTTAGGTAGTGCTGCTGTGACAGTGCAAGGGGTTGGGGGGATGAGCTGAATTTATTGGGACTCTAGAATTTCTAAAAGGAAGTGCATCAGTCTCAGATGTGAATCGAGCGTGGGAAAAAAGATAGGCTCGACGCAGCCGCTGGCACCTGCAAGTGTTTGAGCAAGTTTCTTTGGCCCGGGCCAACGAAAGCGGCAGGATAGCGACAAAAGTGCGCCTCATGCGGGCCGCGTCGAACCATGAGACCTTGTCTGACCACATTTTATCGCACCAGCTCGCATTTGACTTTTCAGCGCGCCGAGGCGAGTCAAACATACAATTCTACTTTCACTTCATCCCGGCATGTTGGGTTCCTGTGCCTCCTACCGATGCTGTCATGTTGCATCGTTTGGCGTAACTTACTCTTGAGGTTTGTTTCCGTGAACATAGTGCTTCGATCGACCACATGAACCAAAACCCAATCGCCCATCGGGGAAGAGAGACAGGATTCACGCACATTTGTGCACGATTGACGATGTATCATCTGCAGACCACATGGCTTGATCGAGTGAGCAAGTTTTGCCGGGAACGAGCAGGGATTTGCTCCTGCAATGTGTAGTTGACTGTATGTGCTTATCAGAACGTGTGGTCTAGAACTACAGGGTCTTGTTCATCCACAATCACGGAGAATAGACCAAGCCTCGGGCCAATCACTTTGACATTTTGATTGCGCTCGAGGATTCACATAATGGATATCATGGGAGGTCGTTGCATGTGCACCAGGTGGTACGACGGAGTCCATGCGAGCCGCAGAGAACCCCACATAGACTGGCTGGGGAATAGGAAAAAGGGCCCCCTTCGATATTCAGCTGCGGCATAGGTAGTGGGAACATACGGTAGCTGTAGCTGTACTGCGAACACTACTCGGGGCGAGCGGTGGTCCCAAGTACGCATTCAGCTTGCACCACATGGCTGTTGTCGAAGTCCTCAACCAGATGAACTGGAATGGAGTGGCACGGTGTTGGAGGACAGCCACAGGGATGAGCCACACCCGCTAATCGGCACTTCGGGTAAACCATTCTTGCGTAACCTGGATTCGAATTCTGTACCTGAGCCAGATGGCGCGCCTAGTGTATGCCTGAGGCAGAATTCCACACCTTCGGAAGCTCTAACCATTGAGAGGAAAAAGGCTCGTCTGTAGCATCAGACCTCGAAGCACCTCGCTATACCGCATCAATCCCGACATAACCCCCCGTCGACTCCCACAAACACCGTCATCATGTCTTGGTTCGGCGTCCAACCCCTCAAGAAGTTCCCGGCTCCCTTCCGTACGTTCAATCCTTCGGCACCAGTGCGTGGTGCCACCCGAAACGACCCGACTAACCTCCTGTCGATAGTGAAGCCTTACTGGCCCTTCTTCGCTGCCGGTACGTGAAGCGTGACGAGGCGCACGGAGAGCGCTACCCCGAGCCATCGAGCTGAGACGAATTGGGACCTCACGGACGGGAATTGACTTGTGCTGCAGGTGTTGTCATCCTCTACGGCGTCAACTCTGCCCAGAACGCCATGATGGCCTGTACGAGACCCCCGCCGAATCGCTCCGACTTGAGCACTGGAGCTAACGAGACCAATAGCCGACGAGTGGAAGAACGACCCCCGAAACACCAAGACCAAGTCTGCCGGTGCCCACTAAGGTGTTGTGATGGTGCGGTGCATTTGGATCATGCGGAAAGCAAGTACATCTGGTCGGCCCAGGGACGCACGAATGCGTTCCGTGTTAGATGGAACTGTATCATAGACTCGCATTCGGGACGTAATCGACCTACTGCAAAAGAATTTGGCAAAGATGCACGATCGCGGCTCCGTGAAGGGATGTTTGAAAACTGGCTCTGGGCTGTGACGGCGGCATTCGGCGGCGCATAGTGCCAGACCGACGATGCATTGACTGCCTTTTCCGGACTACACGACAAGCCAAGCGATTATGCCCCAGTGCCCTTCTTGTGTCACAAGTGAATGTGTTGACTACATGTTCTTTTCCGCCACTACCGTGGTCTTCTGAGTCCCTGATGAACGTCAAGTCCTGTGTCTCAAGCCGCCCAGGTGTTTAGGTCTATCGGCCTAAACTTACGAAAACAATGATGTTTTTCTAATCTTGTACTTCGATGTCGTATGTCAATCCTATCAGCAGCGGTGCTTGCTGCTAGGTGAAGTAGTGCATCATCTGGAACTTCTGATGCCCACGCTAGAAAGGCCATATCTGGATAAAACGCAGAATGACAAATCCACTCACCATCTTCAACAAGGCCTCTCACCGGGTGACTCAGCTATACGCTTCAAAACACCAATTTAACCCATAAACCAATGCAAAGCCTGAGATTGCTTCGCTATAGAACACGGTTTCCATTTTTTTGTCACAGAGCGTCTTTATTCCCCGGCCCTAGAACTCTCGCCATGTCCACAGCCGCCACCAACGGCGCTCGGCCCGAGAAGCCCAAGAACAATGGAGGCAAGAAGGAAGTCAAGATTCTTATGCTTCACGGTACGTCATCTGGGACACGGAGCCTCGTTCCCGCTATGAGCAATCTCATTGAAGCGCTTGGAGCAGTGACTGTGAGCTTCTTGGCATGCGTCACTTGCTCCCTCGGGTATCTCAGAATGAGTAGCGGAGGGCTAATCGCAGGCATACAGGCTTCACACAGTCAGGGTCTCTCTTCCGCGCAAAGACCCGCGCTGTAGAAAAGATGCTTGCCAAGACCCTGGCGCCCATATCTCTCCTGCCCGTGCTCATCTACCCAACCGGGCCAAACCGCCTGCTGGCCTCAGACCTGCCCGGCTACGAGCCGACTGACAGCGCCGAGACCGGCGAGGAGAACCAGCCCGACACGTGGGCCTGGTTCCGCAAAGACGAGGCATCCGGGGCGTACCGCCTCTTGGACAAGGGAATGGAGACCATCGCGCAGGCTATCCGCGACGCCGGAGGCATCGACGGCGTGTGTGGTTTCAGCCAGGGCGCCGCCATGACCGGCCTGGTCGCGGCGGCGCTGGAGCCCGACAGGAAGCTCCCCGAGGGAGAGGAGGGCGACTGGGCGCGGGGTTTGCGAGACGCCAACGGGGGCCAGCCCGCCAAGTTTGCCATTTCGTACTCGGGGTTCTTCGCGCCTGTGCCTTCGCTCGCCTGGTGCTACGAGCCCAAGATCAAGACGCCCACTCTGCACTACCTGGGCAGCTTGGACACCGTTGTGGAGGAGAGCCGGAGCCAAGGTTTGATAGACAGATGCGAGAACCCTCTGACCGTGACCCATCCCGGTGGCCATTACGTGCCCGTTTCGAAAGAATGGGTTATGCCGCTGGCGGGATTCATTAAGCAATATACCGAGAGCGCCAAGACCGACGCAAGAATTTAGAGCAATGAGGGCAACGGGTTTGCACTCACACTTTACAGATAGACGGAGCATAGAGAGACACCATGGATGTGAAGAGAGCGCCTAGCGCCAGCATAAGTGTTACATAGCCTCATTTCGAGGATTATCTAACTTTATCCGTACAGGTACACCGTTATCCTTCGCGTCCATATCGTCATTTATTTATTCAGCCCATGCGCCGTGTCCTCTATCTATTTTGCACTCGTTGGTTGAATCCGCGCCATCATCTCCTCCTTTGTGATGAGATGATCAATCCGCTCAAGTAGCCCAAGCAAACTCTTCATGTTGTGGCTCCATTCGTTGAGAATGTCGTCAGCGTCCCGAGGCTTGGCGAAGCTAACAATTCGAGCTGGTCGGTCAATCTTTGCGTAGACAGTCTTGGACGTAACAAGCTCGCTGATGTACTTCTCCGTCTCGTCCTCGGCCAGGTCAAGAAGCTCGGTGAGCCGGTTCATCCGAATCCTAGTATAGTACTTGGCGACGACGCGGACGTTGTGCTCGATCACACGCTTGCGCAAATCCTTCCATCGCTGGTTCGCCTTCTCATCCGATGACTGACCAGGCTGTGCATCGAAGACGTCCGTGTCGGTCAGGTGGGGACCGAACTTCTTTGCGATCTCTGGCCACCTCATCAACTCGTGCACGGTGAAGAGTCGGAGAAGCTCGGCATCTAGCGGAACCTGCGAGTTGCGGGTATCTTTGTGGATGCGGTGAAGGAGATCATGCTGCTCGTTATCGTACGGCGCAAGAATGACGAAGTAGATGATACGCTGAAGAACCTGCATGTAGGTTAGGGAACTACTCACAAAACACGTATTCGTAGTCTTCTTACCGGGTGTAATTTCTTTGGATCCTCTTCAACGGCTTCCGTATCCAGTACTTGACGGTAGTGCTTGCAAACGTCCAAGTACTTATCATCATGCTTCGCCAGAATGATTTGTTGTTCGTAGTATTGCAGCTTCAGGTCTGTCGTATCATCGACCACCTCCTCCGGAACGTCCTCACCCCGAGCCTTCTTCTTCTCGCGTTCCTTTTGCTCCTTCTCCAGCTGTTCGGGCGTCTTCTTGGGCTTTCTAGAGAGGTAGCGTGTGCTGATTTTTCGGCCGAGAATACCAGCCTGCGTCCAGTCTCCGCTCTCGATGCACAGTGCAACCTGGGCAAGGATGAACTCCGTCTTCTCCCGCCGGCTCATGGATCCAAAGGTCTCGACTTGCAGCTCGCAAAGAATCTCGGTGGCGGCCTTAAGATCGCCTTGTTCCTTCTTGATGTCGGAGAGTATCTTGGTCACGCGGGCCCGCTCGACTTCGACGAAGATCTTGCCCTCCGTTACTGTTCTTAGGGTCTCGATTACTGACAGCTTCGTCTTCAAGTCAGGAGTGTCGTCGAGGAAGCTGACAACGGTCTGGACCATCTTGGTGATGGCCTGCTTAAGCTGGCTGTGCTTCTTGGAAAGCACCAGCGTCTGTTCGTTCATCAAGCTCCAATCGCCCGCATTTTTACAGAGTGTCACGATCGTGACCAAGACCCTCGATGTTGATGCTAGGTCCGAAGCCTATGGAGCGGTTAATCGTTACTGCGCGGCCAAGATGTCGAACGAGGCCGTACCTGGCGAGTCTGTTTCTCAAGCGCCGCGAGCTTCTCAATAGCTCCCTGGAGATTCGTCTGCAAGCAGTCAGCTTCGTCGCAACCAAAAACGACATGACAGCAGCATCGCGAACCTCTGCCAGCTTCTCAGCTTCCGGAAGCTGCTTGTCAACTTCCTTGGAGAAGTCCTTCTCGGGCTTCAGCGTCGTTTCAGACATGTTGGCGGATTAGGACTGGTGAGTAGGAAGCAAGGTGACCGTGGCGAAGAGTAGGCTGTGCGACTTTGTGGTGTATGTAGTTGGTGTCAACACAGATGCTTGGTCGATGTCGTGGGGTGCTCGTGCTCCGGCAGCTGGATCATGGATTAGGCTAACGCAACAGACGCTCTGCCTGGCCATGCCAATCCGTCATTGGGGATCGGAGCTTGAGCGGAGAAGGAGATATGATAACCCGGGTACATGCTTAGGTAAGAGAACCAACTTGACTCGTCTCACATTATTATATACCTTCTAAATTACATTGCCTACGGGCTCCAGCTAACTTGTTCAGATGATGCTGCCAATCCATTCACAGGAACCGAATATTGTCTTCATTCTTCAGCGAGAGGAGTAGGTCGGCGCCGGCGCGGTTTTGGGGAAATGTATTGTCTTCGCGAGTTGGGGGATACAAATGAGGTACCAAGTACCTACCTATCAGCATAAGGCACCAAACGGCGTGAAGAATGTATTTGCGGCCGGAGAGCAGGAATTGACATGTAGTTGAACCAAACCCACGCTCATCATTTGTTTACGGTCAGGAAATTTCTCACGGCCACTACAAACTCCAAGTCCTGTGTGGACATGACATGATGCATTAGTGCTTGCGGCAGTGAAGTCGGCATGCAGCTCCAATGCAGGTCGGTTCTAGATTCCCTGTTCACCAGAACACCTGCAGCGTTGCAGGCATCTGAAGCGCTGTAGGATGATGCTTCGCCTCCCTGAATTCCTTGTGACCACGCCAATCACAATATGGACCAATAACTCCTCATCAAGCCTCGGCGTAAGAAGCTGACAGGAACTGTGGGCTTTCATTGGTCAGGTTAAAAGCATTCAACCTGGAGCCCCCGGTTCTCACCACCGCGAGGATGAGATTATAGGCAGCCAGGGCCTCATTCTGGCGGCATCAGAGCAGAGGAACTGTGGACAACCGATTTCGAAAATGACCCAGGACGGTGAGAACGGTGCCGAAAGACTGCCGGCCTACAGCGAGCAGCATGGTCATCTACTTGAGGCCGGCGACATCCAACTGCCCACTCACTTCGGCTCTTTGAACATACCGACCCAGGCTCAATCAACGCCAACGGCCGATGTTTGCCTGGCGCATTTACGTCTCTTGCATGCCTTTGAGAAGCTGAAACATGCCATTGGTTATCAGGATGGGCTTTGGGACATTTGGGATAACAGAGCAGCCTCAGCGACCAACTCGATTGATGTTCTAGTCAAGCTACGTGAGAAGCGATGGGCCTTGTACGTAGCGCGAGCGGTCGAGAGGTACGAAGCGTGGTGGCGGAGCTTTGTACCAGACATGCTCTTAGAGAAAGACATGATGGCAGGTTCTCAGAATCCAGCTCGGTACGAGGCCTTCCTCGAAGCGGATCCTGTTGAATGGAGTGCAGATATGCTGCCCCCTCTTGGTGAGTTCACATGTAACAGCATCATGCAATCCATTCTATTGACAGGTTGAGCGTAGATGTTCTTTTGGTCTGGCATGCACATCTTCTCAACCCTCGATTCTATCTTGAGGTAAGTAGAAGTCAGCCTCTCCAGGCAAAAACTAATGGAAACTTGAAAGGATTGTTTAAGATTTGGCCACCGGTCCATTTGGGCTGCTGGACTACCTTGGCATCATATCAATGCAGCTATCGATGAGCAATTTAACTTCTCAGCAGACGCAGTATGCATAGAAAACTGGGTTGCGAGGACTGGGAGGCATTGGCACAACGCCGAAGACCCGTCAGACAAGGAGACACCATGCTTCGCATGTGGAGCTATTCTCAAAATTCCCTGGACGACTTGCGGCTTACCTAGAGATTACACCGGAAATAGGTAAAGCTGCCATTTGAATGCGTCGAATTGATGCTGACAAGCTCAGACGCCCAGGTTTGGCAGGCCAAGGTTACGGAGATGGCCAGCTAAGCTTCGTCTGCGACAAGTGTGGTCTCAAGCTCACGCACGACAGCCACCGCCTGTACAAGTTCCGCACAGATGCCCAAGCCCTCGTGGCCCGGGGCAGAGCACTGCCGGGAACGATACTGGATTTGAAGACAGGCCTACCAAAATTGGTCACTTCTGAGGACGACGACAGACTGTTCCCTAGCCGGCTCATCCAGCGAGGGTTGCTGGTAGAAGTTGTGGAAAAGCTCAAGCCCGGCACGAGTGATGAGCCCTCGATGACCATGGTACGCGACATGATCGAGAGAATCACCGGTCCCAAGGGCGATACGAAGACGCTGCAGAATGTGGAAGGGAAAAGGGGCGTCAAAGGCGTAAGAGATGCCACGCTCAAGGTCTCGTTGGTAAGCCGTCAACAGACTAGGAGAATGATGGCCAGGTACTGGCAAAACTCGACATTCGCGGCACTGGATCTCAACGGTGCGGTTATGCGGCAAGGCGTCTTTTCCCAGAAAATGGTCAAGGTCTGTATATGCTGGCCCCTACTCTGTCGGCAATATGCTTTATCTGACTTTCACACAGATTGACTGGCTGCATAGCCCAGCTAGCCGGGCAACCATGGAGCGGCTACTGGTGAAATACACCCGCTTCATTGACATCATGGCCAAGTATCCAACCGAGGCGGCTGTTCCGACGCTCGATGTCGATTTGGCGTGGCACACGCACCAGCTGAGCCCTGGTAGCTACCTCAAATATACGTTCGACAAGACGACCACTTTCGTTGACCACAACGACAAGGTCGACGAGGACAAGCTGAGCACAGCATTTGAGTGGACCTGCAAGGTATACATGGAAAGGTACGGCCAGCCGTACTCGGAGTGTACGTGCTGGTATTGTGAAAGTATTCGATTCATGAACCTCTCAGGACTTGGCAAGATGTTCCGTTCATCCAAGGAAGAAAAAGGTGAGAGAATGTAAGATTCTATGTTGAGTGGTTCGTTATGCTAAGGGTCGCTCAGCTCTCGATCAATGGCACGCCTCCGACGAAGGCTCTCGCGCACCACAGCCTCCATCCGCCGAGTCTGCTCATCTGTCCAACCACCCGGCCGTCCACACCAACGAGTCCGTCGCCCGCCGTGCGCACACCCGCACCATGCGCCTGCTACACCACAACAAGCTGAACGAAGCGCACGTCAAGGCGCAGAAGAAAGCCACCAAGAGTCTCTCCACCGCCGGCAGGAGCCGCATGGGCCCGCGGGGCGAAGACGCCACCGGCTTCTGGGGCAAATCGTTCCCCGCCGAAGGCCCTGCCGCCAGCACCTTGGCGGCCGTGACGACGGCCGTCATGTATGCGAATCCTCCGGGGACAGTCGAAGCCGGCCCCAAAGCGGTCGGCTCATGTGCCGCAGGGACCTGTGGCGGATCGAGCGGTTGCGGCAGCGAGACGCTGGGAATTTGCACCGCGGGTTGCACAGGGGTGAGTTTGCCAGCTGTTCCTGCTTTCTCCTTTATCTTCCTCCGTTATGCACCTATATACTAACAGAATACCTTGCAGAGTGGGATATTCAATGGAGGGGGCTGCATGCAGCTATGAAATCGTACAAGAGCTTACAACATCGGAAGTTTCTTAATGCCGATAGTGTTGCTTTCTTTTGCTAGAAGCAAACATATCGATTGTCGGGACTTAGATCTCGTCAAGCACAAACTGTGATTCCTCGATCAGCGGATCCTGTGAGACGCTGACCTCACAATGACGAAATTGTCAAGCATGTTCAAGAGTATATTCTGTCAATCACATTGTATGTGCGTGTCTTGTACCGCATGTACTGGTTGACATGAAACATTCATTGTTTGATAGATGCTATTGTGATTGATATGCTTTTGGTATAAACGTGTTGAAACCATGACGTAAGAAAGCCAGACGTCAAACAAACCCAGGCAGATATTGCAAACCATGCACAAATAGTAGCCCGATAGTAATATAAATTTTACTGATGCCCCCCAAAGTCGTTCCGGGGTGGTACTTTTATGTAGGCTCCAACACAGCCTAAAGCGAGCAACAAATCCCGTTCTGCCAGGATCTCCTCATCCTTAAGCCATGCTGTATCGCCGAAGCTCTGTTTTCGCATTGGCCATTGCTTTCTCCGGCTCACGAACGTGACATGAGCAATCTGGCTTCGGCTCACCGAAGTGAAACGCCTCCAAGCTTGGGAATCGCGAGCCGGGCGAGCCAGGCGGGTTATCGGAGAAGAGCGAAATACTCGGTTTTTTAAGAACATCCGACTCGTCATATGTTTGTACGGTAACGGCCGAGCTGACCGAGGGATGGCGGCCATTGGCGTCTTCCTCGGGAAGAAGATGGTCCTGTTCCTGGCGTCTGGCCTTTCTGCGACGACGGTACATCAAGCAAACAAACAAAGCAAGTCCGTAAACGCCGAGAAGCGCAACGATGGGGATACCGACGGGCGCCGCCCAGTGGAAGCCATTGTTCCGCTTTCAACCCCCCTTAGTTAGCAAGTTGAGCACGACAACTGCAGGAAACACTCTATGCATACCGGGACTATTGGCCTCCAAGGTGGGGAAATCGTCCATCTTGGCTCTCCCACACCCGGCGACGTCAGCCAAAACGCGTAAAGGTCATTATTCAGATCCTTCGGAGTCCAAATGCATGATTCTGATGATGTGGTGTCTTGAGAGGTTGTCAATGTGCTGATCCCGAAAGATGAAAGGCAAGAGACGCACCAGTTAAATTTGACACAAGCTCATACGTGATGAGCCCATTTTCTGGATAGACTACTCGGAATAGTCCGAGCTCCGCCGTCCCACCGAGAGACTCATTCCAATACAGAGCGAAAGGCTCTCCGTTCACAATGCTGCCATTCCACCCTTGGTTTGTGAAGCGTAGGCCGTGATCCTCAGCGTCCGAGGTAAGAGCGACGTTTGGGTCGCGTACCATGTTGATCTAGTCAAAGAAGGTTGAGAGCCAGGCGAAAAGGGTCTATGTGGATTATGCTCTCCGCCAGGGTCGATAAGACCGGAGACGGATGGGACATTCGGGCACAGAGGGTCAATTATATGAACGGAATTCCGGGGTGGCCCCCACAACGGTACACGGGGAGCGACAGAGGAAAAAGCTAGTCATTGCCAAGTCTCACTCGGCAAGGGAGGGATATCCAATTTGGTCATAGAGTCAAGGGCGAGAGGCTGAGGCGGGGATAGCAGGCGTCACGAGAAGTGGGTGTATATATGCTCGTGAAGCAGACGAAAGGCCTAGCCGCCCACCTATGCCGTCAGGACTGGTCAAATTCTTTCACGGGCAGCGATTAAATCGTGCAACCCCAGTCAATGATCACTGTGTCCTCACATCTGATCCATGCGGTTTGGCATGTCTTGAAGCAAGGTTGAGTAGGAGTACCCGCCACTGGGCAGTTGGATCTCCTCGGAACAATCCGCACTTCTTGATAATGGATGTGCAACTGGGCTATCTCTTGTCGAGGCTGATATCGCCCGCCGGGTCATGCTCCGTTCCATGTACAATGACAAACAAAAGCGTTGTCAGATAGTCCATGGGGGTAAAGGGCCGCCACGCGCGGGGGGATATGGGGGGCGGGGAGCCGGGCTACGGGGAGCAGAGGGATCGGTAAAGCAGCAACGGCAGCAGCAGCCGCGGGTGCATGGGCAGATTTCGATCGGATCATGTCTCAAGTGGACCCACGAGGTCGATCAAGTTGATGACCACTAGCTGAGGCAGAAAGAGAGGCTTAGAGGGTGCCGGCATGCAGTTGTCGCATTCCAAATGGGTGAAGGGGATTTGTAAGAGGTGCAGTGTAAGTGAGCGTGAGATGAGACAAGATGGGGGGAGCTGAGTTGGGTAACGGTGCTAAGGCAAGGTACGGCGTCCCGCTGTCGCTGTCGCTGTCGCTACCGCTGCCGCTGCCGGCGTGGCAGATGATCCGAGGCGGCTCTGTACAACCTGGAGAGAGAACCTGGACAAGGCCGTGTTTTAGCGGCAAACAGTTGCCCTGTACAGTAAGGCGAGGTTCAGCTGCGTGGCTCGGCGCTGCGTGGGTCGCACCCATGCAGAACGCGGGGGCACCTCTCAATCGACAAAGACAACACGCGCCCAAGCCAAGCCTCCCTCTCTGCAAGCACAACCGTGATGAGGCGAACGCGAGCAGTATAACCTCGCCAATTGTCCGGATTCTCTCCAGACGCACTGTTCGTGGTCTCTCCCGCCTCCTGCCTCCTGCCTCCCGCCCCCTGTTGACCTGCTGCGAGGTCTTGCACCACCTCCCACAGAGACGAAAGGGAGTGCCAAACAAACAATCCACCCGGCGCTGGCCCGCCCCTGCAGACCCGCGGAATGAAGCACCTGGTTCACGATAGCTTCTAGCGACTATACGGCAGATTGCTCCGAGTCACGATAGTCACGAGCTGCTCTTTTTTTCGCCGCCCCCTTGCTCCCTGCGCGCCGCATCGCACGTAGCCATGGCTACCGCCCCCGGCTCTTCCTACGCCGACTGCGTTTCCTCCCTCCGCTCGTCCCTCAAATTTCTCGAGTCCTCGGTCGATACTCTCGACAATGGCGTGTCTGACTTTCCGCGGCTCGGCAATGTTCTCAAAACAGTTCGCGTAAGCTGGTTTTTCCTCCTTGCTCCTACGCCCTGTTTTCGTTGCAAGCACTGACTTGGCTGCCCTGCTTGTGAAGCATTACGAGCTCATCCCCCAGCCCACACTGGCCGCCGCCGAAGCTTCTCTCCGCGATGAGATTGGCCCCTACATCGCATTGCTCCTCGCCCGCGCCGACTCGCAGATCGAGCGTCAGGAGCGTCGCATTGAAACCCTGAAAGCACGCGCTGAGTTGCAGCAAGGCCGTCTTGCCCGGCCCGACGAATACGCCAGCAACAGCCGTGCCGCCGCCGCTTCGCTACGGGGTAAGCGGTTAAGCGGCGAGGACAAGCTACGGGCTCGTGCCGTGCGCCAACGAAAGGAGGCGCTTCGCTATGGGGTCGAAAGGCTCGAGCTTGAGGTTTTGCAGAAGGAGAGGGAGCTGAGGAAACGCCTGGACGGGTGAATGTGGCCTTCCATCGATGCCCGGCACTCATAGCACATAGATCGGGTCGCCTCTTTGTGAATCGTCGCGATCGAAGTATAATAGCGTTGCCAGATGGTACGAGGCACCAAGAAGCACGTTTCTACATTGAGGAAGGTAATTTCACGCTCCCAGCACGCACGCCGTCCCACCACAGCATTATCTGAGGCGGGGGGAGCTCTTCGGGCCACTACACAAGTTGTACTCGGTGGCTCCGCATTGTCACGGGCGAAGCAGGTACTGCCACCTCTCGCACACAGTGCTTTGGTCAAAAGTCTGATGAGAGAGCATGCGATGTTCAGCATATAGCAGCAGCAAGCATTCATCATTCTAGAAATTATTTCATTTCAACCAGTCTCTTGCCAATAAGGGGGAATCTCAGGTTGTGCTAGTCGTACTACTGTGTATAAGTCGACTTCTCCGCCGCCCCTCTGCCAGAAAACTCGCCTGGCCCCAAACCCAAACGTCCCATGCTTTTATCATTTGACTCCAACATAGCTGGGAGGCAAGTCTATCCAGGCAGACAGCTCCTCGTGATTTGTGCAGAGAATGCCCTCCTCCTCCAATCGGGAGGGCTGAAATAGACAAAGAGAATACAGAACCGAACGGCGGGGACCGCAATGGTGTAGGTAGAAGAAGCGTTAATGCCTTCGTGAACTCGTGCACCACGTACTGCAGAGCGGACGATGCGTGTCCGCGATCCATCAATACGAAATCCTTAGTCGAAAAAACTCCAGGCGACCATATTCGGGTAAAAACTGTGGTAGAGAAACAAGGAAAAGGAGAAAGGTAGAAGATAGGCCGAGCCGCAGTGGCTCGGGAGAAGTATGCGCCAAAATAGGCTTGGAAAATGAAAACAACTTCGCCATCTCAGATGATCCCAATGTCATAGCTCATAATAGGATAAGATAATTGCTGGGCGCAATACCTGTCTCTCCAGTCTCTTTGCGTGCTTGCCACCACCTTCCGCTGACGTCTGAAACCTCGAGGATTTCGTGTTTCGAGAAGGAAATCTCGTTGGCGTCATCTGGGTTGGCTTCGTAGCTGTAGATCGCTTTCGCGCGATAAGGGTATTCCGTAGGCGGCACCACTTCTGTGTCGGCGCCTGGGGAAGCCGATTTGGGCGGTTGGACAGCGGGGGCGCCAAAGGGCTGTGGGAGTGCAGAACCTCGGCTGCCGTTCATCTGCGAGGCACCACCGATGGGAGACGGGTTCTCGAAGCCATTCAATTGAGCGGACGTATACATCTGGGGTGGTTGAACTGAATTTGAGGTTTCGGGACGGCCGGTAGCGTAGCCATTCATGGTTGAACGGTGCATTGTCGAAGATTCCTTGGCGAGCGCAAAAGAATCGATAAAAGCGCGAGGTGTAGATGACGGCGTGGAGCCAAAGTAAAAGATCCAGACGACCTGTGTCTTGTTAGTCTTCTAATCCAGATTTCAGCCAAGGCAACATCATACTATGACAATGGCTAACAAGATGAAGCCAGCGGCAGCAGCCTCTTGAGAACCCTCGGTCGAATAGATTAGGAGATTGACTGATGAGGTGACCAAAACGAGGCCAGCAGCGAGGTATCCCGTGACTGCGACATGGTAGACGTGGACGGTATCGCTGGCAATGACGAAGAAGACGCCAATAATGGTGAAAAGGCTATATACCGTAGCCCACCAAGGAAACGCCGGAAGTTTCTTGCTGGCTTCAGGCGGATCTTGGACTTTCGCGATGATGCAGGAGATGAATGTAATGAACCAAGCCAGCTAGAGGCCACAAGGTAAGTAATTGTTGGAGTATCGATCGGCATGAAAATCAACGTACCAGAGCAATGGAGATGGAAGCCAGGGCAAAGGGATCGCCCAAGATGTTCCCCAGGTTTATCTTCTTGCGCCCACCGTACTGCCGTGAGTGATCCATTTTCCCAAGCGACGGAGGACCTAGAGATCCGTACGAGGGCATAAGGGTTCGAACAGAGTCGTATAGGCTGGGTGAGGTGGATGGGTTGGATGGGGCGAGGACGTCGACACTGAGCGCCTCTCAACCGGGCGATATCGAGAAGAGGTCGGCGCGCAAGGTCGAGACAGGATTCGGATGCAAAGCCAGCGGCAAGGTGACTACTCTCGAGGATTTGCAAGACGACACGCAGATCGAAGCGGAGGAGGATGGGTTGGTGCGCAGCCCCTGGCTAAAAAAGTAGCGTTGCGATCGGGGGTCTAGTTAGGGGCTGTCGCGGCGTCTCTCGGGGATAAGGTAGGTATGTAGGCGAGTCGAAAGGTCGGTCTCAAAGGACGGAAAGGGGGGCGAAGAGAGTGAGACGGAAGTAGAAAGAAAAAAAGAAAGGAGCCCAAGAATTGACAGGTTCGGACGGGCGTAGATGAAATGACGGGAAGGATGCGGCGGAGAGAAAGGAAGAACGAGAAGAGAATGAATAGGGAGGAAGAGGAGAAGGAGTCAAGGCTGTGGTGGTTGGGTGGTGCAGGTGCAGGTGCTGGTCCCTGTGCTTTGTGGTGGGTGGACCTTGGATCAAGGTACCCATCAGTGGTCAAGGTAGGGAAAGATACTTGTGACTGCGCTGCCGTTTCTGTGTGTCCGGATGTTCCGCCTGGAAGAAGAGGAATTGGACGCCAAGGTGCAGAGAGGCGTAAATAGGTGATTAGGGAATACGCGTCAGGCACCACAGGCGTAAGTTGCGGTACTTTGGTAGAGCTGGGTGGGGTATGGAAGCCCGTAGGAAATGGCAGCGGGCCGCTATGGCAGGGGTCCAGCGTCGCGTCACAGTACCTTGAGGACAGGTATACGGTGCAGCGTCGCAAATTCCTGACCCTTGGCTGCCAAGGGTGGTTTTGGGCCAGTCAGGTTTGGAGGCTGTCGCAACTCTTGTGGACACGAAGCACGAGAAGTAGTATGTAGGAGCCAGAGGAAAAGCAGGCGCAATGAGAGCGCATGACGGAAGGGACAAAACAACAGACGAGGATGATACAGAATGCGACGGCAGCCGCCAGTTAGCTTTGCAGTGACGTTTGTGTTCGTTGGCGCGGCGGCGGAGGCGTCACGGGCAGGATTGGGAGAGGACGATGAGACAAGAGGGGCTGGGCTGGGCTGGTGCTGAAGAGAACGGGCCGCCGCGGTACACGCAACTCAATGCATGCATGTCAGGAGCAGAGGGAGATGAGGCCCATCGAGCCCAGGCTGCATGATGCGGCGACACGACACACAGCAAACGACGAATCCAGCAATTCGGGGCTCTCGCGGCCTCGTTTGACTGGTCTTAATTTGGCTCCTGGGCCACGGACCTGTAAGCTTCCCCTGGGGACCCCTGCGGCGTGGCAGAGGAGAGTGGCTGCAAGGCAAGCTATGGATGGGGTAGTGCGATGAGGCCGAATGTGGATTTGGACATGAGGTTATTACCCCGGTCGCAGCGCAGTCTTCGAGCGCAGACGAAAGCCGTTGGATGCGACTGCTGCACGATAGCGCAGGAAAAGCACGGGCACAGGGCACGCGATCTGATCGACCGGCATTTCGTCAAGGAATGCACAGGTTGGCACATAGGTACACAATAACAGATTGTGGACCAGCAAATGCGTTGGCTGCGCCTGGGTCGTGGCCTGTCTCAGGAATGCCATAAAGCACAATACCATGCACCGACAGCCAATGAAGCCGCCCAATGGGCCTGAGGCGAGGTAAGGTAAGTTAAGTATGGAACAAACAGTCCCTCTTCGACCGGCGAGGCCAACTCCGTTCTCCGTTCCCTTGAAGCTGGTCCAACCGAACCATGGTAGCCAACCCCAAGCCTGGCATTTAACGACTTCCAAGACCAAAGACGCAACGAGGGCGCGGGGCAGCCTTACGCTTACGAGTCCGGATAGTAAGCAACCCAGCCATTGGCGAACAACCCCCCAGGACTCCACCGTCGTGCGGCTGCTGTTGGATACCAAGAGGGGCTTCGAAGTATGCAGGCCGAGTCTCTCTGATGGCAGTGACCTTTGCCCCAGTCTTTATGTTCAGATCAGATTACAGGGGGCCCGAGCACTTCCCTCCACGAACTTTCATGTTTCAGCGTCACGACCCTACTTTGGTAGAGTAATTAACTAACACGATTCCTTTTCCCCTCTTATTTTACATTTAAAAAAATGACAACCAAATCTTGTTTGAAAATTAATTTTGACGCCGCATGGATGCAGTCAGAGACTAGCGCACACCAGTGCAGAGTGTTAAAATGTCTCTGGTTCCAGCATGTGGCGCCTAACCTCAGTCATAACGTCCAGTCCCCATAGCCAATCGCGAGCACCACCATCTGTCGATGTTTCACATTGATGTCACATAGTTTTGGTTGCTCTGGGATCCCGTGTATGGTTCTCTGGTGACGTAGCTTTGGCCTGAAGTTGGTCTCTTGTTACCGGCAGGTCTAGATCCGGCTTTTTGGTGCGTGAGGCCTACCCCGTCTTCCAGGCTCCATCTAGTAATTTGACCAGGCCCGGCTCTCCAAAATTCGAGGGACCGTGGTCTTGTGATTGCAGGTAGGGAACTAATATTCTTGCCCACGATTATTCACAAACCCAATTGACCTTTCCTCATTCTCTGCCAAACGTCATGCCTGCCACCATCTTGGCAGTGTCGGTATTGTGGGGAGACCATGAATCCAAATCCCGATGCCTTTGTTTACACACAGGTAGTGACAACAAGTCACGGTGCTATGGATGCTCCTAAAGAATATCCAAATTCAGTCCCTGAACCGGATTACCAAGGTCTCAGGTACACATACCATACCAGCACATGTAACTCATTCAATCTAGCCTATGGCCCGTGGGGAAGGATAACCAGAGTTGTTTCAGCTAAGCGTAGTCTTCTGACTATGACCTGAGCCGCAATATCCGATGTCATGAGGACCGCGTAAGGAAATTGGTGGTGTAAGTCAGATTTCTGGCTATCTACAAGTATAGTCTTTACACGTGCTCTTCCATACGCCCCTGCTTACTCGTAGCAAGCTCATCCTGGATTGTTTTGTATAGATGTATTGTCTTCGAATGCGCAACGCTAGTTTCCGACTTCAGTTCATGATTGGCCACCATGGTTCTCGCGTTCGCTCTTGTAAGAAGAACACACTTGGATTTGCACAGCATTATATGCCCATAAACCACGTGATGGTTAGATCATGGGGATCCTGAAACCCGTCCACACCCCTGATCATGGTGGTATGTGCCGCAAGAGTTTTTAGTAGGGCCCTGCTGTTTGCTGGCTAAGGTCGTTAAAGTCATTTATGGTGCCGGATGACTCGAGGCGTCGGTCGCACCCCAAAACTGCAGATATCACTGCCCGGAAATCTGCTTCTTCTCCCTTCATGTGAACATTTGCCTCTCCTGCTCTTGTAAGGCTTTGCCAATCAAGACACGCGTCTTATGACAATAGATAATGTTTGGCACATTGAGGCCTGTCCTGCCAGGAACATATTTGCCGGTAAGACGCGCACCACTTCAACGGTGTGCCAAAATGCCGCTTGGCTTTGCATGGCCTGTACCAAACAATACCTTGTCGTCTCATAGTGCCTTTTCTTCTTCCTTGCGATGCTCTGCTCTCCTGATGCGGCGTTCTGCCATTTCCATCCGGCCCTCGATGTCGGCCAGGGACTGTGAGGTTTGGAGCACGCCGCCTTCGTACCAGGATCGAACCACGATTTCACTGCGTCTGCGAAGCTCCGCTATCTCCGCCGCTTGAGCAATCTGCGTGGCCTCTATGGCTTTCATCTTCTCTCCATGGCTGATTAGGCTGGCAGACTCTGCTGGGTCCGGTACTGGACTATCCTGGATTGCAGTCAAGGCGGACAAGGTTGCGGTGTAGGAAGAAGCAGCTGAGAGAACTATGGCCTGGATTTCATCTAACGAGAGGTCTGAGGGAGGCTCAGAGGCTTCCGGTGCGTGGAACCAGTCCGGATGTGATCTGTCTACGACCTAAGTCAGGCCATGGTATCTCAACTAATCAACGATAGTCAAAGTACATACAGATATTGAGTAAGTCGCCATGGGCACGAACATCTGACACGAGCCTAGAAAAACGTCTTTCAAGTTCAGACATTCTTTGGGTAGCTGTCTTGCCGATACCAGGGGCTGGAGTAGAAGTTTGGCCGTAAAGGAGGTGCTCGATGCGGAGGAGCCGTGCCTCAAGCAACGTAAGGGTTGATAAGGACGTTTCCTCCATTGTGCTGATCGATGTGATGGAAATTTTGCCTCTTCTGTGAAATGCTCTAGTCCACAAAAATAGAGGCGAAATTTATGGCTGTGCACAAAGAATGCGAAATGAAACTGCTTTTATCGGGATGATCTGGTCAAGGCGGAGTGAGCGACACCTGGACTACGTGCACCGACTGCCACTTAACGCGCTGTCACGTGTAATTCAAAGTACCGACGAGCCTCACTCTCATCGAATACAGAATGCATCGATTTTCAAACATTGTACATGTCTCATAGGCTTAGTAAATCCGCTTTTTTTCTCTCTTTTCTATCTAAGTAAAGAGCTCTATAGACTTAGTTATTTCTTCCACGTTCTCGCTTTGAACCAGCTCTGTGCGCGCCGAAGGAAACATGGCACGAGCCGGTTTGCATACAGCGATTTTGTTCTATATAGGCGCATTATAATTTTGACCCCTTATTTGGCTTTTTGCTCCTCGAGGTATTTCTTGATCTCCGTCACGAGGTCTTCCTTGGCTATTAAACGGCCGTCCTTCTCCTCAGCACTGGCCTGCTCGCCCAGGCCGAGAACCTTCAATCTGACCTGCCCAGCGGCCAGCTCTCCCTCACCTAGAATGACTGCCAGAGGCACATCATTAGTTTCCGCGGCCTTGAACTGCTGCGGCAGCTTGGGCTTGACCTTTGAAGCGAACTCGGTCCTGATGCCCGCTTTCCAGAGCATTCGAGCAATAGCCATTCGCTCAGGTAGCAAGCCATCGAATCCCTTTCCACCAAAGGCCATGACGAAAACATCCGACTTGCGTACTGACTGCTGCTTCTCCTTCTCTTGGCGAAGCTTGAGAATTGTGAAAATACGATCCACACCGAATGAAATGCCGACACATGGAATCTGTCGCTTGCTGAACATGCCGACCAGGTTATCGTAACGGCCACCTGCAGCGATACTGCCGATTCGGGAATCTTCATCCTTTGGCGCGCGAGGCATGTCAGGAAGCTTGATCACCACTTCGTAGATCAAGCCAGTGTAGTAATCAAGACCACGAGCGAGAGAAAGGTCGAAAGACACCTTCTTCTCCACATCGAAAGCGCTGAGGTACTTGAACAGAAACTCGAGGTCATCAAGTCCTGCTTTGACGTCGTCGTTGGCCAGTAATTCGGCATCCTTTCGCAGGGTCTCGATCAGCTCAGCCCCACCGCTCAGCTTGACGTACTCGCCAATCTTGTCGGCGACCTCCTCTGACAAGCCCTTCTCACCCATCTCTTTCTTCACCTCCTCCCATGGCAGCTTGTCAAGCTTGTCGACAGCAGAACTGATAGGTCGGATCTTGTCCTCTGGAACACCGGCAACCGTGAAAAGTCCATCCAGAATCTTTCTGTGGTTGATCTTGATCGTGATATCCTCCTCAAGTCCAAGCGCTTCGAACACCTCGACAACGATGCAGAGAATTTCCGAATCGGGGATCATTGCATCGTACTCGCCAGCAATATCGAAGTCACACTGGTAAAACTCACGGAGGCGTCCACGCGTCATAGACTGAATAGATAGTTAGCTTATGTCACGATCCATGATACCAGCCTGGCTTGGTTTCCTACCGGTTGATCACGCCTGTAAACCTTGGCGATCTGATAACGTTTGAGGTTCTGAACCGTGTTCATAGCCAAGTAACGGGCCAAAGGCACCGTCAGATCGTACCGCAAAGAGCAGAGCTCGCCACCTTGATCCTGCAGCTGGTAGATCAAACGCTGGTCCTCTCCGTACTTGTTGGACAAGATCTCGTTCAACTCGAAAACGGGCGTGTCCAAGGCCGTGCCACCGTGGCGCTTGAAGACGTCTCCAATCTTCTGGAAGATGTCATCCCGAAGATTGATGTCGGCACCAATCCAATCGCGGGTGCCCTTTGGTGTCTTGAGCTGGATCGCGCCCTTCTTGGCGGGCTTGGATTCCGAGGCCGCCATGTCGAAGTCGTCGAAAGGTGGGGTATCGTAGTTTGAGAATGAAGTATTTCTGCGAGTGGTGGTGCACAAGTGCCTGGAGGCTTGGGTGACTGTCACGAAAGGACCGGTTCTGCAGGCTCGCCTCTGCGCACAGGTGACGTACGAGCGAAGGGTGTGTGTTGTGAGGGACGAAAGAGGGCGCATGGAGTTGAGGAGTCGCCTGTGCCCATCTAGAATTGAAATTTTGAGTCACAGCTCACACTCGACGGCGGGGCAGGTATGCAGCGCGCAGCACTCGCAACAGTCGTGATGGAGGGGTACCTGTATGGATGATGTACATGTGCATGCAAGAGATGGCCGCTCAATTGAATAGGCTGCAAAGTATTCTTCCCATTCAGGTACTGGTGCGTGTTCTGCTGGGAGTCAATTGGTGTGCAGTGTGGGCTGCCGGGCAGCGTCGGTGCCCAGCGAAGAGCCAGAAACCCACTATTCGATGCGTTAGTCATCACGAGCATCAGAGTATGGCAACTAAAAAAAACCACAACTGCTCATTGGTCGTCATCCCTGCTTTAGAAACACTCCAGTGGCGCGGCTCCGAAACATCCCCACAGAACCCGGGAGAGGTTGGCTAGTTTTGAGGATGACATGGAAGTTGCACCTTCGGAAAGCTCTACGACGCCTGGACCCGTGTCACCTCCCAGCACTTCGCTCCGCGCAACCCACGACTCCCGTCTGGTTGCACGAAGCTCGCCCTTGCGCCACGGAGGCCACGGCCCATGTGTCTTCTGCCAACGTTGATCTGCGACACATGACATAGTTATCCGGGCCATCCCTGAAACGATCACGCTCGGTGCTCCTCGACAGTCACCGCCTCACGACGACCGGTTGTCTTGTCTAGCCAGGCTATGACGAGCTATTTGGCCATCTCTGATGATAATAGGTCGCGGCCAATCTCACGCGATATGTCGAGGTACCTCTCGTCACCTACATATTTTGTCGGTGGATGCTAACTGTCCCCGTTAGATCTCGTCGTCGGACCGGAAAAGATGGCGGCCATCGAGGCCAGGCGTCTATGCTCAGCAGCATAGTCAACTTGCTGAATACGAGTACGTATACCCAATAAACCCAAAGCCAGCGCTCGTTGGAAAGGGGATGGTGTTGACAAGGTCTCGCAGTCGTTGGCGCCGGCACTCTTGCTATGCCTTCTGTCTTGTCGCACATGGGTATCATGCTCGGTGTTTTGATGGTCATATGGTCGGGCATGACTGCTTCGTTTGGTCTGTACCTGCAATCCAAGTGCGCGCGGTATCTCGATCAGAGGACGTCTTCATTCTTCGCCCTTTCGCAAATAACGTACCCGAACGCGGCTGTTATCTTCGACCTGGCGATCGCTGTCAAATGCTTCGGTGTAGGTGTGTCCTACATGATCATCATAGGCGATCTCATGCCCGGTGTCGTACTGGGTTTCAATAGCCATGCCGACGAAGTTCCCTATCTTGTTGACCGCCATTTCTGGGTTACGGCTTTTATGCTCTTCATCATTCCTTTGAGCTTCTTGCGGCGATTAGACTCCCTCAAATACACCAGTCTTGTGGCGCTGGTCTCGATTGGCTACCTTATTATATTGGTTATATACCACTTTGGGGTCGATCCCCACGCGGACCCAAGCAACATCCGGGTCATTCAATGGGGTGGGCCCGTTGCCACGTTGAGGACTCTGCCAGTGGTGGTCTTTGCATACACGTGCCATCAGAATGTAGGTCTCATCAGTCCTGATTGACATAAGGACTCGCCACTAAACTTTGTTAGATGTTTTCCATTATCAATGAAATTGAAGACGACTCGCCCAGTAGCGTAGTCAGGGTTATTGCTTCAAGCATCGGTTCAGCTGCAACTATCTACATTATTGTTGCTATCACCGGCTACATCACTTTTGGTAATGATGTTGTTGGAAACATCATATCTATGTGTACGCCTCTCAGCCACTTAGTCGTTATCCGGCACGGCGCGCTAACTTCAACTAGATCCTACAGGAGTTGCTTCCACAATTGGCAAGGCGGCTATTGTCATTCTCGTACTCTTTTCTATACCTCTACAAGTCCATCCCTGCCGAGCGTCTCTGGATGCGGTTGTCAAGTGGCGTCCGAACAGATCAACGCAAAACAACAACGGCCGCTCGGCTTCTCCGTTACTAAATGCTGCCACTACACCGAGAGGCGATCATGGTGGCGGCGCTCCCATGTCTGACATGCGTTTTGCGATCCTTACGACGATCATCCTTGTCTTTGCCTACATTACTGCTCTGTCTGTATCGAGTCTGGACCGTGTACTTGCTTTTGTCGGAAGCACAGGATCCACCTCCATCAGTTTTATCCTGCCTGGCCTGTTCTATTACAAAATCAGCGATCCCGACAGCATACACCACCAACGCCTCGTGAAAGAGGACGATGACATCGAAGACTCGGGCTCTTCTGACGTCGAAGAGGCAATAGTTCTTTCGCAGAGTACTGCCAGCATCCATAGTGCTGCAAGTGCGAGTGCTCTGAGCAACTGGCGCTGGCGCAGAAAGTGGAGATGGGACATGGAACATCTCGAGCACGGGCTTCTCCGAAAACTTGCACTCTGCCTTGCCATTTATGGTGTTACGGTGATGGCCGTGTGCCTGGTGTTGAACATTTTCTTTGTGGTAGCCCATTAAGGCGCCCCTCGATGCGGATATGCGCAATATGAAACATGATTTGCATAAGATGTCGGGAGTTTGACAGCGGCCTTGATCCGTTTTCAGAGATAGGGACAGGCGTTTGGTGGTCGACTTTTGAATGCAAGGCGGTAATGCAGTTGATTTCAAAGCATTAGACTTGTTGGTTTTTGTGTACATACTCACAGACATTCTGCCCATTTTGCTCTTGTACTTGATTGAGGTTTGGGTTGCATTGCTATCTCATCCGGCGACTGCATCAACCTCGCACTGGTTTATAGAGTGTAATATACAATTCATCTTATCTACCTTAGGTTGTACAATCCCTACAATAATCGTTGCGCCCCAGATCGTCGAGTATCTCTCTGGCCCCCTGGGAATCCTAAACCAAGCCAACGCCACAAATGCTTTCAAAAGAAACACGTATCATACACCCGCCAGCAATCCCGGCCGCAGCTCTACCTGATCTTGATCTTGTCCACGTCGAGCTCCGACTTCCTCTGGTCTCCCTTGGGGCCGAAATCCTTCTTGGGCAGGATCCCGACCATGGAGAGCAAGCGCCAAGCGGTGTCGGTGGGCTGCGCGCCGACGCCGACCCAGTAGCGGGCGCGGGCCAGGTCCAACTTGATGTCTTTGTGCAGTTCGCCCGAGGTGCTGTAGGGATCGGGCTTGGGGATCGGGTCGTAGGTGCCAATGACTTCGAGAGGGCTGGAGTTGCGCGCGGTGCTAAAGATCGAGAAAAAAAAGACACAAGGTCAGCAAAGAAAACGACATTGGGATTCGCGGCGAAACATGGTGAAGAAGCAGCAGTTGGAATTGGTGGCTAGACGTACCGGGCGTGGGAGACAACAATGTTGTAGAAAGGTGAGTTTCGACGCCCGAATCGGGCGAGTCGGATCTTGATGACCATGGTATGTGATGTTAGGGCGATGGATTGGTGGCCAGCGGACGATGCAGAGCTCGGAAACAGTCTGCTTCACTTTCTCTCCAAGATTGACCTCTCGGCCAGGGACATCCCAAAAATTGAGGTGTGGTCGGAAACGAGGTTTTACCGTGCCGAGCAAGCCGCTCCCACTACAGATCCCTAGCGCCCGTGAACCAATCGCCCTGCCCACCTGAAAGCACTTGGCCCGAAAGGGCTGGTGATGTCAGACACATGAGGAGTGCGGTTAGGATAATAGACTTCCATGTAGTTGACCATCCATAAACTCCGTCGATACCTCCTCTTTTACGCATCTCTAGATCGCGACCGTATCACAGCGCGGGGAGACAAATAACAGAACGAGCAACTGAACATGGCAATCAAGGTAGTCCTTCGCCAGAAACACACCGTAGGCATGAACACAGGCTTACAATCTTCAAGACACTGGGCGCCAAGGCAGCTGCCGCTTTGGATCAGGAGCTGATGAGTACCGGAGCTTTCTCCATTGATCAGCTCATGGAGTTGGCCGGTCTCTCTGTCTCACAGGCAGGTGAGTAGACTAAGGAACCGCTAGGCTGGCACAGCGGCGATCTCAGACACCTCAAGGGCACGGGGTCGCATTATATCCTAATCGCCATCACAGTTTATCGAGTCCACCCTCTTACCAATGGGCGCAGGATTCTAGTTGCTTGTGGTCCCGGAAACAATGGCATGTCCTAAGAAGGTCCCCATATCTCCATCGCACAGAGCTGACAGTTTTGAGCAGGAGGTGACGGGCTCGTCGCTGCGCGCCACTTGTTTTTCTACGGCTACAAGCCGACAATATTCTACCCCAAACGGAGTAAGAATGAATTGTACCAGGTAAGGATGCGCCTTGCTGTTGTGCATGATATTTTCCAGTCGTCATGTACTCTATTGCTTTGCTTTCGTATACACAGCATCGCGAAACCCAGCATAACCATGAATTTGGCCTCCAGCCGTCGGAAATGATGTGGCGTATGGCTTTCGTATATTCATCCACACACCGTCCAAGCACTTCCATGTTCGAAAAACTGGCTCACTATTCGCGTAGCGTCTTGCCAAGCAACTCGAAGATCTCGAGGTGCCTTTCGTCAACGACTTCCAGGCTGCGATTGCATCGACGGATCATGTAATCGATGCCATATTCGGTTTGCCGTTCCACGATCACAAGAGTCGTCAGAGTCCATCGTTCTGACAACATTGCCACAGGGTTCAGTTTTTCTGGCGAGGTCCGGGAACCATTTCCGTCTGTCATCCAAGCTCTTCAGGATACCAAACTTCCCGTCACCTCGGTAGACGCTCCCTCGTCGTGGGACATTGAGAATGGACCTCCAAAATCCGGACTAGGAAGCTCTTTCATGCCTACCACCCTCGTTAGTCTCACAGCACCAAAGCCATTAGTAAAGCATTTCCGAGGAAGGCATTTCGTCGGGGGTCGGTAGGTTGATCTGGGTCTCGAGAATCGTTGGGGTTTTTGACTAACCTTTCAAACAGGTTCGTCTCCCAGTCGATTGCAAAGAAATACGACTTTGAGCTTCCCAATTATCAAGGTATCGATCAAGTAGTTGAGGTGGAAACAACCGAGCAGAAGCTGTAAGATGGTATTGACAGGCTTGTGTTGTCGTCGGAGACGGGAGAAGGTTCAGGCACGCTCCCCCCCTCCCTACACCACCAGCGCCGGTCTAGGTGTGATTCGATGTACTTGTTGATAGGTTACATGACCTGGCATCCGCCTCTCATGCTATTCGGACAGACGGGGCTGGGACAATGGCCCTCGCGCATCTCATTCCGGATAACAGAGGTTCCTCGGGGGCAGAAGATGAGAGGCGGATGAAAGTCGTGACAAAACACCACATAGATGAGGTAATCTTTCCCGCAGACTGGGCATTCAGCCGTATGCTCTGTGCACATTTATCGTCGTGAAACTCAGCCCGAGCCTTCAACCTGCTTGAAAGTACAAGGAAAGACGCGGAACATTGAGGGAGGGTTTTCTCGCAACGGAGACATGGACGGAGTTGGCCCTTGCTTTGCCTTGAATAAGAGAACGTGGGAGGAGGAGGAGCAGGCGGAAGAGGAGGGGACAGCGGAGGTCTTCGACCGGTATGTCCTGTCTAGTGGATGATGATGCCCGGAAATGGGCCTGACGAATAGGGCTGATATTGGGGCGTGGTAGTCCTTGGACGGCTTCCACCCATGGGGGCCAGGCGAATTATGTCGACGGGGATGGCGGAGGCAAAAGGGACAGCAAACCGGTTACGAAGGCCAGGGACCTGGATCCAGGAGCTGAGCGACACCAGTGAATCGTTATGTCGGGTTGAGGAAGGCCAAGCGCACAACGTAGTGGGAAGAACAGCAAGTACGGTAGGTAAGGTAAAGGTAACGTACAGTAGGTAGGTAGGCAGGTAAGGTATGGCAGGTACAGGTACTGGCACTGGATGCCACGGACACACGCCACACCCGCAACGGTGTTTACATACGTCCAGCCCACTCGTTTGCAGCTACCTTACTGTAGTGGGAGCAGCAGTGGGCTCGCGCCTGGGGGGTGTGCGTGTGTGTGTGTGAGCGGGAAGGGGGGGAGGGAACCGAGAGGGGGGATTGGGATGCCGTATGTGTGTAAACAGGCAGCTTGTGGCGATGGCGAAGCTGGTCAATAGTGCATCTCCTGGCTGCGATTGGGTATACGTATAGACTACGTATAAAGAAAGGGACGTGAAGAAACTGAGAAGGACTGGTTCCGGAGGGGGGCCAGAGGCGAGGCGCGGGTTCGGAAGCATGCCATTTTTTCCCTGGGCTCCTGGGCTCCTGGGCTCCCCTGCTCCTCCGCCCGCCGGCAGAGGCCGAGCCATTTTGACAGATAAAACTCGTGTGCATCCGCATCTCGATGGTGCTGGTCGAGCAGTGTCTGATCCAGTTGGAACCAAGAACCCTTCAGGAGCAGCCAAGGCGGACGGAGCAAAAGCTCCTTGGCCCACGCGATAGGCTGGTGCGGCAAGGCAGCGCTTACCAAACGAGTCCCGATCCCTCATCCCGGTCCGCTTTTGTTTTATTCTTTCCGCAGGCCCCGGCCCTCAGCAATGGAGCACGTCGGACCAGCCCAACCAACCGCAGCCGTCGGTCCAACATATGGCAACTTCCAATCCTCCTTCTCCAGAAGCTCGTGTGTCCCGCACTCCTTGGTCTGCTGCCACCTGCAGCCACGCTAGGGACGCACGGCCAGGCGATCGTGGGCCTGCGCATGCGCTGCCTAGCATCGCAATCAAGGGTCTCCGTCCGCCTCCACGTTGGCCAGCGCGCCTCACTCACCCTGCGATCTCACCACTGCATCCGCGCTCCGTTGCATCGTCAATACGTCTCTTTGCCAACGTCCTGCATCATCGGTATAGAGTCCGTCTCGTTTGAGCTTCTCCGGCCGCCATCCGACGCTCGTGTGGCCCAGCGTCCCGCGACCCTAGGCCTCGCCGTACACCCTCTCAGTCTCACAGTCCTCCTCAGCAGTTTTCACGCCCACTGCGAGATCCCCTAGTTACTATATCGGGGCTCAAGCAGTTGTGCAAAATCAGATGTCTCTCTCAATAGGGAAATGAATTCATAGCGACGACCAAATCCAGGAACGAAAATGCCAAGAATTTCCACTTTTGCAAACGCTTTCTGCGTGGCTCACGGTGATCGCCCGTTAAAAAAAATCTCGGCCTATTACCTCCTCAGCCTGACTTCTTAAACTTTTTCCTCCCTCGTAACGGTCTAGTGTCGCATGCGAAACCAAAGAAGCGTTTTCCACCCCACTGACCAACGGAGCCATTGATTCTGGACCTTGAACTGCCCCCGCTCGCCCTTACAGAACACCTGCCGATTGGGACGGTTTGTTTGCGTGATGCTCTGGCCTACAGAGGTGACGCACTAGCAAGCCCTTTTCGACAAAATTTGCTGGCAAAGAAGGTTATGTGGACGCAACGGCTTGTCTTCAGCATGGTCACTCGAGCAATCACTTCTGCGATAAACGCTACACTACGCGGCTTCTCCCTGGCATGTCTACGTTGCTCGTCAGGTACTCACGTAATTAGTATCTGTCGGTGATATCTGCATAATGCAATGGAGAAAAAGTGTGCCACAACAGCTTATTTCTGATGTGCGAGCAGGGTCTCCAAGGGTTCGAGCTCGCCTCCCGCTCCTCGAGATTGGCTGCTGGCTAGCGCCCTTGGTGCCTAGGCAAGGGTGGGCCGCTCATCTTTTCCGCTTTCGTCTGTGAGATTATCGGCCGAAGTCCATGTTGTGGGCATCTCAGACATGTTCAAACGGCATCCCCAAGAATGATATATAGCGTCAATATGATGATAGAAAATCTAGAATTCTTTTCACCGCGAGACCCTCCCACGCCCCAACGTGGCCTGACTTATCACAACGTCCTTTTCATTGGTGCTGAGGGCTCGGAACCCGCCTCCGAAACCTCACCTCAGCCTCATACACAACTGCAATATGACAGGTCCATGACGGCAGTGAGGAGTAATATTCGGCGTTAGTGGAGCAATACTGTGGTATGGCTCGGACGAAAATGAAAACAAAAAGGAACATCCGTTGCGCTCGTGTGGTTCATGCGCCAGTGAGGGCGCACGCTCTTTTGTCAAAAACCCATTAGACATATCCACTTTGGCTAAACTCGTTGCACGCCTGTTCTGGCAATTACCTATTCCCCAGAAGAGCTCAATCACACTGCGTGTGACCTCCATACGTCTACTTGAGGGCCTTGTCCTGTTGCCTACTTTTTTCCTACTTCAGCATAAAGTGCATGCCAGTTGAGGTATCTCCGAGCGGCCTGCCACCAGTTGTTCGTCACAATGCAGGGACCTTGACGGAAATCCGATCCGTTGGCGGCAAGATCGGCTGAGGTTCCTGGTCAATTAGATGATGGGTGGTGTCTTGAACAAATGTGCATGCCGAACACAGGTCCTCGCCTCACGAAGCCAAGCTTCGCCCGAGATGAATGCATGGAAACTTGACTTTTCTTTTCTTTTCCTTTGCTTTCTTTTGTCAAGTTCCACGCGAGTCACACCTCTCTGTGAGCGCGTGTCTCAATTCAACGTTGCCTGCCCTGCTTGGTTAGCTTGGAGGTGGGGGGTGAGATGCTCTGACCGGACTGACGGGTCCGGGGCACGATTCACCTCCTAATGTCGTCCAGGTACAGTACAAGACCATGAAATGGGCCCTGCGCGGACCTGCGCTATTCAGCGGAGCAAATGCTCCTGCGATTTGACCGGTTTTCTACAACACCGCTTGGACAACTGTCAATAAGTCGGATGGAATCGATTCTGAGCGGACAATACCTCGTGTTGAAAGCCTCATCTACGTCATTCTGCCGACTCACTATCCTAAGATGAAAGTGCAGCAGTTGTCTACTGCATCTCACGCTGATTCGAGAAATCCGCACACAACGATCTTGTCAATGTCTCAATTCGTGCGCACAGTAGGATGGCAGATTCTGCCACGCGCCCACAACAATTTTTACCCGAGTCGAATGGTCTAAACCGAGTCACATTCCTCTGCGACTCTATAAAACAGTTGGTTGCCATTTGCGTCGTGCAGACCGCCCAATGCTGGTACACAACGTTCGTTAGTTCAGCCCCTCGGTGTGGCAATCGCTGATAGGATGATGCATGAGCAGGTTACAGGTTGCCTGTTCTCTTTTTAATGTGCCGTTGCACCGTTGCGCCAGGGTGTAAGACTCATCGACTCCTCCCACTCTTGCCAGAAGTAAGTCAGCAACTTCAATGGTGATGAGCGCTGTATCGTGGCAGCCCAGGCTGGGTTGCAGACATGAGTCGCCAGAAGCGGCGGTTGTTGCGGTTGAAATTTCGGATGTTAGCTGTTGTACACATAGCATGACCAGCTCGACACTTCGTGGATTGACAGTCGCTAGATGTACCTTGGGTCAGGTACCCGAGCGTGTGGCCTGACATAGACCCCTGAAAATTGGCTCGGAACATCTTTGTCACCAGTTGCTGCCCGATGGAAACGTTCCAACTCAAGCATCTTGCATGCGGGCGTAAGCAGGGGGCTTAACCGTGCGGGTGACGTGGAATCATCTGCAGTGTTTTTCAAATCTGATTGATGACCTCGACACAAACTGGAACATCGGCAGATGCTCCCCGGCAACTTCACCAAGTGCTTCCCTACTGTGGTGAGGAATGTTGCCCTGTATTGACGGCAACTGCAGTATATCTCAATGTTCCAGTGGATAGTCAGAAAAAGGTTCGTGTAGATCAATATCGATGCCAGAACCTTCCTTATTGGTACGCTCTGAATATGGACTTGGAATTGCTGTTGCGGCTCTTGCAAGCTCAGCGTAGACAATTCATGAGCTCTCAGGATGCATTTTTTCACGCAAATTGACCTTCAGTATTGTAACACGCAGGACGATAATGAATTACCGAACAGATCGAACCCTTAGCTGCTGAACAGGTGCTCTCGAAAGCTCAATTATCTACTAGCAGATGCGCCCAAATTATGCTCTGTCTACTTGCCTCGATGTTAAGCTTGCGCCTGGTGATTTTTCCTGATATACAAAGTCTATCAATTAGTGGACTGCCTAAAAAATTACCACCTTTAATGGGTTATCATGTCATGTTCACGTCATTGTGACTTTCTGCAGCTGTCCGAGGGCTAGGCCCACTATACTTGCATTTATCAAGTTTTGTGCAGAGTCGTACGTCTTTTCAATGAGGATATGGCATGCTGCGGCTGCTGGGACCTTTCAAGGTACTGTTTCAGGTTACTTTGAATCAGAGGTTGCTGTTTGTTTTTCAAGCAAATGCATTGTACAGATGAGCTGGTGAACTTGCATTGCGAAGACTGTATGAGAAGCTTTGTTCAATTTTAGATCATACAACAACTATGCCATACCTTTGTAGAATACAATGAACAAAATTACAGAGATGTTGATTTCTGCTTTCCCGATATCAGTTTCGGCGTATCTACCAGCCGCTTCGCCGAATGCCCCGACAAAGGCCCCGGGCCGGTGGACACGTGACGCTCTCGGTGCCCCACTCCGGGCCCGGACGGCATCAGAAGCCGGAGTGCGAGCCCGGAGTAAATCGGTAGAGTACGGGAATGAGGATTTCACGGCTCCATCGAAAACATTTATGTTATCTCTGTACGCCAGCAGGCACTGGAAGTAACGAAATGTGTAAAGAGGGAAATTGAAGCAGCCATACGCTATGTCCAGTGTGAGACTTCTCAGACAAGTTTCGACACCATTACCAGCAGAAACCGTCGGGCTTCATATTTCACAGGCGTGCGGGTGCCGGCTCAGTAGCTGTGCACGCCATGTATCAATACAGGCCAAATTTATCCATGCCCTGAACCCCTTCCCCGCTTTCTCGATTTCCACGTTCAATTGACGTCAGAATGTGTCGCGTGTGAACGGAGGCCGAACCCTTGATCCTTGCCGAGAGTGTTGTTCACGCTCACTCAGTCTGACTATCTTGATGCCCAAGACGGCTGCGCCACGATCGCTCGCCCAACGGTGTTCTTTTAAGGAAAGGATCAGCCGTGTTTGAGTCTAGAATCCTTCGGCTAACCCAGAGGTGAAGTGCAAGCCTTGTTTTGTGAGACAAATGCCAATGGCAGAACCGAAACGGGCTGCCTTACTGCCAAGTAGGTCTTACAGTATGCCTGCTGGAAATGGCAGGATTTGCTGGACCTTCGGTCCATTGTGTAACCAATAGGACTGGCTTGTTGGGCATTTAGCATTGCCGTTGTTTAACGGAAAGCCATGACAAATAAGCCAGAGCTTAAAAATGCCCGCTGTGGTAGGACTACAGGGCGTATTTTCCAGCTTTCTTGCTTGACATTCTTATATTCATGGCGTAGAAACCCAATCCTCGCAGGAAGGACTTTCAGATCAGCCCCTCGGGCGTGGCCATTTAGGCGTTCGGGTGCAGCGGATGAGGCTTCCTCCACCGGAGAACGTTCTTACATGGCCCGGAGAGCTTGTCGACACTTGAACTCAACATGTTCACAGTTCTCGGCTTTGTACCTCTGCGATATGGATTGGCAAGAATACGAGTCGGTTAGAAGCAATCAGATCCTTGGGAATGGAAACTCGAATGCATGACAACCCTTTGAAAGCATTATTTACTCCCCCCGGGACAAGAAGATCTCCATCTCAGGTGCTCATAGTAGCATGTAATCATTGGCATCGTATATACATGCTATTCCATGGCAGTTGCCCCCTCAAGCTTTACACACGTAATTGCTGGTCCTCGATGTTTAATCGCAGCATTTTGGTGGCAATTGTTCAGGTTTTGACGCACACAGAATTGATTTGAGCTCTGTGCCCAATGAGCTTCCCCTATGCAACGCCGGAAGCAATCAATACCATTGCATCGAGTATGTAATTCTTGCTTCAGTAAATTAATCCTTGTTGCCATCGGAAGCCTCGACATAGTCTGTCTTTGCTCCATGTTGATGACGTCGAATTTCGTAACGGATGTAATCGTGGGTGAGCTTGAAAGGAGTGACCTTCTCAGGCGAAGGGCAGTCTCAGTTTCTTCGATCATTGAGATCTTCGGATAGCAGACGATCTTTCTCCAAGCGCATCGACGGATTGCAATAGCAACGTTGAAAGACAATGTCATCTATCACGCGCGTACTAAATATCGATGAGAGCTTCGAATTATGTACGAGAGGCGGGGTGTACAATTCTAGAATAGATATAACGTAGGGTGTTCGGCCTGTGCGGTCATTTTTACAGCTCATGAGAAAGCCTTCCTGTTCTCCGTGACGACTCTCGCGTACTGTATTTCCCACGTCGCTCCACATTTCCTATTAAGCGCACTTGAGATAACATAGCTCGGACTCGAGCCACACCAATCTACTCATGAACAGAAGTTGTTTGTTCATGTTACAGCACGATCTCTCCAATTCGGACAGAATCTTGCATCTTAAGGAACTTGGTGGGTTATCCACATCATCCAATTAGGGCGAATGGTTTAGTGGTATAATACTCCCTTAGCATGAGCGATCAGATCTGCTTAGCAGGCTTGATCATGGCGACTCTCTGGGAGTGGTCCGGGGTTCGATTCCCCGTTTGTCCAAATTGTAGAAGGTCGGGTTCTCACCTGGTCTTTCTTTTTGTCCCACGTGGCATGAGAAATAGTTTTCGCTCTTTTTGTTTCGTGATGCATTCATTATGCTTCGCGGTCGACTGATAGTAATGAGCTAGAGAGTAACGAAACATGAAAGTGCAGGTGGTCATCTGGTTATATATGTGTCATGACCGATAACACATAGATTCATGACATTTTGGTTATCAGTCGTTGATAGCCACGAGACAACACCAAGATTCCCGCCATGCTCTTGTTCCACTCTCCAACTGTGCTCGCCTCGCAGGTGGTCTGCGATTGTAAAGCCGGTCGGTTCTAGGACGGTGTTCTGGCATATCCTCGTGGTTCAGACGGGACTCGCTTGCGGGAATGTGACCATGAGCTGCAGAGAATTGTGAATAATCACCATGAATTGGCCCTGGGGGAACTGCAGGCAGGGCGTGGAATGGTCGAGGAGTACCTACGCTACGCCATTTGCCTATCTACGAGTCCAACCCCATGTGTCTCGTCAGGGACAAAATACTAATATCGCCGTTTTGATCACTGGTTAGGATTATGGTTAGTCTATTCAGCGATCAAAACTGTGATATTACTGTTTTATTCCTTTTAAAAATACGGTTGGTGTGCTGCTAGGGACCTTCCCACCAGCGACGATGGGCGGTTGTTACCAGTATGCACGGACACACCAGCCATAAAGCACTTGGACTATTCATTTCAGCGTCCCCGACCGATTGGTGGCGAGAAGTGCGCACGGTGTAGGGTAGGATCATGCGTGTTAAAGGCACAGGAATCGACGATGAGATACTCGATGGGCTGCAAAGTGAGATCAATATAGAGTCATGTTTCAAACTCAGCGCTCCGTAAATAAGCGAGTAACGATGGCGAAGCGCACTATGTCTGTTGGATGACGATGCTGGGTATCATATCTTTTGTGTGATGTCAATCTTATCCACAATTTCGCATCTCGGCCATCAGCCGAATAAGATGGCCAGGAAGGCGGTAGCTAAACAGCATCCGGAGAGCCGACCATTCTCTCCGCACTCACACAGTATTTGCCGGATCCTGAAAAAATCCGGGGAAGGATGCCCGGCTATGCGACAGCTGCGGCAGGGACCGAACGTAGAGATGCCGGCTGCCGGTTGACGGCGAGCCGAGGAGGCTATTGGGAGAGGAAGTAGATTATCAACCTCTCGAATGAAACGAAATGTGGCAGACAAAAATTGTAGGGACTTGCATGTTGGAACTTACGCTAAGTCACTGGCGTCTGCTTAAGGCTGCCATGGACTGGATGGCGCGTATGAGAAGCATCGGCATAGCACGGCTCAAGGCTTTGTTACTCGATGATCCCCACGATGATGAAGCTGTTCTCCGCGACGCAAAACCTGGAGTAGCCCCTCTGTTGCGGAGAAGCTCGCTGAGGCCATTGACGATATCGGACTGGGGTTGATGGGCTGATTGCGTCGTGTCTCGTTAGGCCGAGAATTGCCGCTTCGATTTGGCGGTTGCTGGGTGAGAATGGGCACAGCAGGCGTGACTCGTGCAGCACGAGAGAGCCTCAGCTTCACCGAGAGTAGCCGTGGACGCTGGACCATGCACGGGACTAGGAAGGGGGCAAAAGGCCGGCGTCCCCGCTCGAAATTGGGGACGAGAGGTTTTAGAAGACGAAAGGCGGGGTCGTTCTGGGAGGAAAGTCTAGAACAACGTGCTCAATGAGGACAAGTTCTGTGGTTTGGGTAAGATGCAGAAACTCGAGCCAGATCAGCGACCTAGATACCGCACCTACTGAAGGTAGTCTAGCAGCTTGGCCCTGGGCTTTGGTAGGGCGCATCAAGCCACCCGCGGTTACGCCAACCCATGGGCGCCGTCGCTAGCTTAAGGTACGTAGGAAGCCGCCGGAAGGGGGAAGGAGAAAAAAAAAAAAAAAGTCTGCACCCGGTGGTCGAGCAAAAGAGAGGGCTGCGACGAACCTCCATTCGCACCAATCCTACTGCTCGCTGGGCTTACGGCATGCCAAGGACATGAGATTAGTTTGCAGTCTTACTACACCCAACAAATAGACTAGGTAGGCAGTTGGTCATGTGCTGAGCAATGGGTTTGTGTTCAGGCTGGCAGCAGTTATATCAGTGTCCCGAGATAGCACCGATCAGAAACCCACCCTGCAGGCCCTTCCGGCACGTTACATGACGCTACAGGCGGCGTGCTCGGGGGCCTGCGGCCCACTGTAGCTTATCGAGGATACCCCACAAGCCCCCTCCTGGACGGAAGCCCCTAGCGGCCTTATCTGGAGGTGGGGGACGCTTCTGTTTGGCTGGCCCGTCTCGAACCGTCGCTCGGCCACCAGGTAGACAGCACTTGGCCCTGCGGCGAAAATCTCCGACGAGATACCTGCTGCCAAGCTGGTGAGGCCGCCGGCGGGCAAGGTAACTGGAACCTGGCTTGCGTGCCCGGGGGCGCGTAGCGTGTACCACCCCATGTCGTCTTGGCGTGGTTGGCGCAAACAAGGTTCGACAACCTCGAAAAGTGAAAGTGATCGGTGCGCGCCCTGCAAACTGATACGGGAAGACAAGCAACCACCAAGCCGGCATCTGCATACTGGGCAGGGGCGAGTCTACATAAGCAATTCGATCTGCGCTCTGGGCAAATCTTGTTTTGGCACCCTGTTCATTGCCCTCCCCTCGTCGCTCTTCATAAACTCTTCCTCCTCCGCCTTTTCGTTCCCATCTACTCCTCCCCTCTTCTTTCACCACCGTCGCCTTTCTCCTCTCAGTATCGTACAGTCGCTGCGCCAGTCGCACGCCTCTGGTTGAGTACCCCGACGGGAGCAGAGAACGCGAAGCATCAAGCCGGCCGACTCAACTATCGGGCGCAACGCTTGTTGTCCTAATTGGAATCATTCGGAATTGGTCAACAAATCAGTCAGCACAATGTCCAAGGAAAAGGTCTACGACGACGGTGTCGGTGGCACGGCCACAGACATCGAGGCCAGCACCTCTCCCACGCAAAACCCAGAGTACAACCTCGCCGCTGGCCATGACCAGCTCGAGCGTGGCCTGAAGAGCAGACACATTCAGTTCCTTGCCCTTGGTGAGTTATCCAGACCGACCCTCGAGCGACAGCCCGGGATTGGGATCCCTGCTCGATAGGGAATCATGCGCACCCTCCCCGCAGTGCCAAGACTAACCTTCCTCTTTCACCAGGTGGTGCTATCGGAACAGGCCTCTTCGTTGGCTCTGGCGGTATCCTTGCCGACACGGGCCCCGCGCCTCTGTTCATGGCCTACCTGTCCATGATGATGATGGTGTGGAGCATCATGAACAACCTGGCCGAGATGGTGACCTACCTGCCCATGCGCGGCATCACCGTTCCCTACTTTGTCGGCCGCTTCGTCGATCCCAGTTTGGCTTTCGCCAGCGGCTGGAACTACTGGTACGTCTACGCCATGCTTGTCGGGGCCGAGGCTAGCGCAGCTGGTATCATCATCGAGTATTGGGACCCTCCCGTTCATATTGCCGTTTGGATGACGATTGTCCTGGTTGTCATGCTGCTGCTCAACATCATTGCTGTCGAATTCTTTGGCGAGGCCGAATTCTGGTTCGCCAGTATCAAGCTCATCACCATCTGTGGTCTGATCATCCTCGGTATTGTCATCTTCTTTGGCGGCGGACCCAACCAGACATTCATCCTTGGTTTCTCTTTCTGGGAGGATCCAGGCGCCTTCACCGAGTACAACGCCCCTGGCTCTACCGGCCATTTCCTGGGCTACTGGCACGCCTTTGTTGCTGCAGGTTTCGCCTTCATCACCTCGCCTGAACTGATCGCCATTGCCGCCGGCGAGACTGTCGCCCCTCGCCGCAACATTCCCAAGGCCGCCCGCCGCTTCATCTGGCGATTGGCCATCTTCTACGGCGTCTCCTCCCTCATCATTGGTATCCTGGTGCCCTACGACGACCCGGGTCTGCTTGGCGCCTCCAAGAACGCTAGTGCATCGCCTTTCGTGCTCGGTATCCAGAGGGTTGGCATTCCGGTGTTGAACCACATCATCAACGGCGCCATTCTCACTTCAGCGTGGTCTGCTGGCAATTCGTTCCTCTACTCGGGCAGCAGAGTCCTGTACTCCATGGCCCTCAGCGGCCAGGCCCCCTCCTTCTTCAAGCGCACGAGCAAGAACGGCGTGCCCTACTTCGCCGTTCTGGCCACCTGGTCCATCGGTCTGCTCGCCTACCTGAACGTCTCCAACTCCGGCGCAACGGTTTTCACCTGGTTTATGAACATTTCCACCATGTCCGGCTTCATCGCCTGGATTGTTGTCATGATCACCTACCTGCGATTCCGCAAGGCCATGATCTACAACAACATGTGGCATGTTTTGCCTTACAAGACCCCCCTGCAGCCTTATGCCACATGGGCTGTCCTCTTTATCCTGTCACTTCTCACCATCACGAGTGGTTTCCATATCTTCATTGGTGATAACTGGGATGTGCAAAACTTCATTGCGGCCTACGTTACTCTGCCCATCTTCCTCGCTCTCTACTTTGGCCACAAGATTTACTTCCGCACGCGCTTCGCCATCCCTGTCGAAGAGATTGACGTTATCACTGGAAAGAAGGAAATGGATGAACTTGAGGCCACGGACGTGCCTCCCGTAGCCAAGAACTGGCTGCAGAAGGTATGGTTCTGGATTGCGTAGAAAGCAACACTAGAATGCTCTTGGATTTACCATAAGAGGGAGAGATTAGATATAGCACAAAGTACATTAGACGGCTAGTTACGTCGAATGCCATTTGATACCCCATATTCAAACCCCTGTCGGAAATGCTACAAGTACTAGTTGCAGTCTCTATAATTTGAAGACCCGAAACACTGGCGGCAACGAAGATGAAATCACAAGCTAATAGATGGTCACACGCGGCTTGGGATGCCGAGTATTCTGCAAAGAAATCGTGTTGCTTCCACCGCGAATGCCATCAGGGAGCCATGCACAGTACCAATCACATGGACGTTCCCGCACAACGCATATACACACGTGCTTTATTTGCTCCAAATGTAAGGCTTGGGTATATATATATACAAAGAATCCGTCTCATGGCGGCACTAAATGAATAAAGGTTGCAATATCTCTGTAATTGCTGGCGGATACATCAAATCGTCATCAACAGCCGTAGCAGTGCTCCTGCGAAAGGGGCGTGAAAAAGGAAGGGGGGGAAAAGGGTATGAGGTGCTTCCAACAGGCAGAGTCGGAAGCAATTTAGAGGTAGATGTAGCAGAAGGGGCCGCTCAGGGTGCTCAGGGCCTCCTCCAGCTTGATGCTGGGAGCGATGACGCCGAGGTTCAGGGGATCCGACTTGAGGGCCGGGCCGGTGGAGGCGAGCATGTGGTTGCCGCCGGCGATGTCGCGGGCCTGGAAGGGGTGGAGGGCCTGCCAGATCCAGTAGATGCGGTCGACCATGGCGTGGTGGAGGAAGAAGGTAGGGTCGGTCGGGGAGGAGTAGAGGTCGCTGGCCTCGCCGCCGACGGAGAAGTGGCCGGCGGCGTGCATGCCGAGGAAGCCGTCGGCGAAGCGGCCCTGGAGCTCGTTCTGGAAGTCGGCGATGCTGCCCGAGGCGGCGCCGAGGGTGATGTTGAAGAGGTTGGCGGCAGTCATCCAGCGGCCGGTGGTGTAGGAGGTCAGGTCGCGGCGGAGGCAGCGGGGGTTGTAGCTGAGGGGGCCGTTGGGGTTGGCCTTCAAGCCGTCCATGCCGGGCCGGACGGGACCGATGTTGACGACCATGCTAGAGCGGGGGGTCAGTTTTCTTTCCTTTTCTTTTCTTCTCTTTTCACCCTTCGGTTCCCCACGGGAAGAAGACCAAGTCTGTACTTACTCCTTGAACGGACCGCTCTCGACGCAGCCGCCACCGTTGCCGGAGGGCAGGGGGATTCTGCCGCCGCCGCCGATGCTGCCGTTGTGCTCGAAGAAGGCGCCGTCTCCGCTGATGCTGGTCTCGCTGCCGTCGAAGACGGGAGAGTTCAGGAGGTCATCGGCGTGGTCGAACCAGTTCCAGTACTAGAGTGGGAGATTAGCGTGGTTCTCGGCTGGCAAAGCTTGCCTGTCCATGTCTCGACAAGGTCTGGGAGAGGAGGGCAGTAACTTACAGGCTGGGCGCCCTTGTAGCCGCATTCTTGCTCGAGAGCGGTCTCGTAGGCCCAGGTGAAGTAACGGTGCCAGGTCAGGAAATTGCCCTGTTGTCCGTGTTAGTCGGCGACGGCGCCAATCATCCTCGGCCGCCGATCCCACTTACAGTTCCGTGGATCGTAGGAGTCAGATCGATGTGGATCGCGACGAAATCGTCGTATCGCGTGCGGGCGCCGGGGGCCCACTTCGGATCCGACTTGGAGGGGAGCTTCTGCAGGCACTTGACGGCCTCGATGTAGTCCTTGCGATCCTTGGCGCACAGGTGACCCCTAGAAGTGCGCATGTCAGCCGCGACGCCTCCACGTGGATGAGAGGTTTGCGCCAAAGAGCTAGCAGCCCCGCGGCAACGTGGGCGGCGGGCACTCACCAGTCCTTGCGAATGCGCGCATTGAAGATTGAGCAGCCGTTGACGAAGCGCTTGTCATTTTGGGCCTCGGTCTCGGCAGCCTCGAGCGTGTCGATGGCCTGCTGGTTGAGGCTGGTGAGCAGAGCCAGGACGTCATCTGTGGGCTGGTCCGGGACTTGCGCCGCGGTGGCGGTCGCGCAGACGCCGAGGGCAACGAGAAGGCTGGAAGATCTCATGGTTCCTAACAGGCAATGGACACTTTGAGAGACCGACTGATGACACGTCCCGAGACTGAGCGAAGCTGGTCGAGAAGGGGAGGAGTTGTGAGGCTCGAGGTATTGCAGGTCAACGCTGGAGAGGAGAAGAGAACCGGATCTGTCAAAGGGACAATACCTGCTCGATATATAGCAAGCCGCGGGAACGAACGAGAATCCTACAAGGGAACGCTAAGAGATATGGTGGACACTGATTTCGACCATGCCAAAGCTGAAGTCTGCGGCAGGCAAGGCAACGGAAACGGGGGCAGCGATATGGGCCGTTGTGGGAAGACCAAGCAAATAGTCTCAGGGAACTAAAGCGAGTTAAGCATCAGCTCGAGAAGGAGACCCACGATAAGCAGGCGGCGAAGCCACAATCATGAGTCGAACGGTTCGAAAACGGGGATGGGGGATGTGCTTGACAGCCTCGAGCAGGACCAACCGCGGGAGGGGCGCAATCTAGGACCAACGACAAGACGGGCAGAACATCCTGAGGGGAAATAACAGATGGGCCCATATCTGCCTATTCTAAGGCAAATAGTCCCATGAACCCGGATCTTCGGGGTCACCATGGGAGGGTCCAAGTCAGTTACCAGGGAACCACATGGACTCATGCAAAGAAAAGAGAAAAAAAAGCAGATGGACCTGGGGGCATGGCATCGTCCCTCCAGCTGGAACCCGCCGAGAGCCACGCAACGTCGCCCTGCATGCACGTCCGGACAAGCGTCCACAGCCTCGGGCAACAAATCCCTGCGGACAAGAGGGATGCCCCTCCCCAAGGGGAAGCGTATGGATCTCGGGGTGGGACAGACGAGGTGGACGAGGTGGAGGCGGTGGAGGAACCGCGAAACTCCAGCAACTTGTTGGCCCATGGACTGACGATGATGGGCTCTCGGCGGATGCGGCGGCCCCTCTCTCGTGTGAATGCCTGCTCCTAAATCATGTACGGCACTGATTGAGTGGCTGCGATGGAGACGTATTTGGCTGCAACGGCACTGCAAGCCCCATACGAAATGCGGAGCACGGACAAGGGGCCCCGGCTCGGCGGCACCTCTTTGGTCGGCCACAGGGTCGCATCCTGGCATCTGCCGGGACTGACCTCGTTTTCATCTTCCCGCGAAAGGCTCCACACCTCCAATTCGTCCGGGTCCCGTTGCAAGCCCCCGTTTCGGTGTGTGGCTGCCGGATCCCTGCGAACCCTCGACGCAACCGGGACATCCACGGGAGACGGCAACCGAGGAGGCGAATCACACACAAAGCCGACCGCAGATGGGGCGGCCTTTTCTTTTTCTTTTTCTTTCTTGCCTTTGGGGCTTCCCAGTGTTTTCTCTCCCTCCCCCCCTGGGTCTTGTCCCGAAGGCATGGGTGCCATGAGGCAACGAAGGAATCCCGTTGACGAGAGATGCACGTGTACAGTCCTGCAGGGCAGGGGGAGAAGCCAATCTCCTCGGTACCGGTGACGAGGGCCGGCGGGGGCTCTCGAGATGCGTTAGTTTGCAGTAGAGTAGACAGAATGGACGACTCACCACGAGGCCAGGTCCGGGTTTGAAGGCTGTGTGGGTATTCGGGCCCTTCACCAGTCCGCGGTGCATGGAACAGAATAGCTTGATTGCAAAAGGCTCTCTCCCCCCTGCATCTCCCTCTTCGCCAAGGCTCTCGCGGAGAGCCAGAGGACCTCTCCCCAAAGCAGTAGACCAACCCGTCCAAGCTGCCCTGGGCCTTTCCTTGGCCATTCGGTCGCTCCCCTCCGACTTCGAAGCCCTATCTTTGGTGGAGACGATTCGTCTTTGATGTCAGCCAGGGAAGGGAGAAGGAGAGTATAGAACTCGCAGATCTTGCACCCTATCCGGTTGCAAGTTCTCCAGTTTGTTTGACCCAAGCGCCGTGTTCTTCGCTCCCGCATCGGTTCCTAGCCCTTGCTCTGGGGCAGCAGATCTTGGAACTTGATTCTGCGAACCGGTGGGTTGTAGTGATCATCGGCTTTCTCGAAAATCCCCTCATCTTTATCTCACTTTCCACTCGGTGCGATTCCCAACGGGCTGGTTCTCTTCCAGGGAGAGAAAACAGAAGCCGCCATGTCTTCCGGAAGCCCGCCTTCGCTGGAGGCGCTCGATCCAAAGTTTGTAGCGGAGAGCAACCTCCCCAGGATTCTGGGTGTTGTCGGTGTCCTGCACTTCCTCGCCCTGTTCTTTGTCGGAGTGCGGTTATACACGCGAGTCGTTGTCGTCCGGGCACCTCGTAGCGACGACGTGGTTATGGTTCTTGCTGCGGTATGTCTACTGTTCTCCCAGCACTCCTGGGAGAATATCCCTCGTCTAACATTGGTACGCTTCCTCCAGATGGGAGCGCTAGGCGGATACATCATATATCTTTGCCAGATAAAGTACGGCCTCGGCAGGCACGCGATTCTGAGCGACGACGCAGACCGCATCCAGTTCGCAAAGCTCGGCTACGTTCAGTCCATCGCAGTCCACATCATCGCGCTGGGGCTTCTCAAGATTTCCCTCGCCCTGTCCTTGCTTCGCTTGAGCCGCACCCGCTGGTACACATGGGCTTTGTGGTCGCTGATCGGTAAGTGGGTGACTTGCCGGAGGCTCGAGGCGTGTAACTAACCTTGGTAATTCTCTAGCTTTCGTGGTCGCCTACAGCATTATGGCCTGCTGCACCTTCTTCTTCCATTGCACTCCATTCAAGGGCAACTGGGACTCAAGTATCTCGCGGAAGTGCTATCCTATCACGCTCTTTGTTACCTTTGCCCTCGTCAATACGGGTCAGTCTCAACACATTACTCAAAGTTGGATGCCTTCACAAGCTAACCTTGACTCACAGGATTCAACATATTTACCGATATCGTTTGCGCCACTTTGCCGGTTCCCATCATCTGGACGCTCAAGATGAAATTGCGAACGCGAATTTATCTAATTGTTATTCTGAGCCTGGGTTACTTGTAAGTCCGCTGGATATACCTGCACATGATTAAGATAACATGGATGCTGATGCAAGTTGTCAGTGCTGTTGCCATGGGCGGAGTCAAGGCTTACTATCAAATCGCACAACCCCGACGCTCAGACGCGCAATTGTAAGGCAAACAACCAGAGTAGATAACCGGAACAACGCTAACATATGACGACAAGTGATCAATGGATCCAATTCTATGCTTGGTGAGTTTCCTTCCACGCCAATAGAGACTCCATAGTGTCGAAGACAAGTACACGAACTAACTGTCCTTGCAGTCTTCAACTGAACCTGGGCATCATTGCTGCTTGCGCCCCGACACTCAAGCCCTTGGTGGGCCATGCGCTCAAACTCTCGAGTCGCGACAAGTACTACGGTGAATACTACGGCAACAACCATTCCCGGCAGTCTCGGGCAATTCCCCTTCGCTCCGCCGGCATGTCACGAACGGACCGGGGCTTCGACGACCTAGACTTCGAGCTGAGCAGCCAGCCGTACGGCAACAAGACGAACCGGGTGCAGACGACGGTGGAGGGAGGGCCCGATTCCGAGGGCGTCTACGAGAAGACTCAGCTTGAGCGGTCCGGCAGCGAGGAGATGATCCTGCAGGGCGGGGACTCGAAGCGCATCGTCCGGACGACGGAGATTGAAGTGCGTGGATGAGTTAGTTCCCAACCCGTTCGCCCTGCGGAGTATGCGTCGCAACTGTTTCTCCTGTACAAATCGAGCAATATTACGAACGAATGTAGCGATTAGATGTCATTTCTCGCGGACCCCATATCAAACGACCAAGAGCCACCTAGGGGATATTGTATCGAGCAAGCGGAGTCGTGATGCCAACGAGCCACAGGTATTTCGACTAGCACAACTTGTTGTAAAATGGCCTCTTCCTCTATCAACTGTATCGCGAGACTCCTTGACGGTAGTTGCTCTGATCCCAGCGAGGCAACATGTGCCGATGCAAGGAGCCATATCCCAGTCAGCCGTATCCCAGCCAGCCATGGGTGTTGCGGCAGTGATGATACGACGAGACGAAACGAGCTCTACAGAGTAGGCCGAGGCGCATTGCTCAAGACTCTGGCAACGGAGCCATATCCCAGAAATGGCAGTTGTGGCTAGCCCGGCCCACAGATGAGGATGGGGCGGCAGCGTCTTTTAGCCGGTGACGGCGAGAACCAGAGGTGGAGCACAACGACAGGGTCGAGGGACCCTCCGAGCAAGCCACCCGCTCAGCCATCCGTAGGCGTGCTCCGCTCGGAAGAAATTGTGCTTACATGGCCCAGCGGGCACATCTACCGTAGTATGTATTGGCTATGCAGGATCCTTGCGCCACCGCTGGCGGAAATGAATTATTTGGTGCGAGGCCTTTGGAGACGTCTTGTGAAGAAGAACCGCCGAACCCCGTCCGAGCCACCGGACGGCGTCCTACACGCGGTTCTTCCCTGGACACATGGGCGGTCGCGAGGCAAACCGTTGAAGTTGCAGGGCTGACAAGATGGGAGCGTTGTCTCATTCAGGCTTAAGCACGGTAGACCGCCTCAGTAGCTTCACTAGACCAAACTGCCATGTTGGTGCACCTTTCCCTCAGAAATACCAGCCCGAATGCTTGTAAGGACCAGCTTCGATCGGATAAAGCAGTCTTGCTTTGCGACTGTCCGTCTTCGCGTCCATCCGATGTCATGTGGTGACATACTGATAGCAGAACCTAGGTTACACGCATGTTGGGTTGCATGGCGCGGCAAACGCATTGTGCGATTGCCGACGAGGCATGCCCCCTGAGAAATCCCAGTTGCAAGCGACTGAGCTGCCTGAAGAAAGTTGAATCCAAGGCGGAGCCTTGCCATTCAATTGTTGTGTTGCTATCGATGCAGCTGTGGTATCACAGGAAATGCTCCGCAGCGTTGGGTCTGGAACCGTTTCGATCAAAGCGAGAGGAAGGTCATACACATTCCCCTCCCCTTCTCATTTAAAGTGAGGCATCGCCAATATTGCAGGCAGTCTGGGATATCCCGTTCCTCGCTGTCGGGATTGAGCCTCGGTTCCGAAGACGTCCGGAAATCGCTCAACTCAGTGAGAAGTCGGACGCGACCCGGCATGGCATGCCAGGGTCCTCTTCTTGTGTGGACCCTATCCACATACAGTATCCACTTGGTTTGTCAATTGCAAACGAGCTTGGCGGTTGGCAGCCCGGGCCAAGGCTTGTCAGTGGAACCCAAAGCCAAGGCCCCCTCTGCACTTTGCATTCGGAATCCATTCCAGCTTCTGTGCACTAGCTAATCGTGGAAGTCTCCAATAGCAGTGCAGGGGGGTCCTGGGTTCTTTACCTGCCAAGAGACTCGCCAAGCTCCACGATTGCCTATTCGGACGTCAGGTCTCAAGCACTAAGACGACAACTCCTATCGTCGACTGTGACCGCGATGCTTAGACCATTGGGGTGAAGTAGTCGTGCGCTGATGAGAAACGGCTGCAACCGTGCGCCCGAGGTAAACATTTCTTCGCGATGGCCGCTACAATAAAGTGGATCGAATCCGGGGTAAGGTTTGAGCCTCGGCCGGATCGAAGATCGACAAACAGAGTGCCTTCTACATGAATTCGAGAAGGCATGGTATGCGAGCGGCCGATCACTCTTTTAGAATTTGTTCACCTCGGCGACAGCTCCGTCGGCGATGAGAAGAAGGTTGCAGGCAAAGTCACTCCGCAAAGCGAAATGTCTCGGAAACGTTGCTGATGGGGGGCCGCCGGAAGTAGAACCTCGTTCGTCCGAGAGGCCCGACGATGGATGCTAAGACGAGAACGGCTTCTGCCATAGTTTAATCGGACCTCGTGACTGAGAAGCCTCCGCCACTCGCGTTTTGCTCGCGAACTCAAAGCCGCAGAAATGGCGACGGCCGCCGATTGAGAGTGGAAGGGTAAGGCCGATGAGGCGAAACCGCTGATGAGGGCAGAGAGGAGACAGAACGGCGATGACGGACAACTGGTAACGATCGCTGAAGCTTCTGAAAAGTCCAACATCGCTGCTTGGCGCACGATCAAGTCAAAAGGCCGAAAGCTACTACTGTCGAATCTCGAGTCCCATTGTCAATCGCCGGGGTCAACGGGGCTCACGACTTCTCCCTCCAGGGCCGTCGGCGAGAGCTCGAGCTCGAGCTGCTCGCTCCGGCATGGTATCAAAGCGGCACGGCGCCATTGGTTAAACGAGTGCGACCACACCACCAAATGCGCTGAATGGGATTGATGGCTGAAAAATGGCTGCCAACCGAAAGCAGTGCCGGTACTTGATAGCGACCGCTACGTCATCCCGCGTGCCGGGAGGGGGTGACGGTTGGCTGTATCGCAGGACCAACCCGTTGCTTATTTGCTTCTCGTTTCCTACCGCTCCTCCGCATAATGGTGCTGGATGAGCTGACGGATGCGGTGGGCCAACGTGTCGGCATGGGGCGCCTCGCACAGGAGTCGAACCGTTCGAACCTTGGGGATGCTCTGGTATGCGGTGGGGACCCATGCGGACAACGGCTTTTGCCATGTGTGTATGATGTATGATACTGGTACTTGTGCCGTGTGTCTCGGGGGTAAAAGCCATCATTTCTGATCTGCGCCGCGCGCCGGGCGTTCCCAGGTGCCATTGTCCCAGTTGCCGCGGAGCTCTTCCCTGCTGAAAAGAAAGCGATGGGCCGTGTGATTGTCACGCCAGAGGGATCTCACCGCGTGCGACGCCGATTGCGCCAGCCACGGCACGCAGCCCTTGCCCTTGCCCTTGACCAACCTCGCCGAACCCCGCCGCTCGCTAGGTGTTGCTTACGCCCTTGCGTGCAGCACAGAGCGAGTTGGCTCATATTGCACAGGCGGACGGGTGCGAGGAGAAGCAAATGGCGACAGGCGGCACGAGCAGGGTGGCCCCATGTTCGTCGAGCCAAGGGCACAAGCAATATTGCAAACTGGTGGGCGCCTGGGCCTTCGGTATTATCGGAAACATGCATGCTTGCTGCAGCAGCAATCAAGCCTCGCTCTAGGCAGCCGTATTCTTAAACCTTCGTGACCAGGCATGCTTGATGCAACGTCGACTGGATTGGGCGCTCTCTGGCCCCAACGGCGACTGATTGGACGGGCGACGATGCCCCATGCGATGACGACCCTCCTTTTTCTCCCCCGTTTCCAGTATGGTCGGCTCTTGCAATGCAGTCCTGTGCAGTACAAAGAGTAACAAGGGGGGGAGAAATAAGAATGGCAGAGGAGGGATGGGGGGGATCACAAGATCATCGCCAAGCCGGCTATTGGCCAATCCCCCGATGCCCCACCGTCTTCCCCAGACGGGAAACACAGCAAAAGCCACCAAGGAAGCTTGTTGCTTCTGCGATGCGACCACATCTGCATTACACACCCTGGCCTGGGACTTTTTACCGAGTCTCTCTCTGTATCTGTGCTGTCAGATCAGAACTCGCAAGGTAGTTGAGTACTTCATCGGCCTCGGCGGCGGATCCCCATGTCTGATAGAGCCATGGCCGCTCTCCTCGCGACTTACACCGGCATGCTCCGGCCTCGTCACTAACACGTCTCTGGTTCTTCTCTCCGTCACCGCTTGTCACTCTTCTCACCATCGAGGGAGAGGGGAAAGGGCTTCCATCTTGTTCACATGCAACCTGCGACCCACGCCCCTCCCCGCTGGATCTTTCTCTTCTCCCATCTATACTGCAGCCGGCCAGGTATTGACAATGAGTGACACGGCGAGGATCTGCATCCTGCTCGGCCCATCCACACGCCTATCGCACTAGCTTGGGACCCTGCACAGCCATGTAGCATCACGGACCCGACCTCCTCGCGAGGCGAGGTACCTAGCGTAGCTCAATGCCTTTCCATGCTCTGCCTCTGTGCAACCGGGCGCGGCGAGTTGGGCAACGAAGCTGCCCTCATGCCATGCCGTACAACACAACTTATCTACCCCTCATCCTCCCGCATTTCCTCGTCCCTTTCCTTCTTGCTCCCCTCTTCTCAGCGTGCATCTAGCTCCTCATATCCAGCCTGTCCTTGCGTGGGTGCCGTAGCTCAAGTATTACCATTGTCCATTGTGACGCATACCCTCCCCTTCGGCCTACCTTTCTAGCTCCCCAGGTCACTACATAGACACCTCGCCAACATGTCCTCGTCGGAGGAGAAGCCTGTCTTAGACGACAGCGGCAACATGTATGTCCAAGATGCCTCTTCTCCACAGACCTCACTCTCCCTTCAACTGTCTCAACCCCGCAAAATGCGTCCCCCATTGTTTGGACCCCCCCCAGAACTGACGATATCACCTCGCTAGTGCCGCCAAGCATGAAGATGATGTCAAGAATGAGCCTCGTCGCCCCAGCATCGCGGAGAACCTGAAGAAGAACTTCGAGGGTGAGATCCGCAATCCGCTTGCCGAGATACCGCGCGAGCAGCTCCTCGAGGATGTCGCCACCTGGCAAAAAGCAAAGGGCCTGCCCGATGACATCTTGCCTCTCCTGAAGAAGGGCGCTCTGGTCGCCCAGAACCCGGCTCTGTTCGAGTCCTTGGAAGAGATTGATGAAGTCGAGAAGCAGGCTCTGAGGGAGGAGGTCACCAACAGGTGGAAACACCCATGGCCTCTCTACTACACCATTATCCTCAACTCCATTGCCGCTGCTATCCAGGGTTGGGATCAAGTCAGTATTCCATGCTTGCGCCATTGACAAGCGCATTGGGAATGGCGAGGAATTCATGTCTTGCTAACACCATATGCCAGACCGGCTCCAATGGCGCCAACCTGACCTTCCACCATGCACTCGGCATCCCAGATGCAGCTGGGTCGGCCTGCGGCCCCGTCGCCAACGAAGGCCTATGTGCCAAGAACAGCTGGATCATCGGATTCGTCAACTCAATTCCGTACATCACAATTGCTTTGTTGTAAGTGACTGCTGCAGACACGGTTCAATTCACCGAGGCCCAAGAAAATCATGCTGACCGGGCGTCCTCGTCCAGTGCTGGATGGGTCTCTGATCCTTTGAACGATCTGCTCGGCCGACGCGGTGTCATCTTCATTGCAGCCATTTTCTCACTGCTTGCTCCTTTTGGCATGGCCCTTTCGCAGACATGGGGCCAGCTTGCAGCTTCTCGGTAAGATTCATCAAGGCGTACGACGAGAGACTGTCCGCTTACAGAGACTGGCAGAATGCTTCTAGGCATTGGTATGGGCTTGAAAGAGGTCACTGTCCCCGTCTTCTCGGCCGAAAACGCCCCTACAATCATCCGTGGAGGACTTGTCATGTCCTGGCAAGTTTGGACTGCCTTCGGTAAGTCGAGTCTTCTCTGAAAAGGTATATCCCTAAGTAGCAGTCCAAGCTGACGCACGGCCACACAGGCATCTTCCTGGGAACATGCGCCAACCTGGCTGTCGGCCGAACTGGCTCAATCGCATGGCGGTTGCAGTTCGGTTCCGCCTTCATCCCCGCCGTCCCGCTCGTCCTCGGCGTCTATTTCTGCCCAGAGAGTCCGCGTTGGTACCTCAAGAAGAACAAGCATGTTAGGGCCTGGCACTCACTGCTCAAGCTGAGAAACACCCCGCTTCAGGCGGCCAGGGACCTTTACTACATCGATTGCCTCCTCGCCCAGGAGGATGTCCTCGTGCAGGAAACTGGCCTGAAGGCCACGGGCAACATGGTCACCCGCTTCATTGAGCTCTTCACTATCCCTAGAAACCGCCGAGCTACGTGGGCTTCCGGTATCGTCATGATTGCTCAGCAAATGTGTGGTATGTTGTACTTGAACCACAGCTCTTCCAAACCATTCAGAGAAGCTGACGAAGTGTGATGAAGGCATCAACATTATTGCCTTTTACAGCGCTACGATCTTCAAGCAGAGTGGCATCAGTGACTACACTGCTTTATGGGCAAGTTTCGGATTTGGACTGATCAACTTCCTCTTTGCCTGGCCTGCCGTCTGGACAATCGATACATATGGTCGCCGGACACTGCTGATCTTCACGTTCCCCAACATGTTCTGGACCCTACTTGGTCAGTATCATGACAGCCGCAGGGCTTTCACAAAGTTTGCTAATAGAGCCCTTGTAGCTGCTGGTCTGTGCTACCTGATTGAACCAGACAATGAGAACAGTACTGCTCGAATTGCAGCTGTGGCTACCTTTGTCTACCTTTTCGCTGCCTTCTACTCACCAGGTAAGATAGCATGCCACTGCTCCAAGCTGTTTCCAACGAGAACTCGGCTGATATTTACTGCCAACAGGTGGTGGCCCTGTGCCCTTCATGTATTCCGCCGAGGTGTTCCCCTTGTCGCATCGTGAGATCGGCATGTCGTGGGCTGTCGCCACGAACAACTTCTGGGCATCAGTCTTGTCGCTGACGTTCCCGCGCATGTTGATCGCCATGTCAGCAACTGGTGCCTTTGGATTCTATGCAGGCTTGAACTTGGTCGCGTTGGCGCTCATCTTCTTGTTCGTGCCGGAGACCAAGCAAAAGTCGCTCGAGGAGCTAGACCAAGTCTTTGGTGTTCCTGATCGTACGCATGCAAAGTATCAGCTCTCCACGGTGCTACCCTGGTGGACCAAGCGTTATATCTTGCGACAGAAGGATGCAACATGCCCGGATCTATACCACGACGAGATCGCCGCGCAGCAGGTGCAAGCTAAGAAGGGTGCAGCCTAAGTGAACATGTAAACATGTCACGGATGTTGCGCATCTTGAGGAAGCATCTTGCTCTGATATTGAATGATATTGAATCCGCAGATACCACGTTCGTTAAGATTATACCCAGAGGAGAGACGTTGAAGGGAGGAGGTTGAGAGAAGGAGAGTTAGTGATCCGATAATTGGACTAATGTGCTTGAAGACGCGTGGATCTTGTATGTAATGTCGTTCGCTCACGTAGTTCGCCCAAATATGATACAATGCTATGCCTTCAAGCACAGAGTTATTTCACGATCCTTGGGATGGAAGACGCGACGGGTATTGCTGGTGTTGAACGCGACTTGATTTTGTCACTGAGGCTATGTCCATATAGGAGAGTGTGCCACGAAATACGACATCTGATAGCATTCTTGCCATTCTGTGAGAGACACGCCACGGAGGAGAAAATAAGAAGGCGCGAAAACCTTTGGCACGAGATCTGCAATGGCACGCGGCAAACGTTGTCAGCCCCGGATTTTGAGACCGCATTAGGAAGTGTGAAGTGCCGAGGCGACAAGGGAAACAAAAGACCACGGTGTGGAGCGTGCGTTACGATGACAAGCACTGCTTGCCGTGTGGCATCATCTTCTTCCCATGTCCAACGGTTTCATCGGCTGAACGATTCCTGGTCCATGCTGCCGCCCCGGTACCGAGACGTGAAGCTGAACAGGAGGTCAAACAAGGGTCACTTGCTAGAGGAAACTCATCATTCGCATGTGCTGTCACGTAGAGAACTCTCGCATGACGTGAGGTGAGTCTTTTACGTCAAGTCTCTCTTAAGCCGCGACAGCAGAAACGGGGCGGTGGGGGTCGATAACAGGGAAAAGATGAGAAGAAAGAGAGAGAGCTGTGGCGCAAAGGAAATTGCCCTGTCTGAAGGTATAAGGCCCCCGTTTGGGGTTCTGGTGGTGCACGAGACAGAGCCTGTTTCAGAGGTCGAAATGGTGCGGCAACGCGCCTGGGACTTCGCGGGAACGTCAAAGCGGGCAAGGCCAAGGCAAAGACACGGGACTGTTTGATCCAGACGTTTGGCGAAACAAACGGCGAGTTACGGTTGCAATAGCCGGGACGCGATCAGACCAGCGGCGGTGAATTGGGCGGGGACCCGTGATTGATTGTGAGGTGGTTTGCGATGAAGACTGGCCTTGGATGCAGTGTCATAATACTACCCTTTTTAGGAAAGCCGGCTTTTCGAAGGCTGAAATAGGTCCAGGGCAGACAGTGCAAGCAAGGAGGGGAGGGCAGAGCAGAGGAAAAGGATGAGGTGACAAGTTCTTTGCAGGGTCGCACCCGGTCAACTTCAGGGCACAAAGGGACAAAGGATTAGGGACAAGGAAGCAAGACGCGATCCCCGTGCGGGAAAAGCAATTAAACCCCCTGCTCGTCGTCACACTCTTAGTTGCCCAAACGGGAAAAGCGCCAGGCACCGTGGGAGTTGGCAGCTGCAGGAACAAGAAATGGACGAGCCACCAGCCGGCCGCCACAACCAATCACGGGGCGGCCCTGGGAAATTGTGCAAATTTTAAAACCTGCCAGAACAACAGCCGCCAGCTTCTGGTCTCCCCCAGACTCGACAATGGGCTGGCCACCAGGAACCGAGACGAAGCGCCATCTGGCCCTTGTCCGCGATCACTGACGACCTGGGGAAGGGGACGTACAGGTACTTCCATTGAGTTAATTGCTCATTTCTCCATGTCACTTTTTTCCCATTACTCGTTCCTGGCCTCCCTCCCACCAACTTCTTTTTACCTTTGGCATCGTTGGAGGGCTAGACGCCATGTGGATAATCGTGTGGAAAAGGCACCGCCGATTGCGCCACTTGCTGCTTGCTCGCCCCGACATGTCGTCGCAAGTGTGTGCCAGACGAGTCAAGGTTGTGTGCGATCTGTCGGGTTTGTCCCCCCCACAACTGGTTGAACTCTGGGTTGCTGTGGTTGCCGTGGTAGTGCCGACCATTCCCGCGGAGCCAAGTCTGGAGTCAGAGCAAGAAAAAAAAAAAATCTGATGGAGGCGTCGGAGAGGCGTCAAAGGTTCCCGCTGTGGCAACTTGATTCCTTGGTACCCCGTATGCATGTTGAGAAATTTTCATGACAAGAGTCTTGGGTTTTCCCTCATTCGCTTCGTCAATGACCTCACTGGATGCCAGAACACAAAGCCACGCATTCGCTCAACACTTTCCCTCCATCAGGCTGGCGTCTTCTCCAGCCAGTTAGGTTTCCTGGGGCAGCCGGGCCCAAGTCGTCGATCGGCCTTCTTTGTCCAGGGAGACCATGTGCGCGCCCAGGTGCGACAATGTTGTCGCAGACCTGACCGTGCTGCGCACGGCATTGACGTCCAGGCACACGCGCCGGTCCTCGGTCCTTGTAAGGACTGTACCCGAGTTGGGTGCTGTCAGGCCTTGTTGATGCCTTCGTTGTAATCTGGCGTGACTCGACAAGCAATATAGCCCAACCCGCTTCTGTCGATGCTGCCCGTGATCCTCTGATCAATAAGGTCATGCCCCGGGCATCGCAATAATGGTCTGTAATTTAAAGTCCATATTGATTCGACTGCGCGCAATCTGTAGGCGCACAATGCAATTTACCCCCCAGGGCGCTACATCCAAAGACAAGAGTTGGCCCGCGCTTTCATCTCCGTTGGGCGCGTCCCACAACGGGCCACGATCAAATCCTTCAGGCTTGTGTCGCGTAGTACCGGTACCTGCATCCTGCTGCCCTGGCTGCCGGCCTTGTACCGGCCGCCACGACTCAGAGGTACCTTTTCCCGCCCAACGACTTCTTATTCGTCCACTGCCAGGGCGCCCCACACTCTGGCGAGCACCCCCGAAGCCACTGATCTCTTAGCGTCCTTTCAGAAGCCACAAGGTCAATCTCGGCCTGTCTCGCTGCCCTGCGTTTTGGGTCGCTGGAGCGCCTGGCTGCGTTTCGTCTTCCGTCCCGCTCAGGGCGCCAGTTCCCTCCCCATCCGACCTTGTCCGCTCATTAATAACTTCTTATTATGTGCCACCCTCCCTCTCCTGCTCGCCCTCTCCTCTCCTTCTCTCGTTGAATGACAAACTTCTTTTCTTGCTTTCGCATCGCCTGTTCATACGCTCGAAAACAACCGAGACTTCGTTGGCAAAGTCTCATAACCGCCTGCTTGCTTGGCCCTGCTGCGACTATCAGTCTACCCACGTTGGATATCGAGTATCCACAACAATAACAACAACCGCTCTTTCACCACCACCACTCATATCGCACTCTGTATCTACCATCTCCGGCGATCACTTTCCAAAGGAACCCGTTGTATCCATCCTTGTTGCAAGTAGGAAGTAAGAGTGGGAATTTCACCGAAAAATCCTGGAAAGATTTCGGCATCTGTTCGCCTGCGCATCTATAAACACACAAGCGGCAACTATACGCTCTTCGCCCTCGCGCCACCACTACCATCGTTCTTGAAGAACACTTGATCGACGAATCGACTTCGCGCAATCTGCTTCTCATATCGACTCATTCAAAATGAAGCTCTCCACTGTTCTCTTCGCTGTCCTGCCGGCGCTTGCGCTCGCCCAGGACTCCAGCACCAGCACCCAGACGGCCACCACCACGCTCACCAAGACCATCAGCTTGGCTGCCGTCCACACCGTCACTTCCACTCACCTCAACGCCACCGCTGGACACACGCCAACCGTCGGCACCACCTCGCGTTTCACCTCCGCTGCTGTCAGCACCACGGCCGGTGCCCCTGAGTCCTCCGAACCTGCCAACCCGGACAGTGCCGCGTCTGTTCTGGGCGCCGGCAAGGTCGCCCTCGCGGGTGTCGCCGGTGTGGTCTTCATGGCCATGCTGTAGGTCTTCTAAAGTGGAGTTTGGCTGATGCGACGGCATGAGATGCGGGTGTCGGAGTGGTCACTGATCACTCTACCCTGCTGATCACGGATCGCATCACTTTTTCTCGTTCTTCTTCACAAAAGTCTTTATTCATTCTTCAGCTGTTGAATGCTACAACGACACGATTTTCATGACTTTCAACGACAGCCAAGGCATATTCAAAACACGCGTTGTCGTTTGACGACTAACGTGGTCTTCTTCACAGCCTCTCAAGGCACGCGCTGGCGGAACGGGAAACACAATTTCTGGTTCACATATTCGCTTGCTCCGTTGATGAAGTGCTCGGACGCGGAGCCCAACTGTAATGTTTTTATTTCGCTCTCATTTCTCCGTCGGTTACCAGGACCTGATCAGTTCGCCGGCGCGATTTTCTGGATACACAATGTATCGCAGCATTGCCTTGACGTCGCCATCAAGATCATCGTCTTGGCAATTGCTCAAAACGCTGGTTCAGTCCCATGTTTCTGGAATTCATTTTCATTCTCTTGGACATTCTTCGACAAATCTGGAACCTGTCAACCAGTACAACTTTTACCATCACTTGATGCTAGGATAGCTGGCGTCTCTGAGATCTCTTCGGTCAAGCCATCAGTGCCAGACACAGGAGGGAACGAGCGTCGTACAAGCTTGTCTGCCCTATCCAGCTGATTCTTTCTATTCTTCGACACCGCCCTTGACAGGGATTTATTCACTTCGATGATTATACCCCTTTTAACACCGGCTTAGTTGTCTACACTATCTCGGTTCGGATGAAGTAGCAAAGTGCTTCTGGGCTCTTGCAGTCTCACTCGAACCACAATCAATCAAGCTATCCGGCGCGTACGCCTTGCTTGGACGGGTAGTCAGACAGAAAAGACCGGGTGGTTTGGTGTTTCGAGAGACGGTCGTGATGGGGCCCGGGGCCGTTCAAGATACCTATTTAGTTTAAGAAACTATGATTTGATCACTTTCGCCTGTTCCATGAACCAGCGGTGACTCTCTCCATGATCTTGACAACCATTTGCCTCTGTGTACTGGATCGCGCCACAATACGTATGGAATGAACAATCATGTCTCACAACAATTTCTCTGAATTTTACGTGATGCAACACAAAGCCCGCAGTCACCTGACTTGACGACGCAACTACTTCCAAAATACTTTCCCTTCCATCAGTCGCCGCGCCGTCCTGTAAACGGTTGCTTGGTGCAGCTCCCCGGCCGAGCCATAGGATGCATCGACCGTAAGAGTTCCGCTGGCGTGCGCAATGTCCAGCGCGCCCTCCCCTGCGATGCCTCCAGCCAAGCAGTCCGCCACCGTACTGCCGCGCAACTTGGATGCCGCGGCGGCCGCTAATGCGACTGTAACGGGGATGGCCTTGTGAGCTTGTCCGACTGACATGGCCCTCACAGTGATTTTGCTCGTGCAAGACTCGCCTGCTGAAGATACGATGGCAATCTTGGGTACGCTGCCGGGCACGTCGTCGACGGTCGATGCCAGTCCCATCCTCACGGCAGCCTCGCAACGAATGGACTCGAGCCTCTCCTTCAGGGGCGCGTTTGCCTCGATCTCATCCGATGTTAGCGTTCCCGACACACCTAGCTCTGACGCCGACACGAAGCAGCAGGGGTTGCCGACATCAATGCAGGTTGCGCGGACATTATCGGCGAGCGTATCGACGAGTTGTCCAGTGGGAAGAAGCTTGCCCGTGCGTGATCCGGCAGGGTCGACAAAGGCAAGTTGGACAGGGGCGGCAGTGCCCGCAACGCCATCGATGGCAAAATCTCCAGAGGCTGCAGCTTCGCCATCCACGACCGGAAACGTTGCATGGATAATCTTGCCGGTGTTCGTGTTGTGGATGCGCACAGTGACCTGGTTGTCGGTCACAGCGTGAGACTCGAGCGGCAGCATCCCCGAGTCAATGGCATACGGCCCTACAGCAGCCGACATGTTTCCGCAATTGCTGGAATAGTCGACCTTGCCGTCCCGGATACCGAGGGCCACAAAGGTGTAGTCGACATCGGCATCGTGGCGCGACGACGGCCCTACGATGCACACCTTGGAAAGGCTGGAGATGCCGCCCCCCATGCCATCGAGCTGCCGGCCGTAGGGATCCGGGCTGCCGATGACGCCGAGGAATATGCTGGCGCGGGCAGCGGCATCGTCTTTTGGTGGGAGGTCCTGCTCCCGGAAAAATACGGCACGGGAGGAACCGCCGCGGTAATATGAGGCTGGTAGGCTATTTTGACGGCGCCTGGGCTGATTTGAGACCTGTGGTGAGCTCCGAGTAGTATTGCTGCTGCTGGTTGCGATTGATGAACGCTGAGCACAGAAAGGCCTTGTGACGGTTGAGCGGCCACAAGAACTCAACAAGCGCAATGCGCCACGGCTATCCGAAGCCCGAAACATGACCTGCTGCTGAAATCTCAAAAGTCGATTGCAACTGCATCGATCTCTCAGTCGTACTTGATGGGGTGCAACCTCGAGAGTCACACCCGACAGATCTTGCCGTCCAAATCCGTTTCTGGCGTCGAGCCTGAGCTGTGGCTGGTTCACCCTGAGCGCAAGGGCAATCTGGGGTGATCAGAGCCTAGGTTGAGTGCTTAGCGCCGTTTTGAACCCCTGTTTTGGTGATACTATAAAGTTGCTGACACAAAGTGCACACTGTGTGCCAACGCTTGCCTTGCTCAATACCTCGCAGCACACCCGCCGTATTTTGAAAGGAATAAAACAGTAATATCACCGTTTTAATCACTAAAAGTCTACTCATAATACTATTGGCTGATCAAAATAGTGATATTAGTGTTTCGTCCCTAATAAGACACCAGGGGTGGGATCGTAGGTAGTAATGGTGTATTTATTCTGCACAAGAAAGATTGTATCTCGGCCACGGCATCAGCATAAATCTAATTATTATTATCTCCTGAGGAACTTTTCTCAAAGTAAGCGGCATTGGTCTATGCAATATGAGAACTTAAATCTACCTTAGCTACACTAGGTTAACGTCCTCTTTTTAAGCTACGTCTATCCCTTTGATCCTGTCCTCATGTAGTCCTACTAGCACCCGGCATTGATCAGGTGCTTCCTCTGTCGCACAATCAAGCGCGCTGGATCATGGCCTCACGGTCGGGACCAGTGCCGATATACTTGATCTGCTCAAGTTTAGCAATTGCGGTGCGAGTCAATATGCGCGTCAACTTACCTTGACTCCGACAAACTCCTCAATGTACTGCTGATAGTTAGCGCCCACTGTCTGCTATACCAGCTCAAGTGACTGTGCTCACCTCAATATAATCGCGGGCGGCCTTAGGAAGATCGTCGTAGGTCTTCACGTTGGTGGTTGGCGTTTGCCAGCCTGGCATCTCGTGGTAGACCACCTCAGCTTGGTTCAGAATGTCAAGATCCGCTGGGTACGAGTCCAGTTCCTTCTCAACCGATTAGCATCTCCGCAATCTATCATGATCTTGTTGCCATCACCAACCTCTCCGTCGACCTTGTACGCGATAGCGACCTTGATCGTTTCAAAAGTATCCAAAACGTCGAGCTGAAGAGTGTTAGATCGGTTGAACGCGTTGTAGAAGCATGCCACAGGCACTATCTACCTTCGTAAGATTCAGGCTGGTGTAGTAGTTGATCGAGTTACTATACTTGACAACGACAAGGTCTATGTGTGTGCTTGTCAGTTGTGTCCCCCACTACTTAAAGGTTTCAGGTTGTGCGTACCGAGCCTAGGAACGGTTAGTAAGTTGGTCAGCAGCCAAGAGCCAACTTGAAAACTTACCATCCACATCGGCGTCTGCGACCAGTCGACGTTCCCTACGTCTTGTCAGCGAAGGAAGCTCGAATCCCCCCAGGGCGCTTGTGGCCTCACCCATTCGCGTCCAATCTCCTGGAGCTTGGTGCCGATCCTGAGGTTGTCATTTAGCTTTACAGTGGCTTCGATATAGCAGGCAAGACGTACTCCTCGGTATCTTCGGTCTTGAAGGCCCCTGCCCCGACACGGGTGGTATCTGTTGCCAGTCAGCAGTGAATCACAGACTAGACTTGGAGCAATCGACATACAAGCCTTGACCACTCCAATCGTCTCTGTGATGTTCCTTGGGTTCAATGTGAGTCCACCGATAATACCAGCAAGCGTGGTACTCGAGGAAGTGACGAACTGTAGTTAATCATGAGTACTAGTGCAAACTAAAAGGCCAAATTAACAGAACTTACTGGGTAAGAGCCATAATCAACATCGAGCATCAGTGCCTATTCAATGAGGAACAAGCACAAGCGCCAGGTCTCGGAGCCCCTTTCCTCTTTAGGAGACTTAGCTAGTACCGATCCACCAGCATCGCATGTGGTGCAGTTTCAACATGAAGATGAAGCCCCAGCATCATCTCAAAAGAGGCCTTCTGAGCATAACTTGCTTGAATCCCAAGACACTATAACTGTGTCTGCTTCGAGTTGATTCTGGGGCCACATTCTCACATTAAAAGTGTCAACAACTCCACTGGCCACGCTCGATAGCCAACAGGCAAATGAGTAGAAGCTAAGTCTCCGTAATAGTTTCCTCGAATCCTACTGAGGCGTGAACATACTACACAGTTTGTTGCAGCGAGGACCCTTGTGAGGTTGCGCCAACAAAGTGATTGCTCAGACGAGCAATATGTTCCGTCTCAGTTGAGAATCCTTGCGAGAATAGGAAAGGGACTGCGAGACCACGGGCACGGTGCTCGTTCCACCAATGAGTCAGTACTTTTTCTTTAGCTATAGGATGAGGACCTTACGTTTGCGCCTTCGATCACAATTTTCATGTTGCTCTGCTGTGCGGATCTCATAAAGGAAACGCCGTCCACGACGTACTTCTTCAGTGTCTCCCTGTACTCGTCGAAACGAGCAAGCTCGGCCTTGATATCGTATTCGAACAGATCTCCGAAGCGCTTTGAATAGCCATCGGCCAAGCGCCTCACCTTCTGCTCGAAAAGTTCAGGGTAGAAGACGTCGGTCAGTTTGATGCCAGTTCGCTGGGAAAGTTAGCGCACAGTCCGCTCTGTTATCATCACTATTGCTTACCGCTCTGCTTGACTGGTAGCAGGGACCAATGCCTGTGACGGATGTTAGACCTCGTTACCTGAATAGCGTCGCCAGCACGATGGTGATCGAGATTCTCCTCGCTATTGGGATTATTGAATGCTTGCAATGAGGTGACAAGAGCAGGCAAGGATGATCCGGCATGGAGCTCTGGGGTAGCATACCGCGTCTGGTTGTTCCGATGGCTGCGTCTGGGGTAGAAGTTAGCTGCTGTTCCTCAACGACAATGCCGGAAACTATGATCGAACCTCCAAGTTCTCTTTCCTCGAGACCGTCCACTGCCATGTGCATGTCGAGGAGGACATTGACCCTGTCAGAAACAAGGATTCGATCATGTACCGCGGTCAGGCCCTTGGCTTCGAGCTCCGCGAGCTCGCTGAAAAAGCTAGGGCTAGGAGACAAAGTCAGTATTCTTGGCATGTTATGTTGAGGGGCGCGAGCCAGGCGAGACACAATCAAGATGCCGATGTGTTCGGGGCCGACGATTATATGACGACTCACACATGGAAAACCACCCCCGAACCAATGAAGTTCATGCTTTTAGTACTTGTCAGCGTTGCCGTTGCCAACTTAAACGATCATTATCCTTGACAAACCATTTTGGGTTGATCAGCCCAGAGGGCAAGAGGTGAAAGCTGCCATTATATTAGCAACCACCCAGTCCTTCCACGTGTGCTGGTTCCCACCTATACGAAACTCCGTTTACACTTTGCACCTATTAGCGACAGAATCCACATGTATATCGTTCGACAGAAAGCGTTCGACCTACCGCACGAGATGCCCAGCGTTGGATCCACCCTTGACGTTGATTAGCAGGTATTTCAGCGTAAAGCTGTCGTTTGAAGATGTTTTGGGGATCGGTGGAAGCCATTGGTCGACCGGATTCTGCTTGCGTTGTGCTTACCGCGGCTCGGGCACAGAGTTGCGCCTGCTGACACTGTCCATCAACCAACTTGCCCTTCTACAGTATCGTTAGTGCCTGGTTGTTATCGACTGTGTTGGGATCTTCCCGAGTACTCACGCCTTCGTCGCCTGTAGAAGTCCTATGTCAGTATAATGGGATCGAACAAATGCCGGCTAGGTGTGGAGGAAGGACATGTTCCGGGTAAGGGAGAGAAATATACCCCATTGGGCCCCAAGAATGACCGTGATAGTCATGTTGAGCAGAATTAAACTTGATTGTCGTCGATGCCGTCGTTGTGATTGCAGGGAAGAGAACAGGCACTATCCGGACAAAGTGACAAAGTTTTATCATAAAGCGCGATTTAGCGGGGTACTTGCACTACGTAGAGGTGTCCGAGAACGCTCCCGACGAGTCACCCCACCTTCAGCTTTTGCGACAGCGCAAGGCTTGTCTGTCTCTATTATGAGCGACTAAGGTATGGTTCAAAGTGTTCAATACTAAGGGTAAGTAGTCAATTGTTACCTGGTGTATATTTAAAACTTAGCCATGGCCATTCTTGCACCACTATCCCCGCCCATCAGCCCTACGCCTTGAAACGGGAAAAACAATATCTTGGCGCGGCGCGACAGCCGGTAGCATCGCCATCTCCCCGTTGCTGCAAGTACGTAGCATCACTGATTTCAGCTACCGGCATCGCTCGACCTCCAATCGAGGCTCTAGCTTCCCTGCTGGCTGGGGGCCGACAGTGTCGCCAGAGACCGGGCACATCAGCTAGTCTGCCATCAACCCCCTCGCCCTGGCGGATCTATTTGGATCCTGAACCTCGGCAAAGGTCGCATGGAGTTGATCAAGCGTAGTGCAAGTTGAAGGTCGCATTAGTAAGAGGTTACAAGTTTTGATATATGGAGGTAAAGGTCATTAAAAGTGACGCTCACTAGGTGACCAAAGCCTGAGTTAGAGCGGCGCGACCGGCTACCTCATCCAAGGACCCAGGCTTGGACGTGGGTCGCCCAGTTTTCGTGGTGGGCTTCCGAAGCCGTAGGCACCCGCAGAAGCGAGCGGTCGTCCGTCCTGCCGATCGGCTTCGATCCGGTACCCCGGCTTTTCGGATTCTCCCCGCCTCGCGCTTGGACTGCTCACTGTCAGCTTGTACCTTGATTATATGCTTTTTTCAGCGCATCTGCCTTATTGAGCTCTTCGTTTGAATAACATTATTCAATGGCTTTTAATGATTTGTGACTACAAAATAATAAAGAGCTTCTCTGCAATCTCGGTTACTGTACAGTCCCGCTCACGTATAAAGGAGCAAGCCGTGCTCCATCCATAAACCAAGCTAAGGCAGACACTTCGACAGGGGGGAAGGCATAACTCCGCCGTTGGCCACGTTTGCATCCGTTCGGGCATAGTAGACTCACCGTTTGCGCCATATCAACTTGTTCGTACGTTAGAGAGTGGTGAGCACATCTAGACACGGAGTGCACCAGTCCGAACGCGATCATAAGCAGCCCCTGGACGTGGGCTCAAAGCCTGGCCACAAGTGACGGAGACGCTTACTAGGTGATCGATACTCCAGAAAAGCCACCACGACGTCTTCCGATCTCTCAATCATCTAGCGAAGGGTGACAGACCAACAAATATGGAATATTCTGAGGCCCCGAAGGACGTTAAGGAGCGCCTGAAGGCTTCCTACGATTCCATGGCACCTGAGTACAATACGTGGACTCAGCGTCACACTCCGTTGCGTCTGACAAAGCTGGACCAGTTATACGCCTGTCTGCCGGAGCTCAAGGTCACGGACACGCCCATTACGGTTATGGAGCTTGGATGTGGCTCAGGTGTACCGATCCTACAGACACTTCTCGAACGCAACCCTAGCCTTCACGCAATAGCCAACGACCTCTCGGATACGCAGATCACCCTCGCGCGGGAGAACCTCGCAGCGCTCGGCGGCAACGACCGGGTGCGGTTCGTGAGTGGTGACATGATGCAGCTCTCCGTCGAGGAGGGTTCGCTGACTGCGGTCGTGGCACTTTACAGTCTCATCCACCTCCATAGAGACGAGCAGCGAGAAATGGTGCGCCGGATCGCCTCCTGGCTCCGACCGGGTGGTCGCTTGCTCGCCACTTTTCATGCTGTGGACATGCCGGGTGCCATCATGGAGAACTGGTTGCACGAAAAGGGGTGGATGTTCTGGAGTGGATATGGGCCGGATGAGACGGCTAGGGCAGTGGAAGAAGCCGGCCTGACTGTGGAGAGCCGGGATATAGAGGGCGATGAGGAGGAAGCTTTCATGTGGGTTATCGCATGCAAGTGAAGTGATAGCCGTGGACAGCTTGGTTTGAAGATGTCAATCGTAATGGTATGGGTTCTACCTCTAGTAAGGTAAGGTAAGGTATGTGGAGGATATGCTACTTGACGAGCAGCGTGGGCTACCGTTGGGGTGTTAGTGGGCTGGTCTTGAGTCGCTTTCCATTTAATGGCCGAACCTGAAAGGACGTAAAGATGCTCGTGTTGGCTTATTGGGCTTCCCCAGACGCTAAAGCAATGCTCCTTCATATCTTTGAATGTAGAGTTAGTTCATATCTCGGATTATCTTCAAATGGTCAAATGATCAGTCACATCAATCATTCCGAAGCACCAGTAGCTCAACTCGCCAAACTAGCAGAAGAGCTCGGTGGCTAATTCCGAGCGTGTGGTAATCCGCCATGAGCATGATGTGATTGGCTCAGCGGGACCTCCAACAAGGGGTTCGCCGATTGCGCCGGCCAAAAGCGGGTCAAATCGGCTCCTGGCCCAACTTTTCTGGCTCTCCTCTGGGACGGACTCAGCTTTATCATCATCCCACCAGCTTCCCCCCTACCTTGGCCTTCGGTAAGTTGGTCACGGCGCACGAAGCAAAGAGAAGATAGCAAGATGGCTTCAATCGCACCTTCAGTTCAGCGGGCGAGAGCCCCTGTTTGCAGAGCGCTCAGCGGCGCGCCTGCTGTCCTGAGATCCTTCGCCACAGTGCCTCCCAACCCAAACGATCCCTCCCAGCCCTCAACACCGCCGAAACGAAAGACCTACTTCAAAGACACCTCAGTGGCGCCCTTTACGGATTTCCTTGCCACGTCTTCAGAAGCCCAGACGCTCGCTCCTACAGATGCCTACGCCCTCCGCACCGCCCAGGTCGGCCCTGAGGGGAAGAAGCGGACAATTACCCGACTGCCAGAATGGTTAAAGACTCCTATCCCCGCCGGCAACGACAACTTCAAGAGCATCAAGAAGGATCTGCGCGGTCTCGGACTGCATACGGTTTGCGAGGAAGCCCGCTGCCCTAACATATCCGATTGCTGGGGTGGATCCGACAAAAGCGCCGCTACGGCCACCATCATGCTCATGGGCGACACCTGCACCCGTGGCTGTCGGTTCTGCAGTGTCAAAACCAACCGGAACCCTGCGCCTTTGGACCCTCACGAACCCGAGCATACCGCAGAGGCCTTGGCGCGATGGGGACTAGGCTACGTCGTGCTGACGAGTGTCGATCGAGACGACTTGGCCGACGGAGGTGCCAAGCACTTTGCGGAGACCATCATGAAGATCAAGCAAAAGAAGCCCTCCATGCTGGTCGAAGCATTGACGGGTGACTTCCGTGGCGATTTGGACATGGTCAAGATCGTGGCGGAGAGCGGCTTGGACGTGTATGCGCATAATGTTGAGACGGTCGAAGGCCTTACACCGTATGTGAGAGATCGCAGAGCTACTTTCCGACAGAGCTTGGCTGTCCTGAAGCATGTGAAAGATGTCAAGGGCAAGAACGGTATCATTACCAAGACGAGCTTGATGCTGGGTTTGGGAGAGCAGGAGCAAGAAGTTATGGACGCCCTCACTGGTAAGTTATCATCTCAAGCCGCCTGATATGACCATATTTTCTAATAATCGTTTCACAGAGTTGAGGAAGGCCGATGTTGATGTCGTCACATTTGGCCAGTACATGCGCCCCACGAAGCGACATCTCAAGGTAGAGAAATATGTGACGCCCGATGAGTTCGAGATGTGGCGGCAGCGCGCCCTCGACATGGGTTTCCTGTACTGCGCAAGCGGACCCCTTGTCCGTTCATCTTACAAGGCTGGTGAGGCTTTCATTGAGAACGTCCTTCGCAAGAGGGCCGGCGATAAGGCAGCTTCAGCAGGCCAAGGCATTGAGCAGGTTGTCAGCCTTGACGCGGATAAGCGCACGTCTATCTAAGATGGTTCGTGAGCAGATCGAAGAAAGAACATGTAAATTAACCTATCCCTCCCTCAAAAAGGTCACGGCGGCGGCTGGTCACGGTGGTTTTCCCGGTGAATGGTGGTTTCTAGACGATGGCGTTTGGGTTATTTGATGCTGGCCAGTAAGCCAGCCTACAGGTGCTGCCTTCAACAATCGGCTTGATATAGGGGACTCATCTCCCTTCCTATGGCATACAAATGCCAGGATTATTCTCAATAAACTATACTATACCCGTTGAAGAAAACCCAGCACGCTCTTAGTGAACCCCATATTGCAAATAGTCGCTGCCTCACACAATTACACGAGGCTTTGATCAACCCTGGGGACGGAGCACAGGGAGCCGCGAAGCAGAAATACAAAGTACGTACCTCACATTAACAAAACACTTACCTTACCATTGCAGGCTGGCAAGTGCAACTTGAGCTGGTGTGTCTGCCAAACTGCGGTAGGACGTGTATTGCCTCTGCCAGCTGGGAGACTTGAGCATCGGGCCGGCAAGCACGATACCTGACCTTAGGTAAGGCGAACGTGCAAGAAACAAGTGCCATCACATTCAGTGGTGAGGTCCGGCATGAAATTTTTCTTCTCTACACATGATCCGTTTGACTTCACCTTTGCTCTTGATTCACCCTCAACAAGCCCTTTTCGCCTGTTGTACACCAAACAGGTCCCAGCGCCGTCCTCATTCCTTCGCTTCGAGTGTAACCTACAAGACATGATCTGGCAGGCCTTCCTTCTGCTCGCCCTCGGGGGCCTCGCGAGCGGCAAATACTGGATGGAAGAGATCGCGCATCAGGGGCGATCACCTTACCATCCCAATCCTGCTTACCAGGTGTTTCGAAATGTCAAAGACTTTGGAGCTTTTGGTGACGGAGGTTCGTCACGTTGTTGCTGCATTCTCCGTGCTCTGTCCGGCGACTTATATCACCTGCAGTGCACGATGACACGGCAGCTATCAACGCGGCAATCAGCTTTGGCAGTCGTTGCGAGCCCGGCGTTTGTAAAGGGAGCACAATATCTCCGGCAACCGTCTACTTTCCGTCCGGGTTGGTACTTCTATGGTGATCCCATAGACATATAATGAATGCCAGGGCTGACACAAGCCAGAACCTACCTCATCTCCAACTCTATCATCGACCTATACTACACCCAGCTCATTGGAGATCCTTCGAACAGACCAGTTATCAAGGCATCGGCTTCCTTCACGAAGAATAGCTTTGGCTTGATTGACTCGAACCCATATCAGTCCAATGGAGTGCTTGCATGGAACTCGACTAACACCTTCTTCCGCCAAATTCGCAATTTAGTCCTCGACACAACTGCTTTGCCACCGGATTTCCCTGCCGTTGGCATCCACTGGCCCTCATCACAAGCCACTGCAATCACGAACTGCATCTTCCAGCTTTCCAGAACGCCGGGCAATAAGCATACGGGTCTCTTCATTGAAGAAGGGTCTGGAGGTTTGTTGAATGACCTGGTCTTTTATGGCGGCGGCAAGGCAGCGATTCTCGGCAATCAGCAGTACACTGCTCGCAACTTGTGGTTCTACAACGCTGACGTTGCCATAAATATCCCTTGGAACTGGGGTTGGACATACAAAAGTGTCTTCATTTCCGGCTGTCGCGTAGGGATCCAAATGGATCAAACGCAGCGCTCGACCGGATCCATCACAATTCTCGATAGCTGGTTCAGCAATGTCGAAATCGCCATTGCAACGACGCGAATGAATTCGGGTAACCAAGGAACAAATGGAACGCTAATTTTGGAAAATGTTCAATTCGAAAACGTCAAATGGGCAGTTGTTGGGCCGACCGGCGTCATTCTGGACGATACCAATATTGAGTCTGGGACGGACAAGCTCTTTATAATGGTAAGTCACCCATTATTCCGGAAGTAACAGGAACTGAGTCTTTAAAGGGGCACGTTGCAAATAATCAAGGTCTTATCGCGCAAACTGGGTACTACAAAACTTCTAGGCCACGTAGTCCCAAGCTGCTCGATGGCAAGAAGTACTATGAGAGATCCAAGGTAGGTTCGAGAGGAAACCGAGAGGACTTATTTAACAGAGAAGCAGCCGCAATACGAAGGGATTTCTGTCAACCATTTCACCTCGGCTCGCGTCTTCGGTGCACTTGGGGACGGCGTTACCGACGATACTCGGGCTCTCAACGATCTCTTCCGCTTCAGTTCCGAAAAAGGTACTATTGCTTATCTCGACGCTGGTACCTACATGGTAACCGACACGGTTCATATCCCATCGGGAACAAGAATCGTAGGAGAAAGTTTGGCAGCAGTGATCATGGCAACAGGTCCAGCTTTCCAGGACATGGCAAGGCCACGACCCGTGGTACAGGTTGGTCGTCCTGGGGAAACAGGTCGTATCGAATGGTCCGATACATTTGTGTCCACGCGCGGGCCCTGTGCAGGTGCTGTGCTGATCGAATTCAACCTTTTCACCAACGGCATTCCTTCCGGGATGTGGGATGTCCATACACGTATCGGAGGTTTCCCTGGCACAGACCTGCAACTAGCCCAATGCCCGGCGCTTATAGGAGACAATTCCATCAGAGCCAACTGTATTGCAGCATTCATGAGCATGAGAATCACAGCTGACGCAGGGGGCCTGTTCACCGAGAACTGCTGGCTATGGGTTGCGGACCATGATCTCGAAGACCCTAAATACAGGCGTGTCACTATTTTTGCTGGCCGCGGTCTACTTGTGGAGTCTCACAAAGGCCGTATATGGCTGAGCGCATCAGGCTCGGAACATCATGTGCTATATCAGTATCAACTGGTTGGGACTCAAGATATTTACGTTGGGCACATGCAGACGGAAACACCTTACTTCCAGCCTCGTCCTCTTGCTCGATATCCATTCCCTCCTGTGCCACAGCTGAGAGATCCCGACTTCGCGACACTTTGTCAATCGGACCTTGCGGGCGACAATTGCGAGATGGCATGGGCCCTGAGAATCTCAGGGTCGAGCAACGTCTGCATCTACGGTGCGGGACTCTATTCTTTCTTCGATCTTTACAGTGATGCGTGTGCAGCCAAGGACTCTGGAAGAGATTGCCAAACGAGGCTCCTCAGCGTCAGAGGAGCTATGGAGGGAGTTGAAATCATGGGGCTCAGCACTGTGGGAACGACAATCATGGCGCAACAGAACGGGGTTGACACGGTGCCTGCTTGGCCGAACAACAATACATTTGCGGACTCTCTGGCTTTGTATGAGCCATGAGCAGCATAGAAGAGATCTGAGCAGTCCGAGAGTCGAAGATTCCCATATGATAGACTTCTAATTGTCTGGTCTTTAAATCTTGATTCATGCCTCGTCCAGGAAATATGTGAAAGCGGGTATCAAAAATGAAGACTTGGTATGAATGAGGACTAGCCGGATTCCCACACATGCCTAAGAGCCGCCAAAGCAACATATATGGCCTCGTCTGTTCGTATCGAGCGACTGCCTTGATTGGGAATGGCATTGATCCAGTGGTCGAACAGCTCCTTCGTCTTGGAGCCTTGGATGTCCATACCATTAAGCTGCTCATCGTTCATCGCGGCGTACTCTAAACCTCTAGGCCCTCCAAAGACGACGAGGAGATGCGAGAACTGGACCTTCTTCGAGTAGGGAAATGCCCTGGACGCTGGCACACCGCGCTCAGAAGTACCAATGCTGAGGTCGTAGCCGTTCTCATACGGACTTTCCGTAAAAACAGACGATAGTGATCCGCATTTGCGAACAGTGTAGCCCCAATAATAGCCGCCCTCGGTCCTTGGGGCGGTTGGATGAACGCATTCCGGGAGCTGAGTCTCGTCGTCGGAAAACTGGAGTGTCACTCGTGTTTTGGGCGGAATATCATCTGCAACCTCGACAGGCTTTTCCAACCCCACTTCAACCAAGGTTCCGCTGCCGGTGCTTGTGGGCCCCGGCAGCGTGACACCCTCCTTGTATGGAATCCAGTCCCTAGGGTTGGGATGGTGAGGCATGTCCAGCGTGGGCAGGAGTCCCGTGAGTCGCAGGTTGGGGTGGAGCGGGAAGAGCGACTTTCGCATAAAGGGCGGCGCCTCGAGGAAGGAGAGGATGTGGGCTAGGAAGTGGGAGGGGTCAATATCGCCGGTGTAGGCATCTTGATCCGTCTGCCGAGGACGAGAGGCCACGGGAGAATCGTCGAAGATGACAACTTCGTCAATGGAGAAGATGGCGAGGGCGCGAGCCAGACGGCCAGGTAAAGTCATGCGCTGGTCAGCAGTTGTCGAGCTTTATGATTGGAAATTAGCAAATAGACGCAGCAAAAGTCTCAATCTGAACCATCATACTTGGCTAGAACACTGGTTGGAATGGCTACTGAAAGTGTCCATGGTCGGCCGCCAGGCGTTGGTATAAATATGGTGGACGGGTTGTAGTTCTGCTGAGGACGGGTGTGGCCCGTCTTTCGTTTCTGTGGGGTATTGTCAGTATGAACGAATTGATTTGTTTGGTGCAGTATTCTTACCTTTGCTTCGCGCTCGTGGTGAGACATCTTGACTTTAATACAAGTATAACCGAATTCTCGCTGTTCGCATAGCAGTTTTCTTCCTGCGAACATGGGTCGGTGAGCGCAGCTTCAAAAAAGTTGATCGTGGGGGTCGAATAGATCCGGCAGAATTGAAGACAGGCTCTCCACCGCCTGCTAAATAGGGAGCAGCTCCTCCACGCTGACGCACGTGATAGGTAAGCCCAGGTACTCCACGGACCCTCCTCCAGCCGTTATCTGTGATTAAGTGTCACCATCTGCCCCACGACTTCAACCACGTTTCGGCCTCGAAGCTCCAACCTCATCGCAATGGCCGACCTCATCAACATCAAGTCAGCCGGCGAGTGGCAGTCGCTGCTCTCCGGCACCAGTGTTGTCGTCGCCGACTGTAAGAGCTGCCCCCCTTCCCTGATCTTGTCGTGCGCAGCACCCAAGCTGTTTACTAATACGGCTTCCCTGCAGTCTACGCCGACTGGTGCGGCCCCTGCAAGATGATCGCACCGCATTTCGAGCGCCTGGCAAAGGAGCACTCGCGGCCGAAGAAGGTTGCCTTCGCCAAGGTCAACGTCGACCAGCAGTCCACCGTCGCCCGGACCCACGGCGTCTCCGCCATGCCCACCTTCATAATCTTCCACGGCGGCAAGGCCATCGAGACCATCAAGGGCGCCAACCCGTCCGCGCTGAGCGAAGCCGTCGCAAAGGCCGCCAAGCTCGGCGACGCGGGCAAGCCGGGCGAGTCCTTCAAGACTCCCGGGCGCACGTTGGGCGGCACAGGTACCACCGCTGGAGCGGCGCGGCAGGCGGGGAACCGCCTTATGTCGTGGGACATCAACAACCTGATCAACCTCATAATCTCGGCGGTGGGGCTGTACCTCGTCTCCCTCTTCTCGGTGCGTAACATGGGACCCCGGAACCCCCGCGGCTAGATGGCACGAGAGCTAACCGGTCGGCTTTGCAGTTCGATCCATACAAGGCGGCAGAGAAGTCATCGTACAACATTCACAAGCCACCGCCGCGGCCAACAGCTGGACCGGGAGCGAATGGCGCGCGCCCGGCGCAAAAGTCAGCGTTTCGAACCTTGGCGGACCTGGATGGGGAGGAGAAATGAGTATTGGCTGTATTTTAGCAGGGCGTTTGGGTTGTGATTAATACTGAAGCAAAGAAATTGCTCTTTTTCGAACACTTCACCCCTCCTGAGGCTCTCCGGACTGGCTTTCAGTTTATTTTTGCATTGTTCCGGTCAACCAACGAGGGTGCGCTTGGTCGTGTGCTTATCAATGCGGGTGTTGCTCAAATATTCCGGCCTATGCGATTCTAGTTCCCCCGTGTCCAAGCGTTTGCCTCACCTATTCAGCGCATCTTAGTGGAGCAAGTCGCGATGGGAGGCCCATGGCTGACAAGTAATCGCCTTTTATGTGGAGTAGTGGGCAGGAAGGTGTATTTCGTAGTGAAGCACAATAAGACACGTGGTGCAGCATTGGGGAAACCTGTGTGGAAGCAACCTTAAAGGCTCGTGGTCCTCGGCTTAAAATGCTTAGAGTACGGAACAGATCACAGTGTATTTATGAACTATCACTAAGTTGGCGTTTTCTGATACAGCAGATTGTCCTAGCTCACAATCGTGTACATAGATTTAGGTAAGCTTGTGTACCAGAGCCTCCTTCGAACAGATACTCCATCTAAACTCAGCTGATCCGGACGGCCATAGAATGAGCATGAGGCACCGAGAGACCGCTCAGTACACGTAGCGAAAGTATGGGTTCTCCTTGTCAGTAAGGTCCTGGAACGCAAACTTGGCTCGCTCGGCTTCATCCCTGGGTAAAGCATCTCTCTTCTTGTTCTCGTTCCGGAGGACGAAGTAGAGTGAGACGGATGCGAGGATGCAAATAACGTAGCTGTAACTCTTCATTAGTTTGACGAAATTTGGAACCGTGTAGATCAAGATGGCTTACCAAATAATCAGACCGAGCCACAAGGTAGGATAGTGCTGAGCTTTGGTTTGGCTCTTGATAAGTTGGGGCCCAACTATGTTACCAACGCAGTAAGCAACGAAAATGGTTGCCGCCATGAAGCTCTTCTTCGTATGGCCTGCCACGTTGGACATGCCAACTGTGATAATCAAGCTGACTGTGCCTCCGAAAAAGCCAGTGATTGTGTAGCCAATAACTGGTGCCGCAGCACGGTAGGTCCATGCACTTTTCCAGATGATAGCGCAACCAGCAATGACGGGGAGGCAGGTAAGGGCCAACATGATGATTCGGATATTGTTGAACTTCGAACCCAGATATCCAGTCAGGAGAATGACAATCAAGCACAGGCCACCAAGAGGGAACTGCCAGAGGATTGAGTGCAGTGTAGACCAGTTGAAGGTGGATACAATCAATGGCCCAAAGCCACTAACAGCTCCATTGACGGTATACGCAGATGCCATCATGATGAAGATGAGCCAAACCTTGACGTCAAGAATAGCTTCTTTAAGCTGCGACACCTTAAAAGTAGTGCATCGAACACCAGTTTGTCCATGTCGAAGCCTCTCAACAGCGGCAAACCTCTCTTCCTTGGTCAGGAACCAAGCAGTGACCGGAGAGTTGGGCACAATGAAGCAAAACAGGCCAAAGAGGAAGGTAAGAGCACCGGCGAATAGGTAGATGTACTGCCAGCTGCGAAGACCGCCGCCCTCAACCTGGGCAAAGCCGTAGTTAAGTGCGCCACCAATGATGGTGAAAAGACCAGTGGAAGAGAACCACCAGCTCTGGCGCAGTGACTGCTCGGACTGGGTGTAGAAGCCACTGATGATGCACATAAAACCGGTAGGGATGATGCTCTCGACGAAGCCGAGGAAGAAGCGCTGCACGTACAGGCCCTTGTAAGAGGTGCAGGCAGCGGTGACCATGCAGATGCCCGACCATACGATAACAACACCGCCCAGGACACGGCCCATGTTGAATTTTTGAAGGGCAAAGGTCATGGGGTAAAGCCCAGCAAGCATTCCAAAATAGAAGAGTGAGGTTGCCCAACTCAGACGTCGAGTATCGACGGTGGGCGGTGTGGTGGAGCTGTCGACCACGGTGAGATGCAGGTCACCAGTCATGCCGAAGAGGACGGCAGAGCCAAGGATAGCCTTGTCATAGTACACGAGACCGTCTGAAATATCAAGTCAGCCAGGCACAAGTGTTGTGCGACTTCGAGTACACTTACATCCAAAGATCATTGCAGGAATGAGAAAGAGGTCGATCTTTCGCATGGCACGAGCCTCAACGGCTGGATCGACAGCGTGCTCCTCCTCGCCTACCATGTCCATGGCTTCATCTCTGCCCTTGAGGGAAAGATGCGGGGTCGCCTGTTCGGCGTCGCCCTTGGGCGTCTTTGAGGGCGCGGGCTCCATTGGAGGAGTCGCAGTCGACGGAGCGACGACAGGGGCGGTCATATTAGACCTGATCTAGTCAGTACTGCTGGCCAGATGGGAGGGGGAGAAGAGCATGATCCTTTCGCTGGTATTATCCAGATCAAGTTCCGTAGCCGTATAATCTCAGCCACCCGCTGCCTCTCCGTCCACCATATGTACGCACGTCGGCGATGCGATGCGATGCGTACGGGTATGGTGGGGTAGGAGGAGACAGAAGGGGCACCGGCTCATGCAAGTTACAGTACCTGAATGATTGGAATCATTGTCGAATAACTTTCAACCACCGAAAGGCCTCTGCATTTCGACTCCCAAGCGAAGGAAGTCCATACTTGATGGGCGGACAAGATCTGTAGATCTGCGCTGGTGTAAGTACAGCAACGACGGATTAAGGTGATGACTACTAGTACGCAAGGTAATAAGGCAGGTACTAGTACCAAGTGAGCACAGACCTCAGGATCGTTCGAAGCACTGTTCCAGCGGAAGAATATAAGTGAGCCTGCTTCGTCCAGGCAGAGAGAGAGCAGCTGTTGATGGAGATCCGGAGAGTAGAGCGAAGAAAAACTAAATCGCTCAAGAGGAGCTGAAGTGAAAGAAAAAAAGAGAGAAAAATGAACAAGGGTAGGGAAATCAACGTGATAAGACTATTGAGCCAAGGGCCTACACTAATTCGAGTACAATTAATATGGAGTCATCGCCACAGAGGTCAGCCTTAGAATGAGAAATCCTGAAGGTGCAATTGGTCCCCGTGCTGTGGCACGCTATCACGTGCTACCGCGTAAAGCTGGAAAAAGTACTGCTCGAGTCGCAAAAAAGCGACAGCCATTTCCACTTTCGCAAACTGCGTTGGCAAGTCGTTGCGGTCGTTGTAAACATGTTTTCGGTCAGTGGCGTCCGGAATGCCTGCCCGAAGTGTAAATTTCTAAGCCTTTGTTCGTCGTCACGGACTGGCGTCTCTTTTCCACGTTTTCACCAGCAGCGGTCGCTTTCTTTTGCCCTACGACCTTCGCCCAGGAGCCAATATTCCGCTGTGCGATCATTTACCACCGCAAAGGCGCTGAGGCAATCAGACCTGGGTCCCGAGTCCAAAAGCGAGGTCGAGGCCGGCGAAGACATCGAAAAGATTGTCCGAGATGCCAAGCAACGTTTCCGCGACACGCTCCCAACCGGGTACTTGAACGACGAGGAGTACGCACTCTATGAGCGTCTATACGGACCGCCGTTGCGCGAAACGAGACCCGAAGATGTCGGCATCGATACCCATGCGGATATGGAGCCTGGGCATTCGGCGCAGGCAACGGAGGGAACGCTTTTAAGGCAACTGGAGGATGGCGAGTTCGAGGAAATTGTATACGAGATCAAGCGGAATATCGCAGATGACGATACTCCAGACGCTGTGGCCAATGTTTCCTCTAACGAGGTGGCTCAGGCCATCATAGAAAGAGCCCCTGGGTACGTGGACGCCGTTGCGAGGAGCCCGAGGGAACACGAAGCCTTGCAGAGGCTTGTCCTCGACTTCAAAGCTGCACAGAAGCAACAACAGGAGGACGAGAGGAAACTAGCCGCTGCAGAAGATGCGGAAGACGCGGTGGAGGCGCAAGAACTGGTTTCCGACTGGCTTCCTGAAGATGCTGCAGAGAATGATTTTGCCGACGAAGAGGACCTGGACGTGGGCGAATACCAGCGGTTCCACCCCTACACCCTAGACGGGCGGTTCCATGGCAGCCCTGTTGAGATGATACTACCACAGGAAGAGCTTGTACAGCCCATCAGGGACCTCCTTGACCGGACTCATCTCGCGCACGTTAAAAAAGCTGCACAGGCTGCATTTGGAGGGGTTGGACTGCCGACCTCGCCGGCCACGCCCTCGTGGAGGAAGAATGGCCAAATGGGAGGGGTTGGGCTGCCGCCAGATCAGCGGCACATGACCGAAATCGAAGCCGACGCATTCATAGCAAGCTACCTGCCACCCGCGTACGCCTCGGTTCAGTCAATCCTCCGTGAGGTCCGCAGACGCGTCGGTTCTGAATGGCTGCAATCGCGGTTGAAGGACACCAAGGGCAAGGAATTAAGTATGTTGGACGCAGGAGCCGGCGGTGCCGGGTTGGTCGCTTGGGACCAGGTACTACGAACGGAATGGGAGCTTCTGAAGGAAAAGGGTGAAGTGACCGGTCCACACCCGAAAGGGCGAAGGACAGTCGTTGTCGGGTCCGAACGCTTGAGGAACCGTCTCAAAACATTCCTCAACGAGACTACCTTCTTGCCTCGCCTGCCCGACTACGAACATTCTGGGGAAACGCGCGGAGAGCACTTGGACGCCGGTGACAAACCACAGCCGCGTAAGAGCTATGATGTGATCATTGCTTCTCATCTCTTCCTCAAGGAGAAGCAGGAACACTATAGGCAAGCCGTTCTGAACAACTTGTGGAGTCTTCTAAAGCCTGATGGCGGTGTGCTCATCGTCATCGAGAAGGCGCATCCTCGAGGCTTCGAAGCGGTGGCTCATGTCCGAGACACCCTGTTGAAGCAGTTCTTCCTACCACGGTCGGGCGAACCCAAAATCGAGACGGACGAGGTCAACCCTGCCTTCCAGCGCGAATTGGAAGCTGGACATATCATTGCGCCCTGCACCAACCACCAAATGTGTCCTATGTACCAGGAACCAGGAAAGAGCAAGGGCCGCAAGGACTTCTGCCACTTCGGGCAGCGATTTGTGCGTCCAGGATTCTACGGACAAGTACTCGGCGATACGGACACCAGAGGAGAAGTGGAGTTTAGCTACCTGGCAATCCAGCGCGGCGTAACCAATGACGACCACATCTCAGGGGAAGCAGCGGTGGACAAGGCGTTTGCAGGCTACGAGAAGGCGGAAGCGGAGCCGGCCATGCAAGCATTGCCGAGAATGATCCTCCCGCCGCTCAAGCGCAAGGGCCATGTCACCATCGATCTATGTACGCCTGCAGGCAAGATTGAACGATGGACGGTACCCAAGAGCTTCAGCAAGCTGGCTTACCACGATGCACGAAAGTCTCGATGGGGTGATCTCTGGGCGCTAGGCGCTAAGACCAGGGTGATGAGGAACATCCGAGCGGGCAACGGACTGGAGGCCAGAGTCAAAGGAGCAGGGGATACGAAAAAGTCCCGTAAGGGCAAGGACGGGAAGGGCGATGATTTACCGTCAAAGGAGGTTCGAAACAAACCATCAAGAGCAACTCAGAAACGCGACAAACTGCAGGAGATGATTGCGGCTCAGGAGGCGGCAGACGAACAAGACCTTGGAGAACTGCTGGACGAGGAGCTTGTGAGGGAGCTGGAGAAGGAGGAGCGCGGCAGTCATGTGGGAGCACGATAAGAAGGTTGCCGGCAATGGTGTGTGGTGTCGATTAATTGTTTTGTGCGTATGAGTAACGATGGGTTGGGAAGAAGCCATCGTACTGTGTATATCATGTATAACTCACCTTGCCTACCTTACTTACACAAGATAAGGCGGCAGGTATGTAAGATAGGTATCTAGAGGCTGACGGGAGGGTACCCGTAACACACTGTAACGTCAGAGGCGTAAAAAGATGAAGAAAGACTATAAGGTAGCGGAGGGCTCAGGAAATACAACAAATAACGAGGCACGATACCGACGATTGCCATGGTGGAATTGATATGCAAAGAGGCGGCAGATAGGAGATAGGGACGCTGCGACACCTCACTAGCAGTCAACCAATTGCGTGGTGTTTTCTCGTGGTGGAAATTGAGCGTCTCCGGCGCGCCAGCTAACAGCACAGCACAGCACCCGAGCAGCGAGACGAGCATCTCCGGGCCGTCGGGCGGGCTGATTGCAAAGGGTAGTGAGGTGATTGGCCCGATAACCGGCGCAGAGGCGGCGGCAGAGGACAGGCTGAGTGGGAAAAAAGTTTTGGCCTGCTTTGGCATGGAGGGGTCGTTGGAAAATGTGTGCTTTCTCCGAGGGGCAACCGGCAATGACACCATTTTAGCGCGGGCCTTATCAGACCCTTGGCCGATGAAGACGCATTCGGACAATGCGGTGCTGCGTTTGGTGAGCAAAAGCCCATCGTGGTCGGCCATTGCTGCTAAGCTAAGGTAGTTCCTGGTGCACTTTTTTAAATTTCTCATGAGACTGTTAACTTCTGTTCCGTTCTCTCCTTTGCATTGGCAAACCTAAGTGTCTTAACTATTCAAACACTGGTAACGAGGGCCTCCTTGCTCTTGAGTCGTCTTTCCCCCACCATCTCTGGGTTTACATCGAAATCCCATCCTATACGCCGCGAACAGCCCACCCGACGAGCCGAGACTCGCCCTTCAGTCACCGAGCAGGCCATAATTCATTTGCAGAATTGGTCTTTCATGTCTCGCTGAACACATCTCCTCATCCTTGAGCTTCGCCCGAATTTGGCACACCCAAAAAAAAGATCCCCAGCTCGTACTGCGAAGAAGGCAGCTTCCAGTGCTCATGGCCGCCGCCACTTCTTCGCCCAGGCCGACATCGCTCCTCGCGGGCCTCAACTGCGCGGGCAACGTCCACCTCGTCGTCGGCACCAACCCCCTGGCCTCGGCGCGTTGCACCCAGTCGCTCAACGCCGGCGCGACTCCCGTGCTGATCGCGCCTGGCGCGGCCGAGCTGCACTACGCTCTGCAGCAGAAGATCGACGACGGCGCCGTCAAGTGGGAGAGGAAGGACTTTGAGGACGAGGACCTGTTCCGGCTTGGACGGGAAGATGTCGGTCATGTCGTCGACGCCGTCTTTGTGACCTCTGGATCGAGAGATCCCCAGAGTATGTTTCAACCAAGGCGGACAACCTTGTGTGGCCAACTCGCTAACAGCACTCACTCGCAGGCCTACACATTTCGCAGCTCTGCAAGCGCAACCGCATCCCCGTCAACGTCGTCGACGCCCCCGACCTCTGCACCTTCACCCTGCTCTCCGTACACATCGACGGGCCCCTCCAGGTCGGCGTCACGACCAACGGCCGCGGGTGCAAGCTCGCCTCGCGCATCCGCCGCGAGGTCGCCGCGTCCCTGCCCGCCGGGCTCGGCGCCGCCTGCGCGCGCCTGGGCGACGTCCGCCGCCGCATACAGGAGGACGACGGCGCGTCCGTCGGCGACCTCGACGACTCGGTCGACCAGGGCGCCCAGTTTAACAAGCTGGTCCTCGAGGAGGAGGCCGCCAAGAACCGCCGCATGCGGTGGCTCAGCCAGGTCTGCGAGTACTGGCCCCTGAAGCGGCTCGCCGCCGTTGCCGACGAGGACATCGATGCGCTCTTCAAGTCGTACGCCGGCGGCAGCTCGTCCGACAGCTCCAGGAGGGACGCGGCGCCCGGCGGCGGCGGCGCTCCCGAGCCCCGGCCGGTCGGCAAGGTCATACTCGCCGGCAGCGGGCCGGGCCACCCGGACCTCCTGACCCGGGCCACGCACAAGGCCATCGAGTCCGCCGACCTCATCCTGGCCGACAAGCTCGTCCCCGCGGGCGTGCTCGACCTGATCCCCCGCCGCACGCCCGTCCAGATCGCGCGCAAGTTCCCCGGCAACGCCGACAGGGCGCAGGAGGAGCTGCTCGAGATGGCCCTCGCGGGCGTCCGGGCCGGCAAGACGGTGCTGCGCCTGAAGCAGGGCGACCCCTTCATCTACGGCCGCGGCGGCGAGGAGGTCGAACACTTCCGCGCTCACGGCCTCGGCGACCGCGTCACCGTCCTGCCCGGCATCACCAGCGCCCTGAGCGCGCCCCTGTTCGCCGCCGTGCCCGCCACCCAGCGCGACGTCGCCGACCAGGTCCTCATCTGCACCGGCACCGGCAAGAAGGGCAAGCCGCCCTCGCCGCCCGAGTTCGTCCCCTCCCGCACCGTCGTCTTCCTCATGGCCCTGCACCGCATCGTCGGGCTCGTCCGCGAGCTGACGACGCACGTCGAGCTCGAGCCCCTCGCCCCGGCCACCGTCGAGGAGAACACGACCGACCAGCCCCCGCCCCCTCCGCCGGCCCCGGCCGACGTCCACCGCGCCCTGTGGCCCCGCGACACGCCCTGCGCCGTCATCGAGCGCGCCAGCTGCCCCGACCAGCGGGTCATCCGCACCACGCTGGCCTACGTCGCCGAGGCCATCGAGTCCGAGGGCAGCCGGCCGCCGGGCCTGCTCGTCGTCGGCAGGGCGTGCGAGTTCCTCCACGGCCGGCGTGAAGCAGGCCGGCCCTGGGTGGTTGAGGAAGGTTTCAGGGGGCTGGATCTCGACAGCCTCGCGGGCGGCCTGACGGAAGGGGTGCTCAGTGCCGGGGCGGTGTTGAGTTCAGCATGATATAGGTGAATGATTCAGGGGCAGGACAGGACAGGAAAAGCATAGCATTATACGGAGTTGTCAGCGGGGGCACATGCATCATTTACAGGTCTAGATACCCAACATTATTCATACACATTACTTTCAGGGCCCAATATAAAGAGCTTCGGTGAAAAGTGAGCAGTCATCACGTTGACGCAGGACAAAATGTATAACAAGTACAGCTGTATTTGTGTCTTGAAAATGCGGATGCGAACTATGGTCGCAGGCTACGCTATGCGGATCTATGCAACGCTTTCTCCCATCTATCTTCTACTTCTTCTTCTTCTTCTTCTTCTTCCTCCTCCTCTTTGGGCACCCAAATAAGGATGTCCGCTCTCTGATATGTAACACCCGATTAAGGCAAAGAATATATAGTTCAGAATCGAAATGAAATTTCCCCACATTCGCGCCACGCTTGATTCAACAGTCATCAAGAAGAACATTAGAAACCACACAATAGGCCGTTACCAAGTGAAACTCTCCTCGACAAAGTCCACGACGGTGTCGCCCTGGACCGCCCTCACAGCAGATCGGACATCATCGGCCAAGGCGCCGGGGCCGCAGATGGTGACACACATGGAGCCGATCTGCTCCTGGACCTCCTTGACCAGGATCAGCGGGACGTTGGGTCGGCCGGGGAACATCTTGACAGTGTTGCTGGCGCTGACGATGTCGCGGGGGTTCTGGGGACGGGTCACGAAGACCTGGATGCGAAGGATATCCTTGCGGTTGGGAATGCGGAGAATAGTGTCCATGTACGGGCGCACCCACTCCAGAGACTCGTACTCGCGGATGATCCACACAAGGGTGACACGGCGGGTAGCCACTGTGCCAGCATTGTAGCCTTCAAGGAGGTGTCGGATGTAGGAAATCTGATGAGTGATGCCTGTGGAACCGGCGAAGAGAACAACGTGGCCGTAAGAGTCGAGGCTGTGATGGCCGGCATAGGGTCCTTCCATGGCAGCCTTGATGCAGATGCCTTGAGGAGAAGCCTTAGCCTTGTTGTAAAGCTTACGGGTCATGCCAGTCTGGGCGCCGATGACGAAGGAGACTTCGGTAGTGCAGTGGGCACGGTCAATAGACTTGAGGGGCTCCTTCTCCGAGACGGGCAGAGGGCTGTTGACCTGGTGCTCCACCCAGGCAATGGAGAAGGGGTGGCTCTCCCAAGCGTTGACACCGGCGAAGCGAAGGTATGCGTGAGTGCCCGGCTTGATCTTGAGGTGGCGAGGTAGGCGCAGGGTGACACGAGTGACATCGCCAGGCATAGGCTCGCAAATGGCATCCGTGAAGCCCTTGCTGGACCAGTTGGCATAAAGGAGGCGGAAGACACGTGCAAGACGGTCCATGATCCAGATGGCAAAGATGGCGATGATCCAGGGGAGCTGGGGAAGCTTGACGGGAAGATGGGGAGTCAAGCAATGAATCAGAGTGCAGATGAAGCAGACCATGGCCAGGAAGATGTGGCCGTTGAGGAAAGTCTCATAGAAGGCATGTCGAATGGGGGAGAGCGACAAGATCATGATGAGAACCATGACAACGGTACCGATCATGCCAGACATGATGAAGATGTCGGAAGCAACCAGGTTGCCGACAAGAGCCCAACCACCGTCAGCAACAACCACAATGGCCCAAGCCATGGTGTGGATGACGATTTCGATCACGCAAATGCGACCGAGCCATCGGTGGAGCAGGTTATAGTTGTCGAAGCTGATCTTGAGCAGGCCGATAAGAGGATTGTTGCGTCCAGCCAGGATGATCAAAGGAACCATGTTGACCATGCCCAGGGTGCCAGATCGACCACGAAGCTCGGCGCACAGGGCAAACCTGTTCTCCTGCTGCCAGTCGAGGACGAACATGTAGGCGATGTTGCACAGGGTGTAGATGAGGATGAGGATGAAGTGCAGGCGAGAAGGCAGGGTACCAATGTTGCCAGCCTTGGAAAGTCGGATCTCGCGGTTGTGGCGTTTCCTGAAGAGCGGAGCGTAGATGATGTGCTTCTTGAGGGACGGCATCCAGCTCCACTGAGACTCCTTCCAGTAGGTCTGCTTGTCGCGAGGCGCGGACATGGCGGAGACGTGGCGCAGCTGGGCCCAGGAGATTTCGATGATGCGGATGGTAAGCACGATGAGGCCAGCGATACCCAGGGTCCACCAGAGAACATCGACAAACGTCATGTTCAAAGGTTGGTTGACACCGTTGAGCTGCTGGTAGTAGGGGGAGATGGTGGAGGTAGGGTCGATTTCGGCGCGAACTGCGTGAGGTGAGTGGGCGTCTTCCGTGGCAGATGCCAGGACGGGCTCGTAGCCGGCGAGCCGGCCTCGGTAAGAATCCATCTCGCAGAGGTCCGGGGTTACAAAAGGTAAATGAATACAGGAATGAAAATATCTGATAAAGCAGAACAGGGTGACTTGCGACAGAAAGATCGCCGGTGTTCTTTCCTTTTTGACGACGGGGATGGCGATTCACAGAACCGGAAAGTGTCAATGCTTGGATTTCGAATGAATTGATTGTTCGCTCAAAGGATCATCGCGTACAGATGAATGAAGAGGTGTGTCCAAAGGGTTGCGTGTAAGCCGGGCGTTTGAACAGTGAACAGCGGTTGTGACAAAGAGGTCCCACAAGTGCTTGTGGAAACTATATCGCAGCGTAGATGGTAAAGAGCGAAACAAACGGATTGTCCGAAACACAAAAAGGATTTCGAGATTGCTTTGTTTGTACGACTGAAACGAAGGTGATGATTTTGGGTTGGTAAAGAGCGTGCGCAGCAGCGGATGGAAATCGAGAGCTTGACGGCTGACGATGACGATGATGATGATGATCAGAAGGTGATTCCACGTCAAGTGAATCAGAATGAAGCAAATGGTCACAGGATGCGGACTGGGACGATGACGAAAGCGTCGCTGGAGTTGCGAGTTCGGTGGCGGGTGATGTTGATTGATGGTGGTGGTTGGTGTTGTGTTGTCGTGTTGTTAGTGGGATGACCTCACAGAGGACGGGCAGAAGCAGCGAGTAAGTGAATGTAGATCAAGCGTCCAGTCCGGACGAAGTGAATATGTGGGTTGAAAAGAAGGGCGAGCGGCCGGAGGCAGCGAACGAGGGAGAGACAAAAAGATCGACAAGAAGAACCCAGACCAGAAACCAGCCTCTGCTAGAGAGACACTGGGGAAGATGGTTGAGGAGGTGAGGCGGGAGGTGAGGGAAGAAGAAGAGCGAACCAGAGGAATGCGGGCGGCAGGGAGACAATAGGCTAGCTATAGTGGATGGGGATTGGGGATTGGGGGGAGGGCGGGCACAAAAAGGACTTTTGGCCCTCAGCCTGGTCCAGGTCGCGATCCACCCCCTGCCCATTGACAGAGACTCAGAGAGGCATCTCGTCCAGGTTCAACTCGCGTGGCTGCACGAACAGCCCATCTAATCTAGCCGTGGTGTCACTTTAGTGCCCTTGGCCGCCGTGGAGCCTCTCGGGGCCCCCCTGCGTTGTGCGATGAGGACGGGCATCCGGCCGGGTTGGTTGGTGGACGAGATGCCCTGTTCCTGGTCGGCCCTCCCTAGTGGCAAGCCAGCCTGCGCTGGGCGAGGTCAGCCAGGACGACGGTCGACGACTCTGCTCGTGTTCCCGTTCCCCGGGTTCATTTTTTTCTCTTGAGCAAAGGGGGCCATTGGCCCAAAGGAGGAAGAAGCTAAGCCGGGGTCGAATCTCTGGTCGCCGTGCTGTCCAATCAATGTCCGGCAGCCGTCGAGCCCACCTTGGCCCGACCGGGCTGAGATTCGTCCCTAGGCCATAGAAGGCGAGGTGGACAGGGCTCAAGTCAAACGGAAATGGGCAAAGAGCGAATCATCCTGGGCCTATGAGAGCGCGCTTCCCGGGCCACCCGGCCTCAACTTGCTGCGTCTCGCCCGCTTCCATTGGCCAGCTGTTTCTGAAACCGCAGATCTCCACCTCGATCAGGGGGGCTGGACCAGGACCAGCATGACGCCTGCGCATGCTCCGCTGCTGCCAGGTACCGATCCTCTCTTGCCTGCGAAATCCACTGCGGCGATGCTAGAAGACGAAGGGAAACCCTTGCCCGCCTACCGAATCCGTGTCTCTCCTCTCTCCCCTCGAGTCCCCCTCTAACCACAGTAGGGAAGACGGATGGGCACCAGGAATACTCACGGCTTCAGGAGGCTCGCAGTCCAGCGTCCCAAGTTCGGCCCTGGATCCGGCCCTCGCTTCCCTTTTTTTGACAGCTGGCTCCACTGTGCAGTTTATAGAAAACGCCAACCGGTGCTCGGCCGTCGAGCAGAATGGCACAGACAAAAACGGAGCCTGCGCAGGTCGCAAGCCCCAATGCAGCGCCATGAGTAACACCCATCTTGGCCGCCAGGCTGGCCCGGATGGATGAATGAATGAGAGGGCGGAGGACAAGCCCTCGGCGAAACGAATATGCAAGGTACCGTACGAACATGCAGGAGATAACACTAATTACGTGGCTGCGTTGGGGGTCACACTGGACGAGGCCTTGGCTGCCATTGGAGCTCTGTTCTTGTTGTTTTTTCGAAACGTGGACGCGCAGAGCGTCTGCCAGCCACTCAACTTCCGTCCCGTCCTTCATCATGATGTGCTGCAAGGGGAGCCCCCCTAAAGAGAAGAGAAGAGAAGGGTTTCCAGTCGGCTGCCAGCATTCTGCATCCGTGCAATGTAACCACAGCCGCCCGCCTGCCGAAAAACCTGCTCGCTCACCTCGCTTCCACCTCTCTGTATATTAAATCTAATCAATTCCCCTCTCCTTCTCGTTCAATGAGCCCTGGCCCCGGCACGGCGCCAAGACACAATGTGTTGGTGAGATGGGGCTTGTAGCATGGCACAATGGGGCCTGGAAGGACTGGAGAAGCACCGGAACCCATTCCCTTGCGGAACCCTGCGGCTCTCTCGCGTCCGTAGTCGAATTACAAAAGACATGTGAATGATTGCTCAGATTGATTCATCTCCATTTACACGTTGACAGCGCACGGCATCTTCCGTGATCCGACCTAGTGACTCCACCGAGTTGACCGAGTTGTGCCTTTTCAGCACGATCGTGCTCAACCTACGTCCTGCACATAGTAGCTCTTCTACATGCAATCGAGGTGGCCTGGGCGCCTACTTGCATCTCTCCGAACACAAACTCGAGCTCCGCGTCACCTGCCTAACTCATACTCTGTAATGGGCACGTAAGATTACCCAGCCTGTCTGTCTCTGATCATACCCCAGCATCTGTTGACGCTCTGTTCACCTCAACCCGACAGTGGCCAGGTGCCAGCCTGCCCATCGTATCACAGCCTCACTTGATTTACTTACCGAGATGGGACCCTCCTTACCCGAGGCCACGGGCTGGAAGAAAACGCCGTTGGCCCAGAGCTATCGTGAGCGATGCCCATGCCGAGTTGCATCCAGCCCGCTTCACCTGAGATATTAGCATGTTGCGTCTAGATTAAACCAAGGCCGCCTCCCTCCACTTTGACCACGGGTCAGATCCCCCGTTCAAGGTTAGAGCCCCCACCTATGGCAGGCCAGGGGTCCTCCTCTACCCTGCGATAGTGAGGGGCTCAACTGGCAAACAGGCCCAGCGCCTCCGCTATACTTGACACATTCCAAGCCCCCATATCCGATGAACACCCTGACTGAGATGAACGAACTCGTCGCCCAAGATCTCGGGAGAAACGAATCGTCCAAACCACATGGCAGGTTCACACGGGCTTTGCCCATCCAGTCAGCTACACATGTCACGTCATACTCCATAAGATCTCCCATGCCGTACGATAGCCGATCTTTCTGGCCCTCATCATCAGATGATTTATTCTACTTCTCGTCACATTGTTCCATTCACAGCGTTCAGAGGTGTGCGTGCGGAACCCATTCCTGCTGGTGGCCGCAATGTCCTTGTCAGTCAATTTCCGTGCATAAACACTTGAATGAGCATAATACGGCGGAAGCACGGGGCAGGCCGCCACATGCTGCATCCGGTTTTCAGCCACACTCCAGCTTGCTGCTCCAGCCTCTTGTGGTTTGAAAATGATCGACTTATTACCTAATCCAAGTCGACGCTATGTCTGACATAAGCATTCAATGGCATCTGAGCAAGCGCCCAGCGTCAGCCTCAGGCATAAAGTACTGCTCCGGAGTGATCCCGTGATATGCCGTCAATCTGGGCCGAAACTTCGTTGATGAGCTGCTGTTATAACGTCACAACGCCATTGAGCTCGCCAACATGGGTTCCAGCGAGTCTAAGCCCGCTTCGGCGCATTTGTGGAAGGCGTGAGTTTACTTCAACCAATATCCCCGCCCAGAGAGCTTTTTCCGGAGGTTACTGACGCAGTATTGGATAAAACAGCTCAGGGCCGAACGGCGTCTCTCAAGATCTCGTCGATTCCCTTCAATCAAACCATGAGGCAAGCCACCTCCTCCAGCTCAACAATTCATAGCGCTGCACAGCTATCGATGCCTTCGAAGCACATAAGCTGACCAGTTCTGCTGTACCAGACCGACCTGTCCCGCGCCAAGTTGATGGAGCTACAGGTCCAGGCCCGCGTGGCCGAGGAGCTCAGAAAGATCCAGCAGAAGGAGGCCGAGGCGCTCAACCTCGCTCACGAGAAGCTCTCGGCGGCCACCGATGACAAGGACCAGGGCCACAGCCGTTTCACGGTCAGCAAGGAAGTTGAGGAGCTGCGACGCAAGCTCGAGGAGCGCAAGAAGCTGCGGGCGCTGCCGGACAGCGTCGAGGGAGCCCGCAACGAGGTCATTCGCTGCCTGAGGGACAACGACCGCCGCCCGCTGGATTGCTGGCAGGAAGTGCAGAACTTCAAGGCCGAGGTGAAGAAGCTGGAGAAGAGCTGGGTGGACAAGGTTACGTCCTAAAGGAGCGGGTCGTGAAATCGGATGACACGTGAGATACATGAGCTCACAGCATTTAGACATTGGGTTGATGGCGATTGTCAGCGCATGTATATTATAGGTCAGCAGTAGTAAAAGCTGCATAGAGATACACAATGTACAAGCCTCAAAGATCATTAAATGGTTCGGGGTCCTCTGCCCCTGGCGTATCGTGCTCTGTTGTCGCAGTGGCCTTTTCAGGAACCGCTGCATTCTTTAGCGCTTCTTTTCTTTTGAGACCTTCAGCGCGCTTCCTTTCGCGTCGAGCCGCGGCGTCCTCCCAATCACCACCATTGGGGCTCTTCTTGGGGTTAGCCTGCATGGCGTCCCGGAAAGCACTACGGAATCTCTCGATGCGCTTTTTGTTCTCCACGAAGCGCTCGTTGGCAATCTCGACTAAGGTCTCAAGGTATTCGGGCAGGACCATGAGCTGGCGCCGGCCCTCCTCCTCGAATCCAATGAGAGACTCAAAGCCGAGTCCCATGGAGCGCACGGCTACGATTGGTGTGGCCGGCTCGTCGGCAGTTGAAGGAGTGAGACTCACGGCTCCTGACTCACGGAATCCAGCCTGTAGGGCACAGCGCAGAAGGAGCTGCGCATGGGTGGAAGATGTGGTGAGGACATGGAGGATCTTCACAAGGGGTCGTTTTAGCAATGGCGATCTGAAAGGGCACTGCGCATAGTGTTGAACGAGGGTTACGTATGGTACTAACCATGGGCTCAAATTTGAAGTGGATAAGCCGTCTTGACCTCGAGCTCCCGCCCTTGGCCTTCCAGTCTGATGATCCTTCGGCGTTTGCAAGTCCAAAGACGGCGGGCCAGTCTCGTCCTTGCCTCCCCGCGTCATCTTCGTCAGACAGAGGTTCATGTGACACAAACAGCCATGTTCCGCCGGCACCCTTGCCGCCTACGCCGGCTACTTGCTGGCCATCGTCAGCGCCCGGGTCGGCCGCTCTTCTACCTTCCAGGAAAACGCTAACACGACCCGCGCAGCTGCTCGTAGTAACGAATCCCGCCACGCAGTTGATCTCGTCGACAAACTCCCGAATGCCGGCGTCGACAGAGCCCTTTGGCGAGGCGTCGGCGTACTCAGCCTCGGGAACGGCCAGCTGCTGGACGATACGGGTTTTCCTTTCCACAAACGAGGCAGTCTGCGGTGGAAGGAGGGTCTTCTGCATCGTCAAGCCAAAAGAATGAAGCTCTGTAGGCGAATGACTCCCTCGTTTGGGCTCGAATAAAATAAAGAAGTAGTGCCGTATTTGGGAACGGTCAAAGTGTGATGACAAAGCTTGTTAGCGTGGCATCGTCTAACAACGGAGAGATGCTGAACCAATTGTTACAGCACGATCATGCCCCACGGCGCGGGGTATCAAGATTAGGGACGACGATCACCAGTTCTTGTCAACACATCTTGCCCAGGTCATCACCGCCATCAGTGTTCACGTCGATTTCAAGATACTGATTTCATAAGAGTTTATTTTCTCCGATGATTCCTTTCTATCCTCTTCATGCTTGGGAAAATCTACTTTCCCGTCACCAAGGGTCTAACAAAGAAATGAAGCACATCCGGCCCGTTTTTCCTTTGTGGTATGCCAAATCATATCCTTTCGAGCAAACTTGCTATTTATCCTCAAACAGTCCCATTGCGCCTGTGCCGATGCTGCAGTCATGATATCATAAAGTGTAACAAGATGGAAACCCCGACGAGAGGCTCAGAGCACAGGCGCAACGGCCGGTACTGAGGTCTCCAAGTTCTGCTTGGCTTCCGTCTCAGCCAAGAACTGAGCGTACCTGGACTTCTTGTTGTGGATGCCGCACTCAGTCTTGGCCCGGCCCTTCCATCGGCCGGCGCGCTCATCCTCGCCCTCCTTGACAGGGCTGGTTGAATGCCAGTCACCGACCGACTTGTACCCTTGGTCGAGCAGGGCGTTGTAGGGGACGTTGTTCTCGTCAATGTACTCCTTCACTTGCTTGAAGGACCAAGCGGCCAGAGGGTTGATCTTGACGATACCACGTTCCTCATCAAGCTCGATGATAGGGATCGAGCCTCGGGCAGCACCTTGGGATCGGCGGCGGCCGTTCAGCACGGCGGCGACCTTGAGCTCCTCAAAAGCGCGTTGAAGGGGCTCAACCTTGACAAGGTAGTCGTACATTTCCTCAGCAACATTCCAAAGCTCCTTGCCGTATGTCTCCTCGAGCTCCTCGGCAGTATTGGCACCTTCAGGCTTGAAGATGTGCAGAGGGAGGTTGGGGTATCGCTCCTTGATGTTGTCAATCAGGGCATATGTCTCCTTGAAGTGGTACAAGGTATCGAGGAAGATCAGCTCGACCGGGCGCGACTGGGTTTCCTTCTGAATCTTGGACAGCATGTCCATCGTGACCAGGCCAGTCAGGCCAAAGGCAGTGGATTGATAAAGGTTGGGGAACATGACTCGGCAGAAGCGGAGGATGTCCATGGGATGCATGGGCTCCAGCTGGTCGTTGAGGTGCTTGACGTGTGCCGGTGTGAGAGTGATGAGGGGAAGGGTGGTCGAGGACTGCGGCGAGTAGTCGGACTGGCCAGACGCGTACCCGGATTCGACGTCATGGCTATCAGACTTGTTGTCCTGGAAGGACGACTGAGAGAAGGAGTGCGTCAACGGCTGCGACATGATGAAGTTTTGAACAACGTCGAACTCGTTATTGTTTGTGGTGGGAAAACTTGAATGCCGGGTGCTCGACGTCCGTGGCTACAAAACTGATACCCGAACAGCAAGCTTCCTAGTAAGAGGCGCAAGCAGGTCGGCACACTTCTGGATATTTCAAGGGGGTTGGACGAGCAACGGCAGCAGATGACGAGACAAGAGGGGACAAGAGATGGATTATTATTATGAGTGAGAGGTTAAAGGAATAGGCTTGGAGGGCAAGTTCAGGACGAAGAAGTATATGGGCTGCGAGGGATATGAACCTTTGTTAAGGGCTGGGGTCGCTTCCATCGGGTTCACTATTGCGGCCCTCCCCTAACCAACGCAACTTACTAATTACAGCCATGACACGCTCAGAAAGACGCCAGAGAGGGGGCTCCTGCATTGCGCAATCGCCGCCATGAAGCATCTTGGAGTGTTGTGGTGATTCCCGGACTGATCACGACATCCACGCTATTCCTTTCGCGACGTCCGGGGCCTGTGCTGATTGGTCCGGAGGAGGAGGCGGCTCCTGAAGGCTCGTAGTCTCGACCTCGGGCTGTGCTGCTCTGTCACACAGCTGCAAGTACTCACTACTTTTCATGAGCTACTGTCTGGGACCGGGGCTGGGCGTTGAAGGGTTTTTTTCTTCTCTGCTTCTTGATCTGTGCTTCCGTGTTTAGGATGTCGGCGTGGGCACCGGGGGTGCCGTGGCTGTCGATAACATCATGGCCTCCGAGGTTCCGGCGACTTTCCGACACTGGACTATTTCCCCATTTCAGAGCATCTGGCATGATTTGACGTGATTGTATTCCTTTTCGAGGAAGCCATTAAACATAGTCTCGAGCTGTGCGATCCTTCTGCGACCTGTGGTCTTACATGAATTTTGTGCAAACTTTGGGCACGAGCCGATTGCGTGCTGTAGCGCAAAGTGTCGCCACTAGGGATGATGCTACCGGTGGCCGACGTTCCGAAGGAGGAAATCGGGCGGTTGCCGGGAGCGTGCGCTGTGGGGGCCCTGCGCAGGCACGCAAGGCACGGCTCCTCGGCCAGTCATATCGGGCCTCGGGCGCCGAGCACCGCTTGAAGCACATCATTGCAATTTTGCGACACCGGTCATTTGTCAGGCAGCATAAGAGGAGCATGTAATAAAGACTGCTGCAATCCACGTTGGAGATTGACAAAGCCTTGGCTGTGCCATATAACTGGATGACATATTGCTGTCGTGATGACTGATGAGCCGATGACTTTAGCAACCATTTGGGCTGCATGCCTCGATCTAGGCCTCTAGGGTGTCGATCACATCATAGATAAGTAGGGGCAATTAGTCCAGTGCTGATTTACATACAAGTCGCTGCATTGCCTCCAATGTTGGGCTCTGTGGGATCACAGTGCTTTTGCTGCACGCCGGGCAGCCATGATGAACTCATAGTGGTCCCAGTTTGACTGTTGAAACGCGCCTTCGTCGGTTACTCCATCGAATTACTGCGTTAGCTATCGTCTCCTCCCCTCACGATCAGCATCGTTATCGTATCAACACGGGGGCACGTGAGCTCACGCCATTGCGATCGAAGATTTTGCCATTGCCCTACCTTATTCGATCAGCCTCGAGGCTGCATCCTTATTACTAAGGCAGGGACATCCGGGAAAAAAACAGTCTCAAGCGCCGACTACAGGAGCCGCGCGCAACTCACGTCTATCGCCTATTCCACCACTCAACTCGACCCGAGGATGCGCACAATTCAGTCACACATCATCACTCATCAGAGCTGCCCCTCGCTGGGCTTGGCACGGAGCGCTCGTCCGTGATTGGCTGCGGAGCAAGGCATCTCCAACGGTTTAGCGGGGCTTCACCCATGACCATGCCCCACCCCGAGTTAGAGCGAAATGTCACATCCCACTTTCATCGTCCTTGATCCTCGGGCTTTGCGGCTTTGTTCTTGGATGGCACGGCGCAAATTCCGATATATTCGGCATCGCGATTCTTGTGTTCGGACATCTTGATCTTGTCTGCCAGCCTTTGGGCTTTCCCTCCACCGCCGTTGAAGCCCTGCCAACTTGCTCAGCAATCTTTTTTCGGCGCAGAAAGCCTGGACCTCCCCCTCCAAACGAGGCATAATGGCAGACACGACAGCCGACGCTGCGGTTAAGCAGAATGCTGCGCGCCCGCAGCTAACGAGCAGCATGAGGAGCAGCTCTTATCTGAGCGACCACCAACAGTATCGTCCACCCAGGCACCCGGAGGGGCATCAAGGCATCGACACTGTCATCGAGGACATTGCCGGTGGTGGCAAGGCCCAGTCTCCGAAGCCTATCCTTCCCTTCCATGGCGTCCCCTCGGACGACAGCCCGCCAACGATCGTGGAAAGTGGGGTCAACCACAATTACTCCCACCCGTACTGCGCGCCTCGCCAGGGGCAGAAGACGGATCGCCTCATCGCTACGCTTTTCTACAAGACCAGGAGTAAAGATGGCGCTGCTATCAAATCTGCTCCCCGGGGTACGGCTTCCGACAGCAGCGAGTCCCTGCCAGTCAACATGGCTCCCACGACCAATATTGAGGCTTTTCCCTTGGAGCCCCCGACCCAAGAGTCCGAGCAGCTAGATCATCTGTACGGCTCTTACGTGTCTCCTCTCTGCCTCACCTCGTTCCTCCATTTGATGTCGACTTTCCCGCTACCCGAAGGAGAGGAGCCACACTCATCGCATCGCTGCCTGGACAGCCATGAGACTCCTCGCGTTGTTGAGCTCACTCTGTCGCCGGCTCCCTCGCCCAAGTACCTCAGCCTGACGGACTTGCGCAAGCATGAGATGATTTACCGCTTCGAGCGCGAGTGGAATGTCGATGTGATCCTGCAGAAGGATGCCATTTGGAGGCGACACCCGCGGTTGGTTGTGTTTGACATGGACAGCACCCTCATTACTCAGGAGGTCATCGACTTGCTGGCTGAGACTGTTAAGGATCCTCCCAACCTCGCTGAGAAGATCGCCGACATCACCCATCGAGCCATGTGTGGAGAGCTCGAGTTCGAGGCTTCGTTCCGTGAGCGTGTCGCACTTCTCAGGGGATTGCCCGAGACAGTCTTTGAGGACCTACAGCCGGTGCTCGATATCACCAAGGGCGTTCCGGAGCTGATCAAGGCTCTGAAGCGTCTCGGCATCAAGACGGCGGTTCTCTCGGGCGGCTTCCTCCCACTGACGGGCTGGCTTGCCAAGAAACTGGGCATTGACTATGCGCACGCCAACGAAGTCATTGTCGAGAATGGCAAGTTCACTGGTGAGGCCAAAGGCACCATTGTTGGTAAGGAGCGCAAGCGCGATCTCCTCGTCGAGATTGCTGCCAAGGAGAACATTGCTTTGTCCCAGGTCGTTGCGGTGGGTGATGGCGCCAACGACTTGCTCATGTTGGAGAAGGCTGGTCTCGGCGTGGCTTGGAACGCGAAGCCGAGGGTTCAGATGGAGGCTGACGCCCGGCTAAACGGAGACAGCATGCTAGATTTGCTGTACATGTTTGGATTCACTGCCGAAGAGATAGAGGCACTGATTTTGTAAGTGACGGGCTGGAAGTCGGGCGCCGCGAGGCGCCTTTGGCTTGATTTAAGAGCTCACAGAGTTAAGGTGTTGGAGACGACAGAGGCTAAATCCTGTAATGACATTATGATATCACATCACATACATCAGATAGCAATGAGAGCTGATGATCATGATTGGAGAAAATTGAGTCTCGATAAACCCATACAATGCGTCCAGAGACATGTAGTATTTGTTGACAAGTGGCTGCAATTCCGCATAAATATAGATGTAGCAACATGTCCTCCCAACATCCTGTTCTTTTTTTACACAGAAGACAAGTCAATCAAAAAAAGGTAGACAAAACCAAATAAGAGTTTCAGTGTTCGACTTTGACGTCTGTATATCTACACGAGCTGCATACTACACTGTGATTCCCATGCGTCCCTCCGTACAGCTCCGTATCCAGTATTCTAAAGGTATAATTGCTGGCTTTAATAACCGTCCTTGCCCCACTTGTTGAACTTGTCGTGCAGCTCGCGGGTCATGGTGACGTTGGGGACGATGACGGTGTTGAGGGCGCTGGGCGCGTCGCGAGGCTCCTGGCTGGCGTCGCCGCCGGGGTGGTACTTGTACTTGCCCTCGGATCCGGACTCCCAGGGCATGCCGCCCTCGGACATCTTGACGGGGCGCTCGTCGGTGGAGGAGGTGGGCGAAGAGCCTACGCATCAGGGTCAGCAGGGTCGCCCGAGGGACGTTGATTGCACAAGCACGGGGCTGCACAGCAAGCCCCGGATCGCAAGGGGTTTCACGCACCGAAGTAGAAGCCAGCGGCGCCGAGGGTGGCGACCATGACACTACCGAGGACCTGTCACAACGAAATCTCAGTCAGCACCGGCGTGTCGATTCTTGGTTCCTGCAAAGGGAATTTATGACGCACCATGAGCTCGGGGTTGCGCTTCGACTCCTTCTTGAGCTCCTCGGCACCCTTGCTCTGCTGCAGGCGACGGGCAGTGGTGGAGAGGAATCGGCGGCTGATTTGGGAGGCCATTTTGGTTGTATCGGTCTGTGAGACGAGGGAAGGGTGGTGTGCTGGGCTTTGGGTCGATTGAGGTTCGGCGAAGCTCTTTTGCTACAAAGGTTCCGCTCGTATGATTTCAGTCATTGCCAACGCAGGCCGATCATTCGTCAATGCTGATGCGGAAGCTCGTTCACGTGCATAATCACGTGCCTTGCGTGTCAATGACGTGGGTCTGCATAATCAAGCATCAAGGTAAGGTGAGGTGGGTAAGGTGGATATTTCGGTATAGGGTAGCTCGTCCTCTGTCGCTACGGGGAGAGCAACATATCAGTGCCTTGCAGTCATTATCTGCGTGGACAGTGTAGCTACTAGGTAGGTGTAATAATATACTTATTCTGTCACGGCCGCCGATATGTGCCCTTCATTTACTCAAAAAGCGAATATCAGACATTGTCCGTTTGATGTTCGAGTAGGGTTCATTCATCACCCCTGGGCATGTGGACAAACCTGGTCAATGAAATGATTAATTCCACCAGTCTTGGTAGCGGACCAGGACCGGCGCGTGAGCTGGCCCTTTGTTGAGTTTTCACCACAAATAGAGGAAGCCTCACTCTTTACGAAGAAAATGAAGCTCGAGAGGTGCTGCTGAGATGGAGAGGTGATGCTCGAGTTCAATTGCATTCTCCAATTGAAATGTATTGCCGGTTGCCGGTCTCGCCGCGAACTCGCTCGAACGATACGGCAAATTATCATGCACCAATCCCACTTCGTACGATTGGTGGTGCAGAGTTCGGTTGGGACCTGCATTGACAAGCGACGCAAGGAGTATGGCTCGAGATGAAAAGGGACATGCAAGGGCTTAGGTGACGTTCAACTTGTTACCAACCCGGGATATTAAAGGATAACTGCATCATGTTCAACGAGAAGTACAGGTCTTCAGAGGCACATGTAATCATCCCCGATAATCGTTAGCAAGCAAGCGGGAGAAAAAAAGGAAGAATTAAGAATTAAATCAGATCGATAGTATGACATGGAAAAATTTGGTATCAGATGGATTTATTTAATTATGGCGTTGGTGATGCAAATAAGTCCGTCAAATTGGGAGAGGGATGCTGGTCCAACAAGCGTTAACAGAAACCCATCCTTGCCAATAAGATCACTAGTTCGGGAGATGGGTCAATTGGCACATCAAGTGAACCCTGCTCGAACGCGCAGACACTGGACAATGACCGAGTACTCGCGCTGCCAGTAACTGAATTTCGGACGAAATGATTACACTACATGCCGCCGCAGACGTCGGCGAAGGAGCCAAGCCACAGCCATGCCGTGTGGAAAAGGTGGCCCACGTTTCTTCCCAGTGATGTAATAGGCGTTGTAAAGTGGTGATCAATGCAATGCCTCTTTCAGATGGGCAATCTCTAATTAGTAGCTGGTTCCCCCCTGGCCCCCTTACATGGGAGACCAGGGGTGCCAGGTGGGAGCCAGTGTGATGGGTGACGCTGGGTGGGCGAACCGTGCGGCAAATGGCTGGGCCACTTCTGAAAAAAGGGAACCAAGCGTCGCTCACTGCAGGTCAGTCAGGTCAAGCCGACCCATCAGAAATCCTCCCGCCCTCCTCTTCCCGTTTCCACTCCTCCGCCATCGTCGACGTCCAGTTCGGCACACCACCCTCACGGACGCCTTTCTTTTTTCCTCCCTCCTTTACGCCCCCAACCACTCCTTACGCCGTGTCTCGCGCGAATTTTTCTTTTTCTCTGTCCCCCATTCTCTTCTTTTCAGGCCCGATAGACAACCATTTCCCTAACTTCTAATCCTAAATCGCCAACCACCATCGCCCTCCGCTCCACAGGACGCCTGCGCGCGCATCCCATACTGTTCAACCGTCGCAATCTTGAAGACTTGCATCGAACCTTTCCGCACGCGCCGCTCCCTGGCAACCGCGAAACACCCACGGCCGAGAAACTCTTTATCAACCCGAATCTCCCGCAAGTGCTTGTCCCGGCATCCGGCTCATAGCCGCATCATCCGTATCATCCCGGTGCGCCGAATGATGCCTCTATACACAAACTAAACGCGACAAACACGAATAGTAAAAATGGCTTCCAATGGGCCACCCTCAATGCCTCTATCGCCAAGCGAGGCCGACAGCTTTCCCTCGCCCAACTATCCGCGTTTGGACATTCCCGATGCTCCCAGCATCATTTCATCCAGGATGACGGATATTGCTAGTGAAGATGGCGAAGAGGCGGAAGCACAAGCAGCCGAGCCAAGTCCCACAAGCCCTGTGGATGTAACATCCCGTCCCAACACAGCAGTAACGGCCAACTCTTCCCGAGGAGCCTTTCCCATGTCGTCGCGAAGGAAATTCCCAGCTCATGTACCCGCAAAGAGGGGAAGCGTATCGAGCACTGCTGCGAGCACCCTTGGACGATCGGGCAGCTTGACCAGCCGCAGCCACGTTCCATCACTCCCGTCAAATGCCTTCTACAATCCGATGAGCTCACAGAAACTACAAGCCCAAAGAGGAGGTCCTCGTCCACAGACAGATACTTCGCAACAACCGCCTCAAAGCAGCAGCCAGGCTCAGGAAACCAACGTAGGCGCCAGCAGCGTCCGCCAAAGTATCATCTCCAACCCTATACAAAACCATCCAGATGAAGGCAATCACGCAGGGCCACCGCCGTCACGAGGATCCGAAATGACGGAGCCAGACATGTACGACCGCATCACAGCAACTACGAGCCCGACCCAAGGCTACTACCCAGCCGGCAGTACCACGGAAAGCGTCCGCCCACTGCAAAAGAAGTCGACCCATGGTCCCGGTGCCGTTGCCGGTTCGGCCTCGAAGGACCGGCAAAGTGTGCCCAGCCCAGCCAAATCCTCGAGGTCCTTCCGATCCAGTTTCCTCTTGCCCGGTAGAAGCGAGCAGAGCCAGCATAGCAGGAACCGCAGCACCGAGGGGGCGGAAAAGCTCTCGTCGAATGCCTCGTCACCCCGGTTGCGTCCCCAAGATGCCCATGCAGGGCCTAGTCATCATCAGGATCGGCCACAATCTACGGGACATGCAGTAGGCAAGGTGTTTGAACATTTCGAAGGCAACACCAGGTTCTGTTTTGGAGGTCGCTGGCAGAACACAAGACAGAAACCTATTAACGTTGCGACGGGCTTCTTGGTTGTGGCGCCGTGCATCCTCTTCTTTGTCTTCGAAGCTTCGTGGCTTTGGCATAACATCTCTCCGGCTCTGCCAATCGTGTTTGCGTATCTGGCCTACATATGTTTCTCATCTTTCTTGCATGCCTCGGTATCAGACCCCGGTGTAAGTCCTCTCCGACCATCATTGAAAGGGACCAAAGCTAACATACACAGATCCTTCCAAGGAATCTCCATCAGTTTCCACCGGCCAACGATGATGATGATCCCCTCAGACTTGGGCCCCCCACCAATGACTGGATGCTGATAAAGTCGGCGGAGCGGAACACGGCTGCCATGGAGGTGCCAGTCAAACATTGCAGAACGTGCAACATCTGGCGACCACCACGTGCTCACCACTGCCGCCTATGTGACAATTGCATTGAGGGCCATGACCATCATTGTGTCTGGCTTAACAACTGCGTCGGCAAGCGCAACTATCGCTACTTTTTCACCTTTGTCACTTCGGCCACTATTCTCGCCGCATATTTGATGGCTCTGAGTCTCACACAGCTCATTGTCCACATGAAGCGTGAGGGCATATCCTTCGTTGAGTCGATGGGTGACTACAAAGGAACCTTTGCTCTTGTGATTATTGGCTTTTTGGTTTTCACCTACCCCGCCGCTCTAATGGGATATCACATCTTCCTCATGGCACGAGGCGAGACAACTCGCGAGTACATGAATTCCCACAAGTTTGTCAAGAGCGAACGATATCGGGCTTTCACTCAAGTGAATCCATTCAAAAACTTTGCCACCATCCTTTGCCGTCCACGGCCGCCGACGTACTACCGATTCAAGGCTCACTATAATACCGGCGACCAACGCCTCAATGTACGTCGGTCTGGACGCCCCCGGACAACCTCACAAGGCTTGGAGATGCAAGCTGTTAGTCCGTCCGCACAAGGGTTCCAAGGCCCTGTGTCATTGCGACAAGAGTCACAGGTGTGAGGTCTATAGTTTTCCACCGAGTTGGCAATGACCTCACCCTTGAGCCCGAGCATCTGCTCAGGGTGTGCTCATTTCTGTACCACCTTATTTGATTTTATGGCGAATGATTGATCTTTCAGCGCGGCGAGTTTACCGCGGAGCTAAGGTGATATTCTTGCAGCAGATCGGGAGCATCTGTAATGTACGGTTGTTTATTATACCCTCAACATGCCAGCCATGCGTTGGCTTGATCTTTGAACACTCCTGGAAGTACTTCGCCCATGGATTGGGCCGTTCATTCTTAGCTAAATATTATCATTATTATTCTGTGCCCCCTCCAATCTTGTATACATCACCTTATCTGATGACCGTCAGCATACCACACTACCGGTGCTGTGGCTCATCCTGATCTGATAATTGGTCACAGTGGCACTTGGCCCTACCGTGCTGTAGCCTTAGTTTGAAGTCGACCCGCCTCCGATGATACCGGAGTGAGGTGCCTCCGTTAGCCCAGATATGGGGAAGCGGCGGGCCTGTCCTCACCACACTGAGGACGGCTAGATGCAGGAAAGTTTCCAAAACCGCTGTGACTGAATTAGAATACACTCGACCAGAGATCTTGTTGGAAGCGGCCCACGTGGAGCCCGACTTGGAGAGGACCTTAATCAGGCAAGGTACGCTCGGGAAGTAAGCAAAGAAAAGCCGACGTTGATTCGACAGGGTACCTCGAGGCACGTCAGTGCTGATTATCTACTTACAGAGTAGCGCTGGAACCGAAAACCTTGCTGTCCGCGACTCAGGGGGTCCCCGTCGCCGTGCCTGATGGAGGGGTGATAAGATAAGACAAAGAAAAGTTTTCGATGTTTCCAAGGTAGCCAGGGACCCCATAATTACTTTCCCGTAGTGGAGGGGGGGTTTGGGCATCCCGCCGCCACTATCTGACTGTATCTAAAACAATTCCATCCTCCTTGTTCTTGTCATCCTCCCCCAATCCTCATCACTCTCCTTTCCGACGTCTCGTCAAGCGCTTACGCGCAGCATCCAGCAGGCTCCGTCTTGCGCACCTGACAAGCGACTCTTCCCCGTTAGTTTATACGCACAGGGAATCAGGTTTGGATCACGCCCTGTCAAGAGAACCCGTCGCCTACGATGCCTCACCCAGTCACCCCGCCATCCGCGGCTGAGCCGCCCACCATGGTGTCCAAGGACCTGGCGCCCGCGCCGTCCCAGGAGGATGTCGCCGCCTTCATCAACACCATCTTCACCGCCCAGACATCCGCCGCCTCGGTCGACGCCTGCTACGGCCTGTGCGAAGTCCTCCTCAACTCGGTCGGTTTCGCCGGCCTCTCCACATACGGCATTCTCGCAGAGGTCAGAAAAGCCGCTGCCGACAAGAAGAGCGGCCTCAAGAGGGAGAGCAGCCAGAACCTGCTCGGCGCCATCTTCGAGCGCTTCCCTCCCAGGCAGCACATCAGCGAGGCTATCCTCCTCGACGAGAAGGAGAACCTCGTTGCCTGCGCCCTCGACGCCCTCGCTGATAAGGGATCCGTCGTCCGCGAGGCTGCCCAGTATGGCCTCGATGCGCTGTTTTCGAACCTGAGCTCTGAGGCTCTCGTCGTCGGTCTACTGCCAACCCTCGTCCGCTACCTCGGCAAGAGGACCGGCAAGTGGCAGGGCACCATTGGCGCCTACAAGTTGATGCAGAAGATGGCCGACAAGGCCCAAATGGCTGTCGGCAGCACCAGGGAAGAGGCTGCTGAGAAGGATGTCCTTCGCGAAGCCATGGGTGCCCAGCTGGCGACCCTCATTCCCATCGTCGAGGAAGGCATGCATGACCTGAAGGCCGAAGTCGAGAAGCAAGCCGTCCAGACGATGAACTCAATCACGACCCTCCTTTCCAACGACGACGTCGCTCCTAGGATACCCCTGCTCGTCGAGTCGATGCATCACCCCTCTGCCCAGAGTCTTCAGAAGGCCATCCACGCCCTGTCGCAAACTACATTCGTCGCGATCGTTACGTCTCCTGTCCTTGCACTGTTGACACCTTTCCTGGAGAGATCTCTCAACACCCCAACCACCTCCCAGGAGGTTCTGCGACAAACTGTTGTCATCGTCGAGAATTTGACCAAGCTTGTCCACGATCCCATTGAGGCTCGAACCTTTTTGCCCAAGTTGACGCCCGGTGTCAAGGGTGTCGTTGAGCGTGCTTCCTTGCCCGAGGTTAGAGAAATCGCCAACCGCGCTCTTGCTACTATGCAGAAGGCCATGGGCGACGACAAGGATATCGTGACTCGCACTAGTAGTGACGATGTTGCGAAGGTTCTGGATGAGGAAATCAAGAAGAACAATGGCCTGTCTGGTTTCCTCGACCTCTACAAGGTTGCCCGTCCCTACATCTGCGACATGGTTGCTATTGATGCCAACTATCGCTTCATCGATCGTATTTCGGGGTGCATCGCGCCGTACATTCAACCCCTTGTGCAGGCCCCTGACGCCCATGAGAAGATCAGCGCGGCTGTTGAACAGTTCTACCGCGAGGAGGATGAGCGTCGATTTGGCGTCCCCGAGAAGGAGGACGACGGCGAGGTCGAGATTGTGAATGCAGAGTTCTCGTTGGCCTATGGTGGGCGACTGCTGCTCTCGCACACCAACCTGCGACTTCTCAAGGGACATCGTTACGGCCTTTGCGGTCGTAACGGTGCTGGCAAGTCCACCCTGATGCGCAGTATCGCCAACGGCAAGTTGGAAGGCTTTCCTCCCCAAGATGTTCTGCGAACCTGCTTCGTGGAGCACAACCAGGGCGAGGATGCTGACATCAGCATTCTTGAGTTCGTATCCAAAGATCCTCTCATTGCCTCGCAAGGCACTGAACGTATCTCTGAAGTCCTGTCCGAGTTCGGTTTCACTGCTGGCCCTGAAGGCCGCCAGGCCGAGAAGGTTGGCTCGCTCTCTGGTGGTTGGAAGATGAAGCTTGCTCTGGCCCGAGCCATGCTGCAGCGCGCCGATGTTCTCCTGCTGGACGAACCGACTAACCATCTTGATGTTGCCAACATCGCATGGTTGGAAGGCTACCTCAAGTCTCACCCTGACATCACCAGTCTTATTGTTTCCCACGACTCTGGTTTCCTTGACAACGTTACTACCGACATCTACCACTACGAGCCTAACAAGAAGCTGGCTTGCTACAAGGGAAACCTTGCTGCCTTTGTCAAGCTGAAGCCTGAGGCTAAGAGTTACTACACCCTGTCGGCGTCCACCGTACAGTTCAAGTTCCCACCGCCTGGTATCCTGACCGGTGTCAAGTCGAACACCCGAGCCATTATTCGCATGACGAATGCTTCGTATACCTACCCCAAGGCTACCAAGCCCTCCTTGACGGACGTGTCCTGCCAGCTTAGCTTGTCTTCCCGCGTGGCCATCATTGGACCTAACGGTGCTGGCAAGTCCACGCTCATCAAGTTGCTCACCGGCGAGACCATCCCGGACAGTGGCAGGGTCGAGAAGCACCCCAACCTTCGTATCGGTTACATCAAGCAGCACGCTCTTGAGCACGTTGAGATGCACCTGGAGAAGACGCCCAACCAGTACCTTCAATGGCGTTACGCGAACGGTGACGACCGAGAAGTTCATATGAAGCAGACTCGTGTCCTCTCCGATGCCGATCGCGCTCAGATGGACAAGTGGATTGATCTCAAGGACGGAAGGTCCCCTCGTCAAGTCGAGGCCCTCGTTGGTCGTCAGAAGCTCAAGAAGACCTTCCAGTACGAAGTGTAAGTAAACTATTCCGCAAGCCTCTGTACACCTGATACTAACAAGCTTCTAGCAAATGGCGCGGTCTGCTGCCTAAGCACAACACTCACCTCTCTCGAGAGTTCCTTGTCGAGGAAGGCTTCAACAAGCTTGTGCAGGAGTTCGATGACCACGAAGCGTCCCGTGAGGGTCTCGGTTACCGTGAGCTCCAGCCTTCCGTCATCTCTAAGCACTTCGAGGACCTCGGCCTGGACCCAGAGATTGCCAACCACAACGAGATTGGCTCGCTTTCCGGTGGCCAGAAGGTCAAGGTTGTCATTGCCGGTGCCATGTGGAACAACCCCCATCTGCTCGTGCTCGACGAGCCCACCAACTTCTTGGACCGCGATTCCCTCGGCGGTTTGGCCGTTGCCATCCGTGACTTCAAGGGCGGCGTCATCCTCATTTCCCACAACGAGGAGTTTGTCGGTGCCCTCTGTTCCGAGCAGTGGCTTGTGCAGGATGGCAAGGTCGCCCAGCGCGGCACCGCCGCCGTCAGCCTCGACCGCTTCGAGGACAGCCGCCCCGGCAGCGGCGTGACGAGCACCGCCGCCAGCTCCGCAGTCAACAGCGCCGCCACCAGCGGCGTCGAGGACAACTCGGAGATGAAGTTCAAGGCCAAGAAGAAGAAGAAGATGACCAAGAAGGAGCTCAAGGAGCGCGAGGTTCGTCGCCGCCTCAGGCACATCGAGTGGCTGAACAGCCCCAAGGGCACGCCTCACCCTGTCGACACTGACGACGAGGCGTGAGCGGGTTTTGAAGGAGAAAAGTAAATTGCACTGGATTCTTCCATGAGATTAGAGTCTTGGGATTTGATTTGATTTGGAAAAGGTGGACAAAGAAGCGTGTGAGCAGACAGCTGATTATCTGCATTGAAGTACACATAGATGATGCACTTTGTTGATGGGTCACTAGAATAGAGGCGTTAGGATAGATTGGTCTGATTATTCACATTATGAGCCTGCCGAAAGCCACGCGTTCGCGCACAACCATTGTCATTCATTCGCACGGGGTTCGGCAATAGTGATTGAGTGACTTTTGTTCTGTTTCTTTCTGTCTGTCTGTCATATCTAATTTTGCCCTTTCTGGGCATCGTCACCTGGGAAACTACCTCCGTTGAAGGTATAACTGTCATTGCGTATGGCATCCATTTCCCACCACCCCTTCGTATCCAACTCAAAAAGTACCAATCCTTCATAAGAAGAGGGATTAAAAATAGACAGTTATGTTAGGAGAGTAAGGAAACCGCTCCTTCCGAGGAGCTATGTATCAATTATGTTATTCCATGGCGAGGAGCATCCCATCACCACGCCGGGTGCGAGACTCATCACGCACTTCAGCCAGTTCGAGCATCGTGCAACCATGACTTGGTCATGGCGCGGTGCTTTTGTAAGCAGAGAAAAATGTGTGTACCAATGACGCGTGAACTCCAATACCATCTATGTCCGGCGTCCGTGTAAAATCCAGTAAATAACGAAACATCTATTTGGAAATGGGGAAGAGAAGTCTTCATCGCAAGTAGGGGAGTTGACGAGAGACGAGTGTTCGGCAACTGATTACCATGAGAAGGTCATCAGAGCAGGGTTGAGTGCCAAAGGAAGCAAGAAGTGGCTCGCAGCAACAGTGGCCATGGGGAGAATGGCAACAAAGTCGGTGATGCGCCAGTCGTGGGGGACGAAAGGAGCAACCGCGAGGATGATCATGCCGATAATGACAAGGAGGGCGAAACTCATCGAGAATTTGAACTGCACAAGAGGTTAGCATGGCACAGAAACTGGTTTTCAAGGTGCAGAATGATTTGCGAAAAAGGAAAAAAGAACGATCTGCAAATGATTTGGGTGTGATGGAAGGCAATAGTGCAGAACGGCGGCGAACCAGAGCCCGCCAAAGTTGTGAGGCTGAGGCGCCAGAGCTGAACACTTTTCCAGCTCGTTCTCACGTGGTCATATTGCATTGATAAAGCCAGGTTGGCCGGGTGCAGATGAACAAGTGCAAAACAAAAAGTTGGGGTGGGGAGGGTAGCGCGAAAACTCACCTTCTTCAAAACCTTGGGCACTTCGATGAAGAAGTTCGAAAACTCGGCTTCCTTGCTGGTGGCACCCCAGGTCATGTCGATTTCGAACATGTGAGCGAGCAAAGCCTGGCTAACGTGAAGCGAGAGACCACCGAGGAAGATGGCCAGGAGGAATGTCCATTTCAAGTTCTCGAACAGGGCGTACAACAGGCTGCGCTCGCCGATACGGTAACGCATAACAGCCAGCGCAAGGTTGCCAAGACCGTTGAACACAATGATGATGGAGAACCAAACTTGCCACGAGTCGACGTAGTACTTGTCAAGGTAACCGTTGAACCAGCCCATGATGAAATAGTTGACAGTGGTCATGATCCAGGCGGCGCCAATAGCATAGTACGTGCCGATATAGGAGACAATGGTGATCTTCGAGGTAAATCGAATGTTGGAGAACAAGAAGCGACGGAAGAGGGGAGTGAAGGGACCACGCCACAGCCAGGTTCGAATGGGGTGGAAGAGCAGCTCGTTACAGCCGTACGCGTACTTCTCCCATCGAGCGAGCTCATCGTACACAGTCAGAGACACACCCTCCTTGAAACCTTCGCCAGCCCAAGCAGCCAGACGAATAATGTATCCACTGCACTGAAGACGCAGAGACATGTCGAAATCCTCGGACACGTGGCTCTCGGACCAGAACTTTTCATAACCGTCTTCGTCCTCATAGGAGACCTGCTGAATGGCGGACCAACGAAGGATGGCATTGTGGCCGACGAAAGGAGCAACATCGCCGTTGGAAACTGTGTATCGAATGGCAGAGTAGATCAGGTTGGTGAAGAAGGTAATGCCGTTCTCGAAGTACGTGTGAACGACCTGCATGACACCGGAAGAGAATTGCATGATACCAACGTCAGGGGACTGCTCCATCTCGGAGACGGCATCGAGCAGACAATCAGCAGGGACACGGGTATCGGAATCAATGAGAAGGATGTAATCGCCGACACGGATGTTGCCGTCAGCCCAGGCGCGACCGTCGTCCTCGAGGACTTCCTTAAGAGCCTGTTCGTATGCGAGAGCCTCGTCGTTCTGGGTCCATTCAGGTGTTCGGTTGATGCGCAGCAGCTTCTCCTCGACTTTGCAGGAAATCATGAGGGCGAAGTTCATGTTGGAAGCCTTCTTGAACTTGCCCCTTCGAAGGAAACCGTTTTCGCCATGCTTGGGGCGAGCGACCCAACCAATGCTGTTGTCGGCATAAAACTCAATGCGGGCACGGCGGTCTTCCTCAGAAATGAGCTGCAGACCATCGTCGTTCATGAACATGTTGGCTGAGCCTCCTTGCAGTTCATAAGTGGACATGGCTTGCTTGATGGACTTGACAGTAGGGATAATGACACCAGCCAGACCTTCCTTGTACACGGGGCATTGAATGGTGACGTGGGGAAGAACATCAAGCTGCAGGCGTGGGGGAGGGCGAGCCGAGTAGAACTTGGAGTTGATGGTAAGCTGGCGAATCGGACCGAAGATCTGGGCCAGACAACCGACGATAACCTGGGCGAAGAAGAGTGTGAAAAAGATCTGGAGAGGGAAAAGAGCAACGAGGGCCAGACGGGTGTAGCTGCCGTCAATGGACACTTCGATGGCTAACTGCCTCCAGGCAGCTCCTAGCGAGACGATAACGAGGACCAGGGTAATGGAAACGAGAACAGCGTTCTGAAGGTGAACAGCTCGGAACTCGGCCTTGACCTCTCCGCTTTCCTCGTCAATTTCAGCTGCTAGAACGTGAGGTCCGTTCTTCTCATCCTCCTCATCATCAGTCTGGCCAGCCTTCCATACAAGCTCCATGAGCTCGGACTCGATAGCCTTTGCGCGCTGCACCAGGTGCAGGGCATCGTCGTCCCAGACAATGAGAAGGCCCTCAGAAGCCACAAATGCAGCGAACTGGTGCTTTCGAGCTCTGGGGAGATCCTCGATTGTAGGCAGAATCTGAACACGAAGACCGTTCATGAGGGGAACGTCGACAGCGTCCGGCGACCACTGAAGGAAAGTCTTGATAACTCGAGAGTTAACAGTCATGGCAGACTATTCGCAAGTTAGTAGGAGGGTCAAGAAAGACGGCGACACGTTGAGCCTACCTGAACATTGAGAGCGGCGCAAGCAACAGCCAAAGCAGAGTTGCCAAGCTCTGGAGGGCAAGCCATGTAGTGGCCACGGGCCTTGCGCAGGAGCACACCTTCGACTTCGCCCGAGCCATCGCTCACCCAGAGTTGTGAGCACTGTTGTTGGTAGAGGTAGTTAACCATGACCTCGTGCTTAATTTCGTCAAGCATCATGGAGCTCATGTTCGACCGAGTCGAGCGTGCCGAGATCGACTGTGGCCGCGAGCTAAACTTGGAGGGTGGTTGCAGTTCCATTTCGTTACCGGCTCTGAACGATGAAGGCGGCTTCTCCGAAACCGAGGGTGACTGGGTCTTGTGTTGACGGTCGGCCGAGGCACCAGCAGCAGGCGCTTGGGAGGCGCTGCTGGCCTTGAAGTAGCTGCCAATACCCATATTGGCGATGGAGACAGGACGCGGGAGAGGTGAGGTGTTGTGCTGCCTTCCACAGACGGGCACCTTCAACGAAAGGATGCCGAAGTGGTTGTTAGGAACGAGTGTTGCGCTGTAACGAGAGAATAAAGCAGGTAGTTTAAGCGAGTGGAAGGTGCCTGAGTATAAGATCTCGGCGAGCTGCGGCTGGCACTGGGTCTCGTCAAGCCAACATTGACTGAACCGAGCTGGGGAGCCTGACAGATAGTTGAACACTTCTATCGACGCCGGCAAACTGGAGAGGAGAGAGAAAGAAAGGAAGGTCGACAGGCGGGGGGGGGTAGGTAGAAAAGAAGGATGGATGGCAGGGCTAGATGGGCCGGGGGGTGTGTGACCAACGTCTGGAAGAGAAAGCGACAAGAGGGGAGAAGCCTGGCTCGGAGATCTCGCTCGATCTGCAGACCTTGGTATAGATATCAGAGAGGCCGGGCCAGGGGGAAAGCAGCCGTTAAAGAGGACGAAAGCCGATAGTGCAGTCACCGGTCCAAGACGCCACAGCGGTGGGTTGGTACAACGAACGAGGTTCGTGATGGGAGGGGGGCGGAGGCCATGGCGCGAAATAATGGGACAATAGCCAAAGGAGCACAATCAATCCTCGCGCCCACTTGGGTTGAGCCAGGAACTGGGCGACTACCGGGGGGATGAGGGGAGTGGTGATAAGACGCAGAAGGCAGAATCAGACACCCCGGCCGCTCGCCCCGGGCCACCCACCGTCCACGTTTTCCACTAGAGGGTGGAGGACCCCGGTCCGCGGTAGGGATCTCTCAGATGGAGAGGGTCTGCAAGCATCCCAGCTAGCAATATTGCTGCATGCTTGCTGGGGCTGAGTAGCTACAGTTTGCTCGAGCACTGTGGACGGTACCTCCGTCTCTGTGCCTGGCTCTGTCTTTGCCATTCTGGCCTGGCTTGACATGCCCACGATTAGAGAATGTTTGACGGCGAGACCAGCGGAGGATCATCCGGGGTACGCGCTACGGGTGACTTCTAGATTTCTGGAAGCCGGTGTGAGGCGTTTCCAGGCGCCAATATTGACGATTTGGTTCGACATAGGCGCAAGGCAGCAGTGTCGTCGGCGGTGAAAGGAGCCCATGTGCCCAACGACGTTACCATGTTCCAGCATCAGCTCAGCTCAATTGTGCGTAAACGAAGTCGCGAGGTGGAGAGCAACAGACACTTGGACCTCGGACGATGGAGCTACACGGCACGCCAAAACTAGTCGGCAGGCTAAGAAACGAGAAAAGGCCAACGCAGGTCCAGCCGGGCGGTAGCGCAGCCGCTTTGAACACTCTTTGGGGACCTGAACACATTGGCCTGATGATGAAACTGGACGGACAGACGGACGACCCAGCAGCAGGCCAGGTACCAGAACGTCTTGGCGGTTATCTGATGGCGCCCAGATTTTCTTTTTGTCCCTCCTTGCAGACGAGGCCGGGCACCTGAGTGTAGCCTGGCGGGACGGGAGAGGCTTGGCTCAGCTTTTTACTCTCCCCTCCGTGGGAACAAAGAGAAGAAGTAATGTGACGCATTGAAGTGAGGAAATTGCTGGAAACGGCTCACTCCTGCGACGGGCTGGAGCGGCCGCATAACAATCAGTCATGGTGGAATTGGATGATTAAGGAGGGTGCCCACCCTGCCCGCGACGGCAGAGTAGAGGGACCCACTGCGCGCGCCCAACGACAGAGTGACGAGACGAGGTGAGTGAGTTGTGCAGTTGTCAAAAAAAGGGGTGACAGGGGGATAAAGGTGCACAAAAAAGAGGGAGAGACTAAAATGGTCGGGCCACTATCTTAGCTTAGCGGGAGGAGACAGAGAACAACTGTGGAAGGAAAGGAAACAGGGGCACCTGTGGCTGGTAGCTGTGGCTTGCAGCTGATGTCTAACCTCGGGCACGAGGACCCTGTGGCCCATCCTGTTAGCGACCAGTGGCGCGGGATGATTATTGTCTTCACTTACTGAGTGCCTGGCGACCCAGGTAAAGGTAAGCCTACAGTTAGGTGCGTGTCGGCGCCAGCTGCACGGCTCCCCAGGGGAAAGACATGGCTAACAAGAGAATGACAATATATTCGCTGGATCGTTCGCTCGTTTCTTGGCATTAAGGAACGGACGTCTAGGCTCTGGCTAGATGCATCTGTTCAGTAGCGTCTGCCTGCGTGCTTTGGTCCTCCACTGCACGACGGACATGCAGCTATCGACTCCTGCTTCGGGCTGAACGGAAATCCTAGCGGGCTACCCATCTCAGGGGAGTATCGGACGCCCGCTAAGCGATGGGGATCCCAGGCCCTGGTGTTTCTTCGATCTACTACGCCAGCGCCCGTGTTCTCCAAGTCTGGGCCTGCTCCACGGCCAAGTGGGGAAGCCTATATCGCAGAAGAAGCGTTCCTGTTTCAGTCAGAGAAAGCCGTCCCAGTTCGCGACGGTGAGATTCCACGTGAGGATCCCGAAGACTTGGCAGACGACGGTGTAGCAACGGCCGTATACTAAAAGTCATCTCCGCGGCAAGCTGCAACATGAGATACCAAACTACAACTAATCATTGAATCGATAGGTTTTTAATATTCGTCATTGCATTGTATTCGTAGCAAATAGTGGGAAATATGAAGTAAATAGTCTTATTTTTGAAGCTTATTACAACTATTTGCATAAAACAAAACAAAATTCCCATACATCATTGTCAGTAAACATCAAAAGAAAGAAGCTTCACACGCCCTGTAGTCTGGCTCCCCCAGCTGCGCAGATCCCAAGGAACCACAGGCGCCCAAGACGGAAAGCCCAAGCAGACGCCAACTGGCAAACGAGTCATTACCACGCTTCGTCCCCCTGGCTAGCGATTCCAGCAGCTCTCCCAGGGCTGGCGTAGGGCCCAGAGCACTAACAAGACTGCCGTGCGCAGCAGCCCGGGGGGCCCGTGGAGGAGTCGCCCTTTCGCCAGATCTGGAATCGATAGAGCGAGCAGGCTACCCAAAGTGGACTGCCAGCACCAACAGATTGGGAAATGAGTGGCGAAAAGGTATTGACGGAGCCGGGCACGTACAGCAAGCCGGTATTCCAAGCCGGCGGGAAGACGAAGCGCTGTTGCACGTCTCGCTTTAGTCCCCGAGGGCCATTATCGAAAGTGTGTGCTACAGCTCACCGTCGCCAACAACAAACACAGGGCGTGTGCATTGCCCTTCGGAGAAATCAATTCGTCTAAGGCTACTGCAGGTAGGTAGCGGCCGTGCATCGAGATACTGAGCTGGCCCCCGGCCCGTGGCCCATTACCGTCGGCAGGATTTTTTCCAGATAGCCCCCCGTCGTCTTTAGGGCGCTCAATAATTCAAGCGGTGACAGTGTTTTCTGGTGTGGATATGCTATCTTTGGCGCGCGCAGGGTGTCTTTCCATGTCCCAAGATCCCAGCATGGGTGGGATGTGTGCATGAGTGGTGTGTGCGCGGTTCCCGCCAGGAGGAGCCGAAGAGCTCGTATAACCTGCCCGGGAAGAGAAGCCACCACCTTAACGCCAGCTTTCGATAGCAAACCAGCCTTCATTGCCCCCTTCCACCAACAATCAGTGCTTATCGGGAGGCTAGCAGTTGGGCTGCTTTTGTTGGCTGTGTGTGTCCAACATGTTATCCTGCCCTCACACGGCGTTGACTCGGTTCCATTATGCTCGTCCGGCGAAGCTTCCTGAGATCGAAATGCAGTGGTTCGAATTAAACCAGCATCTTGACTGGGTACCATTGTTACTGCCCCTGTTATTGCACGTCATGATTGCGTTTCTGCATGTGCATGTCTATGCTCATGCCTCCATCCGCATCGTGATCTAGGAGGCTTTTTGTGCGTGGTGCGCCCTGCGTCGCTGCCTCTGCAGAGCAATCCACTGCGCCTAGGCGCCGGCCATCCGATGGCGTCGCGATGTAATTTCCCACGAGCGGAGCCTCAGCCTCGCGCGGCTCTTTTTGCTCTATTGACTCCGTGCACTGCCGGATCGTAGCCATGGGTGGGCTCAAAGTTCCCGGATCCTTGCTTCGGGTGCATCCCACCATGTCGGCTTTAGCACTTTTCACGTCGAAAATTTTCAGTTCGCCCGCGATGCTTGAACTCCCGTCTTCGGCGAGTGGATATACGACCAAGGCTGCTGTCACCGCGGCCCGCTTGGCGCGGTATCTGCACGCTTCCATGACGTCGGATCCGCACATGAAGCGGGCTTCCGAAAGGTCGGATACGAAAGGGGGAGTTTCGGCTTCAGGCATTGGATCCTCCTTGTCTGACAGGGCTAACTCGACAACCTACAAGGCCCTGCTAGGTATTGGAGAAACACCAACATCGAGATCTCCTACCACAAAGTCTGTCATATTGAACATCTTTGAGGTTTTTTTCCTCAGCGTACTAGCTGATGCCTGTAAGATACTAACTGACCGGCTGCTGCTTGTACGCCATGGTGTTCGATATGCTCATGAGCCACCCCTTGTCCCTGGGCTGGGAGCTACTGTAATATCACAGCTAATATTGATGATGGAGCGGCCAGAGGCGCATTACGCCTTATCACGCTTCGTCGGGCGCCTGGTCAGGAACTCTTGTCTACGCCGTAGCAAATGATGGTGGTGAAGCCGCCACAACGTCTGACGAGATAAGGTTGTGTGAAGCGTCAATGTATCACAGCCACGGCAATTGGAAAATGCCAACCATTCCTTTTGGCGAACGTAAGATTCGCCGTCTGAGCTCCAGCCGCAGCAAAACCACGCGCTACGATATGGTACAGTTGCACTTTTCTGCCCAAGCACTGAAGAACGCCCCGTGACACTGGTCCGATAAGTGCCAGGCAATGAGATCTGTTGCCTGAGACTTCAAGTCAGATGGCATCGCCTGTGGCTACATTGATGTCTTACAGCGTCGCCACATGACAGCTCACCGCAACCCAATCATCATCGCTAACCTTCGTGATGCCGACCCAAGTCGTTGCCATGCTTACACCCCCTTTAGGGCCGGTAGTGGTCAGGATGTAGCTTTTGATTGGTTTGCATCGACGTCCAATCTTGGAGCCCTCGGCAGCCTCCCGACCAGCTATCTGATCTGACCTTGGCCGTTATCCTCGAGCCTCTTCTCAGGTGGTGCTCCTCCTGCTGCTTCCCCTGGCTCATCACGGTTGACCCCCCACCCGCCCACCCGCCCATCAAGCGGCTTAGAACACGAGCTTTTGACTTTTGACTTGCGATGACTATGAGCCATGTCCAACCAGTACCTGAAGCACCGCGCACGGGCGTATGCGAATATAGCATCGGTGCAGGTGCCTGCTAAATCCAAGGGGATCCTCTAGAACGCACCCCTGCTTCGGCTATTCCTTTTGGCATCCGTCCGACAGGGGAACGCCCTAAACAGCAGAAGAAAAATTCCGACCTGCATTGTGGGTTCTGGTACGAGAAACCGAGGAATCGCGTCCGATACCCATATCTACTGCATGGACACGTTGACCCCGGTCCGAATCACAAATGCTGTACACAGCGTGAAGTGGAAAAGGCGTCATTCTGATAGCATCAAATCTCACAAAACTTGGCACATCCATCAAAAGGCTATGGTACCGGGCCCTGACAGGGGTTGGCCGATATTCAGATAGAGGAGCCCGACGCGAAGAGGAGAATTATGGCGCTCGGATCCATCCGATGAGACTAATCCGCTCTCGTTCCCATGCTGGGATTAGGCGGATCTGGCGAGCAGACCGAGTGAGATGGCAAAGTCCTCAGCGACGTGTCTGACCCAGGATCTGTACGCCAGGATCAAAAGCAGCTGAGCCTTCTCCTTGTTGGCCGGCCGGCGCTCGGAGACGGGAACGCTGTTTCTCTTAGCCTTGCAGAATCTTGATACCAGGCCTCCACCTGACCCATCATGCTGCAGAGACAGGCAGCCATCGGGAAAGACACACACATGTGAATATCGCCCTTGCCGTGCTGATCCCAGTCCCAGGGTAGCTGTCGATGGCAAGCTATCAAGGACGCCACAGGAAAATCGTAGGGTGCCCTCGTCCTGTACATATGCGTCACTATTTTGGTACTATAGCATGTGTATGCATGACTTACGCACGTCGAGCTCCTTCCATTCGCATTGGTCACAGGTTAGCCAATGTTTCCTCTTCCCTGGACTGCATTGCTCCCCTGCCCAGCTCGTTATCGCGGCGTGTGTAAGTCACGGAGAGACGAGGGGTGCGGGCAGTGCACATTAATCAGAGTAAACATAACAGAACTACACTGTGGCTCGTATGTCGGGAACTGTCCACCTCTCCTTTGCTACTTTTCGTCACAGTGGTATCTTGTGAAAGTGTTTGTAGTTCCACTGCAGTCCTAGACTTCCGTTTCGTGCTTCGGTTGTGCTAGCCCCCCTGGTCTGCTGAACCGGCGGCGCGGGATCACAGTAGTTGAGGCTGGTATTATTGATCAATAGCTCAGTGATCATCCTTGAGAGACCCATCTTACCCTGTCACTCTAGCACCACCAAATTTAGTTCTAAAAATTGCGGACTAAAAAGAGACTCTAATCTGGAACAATCATGAGGCGAACAATTCAGGTTTCAACGTTGTAGTATCAGCTCAAGGATATGTACAGTAAACGCCTATTCATCGGCCTCTTGGCCAAGCAAATGAAACCATTTTTTATAGATCTGCCACCATAAGCCCGTGCAGTTAGTTGTTAGCCAACATTAACCTAGTCATCATCCCAACCCCATACGTTCTGTGTATATGTTCCCGTCAATCCAAAGAAAAACAAAAGTCTAGTAGTATCTGCCGACGCCCCCTATTGAAACATGATAGAAGATATTAAGTGAAAAGGCATTAGAGGCGGGTGATAACAATGAGCAGTTACGGTCATCGTAGTCATCCAAAATCAAGAGCACAGTACATTCGGATGCCAAACCCATCTATAGCTCTTCGTGACCGTCGCACTGCTGGAGCATCACAACCCGGCTGACTTCGAGCTGAGGCTGCGTCCACGTGGGCATCCAGCTGTCGCGCGCTCTCCAGAAGTCCTTCTTCGCATTGGGCGATGCGTCAACCCATGGCTTGCCAGACTTGCTGTCCTCAAACCAGCCATTGGTACCGCCAACGGCCAGGTTCAGAATGAGGTAGAATTCTTGGTCGAAGGGGGTGTTCTTGCGCTCAGTCTGACTCCATACATCGAGGAGACGGCTGCCGTTCGAGTTGGACTCCGGGAAGTTGCCGCGCTGCCACATGGGCTTGTCAAAGTTGGTGTACATGACCTGCAGCAAGCGGGTGTTCACATAGGTGAAAAGGTACTTCTCAGACCATTCCAGGCCATACGTGTTGAAGCCACTGCTGTAGGTCGTCTTGAGAGCCTGGCGCTTGTTATTCGTCTTCCACCAAGCGTCATTGGCAGGGTCGGGGCCCCAGTGCAGGGCAGATGACATGATGTTGTTTCCGCCCTGGCCGTAGGTCCAGTTGTTGCCACGGGACTCCATAATGTCAATCTCGCCTGAGGAAGGCCAGGGCCCGTAGGTATCCTTGACGGGCATCATCCAAATTGCAGGCCAAAGCCAGTCACCCTCGGGCAACTTGGCCGTGACCTCGACGCGACCATACTTGATAGTGGCGCCCTTCTTGGTGTTGATGCGGCCAGACTTGGTGGGGGGTACGATGCTTGAGTTTCCGCTAGTGGTGTTGGTGGCGGCGATACAGTTCCTGGCAAGGTCGGACGTGCAGGATCCGTCCTTGCGGAGGTCAACGACATTGTCCTTCTCGACCTTATCGGCATCCTGCAGGGTGGCCTTGATGACCAGGTTTCCATTCTCGATGAAAACGTTCTCATCTCCGCCGGTTGTCATGTCAAAGTGGCCGTTTCTATGGGACAGCGCGTTAGCAAGATTCATGGCAGTGAGACAAAGGTGGGGTTCGCGGGTCTGGGGAAATTCATTCGACGTACCCATAGCCGCCAACCTCGACTTCCTTGGTCCAAATGTTCGTGTTCAGGCCGCCGCTGAAGTCCTCGTCCATGACGGGGCAGTACTTGTGGTGAACGACGCTGCGCAGGCCGTCCCAGATCAAGAAACCCGAGAGACCCAGGCCGATGAGCATGCCGATGATGGGAAAGATGGTGACCCATTTCTCCTTGGGGTCAACCTTGCTCAACCAAGGCTTGTCGATCTCGCCCTTGTGCACTCGCCTCGAGTGGAAGTAGCGCGCGCTGCGCTCGTCGAAACGAGCACCCAGCGCGCTTGAGGAGCCGAAGCTGGAGGGGGGGCGAGAGACTTCAGGGCTGGCAAAAGGGTTGTTGCCGACGCCGCGGCCGCGCGACGAAGCAGTTTCGATATTGTCGCCAAAGGGATTGCGATCGGTATTGGGCGTGCCCGGACGAAGAGGCGTGGGAGCGTTCGAGGTAGCTGCTGAGGGCACAATGGGCCGCCCGTAGGGGGGTTGTCCCGAGGTATCATGGTGATCCATGGCGGCGGTGGTGGAGGGACAGGTCTCGAGTAGACTGAACGAGAGAAGACAATGCCAAAAGGGAAGGATCAAGGAGGAAGAGGGAGAGGAGGAGAGGAAAAAGACGAGAGGCCGGCGTGTCGCAAATGTGGTTGATCGACGGTGCAAGCTACCTTAAGCTACTGCAGGATGTAGTCTAAGAGAAGTGCGGCGGCGACAATCTGCAGAGACAGACTTGGCGGCTGGCTGCTGGGTGTGCGAGTGGAACTGAATAAGAACAAGAACAGAAACAGGAACGAGCGTGAGAGAGGCCCAAGAGGTCAGGCGTGTATCATGTACCAGACGAGACGGGACGGGACGGGAGCTGGAGCCGGAGCTGGAGCTGCAAGAGAAGAAATGGACAGAGGTTTTGTCCACCTCGGTTTGGTCAAGTCAGGTAGGCTGGCGGGTGCGGGATTGGCAATGACGCCCGAACTCAAGAGCAGCTGGCGCACAATCAACCCAGACGGCAGAAGGCCAGGTCCAGGTCCTGGTACATATGAGGAGGGGCGGGCTAAAGCACGTTGGCCACCGGGGAGTGTGAATTGTGGGAGTGGAGTGGAGGAGTATCCGTACAGCAGCGCAAACCAAGAGACGAAGGAAGAGTCCGAGTTCCCGCCGGATGCCTTTGCCTTTGCCTTGACCTTATCTCCCAAAGAGAAATGGAAAGGCAAGGCTTCCCACTTCAGGTGCGTCTGATCCCCGTCATCGCAAAGAGTCATGTCGCAGTACTGCACCTGGCTGGGCGAGAACGTGGCCCAGAAAGCGGCATGGCTAGAATGGAACGAGTTGCTGGGTGTGGAGCAAGTAACCACAGTAGCGAGCAGCGAAGCAGCAGACTTGCGAGCGCACGGTGACGCCTTTGCGCGGCGTCGCAGCGCCTGAGGGACACGGTTTTACGGTGGATGTGGGCACGTCCGTACTGGCTCGGCCGTGACCGTGGCCGTAAATGCACCATTTAGCGCAGCCCAGAACCCGAATCCAGCTCCCTCCAGCTCCAGCGCCGCAAGGGAGACGAGAGGGCTTGGAAGGGTCGGTGCATCCGCGCGACAATAGCTCGTCAAGCCCATCTCCACTCGACAATTATTTACGAACGTACCCCTGCAAGCATCAAGACCCGCATCCCTGTCCTAGATTAAAGGTGCCACACTTGCTGAACCCTGCTCCTGTCGCTCGCGCGATTCGGGAAAGCGATGAAATTGGGTCCAGCCCAAGGCAGCCGTGCGGCGCTCGCACAATTCGTACTGTACTCCAGGTACCTACATCAGTGTCTCGTCTTTTGACATCTTCAGCCTGCCAGGCCAGGCGCTGAAGCCGTTCCGTTCAGACATGTAGTTGTCCTGCCGGTAGCATCCCAGCGGCAAGGGACTGGAAAACGCCATGTTGTCTGGCGCCAGCGCTATTGAAGCGGCTCGCCATGAGAACTACGATAAGCTCGCAGGGTAACCAAGCTGGAGGCTTGACAACCAGAAGCTGATCAACCCAATTCAGTCATCTACGTTGGCCTGATTCCAATATCGTCAAATACTGGCAGAAAAAGCACTCGCATCATCTCGACAAGGCCCGCCCAGTGTCCACCGACCCAAAAGTCCGCAATGACGTACGATTTGACAGTCTATCTCGTTTGGAAAACTTCACGTCCAGCACCTTGCCAAAAGCGAAATTCTCCGTAACGCAGTGACCATACGCTACAGGTCCCGATTTGATTTGCAAACATGTCCTGCCCTCTCCCGACCCATCCGCCGCAATGACTTTCGGGACCCTCTTTGGGCCCATTAAATCGATCCCGAATACCTGGTAGCATGTTGGCTTCCCTTTTTCATAGCAATTGCTAACCAAGTTGGCTGCGAATTAGGCGAGCGGAGCCGTGCTAGGACACGAGCCGGTCGCTCGATACTGGTCACAAGTGGGAGATTTCCCCTGACTAAAATCACACACCAGTCCAGCGGCCATAAAGCGGCAGCGGGCTGTTGTGGCTGTGATCAGATTGGCTTCTTGTGGCGTCAAACGGTCTTTTTGTTCCTGCATACAATAGCCAGAACCTCGTCCCTGTCCTCACAATCAATCTGATACGCGCACCCCGGTACGCCCCTCCGACACCCAAGACACACCAAGACCGACTGACAAAATATCCCAGAGAACTAATGAAGCAGTCTGAACTACCATTGGATAACGCTGGCCGACAAGCACAGTAGGCCCTCCCGGATAATTTGGCCAAGACGCTTGTGCTTGATGCAGCAAGTGAAGGTGCATGTTACCTACGTGCCATCAACAGGAATCCCATTCCTGCCTGCACGCGATCAGGTAATGTTGAGGAAGAGCAAAGGAAGGTCAAGCGATCTCCGGCACCACGGTGGCAACCTGACCTAGAGTTACACCGCCGCGCATAGACAGGTGACCATGACGCTCAATGTAACCGGTTCACACAGAACCTGGAGAATGACCTTGCGCCGTGTCAGCATTGGCCGGGTAGTTAACTTATTGGCAATCAACCTTAACGGAAGGTGGTTGCGGCTTCATCATGCGGCGTACTAAACCATGCGAATGCCCAGGGCGAAAGCGGGGAGGACTGGAACATCTCGGGCGTGTACCGCCCGAGACTCCGTCTTGTCAAATCCCAGGTGCTCGGGACATTCGGAATGACCGTCAGACATGTCGCTAACGAAGTAGGAGATGATTGCCTCTACACTGGTCTGGCGGTATCTTGTCCAACACCACCACATTGTAAGCGATGATGTTCAGCATGGCCAAGAATTCGCCCCCCACCAAGGCAATGCGGGCATGAGATATAGAGAGGAGAACCATCCGATTGGATCGTACCTGTTAAGAGGCGGTTGATGTCAGCTTTTGCACATTTGGGTTGGTGTGCTCGGAAAACTGCCATGTAGGGTAGCTGCCAGCCAGTGAGAAGTGCGCATGCAGACTCCAGTTTCTATACGATGTGTCCTGCATGCAGCAGACCTGCGCTGCCACCTACAACACAACCCTGCCTCCAGGAAAATGGTAGCGGTTGGCTGGCCGCGATCGCAAAATCGACCAGAAGAGGCTTCGGGCAACAACTCTCTCGCCATTGCTTTCTTTTGCCCCAGAAGCAGGGCGCACACTTACACGCCTACTCCCAAATTTCAAGGCCAATGCCGTGACACTAGAGCAGTCGGCATTTGTGCCTGGGTGGCGTCCTGGAAAAGCAACTATCAGACATGCCCCGTTCAATGCCAATTTTTTACTCGACGAGGAGATTCGGATCAAAGATATCCGTGGCTGATCATGGGCGGAGCGCGCTGCCACCGACTCCAGGGTCGCACCAGGGGGGGTCTCTCTCAGCACATGCGCCAAGGTACAGCTAGCTGGCTGCGCATGCAGCATAGACGCACATAATCCAATGGCGCTGTTTTGCTGTCACCGAGCTGCCTACACACGCCCGTTCGGCCGAGGCTGGTGCTCGAAGATAGGCGTCTAGCTCCGCTGCAATGCCCATGCATGGTCCCTGATTGATGTTCTGGAACCAAAGTCTGCCTATACGACGCACGAAGTCCCTACTATCCGAATGCTATCGAAGCCACGCGTGCGCCTGAATCCAGCCAGCTGTGATCGTCCTAGACTACAGGTATGCATGCATGGGCATCTGGCCTAACGACAGACAGGATCTGACACCTCCAGAGGGGTGGTGAAGACTATCAGCCTTTGGCTTCTCATGAATTGGCGGCGCCTCATGTCTTTCCTGCACCAGATAGCGTACAAATTTACCCAGGCTAGAACTTACAACATCGTACTGATGGCACAGAACGTGGGGGTCTCGGTGGCCACGACATCGACAGCACATCGATACCAGTACCTACCCGTCAGAAAGCCTCAGTGGAGGCATCTGTCGATGCCCTGCGGAGGCCCAGGCACTCTGTTGAATGCACTGGGGACTCAGCCAGCACTCCACAATAATAGATGTGCGCGGGCCATTTGAGATATGTTGTAACCGAAGCCCTGCTGCTCCCAAACATTGGGGGAAAGGCCAATGGACGTGCATGGGCTTCACGTTCAGCCCTTCATGGGGACATTCTACCTAAACGTCGAGAATCCTCATATGTGGAAGGAGAAAACCAGTATAGAAAAAGCCGTGAAGCCAAAGGATGATGCTTAGACGTACGCCAAGGGTTCTATCATATGCCTGCCATGGCAAATGAAATGACAATTGAGCCTTTGTGCGAGGCCACAGTTACAACAACCACAAATACTTGCAACAAGCGACGAGGAGGCGTCCATGTTTGACTCAAGCTTGTGTCAATACAACCTCAATTGGGCGGAGCTTCAGATACCTGGTTCAAGGGCCACGACATCCTACATTCGAAGGTGCACGGAAACCCAGGGTCCAGCCCTGCTTTTCGCCATTGCCAGGGACAGCCTCTCTCTGCAATGGCGATCATGGACTCGCCAGTCCTTGTTGTGCGTGCAACCCAATTTTTTTTCCTGCCCAGGTGGCGTTTTTTCCTGCTGGGTTGCCCAGCCCAGTCGCTGGCGGGAGCTTCCCATTGAGTCGATGGGCAAAAGGGCCCGTCTGTGCAAGGGTTCAGCACGGATATGGCATGGATTGGCTGCAGCACCGCCCCTTGGCATTCGTGCCGTTGATCGCCGAAACTCATTGGGCATTGGGAAATGGCTCGCGTCCAATTCATCTCAGCCGCGCCGCTCCTTTCGTGGCACCTTCGTGAATCGCAGACCTGGCCAACTCAGCCTTAACTTGACTGCTCTGCATCGGCTTGGGCTTTAGTGGCCTTGGGTGCCTGCCATTATCGTTGTCACGAAATACCTTAGACGTTCTTCACTTCCGCTTCTTTACCAGCTGCCAGCTGTAGGTTAAACCGTTTCTTTGTTTGCATTGTATCCGTGCTGATCTTTGACAAACCCTCAGGTGCTGGGGTTGATTTTCTCGTCCTCAAAAGCCCATTCAATTCGACTCTCACCAATTGGTAGCCTCCTTGGGCTGCGGATCATTTTAGATCAATATGTTCCGCTGGAAGGGGCTCTTTCTGGGGCTACTGGCCCTTAACCCTTGCGTTCTGGGGCAAGGTGAAGGAGACGGCACCAATGATCTGGGATCCGTGCTAGCAAGCACCAAGAACCTCACTACGTTCAATGATCTCCTCCGGGTGGGCCTAGCCATTCCGTGTAGCCATCAGCAGTGACTAACATGAGTTCAGAAATACCCTGAAGTCCTACTTCAACTGCCAGGCTTGGACGGCGTCACGGTAAGTCGCAGCTCGAGACTGAGCTTCCGAAGCCGGGCTTGGTATTCGTGCACAAAGAGCTTCTTGAAGGTCTGACACGTTCATAGATCATTGCTCCGTCAAACCAAGCATTGCAGGACATCGATGACGAGGACAAGGAGGCCACCATCTCCCTGCTGCAGTACCATATATTGGAAGGAACCCTCAGAACAAGTTCCCTCGAGATAGGGCCGACCTATGTGCGGCCCAGCCTCTTGTCGGGTTCCGACTATGCGAACATCACCGGCGGCCAAAACGTCCTGATCAATAAGCAATCAGAAGATGATGTGGTAGTGACAACCGGCCTGGGTACACGCTCTGCCCTTGTGAAGCAGGATATTGCGTTCCAGGGGGGCGTTATCCACGTTGTCGACAACATTCTGATTCCTCCGGCCCGCATCGACGAGACGGCTCAAGCTTTCCAGATCCCGTCTTTCCTCGGTGGCCTCTACGCCGCCGACCTCATGCCAGACGTCGCTGATCGGAAGAGCATCACCATCTTCGCGCCGCAGGACGCTGCGTTTGAAGCGGTGGGCGGAACGTTGGAGAGCCTGGACGCTGAGGAAATCGCACGTGTTCTTGGTTATCACGTCATCCCGGACCAGGTCCTGGTCTCGGCCAACTTCACCAATGGGACTCGCCTCAAGACGCTCCTTCGCGAGGGCGACAAGCCCCAGACGGTGCTCATCCGTCAAGCCGGCAACAACAAGTACGTCAACTCGGCGCAGATCGTGCAGCCGGACATCCTCATCGCGAACGGCATCCTGCACATCATCGCCAACGTTCTCAACCCGGACGCCGGGTCGGCGGTGCCCGTGCCTGAGAGCGCCACGCAGCCGCCCGTCTTCGACGTGAGCACCGTCACCGACCCATTCACGTCTGCCATCCCCTGCAGCACCGACTGCGAGGTAACGACGACCACCGCGTCATCCCCCTCGAGTGACCCCACAGACAGTGACGCCGAGGACAATGACGAGGAGACGACAACCCTGGCCACGAGCTCAAGCGATGGCGCGGCGGCTCCAGCCCGGTGTACGGCGCACGTTGCCGGGGCTGCCCTTGGGATGATGGGCGTTGGGGCTGGGCTTGCGTGGTTGTAATAGGATGATAATAATACATGGTGTGATTTTAGAAACGAAGTAAGAGATTTCTGTTTATGGCATTTTGTTTAATTTGGCCGGGAAGAGGACACTTCTTATAAACTTATCACTAGCCATTTCGAATCCTGCGCATGTGCTCCTCCAAACTATATCCCACCAATGCCAGCTTAGCAGCATAGGGCCTTTTGTTTCCACGTCACGTAAAAGGAGAAACCGAGCAAGGATACTCGGTCTAGAGCAGTTCTAAGCCATACTGTGACGCAACGGGGACGTTTGCAGACGGAGCTTTTCTGCCTATGTCTGCGAATCGCCCGGAAAACTTGTGGAGTCTGCGGCTGGACGTGCATATCTCAACGATCTCGCCGAACAGGGATAGCCTCGCATGCGCAAAAATGGTCCTTGGGGTCCTCCCATGGTGGCCGACTAACCGCCCAAGCCACGACACCAATTGACATTTCTTCGATTCGATCTGGAAGGTAGGGGGGGGCGAGGCTGAGGGCGGAGCCTTTTGACGTACGCGGCTCATAACCGACACAGCCAAGATCGCATGCATGTTGCGGCTGCATTAGAGTTGCTGCATGCTGCGGGCTTCGATTGTGGCGCAATCATGGGGAAGAACCTTTGTCTGCTCGCGTGCGTGCCATTCCCGTGCTTCACCGAGTATAGCAAGCGTTCTCTAAGGCGTCGGGCTGCTTTTGCCATTCATGGCTCGACGGGATCACCACTATGAAACGTTCACTGGAGCAGAAAACACTAGCCATTTAGCACTGTTGTGAATTGGTCTATTGCAAGTGATTCTGAAGGAATGTCGAGTTTCTAATAAAAAAGCAAAACAAAAAAGATTCGCGGCTCCAGTGAGTATGCCCTGCGTCGAGCAAGGTGCGCTGCCGCGAACGGACAGCTTGACTCAAGGAGAAAATGTAGAAGTAGACAACATAAGAAAGAAACGAATGTCCGAGTGCATTGCCCGCAGATAAGCCAAATTTTGCATGTCGCAATTCTGATCCTTCATCAGTCCATCATGGTAAAATCATGTCGTGTCGTTCAAGCACAGTCCGTGGGGAGTGAACTTGACATAGTTGCCGGGTATATCTATCTGTTCCTTGTATAAGCGAGTGCGGACAACGGATGCTTCACTGGGGACTGACCAACTAATTCTAAAGCCCCCCTTTTCATCCAAACTATAGAAGTCTGGTACGAGAGCCAAGCTCCTAGCTATGGCCTCGAGCCTCAAGTACGTCTGTAGTTGTGGGGAGGACTTGGAGGCGGGTTGGGCCCAGGCGGGTGAGGAGGACGTGGGCCACCAGGAGGACTCGGAAGCGGATCGGGATAACGCTGTCCACGGGGAGACGCCGTGTGGTTTGAGAAGTTGGTTATGATGCTGAGAGATTTCTGGTTACGCATGGTGTTCTTATGTATAACGTCTGCGGTTATCGGGCTGCGGCGAGATGTTGAGATGGAGTGTAAGACAGGTATCAATGCTCAAGTTCGTTGGCGATGAGGAGAGTCATGTCCTTCACGACGAGTCCAACGAAGCTTTATACAATGAGGAATGGGCAGAACGATTTAAGTCACTTGGATCTGATCCAGAAAAAAAAAGGCAAAAGGACTGAAGGTAGCACAAACATGTGCCGCGTGTGTGCCAATGGCTAGGCCAACTTGCATGGAATGACGAATCGAGAGCCAGTTTGCCATGCAGATTGACTCCTGTCACGCAACGCAAGTCCCTTTTTGGGGTACTAGATATCATCTGGAATCAACCAAGCTGGCGGGCGCGCGGCACATCATGTCAAAAACAAGCCTTACTCAGATAGATGCAACAGGAGGTTAGCTGCAAGGTGAAGTATACGGCAAGGGCCGACGTAAGAGGGTCGAACTGGGTCAAGCAGGCCTTCGCACGCCCCCCTCCTTGCCCCCCCTTGACCCCCCAATGCAGGTGTAAACTGGCGAGACTGATGCTGGTGTCATGAACGCAAGGTAGGCGCAGAAGCAGTGTGCGGCCCACATGAAAACGGCCCCCTACGTGGCGCGCAGGAGGTGAGGTGAGGTGAAAGTTATTTCTCAGCAAGGCCTAAGTTGAGAACCAGACCCAATGGGGCTACCCGGCGAAGGAGGAGGCATGGCATGGGGTTGGCTGACGATGCTTGTCTTGGTTTGCATGGTCTCGAAAAGGGGATGGGATCTGGTAGGGCTGACTGGCAACGCCCGGTTCGGTCGCACAGTTCCTCGTGGTGGAGCCGAGGGTAGAAGCACGGTTTGTCGAGAGAGGCGCGGATCGCAAGTTCTGGCCAATCATTGCCGTTACCAGGGAGCGGGTCAACGGCTCTGCATGCTGGGAGCTCAAGGCCCGGCATCATGGACTACTGTATGAATGCCATTGCACGACGCCTCAACGTCGATCGGGTCCATTGGAGGAATAGGCGGGCCCCTAGGCTGGTCGGATAGGAACAGACACAGCAAGGAATCACGTCTGGAGAGGATCATGTCCCAAATTAGCACATACGTGTAGGACGTCTGCTCCACGGGTGGCCTAGAGAGGGTGCGGACGAGGCAAAGAGAGGCTTCACAAGAAGAGCCTTGCCATCTGCGCATGCGAATGTGTTTACGTAGGGGTAAAGAGCCTATCGAGGTGGCTGTCGACTGCCGACCTTCGAGTCGAAGCAAAGCCTTCGGCCCCGAGCCCGAGCGCGCCGCACTGAGTCATCTTCGAGGGCTGGTAGGGTAATCCGCATGGCGGACATTGCGCACCACCGGATATCCTGCAGATGGAATTCGGGGGAGGAGGGGCGCCTAGGACGGCCTACCAGAACCGTCGGGCGTAGACATTAGACGCCGCTGGCGATCCTCAAGGGTTCGAATGAGGCAAGGCGAGGTAGCATTGGTGCTGGTATATCCGGCACCGCTCCATTCTCTCCCAGACGGATTCTCTCGAGGCTGGCCCACAAGATCCTGGTTTGGACAAGGGATTGGAGATCAGCACCTTGCATTAGCCGAACGCACAGGACTCTCTGGACATGGAACGGCTTGCTCGCCAGGGAAATGTTGACCTGTCGCTGCTGTTGTGGCCCATAATTGGAAAGAAAATGGCCAGAGAAACCCAAAAAAAAACGGTCTTGCTCTAAAAAAACGGGGCTGCGGCGGTTGCGCGTGCGGCGTAGGTAGATGGACGATTTGCACAAACGTCGAGCCTGCGTGCGTAACTTACGATAGTATAGGTTGACGCTGAAAGATCGGTGAGAGGCACGATGACGGAAGTGTTTGGCTGGGTACAATGTCGGGCAGGTGCCCTACGCCTCGGAGGTACCTGAGGGCACCCGGAGGCAAGACGGCAAAACGCACCTGCAGGAGCAGCCATCCAAGGTACCCCTTCGGCTCCGGGTACCTGGGGCTGGCCGCGTCGCAAGGTACCTCAGGTAAGGCTTTAAGCTCAGTGCATGCATTCGAACTATCGAGATTCCACCTTACCTCAAGGCGCACCCGGCTGGGCATCACGCATCCCCTCCCAGCCACGTGCCGCTGACCATGTCGAGACGCGTAGGTATGATGCTTCTCGATTCCTGTACCTATAGTTGTTCGTCTGATAGGATATGTCTGGGACACCTTGCAACCTGCCGTGCCGTCACCTCACCTCGAAATAGGAGGACCCAGAAGAGGAAGTCAGTCGATGCGCAAGGGGGGGTAGGGGGCCACGTTTCTCTGCTTGCCGGCTGCCGTGCAAGACTATTTATTCACCTGACCAACTATTTTCCGTCGCTGACGGCCTATTTGTTCGTACTGAGGGCGCAGGCTTACGTATTGTAAGAGTCTCATGTTTGATAAAACATGGCAGCAGCAGCAGCAAGCAGCCCTCGCAGTGGTCAGATTGGCATATTGTTCAGTAAAAACAGCACCGACCTCCTCACAAAGCAGTTTTGAAACACATAGTTAATTATTGGCTCTCTGTACCACCATTTCTTCAACCGGGGGCTACAGACCAAAGTTCCAAATCGGTATCTGGGGCGTGAGTGACCTTGCGTGTTCCAAATTGGGACGTTGAACGATATTCGGGTTATGAAACAAATAAAGTCCCTGTCTAATCCTCCGCTTGGTCGCTCCAGATTCGTGCGGTTTGCTGACAGCATGCCGGTTCCGAGCGGCAACTCTGCAGTAGATCCCCGGCATGGACCTATGTTTATTCCACATATGTGCCAGGCACAATTACGGCGTAGAGGATGCTATTCGCATCTATTTGCCGACCCGCCGCTCACTATGGATATGGCATCACTGGAGGCTCAACCCCGTTGCCATGACGTAAGAGGATGTTCCTCACTTTTCTTCTTCGCCGAGTAACCTCAGGCTCTTTCTCAAGCTCCCGCCGCCGAGGCATCCGTAGAGCAACTCCAATAAAAGACAAAAGCAGAGTGGGAAAAGGACAACCACCAATCTGATCCGTAGCGCCGTGCAAATTCAACCGAGACCGCCTTCAACATGTGTAACAAGCCGAAAGAAAGAAATCACCTATAACCGCGTCCGCCACGAACTGGACTCTGTGACCGGTCACGATCGCCGTGGCTGTCGTAGCTGGGGCTTCGCGTACGCCGTTTACTGTCATAGTTTGCTTCCCGGGACGCGCCCTTTCTCCTTGGACCAGGTGACCGGGATCGTGATCTGGATGAGTATGAGCCAACAGAGCGATCACGGTATCGCCCTGCACCTCCTCGAGATGGGGCACCTCCCACGGATGACCTGGAAGGGGAACGAGATCCCGGCCGGTAGACATCGGACCGTGGTCCATATCGAGAGGAGGGAGAAGGATGACGACGTGCCGCTCCCCCGCCGCCGTTAAACCCACCTCCCCCAGCGGAGCCTGACGGCCCGCCTCCACGTCCACCAGTAAACGGAACCCTGGGGTCGATATTGGCACCGCGACGAGCCGTCGGTGGGGCTGGAGAGAGCTTCCTGCGAGGAAGGACGATGGAGACGTTGATGATAGCTCCGTCCACTTGAGCCTCGTGCATGTGCGTAATAGCAGCCTCGGCATCTGATAGATGGTCGAATAGTATATACGCCGTGCCTCGATTAGTGCCGACTGGGATTGGAGTCCGAAAGTTAGCTTGGATCCTGCGACGGCATTGCGCGGCGTCATTTGGGGGCCGAAATCAAAGAATAACTCACAAGTTCTGTTAATAGGTAAGTCGAGGTCCTTGATGGGGCCAAACTGGCCGAAAATCTCATAGAGGTGCTGCTCCGTCATGTTCTTCGAGAGGCGTTCAACCACAATCTGCCCATTGCTTCATTAGTCCTCCGCCATGGATTGAGCTCGGACTCGCACTCGGACGGCAGGTCGCACCTTAGTACTTTTGACTGTCGGGCTCGCACTCCTGTCCCTACTATCCCTCCCACGAGTACGGCTTCGGCTGTGAGAGTCGCTTCTGTTGCGACCATTGCGGCGTGGAGGAGGCGTGGGTGATCGCGACGGGGAGCGCGAATCGTAGCGGCGACGGCGTGACGGGGAGCGCGAGGCGAGCGACCGAGGAGTTGGGGATCGGGTGCGCGACCTGTATCGCCCGCGTGACGGAGAGCGTGAAGCCATGTTCGCGCCTGTTTGATGCGTTGCTGCCTATACGGATACAAGATGCAATGCTAAGGTTCGAGCTCTGAGAGCTCATCTGCAAACCGTGGAGCTAAGGTAAGGCCGGTACGAAAATGCAGGTACCACCGTACGTCCCTGCTCTGCCTTACGTGGGGAAGGGAACTGATCAATGTTCACGTGACCGTAGCCACTGCAACCCAACCCAAGACCATTATTGAGTGTGACCTGTTCCAAATCAAGGTCCATTGCAATAAAAAAGGTCATAGTATCCATGCGAGCTGTAACAACTTCCCGTCTGAGCGATCATTGCGACTACAATTCTGTGTGGCCCACCCATCCCATGTGGCCAGGCCTCTCAGGATCACCCTGTGATACCTAAAAACAGCGACCCTGCCTAGCTTGCAGATGCACCCCCAAAAGTCTCTCCATCCTACGAGGACTGGCCGCCTCTCTACTGCAGCGGGACTTCCGTACCGACTGTCGAGTACTCTGTCCCCAAGAGTCATCTCACCGATCAACTAGATGAGGGCCTCATACATGGAATCCATGGCTTCTCGTATCCAAGTGCACCTTGCTCCCGTCCTCGCCCCCGTCCCTCCCCGCTTCAGGCTGATTTCGTGGTCCTGGTACACGGTATTAGTAGGCTGTCTGACCGTTACGTCGCTGTGCTTTCCCGCCAGGATGTCACCTGAAGTATGCCTTTGGGGCAAGACTGAGGCGGACGCTGAAGCGGGAGGGCAGTGAGCCAGGAACAGGACGAAGGGATAGCCGTTCCATACCCAGCTTTTGCACCACGGTCATGTACCAGTGCGTGCTCTCATGCGGCTTAGGTGACTGCGTAGCGAGCTCTTGGCCTTGCTGCTCCAGGTTGCGTTGGGGGCTGTCTCCCATGGCGCTGTCGCCGCCATTGTCATTGTTGCTGCTGTTGCGCGCCCTCTCGGACTGGCGGCAGTAAAAGACGAAGAAGAGTCCTGCGGCGAAGGCGAGCACGGTACCGACAATGACGCCAATCTCAAGCGCGGTTATTGGTAGGCCCCGAGACTTGTGCTCATGCCCGTCACCGCTCAGCATCGTTTGCGTATGAAAGTGCCCTGCTTCATCCTGCGTGTCGGAGGGTTCTAAGAACATTGTGGATTGAATAATCCTCTGGACTGCTTCCTGGATTTTCTTTTGCGTTTGATTTTGAAAGTGGATGATAGATTCAACGGGAAACGGTCAGTCGAATGAGGTTCAGGGTGATGAGGGTCAGGAAGAAAAGGTCAGGTTTTGAGTGATGTTTGTGTCTGAACTGTTGCAGCTGGTTGTCATTCACGAAAAGCTATCCTCGCACTTGAAACGCAGCACGGTACCGATCCTTACCTCGCCTTGAGAAAGAAAGCCTGCCAGCTGTCCGGCACGACTATGGATGGCTAGAGGTATAACGGCGCTATGGACCCAGGGAGAAGCAAAATCTGTTTGCCGTGTCGGCTCCACGTTACCGATCACCGGCCTCCTGCAGTGGCACCACGACAACTGACCAGGCGACCCTTTGTTTGCCAAAGGGAGTGCCACCCACGGCGGCATGGCTGGCATTCTCCTCTCCCTCTCGTGAGCAGCCGCCACCTCTCTGCATCAGGTGCGCGAGAAAAAAATGTGTCCATGTCGTGACCCTTGGCCTAGTCGCGGGAAGCTGCCGTTAGACTCATGCATCTCACCACATATGGCGCCGGATTGTGTGTCCGCCGTGATGCATGGTTTGCTGTGTAACATTGCTCCAAACATTACTGTTGCAAAAACGGCACGCCGTTTAACAGCCAGGGGGCGCTTGGAGAACAGGCAATGGAAGCCGGTTGCGGCCACGATGCCTGTGACAGAACCCGCATCGCCTCACACAGACCCGAACTGGCATATCATGGACGCTGCTAAACGAAGTCTCCACACTAGGCCGGCGTGAGGCCAACCCAGCAGCCATCAACCAAGCTTATCGTCGAGCTCACCGAGAATTGCATTGGCCGGTCATCCCTCGCTTCTATGCTCTTGAAATTCTGGAACACCCTCGCCACCAGGTAAGACATCTGTGTCAGCGCAAACTGCTGACCGATACAGGTTCTTGGACCGCCACTGAAAGGCAGATACTCCCAACTGGAGAAGATATAGAATATCGATTAGCAGGCGACCACAAGATCAAGACGTTTCACAAGGGTACTTTGAAGGGCAGGCTATTACATACGATGTTCGCAGTGTTTCCCATCGTTCGGGCCTAAAATCCTCAGCGTCTTCACCGTAGATGTCCTTGCGCCGGTGCAAACTGTATAGCGACCAGCGGCAGCCGCTGCCCTTGGGGACAAAGAGAGGAGATTGTCCATCTGGCCCCCCGCCTTTTGGTAAGACGACGTCCTCGTTTGCCAATCGGAAGTTGCCGGCAACAGGGGCAAAAAGCCTCAGGGCTTCAAATTGCATCTCCATTTAGCAATTGGACGACAGGAGCAAGGGGCTTGGGCCACGTCATACTAACCTTCCTTAATGACCATGTTCAGGTATCTCATGTCCTTAAGTTCTACCCACGTCGGCTTTGCATCCCCTAGTGATTCCAAAATTTCCTGCCTCAACTTCTTCACTACGTCTGGCCGACGCGCCAGTACCCATAACAGGGATGTCATGGTGCTCGCACTCGTGTCGCGGCCGCCGAGGATCATCGCAAGCAGCTGATCACGGATGTAGTCCGGCGGGGCTCCCGCGTCAACCAGCTCGTTCATGAATACGTACGGCCTCTCCTTTGACTTGCCTTCAGAAAGCACCTGCGCAACGTAACGGTCAATGAAACGTTTGCACGTCTGCACAGACTCATCTAGTCGCTTATCGGGAAACCAGAATGCGATCCAACCCAAGCGGCCGCGCGTAGAAGCCGTTGCGAGGGCGTAATCGAAGCACTCCAGGAAATTAACGGCTTCCTCTGCGGGGTTAACGAGCAAATTCGTTGAATGTCCAAACCTAAGCCATCGTTAACTGAGCGCCTTATTCGTGTGATGCTTGAGATCTTACATGAAGTCTGTCGAGATATCCATCATGAACATGTAGAGAAGCTCCTGCAGGTCTAGTTTGCTGCCGTCCTTGGGGATCTTCGCAAGGAAGTGGTCTAGGTGCCTGTCCGTACACTCCAGGTCGGCAATCTGGTTTCTCACGAAGCTGGGTCTTATCATGGCCCTCGCATGCTGCCATTCAGTGCCATTGACAGAGAAGATGGCATGGCGGCCGAGGGCTAGCAGGGCGAACTGCTGTCGCAACCCCCCGATTGGCCAGGATTCGAATTGAGACGCGAGGAGGGCCTTTACATTCTCGGGCTCATTCGTCATGACAATCCAGGAACCGATGTTCTGGACCCAAAAGGTGTTTCCAACGGTTTGGAACAATTGATCCCATGTTTCTAGGAGTCTGTGAGACTTCACTGCTTTGGACATGTCAAACAGCCAGTCAATTCCGAGGACTCGGTCACGATGCGGGTACAAAGGTGCTGGCTTGCAGCCATGCCTACGCATGTTTCGAAGCGCCACGTGCTTCTTCGAAGCGTAGGAGAAGGCCACGACAATGGGAATCGCCGTCCAGAGGGGTAATGCCGAGGCATAGCTGCTGATGTGACGCTCGGTGAGGGACGAGTATATCTTCTCTGTCAGAATCCATGGCACCAAAACTCCCGAGACAAGGGATAGCGAAAGATACAGATATTCCGCAGACATGATGGACAACGAGCTGCGACTTGGATTGACCATTGGTGAGGGGCATAACAGAGAACAGGCCTTCTTATATGCCTTGAATGGGCGCGTGCCTCGGCCATGGGTTGAACCCGGATTGAGCCCCTCACATGATGCTGAACTTACATGCAGCCACTGAAAGCGCCGTATCATATGCTGATCCTCCTCACCACCGTGCTAGCATTTCCACAGTGCTTTCTCTCACGGAGGGGTTCAATTGCCGTGGCTAATGAGACTCGTCCTGCTTGTCAGGGGCGTGCAAACTCAAAAGAATGTACCCAACGGAACTTTGCCTGGATTTTGGAATTATGTTGCAGTCGTGGGAAACCCATGATCACTAGACTACCTTAGGTAAGGTAAGTACTAATAAATATAGAAGAAGAGAGCTAACATGTAAATCGCTCTCTGATTTGGACCGACTGCCTCTGCGAGTTTCGTTGGATTTGGTGTGAATTTGATACCGCGACACAGTGAAAGCCAATGGAGGAATTGAATCCAATCATGTTTCAGTGCCGTCGTGTCAATTTCTCATGTGCTTCGTTTGCTTGAAACTCCAGAGAATCCTTGTATTGTTTTGTGCGTCGTACTACCAGATCTCCCTCGTACCACTCAATCCTTGTTCGATTAGTCTCGCGGTCTGGGTTTTTCTGCTAGCCGCTTGGGGGGGCAGTTAGTAGGCAGTGAAGGACCCATGTCATAGTACATAATCAGCTTACTATCAAGCCAATTGCCGGACCACATCCTTGTATGCACTGGTAAATAGTCCCAATCCACCATGACGGAGAGGCACATATCGGACTCACCGTGGCTGAGCGGCCTTCAGATGGCAATGACTTAGGATCGTCTTTGGCTTTGCACAGACCCTTCTTTTGAGGAAGAATGCACGGGTGAAAGAGTCATTCACTTTTGCAAAGGTGCCAACTCGGCTTCCCACTGCCGAGCTGGCCATTGTAAGGTGTACACCACGAACCAGCGGAGGCAGCCTCCAGAACAAGTAACGTTAGACTAATTGGTGCATATAAAGACAGGGCTGGAAACCCGGCAATTCTAGCGCAGGGAGGCCGCTGAGGCGCTTTGGGATTCTACACGGGCGTGGAGAGCAGCCACTTACACCATCATACCTCGCACCATTTAGCACGGCGGATCAGCATCTAGCCGAATGGCCACGTTCCGTCCCTTGTGCTTCCACAATGCGAGGCGTATCTCGCATGAAGCGTGAACACTGCTGACACATTCACATGGGGCAATTGTCCTAGCTCAGGTACGGTAGCGCCCTCAGTGTGGGCTGCTGAGGCCAGCACCGAGCTCCACAAGCTCCGGTTGGGTAGACGCATGTGAAACACTTGAAGACGATGACCAAACGCCTTCACGCTTGAATCGCGGAACCTGCCACGATGAAACATCGTTATGTCGACGTACAGCAAAAGACACATTGTTGGCAAAAAGGCAACTCTATCAGATGCTTACTTGAAGGAGCTGCCTAGTATAAGCACGTTGTCTCTTACAGATCATGTGAAAAAAGAGCGAATATCTTATTAATCGCGAAGAAACGCCTGGCCCTCGATCATACATAACGCAATGGGCCGTCTCAGTGTCAGGTACCGGCAATACACCACCGCTGTTTCGTCTCTGAAAGCAGATCCCTGAGGCCCACCCGGCCTCATTGCAAACAAAATCCACCATGCTCAAATCCGTCCGTTGCAAAAATGGTTCGTCGTTCAATGTCCATAACTGGCATCCATAGCCTACAGATGACCTTGTCGTGTCTACTCAGCAAGCTCGGCGGCCTCCTTCGTGTGTCCTAGCGTCGGGCGCTGCTTTATCGTGTAGCAACAACTGAAGATTTATTAGACACGTCCGCACCAAACATTCGTAGTAAAAACAAGACGTACCTGCTGGGACAATGATGACAATCAGCAGAACAATGACACCGACAATTAGACACATGCGCATCTTCATGTCCTTCCACCACATCTGCTTGCGGACTCTGTTGGCACCACGGCGGAAGCCCTGTGCAGATACGGCAAGGTTATCGGTCTTGTCCTGGAGAGCATCAAGACGTTCGCCACGCTGTGAGACTTTGTTGATGTTGTCGCGCATCACACCGACGGTATCGTCGATTTGCTGGAACGGTACTTGTCAGCCACATATTCATCCACAGGCTGAAGACTAACGACATCTCGATATGAGCTCGCAGTGCTGGCTATCAGATAGTAAGGCCAAAAGCAAGTAGTACACTACTGCCCCTGCGCCGGAGACCCAGAGCCATTAAGAAAAGCGAAACTTGCGCTTCTCGCTATGAAAGTAGGTGGAGACTCCGGTTTGCGCGTGAAGGCGATGCCAGTCGCATTTTCAGCCTCTTTGAACACTAATTTGATAGCTTCGAATGATGAGGAGACTGCTAATCGTGACAACAGTCGTTCAAGGGTCCACAGACGAAGGCGACGCCATCACTTGGTAGCACCGACATGTCGCGGACGTTGTGATAGGAGGTTGCGGAACACCAAGTCGAGACTTACAGCTTGCAGCGCCTGCGTTCGCGCGTTGCCACCGCCTTGCTGTTGCGGAGCGCCCTGGCCGCTGGGAATGTAGGGGTCGTAGGGGGCATCGTGCTCAGGCATTTTGGCGGTCGTCGGGTAATCTACCGGATCTGTCGGTTTGTGTTCGTGGTTTAGAGATGCGACGAGTGTGCGGTTGAAGGGATTCGCGCGCTGTGTTGATGCGGTGAGCTGCTTTCAGGGTGATGGAGGAAGTCGGTTGTGCGAGGGAAAGTTGGAGAAGTGAGAGGTTTGGCACGGCCAAGTTGGTGAGACGTAGGCGAGACGCTGTACGCACTCAAGGCGCAGTGGCTGGAAAGGTGGCGCTGCACCTGGTGACGACGGCAACGGCAGGGGACAGGTACCATGGCATAGGATTTCTGAGCAAACCTGGCATGAGCACTAGCAAAGGTACACATATGCGAGCAGGGGCCCTGCAATGGTTGCTATAGGTACATGTGACTTGTAGTGGCTGGTGTCTCGAAATAAATGGGTCGCTGTGGCTGGGCTTTAGCTGGTCGCTTCATTCGCGATTGCAAGCTTAGGCCACGAAGTCGTATGATTGAAGCAAATCAAGTATTTTCATGATTGAATAATCAAGCGAGCTTGTGAGGTAGCATTTACAGTCAGTATCAACTGAGCGGGACTCGGTTGCATTTACTATCTACCTTACCTCGGAATATGGGCTTCCGCGCTGGAAGGGCGCATTTTCTATGTATGATCTATGACTGTCTCAAGAACTACCAAAATCTCTGCAAGGAAGGCCTCGGTCTACTCCCGCGTATTCGGTCCTCATCCTGGAAGTTGGCTGGGTAGCCGCTCCACTTCCAAGAAACATGACCCTGGTCAACCAGCTTCCATTGTCTATCGTAGAGTGGCATGGCAAGCTGATATAAACCTCGATATACAGTCTAGCTCGACTAAAACAAAACGAAAAAGGCAGCATTCATTTATTGATAGTCTGTCTGAGTCAAAGCAAAACCGGATTCAGGATACCCTCTTTTCTCATTGTGTGCTTTGAAAGCTCAACCATTCTCGTAGTTTGGCGATGCACTTGTGATGTACCAGAATGGGATTGAGCTTAGGTCCAATGCCCGCTTATCTGCCGCTCAACTGTTCAGCCTCTGTTATAAAATCACATGTAGAGAGGCTGCATGTAATAAATGTGGGATCATGACGGTTGTCGATCCGGCAAAGGGGCACGATGGACACCACAAACTGCTCCGGATGCGCATATCCCTGGGGATTTGTGGGCTTGGTGCATCTGCTCCCTGCCACACGTGCGCTCTTGGCTGTTTTTGCGTTTTAGCATCTACTTTTAAAACAGCTGCCCTCTGTTTCAAGGCGACAATCATGTTTCTTGCGCGTAACATACCTTATTAACGCTGTGAGCTTCAGGTCTGTACAGACCCCGATACCACCCCATTGCAAGTGGCTCAGAGACGCATGATTCCACCAAAATGAAGCTGCTGCTGCACACACACGCGCAAAACCATGAAGCTGCGAGGCTGTCAACCAAAACAAGCTTGATCCCACAGGCGCTAGGGTGCTGAACCAATTCTCTGAAGCACTAGGAGAACCCAACTACGGTTGTCAGCTCACATCCGGACAATGCGGAAAGACAAGTACAGCAACGCGGCCGACCCACCCCCATTACAGTATGTCGATCCAAAGACTAACACGCAATCAAGATAGAACATGCACTAGCAAAGTGTTTCTTGCACCATCCCCAGTATTCAACAAGCTTTCAAGCGCCGTCTGGCCTCTCATCAATTGCTGACGCAACAATCCCCGTGTCCTGTTGGTCTTCCCACTGAAGATCCGTGTTGGACCTGCGCCATGTCTGTCCCGTGTTACGCATGCGTCTTAGTCCTTCTCTCTGCCTCGCCTTTCCGCAGCCGCTGGCTTTGTCTAGCCCGACAGTACGGTCGGCTCTTCGGCGTGGAAGCTGTCGTGTCTGCCCGATGATGTCTTAGAAGCCTCTTGAGCTTATTAGTTGTTGTGTGCGGTGCAGCAACCGCCATTTGTCATGGCGTGCATCCTGCCACCGTAGGTAACAGTGAAGCCGCCAGCTTGTGTGCCATCCACCTGCTGGTTATTCCCCTTAGGCCTCCTTCCGCGATCGAACTGGATCGATTTCTTGATTTACCTACTCGAGTGTTCGTTCCCCCATCATCCAGTTTTAAAGTTTTCCCCTCTCATTCTATGTTGAACGTGACCCGAGGCAAGATTCTCCTCCGGCGCCAGCTACACTTTTCTTTTCTTCCTTCCCTATAATTTCATGGTACTCTGCCAAATTCCGTTCGTTTCCTCCCGTTGCAGCATCTTCGATCGTGGTTTGCAGCATGGGCTTCACTTGGCCGACCTCGTGCGCCAGGCTGGCGACAGCCTTGGCGGTGGCCGTGGTCTTACCAGTTACGGCATATGACCTGGATCCAGATTCGCCAGGTAAGTTAGTCGCATACCATGGACCCCTGCGAGCCTCCACAATGCCAAGTCATGCACGAGACTGGGATCTAATCAGATTCACCATCCATAGCATCCGTCAAGACGACTGCCAAGCAGATGGCCGACGACATGCTCTCTTTCTACCAAGGCGACGAGCCCGGCCACACCCCCGGGCTGTTACCTGATCCATATTACTGTAACTAAACCCCCAAATCTGACAATGACCGAATGCCCAGAACCGGTAGTGACCATTTTGCAGGGTGGGAAGCCGGCGCTATGTTAGGCGCCCTCGTGGAGTATTGGTTTTACACAGGCGACGAAGCCTATGTGGACCTCACCCAGAGAGGGCTTCTGCACCAAGTCGGCGACTACAATGATTACATGCCGGTGAACCAAACACGGACCGAGGGCAACGACGACCAGGGTTTTTGGGGCCTCGCTGTCATGTCCGCTGCCGAGTACAACTTTCCCCATGCACAGCCCGATGAACCACAATGGCTAGCACTCGCGCAAGCCGTCTTCAACACACAGGCCGCCAGATGGGACACGGAGCATTGCGGCGGTGGATTGCGATGGCAGATCTTCCAATGGAACAACGGGTATGACTATAAGAACTCGATCTCTCAGGCCTGCTTTTTTGCGCTCGGTGCGCGTCTCGCTCTGTACACGGGCAACCGGTCATACGCAGACTGGGCTGACAAGAGCTGGGATTGGATGATAGGTGTCAAGTTCATCGATGAGAATTGGTACGTCTACGACGGCGCGCACATTCCAACGAATTGCACGAATATAGTTCCGTTTCAATTCACCTATAATGCTGGCGGCTTCATCCTTGGCGCCGCTGCCATGTACAATTTTACAGAAGATCAAGTCTGGAAGGACCGGTTGGACAATCTCTTGCAAGGGGCAAAGGTTTTCTTCACAGGGCCAGACAAGAACATCATGGAGGAAGTTGCATGCGAATCCGTCGACCGGTGCAATCTCGACCAACAATCCTTCAAAGCCTACCTGAGCCGTTGGCTTGCGACCATTACGAAGTGGGCGCCTCATACGCGCGACTTCGTGCTGCCATATCTCCGCGCATCAGCTGTTGCCGCTGCTAAGCAATGTGTGGGAGGCGCCAACCAACGCATGTGCGGCTTGAAGTGGAATCAAGATAAATACGACGGTTCGACTGGGGTTGGCCAGCAGATGGCTGCTATGGAGGTCACGCTTTCGTGCATGATTGACCAACGCAAACCTGCATTGACGGCCGACACGGGAGGCACGAGTAAAGGCAATCCTGGAGGAGGAGGAGATGATATTGGACGTCAGACGCCCACGGAGAACTTCGGACCCATCACAGCCGGTGATAGAGTAGGGGCCGCCTTCCTCACTATGGGAGTAATTATAGCTCTCATAACTGGCATTGTGTGGATGCTAGTTGATGAAATGTCAGAGAAGAGTACCTTTCAACAAATCAAGAGCCTTTTCGTCGCGGCCTCTACTGCTACAGCTGCTGGGGGAGCCGCTGCCGCTGCCGCTGTTCGCCGAAAGGATCACGACGGGGAGATTTACGACGAGAAAGGAAAATCAGTGGTCAAAGACGCTAGTGCTTCTCCTAGTACCCCCAGTGGCTCAGATGTCAGCCAATGCTCAGATCAGATCTTCTATCCCGGGCAAGCTCATGTAGGGCATTCATCGCAGCAGCGACGCCTCTCCAACATGCCTCGAGGCTGGCCACACAATCCATCTTTGAGGAATAGGAGCTCGGGAGAAGCTCAAGTGTTTCGATCGCAGTCGATGCGCGAGATTACACCCGTGGCTGAGAATGAATCTACCAACCCTAAGAGTCGATTACCGCCAAATCGATTGTCACGATTGAAAGCCTCGACAGCACCGTCAGCAAGACCTACATGAAGTGTCTCTTCTCCCCCCTCTTCACTGAAAGTGCTGTTGTCATTCCATCTCGGATAGTCTCCTGCTTTGCCAAATTAGAGTATACATTGTATCACTAGGTACACGGAGTCTGGCGCGAAAAGGGAAGACATGACACATGGACAAAGGAAGTTTGCGTGTTTGAGGCTGGCAACTTGGGCAGCTGACCTGCTGGATAAGAATTAATCTGGGTCAATAGTTCGGTATAGGGTTACGTATATAATCTAGTCCTACTTAATGTATGTATAACTATTATCTCGAGGTCTGAAGCAGTGATTAGGCCCTTAGCTCAAAGCATATAGTTGAATGATGGCTCGTCACCCCCTGATGAAATATCTGCCCGAAAATGAGGAGCTCAAGCGGTTCTTAGTTTAGGTATTCATTCTGCCTCAATCCCTTATTGGTACGTTGCTAGAACGCGATCCCTTTCTCTCACTAGGAATGCATCCACAGAGCTCAATGGGACGCCCCAGCTTTCTACCTTTTCCATGTCGACGAACTTGACCATATCGCGCATCATAAGCTGGCCTTGTATGAAGGGATTAGTAGCCAACTGGGATTTGATGTCCTGATCATTCATGTAGGCCGCTGTCAGGGTTCGCCCGATCGCTGCTGAGAATTTGGCCAGAACTTGATCAGCGGTCAGAAACTCATCCGCGTAATTGATCTCCTGGGCGTGGAATCTGACGGGGTCGAGGAAAGCCGCAGTCGTAAAGTTGCCGATTGTAAGGCTGTCAATGTATGGGAGAATTGTGTCTTTCCTTACAGCCGTCTCCCAGACGCCTCGTTCGGTCAGACTGGGATACATTGACACGGCAGGTTTGATGTAGTTTGTCACGAAGACGCCTGGACGTAAAAGTGTCCAATACTCAAAGCCGGCATTGCGGACTTCGTTCTCGATAGTTTGCTTGGACAGTATGAAGGTGGCAGCAAGACATTTTGGGTCCCATTTCTCCAACCTCTCAGGTGCATTAACGGCAATGCCCGAGGAGTATATGATATGGCTCACCCCCGCAGCGTGAGCGACAGCAAAGATAGACTTGGCCCAGCGAAGTTCAGCCTGGAAGTCGTTGAAGTCAGGCATGAAGTTGATAAAGACTGCGGAACATCCAGCCATGGCTGATTCGAGGGCCTTCGTATTGTCGTAATCACCAACCCAAAGCTTCACGCCCAGGGCTTGCATATCTTGAGCATTGGCTGACTCGATATTACGGGCAAGGGCATGAACTTCTGCACCTGCGGCTCTAAGCTGCCGGGCAACTGCACCGCCTTGGATGCCTGTGACGCCACAGACGAAGACTGTCAGCGAAGACATGGTGTAGTCGACTTTATGAGTTGAATTAGACTGAAATGAATTGAGTATCTGCCTCTTCCGAGATTAGTAGCACCTGGGCTTGATTTTTTAAATGGGGTGGTATTACTGTCAGATATGAGCACGTTCATTGCGTACTTATACCCAATATGAAGGGCTGACATATTTGTAAGTCGGCGCGGGTTTGGAGCGGGTGCTCCACGCCCGGCGGAGTTCCGCGCGACCCGCTTATCCCGAATTGGGTCCTTTCCTTCAACAACCTCAAACCGGACGGATGACTTATTCTTTGCAACCTTGCCTGTCAGCCAGTTCTCTGAACAGCGCTGTGAAATTTTCCATATGTTACATGACATCGTAATAATATCTTAACACGCTTCCTAGCACTTTTACCTTGAAACTGTGCCCTACGACCCATTGCGGACCCGCCTGTGCGACGGTTTAAAACCAGGGGTATCGAAGGCCAGTCCCTCCAAGATTAGGGACCCCGACAGGCTTGGTACAGCATGTCCCTCACATCGCGTGAGCGCGGAAACCCGCCTCCACGGCGGAAGTCCTGCTCGGCCTGCATCAAGGCCAAGCGCCGCTGTGACAGTGCTAAACCCGCATGCCTCCGCTGCCACCAGAGACGGATTGTGTGCGAATACGCGCCGCAGAGCAGAACTGCCCATCGCAACGGCACTTCGCTGGACACCATACAGCCAGTTCTACTGGAAAAAGACGCGTTGCCAGAAATCATGATCATCTCGGACCTTGCTGCGAATGATTGCCTGTCCCTTGATTTGGACAATGTCGGGACACCACCCTTGGATAATGACCCCTTATCCTTTACCATCGATCCGAATGAGATGCTTTTGATCCAGCAATCATCCAAGTTGGCACCGCCCACTACGGCGGAGGATTTCCAAATTGTGACCGACGTCATCTCCGCAAAATTACAGTGGGCTATAGAAGAGATCAAGAGGGCGCCTGCGACCATGATATTGGAGACTCAGACCCCTTGGTGCCACGCGCAGCTATACGCCAGTAGCATGCCTCCATCAATGCGCGGTAACTACAAGAATCCCCTACGTCTGCTTGCAAGGTAGACTGAACTGACGTTCATTATTATCGTGTTCTAGATGCGCATGCATGCTGTGCTCTGTACCTGGCAAAGAATGCGATGAACGGCCCAGTGATTCTACGATCAATCGAGGCCCATGTACAGAACATACAAGATGGGCCACCGCCTTCCACTCCACTCGAATCTCTTGCACAGACCCAAGCGCTCTTGTTATGCCAAATCATCCGACTGTTCGACGGTGACATAACCGCGCGAGCATCGGCGGAGCGTCTCCTTCCCATGCTTGAAGAATCAGCCATGAACCTATTGGTCTACCTCAACGCTGACCCCGAGCCCGAAACAGTCGCTGGACTCGCGCTTTATCCCCTGGGTCCCGTCAAGGAATTTTGGTCTGACTGGGTCTTTCAGGAGTCCCTTCGCCGAACACTACTTTTCGCCTTCTTTTTTGTCCAGTTGTACCGTCTGATGACCGGTCAAAAGGGTTTACACTGTGATGGAAGGCTGGGCCTCTGCCACTCCTGGACTTTGTCCGCCCACTTGTGGAAAGCGCAGACGCCAATAGAGTTTGCAAAAGCCTGGAGAGACAAGAAGCACTTCGTTGTGACAAATGCGCAATTTAACATGGTGCTGCAAGAGGCCCAGGCTGATGACGTGGACTCGTTCGGCAAGATCTTTATCTCAAGTCTGCTGGGGATACAAGAGGCAGAGGGCTGGTTCGCCTCTCGTGGTGGTTCACTAGACTACTCCTGTTAAACCGAAGGCCGCGGCTGTTTTATCCTAGGGAGAGCTATTTTGGGGACAGCAGGAGGTGCAGTTGAGGCATTGTGCACGCCTCAACCACTCGGCCAATCCGACTTCTGGTGACCATGCAGATTGAAATTTTATCTTATATCCCTTTCTCACCCATTTCCCACAAATAACATGGACTAAGCCTTTCTTCAGCCGTCATTCACGTATATTGACTTTTCACCCCGTTCCCACAAATAAATAAAAAAGCCCATCACAAACCATTCCACTATCACGGGCTTTGGCTACACCTACGACCAATGCACTGCAAGTTGACGTCCCGACTATCCTTCTCATACTCATTAGGCGAGCACACTCGAGCGCAGCACTGGTCGCTAAAGCCTCGGGTTCACCCTCCTTGAGATGCAAGACAGTTCCGGTACAATGAATGGCTGTGTGAGGCCATGAGTTTCCAAGAACGCATTACAGATCCTACTCCAGGCTTTGAAGCTTGCCCCTGAATGCCATGACGCCGGCAACCCCGATGCCATTCTTGTATCAATCGACTTTGAGATGACAAGAAATCTTACAAACAATTTCTCAGAGGGTGAGGATAGTCAGACCGGCCTTGCAATGTTGGACACGAGAGATTTGCTCCACGCAGATGCAGCCAAGTTAATTTCCACTTACAACTTGATAACTGGATCTTCATCTTATATCACCAAATCGTCCAAGAAGTTTCTCTCTGGAAGACCATCTACAATCCGGCCATCGGAAATCCTAAAGAACATTACGTCCATCATACCAGAGAATCGACCTGTTATTCTGATTGGGCATGGTGTTCGAGCCGAGTTAGATATCTTGGCAAGATTAGGATTCAGCTTCATACGACATTGCGTCTCTGGAGTAGTTGAGACGTCAAGCCTTGCTAAAGAGGTTTTTGACGCTTGGTGGAGCTGCTCACTTGGAGAATTGTTGGTTCTTCTTGGCTGTCCTCATGATCGACTGCATAGTGCTGGAAATGATGCACACTTTACACTGAGAGCTGCACTTCTTTTGGCGACTCATGGTTATACAGGTCGAAGCCAAGCTACATTGACTACCTTGAGGAATATTTCACTGCGTAAAATCCCTTACCGAACAAACCCTGAAGCCCGAGCAGCATTGAAAAAGGAGAAAAGGCGTGCAAAGAGCCGGAAGCACCAGTCAAAATCATGGAGCCTTGATAGGCAAAATGAGATACGGGCAGAGCGCGCAGCTAAAAGGCAACTGGCTGCAACTCAGGGCCCCTTCTCACTTCAAGGATATATAGAGCAGCCCGAAGAGGAGCGCTGTCAAAGCAGATTAAATGACCCTGGGAAAGCCGGGTGTGGCAGAAGAACAAGATCTTATACACAAGAATTCCCCTGCGCTTCAATACTATCGTTGAGTTAAGGTACCTGATTCTAGGGATAGGAATCGGCGAATTTGAACAACGGCAGCCGGGGTACAAAGTAAATTGAATCCCACTCCACTGATTACAGGGAGCTGGTACCTGCTGTAGGCTAAAAAATTCCCCAGATGGCCGACTCCGGATCCCTAAGCCAATGAGCGGAACAAAGTTTCCCCACTATCATTTACTAGCTGGACCCTTTCTCCATCGCATTGCGATAACACAACTATCGACTAATATGGCATTTATGGTTTGATTTTGAAACATACGCAGGTTCCCTGCGGACGCCAGAGAAAGTTGCCCGACTACCCGAGAAGAAGAGTCCACCTAAGGGCGAAAATGCCTCTCCGGAAGCTTCAGAAGCATCCTCGTACGGAGGCTCAGGACGATGCATCGCTACTGGCACCTGCCGCTTACGATGATGATGCCTCTTCCCTCCACAGCCGCAGCGATCAAGACACCGATAGCGAAGATGACGAGCTCCAGCTACGCGCGCGCAACAGCAGAGAGCTGCGTGCGCATGATAGTCGGGTCCTAATGGAAGAAGAGGAGATGGACCGACTCGTTACCGACAGCCGCCGACAACAAGATCGAAGCCGCCGGGGATCCGCGCTCGCCGTTCCCAACCCGCTCAAGCTCTTCGGGCGACGGTTGAGCCAAGGCCAAGACTCATTTACTGCAGGGTCGGTTGAAGAGTTCCGGTCGGAGAAGAGAACAAAGAGGCGGGAGAGGCGCCAACAAAAAAAGCACAAGCTGATGGAGGAAGCTCAGAACGGCGAAGATGGGGAGCTCATGTACGAGATGGAACGGGGCGGCATCAAAGATGGCAGTTCGACTGGCGACAGTAGCGAGCGCGAGGACAGTGAAGAGGTCGACCGACGAAGGCTTGGTATGATCACCAATGCGCAAACCGAACGCGGTCGCAGCTGGAAACGATGGTTCCTGATTCATGCCATCATCGGGGTGGGCTTTTGCATTCTATTACTTGCTGCGTGGAAGTTGTCCAAGAATCATAGAGGCAAGGTGCCCTCTAAGCAAAGCCTGGTTAGCAACGGAACGGCTTTGTTCGGCCCTACGACCATCATCATCAGTTTGGATGGCTTCCGTACCGATTTTCTGCAACGGGGCATTACCCCAAGACTCAACGCTTTCGTCAAGGAGGGCGTATCTCCAAAATACATGCTGCCGTCGTTTCCCTCGGTCACGTTTCCAAACCACTATACGCTTGCCACTGGCTTATACCCAGAAAGCCATGGCGTCGTTGGTAACACATTCTGGGATCCTACCCTCGAGGCCGAGTTCTACTATACTGACCCGGCTCGAAGTTTGGATCCGAAATGGTGGGGCGGTGAGCCATTCTGGGTGACAGCAGAGAGGCAAGGCGTTCGCACTGCAGTACACATGTGGCCTGGCAGCGAGGCCCATGTGCTCCATATAGAACCAACCTTCATGGACAAGTACAACGGGAAGGAACTGCTGCCGAACAAAGTGAAGCGGATCTTTGATTTTCTGGATAAACCTGGCAAGGAGGATGAGAATGTCAAAGACGAAGACATGCGCCCACAGCTCATTGCCGCATACGTTCCCAACGTCGATGCCCACGGCCACAAGTACGGACCAAACAGCACCGAGATCCGTGCCACAATTACCAGTGTCGATACCATGCTGGACGACATCTTCCTAGGTCTTGAAGAACGAAACCTGACGAATATCGTGAATGTGATTATTGTATCGGACCACGGCATGGCTACTACTGATACTTCTCGCTTGATACAGCTTGAGGACATTGTCGATACAGACAAGATCGAACACACTGATGGCTGGCCTTTATTCGGACTGCGACCCAAGAACCTGGACGATCTGCAAGATTTGTACGATGGCTTGGTAGAAAAGTCAAAGGGCAACCCCAGTTTTGAAGTTTATCTCCGCGACGTCAACATGCCAGAAAGATACCACTTCTCAAAAAACGAGCGTATCGCACCATTGTGGATTGTGCCACAAACGGGATGGGCTATCGTCCAAAAGCATGAGTTTGACGTGGCCGAGGCCAAGGAGAAAGGCCTGGTTTACCATCCTCGTGGCTTGCATGGATATGACCATGAGCATCCATTGATGCGAGCTATTTTCGTGGCCCGTGGCCCGGCCTTTCCACATCCTGCAAATAGCCAGATTGATGTGTTTCGTAAGTTTTTACTCTTAGATTGTGAAGTGCCTGGCTAATTATTCGAAAGAAAACATCGAAGTGTATAATATGCTGTGTGATTCGGTCGGCATACAGCCGATGCCTAATAACGGTACACTGCGGTTGCCTCTAAAACCGATTGGCATTCACAAGCCCGAGGACACTCCTGGAGAACAAGCGGATCCTGAGGAGGTGCCCAGCGATGTCACGCCATCAAATGCTGTTAATCGGCCGACGATTGACGTGCAGACGTCGCACGTGGGTAGGCCAACCATACCAGCAAAGCCTACGCCGTCGGAGAATCCTGACGTGGAAGACGATCCATCCGATGATAAATCATCTTCGAAGAATGGAGACGAAAGTACCGGAGATGGGGATGCCGACAGCACCCCCGAGGGTGGGATCAAAGGCATTTGGCATTGGTTCACTGATGAAGTGGGGAAGGTCTGGCATAAAATCACTGGTTCTGGTTCCGATTAGTGATGCTCGTTTCTGGTGTCATGGGTTCGGGATTTTAATGCGCAGAGGCGTTTTGGATATTGGCATAAGACCCGCTCGGAAAGCGGACGGAGTTGATTGGGCATATTGATTTTTAGCTGTTTGTACCATTTCACGCAAGTCATATACCAACTTCAATGTAATTTGGTACCGGAAATCGGAGTGCGAGCCACGGATGAGTGAGCCCAATTCGATGAAAGGTGCAGTGTGGTGAGCACTTCAGCGAGCAAGCTTCTTGGGCCTGCGCATTCGTGCATGCTTGGTGTCGCCCACCGTCCATCCAGGGGAAGAGTGTCGCCGTGCAGCGGCTTTCAGTTAGTCATGCATCGCAGCACACCTGCGGACCACGATGTAAATGAGCCCCCTTGAAGGAAGAACCAAGACTGGCCAAGACGACGCAACACATGCAAAGGCCTTCCGTTGATCAACTCAAACAGCCGGGATAAGCGTCCATTCAGACACCGAACCACAGGGATCCCCAATATAGGTGTGGCCGCGTGAGGTAGCAGACTCGGGCCGCTGTTCAAAGTCCCAGGTTGGTGGCTCTTCATTCGTCGCCTCACTTACAGGCATCATGAGAAGTGCATTTCCATTGCGAACCATTCGCTGCGAATTCACCTTATCAAGTGGTGAGAGGTAGAAGTACTTTGACGGCAAGGCAGGGTACCTGAGGCAAGGAAAATATGAGGTACACATAGCATCCGACACCTGCTGCCTAATGCTGGAAAGCGTGGGAAGTGCAGTAGGAAGTTCCTTTCCCCAATGCTTTGAGGTAGTTGAGAATTGGTGGCCACACCTACGGCCACTTAGGCAGGAGGCCCCCTGTGGCTCTATCATACCTACCTAGTAGCTTAACTTCCCTACTTAGTCCCTAACCTTGCTGTAGCCATAAGAGTAAGGTACCTGCTCGACATGGAAAGATTAAGTATCTAGTGGCTCCACTAAAACAAAGCCGGTACCGACATCAACCTTTACTTTACACGACACCAAACAACGCGACTCGCCTCGTAACTCGCCACGCCTTTTGCCTGCAGTATCTCAAATCTTTTAGCATTAGCCTCGAGTTTCTTGCACAGCCTTTGAGGCTCTTTTATCCTCTTCCACGTCACCGATAGCATCCAGTTGTCCACGGTGTTCCTTGAATGCTACAGTGCCACGAGCGTGCCCTTGGACTCACAAGAAAACGGGAGCCAACATCCCCCACCCCTGGTTTCTTGGGTGTCGTCCTCAGCAGATGCGTACAGTAATCATCCATGCGCCCGGTTCATTGGAGAATGCGACTCGCGCCACGCCTGCGCCCACGCCTCATGCATGCGCCCTCCCGCGGTTGATCAGGCCGTCCAGACAGTCCTCGCACAGATTCATCTATAAGGCTGGCTGATGATTCCCTACTGTCGCCTGTTTCAGCCGCAGCTCGCACCATGGCCGAGCCGCTGGACGTCACCGCGCTGACGGAAGAGTTGACGATTCAGCAAGTCATCTTGGACTCGCTACGATTTGAGCACTTCGATAACATCGAAGAGGAGCGGCAAGAGGCCAGACGTGAGATCGAGAGGCTCAAGGCGTTGCTCGACAAGGCCAAGAACAAGAGTGATACCCCCCATGGTGAGTAGCCAATTACTGTTTTCTCCATCTCTGGTCGTGTTCATTCGTCCTTTACGCCCTGACCCGGAGGCCATGCAGTTGGCAGGCTCGCGGTTGGCCGACAAGTGTTGGGCCTCAGCTACCTGGCCCCGGTGTTCATCCTTCATGTGCTGTATGACTGTCAGCCCAGGCTCGACTTGCTTCGCCAGCTGTCTGCTCTTTCACCCGGCACCTGGCGGGCTCTACTGGAGTTCACGGTATAAAGTTCATGATTCTGCACATTTCCATTTTATCTCGCTCTCTTTTCCTTTTGAACTTCACACCCCGACTCGATATAACGCATTCACTCCGTCCGTTGTATGCCCTTCAAGGTGGTCCGAGAAAACCTCGAAGGGTTCATCTAGAGTTTTCACTACTTGATCTGTTGTTCATTCTCACTTTCATCAGCTCTCTCATTCCGCCTGTTCTTGCATCCGTCTCCCGTTTGCTCCCTGCTCTGGTGGCTTCAGATTGCAGGCCATGTCGTAGCTGGTCACTTGTGCCTGGAGCATATTCCGAAGTTTTCCGCGGATCGCTCCTTTCTAGCATTTCCTCTCCCTTCACTCACTGACTGATCTCGGGTTCAGACACAAACAACTGTGCAACGCCCTCGAGGTCGGCTGCCATGGCAGATCCGCGCAGGAGCCATGACATGTGGAGCACTCCGGGTTCCGCATCCCTACCAAGCCGAAAGCGCAACTATGAAGCAACGAATCTAGATGTCCCGGATGATGCCAACAAGTCGCGAAGGACAACACCCACGCCCAACGGAAAGTCTTTTGATTACACTAGCCAGGCTGTCTTCGATTCAGATCCCATCGATATCATTGATCTTACTGGGTATGTGCCTTCCTCTTAGTACTAGCATTACGATAGTGTTTGCAAAATCGATGCGCTGCTAACTACTTGCTAGGGATGACATCGAAGCGGATTCTGCTCTCGTGGCTCAGCAAATGAGGCAGCTTGAGAGACAGACACAGGAGAACAACGATCGGGATATGGCCCTTCGACTGTCAAGCCAGGATCATCCTTCTCCCTCTCCGGTCCACGGCACGCCTCATCATAATGCTTTCGCAAAGCTGATGGCGTCTCAACGTTCTAATTCTGTGAGTAATCCGGGACAAGTTGGGCACTCCATGCTACCATCGCAATCGCCACACAATGTGATGGGCTCACAGCCATCACAAGCTTCCTCTTCTTACGCCATTCCCGGGGCCTATGACAACGCCTGGGATGATCCTTTCCAGTCACGTCCAGCCCATGCTTTATATGTACCAGGCGTGCAACAGGCTCACCTACCATCATCAGGCATGCCCCAGCAGCTGGTACCCAACTTCCCGAATGGAGTGCTCCGCCATCCAAATCCAACGAACGGCGGTACTTCTTCTCCTATGCCTGGGTCATTCTCTGGCCATGCAGACGGGACATGGGCCTCGCCCTATCCACTGTCAACTTCTCACATGTCTTCGGCATCTCCTGCAGCACAGGGCTTCATGAATGCTTCATCCCAGTTGCCATGGTCTGCGCCTACTCAAGGACCACCACCTTCTAGGGTCAGATCAGGCCTCATGGATCTGATCACCAAGACAAGCATGTTTGATTACTCTAGTGGCATGGATGCTTCTGGCGAGCCTCTTTCCGAAAGGTTGACATCATATATTCAGGATGCATTTCATGATCCCCGCATCTCAGAAAAGGAACTTGACGACCTCCTGCAGAACATTCGTCCGGATATGGAGATCTCTGAAAAGAACCGCGATGGGACGCCAGCTGGACTTAAGAATAAGCTCTACCCTCATCAGGAACTGGCGCTTACTTGGATGAAGAAGATGGAAGATGGTACTAACAAAGGCGGTATATTGGCAGATGATATGGGGCTTGGAAAGACCATATCCACACTCGCGCTTATGTTAGATCGACCAGCCGTCTCTCGTGTCAAGGTGAGGCACGGATCGTACATCATTGAATTGACAAAACTAATATGTTATACCAGACAAATCTTATCATCGGACCTCTCTCACTCATCAGACAGTGGGAAGAAGAGATTGCGAAGAGAACCAAGCTATCACATAGATTATCAGTGTTTGTTTACCACAACAAAAAAACCACTACGGACGAGCTACTCAAATACGACGTTGTGTTGACAACGTACGGCACAATCGCTCAGGAGCTCAAGCGATTGGAAAAGTATCTGGAGGAGAACTCTGGTCGCAACATAGACCCCAACGACAAGACGCTTGCGATCAAGTGCCCCCTACTACACCCGAAAAAGGCGTCCTTCTACCGAATCATCCTTGATGAAGCTCAGTGCATCAAGAACAAGGAGACCCAAACAGCCAAAGCTTGCCATCGATTGCAGGCGACCTATCGTTGGTGCTTGACTGGCACACCAATGATGAATGGGGTTCTAGAATTATATTCCCTGATACACTTCCTACGGATCAAGCCCTACTGCGAGTGGGAGCGTTTCAGAAATGTAAGTCTGATTCTACCTGTGGTAAACATTTGCTAATCAAATCCAGGCATTTGGGGTTCTTTTCGGCCGCAAGGGTGATGCCAAGAGTGTTGCCATGAGCAGACTGCGCGCACTGCTCAAAGCTGTCATGTTACGACGCAAGAAGGATTCGCAGCTCGATGGTAAGCCCATTTTGAGACTCCCCGAGAAATCCGAAGAAGTCGTCTACGCGCAACTTTCAGAAGAGGAGAGAGACTTCTATGAACAGCTGGAAAAGAAGTCTCAAGTCCAGTTTAGCAAGTACCTGAGAGAAGGCACCATTGGCAAGAACTACTCGAACATCCTGGTTCTTTTGTTGCGACTACGGCAGGCCTGTTGCCATCCTCACCTAAACCTCGATGTCGACGACGCCAACAATGCCGTAGACGAAAACATGCTGGACATCGTCAGGGCTCTTGATGAGACGATCGTTAAGAGAATCAAAGCCATCGAAGCCTTTGAGTGTCCCATCTGCCAAGATGCTGTGCAGTGCCCCTCGTTTTTTGTACCCTGTGGACACGATAGTTGCAAACAGTGCCTCGTGCGCATCGTGGACGATGCAACCGCCACGAACCTTAGAGAGGGCAACGAGAGCGACAGAGCCAAGTGTCCCTTGTGCCGTGGGTTATTCGATCCAAAGAGATGTTTCACATATGATGCTTTCCAGAAGATCCATATGCCTGAAGCCGTAAAAGAGGAAGAGGCTACCGAAGAAGGAGACTCCGAAAGCGACGATGATGATTCGGACGAAGTCTACGAACCTGATGATGAAGTTGATGACAAAGGCAACCTTCGAGATTTCATCGTTGACGATGGGTTCGAGACCGGGCATAGCAACTCGACCTCACCCCGCTCTAGGAAACAATCACAGAAGAAAAAGGGCAAAAAGAAGCAGGTGGATGTGAAGCCTAGCATGCTCAAAAGCCTTCGGAAAGAGGCTAATAAAAATCGAGAAGCCTTCAGGAGATATATGCGATACCTGCGCAAGACATGGATGCCTGCAGCCAAGGTCAGTCAATGCATGGAGCTCTTGAAGACGATCCAGGTAACTGGGGAGAAAACAATCATTTTTTCGCAATGGACCTTGCTCTTGGATTTGCTCGAGGTCGCCATGTGGCATGACAAGTTTGGAAAGCCTCAAAGGTACGATGGAAGCATGTCCGCCGAGGAACGTAACACTGCGGCGCACAACTTTCGCGATAGGCAAGACGTGACGGTAATGCTTGTTTCTCTACGGGCAGGAAATGCAGGTCTTAACCTAACGGCGGCATCCCGAGTTATCATCATGGATCCTTTCTGGAATCCCTACATTGAGATGCAGGCTGTTGACCGTGCATACCGAATCGGTCAGCAAAAGCCTGTCAAGGTCTATCGCATTTTGACTCAGGAGACGGTTGAGGATCGTATCGTCGCATTGCAAGAAGGGAAGAAGAACATGGTTGAGGCTGCGTTGGATGAAACGGAGAGCATGAAGATTGGCCGCCTCAACGTCAACGAGCTGAAGTTTCTCTTCAACACGCGTGACTAGTCCACGTCTCTCCGTTTTGACGGCGCTGATTTCGTGGTGCATGGGGCGTTCAGATACCTGATCATCGCACTTTTCTTGATTGCCTTTATTTACTGTTTTCAAGACGATCAATGTCCTTACATCAGGGCAGTTGCCTACCGTCCAGTTGGACTGCGCCGGCGGGGAGTTTCGGTTTATTGTTGGCACAATGGCACTTTTTCGGCACGGCATTAATTGCTTTTTGGCAGGGGCGAAGTTGGCCCTGCAAACGCCCCGATTAGACATTACGTATCTTCGCGTATAGCTTTGCTCAAGCAAGATTGCATCAGGGAAGGGAGCTCAGGCATGCTGGGACGTCAAAGCTAGGTATGCTAGTCACCTTATATAACGAGCCGGCAGTGCATAAAAGAAACAATAACTTTGCCTCCCTTTAAAGTTGCTAAAGTGCATGGAGGCTCGCCTCTCAAGCTCCAGATATGTGTGTGCTGCATGCTGGACATACATCGTCGTCTTTGCCTGAGTTCTTGAAATAGCTATCAAGGAGAAGAGAATGGGAAAACGGTTCCTTGTCACGAGAATCAATATATTGGGTATTGCATGCTTACCAGCCGCCTATCCTGTGTTCAATTGAGCCCAACGCCATATTCTCCGGTTCGCCTTGCTTTCGATGCTAAATACCAATTTTCGTGGTGCCTACGCACTTAGAAATAACCCCTATTATCTGGCAGTCCCAGCAGCCATTTTCGAATCCTTGGGCCCAAGTTCAGGCTAACAACAAGGTTTTTGCATGGCGCGGTTAACCGTCTTCCCCTCTAGGGAAGTGTGTCCCCAACAAGCTCGCTGACGCAGTCGTGGAGCTTCCTCGATTCGCTTGCGCCAGTCGCAGTCCAAGTCCACCGTCTTGTATCTGGTTCCCCGTCCTTGAGCGTGGTGCCGGTAAGCACTATGGCAGGCTGAGCATCAGCTTGCTCCGCGATGCCGAAACGTATCTCGAGCTCCTCCGTATCAGGGTCCCGAATTGAAGTTCCCTTGATGCTCTGGATCCAGTCACTTCTCTTCGAAGAGGCAGCTATCTTTGTTAAAAAGTAATCGGTCAAAGCTCGGGCGGTGGCAGTGCGTAGATAATCCGCCAACGCCTTGATATCTGGGTAGCCATCTTTGTATGGGGCACATATACTCTCGAGGCGGGAGCCAGCAGGGATGTTGATGTGGTAGTACGTTGCTGTGACGGGGAAAAGGAATGTGCGACCGCGGATTGTGAAGTTTGTGTCGGGCAGCAAGGTAACGAGGAGAGAAAAGTCCAAGGGCTGGAGCATGTTGCGAACCAAGTTCTGCGCCGCTGACGGCTGGTTAGGTCCGCGGCTGGTTGGATCATTCAGTGACAGTTGTGGTGTGCGTAGTGTGAATGACGCTGGCAGGCCAGCATTCTTCAGTGCTTGCACGAGGTTCCCGACATACGTAGCGCCCGAGTGCACATTGTGTTGATGCATCATGCGCGCTATAATGGGTCGCAGAAGGGCATATGTCTGATGGCCCCGAGATCGGCTGATGTGCGGTGGCATGGGACGAATCCTGAGGAGCTCATTATGACGATGAGCATAGCTAAGAAGAATTTGCAATGCAATAGAAATAGCATCAGCAGTACTATGGTCTGCAGAGATATCTTCATTCGAGCTGTTGTGAAGAGGCACCAGCTCGAGTGTAATGTTGGATGACGAGTCCAAGGCACAGGAAAGGCGGGATCCTTGCGGTCTCACATCGTAAGCAACGAGAGTCCGCGCCTCTCTTGTGAGCTCATGCCATAGCTCTTGTGAGAAAATGGTGTTGCGGGCCTCTAGGACACGAGCCTCGAGAGGGGCGTGCTGATCGGTAGGCGAAGGAAGGGAGCAGCGGCTGACTACCTTTCCATCCTTCTCATATGTGACAAGTAACCGCTCGGAAACACCACCAGAGCGACCACAGTCTAGCTCCACCGAGCCATCGTCGCTGCGCCTCATGGGTGCAAGGCCGTTGGCCCTGAACTCGGGGGAAGCTAGTTAAATGTCAGCATGATTTCGAGTGACGAGAGCAAGCAAATGCTACCTTCCGAGAAACCGAACCTGACGCCCAAGGTGTGACGCTCCTTCGGGACTTTGCAAAGCGACCATCCGGCTTTCTGGACGGCAATGACTTCCTCCCAGTACTTGCTTTCCGCCTCAACCTCTTTGTGAAGAAACGAGCTGGCTGCCTCGGCCGAGTCTCTTGTCTTGTTGATTTCCATAAGAGTCCAACCGGTCGCGAGATCCTCGTTATCCTTGGCCTTTTCCGGGGTGACCAAAGACTCATGGAGCTTGTCAGCGCCCATGGTCCCAATGCCCACCATGTCGCGAAGCTGTTGCGAAAGGGTAAGGCTGGCCTGGGTTGGGTTTTGCTTCGAAAGGAGCAGGGAGAGGAAATCGAGCGTGAGCATGGCGTTGTTCCCGGCGATACTGTTGTCGACGACGGTCAGCCTTAAGTAGCTCTAGGCGTGATGGGGGGAAGGGGAGAGGCATACTCAACGTTCTTCAAGACTTCAATGCGAGCAGCGGCCGGATCCTTTGTCGCGGGTGCCCCGCTGTCGCCAGCTTCATCGTCGATATCCCCATCGTCAGAGTCGGGCGCGTCGTGGTCTTCCTCCTGCAACTGTATCTCCTCCCGGAGCTTGTCCTCGGTAACGGCACGGAAGCCGCCTGGCTGAGCATTGACCCGGGCGATGAACTCGGCCAGGTTTTTGGGCTTGTTGTCGGCAATGGGAACGGGCCGCAGCGACAGCGGGGGCCCGTCTGCTGAAGGCATGGCGAACTGACTTGAGTTGACCCTGGCTGCCGTTTCGTCGACCGGGCTGGCTTCAGCGTGACAGAGGAACAGTTGCTGTGAGGTCTGGAGCTGGCCAATCGGCAATCGTCAATCTGATTTATTTGGACCGTCCGTCCAGCCTCACGTCAGGTACCTGAGCTTGCTGAGGTAGGTACCTTGGCTAACCTTGCCACTACCGCTGTGGGAAATGTACCTAAAGAAAAAAAAGTCGAGGTAGAATGTGTTTGAAGTACCATCCCCGCGCTAGTCCGATGTAAGGTACTTGGTGCTGTGGTCAGGAAGAAGTCTTCAAGTACCGGCCGATGAGGGCGACAGGGATTAGTGCGGCTTTCGCTTCAAGAGTGTTGGATGTGGGCCGCAGCTCAAACGGTATTTGGTTGACAAAATATAACTTGTCACTTCTAGGAGCTCTAATATCATGCTGCGTTTCTTGTTTTTCCCCTTCCCTTCTCAAACAGAAGTAAGACGAAGCAGCCTGGCCCAGACCCCCTTGCGGTACTTTTCTCATTCGTCAAGACAGCTCCCCAGTGAAATGAACCTCACCACACAAGCGGCGACAAGATGGGGTCACGGAGCTTCGTGCTCTCGCATTCTTCGCAATAGGCCTAGGGGTGGGATCAAGGGCTATGAAATGCTTGCAATAGCGTTGAGGTTTACAAATGTTTATAATCCATTGTCCCTTTTATGGCTGTTCGAGTCTGTTGCAGTGCTGTTGTGTTTGCCAATCACTAATCGATAACTTTATCTTGGTGTTTCGATACCTTGGAACTTGAAACATTGTGGATTAAGGTTTAAACGCAAGAGGGCTACCTTATCGAGAGAATCGCGCGAAAGTCTGTCTCGGCCGGTGATGAATGAAGCAACGGAGCGGCTGGGACATGGGATTTTGCGCATGTCTTGTGTCACCTTTTTCATTTTCCTGCCGTCTACTATCAAATTTCTGGCCATCCCACACTCTGGTACACAATTTAAGACGCACGCTTCTGGACGTTCGCGTGGGTCGACAGGGTTCTAGTCTCATGGCATGTTCTCGGCGAAAACGGCCCTGGTTTGGTGGGGGCCATCCAAGCACCTCTCCATCCCTGGCGCACAGCATCGCACTAAGGGACGACAAATGGCAGAGTCCAGAAGCGAAGACGGAGGCTTGCGAGGTCAGCTCCCCCGCGCCAGACGCGATAAGCGAAGGCGATAAGAGCTCCCGCCCCTCGGTGAGTACTCTGGTCTGCACCATAGCTCGGGTGGGACGAGGGACGATGAGGGAGCCAGGGCCACTGCGTCACTTTTTGCCCAAAGGGTGCGTGCACAGGAGCTACCTGCATCCGTCCTGTCCTGACCCCAGCAGCCCATTGGCGGCGACTGCTAGTAAAAGGTGGTTTAGAAACGCACCTTAGCCACCTAGTAGGTAGGCAAGGCAGGCTAAGAAACGCCGAGTTGATGGACGTGTGAAGCTGGTGCTGGTGAGCCCCTCCATCCATCAAAAATTGTCCCGCCTCGCCCAGACTCGCGCGCGGCCTTATTTTTTTTTTGGACACACAGCTTGCTTGGTGTTCGGGTACCGCGAACTCAAGTCTTGTGCTGTTTTACCTTTTTCCTGCACGTCTCGTTGCCTTCCCCCTCCTCCCACCTCACCTTCGGCTCCCTTGCATTGCATCTCGTATCTCGTCCCGGCTCATCCCTACAGCCATGCCTTTCTAGAGTATAGATGCCCGTAACGTCTTACCTGCAATTCTTCGGTCGGCCCCTCGACGCTATCTTTCGACCATTTAGATTTATTCTTGCCAACATCTGGCGAGCCCTCTTTCTGGGGCTGACTTCAACGACCTACCCCGCCAGCCTGCCATCGTCATCGTCATCAAGAACTCCGTCCGCCATGGCCGCCACCACTAAGAAGAAGATTGCCGTCATGACTTCGGGAGGTGACTCCCCTGGCATGAACGCCGTCGTCCGAGCCGTCGTCCGCACCGCGATCCACCTCGGCTGCGATGCCTTCTGTGTCTACGAGGGTTACGAGGGTCTAGTCCAAGGTGGTGATTTCATCCGGAAGATGGACCGTGACGACGTGCGCGGCTGGCTCTCCGAGGGCGGCACCCTCATCGGCACTGCCCGCTGCATGGCCTTCTACGAACGACCTGGACGCCTGACGGCCGCCAAGAACATGGTGCTCAGTGGCATCGACGCCCTCATCATCTGCGGAGGAGACGGCTCCTTGACTGGCGCCGACAAGTTCCGAGCCGAGTGGCCTTCCTTGCTGGAGGAATTGGTCTCCAAGGGCGAATTGACCAAGGATCAGATCGCACCCTACAAGCACCTCAACATTGTTGGCTTGGTAGGCTCCATTGATAACGATCTTTCCGGCACGGATGCCACCATTGGTTGCTATTCGGCCCTCGCTCGTATCTGCGAGATGGTTGACTATATTGAGGCTACCGCCTCGTCGCATTCGCGAGCCTTTGTTATCGAGGTAATGGGTCGTCATTGTGGTTGGTTGGCCCTGATGGCTGGTGTTGCCACGGGAGCCGATTTCGTATTCATTCCCGAAAAGCCTAGAGGTCACAATTGGAGTGAGGAGATGTCCAATGTCGTGAGAAGGGTAAGCCAGGGTACAGTTGCCGCGCTTAATTCCATCGCTGACTCCTCGTAGCACCGTAAGATGGGCAAGCGCAAGACCATTGTGATTGTTGCCGAGGGCGCGCGCGACAGGGATGGAACGAAGATCACGCCAGAGGAGATCAAAGACCTACTTGCCGATAAGAGCGAGGGCGGCCTTGGCCTCGACACTCGTATCACCACACTTGGACACGTCCAACGAGGTGGCACAGCCGTCGCTTACGATCGCATGCTTGCTACTCTACAGGGAGTTGAAGCTGTCAAAGCAGTCCTTGAAGCCACGCCGGAGACGGAGACATGCTTTATCGCCATTACCGAGAATCAGATCGTGCGAAAGCCCTTGATGAAGGCGGTGCAGGAAACTAAGGAGGTGGCCAAGGCTGTGGACGCCAAGGACTTCGAGAAGGCCATGTCTCTCCGAGATACCGAGTTTTCCGACCAATACCGCTGCTATCTGACAACTACCGATGCAATGTTACAGGAAAAGAAGCTGCCGGAGAAGGAGGTGCGCTCGAATTATTCTTGCATGATTATGATGAGAAAGCTGACAGTGTTGTAGCGGATGAAGATTGGATTCATCAACGTCGGTGCCCCTGCTGGTGGTATGAACGCCGCAGTACGCGCTGCCGTCGCATACTGCATTTCTCGAGGGCATGAGCCCGTCGCAATCCACAACGGCTTTGCCGGCTTTGCCAGACACCACGGCGACTCCCCGCTCGGCGCAGTCCGTCCGTTCGACTGGCTTGAGGTCGATGGCTGGGCTAGCAAAGGAGGTTCAGAAATCGGAACCAACCGCGAGCTCCCAGCCGAGTCAGGAATGGAACTGATTGCTAATCTGATCGAGGAGTACCACTTCGACGCCCTGTTCATCGTTGGTGGTTTCGAGGCTTTCCATTCCATCTCTCAGTTGCGCCAGGCGAGGGATCAGTATCCTTCCTTGTGTATCCCTATTTGCCTCCTCCCGGCAACCATCTCCAACAACGTTCCAGGAACAGAGTACTCGTTGGGCTCTGATACCTGCCTGAACGAATTGGTAAACTACTGCGACAAGATCAAGCAGTCGGCCTCTGCCACTCGGCGCCGCGTTTTTGTCATCGAGACCCAAGGCGGGCGCTCTGGATACATTGCCACTGTCAGCGCGCTTGGCGTGGGTGCCTCGGCTGTCTATATTCCCGAGGAGGGCGTCAGCCTCGAGATGCTCAACGCAGATGTCAAGCATCTGAAGGACGTTTTCCGCCAGGATACTGGCCAATCCCGCGCTGGTCGTCTCATTCTTGTCAACGAGAAGGCTAGCAAAGTGTACGATGCCAAACTCATCGCCAACATTATTCGGGAGGAAGCTCACGATCGCTTCGAAAGTCGCGAAAGCATTCCCGGTCACGTGCAGCAAGGCGGCGTCCCATCCGCTATGGATCGATGCCGTGCGGTGCGTCTGGCTATCAAGTGCATCCAGCACCTCGAGACTTTTGGCTGCAATGCACACAATGCTGTGAAGAAGGATCCTAACAGCACATCGGTTATCGGTATCCAGGGGTCAGAAGTTGTCTTCACTCCCATGAAGGATCTCGAGGAGAAGGCAACCGACTGGCCAAACCGCCGGCCCAAGTCTGCTTACTGGCTGGGCATGAAAGAAGTGGTAGATATGCTAGGCGGCAGGCCATCGTACCCCCACCCTGAGAAGAGTTTGACAGGTTTAATGGCCAAGGACACCAAACGCGGCCTGGCTTGAGGGCTATTGAAAAGGTGGGAAAAGACAAACAAAAGGTAATGCTAAAGAAACACATCAAGTTAGCGGTTAGGCGAAAGAGAGGGTTCGTACCTTGGTTTTGGAGTCTGTGCTGGGTTGTCAATGCTTCACTCATTCCTGCTGTCGTTAGTGACACAACAATCCTTTTAGAATATTAACTAAAGAAGAAAGAAAGAAAAAAGTAGTTACGACAGTTCACGAGGCACTTTAAGAATGTGACATTCACCATTACTTGGAACCGACCGGGAACTAGGAGCGCCTGGTTCTGCCTCTGGATGTTCGAGGGATGTGCACGGCAGAGTTCACCGTACTGAAGTTGGACACGGCTATTATCGAGGCTGACGCAACTTGTCTCTCTTCCAACGACGCCAGTTCGAATCTGGCATGGGCCTTCCCTCTTTGAGAGTTTTGTCATTTCTCTCTACTTCTACTTCTTGACCTCACCCCAAATGTTATTTTCTATATTGATATGTGGAAAAGGTAGCTTAGGTCTTTTGCTGGACCATTTTTTCCACTCTCGGGCTGGATATTTCTGACTACTCATGGCAACCGTGCTTTGGTTGAAGACCGGCAGCAAAACGGCGTGAGGGTCCAGGCTACCCGCTGCCTCGCTGCGGCCTCCGGCACTACCGCATGCAACATCATGCCGACAATGTCATGAAATTGAGAGCACGTCCCTCCCCTCCCAGCTGCTCCCAACTAGCCACCCGACAGCGGCAGACTGCGGTCACCCGAAAGGCTTCAAGTGCGCAGGCGACAGGGTCGGGTGATTGGGCAGCCATCACCTGCGATGGTCTCCAGGCAGGGAACAGGGGGCCTTGCAGAGCCGCTGGAGAAAGCCGCCCCTGGCTGGGCTCTGAGACTGAGCCCGTCATCCATGCATGCACCAAGTTTCCCCTCCATGGAAGGAAATCGCTCTTCTCGAGTGGGAGTGGGATAGCCATCCCAGCCCTTCCTCACGCAGGTATCACATCAGCTCGCATGTGAGAGCGTCGCTCGCCCAGGACAGCCACACAAGCCGCTGGGACGCTCTTTGATAGCGTTTTTGCCTCTCGTGCTCGGTATTGGAAATTTGCAGCAAAGACTCTGCCGGATTTTTTCTTTCTTCTTCCCTTTCTCGACTTTACCGCTGGCAACCAACCGAGCCGTCGGGCACAAGTCCTGAAGTTGCCCTGGTCTAGCTCAGGTACCTATAGGAGGGTCGAATTAAACACGGCGGCTGTAGTATGACGACGTAGGCCAACCCTGGCTTGATCTGACCCTGGTTCTGCCTTGTCACCACCTCACAGCCCTCCCCCCGCCTGCTACCGACGAGGCTCGCTTTTCTGGGTCCATTTCCTTGCCTGTATTTTCGTCGGTCTTCTTCTTCTCCTCCATCTGCACTAAATCTTTGTTGCTCTCTCCATACACTCTCAACTTCTCCTTACCTTCCTCTGCCTTCACAACGCCTTGCACCGCTCATTCTGCCTACGGATTCCGGCCGCGTGACATCATCGCACTTCGCGCAACAGGACGCTTCTCGCAGGACCCCGCTCCAACCTCCCACCCGGGACGGCACACATACACACACACATCGTCGAAGGACTTCAGAGCAGCACAGCGCCTACTGCTGACCCAACATGTCGAGCCGTGGCCCTAGAGCTACCGAGTTCGAGGAGCGGGACTATTACCCCCCTCCTCGTCGGCCTGCCGTCGAGCTGGACGACATGGACTTCCGGCGATCTCGCAATGATGTGGATGTCCGCATTCGCGAGCGGGAGAGGGAGGGAGACCGCATGCCCGCTTTCTTACGTGAGGATGCCCGTCGCGCCGAGGCTGGCCCCATGGTCCTGCGCAAGCGAGATGTTGAGACCTTTGACCGGCGAGCCCGGAGCCCCAGCCCCGTCCGCGTCAGAGAGGAACGCATCATCAGACGCCCAAAGAGCGTCTCTCCTCCACACCTTCATAGCCATGATCATGAGCACGAACATGAACGTTCGCGCACTCGGGTCGTGGAGCGCGAGCGAGAGCGGGTTCGAGAGCCGTCCGTCGTGCGCCGAAGGTCACCATCGCCCCGGGTGATTCGTTACGTTGAGCGACGAGAGAGGTCGCCGTCGCCTGTGGAGCATGAGCACATTCGCACCCGCATAGTAGAACGGGAGCGGGAGCGAGTGCCTTCTCCATCTCCATCGCCTCCTCCTCCTCCTTCTGTCGTCCGCGGACCAACGATCGAGAGACAGGTCATCACGCACTACACGGATATTGACCATGGTAAGACCCGCCTGACATCCTGCAGTTCGCCTGGCTATGCTAACAGAAATCAGGCATGATCAAAGCAAGACCCCCGAGCCCGCCTCCAGCCCCGCGCACCCGGACAAGAGAGAGGGAGACGGATATTGACATTTCCCTGTCAAAGAACCGAACGGAAGTTGACATTCACCGCTCCGTCACACGCGACAGGTCCAGGAGCCGGGAGCGGCGATCCCACTACCATGATGACGAGATCCTGATCCGCCGGGATACTGACCGCCTGAGGATCGACGACAGTTCCAAAACACGACGTCGTGCCCATTCAGCTGCACCATTGGGTTCGCCAATGGACGAAGAGGCCGAGTACATCACGTCGAAGATTGATTCCCGCGGCCGCATGGGCGAAGCTTGGGGTGGCGCTACAAAGGATTGGACCATTGTGGATGTTCCGCCTGGTACGGAACGTGTGAGAATGGACGGCGCCGGCGGCGCCAGCACAGACACGACGTGGTCAAGGTACAGTGGGGTGAGGAGAACGCAGTTCATCCCTGAGAGAGACGGTGCTCTCGTGGCGAGGCCTCGTTCGCCCTCTCCACCTCCTGCTCGCGAGCGCACGAGTGTATCCATCTATGATCGCGAAAAGGAGATTGATATCGAAAAGATCACGGATCGTAGGATCACCCGCACGACGGCGCCGCCTCCTCCACCACCGCCAAAGGAGATGTGGACCGAGATCACCAAGGATCTGGTCTGCCGTGAAGCCATCGAGGAGCTGGGATATGAGTACGAGGAGACGAAGTGGTTTTTCTACATCATAGACTATCTGCGATATGTAAGTTCACACACCCGAAGTCCCTCTCGCCGCTTACATTTCTCACATCAATACTAACGCAATTGCAGGATGATGTTCTACGACTGACTGAGCTTACCGAGCGAGTCCGGAGAGTTCGAAAGGACCGCGTCCGTGAGATTGAATGGGAGCGTGACGTCGACTATGACCGACACCGTCATCGCCACAGCCATCACCACCACCACCAAGGTCGACAACCTTCGGGCGGCTGGGACGACGAGCATGTAACAGAACGCGAGTTCATCTATGACAGCCGCAAGCCCGGCCGCGCGTACTATCGCTAAGACGCTGGCTGCCAACGAAAGTCGTGATATGACATGATTGTAACGATTTAAGAGATACGGGCATACCGGGGTTTATTTTCAAACTTGGATAGATATGGAAATGCCAATGTTTCTCGGGAGGACTTCTTCTTCCTCATGCTTGGAGATGGAAAGGCAGGCTTGCCACAGTTTCTTTGTGGCACGGAGGACATCTTGTATCGGGAGAAATGGACCGGGTTTCGGGAGGACTTCTGCGACCACGAACAATGCTGCAGAGCCCACGTCATGTCAAACATAATGAATTATGAGGAAACGTCGACTGCGTTTGCGAGCGGTATGGCGGCACTTGTCATGAGTTTTATCTTTTTGTATGTTTTCCCCAACTTGCAATCTACATGAGAAGCAATATATGCATACACATTTATCCATAGCAATTTCGCCCTGGTGATCTAGACGCTCAAACCCAGTTGATTTGGGGTTTCCAATCACACCACAATACCGTAGAACTCTGGACGGGAGCATCCTCGGCTGCCATGTTTCGTGCTGCTGGGAGTAGGCATTATTTTAGTATACAATGTAACTGTATCCTCACAACATGAACCGAAGGCACAATGCTCGGTACAAGAGCACACCCAACGGTGTCACGGCAACAAGTCCATTACATGCCTGGATACACTTAGTGAGGAGCGTTGGCAGGAAGCATTCTGCGGATGTCGGAATTTGAGCAATATGGCCCATAAAGTGTTTACGAGCTTTCCAACGGGTTGATGGCCACCTTGGCTGGCATCTACGCCAAGAGCGGCCAGGAAATCATCGCAAATTGGACGAGGCCCCAGAACTCCCACAGCCGAGCTAGTCAGTCCTGCCCTTGCACTCGGTGAGCGTTGGAAGAAAAGGCCGCTCGCTGGCACGTTCGGGAAGGAAGACAACAGGAGCAGCATAAGGTACTGTCGTCTTTGGTTTCTGGAACCGCCCACGATGCATTGGGAAGGCGGATGGAACCAATAGTGGGCAGAATGGAGACCTGGGCCCGTCGTCCCTCGAGTTCGGTTCTTCAGGTTCATTGCGGAGCCCTGCGAAAGGGGAATGTGTCATCTCAGCGACGAAGACGCTACTGTCATGAAATTCTCTCGGCCTACTGGGGGTATGTTCTGCTTGAGATATACTGAGTATCAGAAGGTTAAGCCTGAATGATGCTGTTAATTACGCAATGCAAATGAGGACACAAATTTTATATTCCCTCCTGTCGTTGGTTTCACTGTTTCATAATTTAAAATGTCTTTAGATCAAGGGTATATGAACTAGGTATATATGAAATACATACGTATATATATATACTTACAGATGTACTCGCAATACATCAAAGGGCAAGCCAAGAAATTTCATCAAAGCTTACGAACGAGGGGCAGTCGAGTGGATGATGTACGGTTCCAGAGTACCTACCTTACCTATAAGATGGGGCATTGTTTTTTTTTTTGTGTTTTTTTTCCTTGGTTGCTGTGGAAGTGGTGGGGGGGCTTGTTGATTTTACACTACGTGCAGTAGTCGGACGGGGCTGCTGTTTTGATTGCTTTTTCCTTCTCCTACCCGTGTGATGAAGCATACAAGGACCTGCTGCCAGAATCGCCGTCCCCCCGCGAAGAAACCGTTGGCATGAAGTCATTTGCTCGGTAAGGCCCGGTCGGGCGGCTGCAGGACGGACGCCGTTGGCAAACAGGGACGATCATGCTTCACGTGCAAACGCCGGAAAGAGTCATAGAATCAAAACAATAAATTGATGAAGGGGGGGGGACGGGTTTCCCAGCCTAGCTGCCTAGTAACTTTACTGGGGGGAAGCCTGGAACTGCGCTACCGTCATTCAACCCCCCTGCTTGGTACTGTTTGCGGGGGCATTCGCACGCTCGTTCCCTCCACCGGCAGTGAATGAGGAACCGCCGGCGCGTTAAGCGAGGTTGCGCCGAGCCGGCCTGCCAGGTACTTGTTACCCACTGAAAATCTCTGCTGCTCGTGCCGGCGTTTGGCCCTCAGAGGCCCGTACCGCGTGTCTCAGCCAGGCAGAGCCAAGGCACCTGCATTCACACGCTTTTATTGTGCAGCATGTACAAGCAAGGTACGCGGGCGAGCCGTTCTCGTTTTTCCCTTCCCCCCCCCCCCTTCACTGGCCCCTGATTGCTGCTGGGACCCTCCATCTCAGGGCCGGCTCCCCTCACCTATCACACCTCTTCTGCGCCCCTCCTGTCCTGTTGATACAGGTACAAACACAGTATTCAATCTCGCCTGCTGCGCCGGGAGCTCACGAGCCTCAAGGCCGCCAGTCTTTTTCCCATTTCCTTTGCTTCTGAATACCGTAGGGTTGTGAAACTAGATAAATATAAAACCCAAATATAGTTTTACAACGTGTCAAGGCGGGAAGAAATACTTTTCGCATCGTTTTCCTCTCTTTCCCCCCTCCAGCAGGACAAAATCGTCGTACACTGTAGGTAGCTTGCACACCTGTTCAGTGAGAGACCGCCTACTGAAGTGGCGGTAACCCTTACCTGACAAGTACCTCCTTAGCCTGCTCCCCTTTGACTCCACGCCTTTTTCGACGCCTCGTGCAACGACCCCTCCTGCTCCGACCCGACTACTCTTAGCTGCACGGGTAACCTTCTACTTCTTTCTCTCCTGCAAACTTCTGGCAACCCTGCAATAAATCATCCCCGACTTTTGATTCTGACGGCCCCTTTGTCATTCTTCCTCTCTTCTATTGCCCATCTCGACCTCGAGGCAACTGGTCTAAACCCCCCCCCACGAGGACCCTTCCATTCCCTTGCCTTTGCACACTGCCTCTCTCCGCTCTTTTCGGCCTCCTTACTCGCGGGCCTCTCAACTTTCATTCACCGCAGCCGGTACGAATTGCAAGCCGCATGACGAGACGCCTCAACATCCACAGCAATGTCGAGCTCTGATTTGAACCAGGTGCTCGCGAACACGCTCGCGGTTGGTACGTTGCCCTTCCCCTTTCGCCTCCCCCTCGAGCTTGTCGACCTCGCCCGAGGGCCGAGAGGTGCTGCTTGTCTGCCTAGGTAGGACGTCATAACTGACTTTTCTACTCGATAGACGCGACCCTGCGAAACGCCGCCGAACAACAACTCAACCAGGCAGCCGAGAACAACTTTGTACGTTTTCCCCACGGCGAGACTGTCCGACTCCCGATTTACATTTTCTCCATGCTGACTTTTCCTCCCTCTGCTAGCCGCAATACCTTGCTGCTCTCGTCCAGGAGCTGGCAAATGAACAGTCCAATGGAGCCATCCGAAGTGCCGCCGGTATCGCCCTGAAGAACGCTTTCACAGCCCGCGACTTCGCTCGCCAACAGGAGCTGCAAGCAAAGTGGTTGCAGGGAATCGACGATGCCACGAAGAACCAGATCAAGCAGCTGGCGCTGCAAACACTGGCCTCGACCAACTCGCAAGCCGGCCTGGCCGCCGCACAGGTAGTGGCCTCCATCGCCGCCATCGAGCTTCCTCGCAGCCAGTGGGGCGATTTGATGCCCTTCCTCGTCAAGAACGTTAGCGAGGGCGCGAACCACCAGAAGCAGGCCTCCCTGAAAACTATCGGCTTCATTTGCGAAAGCCAGGACACCGAACTGCGCATGGCCCTGGTAACCCACTCCAACGCCATCCTGACTGCCGTCGTTCAGGGTGCCCGGAAGGAGGAGACCAACAATGAGATCCGTCTCGCTGCCATTCAAGCGCTGGGAGATTCGTTGGAGTTTGTTGGCAACAACTTCAAGCACGAGGGCGAGCGCAACTACATCATGCAGGTCGTTTGTGAAGCCACGCAAGCTGATGACTCGCTCATCCAGCAGGGAGCCTTTGGCTGCCTCAACAGAACCATGGCTCTGTACTATGAGAATATGCGTTTCTACATGGAGAAGGCCCTCTTTGGCTTGACCATCCTGGGTATGAAGTCAGACGACCACGACGTCGCCAAGCTCGCTGTGGAGTTCTGGAGTACTGTCTGCGAGGAGGAGATCTCCATTGAGGACGATAATGCGCACGTCGAGACGAACGATCAAATAAGACCTTTCTACAACTTCGCACGCGTGGCCGCTAATGAGGTTGTGCCCGTGTTGCTGGAGCTGCTGACGAAGCAGGACGAGGATGCCACGGATGAGGAGTACACTCTCTCGCGAGCTGCCTACCAGTGCCTGCAGCTGTACGCCCAGGCTGTTGGGGCTACTATCATCCAGACAGTCCTCAAGTTTGTCGAGGACAACATTCGTTCCGAGGATTGGCGTTTCCGTGACGCCTCCGTCTCCGCCTTTGGTGCCATCATGGAGGGCCCCGATGAGAAGGTTCTCAGCCCTCTCGTCAAGCAAGCTCTTCCTACCCTGATCAGCATGATGGATGATCAATCTGTCACGGTCAAGGACTCCACCGCTTACGCTCTCGGGCGTATCACCGAGGCATGCTCTGATGCCATCGACCCTCAGCAGCACCTTCCCTCTCTTATTGAGTCCCTGTTCAAGGGCCTAATTAGCAATGCCAAGATGGCTCCTTCGTGCTGTTGGGCTTTGATGAACCTCGCCGAGCGCTTCGCTGGTGACCTCGGCGCCTCTGCGAACCCCATCACTCCATTCTTCAACCAAGCCGTCACCACCCTCCTGTCAGTTACCGCCACCCCTGCTACCGAGGCATCAGATGTCCGAACTGCTGCATACGAAGTCTTGAATGTCTTTGTACAGAGCGCCGCCTCCGAGAGCTTGAACGCTGTGGGTGACCTGACCAAGGTCGTCCTGGAACGACTGCGTGAGACCATCCCTCTGCAGTCGCAGGTCGTTGGTATCGAAGAGAGAATTCGCCTGGAGGAGACCCAGAACAGCTTGGCTACGGTCCTCCAAGGCATCATCACACGAAGGGATAAGGAGATCATTCCCGAGGGAGATGACATCATGACCATTCTCATCCAAATTCTCAACACCCTCAACGGCAAGTCAAGTGTGCCCGAAGCCGTCTTCGCGACGATCAGCACCCTCGCGACTGCTATGGAGGAGGACTTTGAGAAGTACTTGTCTGCTTTCGTTCCTTACCTCTACAATGCCCTTGGAAACCATGAAGAACCCAGCATCTGCTCCATGGCTATTGGCCTGGTCAGTGATATCACGAGATCTACCGGTGTCAAGAGCCAGCCATACTGCGACGAGTTTGTGAACCACCTGCTCCGCAACTTGACTGTACGTAATACCACAGCGTCATTGATGAAAGACAAAAATCTGAGGCTAACATTCCTTCATAGGTTCAGGTCTTGGGTCCTCAGTTCAAGCCGGCTATTCTGCAATGTTTCGGCGATATTGCTGGAGCCATCGGTGGACATTTTGAAAAGTACCTTCAGGTTGTCGCACAGGTCCTTGACCAGGCGGCTGCAGTTACTGCTCCCCCTGAGGGACCGTACGAGATGTTCGACTACGTTGTATCTCTTCGTGAGGGCATCATGGACGCCTGGGGTGGTATTATCGGTGCCATGAAGTCAAGCGGAAAGAGTGAGCTCGCCAGTAACACCAAGCTGCATACAACTGCTGACATCAAAGTAGCCCAAGTCCTCCAGCAATATGTTCAGTCTATCTTCCAGGCCCTAGGCATCATTGCCAGCGACCAGAACCGCAGCGAATCCCTAATGCGCGCGGCCATGGGTGTGATTGGGTAAGTGTTACCAGACCAGAGCGACTATTATCTTCGCTAACATGTGTTTAAGTGATCTTGCCGATGCTTTCCCCAACGGCGAACTCGTGGATGCTTTCCGTCAAGATTGGTTGACTGGAATGATCAAGGAGACCAAGACGAACCGCGAGTTTGCGCCTCGAACCATTGAGACGGCCCGCTGGGCTCGTGAGCAAGTGAAGCGCCAGATCGGCGGCTCACAGAACGTGATGGCTCAGACCTGAAGGAATCTTTCGCCATAACGCATTCGGCGTTGACTGTCTACACTACGCTCACATGCCGCCTCGACAAGCCCTTGCAGAACGTCGCTTTCTCAAGCACCCGCGCCGCCAAAGTCACATGCAGTTTTGCAAGTGATTCGCCCATATCTACGGAATCCCCTCCCCAATTTATTTTACCCCCCAACCCCGGCCACAACATAAACGATCCCCACGACGCTTCATGTGTATATAGATCCCCTCCATCGACACCACAATAATCCCACCCCCCTAGTACTTACGGCGCTGCACATCTTTACTCATCACACCACCCATCCTGTTCATCCCCCATTACACCATCATGTTACCCCATTTTAACTCATGTTTTTTTTTTTCTTCACTAAACGCGTCGATGGAATAGAAGTCATGTAAGCCCCGCACGGTTGAGCAAAGCGGTGGCAAGTCAAAATTCATGTAGAGGACAGGGAGTCAAGGCGGCTGGCAAATCTATTGGTCTTTTTCTTTTCTTTTGTCACTTTCTGCCAACCTACGGACTTGGTCGGTGTCATTCCTTGAATGGCCCCTTCAAGTGAAGGGAATATTCTGAAGACGGCCCGCGCCTACTCGCCAGAGCCAGGTAGGGCAAAAGCCATGGATTGAGCGGAAATCTTTCAGGAGCATGTCGGGGATGACCAACCACTAGAGGAACATGGGCGACGGGCGGCGCACTTCACATCGGGAGATCAAGTGATCTCATCCAAATGCGGTTTTCTGTTTTACTGTAGCGGCTCAAGAGAAGAAGTTCACCACTATTCAGAACAGGATGTCGACTATCAATCGTGCCGTGATACATGTTAATGAAGCCCCTTCATAATCAACCTCTTCTCGGAATGAACTGAACGCTCAAACTAGCCTTTCGATAGCCCCCGACTCCTGCTGAAATCACCCACAATGGGATTGTCATAACCATAATCGTAACCATATACCGGCCCGGAGCCCCAATTGACATTTCTTTACAACTTTTCACTCAGTGAAAGTTACCCATCCATCCATTGGGCGGCGGCACCCATCCCAACGGGCCATCGATATGGAACTGAAGCTCATCCTCGAAGCCATCGTTGTTGGGACCCAGCTGCGGGTAAAAGGACATGCTAGCGGCCAGGTCGTAGGGGTTCTGCGGTGCCTGCGTTACAGCTCCAAAGGCGTCAATTAATGCGCCCATGCCATCGAGGGGTTGCTGGCGCCCAAAGGCAGCAGCTTGCGACATATACATTTGCGAAGTCGCTTGCTGGTCATGTGGTGAGTGCAGTGGTAGGTCTGCGGCGGATGGTAAAGGAGGTTGCGGGTGCATGGGTGAGTACAGTTGACCACCCACGTCGGTCAATAAGGGCGGAAGTAGATTATCACAAGGCGAATCCTCCATAGGGGGCGTCTGCTCCGCAACAGAAAGTTCTGGTGTCTTGGGGTGTACCAGGGATGTTGGAGGCGGTGTAGGCTCTGCCGAAGGATGAACCGTGCTTGGCTTCGAAGCTGTATTAAGAATATGGGGAACAGGGTCTGCGCCATCAGCCATGCTTCCTTCATCCGCGAGGGTCTTCGCTTGTGGATCGTGAGAAAACTTCTCCAGCGCGTCAGTCCAGCGAGAGGCGAGTGGCCACACCTCTTTGCACTCCATCAGAATAGCTATCGTACGTCGAAGCATGATGGGGCCTTGGCGGACTATTGTGGGATCCTGACACACTGCGAAATCGTCAAATAAATGGAAGAAGTCGTTCATAGGGGGGTAGTACACACATTCTGGGTACTTGCAGAGGTAGGCGGAGAACAATCCGCAACTATAAACGCAAAAGGCTGCGATTTGAGCACCAACGCCCTCATCAGAAGACCGACTGCTGAATTGTGCTTCAATCTGCTCGAATAGATCTCGGACGTTGCGGAACAACTCCGTAGACATGGCAGAGAAGAAAGCATAGCCGGCTGATTGCTTTGTCCTGAGGTTGATGATGCTGCTGACTGTGATTAGGGTCTGCGGGGCGGACAGCTGGCTCTGAGTACAACTTACTCAATGAGGTACGGGCGCCGTACAACAATATTGCACAATCTGGTTACCATAGTGGCGCTGAGGTAGGCCTGAGAATTTCGGACTATTAGCGAAAGCCGCACAGCTCCGTGATAAGGATTAAGATGAAGACATACAAGATCCTGCCCCTCGGATTTGTATTTCAGGAGAAGGGATCTTCCCCACAAGTGATGCTGAGGCAGACCCTGCTCCCAATCTCTCAACTTCTTGACCATGATGGAGAAGTCGCTTGTCGGTTCCCAAGGCCTGGAGCTGCGCGCAAAGTTCACGGCTCGGCGTCCAACCATTCCCCAGAAGTGATGCACTTGCATGAGCGTTGCAAACAGCGAACGTCTTGGATCGCACATGAGAGCAGGGTTTTCAATTGCTGGTAGTGTGCCTTCGAGTGCCGCTCGCGATACTGGTTCTCGACCGCTGGCAAAGTCTTCTTCATCACAAGGGAGAAGTGCCGTAATGTCAGACGCAGCAAGTGACACAGGACACAAAGGGCTGGAGTGCAGACTGTCTTGACTATGAAGCATCCACTGCCATTTGTCTCAGTTAACGGCCATCAGGAAACACACCCTCGCACAAGCAACATACCAAAGTCCGGCGGGCAGATTCAGCTCGAATGACGAGATCAGTAGTAGGGTTATGGAGCTGATATGTCTCTTCCCTGTGTAACTGCATCAACGTGGCCATGCGCATAGCTATGCCCATATTAACCTATAAATAACCGTCAGCCAATGCCAAGGTCAAGCCAGAGATTCCACTCACAAAGCTCTTGTTCCTGAGCCCGCTTCCCTGCTGAGCGATGCTCAGGAGGTAGAATGCTTGACACCTCTCGAGGCTGGGTTCTTGATACACCTCACCTATGGCCAACGTCGAGGCCCTCTCCATGAAATACTCGGCCGCACTTATGCCGGATCCATATCGTGCACAGAGCGCCGGGCTCAGTCGCGCTGAGATGCTGAGTATACTCAAGAGGAGGAAAGGATTTACCGAAAGATGGTTCTTCTGGAGCCGTTCGGGAAACTGCTTCTTAGGTATGAAGCCGAGCTGAAAATAATGACGGGTGAAACGGTCGACGCCGTCAATAAGGTGGTTAAGTGGAGGGAGGTCCTCCCACACATCCGCAAGCGAGCCATTGGTGGCACTGTATGGAAGCTCCAAAAGGGCTCTTCTTACTCTTATGGAGTCCCGTCGAGGAGGTTTGTCTGCCCGTTTCCGTGGATGACGGTATTCACGGTCATTATCTGGTTGACCACGGACGGGAAATTCACTGTGGAGAGAGAAGCAACATGTTTAGCTCAAACTGGGAGACAAGTTCGGAAAGAGGCGATGCAACATAATAGCATCTTGGGTAGCGCTCGATTGTGACTTACCAATCCTTGGGACCGAGGCCTGCCTCCGTGCAGGCCCTGCATGGAGGGACTCCTTTATCATGGAGGCATTTACTTCTCATCCGTCGGCACCTACAAGTTCCTCAGGTCAGAATGGGTCTTGTAGGAAGTTGAGAATTAGCGAAGAAGCACTGCAGTAACGGCTTACCTTCTACATGCGATGGGCGCCCTGCGTTTGATGACGGGAGCGTCTGATGCACCGGCTCCGGCTGCATTGCCGATACCGATCCCCGCATCTGCTCTGGACCCGCCCGGGACAGCGGCAGAAACAGAGACAGAGACAGAGTTCGGGGGCGGGAACCGGCTCAGGACAACGGATTCCATTGCTTTAAAGCACACAATCGCTGGCGGCTGGCTAGGCGATGGAACTCGTTCTGGTGGCACCCATTGGGTGTTCCGGGGGGGGACAAATCGTGACCAGAGTTTGGTCGGCCTTCACACACACTGGGGTGCCTGGACGCTTGCTGCGGCGGGCCGAGGGCAACAGTTGCCTGCCGGATCTGCCCGCCCTCTTGAGTGAGGATTTTCCAAAGTCCTGTCGGATGGTGTCTTATGCTATCTCTGTGACACGTAGGAGCGCAACAGGGGCCGGCAAAGGCATGGCAAGGCAGGGCTAGGCAAGGCAAATGCAGAACGGAGCAGCAGTAGAGGGTTCGACGGCGGCGGGAGGCAAAAAAAACAAGAGCAGGCGAACGGCGCCGGCACGACACGGCAGAGCGGCAGGTCAACGCAGCAGGGCCGCCCCGAGGCAGAGATCCCGGCGTCCAAACAAGAGGTCAATCAGGCCACCATGAAGGCGCAGGTGAAGGACAAATATACTTCTGCTTCGGGCGCGGTGGTGGTGCCACAGGGGGATGGAGAGGAAGCGATGGGAGAGGCTGACAACGAGGGGAACGAGTTTGGGGAGAGGAGCATGAGCATAGGTAGTAAGGTGAGGTAAGGTAAGGTAAGGTAAGGTAGAGCAAGGTAGAGCAAGGCAGAGCAAGGCAAGGCAAGGTAAAAAGGCAGAAACGCGATGGAAAGGCGACGCAAACCGCTGCCGCTTTACGCTGGCAGGTACCCGATGTAGATGCCCGAGCTGCGCGAGGTACCTGCCTCCCTAACGTGCAGCCGCGCTGTTGGAAACGGCAGGTGAGGCACATCAACGAACCTCGCCATTTCCGCCACCCGACGCATTATTAACAGCCAAGGTACAGCCCTGCTTATGGCTGCCACGCCCCTCCCCGCGAGGACCCTTCCTCCGCCGCCTCGTCCATAACGGTACACTTACAGATAACTACTACACGCGAGAAAGAGGGGGGACCCCCAAGAGGTGTGTGTGTGTGTGTGTGTGTGTGTGTGTGTGTGTGTGTGTGTGTGTGTGTGTGTGTGCGAGTGCGTGTGCGTGTGCGTGCGCGCTTTGGCAAGAGGCTAGAGGACTCAGCGTGGCCGCGTCGTGGGAGACGGGAAGCCCACGTGACGATGAATTGACCGGTCGAAATGTGACAGGTCACATCTGGGGTAGCACTCGGGACCAGGTAGAAGAGCGAGCATTTCTTGCCGGCCAGGAAAACTTGGTTGCCGGCTAGACCTGATGGTTTTGAGTGGCTCGCGCGGCTGCGTGTGTCTCAGTTCGATTAAGACCGAGTCGCCGGGGCCATGCGAGAAACACATGAGCGAATGGTGGTCCTTTGGAACGGGCGCACCCCAACCTTCAGACCTGCGGACAGGGCTCACTTATAAGTCTGGCGCAATCAATTTCGCTCCATTGTCTTCTCTTGTTGTAAGACTAGCATCTGTCAGCTCTTTTTTAAAACACATATACACACATACACAGTGCTGTAGACTGGGCTTTCCATTCTCTCCTTTCCCTTGCTTTCCCTTGCCTTCCCTTCCCTTTCCCCATGATAAGAACCATAGCAGCCCTTTCCCGAACCTGACCCTGACGAGCACTCAGTAACTAGAAACCCTTGGTTTTGGCCTGCTGCTGCATTGAGTTGAAATAGCAATCGTCATCCTGCAGAGAGCACGCCTAGTGCGACACAGCTGACAAATGTAACGCCTCGGATAACCCCAGTCGCGAACTTGGAAATGATTCTCGGTGCTGTGGTTCCAGAGATTGAGACAGCCGCTCTATTCATTTCCCTCTATCCTCGCGGGCTCCCCCTGCAAAGGCCGACCCGGTTCCGTGAAGTGCGTCCTGGGCCATGCCCGGAGGGGCGGTAGTGCCGAGAAAGAAAGAAGAAGAAAAAGAAAGCCCCCCCCCCCTCCAGTATCCTATTCGGTAAGGACCGGTGAATTGGTGGAGGACGTTTGGCGGTTCTCGTTGGTCAAGAGCGAGCCCGCCCTCTGAGCTAAGTCTCATCATGCAGCCAGCTCAGCTTCTAGTGCCCTGATCTATGTGCTCAAGACTCAGGCCTGGCAATTATTTTGAGACATGGGTTTCCCAATTTCAACAACATAGCGCGTCGGGTTCGTCTTTTCCAGATCTCCGTTCGAACACTCGTCGGCTTTTCACACGTCCCGCCGATCCAGCGCTCGGACGATCGCATAGCTCGTGCCAGCAGCCAGCATGCCAATCACCAAGGTCTGCAAGGCCCCGTACAGCCCTGCCCTGTGGTTCTTGATGGTGACCCAGTTCTTGACGTAGCCGAAGCCGAGCAGCACGATGACCGTGACCGCGACCGACACGACTAGCGCCTCGCGTACGCGGCTCATGACGAAATAGGGGATCATGGGGATGAGGCCGCCGATGAAGTAGCTCAATCCCATGGTTACGGCCGATATCCATGCGCGGTGGATGTTGGGCTTGTCCAGCCGCAGGCCAAAGTCCATCTTGAAGCGCACCCATTGCTCCTGGTTCCGGCACAGCTCGTCGACCAGAGGCGTGGCTGCGGCGCGCGACACCTTGTACTTCTCAAGGATGCTGAAGATTTCGCCGCGCTGCTCCTCGGGCATGCAGCGGACCTCGTGGGCCTGGCCCTTCTCCTCCGAGTGGTAATGGTCGCGCTCCGTCACCGCAGCGAGGTACGCGCCGAGGCCCATGCTGATCATGCCGGAGAAGAGCTCGGCGAGGCCGCCCATGATGACAAGCTTGGCGCTACCGAGACTCGATAGGCCGGCTGTCAGCGCGAATGGCACGGTAAGGCCATCTGAGAAGCCGATGATGATGTCGCGAATAATGTCGTTGTGGTCCAAACGGGACTCATCGCTGGAACTTGTTGACGAGCCCGTGGTGCGATCTTGGACGCGGTGCTGCCTGTTGCACTCGCTGATGGGCTCGGCCGCAAGTAGAGGGGATGCTTCCGACATGTAGACCATTGTATATTGAAACTGAGCTATACAGGTTTCAATTTATCTGAGTAATGGCTGTCACTCTTTACCGAATCTTTTCCTCTAGAGAAAAACACTTGCATATGCGGATTGGGACCGTGGGAGTATTCTTGCCCAATCCTTTGGAAATGGAGTCCACGAGGGCATTATATACGGTCGGTGGGCAACTGCCCGAGTTTCCACTAACCATATCCAGGGGATCCCGCCCATACTGAGGGCATGAATGGCCGGGATTTGTCTGAGCGGTCGTAGTCTCCAACCATGGTGTTGGTTGAACTGCTTACACGCTGGCCAATCAGAAGCGTTGGTTTAGTAATGCCAGCATAAGCCTCGAACCCCATCTGGCAAGACGCTAGGTGAACCTACAGGACACGCCTCGAATACGACACAAAAGACCCATTGTAGGCTTCGAGCCCCGGTGTTCTATTCGACGAATGCCAAATCTTTCATTTCGTGGCGGCCCGGATTTAAGCTGCCAAGAGCCCGTCGTCGTCTGGCCAATCCAGGAGGTCGTCCATGGACATGAGGCACCAAGGCTTGACTTCTGTAGTGGACGACTCCCCATCTCCGAGGGCCGGTACATCCGAGGACGAGTCTGAAAGCGCCTTCTCCGCCGCGGAGCTCGGGGAGTATGTAGCCGCCCGCTGTAACCTCAGATACTCTGCTGGCGTGACGCCGGTACATTTCTTGAAGACGCGGTGAAAGTGCCATTTGGAAAGGCCTGCATGCTCGGCCATTTGAGCCGGAGTAAGCAGGCCGTCTTGATTCGCCATGCCCGGGGCTTGGACAAAACCCCGAATCTTTCGCATCGCCGCCTCTTCAGGCATGAGACCCGCCAAGTCCGGCTTGCACCGCTTACAGGCCCTATAACCGGCCTTCTGAGCATGGCTGCCGGTCGCATAAAACGTGACGTTTGCGCGTCGCGCGAGGCGAGCCTTGCAAACGGGTCGGCAGTAGATCTTGGTCGACTTGACACCGTACACGAAGTAGCCATCGGCATCCCCATTCCGGGCAACCAAAGCCTCCCAGCGGGACGCGTCGTCTCTGAAGCGGGTGCCAACAGTCATACTTGATTGTGCTTAATAAAACGGCGCGAACAATGATAATCAGAGTGATGCAAAAGTGTTCTGAACTGGAGCCACATGGTAATGCCATTGTTCAAGAACAAGAGACTGACAGGTGAAAGGGCGGAGGTGGAGCTAGAGTTGCTCCCAATATGACCAATGAAGTCATGCCATCATCCCCAATTGTTTTAGCGACCTTACCAACGTAGAATGTCGTGCCCGCATTTCGAATCCTATGTTAGAGTACTAGGCAATTAGCTAAGTACATTCCAGGTATGTATTTCCCTCTTGGATTTTGGCGACTCTGAAAGCCTGTTCCCCAGGTGCGAGATGCCAACTCTCCACACTATACAACCGCTTGAACGGAGGATGGCTCGGTCCAACAAGCGGCTTCTCAAGCTCCTCCAAGCAGCTTTCCCCCAATCAGCGATTAGCGAAAACCAAGCTGATACCCCACTGGCCCATAGCATTACTTGGTGAATAGGATACATCGTTTGATTGTATGCAAAAGGCTCCCGCTGACGTCTTCTCATATATCCCGAAGCATAATAGATGGACATGAACTACCGGTCGACTTGCCAATGACTCTTGTGTTGGAGCATGATTTGATCGCTTGAAAAGTATGTTACAAGCAAACCTCACGAATATAGATCGCAAACACACTTGCTCCGATGTTATTCCTATCTTTCACCTTGTGGAGGACTTACACCAAGACATACTTTTTACACATGTTGCTAAAAAATATAGAAAATACAAAAAAACATATAGAGATATCGTTCTTGTGTAGAAAAACTAAGAAGAAAGTGCTTCTGTTTAGGATCGTCCTCTTTGCAGCTTCAGCTTCTCTGTCACCCACTTACAAACCTTGCCTCCGCAACAATGCACTAGTTCCAAGGTCGACATTATCAATGGACCGCGTCTTCTAGAACAGCTGTCACTGGCGGCCTATTATCTTCAGTATGTTGCGTTCTTAACCCTATGATTATATCGCAAATCACATGTACCTTCATCTGGGAATAGCAGAAACGAATTCACACTAGATTGGAAGCAGTTGCCACAGATGCACAAAGTCAATTTCATGAAAGCGAATCTCTTCTTTCATTGATTCCCCAACTTCGTCCGATACGACTTGCCTTCGTCCCCTTACCCTCGACGATGCTATTTCGATGGGGTGACGGGGTAAGAGGGGACCGGCTTCGGCGGCAGTGATAGGTCTACCGCCGATTCCTCCCCCTCGTCCGCCACTGCTGCTGCTGCCGTTGTTGCAGCATCTCTCGGCTTCTCCGCCTCCATGGCGTATTCTCAAACATGCTGGCCGGTCTCTCCAGCGCAGCCTCCCCCATATCCCCCGCCACCTCCGATTCCTCCGACTCCTCCAGGTCCATGCTCTCGGACCCGGAGCTTCCACCTGCTCCTTCAGGCTGTTTCTCCGAGGAGCCTACCGCTCCTGCGGCGCCGGGCTCCGCGGGTTCCTGCGAGGTCTGTTTAGTGTCTGGTAACGCAACGGGGTCAGGGCAGGAGTCCGGCATACACATGGCGATGTTATTGTTCAGGCCCGTCTTGCTGCGGATCCAGGCGTCAACGGTGCCAGCCACGGCGTCGCTGTTCGTCTCCAGGAACATCAGGTGACCGTTCCCATGGATTCCCAGGAGCTCGAGCCTGAGCCAGTCGATCGAAGCACCAGCTTGACGCATGAATTCCACGGTGGCCCAGTCGAACGTGGAGTGAGGGCTTGCCGGCGCTGTAACAATGGCGTGCGGGACCTTCCGAAGTTGGAAAAACTGCCTGGCGGCGCTGTGTTGGCCCTGCATTGCTGGAAGGTCTTTCTGGATGATGTAGGATCCCATACCATCAGCTCGCTTGGCAACCTTGATATCCAAAGGCGTTAAGGACTGGCCAAAGCTGAGAGCATACCCGAAGTCCAAGCTGGTCGGAGGATCGTAGGACAGAGGAATGTCGGTGAGACCATAGGCTCGCGAGGTAGGATCGTGCTTGATGTTCTCCGTGTATACGCGCACATCTGCTGGCTTGCCCTTGTCGACGGGTGTGCCGCAGGGTGGTCCGCTCGGCTCAATAGCCACCACGGCGTGGACCAGGTCAGCCTCAACGTCGGTCGCAAGCCAGGCCGCTGTGGCACCAGCTCCTTGCCCGACGAGGACGGCTCGGCCCGTTGCCTTTAGGAGTGCTCGGAGTGCATTTTGGGCGAGAGCTTGTCTTTCGGTCCGGCGGATAGGCAGAGAAACGAGTGAGGCGCAATACCGGGCGAAGATGGGATCACCTCGTCTACCGGTCTACATCAATGTTAGTGTTAATCATGTCTTGGAAAGCTAAGGGACTTCACTTACACCAGGCCATTTGTCATGCATTTTAGCCGCTGCGTAGGCTTGTTCTTTTACGGGACGCTTGCTGGGTGCAGTTAACTCTCTTTCGATAAAGAAGGCATCCCTCGGGCTTGGTGCAGTCTGGGGCTCTCGTGTGGTAAAGTTGACATTGTTCATGTAATTCGAGCGACCAACAGGAGGAAGATCAACCACATAAACGTGATACCCCTGTTTGACGAAGTACGAAGCCCAGCCTGGGTTTCCATCGGGCTTTGTGAGCCAAATCTAATGCGAGGTTAGTGTGGGTGATGGAATGATGAGGGGAACAAACGACTCACCTGGCCGGTATGATAGTCTCCGTGAATGAGAATGACGGGGTAAGGCTGAGACTTGACCAACGGTTCGAGGCTCTCGACATACATCTGTCCGAGGATGTTCTTGGCGTTCTCGAGGGTGGAACCGAGCTCCCACTCAATATTGACAAAGGAGCAGGTCCGTCTCACAAAGGCCTCCTGGTTTCCATCCATCGTCGCGATCTGAACACTCGAGCCCAAAGCCCCCAACAGGTTCGGCATGTCAAAGCTGATACTCGTGGGCACTGCCATCGTGCTTGGACTCTTGAGGAGGTTTGAGCGGAACGTTCTGTGCGCGTCGGTAGGATACTTGAGAGCAAATCGGCCAAGAGAACGAAGATGATAGCTGGTGTGTGGACAAGCAGGAAGCGAGAAGCGTGGCAAAGAACTGAGCAAACGTATTAACGTTCCGTTGCCGAAGGATGTGTTTCCTTCGGGAATCAAAGGGAAGTCAGCTGATGGGTTTTGTTTTTCTGTGGTAACAAAACCATGCCGATGTAACTATTGTGTTCGTCGAAGCAGATGCCCAATAGAGGGTCAGGGATGTTCAACGACAGCCTCAGCCACGATGCGAGAAGAGGAATAATTGATCTGGTAAACACAGCAGCAGATTGTATTGTGCAGAGCAAACGTATCGAACGGTTGGAAATGAGAGAAGGGGAAAAGAACGCCGCGTGATGGAAGTGGGAGAAACTCAATGGATCGAGGCCAGTTGCAAGCCCACGAGCAGTTGGCAGCCAGCTGTCTTGTGGCTCGATGCATTCGTACCATCGACCTGGCCTGTGCCAGTCCGTCGAAAACAAGGCGACGCCGTTGCCAGGCTCTCCGGTCAATCAAAAACATATTTTGCTCTTTTCTATGGCCTTGAGATTCTTTCATGTTGTGGGGCTCGCAGCCTCGAGATGTCTTCAGCGATGAACATGTCTGTCGCCATACCCTGTGATTCATAGAACCAAACACGTTTCTCTTAAGCTATTGAGTGTTTGCTAGTTCTGCTGACAATGAGTTTGTTGAGCAAATTGTTTCCGACATTATGTTCTCGGCCACCAGGGGGAGCAGCTCCCGCGCCTGCTTTCAGTTATATCTCAGAAGCAAACGTAGATAGACAAACAATACCATCATAGAAAGCCCCATATTTTCTATTGCCCATTCATTTGAACGTGCTGGCTCTCAGCCCTCACCAGGCTCGGGCGCGTCGTCCTTCATCTCCGGCAGCCACCCCTTAGGCCGCTCGCTGCCCCTCACGATCAGGCCGTACCCGAGCTTCTCGACCTTCCTCACGCTCTGCCGCATGACGTCCATCTTGCCCCTGAAGTCCTTGGTCGGTACCTGCGGCAGCGTCTCGAACGCGCAGCCCAGCTCCTGCATGTCGCCCAGGATCGTGCGGCCGCCGTCGCCGACGAGCGCGCCCGTCTGCGCGGTCGTGACGGTCGCGAAGCGCATCATCTCCCCGAAGAGGTCGAAGATGCCGTACATGTAGTCGTGCGGCGTCAGCGGGATGCCCACGGGCACGGCGGCCTGCGTCTCCGCCGGGGTGATGAGTTGTTGGTGGCGGAGGTAGTGCGAGAAGCTGAGGGCCTCTACGAGCTCCTCCAGGCACCGCAGGGGAGACGTGTAGCGGTAGCGGTTGATGGACTGTAGGTCAGGCTCTATGCCTGCCAGAAGCTTTGATATCTCGTCCAGCCTTTCCTTAATGTCCTTTTGCGTATGTTGGGGGAAGTCCTTGTTAGGCTGCCTTATTCTATGACGATGTATGAGTTGCAGATCAAATGAAATTGTGAAAGCAGTAACTGATTGCAAATTGACATGTCACGCACCTTTGTAGGGCAAATATTCTGTGATTGCTCAATTAGAGACCGGATTCTGAACCGCGCACCGATGAGATTCTCACATTTTCTTGCTCTGCGCCGTCACGTCCCTGGACGCCTTGACAATCCTTTCGCGCCGGTCGTGGTGCTCGTCCAGCTCATCCCTGAAGCCTTCGAACATGCCATGGAAGCGGGACTGCGGCTGATCCTGGACTTCCTTGGTCCTGCGGTTGCCGTTCCAGTCTCGTTTGACGCCCGCCATAATGCGATGCGATGCGTGCTGCTGCGGCCGTCGAAATAATGATGCTTCACCCAAGTTGAGCCAATGACAGACGGATTGTGGATTGAGCGTCTGCGTGGTGGGTGCTACAGGGACGCCAGGGCGTCGGGGGTAAGGTAGCGAGAGCGCTTCCCTTTAGGCCACACTGTGCTGTAGTCGGGTCCAATTACAGGTAATGTGTCACCTCTTCACCTACACCAACACCAAAAACAGCTGGCCTCAGAAAGATTGCCCGACGAGCAGGCGTCTGTTGATATTGTCTCCTTTGCGTTGAATCCAATTCGATTGCCAAATCTTTAGTTTCAGGGCTTTTGTTTGCATTCTTCTTGTCACAGCCGTTCCGACGCTTGTTCACACGCCACGTCCCGTTAAAATCAGCATCATGAAATGTGTATCGTAGGATAACATCAGTCATTAATCTCACACACACGACCTGTCCACAACAGCAAAATGGCAACATCGCTCGCAACCCTCCTCCGGCCAGGGCCTCTTTTCACCATCGCAACGCTTCTCCGCCTCGTGCTGCTGGTGTACGGCATCTGGCAAGATGCCCACTCAGCCCTCAAGTACACCGACATCGACTATCTGGTCTTCACCGACGCCGCGCGCTTCGTCTCCCGCGGTCAGTCGCCCTACGCCCGCGAAACGTACCGCTACACGCCCCTCCTGGCGTGGTTCCTGGTCCCGACGACCCGTTTCTTCTCCTTCGGCAAGGTCCTCTTCGCGCTCGCCGACCTGGCCGCCGGATGGATCATCGTCGGCATGCTTCGCCGGCGCGGCATGAGCGCGGAGGCGGCCGGTGGCTTCGCCGCCATTTGGTTGTGGAACCCCATGGTTGCGACCATCAGCACGCGCGGGAGCTCTGAAGGCCTCCTGGGGGTCTTGACCATGGCCCTATTGTGGGCCGCGGAGACCAGAAGAGTCACCGTGGCTGCGGTGGTACTCGGCCTAGGTGTGCATTTCAAGATTTACCCGTTCATATACGCACCAGCTATCATCTGGTGGATGGATGAGGAGCATATGACGGGCACCAAGCCCAGTCAAAAAGGCCAGTTGCCACTGTTTCAGATCTTACTGCGGTTCTGCTCTCCTAGTAGAATCAGCCTTGCTGTCATCAGTCTTGCTACGTTCATGGGCCTCAATCTCCTCATGTATTCTGTGTAAGTCTGCACTTGATGCACTTGCCTGCGTAAGCTAACAATCACCCAAGCTATGGATCCGAGTTCCTTGTGCATACGTTCACCCATCATGTCACTAGGCTCGATCACCGCCATAATTTCTCCCCTTACCACATCCTCCTGTATCTTGCTTCGGCCGACTCATCCGCATCCCCCCTTCATGCCGAGTCTCTTGCTTTTCTCCCTCAGCTCCTTCTATCCTGCGTTTTGATCCCGCTTGTGCTCGCAAAGAGGGATCTTGCCACGACCATGATGGCCCAGACATTCGCCTTTGTCACATTCAACAAAGTCTGCACTTCACAGGTTAGTGACTCGCGGTAGCCATGGCCATCGGGCTCCTTGCTAACGCTGACCCAGTATTTCTTGTGGTACATGGTCTTTTTGCCCCTTTACTTACCAAGATCGTCCTTATTGCGGTCGCGCTCGCTCGGTTTTACTGCGCTGGCACTGTGGGTGCTGGGCCAAGCTGCATGGCTACAAGAAGGATACCAGCTAGAGTTTTTGGCAAAGAGCGCATTCTTCCCGAACATGTGGCTAGCCTCTCTAGGTTTCTTTCTGATTAATTGTTGGATTCTCGGCATCATCATCAAGGATGGTGCCAAAATCACAACCAAGTCACACATTGAGTAAGGAGGGCCGGAAGATTGTAAGATACTGCTGAGAAGTCCATTAAGTAGAGAGGCCCCAGGGACAACTGCATATTACAGGACTGCATCGTACACTAGAGCACTGCAGTAAGACCCAAACAACGTAAATAATCGAGGGTATCTATCCTTCACTCCAACTCTCATAGCTCATGGCAAAGCCCACTAACAAATCTGTCCGATTGTGAAGCAAATCCTCACAAGATCATGCCCAGCACTCCAAATTGTATAATTATGCCTCCTGAACTCCTGTTGATGACTTCCAGTTCCCGATAAAGACTAAAAGCAAGACTTGTGGCTTCGTCACTCATTACCAAGTCATTCTCCTTCGCCCTAGTCGGCGTATTGTCAGAGTATTCCCTTCACCGAGCACACACGCCGGTGTAGTGTCGATAACAGGGGTGTTGATTTCCAGCCCACATGCGCGAGGCTGTATTTAGAACATGCCTGCTCTCTCGTAGAATTACTGGATTGTTATTCGCGCCGCCAGCGATCGATAGTTGGACAATTTGAGCGACGTGATACGAGACCTTGGGAATTCCGGTGTAATCACCATCCTTCCCTCCTTGTTGTATACGACATCTCCAAACGTTTCACTCAGCTCGACAAAGGACGCCTCTGGGCGTACGCGGGCGAGCTCTCGAAGAATGCTGTCACTCCAGACACCCGAGCATTTCCCATTGCGTAGTAGAAAATACGGGTTCAGTGGCGGTAACACAGAATCTGAAATTCACGTTAGTCAAGATGGATATCTCAGAGTTGATAAGGTGGGTAGATATACCTAGATCCATGAAACGGATTCTCAAGTAGTCCAACTGTTTGAATCTTTCCAAGGACCGTATCCCAGAAATTACCAGCTTTTCGAAGGCGTCAATGAAGCTCATGTCTTGAATGCCAGAACCCGAATCGTGGATATTCGACAGGTGCCTACAGCAATTCTTTACTGTAAGGTCGATTGATTTGAGCCTGGTGGTCCGTGGATTTGTCGAGCGGAATGCCATTTCAAAGAATTGATGGCAAACTCGTCCTGTGTATGCAAAATGCTCCAGAGCTGGCAATGCAGTAGCCATCCTGGTGCAAATGTGCGTTTTCTGGATAACCTTATAGTAGAACGCTGGCATGACGCCTTCCCATCTATAATCGCTTTCAAGGCAAAGGTTTAGACTCGTTATGTTATTGGGTAGATATGGCAGGAATTCGCCCATGGTGATATAGCTCTTAGATTTGGGTTTGCTGTACGAACCCTGCCATTCTGTCAGGTTGGGTAAAGCCTTCAGAACAGTGGCGAAATCACGGTCATCTCTCATGAGATTCCATTGACCCTTCGTCACCAAAGTCTGTACCGAATCAACTACTGGTAAAGGCGTTTCGATAGTTGGGTCTGGATCCTGGTCGTAGAAATGGGCTACCTTTGGTGCCTTGCGCCGCTCACCACCTTCCAGAGTTAACACTCTCGTCTGGGGTAAAGTCTGTGCTACGAAACGGAAAACCTCCTCGAGGGTGCAATTGTTTCGAGGTAGGGTATACAGCGTGCTCGTTAGACCATCTGATGTAACTGTAGGCAGGACCAAAGCAGTGCCCGATATGGAAGGATTATGCGTAGGCTGGAAAACCGGGAACCAAATCTCGATATGTTTGACATATGATTGTAGGTGTTCATGCCGCGCGAAGTGGAGCACGGCATCGTCGAGGAAGTCGACTGCAGCTTTCAGCTTGACATGGCGGTAGAGGCGTTGTTGTATGAGGGATCTCCAGGTTTGGCTGACCAGTGATAATTCTGTCAATTCCCGTCTTCTCGAATGCCTCAGCGCTGTACCCCAGCTCCGCGTGACGCAGGAAACTCTCATCGAGGAGCCCGAGGTAGCGGATACCCTATAACCAAAGAGATGGTCTAATACGGCCTCGTGTACTTCGATGGGCAATTCTTTAAAATCGGTAGCTGGCCGGAAGTCGGTGGCGGAATCGTCCGATACTTGGGCGGAGGCTGCATCGTAGATTTCGGAGTCGGAGTCGTAGTCGGGCAAGCCCATACAGCATACATGAGGCCTGTGGTTCTCTGAATGCGGGAAAGGAGTGCTGCTCGGCCGCGCTGGAGGGACGAAGGATTCGGTCTTGTCCTGAGCCAGCGGCGGGCTTGAAGGGCCCGGTGAAACGGGATTGGATGTGGTGTTCAGAAAGGAAGCAACCATGGAGGAAGCCATAAGAGTGGTGAAGTCGTCGTCGGCATTGTTTGCAAGATCTAGGCGACTTCCATGAGATGGGCTATCACACATCGAAAGGGGTTGCGGCCCGTGTTCCTCGTCTACAACGTCGACGAGGGAGCCCATCGTTGGCGACGGACTAGAATGGAAACGGTTGTGATGCCAAGACCAGCAGGAAGGAGGGCATCTCAGGAGGAGACGCAAGGACAGATCGAGGTCGGTAAGAAGGTAGCGTCAAGGGAGGCAGAGGATCGGTCGAAGGGGGTGCGAGGTCGGCGAGCAGCGGCCAGAGAATCTTGGTAGGAGAACGAACGATGGCTATGCTTCCAAAGCCATGCGGCCAGATGATTGCGACGACAAAGAGATTCCGTAGATACAATACGATGCTACTCGAGAGATGCTGCACTGGGCGCGGGCAGCCTAAGTCAAGATTGCAGAAGGAGGGGGGAGAAGTTGGGCGGCTGTGCGGCTTGTGTCTGGTGTTAATGGTGTGGTCAGTCCAGGCCGGCCTGGCAGATTAGCGGTCCCTCCGAGGTACAATCTCTGGCGGGACGGGTGGGAAGATACATGAGACAACCCGGCCGGGCAGTGGAACGCAGCGCAAAAAAATCAATGCACATGCAACGTGCATTTGCATCTGCAGTTTGCACTTTACGCGCTGCCGCCTGCTAGTGCCCGGTTTCCGACACGCCGAACAGGCCTGGTCGCGTGCCGATGCACACGACTTGTCCTTGATGGAGCGGCATGATCTGCAACTGGGCCATCGATGCGGAGGACCGGGTCGTTGTGTGTACAATAGATGGGGCACTTGGACTAGATTTTTGTGCCAAGAACGAAGCGATCAATGACTGCCTACAAGTAATGTAATTACTGGAGAAGACAGTCAGAGCCTCTCCTCTCATGGTGGGCTGGCCGACTGCCGGATCACATTCACGATATCCTGGGCCGCCCATGGGCAGCCCAACGTTACAACCGCCATATGTTGCTCTCATAGCATGGGAAGTGTCCAAATTGTATTGCACCCTTTTCGCATGGTTGCGCAACCACCAGATACTCGCCATCTTGCAAATGCAGGATCAGATCACGAAGAAAAAGAACGCCGACGCATGAGTATCCGTGGGTCCGGCGTCGACCGCTCAGGACCAAATATAGACCGAGCCACATGGATATTGCTGGGTTCACGTCAAGGATTCGCTTTGCTTACGTGAAGCCGAACATCTGAAGAAGTTTACCTAGCCTTCAGGATCTACCTAAGGTACATAGTAAGTAGTCATGCAACCCAAATCCAGAAATAACTTCTTTCTGGGTTGGATTTGCAGGCGGCTCACTCAACCTTCGTTTTCTTAACAAGATTGGGGATCTGCTTTGGAGGCTTGCTGCCACCCACTATTTGCGATCCACTGGATCTTCGCATGCATGAAGGGTCCATGATTGGAGCGCAACTGCGGGGGGGCCGATTCCTCTGGCGTGCCGTCGCGCCATATCAATGGCCAAGGTCAACCACTGAATTCGTGGGCCTGATCAACCATCATGAGGCGTTTCTGAGTCCTGGAAGAATTCAGAAATATGCATACACACGTGCATAACCCTTCGATGAGGGTACGCGATAGGCATATTTTTGGATTCACCATGGGCAGTGCCGCAATAAGAAAACCCACCAAAGCTAAACAATAGCTACTCTGAGTATTAATCTTAAAAGAACTGTGTTGGTAAGGGCAGCGTTTCACCCGGCTGTGTGCTAAGGGATAACGCGTGGTCGAGTTTATTGTAAAGCTTCAAAATGGAGACAGGGTGAAGTACGTAAAAGACTGTGGGTAATTCTACCTCCCCTGCAGGCACCGAATCTCGTCTGTACCGGAAGCAAAGTGATTGCTGTTTGGAGGACGTAAACCCGAGGATTGACGAAGAACTCCCGTGACGCGTCGCCAAGGATCGGGTACCGCTGAAGTGAAGAAAGGGTCTTCGTCGTCATCTTCGGCAACATCGAGAAAACATTCAACGGTCGATTGTCGGGCACAAAAATGTAAGTGTGGCATTTATCGGGTGAGCATTGAAAGTCAGGACCCGCTGGTCTTCCCCAATCCATTGCTCATTTTTGTAAGTTGCTGTAAGTTCATTGGAACTCATATTCTAGGGAAGGGGGTCCTCACCGCGCTCCCCTGGATTCTGTGACGGCGTCCGATTGTGCAGACAGAGTCATTCGACGACTACCGGCCAGGCACTCATGCCACGTTTATCTGCTTGGTAAACAGATATCTCGAATCAGGCTGCGATACGAGTAGCTTGGTAAACCAGTCGCCGTCTTTCACATCAAGACCTCAGTCGGGTCATCCGTTAGAAATCGCTACCTGTACTGAGGTAGGTGAAGATTGCTAGGACTATATCTCGAGCGACTCATCATGGACATCTTTTCGGCAGCCAGCCTCTTAAGTCCATAGAGGTGATTTGGCACATTTGCCTAACATTAAGAATTGGAACGAGCTAAGTGCCTGAAGTATTGAAGCAATCGTAAAAATGAGTCCAAGGACGGGCAGCCGCGGGAGACCTTGAATAGCATCTGACTGTCCTTTGCCGAGTATCAGGGGGGGTCCGTTCATGCGATGAATAGTTGCCATAATTCATCAGCTGCTTCCTCACTGTGGGACTTGAAAAGCTTGTTCTGAATGGAGATTTACTTGTGCCCACAACACTGGATCTCGTAGTTGTTGGGCGGATATTGGACGATTCGAAACCGGAGTCAAAAGGGGCGGATTACCATGATACATGTATATTCGAACAGACAGAGTTGAAACAACTCGACCGGCTGCCGGTTGGTCATCCTGCCTAGCCATTTTTTCTGATACTTTCAACGTGATCGCTGGGTTATGTTCCAAACATAACGTGTGACGATCAATATCAGCAGAACCAAGATGCGTAAGGTAGGAAACTTAACATCTCGTAGTACGGGTAGAGCGTAATACGGGCGTCCAACTTCTGGCGCATGCAACTACGTGAATCTAGAGACGGGAATGCACAGGGAGCTGCGCGGTAAACAAGCTATGGCCAATAACATCACCCCGGTCGTCGCAGAATGGACTGGACGAGGATATCCTGGCACAGCCTTAGCCTCAATGAGCCAAACAGACTCGGGGCAAGGCGTCGGTAGCTGTGTAGGCGCTGACCATCGAGCGCGATCAGATGATGCTTGGCTGGCTTTGCACTCGTTTTGGGTGTGCCGCCGGATGCTGATACTCGAGATACAACAGGTAAAACAGCAGAAACAAAGTGCGTCGCTCGTGTGTCTTGGCTTGATGGACCGGGTTCATTAGCGGTTAGGTGATTCGAAGGGGGCGTCGTGGCCCAGCGCCGAAACGGCAGTCCAATCGGACCCCACCGTCCAGAGACACAACCTGGGGGCGGAGGGCTATATGATACGAGAACTGTGATAGACTGTGCCTCCGTGCCTTCGGCGCGAAGAGTCGAAGGCTGGCAAAAGGCCTAATCGATCCAGCTATGTTTCTATAGGCAGATCCGGGGTGCATACATGTGTTTGGGAAGCTACTCGGGCTATCGCGAGCACGACAGCCACGGAGCCTGAGTAGCGGTGCATCAGTTGCGCCGTCCATCTATAAGCAGCGAAGCAATCGATCAGCTCGATCTCTGAAGCTAACCTATTACCAAATGGCACACATAGCAAGGTAGCATCGGCTCCATTTGCCGAGAACGTGGAGAGCATCAAGGTGGGTATTCGTCTGAACCGCCAGTCCATCTCCGGTCAGGACCCGTGCAAGGACAGGAAGCCAACCACGGAGCGCGCGACAAGGCCTCGACAAGCAACCAAGCCGTGAGCTTGCCAGTGATTCTGGATCGCAATCCCATGAGCCAAAAGCGTCCGCCGAGCAGCATCTGTGGCCCTCGGACCCAATAGGGGAGGCATACGGTGGTTAGGCGTTTCATGTTGACGCCTCACAGCCAATGAAAAGAGGGTTGCGTTAGAGCGTCTCAGATCTGTGGGTTATGCGACCAATCAAGGTGCGTCGTAGGAGCACTTCGCTCCCCATCCAAGAACAGGGGCTGTTTCTAGTTGATGGACCTACCGGAGTAATTAGCAAGGCTACCCACCCCTCCTTTTTCGCTTCTCGAGGCCTGCAGGCCCATGGTTTAGCTGCGGATCTGGACGCGATTAGTGTGCCCTTGCTCCAGAAGATAGATTGTGTCGCCGGGTGCATTGATCTGCAAGGGGTGTATTCTTGGACGGTTCGTTACGAGTTTTATGCCGCTGTATGAAGCATATCGCGAACAAGCATATCTCAGCTTGCTCAACTTGTTGGGCGCAAGCTTTACATAGACTCCCTTTCTGAAAGGAGATTGACATTTCGGATTCACCTTGATTAGACGAATTCCTCGGTGACTGAGAGCGCAAGCAATGAGAAGCCGTGCCCTGCGCCCAGACCGCGATGCACACGCAACCAAGCAAGAAACCCCAGCTTAGCGTGCCCAGGTACTTCCCAAGGCATGCCCAAGTGGCAAGAGGAAAACCTGTGCCTTGACTACACATAGGGGAGAGCACCTGAGAACTTTTAATTAAGCGGCCCATGGCTGCGGCGGCGGATGCTAAAACCCTCCTTATAGACAGGCATCTTGGCGTCGAAGCGATGAGAGGTACCGTTAGGTAGCCAATTCCGTGCAAGGATACATGCCCAGACGCCCTGCACGGGCAGAGGACGTCCTCGTTTAGCAGGGAAGGTGCCTGGTTGCGTTGGAGCGTTGGAGCCCACGGCTGAATAACGAAAACACCCGCCCTCTTCCCTCCCCTATTCCGTGCATGGGCAGGCGAACCGTCAATTCTCACTCGAGGCCAAAGTCCCAAGATGCTCTGGTAAGTTATCTCTGCCCCGGGCACCAACCCCGATTTTACACAAAACGAGCGGTCGGTTCATTGTGAGCAGCATGTCATCGTGGTCTGGTCCTAAGGCCACACCCATGGCTTAGAAACTCGTTGGCCATCGAAAAGGCTCCCAAACCAATTGAAACCTGCATCAGGCCTATTCATAGGTTGGAGGCGGCTGTACAGAGATATGTAGAAGGCGGACGGCCACGTTACGCCTGTTCCAATCAGCGACCTGGTCGACAAATACGGTGGTCCATTTGCCGCAGTACGAGTCGCACAGGTTGCAGCTCCCATGGCTCCGAGCGACAGCCCACCCAGCCCACGGTCAGTGCCGTTTCTGCCGCCACACCAGTCGGTACTTGGACCAACAACTCGCAGCAATAACGACTTCCCCTGCCTCTGGTTTGTTGTCTTGCCGTTTTCGGCTTGGTGCCCACGCATGAAATGGACTGGCTCCCCTGAATGCCCTGGATCTCTAGTCTGCTCAGGAAGACTCCGTCGTCTGGCAGGGGGGGGGCAGACCTGGTCATGGCCTCGATCCGGTCGCAGCCCACAGAGCAACCTGTAAGAAAGATGACCTTCATGATATTTGTTGGTAGCTCGAGCAACAGCAGGGCACATTTACTATGCAAACGGAATATGAGCATCAACACCCATGGCGGCCAAGAGGGCAACCCGCCTCTCCCGGCACCACAAGCCTCAATTCTGGATTCTGGCTCCGTCCTCTCCAACCGCCCCCCGGCGGCCCCTCGTCTCCCGGTGTTTGAGAACGGGCACCGAAACCGTCCTGTCAGGGGTCCTTGTGACGTTTACCCTCCTCGTCTCCCGCCCCTGCTGCTGCACACCCCTGTTGCAATCTGAGAGCCGCTCTCCAACAGGTACCACACCCGAAACTCCACTCACACCCGTCCACCCACACATCCACAATGCCTATTGTTCGGGCACTCGTCTTGTTCAAAACCACCGGCCGCTGCTCTTGCCGGGCTGCTGGCTGCTTTCTCTTCTCTTGACGTGCATTCTCCAGCAGGACGTTGTCTGGGTATCCTATTTGTTCCTTGTCTTCTTTTTTCATTCTTCCCTTATTCACTTCATATATATTACCCATTTACCAACATCACTCCCTCACCTTTAACCACGGCCATTCATTACCCAAGTTAGGAGACCGTTGACCGTCGTCTCCTACTCGCACTCATTACGCCAGGCTTGCACCAGGCGAGTCACGTCTTAACTATACCGATCGGGCTGGAACTGGTTTCCTTGTTTACTTCGAATCCCTAAAATCAAATCAATATCGCCAACCATGGCTCGATTCACTGCCTTCATCACCTCGGTCCTTGTGCCTTTGGCCGCAGCCATCCCCTTCAACGCCGCCGTTGTCAACCACCAGGCGGCTGCCGCTCCCGGTGTCGTTACCGCTCCTCCTGTCAACCTGCCCATCTCGAACGCCGGGGCCGCCGACATCATTCCCAACCGTTACATTGTTGTCTACAACAACACCTTTGACGATGATGCCATCAGCAAGAGCCAGGCTTTCTTCTCCGCTGCCATCAAGAAGCGCAACATTGGCAAGCGAAGCACCATGGGCCACCTCCTGTCCACCGAGGTCAAGACTTACCAGATGGCCTCGTGGCGTGGTATGACCGTTGAGGCCGACGACGTCATGGTCCAGGAGATGTACGACTCCCCCGAGGTCGCTTACATTGAGGCCGACACTGTCGTCCGTCTCAACGCCGCCATTGCTCAGGTCAACGCCCCTCCCGGTCTCGAGCGACTGTCCCATGGTGCCAGCGGTGTCCGCAACTACGTTTTCGACGAATCCGCTGGACAGGGCATCACTGCCTACATCATTGACACCGGTGTCAGGGTCACCCACACTGAGTTCGAGGGACGAGCTACCTTTGGCGCCAACTTCGTGAACAATGTGGTATGTACAGAGGCAGAGGAAGCAAAGGAGACTTGGAGCAAATGGCTGACTCTGTTTACAGGATGAGGACGAGAACGGTCACGGCAGCCACGTTGCTGGTACTGTTGCTGGTGCTACCTTCGGTGTCGCCAAGAAGGCCAACATTGTTGCCGTCAAGGTCCTAGATGCCCAGGGTGCTGGCGCCAACTCTGGCGTCCTCAACGGTATGCAGTTCGTCATCAACGACGTCCAGCAGAAGAACCTTGCCGGCAAGGTTGTTATGAACATGTCTCTCGGTGGATCCCGCTCTGAGGCTATCAACCGTGCCATCGAAGCCATGTTCACCGCCGGTATTGTCCCCGTTGTTGCTGCTGGAAACGAGCAGGTGAGTCTTAACTCTGTTGCACCCTTGCGCTCGACTCGATACTAAACCCCTTAACAGCAAGACACTGCCAACACCTCTCCTGGCTCTGCCCCCAACGCCATCACCGTCGGTGCCATCAACGCCCTGGATGACACGATTGCCCCGTTCTCCAACTTCGGTCCCGATGTCGATGTCTTCGCCCCCGGCGTTGATGTTCTCAGCGTCGGCATCACGTCTGACACCGCCCAAGAGACCCTCAGCGGTACCAGCATGGGTATGTAATGCGTTGGATGCCGCTCAGTAGGAATAACTAACTAATACTTCCTTAGCTTCTCCTCACGTTGCCGGTCTTGCCGCCTACCTCATGTCTCTCCAGGGTCTTAACAGCCCCATGCAGGTTGTGAACACCATCAAGAACCTCGCTTCTGCCTCTGGAGCCCAAGTTAGGGGCAACCAACCCCAGACCTCGAACCTGATTGCCAACAACGGCAACGTGGCTTAAAAACTTGGGGAGGGACGGCGAGAACGGACGAGTCATTTTGTCCATGCCTCCGCCTTGGCGAGGGAAGAGGCGGGATGTGGATACTTGGATAATTGCCATCTTTAACGATCGGGCGCTGGCAATGTGCGCCCTGATGTGAAAATCAAAGAGCTAGAGGATTGATTTGTTCGATTGTATTCATTCTATAACACTGCGGGAACACCCAGAATAAATGTTTAGACCAGCATGTTAGCACGGCGTTATGAGACACTCTTCTGGAGAACCATGTTGGAACGATCAGGGGTCCCCGAACAAATGAGAGAAATGACATTGCTTTGCGCGGTGGGTGACGCCTAACCCTCAGCTACCATGTATCCCACTTCAGGTCGACAGAAGCAACCCCGAACTACGAATGGCTAAATAAGTCTGCTCAGGTGATTTTGATGGACGCGGGATGAATCTTTGTTCCTGTGACCTGAACGCCATACTATGTGCATTTACGGAGAAAGTTGCGTAGCCAAGGGGGACAGGGGGCCAACGCTACGACCCGTAAGACGGAGTCAGGAATCTACGAAAGAATCATTCACTGCATGTCCGCTCGCCAGCGACAAATCTCCAATAGCTAAGGATTGGACTGGAGATCGCGTCACTGCGCCTGCCCGGTTAAGGGCGCCGGCTAAGAACGGTGGGAGGTTTGCTATCAGCACTTCTTCGGCACAACCACAGTCATTGAGAGGACTGAATTGCAATTTGACATCCGTGCTACGCCTTCGCGGAGGCGTTGGGGGGGGGGGAATACGCAATGGTGGGGTTTTGGCTGTCAGAAAATTCTCCCGCAGCATGAGCGAAAAACGGAGGGGGATTGGAAATCACAGCGAAGCACTTCCTTGGGAAGGGTGGACAAGGTCGAAAAGTTTTCTCTTTCTCTCTTGTATTAGCATGATGATTATATACCATACAGAATTGTATGTACGCCCAAAAAAGAATAACAAATTATGCCGTCGATGGGAGGAGGAAGCAAGAAGCGAGCGTTGTAGATGCCAGAGCGTCGTTCCGCAATGAGAACGTGGGATTCGTGCGGGAGGAGGATTGGGTTGGTTTTCGGAGAGTCGGTGACGTTTATAGTTCTTGGTGGCCGCTGGGCTCGTTGCCGGGGAGGTAAACGCCCTTGGTTTTCCAAATTTCGTCGAACCGAGCGCCCAAAAGCCAGGCCGTGCCAATCTTAAAAAGGAAATTTGTTAGTGCCTCGTTGTCCAGGCATGTGAAAAAGCAGGGCGAGAAAAAAGAAAAGAAAAACCGGTGAAAAAATTGACGGGAAATTTTATGGTTCCCCAGGACCCATGTGGTGGGGGCGGGAAAGGGGTAGTTTCGCGTCTAGCTCAAAGTGGATACTGGGTTACTGCGACTTACCATGAGGCCTGATATCAGGACCAGGCACACGAGTACCACGGCGAAGAGGGCGAGAGCCTCGCCATAGTCGGCTGTAGGCTCCTTGCCCTTCTTGGCCTGGTCTTGCAAAAGCTTGGGATCCTGCCTGGGGTACAGTGTCTCGATGAAGCGCTCGATCTGGAGTAGACAAAAGGTGGTTAGCAGGAGCCGCGATCGAGGGGTGGTACGACGTCAAAGTTGTACCCAAATACAATTCTCACGTACCTTGGCACATTGGACGGAAATAGCCAGGAAGTTGGGGTCCTTAGGGTCGTTCTTCTCGTGGATCTTTCGCGCGTATTTCTGGAACACCTCGCAGATGGTGCGGTGGTTCTGAGTCGACTCCATCATAATCTGGCACGCGTCGCCCTTGGTGATCTTGACGTTCCTCTTCAGGACGTCGGGGTTCCTGAAGACGATCTCCAAGGTGGCGATAGCCATGCCCTGGGGGATGGCCACAAAGTTGAAGCAACTCTGGTCGCGCATGCCCGCCATGTAGAATAAGCAGTCCTCGGCGTGCTTCAGGGCATCGAGCACCATGTGGGAGATGCAGTTGACGGCCTGCTCTTGGTACTTGGGGTCGAAGAGGTCCTCCCACTTGTCCACGTGCTGGCTCCAGATCTCCTTGGGGTACCAGCGCCTGCCGTCCTCCCAGTCCTCGTGGAGGTCGCGAATGATGTTGGTCTTCTGGAGGAATTGACCCATCGATTCGGTCAGCCGTGGCCGATCCCCGAGCCTGGGGTTGGCGAGTTCTGAGGCGACGAATAGACGGGTGAGACCCTCGCCCACCAGTCCAGCAACGTAGTGGCAGTATAGCTCGTATTCCTTGATGGTCTGAACGCCGTTCTTAATCATCGCATCGTTCTCCGCATAATCGGCCATGCCGTTGCCCATCTTGTAGGTCACGTCCTTGATGATGTCGTGGTAGGGCTTCTTGACCTTCTTCAGTTCCGCTACAACAACGTCGAACTTCTCGAGCAGCTCCTTGTCCTTCTCCTTGCTCTCGTGGAACTGCCAGCCCTCCTCGTCAATGGACTGGTGGAAGTTGCGCAGGATGGGGACCTTCTTGCTGAGGGGGATGGTCATGTCGTCCTCGATCGTATCCAGGCCGCGCAGGACGAGGTAGAACAGGGTGATGGGAACAAGCATCTCATGGTTCAGCTCCTGGATGACGGAGGCGAAACTGCGGCTGGTCGCGTCCAGCTGGCGGAAGCATTCTTTCAGGGTCTCGGACTCGGTCGTGGGGTCACGCTTGTGGACGGGATCGTGCCAGAGTTTCCTGCGGTGAGGGACGGGTCAGCTTGACGAACATGGTGCGGTAGCAGAGGAAGCAAGAGGGCACAGGCGCATACCATTGAATGATGGAGCGCAGCTGGGATGGGTGCAGGGCATAGTAGAGGATAGACATATTGGCGTTTCGTCTGTCGCGGCAAAGCGCAACGCGGGGAACAGAGGGCGGTTGGGTTTTTGGTGGCGAGCGGCTCAGGAGCAGAAGGGGGGCGGATGAACTCGCAGCACGCAGAAGGGCGCGGGCTTATGTATGGAGAGCGCGACGCCGAGAGATCAAGGTCTTGGAGGGTTGTGGGCGTAGACTGTGATGCGGGACGGAGAGAGGAAAGACAAGACGAAGTCCGCAGGCTCGGTAGAATTTGGCTACCTCACTTCACCAATTGAACCCTGGCATCCACACCCTTGTCTCTTCCCCGGTGCAACCTCAAGGATGTCTGCATGCGCACTAACATTATGATACTTGTGTCCTACTTTACCTTACCTACCTTACCTTACCAGGCTGGCCCTCGCATGAAGATCAGGCAGATGGGTGCCGTAGTAGACCCCTTGTTTCTCTCCAATTCCTTGAGGTACTGCGTGTAGGTAGGTACTGGAAGGTATCTTACTTCGCCTTACCTCGAGCTAGTATCCAATTCCCATCAATCAAAAATTACTCCACAGCGTCCATTTCCAGACACCGCCAAAGTCGTTGCTCTAACGCTTGTCTACCTTACTGGGGGTCCCGCCACTGCTAATGTGTGTCCATTGACGCCTGTGGTGGTACCCAGAAGCCAGGCTGAAAAGGGAAAATAATAAATTGAAATTAGAGGCTCGGTTTCGATGATGTAGCTCTCCCCATGTCAAGCCATTCCTTGCTGGATCAATGTCTCTGCTGGCTTAGACCGTCGCAACCTGTGCAACGATGCGATCGTCGGTCCCGAGTACGAGACACCCAACGGTTCGTGTGCCGTCAAGCTGGATCAGGATACCGGCTGCCACCTGCGCTTCAACTCAGGGCAGCGCTGCCGGTTGGTCCCTACGGCCGGATGCGACGCCACGTTCAAGATTTTCCAGTAACAGCCTCCTACACGTGGCCAATGCGGTGCCTGATGGCGGGGTATCTATCGCCGACGGCCTTCTCGTATCCGGGATGGTTTTGCTACACTGAGCAAAACTTCCCCGAACGTTGAGGCATTGTGTGGTTCGGAGGCTTAGTAGATGTAAGATGCAGCGTGAGCCACCATGATTTCTGGTGAGATAAGAAATGGCAGATTCCGGAAATTCCTGTGGCAACAAGAAGATAAGTACAATAAGCCCAGAGCTCGTCGCAGACGCCCCGGAGAGTATGCTTCGCATATCTGGCATCACGCGCCTTCTCATGCTTCCTCCAACCCAAATTGATAGCCCATGTAAGCAACGAAGCATATGCAGAACGGGCACACGCGACTGGCTTACGTGCAGGCTCTTTCATAAGCTCAACTAAGTGCCTTATAGCTAGAATCTATCCATGTTGGGCCTGGGTGTCACTCGCTACCTGTAGGAGGGTATAGGGTATTTCGCCATGTGCTAGGATTGGCAATCAAACAACTGGGAAAGCGTCTCTTTCTGAAGCTGATAGAAGATAATGCTAAACAAAGGGTCCGGGGAATGTTGCCCTGAATCCCCCATGACGAACCAAGGTGACGTGATAAGTGATCGTTTGCCTTTGTGAGTTGTGCTGACAGTTATGGTGCAATTGGAAACGGTCGATGGCACCGCAAGTCCATGCCATTTTACTGAGACACCTTGTACGCTCCCCTCGTTAAGGAAGGTTCGTAGACCAAAAGTCGTGTCCTTGTGCGTGCTGTCTTATCCACAACTCATCCCCTTCTCCACAAGTGACCAGGCTCAGTTGAAACCAGCAGAAACACCCCCGCCATTGCATCGAGGCTGCGTGTTCCACATGTTTGATTTGACCATTGGAGTTTACAAGACCAACGCGCAAACCTAGACTGTCGACGCCTGCCATGGAACCTACCGCTATCCATGGCTCGCAGACGCCAAATGGTATCAGCCTGCCTACTGTCCTTGACGAGTCAGCGCTCCTGGCTCAATTTGATCGACTCGTCGCTGACGGCATAATCTTCTATGACAAATCTCAGCGCATACAAACCGAGACTGTGGATGGATGGCATGTACGTATATCTGACAGAAATGCTCCAAATCCCTCCCAGAGCCAGGCATAAGTTGCTTTGTACTCACATCCCCGAGTAGATGGAGTTTCGTATCACGAAGGCATTTGATAATAAACCATTCTCAACCTCCGACCCTTCCCTCGTCCACACAACGGCGGTTAAGTATATGCCAGGGAGTGACATCAATGTGAATGGCTTCGAGATACAGAAGATGGGACAGACGCATCTCCTGACCTTCAACATGTTTTGCCCGTACAGGCCACACTTCATGCTTCTGACCGTTGATGGATTCAGGCGCCAGTGGGAAGCGCTTGATCTGGAGGACTTCAAAGCAGCGCACGCTCTCCTGACATCACTCAACAGCGAGCATCTTGTCTTTTACAACTGCAAAGAGGAAGCGGGCTGCAGTAGGTTGCACAAACACATGCAGGCCGTGCCGAGAGAATCCTTCGATCCACGACGCAACCTGGGTAACGCTAGTGGCCTGGATACCCCGTTTCATTTCTACAGCAGCAATCATGAGCCAGATGTTCCCAAACCGAAGGAACTGCTCGAAACATATGAAGGGTTTCTACGTGATGCGCAGCAATTACTGGGGCAGCCATTGACCCGGCCCAGAGAGGCGCCGGCGCACAGCCTAATACTTGACAAGACCGGTATGATCCTCATACCCCGACGAAGCGCTGGGCTTGAGCATGTGGGAGCAAACGCCTGCGGCATGCTTGGAATGCTCTGGATGTCCAGCGAAAAGATGATGCAGGATTGGTTGACGGTAGGACCAAGAAAGATCCTCGCAGAGGCGGGAGTGACCAGGGACAAGATAAGACCAAATGAGGATTTGTAGTCAGTCGCGAGGCTACGAGACGACAAGCAAAACATCGTAAGAGCTGTTAGATCTTATGATGAACAATACTTGTCTTATCAGGGCGGACATGCTGATGGGGTCGGGGTACCGTATTGCTCCACCATTGTCGGATCTCCAGATGTATAAGTCGACAAAAGACGGTGAAGAGCACTCACTTCCTACCTAAAGTTGAGCAAGCTGCCTGCCTAGCAGATTGGTAGGTAGCCGAACTTAAGCCAAGACGACTTGAAGTCGTTGGCGGAGGCAGTGAAGTGCGAAAGGTCGGCATCGCCGGGCCACGTAAGGCAGGGAGGAGCAGCATCGCCCTATTCCGCGCCGTTTGATTTTGTTACGTCAGGGCTGCCAACGGACAGCGAGGAACAAATTCATGGGAATCTTTTTTCAGCTTGAGTCAGGACTTTTGGGTAAGGTACTTGTCCTGCTGGGAGGATCCCTGGCCATCGCCAGCCCAAGGACCACCCCACTACTTGAGGCTTGGTGGGGGCGCTGCAGTTCAGCCAGGTATTTCAAGGTATTTGTTGTTCTTGGCGAAGGCGGATTCATCATCGCTCAAGGTACTGGCAAAACATGTGCAAGCCCATCTTTTTCACCCCGCCGCCGTTGGACAACAAGCATCCACTTGCCTCTTCCCCAAACGTCACCCAGCGACAACATTTCGCCAAAATAAACTACAACCAAAAATTTCCAGAGCGGCCATACACAAGCACCCCAAGATGGTCGTCGACACGGCCTACTATGATACCCTAGGGGTCCAGCCTACAGCCACCGAGCTGGAGATCAAGAAGGCTTACCGCAAGTTGGCCATTGTTCACCATCCAGGTAAAATGCACTCCTTTCAGCCTCACACTGCTTCCCTACCGTCATGACGATAAGGGCTGACAGAGGCCACGAATCTCACAGACAAGAACCCCGATGATCCTAGCGCACACGAGAAGTTCCAGGAAATCGGCGAGGCATACCAAGTGCTCTCAGATACCGACCTTCGCAAGGCCTACGACAAGTATGGCAAGGATCATGCCAAACCACAAGAAGGCTTCGTTGACCCGGCCGAATTCTTCACATCCATATTCGGTGGTGAGGCCTTCGTGGACTGGATTGGTGAAATCAGCCTCATGAAGGACCTGACGGCCACCATGGACATCACCATGAACGAGGAAGCCGAAGCGCAGGCCGAGGTGGAGGCCGAGGGCGCGAAGAAAGCTGCGCAGGACGACGAGGAGTTCCCCGGTACCGATGCTGCGACGAAGCAAAGCATGAAGGAGCAGGAGGCCGCTGCCGAGGCCGCCGCCGCCGCCGCGGCGAACGAGAAGGCTGGCCCTTCAGCACCACCTTACAAGCCCGCGGTCGATGACGAGAAGCCATCTGAGAGTTCGGCTCCCCCCCCTTATCGGGCCCAGACAGATTCGCCCGCGCCGTCTACCAGCTCGCGAAGCAAAACCCAAATCCCGATTCGCCCAGCACTCACCGACAAGGCCCACGAGGACTCGCAAACGGAGTTGACGGAAGAGGCTTTGAGGGACAAGGAGAAGAAGAAGGGCGGCCTCTCCAAAGAGCAGCGCGACCAACTCGCGGCTTTCGAGCGTGAGCGTGCCCGGGTTCGTCAAGAGCGTGTCGACACCCTCGCCACGAAGCTCGTCGACCGCATTTCCGTGTGGACCGAGACGGACAAGGGTACCGATGTGACGCGCGCTTTCCAGGAGAAGACACGTCTCGAGGTCGAGAACCTCAAGATGGAGTCCTTCGGCATCGACATCCTCCACGCCATCGGCCAGACATACGTGTCCAAGGCTTCGACTCTGCTGCGCAGCCAGAAATTCCTCGGCATCGGCGGCTTCTTCAGCCGCATCCGTGACAAGGGCACCCTCGTCAAGGAGACGTGGAACACCATCAGCTCCGCCATCGACGCCCAGCAAACCATGGAAGATATGGCCAAGATGGAGGAGAAGGGCGGCGAGGACTGGACTGACGAGAAGCGCGTCGAGTACGAGCGCCGCGTTACGGGCAAGATCCTCACGGCTGCCTGGCGCGGCAGCAAATTCGAGATTCAGAGCGTCCTGCGTGAAGTGTGCGACTCGGTTCTCTACGACAAGAAGGTCCCTCTCAACAAGCGACTTGAGCGCGCGCAGGCGCTCGTCCTGATTGGTGACATCTTCAACAAGGTATGGACCTGCACCATCATTTCTAGCTTTTCTTTCACCTAGCTGCGACTCTGCCATGTAACACGCGCTGACCAAGTATACTGTAGGCTGAGCGATCTCCTGAGGAGGAAGGCGACTACCTCGTCTTTGAGCAGCTTGTTGCCGAGGCCGCTATCAAGAAGGACAAGGACGAGGACTCGAAACGAAAGAAGAAGGAGAAGCACCACTCCAAGACGCCGGAGCCCGCCGCTTCCAAGGCGGAGGCATAGACACATGATATGACGAGGAAAGAGAGAGGAAGGGTCGTCGAGTAGAGGCAGCGTACATAGACTTATTCTCTTTTTCTTCTTTTCTTTTCTGGTTTTCAGTCCTTTCTGGCGGATTCCCCTCTTATTCCTTGTTGGTCAATACATTCAGGTTCTCGTTAGCCTGTTGGAACACATTCGATTCCGATATTTAATAAGAAATGCCACAGCTACGACATCTGACCCGATGCGGCGCAGACAGCGGTTGCCGCTCGTTTCCCATTCTTAGCCCCAATTCTGGTTCAGTGTCCGTTGTGGTAATTAAAGCTTTATCTGCCTAGCTACTTCGACACACACATTTGAGCTGCCGACCACCATTTTCATGGTTGCTCAGCTTTGTCCAAACATCCTTGCTCGGTATATGAATCTAAAAAAAGGTCGGTGTAGCCTGTTCATGCCCGGGACGTCCTCGTTGGCGCTCGAGCCGTACTATCCGCCTGCTTGATGCGTGCCTGAAGGGGGTATCTGTTGGTACATAAATTGAAAAGACAAATGAAAAGTAACATCCCGCCCTGGGGGGAGAGTGGTAAAAAATTGTGACAGAGAAGAGAAGCCAAAGCGGCTGGGGAATGAGGCCGGTGCTGGACCGGTGCCAGGAGGGGTTTTGAAGACGAGCAGCCTCGACTGTAGGAAGGGGCGCTGTCATGGTGAAACAAACGCCGTTATTCCAGATGTATGCTGTCGCTCCGTTTGATGCTGTGTGAAACTGTGAAGGAAAGGAATTTGAAAGAGTACTATGGGTATGGCGGCACGTCTGGTAGTTTTGCATATATTTTGTTGATTTGTGCTCCTAAACTTTAGAAGTAAAGGGGAGCTTCGGTGTGTTAGATTTTGTAGGGATTAGCCACCATCTACGGGCAACTCAATCCCGCTGTCACGGTCCTGTGGCCCCTTGGTCCAAGGTGGCTCAAGCCCTGACTCGACGGCTTGAGAGATTTGGTCGTGACGAGAGGCGAACTCGTCTTCCTCGTCTGGAGGAGCCAATACGTGCCCACCCAGCTCGACGTCAGACACCCTAACACGGTATGCCAGGGCCCTGTGGCCTTCCTTAATGAGCTCTTCGGTCCAGTTGAGGCAGCGTTTCAAGCTCTGGTTCATCTTTTGACTGTCGATGAGAAGCTCCTGGTGCTTAGTCAGGTCGATTTGGAGGCGTTTTTCGTCCCGTTTCCTCCGCGCTGTCATCCTGGCGCTCGGTGAGAGAGGGTCAGCGGATGCTGTGTCTGTATCAGATACGTCCGTGTCATACAAAGAGTCTAGATCCTCTTCTTCTGTGTCGTCCTCGTCTTCATCTACGTCGGAGAGATCCGTGGGCGGCTCGGTAAAGGCCTCGGAAGTCACGCGGCTGGACGCTGCGGAAGCCAGGGAGATTCGGCCTGACCTGGACAAGCGACGGTATCTTCTGAGCTCTGCGGTTTGTTTCCGCAGTTGGCGCTCCAGTGTCCGATTGATTGCCTCTAATGAAGCATTTGTGATCTCAAGATCTTGGACCTTGCGTTCCCGCCGCGCGTTGGCAACAAGCTCGCTGACGGCGTCGTTTGAGTATGTCGATTTGGTCGGACTTTGCAGCTCTGGCGGTGAATCACCGTCCTTGGGTCCATTATCGTCTCCCAGCTCATCAGCCGCTTGAAGAATAGATGCCATAGTCATTGCGGGCAGGGACGGACCAGCGTTCAGACCCGGACTTAGGGGAGGCGAGCATGGCTCTGGCGAATTCGAAGCTATGGTGAGCCTCATCGGCTCGATCGTTGGCACGCTGCCCGTTCTAGCGTGGCCCCTGAAGGCCTTTTGGCTGGTATCGATGGTCACCTGCCGCTTTTGCGTTGGGCTGGGGATGGTTGGTAACATAGGTGGTGGTGACGCTAGTTGCGTACTTCGCAATGGCTGGCTGGCTAATGAAACGGTGGATTTTTGTGTTTGTAGAGTTGGCGTGGAAGCGGCTTTGAGGGGAGATATTGGTCGTGGCGGCAGTGAGGCATTCAGGCCCATGGTGCCTGTGGTGGACTGACTAGTGCTGGGACGTTTCGGCAAGACCCTAGAACTGCTGGAGACAGTGGAAGCAGAGCTTGAGATGGGGAGAACGGGCTTCAGGGACACATCTGGCGTGCCGTTCGCATAAAAGAACTTGCTAGTAGAAGTAGGTTCGGGAGTCGAGGCCAGAACAGGAGGTGATAGGGCGGGGTGCGTGCTCATGGGCGGACTTGTTCGTCTATTACCATTGTCTGCCGATGTCCCATTGGCGTAGAAAAAGGTGGCCGGTTTCTGAGCTACAGATGTAGGACGTTGGCTCGACACGAGAGGTGCCGACTTGGCATTGCTCGCATAGAAGAACTTGGATTCGTTGGAGTCAACGGTTGACTCGGCGGAAGGGCCCTGTCTTCCGCCATCGTAGTTGAGCGCCGAGACGGGAGGGCTTCCCAGTCCCCCCAGACCACTCCCTGCTGAGGACCGGCTATCATCCCATATATCGGATGTCCGTTCGGGGTTCGGGGTGCCATTCGGAGTGGAATTAGCACTGTCGACTCGGCTTTGCCGCTGGCCGGACCGTGGCGTGATGTTATGGCTCAGATACGAGGCAGTCGGTGTGGTGGTAGCCTCATCCCGATTGTATGTTGGGGCCGAGGTGTAGGTAGGCGTCTGTTGATTCTGCGTCCTCCTGACCATGGGCGTGACGACCGGAGGACCCTTGGAAATGGCAACCTTGGGCGTCAAGGGGGTCCGGTTCGCAGCCCGGGCCGCGGCGGCGCTGAGCTGAGGCTGGCGCGGCCGGTCGCTGGGCGGCGGCATGCTGAAGACGCTGCTCTTGATGGTGGAGCGGGTGGCCGTCAGGGACAGAACATTTTGGTTGCGATCTCTCGCGTGAAGAGGCGTGCGAGAGGACGCGCCGGTGGGGAGCTTGGGGACGGAGGTGGATGAGCGAGGTGGCGTCGGTTGTAGCGGTCTAACCGGCTGCTTGGAGGTGTCGAGTCTCGAGGCAGCGGCAACGGTAGCGGCGCGGTAATTGGGGGTGCTGGCGGCCCTTGGAGGAGGACCGTCGTCCTTGGAGCTGGCTAGCCGGGAGCTTGTTCGTGGCAGATATCGGGATCTGGAGCTGGTGGTGTTGACGCTTCCAGAAGGGTTGACAGGATGCATTGGGGACTGGTACCGGCGTCTGGACCGAGCGAGCGCTGCGTCGCGGGACGTGGTCGAAGGTACTCGGGAGGTACCGCGGGTAGGGCAGATGGTTTACTGGGCCAACGTGGGGGACCGGCCGAAAGCGCTGTAATTAGGAGGTCCAAGTTCAGGGGGGTTACCAGTCCGACAGACATGGCAGGGTTGAAAAAAACATCAGATGAGAACCGAACCGCCAAAGCCACAATGTGATTCTGAAGTACGTGACACGATGCATTCGCCGGAAAATATCTCTGTACCGATTCTCCAAGGTTCCCCTCCTTCCAGCATGTCCACAGTTGGTATTCCGACCCGAGCGGAGCGTCGCGGGCAAGCCAAGGGTCCCGCGGGCTATTATCAGGTGTTTGTTTACTTCGGATCTGCCAGAGTCTGCCCACCCTGGGAAAAATAAAAAAAGAACCCCTCAACGCCAGCGTCATTCCCAATCTCCCCTGATTGTGAATTCATGCGCCAGCCCACTTTGGCCCGTCTAGATCCCGACTGGCCCACAGCGCCCGGGGCCAGGCCTATCTTGACCGAGCTAAAACATGCCGTAGACTGCATTTTTAGAAGTTGAGACGGGGAATGGTCATTTTGAATTGTTGAGACGGGGTGGACGACGGAGATATTCGTCCTCCTGCTTGCATGTCCTGGCGCTTCAACCTGGGGCGCTCCCAGGTGCCTCTTGCTTTACACTCTTGACGTCACGTGGCGGGCAAATTGGAGGTTCCCAGCTGAGCACCTTGCATCACCAAAAAACAAGTTTCCTCACAAGTCCTTTTTCATCAGTTTTCCGTTCCACTCGCTTTATTGCCAATGCGCAGCTATGGAGCCCAACATTTCCTGTTCCGTTCCATTCAATTCCAATGAAGCATGGCAATCCGATCATGAGATGTCTTTCCGAAGTTGGAGCCCATCAGCCTGCCTCACCACAACTTGCTCCATCTTAGGCACCTCAAGCCAAGGGAAGCGCCTTGCAAGTCGTCTTCTGATGGAGCAGTGGAAGGAGATTCTCCAGCCACCCAAAAAGCACAAGTCCAGTGGTCACCTCAACGCCAAATACCCTCGTCTTGCCCGGCGCGTCCGGCGCTGTGCATGTTAGGACGCGGTGGACGTCCAGCGAGCACTTCACCGGCTTGCGCTCCAGCGAGAGACCGGCATTCACAAAAACAAGGGGTAGAAGGGATCCCAGCAGGTCAGCCTTGGCCACCTTGTCGTCGCACCACAGGGAGCCGTCCGGCTGTAGCACGACGGTCACGGCTGCCGAGATGTCTGTTGTGTATGATGACAACCCAAGTATTCCGACATCCAGCTTGCCAAGGAACCCTGGTACACGGCCCTGAACGTCAAGCCCGATTCTGAAGGCAGTCGCTGTCGCGGTGGCCACGTCGGTCACAGTCGTTGTCGAGTATGTAGTCACCGTCTTTGTAACCGTGGCATCGTACACCACTACATCCGTAGTTGCAACTACCGAGGTCTGACGTACTGTCGCGTAAGTCGTGGTAGGGGATGTTACTGTGGTGGTCGCAGCCGTGGCAGTGACAGTCCGCTCAGTAACGCCAATGCATGAGCAAGCGCTAGAATAACGGACAGTTCCGGAGCAGGCGTTGGCGTAGGTGGGCACGGCAGACTGCGCTTGTCGCTTACCAACTCCGACCGATGCCGTGAGAAGTGTCACGGTAACCGTCGTGGTAGTGTCTCCTTGTACGTGCACAGTCTTGACGACTGGCTCAGTGACAGTCGAGGTGACGGTGTCGTGGATTGTGTTAGTTTTGGTGACTTCGTCAACAACAGTCTCGGTTACCGAGAGGGTAGTGTATTCCGTGGATGTCCTAGAAGGGCTCGTCAACATCATGATAAGATCCACGAAGCACAACTCTCCGATCGCGGGTCTACTCCAACAACGGCAAGATTATGACTTACTCTGGTGGAGGCGTGGAAGTCGTGACCAAGAACGATGAACAGTCCTGCTTAGCCTGAGCTAGTCTAGTCGTTGGCGATGTACTGTTTAATGCTGTGAGAAACAATAAGCACATGCCGCGTCCCCCGACATGGGCTCTATACGAGCCCTCACTGCCAGTGTTAACCAACCTCTCAAGCAATTGTCCATTTTGCATTCAACCCTCGGAAGCAGCGCGGAGGCGACCACGCCGCTACCGCTGAGCAGGACAACGAGAACCTTGGCAAGCATTTTGACCACAAATATTGGTTATGCTGGAGTCTTTGGAAGCGACTGCTGTTGTGGACCTTGGTATCCAAAGTCCAGCCCGGTCTAGAAGTTGGGGCATGACCTTATATACACTCTGCTTCCTGGCACCTTGCAAGATGAAATGTCAACATCGCCGTCTCCAGACGCTGGCCTCCCTCACCTAGCATCGTCGAATGTCTCATCTCAATGCAGAACTTCCATAGACCGACAGACTATCTACAGCCCAGGCTTCAGCTCGGAGGGTTTTCCTGCCGCCACATGCCCTTTGCTAACAAATTGGTTTGCAGTTGCATTTTTTATGAACGAGGGCAGCGGGATCTTCCGAGCGGTCCATCCTGCCGCTGCCACAATCGGTCCCTATTTCGCCCCAAGCCCTACCCGTCCCAATTCGGGGTAGGTTGCCAATAATCGAATGCGAGGCTACCGCTCATGGCACGGATACCTAGTAAACCGGTGAGGCTGAATGCGGCCGGCATGATGCAGAGTGAACCAGGAGGCTGGAGGCGTCAATTGTCTCACATTGACGGCCGTCCACAACTGCAAAAACATGCTTGAACGCATAGTAATGCAAGCCTAGTGAGCTTTGAGCAAATCGTCGGCACCTTCCTTTGCAAGAGTCTAACGCACGTTATGCTTTTCTCAAGAGTTTAGGGCTTAGGAGAAGAACGCCAAACGCCAAATGTTTAGCCTGCCGGGAGACTGAGCACGCTTTGCAGCCGTCTGGTTGACTCTCATTGCTTCATGTTTATTTCCCTCATCAGCTGAAGCTGTGTACATGCCGGCTCCTCAGCCTTTCGAGATGTTTGAGACATGGTCGCTGTGATGAACGGGGCCAACAGTGAGTCGCAGCTGGTCTTCGGCCAATATCGATAAAGCATGAACTGCCTATTTGGGAACCAGCGATCCTTCAGAAGGCCACCTCATTGGACAAAACAAATACTCCATATTAGTTCAATGTCTTCCACAGATGAAACGCAAGAAGAATCGAGCAGAACCGCGGGACAACCGACATTCTTTGGTCGTCGAATCTACTGAATCGGCTCTTATTTGCCTGGTAGATCGGGATTTCTTTTTGGCTGTGCAATTCAGCTAATAGGGGAGGATATGCTGATCTTCTTGTCACACTAAACGTAGCAGGCACTCCTTCGAATCGTCTGTGCTAATGCAGCCTTGTCACTCAAGGTATTGCCCTTATTTATTACGCCCTGCCAACATTAAGGCATTTGCTACCAAGTTCATGACCGTGGCTGAGTGGGTGGACATCTCAGCCGCAACAAGATGAGGTGAAGAGTAGGGCCTCCCTTGTCCATTCAAGGCAGTTATGCGTAGCCCAAGTAAGATCTGTTTCCTGACAGGTAGCACCATTCAGCCAGGCCTGCATGAAGGCAGGGGAGACTGGACGCGAGACCAACAAAAGAATCCGGGTTTTCTTTGCACCAATGCCTAGTTCCTACTTTGCCTATGAAGAAGTGGTTACCCAGACTAGTAACAAGACACTGATCCAATTGTTGCTGGTTGCCTACCCTACCCCAGTGATGCCTGTCCGTCGTGGATGAAAACTGCGACGAACATAACGGAAGGAAGTATGACAGCTCGCCAGCGATTTGCCCATCCCAAGCTTTGCCAGCCTTGTGTCCTGCGTTGATGTTTGGCTCAGACTCACAGCTGAGTCCCTGGAGTGTTCAGATCGACTCCACGTGCTCCACAGTATCAATGTCCTTCGCTGGAGTCAAACACTCTCCCTCAAAAGATTGAAGCGAAAGACCTAATTTGGATGGGTGACTGTCAAGTTGTTGACCTATGCCATCGACATGTGTATCTTCTTGAAATGGGCGCATGCTGCTGACCATCAAACTCACAAAGTTGCTTTGTGTGGTTGTAGCTGCGTGTAAAGTCACTGGGACCACAATATTTTCCTTGACGGACATGAAGAGGCCGCTGCACTCGCCAGCTGCAGCACAAAGCCAGTCCTTAAGCAGCCTCCATAATCCCATACGGTCCGCGTACCAGAACAACCTCAAAAGCAATCGAGAGAAAATAGGCCACGGCTCTCTACTCTACATCTAAGAATGTCAGCCAAGCAAAGATTGTAGACGACCTTGGTGACTCGAACAGAAGGGCCACGTACGAATAACTCCAACGTGACCCGATTTCTAAAATTCCTTCTCACAACATAATGACGATCTTGGAAACTCTAGGCGGGATATTGAAGGACTCGGCATTCATCGCCATCTACACAATGGATGTTACTAAATCAAGCGAAAAACACCGCATCCTTCACCAAGTTGGCATTGCATATATTCCGAACCTGGTACAAGGAGAATCTCTGAGGCCTGGATATTCCATCACGCACGACTAAAAGACCAAATCTTTGAGATTTCTACACTAAATGTCAAGTCCAGGGGCTCACACTAAACGTCAACACACGCGATGAACTGCGGTGAGGATTTGAGGGCAGCAAGGACATACCAGTCCAGACCCCATCGGTTCCGCAAGGAGCGCCAGGTTGACCTTGAGAATTTAGAGCTGGCTATTGTGAATTTGATCCAACATATTAGTTTGATGAAGAAGAATTTAGTGCTGAAAGGGCTTGAGTTGGCACCCGAGACAGCTGTGCTTTAAATGTAGTGCCTAACCCGCTTCCAGCCCAATAAAGAGCATATAGAACATTCCACTACGCCTCTCGGTCAAGCCTGCGATTGACAGCACCGAGAACGACCTTTAGGATGTAATCGGGGCTCAGAGTAGCTCGACGACCATCCCACGGGACTGTATCAACCATATCGCGGACGCCTTGCTTGGCCAGTCCGTCATCAAGATGTTCTAGCGCCTCCGTGGCCTTGCGGTCGTCTCCGACCTGGAAGAACTGGATGCCAACCTGGTAGGGCGGAGCACCGTACTTGTCGAGTTTGCTGGCGAGTTGAAGGATGGTGCCCTCGGGGTCGTCGGTGGGCCTGCCGTCAGTGATGATGATGACGTTGACCGGCTTTACAGAGTTTTCCTTATTGCTCAGCTCCTGAATATAGGGATCCAGGATCTCAAATAGACGTGTGCCGGTTGGAGTCAGACTATAGGGTTCGATGGAGTTGAAAATATCCATGACCCTATCGGCGCATTGGACGTTGTGGTAGTCAAAAGTGTGATTCAAGAAGTGCACTTCAATGCCATCCTCATCGTACTTTACACATGTTTGAACGATGGCCTGCAGGGCTGCATTGACCTCGTTCCACAACGAGCCCGCCATGGAGCCGGAATCGTCAATGATAAACTTGGTGTCGAAACGAGCGAGGAAAGCAAACTCGTCATTGTCGTCTTGCTTCTTAGAGGGAGCAGTAGTAACTGAGGAAGATGTTGCCGAGTAAGGGGGCGGAGAAGCTGGTCCTTTTTATTAATGTGACTGCGCAACCAATGTGGGCACTAGGCTTACTAGTTGAAGAGCCCATGCTTCCTGTGATTCTTTTCCTGATATTGCCAAATAGTTTCGTCATGATGTTGATGGTTTTGTGGGATGGGAACCACAAGCAGAGTGCGAATTGCAGTAGTCTAGAGTTCTCTTGGTGGTGGCCAAGCCTGCGATAAGTCGATTCGGACCAATTTCTGCAGAGCAAGCGCTACTCTTTATATTTCTACCTGACGTACGAGGACTGCAGCATGATAGGTTTTCTTGTAAATATATTAATTAAATTTTTTAACTAAATTCTATAAAAAAATCCTTAAAAAATCCTTTAATTTTTATTTAAGAATATTTTCATTTTTATTGAGAAATTTATTAAGATAACCCAAATGTAAGAATCTCAACTAGGGACCCAGATATAATGAAAATGATTTAATGGGGAGGTCTAATACCCAGAACCTCAGATACAGTAACAACAAAGTCAACAATGAAGATATATAATGTGCCACAGGCACTTGCAAGGCTTGAGCCAGCTATTCCGACAGGAACTCGATGGAGCCATTGAGATATCGCTGCACCCCCAAGGTCTTGTGGCTGCAGCTGTGGCGATGCCAGCAGCAAAGCCAAAGTCAATACTTGAGTTCGCAGCAATATACGTTGTCTGCCTCAACAAAGTCAAATCGAACTGCAGCAGCAAAGTCATCTACTCGAAGAACGGCAGCATAAAAATCTGCTCGTCCCCCTCGTCGCAGTCGAAATCTCTCTTCATCAAGAACACCGAAGCAGGAAGCACTTCTGCCTGCAATCCCCACATTCATCAAGACCTCTTGAATTCCGTATCAAGTCCAGAGCAACGCCCAACAGGTAAGATACCTTGAGCAGAGGAAGCCCTAGTAGCAAAGCCGAACGCTAACCAATACAGAAGACCTCAAGATGGCCAAAGCAGATATAAAGGCAAATGCAAGCTGCAGTATAGTTTAAGAGCTACAAAAGAAGATTAGCTCCAACGAGACGAAGGAGAATCTAGGTAAATTCAGAGATAAGCTATATCTCTCGAAAAACAAGGCCCATAATCCGAAGATCGAAAGAAGCATGGAGAAGATAAAGCATCTGGCTGAGGAGACATAATCCGGACTGGAGGCCTTTGTTATGGATAGTGGAAATAGTAAGACTTGCTGAGCTCTTGCTATCATAGCAGATAGTCGAGCAAATCCAACTTATTCAAATCAATGATGTCTGTTCCGAACGAACTTTTTGTAGTGCAATGATATGTGTTGTCTGAAGTCCGTGTAAGCCGCCGTAGTAGTTAAGCTGATCACATAATGTATCACGTGACCTCGGCAACAGCAGCAATGACAGATCTTTTATCCTCAGTACCCAGGAGGATTTTATTTTTATATAAGAATAATTATATTTTTATGCCAGAATAATTATATTTTTATTTAATTTTTCTTTTAATTTCCTAATACTGTTTACGATTAACCGGTTTGCAGTCGCGTATTTTTACTTACCACTTGCCCCCGTCAACTGAGGAGCGGTCTCGGGGAGGCTTTGTTCTGCCCCTCCACCTCGGTAGCTAGTGCTCTTGAACCAAGCCAAGCTCCGTCCCCGTCGAGTCACTTACCTGCCTTCGTCTCCCGCCTCCCAATCTCGACAATTCACCAGCGCCGCATCAATTGGACTGTTTCATCCACGCAAATGCTGTCCGCCACCTCTATGGCCCTGCGGGCCGGTGCTCGACGAGCCATCCCTCGAACCGCGGCTGCGTCGCTCACTCCGAAAACGATCCGATGCCCTAACCTCGCCCTGGGTCGCGGACTGGCGACATCACGAGTCTTGGCTGCGCCGCCAGCCAGGGACCGAACCCGCGAAATTGTCGCCCAGACGATCAGCAGCATTGGTAGCAAGCGGGAGGCTACTGTGAGTCTTTACTCGCTCACCTTCATACCCGTACTGCCGTGCTCGCCAGCCGGAGGAGGGAGTACGAGTTCCAAGAGCTCGTCTTTACTGACAGAGATACCCAGCAATACCTGAAACTCTTTACTTCCGTATCTTCTCAGAAGTTCGCCGTGATCAAAGTCGGTGGCGCCATCCTAAGTATGTTGACTTCTCCTGGATCGGTCAGTGCGATCGATCGTTGACGCCGGATTTCGCATAAAGCCGATTACATAGACGAACTCTGCCAGAGCCTGTTTTTCTTGGCCAGTCTGGATCTCTATCCGATTATTGTTCATGGTGCAGGCCCGCAGCTCAACCGCCTGCTCGAGGAAGCTGGCGTTGAGCCACAATTCGAGGAGGGTATTCGAGTCACAGATGCCAAGACTTTGGGGGTTGCTCGAAAACTCTTTCTGGCCGAAAATTTGCGGCTGGTTTCCCGGCTGGACGAGCTCGGAGTCGCCACTCGATCAATCTCCGGAGTCTTCACGGCCGAATACCTCGATAAGGACAAGTGGCAGTATGTCGGTAAGATCACCAAGGTCAACAAGGAGGCAATTGAGAAGTCGATCGAGGCTGGGTATATCCCCGTCTTGACCTCCATGGCTGAATCTGAGGATGGGCATCTTCTCAATGTCAACGCCGATGTCGCTGCTGCTGAGTTGGCCAGAGCCTTAGAGCCACTTAAGGTTGTCTATCTCTCAGAGAAGGGTGGCCTATTCAACGGTGAGGGTGAAAAGATTTCACAGATTAACCTGGACGAGGAATTTACTGGTTTGATGAGCTTGCCCTGGGTACGTTACGGCACGCGCCTTAAGATTAAAGAGATTAAAGAGTTGTTGGACGATTTGCCCCGCAGCTCCAGCGTCGCCATCATCCATCCCAGCGATCTTCAGAAGGAGCTCTTCACCGACTCTGGCGCCGGTACTCTGATTCGTCGTGGGGAGCGTGTATTGAAGGTCTCATCCATCGATGGTTTCCAAGACTTGGATCTTCTTAAGGCTACTCTGATTCGAGATCGGGAAGGTCTTGATGCCGAGGCAACTGTGGATCGTTTCGTTGACTACCTGAAGGAAAACCCATTCACCGCATACTTCGATGACGCCATGCAGTGCCTTGCTATTATCCTACCTCCCAACAAGGATAGAAGCATGGCCACTCTCGCTACGTTGGCTATTACGAAGTCAGGGTGGCTCAGCAACGTTGCTGAGAATGTCTTTACGGCGATTAAGAATGATAACCCCAGCCTAGTGTGGACTGTGAGCGAGGATGATGAGAATCTGACTTGGTTCTTCGAGAAGGCCGATGGAAGCTTCAACAATAACGGCAGCGTTTTCTTCTACTACGGCTGCGACCTCAGATCGGAAGCCCTTATCCCTGTCTACCAGGAGTTCATTTCTCACGGTCGTGCCATGCTTGGCGACTCTAACCTGGAGTCTAGGCTCCGCCGCGCCGCTCAAGTCGCCAGCGATGCGCTGAAGCGCTCCTAGGTCAGCCCGCGGAGTGGAGATTGGGTGCGCTTGCGAGGCATAGCAGCGGCAAGCGGTGATAGTCTGCCAGCATTTGCAACTCTTCAAGGGGTGCTGCTAAATGTATCTGCGCGAAAAACACAGTTGTCTGGAAAGGGCATGGGGCGGAGAGTAAACTGTTGTAGTAGAAATCTTGAAGCCTGCGTTCAGCTCGAAGACAGATCTCCCCCTAGAACAAGCTAAGTTTGAAAAGTAAGAGCTTCCAAAGGAACGGGCAGCTGCTACGTTTCGAATTTGAAGTTTGAGTTTTATGTTTAAGTGTTTGCTTTGCAGGTCTGTACGACCTTTGACGTAAAATCTGGCCACATGACGACTCTAGCCATCTGATGTGGATATTCAGGGATACGGTTGAAAGCTTGGGACTCCAGAGCCTGTCCAGATGGGCATTATTGGCAGCATTCGATGTGATACACACAATCCTCCTTAACGTGCAGGGAATTGCCCCGGTATCCGTCATGTGCTTGATTGCTCTCTCCAGCCCATCACATCAGCACTGAAAAAGAAGAAAGAAGACTGACTTTCCACAACTGGATAATGGGATGGTAGCGCTACCTTACTACTATTAGGGTTTGATGCACTGACCCCAACAGTCGATACTCTCGGCGGTATTCATTGCAGATTTGGTAGATACGTGCCAGTGGTACTAATTGTAGTTGTCTGACCGAAGGCGAGTGAGTCTCTGCCTTTGGACAGGTACCATATAGCTGGCAGGATCAGGGGTTGTTCATGACAGTCTAAAGCCCGTGAACATCTTCACACGAGATTTCCGTTCTTCAGGGTCGTGATCCCGAACTCTGACAAGCATGAAATTCTCGACAAGACGCAGTTGCATATGTTATTTGGCACCCTCAAGTACGTAGCATCCGGAGTGGTTCCCTGGCGCGAGCAATGTCCTACTGGACGTTCTTCGTCGCATGGTCGTTTGAGAGGTCGACGACACGCGATGGAGTACTCAAGTCTGGTTGGCAAGTGGGTTTGCGAAGGGGAAGATTTGTTTGCAAGAAGAAGTGACGATGACCTCGCCAAACTGCACAGAAGCGATAATAATCTGGTGTGCTGAAGGATGAAGAAGTCGCCCATCCCAATCGGCATCAAACTCATAGCTTTAAATTCACACATGTTCCCGTCCATGGAGTCCTTGTGAGCACAATAAAGGTACCTGTTCCGTGTTTCACTGGTAGACGACCTGTAAGATCACAGACGCGCTTCTCGTGTCTAATTTAGCTTTCCCGCTCTTGAGGCTCTGCCGTCGTAAGGCCTGACAATCATGAAAGTGTTTCTGACCTGTTGGTAATGTGATGGCGTTGGTTAGCGTATGACGCTGCAATCCCCATTCGGTGGATAAAGCCAGTTCCAGGGGTCCGTTTAGCTTATCGATACGTGGTATGGTGTACTCCTCGGTCCCTGCGCTAAGCAACTCTCCCGCCATCACCACGTTCGACGACAGACAGTTTCCGCCGCCATCCCGCCCGATTTCCCCCCTTCACAGCCGTGCGCCGGTCGCTCCTCTCCTCTCATTCCGGAACGATGGCTCTGATCGGTCTCTCCCTCCTTCTCGCCTCGGTCGTTTTGGTGCTTGTGCGCCCAACCGGGTGGCTGCCATCGCTCTTCCTGAAATGGAGGGGCACTCGAGGGTCCATCACGGATGGTTCGGCGCAAGGACAGCGATCGCGGCAGGACGAACAAGATCGCGAAAAGGAGAAGGCGAAGAAGCCCTCGAATGAGCCTCCTCCGCAGAGTAGTGGAACCAGTGGCCAGACCGCCATGCCTCCTCCGCCGGTGCCGCAGATTCCTACTGTTCAACCGCCACCGGCCGAGACGCCGCGCATAGCTGAGCCGGAGGCCGAGGAACAAACTACGCCGAAAGCCGCACCAGCGACACCGTCGATATCAGTGCCGAGCTTCACTCTGTCATCAGAGCCCCCGGCCGGGAACGCCACGAGCTCAGCGATGCCGCCGCCACCTCCGCCACCTGGTCGCCGCGCACCCCAGCCCGGACGCATGCCTACCCTGCCCCAGTTCCCGGCCGCGAACTCCATCCAGCGCGCACAAGGTCCCCTGCCCAACCGGGGGCCGCCCGCCTCCTCGGCTTCTGGTCTCGCACCGCCGCCGACGCACTCCTCCAAGCCCGCCAAGCCGAGCCGCAAAGTCCTGCTGTCCCCGGGCCATTCCCCGCTAGACTGGGCGCGCATCTCCGGGCCGAACGCCGACCTGCGCGGGCTCCCGGCTTCGACGCCGTACCTGCGCGTTACTCCTTCTATGCTCAAGAAGCAGACAGGACGAAAGGGAAAGGACGCCTGGATGGCTTTGAACGGCAAGATCTACAACGTCACACCTTACGCCAAGTTTCACCCCGGTGGTGTACCGGAATTGATGAGGGGCGCTGCGCGGGATGGCACCAAGCTGTTTGGCGAAATCCATCCCTGGGTCAACTACGAGTCCATGTTGTCGGCCTGCTTGGTAGGCCTGCTTGTGGACGAGCCAGAGGGTCAAGAGAGCGAGATGGATCAAATGGATTGATTGCACAGATTGTGTTACTAGACTGGAGTTGATGGCATGTCTACTGGGTATATTTGTTGTATTATTCCGGAGATGACGAGACATGTAAATACCAAGACGCTAGGAAGATACCCCGGGCTAGACAGATTAGAGCTTGAATTACCGCCTCTTGCCAAATCTGAACTTGAGCTCATCATCACTGTCGTCGCTGTCAGCTATCTCCGCTACCTTTCGTGTTGGGCGCTGTCTCTTTGCCGGCTGCGTTTGCGCTGGTTCTGGTGCTGACCGTTTCGACTGGCTCGAACGCGTGCTGCGTATTCCCGAATCCTGACTCCTCGTCTCGCGCTGCGAAGGGTTCGTCGATCCTGCTGTGCGAGGAGGAACACCGGTTCTTGCGCTCGTTGCCGAAGCACCGTTCTCCATGCTACCCTCCCTGTCCTCGTCGCTGTCTGACTGTACCACTGCTCGGGCCCGGCTGCGGCTTGTTTCTGCAGACGCAGGTGGCTTTGCTGATTGTACAGAAGGCTGGCTTGTTGCGTTCTTCTTCCGCTGATTGTCTCCATCGTCTAACCAGTAGTCGTCACCCACCCCAAACTCCTTTATCTTCACTTGTGTCAGAGGCACAATGGTTCGTGCCGGTTGCCGCCCGGTTGCTTCACCTCTTTGGCGGAACTTCTTGAAATTCTTCATTCCGTTCCATTTGGGATTCCATCTTCCATCAGCAATGTCTTGCTCCCTTGTCCGCGTTTCTGATGGTCGTCTCACTTCCATCTCCTCCACGATATTCAGCCGCCGAATCTCACTGAGATCCACGTCGTCGGGCAAAAGGGCAAGGTCTTCCTTTTCTGCCCGGGCTCGAGCCTCTTCCGCTTCACGATTTTGCGCGACCACGGCAAGGACATCAAGCTCTTTCTTGATCTTCTTTGGTGGTGCCGTCTTCTTGGTCGATTCGACAACGTCTGGGTCCGCCTGCGGAGACAGAGGGGGTAGCTCCTCGCCTCTCGCTAGACGCTGTCGCTTCAACCTGTCTGCCGCAGGCACTACTCCCTCCATGAGATCCTCATGCTGTACCGGGGGTGCCTTTCTCTTCCTCTGCGGCCGTTCGGGATCTGTTGTCCCATTGGTCTCATGGGTCTCGGGTTCCTGAGATACAAAAAGACCAGCTTCTTCCTCGACATCCACCACAGCTGGCTTGACATCATTGGGGACTCGCAGTGCCGAGTCTTCCATATCAATGTCGACATCATCGTCAAATCCAGCGAAGCGGCGTTTCACAGGTCGCCTTGACCGACCAACTCGAAGGGACGGTTGAGATTCACCAGCAGGATTTGATTCGGGTTGTTGTGTAGCAGGCGTTGGGTGCTGGCTTTGCAATTGCTGCCTGTCAACCGCGGCCCCAGCGACTGCATCGTACTGGCTGTCAACTTGCAGCGGTCTTCGTAATATGCTGGCATCTTTTATAAGGATGGCCTCGAGAAACTCGCTTTGTTCGATGGGTCGGTGATCCAGGCTTAAAGAAACAGCGGTGATGAAATGAGTGTACCAATCCACGTGAGGCCCTTTGGCAGGTAAATATCTTACCAGGACCACACCCTTGCCCTCACTGCCATCCTCGAATCTACCCAAGCCCTTCTCGCCAGCCACATTTTTCACAAACCCAACAAAATCATCCACACCGGTTTTCTCGGGTGTCACTTTCTCCAGAAGACCTTTGCCACCCCCATTTGTGATGGGTGCTAATAAGTTGGTGTGCTGGCTTTCCTCGTAGAAGATGAAGGTGTATCCATCAAAGATATCTCTCCTCTCAGGATCAGGTGAATAGATTGTATCGGGATGCTGGACCGGCTCGCCTCCGCGAGGCGGCAGATGTTGTAAAGCATCTGGCCAATGCTTATCAAAGTCCTGCTCCAGGGCGCTAGACTCCAAGCTTTCGGCCGACTCGGCCGACTCAGCTGCTGTCACGAGAGCGTTGAGGAAAGACTCGGTGACAATAAATTTTCCGTTAATCAATGCTTGAAGTCCCTTGGCGGTATTGCGCTTCTTCGACACAACATGTGTTGTATGTTCGGTGTTGTAGTCGGTAAGTAATTTGACATCAAGCTGCTCAAATCGCTCACGTAGATGATGCAGCGGGCCTGATTGGAGTTCCTTGGTTGTGAAAGCGAAGCTCAGAACGACGGGAAACCATGAGAGGCTGTATCATGTGAGCAAACAAAGGCGGATTTGAAACAGCAGGCAAACCTACCGAAATTTGTTAGGGCATTTCCCCATCACAATCTCAGCCTCGGTGGTCTCAACCACATATTTTGTTCCTTTAATCTTCTGTCCGTTCACGGTGGTCCCAATCTTAGTTGCCAAATCCTCAATTGTGAGGTGTGACCGCCGGGCTAGATCATGCGCTTGCCCCTCGGCAACCGGCTCCACGGTAATGGTCAAGTGTTTACGAGAAATGGTATTATGCGAGATCGCAAGTTGGCCAGCTGGACTATGCATTAGCGTCACAAAGCAAACTCGTGGACAGCGACCGGGACTTAACATACGCTCCGCCGCCGTACGACCAAACAAGTACGTCTTGCCTGGACGCAGCCACAGGCGCCGCCCTTAGCGAGAGTTAGCGGTCATCAAGCACAAATCGGATACATCTCTCACCATTGAAGGCGTCGTTATTCTCTAGAAGCCACATCGCCTACCTAAGAGTAGGTCTCAGCGCCCGTGATCATAAACGACCGTCTCCATGACGTGAGCGCGGACCGCGAGCATTTGAGTGGGGCACGCAGACGCGTTGCACTTTCGACGCCAAATCACGTGCAATCTTTCCATGATGCCTTATCACATCCTTGCAGCATCTGGTTGCAGTCACCTGCTAACCTTCATTATGACCCTGTGTGAGACATGAGGCTCGGTTCTTGGGACCTCGGTGGTCTTTAGTGAAGAGAAAAAACTGCGTGTCTGCGCATGTCAGTTGCGACGCAGCCAGAATCGGCATCCTCACGAGGTCTCATCACATAGCTTACGCTGCCCCGATGGATCTCCTCACTCGGATGAAAGCGCACCTGACTTTTGGGTTGTGAAGACATGTAATCCAGGCCTTTGGACGATTAACCAGGTTTTCTATTCATAATAGGCAATGAGCCGTACAAATCTATCACGCTTGTTTATGGGGTATACTATGTCTAAGCCGCCATACGCCGACAACTCCTCAGACCTTTTGCCATTTCCAGCAGTCAACAACCATTCGCTTCCGTCCCACCTTCCTACTCCTTGCGCTGAGTTCCTCGTCGTTCTCAATCTTGACGGCGTCAATGTTGTCTGACGATTCGTCGATCAGTCTGGCGATCTCATTGACCTCACCGATCTTCCATCCTCGAAGCACCACCAAGCAGATTGCAGCCGCCAAGAACATGAAGCCCGTGAATATTTGGGTTCCCAGGTAGTTCCCAGTGCCTTCAACTATCTGAAGCGCAATAGGTTCACTGAAGGTCGCCGGCAACAGCACTGACAACCAGGTGAGGTTGAGCGCCGAGGGGACGTGCTTTAATCCAACTACCTCGGCAGCGATGGGCCCGATGACTGTCCAGAATGTGCCTGCGACGGCACCGCCGACAATGGCAAACAGGATAAGCACGCCGTAGGTCTTTGAGTTTGTCCAAATGGCCAATGCAAACACTCCCGTCAGGAAAGTCGTGAAGGCGGCCATGTTGATGCGCCCTGTTCTGTCGCTGAAGAAACCGATCAGCGGCCGGCCCACACCCTGGCCCAAATTAATCATGGCGCTGACGAGAGCGGCATCGGATGCATCCAGGCCGATGTAATTGGCGTAACTAGCCAAACTGAAGATGAGGACGATATAGCCAAGAATGCTGAACCACCCGAAGCCCAGTAGGAGGAGGTATTCCGGGCGCTTAAACAGGGACATATCGAAAGCTACTTGGCTCGTGCCTACGGCCTTGTTACGATCCTTAATGATAATCGTGCAAATCAAATTCACCACGAAGGCAAGAATTCCCAGAATCCGGAAGGCCCAGGCAAGGCCGAGGTTTCGAATCATGGCTCCGGTGGCAAGGGAATACAGCAAACCGCCCAACCCCGAACCGCTTGTAGATATCCCGTTGGCCAACGAGCGGCGCTTGAGAAACCACTGCGGGACGATGGCGACGGAGGGCACGAAGAGGAAGCCCATGCCCACACCAAACATCACTCCCTGTGTCAAGAAGAGGTGCCAGATTTTGGAAGCAAAGCTAGCACAGATCAAGCTTGCCGCTTCCAGCACAACACCGATCAGCATGGTTGGCTTGGTACCATACTGTCGGACGCTGATGGTCGCAAATGGCGAGACCAGGAGGGCGCAGCTAATACTCAATGAGCCGACGAAGGCATACTCGAGAGAAGTCGCGCCAGGGAAGAGTCCCGTCGACAGATAGTGCGCCAGAAAAACTCCGTAGCTCGAATTCAAGCCCCAGGTGTGAGCGTTGATAGTGCACACGGCAGCGGTGCATACCCAGCCATAGCCTCCATCAGGAGGAGGTGCAGGCGCCGTTGGTCGATGGTTGGCCTCAATGCTTGCAGTGTGCGGGCCGTCTGCAGTGCTCGAGAGGACGCCCTTGTCGTTGTTCGGTTCGGGGCTGTTCGGTGACGTCTCCGGAGCCGGCCGCATGGCTTTCTCGGCCGCCATTGTGTGGATGTAATACCGTCGATGATGCTGCTCGTGCGCCTCGCGCGACACCAGGCAGTATACAATAAATCGGCCACACCACTATATAGATTCTTTGAAAGGATGACTCCGAGCATGAGAGGCAAGGAGGCACAGCCAAAGCCGAGCGGATTCGGCCGCCATTTTTGCTCTCGGACTTTGTTTGAACAGAAGCCCACATTGGGGGCCCGCCAAGAGTCAATGCCGACGGGATAGCAAGGGGCCCATCCGCGTGCTAGGCATTCATTCTTGCAATGGAAGTTAGTCTCTCGGAGACGGCTCGGGAATAGCATAGAATTTTTTTGGACGCCGCCACCGGCCTCCGAGCGAAACGGAGTGATGAGCTAATGGACATGGGCGTGAGAAAACTCTGGGTGGAGCCACAATCTGAAAACACCCGGAATCGTCTCGTGAAGTGGATTCGAGCCCGTCAAACTACGATGCATTTTGGTTAGCTCACATTTTCATGGCGGGCGAAACTCGGTGTTGCACGGTGAGACAATCCTCGGGGCCGTTTGTCAATTAGATAAATGTCTGGCCGAGCTCCCACGAGTGTTATCAAGAAATTCCCGTCAGATTGACTGCATGACGAGAATGGTTGAAACATGGTATCCCCAAGCGTTGCTGTTCCGGTGCTCCGGAGCACCGCAGTCCCGTTGGACGCTTTCAGTATGAAGCAGTCATAACCCAGGTCTCCGACGGAAGGCTGAGTATCTCAAGCAATTGCGATTAATGGGTATTAACATTGAATATATACACGTATTCTGCTAACCACAAGAGAGGCTGAGTGGATCAAAATGAGAGCAACACCATATTAATCCCCTGCCTCTCTTTCCTCTCAGCAGCAACATCCCAAGTTTTTATGCAGAATGCTCAGTTCTCGACTTGCGTCGCTCGAGGCCAGTGTCGGACCAGGGGAAGTGAACGACGGGGACCTGGAAGAAAGAGTTGCTGAAACACGATTAGCTGCTGAGCTGAGCAACCGACTGCTGCAAACATACCTGCTATCTTGGATACCAGCAAGAGCATTGTACCAGGCTAAGAAGGCGGCGAGGAAGCCGAAGAATCCTCCTGCCTTCTGCAACCCGACCTTGGCGGCGTGGTTGCCCATGTCGCCGGCAAACTGCTCGCACATGAGGAAGAGGAAGGCCAGGTCAAGGGTGAAGAACAGGAGGAAGAACGCCACGGTCGATCGGAGGGTGCATAGAAGCAGGATGGTTGTGAATATGAACCAGCCGGCCAGGAAGAAACCCAGAGGCGAGTAAGAATCACCAGCGTAGGGGCCATCGGGCGCCGTGATGCCCCAAGCGGGCGTAAGGACAATGGCGTAGGCGATCCAGAAGCCTCCGTAAGAGGAGAGTGCAGTAGCACCAAAGGTGTTTCCGACGGCCATTTCCCTTGGTAGTAGAGTTAGCTCGCAGATCGGGTCGGGAGATGCGTGACAGGTCTTCGTCATGGGGTGAATATGGGGAAACTTACCACATGCCAGCCAGCAGCTGCACAAGACCACCGTAGCCAAAGGCAAGAGGAACAGCAATGTTTGGCGCGGTGACATCACGGGCATGCATGTTCACGCAAGACAAGACGAACGTAGTCAGGGCGAAGGCGGAAAGGCCCAGAGGAGCAGGGTTGGCGAATTTTCGATGCTCATAAGGCTTCCATTTTCCGGCTTGCAAAGCACCACCGAAGGCACGAGCTGGGGCCTCTGTGTCGTAGCCCTGGAAGTGGCTGTACACCTGACGCTGGTGGGGAACTTGGCCGTGAGCATCCGGAGCAAAGGGCTGGCTGTGCGAAGCGTAGCCTTGACCGGCTGCAGCATATTCGTTGTGGTGGTTTCCGTTCACCGGAGGTACGCCATTGTAGGCAATATCCTTCTCCGTCGTCGGCGGGTTGGTGGTGGCCGTTTGGGTCGCCATTTTTTTTGGTTTCTCTGTGGTGAAGTACGCAGGTAGATGTGATGATATCACTACGTTCCTGAGCTTCCACTTATACGAACGTGCAGATGTGACGACAGAGGGGTAATGTGGCGGGATGTCTCCGCGAAGGGTATGTCAGAGGATGGATATTGGCCCAGCAAAGGAGTCCACGAAAGAGAGAGCGCGAGAGATCCAGTCTTATGTAGAGTGGCACGGGGGGCCCAACACATCCACTTGACCATCGTGGGCCATGACGGATAAATGGACGCTGGCGGCGGGGCCTGCGATGTGGGTAACATGTTGGGAAGCGACATGGTTGCCGGCCTGTGGAGGGTGAGGAAGGGCGATCCCTTCGAGCGACGTAGCCGACCGGCTTGGCTGAGCCGTGCTGGTGGTGCATTGGAGGGCCAGAGCTGCAATCATCTCTCGGCCCAATACGTAAAGGCAGGGCAAGGGACGTGGCCGGACTGGCCGGCTATCACGGCGCGCACGGAGCACGGTATAAGTGTGTGGGATCATGGCATTTTAGACGAGCAGCAAGCGGCTCAGCGCAACCTCGAGGAACGGCACATGGCAGCTACAGGTACCGTCTCAGGAACCGGCATGAATTGGGTTCCGCAACGGTTCCCCCGGGCCAAAGGAATCCAACAAACAGTGAGGGAGCTAGGGAGCTCGTCCAGAAAACAAAACAGAGAAAAGGACGAGTCAGTCCGGCCCGTGGAGAAGCAGTGGGCCGATCACGTAAGTGAGACATGAAGAACGAGATTGAGTTCATGGGCCCTCGCCAATAAGAGAGGCAGTGGAGGAGATGGCTCATGGGGAAATTCCCCAGCCCGAATCAAGCATAACAGTGGTTTCTGCGGAGAAGAAGAGATTTGTTGACTCGCTCGCTCGCGGGCTCCTCCCACCCACGCCCACGGGGCACCATATGGGTCGAGCAGAACGGTGCGTCGTCGTGTCGTGTCGTGAGATGGCCCAGAGTGGATCCGGGACCCATGTTCGTCGGCGGCCAAAACACGGATCTTCGGCTCAGGCCAGCAGCCCGACCAGCCAGCATCCACGGTTGTGGCGCGATCAACGAACCGAGCTCCTCATAATTGCGGGTGGTGCTTTGTCATTGTGCGACTGCCAGTTCGGGCGGAGGGAGCTTGGGAGGCTTTCGTGATGGAGGGGAGACGGATGGAAATTGACCTGGAGCGAGTCACGATCGGGCGGGCGGTGTTGAAGGGGAGGCCGAGGCTTTGGGGTTTGCGAAAGCAATGCAGTAAGCAACTCTTCCCTACCTTACGTGATTGTGATGTGACGGGGCATGGCTTGGCCCGGCCTAGCCGTTCCCTTCAAGCACTGCGGTGTCGCGCAGAAGAAACAAAAGGGTCAAGGTCAAGATCGGGAAACTAGGACAGGATGAACACACATCTAAAAATTACCTCCCTTGTGATGAGTGTGCACGCCTACGTTGGCCAAGGAGCTTGCCATATGCTGAGGCGCGCTACAGGAGAGGCAAGAGCAGTGCCGTCCAGGAGTATGGCAGCCGCTACAGGTCTTGAGATGCACCTTGTGTATCCTCGTGTTTTTTAGGTTTTCTTGCCCCTTCACTGTCCATCTTTCACCTCGTGATATTCGTATCTCGAACTACCTGAGATCCCTTTTTGGATGCCTCCCTTTTCCCCGGATTCTTCGGCCTCGTACTGCCTCGACAGACCACGCGGGTGTCAGTCCGCCTGCTCCAGTCATCTCCGCATTCCCCAGAGTCCCTGATTCAGATTTCGACTGACGACGAGATGTGACTTAGGTCAATCGTCCCTAGTGGGGCCCCCAGCAGCCGGAGGGGATCGCCGGTGCTCCTGCGTCATACCATCCCGAGCCGCCGCCCTCTTCGACCCTTTCCTAACTGGTGGTGGTGGTGTCAGCCAAGCCGCGGCCAAGGTGCGGCAACGCTTACCGAAAGGCACTGCCTTCGACCTGCATCAGCCTAGGCCTCATGCGGGGAATCTCGAATCGCCCCTACATCGGATGTACCAAGGATCTTCGACGCCGTCAATGTCGTCACTGTCACTGGATTTTAGGACCAGGCGCCCGCCCACGCTGGAAATTGACTCGAATATTTGCAACCCGCATTAATATGGTCGAACGCCCGCTGAACGACGTCGGTGGGGTTGGAGGCCTACCCTGTTGGTATTCCCACGGAGTCCAGTTGGGAGGGCCAGAGTCCTTTCGGGAACCTTTGCGAAATTTCATCTCGTGATGGCCTCCACCCTCAAATCCCCTGCAGGACATGGCCTCTTGTGGCACGTTGCAAACGACCTGGCTGGCGATTGATTGCTCTTTGAAGCCGTGATGTTCAGACTTATCTGGCCCTGGTGTTTTCCCTGTGCGTACGATACTCACCTTAGTATACGATAGCACCACTTTCCACAATACTAACCCCGGGCTCAAGTTTCGCAAGGATCTATTTGTCACGCAAGGACAAGGGAGCAAATCAGCTCATTCCACAATAGCCGCGGCGAGCCACCTCTATCTATTGAAGGGGTTGTTACAGAGTGCCTTAGGGCGCTTGTCCCCTTATTCCAAAAACACAGCCACGTTCATCTCAGAAAAGACGCCAACCCGGATAATTAGGAAAGTAACCACTTACTTTATTAAGTGGCATGGCTTGTCATGGCCAGGGGTCGCTAGCTCGGGCGTGCCCATTTTTAGACATTGATTACATACGCGAGACTGCCAGGACGAGCCAGAACACCGGATCCTTGGAAATGGGACCAACTGCGGGATGGTATCCGTACCTTGGGCCCTGACAGAGGCCGGCAGCCATACCTTAGAGGGTACATGAGAAGTGCCGCGCAACGGGTAGGGCTTTGGCCATGGTCATAGCACGTACGACGCGGCTCCTGGGAGGTTTCTAGAAGTGCACGGCCTACATTAAGGTAGGTACGTTGCATAGGTAGGTTTGCCCACCACCTTCAGGTAGGGTACCTTATTAGGCTGTCAAAATGAACCAACAGAGAAACTGCAAATTTACGTTGTATGAAATGTAGCTGCCGTACGGTGTCCCATTGGATCCCGAAATTCCGTAGGATTTGTTTGTTAGTTGACGTTGATCATTAATCACATCGTTTCTAACGAGATCAGGACCAAAGACAAATTATCCTATACGCAGCACCCCAATCAAATCACACTCGCATGTGCCCCACTAGACAAGACAAGCAATTGCCCCGTTAGTTGAGCATTGCCGTGGGGGATGAAGGAGCCGAGAAAGGGCGGGAAACGTGGTTTCGGAGCACCAGGCCGAACGGACCGGTTCAAGCATCGTCCTATCTTTGGCACCCCCGAGTCATCAATAGCGAGATGGGCCGACTGTATGGGCCGTTCATGAGTTTCCCTCCTCCTTTTGCGGGACGAGCCTAACCATCCACCCATGGAGCCAAGTAATTCGTGCCTGGCTAAATTAAGCGCGAGCCGAAACCCGGTGATCGTTGGGCTCTAACTAATAACCCAGCAAGCGAGCGACCGACCAACGGGCTCTGGCTCTGGCTCCGCGCCACTGTCGCTTCCGAAAATGAACTGCGCTTCAGGGGTCAAGAGCACGTTCTTTCAAACGAAACGTTACGATGCATGGCTTGATTACCCACGTTCGTCCCATGTATTCCGTCCGCCCCCAGCGCATGCCCACTCCCTGCTCCTCCCGGGGCCCTGACATGGCTGAATGCGTGCCTTGCCCGGTAGGGCTACGCCTATCCCTGGCTCCGCGGCAATCCAGCATCCTTCGTGCCCTTCCTCGCGGTCTCGGTAGCTTGATCCAGAGCCGCCAAGGCGCGGTACCTGCTGCTGAAGGGCACATGCAGGCACGCATGTTCAATCGGTGCCCTCGGTATTGAGGATCCCTCCCCCTGCCAAGTGTCCCCAAGCGGCCGCATAGGGCGGTCCCGCAGCCACGAGACGGGTGGTTACGCTTATTTCTCAAGCCATCATTGGAGGGCCTTGAAGCCCGTGGTTGCTGCGTCAGGTTACATGCGCTCCGAGATCTCGGTCATGACCGAGGCGCGGCACAATGATCGTCGACGGGCTGCTTCGGCTGGAAGCGACAAGGCTGTGTCCCCATTTCACACAAATACGCGTTCTCCTAGTTCCGTAGCGAACTTGCTTCTGGCTATACAAGTATCCTGCATGCTCCTGCCGCCTTGCAGTGAAGCCGTATTCCTCGTCACTATTCAAGACTTTGTCTTACGTTGAGCCTGCCCACAAGGATCTTCGCCATAATCAACACTGAATCGCTGGCTCGAGCCAACTGTCCCTTTCTCAATCGTATACTTTGCCGGTCTCAGATTCGTGCCTTGCTCGATCGATCACTTTGGCCAGCAGAGCTGAGGCTATACTTCGCCCTCCTCGGGCTGTCCGACTTCCGAATTGGTGGCTGGTCTCTTCAGGTGCATCACCATTTCGACTCTATAAATACCGGCTTGGATCGCGCTTAATACGAGGACCTTCTTCAACCTCAAGCTGTACTTGAACTGGATCTCTTAGCGACTAGAACCAGTTCCTGCATCGCCCAGTCAGTATCGGCACACTAACACCTCACTACGTACACTTTGATGGTTGCAACAAATCGGAAGCATAACAATCTCAGAGTCAGCAGTCACGAACAAAACAGGTTCTCGGCATAGGAAAGATACTCAGCTTCTATATTTCAGCAAGTTCAACCCTGGGGCCATCGATTCCTATTCCAAGAGATTACCACGCATTGAGCCAAGAGTGCGTGCGTTGATCTTCTCCGGAAACGTTTCTGCTCGGTGTCGTTGCTTCTGAGTGTGTCAACACGCCTTGCCTTCGTCGTCCCGCAGAACAGTTAAAACTGCGTGGCCAGCAAACACAATTGCAGCCAAAATGCCTTCGCGTCGATCTCACACCAACTCGCATCATGGCTGCTTGCGATGCAAATCGAAACGTGTCAAGGTACGGCAACTAGTACACATGCATTCGCGCCTTGTCCTATACCATACTGACACTTCGCTGTAGTGCGATCAGACCCAGCCAAGGTGCCTGCGCTGCCAGAAGAGAGGTGCGGAATGCGTCTACCGACATCTGATGAGCTCATACGACCCTTTCATCCAACAAACGGCGCAAGAACCGAACCCGCAGCCTGAAAGGCCACCATTCATAAGGGTCAACAGTGCCTCCTTGGCAGAAGCCTCGCGGGAACTCTCTCCGTCGGGCACATCGTCCTCAAACTCGCCCACTGGCTCGGCCGAATCTTCTGGCTCATCATTCAGGCCAGATCAAGACGAACAGTATCTTCTACATCACTACATGACCAACCTCACTGCGAGGCATATGGCCCCTGTGCTTGAGTCCTCTATGTTTCCTATTCTGAACCCCGCCATAACTCGCAACGCCGCCATACATCCGTACGTCCAACAGGCCGTGCTATGCTACTCGGCTTTGCATCTGGCATCCATATCTGTCGGCGGTTCGTCGACCCAACAATCACCTTATCTTGTTGCTGCGTTGCGTCATAAGGCTGCAGCTCTCGCCCACTTCCGCCCTCTACTTGCGAACGGGGTGACGCCTCAAAACTGCGAGGCTGCCTTCACTGCCTCTGCAGTCCTGGTAGCATGCGCCTTCGCGCTACCCATCGCCGATCCCTTCGACAGCACGGAGTCGGATCGCATAGAGCTGCTTGCCCAGGTGATTGGACTTTTCCGTGGCTGCCTCGCCCTCTTTCGCCTAAACTGGAGCGGGCCGCATCCTCTAGAACAGTTTCGGTCGCCACAAGTGAGGGCATCTATAGCCAGCGCATACACCTCGGAGATATCCTGGCCGGACGCCGAAAAATCTCTAGAGAGGGTGTTGGAAGTGATCAACGATCAAGACCAAAGCACTCCTCCCGCGCAGAAAAGGAAGGAATCCCTCCTCAATGCAGCGACGTCTCTTCATAAAGTCGTCAGGCGGGTGGCAGCGTCAGAAAGCGATTACAGTGTCATCTGCATGTGGTTAGGAAAGGTCGACTCAGACTATGCCGACCTGCTCCAGAACAGGGATCCATTGGCCCTGGTTCTTATGGCGCATTGGAGTGCGTCTCGCAACCATTACTCGGAGGACGTCTGGTGGACCCGAGGCTGGCCGCAGTCCGCGCTTCAATCCATCGTTGACGCGTTGGACGGCCAGTACATGGATCTTCTTCAATGGTGCATATCTGAGGTTGGTATAAGCTAGTCAAGCCATCGGGGGCTGGAGTAAGATGAGCATCAATTATTCAATACTGGCATGATTTTCCGCAGTATATCAACACAATAGATAAACTAAATGTCTCTTGCATTTCAAGGAATGAGTAAATATTATGAGCATTCCAACAATAAAACAAAGGATAAAAATTAAGAAAAGTGTATGGCCTGTAATCTTGTTTCCTGTGTAGTGCAAGGCAGGTTTATACACATCTTCTAGTTGGTTCAATCGGGTGCGTCCCGCTCACCATCGCTGGCTCTTGCTAGCTTATTGGCCCAACAGGTGCTTCATTTCAAGAGCCCTGGCTACTACATAAGGCAAATATGCGAGTGAGATAAAGAAGGCTTTCAAGCTTTGTTTTCCCTCCGGTTATTGCCCTCCCGCAACATGCAGCCTGTATTGAATTGTTATAGGCCCCTCGTGAGGGTCTCAGCATGGAGGGGCAGTGACGCAGTTAGCGCTGCTCTAATATTCCTCGTGGCTGCCAAAGTTCTTATCGGCGCAGAATCCGCCGCCTTATCGCTGTACGTACCATTGGCCCAGGAAAAAAATTCTGGATAAGGCCGGCCGACTTTCTTTCCAGCGTTCACGCAACCGACTCTTGAAAGTCCGAGCAACTGCCTTCGGTGCACGAGACAACTGTGAATTGCGCGCGGATTCCTCGATCGCATAGCAGCAGTTGAGATTTTCCTGCGCCCATCATGGACGTCCACCGTTGCCGATTTCTGCCATACCCGCCTTCCGCCATCAACGCCATTGCCTTCTCGCACCCGAAGACCAGATCCGCAAAGCAGGCCTTGGTCGCCCGGCTGGCCATTGGGCGCGCAAATGGCGACATTGAGATCTGGAACCCTTCCAATGGCGCTTGGCACCAGGAACTCGTGATCCGTGGCGGCAAGGATCGAAGCGTCGACGGCCTCGTCTGGGTCAACGAAGCCGACCAAGACCTGGGCGATGGTCGAGTCCTGCTCGGCAAGTCTCGCCTCTTCAGCATTGGCTACACTTCGACCGTGACGGAATGGGACTTGGAAAAGGGAAAACCCAAGAGACACGCGAGCGGCCAGCATGGGGATATCTGGTGTATAGCAGCACAGCCTGCCGCTTCCGCCGACAAGGCTCAGGCCAATGGTGCGATACAAGAGACGCAGGGCTCCAACAAGCTGATTGCCGGAACCATAGACGGCGAGCTGGTCATCTACTCCCTTGAGGATGATGATCTCCGCTTTCAGCGAGTTGTGGTCAAATCCCCCACCAAGCGAGCGCAGATGGTCAGCATCACCTTCCAGTCTCGCAAGGTGGTCATTGTTGGCTGCTCGGATAGCACCGTTCGAGCATATGATATCAACAAGGGTACTCTACTTCGACGCATGACCTTAGGCTCCGATCTCGTGGGCGGGTCCAAAGACATCATCGTTTGGTCTGTCAAGTGTCTCCCCAACGGAGACATCATTTCCGGTGATTCGACTGGCCAGGTCTGCATCTGGGATGGGAAAACATACACTCAATCTCAGCGACTGCAAAGCCACAAGCAGGACGTTCTCAGTCTTGCCGTGAGCGCCGATGGAACGTCCATTGTCAGCGGAGGCATGGACAGGCGAACAGTCCTCCACAAGAAAGCTCCTGGCACGGCTCATCGTTGGAGCAAGGTTGTTGGACGGAAGTACCACGATCACGACGTGAAGTCTATGGCTTCCTTCGAGCAAGGCCGTATCAACGTTGTGGTCTCCGGAGGTAGGCTTGTGCCTATACATATAGTTCTTGTTGCCATTTAACTAACCTTACGTAGGCCCCGACGCGCACCTCATGGTCGTGCCATTGAAAGAAATGGCCCGAGAAAATCACAGGACGATAAGCAACCTACCACAGCAACCTCCCCTCGCCAGCGCTCCACGATCAAGGTTTCTGGTTAGTTGGTGGGATAGGGAGGTCCACATTTGGACACTGCGAAAGTCAGCTGCCAATGTGCTCAACGATGGCGCCGACGAGGACATTAATCAAAACCGAAAGCTCTTGAAGACCATTGTCATCAAGGGCGACTCAAACATCGCATCAGCGTGCATCAACCAAGACGGAACCCTGCTCATCATATCCACCGCCACCGACGTGAAGGCTTTTAGGCTCCAGCATCAAGACCCAGCAAAGCCCTCCGATGTCAAGATGTTCACAGTCGAAGTGCCCCAGCGGCTCAAAGCACTGGGCGGCACCCAGGTTCGCCTATCACCAAGTGGTAAATGGTTATGTCTTGTGCAAGAGGGCACCCGTGTGCTCGTGGCCAAGATTGAAGAATCACAAGAAGCGGACGGCAGCGTCGAATTCTCCGATGTACAGAAACTTGGTCGCCTGAGCCGAAACATTCCCCGGTACATCAAGAACGGCGGGCTGGGAAGCTACGACAGGAGCATTACACAAGTCGCCTTCGCGGCCAACTCACAGATGCTTGCGACGGCTGACCTGGCGGGATACGTAGACACATGGATCCTGCGCGGCCCGGGAGAGAGCGCCGATGCATCAGCGGTGGATGACGCGTCGTCAGACCAAAGCGACTCATCCGACGAAGACGAAGACCCCAGCCTCAAGGCAAGCGAGATTTGGGTCCGCAACCCGGCAGCAAAACTACTGCCCAAGCTACCATCAGCCCCCACAGTTCTTTCATTCTCGGATGATGTACCCGCGCTCGTAGATGGGGACAACGAGCAGGGTGTAGACGATGGTAGTGCTGGCGACGGCATCTTGTTGGCGATAACCTCCTCTTGGAACATCCTCGCCTTCCACCCTCGCAAAGGCTCGCTGACTCGCTGGTCTCGACTGCATCCCCGAAAAGCCCTGCCTGGACCCATCCAAGACCTACTCGATTTGGCCAAGGGAGTGGTGTGGCAGGGCTCACGGATCTGGGTCTACGGTGCTTCGTTCTTGTTCATGCTTGATTTGTCGCAAGACCTTCAGGAAACCGCACCACAGGCCAATGGTGACCTCCAAACCTCGCAAGGGGTCAAGCGCAAAAGGGCTGGCCTGGCTAGCGGTGCCGGGGGTAAGATGGCGCAGGGCAACCTCGCACCCCATCAAATTCAGAGACATGTCGCTGGCGAATGGGAGGACGTCGACATGGACGACGCCCCCGGTGTAGAGGATAGTAGTGATGAGGAAGCAGAAGACCGCCAGACGGACTTGGCACAGCTGCGCAACACGGACAGCTCGCAGGGCAGCGGAGAGCTGGTGGGTGCAAGCGGCCAGGGTTACAAGTGGTGGATAACGTACAAATACCGACCAATATTCGGCATGGCGCGGCTCAACACGGAGGACCAGACGATGGAGGTGGCCGTGGTAGAACGTCCCACCTGGGATCTGGATCTGCCAGAGAGCTATTATGCCGGACAGCCGTGGGAGAGGTAAAAAAAAGATGGTTCATGTTATGTCACATAAGCTGAGCTGTATCATAACGTTGTGGTTACACCTGAGCAGCATCAAGTTCCTGGGAGTATAGAGAGATAATGGAGTCACCAACCAAGTTCACGCATCTACAAAATCTTTGAAATCCAAGTGCAAGGATGTACGGGTCTCGCAGAAGTATTGCAGTTACTAACAGATGGTATCTTTGACAGAGTACAACACAGCTCTTTGTAAAGGAGTTTTAGCCGTTGGGTAGGACTTTGGGGACCAGGGTAGTCCCTTGTGGCGATTTGTGCGTCCCGCGTGGGTGGCCAGAGGAAGTCGTAATTAGTGTACGCACCACATACGATTCCCGTGACCTTCCAATTGTTTCACACTCACAATGAGGACCCGGTGCTTACAGTGGTACGGTACATGAATCCTTTGCTCAGTACTCGCGACCCGTCAAGTATTGCCCACAGTGGCAAAAAGAAAGACGATAAGCACGTTGATCGACATGCTTGATACGCTGCCCCGTGGGTATGGTGAGGCGCGAGCACGGTCCCTTTTCCATGGAGCCTTCCAAAAAGGAACAAGAAGCAGAAGAATGGGCGTTGCACGCAGAAGGGATGGTAATTTCTGTTAGCCGCAAGGTGAGACTCGTGAATAATAGATGAACGCGCGTCTCGAAATCGAGAATTAGTGGGCGGCTCGTGTTAGTTCCGACGCCGTGGGAAGACTAGCTCGCCCAGCGTGGGTCACCGCAATCAAGACTCGCAGGGCGATGGCGGGACGAAATTGGAACGTCGGCTGAGACGGCTCAGATGTGCATCGTATTAAGCACACTGGAGAACTTCTGGATATGGGTTTCTTGCCGAATCGGATCCTGCTCTGGCGGTGAATGTGGGAGAGGAGCAATGCGGAAATTTTAGCCGGGAGACTGGAGCACCGTGGCCCAGCTTTCATCTTGCCTCGCGCCAAAGCAAGAGATTACGGTTTCCGCAGCGGAGTTTTTGCATTGTTCTGGATACTGCTCGTGATGTATCAACATCGGAGTTGAAGTCGTGCTCACCTTGGGATAGTTGCTCAGGTTGTGATGATACCCTATACCACATCGAAGGAGACACTTGGTTGAGTTGGACTAGGTGTAGGATGCCTTGGAAAGCGAGCTTTCTGGCCAAGGATCCATTGATAGAGCCACCATAGTATTATTACAATTGATGCTTTTCTGCCAGAGGACAGTCAGCAGCAAACATATTTGGTTATCACTCGAGGGCGCGCCTCATTCGCAAGAACGCTTTGTTCATTACGACTTGGAAATCACATTTACTTATCCAGGTATCGCAGCTTACGTTGTACGCAGAACGATGGCCATTGGCCAGGGGTGATGGATGGGGGCCTGGTACAATCCACCTGCGGGGAAAACGCTGATCTCTAAGCCCTGTTGCAACGTAACAACTGTCGGCGGGTTTGGTGCCTCGAATGATTCGCATGGGGGTTTGGGCGAGTTCCAGCAGCGAAACAACCAGATGTTGGAAACAGTAGGCTGAGCTTTTATACTCTAAATAGCAGTGTCGCACAGTAGCATGGGTAGGGCAACATTGGACTTTAAGCCCACACACAAATAGCAGACCGCGGACGCAGGCCGCAGACGCAGACCAAGACTCGCTCAGGACAAGACAATCAATTACGACGCAAGACGTGCCATGCTGATCCATTACCTAATCACTGGAGATGAAGTTCGGATCAACGAGGCACTCGGCCGGGAACTGAGACAGGGATCTAGGCCGCGCCATCTTTTGGTTCCTGCCGCCCACTCAGTGGCACTGACTGGTGGTGATGAGGGAGGTCTCCCCCCTTCCAGGGCAAGCCAGACCTCTCGCAACGCTGATCGCACAAGTCATAGCCGTGTCCATGATGGGAGATTACGACTCGTGCTACGATTGTCGATTCCTGAAGGAGGGATTTTCTGTAACTCACGCGAGCCCGTTCTCATGGAGGCTCCCCCTATGATATTGGAAGAAGACCACCCATCACGGCTAGCGGCAGCAACCGGTGTCTCTTGGCTACAGTGTCGATCAGAGCTTCGCGGGAGACAAAGAGAGGGGAAGGATTGCGCAGCAGCAGAAGAGGCCCGAGTACTACATAGCAAGGAAGCGCAGCTGGGCTAGGTGCGGCACCTAACCTAGAGGTAACCTAGAGCGCCTTACGGTTGGTTACCTCTTTGCTTCGTAGGCGAGGCGAGGCGAGGCGAGGCAGGACGAGGCACGGTAATAAGGTGCGGTGCGGCAGAGACCGAAGGAGAATTTAGCCAAGTGTGGCAGTACCTAACTCACGGTACTGTACCTTAATCCGACCGTGGCTTTGATGCGGGCTGTGCCACAGAGTAAGGCATGGTGCCCCGTCATCACCCATTTTGAGATCGCTGGCGTCAGGGTTCGTCACGTACCGGTACTTGGGATCACCGCCCGGAGAGGCGTACCCCATCAACGCCTACGCCATCCAAAACGATGGAACGAAATTATGGAGGTGATTGTCGCGTGTGATGCGCACATCTCGAAGGGTCGCTGAGAGAGGGAGAGGAGCATCTAGACTCAACGGAGTACTAGCAGACATGCAGCCTGCACATCGGGAGACCGGTCATGACCAAATGGTCCGGCTCTGCCCAGCTGATGAATGACTGCCTCTGCGGTGCAAAGAGGGCGAGTTAAGATGGGCCCAGCTTCGGTCAGCTTGCGGGCGGGTACGAATCCCGTCGTCGACGAGACCACGCAAGGCAGAGAGCACAAACGTACTGTACCTACAGTAGGTACAGGCAAGGTGTATTTTTACAATTTCTTCCTCGTTGCAATCCCAACTCCATATGCCTACGTAACTCGCAGCCAGAAGGGGGAAAGTTGTTACCGCGACAGAGGATGAGGATGATTCAGGCAGGGCTCAGCAGTTTCGCGTTCGTCCGCATACGCCATACGCGCAAATTGGCCACTGTCATGTCGCCCAGAAGGCAAAGCTATTTTATTCTTCCTCGACCTGTTGTCGCAATGTCTGTCGCAGCAAGGCCGCGTAGTCCAGGGGGGGGGTAGGTTCGCCAGCTTACGTACGTGTGCGCAAAGTCGTTCACCAGCTAAGGTACGGAGGACCGGTATGGCCTGGTGGCCTCCTGCACGCAGCTAATGCTAAGGTGCTGCGCAACTACCGGAAGGGGGCCTCCTCCTCGCTTGTCCGGTCAATCAGAGAAGCCAGAGCCAGAGCCACGCCAATGGACAAACCGTGCTGGAGCGGTCTGCCTGTAGGTCGGTAGGTACGTAGACCATAGAAAGGTGAAGGGGGAGGGAAAATGGACGAAAGGTCGCCTAGTACCGGTACGGCCTCCCCTCCGCACACACCCCTTCCACTCGAGGCGGCCCTGGGCATCGTGATTGGCCGTGACCATACAGCTGACGCGTAAACTACATGTCCCCATCGAATCCAGCCAGACAAACCCCCGTCCCTTTATTCCCCTGCCGGTCCACCTTGCTGCCATCCGCCCAATTTGCCCGTTTCCCATCCATTCCCCGTCTCGTCTGGCTTTCCTTGCCCTTCTGGCTTTGCCTCAAGGCTGCTGCTGCCGTCTGTTGCAACCAGTAATCCCGGCGACCAATTCCTTCCCCCAACTCTCGCATCCTCTTCATCTCCAACGCAACCGTCCACGCCGCCCGCGTAATAGAAACATCGTCGAGTTCGCAATTCATCTTTCCAACTTGCACACATTCCCACGCCGACATCTGTGCGTCGCGGCCCCCCCGGCTCGTTCCCTCGAAAGCGACGTGAAAGCCCACCAAGCCTCATCACCCGGGTGCCTGAACCAGGCCCTTGTGTGGCGAAAACCAAGAGGCCTACGAATCAATCCAAGCTGACGACGACAACGACCACGAAAGCCCGAAACCGCGAGCATTTCCACGAGCACACCTGGTTACCAGTTTACGACAGCCTTTAATTTCCACTATCCTTATTCTCCAACAAGGACCCTCATCTATCCTGACGCATTGTCCTCGACTGCTGCCGCCCGCCACCCCTCAGTTCGACGACAACATCACAGTCATCACCCTCACCACCTACACCACGCAGTAATAGACACAACCACCTCGATCGTACTGCGAAGCCTCTTCGGAGCCAGTTATTCACCATGGCGGGTCGAGAAATGCCCTTTCGGCCCGCGCCAACGGACGACGACGCCGAATATGGCGCTGAGTGGGCGCATGAACTCCGTGTCAAATTCGAAGGGCTGCTCCGCGATAAGCGCCTGAACGACCTTCGCTCTGCATCCCGCCAGTCGTCGCCCGCTCCCGAGCGTTCATCGAACGACGTTTACGGAGCAGGGTCTGCGTCGCTGGGAGGCGCCCATCCGTCGACCCCTCACAACGCCTCAACACCACCTTCTTATTCATCCATCCGACACCTACCCAAGATTCCTACTCCTCCCGCCGCCAACGACCGCGACTCTCGAAAGTTCCGCAGCCTCCTCATCAGTCTATCATTGACTCCCACGAAATACGAGAATCCGGGTCTTCTCGATGAAGCTCTTCAGATCATTCCTCTGGACCGCATCTATAGTGAGGCTGAGGAGGAGACCCAAGTGCTGCAGGCCGAAGCTGAAAGCATGGGAGACGGTCGAAAGCCCGAGTGGGGTTACCAAGATTGTGTTATCCGGGCTCTTCTGAGGTACGCCGCTCCAATCCTTTGCCATGTTTTGACCGATTCTTATCTAACGCACATGTAGATGGTTTAAGCGATCATTCTTCACCTGGGTGAACAACCCGCCCTGCCCTCTTTGCCTGTCACCAACAATCGCTCAGGGCATGACGGCACCAACGCCTGAGGAAAGCGCCTGCGGTGCTCTGCGGGTCGAGCTGTACCGATGCTCTACTCAGGGTTGCGGTGCATACGAGAGATTCCCTCGCTACGGCGATGTCTGGCGTCTACTTCAAACTCGACGGGGACGTGTTGGTGAATGGGCCAATTGCTTCAGCATGCTTTGCCGTGCTGTCGGCGGCCGCGTCCGCTGGGTCTGGAACGCCGAGGACCACGTCTGGACCGAAGTGTACTCGGATCATCAGCAAAGATGGGTGCACGTAGACGCTTGCGAGGAGGCCTGGGATCGACCTCGGTTGTATACCGAGGGCTGGGGCAAGAAGATGTCTTACTGCATTGCGTTCTCCATCGACGGCGCCACTGATGTTACTCGACGTTATGTTCGAAAGAACGAATACGCCAACGAGCGCAACCGATGTCCTGAGGAGGTCATGCTTTACATCATGCAAGAAATCAAGAGTATCCGCCGAGCCAACATGAGCAAAGATGATCGCTTCCGCCTACAAAAGGAAGACTTGAAGGAAGACCACGAGCTTCGCCAATATGTCGTGGCGTCTATTGCCCAGGCAGTTACCAACTTGGTTCCCGTCGGTGCTTCCAGCTCCGGTTCCAGCAGCCGCACCTCCAACTCACCCGGCCAAGACACCAAGCTGCCTGCAGAGCAGCCCAGTCGACAAGCTGGCGCAACCGAGTGGGTGCCCGCTCAACAGCAACCGCGCAGCCAGCATTTCCCACAGCCGCGTGATCCTAGCCATCGACGACAGCTGCCTTGAGCACATATATTTCTATAACCAACCTACTGGTCTGGAACGCGCCTTCACCGCGCCTTAATTCATCCACCGGATAACACGTCTTTATCCGACGAGTGGCTACCTATAACCGGCCGCTTACCTTCGCTCACAGTCGCCCGTAATCTCCACATCATTTGCACGTCCAGCTATCAACACAAGCCTACATGTGCGACGGGCATTACCATCATCATCAAAACCTAATTCGTTTCGTGTCATCTACGATCACAATGGCCTCGGCATAGAGTCGGCGTTTTCTTCATACTTTCCCCCGCCCTCCATAGTGGGTGCCACCTGTATCTACCCACACACACACACACACGCACACACACACACACGCACACACACACACACGCACACACACAAACTCTTCATTTCCTTTGTTCCGGTGTAAGGGGGAAGGCTTCGGCTTACCAGCAAGGGTGCTGGTGTCCGGGTGGAACCAGTTGTACATGGTTCCCTTTTGAGGTCGGGGACGGATATCTCCAGATCTCGGCGTTCAGGTTTCATGGTTTGACATGAGTTGCAGAGGTGGAACATTGAATAGTGACGTGATGAAGGGCTTTTGCTTGATTCCAAGCTTAGCAGTACGATAGACAAATGCATCCACATGGCTGTCCTGACGAGGCCATGATTGAACCAAAATGTTTATTGATCTCAATCTGACGTATCGTGTCATGTCGTGTGACGGTCTTCGGAATAATTCTAGACTATTCGCAAATATCAAGACACTTCGGTGCCTCGCTTCCCAGTAGAATTTTGCCCGGCATTGGATTTTCGAAAGCTTTATTGACGGGAGGCGAACTGCACGTGACTATGTGGCAACACCATACGGTACACTGAGATAAGGTTTGGGGCACATCCTCTTCAAACACCACGAACGCAATTGCTTGTGGCGTTTGTTTGCATACAGTACGGCCTCGGCTGTTTATTTCACATTCCTGGTGGAGAATCTTCCGAAGGTTCCTGGTTCAGCGGTGCGCTGCGTTGTGTCTACCGGCACCTAACAAACGGCTACGATGTCAAGCTCAACCCCTGTGGGTCTGTCGCGACGGGACCCAATTGACCTCACTGGAGACGAGAATGTCGTCACTCCCAGCAAGAAACGCAAGCTCGAGCATGATGCGTCTCGTGCACCCTTAGGAGGCTTAGGCTCACCAGCGAAAAAGAAGAAGGCGGCGGCGGACCCAGAGCTCGGGGAGAAGAGGCTACGCCGGTTTCGCCAGGCTCCGCCCAGGCCCTGGCACGATGTATACCGAAGAGCCATGAACCAGCGCTTCTACGTGCTTCAGCGGAAGCGGTGCGGGACCAAGGAATGCCCCGAGGAGCGCGTCGAGATGACGGGTTCCACGGGCAATATCTACACGGTTCACATTGCGAAGCTGTCCAGCTGCAATTGCCCTCATGCATTGAAAGGCCATGAATGCAAGCACGTCATATACGTAGGTTCTTTAAGCATCCCCATCCACGGGCAGCATTAAATCTTCTTGCAGGTGATGTCTCAGGTGCTGCGAGCGCCGTACGATCTCTCCTATCAGCGCGCACTCACCAGTTCGGAGCTGTGCAGCATCTTCGCATCTGCGCCGCCCATTGCAGGGTCAGCTTCGCCGGCCAGTGATGCCGAACACCAAAGGCGCAAAAAGGTGGAAGGGGATTGTCCCATCTGCTACTCAGAGCTGGACGCCGACAGCCCGGAGTCGATCACCTGGTGCCAGGCGATGTGTGGCCAAAACATGCATCAGCAGTGCTTTTCCGTATGGGCCAGCCAGGGCAAGAGGACGTGTCCAATGTGCCGCAGTGCCTGGCATGAGGACGTCGCATCGTTGGTGAAAAACATTAAGAGAAACGCGGTCTCGGGCTCAGATGGTTATACCAATATCGGGGCCCAGCTAGGACTTAGCTCAACCCGAGGTATGCGATTGCACAATTAATGTATTGAAGGCACGGATCAGAACGTTGCTGACTTGTCGTTTCTAGATGAAAGCACGTATGCCGAATGGTTCCGACATAGACACTTCCGGCGACGTGGTTATTGAGGAGACAGATCAAGCCTGGGTGTAGCACGTCTAATGGATCTCCGTCTCGTTTGAGAACAAACTATTTGAATCAATCCAACAAGATTGATGAAGGTATGTAATTCACATCTTGACTGAACCAAAGGCCTTGTCTAACATTACGACCTTAAGAACAACACCAGCACTATGAGTGTTGGTGCGCTGGCGAGTCGATGAAGCACGCTTTAAAAAGACGTCTGAAAGCAAGCCTTCAGCTGCCATGCTGAAGTTGATGATAAGTCCAGGCGTAGCCTCAAGTTGAATCAAGCTTCATTGAGGCTTGCTCCGGTGAAGGACAGTGGCACTGGAAGAATGTGGAGGCTAAATCAAAAGTCGCCAATTACCCTCAACAATTGGAGAATGCTAAAGACGGCTTAATAGCCACCCATATGTGCTGCGGCATGGTACAAAGCGGCATCATCAGTCCTGGAGCTAAATACATCCTCATTGTTGGCCAAGGCTTAAGTTTGGGTAGATTTGAACCTTCTTATCACTTTCTGCTTTGTTAACGTTGTTCTACTGTAGCAGCGAGTGAGTCTGGAGCCTCTACCATAAGGAAACCTCAAATTGGAAAACTGTTGGCCCCTTGTGCATCGTACAATGCCAATAAATGGCCATGCTTCTCCAAGCGTTTTACCAGTAATTGCGTGAGCTGCAGCAACCTTCGCATATTTTGGTGTCAAGGCCGCAGGGGCCCAGTGTAAAGAGGTCAAAGGGGCTGGCGGCTGCAGTTTGTTACGTCAGGGTGCGTACAATATCGTTGCCGAAACGGGTTCAGGGGAGACCAATGCAGCTTGCTTCACGATGCCCTAGTCATTACCGTACTTTGTGACAGTATCTGCGTCGCTGATCTGCAATATTACCAGGGATTCATGCTGCGGGCTGGCCTCAGCCGCAGCGCCTGCAGATATTGTATAAAGAGGCGTTTCTTCCTTACGAGCCGCGATAGAGATGAACTCGCTCTTTTGCAACCCGGCACTTTCATCTTCACTTTAGCACTGTTTCCTTTCGAAGCTCTGTTCAAAGGACCTTTAGAAGAGGCCATTCGACAGCCAGACGAGCAACCAGACATCGTGTTAAGTTAAGTCTGGAATCCGACAAGCCGTCTGCGGAAACACAGAACCTTGAGGCAACGACCGCCATTAGCTCCCGCCCGTCCGTCAACATGAAGTTGTTCACAGTGTTGTCTATCCTCGCTGGGATGGCGCTTGCTGCGCCGGTCAGCCAGCAGGACGATGCTTACTTGGTAAGGCTTATAGAGCTTGCGAAGGTCGTCCAGTACTGATCAAGGTAGGCCTGCTTTACAGAATGCACCAACCGCAACAACTGCTTTCGACAACCCTTCCTACAGATTCAGGTATGCTTGGGGAATTGCGCAAGGGGATGTAGCGGGAACTGATGCACCGGTTTGTGGCTGGCCCGGAAAGGGTGGCCCTGGCAAGCAGCCAGCAATTGATTCAAGCTCAAGCAACCCCCCTGCGAAGCGCTGGGTATTTATTGTACGGGTAGAAGTCAACAGGAAAGTCCAGGACCTAAATATGATTCGAAAAAGAATATACATGCCCTTGAACCTATGATACCTGTGCAAATTTCTCCGGTCATTATTTTTGTCACGTTCAAGGCCGTTCCCAACCACATTTGCTCACTCGACAAGATGCCGAAGTCACTCAACTTCGAAACCTCGAAATTGCGTCGCCATTACGAACGGTTGAGGGGGTTGCTATGAACCACGTCCCTGAAGATATGAACATTAATTGAACCTGGTGGATATCTTTCCTTCTGAGATCCGTGCCCGCGAATGGTAACATGGGTTGAAATCACGACCTCCAATGTCATAATGGCCATTGCGTTTTCTTTAGCTGGCGCAATTCATGTAGCTGCTTCGTCAAGGCAAAGAAAGCGCACGTGGGAATACAACCCTTGTACATTTCTCATCGCTTCCGTCGCATCTGCAAACCCCGGGCAGTCAGTCACAGTTCACGGTCCTGTTCGGCGATGCTTTTCGGCGGCGGCCCCACCGAGGCACCGAAACTCCGCAAATCCTTCGCCGGCGAACAACTCCGCGCAAGAACACATAAATAACGAATGGACTACGTTGCGTTCTGTGAGCTTGAACTCATTACTTTCCTTCATATACAGCAATTCTACCCTCATTAGAGTTCTCGCAGCATGGCGGATCTTCCACCAACGATGCGGTCCCTGGTCGCGCCGCGGAAATGCAGACCAGCCGAGTATGAGGTTCGGGAGGTGGCCACGCCTCGCATCACGCTGCCGACACAGGTCCTCTTACGGATCCATGCAGCGTCCGTAATGACGGGAAATGCACAAATGGCAGCGGGTGACCTTGATCTGTTGATGCGGGCTGAGTAAGTCTACTTCATATCAATGGTCGAGGAAGCCGGCCAGTTAGTTGTGAAGCATATGACTGACCAGGAATGATGCATCAGATATCCGTTCCCGCTTGGCTCGGAGGCTGCCGGAGTGGTAGTCGCGGTAGGCCCGGAAGTCACAACAGCCAAGGTAGGCGACGAGGTCTACTGTGCGTGCGTAGAGAAGCCCTTTGTTCGGCCGCAGTTCCCTGGCTTGGTTTCCGAGTATGGCGTGGCGGAGGAGAAGTTTATCCTGTCAAAGCCATCCCATCTCTCATTCGAAGAGGTTGTTTCGCTCCTATCGAATGTCGCAACGGCGGAGCAGGCGATTCGGCGCGGGCTGCAGCTCCGAGGCGAGGAGAGCCTCGAAGGGAAGACCGTCTACATCCCAGCTGCGCTGAGTGGGACAGGCTCCATGGCCATCCAAGTCGCCAAGAACGTGTTTGGCGCGGCTCGCATCATCTCTACGGTGTCGACGCCGAAGCTGCAGCTCGTGGAGGAGCGTCTTCCTGGCATGGTCGACCAGGTCGTCGACTACAAGGCCCAGCGGGTACAGGATGTGATCCCCAAGGGCAGCGTCGACTTCGCGATAAACACGCAGTTCGGCACCTACGACGAGTGCATCGCACTGGTAAAGCCTGCCACGGGCACTCTCGTGTCCATCGCCAGCGCTCCGTCCAGGGCCACTCTGGCGGAGCTGCTTGGCGCCGACCGGGTGTCGTGGTGGCTGGGTCTGTTGCTGGACGCCGCGCAGCTCTGGTACAGGTGGAAGGTACGCGGAACGGGCATCAAGTGGGAGTTTGTGTCGGGCAGCCTGCACATCAGGGAGGACCTCGAGCGGGCCGGGGAGATCATCGCCCGGGGCAAGGTCAAGCCGGTGATGCGGGTGGTGGAGCTGGAGGACGTGGACGCGGTGCGCGAGGGATGCGAGCAGTTGTTGAGTGGAAAGGGCGGGACTGGAAAACTGGTCATAAAGTTAATCTGAATATTTGTCCAAGTGAAATCGAGTTTTGCAGCTTTCCGAAATAAAGGCGCCGTGTTCAGAGACGATACTGCGTGAAGTGGTTGTTCACACTCACAGCTCGTCTTCGCTTCGCTTACACGCAACCGGATTGCCAGATTAGGAAGTCCACTAGCTCCACATATTGGACCGTAAAACACGGCCGCGTTGTCGCGAAACCTCTTAACGCGACGCACTGTCGCGCTCCTCCAGCCCCCCTTCCCGTGGACTTGTCATTTACATTGGTTCCATCCAAACCATCAAATTCACCATCTACCACGCAATCCTCGTATACCGTATCTCCAGGTTTACGCCAAAACCAATCTGTCGTTCTATTGCTCAGCAACGCATAATAGCATTTTCTTCCAGAATCTTCACATAGACCTCCCTCTTAGCTCGCATTAACGTCATCACAATGGTCCTCAAGCGCAAGCGATCGCTCTCCGAGCTCTGTGGCTCGCCCTCGTCCACAACCTCTTCGGCCTCCAACTTTTCCTTCAACTCTTCCTCGCCTCACAATGCGATCGTCTTGAACATCTCTCCTCGCGCGTCGTTCGCGTCACCCGCCCACCTCAACAGCCGCACCATGAAGCGCTTCCGCGACAACCGCCCATCCGAGGAGGAAGTTCACCGTAAGTTCGGGTAAACCATGCTGCTGGGAAGCATAGCACACCAAACTCATATGTTTCCCCTTCAGAACGTACGCTCGACGCCCTATTCGCTGCGCAACGCCAGCAGCCTCGGCCATCGATACCGATGCCGCCGCAGCAATCTCACCTACCTGAACCATCCGAAGCCATATCAACGGGGGGCCAACAGTCTTTACACCGTTTCTGGAACATCGGCTCCGCTCCAAGCTCGGCCAAGTCATTGCAGACTGCCCTTCCACAGCAGGGCACAGTGCCCTCGAACTGCGAGGACTGTGGGACCACTCTCGGCGGCACGGATGAAATGGAGCTTGACGACCTCAGCAACGAGAACAGCAATACATGTGGCGCTTGCGGGAAGCACGTCTGCTTCAGCTGCTCCGTCAGCAAGCTTGGGGAGGATAAGAGATGCCTACAATGTGCCGGCCAGAAAGTCTGGGTTGGTGGGATCGGATGGACCAATGTCAATGTCCCCGTCTGCTAGGCGGATCTCGCGATGTGGCATGAATGGCGTTGTCGTTGCATTTTCTTGGCGTTAGCGTTGCGTTAAATCTCCTGGGAAGGCTGGCGACAATTGGCGTTTCTAGTGAGGGTTAATGATTATTGGGGTCCTACAGGAAGTTGATTCTGTCATATCGGGCAATGCATACGGACAGGAATGAAAGCACACAGACTAATTTCTGTTGATTGGAAGCGTCTCGTTTGATGACTGCAGTTCACAGCTAGCTTGTTATTACACAAATGTACAAGTACATCATCACGAATAGGAAATCACCGTCCCTTCACGTTGTTGTTTGCCAGCAAGATAAAGGTGAAAACAAAGATATTATTAAAAGAGATAATCAACAGACCATAGCATAATGGTCATCTACGTCGCTCTAGCCACGACGTCGGGTAGTAGGTCCCTTCTTGGGTGTCGCGGTGGAGGTAGCCGTCGCGGCTTCGACAGGAAGCTGCTTCCGCTTGCCCTTCGCCTTCTCCGAAGGAGCGTTCCAGTAGTAGATCATTTGGAGGGCAAGGACGGCGTTGAGGAGGAAGCCGGAGATGAATCCATACAGAATGAGCTTGTCGTCGACCTCCTGGAGGGTGGTGAAGATTCGCGACAACGAACCAGCCAGGTAGTTGAACACCTAGAGGCAATGTTAGCGCAAAATTCAGAGATAATTGATCACGTAGGTCAGCTTACCGCGAAGGCGCTCAGCTGGCCAGTGCCTCCTTGCTGCCAGATGGCGACAATCTGCGGCAGCTTGCTAGCAACGCCCAGCAAGCCCGCGAACGCCTGCATGAAGCTCAGCGTCTTCATATCCATCAGCGACTCGCCGAACAGGAGCGCGGCGGAGCTGGCCAGGGTAGCGATGAGGATAGCGGCTGCACTGGCCCTTCCGCTGTACTTGAGGACGAGGATGGAGATGATGACATTCTGCCCGAGGATCAGGGCCGTCTCGCCGTACGTGCTGAAAGGGAAACCGTTGCGGAAGTTGTAGGCGAGGGTGATCAGGTAGGCGTTGGTCTCGAGGAGGTACGACAGGAAGGACACGCCCTCGGCGGACTGGGACTGGATGAGCTTGAGGATCTGCGGGACCTTGACGATGGACGAGGCTGCGATGATGCCGATGCCCAGGCCCTTGCTGATGGCGTACTTGAGGCACTCGGTGTTCTCAAGGTCCACGTCGAGTAGGAGCGCCTTGTAGCATGTCTCGCCGATGATGGACACGCCGAGGTCGCGAATCGGCGCGGGGAGGTTGTGCGTGATGGGCTGGACGGCGGTTCGTAGCGCGTCCATGATGAGGAGAATGGCGCAGTCGCTCTATCGCCGGGAAATGGAAGAAAAGAAAAAGGGAAGAAGAAAAGAAAACCACGAGGCTTTTGCCTGTGAGTTGTCACTTCACAGATTCGCGGTTAGAGGTAAAGTCGCCAGAAGCGCATTCGGCGGGTTTTGGTTGCGACTTACAAGTCTGACACGAAGGAGGCTTTTTCTACTAATCGAAATGTCACAAGAACACGCTGTACAATCTGATGGTTCGTCACGCACTGAGCTGTGGTGGTTGGTGCCTTGCACGTACATCATAGGTACGTACCTTATCTTCTTTTGAGGTGCCCTGCCCTCCGATAAGGTACCTCTGATAGAAGCTGGCCACATCGAGTCGATTCACTTACCCTGTATCAAAGTAGGGAAGTGGCATGACATCAGCTCAACCGGCCTTTTGTATTGTTAGCCTTGTAGGCTTTCGACACGCACACCAGCCACAGGCTCAGCCCAGACGCATGGCATGGGGTGCGCACTGAAGCTACGGTATTGCGTTTAAAAAGAGGCTCCAGTGGAGGGACTAATGCAACGGCTAAAGCAGGGAATCCCACGGGGCTGAGCATTTGCTGTTCAGACGACTTGCGGGCTAGTCTTGGAGCTTGCTTGCGGACGCATGGCCATCCATGTCACCCGTCCCATATCATATCATTCAGATGGCCCCAGAATTCGCCAGACAGGGTACTTGGCTGGCGCGGCGGCTTGGCTGGGCTCACCGCAATCCCAGGAACCACGACCGCGTATACGGCGATTTCGCCTCAGGTTGAACGACAAGACCAGGCAAGGTAGCACACAGCACAGCGCAGCCAGCCAGTATTAAGAGACCGGGATGCACGTGTCAGCCAACGAGGGGTTGCTGTGGCCCCCTCACCCCCCCAAATCCAGGTTGTCCGGAGTCGCATTTGCACCACCATCAAGCCAGCACCTGGACCAGGGCCCCCCTCTATTGCGTTGCGGCCCATCCGCCGTCTAGGCACGCAGTGGGTTTCTGACCAAATATCCTTGCCTTGCCTTGCCTTGCCTTGCCTCGTCCATTTCGAGAGGCTCGTGATTTTAGGCAGGCTGCTCGCCGCCCGCCGTCGTTTGTTTTATGACATCGTTAAAACGCTTCGTCCCTGCATCTCGCTCGAGGTGAAGCAGCAACCTCTCCTCCCAGCACACACATTACCAGATCGAATGTCACGGGCTGTTGAAATCCCGCTTCGCCGTCACGCCGAGTCGCCATGGGCACGCCCGCATCCGAAGCGAAGCCGTCGTCGGCTGTCGACTATGTCTACATGTTCGAGAAGGACAAGAGCCCGACAATCCAGCTAGACGCTCTCCTTCGCGCCATTGCCAAGCACATTGTAAAGTGCCCTCTGCGCACATGTCGCGCAGCCTGTCGCCGAGCGCGCGCGCGAAGCTAACATGAATCCGACGACAGATCCACGAAGTTGGCGACAAGCACGAGAAGCATCTTAACCCCAAGAAGCTCGCCGCCTTCTACAAGGCCGTTGGCGGCGACTACGACTGTACGTAACTATATGGGCCCCCTCCCTCTCCTTCCTCCCGCCTCCCCCACCGGGAGTTCGCCCTGTTAATGGTACCCCGTGAATCAGCGCTCTTCGTGGATATGCCACATCCTTCCATCTCCTATGTCTGGCAAATCACTGGCTGCCAACATACGCTGCAGCCCACCGAGAACGACTTCGCGCCGCCGTCTGTGCCCGCATTGACCTTCAGAGGCTTCTCGAGGTGGGAGTCGCTTGAAATATTACTTGGGCCAGAGGAGCATGTTCCCTTCATGCAGTTCGCCGTCAAAAACTGGGCTCTGAAGCATCCCGAGACAGGCGAGGCTTTCCCTGCAGATTTGCCCAGGGACGTCTTCCCCGCCGTGGCGGATGCTGATGTAGATCGTTGGCATCAGTCGTGTGCGCAGAAGCTGAGGACCGAAGCCGCCGTAAAGAACGCAACGCCGTCGACCAAGCCGGAACCCGTGCCTGAAAACCAATCTCCCAAATTTGCTTACGTCCACGTGCGGAAGCCTTTCCCGGAACAGCCAACATGGAAGAGGCACGTGGACACCGCGCACCTGAACCGTGGACACTCCTACAATCAGCCACCCGGCAGATACGCCTCTTCCAAGGGCTCGGACCGTTCGCCTGACAGAGGACGACATGATTCACCTCCCAAGGCACAGGCCAGACGGCGAAGTTTCTCGGACATTCCTTCGCCCACCGGTCATGAACCACCCCTCCATGCGTTTCCGAGTCCCTATGACGATCGGAACTCAAAGAGACCGGCGGAGCAACGTCGAAGGCATAGCCATCCCAGGCACTACTCGAGTGAAGAGAGCTCCGAGGAAGAGCCTGTGCCGACTAAACCGAAGCGGCATCAGCATCCAGAATCCCCCCCGCCTCCATCGGTGCGCCGGTTCGTCCCGCCATCGGCACCGCAACCCCCACCGGCGACCAATAGCCCTCCACCCTCATTTCGTCCACACAGGCCTGATGTGCGGCCAGATGACCACAAGAAAAGGAACGTTCCTAGCCCGCGAGGTTCTCTTCGCAACAAGCTAAGCGAAACCGTGTCGAACATTCTCCCCAACGGACTAGTGGATCGTCCAAGGAATACCGCCAGACATGGCTCTTATAATGAGCCCCTGCGACCACGGCGCAGTCGTGATCATTTCCAGCCTTCGCGCCTGAGCCATGTTTATTCCGACGATCAGTCGGGCGAGAGTATCGGGGAAGAAAGCAGTGAAGACGAGCAACAGCGACGGCGAAGGTCGCGTGATGAGCGTGATCGCGAGCGGGATCGCGAGCGGGAACGCGAACGTTATCGGGATAGGGGCAGGCCACGGGACCAAGACCGCGACCTGGAAGACGAAAGAGATATGGGCAGCCGACGGGAGCGGCAGTATCTACAGAGGCCGCCTATCGAGCGAAGAACGAGTAGTCACGCGGACATCGACCGGCGACGGGATCATCCTGCATTTGATGCGCACAACAGGGACCGGCTAAAAGAGGACAGGAAGCGATGGGATAGGCGGTCGCAGGATGAGAGAGGTTCCAGTCCAATGACCGGCGTCAACGGCCGGCGGTATCATCCCGAGCCTGCCTACGGGTAGACAATGGCGGCCAGGGCTCGCAAGAGAGTCTGCACTAACGAACTGATGACTACAATGGAGTATTTTATTTGAATGGTAATCAAGCGATTCCTGTCACGATCATTTTATCTCATGCTATTTGTATAAGACGAGAGTATATCAAAACAACTACCCTACGACAAGCTGAAGTGCTGGTAGAAACCCAGGCTAAGGGTGCTATTTGACCGTGATATGTAGTCAAAGGGACAATTCTGAGATTGAGTCGAGTAGTATAATTAGTTCCCCCAGCAATAAGTGGCCCTGTGAACAGTGTTTGGGTGATCTTATAGCAACAGCTCATAAGGTGCCTGTAGCAAGATTGGCCGTATTTCATGGATGTTGTTTGAGATACATCCAGTCCTCTTGCTTACTCAATGTAGGGTAGGCCCGGGCGTTGGCATTGCATCCACCTGCTAACGGCAGTCCGCCGCTCCGGTAGAAGGTCTCCGCAGCGGCACGGAGCGCGGGACATTAGTACGGAGTTGCATGGCTTGTCAGCTAAGAAGTTCGTCGGATGAGGATGGTGCCCAAGTTCTAATCTCAAAGTTCCACGTCGGTACCAGGTGAAAACGAACTGAAGCGTTTCTCACCTGGTCCGGGTCACCATTTAAGAGAGGCGGCGCCGTCGGTGTTTCAAGTGATCACTTATCCACCACACTGGTGTGAACGTGGGGTGCTGGATTGTGACTGATAATTTTGCAATGGGGTGGCCAAGGAACAGAACTTGCAACTGAATGGGGGTCATGGGTGGATGAGAAGGGAAAATGATAGTTGGATGACAGTACTACTGCACTAAGGTAGGGGGCTGCAATATGCACACCAAGTCCACCGGAACGGGGCCGCTGGGCTTTGAACCCCATCTCTACATTAGGTTGTCGCCTTCTCGAAAAGCGTGAAGTGAGTCGAGCGAGTAACAAAATATCTTTGTAAAGGAGACGTTGGATTTCAGGTTGTGAAACCGGAGCGATGAATACGACGAATGCACGCGGGGACTGTTGCGAAAAGAGAAAATGTGGATGAGGGATGGAGATGAAAATGGTGTTTGGACAGGGCAGGGTGAAGGAGGCTCGGTTCCATGCAGCAGGATGACAGTGTGAAGGTTGAAGGTTGAAGGTTCAAGAGTGCTGGATCAGCAAGCCATATAACCGTATCCGGAAACAGGTTACGAATGGAAAGGCGTTGGTGTCGAAGTTCACGGCGAATTTCGAAGCGACGCCTTGCCGTACGGAGGAATTCGAAGCTGGAGGGGCACCGAACGGGCCCAGGACGCCGTGCCTTGGATGTTGCATCTCGCGGGTGGATGGATGCTGGGCGCCCTAGTCCCGGAGTGGGATGCGGGAGGGAGTGACAAGTCGAGCCGTCTCGTCCAATCGAGGGGCAGGGAGGCGCACTCTGGCAATCAGGCACGAGGCGCCTGGCTGGGTGACTGTGAGATTACAGCACAGAGATGGGGGGGATGCGTCTGTGACTGGCGCTTGTACTCTAGGTGAGGCGAAGTGCGGTACGGCAAGGCAGAGGTATGCACAAGATACAATTCACCTTCAGATTCGTCTTGGCTGTTGATAGTGGTGAACCCTCAAGGGCGAAATGGCACGTAATCATTGTGCTTGATAGCTGACAGCCAAGTCCGCGGGGCAGCTCTTCATTGCTCGAGATTTCCTAACAGAGTAGGGATACAGTCCACGGCAGTCCACGACAAGACACGGCGCAAGGCAACAACTGGCCCGTCTCCTGGAGGATGGTGTGCCTGGCCCGTACCTTAGACTATTCCGCTGCACCTGTAGGGCGGCGCACCCACCACCCACCACCACCCCCCAGCGTGGGAACTGTAACTCGACTTACAGGGACCCCTGGCACTCCCGTGTCCTGCAGGCAAAGCAGCGTTAACCCACGTTGGCTGCGACTCGAGCTTTTTTGACGCCGGTGCTTTAAAATAATAAGGCAGCCTTGACCGTCTGACCTTCCCTCGGCTTCGATGCGAATCTTCGTCTCCTCTGCGTCCCGTCCGTGACCCGTGTCTTCTTTTTTTCTTTCTCAATTTCCCCATCTCGTCTTGACGCGACCCTTTCTCGACTTTCGGTTCTGCCACTCTCGTGTCGTGCTCGACGGCCCTGCATTCCTGAGTCTAGACCCTTCACGCAGATCAGATCGCCGCCCCCCCAGGCGCTACTGAATTTCCCGCTACTACTGGAGGTGTACTTCGGCTTGCCCGTTGCCATAAGCGGCCGATAACACCCGGGCTTCGAGACAAGCCATCCCGACCGTCGATTGATTGGGCTCTGCGCTTCCCACTGTTTTCTGGAACCAAACTCCGGCACCCAACCAGCAAAACAAAACTCCCTCTGGGCCGCCGCGGTCTTTCTCTCCTTCCACCTCGCCAGCAGCTCTCGGCGGCGTCCACTCTCGTTCCTCCATCCTCCGCCAGCGAATCCCCGCGTCCCTCCCGACGGCACCGAATAGCGTTTCGGACATCCCTCAGGAAACCCCCCTCTCCGTCAGCAGTGCGGCATCTTTACGGTCCGCTTCCCAACAACATCGCCATCATGAAGGGCCAGGCCGTCGACCAGATCGTGTACGAGTACATGTTCCCCAAGCCCAAGTCCACCGACCCGCAGAACTTCCACGCCTTCCTGCAACGAAACCTGATACCCGAGGTCCGCCAGGAGACTCATGCCTTTTACGGCCATCTCGAGACCCAGGAGGCCAAATACCCCGGCCTCGACTACACTCACAACACTCACCGCATTCGTCTCAGTCGGTGGCCGTGGCACCGCCGTCTCTTCCGCGCATTCGACAACCTCCGCCTCACCGACTCGGAGATTGCGGGGCTGACCAAATGGGAGGGCACCAAGTGGGCCAAGGACAAGTTTGAAAGGGAGGAGGGCATCACCATCAGGGACACCACGGCCGATGACTTCCCCGATTGGGTCGAGCCCGTCGAGCGGCCGCGCGCGCGTACCACTGTCACCACTACCACCACAGCCCCTCCCATCACGAACAATACCACCACCACCATCACCACCACCACTACCGCCGCCAGCATCACAGTGATCGACGTGGATTCAATCGAGGATGACGACGATAGGCTGGACGGAGAGGACAGTGACGAGGAGCTGGAGAGCGTGGGAGCGGAGCTGAACGAGCGTCTTCGCGCGCAAGTGGCGAGACGCGAAGCTGGTGACAATGTTGTCCTGGACGAGGCGTGGGAGCAGTGGCTTAAGAACGCCATTGAATCAGGCGAGCTCACCTTTCTTACCGAACACATCACCGACGAGCTCTTCCAGCGGGCAAGCGCATCAGCAGGCATCTCTGCTGCGCTTATCCCCCCCGCCATGATCAGCGCCGCCCGGGCGGGCCAGTGGTCCGAGATACCCGAGTCTCTCCAACCTATGCTCCGTCGCACGCTCAACCTTGAAGCGTCTACTGCTCGTATGCCCGCCACAGACTCTCCGGGTCGGTCTGTGGGCTCCAGCGCTCCGCGCAGGCAATTCCTTGACGAGGCCCGTGCCTCACGGAATCAGCAATGGTCAGCTTATGTGTCCGATGCGCCCAATACGGCTGCGAGAGGTTAAGCAGGCATCAGTGCTAGGATGATACACCAAGACTACGCGATATGATAGATTTTTAGCCCTTCTGGTTTTCTTCTTTCTGTTTTGGGATGTATGTAGGAACTTGCTAGTTTTGCCCTCTTTTTGTTCTTTTTTGTCAGCAAAGACGCAACGTTGAGTTGCTGTTCCGGACGGGTCGGTGTTTTTTTGGCGATGCACCACATGGTTACGAGGGTGGCATGCGTGGCTCGGGCTGCTTTTATCTAGCATGCGACGAGCAGCCATCATCATTACTGGGTTTCTTGGGTGGAGGTTCAGTTTGACATAGACACTGAACGAATAAAACGATTCACCTTTAAGCACACCCGGTCCTATCCTTCATGCCACCCTCCTGTGCTCATGTCTTGTTGGTAATGGGCATCTGTTCTGGTAGATAGTTGTCTCCCCTCCGGAGCATCCAACGATATACCCACCACATATTCTACGCTTCAGCGGCCCCGGAAGTTCAGTAACATTTAACTGATCAGAAGACATCCAATCGCTTCTGCCAACCTCAGGCGCTCGTGTTCTTTCCATCCAGCAAAACAAGACAAAAAGATCGAATGAATCCTCGACCGTCGGGGTAAAAGGAAAGACGATTGCTTACTCCGAGAATCGAACTCGAACCTATCGCTTGGAAGGCGATAATCCTAACCATTAGACCAAGTAAGCTACAGTTAAGACCCAGTAAGCTGCTTACGGTATTATCGAGAATTGGAAATCATATAGCATTCCAACATGAAAAAAAAAATAGAGTTTCAAAAAATTATGTCTTTGCTTACTCCGAGAATCGAACTCGAACCTATCGCTTGGAAGGCGATAATCCTAACCATTAGACCAAGTAAGCCACAGTTAAGACCCAGTAAGCAACCGTTGAAGGGGATCGAGAAAAGAACACCTATATTCTCACAATCGATTTACAGAGATGATAGCTCCTCAAGATCAGGACTCGTGTAATCCCTGCCACTCTACAGAATATAGTAGTCGCGGTCACGATGGATTTGCCTCTTCTGTAGAGGATCGTCTTGCAAACGAATAAACCATTCGCGTATATTATTTATAATCTCTCATGACTTCATGCATGCAGCAGTCAAGCCCCTCATTCCCTCCAGTGCAATTGACGCTCACAGTTTGTGATATTGGGTAACGCCACTTTTGGGGCCTGTACATGTCACTCTCTTCCAACCAGACGCCATGGCCCGTGACAGACAGCCAAGCTGCACTCGGGGTCTATTTTAGATGCCGGTTTAGGTCATGCTCAGGCAACCAAGTGAGACACCTAGTCCTTGGCAATAAGCACTTCAATATCATTTGCAAAACATGTTGTTTTGCGACACCTTCAGTCTAGGAAATCGTAGCCGCAGCTGCCTCTGATTCTCAGCCTTGTGGGTGACTTCCGATATAGAGGGTCTGTGATTAACATGAAAACCGGGCTAAGCACGCTATAAGCGATTACTGCAGCAAGCCGTCCGTGACGGAGGTTTGACATGGAGATCCAGTCACAATTCTCCAAGTCTTTAACTAGATATCCCCGGATGCATTCCGTTCCAAGTATAGTTGGCCACCGACTATACTCAAGAGTGACCTCTGTACCCTGGAATTCCCTCGACGGAAAGTACTATTTATACAAGGCAAGACTTAAGGAGATTTGGTGCTTTTTTAGTGACAACCAAACGAAAAAAAAAAAAAGAAAGAAGAAGAAAAAAAAAGGAAAAAAGCGTAACACTCGGAGCCTTTCACGTCCGGCTCCAGGAAGTTTTGTATAAGTGTGTTTGCTCGCCAAGGAGAGAAAGTCAAGAAGCCTAAGATCTTTGAAATACTGATAAGCATTATAAACAGATTAATGTTTCGTAACAACAACTACGAGCTACCTTCAACGTCCTACTAAACCAGATACAGCTTTTCTAACTCCGTGAAAAATCCGAACCAGGTAGCTGTGTCTCTCGTATTGACCAGGAGACGTTAGACGATAGCAAGTGGCGATGGTCAATTGCTAGAATTGGTTGTCAGTCAAGTTGACTTTGGCAGCATAGCCATCGTGTGAAGATGGTTTAAACCTAATCAAAGTCCGCTAGTTAGCTAATGTTGTGTCAAGGATACAGCACATTTCTAAGCAGATTTACTCACAGGCAGAGAGTAGTAAATGCTCCTGCACTCGTGACCGGGGCTGTCGCTAAACATAACGTTCCTATCATCCTTAAAGATCCTGAAGTTCTTGAAAGGGTTTCGGCCGGTTCTACATGCCACATCAGATATGTCTTCGGATACATGAATGGTGAAAGCGTAACATACCCGACCTCGGTGTAATCTGCCAAGGACTGGGCACCGGGCCGCACTCTGAAGAAGAAGGTCACACTCGAACGGAAGGTACAAGAATGCTCGACGGTGCTTTCCCATAAGAAGAGCTGGCCGGAAATTCTGACGCAACGGTCCTCGATGTCGGGGACACGGTTGCAGTTGCTGTCATCGGCGCAGTACTGGGGTTTCTTTTGTCAGTAAACATACTCTCACGACGGTGTGCCAGAATAGAGTGAACACTTACTACCACAAGTGAATATTGACTAAGAGGGCCGTGGACGCTCTGGCAGTTGACGAGGTGAACGCCTTCGGTAGCTCGCTTGCTCAGCTGGACCTTCTCACCTAAATCGAAACCGTCAACTGTAGTACCCTTGAGGTCGTTGTTTGAGCTGAGCAAAGAATCAGGTGCGGAATTCGCGGCAGCCCCGATGACAGCGGCTGCGGCGCCCATGGCGCAAGCGGCAAGGGTAAGAAGGTTGGATGAGAGCATCTTGACAGTTTGGAAGCTCGTAGCTGCTTGGCTGGGATTAAGTTAAAAGTGCTCGGATAGGCTAATGTGCTAAAATGGTTGCGACTGGGGAGTTTATTGCAGTGGCTGATATGATTCAAAAGGTAGGACATCAGGGTGATACTTGTACTTCTTCCTAGTCTCGAGTTTCCTGCTTGATGTTTTCAGGGACAGGCCAGAGCCGCAACTATCCAAGGCCACTTGATCCATCCAGTCTGTACAACGACAAGTCCCCAGCAAGCCATGCTTATGCCAACCACGGAGAGTGTGTTGGTGTCAATAGCCCGTGGGATGTAGGGGCACAGAAACCAAGGGACCCACTCCTAGGCAAACGTTGTTTGATACCCCGTAAAGGATGCAACGATAGTGGAAATGGAAGCAGTATCAACCAATTGGTAAAGACCTCCCTCTGGTGTCGGGTGCATTTGGACCGGCGGTGGCATAGGCACTGCCCCAGAAGGTATCAAGTAAGGTGTACTTGGAGTTCGAATACAATTCTAACATGGGATTATGAAGTCTCTATAACTTTCCAAGGGGCTTAGATCTGGCTTCGCTCTCACTATACTACACAGTATAAAATATAGAGACACAATCTGTTGAAAAGTTTTTTTATCACATTTGCGGGCATTGGGGAAATCACAGACAACCGCCTTTGATGTGTAGTACATCGTGCCGACCGAATTAGGCATCTTTACTCGTTCCGATCTTGGGTTTAATTGAGGACTGCCGGCTTGGAAGGTGGCTGCCATTGGACATGTCATCAAGGCGAAGAGCCTCAGACCGCCTCAAGGCTGCAAGCGATCCCGCCCGATGATCGGAAGCCCACCAGCTTGTTTCCCGTCTTATGTTTCGGGAAACATTGATCAATAATTGGATCCATCAGCAACTGTCTGCGGAACTGCCTAGGCATGTGGTCACCAATAAGTGATGAGATTACCTATCAAGGGTCCTCGAACGCTGCATTGGAGTCGCAAAGTAAACACACTGTAGATATCTTTACTTCTAAAGCCGTCTTTGTGTCTATCGCAATGCGGACACTGAGCTCCGGATTCGGGGCAACGAGTGTATCTTCTGCTGCACGTATTCGATACAATCACTCACCCTTACCCTTGGGCACGCTCCTCTTCGACGGCTAAAAATCCTTGCGGGGACAGTTGCCATAGATCCCACAATCATGCGAGTCTCCGATGGCTGCAAGCCCTCCTCACAAGGGTGTAGCCGCAGGCTCCACAACTATGCGGTTTTTCGATAACTACGAGGAGTCTAGAGCCTCCATATGCCGTATTTGGACACCATGCTTACCACCTCAGCCCAGAAGAGCCTCACTGTACGAACATCGCGGGACCCTGGCCATCGGCGCGTCATCAGCTGACTGCGGATTTGCATCAGCAGATAGATGGCAGGCTAACCACACCAAGCCAATACTTGGTAGAGCGCTTCATGATCCTCCATGAGAAAAGGACTTGTCAACCCTCGCCCACACTGCCCGTATAGGAAGCTCTCGGCTTCCCCGATGCCAAGATATGGTGTCATACGATTCGAAGTTGGCTGCAAGAACAGGCGGCATACGAAGATATCGGAGAAGTGATGGGAGCTCGTGCCTCTTAACAGCACTGGCAATCAACGATGCATGGAAGAACGGCTCTCGAATCTCTTCCACCGAGACGCCGATCCTGTTTTCAGGGCACGCCTACCTTGCCTCCAACTCTTCTTCATATTCTCCAGCACTTCTAATCTCGCGCATGCCTCTATCCACGGTTGCAGACCGCAGACCCTTGCGTTTGATTTTCAAACATACCAGCTTGTAAGCTTCACGCGCGACTGTGCCTTGACTGTTCCTGATCGAACTGTCAAATGCTGTGGGTGAACATTATATAGTAATGACCAGTCACTGCTCGAGCAAACCATGCTGTTTGTCACTGTCTTTCTTTAGGATTTTGCTTGATGCCGCCGTCGTCAATCATTCGGTCAAGGTGAAAGCAGGCCGAAATAGCTTGGGTACCCTTCTTGACCCTCCCATATTCTGTTTTGGTGTTTGCTGAATGGAAGAGAGCAGTCCTCGAGGTTCTACTATGCTCAGTTTTTAGGTCCTTACTTGCCCGTCCAAGGGGACAAAGGGGAATTGATGCTGTGAACCAGATAAGTGCTCGCATGCTCTGTATTTATTTGTGAAAATACCAAGTATTTGCTTACATTGAAGCAAGCTGCGACGGCATTCATAAACCTCGATACTCTCTCATGGCCAAAGATAGACGGCTATCGATAACATCGATACCATCCCCTGGCAAGTTCATAATCAAACACAAACACCACCCGCCCTACCGTGACGCCGACGCTTATCATGACAAATTTCAATACAATCCAGCTCCACTCACCAGAACAACTACCCAATACACCCTGATTTGGAGGCGAGTCTTCTCCTGCGAACGTGGAGGGTAACCTACTTCTCCGGTTCCAGGTGCGACCACTCCGGCACGGCCTTGATCTGCTGCCACATAAACTTCTCGAGTTTGTTCGCAGACTTGGCATATGGCGTGTTCTCGTTGTTGTACTTGCGGCAGTTGTCGAAAATGAGTCGTGCGTCCCTGGTAAAGTCCTCGGGGGTGGCGTACTGATCGGCCTCGAGCTTGCTTTCCATGGTACTGAGGTCCATCGGCTCCTTAATGACCTCGTAGTAGTCGGCAACGTCGTCGCGATTAACGGGGACAAGGAAGGGCCACGCCGAGTTGTGGTTTTGCAAGTCGTTGAGCAGATGGAGTAGCTGGTTGTAGTTGGGCCCATGGCGGGGTTGGCGCGCAAGCTCGTCCATGTCCGGGGACCAACCTGAGGCGCGAATCGCGGGAATATCGAGAGGGTTGATCTCACATATGCCGTTCTTCCAATCCTTCGGCGGTGGGTGCACATTATGCGACTTGGAGTAGGCGCGTATCTTGGCTTGAACGCACTCCTTCTGCTTCAGAAGCATACGGCCCATCTCGAGGTAACGGATGCGGGGCAGCATAGAGCACTGCATGATGGTTCCGCCCTCGTAATCCTTGATATAACCCATCCAGACCTTTTTGTCCAGCGTGATTTCCTTCGTGAAGCCCTGTTTCTTAAAGTAACCTATGGCATAGTTGTCAGCGTACGTCAAGAAGTGCATGACGTCGCTCGTGGCCTTGACGTAGTCCTTGAGATGGGACATAAGATGGGCACCGTAACCCTTGACCTGCTGGTCGGAGCTGATGGCACAGAAGACGATTTCGGCGAACTGGCGGCCTTTGAAGGGCCGGTACGTAATGCCGCCGACGACCTCGAGTGGCTTCTTGACGATGGCGATCGAGAGATGGGTACGGTCGTAGACAAGTCGCGCAATGTAGTCCTTTGGCATCTTCGGTAGCTGTTTCTGGAAGATACATTTGAGGCCCGTAAGGATGATGAGTGACTCGCGCTCGTTGTCGTTGTTGACGACACGGAATTCGATTTCGCCGTTGCGTTCTTCGATGACTGCGGGCTATGTTGCGACAACCACGATCAGTAACCAATCATCTGGGAGATGGGCGAAGGGCGCGCCGCCCCCGTTTGCCTACGTACCTTCTCCGGAAAAGGAATTCGTTTCATGACCGGTTTTTCCTCTGGCGGTTCGACAGAATCGTTCTGCTTGATGCGCTTAGCTGCCGAAGGAGAGGATGGCTCCTCCTCGGCCTTGCGCTTGACGCCTAGATCGCACAAACGTCAGATTTCTCGGTATCATTGACATTGTAGAGACCGAGACGGGATACGCACCATTTTCTTCCTTGATTTCTGGCATCGTAGACGAGCTTCGTCAATGGATTTGGGCCTCTCCTAGCATACGTGATGCAGGTTGTCGCGAAGCATCCATGTAGAGTGGGTAACATGGCTCGAAATTGCTTACGTTATCCGGGGAAGCAGCTCGCCCGGCACGCTAAACCCAACCGGTCTCTGGCCACGAATCGATAGTGAGAGCATGTGAAGCGACGTGAAGCTCTAGTAACGTGTAGCTCTGAACCTCCAAGCAACAGCCAGAGGTACCGATCACGACGAAGCCCCAACATCGGCCCAACGTCTTCACAAGCTTCTCCGCAGATACGCAACGGCCTCTTCAGGGCCCATGGATTCCTCGCTGCACGAAGTCTGGCAAGCTGCTGCTGGCAGTCCCTTCCTCCCAGCTATCGGCAAGGACAGCCAATTCCTCGTTGGCTTCGTCCTGCTCCTGCTGGGCCTGCTGATCACCGGTGTCTTTGCACTCAGTGAGTCCCTACAGAAACCCAATTGACTACTTGAGGATCGCTTTGGCTGATGCGTACGATTTTAGACCGCTCTCTGGTCAACATCCCCCTCCTCGGCCTCCCAGCTTCCCTGGCTGTTTCGTACGTCCCCGTCGAATTATTACTCGCGAAACCTCTTCGATCTGAGATCATAGCATGCTAATCACTTTGCAGCTACGGAGTTGTCTATATGTTCTGTGCCGTCGGAGTCTACGTGTAATATACCCCTTCAACAGTTCGGTGCGGCGCGGGTTGAAGTAGCTAGTTGGAGAAATACCAAGTCAACGACGACTTTTATCTTCTGCGATTTGACTACCTATTGTTATTGTTTCTCGAAATCCTATTGCGCACGCTCCATTTACCGTTATTTGTCCTTGAGCATCCGAGTTCAGCGGCATTCTGCATCTTGAGATGGCACCACAGGCAGGTAACAAACCAGCCTTCAGGGCGGTGGCCACCTCCACTAGGCCGCTGTATCAACTGCTCCGTTGCATCAATTTCGCCCCCTTAGTCCATGTGCAGATCACCGAAGAAGGCATACGATTCTCAGCGGACACCGCTCGCGTCATGCAAGGTACGAAACGATCTGCTCCATGCCCAGATTGGCCCGTCTAACCCTATGTAGGAGCTGTATTCCTGGACAAAGCTCTCTTCTCTGCGTACACGGTCAATCTGCCCACTCCTGATGGGGACGAAGCCCCGGAGCTGCCCGTCTTCCAATTGCCATTGGCATCCCTACTGGAAATCCTGCAAATCTTTGGGGCGGTCGACGTGGCTGCCCGCGCGCAGAAAGCCGAGCAAGACCCTTACCGCAGTAATCTACGCAACTACCGCCCAGATGCCTTCAGCAACCAGACACTTGGCATCTCGGGCACATGCACGTTCTTGTATGGTGAAGATGGAGATCCCTTCAAAGTCACTATCGAAGAATCTGGTGTCAAGACCACGGCAGCTTTGACAACATACATGCCCGAAATGCCCGAAGACATACCTTTTGACCGTGAGGATGTCGTTTTCAAGATCATTATGCCGTCGCGTTCTCTTCTGGATTCCCTGGCCGAAATTTCGCCAATTGCGCCTAAGAAGCTGCACATCGTCGCTAGCAAAGGGTCGCCGTATCTCAGCCTTGCCGGGTTGGGCGACATTGGTAGCTCTAGTGTGGACTTTGCCAGAGGCAGGGAAGTGCTCGAGATCTTTAACATACAGCAGCGCTGGTCCCAGAGTTACAAGTTTGACCTGGTCAAGAATTCAACCGAGGCGATGCGGATCGCAAGCAAGCTTAGCGTACGAGGAGATGGGCAAGGCGTCTTGAGCCTGCAGTTCATGGTTGATATGGAAGGCGGCAAGAAGAGCTTCTTGGACTTCCGATTTGTCCCATATCTTCAAGACCTTGAAGACGATGATGACGAGGAAGATGAAGTTGATACTGGAAACGGGAACGAAGACTAAACCAGATCCTCTAGATGGCCAATACTTTCCTTGCTTCTGTTACATTAAATGACAAGTTACACAAACTAGATCTGTCCCCTTGGCATACCAGAACCGTGCTGCGGATATGTGTGGAGGTGGTTGGATTCAGCCGCCATTCGATACGCTCAGGTTGAGCTGGCAACTTTGTTCCGAGACAGCACAGGAGATCCTTCGTATTGTTAGGTGACGGTAGTGAAGAAGCCCTTTAAAGCCCTTTCTCGGATACTTGAAGTTGGCGGGGGCAACTGAGACAAGGTGGTCGGCAGTGGAACGGCCTGAGCCCGATGGACGAACTTGTGGTGAAGGGATGTCTGAGACATGGACTTTTGACTGATGAACCACAACCCTCGCAATACGGGGGAATGGCTGGCCCCAGCCGGGACTTTTCCCGGTTTGTGACGTCGTAAGATAAAAAGACTATAAACCGCCGGTTGTGCTGTACGAGAGGATCATCATCATCACCAGCACCATCACTATCACCAACAACTTCATCACTCACCAACAGTCGTCATCTTGATCATCGTCACCTTCATCATCGTCACCGCCCCCAACTGAGCATCCGCCACTCACATCACACGCCTGCATCAGCAACTAGTCGCCCACAGGACCCAGAAAACCGCGCTAAACCATGATTCAACTACCCCCCGCTGTCATGGTTCGGCCCGCGGAGAAGACGGCGGTTCTGACAGTTCACGCCACAAAGGATTGTGCCTCCTACGACAGCGACACAGAAAGCATCAGATCTGACGACAGCTATGCGGAGGACAGTGAGATCGACGGCAGCGATGTCAGGGACGACCCCAAGGGCGATCAGAAGCAGGGTGTCAAGGGACGAGGGTCCAGGGTAGCAACCTGGTCACGGCGGGCGATGAGATCATTGCGAAACTGGTTCACACTGTGCCTCGGTGAGCAAGACACGGGTGATATGTGGTCGCAATACGACGACTATCAGAAACCGCTGTTGTTCAGCGCCCCTATGTATACGCCGAGACATGCGGCAACGTCGTTTTTGAGGACCGCGACGCCTCGGAAGATGCGGGACGCCAATCGGTGCCTTTGAGGAGGGACAGCCAAAAGGATGGAATCGGTAGGCGGGCTGGCGGGCGGGCGGTACATTTCCAGGTTTCCTGGCCATCTATTACCCCTTTGGGCCACTGGTCACATCACTGCCCGCCTCACCACAAACACGAGGAGAGAAGCCAGGGCTCAAATCTCTGGCTGTGTTACCCAACGATGCTGGCTATGCACGAGGGGGCAGTCCTGCCTGGGAAGGGCCATGGCCAACTGGGAAATATCCGCTGCTGCATGGCGTGGCATCCGCGGAGGAGGGTGTGTGGAGGGCGAGGGGAAGATGATGGGTTGAGCACGAGGGGAGGGACCCAGACGCACCCGGCCCACCGGTAACAGTCATGGGAACACATTCTGTTTGCCTTGAGTTGGGAGACGAGGAATGCGCTCTGGTGCGTCAGTGATTTTCACCTCGCTAGGGATGATGCTGTCTGATTCGCAACAGCTGGGATGATCAGCGCGCCCTCACCCTTTCACCACGCCCTCGTCCTTCCATCGCCTGGTCTGATGGAGGGCTCGGCCACGCTGTCTGGCTGTCGATCTCACAGCCGAAAGGTTGGCTGACACCTAGCCGTCCCGGGGAGAACACGAGTTTCCCTGGACGAGCGAAGCAAGCAAACGAGCAGCAAGATTGGAAGAATTGGTACTTGTACATATCTGGGAAACCTGCTTGTTGGCGTTTAACAAAGGGCAATGAGCGGTCTGTAGTCATTAAATGTCCATTTGTAATTCCTTCGCAAGAGATCATCGACATGTTCCGTTCGAAAATGGAAAAGCTTCCAACTCGCCCAGCCATGCACGCTGCGCCTGGGATATGGACAATGCTGAACAACAACAAAGCTGTCCAACAGGCCGAAAAGATTCGGACACAGCGCCGAGAGGCAGAGCCTCCTCCAAGTCGACGGGTCCTGGGAACGGAAGTTTCCCCAACAATGATGCATGCCCAGAACAGAACGGTGACGAAAGGGGACATGTACACGAATGTGGCCTAGACTTCTCGAAAAAACAGACGAAAATAAAAAAAGAGCACCTAGTCAGGATGATGACTGGATGACATTCTTGGTCTGATCACGCCTCAGGCCGGGCAGGGGGAGGGGGCCCCCGGTAGGTGGATATCTTCCAAGGGTGGGTTTGAAATGAGAACCTGTGAGATGAGAGCCACGTTCTCAGGAATTTCAGCACCACCAGAGAGTTTGCAATTCACCACGCCCAGCCTGTGGAAACGTGCGGGTACATGCGTGGAAGCATCAAGTGGTATGCGCTAATGCAGGAGCATGCTGCTGAAGAGTCGATGGATGGAGAAACGAACTCTGGCGATAATGTATCAAACGGCACAGGAGCGAGAGCTGACTGTTGGCGGAAGGAAGAACTCGCATCAGGAACCGGTGGGACGGGTGTCCTGCTCATATCTTAAAAGGCGTAGCTCTCTGGCGCGACTGTTGTTCTCGTCCACATCGAAACCTACGAGAGGGATGCAGGAAAAGCTGCAACAGTTTACCGAGATTTGATGGCGAAGGTCGTTGTGAAGGGTATGGGCTCTTGGTTCAGGGCAACCCACAAGCAACACCACCATTACCAGCATCGAGATTGAGCATGCAGGAAGGGAAGCTAGGCAGTCGGGTTTGAGGTATAGAAGCTTCTTCTATTGCCGAAGTGCGTGGGCAACTGCACTGTACAAGCTCGCCAATTGGAGTGGTTGGCCGAAGGCCAGAGCGATGATGCATCCGCCCGCCGAGCACCCAATTAGTTAAAAATGATGATGCTTCACACGATGGCGCATCTCGACGCAGAGAAAGGCGCTCCCGTGCCTGAGCGTGCCTGGAACTGCAACCCGGGCTGCTGCGGATGGAGTCGACAGCAGACGCAGGCCCGACCTCCCGTGCCCATCGCCACGTGCATGCGGTTGCATCGTTTCGAAATTGGTCTCCATCGACACATTATACTCGAAGAGGCAGGCCGTAACTTGTGGTCCAACTTCACGCGGGACGGGGCATGGCCAGCACAGACAGGAACCAGGCCGCGGATCGAGTCGCACTGTCCCCTCTCACTGTACTTGTCTCAGCCCTTTGTCAGCTCCAATCCTGATGCTACCCTCCGCTATCAAGGAAGCCCACTGGGCTCGCGCTGCGCCGACATGACCCTGCAAGCGTTGCCCTTTGCGGCCCTTTCGGGGTGAGCACCGCTGAGCTCTGTGTCTCTCCATCTGTCTCTCTCCCTCTCCTCCTCTCCCCTCCTCCCCCCCCGCCGCCCTTCCCCGTCAAACCCCGTCCTAATCCGCAATGGGCGGTCTTGGAGCGCTGCTGGGGCTTGGAGGCCGGCGGTAGCAACAAGAAGGGAGCAACCCTGTTCTCTTTCTCCTTCGCTCCGCCGAACCGGCGCCAACTAGCGGATGACTCTGGGGCAGGCGTTTCTTTGTTTAAACATTGTCTAACTAGCCTGGCCTTATTCACCCGCTTACACTAGCAAGAGCGGCACGTCAAAAATAATATTAGTGGCGGCGTGCTAAAGTGACCCAGATGCCTCCATTGGTGACGCAAGTACAGATCCATGCGTGCTTGGACGGTTCGTTCCATAGGCGAGCAACCACGGGCTTTTGGTGGGCGAGGATGAACGCTGCTGCAACCCTCCGGATCTCGACGAGTCGCTCTGCGTGTGGCGGGCTGGTCTTCCTCCTCCTCCTCCTCCTCCTCCTCCTCCTCCTACTCTTCTCGTTGCTTGTTGACTTAGGCCCCCTGGAGTCCTGTGCCTTTTTGTCCCTCTAATCCCCTGGGGCGCAACCCACACGCATGCACGCACGCACTTTCTCGAGCGGCTTCCCTGCAGCAAGCGCGGATCACCGTGTGATACCGGCGTGATGAGGGTGGACGTACTCGGCGCTGTACGGTTGTTTCGGCTTTGATGCACGGGTGCAGAGCAGAGTAGTGGTACCTACCTTAGAGTGGCAGGATGTGCCAAGCTCCTGACGGACGGGAAGCGAAAACGAGTGACGAGAGAAAAGCCGACGAGGGTTTCGGAACGGGCGAGAGGCTATGAAGCAAAGGATCGCCAACGATCCTGAACCGAAAAAGCAAGCCCGTGGCCGCAAACTAGCCCTTCGGTCTAAGTCTGTCCAGCGTTGGCAGCAAGAAGCGGCCAGGGGTCTAGTCTACCGTATCTGCTCCACGAGTTCCCCGCAGCCTGTACGTAAAGTAAAAACAGCATCTTCGCGCGAAGATACTGGTGATGGGGTGTATGGTATGTACCTCAGGCTCGTTCATCGTCGTCTTCTTCTTCTCCCGCCTTCGGGGCATTCCAGCAGATACGATGCACGGAGGGACTGCGGCGTATGCAGCAGGCACCTTTGCCGTACCGTATTCATCCAGCCGCTTCGAGCGTCGTCGGTGCGAAAAGCACAGCAGCAGCAGCAGCAGCAGCAGCCTGAAGAGCGATGAAGATGGCGGAAGGGTACAGGGCTCGAAGTACCTTCCTACCTTAACTTAGCTGTTCCGTGACCCATCAGAGGACTGCCCAGCGCAAATTAACCGAAGGAAATGCGCATAGTTTCACCCTTGCTAACTTGATCGACTCCAATAATAGCAGGCAGGGGATGGTCGATGGGCCTTTTTAGTGTACGGCATTGCAGGTACCTTGCCTGGCCTTGGCCTTGGCTTGCCTACCGTACCTTAGTCCACGGGGACCGTCCGTCGCTGCACTGTACCGCACTGTCCCGCGCACCGCGGCGACTGGGACTTGTACGTACCTTTTCCTTGCCGAACCGCATCAGTCGCTCGCTCGTGGGAACCTGCAGCACCTGTACCTGTTCATTACAACCCCCCGGCCTCCTCCGGAGGAATTGCGTGGTATACTCGAATTACTTTCGGCATCCCATGGAGTCGAGAGCTGGCCGCAGGTGCAGGCAGCGCTGTCTCGCCTGTGCTGTATCAGGCTAAGTCAGTCCTTTTGCCCGAGTGCGATGGCGCGCAAGACAAAGCCATACCCTTGAGGCTGGCCTGGGCTTCCGCCCATGTTTCGTGATTTGTGTCTGAAGCCGGCCTTCTCTACTGTACTCTATTCGTTCACCAGCCCCGTCCGCTGGTCACGAACCGTCTCCCAAGGGGAGACTGGGACGAGGAACGCAACAAGGTGGTGCCCACACAAAGTGGGTTAGTGGGCGTGGGCGTGGGCGTGGGCGTGGGCGTGGGCGTGGGCGTGGGCGTGGGCGCGGGCGGCGGGCGTGGGCGGACGAGTCGATCATGGCCTGCAGTACAACGTCAGCAGTAGGGGTGGTCCAGCATCCCCCATGTTCGGGTCTCTCTGGGTGTGAGATTGGCAGCAGTCGATTTGACCTGAGCAGATGGAGCCAATGGGTACAGATCAGCAAACGTCAGCTCTCTGCCCTGCCCTGTCTGCCCTGCCTCCCCCCCCCCAGAGCCTTGTCTGCATACAGCAGACATGGCCCAGCATCGACGCTCCACCGCGTCAAGGTGGGAAGCACAAGGCACCCTCCGTTTGCAGCAATGGGCTTTGTTCTTGCATGACACTCCGCCGTTTATTATGAATCGGGCCCCCATCCCCCCCATTGTCTCGCATTTCTCCTGCCATATTCCTGTTACTGTTACTGTCACTGTTACTCTTCACGATTCGACGCCTTTGCTGTTCATCATTTCCTTTGCCAGTCGGAGTTTCACTTGCAGGCAGCATACGGGATAGCAGGTTTTCTTTCAGGCTCGCCGAGCTATACTACCTGGGCTCACCACGCACAACAACTTACTTACCTCGTCGGGCTGGTTCACCATCGGGTCCTCGCCGTATGTGCTATAACATCTAGGCCATCACCATGGTGAAGCCACCGACCATCTCAATCCGAAGGCTGATGCCTCACCGGAGGACGGGCTCGGACGGCAGTGACAATATTGACGAGAGCTCCGCCGATGAGCATGAACTCAGATTAAGGAGCAACTCGTTCAACCAGCCGTCGTCCCAGACATGGCTGCCACAAAGCAAGACCAAAGGACCTGCATCCCCCAAAGGTATCCGGAAAGCAAGTACTACACCACGGGGCCCCTCACCACTTCCTTACATCTCTTCCTCCATGCCAAACACCAACTCCGACAGTGACCCTTTTCGCTCCGGGAACCGAAAGGCAGCTGCAGTCCTCGGTGTACCTCCACGAGGCATGCCTGTAGCGCCACCAAGACGCCCTGCTCGCCCCAGCAACGGTCACTTGGGCTTGGACGAGTCGGTCCCTCCTCGTTCACCCAGGCCGACACCGACTTTCAAGGGAAAGAGGTCACAGTCGCCGTTGCCGCCTCAAGGCCTGAGGGCGGAATCGCCGAGGCTAGGCCAGACACTTCGATCCGAATCACCACTTCCCATTTACAACCTGAATGAATCCAGGCCAGCTTCACCAAGACCACCAACAGGCTTCAACGAGACCAGATCCGAGTCGCCTGTGCCCTTCATCTCTTTAGCCGATGCTCGTTTGGAGCAGGTATCAAGACAGGACCAGAGGAGATTGCCTACGCCGCCACCGGTGGACTATGATGAAGACTGGTCGGAGAATGTGATGCAGCTCATTCAAGAGACCGACCAGGCCTTCAGAGCTGTTGGCTCCGCACTCGAAGACGCAAAGCTGGCATCTTACTCCTTCGAGCGAACCTCGACCCCAACACCACCGCCTACGGTGGTCCTCCCTTCAAAGGAACTTCCACCCCTCCCCCGGTCATCATTGGATCTTGACGACGAAGAGCGCCCAGTTTCTCCCACATTTGAGGTGCCCATCGTTCTTGCCCGACCCCCAACTCCCCCATCAACCGAGCCACACCCAAAAATTGCCCAAGCCATCAGCACACCTCCACGCAAAATCTCGACACCAGAACCCTCAACCTCACCTTCGGCTGCGTCTACACCTAACTCTACCACATCTACCCCTAATAAGCCCAACACACCGACAGTGCGAAATCAGACCCCGGCGAAGTCGAAGACGAAACGCAACAAGGGCTGGCCGGCAATGTCTCAGGCAATGGCGGCTCGGCTCGGTCTTTCGGGAAATGTTGCTGATATTCTCACTGGTCAGCGCTTCAAGAAGATCGAAGTCGATGAAATGTTGACCTCGGATCAAATCAAGGAGCTTAAGAAGCTGCGCGACGACGACGAGAAGCAAAGAAATGAGCGAACAAAGCAGACTAGGGCCTCGGAGGAGTCTCAGCGTAGTGCGTCCCTGGACCGTGCCAAGGGACGGTCTTCAGAGTCTCTCCAGGAGCCTGCATCGCAACCGGAAAGCACCGACAGCGAATACGAAGATGAGGTGTATGAGGAGGCCTACGAGGAATGGAGCCGCAAGGTTCATGACACGAACGACGGGACGTCCAACCCTGCTAAGTTCCCTCCACGAAAACAGTCCCGCCTAGCATCACAAATGCCAGAGATAGCAGCTTTGCAGGAGGAGATCCCCGAGGTTCCTAAAATCCCCAAGATGCACGCCGAACCAGAACCTGCTATTGAGGAAAAGAGCGCTAAGCAGACGCTGCTCGAGAGCCTCATGTCAGAGGAAGATGATGAATATATCTATCTCAAGAGCACGCCATACACGATGACGAACCCGTGCTTCAAGCATGGCAAGATCATCTTGTCCAAGGTCGAAGTGAACAAGGTCAAGATGACGGTGGACGACACTCTTGACTGGACAGCCTTCCAGATGGCTATTCTTGGAGGAGCCGGCGATTTGATGATGGATCTCTACGACGACGACGACGATGTCGAGAGCGACCTGGTGGACGACGTCAGCGAATGGTTCGAAACGTTTGGATTTGAGTCGTTCGGCGAGTTGGTCGCAGCAGACTCGCGCTCTGCACGCGATTCTGCTCAGAGCGTGTCGTCAGACTCGTCTCTTTCTAGCATGGACGCGGACACCGTCATCCCGCTCCCCATGACCAGCGAGAGCCCCACGAGCTTCTGGCAAGATAGCGTAAACATGCCACTCGACACCAACAAGTTCCTCCGCAGCAGCGGGCTGAAGCGATGGTCGGCCATCCCCGAGAGCCGGAGCAAGATCTCGCACACACGGGACAGCAGCCTCCCCACCAGCCCGATGATGCCGTTGGTAGTAGGCGGCATCGGCAGCGACAGCGTGATTGACGAGTCGATGGCGGACGGATCCGTGCCCATGGGCTATAACCTCGGACACGATCTGGGCGATTTCCTTCGATGGGAGGCGGAACAGATGTGCGGCAGCGGTTTCTACGGCGCACCACGGGCATAAATGGGAGTACTTTGTTTTCAATCCTTCATTTCTTCTTCTTTTTTCCTTTTTCTGTTTATCTTTACTGGGGCAAAAAGCGTTTCATTCTTCCACATTTCCTTTGTCAACCCAATTCTCTACTATTGGATACGATACCTGGATCGGAACACTTGCCTTCCACACATGATGAGCGGCGTTGCTTGTTTTTGTTGGTTCTTACAATCGCTAGCTATGGAGTTGATGAGCGTGTTTTTGGACAAATACTTCCTCCATTCCTTTTCTTTTTCTACTATCTGTTTTCGTCGGACATTAGCGTCTACAGGTGCTGGTGGATAAATCGTCACCGCTCTACTTGGCATATTTTTTATCTTGAGAAGATTACACTACTTAGAGCGAGCCTACAGAGCCGCTGAATGGGAATAACACTTGAAGCAACCGAATCTACTTTCGTCTTGTTTTCTCTGTGACGTTGGCGTGTCGTGCACAAGGGTGGCATCAGACTAAAACGGAACTAACGGAGTTGGGCCGGGTTCTGCACTAGAAATTGGGGGCGATGTATGTGATCTCAGTGCCAACAACGATACGAGCCCCCTTGAAGGCTCGGTAGATGGGCCTGGCCGGCCTACTTTTCCCACCCCGGGTAGCCTGACCCTGTAATAGCTCTCTGCGTTGGTCCCCTTGCCAGGCGGGCTGATGAGCTGACTTGGGAATGTCTTTTTTAAACGGGGCCCTAGTTAGCTCGCGCAAGCGTAAGATGCCCCCATGGACAAAAACACTCGGGAATCTGGATGGATTCGACTCCCCGTATGCTGTTGGTGATTCGCCAAAGCGAGCGCACACCTTGGCTTTTAAAGGGGGCAATGAAGTGTAAACAGTCAGGATCAAGTGCGATGGGGAGGGAGGGAGGGGAGAGAGGGTCGTACTCACGTCCGAGGTCATTGAGCTCTTTGCGAACAGTCACCCCAAGAAGGTGCACGTTTGGGGATGAAGCTCCATGCTGTGTGTGGCTCTGCAGATACTCATGCCGTCTGATTGGCACTTTTGATTTGGTTTGTACACGTCGCTGGCCGTTTGCAGCGTATCGTGTACCAGCGGGCTGGGAGAGACGGAGAGACGGAAGGGGGGTGGGAGTAGGAGAGCAGAAAAGGACTTTGGTAATGTTGCCGGGGGCTGGCTGTTGCTTCAGGCTTGGTGCTTTTTGGGGACACGGCCGGCCGAACAGAGCCAGGATGTCCTGGAAGGGGGTGTGTGCAGGGGGAAGCCGTGGGGTTCGGCCATTGTTGTTGTTGTCGATGATTATAAACGGGGAAGCGCCATGGGGGATCGTGGGCGTGGGATCTTTCTGGCATAGTACTGTGAGTGCACCATGCAATTCCCTCCTGTGCCCCTTCTCACCTCAGAGGATAATTCGATATGTTGCCGAGCTGTGGAGATGGTTATTTTACTATTGTGAGATGATCCCATTCTTGTGCGCCCCTTTCTCACACGCCGGGCCCCCTGGCCCTGATGAGGGTAATCAATGGCTGGGCGCAATTCTTAAACTCCCTTGGGAGTCGTAAGGCATTGGCGAAGCCATCCATGGAGAAACGAAGCGAAAAACAGTCAGATAGAAGCTACCAGGACACAGCACCGCAAGTGCTGACAGAGCTTGCCGTTTCATTCGCCTCTAAGCCGTGCCGGTGAAGTTCCGGACATGGGCGGATGTGGTTCCGGAGTGGCGACGAAGGTGTAAATGAGGGAGACCGGAAGACCTGTTGGAGGAAGACACCAGTGGGATGGGTTCGAGAGCGGTATAGTAGTAACAGACTGCTATGCGCATTAGTCATGCCTGCCTTCGAGATCTAGAGGCATCCAACATGTAGATGGAGTTTTCAAGATGGAGTTTCCACCAAATGATCGATGGTGGTTGCACTACAGCGGAAATGACCTTTCAGGCAGGGAAAGCAGCCTTTAGGAAGACACAGTGAACAACAGACGAGGAGAAACCGGCCAAGACCGGACCCTGCAGGTTGCGGACTCGCCAACGGGCCCACGGTGCCGTGAATGATTGACTAGCAAGGTACACTCTGAAATCGTCGTGGTCCCAGGTTATAAAAAACGACTTGGCACCCTTGGCTCGATCCGCTACGCTGATGTTGTCAACCGTTCGGGAGCATGTTACCCTTGCCCAGTCTATTACGGTTCCTCGCCCACCCCTAATGCCCGTTCGATCCGTAGAGGCGAGTGCGCCATCCAGCGCTCAGCCTCAACAGATTCCCAAGCGTGAAGGAAGAACTGGGTGCCAAGGTGAGGGTGGTCCGTGATGGCGTCTCTCCCATTGTGAGAAGATTCTGAAACAGGAGCTTTACCTGAATAGAGAGCATGACATGCTCATAGGATTCACCAAAGGACGTTTGCGTTTGGCTGATTGTGTGCTATTGGTGTCTAGTCGAGCCACGGCGGCGGCGCCAGTGGGCCCCTATGCAGGAACCACGGAATGATGAAGATATCCCATCCCGTATGCGCTAAGGCAACCTGCCTGTCGGGATGAGCCATTTGCTTTCGTTCTGCACTCAGCTTGTCTTCTGACTTGAGGCTCTCTCGCTGGCTTCCTCCACCATTTCGCGTTTGTCTTGAACGGCCCCCATTCAAGGGCAAGCAACAGGGCTAGGCTACACCCCTGAGATTGGAACATGGCGCTTGTTTTGAGCGACGGGGGCTAATGCCGAGATTCCCTAATTCGTCGGCAGAAGGACTCGAATCAGTTAGCTCCGATGGCCTCCCTCTTAGCCCCGGCCCTGGGGGCGAGCACTAGATAATTATGGGCGCTGGGGCTGGGGCACCTTGGCTTGGGACCTGGCACGATTTTTGACAGGCAGCTCGGCATCGCTGGGCCCTTTTTGGCGCGGGTTTATTTTTAAATCAAGCTTGAACGGCGGCACTCAATGGCCGACTGCGATGTCTCCAACTCACCGCAGCCTCACCTTGCCGCAACCGTAGATAGCTTCGCCGGCTGAAGGCACTCTACCCGACCTGCAGAGCCCACCCTTGCCCATCGAGGACCTCGCTTTCAGTATTGTCTCGATGCCATCGCACCCCCCCTTAACAGACAAGGCGTGGTCTGCAAATGTAGACCGCAACTTCAGAATCGTCCACTTCTTGGGGCCTAGGATGCGCTTAGATCTCCTGTTGTTTGTGACAAGGACCGTAGGACCAAGTACCTCCAGAGACAGGCGCGTAGATGACGCAAGTCACGCCGCGCAGGACCAATTTCGAGCTCGGAATACAGCTTTCCAAAGCAAACAATGTGTTTGACTTGGTAGCGAGGTCTCGTAGGTGAACTCAATCAACGCGAGTAATTCGACCTCAGCCCTGGGACTGACAAGTATGAGGTTCACTAGCCACAACCCTTGAGAAGGCATAACGGCCTTTTTTGCTGAAAGGCTCGTTTGCCGCGGAGCGCCTGACCTGAGTTGCTCGGATATCACTGGTTGCGCCGCATCACGCTATGCTGTGTTGAGTTGCATTACATTGCATGGCCTCGCATGCGACTTGAGGGCGCAGCCAGCGAAAACAGCGCCGAAATGTGAATGATACGTAAGAGCGGGACCGGAAGGAGGGCCAGCATCACCTAGCGAAACGGCTTCGGGAAGAGACGGGAAGGTAATCAGCAGACCAGAGCGAACATGAGCCGCCTTTCGTAGAGAGCCTATTCCTAGGCCAACTCTGGATTGCTGGATCTGGAAACTAAACCATGGGGCGGCTGGGGCTAGAGCGGACAATTACTATAATTACCTGAACCCTTTCTTTTGTGTTATCTCGGATCCTGGCTGTTGGGCGGTCATATGGCGACCAACGCCCACCTTCAACTCGGGCTGTTGGACGAAAACGGTATGCACGACGCTTCGAGTCCGCTGCTCGGTGGTTTGGGGCAACCGACCGTTACTCTCTGGATGGTTGTCCGCTGGCCCCCTTCCCTTCCCTGGTAGGTTGGCAGACCTTGCATTGCAACATCATAGCGACAGCCTAGCGCTGATTCCGTTCAGAGAATGGTCGGATGGACAAACAAAACGGCCGCGGAAGGCGGCCAAGCCTTCCCTCCTCCACCCCCATTGCATGGCCGGCCGCGCGTGTGGCATGGTGAGCAGTGTAGGCCGCCACGCCTGGGACCGCGCACCAGCCGACCTGGGTCTATCACATCACGGGATCGTAAGGTACGCCTCGTCCTGGCCCAAGGGCTGTGAATCTGGCCGGCTCTTGATTGGAGGCAGCCATCGGCAGGGAACGCGCACTGTGTTTCATTCTGCCGCAGCCCGTGCAACTCGAAGGTGCATCGCCAAATGGCCTTGCCCTGTTCCCACTGCAACGTGCCGGTCGGCCTCGAACCTCTGGTTGGACATGCTGTGTCACCCCGTTTCTGTTGGGGGCGATTGGTTTCCGCCCCTCGTCCTTGGTGTGGCGATGTCCACTCCAGAGAACGGGAAAGGGATTCCGGAGCATAAGCGATCATTGTTCTCCATCGAGATGGCGACGTGCCAGAGTTACACGGGCGTGTAAGTGCCAAGACATGACGCTGGTGTGAGGCGAAAGGAATGAAGGTGAGGGTAAGGGATAGGCGATGTGGTGCACTGCCTTACCTTGCCTTACCTGCCTAGTAAGGGACTTTAGGTAAGAAACCTACTATTGGTACCTGCCTCACCTGGCTTGACCATACGTGGGCAGCGACTTCCACACTTTTACAACAGTGATCCCTTAGAAATACTGCATACCGGCCTACCTAGTAGTACCTTGCTCCAAACAATATCCGATCGAGGTCTTTGACGTGGAGGTTCCCAAAACAAAACAAACTGTGCGGTTTGCTGAGGTAAACTCATGCATCCCGCCAAGGGTCCAGTGCTCCAAGATATGCACTACAAGCAAGGTAGGTAATCGACGTACGGTGCTGTGTGAAGCCCAGGTTCTTCCATCTGCACGAACCACATGCTGCACACCGACCTGAACTTCACTTACACAGCGCCCTCGTTTGCATCCGCTTCCATTGTGGCTTTGCTGCTTCAGAAGAGATCCTGAGACGCTGGGCTCGACATCCTTGCCCTCTGAGTTTACTACTGTATGGTGCTGCACTGCACTGTACGTTACTGCATGTCACGGTGCTTGGACCCACGGAAAACAAGGACCGCCGTTGCACAGGCGTCCGGCCTCCGCCAACCGTCTCGAGCCGCGTTCCGGAACCTGGCCCTCGACGCACGCGCCGCACCCGTCTCCACCGACTTACAAACCTTTCATCCGCCCAGAACAAAGAGCATATCGCCAGACACCCTCACAGGTTGCATTTCCCTGTCTCCGAGGCCCTGGCTTCGCCCGAAGAAGGGAGCACTTAGTCACTTGAAGTCACCACCCCATTGAAACGCGCACAGACGCGTTCGCCGGGTAGAAGGAAGGCCGCGTTGAAAGGAAAATAGAACAAGCAGCAACAACAAGCTTCCCTTTCCCTTCCTCATCACCGCACAGGCCGAAGCGCCAACAGCCAGGCAACCGAGAGTCCCAAGTCTCGAAGCTGTATGAGGTCGAGAGCCATTGTTTAAAAAAAAAAAAAAGACTCGACAAGGGACTTGCTACAGTACAGGGGAAGCGGCCCAAACCATAGCAAAGGGACAAGATGCTCCGTCGACCACCCACCACCCTGGCCATCACCTCCGAGGACGTGGCGGCCTATGAGGACCGCCGCGCTCGTGAGGCCCTTATCGCCACTCAGCAAGCCCGAATGGCCGCTGCCAACGAGGCCATGGAGGGCGTCCAGTCCAGTCCGGACCCCGAGGCCCGCGCCGTCGCCGCCCGCCGCGCTCGGGATGACAGAATCGGCGTCGCCCCCGGGGGCCGGCGTGCGGGCGGGAGATAAAAAGATGCCACGAGTCGTGCCACAGCCATTCAAATGGCTTAGGAAGCTGCTCAGCTGGGCGCTGGAAGGCCGCCGGCTTGTCCGCCGATGTAATCTTCGTACCTCAGCATTTCACCCTTTGTGCCGTCGCTTCATGCCCACGCTTGAATTACCAAGAGTGCGGTAAAGGCACGAAGGGCCTTGTCGTACACAGCAGTCTCCCAGCGTACCTCCGCCGGGGCAAGTCCTCAATACTCCACTGCGATGGCAATTTTGCATAAACATTGTTCCTCAACGGATCAAATGAAGCTTACCGTGAGGGCGCGGCCGGTAAACCTCGTCAATCACGAAGCATATCACGACCTTGTTATATCATGTCGATGTTCTTATATTAGCTAGCCCGAAGAAAGGGTTGTATTCAGTGTTGCAGTGTTCCTTTGCTAGTGGACAAGATAGTTATAGACACAGACTTGAATGAGGCGTCTTCGTCGCGCCACCTACTGCACTGGTTCCCGAAACGACGCAACTTGATTTAGGTCCATTGAAAATGTGCCTGCTATTATTATGTTTTTGTCATCCCAACACATCATACGCAAACCCATGTCCTTTATTAACATACATGTGAAGTAGCCAAAATGACCCTTCAGTCCTGGATTGCGACCTCGGCCCAATTCGCTCAATACAATGTGGCAATTCGTGGCTCAAGTGAGATCGATGCGAATATGATAACGCCAGACCCCAAACGACACAATAGTATACACATCCCCCCCAGCCCGCGAACAATCTGGAGAAATGCTTCTGGAACTCAACCACTCCTCGTCAAATATCCGAAGAAAAGCACCGCAAGCCAGACAACCCGCCACGTCGTTGCCAACATCTCCCGTGCGGCCGTCCTCAACAAGGCTCGCCCGCCTCTCGCCCCTTGGCTAGCCTTCCAGGCCTTGCCTCCATCGTAGAAGTTGTCGTCCAGCCTGATTCGAGGGCCGCCCGCGCTGCCCCAGCCTCTGCCCTTGCTTCGTTTCGCCTGCCATCCGTTCCTCGCGATCGACGACGTCCGCGCGGGGTCCGAGAACCCATTGCTATGATACGTCCCGAACTCGTCGGGTGGCTCGACTTTCTGCTTTTCCCGGGCCACGGGTAGTAAGAAACTGGTGCCTCCCTGGTCCAGTTCAAAGGCGAACGGCTGCAGGTTGAGTGCGGGGACGAGGAACGCTCGCACGGCAAGAAGCACGATCGAAAGGACGCCGAAGGAAACGTACATCATGTACGTGTGTATTTGGTTGGGAAGTAGGCAGAGGTGCGTTTGTAATGTGCGCTCAGGTGACCCGTGGATCGGGGCTCCTTGCTCATCGACTGGGTTGTAAAGGCTGACCATGAGAAAGCCAGGCGTCGGAACCCCCATCGCCATGCTCATGCTTTTGACTGTAATTTCCCGAACGTTCTCTTTCGCGTCAGAGTGTACCAGCTCGCAGTAGTCGTGATCATCCCCAGAGAAAACGTGAATGACATTGCCTACGCTCTTGACCAGCTTCACAGAGTCTTCCTCACTCAAGACGTTCTGATATTGGTATCCAGCAGCAACGGTGATGGCGTTGCGGTGATCAGGCACGACAGGGTCTGTTTGCCCTTTGGGCCGCTTCGCAGGCGGCCAATGTTCCCGAAGCGGTCCACACGGCGTGCCTGGGGGACGATATAAGGGCACGTGTGTGAGGAGAATAGTAGGGAACTCGGTTGATCCGGGGCCTGGATCGGCCTTTGGCAGTTTCGAGAGGTCGGCCTTTTGAAGGTCCTCGACAACATGATCATAGCGCAGATTCGTCTTCTCGCCATGCCAAACCCCAAGCTCCTGCTGGACAGCCTTTCGTTTTGTCGACCGGACTTGTTCAAGAAATTCATTGACGGGACCATAGATAGGCTTCAGGTCGTGGGCGTCCTTGAAGTTAGACGAGTCCGCACTGAGCGACACAGAGTCCACCGAGACAATGGTATGGTTTCCGACCACGTCGACTCGGTTGACGTCGCCAAAATAGGCGCTGAAGCGATCCCGGACCGGCACCTGGACTTGCGCGCCGAAACCAAGATCGTGATTGCCCGGCAGGCTAGCCGCCAGCTTCCGTCCCCTCTGCCAGGCGCCTGGTGCGTCACCGCCCTTGTTAAAGTCGTCGAAGAAGATATTGCCGAAGCGCTTGTATTCGCGCAGCCAGTAGTCCTCGCCGTACTTGCGATGCCATGTGTTCACCCACTTGGCCTCGTCGCGCGTCCTCTGACGTCCCCATTTGGGATCTACAAACTTGCCGTGCCTCGTCGACCACTCGCGGCCGCCATCGAATAGATCGCCGAGGAAGAACAGACTGTCCGGGTGCAGATGAGTTTGCATCGCGCGGTATCCCCGTCGAAGGTAGTTGTCGGTGATGGCAACGGTGAGGGGATTCACAGGCCATGGTCGGCCCGGATACGAGTGCGGATCGATAAGCTGGGGGTCGGCAAGGAGGACAAGATGGTGAGGTACTGTTCCCTTTGGCTACCGAACCTGTCAGTAGGATGTTCTGCTGCTGTATAGTCCGGCTCCAAGTTTCATGGTGCCCGTTGTCCCAAACCTACCCAGGCTTCCCAATTATTCCATTCGCAAGACGCAACCTTGCTGTCGAACAGCCATCGCTCTCCCCATAGCAAAATCACAATCCAGCATGCAACGAGCAGATGAGGGAAGCTGAAAAGCCGCCTCGGGGCGATGTTCATTTGTATGCGATCCCCGAGGCGCAGAACGAAGGCGGCTGCCATCCGTCGCCCTGGCCCAATTAGCCACCTCTTTAGGTGTCCCGCCGTTTTCTTGGAGCTCAAGAGCACCTCTTCGGCTAAGGAGAGGTCATGTCGAGGCATGGCGGTGCCATTTACCCCGTCCCATCCGGCGGGGGTGGTTCGGTTGCGGAAGGTATTCGCAGTGTCAGGGGTTCGTGCTCGGAGGTTGCTCACGTCGATGGCTGCTGCAGGATGGACACAGGCTTTGCGAGTGGCTTTTGCTACAAAAACGAAGCAAAGGCGCGGATGTAGGAAACACAACAGGCATCCAACGTGCCGAAACGAAGAACTGGCGACTTGTAACAACCACCAAACGATCCACAACTGGACAGCTTGAAGTTGCTCTGGAGCGCGTTAGTCAAAATCGGCTTTAGAGTAACGCGGCGCTCCACAGGGGTACTTTTCAGGCGCTGCAGGTACCGACCTTAAGGTACCTTACAAATATGGTAACATGGGGGAGGCCGGCTGTAAGTACCTTCTCAGCATGTCGGTGTCAACAAGGTAGGTACACTCTACAAAGAACTTCAGCTTGGTACCAAGCTGAGAAGTAAGATAAAAAGGACCCCTCCAGAATTCAATATAATAATCTCCATTAAATTCATATTATAGAAGCTCCTCGATCTAATGAGGAGGAGGTTTTTGGGGTGTCGCCGTTGAATATCATCAGGGTATAATTGGGTGTAACTCTCCCGGCTGAACCCACTGCGAGGCTCCAAGCCTAATACAGTGCCTTGAGCCGTAGACTACTGATTCATTGGCAGTCGTGGACCCTGTCAAAAGACCCGCTGCCCTTACACAAGCTCCACCAAAGACACCAAATCGGAGCTAGCATTAGGGCAAGATGTTGTCTCCAATATAAGCAATTTTGCAAGCTCTGTCAACCACATACGACCATAGCTGCTTGAAAACATGGGATCCCGTCCGCTCTCCCTTAATTAAGCAAGTAAGCGGCAGATTAGTAGTTGGGTCGGTGACGACCAGCGAACACCGGCTGTTGTATGTTTTTGCTCTTCTTTTTGGTATCTCGTTGTGTCTCTCTACGGTGTACTATTAAGCCAGTTCAACTCGTCAATCTTGCACATACGACCATAGCCACAAGAAAACATGGGATCCCGTCCGCTCTCCCTTAATTAAACTTGTGAGCGGCAGATTAGTAGTTGGGTCGGTGACGACCAGCGAACACCGGCTGTTGTATGTTCCTTTTTGCTCTCGAATCAAATCTTTTTGCCGGTCAGCGCTGCTGGTAGCCTTTATCACAGTATGATCTTGGTGTATAACGGGGCTCCGTGAGTTTTGTTTGAACTGTATGGCAGACCTCACGCCGCTATCCAAAGCCACCTGATCAGGTGGATGTCATGCCCAGGAATGTGAAGGACCCGTCGAAGGTGATACAGTTGAAACCGTGCCTTTACTGTACAGGATTGGAGCTATAGCCGTGAGGCTATCTGAGCATATCCTGTCGCAACAAGCTTTGGTTCATTTAGAGTCTTGTTAGTCACGGGAAAGTCGGCATGGTTGCTGAATTCATGTACGGTTGCCTTATGCTAATCCTTTATGCAAATCTTGCCACACATCCGCTTCAATTCTCAACCAAAAGTACCAAAACGCCAAAAACGCTCTCTATGCGAAGGAGCATTCCTCATGGAAGGCAATCAAGATCCAAATCAAGCTCGCTCAGTCTGAATGTTCAACCATATCGCCTCTTCAAACTTCGTTCGTCATGGTCTCATAGGTATGGGCTTAGTAACGTTCCTGGATACCCGCCCTGTCATCTATATACGATTCTTCATGCATCGGCGACGCATCCTCCGCCTTGGGCTTTTTCCTGAAGCTCAGGAGTCTCTTGAAGCCGCTGGGTTGTTCGTCCTCCAACGGCTCCTCTTTTTCGGGAACATACTCGTACAAAAGCTTTGGCACTAGCATTCTGTACGGGACAGTTATGCCGGTAGGATCCTTCGGGTTCACCTCGACGTTCAAGCAAATGTCGAGCCCTCCTTCCAGGTCTACTTGATAGTCCTCTGCTTTGCGCATCTGTTTGACTGACAGCCCCGTAGGTGTTCGGTGGAAAGGACGTGTGGGCGGGCCTTCAGGTTCGTAGCCAGCCTGGCCCCCCATCGTTTGGGCTCGGCGCGGCGGCTGGGCCGTGAAATGAGCCTCATCACCTTCAGAGTACTCATCGTAAGCTGCTCCTCCACGAAGGCCGGAGGGGCCAACATGACCTCCGGGCTGTGGCTCGTAGTAATAGTCATCATCAGTTTCATCTCCCCACCGGCCGTTGACTTCCCTGTCATCTGGCCTCCTTTGGCTGCTCCTGCCGAAGCTGAAGAAACTCTTCTTCTGGGTATCTCCACGGCCCAAGGACATTGTACGAGTCAATTTCGCTGGCCTTTCCGCCTCGCTTGTAGAGTTGCGTCGCGAGAGACTACGGAAGAGACCGCCTACACCACCGCCCGAGATGGGCGGGCGAGGCCCCCGAACAGAGTCGCGAGAGACGTCAGGACGGTAGCTTGGTCCCTTGCTTAGTGAGAATCGCCGAAGAAGACTGTTACTCCTCTTCGGCGGAGGGCTCGGTGATCTCTCATCATCAGACATAGGTGGCGTCGGTGGGGGTGTTGTGCCCGGCTGCCACACGTTGATAGAACACCAATTTCGGTGCGGTAGGAGTCGCTTGTTGTTTCTTGGCTTGCCGTCGACTCCAGTTTGAAAGATGGGAATCATGTCTTCCTCGGTATTCTTGTCGAAGTGGTGAACCTTATTACGGCGATTAAGCACATCCGCGAGCAGGTCAGGTGGGGGCGTGTTAACAATTGCCGAGGAGATGATGTTAGGCATATATCTAGCATCCTTGTGCTTCACAATTCCCAACTTAGGGTGTGAGTAGAACTGGCCGATGGCAGCAAGATGAACGTCGCCACTACAGCCGTTAGCACATTGAAATTCAGTAATATGAATGTGAAGACAGGACCTACCTCAAGATAGTAACTCGAACGGATTTGTCAATGGCAAAATCCTGCAACTCTTCAATGACGAACTTTCGCTCATGTTTGTGATTTTTCGCGGTCCAATGGTCATTCAGGTCATCGAGGACCTCAACTCCTCCGTCGATATTGTTGAGCATGTTTCCTAGCACACCAGTCTTACCGATGGCTTTAATAGGATCCATGAGCCTTGAAGTCAGACTGAAAGGTTTGTCAGCAATTACAGTTTGAGATCACGTCAAAGCCAAAAGCACTCACATGTTTTCCAGCCACACCAACCGAGGGTATGCGATCGGCACACCGAGAACAACCAAGAGATGCTCGAGTTGACCACGAGAGACTTCGGCATACATTCGTTCCATGATCTTGTCCCACGTATTATCATGGATGACATCTTCCTCGGTCCGCTCTGTGCGGCAATCCACAGCGAGTAGCGCGACCTTTCCGCCCATGGATAAGAATACGGAGCGGCTGAGCTCGTTGATGTAGGGGCCATGTTGGTTGCCGACAATCCAGCTCGGCTCGTTGCTCTCCATTTCCGTCACAAGACTCTGATGCTGGAAAAGCATGTAGTACTTGAAACCCACAGTACCAAGACCAGTCATGACTGGGGAGTTCATGTCATGGTGAGGATAAGATCCATAGCCATCAAAGATGTCGTGGTCATCGTACATGTTGACCATGGGGATTTGCGAGTTGGCCAACCCGAACAAACCCTGCGAGAACCACATGCAGTAGCGCTCAAAGTAGAAGTGTTCCATTTGAGCCTGCATCTCAGCAGTGAAAGGAGCGTTGTGTTTGTGCAGAGGATTTTTTATGTCGAGCCATTTGTCAAACAGTTTGCACTCATGAGAGACAGCATCATTGTAGATCTGATCGCCGCCGCCAATCATAACATGGAAGGGACGCGACTGATGTGTGTTCAGGACATCCCGCCATAACGGGTCTGGTCCACTGAACTCATCCGTTTTGACGCTCGCGCTGAATCCGTTGCAGCTGTAAAACATCATGTTCATAGCCTGCCCTCGCGCGGGAACCCAGAAACTCATTGCCGGGCCACGGTTGACGCGATAGGCAATGCGCTGCTGCCTGTCTCGTAGCTCAACTTCTATGTTGAACCGCCAGAACGTACATCCTCGTTCAGCGTGCAGACGAAATCCTCTTACATCCTTGAATTTTTGCACCTTCTCGCCATCGATCTTTATACGCTTTCGCCGGCTGGCGAATGTATTTGAGGGCTCAGATGATCCGTGGACCGATGAGACATCGAGAGGACTCCGTGTCATCTCGAATAGGCCGTTATCAGTCTCATCCCTCGAGAGATCCTTAGCCTCTTCAATGTCTTCGACTGGTCGTACATAGAGTGTTTCACCTCGTCGGCCAAGCTTAGGGTAACCGGCGAGGGGATCCACGTATTCTGGAGACAGTTCCCCATCTACCTGGTGTGGGGGCGGGGGCAGCAGTTCGATATCCTGCAAGAATAGTCGAAGAGTAGGCGCGATTTCGTAGGACGAGTCTGAATCTTGCGTGACGATCATGACACTACCCCTCCACATCTCTCTGTCGCTGCTCCTGGAGGTTGGTCTAGTGGAAACTTTCTCACGGCGGATACCGCAATATCGTAGAAGTGGCCCGCACTTCAGATACAGAGGTGGCTTGAACCGCGTAGGCGCTGTTGCTCGTCAGTCAGGACTCTTTGATCCATGCCATTAAAATGCCTTGCCCACTTACCATTTGTATCGTCGTATTCGCCGTCGAAAGCTTCAGCATTTCGTGATCTAGCCGGATTACTGCTGCTTCGCCGGCGACCCCCGTCTTCCCACCACGCCTTGTTTCTTTCAAGACCAGGTAATTGCTGCTCGTCGAGATCTAAGAGCGAGCCTGACAGTGTACCCACTGTAGCTTGCTTCCACTCTTCGAGCCACTGAGGCGGCAGATACAAGCCGTCACCAGGTGTCATTTGCTCACGCTTCCTGAAGATCATGTTCGAAACATGATGATGATGAGAACTATCGGACGAAGTGTCACTGTCTCGTCTATGACGCCTACTCTGGATGTTGGAGTTGTCGTGGAACTGTTGTCCTGCTGCTACAGCTGATGCTCCAGCGACAGTTCGGTCAAGATTATGGCTTCCTTGTTCAGGCGGCGCGTGCACGCCTGCGTGGCGGTAACCTCCACCATGTATAGGCTCAGTTGCTCGACGTTGAATATTGTCAAAGTGGCGATCATTCCCAACATCCTGTTGATGACTGTGATCTACATATGCCCTGTTGCCGCTAAAGTTCGGTGGGTCCTGTGGCAGAGGCTTGTCTCGTCCAAACCTCGGATCTGGTTGTGACGCAGCTTGATATGAAGTTGAAAATTGATCGTGCCTCGCCGTGGGATCGGGTTTCCTGCTCTCGGGCTCACCTCTGCGGTAAAACTTTGAGTCGATCGGGGGATCCTTCTTTAATTTGTTGCTTCCGCTTCTTGTTAATGAAAATCCACTGGAGGAAGCAACTGGTTCAGTGGCTGGAATATTCCGAGTATCTTGCTGAGCGGTTGGTACGTCCTGTCGTGCAGTGCGCTCTCGAAAGCTGAGGTTACGTTTCGGAATATCTGCCTGAGTTTCCACAGCGGGTTGTATGGGTGCTGTTTCCGGCTCCCGCAGGGCTCCAGATGCAAAGTATCCCCCTTCCTCGTGCTCACGTGGATGTTGGAGAGGGGCTTCTCTTCGTGTTATGGGCTCTCTATGGACCGGCAGGTCTTCGGGCCCGGTAGTCTCTGCTGGTACCTGAGCCACACGTGCACGAGCGTCTGCTACTGGTCTGCTATCATGAGTGACAACTGGTCGCGAATGGTGACTGCCACTATGTTGGTCAGGTGCTGTCTCGCCAGCTGCTTTCAAGCGGGCTCTTTCTCGAGCTCTTTGCTCCGCAGCTACCATACGCGCTCGTTTCTCCTCCTTGGTCATGCTATCGAGCGTCAGCTCAAGCCTCTGGAGGGGTGATCTGTCATTTGCCAACTTTTTACGTCGTTCTGCCGTCCCGCTAGCAGGGGCTCGATGTGATGAGGACTCGCCACCCCTCCTGCTGTAGTGGTCGTTATGTTCCATTGGGGCAGTAGGCTCTGAGCGCTCGGTTGGTTGAGTAGGGGCAGGCTCGGGGTGGGTGTAAGGCAGGCCGCCGTTGCCGTATGGATGGCGGTAGCTGACCTGGGGAGCTTGTGAAGAGTCCAGAGCTGTAGAGGATGCGGGTAGTGGATCTTGGTCGTAGGAATCGACTTGTTGTGGATGCTGGTGACGAGCAGTTCTATCTGGTCCTCCAGCGTATGAAGGAGGCCTTGGAGCCAAACCCTGGGCTGCAAAGCTCGAGGCGGTTGGAGACAGGATAGGGCTAAAAGTGGATTCGGTGTTGCTGGTGGTTTGAACAGAAGCGCGGTTCGTCGCCTGGGCGGGCCGGGCATCTAATGAATGTCTCTGGTCGTAGGCAGAATCGTCTGCAGACATGCGCCTGTCTCTGGCAACCTTGGGGCCCGGGAGCTGGCCCCAGTAGGGTGTCGACATTGTGCCGAATTCCTCTGAAGGGATGCGCGTAGGTGAATTGGGCGACGAAGCGGTGAGGAGCGAAGGGATGGATCAAGTAGCCAATGTGGGTAAGAGGGAGGAGTCGCTGGAGAGAAGCTCCGCCTGGCGAAGCTATTTAGGCGCGCAGAGAAGGGTTGGGCAAGCAGCTGGCGAAAAAGAATTGAGTGGCCAAGGAGCTGATGGTTCGTCGGTTGGAGGTGTCTGCCTTATGCTAAGAGTCTGTGTGAGCTGCCATACCTACGACTCAGGGTATCTATACGGGTATGCGGCGGTCAATGTTGTGCAGAAGACTAGGACGGATACATGCGGGCGGATGGAGCTTCCTTTTCTTGCCGATTAACGGGCATTGGGGATCAGACTCGGCAGGAAAAGAAAATGGCGAGGCTGTGGTTTTCGTCGCGCAGGTGGGCAGCTGGAACAGCAGACCGACCAGGGATCTATTCGTGACATGATGCATGCAAGCCCTGGCGATTGGTTTGGAAGCCCGACTGGTATTGGACCGGTCCGGAGACCAGGGTTGGTTTGTGGAGCTGGATTGAAGCTGGGAGCTTTGGGCATGGATGATGACGGAGGCACGCCAAGGCAACTCCAGCCAAGGACCAAGGTGTCTGTCAACCTTACCTTGCAGAGTACCTTACCTTACCGTACCGTATGACTAACGATCCTGTTAATGGAATGGCGCCGGTGCGGGCCTCCGTCTACCGGGTTCTGGTCTGGGGAGGCGGGTGATCGAAGCACCTAAAAAATAAACTGATAAACGGCACGGCAAGCTCCTAGCCTGGGCGAAAGTTCCCGAGACTTTGACGGCCGAAGCTCGCAACATGTCTAGGTTTCAACGGTTGACCCGTACCTTTTGGAGGGAACGCATAGAGTATAATCCATTGAACACCCGTCTCGGCATTTCCCGTCAGGCCACCACCGCCTTATAAGCATCCTTTCTCTTTTCTCCAAGGAAAAGTCAGTCTCTTCACCCATGCACGAAGGCGAGAATATTACTGGGGGGACCATGAATAATTGAGGTGGCTGGTGATGCAAGGTACCAACGCTACGAGGCGGCTGGGAAGGGTGGGGAGGGAGAGAATAAAAAAAAGGTAACCCAAACAGCAGGGGAAGACTGTAGGCCCCCGAACCTCATACGCGAAGTTCAATGGCTGTAGAGAGTACCCGCGGCCAAGGAAACAACTTTTTTTCTCTCTTTCTTTCTTTCCTTTTGTTTTTTTCTTACTGGTTTTATTTGTTCTCGATTTTCCTACCCTGATGCTCCAGATGCACCAGCCGGTAAGAAAAGACTAGGACTCCAATGTGATCTGGATACAGGGGTTTGGAACAGAGCTTTCTAAGACGGTAAGGTGCCTCGAATCGGACGAGAGCCGTGCCAAAACAATATTGCTTGTTTGACAGAAGCTTAAGGGGGGAAATGGGGCCAGATGAAGAGTCCACTTCGGTGATCTCATGGCGATCCCGTCAGTTTGCTCACTTTGACAGCCGAATTACCATCATCGGCCGTAGCACGAAAATGCGATGTAGCACCGCTTATGTGTTACCATGGACTACTTCCCTTTGCCCGGAAGTCGGAAGAAAGCTTTCATAGTCTGACTGTAGAGTTGCACCACACTCATTGTCACGAGGTTCGATATAGTTCGGCATCCTGAACTAAGCCTAGAAATGACCATGGTGCGGTGCTTCGGATACTTCGAGCTTTGCCGTTCAATGCATGTCTCACTTAGAACTGTATTCCCTCCTTGTCTTTCTATAATTGTTAAGTTGTGTGAAGCTTGTCTCACTTTTCTATATCGGGGGTCTCAGCTATGCAGAAGAGGTCGAAAATTGACATCACTTGGGCACAATGTCTAGACCCTGTTGAGGCTGGTGTCATGTTCAGAGTGGGCCATCAGTGTAGAGAGCGAGCACAACACGTAACCTTGCCCGAGCTGTTGTCCCTCTAATAAGGAGCAGTGGATTTACGTCCGAAGAGAGCTCGCCTGTGGATCCCTGAAATATTTTGCTGTGGAGGGAGGATCGCACGACTCTCTTTATGAGGCAGTATCTCTGTTGCTTCGCAGTATCCAGAATGAAGACATACATTCGTGGATGATTCCGAGATGATTTGATACGGATTGTGAAGGTTTGTGGACCAAGGATATGTAAAGTGGCTCCTCGGCGCTTCAATAGTGCCTGCAATGGATCTGTGCTAGCAATCTCCTGCTCTCGAGCTCTGCGTGTAAGTCTTTCGGAGATCTTCTGGTTTCAAGGTGGCGAATACAAAAATTCAAGATACTTAAACTACTCGGATCCAGGCAAAAACAGACGCCGCCTTATCCAGACCAGCAGTTCCTCAATCCTTCTCTGTGCAGTCATCCGTTACTGAGCAGTGCTATCATAGTAATGGGATCCCCCTGATTTAGAAGACAAATGCACATTTGATGCTTGCTTCAGCCAATTCCTTATCCAAACTTGTAAATAATAACAAAACAAACTGGTGAGAGCTAAATCGAGGTTTCTTCGGTAGGCTCTAGCCTCGAAAGTATCCAGTTTGAGGACAATAAAAGCACGACTAGCAAAATAATCACATGTGGCAGCTGTTTACTGGGCCTTCTTACCAACCGAATGTGTTCCTCGAGACTAATGAATGTCGCTTTATCGTCCCTGGCGTCTTTAAATCCGCAGTAATACACAACGTGAGGCTCCATTAGTTTGTAAACGGACTGGCCTTTCGTAGTGCCTTGTTTCCAGGGCGTATAGCGAGTAACACATGGCGACGCAGACACCTTGACTCGGGCACAACGCTTTCCATCTCTCAATCCATTATCCAAATCGCTTCGAAGAGCTTTGTCTTTGGAGTCTCGATAGACACTTGGTTCAAGATGTACCTGGCCAAACTCAAATGCATCTCCAGGCTTGACCCAATCAATGGCGATGATGGACGGGGACAGTCGAATTGCGATGTTGATAAGACCCGTTTCTGCAACAATATCGTGGAGACGCTGAGCGAACTCTGCCAAAGGCACAATGTTGCCGTTTGTCGCTTGGCCGATTATGTTATAAAGGGGAAGCAGCAGCAGAGCAATTTTAGCTGCTACCTTGTCGACTTCCGGCCAAAACAATGGTGGAGGACAGCCGCTGTCAGCGAGGTAGATTCTGTTTGTATGCGTGCGAAGGCCAGAACGGCAGAATCCTACTTTGTCAGTATTCGAGTACAACCAATGGAGGATAGAACCACCTACCCTCGACTTTGAGGAGCGACGCATCCGCGGCATCAAGGTTACATTTGTGGTCAGGGCGCGAGCCGAAGCAAAGGGTGGAAAGGACTTCCTCATCAAGAATCTTCATGAGGACAGCTTGTATCAGGTATGTCCTTTCGTTAGCCATGCGTAAAAGACGGTCCCATTTGCCGGCTCCGGCATCCTGTTGAGCGACGGCTTTGACGTAATTGTAGAACTCATTCGAATAATCTCGCGCCCATGGAGATGTTCCTCTGCGAATATCAATGCTTCCGAATGTCTCCGACACCAGTGCGTATGTTTTTGAGAACATATCTTTGAAGTATGTTTGGAAGGCTTCATCAGAAGAAACCCGCTCTGCTGCATCGAAATCCAGGATTGCTCTTCTTGGTCGAAAGCATTGGAGATCCTCAGCAGATTTGTCCTTCCACGTTCGGCTTAGAGACATAAATGGAGCGAGGCCGGAACTAGACATCGTGGATGAAATACAAGTATAGACTGACGATGGCGAAGTGAAGTGGTGTCAGTTTCTTGCGGTGAGCGCCGATTGTTTGTGGTTTCGAATTAAGATGATGCTCGATGAACACGTACGGACAATCATAAGAGATCTCAACGACCACATAACGCGACAGGAAAATCACAGTACACAATATGACCTTTTAAAAATATTGAGAGAGCATACGGTGGCTACGTAATAGTTTGATTCATCTGGTCGTGATTTAGGTGAGAGCCAGTGGACGGCCTCTCGAGCTTTGTTGCAGCTCACATCGGGTTCTGGGCTCAAAGAAGTCGCATCTTCAACAAAGAGGTTCATCCTCCACATGTAGCACCACATCATGTAAGACAGTCAATGGGTTCGTTTTGGACCGCATGATGCCGCGTGCTTGCTGTGCCAAAATTAGGTGGTAGCTCAGTCCAACAGGGCCACGATATTATGGCCATACGCAGTCTTGGGCAATGAAGTTCTACGGTGTTACACCGTTAAGAATATGACTTATTTTTTGCGTCAGATTTTTGTTTGGAGGACAGTACCTTGGATAGCGGAGGATGAATTCTCGCTGTTTGCATGAACAAATTATCAGTTGCAAGTGACGAACCTACCTACTAGTAAGGTACTTATGATATCTAAGGTACCTTGGTCATCAATCGTTGATTATACTTGAGAGACTCTAGTACTTCTCCCATCTCGTTCCAAATGCACAAAGCTGGGTTATGGAGGCATTGCAATACTAAGGAAACTGTATAGGTTATCGAGTGATATTACCTTAATTGTAAGGATGTGCAACTGGTTGTGGTCACGGGCTGCTCATGATGAGACGAGATGAAGAATGGTGCCTGATAACGAAGGCTCCTTCGAAATGATTTAGTGGCACGCTCAAAATAGCGAGGGTTCAGGGTAAATAATCCTTCGTCAAACTAAAGCCGCGGTACTACCGTCATCCCAGGTACCTCTCCCGCATGAAATTGCCACACATGTACTTTGGGTGCCGTACCCTCGCCATCATCTGAAGCAATTCGGTGCTGATTATTTTTTGCGACGCTCGAACCTCACCAACCTCGCAACTTCCGCCTTTCGCACTCGAACCACCTACCCGACGACAAAAGACTCTTGCCTGGCGCAAAGTCTCCTCCTCCGAACTGCTCCGGAAAGAAAGAAAGAAGTCATCGAACCACTACTTCTTGCATTGCCGCTCATCGCAGTCTTCTCTCCCCCAACTTTCCCCCAACCATCCCACCTCCAGTTTGCGCTGCCCCGCGCCTCTGAGTAGACTCACGTCCCTCGTCCCCCTTGTGCAACAACGAATTCACGAGAACTACGATCAAATATGGCTGCCGCCGAGAGTCTGGACAAGCAGGTCGATCTGGCCACGATCCCCATCTCCCCCGAGGGTGGTCAAGGCGATGTCGAGGCCAAAGATGACAGCAAGAACATCACCGTCTTCCACGACAAGGACAACTTCAACGTCAAGCACCCTCTCCAGAACAAGTGGACTCTCTGGTTCACCAAGCCTCCGAGTGGCAAGGTCAGCTGACTATGTCATTATGCTGTTGCTCACTAGGCATACTGACTGCGCAATTAGGGCGACAACAACTGGAACGAACTCCTGAAGGAAGTCATCACCTTTGACTCCGTTGAGGAATTTTGGGGTGTCTACGTACGCAAGCCAAGGCTTCTATCAAACCCGCCTTGGTGCTAACATACGGCTTTAGAACAACGTTGCTCCCGTCTCCGAGCTGGCTCTGAAGTCCGACTACCATCTCTTCAAGGCTGGTGTACGACCCGAATGGGAGGACCCTCAAAACAAGCATGGTGGCAAATGGTCCTACCAGTACAAGGAGAAGCGCAATGTCGATGTCGATCGTCTGTGGCTCAACGTCATGATGGCCGCTATTGGCGAGACCCTCGAGGAGGAGACAGACGGTGAAGTCATGGGCGTTGTTGTCAACGTCCGTAAGGCCTTCTACCGTATTGGTGTCTGGACCCGCACCATCGGTAAGAGCATCCCTGGTCGTGGTGACGGTGACGTTGCTGGAGGCAAGGGACGCAGCAACGAAAAGGGCAAAGAGGTTCTTCTCAACATCGGCCGCCGCTTCAAGGAGGTGCTGGAGCTGCCTGCTAGCGAGCAGGTTGAGTTCTCCGGTCACACTGATAGTGCCCATGCTGGCAGCACGAGAGCCAAGGCCAAGCACGTTGTCTAAGCCAAGGTTACAATGGAGGTTCTGCGTATAGAATAGGAGAGAAAACGGACCGCAGTGTGATGTGTCTGGCACTGACTGATAAGTCCTCACCTACATACCCTCTTCACACATAATATAACTGTCCTTACTGGGATGGGACGGCTAGCGTTTAGTTGCTTAGGGAGTTGATGCACGGAGATGGATGGCTGTGTTACGGAATGGGGATATTCGAGATGCTACGAATGACGGCTCTGGCATGACTAGAAAATGGTCGGGGTGGATATTGGCAGCAGCTTTACCCATTTTATATGAGTTTACGCAGAGCAGGTGCAGATTTTACCAATTTCAGAAGTGAAAAGTAGTAGGAATCTCAACGTACTTCAGGCCCATACCCGTGGGCTAAATTATGAAACTACATTGCTGTCTATGTCTTGTATTCTATGCATTGAGTGTTGTACAGGGTGAGCAGAGCCCACTCATCATATCTTACTGTTCATCTTCGCTGAACTCATCGGCGAAGACGGCTTTTACTAGTTGCTTCTTATTAATCTTGCCCATTGCGTTCCTCGGGATGTGGTCAACGAGCTTCAACAACTGGGGAATCTTGTAGTTAGCAAGGCGGTCCCGCAAGGCACGACGCATGTCCATGGGACTCCACGTCTGGGCATGCTCCGGGTCCAGCAAGATGACGGCGCCGACCTTCTGGCCCCATCGGCCGCTGGGAACCGCAACGACAGCGGCCTCGGCAACCTCGGGAAGAGACAGCAGCTCGCGCTCAACCTCGAGGGCGCTGACCTTTTCACCGCCCGTCTTGATGATGTCGGCAGACTTGCGACCCTGGATGAAGTACATGGGACCCTGGGCCCAGGGTTGGGTGGCGGCGTTGTGGCCGGCCGAGGGGACGGCGACACGTACGGCGACGTCGCCAGTCTTGAACCAGCGACCTTTGCCGTCCTCACCTTCTACAAACTCCTTGGCTGTGGCCTCTGGGTTACGCCAGTATTCCTTGAAGATGGTAGGACCCCGGAGCTGGATCTCGCCGGAGCGCTCGCGGCCGTTGGCATCGACTTCCTCGCCTGGAAGGATAACCTCACCCGAGTCGAGGTCTACAAGACGTGCTTCGACCAACGGCAGCGGCCAGCCCACGCTGGCGTCAACGCGGTCTGCAAAGTCGAGACCACAGCTTAGAGCCATGCCGACCTCTGTCATCCCGTAGCGCTCCAACAGCACGTTGCCGCGGCTCAGCTCCTTCCAAGCCGCCTTGATAGGCGTAGGCAGAGCCGCAGAGCCGGAGATGCTAACGCGCATGTGCTCAGGCGACGTGGCCTGCCGGCCCGCCTCCTGGACATCAGGGGACAGGGCCTTGTGGGTAGTGAGCAGCCGGCTGTACACGGTGGGCACGACCGTGAAGAAACTGATCTTGTCCTTTATTCCGCCATCAGGCAGGAAGGGAGCGGCCATGCGCTTCCAGACGGCGTCGGCGTTGAAGGGAAACATGAACTCGACGGTGGAGCCGGCGAAGAGCGGGGTGAGGAGGGCGTTGACGGTCCCATGGATGTGGTGGAGGGGAAGGACGTGCAATAGGCGGTCTGCAGGGGAATATCTCCATGCCTCGATGAGGGAGCGGGACTGGGCAGTGAGGACGGCTTGAGGAAGCAGAACCCCTTTCTGTGGTGCTCTTTAGCAGGGATTTCTATACGGAGGAGTGCGTTCTTGTGGTATCCTTACGGGTCTGTTGGTGGTTCCAGACGTGTACAGCATCATACCGGCGCCGCCGGGGTCGCTGCCATCGAGGACGACGTCATCTCTCGAGCCCCCGCCCTGGTGCTTGACGAGCTCGACATGGACGGGAGGAGCCGCGAGCTCCGAGCCCAGCACCTGTTGGGCTTTAGCCCCAAACTTGGCCGACGAGACAAGCAGCGAGGCCTCACTCTGGTTGAGGATATACTGCAGCTCCGACGCGGGAAATGCGGGGGAGAGCGGAACGGCAATGGACCGCGCAGCCATGGCGGCCAGCAGTGTCACTGGAGCCCACCTGTCAGCGGCCGATTGGGAGCAAGGCAAGACATTCTGACACCGGGGAGGAGGACGGAAAGGATGTGGGGGTTTCAACGCACTGCGTCGAGTGCATGTTCGGTTGATCTCGTGCGTCGTGTATCAGTGTGTGTGTGCTTACCTACGTAGTCATAGCTATTCTCCACGAGGAAGGCGATCCTCTCGCCGTCCAGGGCCGCGCCGCCCCTCGCTTCCTGCAGACGGTCCCTGGCGCGGCTCACATCGCCCAGGAGCTCGCCGTAGGTGAAGGCCCGGCGGGACTGGGCGTGGACGACGGCGGTGGAGCTGGGGTCATGGCCGGCGATGGCCTCAAAGATGGGGAGGCGCGGCAGCGTCGAGGCCATCCTGGCGAAGACCGGGGAAAGCACTAAGGCTGCGGCGGCGGTAGCGGTAGCGGCAGCGGCGCGGGGGGGTTGTGTGGTTAAGGTTGGTGGTGAGCGGCGGGCGACCAGTCGCCGAATGGCGGCGACGGGTGAGAATGCTGCTGATCGGTGGATGGCCATTTGGAAAAAGACCCGAGTTGGGAGGGAGGGGCCTTTGCTTGGACAGGTGCAGTAGCGGCAGGACAAGGATTGGATCTTGTCTACCGAGGATGGACGCTCACTCGTGTGAGACTTGTTTTTTCCTTGTCACGTCGGCGCAGGCAGCTTGGAGCAGGTCGCCCAGGGCCGGGCCGCCAATCGCAGCGGCGGGTTTGCCTGGAACGACAGCGACGACGAGGCGGGCCGTGAAGCAGGGCAAGTCGGCCCACGGAAGACCGGGTCCGTTGCAGCAGAGGGATCCCGTCGCAGGGTGAGCTGATGGGGAGTGAGTGGGTGAGGCCGCGAGACCTACAGCGCAGCGGCGGACATGCGGTTGGGCGTGTGGTGAGGTAAGATGGGGCCCACGGCGACTAAATGAATAGAGCCGTATTTGACGGTATAGCAACTAGTTGATGATGATGCTGATGATTATGATGGATCTTATCTTACATTGGATGGAGAGTGTTGTTTGGGGCTGGCTGAAGTTTGATGACGGCTTGATGACACTAAGGCTATTGCTCCGGTACCTACGAGCGTCTTTTTCGGGGGGGCTTTGGGGGCTTCGGAAGAAAAATAAAATACAATAAAATCAAATAAGGTAAAAGTAAAAGTCAAGTGCAACGTTCTATCGATAAACACCAAACCTCGACTGGTCCGCGGCACAACCCGTGGTTTGACTCTGGGCACCGCCTCCGTCCGGTGCAGCGTTAGCCAACGGTTGACCGTGTCGCCAACCTTGCACTCGATGATGTGTTCGTGCATTGGACTTTTGCTAACCGAAGCCGCGTCTGCAAGGGAAGGGAAAACGGCAGCAGGCCGGCCGTGTTTTTTTCTTCTTCTTCTCTCTCTCTTCTCTTTGACACACTCTACTGTGCCGTGACAAGGCGCTGCGACTCCGCTTCCTCGTAACGCTTCCGACCTGCAGTAGTCGTCCTCGGTAGTCGAGGTTCTAGCCAGACGAAGAAAGGCCAGTGATAACATCAGCATCACCCACACCCCTCAGCAGGGTGCACGTTTGGACATGGCCAAAAGACCGCACCATTCTAGGGGGTTGGCACGTTGCCATCAGGCCTTGGCCGCACCAGGTCAGGACCGCCCAATGTCAGGGGCCGCAGCCGAGCCTCGTGCCCATCACTGCTCGCCCGGGCGAGTAAGTAAGCACAGCTCGCATGTTGCGCATGTTTACGCAGGGCAGAGGTAGGCAGGCGATAGGGCTCTGATGAGGGTGTGTGGCTGCCCAGCTGGCCGGGACGTGTGGGAGTGAGAGTTCTCGAAAGTGCAAGGTAAAGCGGGCGTCAAGGGGGGGGACATCAGACCAGGCACGATACTCCACCTTGTATGCGACATCAGATCAGGCAAGGAAAGGATATCCAGTCGTTCCTCTGGTCCATCCATGCAGTGCTGCCAGCAGATGGCACCGTTTATTGATTAATAGCTCAACCATGTGACGGTGCATTGCTCTGTCTGAGTAACGGTCAGCGTACAGCACACAGCACACGACTGGCCAGGTCAGGTAAGGCAGGCTCTGCTCAGCAGCAGATAATATTGGCACCGCTTTGGGGGCCGTAAGTCGACTGCACTGCAAGAGGAAGACATGCCAATACTTGCATTGCCTTATGCTACCACGACGGCGAGCGTGCATTGTTACATTGTTTACGAAGCGGGAAACCCGACTTGTTTTGTTTGTCCGCGGACATCAGCCGCCAGCCTACCTTACCTTAGTGTGTATCCCTAGATGGCAGTACGTAAGGCGAGGCGGCGCGGGTGCCTATCGATTTGCTTGTTGCTTTTGCCCACCTTGGCCTTTTGCTCCATCGAGACTTGCTTATTGCCCAGAAGAGGGTATTCTCTCGCCAACCAATAGTTGAGGTGAGGTAAGGTATTGTTACACCGCCAGAACCCTGCGCTCACATGGCATCCCTACCATGTTTGCTTGCGTTGCCTCGTGTCGCCTTATCTCATCCAGTCACTCTCGACCGACGTTGCGTCCCGACCGTGGATGGGGTTTCGCCACGCGGCCGGGGAGCTGCCGCATGCAGTCAAGGCGCTTTTGGGAAATATAATATATCAAATATCTCCCTTGTGCATGCAAGGTAATGTATATCTACTATATTCGTGGTGTGCGTGTGTGTGTCCAGGTACCCAGGTACCTAAGGTACACGCATACCGTACTAAGGTAGCTGGGCTGGCAAGGGGTGAGCAAAAATACCCGGACTGCAAAACGCGCCATTGTTCATAGTCCTTGGGGAATTATAAAGCAAAATGAAGAAAAATACAATAATTCTTTAACTATCTATAGTTTCGCGGTCTGGGTTTTTTCTGCTAACCCCCTTGGCTGGGTACCTTTACTACTCTACGAGGCAAGGTCGCATCAGTCCAGGAACGGCTGGGTTTTTGCGCGCCTCTCGTCACCGCTTGAACGCTTTAGCGCCTTGCCATTGGATACCCGCTCCACCCCGCCATGCAGGACGCAGGACCAGTTTGTGCTGCACTCACCGACTTCACCGAATCTTCGGATCTTCACAGGCGCTTGGGAATGTATGTCGCCTCCAGAAAAAAATAAAAAACCATAAAAATAAAAAATCCAATTCCCAACACTTTTCTGGCGCTCTTACCTCTTTCTCCTCCACCCTTCCAAGCTGCTGCTCTCTGCTTTCCTTTCTTATTCCGTCGCCCAAGTCCGCGAGTGATCACAAGACTGTGACTGTATAAGACCGGCCGGTGTCGCGTGCAGTACCTCTTTGGTTCTGGCGTAAGCACGCACTCGACTCACTCACTCAGTCACTCTGCTCACACTCCCACACCCAGTGTGAACAGACGTCGCCCACCGGAGCACTGGAAACTCTTTTTTTTTGGTGCGACGACCGACTTTTGGTTTCCCCCAATTCGCAAATTCCTTCTTAACCGGTCCGGCCCGCATTCTCACTCTTTGCAAATTTCCGCGCCACAGGCTTTCCTCGTCCAGTCTCTGTCTCTCTCTGCCTGCCTCTCCAATCACCCGCATATCTATAAACCCTCCTCGCCCCATATGTTTCGACGGTACGCGCTAGGCTTTTCAACCGTAGGCCGGCAGATCTCTACCATGAGCTCCAACTCGTCTGTCGAAGAAGTCATCCGGGCAAAGGTATGCACCATGGCCCATCATTGCAATTGGGGTTTCCCCCAATTGATGCCGAAAAGGAAAACTTGCTTATCGCTTTTGTGACCCCGCCATCAGATCACCGCTGCCCTGAACCCCCGGACTCTGGAGATTTACAATGACTCTCACCTTCACGCCCACCACAAAGCCATGGAGGGCAGCACCTCCGGCGAAACTCACTTTAGGTACAGAAACACCCGCCACCACTCACCCGTAGCCTCGTAATGGGGAGATGGTTGGTTCATCTTACTCTTCACGGCTGACACCAAACAGACTGGTCATCATTTCTGACGCCTTCAAGTCCAAAATGCAACCCGCCAGGCACAGGATGGTGTACGCTCTGCTAACCGAGGAAATGGCCCGCGAAGGCGGTATCCACGCGCTCCAGCTACGGACCCTGACACCCGAGGAGCAAGAAGTACAGGAGAAGAAGAGGCAGCAGCAGGCTGCCGAAAAGGAACTCGCCAAGGCCCAGGCGGCCACTGAACATGGCGGCGCATGAAAATGAAGACGTATGACGACACCAAAATACCCTCCTCAACGGAACTGCGGAAAGTCGAAGGGAATCACCGGATTCACACCAATCTGTTGGAAACGGGCGGCGGAAAGAAACAGGGCCTGAATTGTAACAGTGTCACGCCATAACGCAAATGTCTCAATGGATGAGATGGATTAGAACAACAGCTGACTCCCCAAGGAGCCCAATCGACCGAATCTTAGAGGTCGGCCTAGCTAGACAGGGTTGCCCACGCACAAATAACACGGTTTTCCACTTCCAGAAATGACACTGGCTAATCTCTTCGCTGTCCCGAGGTATCTTCTTTTTGGCAAAACGCAAAGCAATGGAATTTTCGCTTTTCCTTCCCAAAACTCCAGTCCTCCAAGTAACATTTTCTTCATCCCTCCCCCCAGCTAGACTCAGGGGTTTGGCGTCGAGTCGACCCTGCCGCCGCTGCTAACAAAGCTCGCAGACCCGATGGACAACCTCTTCTTCTTTAAATGCTCTCTCACCCTCTCCGAGTGATCCTCAGTACGTCTCTTAGACCTTGAGCGGCTTCCCGACGCCAGTTTCTCTAGGTAGCGGGATGTCCTGCGCCGACTGAAACTCGATGCAGGTGTAGAGAGATCCCGAGGACGACCCACCGGCAACATATTCTCATGTTCCGATGATGCTCGAGTTGACGCACCGGGAGGACTCCTCCCTGAGCGCTCATTGCGGGGACTCCCATGGGGTTTCAGTGGTATTTTTGGAGGATCCTCATCAATGTCCTTTGCACCATTGGTAACAGGGTCCTGCCTTACAAGTCTGATGATTTCCTCCGTCGGCTCTGTGTTCGCCGTGATGACGTTCCTCGCTTGTGCCACCTCTTCTGGATATGCCTTCAGGATAACATCCAGGTTTTTCCTGTTCACAACCATTTTCGTAAATTTGGGACTGCCAGATTGAATGTTGTACCATTCCACCGCGGGGAGGGGCTCCTGTCCTGGACCCGCATCTTTGACATATGCCAGGTATCCCGCCGAGAAGCATCGGATGAAATCGTCGTATAGAAAGTCCCTTAATGCTCGCTCTTGGCGGAGGTAGTCGAGACACACGCATGCTCGCACAAATTTCAGAACACTTCCTGAATAGGATGCGGTGTATGCAGGATAAATCAGAGCAAAAGCATGGAAGGGATCGGGAAAGCCCCTTTCTACAATACCAACAGCCTGGATCGTAGGCTGGCTATCATAAACGCTGGTTTGCGGCACAGTCTGTGGAGGAAGGGGCCCATAATGTAGGCCATTAGTATTCTCCAGCTTGCCATTGGTCCGTTTCTCAAGGTCTACATGTCCATGATCGGTCGAAGGAGGACCTGTCTCAGCTGAGCGTCCATCCGCAGCTTGTGGGAGCTGTGCAAGATGGCCTTTCGTTGGTGGCGATCCTAAAGATTTCTGAGTAGGACCTTCAGGTATGGTTGAGGCGACGACTGAGCTTGGAACACTGGTCGAGCTCTCGATCACAATGGTCTTGTTAGGTTCCAGCACTTTGCGCGGCTTCACCACCACTGGGCTATCGTCGCTGAACGTGTGACGTTTCATGATTCGTTGGCGCCGCCGTGGTTCTACCTCGGATGTTTCTGCCACGGGCCCATGCGCCTTGATGACAGTCTCCGGGACTACAGATTGACTGAGTTGCGCACAGGGCGGTGTGTTTGTGGCTTGCCCTTGTGGAGGCCCTGAGCCATTCTGTAGAAGAGCAACATCTCTGCTGATTGCACCGTTCTGTGTGTTTTGAGAATGCGGAACCTCAGTGATTTCCTCCTCGTTATCACTTGAAGCGAACTCAAAGGCAGGCGCCTGCTGCCGAGGGGGCGATGGACGAGGGGGCGGTGCCATCCTCACCTCCTTGGGACTTTTTGGCACAGCCACGGACTTCAAGCTCTTGGACTGTTGCGGTGTAGGACGAGAAGGCGTTGGATCTCGTGATTCCGCTTCAAGAATATTCGACAGAGTCTCTGAGGCATGTCTAGTGGCCTTGTCACGGGAAGGCGGTCTTAATTCGCGTCTTTGAGGTGTCCGGCGAGGTGATCTTCGGGGCAGCGATGCTTGGCTCAGCAGCGGGGGCGATGAGTTGACAGTAGGCATCTCTGAGCTCTCAGCATCGACTGGTGAAACACCTTTTTGCCAGCGTGGGCGTCTTCGCTCAGGTGGCGATACGCTCCATGACACTTGAGTATTTATCGGCGAAGCAGCTGGGCTGCTGGATCCCGGTCTTGTTTGACCCCCAGCCAGGCACTGAGAGTGAGTGGTTTCCTTCGTGTTTCCATCATCATTGCTTTCATTTGTGGGCGCCGACTGCTTCCTGATATAGGCTTCTTTGACGGTTCTGAGCACGTGCGTCGGAACGTTCACCAAGCCGCGAGTTTTGCTGGCCAAATCCACAGCCCACGAGTCGGGGCGTTCCAGAAGCTCTAATTGGTCTTTGGGGACGACGGTGAGACGGCGACGCTCCAAAAGCGCGTCAACGTCCTGGGGATGCGTGGCCATGGTCACCAGAGTCACGAGACGCTGCAGCTCTGAAGGACCACAAGCGCGAGGGTTCACCTGTGCATCACTGGCAGCAGTGGCGTCACATCTGCGTCGTTGCGATGGAGGAAAAAGACCTGAGCCAGCACTCAGACAGCACGGCGACGGTGAGACAAGCACCAGTGCGACGACGTAACCGCCTTGACTTGTCGGTTGCTCTCTCGTGTTCCGATTCCGTATTGTTGTGAATATATCTGCATGATCTGCTTCAGAGCAGTCAATGACAACAGTAGCGCGACCTGCCCAGCCCAACGCGGTGGGAATTTGTTTCCAGCCAAGGGCCTAGGCCGGTAGTTGCGGGTACCTTCGCTGGCAGCAGCGCCGCCGGTGGGCCACCCAGAAGAGTCACCAGCAGGTGCAGGGTTCGCTGCACTAATCCTGGGCGCCGTTGCGTGCCTGGTGGATCAGTCACCCAAACAGAGGAGAGGGACACAAGTCACTGGTACTCCCGCCCCTTTGCGGTGGCTTGTGCTCCACGAGAAGTCACTAGGTCCCCAGTACCTCGCAGGCGGTCGAACCCCCCTGGATGCAGAGGTCGCTGGGCCTGACGACATTGGCAAGGTATAACAGGACCAGGCTGCATCCGCCCAGCTCTGGACTTGATCATCCCGAAGCCCAACGTCCTGGTTTGTGCGTCGCATCCCGCCGTGTCGGATTGGTTGTTTGCCCTGCCGCCGCTCTGCCGCTTCTTCTTCCAGACCGTCGTCATTTGTGGTCGCTTTCTGAACCCTTCCCGCAGCTTCTCCTCCTCCGCTCTGACGATCCTGCGAGCCGGACGTGTGTGTCGTAGCCCGCATCGGGCGGCCTCCGCATGCCACGATATTCTCGACCGCCATGCTCCTATATGCTTAAGGAGTCTCGCACCCCGATTTCTGGCTCATAAGTAGCAGCCATTTGGCTCCCATGAGCCTTGTGCTGGCTCCGCGACCCTCGTCGTCCTCTTGGTAGATTGCTACCGAGGCTGCGATGCCGAGGATGGCTAGTAACAGCATTTCCAAGCCCTCTGTTGGCTCCTCCGTTCCGGCGTCCGCCAGCTCGACAACTAGTTTCCACAATCGTCGCGATTCCATCAAGTCCGTTTCTGCGGCGTCCACTGCTACGGCCGATAGAGATCAGCTCGCGCACACTCTCGATGAAATACACAGCTCCGCCAGCCAGTGCGACTCTCTCACCACATTCAATGATTTCGCCCCGTTGCCGGACGCCTCCCAACCGGCTGAGGGGAAGGTCGCGCCTGGCGATCTTATGCACCAGGGCCTCAGCGGGCTCTACAGCCGCTTCAGGGAAGCCGTTGGCGTAGGAACATCGTCCAGGACGGTACAGGATGAGAAGCAAGGCAAGGACGAGGACCCGATGGAGACGCCAACTCAGGAACTCACTTACAACACTTCACCTGCCCCGGTGGACTACTCGGATGCCGAAACACCGACCCCCCTCGCATCACAGCAACTGAGCATGGCCGACCTTGCTCCTGTTGGACCATCCGCACCCCCAGGCAGTCGTCCTTCTCACTCATCCCAATCCTCACGGAGTACTGGTATCAGCTTGCTCTCCACAGCAAAGTCACAGAACACGAGTCGTCCCAGTCTTTCGAAAGCGACAACGAGCTCGGTGCCCGCCGACCCCACAATCGCTGCCGTCACTGTACATCGAGATACTAATGTCAACCCTACCACGGTTGATGATGGTGCGTCCCAAGTCTCGAGCCGGAAGAGTTTCAGTCGAGCCGATCTCCAGTCCCGATTACCACCTGTCGATACAAAAGTATACGATCGCAAGGATGGCAGGCAACCCTCGAAATCGAAGCGTGACGACGCTTCCAGTATTGACGGAAGCGTTGCGTCTTCTATGAGCCCTGCCAAAGGGCGCCCGCCATCCGTGCCACCTGTGCAAACCCACCATGTCCGCACGCCCTCTAACACATCATCGATGCTCTCCCCCGACCACGTTCCGCGGAGGCCTGCAGTTATCGACAGGATTACGCGCTCACGATCTCCTGCGTACACTGCATCACGAGATTCATCTGTCGATGGCGGCACCGCCGAACCAAGCCCCATTAATACATCCGCCCACAATTCTGTGTACCACGATTCATTCTCTCAGGAATCCCATCGCGAGAAGATGCGCTCGGGGAATTTGCGAATTCCAGGGACTGCCAGAAGCCAGGAAGGTGCCTCGGATCAAATGAATGCTCAGTTGGATCGAATGCGAAAGCAGGTGCTTAGCAAGGAATTTTGGATGAAAGATGACACGGTGAAAGAGTGTTTCCTATGCCAGACACCCTTCACTGCCTTTCGACGCAAGCACCACTGTCGAACTTGCGGGTGTATTTTCGACTCAAAATGTACCACCACCATTCCGGCAGAGAGATTTGGCCTACAAGGCTCCTTGCGGGTGTGTAAGAGGTGTCTCGAAGTTATCAGTCGCCGGTTCGATGGAAGTGCCTCTGAAGATTCAGGCGATGAGCAATCTTTCATGCCCAGATTCTTTGGTAATGGCCAGCCAAAGTCACCCAACGTGGTGACCCAGTCCAAGGCCAAGGACCAAGATGCGGCACAAGGATCGGAAGGATCGGAAGACGCTCGACCCGTTACCACGCCGATGATGGCTATTCCTGCCACTCGCCGGGTGAAAGACTCGAACAATCGTTCTTCAGCCATTCTTGAAATCGATGCGCCCCAACTGAGCCGGCCTGGCTCCTCCCGTTCCCTCAAATCACTAACCTCTGGGCGGCCAGCGTCTTCGACTGGTCACAAACGGCATCACTCTAAACATGGTATATTGGGACGATTTAGGCCACCGCCAGAGACCCAGGTACCTTTCCGAAAGGGTATCGCCGACGAGAATGCGAAGAAGCCCAAGTTCCCTGCCTTTCACGACGACAACATCATTGATCCGGAGTTAGCCGACTACATGTCAGATGAATCCAGCGGTGACGAGCAGATGAGCATCTTCGCTACTATGTCATCATCAGATCTCCAATCGGGGAGCTATGAGACGGAGAAGTCTAATTTTGGCCCTTACGTTACTGCCGGTAGAAAACATCGCCATAGAGCAGAGAAAAGCATCAGCGGTATGAGCCACATCAGCCGGACTGGCGTGGATGATCTTGGTGGGCCTGTTGCCCTGGTTCCTCATCGCAGACCAACACGACGTCGTAACATGAGCAACGTCAGTGGTGGCGTGCATTACCTGGTGTCTCCAAGGCCGAGGTCCGGTATCTTCAAGGGGCCATCTGCTTCCTCAGAATTTCTCTTCTCCCTTGACAGCCCTCACCACAGCGGAACCCAACTCACTCGAAGCGACTCCTTGCAACACCAGAGAATGGACAAGATAGAACTGAACAAGTCTAGTCTAAAACATGTTGACAGACTATTGCACCAGCTGCTTGAAGATGCTGAAGTGCCAAACCCTGCTGCGTGGCAGAAAGCGCTCGTCCCCATCTTACTGCGTTCGACCGACGACGTCACGCCGGATGTCGCGAAGGGGGAGGATATGGACATTAGGCACTATGTCAAGCTCAAACGGATCCCCGGCGGCAAACCCGGTGATACCGCCTACGTATCCGGCGTTGTCTTCACGAAAAATCTTGCATTGAAAAGCATGCCTCGCAAAATCATGAACCCGCGTATCGTCCTAGTCACTTTCCCGATCGAATATCAGCGCCATCAGCAGCATTTTATGAGCTTGCAGCCGGTAATCGAGCAAGAGAAGGAGTTTCTGAGGGTTGTTGTGCAACGAATCACAAATCTGCGACCGCAGGTATTACTCGCGGAGAAGGGTGTATCTGGGGTCGCGTTGCAATATCTATCTGAGGCAAACATTTCAGTCGCGTACAATGTTAAGCACACTGTGATTGAAGCAGTCTCAAGATGCGCGGAAACTGAAATCATATCGTCTTTGGATATGTTGGCCTTGCCTGTGCAGGTTGGAAGGTGCGCAGCGTTTGAGGTGCGAACGTTTGTCAACAACGATTATCCAGGCAGGAAGAAGTCATACATCTTCCTGTCAGGATGTAAACCTGATCTTGGCTGCACCATAGCTCTACGTGGAGCTACCAATCAGCTTCTCGCCAAAGTCAAAAACATCATGGAATTCATGGTTTACGTGGTATACAACTTGAAGCTGGAATCTAGCCTTCTTCGAGATGAGTCTATCGAGCCTCCAGATGATGGAGGCGAAACATCATTGTCCAATTCATTCCAAACGTTCAGCGACAATCTGAGATCAAGTATCGCCAGCGTGGCGGATGGCCCGACTGTTGTCGTCAACCACGCTTCGAGCGAAAGCGAACCACCCTCTCAAGTCACCGTGGATAGTTCTAGCTTTGGCGGTACGGATGAAGCAGGATCGTTGCACCAAGACCATACCATGGAGAGACCGAGATTGGTTTCCTTGCACGACTCACATACCCATGCTTCACCGGAAGCCCAAGTTCCCGACGACGTCCCTATGCCAACCTACTATAGCGACACAGTGGCTAAATACGAAACAAAGATCGTGTCCGCTTCGCCTTACGTCAAATTCACACAGCCGTATCTTTTAATGAAAGCGCGTGAACAGGAACGGCGCCTTTTCTATCTTCGACGACTAAGAGACCACGACATAGTCGAAGAGAAGGGTGATGCGAAAAGTGCACCACAAAAATTTCAACTAATCAAGCCCGAGATGGTCGAGAAAATTGGCCAGAAGGGTCCAAGGCAAATGATGGAGATTCTCCATGCAGTCCACGACGCCGAGTATGACAAGGCTCTGTTCAATTATCAGACGCAAACCCGCCAGTGGGAGACTTATATCCAAGGTAACCTCGATCTCTTCGATCCGTATTCGCATCAGAATATCGTGGTACTATACTCCGTCATTTGCACTGAGACAAAGATTCCCTGCATTGAACCTGGCCTCGTCGCGATCAATTTCTACGACGAGCAGCATGTTGATACGGGGATGGATCCGGACTGCACATTGGGTCAGTACATTGAACACCTGGTCTACAGTAAGGACGATATTTGCACCTCGAATGGCTGCGAGCGTAAGGAATTAGAACATCATCGCACCTACGTCCACGACGAAGCACGAGTCACTGTTGTTGTTGAGCATGTACCCAATGCGCCACAGCGGCGGCCAGAGCTTGGTGATGGCATCACGATGTGGACATACTGTAAAATCTGCAAGAAGGATTCCGAGGAGAAGGCGATGTCTGAGGCGACCTTCAAGTATTCATTCGGCAAATATCTTGAACTTCTATACTGGGGCCGTGGGCTTCGCATGAAGAACAACGTCGATTGCCCTCATGACCACCATCGGGATCATGTCCGGTATTTTAGTCTGCAAGACGCTCGTATTCGAATTCACTGGGATCCTATCGATCTGTTGGAGATCGTCGTGCCGCGCGCGAGGATCACTTGGAAGGTTGCCAACGATCTGAGACTCAAGAACGGCATTTTCACCAGGATGGAAGAGCGTTGGGTCAAGTTCATGACGTCCATCAAGTCCAGACTCAAGAGCATCAGGATCGACAGTGTTTTGCCTGAAAAAGCGGAATCATGCAAAGCACAGGTAGAACAAATGACGAAGCAGGCTCAAGAGGACCAAGTTACAATCATCCGCCGACTGCAAGAGACCTACGTGCAATCCAAATACTACGAAGTCGTGCCGTTCAATAAAGTGATGCGGGAGATGCTGGAGAAGGCCAGCGCATGGGATCAGGCATTCGCGGAATTTGAGGCCGAGTTCCTGGGAGACAAAGATATGCGTCAGCTGACCATCATGCAACTGAAGAAGATGTTTACGGATAATGATTCGAAGGAGTCCCTTGGATCTACGGAAGGCATCACGCCAACCGATGCGACCACATCGACTGTCGATAGTGACGACCGCCCGTCACAGACGTTTTCAGAGTCGGAAGACAAAACCACACAACCTACGGACTACACAGAGCCAAGCCTAGAAGCCAGTACGACCTCTGCTAAACCCACGGAGGAGCCCCCAGTCATTGAAGACGAAGAAAAGGTTGAGATACCTGCGGACGGCGTCTTGCAAAGAGTCGAACCCCTGGACTTGGCCACTTCTTCACCTCCTGAAGATATGACACCATCCACCGTTGATGAGGCGACCCCGAAAATTGCAGCAATTTCAGACGTCGTGGAAAAGGAACCCTCCTCATCGCCTGAGCAGCCCGTATCGCCCAGTGGCACTATACAGAGTACTTCCGACACCCCCGTCTCGGGGCAGTCCCTATCAGAGAAGGTTGAGCAGCTTAGGCGAGAGCAGGGGATTCGGATGGATCATGGCAACGCGACAGATAGCAACCCAAGCGACCAAGACGCCCTGTTGGCGGATCAAGCGGGAAGAAGAGCTGGATCGAGCGTGTCGCCGCCCCTGGCCAGGGCCATTTCACAGCCAGGACGACCATTGCCTAGATCGCATTCGTCTCTCGGCCTCGGCAAGCCACTGGGCATGAGGGATGCAAAGACCATTCCTGTTCTAGCAGATGCCACCAAAGACCAGCTACTGGAAGGGTCCATCAAGGTCGACAAGAAACTATCTGATCGACTAGGGCTTGGCAGTCTGAAGAATCGCGGGAAGATGAGCACGTCAAGTATTCCACGCCTTGTCTCTAGGAAAAAGGAGTCCAAAGTCTCCACTCTAGCGAGACACTTTGAACAGCTCAGCAGGGAGTTTGAGAGGGAGCGCATCCGGGATCGCAAACAGAGGGCCGCAAACCTACGCCAACCTCGACCAATGCTGACAAAGGCAACCACTAGAGCCATTGTCCAGGTCTACGACAACGTGAACGAGGCATTCGAAGAACAAATGCCAGCCAGTGAACAAGCTCTTGGTCGTGAGCCTGATCAAAAACCGGAGGCAACCCTTGAGACCAAGACGCCAGAGGGCCTAGATAAGCCACAGACGGAGGCTCAATCGGCGGACGTGGTCACACCAGTGGAACCGCCCTCTCAACCGGATGACACTTGCTCTCGGAGTGAACACGATGAGACGACTGTGGCTACCGCCAGTCAAGGACCTTCCGAAGACGAAGGAGGTGACAGTGATTTGGAGCCGTCAGTATCGGATGATTATCTTCCAGATATCAAGGAAATTGCCGATTCATTAGAACCGAGCGCGGACATACCACTGGAATTGCCCAAGCATCAAAAGACAAGCCTGATGAAATATCTCACAAATTTCTGGGCAGAGCGATCCGCTAGTGGTTGGCCACAGCTGGAGTACCCCGTCAACCCGACGGATCACATCTTCGTCGATTCGGATATTATCGTTCGAGAAGACGAGCCGAGTTCAGTCATTGCCCTGGCGTTAAGTAGCGATGACTACCAAAATAAGCTGGCAAACATCCGGAAAGGCGCGCAAGATGTCATGCAACGAGCGGGCGAGGATGGAACCAAGTTGGAACCGAAGTCCGCTCCTTCATCAGACAATGTAGACTGGCTGGGCGATGAAGCGGAGCTGGAGAAGAGTCTGCTCCGAGTCACAGGAACACACCTCAAATATCAATTCAAAGAGGGGCAGGCCATAATGACATGCAAGATCTTCTACGCTGAGCAGTTTGATGCACTTCGACGAAAGTGCGGCGTTGCTGAGAGAATTATCGAGTCCTTGTCACGATGTCTCAAATGGGATTCTAAGGGTGGAAAGACCAAGTCCGTCTTCCTGAAGACTTTGGACGACAGGCTAGTGCTTAAGGTAAGGAACTCACCTCGCAGGTCGACTTGATGATACTAACAAGGTGCAGTCTTTATCACCCATTGAGACATCAGCCTTTTTGCGTTTCGCTCCGGGATATTTTAGCATCATGGCTGAAGCTCTATTCCACGACCTCCCCTCGGTAATCGCAAAGATGCTAGGCTTCTTCCAGGTCCTGATCAAGAATCCAGCCACAGGCACAGACGTGAAGCTTGATTTACTCGTGACCGAGAATCTCTTTTACGACCGTTCGCCATCGCGGATTTTCGATTTGAAAGGCTCGATGAGGAATCGCAAGATCCAATCTACAGGAGAACAGAACGAAGTGCTTCTGGATGAAAACATGGTGGAGTTTATTTACGAGTCGCCGCTGTTCGCCCGCGAGCATTCCAAGAAGCTTCTTAGAGCATCCGTGTGGAATGACACCTTGTTCCTGGCACGCCAGGACGTGATGGACTACTCCCTGATGATTGCAGTCGACGAGGCGCGCAAGGAGCTGGTTGTGGGAATCATCGATTGTATTCGAACGTACACCTGGGACAAAAAGTTGGAGAGTTGGATCAAGGATCGAGGCTTCGCGGGTGGTGGTCGGAACAGGCCTACCGTGACCAGCCCAAAGGAGTACAAGTCGCGTTTCCGAGAAGCGATGGCAAGGTGAGTCTGCCGTTACAGTTACCGGCATAATTTGTTTTTTTCTGACGCCGTGAGCAGATACATCCTTCAAGCTCCTAACTGCTGGCACCTGTTCCACAACCCCCAACTGCCAAACCACCCCGGACGAGCAAGGTTTGAAGAACCGGATATGACTCGCTGAGGCCAAATGCTGCGAGATGAGAAACCCTTGGCTCGATTTTTGGTATATGAAACAAGGGGGGAAACAAATCTTTCAGTCTGTAATTGGAAGGCTGGGAGTTGACAACGGGTGACAATTACCACGCAGGTGTGGACTGGAGTTCTGCACTCTGCGGGCTGTTATTATGACGATAGATATGAGATTCATGACAAATACGATACCCTGCAGGTTTCCCTATCTAAGATTTTTCATTGCCCTTTTGAGAGAACAGCTCCAATGAATAAGTGCACTGGGCTCATATTGACAAGAATTATGAGGGCTGGTCGACGAAACATCTCCTCCCATGCATGTTAGTTTCCAGTAGTAACGTTAGACGCCTCAATCTAGTGGCGAGCTTGTCATGTCCGATATAAGTAGGCACCAAAAATTAGGCGGCTTGTGACCACCTGATGGAACTGCCTACAGCACATGCATGTCCCTGTAGCAGCTCCACTACACACATCCAACCGCATCATGGGCTTGTCTTTGCTTCATGACCTGAGTTGACTGGCCATGGTGTCCGCCTGAGCAAGAAAACTCATCTCAGATGTCTATCGACCTCAATTGGGATACCCTGACCAATGGGCCCGATGGAGAGGCTCTTGCCGAGAGCATCCGCTCCTTCATCCACGACAAATTCCAGGCCGTCGCCCTCCCGCGTTTCATAAAGTCAGTTACGGTTCACGGCTTTGATTTCGGGTCCATCCCGCCCCAGCTTGAGCTGAAGGATATCACGGATCCGCTGCCAGAGTTTTACGAGGATGAAGGGGACGACGAGGACGAGGATGACGAGGACAGCGTTCATGAGCGCGAACGGCTTGACGCACTAGCCAGGCGGCGCCCTGGCGGTCTGAGAACGCAGGCCTTGAGGAACGAAGTGCCGTGGGGATACGACATGGGCAGTCCATTCTTGGGCGTCTCTACACCAGGCATACTGGGAGGGACCGGCTTGAATTATTTCCAGGGCGCCTTGGGCACGGGCACCCACACGCCGCTTGCTGCGGTGGCCGGCGCGCACCTGAGCAACAGCTGGATGGGCTCGGCCGCTCAGTCGCAGCTGGACACGCCCAGCCACAGCCGGCAGCCATCCCAAAGCAGCATATCGGTGGACGATTTCACGGCGGTCCTGGAGTCCGGGCCACCGCTGCTGCGGGAGAAGGCCAGCGTCTCAACGTTGGCACCTACGTCTGTGGGCACGTCGCGCCCACCCACGCGCGACCCGCATGCCTCCGAATCGGCCATCGTCGAGGAGGACGACGATGGCGAGGACGGGCTCGCCGAGGACCGCGGGCCCGTGAGGCCCGGCAGGGAGCCACGAGAGGAGGACGTCCAAGCCGTCTTCCGTATCCGCTACGCCGGCGACGTGCGGCTCAACCTGACTGCGGAAATTTTGCTTGACTACCCGATGCCTAGCTTCGTCGGCATCCCCCTCAAGCTCAACATCACCGGCCTGTCGTTCGACGGCGTCGGCGTTCTGGCCCACATCCGCAAGCGGGTGCACTTCTGCTTCCTCAGCCCGGACGATGCGCTCGCGGCGGTCGGGCCCGACGAGGAGGAGCAGCAGCAGCAGGCCGAGGCGAGCCGGGACGCCAGCCGGGACCACAAGCCGCGGTTCGGGGGCCTGCTGCAGGAGGTCAAGGTGGAAAGCGAGATTGGGCAGCGGGAGGGCGGCCGGCAAAGCCTGAAGAACGTCGACAAGGTCGAACGCTTCGTGCTGGAGCAAGTAAGGAGGATATTCGAGGAGGAGTTCGTGTACCCTAGCTCGTGGACCTTTTTGGTGTGATCACCAACGAAGAAGCTCATGCTCGGGGGATATAAGGCCAGAGCGCTTGTCTCTGGGTTTGCTTTAAACGCTGCGCTCCTTGGGGAGCCAAGAATCATGTAAAACGCTACGAAATTACAAGAAGACACCGCTATGCTATATTTCTAGTGGACGCATGCACGTTCGACTATTCCAAAGTCCTCCTGAATCCCTGGTACGCCTGCTGAATGTCGAGCTCCAGCTCCCTCGCCTGCTGCTCGCTGAGCTCTTCCGTAGCCCTCATCTGATTCAGCGTGATGAGCCACTGCACAATCTTGCCGCGGTTCTCAAAGTCCTTGTCCGTGACGCGGTGAACGGACTGGATCACATCGGACAGCAGCGGGTGCAGCTGGTCCTTGGACAACAGACCGAGCTTGACGGCGTCGAGGAAGGTGATGAATTCTTGGGTAGCCTCGAGGATAAGCAAGCCGCTTGCGTTGGATGCACTGCCCGGGGTTGGGTTCGTGGGCGTGGGGCCCGAAACAGTCACCGTGGTCGAGGGGATACCTACTCGAATGCGCTCCGTGGCACGGGGAACCTCGAGCTAGATGGTGAATCTGTTAATCGGGGGTTCTCACACTCGTTCATAGAGTGGACGGGGGCAACTCACGTCCCATTTGGCCTTGAACTCCTCCAGCCCCTGAAACGCATTCGCTATCGTGTCGTCCGCCAACAGTGCTTTATACTGTCTGAGCGAGCGCTCACATATTTCTATATAGTCGGACTCGGGGACCGCGTCTTTAAGGAAGGCCTTCTCGAGTTCGTCGAGCGTGACGAGGATGCTGAACAACTCCGCGAGCGAGTCTTGGAGATCTCGTTCGGCACGAGTGTTCGTCAATTTCACCTCCTAGAGATCACAAGCTGTCAACCATTGCTCGGGGTCAACCGACGGCAGGGTCCCCATGCTTGACGTACTTCGTCCAGGTTTATGGTAGCGGATAGATTGGTGTTGGGAACATAGCTATGAGGAGTCGGCGCATAGCCTTGGCGGGGAATCATCGTGGTGCTGCGGTGCAAGGCATTGGGTACAGTGCTGGTACGGGTGGCCAGCGTGTGCACCGACTGCTAGGATCGCCAATGGTTGCGCAATGCACAAGAGATCGAGCGCGGGCGGGTTGAATGCTGATGCCTATCGCGATGGACCGACCGCGGGGAGCCTGCGATTACGTAGCGGGGACGTGGCAGAAGGCCCCCACCGCCTGCCCCTTGCGACAGGGTATGCACTATCGATAAGCCAAATCGAAAAAAAATTCGGCGGTGCAAGCAGTCCCTGTTGAGCATCGATTGGCAGACTCTTTACAGCCAGGTCCTCAAACCTTCAATCCGCCAATTCCCACCACCCCGTGGTGAGCAGGTTTTTCCACCATGGCTCCCAGCAAGAAGAATCTCAAGGCGACCAAGAAGTTCGAGAAGAACCATCTCAAGGGCGTTCTCGACAAGAGAAAGGCTACGGCCAAAATAAAGCAGCGACAACAGGTCAAGGACAAGAAACAAACCAGCCGCCGCAAGGATGCCGACTTTTTCAAGGGCGGCAAGGAAGGCCAAGATGGCGAGCCTGCCAAGCCCGTCGTAGCAAAGGGCAAGAGTGTCAACGAGATGAGCGTCGACGACTTCTTCCAGGGTGGCTTCGACGAGATTATCGACAAGAAGGCTGGCAAGCTGGGCAAGAGGAAGCGCGACGCACCCAAGGACGATGCTGAGCTGAGCGATGAGAGCGAACTGGAAGTGTCACTCGGAGACCAGCCGGTCGACAGCGAGAGTGAAGGCGACGGCGAGCAGGATTTGGGCGACGAGCGGGGCATGAGCAAGAAGACGATGGACGATCTTGCGGAGAAGGACCCCGAATTCTACAAGTTCCTCAAGGAGAACGACCCCGAAGCTCTGGATTTCGATGACAACACCGACTTGGCAGAGATCGACGAGCTAAGCGCGGGTGAGGACGAAGCAGAGGAGGAGGAGCAGCCCAAGAAGAAGAGGAAGAAGGGCAAGAAGGCCGAGGCCGAGGATGACGATGAGCCTGCGCAAAGCAATGAACTCACACGCAAGCTAGTGGCTTCATGGAAGAAGGCCATCGAGGAGACACGCTCGCTTCGGGCCGCAAGACAGGTTGTCCTGGCCTTCCGCTGCGCCGCGCACCTTAACGAGGCCGATGACGACGACAAGCCACCGCGCTGGGCGATCAACAGCCCAGAAGTCTTCAACGACGTTCTGGTCCTGGCACTCAAGGAGATTCCGACCGTCATGAACCACCACCTCCCGGTCAAGGAGTCGGCAGCTGGCAGAGTCTACGTGCAGACCGAAACAAAGAAGTTCCGCACGCTGTCACTGCTCATCAAGTCGTACACCTCCTCCATCATGTACCTGCTCGGTACGCTCTCTGATGACAAGACCCTCAAGCTGACCCTGTCGTCCATCACGCCCATTCTCCCCTATCTGCTCTCCTTCAAGAAGCTCGTCAAGGCGCTGGCCAAGGCGGTCGTCAACTTCTGGGCGCAACCCGCAAGCTCGGAAACGACGCGCATCACTGCTTTCCTCGTCGTCCGCCGACTCGTCGTCATCGGCGACAAGGGCATCCGCGAGCTCGTCCTCAAGGCCACCTACCAAGGTCTTGTCCAGGGCTGCCGCGTGACTAACCCGAACACCATCCAGGGCATCAACCTGATGAAGAACTCGGCCGCCGAGCTCTGGGGCATCGATCCCGCCATTGGTTACACGACTGCCTTCACCTTTATCCGGCAGCTTGCTATTCACCTCCGCAATTCCATCGTTCACAACAAGAACGACGCCTACCGCATTGTCTACAATTGGCAGTTCACCCACTCGCTGGACTTCTGGTCATGCGTCCTCGCGGAGCACTGTAGTCCCATGAAGGAGGCCGAGGCCGGCAAGGAGAGTCAGCTGAAGCTTCTCATCTATCCTCTCGTGCAAGTCACCCTGGGCGCCATGCGCCTCATCCCCACCGCACTCTACTTCCCCCTACGCTTCCACCTCGTGCGCTCTTTGTTGCGGACTTCTCGAGCAACCGGTACCTACATTCCCCTCGCGTCGCCGCTGTTAGAAGTCTTGAACTCGGCGGAGATGAAGAAGGCGCCCAAGAACACAACCCTGAAGGCTCTTGACTTTGCGGTCAACTACAAGGCGCCAAAGTCGTATCTCCGCACGCGAGTGTACCAGGACGGTGTTGGTGACCAGGTTGTTGAGCTTCTCGGCGAGTTCTTCCTCCTCTGGGGCACTTCCATCGCTTTCCCGGAGCTCGCGCTGCCGGTCATCATCCAGCTTAAGCGCTGGCTGAAGCACTCCCGCTTCCCCACACAGGGCAACAAGAATGCCAAGCTGGGCTCGCAGTTGATTCTGCTCGTGCAGAAGCTCGAGGCCAACGCCAAGTTCATCGAGGAGCGCCGCGCCAAGGTTGACTTCTCCCCCAAGAACCGCTCCCAGGTCGACACCTTCCTCAGGGACTTTGACATCGCCAAGACGCCACTCGGCGCATACGTTGTCGCCCAGCGCAAGGCCAGGGCCGAGCGGGTCAAGATGCTGGAGGAGGCGAGGAAGGAGGAAGACAGGAAGAGGAGAGAAGAGGAGAAGGGTGGGCAGGAAAACGGCGCCGAGGACGACAGTGAGGTCGACGAGGATGAAATGGACGTTGAGGACCAGCTGGCGGAAGAAGAAGAGGACGAAGAGGAGCAGGATGAAGATGTTGAGGAGGATGAATAGGTTGGTGTATTGGTCGAATAATCTCAAGGACACCACGGTTTTCAAGCAAATATACCTCATTTCTCGCTTTACTAAAACAGGCAATTCATGTAACTGCGAGGGCAACACAACAATGATGATGTAATACAAGCAGAAGGAAATGCACAAGCCCGTGGCTTCTATTATTACTTATCTTAGACCAGTAGGAAAGGTCTGTGTGGGTGGAAGAGATGAAAGGGAGCCGAGCGGTCAGACCTAGATAGCATTGACACCGACTAACCTAATTTTTCAAGACCAGGGCTGATTATTGCAAGACGATTCAGGCAGATAATTTTAGCGCTTTTCTATTTAATTAACCGATGCTCTCTGCATTTTCTAGTTATCTCACCTACTGTAACGATCCGGACGGGTCGTAACAGCTATTGGCAGCTCAATAGTCGGGGTAAGTGGTTTCGTTTCGCACTGACAGTTAGTTTCTTGAAATAACTATAGATGAGCCAGGTAATTAATATACAGATCATATTCTCTACTCTAGGTAACTTATTTATAGTTTTATTTACTTATTTTTACTCTAAATCTATTATTTTATCCGAGCCTACTTATTACTACTTAGGTATATTTTTCTACTAACTCTTATAAATTAGCCAGAAAACAGCATGTTATTTTTCCAAACAGGGGATAAAAGACAGTAGACTGTATAACTAGTTATAATTCCGCCTGCTACTATAATACGGCGCATCTGGTGTGCTGGCGCAATGGTAGCGCGTAGTCCTCCTATAAAAGCATTAGAGATCAAGACTAAGGTTCAGGGTTCGAGTCCCTGGTACATCGACTTATTTTTTTTGCCTTTGTTAGTTAAAATTTCTTACGAAATACTTAGATATATTATAATTTTATTAGTTTTTAAACATAAAAAACTAAGGAAAATACTATTATTTAACTAATAGACCTAAAGTAAGGCCCCTAGATATTTACTATAATTTTCTTTAGTTAAGTTATAAGTATCAAAGTATTAGCTACCTTAGAAAAACACTATTAGACTTACCTAAGCATAACTCTAGGACAAGGCCTCCAGACATGTGTTCATTTCAAAGAAGCCTACTATCCTCAAAGACATCCCACAACTACCTTTGTATTATCGAGATATTCTTAGTAATAGTGAGGCGCTATTACCACCGAATGGCTCGCGCGGACCACCTTCTTGCAGGTCGAACAAACACGCATGCCTACAGCGGGCATAATATAATATGATCATCCCAAGGGATCACATGATCAGGTCCTTTGTCCAGGCTGTAGTTCAACCAAGCCCTCTTGCTTAACAAGGCATTCCCGAGGTGAAAGAGGTTCGATGAGAAGCGAAGCGTCATTCATGGTCTAAAATGGGACTACAGTCGGAGAGCTGCAGCCTGGACAAAGGACCTGATCATGTGATCCCTTGGGATGATCATATTATATTATGCCCGCTGTAGGCATGCGTGTTTGTTCGACCTGCAAGAAGGTGGTCCGCGCGAGCATGGCAGAATGTGGATGTTGCGCGTTTGGTACCCTTGTGACCAACCGCCTTTGTTCTTCCTGGAACTTGAAGAAGTATTTTCTTGGGCTGACAATCATATCTTCCATATCTCAGTTCTTGCTTTTTCCATCAAGTATCAGCAATGAGATTCACCAAAGCCGGATAAACCTGCAAAGTAATGGCAATTCAGTCGGGATTATAGTCAAGTAGATCACACTGGTTACCATGAGAAACCGTTTCCATGTTTACGCAAGTGGTAGTCCAGAGTATACAAGCACCCTAGCAGCCAGACAGTGTTTGCCCGCCATACTCCTGGCATTAAAAATGCAATTCGAAAAACCAGCCAGTACCGATCCCGAAACCCTTGAAAATCTTGCCAGACGCCAATCCATGATGCAGCCAAAGGTCACGTAGACCTAGCAAACTCCGCAGCGCTCCTCATCCTTCCCGCCTATACGGTATCAGGCGTTTAGCCTTTACGCCTCTTGAATGCCCTCCCACGTCAACTGGTCGCTGCCACTGGTCACGTCACGAACAGTCATGCCAGTAATGTTCAGGACCGTCATCTCAATCTCCTCCTCTGTCATTGCCTGGTCCGCAGCCTTTTGTCCTTCTAAAACATCGTACAGGCTGTAAATTTGGTCATTCTTGACCTCGAGTCGCTTAAGAAGCGTGCGGATACTCTCGGCCATATTCAGCCTCTCCCGTCGCCCGTAGGCCTTGTCACTGCTGTTGTACTGGGCTTGCAGTCGCGAGAGCTCGAGTTGTAGATGCTGGGCCTCATCTTCCAAACCTTTGATCACAAGCGCAAGAGCATGACCTGGGGGTTGAGATGGTCGCATGGTTAAATCATCTCCAACCAGCTCACGATCGGTTACCGGGACTGGTCGAGAAACGGTTACACGCTTTTTGCCGGCGTTCAGCTCTGTCGATGTCACGACACCACGATGTGACGTGATTCGGCTGCAGACTATGCAGTTCTGACAGTTGTGGGCACACAGGTCATCCAGAACTCGGCGGGCATTGCTCGACAATGTAGGACAAGACTCCTTGCCTACAACATTGGTGTTCCAGTTTTCACTCGTGAGCTCTGCCGCGACGGCAAGACTTTGAGAAGTCCGCGAAGCTGAGCGTGTGGGCCGTTTTTGGGTACTAGTATTTGTGACGCCTCGCAGGCGAGATCCGACCTCTTCATGCGTCCTCTCTTCTCGCTCATCCTGCATATCGATACTGAGAGGCATTGATTGGTCCTGCGTTGTATTGTCCAATGATTGTGGACCGGTGGTATCATCATTGATATCAGTGGTAACCTGATCTGTAACCTCGAGAGCAGTAGAAGTTCGTCGCTGGCTGCTTCCGGCAATGTTGCGCCGTTTGCTGCCTTGGTTAGCCACATTGGAGTGGGCTCGAGATGTTGGCTTGGATTTTTCAGGAATGGAAAATGCAACCTTCTGGCTCTGCGTTGTCACCACCACTGAAGCATTGTTGTTCTTGCTCTTTGATCTTTGGTGTTTCTCGCGTCCCTGACTGTGCTTGCCAACCTCGTGCTTACTTGTGGTAGCATGTGTGCGCTGTCCAGTTGTTTCTGTGACGTTTGGGAGATCCTGCGTCAGCGGTAGAGGTTCCGTGACGTTTCTCTCTTCGGTTACTTCAGCTGCCTCGCTCTCGTTGGTCTTCATAGTGATGTCTGGGATGAAGAATGCCGATGTCATGTTTTCCTCTGTTTCTTCATCGAGCCTCGCAGAGATGTCATCCTTGGGCAGAGGACGACAGTGGTCCAGTTGCTGTCGGAGGAAGTCAACCTCTTCCTTCAGCTTCATGTTCTCGTCATGTAAGTCATGAATGCTGCGCTCAAAACCCGAGTTCTCGCGTCGCAGCACCTTGTTTTCATTAAAGTACTTCTCGTTGTGACGTACAAGGCTTTCGTTGTCTTCGCGAAGTGATGACTTTTCCTGTGAGATGGATTGGACATCTTGCTGTAGTCTTTCAAGCTGCTCTCGTACTGCGTCGAGCTCATGCTGAACTCCATCGAGGTTCTCTTTGAGGTCCTCATTCTCCTCCAGAAGGGCTTTATTCGCAGTACGTAATGACTTGTTCTCGTTGATCAGGGAGGTGGTGCCGCGGCGTGTGTTGTTGTTGTCGTTGCGAAGAGATTCAAGCTCCTCGCGTATATCTTGCTGTTCCCGCCTCAGGGCTTCGTTGTCTGCACGAAGGCTGGCATTTTCCAGCTCCAAAGACTCCCGGCCATTCTTGAGGGAAAGAAGGTCTCGACGAAGGGTATCGTTTTCTGAACGGAGTTGTCCGGTAACCTCTAGTTGCCTATGTGTGTTCTCGAGCTCCTTTTCCTTCACGCTAAGCTTTCTCGTCAACTTATTGATATCTTCGCAGGCTTCCTGTAGCTTCTTGATAGCGCGATCTCTCTCCTGCGATACCGAATCATTGTCGATTTGGGCAATGCTCAGTTTGCGTGATGCTTCCTCGAGTCGGGACTGCAAGGTAGTGACCTCGACCTCCAAGCCTGCTTGCATTAGTTATAAGAGCCAAAAAGGATGTATCAAAGACCTACGGTTTTTCTGAGCAACAACCTGCTCATGCGCCCACGCAGCACTGGAATCTGTGGCGTAGGGCTTGCGGGTCGCCAGCTGATCTTCCAGAGTCTCAACTTGCTGTTGCAAACCTGCAGCGTACTCTTGCACCTTGTCGTAGTGTTCTTGCAAAGACATGATTTCTTCACGAATCATGTCCATGGAAACAAATATCTTCTCTTCATCTTCCGGCACCTGGATGCCATCAACCTCCGCGTGGCTCCGCGTTGATGGTTTTTCTTGCTGATCATGGACCTTGCCATGCTTGACGAAGATTGGTACACCATTTCTGATTGCACCACTGAACCGAAGTGTACCAGTGACAAAATCACCCAAGTGTGATACGTCCGGCATAAAGAAGGAGCGCAAGTGGGACGCGTCAGGGCCTGCGATCGACTCTGGTGACGGTGGCACGGCTGTGAGACTGGACTTGGCTGACGAGAGGTGCGGTGAGCCGTGATCCCGCGGCTCCTGTGCTTCCCTGACTTTAGGGCTAAGCGAAGCCTTACGTAGTCGATCTATAGCTTCGGAAACAGACGGGCGTCGATTTGGCTGCGTTACTGGAGCGGAGGGTGTGCGAGTGTGCGCCTTGGAAAGTGGGCTAGGCTGGCGGGCACTTTTGGTAAGGCCAGCAGCGGACAGTGCTCGAGCGGGTGACCGAGCTAGGAGTGAGGACAGGTCGGACTCGTTATCTACGCGTGGCTGCATCTCTGCGCGTGTTCTGTTCGAGCCCAGCCACGTATCCTGCGTAGTATCATCGTTGAATTTCAGAGCAGGTGCTGGCGGCTTGTTCTCTTTTGACTCGGCGCTCATAGGCCTCGCATTGTTATGGTCGCTGAAAATAGGCTTGTTGCTGGCCTTCGGCAAGCCAAAGAACTCCGGCCATTTGCGATGAGCAGCCTCCCAATTGACAGGCAGTGCTCGAGGAGCCGTGATGCGAGCAATGTCTTCGTTCAGTTTACGTGTCGACTCGCCGTCAGGGTCGGAGAAAACGGAGGATAGCGTTGGACTGACGGTGCCGTGGGAGCCGGTAGAAGATGGAGGAGAATTGAAGGGGTTTTCGCGGTTGGCGTTCATTTCTCTAAGAATGCGCGAACGATATCGGCTAGCAGCGTCGGCCTCCATCGCTACAGAGCGCGTTCCGGGACGCGATGCCAGCGACGAGATTTGGCTGTTGTTGTCGCTAGGCTGTTGGTAAATAAGGTGGCAGAAGAGAGTGCCGCGGGTGGTTCCGGTACGCGTGTTCCAAAGATGATGCCAGTGGCAGTCGATGGAAGGGGTAGCGGAGCGCAGGACGCGTTGGAGAGTGGTTTTGAGGTGAGAGAAGCTGGCTGCATGGGTTGTATAACAAAGGATAAAAGCCGTAAGGTGGTGGTGTATGGTGGGAGTTCCATCGAACTAGACCAGGATCTCCCTTTTGGGATGGAAGTAAACAAACCGAGATACATACTTGATTGGCTGCGGCGGGCAGACCTAGGCTGTGGCGGTTGTGGCTGGCAGACGCGGGGCGCGCATACCTTTAAGCCAGCCAAGCAGCCCAGCGTCTACCACCAATTGCGCTGTTCCTGGAGCCCCCCGAGTAAGGTACCTTGCTGACAAGTGCTTGCGCCGTCGCGTTTCACTCAAACCGTTAGCGGTAGAGACTTTGAATTTCCCCGAGCCAAGGTACATGTCTTAACCTTTGCGTTAGGCAGTGCAGCGCCGCTTTCATGAACAGCTGTTCAATGGTCCTGGACAACACTGTAATACAAGAGTCATGAGCTAACAGCACTGGAAGCTTAAGTACCGCCTCAGATGGCGTCTGATTTCTTTTCATCGAGAGACAAATGCAACCTTGGCCCTCCATCTTGTGCAACGCAACCACCCGCGGTACTGTGCCTTTCTTGGCGGCATACTATTGCTCCACCGCTGATGATCTGGGGCGGCAATGACAGGTCCAGTTATCATATCGGCGGGGCTCGTTGAATATCCGAGCGATGCAACTTGTTCTGCTACTCCCTGATACGCCCGCGGCCCTCAGGAGCCATTTGTCTGTATTTCCTCCGCCTGCGCTTCTCGTGCCTACGGCTTCAATGAGATATTCGATGTCTTGAAGAGATCGCGCCGGTGGCGACAGTCGTCCTACGCTCCCCTTCTATCCAAAGCTCGCTGTACGGCCTTGTTAATATCGCATTCTTTTCTCATCATGGCGTTTCGCTCGCTTTGTATTTTATGCGCCTCGCTTGGTTTGGTGCTCGCACAACCACAGGCCCTCACTGAACAGAAGGCCTGCTCGGTTTTAAAGAGCGATCCTGTAGAGGATTGTGTGCCTTTTGCCGGTAGCTTCCTGAAGTCGACCGCACGAGCTTCCACGGATACGCCGGTCGATTACGGCATCCTGGAAGATTTGTACGAAGCGCTGGCTGTGATGCAGCAGGATTATTTTGACGCAGATTACGGCACCTGGCCGTCAGCAATTGATTGGACTGGCGCCGTCGTAGAGACAATAGTCTCAGGCACATTGACCTCATTATCCAAGTCTCTTGGATCTTTGGACAAGTTTGCGTCAGACAAGTGGAAGGCCAAGGAAAACCTCATATCTTTCTACTTTGCCCAAGTGGTGAACTCCTTTTTTGGACAAGATATCCTTTCCATTCGCGGCGAGGTAGGTTGATGTCGTTGCCCAGTTCACGTCCTGAGCAGAGGTTCTAACTGCTAATCCAGGCGTATGATGACATCCTATGGGTCGTGTTAGGTTGGATGGAGGCGATACAGTTCATCAACACACATGCAGAGCTGCATTATCCGTCACGTAGCGCAGGTGGAAATATCGCATCTGGAGGGCTTAAGGATGCCCTGAGCTCACTCAGCTGGCACGGCCACAATTGGATTTCGGCTTTTGCACACCGTGCGCGGATATTCTGGCGCCTCGGCGCCAACGGTTGGGATACCAGGTTATGCGGTGGCGGCATGGTCTGGAACCGACGTTTATTGCCCTATAAGAATGCGATTACAAATGAGCTGTGGATTTCTGCATCAATCGCAATGTACGAGCACTTTCCTGGCGATAACTTCACGGCGCCATGGACGAACGAGGCCACCTTCCCAGAACGAGACCCGGCACATTTAGTGGCCGCTATTGAAGGCTACAAGTGGCTCCAGGGAATTAAAATGACCAATTGGCAGGGTTTATTTGTCGACGGGTATCATATAAGCAATCTCAGAGGAGGAAACACAAAGTGCGATATCCGGGATGAAATGGTTTACACCTACAATCAGGGTGTTATCCTGACTGGCCAGCGCGGAATGTGGGCATTCACTGGGATGCCATCATACTTACAAGATGGACACGAGATGATACAGTCAGTTATCAAAGCATCTGGTTGGAGCCTGGAAGACAATGCGCCCATCGATAAAGAAACTGGCCGGTCTCACCAGCTGCCAAGGTGGCATGGACTTGGTCGTGGAGGCATATTGGAGGAGAGATGCGATGCAAGCGGTACCTGCTCACAGGATGGACAGACTTTCAAGGGGATCTTCTTCCATCATCTGACCGCATTTTGTGCGACACCCAGCCCAATTCCTCGAAAGCATGAGGCAGCCGTTGCCGTGGATGAGGCGCGGTATGGTGAAGTTGAAGACGCACACCAAGTGGCATGCCATTCATATCTTGACTGGGTCAAGCACAATGCCCAGGCTGCTCTGGGTACTCGAGATTCGGAGGGACATTTCGGTATGTGGTGGGGTGCCGCCGTGTTTGGCAGCATCCCGCTGTCTGAAGTTGATGACGGGGTTGATCACGCAGCCGAAAACACCACCGACTACCGTAATTGGGGAACTCCACGAGACGAGATATGGGGCGGGGAACACATGTGGACACCAGGATCGCGAAGCCCGGAGTCGAGAAATGATGGGCTACACATTCAACCCACGCCAGGGCGATGGGCAATGGGCCATGGTGGTATGGCAAAGCAGATACCGGCCACAATCAAGCCTGTTGGGAAAATCACAGATCCAAATGATCGCGGGCGCGGGCGAACGATCGAGACGCAAGCTGGCGGTCTTGCCGTGCTCCGCGCTTACTGGGAAATATCACAAGCTCGGAAGTCATGAGAATCCTATAGCAGTGTCAACACAGTCGTGCATCAAGTACATTGAGGACTATCTTGTCGCCCTCTCGTAGCTTTCGGTGCTGTCATGGTCATTCCCTGTGATACCCAAATCGACAACAGACACACTGCCCGGCTGCGGCAGTTCCATCTTTGGATACGTCAGCTCTTACGTCGACCTGGGAATAAGGCTTTGTAGTTGTAGCCAGAACTGGATCATAAGCGAATGCGAGTTGAATTGTGGGGGAACCTGCCGGGAGGCTGGTTGGCCCACGACACTCCCACCCCGGGCCTAACAACCACACCATCCTTGGACAGCGCCACTTAACGCAACCAAGCCGAGAGCGATGCCCACCCAGACGGACTCGCACTCGCATAACAAACAACAATTTGGAAACCGATATATACGCAATGGCACGTACTTTCAAGTTGATGAAGTTGGTACCGAAGAGCGTTTGTAAATTTGTTTAAAGTGTTCATAATGCCCAGCATATTCGTTGGAACGATTCCCCATCTCCCTACCCTGCAGCCGCATCGTCCCCGACATACATCATCCCGAAGTTACTTTACATTCGATTATTCAGGGGAATTCCATACAACAATGCCTGGGCTCATTCACCGAATCACATCTGCTCTTCACTCGTTTTCTCATGACAACAATGACGAGCCATGGCGGCATAACGTGATCGGCAACACCACAGGCGGGTACTATAATGCGGCGACGCAAGTCACAGAAACCACTGGCAGGAAGACGTGTTGCCAAAGGAAACGAGAACGCAGGGCACGCATGGAAACGACCAAGGCCGAGCGCAAGATGTGCAAAGCGCAGCGAAAGCCATGTGCGCAGCGACGCGGCTGCTGTGGCAAACTTTGGACATCTGCTCTCCCACCAGCCATGGTGGCAGTGATAGACATTCAAGAGAACCCCGAGTCAGCAAGACATGCCATACCAACAGCAACTATGCACCAAATGAGCGGCATCACTGAGAAGATAGCGAGTGAAGAGCCGCCGCCGACATACGAAGAAGTTGAGAAGCAGTAGCTAGTTGGTGGCTTGTGAACGGCGTATTAATAAGAACACGATGTTGCGCACACCTTCGAGACGGACCGAGAGATGAATGGATCGTGTCGACAAGACTTCTTGCCTTATTCATTTATCCAGTCGTTTTGGTTCGACAATAGAAACATACATTACCTTTCAGTTTGGAAGATTCAATGACACAATCAGTGAATACCGTACATACCTGCAATATTGATAACGATAAGGCTTCAAGATTGACTATGCGTTGACTTTTTGTCTATTTGTATTGCTGTGTCCCAAGTACACCAACTGTCTAGTATCTGAAAACGTGTGCACCCAAAGGCCACCGAGACATTGTCCCTGAGACCCAGCAGGCGGGCGGGTTCCAGGCAGGTCTTTGTTTCGGTTCGCGAAAATTGAAGAAAAGCAGGGACCTCCGATGCCGGGGACAGCCCTCGCTACATGCCCCGCCATTTCAACATGGGTCAGTGTGGCACTTGGGCCGGTCCCTGTATTAAATCCAACGTTGGGCTTCGAGGACCAACGGCTAGCCTTTGTGTCGGATAGCATTCACCTACGCCGAGTAAAGTTCGAATTGGCCTCGCACCGTTGCCCTGCGGTCCATGACTTCCAGACCATTGTGGGAATAAGCGTGAGTACCGTGTATCCATTCGTTGATGTCCCTAGAGTACGCATGGTGGGTGACCTCATTGGAGCCCCACGTACCCGTTGCGCGCCGCACTTGTACTTGTTAGTCTAGTCGCAATCTTATCGTAAAAACCAAGTTCGAGTCCGATAATTCGGCGGTGACTGCGCCCGACTTCTCGCAACCTCGCAGCCGAACAATTGATCTCAATTCACGATGCCGTCCGCAAGCGAACCGTCCCCGGTGGCAGCCGTTGCCAATGGCGCCGTCAACGGCACAGGCGACAGCGACAGACCCCAGACGCCTGTTGGCGGTATGGCTCTGACCGAGTACAGCGCGAACCCTTCTACGCCTTCAGAAGAAAAGCGAGCTCGCATCAAGCAGTCGGTGCCCGAAGAGTATCTGCTGCCGTCAGGCTACCCTGATGTGAGTCGCCTCTCCATTCCAGCCTCAGCAGGATGCAGACTAACTGATCTGTTCTTCCCCTTCTAGTACCTACGACTTATTGCAAGCGCCACATCTCGGGTGTATGAAGCCTGCGAAGTCACTCCTCTGACTCACGCCATCAACCTCAGCAATCGACTCGAATGCAAAGTTCTTCTCAAGCGTGAAGATCAACAGCCCGTATTCAGCTTCAAGCTGCGAGGTGCCTACAACAAAATGGCCCATCTCGATCCTGCCAAGAGCTGGAAGGGCGTCGTCTGTTGCTCGGCTGGGAACCATGCCCAAGGCGTCGCCTATTCGGCTCGGAAGCTCAAGATCCCTGCGACCATTGTCATGCCCGAAGCCACACCCAGCATCAAGCACATGAACGTCGCTCGGTTAGGCGGGCACGTTGTTTTGCACGGCCAAGACTTTGATGCTGCCAAGGAAGAGTGCGCTAGGAGAGAGAAACAGGATGGCCTCATCAACATCCCGCCGTTCGATGATCCATATGTCATTGCTGGCCAAGGCACCATTGGAAATGAGCTTTTCGGACAAGTAAACATGTCAAAGGTGGAGGCCATCTTTTGCTGTGTCGGAGGCGGTGGACTCATTGCCGGAATCGGCCTCTATGTCAAGAGAATGGCACCCCATGTCAAGATCATCGGAGTCGAAGCCCACGATGCCAACGCCATGGCACAATCGCTCAAGAAGGGCCACAGAGTGGTGCTTCAAGATGTGGGATTGTTTGCTGACGGCGCTGCTGTGCGCACCGTGGGCGAGGAGACGTTCCGCATCGCTCAGGAGGTCGTCGACGAGGTCATTGAAGTCTCCACGGATGAAATTTGCGCTGCGATCAAGGACATGTACGATGACACCCGCTCTGGCCTGGAACCGGCCGGTGCGCTTTCCGTTGCTGGCTTGAAGAAGTACACTGCCAAATACCCCAAGCACGACGCCAAACGCACTCTCATTGCTGTCACGTCCGGCGCCAACATGAACTTTGACCGCCTGCGGTTCGTCGCGGAGCGAGCGACTCTAGGTGAGGGCAAGGAGGCTTTGTTGTCTGTGGCCATTCCCGAACAGCCTGGCGCCTTTGCCAAGCTTATCGATATCATCATGCCTCACGCAGTCACCGAGTTCTCCTACAGGCTGGCGGACCCTACCGTCGCGAATGTGTTAATTGGTTTGTCATTGACGGCACCCGCATCGCAAAGGGTTGAGGAACTCGCAATGTTGCTGGATCGCATCCGGTCTGCTGGCATGACAGTGACGGACCTGTCAGGCGACGAGCTTGCCAAGAGTCACATTCGATATCTCGTGGGCGGACGCTCAGACGCACCAAATGAGAGGCTCTACACGTTCAACTTCCCAGAGAGGCCGGGTGCTCTTGAGAGGTTCCTGGTTACTCTGCGGCCCAAGAAATTTAACATTAGTCTGTTCCAGTACCGCAACTACGGCGGCGACGTGGCCAAAGTTCTCGCAGGCATCCTATGCCCCGATGAGGAGTTGGATGATCTGCATGGCTACTTGAAAGATCTTGGCTACCCCTTCCAAGAGTTCACGCAGTCGGAAGTATACAAGACATTCCTTAGGGCATGAGTTCTCCGAGGTCGTGTTGATGGAGCCGGAGTTTAAAAGGACGGACGCTGATTATTTTTGCGCGTGCAATAATGGATGATACAGGCACAAGTTTGGACTATATCAAGAGCTTCAGAGAGAGGAAACTTTTGGCCGCAGCTAATAAACCAGGATAGATTGTCTTGTTTTTGTTGCACTGTTCGTTCCGCCATGCTTTTCGTGTCCATCTGCAATCCGCTGAACTGAATGTCAGAGGCTTGTTTTGACGACACCCGACATAATGCTCCACTAAGATCCATAGTAAGGCCGACGCAATTACAGCAGACAAATTCTGGCAGGGGTTACGCCCTTGGAGGAAATAAGGGGTTCGTGAAACAGAGGGCGAGGGTGGCCAGAACGAGGAGATGGCTGCTTCTAGACGCTTTCTAGATCTGGGTGCTGCAGATTGTTTTGGGCAGTTTTAGTGGGTGGCCCTGGTCCATGCCAGCGGGACGTATTCCGATGGCGTGCACAGACTGACTAAGGTAAGGTACCTTACCGAATGAGCCAACCATGTGTGGTGCTGGTGAAACACCCGTTGATGCGGTGCTGAGCGAGGACACAGCAGATTGCATAGCCTTTCATCGCTGATGGCAGCCAGCTGCCGTTGATGACGTGCACACGTTTGATCGGATGCGCATCGCGCCCAATACGTGCCGGGCACGAGAAAGGACCGTCATCTCCTTTCTCACTGCTTGCATGCTCGGGCTAACGGGGAGGGAGCAAGCGATTGCCAGCAGCTGACGCCATTGGCGAAACCACACGCATGCAGGTAGATTAGATTCATCATTCATTCTGCGCTTCTGCAAGACGGGAAAGCCCTGTAATTAGATACATGCACCGTTTGGGCGCTGCTTACATGCATGTGCAGACATTTTCGGAGCCCTACAAGGGGGAGAAGTGGAAAAGGGAAGAAAAAACGATGGATCTTGTTCTTACAGGCCAACCAAGACATTTGGGATCGGGCACTCCGGGGGCTTGCATGAGATGCTGCCTGTAACGGCGCTAAATGCAATGGTACCCGTGTGCTGCTTGATCCAGGAGCTAGAGCTCGAGCTGGAGCTCGATGAGATCGAAGGCCATTAATCCCGCCGAGGTCGAGCTTAGGGAGGAGCACCGCACGTCAGAGGGGGGAGATCAATTTCCGGCAACCCAAAAGTTTCCGGATGGAGGCTCGAAGCGAGACCACTGCTGTGTCCGCCGACTAAGGCAAGGTTGAGATGCACTGGAGAATCGCGCAGATAAAAATAAACAAGATGTGCTGTACTACGTACGCAAGCAGCCGAGCAATTAGGTACCGTAATTTAGACGTCAGACTTCTTCTAGAGCAACCTTACCCGCTGGGTGATGAAACCCGAACTCTGGCCCACCCAAGTGTCGGGCTTTGGATGGGGCGGCGGAGGAGGCAGAGGAGGGTGAGAAGGATCCGACGCTGCCTCCCGCTGTCCTGATGCGCCGCCTTGCGAGGGGTGCCCTCCGGCGCGGTACAACTGAGGCACGTACTGTAGGGGGGGCCCGCAAATGAATGAACGTCAGGACATTGAGAAGGTACTCACCTGATTGATGATGCCCAATCCTAAGGTAGCGAGCACCTCACAAACTTACCTTTCTACTGACCGGTCCTCGTAACTGAGGCATGTACCTTATTACCTTGCCTACCTACGGTATCTTACCTGACCTAAGGTACTTCACCTCTTGTGATAGGTATGACCTGCCCGCCTTACGTTAGCTCCGAAAGCATTAGAATTTTTAGTCTTGCACATCCCTCCCAGCCCGGTGGAGGAGCCCCACTGCACACCCGCTGGGCTGGGGCCCATTGGTGGCCTGTGCGCATTTCCGGGTCATCTGCGTTTTAGGGGCCTTGAATGCTTCCCTGTCTCCTCCGGCGTTGTATCCATCGTGGCGCTAACCGCTCCCCCGACAGGAGCACACACACACACGCACGTAAGTACATGACGGCCGAGGAAGTCGATGGAGGACGGGTAGCTCGAGGGACACGGGAGCATGGAACCTGCTGCTTCTTTCTCTTGCAAACACTTTAAATCAAAGGGTACGTACCAAAGACAAAGGAAATAGCTCAGGCACGGGCGTCGAGGGGCCTCGATATCGTTCCCAGCAAGACGCACGTGCTGGTGCTGATGCATGTACGGAACTGAGCGGAGCAGATGCTGTATCTGTGCTACCACAAGAGTACCTTGCCCTGCCGACGGACCTTAGCTTTAATTATAGGTAGGTACCTTGCCCGTGGCAGAAGCACAGGCCGCCCCGATCGCTTCTGCAAGTGTTCTACGCTGCTTGCTCTGCTCGCCTTCCTGTTGTTTGCAGTGGTACTATTGGATGCAACCACCACGCGCCACCGCGAGCCAAGTTCCCTCCCACAAACATCTTCAAAGTTCAACCTTTGTCACCAGCGTCATCCGTTGTGTTTTTTCGGTTTCCTTGACCTTGGGCGCCCCCGAGAACCCAACCATGCTCATCACTTAGCATCTCTCCATCGTCAATTCAGCTACTTGACATCATTCCGACCAAGCGCCCAGTCGGACTGACGCCCACTCTATCCTACACCCCCTGGCCGCACAAACCACAAGTAGATCCTCCCCGCGAAAAAGCAACCGCAACGAAACCCTGCGAGCTGCCCCACGTCGAGCTTCCACGATCGTTTCCACCCGGCCCAACTGTCCGTGGTCCATTCTCTTCCTCCTGTCCGCTGCATCACCATTTTCCTGGCCGCCTGCTGGCCCCATCACGCCCGCAATCGAGCTTGGTGCCAGTACCTCCCAACAGCCCGTACAGCTGCCGCTACCGGGGCTTGTCGGATCCGATCTCACGTCACTTTCTCTGCTGGCTTGCAGAGTCATCGCCGCCGTCCAAGGAGCTCTGGCCAACAACGCACGCGACACGTCCCTCCAGAACGCTTTTGTCCTGGCAAGTCGCGCACGTAGTACCAGATGAGGACCTGAGCTGGGGGAGAGTCCGGCAAACTTGTCTCTCATAGACCGACGACATTGGCGGGGGAGGCGGCAAAATATCCGAGACAAGTGACGTTCGGCTCCCGATTGGGCCTTTCACGGCAACCATAGTCCACAACGAGGTCGCAGCACGATATTGATACCTTCGACTGTCGCGTGATTATTCTCCTTGGCTGGCAGCTTGAGCTGTGCTTAGGCAGTGCGGAGACCGGGCACATCGTCACGTTTGCACGTGTGGTCCAACACACGTCTCGGGAAGTAAATCCGTCCTAGCGTGGACGCAGCGTTCCGTCAGGCAGAGCCAGAACCCAGGCGTTTACTGCAGCCCAAGGATCATCGCTTCTACGTGCCACAACCGGGACGTACTCGACTATGCCGGCGACCATGAGGCGAGGGCGGTCGCCCAGCTCGCCTTCACCCTACAGAGCCTTGGCGCACCATCAACAGGCACATTCGAATGCGGTTGCGACGGACTCGGTCTCTGTGATTCGGTCTTTCAACGTCGACACAAACCCAACTCGACCGATGCGACCTTCTCCACTCACAGCCTCCACGATCAGAGACATGCCACTCGATCTTGTCGATCGAATAAGGTCCTTTCCTCTATTCCTTTCCGCCCCCGAAGAATTCCTTGTTGCGATTGGGAACCATCTGAAGCCGCAAATACATGGCCCAAATGACCATATCGTCACAGAAGGTGATGACGCCAAGGCAATGTACTGGCTTGTCCGAGGCGTAGTCGCAGTCACCTCCCGCGATGGAGAGGCCGTCTATGCCGAGCTCAAGCCTGGGGCCTTCTTTGGTGAAATCGGCGTCCTCATGAATATGCCGAGAACAGCTACGATTGTGTCACGCACGAAATGTCTCCTTCTTGTTCTTAAGAAGGAGGATTTGCATGCTGTCATGCCAAAGTTTCCTGACATGGAGAAGGCGATTCGCCACGAGGCGCAAGAGCGGTTGAATCTGCTCAAAAAGAAGAGGCAGGAAACCGGTGCGAGTGTCAAATCCTCCAAAGGAGAATTTACGGCACGAGAAGCTGCTCCTGGTGAAGTGTCCAAGGGAGAGAGCGGTGCTATACGGGACGGTGCAGTAGTGAACTCGAAGAAACGAAAATCTCCCAGCCCCGGCATCATCGAGGATCCTGCAGCCGGCAGTGCCATCGGCAGTGGGTTAGTCAACATTCGCCAGACCCTCAAAGAGCTTCCGCTCTTCTCGACGCTTCCTCCAGACATCCTCCATTTCCTAGGCTTAAGCGCCCAGCCTAAAACCTACCATCCCTTCACCGACATCATACAGCAGGGAAGTAAGGGGAATGAAATCTTCTTCATCGTCAGGGGCGAGGCGGAGGTAATTCACGAGGAGGAAAAGGTGTCGGAGAGAACGGAGGGTGGTACCCGCTCAATCCAAAGAAGGCCGAGATTAAAGTCCGGGCAGTATTTCGGCGAGGTGGCGAGCTTGGGGTTGTCTCGGGGTCGAACTGCTACTGTGCGGTCCATCACCACCGTGGAATGTCTCATGATACCAGGGGATGCGCTCGATGAGCTTTGGAGGCGCTGCCCCCCGGATATCAAATCGCAGGTCGAAAAGACGGCACATGCGCGTTACAAAAACCCCTTGGACGATGTTGATATGCTCGATGTCGAGGGAAAAGTGAAGGCCAGGTCGGATCCCTCCACCCCTACGATAGCAGGCCAGCCTTCTTTACCTCACGTCACATTCACGACGCCGTCGAAGCCCAACTCACCCTGCAAGGACGACTCAGACATCATGGAACGCAAAGATCCAGACCCTTTCCTTAGTGTCGATATGGAAAATATCAGAAGTAGACGGCGCCACTCGATCGCACCTCCGACTCCTCAGATAGAAACATCCACTCCGAAGACCAATGGGCTACATTCTCACCTCGTCGATATCACGCCCATCAAGTTCGCATATACCCAAATGTCCGCCGACTCACAGACGCCGCCCGAGTCTGATGTTCCCGCCAAGCGAGTGCGGACGCTTCCAAGTCGACCGCATGGTGCTCAAATGCCGTCCCTGTCGGATGACATTCTCATTCAAATCTTTAGACACTTCGATGTCGGTGAACTGCTTTGCCTCAGGCGGGTCAGCAACCACTGGCGCAAGATTCTCACAACATCGCCGAGGCTCTGCACAGAGGTCGACTTGTCCACATACAACCGCAAGGTCACCGACTATATTCTAGTACATATCCTCGCGCCGTTCATCGGAACTCGTGCGCTGATTGTGGACCTGAACAACTGTTTTCACATCACAGACGAAGGGTTCTCTGCGCTATGGAAGAAATGTGGAAAGAATGTGAGGTGCTGGCGAATGCGTTCTGTTTGGGATGTATCCGCGAATCAGATACTCGAGATGAGCGAAAACGCCAAGGAACTGGAAGAGGTGGACTGGAGCAACTGTCGAAAAGTTGGAGACAACCTGCTGGGTCGAGTTGTTGGCTGGGTTGTTCCCGAGCCACCCCCACAGAACAAGCAGGTTGTCATTTCGAGCTCGTCGAGTAAGTCGCGCAGCAGCAAGTCACAGGCCAGCAGCCAGCAACAGAAACCCCAGAACATGCCCGCGCCAGGGACTGTGATCGGATGCCCGAGGTTGAAGAGATTGAATTTGTCGTACTGCAAGCACATCACAGACCGCTCAATGGCTCATCTCGCAGCCCACGCCTCGAATCGAATCCAGTCACTCTCTTTGACTCGCTGCACCTCGATCACGGATGCCGGTTTTCAGTCATGGGCTCAATTCAGGTTCGAGAAGCTGACGCATTTGTGTCTTGCCGACTGCACGTACCTTTCAGATAATGCCATTGTGGCTCTCGCCAATGCAGCCAAGAGACTCACGCACCTGGATTTGTCTTTCTGCTGTGCACTCTCCGATACGGCAACAGAAGTGGTTGCGCTGGGTCTGCCACGACTCCGTGAGTTGAGGCTGGCATTCTGCGGCAGCGCTGTGAGCGACAGCAGCTTGGAAAGCGTGGCTTTGCATCTTAACGAGTTGGAGGGCATCAGCGTCCGCGGCTGCGTCCGCGTCACCGGCAAAGGCGTGGAGAGCCTTGTCGGCGGGTGCGGAAGGCTTCAATGGGTCGATGTGAGCCAATGCCGCAACCTCGAGGGATGGCTGCGGGCTGGTGGCGTGACGAGATGGGGATACGACGACCGCCTGGGCAAGCCACTAGTGCTTGACGAGGGCTGGGCGCCGACCATGAAGAACGATTTCAAAGAGAATGACAGGTCGATACCCAGGACGATGAGTGTGGCGATGCTCACGACACCGAGCTTTTTGCAAAGGTCAAACATTGGACTGCCGGGCCACAGATCGAGACAGCCGGTGAGGTTTCTGACTGAAAAAGGATTTGAGGGGCTACGATGAAGGGGGAGGGGGAAAGGGGCCGATAATGTATGATTGCAGATGTGTGAGGTGTAAGTTGTTTTGGACAGATGTGCACTTTGCACTCACCAAGCGGGGAGAGAAGCGACTGGTTGAGTATTGAGTCAAGGAACTATATGTGAGCGAGTATTTGGATTACTTATTTTTTGGTGCATATTTAGAGTGGAAGGGATATGTGAGATGATACCCGTTCTCATGACCGTACCATACCATAATACTAGCATGATAAAGGAGGCACATCAATAAAGCTGATGATTGAAAAATAGCGCTGCATTCGGCTCTGGAAGCAGTTATGCCTTGGGCGGGTCAGACAAGGACCTTGAAGCGTCTAACAGTCGATGCTGTCCGTCACAGCTGTTGACCCTGGTACTCACGGAATAGCAGCTCCTTGCCTTGGCCGGGCGGGCTGCTAGGACCTCCCGCTCAAAGGTCTGGTCTGTTAATAATAGTTTGCTGCCGAGGTGGACAGAGGCGCGCGCATGAGCGGGGGGGGGGGGGGGGTCTGACCTGGCCTGGCTTGGCCTCGACTGTTTACTAAGTGCCTCGGACCACCCCACCTTTCATCTAGTTTGAGAGTCTGAGCAGAGTTTCTGTAATAGGCCAAAGAGGTGCTTGCCTCCTCTGAGTGGGCAATAGGGCGCTGGCCGGCTCTGGACGCTGGCTCTAGGCGCTGTAGCATGCGAAACGTCAATGATTCCGTCATCCTTCCGCTATCGCTGTCATGCCCAAGGACAGTACGGATAGTGTAAATCAGGTCCGGGGAGCACCGATGCTTGAGAATGAGATAGCTTTTTTCTTTCCGTTTTTTCTTTTCCCCTTTTCATTCCTGAAATTGACAAAGTGTAGAGGCGCAGGAAGGCAGAGCAGGCGAATTGGCCTCTGTTTGGATGCGCAACTAAGTCTAGCACCCACCTGGCTGAGACAATCCAACTCATACAGAAAAGAGCCGGAGCGGCCCGCTCGTCCCACAGTCGAAGTCATTTTGAGAAACTCGCGCTTCACTTCTTCTCTTCAAACCACCACGCAGCCCGCTTTCCGAACCTTTTCAGATCAGCTGGCGCTGCCTGTCGCATCGCGTCAATCATGGACTTCAACAGCTCTTCGCCGTACCCCGAGGGGGTCATATCCTTTTTGGATACCGACCTGTACAAGTTGACTATGCAGTGCGCCGTCTTCAAGTTCTTCAAGGACGTCCCCGTAACCTATGCCTTCACCAACCGCACGCCCGACAAGAAGCTATCTCGGGCGGCCTTCAAGTGGCTGCAGGAGCAGATCAACAGTATGTGATGCTCTCGTCTCCGCCCGCCGTGCTATTGCATGTTGCCTCCTTGCTTCTGCCCCTCCCTCATAAGCACAAACCAGGTGAGCTGACTCAAGTCAAAACCACAGAGCTTGGCAACATCTCCCTCACAGCGGAGGAGCTGGAGTTTCTTCAACGTCATTGCAAGTACTTGACAAATGACTACCTTGATTTTCTCAAGGACTTCCGCCTGCGGCCTAGAGAGCAGGTTTCCGCCACTTTCAACCCCATTGGGGAGTCCACCGGTGCTGATTCGGAAATCGGCGACGCCAGCATCACAATCAAGGGCACATGGGCAGACACCATACTCTACGAGATTCCTCTTCTGGCCCTGACGTCAGAGGCCTACTTCCGCTTCATGGACACGGAGTGGAGCTACGAGGGCCAGGAGGAAAAGGCGTTTGACAAGGGCTTGCGTCTACTCGAGGCAGGTTGTGACACCTCTGAATTCGGCACACGCCGGCGCCGCGATTATCACACCCAAGCACTTGTCTTCCGTGGCTTGGTAAAGGCTTCAAAGGAGGCGCAGGCCAAGGGCTACCCTGGAAAACTGGCCGGTACCAGCAACGTTCACCTTGCCATGCGCTTCGGCATCCCCCCAATCGGCACTGTGGCGCATGAGTGGTTCATGGGAATTGCTGCCATCACTGGCGATTATAAGACTGCCACGGAGAACGCGCTGCGATACTGGGTTAGCTGCTTCGGCAATGACCTCGCCATTGCGCTGACTGACACATTTGGCACGCCAGAGTTCCTCAGGGCGTTCAAGCAGCCAGTTCATCCTCTTGAAGGCGGCTTCGCGCCCGAGACATTCCAGAAACCCGATGGGTCCGTGAAGACATACGCCGAAGTATTCACTGGCGTTCGACAAGACTCGGGCGATCCCGCCCAGTTTGTGGCCATGATGCGCAAGTATTACGATAGTCAAGGAATCGCGGACAAGAAGGTCATCGTCTTTTCCGACTCTCTCAACATAGAGCGCTGCTTGGAGTATAAGCAAGTTTCAGAAGCCTCCGGCTTCATACCTCGCTTTGGTGTTGGAACTTTCCTGACGAACGACTTTGTGAATCTCAAGACTGGTGCCAAGTCGGCGCCACTGAACATTGTCATCAAGCTCAGCTCGGCAGCAGGTCGACCTGCGATCAAAATCAGGTGAGAATGACTGCAAGATTCTCAGCCTTTGACAGTATTAATGCCGCCTGTTTTAGTGATAACATTGGCAAGAATACCGGTGACCAAGAGACAGTGGAGAAAGTCAAGCATGAGCTCGGCTACGTTGAGCGTGACTGGGAGGGTGGAGATGAAACCTCACGATGGGGCAAATGAACCATTTTCGACGGCTACGCACATTGCACTCCTAAAATACTGGTATGTGGCCGGTGAAAAAGACATTCACGGGTGCGAACCCGACCTTGATCTTACAGCTGGCCCAACGTGAAGGGCGGCTGAGATGTGATGCCGGCAGCATGCCGCGAGCAGAGGCACAAACGTCCAGGACAGTGAATGGTTAGATGATTTGAGGAGTTGTGAGCTTGCATCGGTGCACCGGTGTAGTTCGAAATACCGCGAAAAGGAATAACAGCATGTAATGGAGGGTGGTTGGTGAGCAGCTCTAGAGACTGGTTCTCGAACAAGCCAGAATTGATGCGAGCAGTATGCAGCAAATTGCAATAAATCAAGTCCCAAAACGAAGCATGTGACGATGCCCGCGCCTCTTCATTACCCTTGAAAAATTGGACCCTGCGGAGTTTAGACCTGGTAGCGATTTTTGTGAGGGAATATGCCTTAGTACCGGGTGGACTCTGCCATCGTCGTAACTCCGAGGCTACCCTTACCTTTGGTAGCTGACCTTTCAGTGGAGGTTTTTGGCGGAACATTTGTCTGGAAAGATGCGGAAGGTTCCACCACGTGACAGCCGGGCTTTATGTAAGCTAATACCGAACGTCATGCTTAGCTCCACGAGCAGCCAGCTAGCAATCGACTACGCCATCATATTTGGGCTCTGTCCCTTCACGATTTCTTCCTACTTCCCCCTCCTCCCCATTCACTAATACACCTTGAGCAACACCATAAATGTCGTTCATGTTCAGCATCCGACAGGGCCCTGCGCGCCTAGCGCAGCGCCTGCCCGAACACCTCTCCAAATCCGCTCTCCGCAATGCCGCCATGCCCATGCGAAGCCTCCACCAGTCCTCACAGTCCGCCGCCGCCGCCCGCAAGAGCGCCGCCAGCTTCTTCACGCCGCGCGTGTCGTCGGCCGTGGCCACGCGCAGCGCCTTCGCTCGCTCCTCCGTCCGAGCCTACCACCAGGACGTCGCGCGGTCGCAGCAGCCGGCATCGCCGGCGTGGCGCAAGCTCATGGTCGGCGGCGCCATCTTCGGCGGTACGCTCGTCGCCATCAACACCGTCTTCAACCGCGAGACGAGGGAGGATGGCGGCATGCCGCTCTATGAGCGCGAGTACCTCAACCAGACCTTCCTGCACACAGGTCTGGGCATCGGCATCATCGGCCTGACGGCCCGGCAGATGGTCCAGACTGGCTTCGTGTACCGTCTGATGGTCACCAACCCCTGGGTCGTCGGTCTTGGTGGCCTGGCGCTGAGCTTCGCCACCATGATTGGCACTCGATCCATCAGCCCCGATAAGTATGTACCCTGCGGCTTGATTTCCCCTTGAGAGTCTTTACTGACCATGAGTGCAGCTACATTCCCAAGTATGCTCTGTGGACCGCTTTCAACGCCACCCAGGCCGCTTTCGTTGCACCCCTCCTCGCTTTCGTCCCGATGCCCATCCTCGCTCGTGCCGGTGTCTACACCCTCGCCATGATGGGTGCTCTCTCCGTCGTCGGCGCGACCGCTAAACAGGAAAAGTACCTCTACATCGGCGGACCTCTCCTGGCTGGTGCTGCCATCGTTGCTGCCTCCGGCTTCGCCCCGCTGCTCATCCCTGCCACGGCTGTCCGAACTCTCGCCTTCACCGAGAACATCTGGCTGTATGGTGGCTTGGCCCTCTTCGGCGGCTTCACTCTCTATGACGTCCAAAAGGTTCTGCACCATGCTAGGCTCGCCCAGGCTGGTTACATGAAGCGTGACCCCGTCAACGAGAGTATTTCGCTGGAGCTGGACTTCCTTAACATCTTCATCCGCATGGTTCAGATCATGACCATGTCCAACCAGCGGAGGAAGTAAACAGTACGTGGGGGAGTAGGTTGGCTCTTGCGTGCTTGTACATTTAGACGGATTATAGTGATATCACAAGAGGCAAAAACTCCTCTCCTGCTTAATGGGTTTAGTAACCCAGACTTAGCCAAAGGCAAAGCAAGTAGTAAATCAATAAATAAAAACTTGGAATGACACAATACATTGTAACTGCAAATCAATCTTCTGAAGTTCTCTCTAACAATTCAACACAATTCAAGTAAACTCACATGGAAATAAATTGTGTAAACAAATTTTAAACGCTTCGTTCTTACTGACGACGACTTTTCCATATTCCAAGTTTGCCAAGATTGTTTCTTATTAAATTCAAATTCAGTCCAATGACGTGCGCCTTTGACCCATGATACGCTCCAAAGAATCTATAATTTCTCCCTAACTATATCGCCAAGTCACTGAAGAGGAGGCAATGATCGCAGGAAGTGACTGGGGCATTCGTAGCCAGCTGGGTTCTTGTTGAGATACAGCTGGTGGTACTCCTCCGCAGACCACCACTTGCCAGCTGGGGCAATCTCGGTGACGACACCACCCTTCCACCACTGATCGTTGACCTGGCTCGTGACTTCGCGAGCAATCTTCTCCTGCTCCTCGTCATAGAAGTAGATGGCTGAGCGGTACTGGGGTCCCGTGTCCGGACCCTGGCGGTTCAGCGTCGTCGGGTCGTGCATGCGGTAGAAGAACTCAAGGAGTTGGCGGTAGGAGACCTGCTTGGGATCGAAGATGATTTGAGCAGCTTCGGCATCTAGTGCAGCTCGTTAGCAACGCTTCCAATAAGTAATATATGCAGAATAGGGCGAGGGCTTACGGCCGGTCTTTCCGCCGCAGACGGCGCGGTAAGAGGGGTTTTCGAGATCACCTCCAATGTATCCGACCTTGCAGTCAAGCAGGCCCTTGCCGTTGAAGTGCTTGCGGTAGAGATGCTCAGTGCCCCAGAAGCAGCCCGCAGCGACGGTGCAGCGCTGTGCTCCCTCGGGAATGGACGCAGCGGCAGCGGCAGAGGAGTCAGGCGCGATAGAAAGGCGCGCGGAGTGACTAAATGGCCGGAAGAGGCGCGCAAGGAAAGGTGGCAGGGCCATGATGGTGACAGATATGGCGAGGATAAACAGCGATGCGTATGTGACTAGAGGAAGTCGGCGGCGGGGTTGTCGGATGCTGTCCGGGGACGGAATGATGGGCGAAATGTAAATCTGCAAGGCGTGCTCCGCGCGGGTGTAGGAATCTGAGTGGATTATGGAGGGGATCGCGAAGAGGGAAGAGAAGTGGATGCTCTTGCTGGAGTAAGACGATTGGTGGCGATGGAGGTTTCTGGAATGGCGGGACACCCAAGCAGACCCTCTTTCGTCGTCGTCGATTTTGTCAATAATTGCGGACAGGGGTTTGAACCGAGGCGGCTGAACAGCAGCAGGAGTAGATTGACCGGAGGCAATGGTAAATATCGTCGAGCGCAGGCGTTTGGGATTGGGCTTGGGAGGGATCGAGGGCGGATTATTGTGGGGGACGGAGGGGCAGCTGTCGTTGACGTGATATGGCGAATTTGGAGCTCTGACAGCCGCCTCATCCCCGAGCTTGCCGTAATCCATGCCTTGCCCGATACGGAAATCGAGGGTCCCTTGCTGTGGCTGCCCGCCGAAACCCCCAAAAAAGTTCAGACCAGGACCCTGAAATATGCGATAAGACTGTCTGGCAGGAGGATGACGCAACGTCGCGAACGGTTTCACTTTACAATAGATACGAGGAAGGTAGGGATCGACAAGGAGGCAAATGGACCAGGAATCAATGAATATCAAAGGCATGCATGTTTTAAAGTATACGAATTCGCCGAATCTGAGAAATATACCGCGCCCTGCGGTCTTCCTACCTCGCTGAGCGTATCGTGTAGACCCTGCTTGCCCTTGTACCTTCCCTGCAGAGTGGCATCTCTTGGCAACCAAAAACAAAATGGTCTGGGGTTCGTCATCATTATCCGTCATCGTCATATCCTACATCTGTAAAATCCCGCTGAAACATTCAACGTCGTCCCACTCATAAACAGCTCTCAAACCTTTGACGCATGCTCATGAAGACCATGCCCAGCCGTCAACTTATCGTCCGTGCTGCTTCGCTCCGATGTCTGTTCTTCACTGGGGCCAGAGAGATCGACCCGAGCTCGCCAACCCATGTACCACGGCCCGGAGAACAGCTCGGCCATGCGCTCCATGGGCACACCCTTTGTCTCCGGGGCCCACAGGCCAAGGATGATTAGGCCTATCGCGCAGACGCACGCCCAGAAGACGTAGGCGCCCCAGATATCCAGGCTCTGGAACATGTTGGGCGTCACCCGCACGACGGCAAACTGGAAGAACCAGTGAACCGTCATGTTGGCTGCGTAGCAAACGCTCCGAATCCGCGTCGGGTAGATCTCCGTACCATAGAGGTACTGGACCGTGCAGAGCCCGATGGACCACCCGACGGCATACACGAAGACGGATGCAATAGCCGCATCGGAGGCGGCCTTATTCTCAGAGCCCATGAACAGGGCCATGTAAACGGCCATGTATATGTGCGTCGCACACTGCATGGACAAGCCCCAGATGAAGCAACGTCTGCGGCCAAAGTAGTCCACCAGACCCCAGGTGAACACCATGGTGAACACGAGCTTCACTGCGCCGTATGCGCCGGAGGTGATCAGCGATTGGTTCGAGCTGTCGACTCCAGCCCAGCGAAAGATCTGCGGGATGTAGTAAGTAATTCCGTTGCCTCCTGACCACTGAGCAATGGTCTGCATGGCTGTGCCCAGGAAGAATCGTTGCCTGTAGCTGGGGGTTGTGGCAATTTCCTTGATAATTGTCCACGGCGAACTGTTCGCCAAAACCTGCTGCCTCGTATGAAGGCTCTCGTGGAGTTCGATAAACTCCTTCTCAAGCTCCAGGTCTGTGCTATCCCTATTTCGAAGACGAGCAAGAACGGCCCTTGCCTCCTCGCCTCGGTCTTTGGAGGCTAACCAACGCGGTGTGTCCGCGATGAAGAGAGAGGCAAGCAGCGCAAAGCCGACAGGGATGAGTGGTACAGCAATAACAACGCGGTATTGCGCCGGTGTGGCCGCCATGGACTTCCCGGCACCATAGCTGATGAAGAAGCCTACCAGGTTGGTGTGAGTAACATACGAGAGGCGGACAAATTGTGGATTGCAAATTTCTTACCAAGCATCAAGAATGTCAGCAGTACCACCATGTATATGGAGACGATCATGCCTCGGGAGCGTGCCGGGGCAATCTCAGAAAGATACAGTGGTGCTGTGACTGTCAGCCCTCCGGCGCCGAGGCCACTCCAAATGCGCCCGAACAGCAAAACACCTAATATGCCCGAAGCGAAGATTGTGACGAATATGCCACTCATCCATATCACAACACAGATCTGCCATGTTCGCAGGCGACCAATGCGATCGGTCACCAGCAAAGCCAGCACAGCACCTATAGCGGCCCCCAACACTCCAAAGGACGAGATGTTGGCTTTCCGTGACGCGAGAGCTGTCTGTGACCCGGTCCATTGTTCCGGAGTGAGTCCGAAATCCTCCAGGAAGGAATTAAGATCTTTGGCACCGGCGAAACCGCCTTCATCGTATCCTATAGACGCAACACTAGTCAGCCATCTCCTCAGGTGACGGGCTGGAAGAGTTTGCATGAGTAAATGCGTGTCGCATCATGAAGCTAATGTTACCTTTCGGAATTGACCCGCAAGCAATCACGACAATCGCTAGCAGGTAGTAGAAGTTTAGTCGAGCCATGATACTCGTTCCATGAAGTCCAGGCGGGCCACCACGGAAATGCTTTCCTACCTGGGTCATCTGCACCGAGCAGAGACCACGATGCCGAGCGACGTTTGTGGGGTGCAGGAGTATGGATCCTGTTTGCGGAGAGCTCTCCGTAATCCGAGGGTCTCAGAATAGAGTCAGAGACGGGAACCATCCGAGGCCAGTCAAGCCACTCCACAAAGACGGGGGGTTAAGACCAGTCTCCGAGTCTGGCTCTGAAACTAAGGTGGCGCACCTGACGTAGAGCGAGGGCGAGAGTGGTTGAGAAGCGGCGACGACAAAAATTTTGACGGCGTCGTGGGAGAATGGGGTGGCCAACCGAACTCGGATCTTGTCCGACACTATTCATGCTTTTCCTGGCTTCTCGCGCCGAGTCTCCTCTCGGTCAACTTCCGTATCCGTGGGAATTGAACGGGAGAGCGACGCCCATGCAAGATAAGGTTGTGGCTCGGATTGGTCAGTTCGCTTCTCACATGGCAAATGCAGTGTCTGGGCCGATCATGATTCTATCATCAAATGATTTCCCAGTTGGATCATCCGCGGATACGCAATTGGGGCTTTTGCTTGTACGCGCTCCACGTCGCCACGCCGGGGCCCGCCTGAACAGTTAGCCGACACGGCAAAAGTAACGTGGATCTTGTTCCCGGGCGTAACAGATCTACCTTGCTTATTCCCATCCATTAACCGATCACCTCGCTCACCTCGCTCATTTGACTCAACAACTGGACCACTTCCCCTCGACCTTGACTAGTGTCGTCGACGGTTACGCCAGCGCCTTCAGCTGCCGAACGGCTCCTACCGGGGGATGTCCGAGTATAGTATTTAGGTCGAGGACAATCCACTTCTATTTAGGCCAGTGCCGCGGTCGGATTACTTCCACACACTTTTAGGAAGAAGAAAAAGTCCACTCAAGGGGGGGGAGGTGATGGGTCTCGGACATTTCCTGCCCGTCACGTATAATAAGGCCGCCGACCTGTGCCTGCGGTCCAGCTCTTCTCGGGCGCCCAAACTTATCGGATTATACGGCATGAGACGTCGAGCGTCGGTTGTTGTGGCAGTTGGTGCCAGTCCTCGCTCACAGCTGAATCCAAAGGCCCTCAGTGGTCGTCGCTACACGCACTCAACGGCACTTCATGCATTCGCAGCCTCGCAATGGGACCCCAGACCAAACGTCCTACCTCGAGCGCTGAATAAGCCTCTTCAGCTTCAAATGCCCAAGGGCGCCTGGGACTCGCACATACACATACTTGACCCAGACAAATATCCTTTGGCTCCTGGAGCGGCCTATCGACCCAGTGTTTTTACAATCAAGGACGCTCTGTCTTTCGAATCGTCGATTGGGATCCGCAATTTCGTCCTTGTACAGCCATCCATCTACGGCAATGACAACTCATGCGTTCTTGATGCTCTACGCAAGCTAGGGCCGCACCGCGCTAGAGGAGTTGTGTCGTTTGACCCGACTAGGACATCGGCTGCCGAGCTTCGTTGGTGGCATGAACTTGGTGTACGGGGGGTACGCCTTAATATCCAATCTAACAATCGCCGTATCAGCCGGGATGAGCTTGCGTGCGCCCTCCGGCAGTACGCCGACGCCGTGAGGTTTCTTGATTGGGTTGTACAAGTGTATGTCCCAATGCCGTTGATTGAGGCTCTCGAAGATGTCATACCAACACTCAACGTCCGGGTCTGCATCGATCACCTTGGACACCCATGCCTTGACGAGTCAGGAAACGCCGTGAACCCATATCAGATACCCGGATTTGCGTCTCTTGCGAGGTTGCTTGATAAGGGTCACGCCTTCGTTAAGCTGTCGGCGCCGTACCGGGCCAGCAGGACCCACAACCATCCCGACCTAGAACCTGTCGTACGGGAGATTATTCGCCTCAAAGGAACGAGCAGGGTTGTCTTCGGCTCCGACTGGCCCCACACTCGGTTTGAAGGATTGGACATCAAGCCATGGGTGCAGACCTTGATGAACTGGTGCGCCGACGACAACTACTTGATTGAGAGGCTGTTCAAGGGCAATGCTGAAGATCTCTGGAATGTCCGCAAGCATTGAAAACAGCAAGCCCGTTCTATTGTTCGACAAATTCTCTATGGAAACCCCAGAGGCAAACAGCACTAACGCGAGGTTCTGATCACACACAAGCTTGGCACGCAAAGCCATTTGAAGGTCATAAAGCCGCTAAACGTCGCTACGGAGCGCTAAAATACAGATGGTCCGACAACTTGGACGTTGGCATTCCGTTAATGTCGCAGACCTATATTCGCAAAAGAAACCCAGCCAGATAACCTGCTCCGAAAACCCTTTCTCCAAGCGTATCCCATTTCTCAGGCGATACAAACAAGACAAAAGATGCAATATAAGTCGGAAAGAAGGCTAGAACCTTCGTTGAGAGAAAGAAGTCAATCTTTCCTCACGACTTCGGCATCTACAATGAAGGGTAGGTCAAGTTCTGACGATGGCCAATCTCTTGGCTGGTCACCGATGGCTAGTGCAGCCTGCTGAATTCCAAAAAAATCAAGCGAGAAGTGCCTAACCGGTATCCCGCGCCGAACAGTTGCGAATGCTATGATCATAGCAACCCCCGTCGCCGCTGATTCTGTCGCACAAGGGTGGAGAGGTACCGAGCGACAAATAAGCGGATCGAGGATCGAGGATCTCAAGAGTTGTGTGGGACGCCCCTATAAAACGACACTACAAGATAATGCCCCATCAACCACGGGTGCTTTGTGTCTTTTGGCTATCGAGCTCATGGAGAGCTCCGACACCCACGCTTAATGGCTCAATCGAGGACATCGCCTCATACACACCAGGATGCACCGATATGGATTCAGGCCGAAAAGTCGAAATCCACGGAGGCTGAAGATTTCCATCGGCAAGGTGCGTATGCGGGTGCTGATGCTGCGGAAGCGGCATAGAAACGGGAGCACTGCCGAAGAAACCCTGCACAAGCGGAACCTCGGCTGTCGTAGTCGGAGGGTGTGGGGCAGCTTCGGGAATCGGAGGGCTTGGAGAAATGCCAAGCACTGCGAGCTCACGTGTGATGTGATTCAAAGCAGTGCCAATTACTGCAGAATTATGTCAGCAATATTCTTTGAGGCCTTAGGTGGCAGGATGAACCGTACTTGGACTGATGTTCTTGACATGATCAAGAATTTGGATGCAATACGTCAACCTACGAAACGCCTGCTGATCGTTTGGCGATGCTTGCACCTGTAAAAGAAACACAGAGGCCGCAATGTACACGCTATATGACTGCGACAAAACACAATAATCCATGCCAAAAGTTCGCCGAAAGAGATCGAAGATGGCAATAGTGGATGTGGCCGAGGTGACACATTCAACGAGATATTGATGTGTGGAACGGAACCCGTCCTCTTCAGAGTGGCCCCAACGACTGAGCATGGGTCGGTAGAGCAAGATTCGGAATGTGTGGTATAGACAGCTGGGGCTGTTGTTAACGAAGATGTCGCGGGAATTCCAAAGAAGAAAGAAAAAATCAACCTACTTCATTGTGACGATATGTGACGGCGGCGAGAGAGAGGGTAGTGTCACAGGATCGATGCTTAGATATGGCGGCAATTCGTCCCACCACTGCTGTAAAGCGACCTCTTGGTTGTGCAGACACATGCGAACCTCGGTTTCTGTATTTTGGCCCAAGGGGTCATACATGTGGATCAGAATTTCATTCAGAATAACCGAGAGCCGACACATTGCCATGAAGCATGAGGTGGAGTGAGCCGCCGTTGGTGGATACTTCCAAGGCGTTCCTTCGCGGGCTGTACCGAATGGAACCCACATCTCGTTCTCACCCGAGTCGTCAACTGCAACCACGGTTAGCGGATCGTTCCGAAACCATACTATTGGCTGTAGACCTACACATGACCTGGGGTGGCGAGACCATTGAATGCTGTAGAGAAGGGGGTCTGCCAAGATATAAGCTAATGATCTTGTCCCAGAAATAGCAACTCCAGAAGAGCCTATGCCGGATCTCCACATCTTCATCAGTTAAAGGCACGGAACCATGGTATCTCTGAACGTCAAGACAGATGCCCAGATGATCAATCAAGCGGAAAGCCAGTCCGCTATACGACCAAGCTTGCGTGGTATTGCCAAAGTTGCACTCCTGAGCGCTGAGTAGGAGCAACGTCTGGACTGTCGGGATATTACAGATGCCCGTGCTCAACTCTCCAAAGAGCATTGTACGAGCATGTTCACCAAAGACGGCGCCGCCGTCGTACGATTCGTCTAGAAGCCGTTTCGTCTCGGTGTCGCCCTTCCCCCATCGTATAGAGTGTGACAATACAGCGTTTAGTAGCGTATGCGAGTAATAAGGGCCCAATGTTTGCATATCACCTACCCCCGAGTCAGCATTCTGAAGAAGTTGATTTTGTTGGGAGGAACCTACGGGTGAAAGCTGGTCGGTATATGAAGTTGAACAAGGGCTGGATCCAGCACCAATGGACGTTCAACAGGTGATTGAATGGTTCCTGGTAAGAGGGTAAGCCAAACATTGACAATTGACTCGGAAATCTGGGTCGTACGGGAATATCAGAAAGATTTTCCATGGTACGTTGATGCCAAGCATTTGTAACGAGGCGGGCTCTCCTCTGAAAGTCTCTATCTGCAGAGGCTCTGATACCGCTGCCGGAAGTGCCGCGGTCGTTCGGCAAGTGGAAGAAGCTGGTAGCTCCATGATAGGTGATGCCGCCTTGGTCGTCCACCTTCAGGCCGCCAAAGTTGAAGCCTGCGTTCTGCTGGTCTTCGGGGTGAGACCTGACCCTGACAGAAGATTCACTCAATGCTTGCCCTGGAGGTGTAGAGCGAACAGAGCCCGCGGCGGATATCGGGGATCTGTTGGTGGCAGCAAGCTGTTCTTCAAGCTCTTTGATACGTTCTTCTAAACGTTGCGTATATGATAAAGTTGGATTCCTGGGAAGAATAAAATTAGCTCCGCGGCAGAGGCCCGACTGGATTGGCTTTTTGGCCTTACAGTCGATAGACGCATTCGTCATTCCGAGCAGAGCAGCGCTTGCAAATAGGTTGTTCGCCACCACATTTGACCTAGGAACTCAGGGGTTAGCTCAACCAACACTACCACCAAGAGACGACCAGCGAGACCAACCTTCCGCCTCCGACACGGCTCGCACGAGAAGGCACTTTTCTTCGTGGCCTTCGCCGAGGATGACATGGTGGCTACATCCGCTCAAGAACAGAGCTTGACACGGAGGAAGAGAAACAGTCTTGAAAAAAGAACGAGCGATGCGTGGACGGTAATTCCCCGCTCCCGGTTGAGGTCAGGCCCCACATTGGGCGGAGGAAGACGGACGGTTCTTAAAGATATACGCGGCGCCTCCGCCGGATTTTCTATTTGACTTCGACTAAGTTCAACTGTCCAGCCATTGGCCAAGCTTGAAGATGGACGTTTGTGGGGAAGAGGCTGTGCATCGGCGTAAACCTACTAGAATGCGCTAAAGCCGGCATTTTCCAAAGCTACGAAGGTCATCGACTGCGATAGCGGCCTCTGCACCGAGAGCCTTGTACCTGGATTCTACATGGCAATTGTGGCCTGGAGGCGTTACACTCGTGTCGAAGGGTGAGGCCATGCTTTCTTGGCCTTCGCTTAGTTCGTCCCTTGCCCTAAGAGCTGGTACCGACCACTCCGCGGCATTTGCCGTTCCTCCGGGCCCGGTGGATGGAACCTTGGAAGGCGTAGGGCGTCATTTCGGACTAGGACCCTGTTTTTGCATGCTCCAGGGTCCTAGCCTAGCGGAAACACTAGTCGTTGGGCATCGCCGAGCACTGTCACTTTTTTCGAATAAGGCAGCTCTCCCACAACCCGGCTACCGTCTGGTCGGATGGACGGGTCGGGGATAGAGTTTATTGGATAAACAACTTCGTTACAGCCCTGTTACAGCCCTGCGAAAACCCCTCAGATCCAGGGAGTGCTTGGTTTGTCATGGGAAGCACAGACTATCGCACATCTCCGTCGTCGTCGTCGTCGCCGGCAGTTGCAGGGTGTCGTTGGTTGAGCACTTGCCGAGTCAAGTTGAAAAGCAAGACAAATGATGGAGAATACTTATCCAGACCCCCTCCCCCGACAGGGTGCGGGCGAGGAAAAGCGAAGTGCTTGAGGCGCATATGCACCAGACTGAATCGGTGCGATTTGTGATCGGCGGCAATGGACGAGGATGCAGGTGCACCAAATCACGAGCGATCTACATCCATGCAAGATGGGTTTATAAACACTTCACGCGATGCAACGCTCGCTCCCCTGGAAACCCGGGCGGAAAAAGATCGGAAATGTGCGGATAACGCACCCTCCCCGTGTCTCTGGTGCTGAGAACAGTATACTTTCGGGAGAGGGAAAACCCAACGAGAAAAAATTGCATAGATCAACGAGTGATCTGGCAGTCAATGCCTTTCTTGGAGGGGAGGGTCAAGTTGGGCAGCAAGTAGCCTGTCGGACCGGCAATTTGCATAACTCGGATGTCACGACTCGGGTTTGCTGACTCGGGTTTGATTTCCCCTGGTGCCGGATATATGAAGAGCATTGGTCTCGAGCCAAGTCAAATGCTGCTAGCCTAAGCAGACAAACCAGAGGCGCTTCTGGGTCGCTTGGTCAGGGGACGCTAGACCATGTGCGGATGACTGTTGCGATGCATCGTAGGGGGAATCCTGGCGCTGTGCCGGTGGGATAGCGTTGCGCAATGTCAGGGCCGGGGCAAAGCGCGACAGGCCCAGGTCGCGATGTACCTGCAGGAGGGCGTGCGTTTGTGTCCGTGTGTCTGTACAGGTCGTGGTCAACGGTTGATTACGACGTCGTCGGGAGGTCGCCTCAGCCCTCCTCCACGATGAGGCTTAGCAATTAAGCATGGCGGCAATGGGCCCTTTTAGATGCAAACTCATGGCTCCGCATAAGGCGTTTAGTGGATCTGAGTCTCGGCATAGGTCATTCGGGTCTCGCTGGCACGGCACGTTGGCTCACGATCCTGCGGAGGGCGGGCTGCCTTTGCATTGGGTTCGGCAGTGCTGTGACCCCAAGAATCCGGGGGTCTGAAGCTTGATCTCGTGACATGGCAATCCCGCTTCGGGGAGACGTCCATTCCGGAAAAAGCTCCTTCCGGGCTACGTCACACAAGGCAGGGCAAGGGGGCACCGATCTGGCCGTTAGCGTGCCTCGCCTTACATTACCTTAGATTGCACTTGGCCGATGAAGGCGTCGCAAACTGGCACTCCACACGGACACGGCCAAGGCGAGGGGAAAAAACTAATTAGACGAATACCCGACGGGACATTACGACCCACGCCATGCATCAGACCGTTGAACTTTTGGCGTCTAGAAGTCTAGCCTTGTCAAACCCAAGGATGTTCCCACCACGTGTGCCGCGTCAACCTGCGTTAGGTCCTCGATGACACCCGGGTGCGGCACTCGGCCTGATGCAGTAGCTTTGACCGGGGAGAGTCGCGGTCAACTCCGCACTCGTCCGCAGAGCCGAAGCTTGCATTTCAGACGCAATGAGCCATGCTCTTGGCGGCAAACTAGCTTCAACCTACCGCGCGCCCAATCTAACGAGATTGCAGGGACCTTTCTGGTCACCCGGTTCCATTACTAGTCGACGGGTGCGACTCGTATTCCATCAGCCACCCAATTTTTCACAGGGACACAATTCGCCCTATCGTTGCAACGGCCAACAAGTTGAAAGGAGAAAAAAGCGAAACCGAGGATCAGCTCATGCCAAATTGATAATCAAACTGTTGGGCGAGATTTACCCGTCCCAAAAAGCTTGATCCCATATGCAGGAGTATGATTTTCTAATGTTTCCCCAACATGTTCCAAATAGAAGCGTTCTAGAATGAGCATCTTCTGGCGCGGTGCATCAATGAGAACGGTTTTCTGTAGCTCCTATCCAGTTATCGACGGATTGGTTGAACAAGCAATGTTCACCTCCAGCGGGGCGTAAAGCTTGCCCGGGACACCCGCGCACTCAAGATGTGCAAACCTAGGGCCTCCCGATCAGTCATCTCCGTTACACCGAGCCGGCCCATGACCCAATTCGTGCTAAACGCTTCTCTCGCCTAGATATCGTCCATTATCCCACTCTTGTCCGATGATTGCATGATCTAACTGCCGATGCTTGCCTCCTAGAGACTTACAAAACGGAACATGTGGTCGTTTGACGCGTCACTCACTCAACACTCCCCCCGGTACACGATGACTTCCTGGTAGCCTGTCTACGATGGGATTGCTTGATAGAGTCATGTGAAGATGTGGCGTACATCTTCGACTCTATCATTTGGATGAAACGGGACAAACATCCGATCATGAGTCCCTACTACCAACGATGAGGGGCTGAATGTAAAGAGTTTTCTAGCAGCGGCTGTCCCACGGCACTCCCGGGCGGGTAGGTGCTCGGTCAGATTCCGCATTTTGGCGTCCCAAAGGGGCTCGACGTCACGATTGCGTGGCCAAATCCAAGATAACAGCCCTACCATACTGCGGGGAGTGAAACACAAGAGAGCGGGCAACCTAGGGAATCATTATATTCAAGCCGCCTTCTAAGGGAGTTATCCAGCCCGGATCACCAACGCCGACACTATTTTCGGGCCCTGAATTCTGCAGAATTGTGAGAGGGGTTGATCATGTGAGCGACAAATGGGATGGGTGTGTCCCTGTAGATCTTGATGCCTAAAGCTTGTACCAACCCCGGCTACTTTTGAGGATCGCCGAAAGGGTTAGTACGGCCACTCCGGATGGTCCATGCCCATTCGGTACTCGAGCGCCAACAAGCAGACACAATCATTCACGAGTTATCGTGATCATACTTTTACCCTTTCGGGCAGGGCTTCGAGGTCCTAAGCCTCGGCTGTGACATCCCATTGTTGCTATTTAAGGTATGGTAATGGCACTGTTGAGGTCACAAGATCTTTCATTGACTGTACGTCAGCGGTTCCGTAGGCCTCTCAGCCATTGCGACAACAGCACTGCCCTCCAACAAAAAAACACGCCCATTATCGCCACTCTGATCGTATATCAGGCCAAGAGTTCCGCTAAGCCGCTGCAGATCCCTTGTAACGGGCGCTGCGAATCAGTCCATCTTGGCACGTCGACGAAGCCCTGCCGCGAGAAACTGTATTGATGAGAGAATCCGGTCAAGGATCAGACTAAACCCCCGACGCACGAAAGGGCCAAGACTTCCCTCCTCACCGAGGCACAATGAGACGCCTTTTTGAGGGCGTAGACGGGAGCCCGGAAGGAACGCGGGACACATGCACTCTCGCGCATGGATGTAATTGCTTATGAATGTGTTTGGGCGTTGGTAATGAACTGACTTTCTCGCCGAGTGGGTGGGGGTTTGGCCTTTTCTGGCCTTCTCCGGCGGTGTATATGAAGGGTGGTAGAAAAGGTTCGACCTGAATCATGGCCCCTGGAGCAAGAGTCCTTGGGGTCGCATGTTGGCCAGGGACGCCTCATGACCCCGTGAGACTCTTCATCGTTTCGACTTGATTGAGTCTGTAGCAAAGTTCACCCCGCACCAGAACTCGTTTTGAGCGCAGACTCGATGAAGAAATCCCGGATGCCGGTCACGACAGCCCTAGGTAGACTCAGGCTTGCAAGCCCAGCTTCTCTTGCGCCTGTGTGGTGGAGGGCTCGGCTGCCATAGGCCACCTTGGGCTTTGAGATAAGAGCTACTTGTTACGGCGTCACATCTCGCATGTGAGAGCATGCAACGCAAAGCTTTGTTACGCGGCACTGTCAAGAGGGCCTGTTTGAGGGGGTCCATCGATGAATTGCTCTTCAACGCGGCACGGAAACATGTAATCAGGCTGACAGGTCTGCAAATGCCTAACAGCTCCGCACTCCGGCAATGGTTGCGTCCCCAACGCCACGGATTCAATTACAAATCAAGATTTTCCTCAATGTCGAAATAACAACGCCCGGGCTGGTCCTCGCTTACCAAGCTGAACAGGCACACATTGGGATATCCGGGTATGCTGGCGTACTGTTGGTGATGCGACTTTGACCATGTTGACCAGTCTCACGAGATTGGCTTGCAATTGAAATATATTGTAAGTTGATGATAATTTGAAGGCAGCCAGTAACTCTGCAATTTGTTGTGTACCGGGCGGTCTCTTGTAGGAAAAGTGATGAAAAGAGTTAGACTGCCAGAAAAGACAATATTTATCGAACCATTTTCCTCAGCGGATATTCTGTCTGCTGTGGCTGTATAAATACCAACGTTCGGCCTTTCAATTATTTACTTCTCGAAGAACGATATCTTACTACTCAGCTAATGTTCAGGGTAAGGTGGATCGCAGCGACACAGCTTGTTGTCTCCTCTCCCCGGTTGCACAATCTCACCTCCGTGGGACGTCTGTGACCATTGTGCTGTTGTCCGTCTTTCTCCACCTCAAAACAAGTGGACGCCGGTTCGACGAGCTAATGCACACACGGGCTTCGGCACGTGGTCGAGTGTGGAAATCGGGTTGACTCGTCAATTCGAGCCGCCCAGGCCGGACCCGGTTCGCCGACGCGGGCCATCGAAGTGGGGCCGATCAATGTCGCCCAGCTGAGGAATTTTCCCCCAGTAAGTACCGTGATCGGGATGGTCCTTGGCTTACAGGAATCCCTGTTCTAACATTTGAGATCGACGGCTTTATTTCTTAGTGTCTTGGTCAATTGCACTTCCGGGGCTGGCGGGGGTTTTGCGTCGTCGTCCTCGGTTCCTACGATGCTTTCGCCTGCGCATCGGAAAATTGCGACCGAGGCAATTGAAACCGGTCTTGGACAGATTGGAAGGCGAGGGTGCACATTGCCCAACTTGTCGCCACTACATTTCATGTGGTATGTCTTCCTGGTTTCCAGGGCATCGGACGTCAGTCACATGATGGTATCGTGATGACTGTCACAGTGGGTGCTTCCATGCATGGTGGTGAGCCAGGTCCACACTTGCTGGCTAGGCCGTGTCAGCTTTGAAGTTCCCCCACGGGAGTCGAGCGGCCGGACACCTCGGTCTCCTGCTTATGTACTTGGAATTCAACTGAGAGCAAGAGGACACCAAGTCCCTGCCGGGAAGAAACGGCACACTAATGATTGGAGCGCAATGCAATCGGCCGGCCCATACGTCGAGCTCACGACGCCGAGGTCCAGAGACACTGCAGGCTCGGATGTGGCCGGCGGCGTGCAGTAGCGACAGTGAAGGCTGCAGCGGCAGCGCCTACCGTGGGGGAGGTTCCTAATCGGGGCACTCGCCAACGCGGCGCGACGAGTTCCGGATCCCGATGCGGTATAGGCTAGTCTCGCCTGCCCTGCAGCTCGCGGTCGCCAACGCCAACATGCATGCCTCTTGACCGCAACAACATGGGCCTGGCCCTTGGAGCTTGTTGATTGCTTGGAGAATCATCGTCTTGGCTGAGCAGGCGGCGTCTTTCTACTTGCTGCTGGGGTAGGCTATTGCGAGTCTCGTGCTCAGGTGGTGACGATAGTACCGGCACCGCTGCTGCCGTCCAAACCTGCCACTAACTATTACGAGTCGTCTCCCCCATCTGGGCCCATGATCCCTCTTGGTCGCCGCTCTCAAGGACTAGAGATAACGAGAACGCAGAGGCCTAGCGACGTCTACGTCCAGTCAGATTCGATATACAACCGTAGAGCCGTGAGTGGCTCGCGTGTGCTCCTAGGTGAGCTCTGCGGTGAGATCTGACACGCCGGAAACAAAAAGCAAGGTGTGCGACCTGGGTCATGGGCAATTTTCCTTTACCCCAAATCTTTCCCCATATTTCATGCCCGCATCCCTGGTGGAGCCCCCATGTGGTCCTGCGGCACAGCCAGAAGCTTAAAAGATCCGAACCCAGTACCGTGGCTCTCTACGCTGGCTGGCCACGGATTGACTCGAGCCCGTCGCAGAGCTGTCAAATAATGGGATTCAAACGGACGGCGCGAGCGTGTCCGTTGGTTCTTACTGTCCTAGCCCATGGAGACGAACCGTAGGGATCATGCAGGCCTCTTCCTGACACGACACGACAGGGGGGCCAGGAACCCCCCCCCAACGCATATTGTCCAATCAAGGTGGAGACGGCCAGGCAAGACTCGCCAATGACCTTCTGCATCTTGCGTTGCAACCGTGTTTGCCAGCTTGATCTCGTGCATCTTGGATGCTCTCCAACAAGGCCTGGATTGTGGCAAGTCAGGGATTCAATTGGAATTGCATCCCCGCTCGGTCAGCTTGACCCATGCATACCACGCCATGGCGGAGGTGTACGTTGGCTCTCGACGCCAGGACCTCGAGCTCGCGTGCAGTCTGGGCGGCGATTAGCGGGTATCAAAGGGCATGGGGGAACTCGGGAAGGGAGATGAAGGTCGATCACATAAATAATCGGTCTCCGCGCAAGCTGCGTCGCTGACCCTACTTCCCCCTCCCCTCAGCCGTCTCTGGCGTTGTTGATTCTGTCCGCCAGCAACTCACCGGTCCTTGACTGAACCTCTTTGACGCTGTGACATCCCTCGCCGACAAACTTTTATTGTGCATGCGCAAAGAGGTGGTGGTAGCTTCTGCACCGTTCAATTACCATCATGTCGGAGAAACTCGAGGTGGCGGCTGCCACAGACCAACACGATGACTTCGCCTCGGTAAGTAGGAATTTTGCACCACCGTTGCAGCGAAGCTTTAGCAACCCAAGGCACGTCGATTCTGACTTTCATTCGTTCCTCGACGCAGAAGCCCGTCGAGACCAAGGTCGTTACCGGTAACGAAGCCTTCAACGAGGCCATGATTAAGGAGCCCCCGACGGCATGGACAAAGGGTCAGATCATGATCTACCTTTTCTCCATCGTTGGTTTCTTCTGCAGCACCATGAACGGCTACGATGGCTCCCTAATCAACAACCTGCTGCAAAACCCGGCCTTCAAGGAGAGATACAACGTCGAGAACGATGGCATTTGGGCAGGTATCGTGAGCTCCATGTATCAGATTGGTGGTGTGGTGGCGCTCCCCTTCGTCGGACCATGCATCGATGGATACGGTCGACGAGTTGGAATGGGCATCGGAGGAATTATTGTCATTGTCGGCACCATCATTCAAGCCTTGGCCAATGCTTCGGGACAGTTCATGGGTGGCCGCTTCCTTCTCGGCTTTGGCGTTTCCATTGCCGCGTCGGCTGGCCCCATGTATGTCGTTGAGCTTAACCACCCAGCTTACCGTGGTGTTGTTGGCGGTATGTTTTGCGCGGGCACTCTCTGTCCATGCGTTGCAAACCTGTGCTAATATTCATCACAGCCATGTACAACACCCTATGGTTCAGCGGCGCCATCATCGCTTCCGGCTCTGCCCGTGGCGCTCTCAACGTCGGAGGCGACTACTCCTGGCGTCTGATCACCTGGCTCCAGGCCCTCTTCTCCGGCCTCATTGTCGTCTTCTGCATGCTTCTCCCCGAGTCTCCTCGCTGGCTCTACGTCAACGGCAAGCAGGAGAAGGCCAAGGAGATCCTCACCAAGTACCACGGCCACGGGAACCCCGAGTCGGCCTGGGTCAAGCTCCAGCTGCACGAGTACGAGTCCATGCTGGACGTCGACGGCGCGGACAAGCGCTGGTGGGACTACTCGGCGCTGTTCCGCAACCGCGGCTCCGTCTACCGTCTTTGCTGCAACATGGCCGTCTCCATCTTCGGCCAGTGGGCCGGCAACGCCGTCCTGTCCTACTTCCTCGGCTCGGTGCTCGACACTGCGGGCTACACCGGCTCGATTGAGCAGGCCAACATTACACTCATCAACAGTTGCCAGCAGTTTGCCTGGGCCATCTTCGGTGCCTTCCTCGTGGACCGCGTCGGTCGTCGCCCTCTCCTCATCTTCTCCTTCACCGGCTGCACTATCGTCTGGCTTGCCATGACCATTGCTTCCGCCATCTTTGAGGGATCGTACATTGGCGACGACGCCGCCGGCGACCCTATCTACGGCAACGACTCCGCCTCCAAGGCTGCCCTTGCCATGATTTTCATCTTTGGTGCCATCTACTCCGTCGGTATCACTCCTCTGCAGGCCCTGTACCCCGTCGAGGTCCTTTCCTTCGAGATGCGTGCCAAGGGCATGGCCTTCTCCACCCTGTGCGTCAACGCCGCCGGCCTGCTCAACCAGTTCGCCTGGCCCGTGTCCATGGAGCGCATCGGCTGGAAGACGTACATCATCTTCACTGTTCAGGACGCCATCCAGGCTGGCCTCATCTGGTGGTTCCTGCCCGAGACCAAGGGCCGTACTGTAAGTTCTTCTCTGGCATCATGGGAGTCGGCCAGACAGCTAACAGACCTCTACAGCTTGAGGAGTTGGATGAGATCTTTGCAGCTGAGAATCCGGTCAAGGCTTCGACCCAGAAGAAGGCCCTGGCTGTCGATGCGAACGGTAGCGTTGTCAACGTGCACGAAGTCTGAGCAGGATCTTGGCATCGCATTGATCTTTAAGAGGCCATACACTCGTCGGTGGTCAACCATCACCTCTGGTAGATGCTGTTTTTGTTTCCCTAAATATTTAAATACAGCCTATACCAATCCTATGTGCGCATTATCAGAAGTACGATGTGATTCATCCTAAATTGGGGCCGATCCTTGCATTTAACAATAAAGCTCGTATTGACGTTGATAAGACAACATTAAAACAAAGGGTAGTGAATGAGCTTCTCCACTTTGTCCGTCACCATCTCACAAGAACTAGTTTGATCCGCGGAGTTTGTGCCATGGACTTAGCAAGGGCTTTGAACTCCTCTTGCTCGCAGATCTTTATAAGATAGTTTCGCTTGTCTTTGTCTGTTGTGTAAGTCCACATCTCATTTCGTTTGCCTGCTGCAGGAATCGAGGATAACTATGTGTGGTGGTTATATTGATAACCCAGAACCTCAATTTAGTGTATTTACAAGGTGATGCAACAAGCAATGCGGTAGATCTGTGCCTTTCGTATGGCACAAAGTAATACAATGATGCTCGCTGGGCGTTACATCTTGCTCGGCATGCGCATCGCTCCATCCAACCGGATGACGGTGCCGTTCAGCATGACGTTCTCGATGGCCTGCCTCGCGAGCTGCGCGAACTCGGAGGGCTGGCCAGCCCTGCGGGGGAACTCCATGGCGCCCTCCAGGCTCTTCCTCACCTTGTCCGACATCATGCTCGTCATGCGGCTCTCGAAGAGGCTGGGCGCGATGGTGACGACCCGGATGCCGTACCGGGCCAGGTCCCGCGCGAGGGGCAGCGTCATGGCCGTCACGGCGCCCTTGCTCGCCGAGTACGAGACCTGGCCCTTCTGGCCGTCGAAGGCGGCCGACGAGGCGACCATGATGATGACGCCGCGCTCCTCGTCGGACTCCGTGGGCTCGACCTTGGCCAGGAGCTCCACTGTCTGGCGGACGAGGTCAATTGTCCCCCGCAGGTTGACATTGAGAACAAAGTCAAAGTCGTCCAGGCTGAAGGCTTTCCCGTGCCGGTCCAGGATCTAACGTTCGGTCAGCGGCCGCGCGATTCCCTCACCTTCCCCTTCCACAAAGGATGAGACCTGCTTACCGTTGCTGGCGTGGAGACGCCGGCCGCAGGGATGACGCCGCCCAGCGCCTTGCCCGTCTGCTGGGCCCAGGCGGCCGCGCCGCCCACCGCGGCAGCGATGCTCTCGGTGTCCAGGACGTCGCAGGTGAAGAACTTGGCAGCCGAGCCGAGCTCCTTGATCAGCTCCTCGCCTAACTCCTCATTCATGTCCAGCACGGCTGCGTTGCCGCCGTTCCGGCAGATCTCCTCCACGCACGCCCTTCCCAGGCCGGAAGCGCTGCGGGCGACCAACAAGTCAGTCGTGTGTCGCGCGCGGGCAAATGCGACAGGGGGAAGGGGGATGAACAGAACAAAACAGACACTTACCCACCTGATATTATAAACGTCCGTCCTTTGATCTTCATTGTGTGCTTGGTTGATGGTCCGGCTTATAAGCGAATTGGTTGTAGACGGGAGGCCGTAAGAAGGGAGTGACGATTGATGGTAAAGAGGTGACTGCCGAATTGGGCATGCTGCTGGAGCCGGACCTCGGCTCAGCGTGTCTCAGCCCAGCATGGGAATGAGTGACTAGCCCGGTCAAAACGGCCACGCCTACACTGTAATAAGCACCCGAGGACTAAATCATTTTCAAGATAGCAATAGATTCCTGCTGCGGAATTTTTTGAACTTCAGTAGCTTCACACGTGGGCTGCTGTCTTCTCTCCTCCGCCTGACCACTTACACCAGGGTAGCCATCTGTTGGTGTCATTTGCCGTATCTGCCTCGTGATCTAGAAACTAAACGATTATGTAATCCAGACTGTCCTTGTTCGTTGGCAACCCCCATCAACGTGCATAGAACCCCTGTCGCCGTTAGATGATCACGATACTGGAATGATAAGACCCATATCAATCCGAATACCTCCTGTTCACAACATATTCCGCCTCGGTCGTGATACTCTTTGGCCCCTGGACGTAGCCCGCCCCATCCGACGTCATCTCCACTAGGCATGCGACACACTGCTCCGTTTCACGACAACCTCGAGACATCATGACGCGGCCGCGCAGGTCGTCCGCGACCAGCGAGGAGAGCGCGGGCGCCGCGCGCGAGCAGGTTCGAGGCAGCTCCGGTCCGCTCGGGTTATGACAGCACTGACGCGCATCCAGGAGTTGGGGAGCATGTATGATTACCTGGCGAAGATCATACTTCTCGGGCCTAGCGGGACTGGAAAGTAAGCCATGCGTTGAAGAGGACCCTGCAGACGTATTGTCGTCATCAAGAACTAATACTTGCTAGGTCCTGCCTCCTGCACCGATTTGTCAAAAGCGAATGGAGAGTTCTGTCGTCGCAAACGATCGGCGTCGAGTTTGCTACCAAGATAATCAAGGTCGGCACCGGAGCACGGCGGAAGCGAATCAAGCTCCAGGTATTACCTCGCTGGACATGTTCATGCGCTGTGCAATATTAGCTAACGACGGGGGGTAGCTCTGGGATACGGCCGGCACGGAGAGGTTTCGATCGGTTTCGCGTTCCTACTATCGCGGGGCGGCCGGAGCGATTCTTGTGTACGACATCACCTCGCATACGTCTTTCAGGGCAATCCAGCCGTTCCTCAACGATGCGCGTGCGCTTGCGTCGCCGAACCTGAGTCTCATGCTGGTTGGGAATAAGCTGGACCTCGCCTCGGATGCGCTGATAGACACGAGTCTGGGAACTGCGACGCCGAGCAGCGTCGGCTCTACGTCGACCATCACACCCAACGCCGCAGCCGCGTCGTCGTCTTTCTCTGCGGGTGCTTCGCACCGCGAGCGAGGTGGCTCGATCGGACCGGGGGCACAGCAGAGGGCTACGATAGCGCTAGAGGGAAGAGAGGTGTCGGCGGCCGAGGCGACGCGGTGGGCGAGCACGGCGGGCATCTCGGTGGTTACGGAGACGAGTGCCTTCACGGGCGAGGGTGTCGACGAGATCTTCAACCGGCTAGCAAGGATGATTCTGACAAAGATTGAGCTGGGGGAGATCGACCCTGACGATCCCATGAGCGGGATCCAGTATGGCGACAGCGGAGGATGGAACACCGCCAGCGATGGAGGGAGCATCAAGAGCTCGATGACTGGTGCAACTATCGACGACCCGTTGAGCGGGCTGCGGAGACGAAGGAGAGGGAAGAGCCGAACCCAGAATTGGGGCCTGCGGGAATGGGAAGAAGTCTTCACCCTGAGCAGCCGGCGGCGGGGCGGGAACTGCTGCTAGACGTTCCATTTGTCTTCCTTTTCCCTTATCTGGGGTCGCATCTTACGATTTGGTCCATGCCTCGGGCCGACGAGGGCGGCAGAGGAGAGCCGATGCGTTCACAGACTAATTCAAGACTTTTTGGTGATGAGGGCGTGGGCTGTTGTTGGGAGCATTCTGTTCGAGCGTCTGGGCGTTTTTGTCTCTTCTTTCTTCTCTCTTCCCTTTCTTTTCTCGTCTTTCACTCTCCATGGACTATAGACACAAGTGGCCACGTGAAGATTGGCAGTAATATCTACATAGCACATGATTCAACAGGATTTCAAATGAGCGGGCATGCATGCATACACGCTGTGTGAACCGGTATTGATGAAATGCTGGTTCTGCAGCACTTGTTCCATCGCGAAAAGAAAGAAAAAAAAAAGCAATTTTGCAGCCGGCCTTACCAGGATCGTGGGACGGAGATGCTGCCCCCAGGGGACCAGCAGAGATCTGTTGGACCTCGGGAGGGACGCCGCCGCGATGAGAGGTCAGGGATCCATGTGGGCGGATGGAACGTCGATGGCGCTGTGGAGTCGTTCTCCGCAGCGACGACGCTGGACTCTCGGGCTTTGGAGCAGGGCGCGGCACAGTAGCGTGGGGTGGTGCCTCGTGTTAGGCCCGGATAGGAAAACGGAGGTGGTCGTTCCGCGGTTAAGGAACCCACCTTTGACGCCGCGACTGCACAAGGCGCCCCTATCAGGAAACGCCAAGCCGGTAGCCGAGGTGGTTATTTGCGAGCCGGGGAGCTCGCGGCGCGAGGATAAAAGCAAATGGATGTAGTTCCGGGTTCCTCGTGCAGATGTGCCCTGTAAGCCGGTGTGGGGGGGGGAAGGCCCTGATGCTCGCACTGCGCTCAGGGGGAAACCTCTGCGGTCCGATTAGCGCATGGAAGGCGAGGACAAGATGAGATGCTGCGTCTTGGGTCGTCTCATTGTCCGAGGGCGCGATGTTTTGAAGGGTGGGAAAAAGTAACTGCCGGGGATGGTAATGCGATGCTATGCGGTGCGGCGCGGTGCGGTTGCGGTGCGGCCGTCTCCACTCGGCGGCTCGTGAGAATTGGGGTAACGTAGAAACGTAGAAATTAGACTTATCATGTCGACTTGCAAGTTAGTGGTGGGGGCACAGAGCAAGATGGCCCTTTGGGCTTGATGGACGGGGTCGCTTCGGCCGCATCATTCGTGGCATTCCAGATTCTTGCTTCCCATGGTAGGCTGTAGGCTGGGATGTTGCGCGCCGAGCGGCCTGGTCAAGTCGAAGGGGGGTGGGATGACGGCATGATGCGAGATGCGGGACACGGGACAAGGAAGAGGGAGAGGAAGAGGATGAGGGTTGAGGGATGAATTGGTAGCCTTTTTCGAAAGCCCTCGGCTGAGTTACAGTACCTCAAGGTAAGGTAGTTGACGGGCTTGGCTGGTCAGTTGCAACGGCCCTCAAGCACCGACTTCCAACAGGTAAGGTGGGTTCACTACACTCTCCCGGGATTGGTTTTACACAGCCAATAACCTCCGGAGTTGATGAAAGCTCACCACACGGATATGAGATGTGTATATGTGTATATACAAACATAGGCCTGGTGTCTCTGTGTTCCGAAGAGCCTGAGCATTGGCCCAGCTCTGTTCTGCACCATTCAACGCGCTGGAAGTGGCTTCCACTTCTCCAACAACATTCGGCACTAGACCAAGTTCATCGTTGCCCCTCACCGAAACATACCCCTTGGGAACGCTGCCCCTCACGGACGTGGGGTTCATCGTTCTGTCATCTCAAGGTACGGCGGGGTACAGAGGACACACCCCTGTCCGCTGGCTCTCCATTGCCTGCTACTACTACCTTGCCTTAGCCTCCCTCACGCCTTGGGCAAGGGAGTGCCCTGCAGCTCGAAAAGTTCCGGCCGGGAACCCGCGGGGGGACAAGAGCTCTCGTTGGATCTCGCAACCAAAGTCGGGTACGGTGCTGTAGCTAGGCACAGAGAGGGAACCCTGCCTCACCTTGCCTTGGCTTGGCTTACCACAAATGGCTCAGGTGTCGTGCCACTCACCGGGGGCCAATACCGTACCTCTCTCTTCCCTTCTCCCATCCTCTCCCTCCATCCCTCCCCTCCGCGATTCAGGTATTTCTAGTCCTTGGATGCCCGCTCAGAGCTCGCGTTGGTTCTGAGCCGTCCATCCATCCTCCTCACCTCAGCACATGCATATATATACCCCAGGCCCCGCGCCCCCTCAGCCCTCCAGCTCCAGACCGTCTCGCAGCACCATCGACTCAACCTCAACCTCCCCCAGAAGCGCCAGCCGGCGACGTCCTGCACAAACCATGTCTGCCCATACCATCATCGAGATCAACCAGAACTGGCAGTTCAAGCAGGCCGACAAGGAGGACGACTCCTACCTGGAGGTCTCCCAGTTCCCCACACACGTCCACCTCGACCTCCTCCATCACAAGCTCATCCCCGACCCGTACATCGGCAAGAACGAGCTCGACGTCCAATGGATCGGCGAGAGGGCCTGGGTCTACAAGACGACCTTCCCCACCCCGCCCATCGACCATGGCGCGAAAGCCGTCCTGGCCTTTGACGGCCTCGACACCTTTGCCACTGTCGTCCTCAACGGCAAGACCATCCTCGAGACCGACAACATGTTCGTCCCGGAGAGGGTCGACGTGACCGCCGCCCTGGCCAAGGAGGGCGACAATGAGCTCGTCATCACCTTTGACAGCGCCTACCTCCGTGGCTGGAAGCTGGTGGAGAAGTATCCGGACCACAAATGGGGTTGCTGGAACGGAGACAACTCTCGACTGGCTGTGCGCAAGTCTCAGTACCATTGGGTAAGAAACGGACAAAAACCCAGCTTGCCCTGTGAATCTTGCTAACGTGGCCAAACCAGGGCTGGGACTGGGGTCCGACCCTGCTAACTTGCGGTCCGTGGCGGCCCATCAGGCTCGAGGTGTACAACTCGCGCATCGCCGATTTGTATGCCGACATTGACGTCGACAGCTCCCTGAAGAATGCCAAGATTGTAGTCCACGCAGCCGTCGAGGGCCATGCCTCACAGGTCCGCTTCGATGTGTCGCTCGAAGGGAAGAGCGTCGCCTCTGCCGTGACCGACGTCTCCAAGGACACGTCGATAACTTTCCAAATCCAGCATCCCGAGCTGTGGTATCCCATCCGATACGGAAAGCAACCGCTGTACACTCTTAGTGCCACCCTGATCCAGGATGAGAAGGACATTCACGTCGTCTCCCAGAAAGTCGGCCTGCGCAAGGTCGAGCTGGCTCAGCGACCGCTCAAGGACCAACCAGGTACGAGCTTCTTCTTCGAGGTCAACAACATCCCCGTCTTCTGCGGAGGCAGCGACTGGATCCCGGCCGACAACTTCATCCCCAGGATCTCCAGGGAGAGATACTACGATTGGGTGAAGCTCGTGGCCGACGGCAACCAGTTCATGATCCGCGTGTGGGGCGGTGGTATCTACGAGGAGCAGGCGTTTTACGATGCCTGCGATGAGCTCGGCATTCTGGTCTGGCAGGATTTCATGTTTGGGTGCGGCAACTACCCGGCCTGGCCGGAGCTGCTGCAGTCCATTGAGCGGGAGGCAAAGGAGAACGTTAAGCTTCTGCGCCACCACCCATCCATCGTAATCTGGGCCGGCAACAACGAAGACTACCAGTATGCGGAAAGCGAGAATCTCACCTACGACTTTGACAACAAGGATGCCGACAGCTGGCTCAAGACCGACTTCCCAGCTCGCTACATCTACGAGAAGCTACTGGTGGACGTTTGCAAGGACCTGATTCCCAACACCTACTACCACTACGGCAGCCCCTGGGGTGGCAAGGACACGAGGGATCCTACGGTTGGCGATATCCACCAGTGGAACGTCTGGCACGGTACCCAGGAGAAGTATCAGAACTTTGACAAGCTGGGAGGGCGCTTCGTGTCCGAGTTCGGCATGGAAGCTTTCCCGTCCGTCAAGACGATCGACGCCTACCTGCCCAAGGGTAAGGAAGACCCTGACCGCTACCCACAGTCATCTACTGTCGACTTCCACAACAAGGCTGACGGCCATGAGCGCCGCATTGCCCTCTACCTTGTCGAGAACATGCGCTACGCACCGGACCCCCTCGAGCACTTCGTCTACAGCACACAGCTGATGCAGGCCGAGTGCCTCGCTTCGGCCTACCGCCTGTGGAAGCGTGAGTGGCGAGGCCCCGGCCGCGAGTACTGCGGCGGTGCTTTGGTCTGGCAGATCAACGACTGCTGGCCCGTCACCTCGTGGGCCATTTGCGACTACTACCTGCGTCCCAAGCACGCGTACTACACAGTCAAGCGTGAAATGGCCCCCATCTCGATCGGCATGACGAGAAAGGAGCACAAGCACCCGAAGAACAAGTACACGCGCGTGGACATTGACACCAAGGTGCAAATTGAGATCTGGGGCTCGAACCTCACGCTGGAGGACATAACCGCCGATTGCGTCGTCAAGGCCTTCGACGTTGAGACTGGAAAGGAGACGTACTCCAAGACCGTGTCCTCAGCCATCAACCTCCCCGCGAACGCGTCAACAGAAATCGCCGCCTTCGAGGTACCGGTCAGCGAGTCCAATGCCGGACTGGAGGCCCGGACCGTTGTTGCGGCTTACCTGTACCAGGACGGCCGCCAGATTGCGCGGTACGTCAACTGGCCAGAGCCGCTCAAGTACGCGCACTTGCAAAAGCCGCAGCGTCTGGCCGCGGAACTCTCGTCGGCCGAAGGCACCGTCGAATTGAGCGCCGAAGTGCCCGTGAAGGGTGTCGCGCTGGAGTGCGAGGATGACGACGTCAAGTTTGATGACAATTTGATCGATCTGGTACCCGGGGAGGTTGTGCGAGTGGGCGTGAAGGGGGCCAAGGCCAAGACTGTTATTACGACGAGATACCTAGGAATGCTCAATTAGATCCCGTGGATTTCATTTCACGTTAATTTAGGACGGGATGGAAGCGAAGATGGTGAAAAGGGAAAACTGATGTACCTACCGAGATACATAGTCGCTATCTCGTACTTTGACTCAATGCAATTACCGTGTAAAGAACGGAAAAGATACCGTTCGATCGATGGAACATGGTACAAGTCTCCCCTGTGTATGATCACCACGATGTTAACCCGAGTTTGGTTGACGATCAGGATCAGCACCTCGTGGGAGCAGGCAAGACGATTTGCACCACATGGCAGGCTGCCATGATTGACACGGAGCAACCTCTGAGTCGGAAACCTGCTCAATGGCTCTTTGCCGCAACGTTGGCTTTGCCCGAGCTCCCGTTCTGGTATTTCCACTTCGACTTGGGATGACGCACTGCAGCAGAAGCACCATGAGAATCGCCAGGGACCTCTATATGACGCGCGGCGCCGGCTAGCGACGGGAACTCCCTGATTCATGTCGCGACGGGCAACTAGGCGGTCCCGTTTCCGCAACGTCGAGCTGTTCGCCTGGTGGCGTACCCGGCGTGTATCTCCAAGACATCACGACGCATCTCCGGGGGTGAGCTGAGCTTCCTAATGCGGCAGTTCGCCAGAACGGCAACGGGTTCGCGGAATGTGGTCAGCATATGGCGACTTCGAGCGAGGAGGAAGAACGTCGCAGGGCGGGCGCGGGCACCAGGGATGCAGGGCGATCAGGATTTCCATGGGTCCGTCCGGCGAGCTGCTATGTGGTGCTGAAGCATCGTGACCGCGCAACTTACAGGACTGGGTGTTATAGCCATATGCAGGGTGACCTATCGGCAGGGTAAGAGGGTATGGGGATGGGGATGGGCAGAAGGGAGTCCCCATCGTGGGCTCTTGGAGCCTGAATGGACGTCAACGTGCCGCCAGCCACGCATCTGCCATGATTTCATTCGGCGACGGCGCCCATCCTATGGACAGCTGAGGCATCCAGAAGAGGCAGAGCATAGGGGGCGGCTACCCTGATAGACGGGTGTGCCTCGTTAGACACCTGCTATAAAGAGTAATAGAGTAGGGGATCGACCAGATCAGGCTGACGAGCCACCCGCAAGCACGTCACTCATGGTGTTACTATAAGTCAGGCGTTATGGTGGATACCCACGGGTTGTGAGAGTTGCTTTGGCTGTGGGTTGTATGGCGTATGGCAGATTCGCCTGGCTTGGGTTGACACACTTCCATAATAATAGCCCGGCAAAGAGTAGATGTGACGCGCCGAGAACGACCGCGTTGCGTTGTGTGAGATGGCCCCCCTGCAGAATCAGAAGGACCGCATGCAGGGACTCTTGGCCTGGGCAAGACGGCCTTTCGGCCATACACATGTTGGGGCTTGGCCCGCCTTGGACTTTCTGGCTCTGCACCATCACCAGAATCCTAGGTGGCTTTGGATAATCTGGCCCAGGGAGGGGGGCCCCCATGGGCAGCGCCCAAGCGCCACGCATGCAGATCCTCTTATCTCGCAGCATCGACTGGCATCATCTACCCTGATGAGCAAAACTTCCCTATTGCCATCCGAGACGCTACCGAAGAAGCCGGAAACATAGCTGGGTAGGAGACGGGGTGTGCAGCATGCACCCACCCTTGGCGGGAGCAAAGCACATACGTTGCGAAAGTTGGGTTGCTGAGCGTGTCTTCTACATCGTGAACCTCTTTAGCCTGCAGCAGCAGCAGCAGCAGCGTCGCTACTCACGCGGACCTGCCAGGGAAACGGCCTCTGACAGCCCTGCAGACGTGACGAGAGACGGCGCGCAAGTCCCAGCTCCCGACGGGAGTGCGAGTTGCAATAGTGGAAAGGAATGTTGCCATGTAGCATCGAGCAGGGGTCTTCTCCAGGGTGGAGGCATCGCCGAGGGGAGGGATTGGGCAGCAGCCTAGGGCCCCTCTTCCTTTTTCTTGTTCGTTCGGCAGCCGTTGCACTCGGATTGGAGGCAGATGGAAATGATACACAAAAAGCAAAAACAAAAAAACCGGCAGAAGAGAAGACCCGCAGATTAGACTAGAACATCTGTATAAGGTTGGTTGCTTCGTTTGCTGCCGACGGTGTGGAGGAACGGGAAGAGAGATCGCCCCACCAGGTGTGGATGCGTGGGATCATCAGCGATCTCTTGTTCGAGGCCTGCCTTGCCTTGGGCCAAGCCTGACCCTGCCTTGCAACCTCCATCCTCATTTCCTCCGCTTGCCAGTTCCTGCGTCAGATGATTCCCAGGGAAGGACGACGAGGACGACAGCGAGGTTGCATCGAGGCCACCTATTCCTGCGTCGTGTGGTATGCGTCGCTTTTAGCACCCTCTGCATGCGCGGGAATTGGATGTCCCCCGTATGTTGCCTTCAGCATCACTTGCTCAGACTTTTGTTTCCGACGGCAATCAAAGCAAAGTCCCCAGTGTTCCCCATTACGTTGCTACTGGCGGCTCCAGCCGGAGCCTTCGAGCACGATCGTCGTCTCCCGGAAGCAAGGCTCACTCGATAAGGGCCGCCCTCCCGAATCCTTTCCGGGATAATGAGAGTCAAGGGGAAAACGAAACCGACTAGCCCATACTCGGCAAGAGAACATTAACCTTAGTGAACTGCGCACCTGCCCGTGATCCACCATCTTCTTTCTGGGTTAAATTGAGGCATGTTCCGGATGGACAACCCATTCAACCAGTCGAAGGAGTGGAACAAAGGGGGGGGGCACCAATCGCATGCAACCACCCACCTACTTTGCCATGTCTGGAAGATTCGCTTTTGACGTGCTCCCATGCAGAACTTTGCAAGATGGCCTTCATGTAGCCCGTGTAGATCCGTCGAGCCTTGCATCCTCACGGCAAGCTCTTAGTGTCCGAATCCAAGGCTAGCAGCTCGGCCTTGGGTGTAACAAGGCGTTAGGAAAAGAATCCGGTTGTCACCTTTGTCGGCATTGCCAGCATCACCGGTAGCGGCTGCACGTCATCAAATATTCGTGTCAATGTAGTTCATCTTGACGATGTCAACCATTCAAGCACGCTCTCCCCTGTATGCTTGTACTCCCGAGTGAGCTGTTGAGCGATAGCCACAAGCATGCTCCCTCGCGAGTGCCGGGTGCTGGCTCAGCAGTTGGATTTGCACTTTGGCCAGGCGAGATTGCCGTGCGTAGTGATTCCGACTGGCTGAGCAAGTTTGCGCTGCCCCCTCCCATGCGCCATCCATTGTCAGTGGACCAACTACGACACAGCAGTGGGAGCCGGGCATGCAGCTCAACCTTCCTGACTGAGAAACCGGTGGCATCTCCAATGGACCGGCACTTGCTTCCCCCACCAACCCGGAGCCGAACCCGGCATGGCGCATGTGGATGGGTGGGCTGTTGTTTATTTCCTGGTGTTGTTTCATGTCCCAGATCCAGATCCCCATACCTCCTGCCTTGCTGTATGCTCTGTTCGCCTCAAGATGAAAGCACATGCTGTCGTTTCTTTCACAACGTTGTTGAAAGGCCAGTGATGGCTTTCCGTTTTGTTCCAAGATCAAGTCTGTAGCTTGTCACTGACTGAGGCCTGTGCGTCGATCTGTCGTCGAGCGTCACATCCTACCTGGGCGTAGCCGTGAGACCCTCTGGTCTGCCTTGCTATGTTGACCTGCCTCCGATCACCAGCACAGCCATTCGCTTGCCATTCTCTGCTCCCACCCTCACAAGGCGGCCCCCACCCGGGCCAGCGGCCGCCCTATGCAGTCACATCCGCCAAGGGCAATTGCCTCATCGTGAAGGTTGCATATCCGCTTCTTGGGGCCTTGCGTAGGAAGCCAGCTCCCACTCAACAAAGGCCTCGTCCTGCTACGCGCCAGATGACACCATTCCTGCCACACCGTAGCCGCGAAGCTTGCCTCCTTCCACTTTGCGAATCGTTCTCCGCATTCTGTGCTCGACCCTGATAATCAGCTCATCGGCACATCGTCCGGATGAGGAAGCTGTTGTGCGTGACGACTCGAGATAGAATCCGCGCGAGTATGGCGTCGAGCTTCGAGAGCGTCGCGCAACGCTTTGGGTGCGACCTTGGCCGTGGTTTGACAGGTTCCCGAGTCCATGATGGTTGCCTCGCCTGCAGCGACGTCGTCGAGGGTGGGTGTCGTGATGCGTCGTGGAGGCATCTATATAAACCGACGTTACGCCCCGTCCAACCATCACTTTCTCCTCAAGTCCCCAACCATCAGGAGATCTTCCAACGCATTCTAAAGAAACCAAACCGTCCCGGTCCTTGTCCACAATGTTCAGCTTCAAGCAATTCACCGTCTCCGCGGCCTTCATCGCCGCGGTTCTCGCCGCTCCCCTGATTCCCCGCGCCGCAAAGGGCGGCGATGTCATCGAGAACAGCTACATCATCACCCTGAAGTCCAACCTCGACTCTTCCAACGTCGAGAGCCACTTGTCCTGGGTCGCCGATGTCCACAAGCGCAGCCTCGGCCGCCGCGACCTCAACGGTGTTGAGCACACCTACGAGGGCCTCACCTCCTTCAAGGGTTACGCCGGTACCTTCGACGCTGCCACCATTGAGGAGATCCGCAACAGCCCTGATGTGAGTTATCCGGGCCTCCCCTGCCTTCACGGGACGGTGAAGAGACTTCCTTGAGTGCCAGCGATCTAACACGTTGAAAAAAACAGGTCGAGGCCGTTGAGGAGGACAAGGTCTGGACCCTCGAGTACACCGAGGATGCGGCTCCCGTCAGCAAGAGGGCCCTGACCACCCAGAACGGTGCTCCCTGGGGTCTGGGTACCGTCTCCCACCGCACTCGCGGCTCGACCAGCTACATCTACGACACCGTTGCTGGTACCAACACCTTCGCCTACGTCGTCGACACCGGCGTCAACGCTGCCCACACCGAGTTCGGCGGCCGCGCCTCCACTGGCTACACCGGCTTCCCCGGTGACACCGCCGACACCAACGGCCACGGCACCCACGTCGCCGGTACCATCGCCGGCCGCACCTACGGTGTCTCCAAGCTGGCCACTGTTGTCGCCGTCAAGGTCTTCCAGGGCAGCAGCTCTTCCACCTCCATCATCATTGCCGGTTTCAACTGGGCCGCCAACGACATTGTCAGCAAGAGCCGCCAGGCCCGCTCCGTTGTCAACCTGTCTCTTGGCGGTGCCACCTCGACTGCCTTCAACAGCGCCATCGCCTCTGCCTCTTCCTCCGGTGTCCTGTCCGTTGTTGCCGCTGGCAACTCGGCCGCCAACGCCGCCAACTTCTCGCCTGCCTCTGCTCCCTCCGCCGTCACCGTCGGTGCCGTCGACAGCAACTGGGCCATTGCCTCTTTCTCCAACTACGGCACCGTCCTTGACATCTTCGCCCCTGGTGTCGGTGTCCTGTCTGCTTGGATCGGCAGCAGCACCGCAACCAACAGCATCTCTGGTACCTCCATGGCCAGCCCTCACGTCGCCGGTCTTGCCCTCTACGGCATCTCCGTCGACGGTGTCTCTGGCGTCACTGGCGTCACCAACTGGCTCATCTCCACCTCCACCAAGAACGTTGTCACCGGAAACCTTCGCAGCTCGCCCAACCGCCTTGCCAACAACGGCAACACCCAGCAGTAAATTATGCTGCCAAATCAAGCTCACAAAGAATGCGACAAGAAGACTCCGATGGGCAAAACGACGGGGGACTCTGATTCAGGGTATCATTGATACACTTGTACCTCATTACCTGGTTGCTCAGGGTAAGCTAGTAAGATAGGACAAGATAGAGAATACAGTGAAAAGTTGGTGAAAAACATGGCCCCTGAGCTGACGTGATGATTGTTTCGTGACGTTGACGTGAACGCTGTGAACTGGCGTGGAACTCTACATGAGCCGAGCAAGCAGTGTACCCTGAAAAGTCAACTAGACTTGCTCAATAGAACCCAATCGTATCATATGTCGAGGAAGTAACCCGAGCCATTCCATGTGATCAACAATGGTTTTGTCAAAAGAGCTCGGAAGTGTCGTACAAATGTTGTCCATACAGGATATTTCGTGTTATACAAGTCGTTGGTGAGATGCCAGCCCGCCCCACTACACGATGCCGCCTGTCCACTTATGCAATTGTCCGGATAAGGTAGCCCCTAAATTCTGGTTAGCTTAGGTAATACAGCATGGCAAGGCAAGGGTAATTTGGGGCACCATCCGGCCGCACCTTCTTGATAAAATTCTCCCTCTGCAAGCACGAGAACAAGATGGATGCAGTGTCCGACGAACAATACGACGAATGCTATTCCGTGACGCAACGTGGCTGTGCTTCCTACATTTCTCAAAGAGGCTATCCACAGCTCTCAAGCATTGAAAGCAGTCGCAGGTAGGTTTCAACGTAGACACTTCCAGTCATCTGTCGATTCGCACGCACATCTCTCCTTATCTGGTACCGCAGCAAGTTTTCACTCCCAGCCTACTCGGTTCTCGGAAACGAGAACGCGCCACGAGTCTTCTCACGAAGGTCTTCCCTCGCGCAACGTGTTTTGCGATGCGCATAGGAAGTTGGGCTGGGCGACATGGTGAAGGGGAGGATTTTTTCGTAATTTCCTCCTCATACTTGCTTGCTGCAAGAATGAAAACTTGGACCATCATAGTCCACGCCTTGTCATCATTTCAATTTCCCACACAGGCGTGGCTCCTAGGGCTCCTACATCTTTAATTCTTTCGTGATCTTGACTGCTGAAGTTTTGTCTGTTCCCAGCCGGCTCAACGCGGCGCGGAAAAGCCGGGTTCTGTAGGGTTTGACGAAGGGCTCGTAGTGGGCGGCGTAGCGTATAGCGCAAGCAACCCTGCCAACGGGGGATTCCGTGTTTCCTGATTGTAGACCATCATATACGTCACATCACATGCATTCCCAGACTGGGTAGGTGCAACTTATAGAAAGCCCCCATTCATGTCCGTAAACCACAAGTCGTATAGTTTCGTCAAGTTGCCCATCAGATTAATAGAAGAAGATATTCATCTCATCCGTTCTTGTTTTCATTTACTGCGTTGCCGTTGAAGCAATCAGTGGCACAACTCATACACCCAATCAAAATGGGCCAGTCCAAGAACTCCAAGTTTCCCGATGCTCCCCTCAGCACCAGGGGCACAATTGACTGTGCGCTCATAGGCAGCGCGCTCCTCAACTCGCCCTTTTTCAACAAGGGATCAGCCTTTTCTCCAGAGGAACGCTCAGAGTTCAGCCTTACAAGTTTGCTTCCCCAGAATGTTCAAAGCCTCGACCAACAAGTCCACCGCGCATACCAGCAGTACTCTAGCAGGCAAGATGACCTCGCAAAGAACACCTTCCTCACGTCTCTGAAAGAGCAGAACGCGGTTCTGTATTTCAAGGTGAGTGGCGCCCCCACTGCAAAAGCTGCATAACCATGGGCGGCCTGCTTAATTTCTCTCATAGTTGCTCCAGGAGCATCTCAAGGAGATGTTCAGCGTGGTGTACACACCAACGGAAGGCGAAGCTATACAGAAATACTCCTCGCTCTTCCGGCGGCCTGAGGGCTGTTTCTTGAACATCAATGACCAGGACCGAATCCACCATGACCTCTCCCAGTGGGGCGAGGCCAATGACGTTGATTACATAGTTGTCACCGGTCAGCGCCCTTCCCCTGAATCATTATGTTACAGCCAGCTCTGACTCCTAGAAGATGGTGAAGAAATTTTGGGTATCGGTGATCAAGGCGTAGGCGGCATCCTCATCTCGATCGCCAAGCTTGTCCTCTGCACTCTGTGCGCGGGCATTCACCCAAACCGCGGTCTCCCCGTCGTTCTTGATTGCGGTACCGACAATGAGGATCTCCTGAACGACGACCTTTACCTAGGGTTGCGGCAAAAGCGAGTTCGCGGCAAGCGCTACGACGAGTTCGTGGAGAAGTTTGTGCAGGCGGCTCGGAAGTTGTATCCCCGCGCGTACATTCATTTTGAGGATTTCGGGCTGCCTAATGGTAACACTACATTCTGCCATGGCTTGATGAATGAGTAGCGACTGCTAACATCTCTTTCCCTAGCGAGACGTCTGCTTGACATGTATCGACCAAAGATGCCGTGCTTCAACGATGACGTCCAAGGCACCGGCTGTGTTACCCTCGCTGCGATCAAGGCCGGTCTCCAGATCAACAAGCAAAAGCTGACGGATATCCGCATGGTCATCTTCGGCGCCGGCAGCGCTGGCGTCGGCATCGCCGATCAAGTACGGGACGCTATAGCCGCGGAAGGGAATATCAGCCACGAGGAAGCGGCCAAGCAAATATGGTAAGGCTAGACATCAGCATCGCCCTGTAATCTCTTTTTGCTGACCGTGTCTCTCAGGCTGGTTGACAAACCTGGACTTCTGACTACCGAGACCGAGGCATCCGATGCGCAGAAGGGCTTCCTCAAGGACAGTGCCGAGTGGAAGGACAAAGATCACGACCTTTATTCCGTTGTCAAGAACGTGCGGCCCAACGTCCTCATCGGCACATCCACCGTCCCTGGGGCCTTCACAGAGGAAATCGTCAAGGCCATGCTGGAGAACGCGCCTAGGCCCATCATCTTCCCCTTGTCGAACCCCACGCGCCTGCACGAGGCCAAGCCGACGGACCTGCTTCGCTGGACCGAAGGCAAAGCCCTCGTTGCCACGGGCTCCCCTTTCGAACCCGTCAAGGGCCCGTGGGGTGACGGCGGCAAAGAAGTCACCATCGACATCGCCGAGTGCAACAACTCGGTCGTCTTCCCCGGCATAGGCCTTGGCTGTGTCCTCTCGCGCGCACGCCTCCTCACGGACCGCATGCTCGTCGCCGCCGTCGACAGCGTTGCCTCCCTCAGCCCCGCGCTGTCCGACCCGACGGCCCCCCTGGTGCCGGACGTCGAGGCCGTACGCGACGTCAGCGTGCGCGTGGCGCGCGGGGTCATCCAGGCAGCCGTGAAGGAGGGACTGGCAACGCAGGACGGGATCCCCTCCGACGAGGCAGATCTTGACGAGTGGATCCGCGAGCAGATGTGGGAGCCCGAGTACCGCCCATTGAAGCTCGTCACGCTGGAGGCGGCCACGCGCGCCGCTAAAGGTGAGCTGCGCAAGGTCGGAACGGTGGACCGGGCTGGTGAGCTATAGTTACGTCTAAATGATTTTAATGAGACACGTAAATATCAAGTGTGTGGTAGACCGTGAAACAGTGCTCACACAGAGACCGCGGGAAATTGCCAATGAATGCTCATCTACAGTTCCTCGTCTGTAGAAGTCCTTCGAAAGCCGTGCAATACTTGATTAGAGACGGACACAAATAATGCTTCCTAAAACATATCTTGCTACCAAATAGTCAATTGGCATAAAGCACATTGCCCAGTATGAGGATCTGCCTCAAACCCATCTTGTCAAGCAATCAATCGATGACACCAACCAAATAACCAAAAGGTCTTCAAAATGAATCTCAAAGCACACCGGCTCTAGCCGCCTCGCCTGCATTCTCCTGTACCACGTCCTCTACGCGTCTCTTACCCCTGCCGAGGCCACCCTCACCAACACCCATCCTGCGAGCCACATACCTTTGTGCGACAACGCCGACGGAGAGGCTGAGGAGCTCCTCGATCCATTCCGCAACCCACTCCCGGGGGTCTATACCACCTCCCTCAACAATCTCCCGGATCTCATCCGGAAGCTCGACCTCATACGATTTTCGTCCAGCTTCGTTAGACTCGGGGGTCAACGCAGCGGGCGCATCGAGCCATCGGATCCATTTGGCCGGCACTGCCTGGCTCAATGCGGAGAAGGAGATCTCATGCACCGGGTCGAGAATGAATACTGCAAATTGCACAGCCTCTTCGGCCTCCTGAGGCTCCTGCACAGTCGAGGACTCCTTCTCAGCAGCAGCAGCAGCAGTTGACGCGAACAGCCCCTTGTCTACCTCGCTTGTGATGGCTTGTATGGCCAAGAAGATATCTGAAGTGCGAACAGGGTTGGTCTCGCTCAACGCCTCGGTCGCCCGGATCTTGGCCTCTTGCACACCCCCGTGCCCAGCATAGTATTCGTTGGCATACGCTTCGGCACTGGCGCGGCAAAGCTTGGTACCCTCGGTCAAGCCAGTGACCAGCCCTATCTCACGGGCTGTTCCGGATTGACGCCACCAGGGACCATCGCGCCAGCCAGCTGAGCCGTCGGTCGAGCGTCGGGATGTGCTTTCTTGACCGCGTTGGACGACGAGTAGGTCGCCACCCTCGACCTGGGACATGACGCGTGAAAAGACATCGTGGATGAGGGGATCGAGGGAAGGGTAGCCGACAAGATCGTGCGTAATGTGAATGAGGAGACGCTCGTGAGAGCTGATCGGCGGTGCGATGGTATGGAGGATGTTGGTGAAGGTCGGTAAGGCGCGGGCGCGGATCTCGTCACCTGTAGCGCATTAGCAAACGCATCTGCGAAACGGTTACAAAGGACTTGGCGTACCATAGTTCTTTAGAGTGTTAACGTCAATGTTAAGTCCGCGAACCTGTTCAGCCCACTTCTTGGCCTCCTCGTTTTGCTGGATCTCCTTGTACGCAGCCTCGGCTTGCTTCATGGCCGCCGAAGCAGTGGACAGGATACCACCCCACCAGCCACCGCCTCCGCCAGCCTGCTGCGGCGCCTGTTGTGCCTGTTCGACGGTGCCCTTCTTCTCGGATTCGTATAGCTCGGAGCTCGTGGCGCTGGGAGTAAAGCTTGCTCTCAAGCTCCTGGTGCTGTCGGTCGACTTGCGCGTCGTGGCCTTGTCATCGGCGACGGGAGGGGTGGCGGTGGAGCGCTTGGGACCAGACTCCTTGAGGCGAGGCGTGTGCGGGCGCGAGGGCTGCTGGGAGAGCTGGCTCTCGATATCGGCAAAGGGGTCGAGGTCGCCGATGGCCTTGGAGGCGGCCGAGGTTGCCTTGGCGGGCTTCGCAGTTGACGGCTTGATGGCTTCGTCGCCAATGCCGGAGAAGAGGTCGTCAAGGTTGTCGTCGGCCGGTGTGGCCTTTGTCTTTTTGGACGCCATGACGGAGAGGTCGCGAAGCCAATGGCAGTGGCTCTAGATTGCAGGTCTTTTGTTGGAGGTGTCGGTGCAGATGTGGCTCTAGTAGGATGATGTGAAGGGGGTAATACGGAGGGATGGTTGAATGACGGAAGCTCAGGTGAGTGGAGTGCACGGGCAGCTACTGTAGCTCTGCCGCCTGAAGCCCGAGATCGATACCAGACAGGGTAAGGTATGGTATGCTGTGGCACTTGCCAGCTTTACCTGGACAAAGATGGGGACCGTAAGGTACGGCACTGTACTCTGTATAACTTACTACCTTACATCAGGGTATCCTATGTATCTTAGCTGCCTCAAGTCGATGCTAGCGCTCCTTTCAAGTTTTGTTTTAAGAATGAGCACGGAGAGGAAATAGACGGGCTTCGCATTTGCATCGTCCCACCTTGCTTAGAAAAACACGAATGGTTCTCTACGTGCCTTCCTTGCATACACGTCGAGCAAATTAGTCGCACACGGGATGAGATACCAATAATAGCAGTTAAGTAGGTACATACCTACCTTAAAGCGTGTCTACCAAGGGTACGACGTCTGTGTAAGTGCTTACGACGATGGATTCTGGCCAACACCGAATACATTGTCCTTATTAGGTAAGAAGGTACTTGTCCTTAAGGTAAGGTACTGAGGTGACGCTGTGTGAGGTACTTCCAGCATCGCCGGAGTGACACCATCTCCTCGGGTACTGCGTCAGGTGGTGAAGGCGAATGCATTAAACAAATGCGCCGGCTTAACTGATTTGCGGCAGCGTTGATTGGCTGCTACTAAACAACGGAGGAACCCCGGGGCACGGCTGATGACCCTTTTGGGCTGCTGCTTGGCTACTACGGGTGCCTGTAGGAGGTCCTTGTTAGAGTAAAAACCCCCCCTTGGCCTTGGCTTTGGGCTTGGGCTTGGGGGGGGGGCTGGTGGCGGTACGTACCGTTTCGGTCTCTCTCTCACAACTGGGTCTAGGCGTGGCTTATTATTCGGACCACGACACCTCCAGAAAAACGAAAGGCAAAGGAGAAGATTGCAGCGAGGAGGGCATTTCTCCCATCCGTCAAAGCCCATCAAATTGGCCAGCTGCATCGCCGTCTGCGGCCTGGACAGGAGGCGTTCTTGATTATTTTGTCTGACCTATTGCGCCCGCCTTGCTTTCCTTGCCTGTCGCCATTGTTCCCCTTGGTTCAAATTTCTCTTTCTGACACGCCCTCTCACCTCACCTCACTTCGCGGCACCTCACCTCACCCGGCTTTTCATACAGCGCCGCCACCCCTTTGCTCTTCTCTCTTCCTCGCCTTGCGTGGCTCTTTCTTCCTTGCCCCTTCCTCCGCTCCGAGCAGTGCCTCTTTTCTCCCGCTTCCCGGATGACACGCTCTGCCTCCCCCTGTGCTCTCTTACAGCCCTGCTCATATAACAGACACGGCTGCGGTTCGTCATGGACCGCTCCCGCCGCTCTGTTAGCCGTCGCAGACCCTTAGGAACGTCGGCTTCACCCCAGTCTGCTTCAGAAGCATCTTTTGATTATCGGGCATCTGTTAGTCCCATCATGGCTCATGCTACAAACACTCCTCAGACCGCCCCCCAGGCCCGTCGCGCCAGCGGCAAATCCCTCCAAACCGCTTTCACTTTCTCCACGCCCGCGACAAATCGCAGCGTCAACCTGAGGAAGCGGTCAAAAACGACTGATAATTACGACATGCTTGACGATGATGAGGATGATGACGGCCCTAAGAAGGGTGGTCACAGCCTTCGGAAACGTGCTCGCGTTGACTATAAGATTGAGCACATTGACGACGAAGTGGTTGTTCCCAACTCTTCCTCAGCCTCTCGGACAAAGAAGCGGAAGCCAGATCTCTACGATCCCGGCGAGTTCTACGGTTCAGGTCCTAAAAGGCGAGGCGCTTCTGTTGGTGCTGACAACCAAGGCACGCGCCGCCGCAATCCAGCCCGAAAGTCGACGGAGACAAGACTTTACCGCGAAGAACTCGTGGACGACGAGAATGACGTTCAAGACACTATTGAAGTCGGCGTCTCATTTTCTGACCTCGAGGATTCCGATCTGGACGGATCCGGCCACACGACGCCTTCGCCTGAACAGTCTCATAAGGCTCGTCAAACTTCTTCCACGCCAAAGCCCCCAGCACCAAAGTCTATTGCGGACTCGCAGCCTAAGCCTAGTACATCTGCACCGCAAGCCAACAGTGCCCTTGGAATCTTTTCTGCGCAAATTGCACAATCTCCTGAACCGGTTGGCTCAAAAGAGGATGCCCCTGCGCCAGCCATTGGGGTAGTTGCTCAAACTCGCGCAAAAACCCCAATCCAAGAATCCAAGGTTGTTGAACGTCAACATTCAGAGAAACCTGCCTTGCCGACTCAAATCAATGCGGTCAGTGATGATATCAAGCCAACTGAACAACATGTCACGGCCCAACCAGAGAATTTACCCCAGGAGCCCTTGGCTCCTCAAGTCGAAACTGCAGCGGGTGGCCCTTTAACGACTTTTCCATTGCCCATCAAGGAAGACACGGGTGAGCTCTCTCATAGCAAGGTTGACTCGCCAGCTGTGCCACCAACTTCCACTAGCGAAGCCGTTGCGTCTTCTGAAGAGACGTCTACGAAACAGCCAGAAAAATCCGATGTTGTAGAGTCAGAAACACCTGCAGTCAATGAGCCTGAAGCGTCTGACGTCAATAAGCCTGGAGCACCTACAGTTACAGAGTCTGATGCATCTGCTGGCACCAAACCAGCAGCACCTATAGTCACGGAAGCAGACGTATCTGCGGGCATGGAACCAGAAGCACTCACAGCAACGGAGCCAGAAGCATCCACAGCAACGGAGCCAGAAGCACCCACAGCAACGGAGCCAGAAGCACCTACGGTAACGGAGCGAGAAGCACCTACGGTAACGGAGCGAGAAGCACCTACGGCTACGGAACCAGAGGCACCTACACTTACGGATTCAAAAGCACCTGCAGATACAGAGCCAGAAGCATACGCAGGCGCAGAGTCAAAATCACATGCAGGCATAGGGTCAGCAGTACCTACGATAGCAGAGCCAGAAGCACATACGGTCACTGAACCAGAAACATCTATAATCACAAAACCAGAAGCGTCTAACATCAAAGAGCCAGAAGCGCCTGTCATCAAAGACCAAGAACCGGCAGTTCCAGAGCAAGAGCCTGTTGTTAAAGAGTCGGAAGCAGTAGTGGTCAAAGAGCTAGAAGAGCCCGTTGCCAAACAACTCGAAAAATCCGACATCAAGGAGCCAGATGAACCGGTGGCCAAGGAGGAAGCTGTAGCAGTTCTCCCCCAATCTTCCCCCAAGGCCGCTGCTCAGGTAATTGTCTCAGGAGAGACAGGAAGCAAGAGGGATCCGACTCCTGTGGCTCCTTCATTACCTGAAAACACAGAGCATGCCCAATCGGACACTGTGTCCGTCATTGAGACCACTGGGGACACTGTGGAAATAGTTACAAAAGATGTAGCGGATGTTGGAGAAAACCACGATGACGCTCCTTCCGCTGTCATCTCTGATCATCCAAACAATTCGTCAGAGATTGTTGATGAGGCTGTTTCAGCACCGGTTGACGCAGTCCTTGTCACGTCCCCTGACACGGCTCTCCCAGCATCTACTGATAGGGGCTCCCCAATGGTTCTTGATGAAGTTCCGCCATCTACCACGGACGTTACCATTGAGGCTACAGGCTACGAGTCTCAAAAAGATACCCCTGCAGAAATTATAGGCGACATTGCTACGGAGAGAGTCAACGAGCAAGCTGGAGAGACTCCAATTGACCCTACTCTGCTTCCCCAACCCGACAAAACTTCAACTGCCACTGCCACAGAATCTGATGTCAAGGAGCAGCCATCACTCGCCCCTTCTGAAGCTCCTTCGGAAAAGCAAGTTGCCGATGTCGACATCCAAATGGGTGAGGCTGTGGTCGAAGTGAAAGAGTCTCCAAAGCCACCAATGCCTCAGTCAAAGTGGCTCAAGCCTCAGCCCACTCCTGCTGGTAAATGGGCACATCTAACGCCGTACATTGAAGGGGAATCATCTACGTACCCGGAAAAACGGGCCCGATCTGATGACGATGGACCCAGCGAAGATCAGACCCCCGAAGAGAAAGAAAATGACAAGGAGGCGGGCGACATGGAGCCTATGGTCGAAGACAATGATGATGGGCCTGAGATAACCGTTCCTGAAGCCCCCACTCCAGCTCTCAACACTCCTACTCGCGGTTCTCCGGTGCCTGATTCTGCCGATCCAACCGGTTTCAACTCACCGGCGCCGGCTATTGAAGAGGCCGACGATGCCGAGGTGTCTGAGTCACAGGATCCCGCGGACGCAAAACGATACTTCAAATACCGGAAGCTTCGTAATGCCGAAGAGTATATTGCGGCTATTGAGAATTACGAAGATATGTCGACTGCAGAGTTGTACGAAACCCTTGAAGCGATCAATGTATCCATGGTCCAATGGCAGAAGGAATGGACCGGGTTGAGCAAGGTAGTTGATGATTATGAGAATTCGCTACGCCGGCGCCTGGCAGATTCCAAGTATGAGTCGCGCACTCGCAACCTCCACCAGCACGGTGTCAACTATGAAGAGCCAGACTTTGCGCTTAAAGGCTACAGGGCGAAGGAAAGAGAGACGATTAGCGAAACCCGGTTCCTGCAGGGTCAAGATCGCATTATGGCTGCCACCTATGGGTTTGAATACGACCCTCATCCGTCCAAGATCGGTCGCCAGAACCCTGAGACGCAGCAAGTTGGCATTATGACTCGAGGCAGATCACTACGAAATCAACCCCGACAGACAGTCAAAGCTACTGAAGCCGACGATGTTACCAGCAAGAGGCAGCGAAAGCTGGTTCAGTTGTTTGACCCCGCCATGCAGGACATCAGCCGAAGCTCTACACCCGTTCCAACACGAGGCAGAAGGCGTCGGAATCTCAACGGAGATGCTGAGGAATCGCAGCACAACATTACTTCGAGCTTTGACGGAGAAGTGCAGTCCGATGCGGATGAGACAGCGCCCAGACGACGGAAAAGGGCAGCACGCCAGAAGCAAATCATCCCCAGCATTATTGAGGATATTGCACCCTACCAAGAAAACACAGCGCAACAAGAATCAGGTAGACCTGGCCGAAGGGCCCGAGCGAAGCAAACTATGGATACATACTCTTTCCATGACTTTGAGGACGAACCCCAGCCAGAGCTGAAGCAACCTAAACGCCACCTGCTTACACTCAAGATTCCAAAGGGCAAGAATTTCAGCGAGCCATCATCCGCAATCACCGACAATGGTGACTCTCGACCTTCGACTGCTTCCTCGGACTCGACAACTCACACGGCTGAGTCGTCCTATTCCTTCCGGCCCAAGCGACAGAAGCGATTCCGAGACGATCCTGACGAGAGTGAGAGTGCGAACCAGGCACCGCCGAAGAAGAGAGGGAAGCGAAGCAGCCACCAGATTGTCGCGGGAGAAGATATGACACCCGCATCAGGCTTTTACACGCCTGAGCCCACCCAGATGCCCAGCAACCGCAAAGTCCAGAAGATCAAAGTTGTTCGCGCCAACCCCGAAAGCCGAAATGGTACACCATCGTCACAACCACCAAACGATGACGGCGATGAGCCGAGGAAGGACTACAAGTCCATGACCAAGTCGGAGAAGATGTCGGCGTCAATGAAGAGTGAGTTTTACCGCGTCAACCCCGTGCGCAGCGAACTCTTGTACTAACCAACGGCAGGCCGCTGGGCAAATGGCAACATGGCTGGGGCCGTGGAGAAGCGAAAGGCAACCTTGGCTGCAAAGAAGGCCGCTCAGGCCGCCGCCGAGCAGCGCGTTGGGCCCATCGCGCCAAAGCCGAAGGCGAAACCAACTAAGAAGGATGCACCAAGCCAGATGCAGGCTCCTGAGATGTCCCAGGAGGTGCCTGGTATGGGCATGCCGTATCCCGGCAACTAGGGAGTGTCCCGGGTCAGAAGCAACAGCCTCGATCCTCAAGACAATCTTAGGTCCGGGTTGCTGTGCAACGTGCAACGTGCGTGAGGTAATACGCAAATGAGGTACTGCACAATACTGTCAGGCCTTAAGACGGACTCAACCGAGCTCCGTGTAACAATACATTGGTTTCAAAACAGAGGTGCCTGCAACGGCACAACGTACATTTTCATTCAGTTATTTCCTTTCTCCCCTTTCTTTTCTCTCTTTTTTCCTTTCCTCTTTCGTTCTTATTTCTGCCTTTTCAGTCCCTTCTGGTGCAATCCACCGAGCGGGTTCTTCCTTGGTCTCTTTTTGTACAGGGCTGCTAATCCATTCACTGTACCCGTAAACGATGATTTTTTTTATTTATTCTTTGTCACAAAGCATCGGGGGATTATCAGCATCTGGCAATGGCTTGGTCCATCCATGGCGTTGGGCGACAAAATTGAAACCGCAACAAGGTTGTCTTGTTACACTCGGCATACTTGTACACATAGTCAGATAGCGTGTGTGGTGGCAGAAATTTTTTCATGGTCTTTAAGCTACGTGGTGTTCTCGCATTCTCACAGTGAGGTTAGTCTAATGAGGGTTGTCACATATGTTTAGTTGGAGAAATGGAGCGCAGTGCATAAAACCTTGACATTGTCTATCTCGTCAACACCGCCTATTTTTGTTAGACGTGCATAGTTAACAACCATTGGAAATACTGACACGTTCTTCAAAAGAGTGAAAATAAAATAAAAACCTTACACAGACACTCAATACCAAGACCTCAAGCAACATGAGGCATGGTTTACTTTTCAAGGAGCGTACAGGGTAGGTCAGGAGCCAAGCTTGTTCTACGTAACAAGCCGAAAACAGAGGTCCGTGCATGATTGGCTGGATGTCTACAATCAATCCGCACTAGGATTTTCCTCGTGGGATTCCATGGCAGAGTTTGCTGTCGTGGCCATTGCTTCATTGGTCGTATCAACAAAACGAACAGGGACGGAGACTCCCCCGGAATGCGATGGTGTACGAATCCCGCCCAGCTACAGTCCTCACATCTAGCACATTGGATGGTACTGATGCAGGGTGCGACGACTACAAGACCATTCCACATGCGCGTCATTATTTTTGGGCTTGAAGTGTTTGTTGATTGTCCTTGTTGTGATGCCTGGTATGAATCATCCTTACACGCCGCAACCAAAATGCAGAGCCTGCCAATCCTTATGACTGAACCCGGACCCATCCTCCACCGCAAACCCTTCCGCCCCAAGCTCAACAGGAAGAAGGGCTGCTTCGCGCTCTATTGATCGCACCGGAAACAACCATGCCGTTTGAGTTTTTTTCTTCGTCGTCAAAAAATTCCCCCTTTACATCACGACACCAGAGTTGCTGGCAATACGCTGTCCACAGATGTTAGTGTGCGTTCTAGAAGTCTGGTGAGTCGGGTAACTTACGGGCCACAGCTCAGCAGCCTCCTTGCCGACAGGGCCAGTGATGGCCGAGCCCTTCATCTCACCCTTGGGGTTGACGATCTGTAATGGCGGTGTTAGCAGCACGTCCTCGCAAACTACCACCGGCATTTCAAGCCGTGGGAGCACAGAGGATTTCGGCAAGACTTACGACACCGGCGTTGTCCTCGAAGTACAGGAAGACACCGTCGAATCGCTTCCAGGGCTTGGCCTGGCGGACGATGACAGCGGGGTGGACCTTCTTTCGCAGCTCAGGCTTTCCCTTCTTGACGGTGGCCATGACCATGTCGCCAACACCGCCGGCGGGCAGACGGTTCAGGCGGGCACCGATACCCTTGACGGAGATGATGTACAGGTTACGGGCACCGGAGTTGTCGGCGCAGTTCATGACGGCACCACTGTTCGGAGGCAAGTTAGCTCGACGAGGCTCGGGTGGGGAAATCGAGTTTCGTTCGGATCGGCAGGAGTGTTAACGTACACAGGAAGACCCAGGGTCATCTTGAGCTTGCCACCAGGGGCACCACGCCTGAAGAGGATCCGTTAGCTGTATGTTCCAAGAGCGGCTCCATGGGCTCAGCCAATTCTCGAGGCGGATAGGTCTGTTCAGGTAGTCCAAAATTGCGAGCCTCGTTGTCGTCGTAGCTTTTCCGGCGGCTCATCAGCGTGAAGCCCAGACGATTTGCTTCATCAGTGGCCGCAGAGCAGATCGCTTTGCACAATGATCCTCCCTCCCTCACTCCCACCCGCCTGCCGAGCTGTTCGTCTGGTGCTTCGCTGCGAGCCGGTTTCCGCCCCCCACTCTCTGTTACGAACTTGGACCTGAACCGCCGTCGAGAATTGCCGATATCATGTCGCAGAGCTCTGAATAACTTACGAGAGTTTGGCCATTGTGTCGGTTTGTGTGCGGCGTTAATTCGTGAAGATGCTGCCGTTTCTCGTGTTGGCGTCGTGAGCTTGAACTTTTCGAAAAATTGACCACAATCTTGTGGGGTTGGAAACCCTACATGGAACGCGCACGTGATTTGGAAAATGCGGCCGCTAAGGTCTGCACCGTAAGTACCTCCCATACCTTTGCGGTCCCCACCCTTAGGTAATACGATAAGGCACCTCAGGGCCCGATTTAAAATCCGACCCCGCCAATTTCGCCGCGCACACGTCTCCATTGGTCGTCGTGCAAATCTTCTGGCCATGTCCGGTCAACAGCTTGTTTGCAGGTTGGCCATTTGACCGATTGGATGTAACCTGTAGTAGTGCCTTTCCGCCAGTTGTATTCCCTACGCAACACAGGCCAAAGCCAACAACTGTCCACACGTCACTTCGCTGATCCTGTAGTCTTCTACTCTTCGGAGGAACGACGTGGGTCTTTCGCGGACGAAAGCGAGTTCCACCACCAACACCGCCGCCTCACAATACTCGTTCTGGAAGAGGGACAGTTCGTAATAAGTATTGATTCATGTCCTGGATTTCGATCTGGAACTATAGACATGGGGTATAAAAATGGAATAGCATCAGGTAAGCTTCGCTCGCACCACCTTACAGCTTCATAATGTACGACTTTCATCAGTGCGCCCATGCTCGCTCTTGCATTGCTCCCCATCCATCAGGGCTTCTTCTCTCCACCCTTGCCAGGGTCACTTCCCTTCTTGCGCTCAATACCCTTTTCATCGCCGGAATTGTCTTCTTTGGCGGCCTTGAATAGCTTGTCGCCAACTCCCTGTTCCTTGATATATCTCCCCATCATATATGTACTGTTCAGGTTACTCAGTTCTGTCTTTTTGCCTTCCTATGGTAGACCTTGTCGAAGACACTCACCTGGGCTTATTGCTTGAGGACATATTTGCTGTTCAGTATTGGTTCGAAGTGTATACATGAACTGATGTATAGCACAGGCGCGTTGCCTTGATGTCTATGCGCGACTGCTTCTTGATGGAAACTAGTACTGGGATCAAGGATAGCTGTCTCGTATGACCACGGAGCCTGAGATCAATTGGTTCTCATCAAGAAAAGTTGCCATCTTTATGTGTCCCAAAGCCTGGCATACCGGTAAAGGCATGCTGTTGACCGGTTTGACGACAGGCCCACACCACTTTTGCCGTTGCGGCTCTGCGTTGAAGCTCCTACTGGCTCTCCGGTGGGTACAATAGTCTCGAAAGTTCGAGAGGATGAATGGTGTCCATTTTGGCCATACAGTATGTCCTGAACACAAATGAGGTGCCTTCGATCTTTTGGAATGGTTAGCAGGCCGAGAATGCTTCACGTACCGCCCATGACCGAGGCGACACTAGCGCTATGCCAGAGCGAGGGTAAATGGACTGCCATATTTGTTTATGATGCTACTGAAGTCATCACAGTGTGGAGAGCCACTACAACCGAACAATAGCTTCGCTTCACATCATGCAAGAAGTCACATTGCCCTTGTGCAGCATACATGCTGTAGGCCGGGAACGTGACATGATACGAGCAATTAGTGTAAACTACATGCAGCTATCTTGATGCCCATGGGCTAGCAAGTCCCATAACCCACGCCAGTTGACGTGATACTGGACCAAGCCTGCATCATATCTCGTCCATGGCGTAACGATACGTCGCTCGTGCAGATAGCAGGCGAATGAGAAAACGGAATGGGGGCGAACCGTGCCAATCACGGATAAATCTCAATTTATCCAGCATAAATAGCTCGCATGCTGCATAAAAGCCAGCACCAAGGCCCACCCAGCGCCAATGGACATGCCTCCTACCAGGTCTGGGCAAGCGGTTCATGCATGCAGCGCTATCGGGTCGGCCATTCATATGGCCAGCTGATATCTAAGTGTTGTATTTCCGCCATCTTTCGCGGCTCCACTGATCGGAAGGAGTCTGGATGGTTGGTTTGTTGGTCGAATCATTCCTGTTACACAGTCTTGCATCGGAGCTAGCTATGAGTAGTGGCGTGGCGTGGCGGCACTGGGAAGACCTAGGAGCAATTTATCACTCATTTCCAACATCGCTTCCAGTCTACTGTACTAGGTACAAATGCGTGCCATCTGTGCCCAAATAATCGAATATTGAATGCATGGCCCACAACTGATACACAACTATTGAGGTTGCCGGTAAAAGATGGCCGACCGATTCGTTCATTTTATGTGGGGCAATACCCGATGCGCGGCCCCACCTTGACCGCGTGCCACAACCGGTCAACACGGGGAGTAGGCCGGTTGATCGCTAATACTCCGCACTGCACGGAACAATAGCTGAACCATACTTAGTTTTCGACGCCAGTTAGAATGGAACACTGGTGAGTGGAACATTTGAAATCCATGCAGTTAGTATCTGGAGTGTCAATTCCCTGGGTAGTCCAGACTGGTCTGCTTACAACAGCACCGGTGATGCATGGCAAGATGCATAGCCATGTGCGTGACGATTTCACAAACCATCTACCACATGCACTGTACTGTGGATAGGATTCTCGAAAAAAAAAAAACACCGTGCATTGGCAACAGGGACAGCGGCTTGTTGCTGATTCTCAGATTCCATGTGTAATTGCGCTCACGTCCTGCACTGCTTTTGACGCTGTTTTTGGCGATGGAGTGGGCAATTTTAAAAGGCCGGGTATAGGCATAGGCTATAGCGCGTGTGGGTCGAGAACACACTGGGGGCCCTGGTCACGCTCGGACCGTGGATGCCTTGAGCCTCCAAATCTCATTTTACCCTACAGGTTCATTAACCCCAGATGGCAGTTCTTGGTTAACAATTTCTCCCTTCTTCGTTCAACACCTCTTACAAAAACCAAACTGGTTTGCTGTCGCGAAGAAAGCTACAGAAAAGGACGTTGCACATCCATGGCGTATCTCGAGAATGGTGTCCTGCGCTCACGCCCCCGGCGGTTCTTCAGCCAGACACTCTACCGTTGGTCCTTGATCGCTCAGCACCCAACAGCCATCACTTTCCGGGAATTTGTCTCGCTCACACTCTTCCTATACGCCACCTATGAAGCCTACATTACCAGTGGAAGGTTGCGACATCTGCTGTGGCGCCTGGAGGTGGAGGAAGTCTGCGGCTCCAGGACAGCAGCAATGGATTGCCTGCAGCTGTACACATTCGCCGTGGCTCGGGAGGTACTCTATTGGCTAGGAAAGACCCTGAAATGGCTTCCGATTGCCATTGTCGTTATCTTTGTTTACGAGGAGTTCATAGTTGGGTCCAGAAGAAAGAATTCGTGAGCCCGGTACAGAGTATCGCTGCCTGACAGCACAATTCACGCAGAAAGACGAAGCCCCTGCATGAGTAGGCGACAGGGATCTGTGATTCGAAAGGCGCAGGGTCAATCAGAGAGCGCTGGGGGTTTTGGTCCGAAAGAAGCGATAACAAATATGTATGTACGGATAATATGACCTTACTACTGTGCCATGGAGCGGGTTTGTGAAGGCAAATATGCAATTTTCCATGTGCCCAGGACTGCCTCGGCCCGCCGAACTGAGACTCAGTTGGGGGCGTATGCCACCAGAATTAGGGGTACCTATCATAATGTGTAATTAGGGCCGCGATTTTCAACAAGCATCGGATTCGGTGCCCGGTTAGCTCAATCGGTAGAGCGTGAGACTCTTAGGAGTACACGAAATCTCAAGGTTGCGGGTTCGACCCCCGCATCGGGCTTTTCCTATACAACCCACTCAGTGATTGAGGACTTCTTTTTTTTGGTGATTGTGTGTTCGGAAAATTGGGTTTCACACCCTTCGTTTTCTCTCCCCCTACAGTTACTTCCAAAGCAAGTAAAATGTTGCCTTAATTTGTGGCATTCTTTTTGTACTCATTCAATATACTAACAGAAGGACTTCTCAATGGCGCGCATCACAACCTTGAGTCGTTGCTGATGCTTAGGACCAAGAGATGCCCGCATTTTGCTGGAATTAGAGAGGCAATAGAAAAATTAAGGTACTCTCTTCTCAATGATGGGCTGCAGGCATAAGCCAGTCGGTTAAGTTTTCCGGACGGCTACTTTTGCCAGTCCCAGTACCGTCATCTTTGTCACACGCATCGATGGCTTGGTCACGCAGGTCCAGTGTAAGTCTGCACTCTCCCCCGGGGCAGCATTGTTGAGCCGTACCCATTTGGCAGGGTTGTGGAAAAGACGTGTTTTGGCAAGATCTTTGAGCCGAATGTCATACAGTCGTAGTGCACGGTGTAGATCATGATTTAACCGCATCATGGCTCTCGATGTGCCGTCGCCCGAAGAAGGCGCCTGGTATACAGCGCTTAGACTCCCCAACAAACAGCATGAAGTAGCCCTACGGGTGTTGGCGGCGCAATGTATGCAGGCGATAATTTTCAGCACCTCAGGCTTTAATCCGATGTTAAGAGGCATGTTCTTATTATATTCGCATGTGACAGAAACATACTTGTCTCGACTTTATGAACACAATTGCCCACAGCCGACTGCTAATGCCACGCCTCTGAAATCTGGCACCAGCGCCTGTTATGGCCCTAGGGACGACAAGCCAGTGCTCTAACCGTGAAGTCTTCAATGGATGCGGTGCTTCTCAAATTCATCTTCAGAAACCACGACAAATTTGGGCATGTGGCAAGGAGAGCATCTCGTAACACTTTAGTGTAGATGGGTATGCTGCTTGATTGGAAAGCATTTATTAAATCGACATGATCTGGAGCTTTGACGAGCTAACAAATAGTAGTTCGTATTTCGAATAGGCTTGAAGCGGAGAGGCTAGCTCTGAGGTATACTCTTCTCCCGTTGGTGATTCCTGAAGAAAATCCTCATCTTTTTCTATTCATCATCTTGTCCAACGTCAAGACGGTGAAGTTCTAAGAAGGAACCTTGACGGGCTTCCTCCAAAGGGCCTCACTTCCCGGCGTGCTTCCAGGATGCATTATACCATATTTGCCACGACCCTAGCTTATCACCCCACCTACTTACGGACGTAAGGAGGAGCGATTTCGGGCTCAACTGTTGACTGGACATACAGGAGCCTGGTCGACTGACTGTACTGAGCCTGCTTAGGTAGCCCGCTAACCAGGGATTTGTAATGATGAATAAATTGGGGGCTGAAAATCGGGCAAGGGAGGCGGAAACGACGCACGTCTTACATCGTAGCCTACCGAACTACTATACATGGTAATATTCTTGCAGGCATGGTAGCATGACATGATAGTCCACAGGATGGACCTTCCAATGTGTATATGCTCACATGTGAGGTGACAACAGCCATTTAGGCAGACGTGATTTACATTTATTGATCACATTGCGGAGACGCCACCGCGATTTTGGCTGGGCATCGGTTCAAGAGGCAATCTGGAGGGAGTTGAGGGTTCGACCAACAAACAACTCCTTCGCGTTAGCTCCGGCGCAGTTCAATCGTGGTCGGTATGCGCCGATAGAGTTACATGATCTGCAACGCAGCCGTAACGCCAACTGAAGGGTGGCGGGCTTTAATGTTGGCCTGCCGTTACGCAAAGGGGGAGAGCTGATTCCCAAGCGATATGCACCCAACTGCGCTACATACAGGCAGACGCGTGTGCGGAAGGGGGCTCAGGGAGGCAAGCATAAAGCTAACGGCACCCGCTGCGGCTGCGGCCATGCATCCTCCACGGGAGCGAGCAGTGTGGACAGCCTGCAGCCTGAGACACAATCCACGCCCGCCATGACGGTAAAGTCAAGATGGGCCCAAGGTTGTGGAAGTGCAGTTGTGGCATGACAAAAAACGGGTGCGCGGGAAGCTGAGTTGTCTGGGATGTCTACCTTGTCTATACAGAGTATGATGAGGAAATTAGCTTATTCCTGAGAATATGGTACCTCCATCCTGCCAGCAGCTCCAGGCGCGATCAGGCAAAATGTGGGCTCTCCGTCCCTCGAAGGAATCTGTCGGTGGGGGCGGCGGGCGGCGGGCGTCAGAAACGGCTCAGCTTGGGCAGTGGATTCGTCACAAACGATGTGCGCAAGCCCGGACCAGCCCTACCAAGCAGGCTAACGCAGCTCCCCATATCCACATCCTCCCTTGCTGCTAAGGTAGTGAGGGACTGGGCTGACGCGATGCGTAGATGTGGTTTAGATGCTCTTCCGCGCGCCTCCAGGCAACTAACCCAAGAGGACATACTGTCGGTAATGATTGTTGCTGAGCATCCAAGTGCGTGATGGGAAAAACGGACAGATCTGAATCACCCACGCTACTACCTGAATGTTTCTCATCTCCGACATTCGACAGCAAGCAGACTGTGATGAAAGTATTTGGTTGGCCATGTACATGCCCGAGCAGGCCTCCCTGACGAGAGAATTTCCGTGTATGTCCAATCAGCCAGAGCAGAGAAGCATGTTTCAAGGCAGGCAAAGATGCCACGCCACGCGAAGGCATGGATTCCTCGAATCGAAAAGAAGCCCAGGGACCATAGCCTGGGTTTCGATTGCTTATTAGTAGTCCTTTTTACAAGGCTACCTTATTGAGGTTTGGGCACATGCGTAACGGGGAGGCGAAAGTAAGGTCAACGTAGACCGCAGAGTAACACTGCCTCATATTTCGCCCTGGAATTGCAGGGAACCGTAACATCGGCATTTGCGTGGCACGGGTCAGCGGTGGGAGCGTGTGAGTAAGTGAGTGAGTGAGCGAGCGGGTGTTGAGCTGTGCTGCGTTTGGGGGAAGGGGTGGGAGGATGGAAACCCCTCTTCCACCACCTTTGAGCTTGACCAACCCTGGAGATTGACTGTACGTTTTCGTGCCTTGCGTTAACCTTCCCGACCTTTCCTCACTCAACCACATGCATTGCTTGCTTGCTCCGTAACGGACTTCGCTATCCTCATATACTCCTTCACCTGCTCCTGCACCTGCACCGTCGCCGGTGCTCTTCTTACAAACACCCTCAAGCCCGTCAGACGCGCGAAGCACGAGATTTGATTAAGTACACAGTGACACCACCCACCCTTCCTTGGTTGACTGGCCAGCAACTACACCCAAATGCTGCTTAAGTGACCGCTCATTCACCATGGCGAGCTCCTTTGACTTCAACGCTCTCAACCAGCGAAACGACTCAGTTGGGTACGGACCTCCATCACCTCCGTCCCAGGCGGTACCGGATGCTTCCAACCAGTCCGCGCGGGTTCCCGGGAATGTCACCGTCTATCAGACTTCAGGCCCAGACGCTCACATTGGCCCCATCCTGACTCCCGGCTCTGGGATACCTGCACTCAACCCCAGGTCATGTGTCACATGCCGCCGCAGAAAGGTTCGTTGCGACAAACAGATGCCATGCTCCAATTGCAGGAGAGCCCTGATTCCTTGCATCTTCCCTGCGCCTGGACGCGCCCCGCGGCAGCCCAGGCCAAAGGATCCTAATGCACCGCCCAAGAACACCAGCCAAAGGGAGGTGGAGCTGGTCAAGAGGCTCAAGAAGCTGGAAGGCATAGTCGAGGAGCTCAGCGGCCAGATCGAGGTGGAATCCGGAGGCAAGGGTCCCTCCTCTGCCGGCTCTCCCGAAGCTGCCCATCCTCCCACCACTGTCCACAGGCAAACGTCCGGCGGCCTAGACATGACCGCTACGAGCGGAGGTAGCCCCAAGGACTTCATAAGCGAGAGTGGCAGCGAAGGGGCCAGAAGAAAGGACCTGCAGCAGAAAATGGGACGTCTGGTGCTCAACGATCACAAGGGAAGCACCAGGTATGTCAGCAGCGTCTTTTGGTCAAAGTTGAACGATGAGGTATGCGCTGCGAATCGTCGAATCCAGACTTCTTGTCTCTAATGACCCATTGACAGCTCAACTCACTTCGGGAGGATACACAAAGACTAACCGATGAGGACTCCGATTCTGATTACGATGAAACCCCGGAACACTCTCCGCCTGCCGCTTATCCCGCAGCACTCACAGGTGACCAGGCTTTCATCTTGGGCTATCAATCTAGTCGTGTCGACCTCAGGAGATTTCACCCCCTTGCTTCTCATGTGCCGTTCTTGTGGTCGGTCTATCAAGAGAATGTGGAAACGTTGGTTAAGGTCCTTCATGTCCCTTCAACCGAGGTCATCATCCGTGAAGCCAGGAGAAGCCCAGAATCACTCACGCCGGCGAATGAAGCCCTTGTTTTTGGCATTTACTTTAGTGCGGTAGTATCCTTGGAACCCGAGGAGGTTTGTGTTCTCCGATTTGCGGCCTAAAGCAGACCAAAGCAACTGGCATGAAGTGGCTGACAGAAGTTTGTTTAGGTCATGACGAATTTCGGTGCGAACAAGGACGAACTTGTCGCGCATTACCGTTTTGCCCTAGAACAGGCACTCGCTAAGGCGAAATTCCTCAACACGTCTGATCTCGCTGTTCTCACCGCTTTGACTCTCTTCCTTATTGTCGTTCGACGCTACGACGAGAGCCGATTTACGTGGGCTCTTACCGGCTTGGTGGTTCGCATTGCTCAGGGCATGGGTCTGCAGCGAGATGGAGCCAAATTAGAAGGCTTGAGACCACTGGAGATTGAGATGAGGAGACGAATTTGGTGGGCCATCCTAGTTTTGGACTACCGGTCCTCAGAGGAAATGGGTTCGGATCCTGCCATCAGCCCTAGCTCTTTCGACACGCAGATGCCCACCAACCTCAACGATGCGGATATAGGTCCTTCGAGCACGGAGATTCCGGTGGCTAGGGAGGGTCATTCCGACTGCGCCGTGCCTCTCGTTACGTATGAGATCTGCGACATATCGAGACAATTCCTCAATGCTGCGTCGAGCGGCACATCTGGAGGTCCGAGCATAGGCGAAGCCAGCATCGCCGAGCGAGAGCAAATGCTAATCAGCGTCTACCAACGTATCGAGCACAAGTTCCTCAAACACGTCGTTGATGAGTGCGATCCACTGTACTGGGTTGCGGCCATGATTGCCCGGATCATCGTGGCAAAGATGTGCCTTGTTATCTACCAACCTATGCTATTCCCCGGGTCTGGCCATAACTTGTCGGAAGAGATACGCGAGCGCATCTTCGTGGCGGCCATTGAAATCGTCGAATATAACCATAAGCTGAATACGGATCCCCGATGCAAACAGTATCGCTGGCTCTTTGCGACGTACACGAATTGGCATGCCATTGCATACAACCTGGTCGAGATATGCCAGCGCCCCTGGACAGCGCTAATTGAGCGCGCCTGGGAGGCGGTCAAGACCTATGATCGAGACCCAGCCGAGTATGCTAAGAACTCAGATCATGTGGCGGTGTTCCTGCCAATGCGCAAGTTGTTCATCAGAGCACGAAAACATCGCACTGCAGAGATTGCTCGGCTCAAAGCCAACCCAGAGGAGGCCCGACGACTGGACTTTGCTGAACGAGTGAACCCTGCACAAGCCCGATTCGGGCCGGTCCCCGGTACCGAGAACACGATGGAAATAATGAGGGAAAGATGGCGGGCGTTGACCAGGCCAGATGGAGCTAGTCCTCTGCCCTTCGGTCATCGTAATCGAACTCCTGTTCCGCCCTTTTCTAGCGACGCGGATCCCGTTTCCCAATCAGGATCTCATTTACAGGTGCCACACTCCGCAGGCCATGTCCCAGTCAGTGGTGAAGGCACACTGCCCATGGATCTCTCGAACCGGGCAATTGATCTGGTCGACGATGTCATCTCTCAACCCGCCGTCACCATGTCCGATTTCTGGCCTCTCCAGATGATGTCGAGCGGGACACCTTCGGCTGTGAGCCCCGGCATGGTAGGACCTCAGGCGCCAGTCCAGCACCCGCTCCACACTCAAAGCCATATACAGCCCCTGAGCGGAGCGGTACTCAATCAACAAGGCATGCAAATACCAGGTGACGACAGCTCTGCAGCATTTATGTGGAGCGAATATTCCTTAGCCAATGCGAATGCAAAATTTGATGCAGCAGCATTTGAAGACACGGACATGCTTGGAGAGAATTTCGACTGGCAAGACTGGAGTCAAAGTATTCGGGGTCTAGAAATGGGAAGTGCTCCTTAGGTGTCGCTCTCTTTGAGGCCAAGTTCAGCCTCGGACAGGCACAGCCGCTCTTTGGAAATGGAGTAATGTGTACGTCTTCAGATGCTTAACTGCATCGTTGAAATGATGGGATGATAAAAAACAATATGCGAGGCCAAGTAATACACGTACCGGAAGAAGTTTTGGACGAATTGGCGGTCATTTTGAATAGCAGTTGCCTAATCTTACCTCGGGTATCTCGAGACATGCATCAGTGATCGCGTAGGCTCTTAGGGCTCTCTACATGAATGGCTGAAGCTTTTGAGGTAACGCCCCGCCAGGGAAAATGGTATGTATGCTGAGTCGCCGGCACCGCTGTTTGAAAACTACAGACGCCTCGCGTCCTGCTATATCTTGCTACCGCCTGCCTTGAACTTTCGCTCCTCTTCCAGGACATCCTCCCTCTTGCGGATCTCCACCTCGGACGGACCGCCCTTGGCGAACCTCACCAGCGCGACGTGCTCCCAGTCGCCGCCGCGGTCCGAGCCCTTCAGCTCCGGCCCGGGCTTGTCGAGGCCCAGCACGACGCGACCGTCGCTGCCGCGGACGAACAGGTTGTGCGGGCTCATGACCTTGTCGGCCCAGGGGATGCTCGACGTGCCGTGCTCCCGGGCTTTGGTCGACTCCGCCGTGGGCGTGGCGCGCAGGAACGCGAGGAGCGCCTCGCGCTGGGACTCGCGGTGGCGCCGCGCGGCGGCCGCGTCGCCGGCGGGGGCCGGCGTGAAGAACCGCGCCAGGTGGTGCAGCAGGTACGCCTGCGGGGGGAAGAGGATGATGTCGCCGGCGGCGAGGCGGCGGAGGAACGTCTGCGGGGAGCCGAAGGTGGCGGCCGTGTGCTCGACGCCGTTGTCCGGCGTGGCGATGAGCATCTCCGAGGGCGGCGCGTCCGCCTGCGCGAGGGGCAGCATGTAGACGTACATCTGCGTGGTGAACCTCTTGGGGACGTTGGTCGGGGTCAGCCACCTCGTGAACGGCACCAGGCCGTCCGTGTCGGGGACGCCGCCGAGCGACCGCACCCAGTCGCCGAAGCGGACCTCGTTGCCGTGGATGCGCCGCCTCGCGGCGTCGCGCTCCTCGCCGGCGGCCACGTTGAAGAGCTCGCCGCGGCGCTTGGCGAGCAGGATGCCCGTCTCCTCGAAGCACTCGCGCACGGCGCCGAGGCGGTAGGCGGGCCCGTCGCGGTGCCGGGCCGGGTCCTCGGGGCCGGGGATGTCGCCGTCATGGAAGGCGTCGAGGTTCCCGCCGGGGAAGACGTGCGCCGAGGCGAAGGACGTGGACGTCTGCACGCGGTGGAGGAGCAGGACCTCGTTGGTGGGGGACACGAGGACGATGGAGGAGCTGGGCCGGGGCACGCTGGGCACCGGCCGCTTGGCTGGCGTCTTGGTGGTCGAGGGTGAGGAAGAGGAAGAGGAAGAGGAACGGCGCGGCTGCGACGAAGACATGGCGACGGTGATGTTGTGAATGGGACTCAGAGGCGCGGTTGGGATGCGTGGCCCGGTTCTAGCACCAGCGGCGATGGCAAACAGACGTCCTGGGCCTGCTCCCCTCATCACCTTACGGACAACGGATACTGGACTGCAGGTGATCCTATTAAGCTTGAATCAAGGATAGCGCCCTGGCCGCGCATATCATGGTCGGAACCGACGCCGCATACGCAGTGCCTCGTTTCAACCGTGTACAGCCGAGGCTCACGGATTCGGCGCTAAGAAGTTCCCATGCGGCACCACGCTGCCGCCCCCCGGTGGGCCTGATTTTCCCCACACCATCCGGCCGGATGTTTCATTGTGCGCTTAACTTTATTGAGCCTTCTGGGTGAAATAAGACGTGGTTAAAAAATGATGATATTCAAACAAGTCTTTCAAAGGGTATAAAATCGTGAATCCGTTGTTCCCATGACATAGTGGCTGAAAACGCCAATCCCAGCACCTATTTCGCCGTGCGCCCTTGTCCCTCATTGAAAACCTTATGTAGAAAACATCAAAACCTCTTTCTTTCCTTTCCACGGAGGTTCACCTTCCATAGGCAGCATATACTCTTGGATTCGCACCACTGCTTGACTTCACCTGGGTTGACCTCGCCGTCGAACCCTACCCGAGTCAATTGACCAGAGTTGAGCCAGGCGCTCAGGTCTTCCAGCACGATGGGATCATACATGAGGATCTTTTCGTGCCATGAGGGATTTTTAGGGTCTGTTGTCCTAGGTGCTGTTGTGACTGCTTTTGTTACAAAGTTAAAGAGAGCTCCTTGGTCGTCTGTGGCCGCTGGCGCCAACGACAAGTCTGTATCCTCATGCACAGACATGGAAAGATCAACCGCTACGGGAGAGGAGAAGGTAGGATCCGGCGATAAGCTGGGTGACGTAGAAAAGTCGTCTACACCATCGGATGCCGAGTCTGGTATCTCGATCACAAGACCCGGCGATTTTGACCTCCGCCCAGGTCGAGGGGTTGATGGGGCTGTTGGAGGCGACTTCGTTGCTTTCGCAACCGGCGCAGCACGTTTCGAAGACGTAGCATTCTTTGACGTAGCTTTGGCTCGTAATGGCTTGGTAGGGGTGCTGAGATCCTTCCTCGGCCTGCCACGCGGTCTCTTTGGAGATGGCGGGGGCTGAGCGGAGGGCGGCGGCTCTTGCTCTTCCAGATCACCGACACTGTTCAGCCGCCGCGAGTCTTCGTTATCATTGGAATCTTGAGCCTTTCCGATAGAGTGCTTTGTTGTTACAGTCTTCGTCTTCGACGCCTTACGCGTGGTTGTGGTTGATTTCTGCCTAAGTTGGTTTTGACCCATCCGTACCTTACTCTCCCAACACTGGTCAAGAAGCGCAATCATGGCAGTACGCCGTTTGACTGGTTTGAAACCGTACGACTTTATTTCTTTGGAAAGCTGCGCATCGGTGCATAGCTCAAACTTTGGCCTGCAGGGTTCGTCTGGGAGTAGTGGTTCTGAGACCGAAGTCTCCTCTGTGGTCATGGCATTGACCATGGTATCTTGGACTGCTGTCCTAGGCTGCTCGCTAGTGTTGGCCTGAGCAACGACCGGCACAAACGCATCGTGTCTGTTCGTTTCAGCAGCTTTGGGTGCAGGAGATGGCAAGATATCGGACAGGTTCACAAATGAGTCATCATTGGCCTGCACAGTGCCAGAGCCAGTTGCGTTCGCACCCTCTCTTTCGCTTTTCCGATAACCAAACGGATCGCTCTCATCAACCAAGGGCGGTAGCTCCGGTGAATTTCCCGCTAGATCGATGACCTCTAGGTCAAGAAGATCGCCTTCAGGATCACGAGCCCCCGCGTCCCATAGCTTGGGACGTTGGTCGGGAGGTTCGATCGCGTCACTGTTGATAGGCGTAACGAAATCCCCAGAATCATGGCAATTCGATGTCTGCATGGCAATCTGGAGGTCCCGAAGGAATGTTGGCGACTGCTCTCTGGCCAATTGGCTTGACGTTCCGAACACAAAGTCTTGGTTGGCAACCTGCTTCAACGCTGCCCGTGGTGAGAGGAGGATTGGCTTCGGAGGCGGAGCTATCTTTTTCGAAGCCTTGACCGTCTTCTTTCGTGGTTTCTTTGGCTTGCTGCTTGCGTCTTCTTGGGGTATAGGCGCCTTGCCGTCAGCCGGAAAATAATCCAACAGGGAGGCTGAAGGTGGCGCGTTATCAGGCTGGGTTGGCGTTTTGTAAGCTGCAGTAGCCAGACCCGTGATAGTTCTTGGCTTCTTCTTCGGAGCTTTACGCTTGGGAGCCGGCTTCTCAGGCACTTCAGCAGCCTCTGCTGGCTTTGTTTCTACCGCAGACTTTACAGGGACGAGCTCAATTAGCTTCCTCTTCTTGACAACGGTATAGGTTATTTTTTTCGCCGGCTCTTCACCAGAATTCACAGCCTCTTTACATCCATACGTTTCGGATAAGGATCGAAAGACCGTCGCTTTTTGCCAGTCACTTGGCGACCCATCTGCGTCTTGGGGTGAAGACTTGAGCTCGACAAAGGTCTTGTTTGTTGGTGGTGTCCAATTCGATTTACGGGTCATTGCTGGTTCCAAATGAAGTGGCTCGATTGCGTTTTCGATTCCTTTATTTATCGGCTTAGAAGAAGGCGCGGGCTCTGCAGCTTGTTCGCTCGGATGCTGCGCCTTTAGCTCTAGTATTACCGAGGGTCTTGCACCCAACGCCGTGTCTGCGCCGCATCTTGTGACCTTGGAATCTGCGTGTGAAGTCTTGATTTTGTATTTCTTCCACGGTTTGTCTGGGTCTGTCGACGACGGTGAAGTAGAACCACTGTCGGCCGGCTTGTGTGCAGTTCGGGTTTCCGCAGATGGATAGCGACGCACCTCTGAGGTGACCTCCACAACCGATGGAGAGCTGGCATGTCGATCATCGCTTTTGAGTTTCGGCGTCGCATTGACCGGCCTTGAGGTTGCTGTTTGCCGGGTCTCAGGGTATGTCTGCGACCGTGTCTGTGTCTGGTGCCAATAAGCCGAGCGACTTTGCGTCAACGAGGTTAAATCGTCCGGGATGGTCTCGGGATCTTGGATGAGGGGTACGGCCTCCGCACGGGTCGCCTGCGACAAGATGTTTTGCAGCGAGGGTAGGTCTGGCGACGACGGAGCGTTGTCCTTCGAAGCCCTCCTTGCTACACAAAGAGGCGAAGACCGAAACACTTTAGGAGACGCCATGACGGCGAAGAAGCACCGCCGAGCGCGAGAGGCGCATCTCAATGTCGGAAGTTTCGATGCGAATGCAGGCACGGGGAAGAGTTTGGAGTGAATGGTAGCCGAGAGGCCGTGCATTGCCCATCACGGCAATTCGAGGCAAGTGGGAACAACGGGACGTGGCGGACGGTATCTCAGATCGCCACTAACGCCAGCGCCCAAAGCGGCGTGGGGCGGTCGCGACCTGCACACGAAGTCAGCTGGGTGGTCACATGACACACAAAAGCCCTCCCCCCACGAAAAAACTAGGGCAAATTTGAGGTCACACTTCCGAATCCCACTGCGACGACCTCATCCCACACTCGAACCTCTCACCTGCCCACCGCCAAAACAACCCTCCCAACACCGTCAAAATGGAGAACGACCGTGGTGAGATCGTGGACCTGTATGCGATTCCCTCCGTGCCGTTGCGAAAACGAGTAGAATACTGAAACTTTTCCCCGTCCAGCTACGTCCCCCGCAAGTGCAGCGCCACCAACCGCATCATCAAGGCCAAGGACCACGGCTCCGTCCAGATTTCCATCGCCAAGGTCGACGAGAACGGCCGCGCCGTCCCCGGCGAGAACCACGTCTACGCCCTCTGCGGCTTCGTCCGCGCCATGGGCGAGAGCGACGATGCCATGAACCGCCTGGCCCAGCGCGACGGCCTGGTCAAGAGCGTCTGGAGCGCCCAGCGATAAGCATAGACAAAAATTTGACGACACCATCGGAAAAAGGTACATAATCGGCTCGCGAAGGAGATGCAGACAGCCGCACTTTTGCCAGTTCGCGTGCTGACCTGAGTGACCAGGGACTGGTCCGGGCATGAAAGGGCATGGGTGGAACTAGAGTTGGCTGCATCTAGCAATTCCAATTCGTGGCGTTCGGCTCGATTTTCGACGCAAAAATTCATGACGATGCTTCGACCTCCTTTTTTTTTCTCGATCTCATGCGACGTGATGGTAAAACTATTGTGACATGTCTCCTCCCGGCTAGCGAAGTTTCCTCGGATTGACTCTTCGGGGTCATGCCGTGACCGAGGACTCTGGGGCTACTGTGATAGTCTCCGTGCCGCAGATTGAACGGCCTTTTAAAAAGCTGTGGCGGTTAAGTTCGCTCGCCAGAGTACAGATACGGGTCAGACATGCAGTGTGCAAAATTTTACGGTGAATCAGGGTTACTGCTGGCTAGGATTGGTATGACGATACTCGCAGACAATACAACCTTGGTTACTTTCCGCTCTCGATGCCTTCCTTGTATGCGCTCAACGCCCGTTCCCTGCTGCCTTTGTGCTCGACTATTGGCTCTGGATATCCATTTTTCTTTGCCTTGTTCCCTGCGCCGCGAGCATACGGCGCATGGATGGCTTTGCCTTCGATGTCCCTCAGCTCGGGCACCCACTTGCGGATGTACTCGCCATTGGCGTCGAACTTCTCGCTCTGGAGCAGGGGATTGAAGATGCGAAAGTAGGGTTGTGGATCAACACCTACGCTGGCGCTGAAGCCCCAGCCTCCGTTGTTGCTGGCGAAGTCGCCGTCGATCAAGTGGTGCATGAAGTATTGCTCGCCTTTCCTCCAGTCGATGAGCAAATCTTTGGACAGGAATGAAGCGACAATCATTCGGCAGCGGTTGTGCATGTAGCCCATGTTGTTCAATTGACGCATGGCGGCATCCACAATGGGAAAGCCGGTTCGGCCTTCGCACCAGGCCGCAAAGTGTTCCTCATCGTACGACCAAGAGATGTTGGAATATTCGGGCTTGAAAGGTTTGTTCATACTGTGAATGTTAGCGCAAGTTACGGACCGATTCCAGAAGCTGCACTTACCAGATATATGGCCAGTGGACAAGGACGTGCTTGTAGAAGTCACGCCAAGCAACTTCAGCAATCCACCGCTGGATGCCCTCGTGTCCGCCATCCAACTTCTTCGTCTTGTTCCTGTCTCTGGCCACACGTACGCAGGTTCTTGCACTGATGGTCCCACTGGATAGATGTACCGAAAGAGATGACGTCGCAATGTTTGCAGGAATGTTTCTCAGGTTGTGATAATCTCCAATCTTTTCGTCCAGGAATTTGTTCAGCCGAAGTCTAGCCTCATGTTCTCCGCAGGGCCAATAGGCACGGTAGCGCTTCTTCTCTTCGTCGTTCAGCCGCTTGTTCTTGGGAGCTTCTGGCACCGGACAATCGAAGAGTTTTTTGAACTTGGTCCGCGTGTCCTTCGGGTTCTGCCCTGGAGGGTCGTAGAATTCCAGAAGATCGAGATTGGTGTGGATGTGAGCCACCCACGTCCGATACCATGGTGAGTAGACGGCGTACTGGTTTCCAGAACCGCTTTGCAAGTCGCCAGGAGGAACTACGCAAGTGTCATGCACAACCTCGAATGCTTTGCCGTTTTTAGCCAGATCTCGAATTAGACGAGCCTCGCGTCGGAGCTCATCAACCTCATACTCCATGTTCGCATAAAGATGGCTTGCCCCCCACTCCTCCATGAGCTCGAGAACACGGCCGGGTAGTTTCTTTCTCTTCTCAACCGTCTCGACATAGAGCGGTATGTCCAGCCGAGCCAGGTCGTCTTGCAGGACCTGCAGAGTCCTGAGCATGAAATCCACTCTGACGGCCGAGGTGAGGTGAGCCTCGAAGTCCTGAGGGCTGATGAGATACATGCAGATGAGCGGAATGCCGGCCTCCTTGGCCATGTCACTAGCCAGGTAGAGAGAACGGTTGTCTGTATGCCGAACGTCCATCCTGAACCAGTGGATCACAGCACCCCTAGGTTTTACGGCCTTGCGTTCCTGTGCCGTGTCCTGGAGCGCAGAGATGACCTCCTCGATTGGTCGGGTAATTTCGTTGTTGTTATACGCACGAGCGCGGGCGTTGCTCATCTCGGGCGGATAGTACTTCCGTAGAACAATGCCATTCTTTTCAGCCTCTTCAGCGAGAGGATGAGGATCGTGCAGATTCCTCGAGGGGCTCTCGATCTTGGCCTTCTTGGATTTGGCTCCGTTGACCGGAGGCACCGCGGGCGACTTACGCTTGGCTGGCATTGTAGAGTATTTGACGGTCTTGGGTGATATCAATCGCGTGAAATTGCTACCTGGATTGGCTCGGAACGGACACAGGAGTTGAGGGAATCGAGAACGCGCTCTGAAGAGTGAGCCCTGAACGAACTTCATGGACCTGTGAGGCTTTCAAACTACGAAGTCCCAGTGAAGATGGGCGAGTTGGAGAGGTGCATGGGGGGAGGCGAGGGCGGTCGTGCTCCGCTGCTAAGGCAGGTCTACGCAGTACCTTATTTGAAATTAATCTAAACGCCAAATCATGTGAACTTTGCCGCGTTTGCAAGCCTTTCCGTCTCCTTTTGGCGATGGTCGCAGACCCTTCAGGGCGTATTCTCGATTCGGTACACGTCATAAGCTCCCCAAGATCGGGAAAGCCACGCTAGGGCGAGATTCAGCGATCCGGTGGCTTGGGATTTTGATCGGGAATGCAGAGTGTGTTCGTGCTAGAAGTGAGCATGCGGTACCGATTGCCGCGCCTTGTCAAGCATGACCTGTGCTCCAAATTTCCGGCCAACGAATATACGTTAGTATCCCGATTCGTAGACTTCAAAGAGACTCTTTCTTGGTCGAAATCGTACAATGTCCTGAAGCCCAGGAAAAGAAGTATGCGTTGGAAACCCGGAAAGGCTACAGTGAGATACTCCAGCCACGGTACGGTACCTTAACCAATTACCGTGCTGTGAATGATGAGGTAAGCTGCTGCATCGTTGTCTTGCCAGCTGCGCACAGCTGTTGCGGGCAGCCTGTGCCAGACAAGAGTCCCAGTAAACATGCGCTGATGCCTGCTTCAGTTTGCCTGGCCTCCATAGACGCGTTCTGTTCTTTCAGGCGTTCCCACCTACTTCACCAGCCCATAAAGAGCCATTTGCATTATTTTCTGGGCGGCATCCCTTCTCCTCTTGTTCGCAGCTCGTCTGTAAAGCTCTTGGCAAACGCTGGGTTACAAATTGTTTACACTACTTTCTGAGGATAGACCTTTTCGCCCTTCCACCTTCTCCCTAGGAGCGAACTCAATCCCTCGAGGAGCCCCATCATGTTATAGTATACACGTACCATACTTATGAGGGAGCTGTCGATTATTGGGTGAGGTTCTTTGTATCTGATGATTCATGTTAAAGCGCATGGGTTTTGCTGTATACTGAGTACCTCGAAAGTCGCTTGCTCCGTCATAGGCACAGAGAAACACAGACCTTCAACGTATTGCGGTTTCGACGTGGACAACTTGCAACATGTCTGATCGCCCATCATGGCACCATCTGCCTCTGGCTTCCACGTCGGGCTTACCGGTGCTTTTGGTCACGATGGACGTGGGCACCGCGGCGTACGCTGTTCAGGTCACTGATATGGCCAATATCTGGACCGAGAGTCTCGACAGGAAAGCAATCTGTATGAGGGCTTGGGGCGAGAACACAAGCATCGACCCTAGCGATACCCCTGACAACATGGCCCGATTCCTCTCGAGCCTGAAGTCCGCTCTCGATTCCTCTCAGCCGGGTCATGACCAAACAAGCCTCACCTTGTCTTCCGCCAAATTTGATAATGCTGGAGAGAACGGCCTGACCTTGAAGCTGGTTTGCAATCTGCCTGGCCTGCAACCCTTGCGTTGGCCTATTCACCTCAAGAAGGGGCCCCCAACAGCCATTGCAACCGATCTTGTTCTTCCATTGATACAAGCGCACTACGCGAGGAAACAAGAGGTAGAGTCGCTGATCCAGGCTCTGAGCCATAAGGATGCCGTCATCGCAAAACTGGTAGACAAACTCGAGGCTGTGGGTACGGGCTTGGAGCACGTCTTTACCGCGCTTTCCGGCAGGAAAAAGGTTTCCAGATCAGTTGCCGAGGACAAAATCAGGGGGTTGGCCCCCTTCAACGAAAGGAAATGGAAAGCCAAGCTGGAATCCGACCATGGCGGGCCCGCAAACGCTTCAGAACTCGCTCAAAGCGTCTTTGAAGGCAGCAGCTTGCCATCCCGAGCATACATCGAGATCGAAAAGTCCCCTGGCCTCGATGGCTGGTGGCACGATATCAAAGCCCATTCGGAGATGCCTATTCGCGAACAAGCCAAGAAATCCAGTTCAGTAAAGGGCTCTCCGAAGCAAAGTGTCCAGTCTGAGGAGCCCGTGGACGACGAGGATGACGACTTTCAGGTTCAGGCAACTCCACCTGGCCTCAAAGCACATCAGAACCCTGCGAAGGAGGCTGATCTCGCGACTCTAGATGACGCCTCGACCCAGGACGAAGACGATTCAGAGAGCGAGCCTCCTGTCACCTCGCACAAGAAAACGAAGCAGAAAGAGGCCAAGAAGCCCGCACCTCGGCTGGGCGCTATCGGTGGCAAGAAACAAGCTACTGCGCATCGGTCTCCATCCCCAAAACCTACCCCTGAGCCAACCAAGGATGATTCAGAAACCGCCTCTGAAGCCGAGAATGATGAAGATGCAACGGCATCCATAGCGGAAGAAAGCTCGCCACCCCCTCCACCGAAACCAGCCCCGAAAAAGGGTGGCCTTGGACGGATTGGAGGGAAGAAGGCTCAGGCGGCTCAGGACCGGGCAAGAACCCCTGAACCGGCTGCCGAAGCCACTCGGTCAGGATCTGAAATTACCACTCCCAAGAAGCTGGGACATATTGGGAAAGCCACAGACACATCTCCCACCAACTCGCATAATACCAAGCGAGGGAGGCAGCCAGCTCGCCAGCAGGAGCCAGAGGCAAAGGAACAACGCAAGGAAACGTCCCAGGAACGGGCAGACCGTAGGAGGGAGGAGCTGAAAAAGGAACTAGAGAGAAAGGCAGCGAGTGGTCCTCCGAAGAAGAAGAGGCGATTTTGAAGCAATTTAGAGCAAGCGATATCGAAATTTACCTACACACTCCTGAACGTCCCCCTTGAGCCTCGAGCACACCAGTGCGCCATTGATCAGCTCTGCCAACGGTGAACTGCCATGGTTCATGATTTCGGGCGCTTCACGGCCGATATGCCTCCTACGCAGGGTCACACGATGGGCGCGGTTTCAAGTGCACTGCCCACAGTCGTGCGACTGCCTCATGTCTCGGCGGCTCACACTTAACGGTTACCGGCCGTACAACAGACCTGTCATTCGTGCCTCGTGGCAAAGTTCCACGAAATGCCGCTTACCGTCCTCGAGGCCATGGTGAATGGAGCCTAGAGGGTCTCGCTATTTCCCTCTTGTGGGTGTCACTTACTATTTTGCCTTGCCCGAATACCCTATGCTGTCTTGCTACCTTTTCTTCTCAAGCATTCACAGGTCTTTGAAACATTAGGACATGACAGATGGGAAAGTTCAGACACGCCTAGAGATTCTCGCATCTCGAGGCTCCTCTAGAGACCCTCAATGACCGGTAGCCGTTACCAAGGTCTGCCATTTCACTGCCTTGCACAACTCCTTGAATGAACTATCGACAGCCACATGGGCCGGCTTGGTACCAACACCCCCACACCTTCACTTCTAGAATTCACAGATCCGTAGCAGCGGGCGCTCTCGAAACACGAAACCAGGATGTTATACCTGGGCCCAATTGGAAAGTCCGGTCGAAGCATGTAGCGATTGCGCAATATGTGGATTGTGCTGCAATCTCGCATCTGTGGAAGCCTTCGGCAGCCCCGAACTGCAGGAGGTGTTTCCATTGCTGAAAAAAAGCATTGGTCGCTTACTGGTATAATTTCTTCTTCCTGCACCATTTCCTTGAGATTCCACGGCAAGAAAGACGGAGGGTGAATGCAACGGTGCGTTCTAAGCCGACAGTGGGTGTGGACATATTCAGCCGGAGGCCGAGGGACACCCTTCTTCACACACTTGCATCTTGCTACGCCCTCGCTTACGGACCCATCTGCACAGATGGAAATGCATGGGCCCAGAAGAACACCGGCGGGGAAAGATTTTCTTTTTCTTTGGGACGCCCGTCCGTCGCCCTGATATGCCTCCCCGGGTTACACGCGTGGCCGAGATGATGCAGGGAGAAGGGGTCGACGCACCGGGGGACGAATACCGCCGACGGCTGCATGCCTAGGTTGACTCGTACGTCTCAAAAGGCCTGTTGCGGCGGGATGGGAAGCGCACGGGCGCTGCGTCAGTTACTTTGTATTCTCAGGTCGACCGTTGTACTGTACAGGGCGACGCACCCTTGCTCTGTGAGGCTTCAGGCACAATCCCTGACACTGCGGAGAAGTTTCTTCGTCAAGCATGCATGAAATAGTGCATGGGCCATGGCAACGAGGGGAGGAAGAGAGGGAGAAGGGGGAAAGACAGGGAGAGGGAGAGGGAGAGGGAGAGGGGGAGGGAGAGGGAGAGGGAAGGGGAGGAGAGAGAGTCTCACGTGTTTTGGCCGTCATGGCAAGTTGAAGTGAATAGAGGCCACGGTCGACTACGGTTAATACCAAAGCACTTTCATCTCAACACGGATTCATCGGAAATCACCCTGTTCGGTATAATCTAATGAATACCGGTTGAGCTTCGTGGGCGTCGCCGTAGCAAAGACTTCAGTCGTTGCCCGCTAGGGACGGGCAGCATGGCTTCCGGCGCAGCCTCTAAGAAACGTGGCTGGGTGCCTCATTTCCAATAACCTGGTTATCGTTATTCAGTGCTTTTTGGAGTCTCTGCTGCAGATTTCTCGGAAATCAGGGAAGCGTGTCTTGGCTCACGCGTTGCTTTTTAGGAATGGCGCAACCCTCCTTTACCAAACGTCCCTCCACCTCTAGATATGCGGCCGCTGCGGGACATGTAGCATTCCAGGACAGCGGGCCTCGTTGATATTTGCTTTTTCCCATGTTCAATATCGCCGAATACCCCTCCCGCCAGCCTCATCGCTTCCCCGAGATCGAGCATGGCCCCCCCACGAAGGTACAGATCGCTGCAGTCGCACGTTCCACCCATTGGCTTACACTGCGTCTCTTCAAGCGTCGACTTTAGATGTGGCGTTTTCTCTCCGCGCTTCCCGGCAGGGCTTGCTTCCAGATTCGATCACTTGCATGGGCCTGATGGACAACCTCCCTGTGAGGTCAGGAAGTAGGGTCTCCAACGCCCGCGGCACTTGATCTTCAGCCATCGAAGCTGGCAATCGCGAAACGGGAAATCTCTACACTCCCCACTGACCGGTTACGATTGAGATTTACGCAGCGCTGCACAGAGCTTCCGTACCTAGCTAGTTGCCTCTTGCCGGCGCTCTGCCTAGCTCAACTCCACCCAGTTGCTCAGGAAATGATAACACATGGCCTAGATCGACCGAGGTAATGCACGTTCCCGTTGCACCGAAAGAATCACAGCCCCGTAGCTTGTGCTCCAACCGGGAAGGATTCCCTGTTGGCATAACCAGGCGGCAAAGTCGCGGCGCCCGGCTTGACAAGACGAAGAGCACACGGGTGACGAACAGGGGCGATATCCCACAATTTGCAGTAACACAACCAGGGTCTCTGTCAAGCCACCGCACGGCTGGCCTTCCGCGGCCGCCTCCCTTCTGTTGTAGAATTGAGCTGAGGCTTTTCAAAACACCAATCACTTCGTCGCGCGTCAAAACAGCTTACAGAACCTGGACACGACTTTCCCACGAGTTTGGGGAAGACATGGCACATCTCACAAAGTCAAACTGGAATGTCACGTAGGACCCTCCGTTCAAATGTCAATAGATACCGGGTTTTACTACATGCATGGTGCCAAGTCTGTACGCAACTTTCTGCGGCCAATGGAGATGTGTTCGAGTATCTTCTGGCGCCCTGCAATGATGAGCTGTTCAATTTCTTGCACCAGAGAGCACACAGCTGCAAAGAACACAACTGGAGTCCATGACGCCACAATAGCAAAAAGAAAAGAAAAAATGACGGAGAATAAGGGTGTCGACCTAATCTCCCATGCACATGGTTGTCAGCGAGCGTGTATCAGTGGTCCTCGACGTCCGGGTGGTGCCAAACCGATGCAGTTTGAAGCGCCAGATTGCGGAAAACAAGTCTTTCTTTTGACTGTGCAGATGAGGCTTGCTGTGATGCTACCGCATGTAGTAGTGGATCTCGTGGACACATGCTTGCAGGACGATGGAAAGCAGTCCTACATCTTGTGACAACCGATAGTCTCCACGGTGTCTTGGGCGTCCTTCGCAGAATCTCGCCTGAAAGACGATAAGCTGCTGAGAGAACGCCAACAATCAAATCCACGAGTAGAGTCCTTAGAGTCATTATTAGCTTGTACACGAGATTCTGTTCTTATGACATGACTAGATTAAATACAAAACCTACAGACTGACACTAAACAACCTATATCTGTATAAAAATAAAAAAAAAGGGGGGAGGGGGGGAAGAAAAGGAAAACACACTCATAAAACAATCTCGTCAACTAGACCTCGCGAACCCGTCCACAATCCAGTAACACATCTAGTGAAATGAACCACAAATGAAAGACTAGGAAATATCAAAATAGCCAGTCAGCTTCGCAAGGCAAAACCGCTGGGGAGATACGGATGCACTGGCTTGTCCTGCCCTCCATCATGCGGATGAGCCCACATGCCCGGTCTGACCAATGTACCGTTGTTTCTGACTGGCCTGCCACAGAACTTGGGGTTCAGGCAAGGCAAGGTCCTTCGGAAGATCATTGGTGGTATGCATGGTAAGATGGGAGCTATTTGTTCCAAGTGCAGGGTTAGCGTTTTGTTATGCCAAAGCTGCTTTCTTTTTTCCCTTTTTTTTGGCTTTTCATTGCTTGTTTTCAAGGAGAACACCCAGCATGGGGGTAATCGCTCTGGCGTTGCGCATCCAACGCCATGAAGCCGGCAGGCACGCAGCCCGACCAGTAGCCTTGACTTCCCTGGACCATCCCTTATGGGTTCTCCTCCCAATCACCAAGGCTATCAAAGGGCGCAAAGAGGGGGCCAGAGTCGGTATTGTGGGTGTCTTGGTGTCTGGTAGGGTACGATAACTGCACATCGTCCATGGTGTAAGGGAATGGCTCACGCCCGGCTTGAGGACTGATGGCGTCATGACCACCACATGGAAGAGGTGATAGCCCAGCCTCGCTGTCTTCTCCGTGCAAAGTCGAGTTTTGTAGCATAAGGTTGAGCTGATCGTTCACTCTCAGATCAGAGGTTGGTGGCATGCTCTCGAATTCGTGCTTGATGTCTGGCGTGCGAATATCCTCAGCGTGGAGGATATCCGGCATCAGCAATTGTCGAACCGGGTAGGGCCGCGGCGGAGCGAGCACACTGTGTGATGTAGGCGGAGTGAGCACACTATGTGATGTAGGCGGAGCGAGCACACTATGTGATGTAGGCGGAGCGAGCACACTAAGTGATGTTGGAGGAGCGAGCACACTAAGTGATGTTGGCGGAGCGAGCACACTATGCGATGTAGGCGGCAATCCCAAAGATGGGTGGTAGGTCAGCTGCCATGCTGGGATACGCAGGCTGCGAGGAGCACGCTGCCCACGGCGTGACGCTTGGCGTGCAGACCTCATGCCGTATGGTCTTCGTGTGCTTGTACCTTTGCGGTATCTGGTTGTGCTTTGAACCCCATCGCGCGCAGCCCAGTCCTCAAGCACCCATTCGGCCGATCGCTTTGAGCCATCAGATCCGAATGGGTCGCGATTGGTGAATGCCTGCGAACCGCGTCTGTTAGCCATGCTACTCATGATGTGAGGCGTGGGGGTGGTCCATGCTTGGGCTGGCCTGGGAGCGGAGACAAAGCCGCGGGACCCTTGAACAGAGCCACACAAACTGGGCGGCCCCCAAGCTAACGGTGGGTTGACTTACTGCGTTCATGCTCAAATTATGGCGTATGCTGTTCTGCCATCCCTTGCTGCGATTGCTGGCCTTGTTCGTGTTTTCGCGAAACCACTGATAGATCTCTTGGAGTGTCATGGCGTGACTTGGCTGGCTCAGCAGTGCTTTGTAGATCAGCCAAGCGTAGGGCCCTTCAAGCCTTGCCTGCGGGATGCGCGGGATGCGTGAGAGCCCACCGCCATACGGAGGGTTCATTCCTGGGATGTTGTGGAATATGGTGCCAACCGAACCGAAAGGATCAAATACGACCTTCTCATCCCTAGGCATCTCTGGATGACCAGACAACCTGGCAGTTGTGTCAACAGATGCCATTGGTGCTGGAGACATGCTAGAAGACGCGAAATAAAGAGGCGTCGCGGGAGAAGACGGCTGATAGATTGACTGTTGAATCTCCGCTTCAACTTCTTGCTTGATCCTCTCTATATATGCTGGGGAGGCGCTCGAGCAATAAGACGCGTGGTCTAATGCTGGGGTCGAAGTGTGCAGTAGATTATGAGATGTCGTCTGGGTCTCGTGGTCCAGCTGACTCCAGTTTGTGGGTTGTTGGAAACTCTGTGATGGAGAGGGCCACGTTTCCGGGGAAGATGGCGACAGTTTGCAACCGAAGGTCTCCTCAATGGAGGAAACTTGACCCGCACAGCTTTCACAATCATCCGTATCCAGCGGCGGCGTGGGCCACGATTGCTCGCTCTTGATGATGACAGGCGGCTGGAAAGGCATGGAACCGTTGGTGCGCTGGTTTTGAACCGGCAGCGACTGGGTTCTCTGCACCGGTTGAGTTGAGATCTCGAACGGGGCAGCGTCCAGAGGACACTGGAGCCCCGGTGTGGTGGGAGATGGTGTGCAAATGACTCCCGTCTCGGCGCGACCAGACATACAACTTGATTGTTGTCCGGGCCCGGGAGGGAAGACGCTCGTGTAGCTTACAGCTTGGTCACCCTCAGAGCAAGGTGGACCCATTGGCGGAGGCGGAGGAAGAGACAACATCTAGGGCAAGGACAAGACCGTAGAACGTTGCAACAAGTCCTATAAAGATGTGATGATGCGTCGATGCTGCAATACGTTCAGGCCTTGGTCAAAAGCCTAACGTCTCGTGGAGATAATGTATGGGGAATGAGAGTTGTATGTCAAAGAATCAAACTCGACAAAATAAGTCAGAGAGAATGTAGAAGGGTGCGTTGTCACGCCTCGAAAAGAAGCGGCCGGGCAATGGAACAAATACTCTTGCCGGCCCTCCCATGGCTGGCTTCCCATATGAGAAGCAAAGAAAGTCCTCTATCTGTAGAAGGAACCCAGGGGGCGGATGGAATGGGGGACCCACGACTGCGCATGGAGGCCTGCAATGATTGAGGCGCCAAAGAGGCGTGGGCCAAAGGCCAAACAAGGTATGAAGACGAAGAGACATAATGGGTCCATGCCAGGATGCAATGCATCTCTTCCCAGAGGGCTGCGGCCTGGCCGGTGCGCCAAAACATCCAGTCATGCCTTGTGCTCGCTTGTGTATGAGTCTGCGTGGGCTTGTGACTGTCTCCCCGTGCCTTGTCCCTTCCCAAGGACGGATGTAAGTGGCTCTGTGACATGCACGGCCATGTACGAAGAGCTAGGGGCGTGGGTCAATGAAGGCAAACATATTCCAAGGAGAAATTTGCTGGCCTATCCGCGAATGGCATGTAGTTTCGACTGGTCGGACGGCTGTTCTGCAACCACCCCAGTGTGCTTGCCATTACATACATCATGGCAATACGCACATGGGCACCTTTGAAGAGCCTTGAGGTGTGTCGGTACTGGTAGAGTAACATAGGTCGAGATCCACTTTGTAGATGCCGAAGAGATGTGGCGTGGCCGCAGAGCTAAGGAGGTAGAGCCGGCTCTGTGTAACATTAGGTCACATCTGCGATGACATGCTGGCCCTACATTTGCTCTCTATACCATACCGCGTTGCTAAGCCCCAGTATGATCAGAGCAGTTCGTGGACCTGGAGTCTGCCATCGATGATTCGCCGGCCCAGTCCTGTCTTGGCCCGCACCCCGGGATATGTGGGAGAATGCCGCGGTGAGCCCAATGGGCTCAGAAAGCGACCAACGGCACCTTGCATCTCGCAGGGTATGCTGGTCAACAGATCTGATCTAGCCCGGTTTTGAGCATATGGACGGCGCAGCCACCCCACAGAGACGACGGCAGAAGTTTTGCAGATACTTCCATGCAACTATACATGTATCCCTGACCATGTTTCTTACCGGCTGCAGAGAAGGGTGGTGTTTCTTCCCTGGGATATTGTGCTCCCACTTCGTGTATCGCTTGCGAGGAAGTCAGCTCTTGTGATGAATGTATGAGCAGTATTCGACAGGAAGTCGAATTCCATCCCAATCGAACATAGTCCATGGCCATCGCCTAATCCAGAACACAGGCGCCTTCACTTAAGGCCACTTGCGTGCTCTCCATGTTCGTCAGCTATACAAAAACAAACGGCATTGTTTTACGACAGCTTGGGTCCGCATACAATGTTTGAAGAACAAAGGTGAATCACTCGATCGATACCGCAAAAGATGTTCAGGAAGCGCGTGAATGCACTATTCGCCATTTAGGGAATATGGGGGCACCAATTCCATGCTATTTCCATCTTCTCGTCCTCGAAAACCTGCATCGGACCCCCCTCCACAACGAAGTCTGGTAGAATCGCGGGGCCCCCGATTGGATCCGCTCTTGTTTGCGTGTTGCTTATTTTCGGTAGAAGATCTAGGTCAACCGTCAGCACTACAATGTTGCATCTATGGTGGTGGGGTGTCTGCAGCTTCATTACCTTTTTGAACTGAAAATGCAATTGTAAGATGCCCTGTGAGGTGTGTCAGAATAGTCTTGACAGGGTCTAGGTCACCGGGAAGGCTCTTGCAGAGCCAGACGCGCGTTTAACGGTTAGTTCGATGTGGCTGGCTGACCAAACCAACAGGTCCATCCACCCACTTTGACAAAAAAGCAAAAGGCGTATTAACACGGGTGTGAGGACAGCATACCTTATCAAAAGTGCTTTTGAAGCCCCTTTCTTTCTTGGCACTGTAATCCCACTCGCGGTCCACAATTCGAAACGCAATGTCCTCATACGGCGGTCCGGCAATGAAGCGAATAAGGCATGTATCTTCTTCTCCTGCAGCAGCGAAGGACTCTCCTCGCTTCCGGCCATGTTCTCGAATGATCTTGAATGTCGGAGCTTTGGTCTTGTCAATTAATTCTGGGTAGAAGATGTTGAACTTGTAGCCCTGTACAACCTTTGGCGGAGGGTTGTCGTGGTCATAGTGTGTCTGATTGTACTTGTTCCATTCGTATCCCATCTGAACCCGGTTGAAATAACGCGGTTTGCGTGGGCGATACTTCCCCATCCATTGTGATTTCGAAGCTGTCGTAACAGCCTCCTCGGCTGTGAAAATCTCTTCGTTCTCTGATACGCCGCGAGCAACTTCTCGGTCGTAAAGGGCTTTTGTGGCTTGCGACAAGTCCTCGTTATTATTCTCTGCGAACCTGACGGCCCCACTGGAGGAACTCTGAGCCCGCGCTGAACTTTCATCAGGCTTAGAAGATTTGGCAACACCGTTGCCATCCTGTATCGAGCCTGAAACCCCAGCTGTGGAATGCGCAGCGGTGGCAGTAGCATCTGTGGGTTGCGATGACGCCGTCTTTGAGCTGTCACCGCGGCTAGATTGAATTTCCTCGTACATCTTCTTCAGTGTAGCCTTGGCTTTCCAAACCATTAGATTGCGCAAGAGCTGACCCCAATAGTCCGTGTCGATATCCTCGTTGGATTGGAGCTTCGCTTTGATCTGTTTCTCCAAGGCTTCGAGTTGATCATGCGTCTTCGGCGCTAGGATTCGGTCGATATCGTCCGAAACACTGCTTACTACCCGTCCTTCACGACTGCTTGGATCGAGTTTGACTCTTTGATCTTTACAGAGTGTCTGCAACGCCGTCCAGTATTGGAGATTTCGGTCGTTCGTCTCCAAAACATGGTACGACGAAATGTCAGATTCCAGCTCTGCTAACTCGGCAGCGTTCAGGTTCTGAACAACTTCTGTAGGACCAGGGACATGTATGTCAATGTCCGCATCGTCATCGTCGAATACGTCGCGCTCCGAGTCAACAAATCTCAGGTTGAAGGCGAGGTAGTCGATGGGTTTCGCTCGGCGTTCGCGCACTCGAATGTCGGCCTTCTTCTTCGCCTGTTTCAGAACAAACTTGTCTTCATCTGCCACAAACTGACGAGACTGCTCGTCTTGGGTCAGGTACTTTGCCCTGTTTTGTGACGTTTTGGGATCGGCGGGGCGCGACGATTTCGAGACCCGCGTAGTTGGGTCAAGCCTCGGGGAGGTCACATCGCGTTTCGAGGGCGACCTTTGCCCTGCGAGCATTGCTCTCCGTCCAGGGTCCATATCGGTATAGATTCCAACTAAATGAGAACTGGTCTACGTCCCGCGCGTTGTGCAATATGGCATGGTTGCAAAGATGTTCCCGACGTCAGTGACGATGCTTATCGCGATATCGCCAGGAAGTGTCCTTTTATCAACACGTGATTTGCTGGTTGGGAACGATCAGTCGTGCCCGCCTTGTCGTTCTTTCTCATCGCGAGACGCTCACTCTAAAGTCGGGTTTCTATTTGTACATTGCGTTTTATTCATTGGCTTTTTCCTTCTTATTCTTCTCCTTGAATTTCCTTTCCTTCTCAAGCCACGATCTCCACTGAGCAGTTGGCCGAGCCGTCCCAACGGAGTGTCAAGAACCAGCTGGTGCAGCTGCTTGTCAAAGGCAGCAAATTCATTACTTCACTAGATCTTAAATTGCATGTAGATGGTAGAATAAGTTTATATTTGTCCGAAAGACACGATTACAATATTGACTCGCCATGGAGATATAAACTATAGCAAAATAGGCGACACTTACCTTGCTGAGAGAGTTCCAACCTCACTTGGACGTGAGCACCCCGGAAGACTAAACACGCAAGATATCGGAAGGGGGATACGCACATGTGTTTCTTCCGTGCCCGTACGTTTGCTTAGAAAGAAGTGCTTTGTTCTCGGGTTTGGTATGTGACCAGCCATCGCCGATGTCGGGTCACGGTTGAGGACAGGCACCTGACCGCCAGTGGTATCGTGACTTACCGAACAGACGGCACCTAGAGGTCATGTCCGTCGGTCCGTAGAAGATCAGGCGAATGCATTACTTACCGGGAATGCTAGTGTCGAGGGTAAAATCGCCTATTACTGACGTCAATATGAAACGGAATCTCAACAGAGCAAGGATAATCTAAGTCATGAAAGAATGGATGACCTGGAGTTCAAAGATCGTAAAATAAAACGCTTGCCGACGTTGTCTGTCATAAGATACAGGTATTTACAAGTAGCATCACATATATACAAAGGCTCTTGCCTCTCCTCATGCTAGTCCAGCCGCCTTCGATTCCTCAGCCGCCCTTTTATGGAGTCAGGCACGGATTTCTGTATCCTGCTAAACGCCTCCTCGGGACTTCTTCGGATATCATGCATGGGGCTTCTGCCGTCTCGGTGAGAGATGGGTGATTTTGATGAGGGAGATCGCCGGATCGGTGAGGGAAGTCTTCGTGATGCTGAAGACTGGTACTCGATATAGCAGGTCGCTAATACTTCTTGTCGTGGTGTTGGGGTATCGGAATCTAGGGTATCATGGGCATCGGTGATAATGTCGAAATCGTCTTCAGGGTGTTGTGCGGTAGGGAACTCATCGTCATCGTCGGGAATTTCAATTATGGGTAGGTGCTCCTTATCGTCGACGGGATCAAGTGACGATCGGCTCTCAGCACAGTCGGAAACCGAGGTGACGGTGCTTTCACGGCTATACTGAGATGATTCATCATCGTCATGAAGCACAATAGGCCTCATCATGTCAGAGCCAAAAAACTCAGACTCCGCCGGGGAGAAGGATAGGGATCGGGAACGTTGACGAGTGCGGTATGTGACCGCTTCGACTTCAGCCGAAGCGGACTCCAAAACAACCACCTCGGATTCAGGTGGTGATGGTGGAGCTTGGATAATGGGGTGGAATATGTTGTCGGAGTCGAGTTCGCATGGCTCCTCCGTCATGGTTGGAGGCTTCGATATGCACTCGGGTTCGAGGATAGAGTAACACACGGCGTCGTCAACGCTGCTGGCCTTGGTGCTAACAGTGTCGACACTGTCGGCCTCAGAAAAGGAGGAGCAGGTAGAACGAGCATCGTTGTGACGGCTGAGGTACTCATCAGGGAGATAACTGGCGAAGTATCGTACGATGGAGTCGAAGGACTTGGTTCGAAAGAGCTGCAGGGCGTGCTGCCACTGCTCGGTCTCCATGAGCTTTGGATTGGCAATGATCTCGACAGCAAGCGATTCCAGAGACTCGTTGAGCTCACGGAGCCGCTGCTGCTGCCGAGCAGCCATCAACCGATGAAACTCATCCGACGTGTCCGCATCGCGTGAAATCTCGTAGACGTCGTGGTGGAAAGCCTCGGGGTCTTGTATGGTAAAGGTAAAGGTGTTATACTGATCATGCAGGGAGGTGAAGAGGTCGGTCCTCTTCATGCCAAATTTCCAGGCCGGCCAAGACCAGCCCGGATCGTCCATGTCGAAGAAGCAAGAGGAGAGGAGGAGGAAGTCGAAGGGGATCGGTGTGCGTGTACTGTCGGGGTAGAGGAGGTGGAACAGAAGAAATCAGAAGCCCAGGGTCTCGCACAGCGAAACAGCGCGTTCAGACCTTACTGGAACACATCTTGACTGCTGAGGTGCTCACTGAAAGATACAGACAAATCGACTCTACGGCGGTCGAGGAGCTGTGATAGTTCAGAGGGCAGCAGATTGAGGGGGCAGGGCTCTTCTGGGTGACGATGAGCAGGGCGTGTTTTGGGTTTGACGGGGCCTTCGTGATGGAGCGGTCGAGCCGGTTGCGCTGGGGCATTGGGGAGTAGCAACATATCTAATCACGCATTTTCTGCCCAATGCAAGAGCAAGCACGAGAGCCTGAGGCAGCAAAGGGTGGGCGCTGCTATTGGATGCACGGGCCAGCACGTACCACACTATCTCACACAGGACTTGCGACCAGGCCACAGCTGGCCTCTACGCCACAGACGGCGACGAATGAAAGCCAACTAAATATGCGCCCCCGGCCAATGGCTTCAGTTTGCACGGAATCCACCCTTCAAGGCCCACCCAAACGGACAAGCGCCCCCTCCGAATCTGACGGAACCGAATCCTCTAGATTCGTGAAGCTGCTATATCCACGCCCTTGATTCTGTGCGCGACACCCGCCATGGTGAAGTTAGTACGGTGAACATATCTTTGGAGCGGCACGTAGTCTACATTATTATGATGGAATAGTCCAGAGATCATACACTTACTTGTATTGACTCGCGGGCGAGGAATAATGAAATAAGTTGAAGGAGTATTCTCAACGAGGTTTGAGTGGCAGATTCTCCTGAGAAGCGCCCAACTGCGTGGCCTCAATGCGCATGAGTCCGGCGTACTATCTGTCCTCCAAAAACGACACCGGTCGCACGTCACCGACATTCTCACCCTGCAACCCCCTCGCTCGAGCACTCAGCCCAGATAAGTTTGTGTTCATACTGAGTGCCCCGGGCGCTGCTCATGAAGAGAGCGGCGGTTTCCTGGTTTCTGTTGCAAATTCCTCGCCGCAATAGTTCTTCCCGATACTCCTCATATACTTGGCGGAGAGGCAAGGGAATTGAGCGATGTGGCAACGAAATTAGAGGCATAGCACGGTAAAGACCCCTACGTAAGGTACCTTAGGTACGTGAGCGAATGGTACATAACAGAGTTACTATCGCTTATTATTTTACGTGTTATTCTGTCCTTTTCAAGGAACATTCTCAAAATGGGAAAAAGCATTTCAACCTTCAAGGCTTTTTATCAAGCTTTGATTTCATTTTTCTCATATTCTGTTGTAAAGAAAATCGGAATGAATTTTGGACCGACTGGACTATGGCACGCCTACCCTCCTGTACCTCTGTAATAAGCAAAAGGTGATGGGGCGTGTCGCATGACAAACGCCCGCAACAGTTTCGGTGGGTTTGGGAGTCTGCTGACGTGCTGGTACCCTCACGCTCTGGTCCAGCCCACACATGAGCGAGAAGGCTGGCGAAGGTTGCCCATGATTCGCCAGTCATTCACGTTTTGCACATCTTCCCGCTCCGTCAGGTCCATGGCCCGAACGATGTCTGTCGCAAGTGGAATAAGCATGTGTGCGTGGCACCAACTCGTATTTCGCGTGGCTTGAGCTTCATATGAGAGACTTACATAATGACTTTTGAGCGGTAAGGACATCGAGGTTTCAAAGCAAGCCGCTTCTTAGCTTGTTCTCTCTTCTTCTTTGAGCATGCCTTTGTCACGCGTGCTCTTCCCTTTTTGCAACTCCATTGCCTACTAGTATGTCGACCATTTCTCCCCCAAGAAGGCACAATTATCTGCGAGACGACAGCAGCTTTCTGCACAGGCCTCTTTCCGCTATTCGACACTCTGCCTAGTCCGGCAGACTGCCTAGGTGACTTCGGAGGAAATATCTTTATTGCCATCAGTGGTTTGTGTCCTGCCAGCTAGAGGCCTCCTCTTTCAACCCCAGCCACTTGCAGCTACTGTTGGCGAGTGTGCCTTTTGACGGGTGTGGCTGCTGCTCGCCACGGCACCAGCCGCACGCACAGCCCCCTTTTCCCCCTCCACACATCACGGCCCGAGCCTGAAGTCTGCCACCACGTTGGCCATGCCTTGGCCACAGGCTGAGTGGTAAGGTGTCCGGAGAATCACGAGGCTACTTGGTATCTTAGTCCGAAGCGTCGCCTACCTTCGTTCTTAACGCAGCATTACGCTTCTTTGCAGCATTCAGTTGGTCTTTGAGAACCTGGTAGGTGTCATAAACCCGTGCCTGTTCAACCATCAAATTCATTACGCACCACAGTCGTCTATCAATAGCTCATTGCCTGTCGTTAGGGCCTGTGCTAGTTCACCTAGGCACCCGTGGCCCAATTTTTTCCCTCCCCCCCTGGCCTGGCCTTCTTGGGCGATGACTGTCCCCCGTGGAGGCTGAGACGCCATCAGCAGGCCAATCCATCTATCCTCGCGACTGCGCATCTGACGTTCTTCCCCCCGCAGGCCTCACTGTTCTGTCCTCCGGGACTCGCCCGTCTGTTCCTGCATTTATCACGAAGCAGGTCGTCGAGCAGCCCTTGTAACCTACTTCTCCATGCTCCACACTCGTTGACATTCCGTTAAAAGAGTGCGCTGTGTACCAGCAGTCCCGAAATAAACCCTCTCTTGGCTCTGCCAGGCTTTCCTTCTCGGCCGGATATAGACCTCCTTGCAGCAACCCGCGAGCGTAGGCAGCACAGCTCAGCACAGCTCAGCACAGCACAGCAACCCTTGCCATCACTCTTGTTCTGTCCATCCACAAAGTTTCAGGCACCCGGCCACCTCCCCGCTTCCTCATCTTCACTTCTGTTTTATTTCACCTTGTTCAGTCGATACCCGGCCTGCAACATAAGCCAGCTTGAACCATCTTACCTAGCCGCAGAGTACAGTGCCTACTTCTACGGTTAGGTGAGGTGGCTCAGGCACCAAGGAAACCCTTCTTCCCACTCCGCTTTTTCTACTCCAAGAGGTACCCTAACCTGGACCATCCATTGCCCCAACGACACAATTGACGAGCCACATGGGCCGCTAGGCATTCCAGTCAAGTTCCTCGCGCATGCATCCTCACAGGGTCGAGTCCTCTGTGGACTCGGAGGGAAGAACGGAACCCTTCTCGCAGTCTGAAATTGATGCCCGCTTCAAGGGCATCCGCGTCGAGGAACCAGTCAACATACTCGATGGCGAGTCTGTCCCGCTCGATGTCTTGCAACTGGAGGACCACCACCACCGCCAAGGCATCCGCATCTTGGTCCGGCCTCTCACTAGGCTACCGAATGCGCGCTCGGTGAGTCCTGGCAATGATAATTGCCAATGGCTTGCGCTCCGCGCTGAGGTCGCCTCCTCTGAGCAGCCTGAGCACAAGGTATTAGCCGTGACTCAGACGTCGAGGGATATCAAGTTCTCTGTTAGAATCCCTGGCGAGACTCAGGACGAGTCATCGCGGCCTCCACTGTGGTGCGAGCTGTACTACGACCCAGCCAGCGACAAGGTCATCTTTCTCAATAAGTCCGATGTGCCGCTGTCGCTTGCCAGAGTATCCGGGACGCCTCTTGCTAGCCCTCCCATGAACGAGGCCCACATCATCAACCCCGGACTCCCCAAAGGTCTCAAGCCTGGCACATGGCGCATCTCAGTCAGAGACATTGACGTGCTGGACTTCCGCATCCTCGAAAAGCGACCAGTGACGTTGTATCAAACACTCCCCGTCGTCTCGGAAGAGGAGGATTCATCCCCCATCCCTAGTTCCGATAAAGTCAGCACCAGTCTGAAGCGTGCGCTGACTCCGGATGAAGACGACAAGAGAGCTAAGCGCCGGATTTCCGAAACCGAGGCGGATGCCGAACCTGCCGCGCCGGATGGCGCAATCATGTTCCTCCGTCCCATTCGCGAGCCTCTCGTCTTTCCCATACCCAACGGGCGGGAAGGCAAAGAGCTTGCTGTTTCCACGAGCCATGCCCTCTTAGATGCGATGCAAGGGGAAACAGTCGCAGTGCAGGGCGTCTGCGAACTGGATGAATACCAACTAACTAAGCGCGATCCGATTGCATCCACGGCACTGTCCGCGGTATATACAGCAAAACATTCACACGTTCCCGATAACATTGTCACTGTGAAGGTGCTCAAGACGCGAGTCGCCAACCCAACCGATAAACCACAAGTACACGAACGGAACATCATACGTCAGGCAGACATGTGGATGCGGGAATGCCAGAGCCAGGAAGATCTGAAGCACGAGTCTATTGTGCGGTACTACGGTGGCGATGCGCGGTTCCTGTCCCTGTATATGGAACACGTAGATGCACAAGATTTGACAGCAGTACCGCGGTGGAGGAGTAAGGCGAACGATGAGTTCCAAGGTAGCCGGGAAGATGCGCTGCGCATTTTGCGTGACATTGCTAGCGCTCTCAACTATATCCACGGGCGCAGGCTGGTACACAACGACATCAAGCCCGCCAACATCCTGTATTCTCCCGAGCGCGGTGCTGTACTTTGCGATTTCGGCCTATCAACGCTTGCTGCAAACTCGCCGGGTGGCGGCGGCACTCCGTACTACATCCCACCCGAGTTCATCGGGCCGAAACTACGTGGCCCGCCCTCGGACGTGTGGGCGCTGGGCATCACGATGCTGTACGTCATGCGCAAAATCGCCTTCCCGGACAGCCGCGCGCGGAGACATCATCCGAAGCCGTTGTACTGGCAGATTGCTGGCGTCAACAACCCAGCAATGCCATACAAGCAGTATGGCAATGGCCAGCCCGCGACAAACCAGATGCGTGACTGGTTGACTGAGATTCACGAGGCTCGAGAGAAGCTGAATCCAAAGGATCGCCTGGAACGACTAGTCAAGGAGATGCTGTTGCCGAACCCGAATCAGCGGATCACCATGGCGCAGATCCTGCAGGAGCTTTACGCAGAACAGAAACCTGTTTCGTCGGCCTCTAGATGAGGCCCTTTCTATTTTTCCTATGAGTTTAGCATATTGTCTAGGGTTTGCATGTTAGGAGTTCTCACGGAGTAAGGTTGATGTTTGAATCTGAGCAAAGATACGGGACGCTGTTGGGCGACGGACGAAATTAGTGGTACAAGAGCTGGGAACGCGCACATTTGGGCTTTGGCTGCTGCGGGATCGATGTTTCACGGCTCTTGCATTTATTCTCTACACGAGCACGTAGTTTCATGTTGTTTTTCTTCTACTGCTTTTTATACCCTCAAACTACTCAATGTATAGAAGCGCTTCCGGAGCGCCATCAAAAACGTTCAATCAAAACACATACCAAGTCTCCGACGAAATTGCACAATTGGTCAATGTCACTGTGATTTGAGGAGGGCTCGGGTGAGTGGATGATTTGGTGGCTGCTTCCGTCTCACCTGGAACACTGTAGAGGTTAAGACTGGTCTCATCATTTTGAGAGTCACGCATAGATTATAAGGTATGCAAGCGGACACGTTAAATACAGACCACTACCTTAACACGTTTAACCTTAAAGGCTTGCGGGAAGAATGTCTATTTCGACGATACAAACCATTTCATTTTACATGTAGAACCTCAAGTAATCTCACTCTTGACTTCATCTATCAGAAGTTGTATTGCATAACATTCACATGCAACTCGTTGGATTTAGGGTAGCCTCTGCAGATCTTCCCTCAGCACACACGTATTATGTCCATTTCATCCCCGACAACATCCTCTGCCAATGTCCGCCATTGCGGCCGACGTTCCGTACGCTATGGCCCATCACTCGACGCAAAACGGTCGTGGCTAAGCCGCGCCCAGGTGCTCCTGGTCTCCGAGATGCTACGCTTCGAGTCTGGAGTCGCGGTGCGTCATTAAGAGGGGCCAGTGAAGAGGCAAACCATGGTTTCGAACCTTTTTTTCTTTCTTTCAGAGAACGAGGCTGCCACCTCGAACCGAAACGCGATGGCCTGGGGACGAAGTGGCTCTCCTCTCAATAACTCTATACTCTATCCTCGGAGGGGCCTGGAAAGGGGAGGCTTAGTAGGGATCAAACACTCATGAAGCCGAGCTTCTTCGTGCTTTGGAGGAATCTTGTTGAATTGGGGCCACTAGCTCCGACAGCAAACGAGACTATGAGTCTCCGCCTCGCACATGGCGTGTTTGCGTCCCCGACACTTGCCTAGTGCCCGAGCGCCTCCCCTGGCAACGGCAACTGGCAATTACAGAGCTGAGCGGCTCGAGTCGTGCTGGTTCATGCCTTGGCCATGATCCTAGACTGTTCCGGTCCTCGGGTGTAGGGGTAGGGGAGGGAAAGCGGTAATGGCGTGGATCGGTGTTTTGAAACTCTTCGTTTGAGGGGCACGGACTCGGCGGGCATCTCGAGATCCGTGCCGCCGAAACTCCATGCGTCGCGGTAGGCAGAGCCGTGGGGGCGCTGTGATTGGCCGGCTGAGGCTGCGGTCCGTTTCGACTGATCTACGTCGATCCAGGCGACCAATGACCGGCCCTGCCTTACGCTTTGGGTAGGCTTCACGATGGCTTCACGAGGGCACCGCAGGAGGCGCACCTAGGTCCCGTGCTAGGCGCAGGGAAGCCGGCTTGGCTCTCGACTTGTTTCGCGAGGGACCGTGTCCTCGACATTTGCTAGGTAGTCCGCAACGACACTGGCGGTGACGGCCTCTTTCGATCCAGGTATAAATCACGAGTCCATTCCGGCTCAATCTGGTTTCTTTTCTCCTCATCCACCAACAGCCTTCTTCAGCACACCCTTCCACCCTCTTCTCAGCTTCTCTTCTTCTCCTGCCGGTCAGGTCAATCTTCCATCTCCTTCTTAATACCAACAACCATCCTCTTCCTCTTCCAACCAACTCCACCAAACCCAACCTTCAAAATGTCTTCCTTCAAGGCCATCTTCACCTGCGCCGTCCTGGCCACCGCCCAGCTTGCTGCTGGACACAGCATCATCACCGGTGCCACTGGTGATGCCGGCGGCACTGGCATGGCCCTCGGTGTCGACTCCTCCACTCCCCGTGACGGAACCCGCCGCACTCCCTTCCAGCAGGATGCCACCCGCTTCCGCGGCGCTGCTGCCGACACCTTCGGCGAGACCCTGGCTGGCGGCGACAACAACCTCGAGCAGGGTACCACCGACATCATGGAGGAGACTGGCGATGCTCTCCCCCAGGTCACCCCCGGTGGTGAGATCTCCATGACCATCCACCAGGTCAACTCCGACGGTGCCGGTCCCTACACCTGCATGATCAACGCCGACGCCTCTGGCGCCAACTGGGAGAACATCCAGGTCACCAAGGATGTTCCCGGCAACGAGCGTGGCCGCAACCGTGACGGCGAGATGCAGGACTTCGAGCTCAAGGCCGCCATCCCCGCCAGCCAACAGTGCACTGGTACCGTCGCCGGCCAGAACAACGTCTGCCTCGTCCGCTGCGAGAACCCCGCCAACGCTGGTCCCTTCGGTGGTATCGTCCCCGTCCAGATGGCTGCTCCTGGTGCTGCCGCCCCCGGCGGTGCTGTTCCCGTCGGCGCTGCTCCCGGCGCTGCTCCCGCTGCTCCCGCTACTCCCGCTACTCCCGCTGCTCCCGCTGCTCCCGCTACTCCCGCTACTCCCGCTGCTCCTGGTGCTGCTCCCGCCGCCCGCATGCGCCGCGGCAAGCGCTTCAACGCTTAAATGCGCTTGAAACGATGACGGGGGCAACCACGAAAAGAATACCATGGAATAGGGTTGGAGGAATTGGGAATCCAACAAAGACTCTGGAAGTCTTGAGGATTAGATAGGAATTTGCGGAGGAATTGGTTGCTGGTCATAAAACAGTCCTCTCCTTTAATGTTTTGTTTCTCCTGCTATGGGATGGATCTACCTGCAGAAGAGTAGTCAAGATAGCTCGAGGGTGTCCGACGATGAAGAATAAATGCTGTTAGAAAATACCTGACTCTCTCGATTGTGATTTGACTCATTGTCGCCAGCCTACCTTAATAAGTTGAGGCCTCTTTCAAGCTTAATTCAGCCATTGCTCTCTTATTCCCCCTGTTGCATTACTGACCTCGAAAATGGGGGTCATATAGGAAAGTCCTGTCATATGTGTCTGTGTGCATGGCATGGTGTGCTATCTTGATATCATGCATAAGAAACCGTATCCAACGATATTCGATTACTACCCAGTAATGATCGCTCATAATCCCATCTCGACCTAGAGTTACACCCCATAACAATTGAAGCTTTTTGCCGGCGTCGCCTACAGCTCCGACTTTTCGTGTCCTTCGTCTGACTTGAGCAGCCCCAGCTTCCTAAGTTCATCCTCAACCAGGCCCCGAGCAGCCTCTACCCCGGATTTCGCATAATCCGTCACCCTCGTAGGCGTGTCCATGACGTACGCCCACTCCCGGCGCGTATAGCCGTTGATCCAGTACATGTGCAGGCGAGCAGCGATGCCGGCCCCCATGAGGCCGTAGGGCGTGCATGCGCCGAGTTCATCGCCGGGCGGCACAGCGCGCACGACGCGTACCACACCGGCGCAGACGGTGTTGATGACGGTGCCGCCGGCGAGGGAGGACAGCAGCGTGGTGTGGACGGTGCGCTCGACCAGGTCCGCGTCGGGGTCGTTCACCCACGAGGTGAGAACCCCTATTGACACGAGCAGCGCTAAGATGGTGGACCAGCCAAGGAGCTGCATGATTGCTAAGAGGTTTGACCGGGTGGCTGAGCTGTTTGAGGTTCGCGGAATGACTGTCGCGTGACTGAAGATGAATCGATTTTGATGTAAGTAGAGATGGAAAAGATTTTTTTGAAAAGAGAAAGAAAATGGCAGAAGTCGGATGAAAAAGGCTTTGAGTTGATTCAGAACGGTTTCATGGTGTCGAGCAGGAGGTGTGGAAACCTCCCGAAAGTCCCGTTATGAAACGGTACAGTGCGAATTGTTGTTGCGGCACTCATACGGAGCCTTACCTGCCTTGATCAACGGGCTATACACTCACCTACCTTTTGTGGCTTCTTGGTCTATGATTGCTGGCTTTCTATTCGTGCTCCGTTACTAGCCGTTGAAATTCCTCAAGTGATCTACCAAATCCATGTTTTTACAAGGGATCTGTGGAAACCACTGGCAATCCAGGCCATTAACGTCCCCAGATCGTGGAAGGCCCATGCACCGCCCCTGTTTTTGTGTCATGAACACCACCTCCGCCGTTGTCGACTAGGCTGGTTTTCAACTTCGGCGTGAAACGATATCTTTATGTATAAAAATTTATTATACTTTAATACCGCTCGCGTTTGATAGTTCGGCGTGAAACGATATATTTATGTATAAATGTTTTTAAATATTCTAATACAATCCGCGTTTGATAGACCGGCCTTCCTATGACTGCCATGTCCTGCTAAGCCTTCGCCCCTCCTCCTCGGGACCCATACTTGTTTTGTCAGTCATTACAAACGATTTTGATGACGAGCCATGATGAGCGGAGAAACCCTTGAGTAAAACATCCTACGATGCATATCGCTGAAGAAAGTGGTATGAGCTTGGAAACATGAAACCCCCCAGGTTGGTAAAGAGAAAACCCAGTCAAACTTCGCTCAAAGCAGTGTGCGCCTCCACCACTTCTCTTCCTCCTCCAGCCACAGCTTCTTACTGGACGGCCGGAGCATCGAGTGTCCTTCACCCTCCACCTGAATTAGTGCGACATCTTTACCGTTCTTCTCGAGTTCTTCTGTCATCAGCGTCGCTTGCTCCAATGCTACAACTGTGTCGGCTGTCCCATGTATGATCAAAAGCGGAGCCTCAACTTTATCCGCGTGGAAGAGGGCGCTCCGCTCGCGCCAGACACGATCCTTGTCCTTCTCCTCCGTATCGGATGGAAGGACCAACGCAGAACCGTAATCATACTCAAGCTTATGTGTAGATCTGTCCCATCGCTTCACGTCGCTGATACTAGATACTGCGACGCCCCCAGCAAATGTTGACGGATATCTGGTCAAGCCCATCAGAGTGTTGTATCCGCCGGCGCTCAAGCCAGTCAAGCCAACTGAGCCTTCTCTCACCCGTCCCTCCCCAACGAAAAAGTCGGCGGCCTCAGCAGCGTCATCGACATCCAGCAGGCCCCAATTGCCGAACAGCGCCTGTCGGTATGCTCTTCCGTGAGCAGTAGAACCCGTGTAGTTGAGCATCAAGTAGGCATACCCTCGTGATGTGAAGTACTGTATCCTGAGCGAAAGCCCACAGCCTGCGTAGCGGTAGGTCCACCATGAGCGCTGATGATCAGTGGCGGAAGCTCGTTTCCAGGCGCCGTGTAAAAGGGGTTCCTGGGCATCCATATGAAGCCATGAACAACCCGTCCCGGAGACCTTTGAGTATCAATAGTTACTGGTGAGGGCCGAGAGTAAAATGAAGCAGGAAAGGACACGTCGGTGGAAGTTCGAATGGCTTTGCACGGGTGAGAGCCCCGGATGTCCCAATGATACAGAGTGTCGGTAACAGTATTTCCACTGCTAATGGCCAGAACCGAGTGATCATCATATCGAGCCAACCCGTCAAACTTTAGGCTGGAGAAAACTTCAGGATCTGCTATTTGCTGCCAAGAACCGGTGATTAGATCGATAGATACCAGTCTGGCAATACCATCAGTCACGGCAGAAGCAACAAGATGTCGACCTGAGAGCGGCGCGTAGGTACGGCTAGTCACTGAATGAGCACAAGATAATACGCAGCCCGAAAGGTTGAAAACCTACCTCCCCTCGAATAGACCAATCTCCCCTATTTCAGCAGTTTCCAACCCCTTCAGCATTATAGCTAGAGCTTTATTGCTTCCCGGGTGTAGCCTGTGCAGTTGTCTGTAGTTTCCATTCTCTTGAGAGAAGAAAAGGGAGCCATCTGGACCCCAGCGCGGCTCAGCCACGCCTTGACGATGACTTCCCGAAATAAGCGTGGAGTTCCTAACGGTACCATCTGCGCTCCAGTTTGCTACGAGGAGCCTCGCAGCATCGAATGGCAGATCGGGGTGGTTCCACTGGAGCCAGGCCACCTTTTTGCCGTCGCAGCTGAAAAGGGGTGAGTAGTAGAAGTCTGCGCCGCCAATCACTCGGCGTATCTCGGCTGTGCAAGTGTTGATTGCCACGATGTAGTTTTGGATCTTGGAGGGGATATCAATGGTGTGATCTTCTTCGATGGCCAAGACCCAGGGAGAGTTGCTATTAGCATTGAAGCTGGAATAGCGGTGGCTTGGGGCTTTGACCAGAAGCGATACGTCTTGGCTATCTGGGTCCAGCAGGCGGACGGTGCCATCGCGGTTGGAGAAGATGATGCGATTATCTGGCAGAACATCATACAGGGTGCCCCCATATTCATAGACCCTATTGGAGACACTGTAGGGTTCCGGGAGGATGGGCTTTGGCCCGTCGTTCTTGACCTCACAGATTATTGTTCTGCCGTCCTTCGTTGTCTCAACGTAGAAAGCTCTTCCAGAAACCGGCTGTGCGATAATGCGCAAAGATGAGTCAGTGATTCATGTCATCGTGGTCCAAAAGGGATCATCTCAAGGCCAACTCACGCTAACACGAGGAGACGACAGAGAGCGTGTTGCTGTAGCTACCGAGTCGAGGGTGATGGGGGATCGCCAGTCCCCATGAGGCGCAACTTGCTTGATGGTCATGGTGACCCCTCAGTATCACGACCTCGAAGTACAATGAGGATGAGAACCATCAATGTCGACCGGACGCGAGCCCTGTCATGATCGAATCACTTGATGAGAGACTGGCCGGGGCATGGAAGAGAGTCTGTGTATGCTTCCCCGCTCATAATACAGAACGCTGGGCTCGAGCACAAGCCATTCTGAACTGCAGGGAGAATGATTGTGTAACACGTTGCTCAGAGCGGCTCGAATGAAAGGCCACCGCTGGGTGTCAAGGGAGGATCCAAACACTGTGGCGGGGGAACAAACAGTGGGGGTTTGGCCCCTCTCGAGACAGCGACGTCATGCTAGGAGGTACCACTGGGCGCTAATAACTGCTGCAGTCTACTTCGGAGTGCCTAAAGTGGAAAAGCGGACAGCCGAACCGTTGTCCAGATTCAGCATCAGGTCAGTCCCATTTAGTAAGGTGAGATTAGTTTTTCTTAGAAGCAACCCAAGAGGATGATAACTGACTTCGTGCGACATGCTTACCTTCATCCTGAACCATGGCCACAGCTACGAGGACGCACAGCGCGAGCATGAATGTTCGCCCATGAAACTTCCCGATTTTCGAAAGAAAACACGCCCTGAAAAAGAATGCTTAGTATCGGCGGCGCTGCAACAAGTTGAAATACTCAAGACCCGAACTCACATTCTCAGTAACACGCCAGTTCATTTCAGTCGCAGCCGCGGATCAAACCACAGCCTCGCCTCGTGATAGATCAGTATCTGCGCGGTACGCGGTTTTTTTCCTTTTCCCTTCCGACTTTCATGTTCCCGCCGGCCGAGTCTCCGGCGCCAAGCACGCAGGTGCCGTCAGCCCCGTGCTTGGCTCCGTTGGGGACTTGCATCACCCAAGTGCATCATCGTATTCATCCAGCTGTGCTGGACATGAAATCTTAAAACTTTGCGATGACGTCTCTCTGTGGAAGTACTCATGTCATCCAAGCCGTATATAAGGACTGGCGTCAATGATTTCCTCAATGGAAGATGTGAGAGACATGCGCTTGCCTGTTGCTAGGATGTTGGCCGCCATGGTAGTATTTTGCGCTGCTTCATGGAAGTAACCAATTGGTATGCTCTACTCAAAACACTGCGCAATCGTGTTCCGCTTAGAGCACTGTTATAAGGTTGTGCAGAGATCCCAGCAGGTTGTTCCAAGGTTTGCATATTCGCTTGACGCAAGCTACAGCGGAGGCATTCTAATTGTGCGTCCACGCGATAGTCCTCCTAGGTGGATTTATCACCAGTGGCCTTAGAACTCTTCATTTGGAATTCTCTCATAACATTAACAACCATGAGGTAATGAATGAAGTCTCATGTCTGACAAGGCAACCGCGTCGATACAGTCCCCTCTATCCACTACCGCTAGTCTATATCGCAACTCAGTTTTCAAGACCGGAGTGGCGATTACCGGCCGGCTTGGTATCCCCATTCTCGCCTCCCCGCCCTAGGCTTTCAATTACAGCACGTCGACTGATGCAAATGCTATTCTACGTGATTCCTAGGAACATGCGCCCAAGCGGAAGGGGCGGGAGCTACCGATTGTTGTTAAATAGCACTAAGGGCCGGGGCGGATGGGCCAAAGTAAAAGTTCGCTGTGAGGCCTGACGTAATTCATATTGGAATGATGCCAACAGTATTTTCTTTGTCGGTACCGCGCATTCAGGACTGGGAAAATGTTTTTGTGATCTATCTTGCCAATTTATGAATACTTACTGGTTCATGCTTGTGTGTAAGTTGTACTCGTTCACCCAAGTTGCAAGTCGCCTGTCATAAGCTATTTGAGCACAGTATCCCTGTCCGTATATTACCAGCGATCCAGCAGAGAGACGCATCAAGATGGGTGATGAAGAAGACGGGATGCAGGCGTATAGCCCTCCGTCTAAGCGAGTAGGAAACTCCAAGATTGGGTTCCGACAGCGCATCGAGCACTTTACCTTTGCCAATTTCACCTGCACACAGTCGACTGGTGGCGTCGCCGTCCTCCTCTCCCAGACGGCAGATCAATTTCGTGGGCAGCATACAGCGGGCGTTGTCATATTCATCTTCAACCTCGTCGTCTTCATCCTCTTCTGTTGTGCCATGGCCACGAGGTACGCCTTGCATCCGCACACGATCAAGAAATCCGTGACCTACGCTCCCGAGGCCTTCTTTGTTGGATCGTTCTGGGTCTCCATGGCTACCATCATCATATGCATGCAGCGCTTCGGCGTGCCTCAAACAGGGCCCTGGCTCGTAACCGCGATACGGGTGCTTTTTTGGATGTACGCAGCCACTACCCTGCTGTACACGATAGTCAAGTTTGTGGTTGCTTTCACTGAAGTCGATATCGACTTGGAAAAGATCAGCCCAGCTGTCTTCCTCATGGTATACAACACAATGCTGACGGGAACTGTTGCGGCGTCTATTGCACAAAGCCAACCACCGCACCACCGGATGCCAATCTTAGTCGCGGGAGTCGCATACCAGGGTCTAGGATGGCTTGGCAGCATGCTGCTTCTGCCGTGGTTCCTCGGCGGCCTGTTTATTCACGGCACCGGCGCCCCCGCTCAACGGCCAGGGCTTTGGATGCCGGTGGGCGCAGGCGGATATACCATTCTCACACTGATCGGGTGTGCACGAGCCATACCTGTCGACTACGAATACTTTGCCCTGCGTCCGGAGGCTGTCGGGATTCTTCAGGTCATGGCCTTGTGGGTTGGAATATTCATATGGTTATTCACATTCTGGATCTTCGCCATGGCCTTGGTAGCTAACCTGCCGGCAATGATTCCGAAGTTTGGCGGCGAAAAGCGGGTAACCTTTCGTACGTCCTTTTCGCTGTCATGGTGGGCGATGATCTTCCCAAACATTGGCTATGCGATCGCCACCAATTATATCGGAGAAGAGCTGCAGTCCAGTGCCATCAAGTGGGTGGGAACGAGCATGGCCATCATTCTGTTCGCGGTGTGGCTGTTGGACTTGGTCTTACATACCAAGGCAATCATCACAGGACAAATCATGTGGCCCGGGAAAGACGAAGATGCCGTAAAATAGCTGTTTGCTTCTTCAACTATCTCGGCAATAATCAATCAAAAATAGTTTTCATGTATATCAGGTTTCCAGTTTAGATACATAATCTAGAAAGGCAAGCAGTTCCTTGACAACTGCTTCTGGTTGCTCCTGTTGGACCCAGTGTCCAGCCCCATCAATGAGCTTGACTCCTCTAAACTTGCCTTCGGTAACACACTGTGGGTCACTGTACGCTTCCAATGCACCGGGCTGTTGATAGTTGCCCCAATCACTCACGCCACTGATGAAAACACAAGGAACTTCGATCTTCTTTCCAGCATAAAGTAGCATGTCTCTCGCTGACTCTACCGTTGTGGCCGTCTGCGCTCGGTACCAGTTTAGAGCTCCTTGGAAGCCAGTTCGTCTCCACTCTTGGCAGTAGAAGCCGAGATCCTCGGCGGAGAGCCAACGTTCCGTCTTCGACATCTCCTCGCCTTGCATGTTCTGAGCTACTGTGGCTGGCATGGATTTGTCTTTGGGCATGATGTAGTATTCCGGCATAGTTTCGAGTTCCTCTGCACCCCATTTGGCCAAGGGGTGAGGGTCGTTCTTGTCCCAGTCCGCGGATTTGAGGTGAAAGTAACCTCGAAGGAAAGCCTCCAGGCCCTGTGGGGGGTTGTCCCAATCGCCTGCTGCCTCTGGAGTTGAGTTGTACCATTTATAGTGTTTACGGGGAGGAACGAGCTTGGAGAGCTCCGTTTGGATATCCGCTTTTCGCTTCATCGGTTCTGCGCCAAACTGGGGTGTTGCAGGCGGATGGTGCGGGTGGCTCATCTGAACAGTAGAGCGGAACATGTCCGGGCGGACAAGGGCTGCCATTGCCGAGCTGACTGCGCCAAAGTCGTGCCCGACAATGGAATGGACTTTGGTATATCCGAGTCGATACACAAGGCAAACAAGATCTCGCACCAGGTTTGTGAAGACATAGTCCTTCAAGTCAACATCATGGAAGGCTTGCTGGGGCCATCCGGTTGTCCGGCCATAACCCCGCTGGTCCAATGCCACGCAGAAATACCCTTCACGGGAAATTGCGGGCAGCACCTTGCGCCACGAGAAAGCAAGCTCGGGGTAGCCATGCGTGAAAAGTACCAGAGGGTCTCCGGGCTTTCCTGCTTTCAGGACGTGGAAGTTGAGGCCGCAAGAAGAGGTGCAATCAACGTAGTCGTCACTGATACCGGCTGGAAGCGGAATGCGATTGAGCGCCATGGTTGATGAGAAAACTACCAAGGGCCAACTGATGCCAAAGAGCTTGAATGATTCAGAGCGCCGGGTCGTTTCGCAACAGGGGGGGAAACAGTGGCTGCTTGTGACTTGTTGTCTTAAGTGGGATGGTTTCCAATCGAGTGCGATGAAGTTGGTTAATAAGGCAATGGGTTTTAGTCACGCTATTTGGGTTGGCCCAATGTGAAAAAATGGCATCTACCATGATGAATAAACGCCGCAACTTTCTTTCAAGACAACAGTGACTAACAGAGAAATTGATCCATTTGCGAATGGTACAATTTACAGTTTTTTTTTGGTAAGCAATTGAAGGATAGAGCCCAGTCTTTTGTGGTATGTCGATAGTGAGGGATACAGGAGCAAGTCGACTTACCTTCTTCGCACCGCACATCTTCGAATGCGGTTATTCTTGAATGTTTCCTTTCCACGCCCATTCTTCACAACTACAACAATACTGTAATATGGCCATAGCGACCAATTCGCCGTGAAGCATCGTATCCTGTTTTCCTGGCCCACTTGGGCCACGACGATCGTCTCCGGCGCCGGTTCCTTGGACGCCCCACCCCTTTAGTGTTGAATATTTTCTTGGTAGACTGGTATAGATTTCGCCCTCACTTCGAACCTTGCTTCGCGTGATCTGTCTACTGCTAAATTACCACTGATTTCAGCTTTGTTCATTGAGCTTTCCAAACCATGGCTACTTCAATGACCGAGTCTTACACATCCCTCGATCGGGCGTCACTCAGTCGCGGCCCACGATCAGCGGAGGTAATCGTAGTCGGTAATAGCTTGGCCGGCATCCACGCAGCTCTAAAGCTCCAGGAAGCGGGTGTAAACTGTCTCCTCCTGGAATCCAGGAACGAACGGGATTGTTTGTCGGATGTCTGCTCCAGCTCATTGCAGAACGTGCACTGGGTTGACGGGGCGAAACACTTAGAAACCACGCGGTTGTTGAAATCCCTGGGCATTAGTCTGCCAGATACACAACGGCTTGACTCTGGCACTAGAGATTACCCTGGCCTCGTTCATCCACCTAGTGTAAGCTGTTCCTGCGTCCAAATACAATATGGTTTCTGATGGTTCAATGGGCAGCTATGTGAAACCGACCAACGGTCTCTTAAGCGTGTCAGAGACAATTTACAAGGTCTCACCGAGGCGTTTGATGTTAACAACCCATCCAAATTATTGCCAAACTACGGGAGCATGTCTGTTCATGAGCTCGTAGTCTCTCATGGAGCAACACAAAAGATTCAAAACATGGCCAACCACTGGACTCTGTCCATCTTTGGTGTGTCAGCCAAGTGTGTCAGTGCCATCTACTTTTTGCTCGTCTGCAAGTCCTGGGGCGGATTTGAAGCTGTCCTGTCCGAAATGACAAGATCAAACGGCGTTTCCCCTGACTCGAACTTGTCCCAGTCCCTTTACCAAGGACTGAGCTCTAGGCTTCGACCTGGCTCTATTGTGTTTTCACAGACTGTTCAACAGATTGACCAGACCTCCGGCCCGAAATGCATTTTGACCACGAAAGCGGGGGACACATTCTACTGTGCAAAGGTCATCCTTGCATTGCCTGCCTATTCTTATCAAACTATCGAGTTCAGTCCAGCTTTGAGCGAGGACAAGCAATGGCTGCAAACACACACTGTGGTTCCTTGCCACATCAAGGCAACATTGCTGTATGACCAGCCCTGGTGGCAAGACCGAGATGTTTCCGAACTGGATGGGTCAATCAATTTGGCGGCGAACACGCCAGACGACAAGGTTAGCACGCACAGCTTGACATGCATCATCGGGGGAGAACTGGGAAGAACCCTTCAGGAAGGGCCAGCGGAAGATGTGCGAGCAGCCATCCTTCGCGAGCTTCGCACCACTTTTGGCCCTGATATCCCTACACCCACAAGCAGCATTGAGCATGGTACCTTCATACCTTGTCTCGCGGTACCTACTACACGACTCCGCAATCTTGAACGGGATCAGTGGCAACCGGAAGGTAACATTCACTTCACTGGGGCTGATACTAGCTACTCTTGGAAAGGACACACGGAGGGGGCTCTAGCTTCGGCTCGCCGTGGAGCGCAAGAGGTTATCGATGCTCTCTGCTGCGACGTGACCGGGATACCTGTATCTAGATTGTGAGGTAGAATGGTTACCGTCGCTGGGCGAACCCAGTATATCGAGGATGTGAATATTATATATTTCTATATTCGGGCAGAAAATAGACGGAGGAGAATTATCCCATACACAGGCCCAGGCCATTAAAGTCGACTGAAGAGCAATTCGTCAGTGTCTAGGCAGCATGAGCATGAAGCTCCAGCTCCTCCTCCACTTCGTCACCTGCCACTCCCACCCTCGAGCTTCCCCTAAGCCAGTGTGTGATCAATGCTAAGCGATGCATGATGGTACTCCGCTCGTGATAGCTATTGTCAACTACTCCATTCTATTCTTATAATTACACGCCCTGGTGGGTTTGAAACTGTGAGATAGCAAGGAAATCGGCTCTGTTCTTGGAAGTTGAGCTAAAGGCAACACCCCCTCATACACACAACAGAAAGTGCCAGCTATTATCTGCTACCAACCCTTACAAGGGGAAGGATACAATATCATTATGCCCTCTATACTAATTAATTCTTGTACTAGTCACACCGGCAAATGATGAAGGAGGCACCATCATATGCCAGGAAGCTCGGGCATATCTCGGTGTTTGGTGTTCCAGGACTGTGATGACGACCTGAGTCTGCACAGATTCCTCCTACTAGTCAACCTTGTTATCCCTCTGTATGCGGCAGGGATGTTAAAATGGTGAAATCCTGCAGCTGAAGGGCGGTCGAAGACCGCATGTGAGGAATGGGCCACGGACGACACCTCCACTTTCTGAATCTTCGACTAAAGGGGGTGTACTGACAATGCGAACCTAATCCCTCGTCGCTTCATGCCTATGAAGTCCCTCATCGTGTGTGAGGATATACGTAACTGAACTGGAGCCGAGACCTGTGGCTTGGGCGACGAAAGAGACCTTAAAATGTGAGTATGATTGTCAATACCTCTTAGACTACACGACAAGGTAAAAAGATAACCTAGGGCATATTGATCGTGCCTGACACTCTTAGGGAAGGATGTAGATTGTGGCTTGCTGGGCTGGCTTCCAACCATGTAACGAAGCGAGTTTTTCACACAAAGCACGCCGACAATGAAGCAATTAAGGTGGAATACTCAGTAAAGCTGCAAGCTCTGAGAAAGAAATTGTAAAACTCTAGTTTCATTATGGCAAAGAAAGGGTTGACAGCAAACATCATAAAATTGCATGCGTTAGGCTTATATAGACTAAAGTCAAAGTGAAACCATCTCGAAATCACCGAACAAAACCTAGACCTCCAACGACTTCTCCTTCAGAATATCGGCCTTCTCATCGCCTTCTCTATGCAGTAGCGCAACCTCAAGTGACGAATAAATCACATCTGCCTCCTCAGTTCTTTGCTCTCCTTCATAAGCAAAGACCCATTCTGAACGATCAAAGCGCTCACGGACGGGGTCAACCATGTTGACAAAGCGGAATTGAAGTTCCTTGCCCACATGTCTTCGAAGCTCCATCTTCAACTCGATCAAAGACAGCACGCCGGTGACATCGATAAATGACACCATTCCGAAATCGAGTACGACGTACTGGAGTGGTGTCGTGATGGGACTGATGCCTTTACGTTTGCGGGTTCGCTGAATTTGTCTCTGGCCTGATGAATTCCAATTTCTGTCCACGCTCTTAGCATCAATTGCCAAGGAGTTGGACTGCTCGAAATGCAGTTTAATAGACTCAATCACAGAGCTCTTGATGCGTTCCGCGTTGGGAAACAGAACATCATCTGTGAACTGAACAAGATAGCCCTCAGCTGGAACATCGATTTGTCCACTTGATGGTCGGTATTTAGGGATGCTCCAGTGGGCTGTTTCCGCCTCGGTGTTGGCGATGCCAACCCAGCGAGGAAAGGCAAGGCGCAAGAGCGTATAGACGATGCTGAAACCAACAGAAACAGCGAGGCCAATTTCTGTGGATGTGAAGAGCGTTACCCAAAATCCGAGCATAGAGGCAACGAAGTCAATGAAAGACATTCGCCAGTAGCGATAGAAGAGTCGAGGTGGAGAGATCAAATGGACGACCGCCATTATCTGACAGGGAAGTTAGCCTGCCGTTGCCTTACAATCAGAGAGACTCGACTTACAATAATGGCAGATAGAGTAGCCTTGGGAATCCAGTAGAGCGCAGGCGCCAGTTCATAAAGAGTCAAGATGATGAAGCCCGCAGTAAAGAGAAAGTTAAGGGGAGTCCGAACGTTGCACTCCGAGTTCACAGCTGTCCTGGACATGGCCCCGCCAGTCGTCATCGCGCCGAAGAAACTGTTGATGATGTTCTCGACACCGAGGAAGACCAGCTCCTGGCTCTTGTCTATCTGATAATTGTTTCTCAAACCAAATGCTTTGCCAACTCCCAGGTGCTCCACTGCCATGGCGATGAAAGGAGCGAAGCTCCGAGCAACAACCTTCGTGAGGAGGCTTGACTCATGGGCCTTTGGCGGCAGAAGGCCATGTGTGTTAACCTTAGTTACCTCCCACTTGTAACTATCTTCATCGCGGCCCCGGTTTACGAGAAAAGAGATGAGGGTGTAAAGAACGAGGACGACTACAGCCCGGCTTGTGCTCAGGATTTTCAGCCACTTGTTCTTCTTTCCCCATACCTTGCCAACCTTTTCCAAGGCAAGGAGCACCGCAATGCTTGTGAAGCCGATGGCCAGCGTCAAGGGTTTGATCTTGTCCAGGTTTCCAAGGACATCTCGAATTATTGTGGCAGTACCGCTACCTGCATCAAGACCGACGAGGGAGTCAACTTGACCCAGGAGGATGACCAAAGCGACCGCGCTGATCCAGCCCGTTAGGACGCAGCTAGAAACGAAGTCGAGGAGGAAGCCGAGTTTGAGTAGACCGACAGCCAGCGAGTAGATGCCAACCATGAATGCGATGGCCGAGGCGATTGCAGCAGGGCCATATCCCTCTTGTGAAAGATCGCCGACAACTTCGGCAGTGAGAAGACCGAGAATCGAGGTTGGGCCAGTCGAGAGTTCTGCGAAGCTTATCAGCATTATGAATCAATAAGCACCTATGGATCTTACCTTTTGAAGTTCCCAAGAAGAAGTAGATGGCCGAGGGCCACCAACTAGAGTAAAGACCATGTTCGACCGGGATCGTGGCAATTTTGGCGTAAGCCAGACCCTGAGGGATGAACATGACTCCAATGGTGATTCCTCCGATGATGTCCTGGAACAGCCATCTGTAGTCGTAATGGGGCAGCCATTGTGCTATAGGAAGCTTTTCGGTGAGGTATTCGACCGTGGCAGAGGGAAGTCGGCGTTTGACAGGATTAACCCAGCTTCGGACCCTGTTGATGTTGGGGTCAGTCTTGTATGACTCGACCACAGCATCCTTGGTCTTTCTGATTTTGTTCATGTTGGTCGAGCCAGCCCGGGGTGCTCGGGATTCGGAGAGTGGTATAGGACTATTGCCACCTCGAACTCTGCGGCGAAGGCCCTGGAGTTAACAGGAAGTGGATATGCCTCGAAGGTGAAATATATAAGTTGTCTTCTCTGCTGCAGATTTGGGGATTACGTTGCTTCTACCCGTGAGCTTATATATTCGAGGCGTCTGACTGGAACTCTTTATGGTTCTGACTAGGAAGCCTTGATACCGAATCACGTCTTCATCTCGACACACACACACACACACACACACACACCACACACACCGTGAAGAGTGCTCGGATGCATGCAACTCCCGGACCTTGGACTCTGCGGCCGAGCGGCTCTTACCCGCATGTCCAGGTGATGGTCACTGCGACTACCCTTTTCTGCTTTGGCCCGTTGCGGATATAACAGGGTCCATCTCTTGTCCACGACCACCGTCTAGCTTGCGGACCGGTAGTCTCGGGCAGAAGTACCACGAGGCACCTCGCTGATGAAAGCAAATCCAGCGCTGATGGGCCATTGTTTCATGGCTTGTACTTACTTCCATGCAGCCGTCGTGTCCAATGAGGGGTTCGTTTCGCCTCTTCCCCCCGTCCTCACCGGTCAAATGGCCTTCCTGTTGTGATTGTGTCGGCGAAACCTGCATACCAGTCACAAGCATAGCGCCAATCTTTGATCTACTAGCGCATCAAAAGAGTACGGTTTCATGGCAAGACTTTGAGAGAGGTTGTAGGCCAAGCGTTGCAAATACCGATCAAATTGTCGAAGCAGAACAGGGGGAAACGGCTGCAACTTTAGATGCGACACCACTCACATTACTTACCCCCAAAGAAGTTCCAGAGACCCTTTCCCTATCATCCCCAGACCCGAAAGTTCGTCTTCCAATTTCTGTTTGATCAAGAGAACTCTACTTGAATTCAAGTCTCTGTACTTCTTGGGTCAGCCAGTCAAGGTCGTGGAGAGGGCTGCATATCGACAGGAACGGGATAAAGGTTATCACACGGCAGACAGGGGACTATTATGAGGCGTCTCATGAAGATAGTGCTTACACCCCCCCTACTTTTGCTGACTGGTGGCTTCTACAGACGCCTGGGTCCCTGACGACCTCAATACGACGCAAGCAACCACTCGGAGTTCAGTCTTTGCTAATGCATCAAATGAGCGATTCCACCTGCAAAGAGGGGTCGGAGCACGAGTCGACTCGAGCCCTGTGTGGCCGGTCTGCGGTGTATCATGCTAAAAATGCGACTACCTTGCCTGCTAGCCTCGGTATGACAGGGAATAGCACAAAAGTTACAAGAATCAAAGGTATCTTCTTGTGCCGGACTTCCGAGCGGGTCGTCCGCCATGATACAGATTGACTTGCGTGCAGCCGCTGCAACGTCATTGACCGAAGCGTATATCTGCCGGAGCACCTCATTCGCAAGCTCCTTCGCTTACACAAAGCCGAGAGTTCCCCGGAGAGCTACCTCGTGATATCGTACATTGCATTTCATTTGCTACAGCCGGATCACTGAGCCAAGGAATTTTGACAAAAGTCCTAGTGGCAGAGCAAGCTTTTAGGTTGCGGTGCTGTCCCCTGTCAACCCCGCAAAGAGACTCCTCACCAATGCTCTAGAATGCGAAGAATATGGACTAGGACCGGCACACAACGCTTTTAGGAGCGGGAGCTAATAGTGATTACGGCGTAGCTATGCATGTAGCAAGAGGAATTGATGCCCAAACGCGTTAGAGGCGGGGAAGGCGTAGACTAGAGGGCAATTCAAGAATAGAAGAGCAAAACCAACAGGCTCTGAAGGAAGCCCGAATCCTAGCCATTGTACATCACGTCGATTAAGAAATGAAATTCATATACTTTGCCTGTCCTTTCAGACCGAGTAATAGGGCCTCTTGCCACGCAGTATACTCGAAGAGTTGGTAGCATGGGGATGACACCGGGCCATCTCAATCTTCTTTGTTGAGAGCAAACGCAAGCAAAGCAACGCCGAACTGGATCTCCTTGTAATCACTATTACGGCAGACTGTCAATGCTCCCTTGCAACCGAAGGCACAACAAGGAACCCCTCAATAAAGGTTGCTAATGCAGCTGCTGAAATGCCATTGGTCTCGGTGTTCGCGGATTATGCACGACGCCGACATTCGTCCGGCCTGTGACGAGATGTTGTTTCCCTTCTTGCCTTGTAATTTCAAAACAAAAGGCACAAAGCTGACGGCACTTTGCTCTCTATGGACCAAAAACGGTCCCGGGATGTGGCAGCCTTGAGAGTCTGACATGGATCCCCTCGATCGTAGCCTGTCACGGGTTGTGGAGCCACAGACCCGTCGATTATGCAGGACGGATACTCCCCGCTATACTTGGTCCCTGCCAGTTCGTGATTCTTCAGCGCAATGAAGCGGGTCTGCTATGGGATCCCAGCCAGAGGGACTGGGTTTTCGAAACTGATCGACAATGCGTTAACCATAATTGTTGCAGATGATGGCGCCCTCAGCTTTACCCATGTGCTATCGGGCTTTTGTGTTGCACTTTGCTGCCTGCCTTGGCAGCCCAACAACTGCCGTACGGCCCGGAAGCGCTGTCCGGGTCCGGGCCCACAGGCCGGAGGCCCATTTTGGAACGTCCGAAAAGGGTAGGTGTTAGTGCACTTGTTCAAGTACAGGCACAACGAGATGGAGCGCTTTCGCTAAGAAATTACAGTATACGAAACAACAAACGAAGTCTGAACAAGTGCACCGGCCTTTCCCCATCTACTGAGGATCATCCTGCTAGTTTGTTCTGGCGGTGGGGGGGGATTGGTGTGATTGCTTATCCCGGCCATGCAGCCAAGCAGGCCAAGCCGATCATAGTCAGATCTCTTTGGGGTGAATTACTTGTTTAGGTACTCCACAGCACACGTCGGTAAGAGATGGACTCCTCGTACAAGTGGGGGGACGTAGCATGTGAGGTTGTCTCGTCAGAATGAGTCAAGCTTACACACAGTCTCAGCTTGCCTATCTGGTTCGGAAGACGTCCATGTCTACATGCAATCGAGAGCGAGCAAGCCTGCATTGTGATCCATCTTGTTATTCGTTGTAAAGCAATGTGAACAATAGAGCATTGGACTGTAACATCAAGCTCTTCGGTATCTTCCCAAACATTTGTACACCCCTCCTCAAGGCTAGCCCAAGCTACCTGGTGGCCTCGTCACCATCTTCCAGATTGTTTCCATTCTCCTAAGGCTTCGTAACAACATCCTTCTTAGCGTCCTTAATCTGGTTCCAAAACTTTTCACCGTTCTCCTTGTCGTCGGCAAATAGCGTATCAATGACCATTCTCTGTGGTGTTTCTCCCATCCACTGGAATAGGGAGAAGTCGCGGAACTCATCCGCACGGAAGATCTCCAACATTTCAACAGGCTCGTCCCCGAGAGGCTCCACAAAGTGCCCCATGTTCGCAGGCACGATTCCAACATCTCCTGGGCCGTAGTTGAATGTCCTAGCTGTCCCTTCGGCGCCGAATATTGTGACGCGAGCACGACCACGAATAAAGAAGGACCACTCGTCGGCATTCGGGTGCCAATGCATTTCTCGTAGACCACCAGGGTTAATGGTAACATGAGCGGCAGCGATCGTCTTGGACAGAGGGAAATTCTTAGAGTCCGCGATACGGACTTCGCCGCCCGAGAACTTCAGGGGCTCTTGATCCAACAGACGGTGGCTGAACTGATACTTTGACTTCTTGACGCCCTTGCCTGTGGGCTCCTCGTCCTCGATAGAGCCTGGTACGGAGCCTTGGAAAATGTATTTCTCGCCAGCAGGTAAATTGGCAAAGACCTCGGGTGGGAGGTGGAAGTTCTTGGCGATGACTGACTTAGGGGTATGGGCTGTGCGACCGAATCAATTAGCGTTTATTCTCAAAGGTATCCCCAAGCGATTCGCAAAGCTATAAATGCACCACTGGAGAGTGTAGCTTCGGACCGAAGCCTCCAAGAGATAGCTCACCTAGCCAGTCTGACAAGACAAATGTGGACTCCTCGGAAAAGTTGCCGTCGTCGAAAATGAGAAGGAATTCAGTGCCATTCTCGCCCAGGCCCTGTAGCGAATGTGGAACACCGCTCGGGAAGTACCACAGGTCGCCCTTCTTCAGATCGTCGATGAAGCTCGCACCCTCGTAGTCGAGTCCAGTGATGCGGACCTCTCCATCCAGCACATAAGCCCATTCGGCTTCCTTGTGCCAGTGAAGCTCTCTGATTGTTCCCTTATCCAGTCGCATGTTGACGCCGGCTAGCTGGGAGCTTGTGCCGAGCTCTCGGACAGTGGTTTGGCGAGTCCAGCCGCCTTCCTTTTCCATGGCAATGCACATTAGCCACCGCAGCAATCAGGACGTTGTGGGGATATACTACATACCTCAATTCGAATGTGCGAGTCGACGAAGCTCCAGCGCATGTTGGGAAGGTTGCCCTTGTCGGTGCTGGGTGGGCGCACCAAGTCTGGGCTCTGGCGCGCTCGATCCGGGTTCCAAGGTCCCAGAACCGAAGCGCCCAGGCCATTGCGCCAAGGCAGAGGATCAAGGTCATCGCTCACGGGGTCTACGACCTTATCATAGGGATTGTGGTTGCCGGGCGTGTACGGGGGAGCAGCCTTTAGAGCGCCAGGCCTGACGCCCTTGAAACCGGGGCGCAGCTTCTTGGGCAGATCCATGCCATTGAGCAGGCGCTGGCGCGGAGAGTCGTAGTGCGGCAAAGCCAGGCAAAGCCCAGCGCCGAGAACGAGCAATTGGCTCGCGGTGAACTTCATCGTTGGCAGGCACAGTAGAAGAGAAGACGTTTAAGCTGTGCTCAATGCGACGGCAGAGGCAATTGAGCTCGGGGATGGTGTACAGAAGAAGCAGCTCAGCTCTGTTGCCCCCAACCTCGGCGCAACCGAGCGAGCTTGGCTTTTAAATGGGAAAATCATACTTCGGCTACGTGGGAAAGTCACTGCTATGACAATCGGCGATTACGCAACGCGGCAGAGAGTTCATTGGCTCATAGCTGGCGCTTCCCCGTGGGCGTGATGAGATGGTGACATGAGCTGGCGATGAGCATGGGGAGCTCATACAAACAGGCATAGCGGGATGCCTGGGTGACATCAATGCCGAGCCATGTCCGACTGTGCGCTGAATGGTGAATGATGAATGCCGTCACCCCTCCGGAGCTGCATGTGCTGGTCCTTTTGTGTGCTCCAATTGGGTTACAGTCGTCTCAATCATCTCTCCCGCTCTTTGAATCGGCTTGTCGCTTGGAAACTTCCTCGGTGTTCTCAGTGTTCTCTCTGTTCTCTGGATAGACACTTGAGAACTTACTTGAGGTTGTTTCTCAAGCTGCTGGCGGTACGATACGCAAGCGAGGCGCTTACAAAAAGCAAAACCACAGAATGATGACATGGGCTTGGTTTATGTTGACATTGTCCTGGTCTTTCTGGGCTGAGAACCCAAGCGCCAAGAAGTCCAGGGCTACAGTGGATCTCGACCCTTCCCTCAGCAGGTGCAGTTGCCCATTACCGTTCCTGTACCCGCCCCTTGGCGCATGCCGATTCCACCCCGTATAAGTAAAGAGAGAAGCGCCCAGACCGGCTGCTCGGCAATCCAACTGTCCAAGTCCAAAAGTTGAAAAGAACGAGCATCGAGCCAAGACCTCCAGCTGACGACGACCCTGTCAAGATACATTACATTTGTGGCTAGGACGTCCCTTCGAGTCACCCGAAGCAATTTTTTGTTTTGTTTGTTCATCCGAGTTTGCTCCTGGGCCCCAATTGACAGACCATGTCCAACTACGGCACCACTTTGCCCACCGCGTCCGCGACCCTCGCTGGGCGCAATGGGAATCTAGCGCAGGCCGACGTAGAGCAGCCTCTTCTTCGGAAACCAGAGTCGCCTTCCTCAATTGCCGCCATCATGAAGAACTTGAGAACAGAGGTGTCCCGCGACTGGGCCGACCTGGTCCTGTTGCTATGTTACGTGGTGACCGGCCTTCTCGACAGCTCTTCAATCCAAGCATGGGGTGCCTTTGTGTCCATGCAGACGGGTAAGTGCACCTTACAGATTCATCTTGGCCATGGGATTCGAAAAGATGCATTCTTTTCTCCTAGATTAGAGCCAATTGCTAACTTTAAACCTCTAGGCAACACCGTCTATGTCGGCCTGGGACTCGCCTCACTCATCTACCCGCCAGTCTCTGCGCGCCTCTTTCGCTCCGGCATCTCTCTGCTGTCTTTCTGCGTGGGCTCTTTCTTCTTCGCTCGCTTCCACCGCTACTTCTCACCTAAGCGCCGTTGGGTGCTGTGTGCATCGTTCATCGCGCAGATGCTGCTTACAGCCGCCGCGGCCATCATCGTCACCATTGCCCCCCCTTCGACCGACAAAGAGGCGTCTGACTGGACCGTCCTTGCGCCCTTGGCCCTTGTTGCCTTCCAGAGTTGTGGACAGGCAGTTACCAGTCGGGCGCTGAAGTACAACGCGCTGACCAGTGTTGTCCTTACGAGCATTTACTGCGATTTGTTCTCCGACAAAGACCTGTTCGTGCAGCACAACGTCGAGCGCAACCGCAGGGCTGCCGCGCCTCTCCTGCTGTTGCTGGGTGCTGTGGCCGGTGCTGTCTTCTCCCATAGCTCCTTTGGTATCGCAGGTGCATTGTGGACGGCAGCTGGTCTTAAGCTTGTCATGGTCGTCGCGTGGTACTTCTGGCCTGCTGAGAAGGAGGATGACGATATCTAAGTTTACAGTTATGTGTAGCAGGCTACACATGTAACTATACCAACACACCTTTTCGACTCTTTTCGACTGACTCTCAACTATCGCAACTTACAAGCCTGAATGGGTCTGTAATGATATACCAATACCCCGTGTCAATGTTGTTGGCGACTGTGAACAGCTGTTGTTAGGTCTGACAACCTATTGCCAGACTCAATTCTTAGATCTTTGGGGCTACAAATACCAAGAATACATGGACACCAAACGATCTGGATCACGGCAGATTAGTTCGTAAATCTGAGCTCATAATTGTCCCCGTCCCATTTCTTACACAGGCCTAAGCACTAGGAATACTGCCTGTTCGTCTAGCATACGCTGCAAGTAGTACACAAGTAAAGCCTAGTAACGCTGGTTTGGAAATCTAAGAACATTGCAGTTGTTTTATCATTTAAGGACTATGCCGGAACTTGTGGTTTGTCGGTCATTCAGTACGAGTTCCTTTGATATCGGTCAGTAGGGCCAGAGAAAAAACCCACGGCAACTATTGCAACTTGACGTGGTCACCTCATTGCACAGTGACAATGTGATAGAACGGAATGCTAACAGCAGGTTCTGTTGTCTTGTATTATCCAAAACAGCCCCATGAATGACCTGAATGATGGCGCCACGACAGTTTATACGATCCTCCGCTTCGCTGCTTGCTTGAGTTGTGGCTGTGACCTTGAGTGAATAACAATGGCAGACGCGGCGGCTTTTCCCTTTTCCCACAGAAACCCTGATCGAGCTGTGATAAAAGTCCTTGGAATGTGAAATATGCTTTTACATGCTGAATAGAGTTTGCAAGCAGAGTACACAAGTCAAGCTATTGTTCAAGGGCCTGCTTCTCTCCTTGTTGTTGCTATATACAGTTTGTTTCAACTCAAGACTGTCATCGCAATCCTAATGACAAGTGCTGCTAAAATTTTGCGCCACGCATTGACATATATGTAAATTGGCACATGAATGCAAGCATAGTAGAAGTTCTAGTCGAAACGGTGTCAATAACCCTTATTGTTCAGCGGATAAGCCTTTCGGTGAGAGTGTTGATACACCATATCACTTTTTGCTACAGAATTGTAACACAGAAAACAATTAACGGGTTTGTATTGGAAGTATTCGGGCTACTTCATTCGCTCTTTTGTCGCCGAGTCGTTAACGAGCTCTGGGGAAAGACAGCTGCGCAGGGAGTTTGGTACTCTATGCCGTCACGAAGACTTTCTTCAAAGTTGGACCGTAGGCTCAGAGACGACGGGTGGTAGTTGTACTGCTCGGCCTCCAAAAGGGAAGCCACCCAATGTAACTCAAGACCGGGACCGGACCTTGCTTTAAATCCAACGCTGCAGGTGGTGAGTCCGAAAACGATGCAAAGCCCGAGTTCTTCTATATGAGCTTTGTTAAGGCTTTGCAGTAAATGGGAAGGGGAAGCCTTGGCTCTTCTCGAAACGCACAAGAGATTTTCTCAGAAAATAGGCTTGCTGATCGAAATTATGAGGATACGAATGGTGAAGTTACTACATGCCTCCGGAATCAGGATGTGATCATCCAGAGCGTTCCTTGTTAACTCAGAAGGCACTTGTAGTACAGCACGGCACTTGTGACATTTTGGCTCACTCTTGAAATGCTGAAGATGGTGTCATCAAATCTTCTTTTGCAGGTCTCCGAAACTCGTTTACGGGTTTCTCGGTTGAATGATGAGACGCGGCAGGATATGGACCGAGTTTGTCTTACACCCTTCCAGCCATGTTGCAACGGTGTTGGTGGCATCACATGCATGGTATGGTGCAATGGTACTTCAAGTGGTGAGTCACCGGCACCCGTTAACATTCGGCGACTTCTTAAGGCAATGTCTCGTCCTCTGAACCTCCGTTCTAGGAGTGTTTGTAAGCTGAACCCATTGAAGTTTACACCACCAATTATCTCGGTTATCTAGTTGGATCGATCAACCCCACTAACCCTGGCCGTGCTCGGACCGGTGCCCGGCGCCTGCTGGCCAAACCCTGCAATGCTTGACAAGGTGAGGCACCAGCAAAGGAACGGTGCAAATATCGTCTTTCCTGGTTGCACTAGGAAGACGTGATAGATTGCAACATATGAAGAGACCCGGTGGTTCCCTGTGCATATTCTACCCTTAGAGCTCATGTCTAAGACAAGTTCACCGTAGTCTATTGCAGGGGACGTCTAAACCAACCATATTCCAGGCGGGTCTCATTTGCCTGGGGACTAACGATAGCCAGACGGGCAATTGCCGAAAAGGGTCCAAGCTATGGTTATGCTACCAAGTGCCGTAGCCGGCAGTCCCGTAGATGCCGCCCCGCCGACTTCGCCGAATAAGCTGGCTATACGAGTTCGCTTGCAATGTATCAGCAGAGTGACAGCCCGCCCGCTCAAACGGTAAGACTGGTCGCCCTTTGGAGGAGAACACTGTGCTGTTCCGCCCCACTGCCGCAAGCACCACGGTACGGTAGGTAACCTTGGTGAGACCCTCCCCCGCGAAATCAAGCCTTGGAAGAAACAGAGACGAGAGTGATCGACGAATGGCGTGGCACAGAGTCCCCCCCTTCCCCGCCTTCTCTACTATGGTGCTATCCGGGTTCGCTAGCATGAGCTTGGCTTGGTTATAAGGCACGCGCGCACGCCCTGAACCTTGCGTAGCGAGCCCAAGCAGTTGTGCCACCTGACTCATGCTTGGTAAAAGGCTTGGAGAAGCTCTCTACCCAGGCTTCCCGACCATTTAAATCTGCTCCCATCCTCTATCCGTCGGTAGGCCCAAGGGTCAACCTGTGCTACAAGAGGTAAATTCGACCTCGAATCTACTGGTCTGTAAAATTCGAAACACCATGGCCTCTGAGCCGAAGGACGGCTTTTACGTGAGGGACGATGCCGAGAGCAGCGTCCATCCCAAGGAGGTGAGAACGGTGCCCCTTCAGTCTAGGAACAAAAGAAGCGAGGCTCAACCCAACCCTTTTTAGAAACCTCCTCTGTACCAAGAGGGCCCTCTGAGTGATGGAGAGAAGCGCCTCATTTGGAAGCAGGACGTCCGCATCATCCCCATCTCAGCCGGCATCTACTTCCTGTGCTTCCTCGACCGCACCAACATCGGGAACGCCAAGATCCTCAACTCGTCCACGGGTGACGACATGCAGCGGGGCACCAACATGACCGACTACCAGTTCGTCATCGCCCTCATGGTCTTCCTCGTCGCCTACGCCGTCTTCGAGGTGCCGAGCAACATCCTGCTCAAGAAGCTGCGCCCCAGCCGGTGGCTCGCCTTTCTCATGTTCTGCTGGGGCGCCATGACCGTCGCCCTCGGCGGGACTCACAACTTCGGCAGCGTCACGGCCGTGCGGTTCCTGCTGGGCATGTTCGAGGCGGGTTTGTTTCCGGGCCTTGTGTACTACCTGACCTTCTGGTACAAGCACAACGAGCGCAGCGTTAGGTGAGTACGTTTTCAGTGAATACAACAAGAACAACTCAGGACGGGCAAACACGGCCTATTCATGAAACACCATTTCCCATAGTCCACGAGCCCACAATTTGACCAGCGCTACAACGCCGGGCTCGTGTCTCTGTCTGTGAAGTCAATAACTCTGACTGTTCTTCCACCAAAACTCATTGGTGAGAGATCCGACACTAACGAAAATCAGAGTCGCCTTTATATTGGCGTCAGCAACCTTGGCCGGCGCCGTGGGTCTTTTCCGTACCTCTTCTCTTGTTGGACAGCATTACTGACTGAGTTCAGTTCGGAGGCGCTATCGCCTATGGCATTGGCCACATGAACGGCGTCGCAGGCCTGGCCGGCTGGCGCTGGTTATTTTTCCTCGAAGGCATCCCTTCATGCCTCTCCGCCTTCTTGGTCCTCCTGTTCCTACCAGACTATCCCGAGGGCGCCAGCTGGCTGTCCGAGTTTGAGAAGGATCTCGCGCTGCAGCGGCTGTACCACGAAGGCAGCAAATCCTCTAGTCCGACCATGAGCTGGGAGGACGTCAGGGCAACGCTCACCGACTGGCGGCTGTATGGCCACTATGCCATCTACTTCGCCGTCAGCCCGGCGTTTTCCAGTCTCAGCCTCTTCGCCCCTTCTATTACCGCCGGCTTGGGCCATCGCGATCTGGAAGCGCAGCTGATGACTGTACCTCCTTGGGCTGTCGCATATGGTAGGTTCATACCGACAGACCTGCAAGACCACGCTGAACTATATGCTCACATCTATCGCAGTCTGTCAGATTGTAGTGGCATGGAGTGCCGATCGCTTTAATGCTCGGGCCTATCACACCGCTGCAATGGCCGTCGTTGGAGCAATTGGTTTCATCGTCTGCGGCGCTCTCCCTCCGACTGCGTATGCCTCACGTTACGGCGGGCTCATCATAGCGACTGCTGGGGCCTTCGCGTGCATACCGCCAATGCTAGGCTGGCTCACGTCCAACATCACGAGCACGGCAGCGACGGGTTTAGCCATCGCCATCAACGTAAGCATTGGTGGCGGCCTAGGTCAGATACCAGGGGTCTGGATATACAAAGCCTCGGAAAGGGACCAAGGCTATCCGACGGGCCATTGGACCAATGCTGCACTCTTGTTGTTTGTGGCAGTCGTAACTTTGGGGTTGAGGTTCTTTTATGGTTGGAAGAACAGGCAGCTGATAGCCTACGCTGCGAGCCATGAGGTGCAGGTTATGCCGTTCAAATTGTAGCAAAGTCAACCTTTGGAGCATCGCGTTTCGAGTCACTGAGACGGTTTGGGATCTGGAGTTGGCGTGGAATGATGAGAACAATTTTCAAGACCTATGGAAGCCAGGAAGATCATGATGATGGTGATGATATTGGTGCCACCACTAGTTCGAAGCACTCCAAGAATCTGCGACACTTGATGTGTTTGGATAGGATGGTCTCACATCATCTGGTTCGTTCATCTTACATGTATGATTGAATCATTGACATTGAAATGTCGAACAGAAATCACCCCAGTTCGTAGTTAAGCGGCGCCACCAATTGTCTTTGAGGTGTCGAATCCAAAAACATGTGCAGAAGTCTTTTTCCCTCACCCTTCGAATTGTTAGGAAGAATTCTACGCACGTACTTCCGGGGCAAGTCATGGGGATCTCAACAATGCCATGCCTGAAAACGACGAGTGACGAGTTGAGTACGCACCCGCCCCCTGACTGATCCCCTCCGAGCGTATGTAGCCGCGGACCATTTTCTACGAGCGGCGAATAGGACGTCACGGGAGGGAGATAAAACTCCGCGGTTTGAGGTGACTGATGCGTAGATATATGTCATCGCCATCTTCTTAGTAACAAAGTTGGAGTTAAGCTCCGGTCAGTCAACCTCACCATCACATCCTTCAGGATCTCTAAAGCAAGAGAAGTTGGGCATCTGAAACAACTTGATTCCGCAATGGGGTGTGTTCACCCGTATGCACAGGTCCGCCCATATGACATCATGACGTGGCCTGGTATGAGGAATTACATTTTCCTGGTCTCGATATGGAAAATCGCAGTCTGCTAAGCATCGGCTACTGCGAAAGCCTAGAAAGCTTATCGCAGAGCTTGTGTTACAGTATGTGAGATTGGCTAGACCCAAGAGTGGTCAACGACTGTATCTAAGGACTCGTAACGCGCTGGGATAAGCTCTTCACGCCCGAGGGCAACAGCACATGCAAACTAGGTATGCGACCATGGTTGTCTGCAAAGTCAAAACATCACGCAAGCTAGGTAGGTCGTAATCACCACTTGGCCTCGGATCCTTGTGATTGCTAATGACTGGGCAGTGCACGTGCGGGCAGTTTCCGTCGTATTAGCCCCCTTTGCCTTTTTTTGCATTCGTGCCGCGGGCTAGCGTCTGCCAAGGATCTTGCTGTCCTGTATGCAGTATGCAGGCGCACAGCGCGGAAATAGCAGAGCAAACAAGTAGGTAATTTCCTACCTCTATGCATTGCATGTGAGCATGAAAGCTTGCAAGGAAACTGAACGTGTTTCTCTTGACCGAGCGCAGATGCCGAGCACAGTGGGCTTACGTTCTAGATCGCGCGAATAACCGACTGAGTGACGGACGAAGGCTTCGGGTTCAGCATAGACTATATGGGTCCACGCCATGGCTGAACATTGGTTGGGTAGTATAGCAGCCGTTTTCAACGTTGGGCAGGTGAATTGCTCGTGGCCGCCGCAGCACGTTTCGGCCATGGACTAAGCGAGGGTTCGGCTGCAAACTACACGCCGCCAAACGCTGCCTTGGCTTGACTGCGAAGGAGCTAAGAGAGGTCGGCTGAAGCGAGACACGGGCCGTTCTAGCAATGTCCATCCATGGATGGGCGTGAATTATGATGTGGACGGCGCTATGCTTGCTAAAACGGAATGCAACGGTTTGTTGGGTGTCGTTCCTCTCCCAAGAAGTGAAATGTGGATGGCTGCGCCTTGCACGGATGGGCTTCGCGTGTGGTGGTGCTACAGGGGTCAAGGATCACGCAGCAAGGGTACTGCGAGGCTAGACTCACCTTCTCATGGGATAGGTGTGGCCGAGCCAAACGGCCTGGGCCTGGCGCGAGCGAGGGCAAGGGCGCGTACAGTAGTGTGTGAAGGGGAATGGGGGAGAATGAAATTCGAAGATGCATTGCCTAGCACTGCAGTAAGCACACAAGCAGGTGATTTAGGAGATTACTGGTCCGGGCTCGGTACTGCGTACGATGGCAGGCGGCAGGCCGGCCGGGGTGGTGCCTGCCATCGTGCTGAAGCGCCGCAGACCCTTTCATTGGCGACAGCGTGCTGTGGGTCCGAGCTTGTGGACATGACGTCGTTAGCAGCGTCATAACGTGGATCTCTGGGTCGCGCCAAGAACAAGCATCCATCCCGTTCGCAAAAAGTTCGCCCGGTTCGGTACCCAAGCGGATCTTCCCTTCCTCGTTTCGCTGAGGCTCTTGCTGCTGCTTTGGTTTCCGGCCTCGAGCATTGAGTCAGCTATTCTACCAATAGCGTGGCACTTCAAGGCCAGGTAGGGAGGATACGCCCCGTCTTCGGTTTTCTTTTTTCGGATGAGACGAGAACAGAAGTCACTTTGGGATTGCCCATGACATCTTTGCCCCCACATCTCATTCGAGATGGACGGGAAACACAAATAATCAGGCACGGAATAGGATGTGTGGAGCAACGCACCTTAGCAAAGTTCAAGTAAACACGTCTCACCAACGGGCGAAGCAAAAGGCGCCCCATCTCGCGGATAGGGGCCTCCGGTTCTGGCAAGCATCTCTACATGGGGCGCATGCATGGCCCATCAGAGTCTAGATCTCTGCAAACCTATATAGGAGACAGCTCGACTGCCTCTAAGCTCAACCACGGCGGCCACGATACTTGCTCTGTACAGGCCTCCTTGGCCTTACCTTACGTAGTCGCGGAGCAAGTTGCGAGCTAGTGTCCGTGACCCGTCATCATTGTCGCCATACCCTCGCGCCGGGGTGGCATGCGCACTACGTAAGGAGGTGGTGGATGGGTTGGGAAAGGCCAAAAAGATCACAATCTGATACGGTAGGCCATGGGGTTCAATAGGGAGACGAGAAGGCTCCTGTAGGGATGGGTTGGTAGCACCATGAGGTATGATGACAACAATGATGCCACCGTTTGGCGCAGATCTGCAATCCCTGAACCGCGTGCTTGCCGCTTCACTCGCTCAGGCACCTGATTGGGTTTCTCATGGCCATCGCCTAATACGTTTTCTCTTTTGTTGCTTTTCTTTCACGGGATTGATGCAAGACAAGTAAAGACTGTCAGAAGCTCTGCATGTACAGTACCAGCCTCGTCCGGTAATGAATGAATGAATAAGTAAATAAACGAATATTGAGAAAAAAAGTTAAACAATGAAAACACCACTTCTTTCCTGCCAAATTGGTGCAAACCCTCACATGCCTACCTAGCCTTAGCCTTTCGACCCAAGCTTACCTTAGTACCTACCATCCCTACTGTAGCCTATCGTACCTAACGTACCGTACCTTATTACCTCGAGAGCACTTGATCTTACCGTCTCAGGTTGTTCCAGCGAAATTTCTCGATAAACCTGCACAATCGTCTTCTTTCTTCTCGCGCGTCCACCTCCGTTCCTGACGTACCACCTTGCACACACCCCCCCCCCGGTTTCTTTCGCCCCGGCCACAAGCTACGTCCTCGATTAATTCGTCGTCACTAACGCGCTGGGTTCCCCACCCTGCTTTTTCGCCTTGTTACCCCTCTCCCGCCCGCCCTTCCATCCTTCGCCTTGACCAGGACGGGCACATTTCACATTACGTCGGGGCTCCTTGGCCTGCAGGCAATCTCGGGGCGCAGAACACACACCCCAAAGCCCGGGCCCGACCTCCGTCATTGTCTTGAAACTTGGGCGCGCTAGCCTACCGTTCTGGGGTCTGATTCTGATTCTGACTTCATAACCCACTGCCTACCGATTCCAGGCCCGCGCCAAAACCAAGGCACTCCACCGTTCGAAACCAAAGCCGCCTGTCTCGTTGCTTTCTAATCCACCAACTAATACCATAACACCAGGCACCATACCTTGTTCCTTTCCTGCCGTCCCGCCGCCATCCGCCATCCGCCATCCGCCGTCCACCATCCACCATCCACCATTCATCGTTTCGTTCCGAACACCTCACTCCAGACCTCGTCGCTTGAGCTTGGCCGCCACCCAGATTTGATCACGCCCGTTCTTCTGCCGGACCCGGGGTAAACTTGAAATCCCGTCAACGCTTTAATTACACTACCACACTCTCACGCACGCCTACCTTACTTGGTCCTTGCTACCTCGCCCACTCCTCCTTCTTTTTTTTCCCTCCTCTGCCGTCATACAAATCGCAACACCCACACCCACGACGCTCACGCATTAAACCCCGCATCTGGCTTCCTTCACGGCAGGGGCACTTTCCAATATCTCGATTCCTTTTTCCCCCTCTTGTTTTTTGTCACGATCTGTTTCTTAGGAGCCTCAGTTCCTTGCGCACGCACCTTAGACGGTCACTTCGAGCCTCCCAAAGTTGGACACCAAGATCTAGAAACGTCACTTTAGACGGTTCGTCGCATTAGACGTACTTGATTTACATCACTTTTTCACTGTGTTGTCGCTTATCAGCGGCTACTCGTTGGTAAACATGTCGACGATACAGCAACTTAAGAATTTCATCCGTCATGGTTCGTGACACCACGCAACATGTACCGAGACGTACGTCGTGCTTGGCTAACCTTTTCCAGGAAAACAAGCGCGCACAACAAACGAAGAATCTCCCCGCAAGACCGAGGCCCAGCTACCGCAAGCGCCTCAACCCGTTCAGCAGAAGAATCCTCCCGCAACAGAGCCAGGCTTCGTCAATGTGCCTGTCCAGCAGCCTCTAGAAGCCTACTCCGAAGGTCCTGGAGATGGTCGTAACCGGGTCGCGCAGGCTGGCCACGCGGCAGCGCATCACGCCGAGCCAGCACAAAACGTTCAGAACAAGGCTAGCAAGACAAGACGAGTCGACGATGCGAACCTAGCCCAGCTGGTTGCGGAGGAGAACGCCAGCAAGAGCAAGTTCCCGCGCTACCCTGGTCTTGAACGGTGGGACATGATCGAGAAGATGGGAGACGGCGCTTTCAGCAATGTCTACCGTGCTCGTGATTTGCAAGGAGAGCTGGGCGAAGTTGCCATCAAGGTCGTACGCAAGTATGAAATGAACAGCATGCAGGTGAGTTTCGATCGGGGTCGTGACATGTCTAAGCGTCGCCCTTCTCCTTCAGTCGCGTCATCTTTTGTCTTTGTTTGCAATTTGCCAACATTATGGGTTTTCCCAACCTGAATAGGGAAACAACCATTTACATCCGGATTTCAAGAAGGTCCCGAAAGCTGCAGAGGTGCGAGAAAACATTTCTTATCTCTTTTTTATCGTGGCCATTCTCGTCTTGTTTTACGTTTTGCTCTTTATTTCATGTATATTGCTTTGGAGAATGGCCAAGCCGGCTTTAGTGGGACATTTACTAACGCCTCTGCCAGCGTTCCAACATTTTGAAGGAGGTCCAGATCATGCGACAGCTCGATCACCCCAACATCATCAAACTGATCGAGTTTTCCGAGTCGAGGCAATACTACTACATTGTGCTCGAATTAGCGCCTGGTGGCGAGCTCTTCCACCAAATCGTGCGATTGACATACTTTAGTGAGGAGTTGTCTCGACATGTTATCGTCCAGGTTGCCAAAGCCCTGGAGTATCTGCATGAAGAAAAGGGCGTTGTACACCGGTATGTCTTTGTTACATCTTGGCTCTTTGGCCTCCATAGTCACATCAACTGCGTACAATCACGCTGTGACGTCACCATTCGATGGAAGTAACCGCAACACTAATACACATTGCAGAGACATCAAGCCTGAGAACATTCTGTTTGAGCCCATTCCTTTCATGCCTTCGAAATCTCCAAAGCCCAAGCAGCCTGGAGATGAGGACAAGGTCGACGAGGGCGAGTTCATTCAAGGACTAGGTGCTGGAGGCATTGGTCGCATTAAGATCGCCGATTTCGGTCTCTCTAAGATTGTCTGGGAGAACTCAACCATGACACCTTGCGGTACCGTTGGCTATACAGCGCCGGAGATAGTAAAGGATGAGCGCTACTCCAAGTCGGTCGACATGTGGGCGTTGGGTTGCGTTCTGTACACGCTTCTCTGTGGTTTCCCCCCCTTCTACGACGAGAGTATAGAAGTTCTCACCGAGAAGGTTGCCAAGGGACAATTCACCTTCCTGTCACCATGGTGGGATGAGATTTCCGATTCAGCCAAGGATTTGATCAACCATTTGTTGACCGTGGATCCCGACAAGCGCTTCACCATTCGAGAATTCCTTGCGCACCCGTGGATTCGTGAGCAAGGCCCGACGCCTCGAGAGGAGAAGAAGAAGCCCGAGGGTATGCTTCGCGCGTTCGATGCGTCCAAATTCGAGGAGAGCGGCAAGCGCTACGATTTCCGATCCCCTGGTGCCGTTAACCTTCGGGAAGTATTTGATGTCGGTTACGCTGTACACCGCCAGGGAGAAGAGGACAAACGAAGGCAGCAAATCGGTGCAAAGGCCGGCCCTGGTCGTTTCCTCGGGGGTGTTGATGAGGAGGAAGAGGACGACCAAATGCAGGTCGACCAACAAGGTCGTGCTGGTGAGAAGCCAAATGCCGGCACCCAAGGCCTGGAGCAGAGCATGCGAAACACCAATATTCGCGATCAGGAGAACGCACGCGGCAGAGAGCGCGAGCGGGCCAGTGACAAGGGCTACGGCCAGCACTCTGCCGCGGTTACGGCAGCCGCTCGGCAGCAAGTTCGCGATCGAAACCGCCAGAAGGGGGCTTTCGAGCTAAGTCTCGACAATGCAACATTGCTAGGAAAGCGAAACAAGAAAGTACCCGTCATGGGAGTTTAGAATCTTCGACATGATGAGTTGGCTTCAGAAACCGTATCTGGAGTAGTCCTCGACGGCAATTCAGAACCCGGGTGTCGGCCCCCTGAGCAGCTGGCCAAGAATGCTTTTGCGTCAGAACCACTAGAAGGTTGTCCTCAGCAACCGAGGACACCGCAATTGGAGGATCAAAGCCCTTGAACGGATGGAGGTGCGGTCACACTTTAATTGGTGCTTTAATGATGATTCTTTACGTGCTGGATCAGATGTTGCATTGACGTCATGACATGGCGTTTGGAGTATTGGCTCAGCATACTTTTTACCGAGAAACGCAAGCCGAGGCAGGAACATTTTGTTCTGTTGATTGAATTTTGGTTGTGAAAGGAACATTTGTTTCTCGCAAGGAGACAAGACATATACTCATAGGAAGGAGTTTGGGCGATTTCGAGACAACAAATTGAGTGTTTCAGCAGTCATGTTGCATTCCTGTCGCTATAGCCCTAACATCTTCTCTCTACATAAAGTCTCGAGACCATTAATCATGATTCCAATTGTAACCATACTGTGTACTGCGACCACCATCCATGCTTGTGCTCCAAACCGAGGACTTTCACCTCTCGCCCCGTAGGCCAAAGGGAACCTGAACTGATATGAATTCGACCTGTACTTTATAGTGAGAAACAGCCAAGGAAACGTCTCAGCGAAGCTGACAAGACTGTTCTAGGTGTCACTAGAAAAGATCTCATCGCACACTTCTCGTCCGTCTCATGAGCGGAATGGCATCGTCTCCAGTGACCCTTACTCCTGCCCCGCTGGGTGTCATTATCCGATTCTGAAGAACTAGATTCTAGCAGATACGAGCCCTGGTCTTGGTCTTCCGTCTCGAAGTGCAAATCCACCGCCGCAAATAACTCCACTGCTTCCGGGTATGATAACGTGAAGGGAAGCCAAAAGTTGCGGTCCATGATGTGCGGCACTCGCTTTGGTGTGGGGCAGTGGACACTGGAGGTCGGCTCGCGGATCATACGATGCAGCAGCCAGCTCATGTCATTCGCGAAGAGCTGCTGCTTCTGAGCCGAGCCCTGGCCTTCCCTGCCGCTCGGGAGCAGCAGGCTCTGCACGTAGCCCAGCGCAACCTGGTCGGCCAGGCTCGGGAGCGTGAGCACCCATGCGTCGAGCGAGCCGGATCGGACGCGGCGCAAGCCGCTGAAGTCGTTGGTGAACTTGATCCGTACGCGGCGGTCGACGCCCTCCTGCGTGGTCAGGACGAAAACGTCGCGCTCACGGCTGCGGACGCGGGCCGCTCCGTCGTGGTGGTCGTCGGGAGCCACGGCGGGCCGCATGCCGCTCGCCACAGCCCAGCCTCGCACGTTCTGTTGCGTCTCTACGGGGCAGACGACGCTGACCTGCCAGGGCACGCGGCGGTCGAAGCCGTAGTGCACCATGGCGCCGAGGCCGCACACGGCGTACGACATGCCCCTGAAGGCGCGGCCGACGGAGCGGATGACGTCTGCCACCGCAGCGGGGCTGAGGGGCTCGCTGAGCGAGGACGGATGGGCCGCCTCGCGCCGCGCCGCCATGAGGGACGTCTGCGAGGGCCGCTGGGAGTGGAGGGATAGGACGTGCGGCGGCAACGGGGCCCGGCGAGTCGGAGTCGGCACCGGAGGGGGCCGGAACGCAGCCGTCTCGAACAGCTTCAGCGTCGTCTGGGACCACTCGCTCGCCGTCTGCTGGACGCTGACGGTGAGCTTCTGCGCGGGCTTCGTCGTCCTGCGACGGAAGCTGGGTCGTCTGATGCGCTGTGTGTGTTCGCGTTGCGTTGCCTGTCTACCGGAGAAGGAGAACGCGTGAATGAGGGAAGTGAGGCTAGAAAGGAAAGCCATGGCATGCTGCTTGGATTAAATAGTCTGGGGAAAGGGGGGGGAGATGGGAAGTGAAGCCGCTGCAAGGAAATCAGTTGACGGGACGCTGTTCATGGATGAACAAGACGCAAACATGCATGGAACGGCTTTGAACAAGCCCGGCGAGCCATAAGCACGGCACGGGCAAACTTATCCCTTGCCATCAGTAAACGTCCTCCTACTACCACCACTCCCGTTGTGCTGGGCACACAGGCCACCCTGCGGTTCTCAGCGAACCCGTGCGTCGATGCTGTGTCAAGGGAAGAAAGAAAGAAAGAAAGAAAGCAAGCAAGCATGGAGAGAAAGCATGGGTAGTTCAGTTTTAGGTGCCCTGTGCTCATTAGTGCAACGGCAAGTTATCCGCGGGAGACGCCTTCACGCATGCCAGCAGATGGGCTTTGAACCGGATGCAAGAAATCGTATACACCGGCCGGGGGTTCTAAACCGTCTCATCCAGACCGACGCCAACGCCTTGAATAATCTTACATTAACCCGCCCCGTGCAAGGGGATGTACCATAACGCATTCATCATCTATAGCTCCTCCTCCTCCTCCGTCTCCATCTTATCGGAGTCGCGAGGCGCGTTGGCGCTTGCCGCCCCGTCCTTCTTGGGCATGGTCGCTTCCTTGTCGATCATTTGCCTAGATACGGAGACGATGTTGTCCTCAATCAACTCCTGTCCGACATCTTCCAGGTGCTTCTTAGGGTCGAGTTTTCCGACGTAGCGGGTCTTGAGTTGCTCCTTGGTCAGCTCCGTCTCCTCCTTGACCCGCTTCTCGTATCCGTTTGACAGGGCTACCAGTCGCTCCAACCGCTCCTTGTTCTTTGCGCCCTCCAGTCGGAAGTCGTCCATTTCGAGCGCTTCTGTCCAGACGTGCTTGTGGAGGTTCATCAGCATGTTCTCCTCGAGTGCCGTCTTTCGGTAGTTGATGGCGATAGAGTAGTAGTGTCTGTTAAGGCCGTGGATCAGGGCTTGGATAGAGGGCTTGTTCAGGTGGCCCAGGTTGCTTGTGCTTTGACGGGGCTCTTGGCCCATCATCAGAAGCTGAGGGTTGATGAGTCGGAAAGCATCAATGACGACTTTTCCCTTCACGGACTGAATAGGGTCGACGACCACGGCGACGGCACGGGGGTTGAGCTGCTCGAATGACTGTTGGGTGTTGATGTCGACAGAGGAGAGCCAGCAGCCGAAACCAGGATGTGAGTGATACCATCCCACGACAGATTCTGGTCTACGAGACAGCAGTTAGTTGCAAGTTCGGTCATAGATCGCCAGGAAGCGTACCGTCCGGTTTGCCGCAGCATGTCCATCATCTTGGTCTGGAACACGGGGTCGACAGCCTCTACACTGACGCCGGTACCGCTTTGAGGCATGGCGAACACATCCATGACTTTAACTGTGAAGTCGTCGACGAACTCGCCAAGCATGAGACCCATGACTTCCATGGGCACACCAGCGCGGCCATGTCTTAGCATCTTTAGCAGAGCGAGAGAAGAAATGTAGACTGTCTCGGAGTTGTCGATGAGATTCGTGTTGTCCTATAATGCGTTAGAGCAACCCATCCAAGCAACGCAATTCCGGTCTCTGCGCAAGCCAAGTCGCCGACCTAGGGATAGAGCTTACCGTTCCATGAGCAGCTCCTCCGATACCCATTCCACCGCCACCACCAAGCAAGTTCCTAAAACGCTCCATGATCTATGCTGGGGAAATCGGGCGTTGGTTGTGTTTGAAGAGGCGGAACAAGCGTTGGGGAAATTGTTGGTGTTTGGCGAGCGTGATGTGGTAATGCGAGTTTGGAGGTGGTGGCCGAGCTACTGTCATAGCTTGCTTGTTGACGCCAGTCCGGGAGCCTGGAAGCCATGAGAATCTGGCTGAGTAATGTCACGTGTGTGGCTGCTGTGGCTAATGTCTGTTCTAGAATCCACATCTCTGATGCAATTGTGAGGACCAATAACCCTGCTACTCTGCATATTCGAGAAGACGATTAAATGGGGTTTGAGCTTACATTTCATGCCTAGAAATCTTGTCAAAGCCTCATCATTTAAGATTCGCGGGAGAAGTACTTATGCAGCCACAATGTGAGGATGAACATGGCGATCAGTGGGCTTGTATATGCTGCAGCGACCTGGTTGGAACTGATCAGAGTCATCTCGTAGTGGAAAACAGGTCCTGTAAACACAGAATCAAATTATGCTTCTGACTGATTTATGCGCAAGCCACATGGAAGCCTATATCTCGGTCTCATCTCCAATTGAACGCGATTAAGTCTGTCAATGTGGTACGGCTTGCAAGGCTTATTACACCTGCTGGTGTAGGCCAACCACAAATCTGGGGTCAGACACCCGGGGTGTCCGCCGTAACCTTTTTCCGACACCTTCACGTCTCCCAGCGCGCGGCGTCCGGCCCTTCTGCCCATGCTATCTTTCTTCCACTCTAGATCTATCCTTACTCTCCCCGCCACCGGGTCGCGGTTCTCGGCTCTGCCTTTTATCCATCGGGATACTAAACCTCACCTCTCTCTTTGTTTTCGTCATCTCAGCCATCCCTAAGTTTTCAAGGCCAAGAAGCCTTTCTCTTACACCATGGGCGACTCCGGCATCGCCCATCTTGGTTCGACGGCCCTCAATGGCACCTCTTCACCAAAGAAGGTTGCCTACTTCTACGATTCTGACATTGGCAACTATGCCTATGTCACGGGCCATCCTATGAAACCTCATCGAATTCGCCTGGCGCACAGTTTAATTATGCAGTACAACCTTTACCAAAAGATGGAAATTTACGTGAGTATCCGGGCCGGCTTGCGACCAGCCTCCTTTTCGCATCATGTCGCATGACTGACCAGCAATCAGCGCGCCAAACCAGCAACTCGAGGCGAGATGACTCAGTTTCATACGGACGACTACATTGACTTCCTGCAAAAGGTTACGCCCGATAACATGGACAGCTACATGAGGGAGCAAGGAAAGTACAACGTCGGTGATGATTGTCCTGTCTTTGATGGACTATTTGAGTTTTGCGGTATCAGCGCGGGTGGTAGCATGGAGGGAGCTGCGCGCCTCAACCGCCAGAAATGCGACATCGCCATCAACTGGGCTGGCGGACTTCATCACGCAAAGAAGAGTGAAGCTAGTGGGTTCTGCTACGTAAACGGTAAGATTTCGTGCCCTTTTCGCATTGCTAGGCCTTAGCTGACATACAATTTCGCAGATATTGTACTCGGCATCCTCGAGCTTCTCCGATTCATGAAGCGCGTCCTCTATATTGACATTGACGTCCACCATGGCGATGGTGTCGAGGAGGCGTTCTACACCACCGATCGAGTCATGACTGTATCCTTCCACAAGTACGGAGAGTACTTCCCCGGAACCGGCGAACTTAGAGATATCGGCATCGGCCAAGGCAAGAATTACTCGGTCAACTTTCCCCTGCGCGACGGCATCACGGACGAGTCTTACAAATCCATTTTCGAGCCTGTGATCGAGAATGTCATGAAGTACTACCAGCCGGAGGCGGTCGTACTGCAATGTGGTGGCGATAGTTTGTCTGGTGATCGTCTCGGCTGTTTCAACCTGAGCATGGATGGCCACGCCAACTGCGTCAACTTCGTCAAGAGCTTTGGTCTTCCCACGATGGTTCTCGGCGGTGGTGGTTATACCATGCGAAATGTGGCACGCACCTGGGCCTTTGAGACTGGTGTGCTCGTCGGCCAGGACATGGAGCGCACACTGCCGTACAATGAATACTACGAGGTAAGTTTGGCTGGTTGGTTAATGTATCGCGAAGCTAATCGTCATAGTACTATGCTCCCGACTTCGAGCTGAATGTGAGGTCGTCGAACATGGAGAACTCAAACAGCAGGGAGTACCTTGAGAAAATCACAAGCGCAGTTATCGACAATCTGCGCCAAACGGGTCCTGCTCCCTCTGTCCAGCTGCAGGATGTGCCGCGCAAACCACTTGGAGGCATGACCGACGAGGAAGAAGCCGAGCTTGATGATCTCGACGAAGACGAGAACAAGGACGTGCGCATGACGGAGCATCGATGGGACAAGCGTGTCGAAAACGATGCTGAATTCGAAGCCAGCGACGACGAAGATCTTAGTCGCCAGAATGGGGCAACCCGTCGAAGCGCCAATAAGAGAACCTTTACCGATTTCCGGAAGGGCGAGGCTGAGGCAGACAGCAATGCGGCGTCACCGGGTAATGCCGCGAACGGACCTAGTCGAGAAGAACCCTCTACGGACGACGCTCACGATATCAATGACGATACCATCGAGGACATTGGCGCCCACGAGCAAGTGGAGGAGAATGCCCAGGCTGAGACTGAGTCAAAGGACAAGAAGGATCCCGAACAAGACAAAGTTGATAACGATGGCGATGTTGGCATGGCGGACACAAGTGTGACCGAGGAGGCGACAAAGATCAAAAAGGAGGATGCAGATGTTGAGCCGGCGCCCGAATCAGAGAGTGCAGAGAAACCAGAAGAAGAGAAGCCGGCCGAAAAGTCGGAAGCGGTTGAAGAAACCCCAACCGCGGACGCAGCCACTAGCAAACCGGCAGAAGCGGCGGCTGCAGCGAGCACGACGAAGGAGACTGCCGAGGATTCGACAGTTGCGGACGCCATGGAAGTCGATGAGAAGGACAAGCCAACAGAGACGAAAGAAGGAGAGAGCACTGCTTAGATCACTTGTGCTTCATTACTTCGGTGTTCCCCTAGGGGGCATCATGGGCTATGGTGGGCATAGGTAGTTCAGGGTGGCGTTTTGGGCGCAGGACACAATATCAGGGCAGCAAGGAAGGCGAAGTCAATATAGGAGAGACCATGGCATATTCATTCGATTAGCGATTTCAATTCACAAATATACTCTTCCTAAACTAATCAGTTTCTGCTGCTTGTGTTTTATGCCCTACAATGATGTTACAAACCCCATTCAGGCGGTATGGTACTACCTATGTAATGCCAAGGACACCTCACTTACACCAGGCTCGTGCCCCACTGAGTTGGTTTGTACCTGGCAAAGTGGTTAGTTAAAAAACGGGCACCGCAAAAATTCAATGTCCTATGTAGCAAGATTTAAAATAGCTGTAATTATTTTAAAGGATTCTATATGCAGAAAAGGAGGTAAGCTGTTTCCATAATTATGTATTATTTGATTATTATACCTGAAAATACAATATACTAAGATTAAAATATAAAGCTATTTACAATTGCTAGTCAGTTTCCTGTTTTGCGGTGCCTGTTTTTGGCCTACAGGAGAACCAACGTATAAATTGAAGGAGTACCGTGAGTCCGCCAAGGCCCAATGGTTCGAATATGAGGGAACACGAATAAATAGTATCGTATCAATTCAAAGCCGAGATCAATTCTATGCGACTGCCGTGTTCAGAACCTCCGGTCGTCCACCTACGGGAGAAGTAAATCGTGGTGGCGCATCCGTCCCCCACCCCAAAATTGACCCCGAGGGTCCACCGGCTACGTACCGCATCGAGGGGCAGCCTTAGAAAAAAAAGTAAAAAAAACCTTGAACTAAGCCGTACTGGATCAATTCCCACCACCACTTCATCCATTACAAGTCAACTTCACCAACCACTCCCTGCCGCTGCCCGCTGGTGAAAGCCTTGTGTGATGTCGTCAATGTAGCGCCAACTCCCCCATTCTTGCTTCAACCCAATTCCCCGTCTCTCGGTCCGGAGACTGACTCCTACCCTCCCCCCCCTCGCGACGACCTCTGGCTCGACAAGCACGTTCCTGCGCAGCGCCCGGTGACTCAAAAGCATAAGCTCTGCCTCCTCCTCCTCCCCTTCCCCCGATTCGCGACCAAAAGTCCTGCCCGGCATGCCGCCAGCCGCCGTGGCAGTTGGCCCTCGCGGGGCCGGCAACGAAGCCGAGAACGCGAAGCTCGATGTCTGGAAGCAGGCGCTGTACGAGAGATGCCGAGAGGACGGCGGCGCCAGCGGCAACGGGCTCTTCTCGCAGGACGACCTGCTACGCCTCGATGTCATCCCGAACCGCGACCTAGCCCTCATGATGAGGGTCGTGCAGTCGCTCACCGATGACAAGCTCTTCGTCACCATGAGGGAGGCCTCGGGCCAGGTGCTGTGGAAGTGGCGCGACGCGCAAGAAGCGCACAAGTAGGTCCCCTCCCTGTTTCTGTCCTCGTCCAGCATCAACCATTGAGGAGCAGGCCGCTGACATGCCCTTCCCGCTGCCAGGTACAAGCAATGCGACAATGACGAGCAGGTCATGGTGTACTCCCTCATCGACGACGCCGGCGGCGACGGCATGTGGTCGCAGACGATACAGAAGCGCCTCAACATGCACGACTCCGTCTTCAAGAACGCCGTCAAGCAGCTGCAGACCAAGGGCCTCATCGCGCCCTTCAAGAACGTCGAGCACCCCAACAAGAAGATGTACATCAAGGCCTCGATCCGCCCGAGCGAGCGCGCCACCGGCGGGCCCTGGTACACGGACCAGAACCTCGACGAGGCCTTCATCGAGGAGCTGCAGCGCGTCGTCTTCGACTTCGTCAAGAGGCACAGCAGCTACCACAGCACGCACGGCGGCGCCGCGAGGGGCCAGGCCCCCAAGAAGGGCGTGCTGAAGGGTGGCGTCGACAAGGGCAAGAAGCGGGACGCGAGCCAGCTGGACGAGCCTCCCTCCAAGGCCGTCAAGACATCCGCCGCGGCGACCCCCAAGAAGGAGCCTGCTCTCCTTCCTCTGCCGGCTGGCTACACCGGCTATCCGACCGTTCGTGACATCGCCCGCTTCCTCTCCGCGAGCGGCATCACGAACAACACCATTCTCGCCGAGGACGACGTCAAGAAGCTCGTCGACGTCCTCGTCTGGGACAACCTCGTCGAATCCGTCAGGATTGCCGGCAAGGTAGGCTACCGCGTCGCCCGTGTCGTGAAGCAGTCTACCGAGAGCTGGGCCGGCCGCGAAGATCTCACGGGCCTAGACAGCGGGCCCCAGCAGCATGTCAGTCCTTACACGGAGGCGCCCTGTGGACGTTGTCCGGTGTTTGAGATTTGCGAGGAGGGCGGTCCCGTGGGACCCAACAATTGCGTCTACTTTACAAGATGGCTAGGACTGGATTGACGATTGAGGTGGATCATGATCAAGGGATTGTTCTCCCGGCGACTACGTACAGTTGGCGGGACTTGGAAGGGAAACGGCTTTGAGCCAAGCACATAGGACAAACTGCATGGGCCGGTGTTTTGGTTCCGCTCGCAATGGGCGATTTATTCTTTTAGTTCAACTAGCATGGCACCCGGCGCACGGTTTACAATCAAGGGTCACGTTTTGGGCATCTACCTAGGTCTGGAAGCCTCGGAAAGGCAGTGCAGCTACATGGTCTCTTGTGCCTCAAGGGCTCACAGAGGCAAGTCGGAATGAAAAATTGGACTTGATATGTCGGCGTTGATTGTTTCTAGTAGCTAGCTAAGGAGCCTGCCCACTTATCCCAAACATCGTCGATACTATGGCGTTTCCACAACCTGCAGTGGCTGCCATGCAGCATGTGCTTTTATGCGCGTCCAAAAGAAGTGTTTTATAAGTACAGGCTACCTATCATTTACAGAGCACCAGAGTCGACGATAGTAGGGCGCTTCTTGTACTTGACAGTGCCGCTGCTGGAGCCGGTGGCCTCAAGAGCCTTGACGATGTCCAGGGACTGCTGGTCAGCGACCTCGCCGAAAACGACGTGGCGGCCGTTGAGCCAAGAGGTGACGACAGTGGTGACGAAGAACTGAGAGCCGTTGCTACGAGGATGTCAGTGGAATGGTACGACCAGTGACGTGGATGTACTTACGTGTTAGGGCCGGCGTTGGCCATGGAGAGCAGACCAGGCTTGTCGTGCTTCAGCTGGAAGTTCTCGTCGGCGAACTTCTCGCCGTAGATGGACTTGCCACCGGTGCCCTGAAAATATAGTGAGCAACTGCGGAATTGGTATATGGCGTCGAGTATTCGCGTACGTTACCACGGGTGAAGTCACCACCCTGGAGCATGAACTCGGGGATGATACGGTGGAAAGCGGAGCCCTTGTAGCCGAAGCCCTTCTCGCCAGTGCAGAGAGCCTTGAAGTTGGCGGCAGTCTTGGGGACGACGTCATCAAACAGGTTGAAGTTGATGCGTCCACTCTGCTCTACAATTTTTGTCAGCTCGTGCCAAGTATGGTAAGCAGCAGATGAGGGGCTGAAGGATTCATAGACAAGTGACAAGTAAACAATGGGGTACTGGGTGACAGCGCCAGAATTAAAGTGCTGTTAAGAGACAAGGCACCCGGTCACTGCCAATGGCACCAATTGATGCTGCCGGGACACAAAGACGATGGAATTCGACGACGCTTTCTGAACTTACCCTTGACGGTAGAGGTGGGCTTGCCGTTCTGCATGACGGGACCCTCCCACTCAATGTCGAAGTAGCTATGGCGAAGCTGTTAATATGGCATTCGCGGTGCAGCTGCGGGGGAGCAGCAATCAAGGGAGCTACTTACACCTTGCTGTTACCCATGGCTGCGGATGCTGAGAAAAATCGAGCGGCTCGGAGTGTAGATGAAGAAGATGCGAGTTGAGGAAGGAGGGAAGATTTGGGAATGGAGGAGCAGAGGTTATGGCGGGGTAGGAGGGGTCGGAAGAGAGTTGGTCGCATTTTGAAGAAAAGCTGGAGGGGTAATTGTTAGCGGTGGCGTCTAAACCAATCAAGGAGACAGATGGTGAGGGATTAGCGGGGCAGCGGCAGTGGGTCACGTGAAAGCTCTGCTCCCTGACCCAGCTGCTGATGGTGCTATGAGGTAAGGTAAGGGATGGCAAGCGCCGAACAGTGCTAACGGTGGCCATTGTGCCACCATGAGGTCACTGAACCTCCCTGTGGTGTCCTCGGAGCTATGAGAGCTTCCAATGGGCCACCCCAAGCTCACTGTTAACCGCTTGTTTCCAGACCAGACGTGCAAGCAACGATCTGTGCTCGATCTCCTTGAGGTAGCTGGCTTCCGGCTGCGTGAGATTCTGCTGGGGCGGGCCGCTTGAGCTCCTACGACCTTGCAGGGAAGCTCAAACTGGATCCGCCTCAGCCAGCCTGCAGCAGGCCACGACAGCTAGTGGATCCTCATTGGAGGAGCAACCATGATGTGATGCCGACAACATCCGTCGTTCCTGGGCCTATCAACCAGCCCATGCTTCGCGGATTCCGTGGTGCTTGCATGCAGGCGGTTGCCTGGCGAGATAGCCGCATGGTCCTGGCAGCGCTGGGAAGACTTGGTCGAGGGCAGCTCAGGAGATGCGGGAGACTGAGCCCTCAAGTGCCGACAGGCGGCAGCTCCAGCAGGTGGATTCGGTTCGGGCCTTGAACTAAAAAGAGAAAAACTTACTTGAGAAGAAGGAATATGGTACAATTCAAGATGGTTCAAAGTACAGGCGAATGATTAAAAGCGAAGAATTGCAGTATGGTTGGTACAGGTTCCGGTGTTGCTTCAGTTCAAATTCCCAAAAAAACGAGAAAAGTTTGGTTGCAGCTGCTCATCATCTAAACAGCTCCCTAGGGGGTAGCTTTCGGTGGCCTGAAGTCTCAGGTATAGCGCAGGGATTAGCTGCACTAAGCACGACAGGTAAGGTAAGGGAAAAGAGGTAAGGCAACTTGACCCATTGGGCTGCTTAGTCATTGGATCCATTTACGAGAGCTTCGGCTCAATCGAGATGCCAGCTCTCGAAGAGAAGAGCTTACTTTGGCGCGAAGCAAAGCGATATAGGATGGGAATAAAGCCAGCCTCCCAAAAGGAACTTACAGAAATCTGATTCAAAGACATGTTCCAAGTAGTTATTATTCTCCCTCTCAATTCCTCCATGTTCAATCAGCAAACCGCCAAGAGTCGGGTTGATTATATCACGTGACACCCCCTGAACTATTGGCTGCTCCCAAGATAGACTCGATAGGTGTCCGATGTCTCCAGCGTGGCTGTTCCTAAGTCGGTAACGAGGGACCCAGGTCTTGAGTGCAACAACATTTGCGTTGACCATCTCTGTTTACTGTACGGACATTGGTGAACCGAACTTCCTCCACGATGGATTTCAACGATTTGAAGAACACGGTCTCGAACCTGACCTTGTACGACATCAAGGCCGGGTTCAGGAAGGCTCAAAATGGTGCAGTCTGGCCATTCCGGTGATGCGCTGCATGCGTGGCTAATCGCTTGCACAGCTGTCATGAACTACACTGAGATGGAATCGAAGGTACTTCTACACTGCGACATGCAATCCTGTCGCGCTCGGCTAATTTGTTACGCAGGTTCGTGAAGCCACGAACAACGAACCCTGGGGTGCCTCATCTTCGACTATGCAAGAGATTGCCAACGGCACCTTCAACTAGTGCGTTTCTCCGGCCTGAGCTCCCATCCAGATGCCTAACGATATGTAGTCAAACACTCAACGAGATCATGCCCATGATCTACCGCCGCTTCACCGAAAAGTCGGCCGAAGAGTGGCGTCAGATCTACAAGGCCCTGCAGCTGCTCGAGTTCCTGATCAAGCACGGTTCGGAACGTGTGATCGATGATGCACGCGGGCATATCACTCTCCTGAAGATGCTGCGTCAGTTCCACTTCATCGATCAGAACGGCAAGGATCAGGGCATCAACGTACGGAATCGAGCCAAGGAGCTCGCCGAGCTTCTGGGCGACGTGGATCGAATTCGCTCCGAGCGAAAGAAGGCCCGGGCAACGAAGAACAAGTACACCGGTGTAGAGGGCGGCGCGACTTTCAGCAGCGGCTCCGGTGGTCGTTACGGTGGTTTCGGCAACGAGTCGTCAGGATACGGTGGTGGCAGCTCTGCCGACTACGGAGGCTACTCGTCTGGCGTCTACGGCGACGGCGGTGGTTTCGGGGGGCAACAAAGCGAGTTCAACGATGCCTCTGGGAGCAGGTCTGAGCGGTTCGAGGAGTACGACGAGTTTGACGAGGATGATAAGCCTGCCCCTAGCTCTCGGGCAGCAGCGAAGAGGCCGGAGCGTGCAGGCGTTAAGAAGACAACGCCAGAGCCGCCCAAGAAGAAGGAACCCGAGGTCGATCTCTTCTCGTTCGACGAGCCAGCACAGACGTCGTCGGCGCCTGCAATCGCCCCCTCCAACGGTGGTGCTTTTGCCAGCTTCTCCGGGCCTACAGGCACCGCTCAAGCAAGCAATGATGACGATGAGTTTGACGATTTCCAATCTGCCACTCCTGCAGGCGGAGCGCCACCAGCAGTTGTCTCATCGGCATCCTCCACGGCCCACTTTGCTGCCCCTAAGCCTGTCTCAGCTCCTCAGCAAGCAGACATTAGCAACATGGTCAGCATGTCATCGATTTCTCCTCCTCCAAGCTCAACGTCAACACCCGCTGCCAATTACTCAGGGTTCAGCTCTGCCCCGGCAATGGCTTCCCCAGCGCAGCAGGCGAAACCTGCGGGTTACCAGCCCGCCGGCCCCAACTACTTCGGAACCATCCAGGCTCAAACTACCAACACATCCACGTCTGGCATGTCATCATTCTCTGGGGTATCAACGACGACCTCGAACGTAGCGAGCACTCCCAGCACTATGGGCAACATGAAGCCCGTCACCAGCCCTGGTGCGAAACCTGCGGCGGCGGCCGCGGGCGGCGATGCTTTTGGTGCTCTGTGGGGCAAGGCGAGCTCCAACATCAAGAAGACCAACACGACGACGTCATCTCCTGCTCTGGGCCAGCTAGCCAAGGAGAAGAGCAGCGCTGGCATCTGGGGTGCACCAGCGACTGCTTCCAAACCGGCCGCCAGCAACGCGCCGCAGGGTGGACCCAGCTCCGCATCTGATGATCTGTTGGGATGAGAACGAGGATATGGTAGAGCGGCAAAGGAAGCAGTCGACTGGAGCCATGTTTGCCTGAGCAAAGAAGCCCCCTAAGGAGCTGCAAACAGGAAGCATCAGCCAGTTCAAGTGTCCGAGCGCACAACAAGCATACTTGATAATAGGACACTTAGATAGGCGTACCGGTGCACAAAACGAATTCATGACTTGTTGTTCCAAGCAACCCATGTGTCAGGTTGGCCAACCGGGTGCGGTCCACGGGCTTTGATTGAATGTATGGCTGGGGCAGAGCCCAGATGCCGGTCTGGCCTGCAGGGTATGGTTGCAGTAGACGCTCGTCGTGCTTCGGCAGAGCACGCGTTGATGTGCCGTTGCATGGACATTCATTTCACCCAGTATGCGGCCGCACCACTCTCAGACAGCTTCGCCTCACGGACCAAGGCAAGTGGTTGCCTGAGCGGACCCGCTGGAGCGCAATCTTGCTGATCGGATCTGTAAACAATTTGTTTGTAGGCAAGGCCCCCCCCCCCTTCCCCCCCGTCCTGCGGCTCTGGAGCTGCGCGCTTAACCGTCTCACCGTGGGCCGGGGGATTTCTCGGCGGCTCAGCCAATGGGCACCCGCCGTGGCCATGTCCCACCCCCGGGCGGCGTCCCGGGCCCCGGCAGACGCAGGCGAAAAGAGACAGGGCCCTGCTGCGCTCAGCGATTGGCTGCCGCGGGCGCCTACCCACACGATCGGATGCTTCAGCAGTCGCGGCGAGCAGGTCTGCCGTCCAGACGACGAGGCGTGTCCGGGTTGTTGTTGTCGTCGAGATGGGTCCCGGCCCGGGTGTCTGCTGCAGGATTTGATTGCGTACCTGTCGCCTGCAATCTCGGTTCTTTGCGCGGCTGATGGGCGAATGAGCTTGGTGCGACGGTGTTGCTGCCGTGTGTTTGAGCGTCGATGGGTAGCCGCTGAGGCATCATTCCCTGGTGTTGATGGGAAGGGTGAATGTGTATAAAGAAGCAGCGTCAATCCGCCGTTGAGGTGGTCTTCTTTTCTGTTCAAGCACAGCATTCAACTCAAAACATCTTCTCTCTCTTATCTCTTTTCCTTTCCTTCTTTTTTCCATTTTTCCTTTGTGTCTGTCTGGAATAAACTTGGGTTCTTTTGACCGTTGGACAGCAGCAGATTTCACATCGACAACTTTTCCATTTTCAATCTTTTTCGAACACCACATTCAAGGGTTCTCATCCACATTCGAGACTGCGTCTCCTCTTGCACAAGTCCTTCTTTTTTTCTCCTGCTCTGTAGCAGGTCCTCCGACAAGATTTCGTCCCCAGTCTCTCCCTCGGCCACACTCCCGTTCTACTCCAAGCATCTGCCTCTTCGCACCGCCGGCGGCTCGAACAGACCAAAGCTCTCACTGATCACGCCCGCCACTCTCGACAAGATGCCTTCCGCACCAGCGCTCGGCGCCTTGGGCATGACGTTCCAGGCCATGCGGACCATGCAGTTTGTTTCGCTCATTACCATCATCGGCATGACGGCGAACTTCGTCTCTGAGATGGTCGCTGCGGATTACGAGCCCGCCTCTGCTATCATCGGCACGCTGGTAGTTGTAAGTTTACCGTCGAGCGATTGGCTTGGGGCTTTGCGAAACTAACAAGAACTCAGGCTTGCTTGGCTACGGTTTACATTGTTGTCACTTACATTCTTTACTGGGATTCGATTCTCCCTTTCCTTGTCGCCACGGCTGCCGACAGTCTCCTTCTCATCGCTGTCATTGTTGTGGCCTGTGTTGTCGGCAAGCCCGTCAGCTACTTATCATGCAATGCCTTTCCCTCCAAGGGCAACACGGCCAACTTCATCGGCTCGCTCTTCCACAATGTCAAGCACGCCAACAACAACACGTTCGAGTGGATCGATGGCGACCGCAACTCCTGCCTTCAGATCAAGATCGTCTGGGGCCTGAGCATCGCGCTCTGCGTGCTCTTTTCCTTCTCCGCCGTCACTACCGCGTGCCTCTGGCGCCGCCTGAGGAGCCCTGCCAGCCAGGCCCCCAAGGATTTCGAATGAGGGTGCGGCCGTGGGGTTGGCCCAGTGCAGCCGGCTGCGGCTCCCAACGTGTTGAGGAAGGGCCGCAGCCTCGGGACGATGGCGCTGGCGCAGCAAGAGAAGAGGTTCGACAGCGATTCCTCTGATGCCGAGAGCATCAACGTTCCTGGCCAGGTGTCCAGGAACGCGCCGAAGCCATGGTTCCCACCACCCCCCACGGCGCCCATTCGAGAGAAGAAGGCTCGCATCTGTGATGTTCCGCAGCCAGTCAGGGAGATGCCTCCCCTGCCCGAGCCAGAAGCCATCCCCCTCCCCGTCCAGAGCCCGCTGTCCCGGCTCAAGGCAAGGCCGAGGACCTTGTTGCAAAGGATCGAGGGCTGGTGGGACTTGGGATTAATAGAGAAGAGACAAACATTGTTTGGAGGAGGTAATGGATCACCAGTGTCGCGAAATCCTTGAAGGATGTGAATCAGATTGAATCTGGAAGAGTTTGGATTGGTAATTTGTTAGCTGCTTCGGTCTGCGCTTGACGCATTAATTGTTGGTAATGGTTCTCTGGGTCTGGTAATAACAACAAAAGTTATATAAATCAATTGACTGGTTCATTCGTACACATGCAAGCCACACTCTGTGCCAGACAGATCTCTAACTCTAAGACGATGGAAAAGTTGCAATATACCACCCATACATGGCCTTGGACCTTTGCCATGGCGGTGCTCTTGGGACTTGAGCTGGATGTCTTCGGGACCAGATGGGATCGTACTTTCTGTTGGCGGGTTTAGGGTAGCTGGATAGCACTAGAAGATTGTGGGATGAAAGGCCTAACTCCGATCCTGTGGTTCGATCGCTACTGGTACCTTACTTTACTGAATGTACTTGACTACAACAGCTTGTGATTGCTCTTGTGCGAGGTGAATCTTCATTGCGCCAATCGGCGCTCGCAGCGAGGGTTCGGCGACTCGTACATACAGAGAACGAGGATTGGTCTATACGGAAACGGTTCGCAACAAAGATCTCCAGCAACCAAGACACCGAACCAAAAAACTTCCTTTACTGATCGTTTACATAGTAAGGGAGATATTTAACGAGCACTTTGAGACAAGCACATCAGCTCTTTAGATTGTGAAACGACTGTTACCTCACGCACAAGCCGACAGCCGTTTTCTTGTTTGCCACTAACAATAAGTAAGGCTGATGAGCTTGAACCAATTTTCATCCCTGCTCAGCAACCTTCTGGGGCTGCGGTAGTTTAGTCTCGGGACTCGCACTTTAGACACTTCAACGGGTGCCCTTCTCCTCTCCGCTGCTTACATATCCACCCCCTGTCGCAGGCTCGCACCCCCCAAACTCCACCGTCGTCTAAAGACCAATTTCAGCAACGCAGACAATTGCGCCGTGATACGGTACCCCAGGTCCATCCGTAGACATGTTCCGCCATCTCATCAGCGGCAAGGTGCGCTCCAACAATGGCTGCTACACTTGCCGCCTGCGCCGCAAAAAATGCGACGAGGCGCGCCCCGTCTGTGCGGGCTGTCAGATGCTTGAGATCACCTGCTACTCCGGGGACGACAAGCCCGACTGGATGGACGGCGGCCCCAAGCAGAAGGAAATGGCCGAGAAGATCAAGGCCCAGGTGAAGAAGCAGGCCAGCCAGCGGAGAGATCGCAAGTACCTCGAGATGTTGGAGACGGGCGCCAAGATGGTCACTCTGGGCGACGACCCGCCGGCACGAGGCCATTCCGAGGGCCGTGACGCCAACGTCCCGAGTGCTTTTGACGTGGAGCGGTTGGGCGGCCAGGACCGCAGGTTGACGCCGCCCCCGAGCAATGCCAGCGGCAACTCGCCGCCAGAGATCCCCTGGCATAGCCAAGCGTTCCTCCGCCAGGCCGCCGAGCAGGAGCGCGGGCCCGACATCGATCTCCACTTCATCATGATCTACCTCGACTACGTCTTCCCCTACGTCTTTCCCCACTACCGCCCTCCGATCCTGGTGGGCGGACGGGGCTGGATCCTCGACGTGGTGCAGAGCAACAAGACCGTCTACCACACCGTGGTGTCGCTCGCCTCGTACTTCTTCGGCGTCATCCTTGCCGGCGGGGACGATGAGCACAACACCTGCGTCAACCGGATGGTCGACAATCTGGAGACCCAGATGGAGTTGGGTCTTCGGGAGCTGCGCAAGGAGATGCAAGCCATTACCTCGCAGACGTCGCCGGTCGACATGCGCGAAGGCTTGGTGGTGATGCAGAGCATCGTCCAGATGCTCATCTTCGAGGTGACGGCGAGCAACAAGGAGAACTGGAAGGTCCATCTCGATGCTGCACTGGCCCTATTCCTGCAGATACTCCCCAGGCCGGAGCATTGGTCCGAGGCCTTGCTTTCCTTATACAGCGAGGCCTTCCCGCCACCGGCCATGACGGATGGCTTCCGACGACCGTGGAGCACGGGGCAGGCCTCACTACGCTTCTTCTCCGCCATCCTCTTCCAGATCGACGTCATGTCGAGTCTCACGCTGGGCAGCGCGCCGCGCTTGTTCCGCTTCCAGGCATCCATCATTCCTGGATGCCAAACGCACGACAATTGCAACAGCTTCCGATCAGCGGGACCGCTGGCAATGGAAGAGTTCGTCGGCCTGTACAACTGGGTGCTGCAGATGATAGGAGACGTCGCTGCGTTGCACTCCTGGAAGCAGGTTCAAACAAGGGCTGGGGTTTGCTTCACGCACGAGCTGCTGTCACGAGGCAAGATCCTCGAAGACGCCATCAAGGCTGGGCGGCAAGCCCTGGAGACCCAGATGAGTATATTCGAGCAACAAGGCGTGACATACCGAACGTCCCATGTTGTGCAGGACGTGCTTTCAGAGCTCCAGGGGCAGTCCGTGGCTGACACGCCAGGATACGTAAATCAAAATTGGATCTGGGCCCAAGCAGCGTTCCTTCATGTCAGGCTGGTCATGTACGGATGGCAACCGCGCGACCCTGTGATCCGCGAGACGGTCACCGCGATGCTCAAATGCATCTGTGGCCTGCCGAACTCGTCCTGCCTGCGTAATGTCGTCTGGCCCTTTTGCCTGGTGGGCTGCTTGGCATTGCCCGAGGAGGAAGGCCAGCTGCGCGAGCTTGCGAGCGGTCTCGGCCCTCTCCGCATCTTTGGAACCTGCAAAGAGGCGATTGAGATCATGGAGGCAATGTGGGCGCGCAGGGACCAAATCGACGAGACATGGGACGTGTCGAAATGCTTGAATGTCTTGGGCCATGGAGTTTTGCTGATCTGATTACAATACCCGTCGCGCGCTTGGATAATACTGTTAAATTTCTGCTTTTACGATTTTATGTGGGGGATTGGCATCGTTGTTTTTTCCTGGACATAATGGCTTGGACTGGTAAGGGCGCGGATTGTCTTGGTGAAGAGGCGTTCATTTATCTATCATAATGCCATGACGATGCTTTTTGTCAGTTCAGAGATCTGTCGTGCGATGGAAATCGTTACCTTTGGCCTCGACGCATAATTGATGGGCAGGCTATGATGAGATTTCAAACAGAATCACCGCATCTGCACTCGAATTTGTTTAGTTTGAGATGGCACAAATACTTGATGCAGTGTCTGGACGTAATCATGGACTCACTGACTCACGTGGCACTGACGATGTGAGAAGGGAAAGGTATCTGAGAACCACTCTTGTACGATTCTTGCCGTTAGCATCTCATCTCGGTACCTGAGGCTATACTTGGAGAGGGACATTGGAAAACCTAGCCGTGGCTTGTAAAGAAGCCATCTCGACAACTCATGAGCGGACTGCAAAGACTCAGTATATCAACCTCGGGTTTGTGCCGGTCGGATTAACGTAGGAGCTTCGAAACCGCGTCCTCGCTAACCAACCATCGCCGAGACAACTTTCATATCTGTTGCATCAACTACCTTTTCGAACGGAGACGTAGGCTTAGGCATGGTGGCCAGAGCCAGAGCCGGAGCTGGAGGCGGAGCCTGAACCAGACTTTTGAACGGGCTCTAGCTCGCTATCAGCAGGAAGGGGTCCCTGCGGCCCTGGAACCGCGAACGGTGGGCTCTCGGGAACAGCGAGAAGGGGGACAGGAGTGCCTCCTGGCCCAGGAGACGCAGGGGAAGCCGCAGCCGGCGTGTCGATGGCGACAGGCTGGGCGCCAGCCGGGGAAGCGGAGCGACTAGAGCCATTGTGAGCGTGCTGAGCAGGCTCGATGGAAGCGGTGCTGCGGAGACCGATGGTTAGAAAACCCCATGAACTACACGATGCCTTGCCAGAGTGTGCTGCGAGACTTACGTTTGCGTCTGGGGCTCAGGCTCGGCAGGCCGAGGCGGCATGCTCTGGAAGCCGTCGTCGCAGCAAGACGAAGGGCAGCAACCCATGATGGAAGAGGCGAAAGCGTTCTTTTGGTTTTGCTAGATGGAATGAAGGTACGTTTGAGATGCGAGGTGTATGAGGGATGCCGCAGGGAAGATGTTTTGATGAAGTTGCCCGGGCCTTCGTTGTTGTTTGGGCCTTGGGAGTAGACGCGTGCCTGGGGGCGCCGCATGACCTGCCAGCTGCCAGCTGTTTGCGAGTGAAGCGAAGTGCCAGTCGGTTTGCGGGCAGCCTGGCAGCCATATGGCTGTGTTTGCCGGTCGTTGCGAGCCGTGATTCACAGTCTCCGGGCAGGGTTGCCATGCAACTGCCTACCTTATAGGCCTTCGGCATATCACGGACACCGCCCATTCACGGGAAGGCCATTGAGCAAACAAGACAATGGGGAAGTCACCGCAATAACACCCCATGTTACACATAATCTCCCCTAGCCATGGAACACCCCGGGGGCACATTGTGCAGAGGGACTAGACCTGGGGTGGGTTGATGTAAGGGAATCGTTTCGTGCTCTGCTGTGATGAAACCTAGCGATGGTGATGCAACCTTGTGGTGCAATCTTGTGTTTACTGGCAGAATGAAATCAGCTTAGCTTCTATAGGACGGGTAGCTGGCTTATTGATCTTGTCAGTGATACTAGCATGAACTAGAGAGTTTGGTTCACGACAACACCGGCTCGCCTATGTCATCTATGCATTGTAGCGCCAACTCGAATTCATTCCTGAACATGACATGCTGACATTACCGACTCCTAGACTCTCGCTACTATACACGTCTCCCGCCCCAAGCCGCTCAGAGCTCCGTCTTCCCCTCCGACGCGGGCGCCTCCAGCGCAAACAGCTGCTTCGGCTTGCCCTGGGCGTCGCAGCTCGCGAACCTCCACCAGCCGCCGTACCACGAGCCGGCGACGTTGGTCAGCCCCCACCTGACGGGCGCGGGCATGGGCGGCCAGCTGGCCCAGGCGCCCTCCTCGAAGGTGGCGTCGAGGTTGAGCAGGAAGAAGGGCACCACGTCGAGCGTGCCGGCCTTGCTGACCGTCTTCTTGCCCCAGGCCTTGAAGGTGGCCGACGCGGCGGCGGCCTCGGGCGTGCCCTCGCGCGGCGCCTTGGGGTGGTCGGCCAGCGCGGCGATGATGGAGATCTCGTGGTGGAAGTGGCTCTCGAACGACTCGCGGAACGAGTCCATGATGCGGAGCAGCTCCCCGGACGTCAGGTTGGCCGGGGACGCCAGCCCGGAGAGATAATCGTGGAACTCGGTCAGTCCGGGGATGAATGCCTCTGTACGAACATGGTCAACGATTGGTCTCACGAAACACACAAACATTCAGAATGGGTTCGCACCATGCTCCTCATGCGTCTCGTCCCAGATGGTCTTGTCGTCCAGGAGCTCCTCAATCTTGGTGAACAGGTTGGCCTCCTCGTCATCATGGTGAGACTTGACGAAGCGGTACCAGGTCAGCGAGTAGCCAACGAAGTCGCGCTTGTGGTTAGGCTGGACGTGCGGCGCCTGGAGGTAGATGGAGTTGAAGCCACGCAGGATCGCGTTGTGGAGCAGCGCCATGTGCGTCGCTCCGGTCGTGAAGAGGTCCGTCTAAGTGATGGGTCAGAACAACATGTCCTCCAACTTCAACGGCCGATGTTTCTTTTTCGCGAGCCGCTTGGGAAGGAGACTAGACGTCACCAAACTAAACTCACCTTCTTTGTCTCATACTGCGGCGTGTGAATCAACCGCATGGGCTGATCAGCCCACGCCTTGGTCGGCGGTTCGGAAGCCATCAAGATTGGGGACCGGCTGACGAAGGATCCTAGGAAGAGCGCCTGCAGGCCCAAAAAGACGAAGATGGTTTGGTAGTCCCACATTGGGAATGACGGTTCCGGGACGGAACACGGGAAGACAGGAGCAGGGCAACAGCTACTATATAGCACAAGCTGCACGACAATGGCGTGAGCGGCAGAGGCGGGAGGGTGGGTGGGGGGTCAGCTGTCTGGCGATACCTCACCGCAGAGACAAGGAGCGCGCCGCAGAGCTCGAGGGCAGGTAATGGATCTCGGCGAATAGGCGGATAGTGTCAGAGCTACGGGCGGGAAGAGACGACGTTCTGGCTTGCAGTGGTTCGATGTGACGTTGGCGAGCAGGAAAACCCGACCCTCGCCGGCTCGCCCTTCGCCTCCATCAAGTTTAGCTCATCCTTCCAGGAACAGCTCCTCTCCCACCCACCCCTGGCCCTGGAAGCTTGAGCGGCTCAGCCTAGACTCTAGAGGGACCAGCACCCTGTCCGGCTTACAATAGGGGGCAATCTGATTGGGTTCTGACGAAGGGGACCCCCAATTGGGACGCACCCCGGGGAGTTGGCACTGGTGGGACCCACGTTTCCCGCCCCGGAAGCGTCCGGCTGTTCGGCCGATTGTTCTCTGTCGACGGCTCCCTCCCCCCCTCCCAAGGTCTGGATCAATGCCGGGGAGTAGACTCACGAACGTTGGAGGCGCGTCGGGAGATGGTGGTGGTGGGGGGGTCTAAATAGAATATTGTCCTATATTGAGTTATTCCTCATCAATTGGCAAGCACATATAGAATTGAGTGATCATTGGAACACCTGATCAACGAGCAAGGTCCAGGACATGGCCCTCATCATGCCCTGCCACTCACCCATCTCCTGTGCGAGAGGCCAACGATGAATAGAACCAATACGTGCTCGGCAAGAACGAATCTATTACTGGCCGTCAATCTCAAGAGAAAAGAAAAAGAAAAATCTATCGCGTCCTTGTTTGGCCCTGACCGTGCCTTTTACTACCTGATGTGACAAATTCCCTAGCCCTCCGCCAAACGCCGTCCATGATGGTTTCTTACTAGAATCACACAAGACACACGCCCGCCACGCCCTTCACATCTTACACGCGCATCCTTCTTGCTCACGCGAAAGCCCCCACAATCGCCATCAGCGTCGCGCCGCCCACCACGGCCATGAACGCGCGGAACCGCTTCGTCCCCTTGAGTACGCGGTAGCTCTTCTCCGTCAGGAAGTCCTCGGCCAGCATCTGCACCAGGCCGGCGTAGAGGAGCAGCCCCGACGAGATGGCGTTCATGAAGCCGACGACCAGCAGGCCGCCCATGCTCTGCGGGTCGTACATGCCGTGCACGATCAGCCCGATGGCCTGCCCGATGGGCGTCGTCATGCCGTACGCCAGCACCATCAGCCACGGCCGGAGCGAGCCCTTGGGGAACTGGATCGCCGCGATGCGGCTGCCCAGCGCCAGGCCCTCGAACGTCTGGTGGAAGCTGATGGCGACCAGGAAGACGAGGAAGGCCGGCCCCGTGGCGACGGAGATGGCCATGCCGATGAAGACGCTGTGGAACAGGATCCCGGCCTCCAGCAACAGGCACTGCAGCATCCGGCGCTGCTGCTCCTCGGGGGTCTGCGGCAGCGGCGTTGTGGGCTCGGAGGTCCGGCCGCTCGGCTTAATGGACACATAGCGGCCGTTCTGGAGACCGCGGGCGGGCGCAGGATCAAGCTCCTCCATATCCAAGTCGAGGTCTGAGTCGCCGTCGTCAAAGTCGTGGTCGCGCGCCTTTCCGTTCTGCTGGTGCCTCCTCGGCGGCGACGATCCGGGCAGGGGGGAGACGCCGGACACCAGGCCCGCCGACTCGCTGTCGTCCAAGGCGAGGCTCGCCGGCCGGTGGCTGCCGGTGCGCCTCTCTGATAGCCCGCCCACCTCCTCCAGGCGCATGTCGGACCCGGCATGGTCGTGGCCGTGGTCGTGTCCGTCTCCGTCCTCGTCCTCCCAGAGCTCGTGCATGTGCGAGTGGGAGTGGCCGGCACCCCGAGCTGTGAGGTAGGACTCGACGGCGACCACGATGATGGCTGAGACCATGGCCACCAGGCCAGGCAGCGGCGTGTAGCCCTGGCTGAAGAAGAAGGGAAGACAGGGGTCGGTCAACGACTGGAAGGCTGTCGGTAGGAGGTGTACAAAGGCCGTGGCGAGCAGCACGCCGGTGCCCGCATGTTGGCAGTAGAATAGAATCGATTTTTGTCTGGAGCCGGTGCTCGTCCGCCGCGACAGGAGCGGGAATCCGCAAGCTGTTGGGAGCAGAGAAGACTCTGTATTAGCCAAGACCGAGGGGAGAGGGGGGGGGGGCGCGCGGCGCAACCGGAAGGGGTGGAAAACGTACCCAACGTGCTGAGCGTGAGGATCAAGAAGAGCGCAAAGACGTGCGCTACCGTATCGTACCAGCCTCGCTGTTTCGTGCCGCACTCAGGCCTCTCGCCCTCGTCCTGTCGTCGCCTCAGCTCGGCCAGGAGCAGGTTCGTCGGGAGGGTCGACCACGAAGCGTCTAAAGTAGAGCGGAGCGTCAGTCACCGAAACACGACAGCAAAGGAGACGATTCAAACGCGATGGCCCGAAGAGGAGGAAGAAGGATGAGTCAATCGTACCTCTCGACACTTCCGTTAAGCTGCTCATCCTGCCCGTGTTGAAAAATTGCATCGACCACGACAACGTGGCATTGCAAGACAAAAGGGTGCACACGGATTATACCTGGATTGCCAGGGCCGCTTTCTCGAATTAGCACCTGTACTAAGCGCAAGCCTGCATGGGCCGTCGTCATCTGAAATCCGACAAATCCCCCCCTATGCCCCGCCTAAACTTCGGTCCAGTGCCCATCAAGGTTCGCGACACTGCCGTTTACCTGCGCTATCTTGCTCAACAGGGGTTGGATTGACAGACCCGATGCAGCAACGGTGCCTAATAATAGCACCACTTACTCAGTGTACCGACCAACACACGTATTGTACGGTAAGACTGTAGTACTGTAGAAACAATTGGTGGGAATGGCTTTCGTAGTCTCGTTAATCAAACTAGGTAAGGTATGTATAACGCCGGAGCATTTATCTGTACAAAATCCCGAGTCCAAACTCTGTCCCGCAAACACCTTTTTACCTTCCAACACGGATGACACCGGCAGCCATCAGCTTCTGAATCTTGGATCGCACACCAGGGTTCTGCATGTGCTCCTGCAGGGCCTTGGGGTCGGACTGGGCCTGCTGGAGGATGGACTGCATGACGGGGTCTTGCATAATGCTCATGATCTGCGACACTCATGTTAGCCATCGTCCACGATGCAGCCGGAAGCTCGAGAAATACTCACATCAGGGTCGTTCATCAACCTCTCGCGGGTCTGCTCCTCGGTCTCGTTGTCCCGGGCGGAGTACATGGCCGAGAAGGCCTTCTGCTGCTGCTGCTCGATCTCGCGGGCGTTGGCGCCCTTGTGGTGCTGCAGGTCAACCTCCTGTGCCTCGGCGCACGCATCCACGCACTCGGAGTACTTCCTCATGCCAAAGTAGGCCTGGGCCTTGCGGATGTAGGCACGGATGAACGTGGGGTCCTTCTTGATGGCCAGGTTGCAGTCGTCAAGCGCGCTGGGGAACTCGAAGAGCTTGATGAAGGCGGCGGCTCGGTTGCTGTAGCCTCGAGGGTCTTGGGGCGCGCGCTTGATCATTTCCGAGTACGCAGCAACGGCGCCAGGGAAGTCGTTCTCCTTGAATTTCTTGTTGCCGTCCTCGCGGGCCTCCTCGGCCTTGGCGGGGTCGATGTAGGCCGCCTTGGCAGCCTCCGTCTTGGCACGTTCGGCGGCGCGCAGCTTGTTCAGGACCTCGGGGGTTCGGTGCTCGGTGAGAGAGCTGTTGAAGTTCTGGACGGCCAGGGCATAATCGCCCTTCTTCTCGTACGCAGAACCGATGCGAGCGTAGCTCTTGGCAATGAGCTTGAAGTCGGCGTAGATGACTCGGCCCTCCTCAATGGCCTGGGTGCAGACCTCGATACACTTGTCGTAGTCGCCCTTCTCGTAGTATGCGGCGCCCAGGTTGTTCAGGTAGGTGATGTCCTTGTAGAGCTCCCAGGCCTTGCTGTAGTGGGCAATGGCCTCGTCAAAGTTGCGCTTCTTGTAGTTCTCGGTGCCCAGCGCCTTCTCCTTGTCGGCCTCTTCCTTGGCCTTCTTCTTTTCCAAGGCCTCCTCGTCGACCTCCTCAGGTTCGGGCTCGGGCTCGCGCTTGGGCTCAGGCGCCTTCTTGGCCGGTTCGGGCTGTGCGGGTGGCGCATCGGTCATGGTGGCATCCTCGCCACGAGGATCGGAGTCGCGCATCTCCATATCCACGCCCATCAGGACACCGAGAACCTGGATCATTCGTGGGTCGCTGAAGAGGTCGGTGGTCATCTGGGGGTTCTGCTTCATTTGCTGAAGCTTGGCCATGAATGAAGGATCGGCAAGGAAGGCGCTCGTCTTGGGGTTGCTGGCGAGCTTCTGAATCAGGTTGGGGTCGTTGAACATCTGCCCAATGCCGCCAGTGGGATCAGCGCCGAATCCACCTGAGTTGGAGCGTGTCAGTCAGAAAGTTCCTTGCAATGATCTGGCAATCTATGGAGACATACCAGGACCGGCCTCTTGCTGCATGGCCTTGGAAACGGAAGCCAAGCCACTCTTCAACTGAGCATTGTTGGCATCGTGCTTCAGACCCTCCTCGTAGGCGTCGTTGGCGCCGAGCAGGTCACCCTTTCCGTGGAGAGCGGCGCCCTTGCGACCCCAGCCCTTGGCCCAGTCGGGCTTGAGCTCGGTCGTCTTCTCAGCATCCTGGAGGGCGTTGTCCCACTCCTTTTTCGAGGCATAGGCGGCGGAGCGGTTGCTGTAGAGGATGTGGTTGTCGGGTTGAATGGCAATGGCCTGGGTGAACTTGTCGCTGGGAAAGGAATGTCAGCAGGTGGTTGGGGAGAGATGGAAATAGCGGCAGCAGTAGGCATCGCGACTTGACTTACATGGCGTCGTCAAAGTTCTTCTCGGCAATGGCCTTGTTGCCTAGAGCCTTGAGCTCATCTGCGGAAGCCATGGTGTAGAGGGGTTCTCGAGTTGCAATGAAATGGGGTATCGAAAAAGAATGAGAATGAGACAGAGACAAATGGTAAACTTGGCACAGCGGTGCTTGGAGGAGGAGAATCAGGAGGGAGAGTAAGAACTTTTGGGGAGGCGGAGTTAAGAGGAAGATTCCAGGGTTTGATTTGGATCTCGACGATTGATTGATAGACGGATGGTGGGGAGGACATGGAAAACAGAGCTACCTTCTAGCTCTTTCGATGGCCCAACCCCGCCCCTATTATCCCATTGGTCGGGCTGCAGCCGTACGTCCCTCGTGGCCCGTGGTGTGATGTGCCCTGTGCTCCGCCCTGTGCTCTGCCTCTGCCCTGTGCTCTTGGTGGGGGTCTGGGTTTCCGCTTTGCTCTGACGATCACTTGTCGAGCCGCTTCCCATTCGCAAATGCGCAACAGCGCCAACCGCCAATGAAGCTGTTGACAGATCCCTGCGTCTCCGTCAGAGCATTGGCATTCCGTCGTGATCGCGAACGTGAAAGACCGGCCTTTTTTGGTCTACAAATGATTACAGGCCGCTTGCCTCGCCTAGGCTCTTCAACTCCACGATTGCGTCTGTTGCTTCAACACATTGGTTACAGGCGCCTCTTCATAGTGCCCTAAAAGGTAACGCAACAGTAAGATTGAAGCTGCAGTAGCGACCGTCTAAGTACTATAAGAAGAAGCAAGGAAATCAAAAGAAGAGAGAGATACGAGTAGAGCAAAGAAAAGAAAAGGAAAAGAAAGATGGAAATAAAACGAGCGATGATCCGCACTGGCCTTCATCGAAACCACATCCTTGAAAACATCCTTAATCCCATGTCCCTGCATACGCCTTGGCCAACCCTCAAACACAAACTACTTCTTTCGATCTCTTTTCCCCTTATGCTCCTCCTCGGGATGCTTGCGTTTCATATGCTTCGCCAGGTAATCGTCGCGCTTGAGAGTTTCTCCGCAGTAGGGGCATTTGATCTTTGAGCTCGGAATATCGTTCGCTGCGGCCCACTCTCGATGGTGTGTCCAGTAGTGACGATCCATATCCTTTGCCTGCGCAGTCTGATGATTGCACACTACGCAGGAGATGGGCTTCTCGTGCCTGCGTATGTGACGACTGTGACCGTTTGATTAGCAGGGTCCTTTACAAGCCGGGAATACCTCATCCATACTTGAGATCCCGTTGGCTCTCATAGTTGTTGGTGCATATGTGACAGGAATATTGAGCCCTAGATGAGGATCCTCCACCTGAATTCGTCAACGCTGGTGTCACTATGCAACCAACGAAGCTGTACTTGCCTGAATCCGCTTGGTGAGAAGAGCCGCCAGCTGGAGCATAGTATGACATATCAGTCGCCTGGCCCTCAGAAGAGTCCCCGGTATATTCATAACTAGCCATAGTGTCGGTGTTGTAAGGAACTGTCCTGTAATGGTGTGAGCTCCCTTCGGCTTGGGGTGCGTAATCATCCCAGGAGCCGGGTGGATTGTCCGGTGCCTATTGACTCCCCGAACCCTCACCCGTCTGCGGGACTGTATCCCGCTCAGCTGTGTAATCGAAGTCTTCTTCTTGGTAATCTTCGTAATATTGAAGGAGTTGAGGATCTATATATTCGTCTGCTTGATCGTCTTGCGGATCGATGCGATCAGATCTGCGTGAGTGATGTCGTTGGCGTGATGGCATGCTGAATTTTCTCAATAATGTAAGATTTTAACTCTACGCTGCGCATAAGTTTCAACTCATGGAGTACTGTCATAGTTTTTCAACCTATGGCTATCACACACCTGAGTGCAGTGTAAACAATTCTGGTCGGAGGATGTGCTAACTCGAAACCTCTTGACGAAAGCTCAGGGGAGCTGCTTCGGCATGAAACTAAAGTACCAGGAGGAGTTTGGTTCAAGTAAGCGAAAACAAAATCTTGTATAGTAATCTGGGGTAGCGCAATTGAATACTTGGTTCGGGTCTTCTGAGAAGCTTGCTGTGCCGTGTCCCAATCATTCGAGATGAGTAGGGGACAACCCATCTTATGTACTTGAGTTTTCAACGATCCAAGAAATCGAGAATCTTCCTACAGATCAAGGAATCGTTCTTATCTCATGCAGTTCGCTTCACTCTTGGGTTTCTTGGCATCTAGACCGCTGTGTCGCCCTTTGCATCCGGCCTCCGGATACCTCTTTCGATTGCCGACATTCAGCACGCGCATTTCGGTGACGCCGGACCCAATTGCAGGCGGAAAACTCGCAAGAGTCATACCTTTTGAGTGCCCTTCATGTTGGAGGCCTTTTACAAGGATGATGTGGTGCCCTTGGATTCGTCTTTCTCGAAGATTGCCTTGCAGTGGCTTGGTAGGCCGACAAGAATGACCCGCAGGCTGGGGACCGCGCCTCCTCTCCGAGCTTACTCGAGGAGATTGAGCCCCAAAAGCGATTCATAAACCTTCCGAAGTCCTGAGGATTCGTTTGTGATTAAATCTAGTTATACTGCGAAGATCGCTGATTGATTGCTGTGAAGTCCTTGCTTGGAATCGTGGCTATCACACATCTTTTGTTCATCACCACTGTGCTTACTCAGAACCATGAATCAAAGCAAGACGGGTAAGTCCCAGTAATCACTGAAAGTAACATTTGTCTTATCAATTTGTACTGATTCATGAAGGGTTGGTCGAGCTGCCTCCAAAAGTTGTTCGGCGGTTCTTGGAGCCCATCATGCTGTGCAAGGCGCTGGCGGATGTCTCTAGACATCACAACGGGGTCAAAAGCTCCAGAGGACATACTTTTGTTCCCCGAAATGAAGAAGAAAGACTTTACAGGTTCGTATACAAGCTGGCGATGGTGTGCGATCGATACAGAGGCGGAAGGACCGTCTGCTCGTTCGCCATCTTACATGACGGAGCCGTGCTCGAATATGTTTTTGGTATGAACGATGTCAAGACGAAGGAGCTGCATGACACGAGGTTTTTTGTTCAGGGCATTCTCCGCTTAGCACGCTGTCACAATGCAGGCGCTGCTGGGCGTACTGTGCGCCTGGACCTGTTGACCAACATCGTGCGCTTCAATAAATCACGGATTCGACTGTACATACAAGGACTCAGAAGGAGTCTAACAAACTGCATGAGCGTCTGCAGTAGAAGATGGCACGAAGACGGTAAGCGACGATGATGCATATTATTCCTATGATACGCTGACAACGGTTTCAGACGAGGCAATACAGGAAGGCCTTCAACCGATCGACGAGGCTTGTGATCCAACGCCCTTCTCCGAGAGTAATACAGATGCGTGTAAGTCTACTTGGAATCTGATTCAAAGCATTCAGCATACCGACTGATAACTCATAGGTGTTGATGCGTATCTGAGATATCTTCGACCTCTGAGGGCCTTTGTCTCTCCCATCTCGGGAGTGTACCACTTGGTCGACGGAAGGGTTGGAGAGACCAATGTCTCAGACGGGAAGAGCTCCGAGTGCTGGTCTGACCTGCAACATTACGTTAGTCGCCTAATGGCATATGACCAAGCCGCGCGAGTGTTCGTGGAGGCGCACAGCGAGTGGCCCGAGCTGTTCAACAATGTCGAGATCATTGGGATCCCATCGAGCCGCCACGTGGAGCAAAATCTGGGCAACAAGAGCCTGCAGGCATCTAACATCATCGGCCGTATGACTGCGGATGTTACGGACCAAACACTTTTTCGACGACTTACAAGTCAGCTCCAGATGATGGAGCTAGACAACAGGCTGAAGGAGATCAGGGGCAAGGGACTCCAACCAATCGTGCATTCAGAAGTCCTTGTCTATGACTGGATCAGGCAGAGGTACGGCAACTCGGAACCCCGATACTTCAAAGATTGGCGGTACATCGGAGCCAGTAAGCCTACGTGCCGACTATGCCGATATTTCTTCGAGGCGCTGGCGAGACAATCGACGACCGGCGGTGCGAGGATCACTGTGCGGCCTCCGCATGACAATATATACGTCAACTGGCGTCTCCCAGACGTCCTCGAGAGCCAGGGGCCTGCAGCCGTGCAAAAGAGAATGCGCATCATCAGTCTGATGACGCAGGCCATCCGGCAGGACACTTTCAGCATCATCCTCGAGAAGATGCCGATGGGGAAGAAGCACGATACCAACACGTACTCGGTATTTTCGGTACCCGGAGACGAGTCGGACACCGGAGCGGACGACGGTGACGGCACAGATGTTGAGGATCTCGAGCAGCTACTTAGTCGTAACTTGATGTTATAAGGCCCTTGTTCAAAGGCGAGGAGCCGACAGTGGCCCAGCGGATCGGAAATGGCGCCAAGGTGTGAGTTGGTATCATGTTTAATTATGACCTGTCATTCAGAATTTGGAGAAGGTGTTTCGTTGGTTGGTCGCTTCTTTTTTTTAATCTCTGTCATGTCATCTCAAGTGCCATGCCCTGTCCGGATGGTGTGATGCCAGCCATTGTCACCAACATAACTGCCATTGTCGCGTCAGTTTAGCCATTGTACGCTCACCACCAGCCGTATGCGCATATGCAGTTGGTCAGACTACTAGACTGCGACCTGGACCAGCTCAACAGGTATAAAGCCGGCACTTCTTCCTGCTGCAATAGCCTGTCCTGCGAATGGGTGTAGTAGATGTCAATCCTTGTCGTCCTGCACCTGGTCTGAAAGCTTGATCTTGTGTTGCCTGGCCTTAAACTCCGCCCGAACCATATCATACGTGCCTTGGCGACCTTGACTGTACCAACTTCTTGTCCTCACAGCCCCATCATGGCTCAATCAGGCGAAATGCGGGATGAACATGATATTATCATCATGGGCGCTGGCCTCATCGGCATCAACACAGCTCACAACCTGCAGAAGCACATGCCGCACCGGAACTTCATCATTCTCGAGGCGCGCGATGTGCTGGGCGGGACGTGGCGCCTCTTTCGCTACCCAGGGGTCCGTTCAGACCTGCCCATGACAACTTTTGGATTCACGTGGTACCCTTGGCCGCATGCTCACAGAATTGGATCGGGTCCAGAGATTGCGCAGTATATAGAAGACGCAGCGGAGGCGGCTGGTATCACGGAGAAGATCCGATACAGGCACAAGGTGACGGCTCTTGAATGGCGCAGCAGCGAACAGAGGTGGACGCTCGATGTAGACGTCGACGGGGTCGTCCAAAGGTTCCGTGCCAAGATTATCATGAGCTGCTCGGGCTATTATTCCTACGAAAAGGGGTTTGAGGTTGACATCCCAGGCATCGACGATTTCCGCGGTCAAGTTGTGCATCCGCAGTTCTGGCCAGAGGACCTGGACCATTCTGGGAAACGCATCGTCGTCATCGGCTCCGGCGCCACGGCTATCACGCTTGTCCCTAATTTAGTAAAGGAAGCCGCGCACTTGACGATGCTGCAGCGCAGCCCGTCGTACGTACTGGAAGCCGAGTCCCATTCCTCCGTCGACAACTGGGTGCGGGCCTTGTTGCCATTGTCCTGGGCAGGTAGGCTCTTGTGGTGGTCAGACATGATCTCCACGGAGCTGTTCAGAGCCGTCGTGGAAACCTTTCCAAACTTCGGGAGGTCACTGGCGAAGAAGCACGTCTTGGAAAAGGTGCCGAAGCAGGTTGATGTGGATGTACATTTCAACCCCACGTACAATTTGTTCCAGCAACGAATCTGCTTTGCTCCCGACGGAGACTTCTTCGAAGCGCTCCACAGGGACGACTGCGAGATCGTCACGGACACAATCGAGACGGTGAGGAAGGATGGCATCCTGCTCAAGTCGGGGCGCTTCCTCCCCGCGGACATGATCGTCACGGCTACAGGTCTGCACGTCGAGGTGCTAGGCGGCATGAAACCGGTCATCGATGGCGAAACATTCGAGCTCAGCGCGCACTACGTGTGGCGCGGCTGCATGCTCGACTCGCTGCCGAACATGATGCTGATGCAGGGCCACACGAGAGTGGTGTACACGGCGGCAGTCGACGTCATGGCGCGGCAAGCCGTGCGGGTGATGAAGCACATGGAGAAGAAAGGGGCGACGAGCGTGACGCCCCAGATAGAGCTCGCCGCGGGCGCGGAGCCGAAGCCCTTCATCGACGTGAAGAGCACCTACTTTGTCCAAGCCGCTGACCGGCTTCCCAAAGTGACGGGCGAAGGGCCTTCGTATGCGCGCGACAGCCTGGTGGCGGATTGGTGCATCGCCCTGTGGGGGCATGTAGAAGACGGCCTGGAGTATGCGGGATCTGAGGCGAAGACGAGGGCATGAGCTCTGTTCAACATGGACTCTCTTACCGACCTGCCTTGATTGACGAGATACAATGGTTCAGAGTAACAGGCTGTGTGTTGTTGTAGCCAAGTTAAACGTCTCTTTTGGCCTACCCGGGACTACATGGTACTATCACCGTATAGCTATAAGGTATTTGATGGACTTAACATGAGGGTGGGCATGACAGATCTAGTCAAAGAGATAGGTACGGTGCCTACGCACGCAACAGTCGTAAGATCAATCTGTCCCTCATCGATGCCGACGGCAACCCTGAGCGGTGGCGCAAAACCAGCACAGCACAGCATAGCCATGTCTCTCCTTGTCCGTCTCCATGTTCCATCTCGGAGAGCAACTCCCGGGATTTTGGCACGCAATGCATTTCTCGGGTCGCACTAAGCCAACCCGTGTCCCAGGGCGCTGGAAACGCTGCAAAAAACAAGCCCCCCCGCAGAAAAGAAACAAACCTGGTATTCCATGTGGTCGTTGTTTCTCTCTCCCCGTCACATGGCGCCGGCGCGATGGAATGCCAGCGTGCCATTTCGCACCGCACCCCTTGGTTAGTTCGGGGGGTGGACCGTCGATCAGTTCCAGGCCAGATGCTACTGCAGCTGGGGACATCCTGACCGCTTCCCGGACCGCAACATCTACTGCAATAGGGGGAAGGGGAAAGAAGCAAGGAAGGGTGCGCTAGTGTCAACGCACCTGTTGGATCCATTGGCGAGATGCGGTCCGGGGCCAATGCATCTTGTCCCAAAATGGCATGCGTGAACCGAACCCGCCGGCCTGCCAGTTCACCCACCCCGATATTGCATCCAAATCGACCATTCTATCATACCCGAGGCACGTCTTGGACGTCGTTGGTTGCTCACCAGGTGCAGGGCCGGCGGGGCGTGAGACTGCCCGCACTTCTAGAAGCGCAGTGATGTTTATGCTGAGCGATGTATTGCCCCCATGATTTGGCCATGATGAAGCCACCGTCACTTGCGTTGAGTGCGTCTTCAGCTCAATTACTTTCAGTGCATTTTACCCGCGTCGCCTGCCGCTAGCTGCCTTACCTTCACAAGTCCCCTTCACGTTCACATGGAACTAAATTGACCTGGTCTTGGCCTGCAAGGTATTTTCGTCGCCATCTTGAGTTAGTATATCTCAGGGATCGCCGCGACCACCGACATCAGCTACTTTCAGCCTGTTCCACCTAGCTCGCTCCTCGCAATCGACGACTCTCGTCCGCTGCGCTCTGTGCCCATTCGAAACCTCCCCATTGCAAACCCTTTTGAGACAAGAAAACCCAACATCTGGTTGTTCACTGCTTCAACGTCCAAGCCGGCCCAGCCCCCCTGTGGGCCCCATCCTCACCCAGCATGGGGTTCCTAGCCAGACTCGGTGGTTTGCCGTTGCGCATCTACATGTCCTGCGCTTGCGCCGCCGTCGTCCTGGGCCTCGGCGTCAATCAGGTCCGTCTTTGGTATCGCCTACGGCACGTTCCCGGGCCCAAGGGAGCCGCCTGGTCTGTTTGGTGGCAGCTGTCTGGCGCTTTGGGCGGCCGGTACCACGAGCGTCTAAGAGACGCGGCTGGCGAGTTTGGTATGTTGGACTGATAGATATCCCCGGACCACGTTCTCGCTGCCATCTCACCTTGGTAATGACGTTGATTTGACATGCTAACTGTTGTACGAAGGCCCGCTCGTACGCATTGGTCCCAATGAATTGCTGTCCACGGACCCCGAGGTTGTCCGCCATATGGCTGCCGTGCGTGGCTCTTACACCAAAGGCGAGTTCTATCTGAGCGGCCGCCTTACACCCGGCGTGGACAATGTCGTCTCACAGAGAGACGAAGCCAAGCACAAGGCCATGAGAGCGCAAATGGCCCCTGGTGTAAGTCGAGCACTGTCCAGGTGTTCCGGGTGAGCTGCTTACACGCGACCAATAGTTTTCGGGCAAGGAGAACGAAGGATTCAGTTTCGAGTCTGGCATTGACCGCCAGCTCATGAACTTCATCGACCTCATCAAACGGAAGTACGTCTCCTCGGCCGCGGAAACGCGGCGTGTAGACTTGGCGGAAAAGACGCAGTTCTTCGCCCTCGACGCCATAGGCGACATTTCCTTCGGCAAGCCCTTCGGGTACCTCTCCAAAGACGAGGATCTCTACGACTACAACCAGATCAACGCGTCGTCTCTGCCCGTCATGAACGTTGTCTCTGTCCTGCCTTGGCTGACCAACCTCGTCCATGCCTGGCCGTTGCGGCTCATGCTTCCTCGTGAGGACGACAAAGTCGGTTTCGGACGACTGATGAAGTGAGTGGGAAGAGCGTGCTCCGGCAAAGTACGAGTGATTGCTAACTGCATGATTAGTTTTGCGAGGAACTATGTCGACACGAGGCTTGCCCCAGATGCGCCGCCAGCGAGCGACATGATGCAGGCACATATCAAGAATGGCATGGACCGAGACCAGTTGATCCAACAAGTCTTCCTTTTCATGTAAGTCAGGTCCGCCAAAGCCCATCCGATAACACAACCTAATCCATCCAAGCATCGCCGGATCCAACTCGTCCGCGCACGCCTTACGTATGACGATCCTTTCCCTCATCACCACCCCAACCGCCCTTGCCGCCCTCCTCGACGAGATCCGCTCCGTCGCCGCCAAAGTCAGCACGCCCATCTCCTGGTCCGAGTCGCAAACTCTGCCCTACCTCCAGGCCGTCGTGCGCGAAGGCCTTCGCATGTGGCCCCCCGTCGCTGGGCTCGGCTTCAAGCTGGTGCCCCCGGAGGGTGACCACATCAACGGCTACTTCGTCCCTGGGGGCACCCAGATCGGCCAAGGCTTCTTTGGTATCGGTCGGTCCGAGCTCGTCTGGGGAGACGACGCGGACGTGTTCCGTCCCGAGAGGTGGCTGAACGTGGAGAGCGAGCGGCTGAGGAAGATGAATGCGGCCGTTGATACGCATTTTGGCGCGGGCAAGTATTCGTGCTTGGGCAAGCCGATAGCCATGATGGAGCTTCACAAAGCCATCTTTGAGGTGAGTCTCCCAGCGCATTCTCTGAACATGACAAACCCGAGTTGCTGATTCCAGCCCACAGTTGGTGAAGCGGTTTGAGTTTGCCGTCCTTGACGCCGAGCGCCCTATCAACACACAGACGTCCGTATTTTTGTTTGCCTCGGATCTCTGGGTTCGAGTCACTGAGCGTGTTTTATAATGCTAGACGGACACCAGGGTAGCATCTCTACTCATTTCACCATGGAATGCTCCTGAAGCCTGATCTAATCTTAACCATCGAGCCGTAGAACCACCAGAGCTGAATACGGGGTTCTTGTCTTTTGGTTTATACCCCGGCATTAGCAAGTTTATTTATTGTATATCATGCTTTATACCATATATGCAGATTCGTTACATCGTTTGTCATATGAACTAGCAAATTGAATTATCGGCCATTTCACGAATGATGGGATCTGACTGCGTGACACTATTCTGACCCCTTTCTTGTCAACGAGGAAATGAATGAAAAATAGTGTTGGGTATGTGTTAACCAGCCTGTTCTCGGTTCGAGAGTAGACCAAATATCTCCAATGAGGGCGACGCTTCTTTCCTGCCACCAAGGATATTGTTTACATATTCTATCAGTACACGCTAACCTCACGTCATAATTCGTCCTCGGCATTTTGTGACACGGTTCGAGGAGTCGTGCCTAAACTCTCGAGACCCCTCTCGCCCATGAGATCTATGCTTGGAGCGACACCTGCCACCGAGCCTGGCTCAATCTTTCCGGAGCCCAAGGCTTCCTGGTACTTTCTGCCCGTCTCATCCAGCAGTGCCTGGACCTCCCCCTCCCTCTTCGCAATCTCTGCCTTCTCGTTGCGCAGCTGCTGCACCCTAGCATCTTTCTTCTGGATCTCGCCCTCCATCGATTGGAGCGTAGCCTGCAGCCTTGCCAGACATTCCGCCAAGCTCGGCAGAGGTGTGATCTTCGGAGGCACTTGCAGCAGCTCAGAAGCAGGGTCATTGCGAGGCTTCTTCAAGCCGTCCATCCCCGCGCGCGTCTGCGCAGCTTCGTACGCTATTCGCCGTTCTGCGTCGCTATCAGCCGACGAGTCCGAAGAGTGGCCTTCGGCGGCGTTGATCATTTCCGCCATTTGCAGCCGCTCTCGCTTCCGCCTCTCCTTCTCTGCGCGTTTGCCCAAAGAGAGCCCACCGTCGTCCACGTAGTCGTCAAAGCCTTCGCCCAAATCCTCATCCTCCGCTACCAACCGGGTATCATCCTTCTTTTTCCTGCCAAAAGAATCTTCATCCTCGTCGTCCAGCGAGATGAAATTTTGCTCCTTGGCGAGGCGGGCGCGCCGCTCTTTCTTCTCCTTGATCTCAGCTTCCGTGAGTATAGCTGTCTGGGTGTTTTCGGGCTTCGCGACGTCCTTGGCTTCCACGATCAAAGCACCATCCAGCTCCGATGGGTCCAGCTCCATCTCATCACCTGCATCGGGAAGCGGAGCACCGTTTTGCGGCGTATTTGGCGTAGATGATTGCAACTCGTCCAGGTATTCCTTGCTGTACCTTGGCCTGTCATCGTCATCGTCCTGCAAAGATCGCAAAGGTAGCCCTCTGTTCCCAATTCCCCGCTTCAGGGCATTGCTCTCTAAGATTCGTTGTCCCAAAGAGGCCACCTTAGGTTTGTTGATCTCCGTCGGCTCGGTATCTGCCTCTTCGTTTCCGACACCTCCGAATGACAAGCGGGACGATTTCGCTGGCTTTTTTTTCTGTTTCGACGAGGTCCGGCTCACGTTCGGTCGAACCACTACGGGTCCCTCGTCGTCGTCTTCATCACCAATGTGGGGGGAATGCCCATTGTCGAGTTCGTCTGAATCGGTCACATTGAGACTTTTCCGTAGATTTGACTGTCGGAAAGGTTTCCTTCCGGACTTAGATGCAAATGATGGTTTTGTAGAGTCTGCGCGCCGTGGTCAGCCTTGTCCGGTAATCAGCAGTGGTTCAAGCAGGTTGAGGCGCGACAACTACTTACCTTCTGTGCCGCTGCCAGCGTCGGCAACCTCGCCAGACACGACATTCGGAGTTTCTTCCTCATCATCTATCTTGATGACACGCGCTTTGCGTTTCGACCCGAACGAGCTCATTTTGGCGCGAAATGGAGGATGCCATGAGTGCCATAGCATCATGGGTGACCGGGGTCTCGAGGTGAAGTTCTTTATCTAATCTACACGTGACCCGAATTTTGCGACCAAGAGCAGCTTCGGTTTGGAGCTGCGATCGCGTGGTAGCAGCCCGCTCAAACGACGTCTACAACTGACAGTTCATCATGGCGCCCGCACAGCCAGAATTAAAGAAGGTGTGTTGGCTCCCAAGTCTTTCTCCCTTTCGGAAGATCGGCTCTAGGCGACATTGATATGCCGTTCGCCGGCGGTGAGACAGTCCTTGCTAATCTTCCGCCTAGTACCTCGACAAGCGGCTGTTCGTCCAGCTTAACGGCAGCCGAAAGGTCATCGGCGTTCTTCGCGGCTACGATGTGAGCAACGCATGCGTTACGGGCTTGTGCCGAACAACGAGCTGACACGTCCTACTAGGTCTTCCTGAACATCGTGCTCGACGAGGCTGTGGAGGAGAAAGACGGAGGCGAGAAAGTGAGACTGGGCATGGTGGTATGTCTTCTTGGGCACTCGCTTCACACACTGAGATTCGTTCGCTCACCAATCAATAGGTCATCCGCGGCAACTCGGTCGTCATGCTGGAAGCTTTGGAGAGGATCGGAGGCGATGACAGGCAACAGCGGGGCTAGAGCTCGAAAAGTGATTGGAAACCTGAAAATAACTTGCTCGGCGTTCTGAGGACCAAATGTGGTTTATTAGTGGGACTACACGGGATCTGTCTTGCTAGGTATCAAGAGAGGATATACCCAAGAGATTTTACACGGCCAGCGTTGGCACTACTTGCTCTGCACTGACCAGGCTTTCTCGTCGTACCAGTCCATCATCTTGCTGCCATACGTTTTGTGCCACCCTTTGATACCACCCTTCAGGACGACGGCAGACATGCCTTTGTCGCCGATCTCGTTGAGATAATCTTGCATCCAGCCAGCGCATCGAGGGCCTCGTCCACTTGAGCTGCCTATTCGGGCCGAGATTGGTCAGTCCCGAGGTGCTTTTGCAAGTGAATTGGTTCGTTCGAGGCACCGGGTTCCTTACCGCAGTAGAAGATGATTGTCTTAATACCTGCTTGGCGGCATAGCTGGTAGAGGACGGGCCTCGTCTGGTAGAAGGACTGGGCGGGGAGGTTGAGGGAAGAAGAGATGGTGCCACCCTCCCAGTCGTTGCGCCGAACATCGACCAACTGGAAGTCCCTGTTCTTATCTTTGGGGGGAGTCGCAGATGCTGCGTCGTCTGCCAGGAGCTGCAAGACCTCGGAGGGCTCGAGGTGGTGGCAAGACGACTGGACGTCTGGCAGGGATGCCCACCACGGCGGGGCCTCAGTGGCTTGCGGGGTGACGGTCGACGGAGGCATGTTTCTGTTTCTATCTGGAATTGACCTTACCCATGAATCGCTACTGGCGGTGAAGTTGGCGCAAATCCCTGCGTGTGGAGGTGAGTGAGACGGGAGTTAGTTTATGATTGATGTATAAAGTCGACCTTTTGCAAGAGGATTCCGGGGCGCATGTTGGCTTAACCCAACTAAGGCGTGCCGGTACATCATTGCCCCTCAAGTCGCGTAGAGCACACTATAGCCTTCGGCTATAGCCTGGGCCTTAAATCGCATTACGTTAAACTGTACCTTATCAGGCCGCAGCTGAGGCCCTGGCTTTCCTCGATTCGGGAGGCGGACCGCTGCGGAACTCCGGGGTCCACAACCCACATCTTCAACTGCCATGTAAGTCAGAGCCATGCACAGTTTCTCTCATCAGCCACCAGAATGCCACCCCGGACGGCCAATGTTATGTGCACAAACTTTTTCAGTTCCCCATAGCACGCCATGGCAACAGGGGTTGAGAGGCCTCGGATTGGTCCGCAACTTGTCTGGCTTCAAAAGGTCTCTCGGCTTTGCTGTTCGCCAGGGGTTGAGACCATCCTTCACGCCGTCGATGGCAATCGTCAGATCAACCACGCAGCCTTGGCACGAGCCAAGGGTGAGAAATTCTGCTGGCTTAACATGTAGGTGTTCAAAACGTAGTCGCTTTTGCGAGGGCTCTGCGGTCATGCTCTCAACGCAACCCGACTTCGCCCTCTGGATGCAATGGAGATGGTTACGAAGTCGGCCCCGGTATCGCTCACCCAAAATGACTGAGTAAACGACCCGCATAGTTGAAGAATCGAAGGAGACTATGACTATACAAGTCACAAGAGGGTCACAATTACAACCAGCAGTTCCCGGTCCTGCGCTTAACGTCGGACTGACCCTTGTCCTTGATCATGGCCCCCCACTCCGTATAGTCCTCCCAAGCACCACCAATCCTAACCGAGTTGATGAGCGGACTATGCAGCGGTGGTTGACGCACTACGTGTGAACTGGTCCGAGAAAGCCCTCCTGCCTGCAATTTGGCTGACAATTGATCCGAAGAGATGAGGAGACGCCAGTAACTCGCGCACGATCCCAGCTCCGCAGCTCGGGCAACTATATAAAGATGCTCCGCGTGTCTGCTGTCAGATTGCTAGGTAGTTGGAGACGGAGCTTGAATTCATCCTTTCTTCTTGTGCCACAGGGGCCATGATTCCTTCGCCGATCAAGCTCGCCCTCTGGGCTGGAGCAGCACTGTCCACAGCGTCGTCACTTCCATTCCACCTCGAAACGAGAAGTGAACTAACCTCGCATCTTGCCAATGTGCACGTTTCCCAGCAGGGACCCGTAGATGGTGCCGTATCCTTCACGTACGGCTCTTGCCATGCTCAGTCTCAGGAAGACTCCCATCACACCATCGGCAAACACGACAAGTTCATGGGTTCGCGGATCGTTTGGGTCATTCCTCGAGGCGCGCAAAGCAACGGCTGCATCTCCGCTTGGGACGAAGCTGGCGTCTTGATCGGACGCAGTGATCCCCAACGACTTCACAAGGTCAAGCGCCGAGCCCTTCGGAAGCGATCCAAGTGTAAGCTTCATAGCAGACCTCCACATCCAAAGGGAATACTAACCACATACTAGCAGGTGGCATTCCCATGACAAATGCCACAGGAATTGACCCAATTGGTCCCTGGTTCGATGGCGTAGAGCTTCTGTCCCAAAAACAGCCACCACCCGTTCATGTCGAGGCTGCCAAGAGCAAAGAGATCGCCATCGTCGGCGCAGGCATGTCGAGCCTGATGAGCTTCCTGGTCCTTTCCCAGGCCGGCTTCACCAATTTGACCATTCTCGAGGCCGGGGAGCGCCTGGGCGGGCGTGTTCACACGGCATACCTGACCGGAGGCCCTTTTGACTACTCTTATCAAGAAATGGGGCCTATGCGGCTTCCGGTGGCATACAGAGACCGGGTCAGCAACGAGACACTGGAGATTGCCGACCATCAACTGGTTCTTCAACTCGCCAAGGAGCTCAACAAGCTCAATAAGAACGACAAGAACTTCAGCGTCGACTTCATCCCGTGGCTGCAGCGGAACACAAACTCGTTCTACTACAGGAACGGCTTCAAGCTGCCAACGGGCCTCCCGCCCACGGTCGGGCAGGTTTCACAGAACGCATCGCTCGGCGTCGTCGTCACCCCTGACCCTGCCGCCGAGCAGCTCTCCGAGCTCGTCAACGCCAACCTGCCTGGTCCCGAATTCAGGGCTCTCATGGCCACAAACATGTACAAGGCGCACAAGGAGTGGTTGGAAAATGGCCTGAACGGGCTTGGCGGCGACCACTGGTCCGAGTTTGCTTTCATGGTCAACTACTTGAACGCTACTCTGGGGACCGCTGCCTTGCTCCGCGCGCAACCCGGGAACACCTTCTGGGAAGGGCTGTTTGAAGGATTCTACTTCTCTGCCAGCTCGTGGGTCACTGTTGATGGCGGCTTCAGTCGTCTGGCCCGGGCCTTCCACCCTCTAGTCGACCGGGTGATTTCGATGAGGCGCAAGATCGAACGAGTCATCTACTCGAACAAGTCGGACAAGCTCACGCTTCAATGGCGCAACAGCTTCAAGGACCAAGAGTTGCAGGAGGCCTCATACGACTACGCCATCATCGGCGTGCCCTTCTCCAACGTGCGGAAGTGGCGTCTCCCCGGCCTGTCCCCCGGCATTACCAACGCCATCCAGGGCATCCCGTACGCCTCAGCTTGCAAGGTCGCGCTCGAGTTCTCGGAGCGTTTCTGGGAACACTACGCCAACCCCATCCACGGCGGCTGCAACACCGTTACCGATATTCCGCTGGTGGGCAATGTCTGCTACCCGTCGTACAACATCAACGGCACAGGCCCGGCCAGCATCGTTGCCAGCTATGCCATCTACGACTCGGCACAGAGTCTCACCAGCGTGCCCGAGGATGAGCACGTCCAGTACATCCTCGACGCCATGGTGGAGATACACGGGGAGTCCACCAGGGAGCTGTACACCGGCAACTACAACCGCCGCTGCTGGCAGATCGACCCGCTCCAGTCGGGCGCTTGGGCGGCTCCGTCCGTTGGGCAGCATGAGACGTTCATCCCTGAGTTCTTCAAGACGCACAGCAACGTAAGTCATTTTCCTCGTCAAAAAACGTTCGCGAAAGACACATGCTTACGGCACTGCAGATGATCTTTGTGGGCGAGCACACGGCTCACACCCATGCTTGGATTTCTTCAGCCCTCGACTCGGGCATCCGCGGTGGTGTTCAACTTATGCTTGGTATGCATTTCCTCTAGTTGCCTGCCAATGGGCCATGCTCTGACACGCAGTAGAACTCGGATTAGTAGACGAAGCCAAGGAGACAGTCAACAAATGGATGGCCAGATGGATGGATGTTGTAAGTATTCCTGAGCCTGAGCCGGTTCCGCGGGCATCGGATCTTTGCTGACTATTGTGTAGTAACCACCTTCTACGGTCCACGAGCTGCTCAAATCTGATACAAACACCTGTGGTATGGCATCAATACTCAGCCTGGCCGGTGCAATGACGCTCAAACATAAGGACCGGCAAATAAGAGACTTGATATCTGTGTACATACTTCAAACTCTGCATATTTATTCTCCGGCATTCCGTTGTGCTTGTGTTTTGCGAGGCACAGCAAGCCAACCCGGACACAGCATGCCAAGTGCTGCTTGGTGCTTGAAATCATATGAAAAAGCCCATTTGTATGATACCTCAAGCGCAGACGACATTCTAGCGGCATGCCGTACGAGGCGGCGGTGTTGTTCATGCAAATACATGTGCAACTTGAATATATGCCCGATGCCGTACGCCATGCGGAGTGCTCCTTGAATGAATTGAACGAGCCAAAGGCTTCTATTTTACAAAAGAGGAGAAATTAGATTCGTCTCGAAGTCTGTGACTAGCTGTAACATGATTCGGAACAAAAACCCGGCAGCACAAACCGAAACCCTCTCTCGACATTCTGATCGAGCAAGCACCACAGCCCCGCCCCTTTTTGTCAACTTTCGAGAAACCAAGCAGTCATATTCGGCCGCGTCCCAAGCCACAATTTTCATCGGTCTGTAATTTTTCCTGTAAGATCGTCCTGCCGTAGAGCCTAGGCGAAGCCCAGTGGGCCTTTTAGCAATCCGGGTTGGCTTCGCCTGCCCACAGCTCGTAGTCGCCGTCGACGCGCAGCATGCCCTTGGCGACGTCGCTCTTGTTGTCCTCGCTGTACGTCTCGCACCTCCTGGCGATGTCGATGACCTGCTGGCCTAGGCGGGCGCAGCGGATGCCCCATTTCTTCTTGCGCAGGTTGCAGAAGTAGACGGCGGTGTTGTAGGAGCACGAGACGCGTGCGCACTTGCCCGCGTCGGCGCTGCAGGTGGCATCGCCGAGGGACTGCAGGTATCGGGCCTCGCGGGCGAGCTGGGAGACGGCGGCGTAGAACCAGCTCTCGGAGGGGTTGCAGTCAATGACGGGGTCGCCGCGCTTGAAGCTCTCGGGAAGGGCGAGGGAGCCGTGCTGTGGAGAGTAGCGGACCGGCGTGTAGTTTCGGTTGACGGTGAGAATCTGGAACATGATCTCCTACGGACTGGTTGTCAAAAAGGGCCATTCCCGTTCTCCTCCACCGATGGCGGCGAGGAAGATGCCTGCGTACCTCTGCAGTGCCGTTGAATTCCCACAGACGACCCCCTTCCACGACGGGCCCGACCCACGAGAGAGGAACAATGTCGCCGAGCGAGCGAGCACGACGGGCGCCGGATCCAGACTCTCGGCTTGGGATGGCGGAGCAGGTGTTGGCGAGCCCGCATATGAGGTAGGATAGGAGGATTGCCCCGTGTAGAAACATGACGGCGGCTGTTATCGGCAACTCGTGACCCGAAGACTAGGAGGAGTATCCGTCTCAAGTAGAGGAGGGAGAGAGGGGAGGTATAAAAAGAGCGTGAAGCGCAAATACCTCGTGGCGGGCGCTCAAGTGCGTGGTGTGTAGGAATAAAGGTGAAAAGAAAATTTCCCAAAGGCGAAGCGCGGGTGTGCTTTTCTGCTGTGCTCGCAGCTGTCCGCCTCGACTCGGCAGCTGTGAATCACAGCATCAGGCCACCCCCATTGTGCTGATGTGCCGGCCACTCAATACAATGAGTAGTGAGCCAAGATTAGGCAAGGTAGATGCATGGAAGCCCACAGAAGCAGCTCTCGTGTAAGCTTGGCGAACAGAGCTGCGACCTGCTCGTGAAGAGTTTGTCATACCTCACCGGGGAATGCGGGAAGGCGATTAGCATCAACAGGCTTCGCTTCAGTCGGCGGCATCAGGTGCGCCGAGATACTCGGTTGTGTCACGCCCAAGGCCCAGTCAAGGTGCCTCGAGGCCTGGCCGGTTACGGAGAGTGAGGCTCAGAACAAGCCGTCGACCTCCGACTACCCGGCCTCGAGACATGCGGGCGACCGAACTGCCAATTATCGTCTTCGTCTTGCCTTGTTCCCTCTCACGGCTCCATGAAGCCCAAATGGTTCACAATCGTATTCCAGTCCCAATCTGGGTCCATCCACAAGTTCGGATCAAACGCTTGAGCCATGCCCTCTGGTGGGCCGTGCCCCTGAATGGGCGTTGAGCCGGCTGGAATTGCACCGTTCCACGCACCCCCGTACGGGTCCGGAACACCAAGGACGCCGTTGGCGTAGTCGCTTTGCCCACTGGACGTCGCAGTGTCGATCGGAAGATTGTCGTTGAGGCTCGTCTTCTCGATGCCCTCGGTGATCAGCTCGGCCCATCGCTCCAGGTTCGCTTTCGAGATGCTGACCCTGATTGCGCCCATTCCCCAAATGTTGGGGCTGACCCTGCCCGGATCCACCGAGAGATCTTGTATGGCTGCGTTGACCTGCTCGAACCGAGCGATGATGGAGGAAATGAGCTCAGGAAAGTCGACTGAGAGCCCAGGCTGCGCCTCGATATGTGCTCGAAGCGTCGCGAGTTCCTGGGGCAGCCTGGGATCCGCCTCTCGTCGCGACGTCACCTGGCCAAAGGTGAACGGAAGCCTGGAAGCACTTCGCATGGATCCAGGAACGCTCGACAAGGGAGTGACCCTGGTTGAGGATATTTGAGTCCCTCGCAGACAGTCGCCTACGGGATGGTCCATTGGCGGAGAATCGAAATCCTTGCCCTTGTTTTTGAAAGCTTCCACCATGGCTCGCGGCGTCGTCAACTTCGTCCATCGCCCGAGCATGATGATCGCATAGGTCAACTGGGCCGCGGCTCCGGTGGCTTCTTGGTAAAAGTTGACAGCAGGCATCGACAGCCAGTGGTCGAACCACTTGACAAGGGCGTCTCGGCTCTTGCGTAGTTGATCCAGCGGCGAGGCCTGGGCCGTCTCGTTGGCAGCTATCGCGTCGCAAAGGGCGGAAATGGTTGATGGATCAACTATAGGCGGCTCATAAAGGTTCAGTGCAGTCGTATTGAGGTGTATTTGAATCACCGCTTGTGAATGTCAGCGTCAAGTCGCATCGCCCAGGTAGGGAGGGTTATCTACCGTCACTCTGCAATTCGAGAGGTATGCTGGCAAGGAGCTGTTCATACTCGAGCTGGAAAGCGGCAATGCTTCCGGCTCTAGCAATTACGTCCGGCCTATCAACATCCTCCAAGTCCGTGTCTGTGCAGTTCAGGTGCGCAATTCGGTGGCTCAGACACTGGATTCGAACCAGTTGAACGAGCTTCCTGTCCGTCTCGAGCTCTGCGCTCGACTCCAGCGCCCGCAAACACTCGTCGAGATACCGGGTATGCGTCATCGGTTCCATCCTCCAGAAACCCCTTGAACACCTGTGCCGCTGATTAGCTGTCTGGTGGCAGTGACTAAAGGATGAGGCCAAGCTTACACCGATGCTAGGTACCAAATACCAGCATACGCCCGCCGTTCTTCATTTGTTCGAGGGTTGGTCTCCGAAGCCTTCATAAAACGTAGTCCTATCCGCTCCTGGATCATCGGACGCCTCGTCAGGCCAAGCTGCGAGACAAGTGCGCTGGCAAGCCCTATGAGATTTCCCAGTTGCGAATGTGCGCAGAAGTGATACGGGTACCACTGTATGATGACAATGAGACCCAGCAGAAGATCTAGGGACCTTTCCGAACGAATGAGCATGCGGTCGCCAATGTACTTCATCAGATGATACATCTGTGCCCTCATGGACCTGAGGCTGCGATACGAGGCCACCATCCGTATCGCGGCCATGAGAAAAGGCCTCGTGGCTTTGAGATCGGCAGCAGTGACCTCGGGATCTACAATGACGAAAGGACAGACATCTTGGAGGTCTTCACGGAAGATGTTCAAGAGAGCATCATCATTGCCTGGCGGTGGAGGTGCTTCGATGCCGTCTGATCGGCAGATGCAGGAGGCCGGGGCCATCGAGTTGTACGTAGATGGGATGCTCCATGTCTGAGAATCTGTAGAGATGCCCAGGGACTCGGGAGAGCTTGCAGACACCGATCGATGAGCGGAGAGGACCGACGACAGCTCTTCGGAAAGAGCATTAGTGTCCGATGCCGAGCCAGCGTTTGGTATGCCTCCGGACTGCTTGAGGAGGCTGTAGAGGCCGTTCAGCTTTTCTTCGATCTGGGCCGTCTTCCTATTTCAGGGGTTAATGGTTATGCCCCAAGGCCAAGGAGCCCTCTCCGCATCGACAGCCGACTTTCTAAGGCGTCAACATGCTATGCCAAGGTGCATGGCATGTCTCCATACGGCTCCCCGTGCCGTCCACGGCTGCGGAAAGGGGCCATCCTGAGCAAGGGTGGGGAACGACTCACGACGGCTTGACCGTTCGTTTCTTCCGCGGGCGGTGGATCTGGTCAGTACAGTCCTTCAGGAGCCTCTCACACCTACACAGAGTTAGCTCAAGGAGATCGTGTTTAGATTCGGTATCTTGGGTTTTAAAGGTTCGAAGCTTGAGCAGGGCGAGTGTAAGTGGCGGCGGTTGGCCCCAAGCATCAACACAGCCGAACTGGTCAAGACATCCAAGACGAACGAAAACAAAGCGAACCAAAGTACGCACCTATCACATTTGGATCCGCGGGAAGCATTGGTTCTGAGACACTTGGCTTTTGCAGCAGCGCATGTTCCACACGCCGCTCCCCACCTGGCTGTAGGAAGTCTGGGTCTGGGGGGGATGTTGGCCATTTTGCGGATAACGGCTTCGCCAATCCAATTCCGGCAACAGGGTATCAAAAGCAACGACAAGCTCGCAAAGATGATACAGGCAGTCGGTATGCACTGGAGGGGAGGAGAAGGAGAAAAGGCAAGCTTTCCGGCTCCGTCGGACTTTTCTCTTTTTCTTTCTCAAATGGCCTCCCTGTAAGGGTCCATCCTACACTGGTTAGGTAGCCCGGTAATTACTCGCAACTCGGCTTCATATACTCTGTAGGGCTGTGACTTGATTATCAAGGGCGTGGAGCCCGGATGGTTGGAACGGCGTTTATGGTAAATGCCGATCCTAGAGGATTGCCTGGAGGTTGTGGTTGGCTAGACGAATGGACAACATACCCTGGTCTCTCTGTGGTCCACGGATAGCTGTCCCTAAGCTTGGAGCTGGGTGTCGTCACGGGGAACTGGCATTGCTAAGATTCACTGCCAGATTCCATTTCGAAATAATGCTGGAAACTCTCCATCTTGTCACGATAAACAAAGTCGAATTCAGAAGAATCGGAGGAGTTTCGTCGACTTTCAACATCCCGCTCCTGCGTATACCACACTATTACAACACTGGTGGGCCAAGTTTGCCGCGCTGGCACCAAAGGATTGCAGGGGCTCGGCTGCGCTTGCTGATCAGGCACTGTGCGGAAGAAGCGCTCGTGCTCAGCCCCCTTGAGTGATGCTTATGCTGACGTCTACACTTACACGGCCTCCATGGCGCTGCCTGCGAGGCATATATGGCTCAGTAATTCATTGGTCACTGTCTCGATCCTTGAACTATAGTGCTAATTACGGCAACACCAATTTGTGTCGCTCTCTCAAGGCGCAAGGAGAAAAAAACATAGGATTCTAAAAACTCAACTGCTAGTAGCTTTAGTGGACGAAGCCGTGGAGGCCCGTCACCGAACGACGCCATATATCGATACACCCTATATGATACACTTCATTCCCGGAAGTGGTGGTTGCAGCATTGCCTTGAGCCGCATCAGCTTCCTCCCTACCCCAGAAGACTGCGTAGCGTTCCCTTCTCGTAACTTGCTTGATTGTCTCGTTTACTTCGACCTGGTCACTCCAGCGCCAATAACACCAGGCAGCTTCTCCTCGCCCACGCTGAAGAGCATGCCGATACTCAAGGACAGAATGCCCACCATGGCAAGTGTGAATCCAGCAAACAGCCAGAAGGGCACGCTGATATCCTTCTTCGAGCACGTACTACCAGCCCAGGTGGTCACGCCACCCCTATTGCCCTTATCATTCTTATCACCCGTGGTCTTTTTGCAGTGGCACGCGAAGCAGACATCCTTGCCGCTTGTTCCGTCAGAGTTGGCGTACCTGTCCAGGCACTCTCCATGCCCGGAGCAGTTACGCGTGGCATTAGAGCAGCTCTCCTGAGAGGTGAAGCAGGCAGGAATAGGCTCCTTTGATGCAAAGAAGACAGGTGGCTCAGACGCAGGAGACGTCTCACTGGTCGAAGCTGATTCCTCCTCGTGATGAGTGGCGATGGGTTGCTCCGCCTGACGGCGACGAAGCTCCTGCGGCTTACCAGACCAGGAATTGACACTGGAGCCCTCCGCAACGTACGGCAGCAGTACGACAGTCGTCTCCATCTCGCCATTCTTGGCAAGCTGTTCCAGACTCTTCAAGTTGGACTGGAGATCCTTCAGGGCAGAAGGAGCCTAAAAGAGCCAGAGATGTCAGCACGTTGCCTGTCAAGATCCAAGCAAATGTATTACCTTAGAGATATCATATCGCGCAACGGTTGCCTTGCCGCTCCAGCACTGCTCCTCGAAAGGATTGGCCACCTGGCTCAGCGAGCACTTGTGCTCCTTTGTCACTCCAGCGTTGTAGAAATCGACCTTAAAAAGCTTGTCGTGAGCGCTGGCCGAGGGAGGGTTCGAGATGGTGAAAGCAGGTGAGTCGAACGCGTCCTCGGCTTCCTTGATCTGCTCCTCCGTCATGCCCTCCAGCATCACTACCAGTTGACTCGGCGAGGACTCGCCGTCGCTGAACAGGGGTGAGCCCGTCCTCGCGTAGTCATTGAGCAGTGCGACGACATCCTCGGCATCTGCATCGTTGGGTAGGTCTTTGATGGATGGTCCCTTGCCAGCGGGAGCTAGTCGTTGGAGGAGGATGAGGCGTGCGACGCTTCGGGAGATGGCGGGCGATGATGTCGTCTTTGGCGAGGGGAGCATGTAAACTTGTGCTGCCTGTTGTGCAGCTGCTGCGCAGCCCACGAGGGCCGCGGTGATTCCAGCGCTGAGCTTCATGATGGCTGTTTATCGACGAAGCTGTGATGGTTTGCTAGCAGCTTAGCCAGCTTCGAACGTCACCAGCCTGGTTCTGTTTCGTGACAAGGGGCAGCGAGGTTAGCACGTGTCGGAGCTCTCGGCGGTAGCAATGTTCCGGTACACAGTGGTTTCCCAGTGGCCAATGGTGTTTGCACTGTCCTTGCCTGCCTTCCACACACTCCTCAGTACAGTGACACAATACCGCGATTGACACAGTCCCCACTGTCCTTCATTCGTCATCTCAGGCCATCGTACCGTATCTGAACGTGCCTTTCTAAAGTAGGGACATATACTTCAGGCTTCTGTTTGAACTTGCCGCATTTCAAACTCCCGAGACATGCGGTCGCGGCGTTGATGGTTTGCCCCGTCCCGTAGCTCACTAGTGGTAGCACTTTCATCTTCTTCTCTCTACTTCTTTTCGTTCTCTTGCCTCCTTTTTTCCAGAGTCTCGTAACGCGATATGTTGCGACAGGCCGTCGCTGCGAGACGTCCCATCACCGGTTTCGCAATACAAAGACTTCCCATCCGAACACCCTCCTCGACCCTCCAACTTGCCGCGCAGCGAATCCCTCGTCGATCGATTCCCTCCTCTTTACGTCAGGCCTCATTCCTGCCATGGCGAACGCAGGTGATGCGGCCGGCGCCGCCTGTGTATTTCGCGAAACCGCGCCGATGGCCAACGAGACAACAAGTTAGGCGAAAGCTAGGGTACATAACATTCTACTCCCTCTCGCTGGGCAGAACTAACCTCGCCAGGTATTTTATGCTAGCTGGCGTTATTTACTACATGTGCTGGCAGATCTGGGCTTCCTTTGTACTCGATTCCCTACTCGACTGGCTCGACGAACTGGAAGTGAACCTGTCGGATAAGGAGAAGCAGGAATTGGAGGGACTAGAGGAAGAACCTCTGTTCTTCTTACCCTTCCCCTTTGGCATCCAGGTCGTTGAACAACCACCTTACAAAGGCTCCGATCCAGAGTGGCAGATGTTCGTGAAGGTGAACAAGGATCAAAAACTGCAAAAGGAGATAAGGCGTACGTTGTTACATTCTTTTGAAGACTTTAGGCATTTCAGGCTTGCTAAATATCGCAGTTGAACTCACGGAAATAATTCGAAGGAGCGCCGAGAGGAACCCGGGGCTCCTAACTCTCCTCGGCAAGGACACAAAGGTGAAGAAGTTCTGGCTAGATATCATCTACCCTCGTGCTCCCCCGCCAAAGCACTACCTTTCTGGGTAAGTCGAGTTGTCTGGGCTCAACGACGCTTGCGGTACGCTAATTCCTGGGCAGCCTCATCATCGACGATGATGGCATCTTTTGGGGCGATAGGCCCGTGGACACACTGGCTGCGAAGCAGATCGATGCTGCTATCTATCCTAAAGCCGTAGTCCTAACCGCATGGACTTTCGTCAACTCGTTGTTTACCTCAACTATGCAAGACATTGCCGAGGCGTTGGGTATCAGGACCACAGAGTCTTCCGAGGTCAGTTGGCAGTCAGTGGCGATGGATCGATTGAGAGGGGGCCTCGGCTCCGCAAACGATGAAGCTGTGAAGGTCTCAGACCAAACCGACAAATCGGCACCTCTAGGCCTTCCCATGGGAACCAACTCCGCCCTATCGAATCCCCTCCTTCCTGAGTTTCAAGGTGACGCTCGCATACAGGCTGCCATGAGAGCCGCAGCCGTCACCTTTGTCAAGAACTGGCGTCCCTCCCCGGCGCCGCCTGCGCGCGGCTGCATCCGTGTTGACGGTGTTGTGGAGCTGCAGGGCAAGAGAGCGCTACTGGCGGTATACGTGCTTGGGTGGTACGATCCGAACCAGAAGAAGTACGTGGCGGTCGAGAGCAAGGTGAAACACTTGCTGCCACTGAGCCAGAACCCGGCCAAGGGCTAGATCTCTGTGTAATTTGCTGTTTTAGCTTTCGAATCGGGGGTTGCATGGCCGAGGCGCTCGCTCTGTGATTTTGGATCGGCGCTTATGGGCTTGTGTGACATGATACCATCGGATTAGCGAAATAAATACACTTTTTTGAACATTACCTGCCTTTCGTTGTTGGACAAATCGAGCAGATCCATTCTTTCCTCGCCAGTGCATAGAATGAAGCCCGTGGGTTTTACAAAGCGTTTTAATGCCTTATAGGCCCAAGACATACGGCTACGTGTGTAAATGGAGACGTAATCGTATGTTCAAGAAAGCACCTAGCAATAGCAATTTGTTTGGGTTGGCACTCCAGACAGGCCTAAAGAAAGATAAGTTAAAAACAAAGCACAAGCCGCTCCAATTCCGAGCCTTGATTGTAAACCTTTCATAATAAGCGCAACTATTCAAACCCGTGATACCTAGACAGTACACTCTGTAGAGCCGGCCTCATAATCCATATACTCCTGCATGTGGCAAGTCATTCAGAATTTCAGTAAACCCACGAAAGGCTCGCAGTTCATGCATCCAGAGAACCACATCAAGGCCTCAAAACATTGATATACACCGTAAAGACCTCGAGTTCCGCATCGGCCTCCCCTTGTACTCGTTCACTACGCGGGATGGCAGCGATGAGGTGCGCTTCAATAACGTTGACTCCCGGATGAAGCATCACGTCGAACACGCGCTCTTGGGGCGACTGGTGGGGTATTTGATGGTGGGACATCTTCAATGGTTGCTTATCGATGAGAGCCCAAAAGTTGTACTGGCGGTCATGCAGAAAATCAGGCAGTGTTGGCACAATGAGAACGCGCGTGTGGCTGGCAGGAATGTTGACCGTTGCGGACTGCTGCATCTCCTTCCTGTCAGGCAGCACATTGACCAACAAGTTGGAGTCAACTTGGATGCTCGGGTGTGCATGTATGCGCAGGCTTGAAATCAGTGCGTCATTGATGCCTGCTCGTCGTTAGCAAAGTAAGGTTAGTTAGCAGGAATACAAGGAACGTACTTTTGCCAGCGGCGCGAAGACGCTTCTGTTCAACGGCTCCATTGACTGCTGGATTGGCTTGCTGGGGCTGCGGCGGTAATGATGGAGTAATGGGCTTGGGCGTTGTCACCGAGGTCTGACCAAGTGTAGGTGTTGGTATCTGTGGAGGGATAGCAGGAGACATGCGAGCACTCTCCTCAGCCTTGAGCATTGGCTGGACAGATGGGCTCGGCGATGCCACAACAGACGCACTGCGTGTTTTGACAAGCTGGATGGGTTGGGGGGCACCCGAGATCCCCTTTTCTGCCTCTTGTCCGTTTATCGAGTCTGTTACTTGAGCAGTTTGCGCTGCTGGAGAATCCGCCGAGCCACCACGGCCACCGACATGAATGGTGATCTTTTTCGACGAGCTTGGAGGCTCGGCAGCTTGGCCAACTTTCAACTTGATCTTCGGCTGCGTAGGCTCTGGGACGGCCGCCTGCGCCTCTTTGAAATGCTTGTAAAAGATTTTCTGCACGAATAGTCAGCAGCAGTCGTAGCCAATATTTAGTAGACGCTCAGCTAACCTCTAGCTCCTGGGCAAGTGCGTATATTTCGCTGTCTTCTTCATTGTAGAAGTATGCATTCGTCCAGAGAAGCGTTGACTTCTCCTCAAAAGCCGCCCATGTCTTAAACTCGGTCACGCCTGTTGGGTCGCCACGTCCCTGAACGCCCTTGACAATCTTTTGGAGTTTCTTCAAGGAGATTGGATCTGTGACGATTTTGTAATAATCCTTCAACGCCCTCGGTGGCAGGTTGATGAACGGTTCGAAATAAGCGTCATCGTATCTGGAACAGTTAGCAAATCACTTGACCAGGTCAAATGATGCACTCACTCTGGCTCCTGATGTCGGATTAGCTCCTCCACGATCTTTTCCTGGGCTTGCTGGAAGGTGAGTCCCTTGTATGGGACGCCCTCATATTGGTGGTCGGGTCGACTTGGCGGATTTGATGTGCGCGGGCTATTTTGTGCCTGGTGTGAATTTCTAGGCTGACGGCCGGACCCTCTGCGTTTTAGCACAATAGACCTTCTTCGTGAACTTGGCTCCTCGTCTTCCTCATCCTCGTCCTCGGCCTCTTCATCGTCCTCGCCTTCGGCATCCTCTTGGTCATCTTCGTTTTCCTCGTCGCCCTCAGCATCTTCATCTCCGTTATTGCCGCCTTCCTCATCTTCTGCGCCTTCCTCTTCATCCGCTTCGCCCTCGTTCTCCGGTGGCAAGGGTGTGGGCATCGCTTGATATGCGCGGTTAACGTACGCAGGATTCGTCTTGGTCATGTAGTTGCTCAATGCCTTCCGCACGCGCTCGGCATCGTCGAATACTTGAGAAGATCGAGGATAGAATTCTTTGGCATTCGCAATCATCCGCTTAAAATAACTCTCAAGTTCAGCCAGGGTGCTGAAATCGCCCTTGTTGAGTTTGTCCTCTATGATCTTCAGGGATATCGGCAGTCGCGTTTGTTTGTAATAGTCTGCATTGCCCTCTCGAGGAACCAAATCTTCAAAGTAGGTTGCAACAGGACGCCCACTAAAGTAGTCGAGTCAGAGAGTCTAGGAGAGCAAGGAAGCGGATCGCATAGAGCATACCTTTTGTCGGCTGTCCGTCGAATCTGCTCCAGAAAGCTGAGCCCATACGCAGTTGTCGACTCTCGCGTCTCGCCCTTGGACAAATCGAACTCCTAAAATGGCGGCCAATGTGTAAGTGAGTGATGCAATATTGATTTCGGTTAGGGTCAGGTATATTTGACCAAAATCACAGCACAGTGAAACAGAGATTGTTTGCATCGCGTCAACTGTGTCCGAAGACGCGCAGATTGAAAGACATATGCTGCCATTGCTGAGATGAGGAAGTCTTACTGCAAGCTTGCGCCGCTTGGATGACCGATCGTCTGTTTCCGTCGCCGCGGATCCGTTCGCTTTTCTTTTGCTATCCATGCTCAATTCCTATGGCTCCTGCGTCGCCGAGCGCATCACAGAAACCAATTGAGGAGACTCTAGCACGATAGCTTGGGTCGGTGCAATTGCAGGACGGGGCTCGAGCTTGCACAGCTTTCGAATGCAGCTTGCAATTGAGGTTCGACGCGTGATGACCCAGGCCGTCGCGTCGGCAGAGTGATGTCGGGGCGTCCCGGGGGCGTTGGTCGATACCAAGTCGCGACTTGGATGCAATGGGTCATGCAGACGGCACGAGCAGCTTGCGACTCCGATAATGCGTTTCCCGCGCGCCGTCGTGGTGGATTATTAGTCTGAGCAGCGACCGGGTTATTTTTTGGGGCGAGTTCCTGGTGGTTCGGCTTTTCGCAGTGGCAGGGCGGGAAATGCGGTACCTTGTTGAGGTAGCTCCTGCGCCATGCCTGAAGCAGGATATTTAGCTTACTCAGGCATCAAGGCAGAAAAGAAGCTAAGTTAGTAGGTACATGTGCTGGTGATTTTCTTGGGGAGGTACCTAAGGCAGCTCAGGAGCTCCCTTCATGTGTAGAGGGGGCCTGTAGTGTCTCTAGGTATCTTAGGTACTGGGCGGGACCAGCGCTGGCTGAGCGCTGAGCGCCGGGTGCTTGGACTCCAGCACCCCACAGAGAGTACCGCCAGACCCTGTTATACGTGCAGCTGTGGTGAGTTCAAGGCGGTGCTAATCTGCGTGCGGACGAAGCGGTTCGTCTCGGCATGATGCCAACAGCGGGCTGCTCGGAATTTTCACCGTTGCGCCGCTCTCGACTTTTCTCATAGTTGTTGCTCCATCACATTGACAGCATCATGGCTGATCCTGGTGCATCGCTCATTGACGCACCTCCGGGCTACGAGCAAGCAGCGGCAGAGCATGGTGCCGCAGGCCGCCCGCAGAGTCGCCCTCCTATGCGAAAGGGCCCTCTGCCTCTTGACATCCCCATCATTAAATATCTAAACTCCAAGCGCGTGATTCTTGCCTCTGCTTCTCCCAGAAGGAAGGCACTACTGCAACAGGCAAGCGATCCTCACGGCACGGGACGTGTGGCATCCCTCGCTAATTGGCTGGCAGATGGGCTTGACGAACTTCGAGATCATCCCTTCGACGAAACCGGAAGACTTGGACAAAAACGCCTATGGACCTTGGGAGTACGTAACAGCGACTGCTCGCCAGAAGTGTCTCGACGTCTACACCACGACATTGGAAACCCATCTGGCCTCTATACCAGATCCTGATGTCGTCATTGCGGCCGACACCATCATCGTTACTCGGGATGGGCGCATACTCGAGAAGCCCAGGAGCGAGGCAGAGCACATCCGGATGCTGAAGCATATGAGGGATACTAGAGTGCACCGAGTGTTGACCGCTGTGAGCGTCCTCGCGCCCCGAGAGGACGCCAGGTCTCCCGGGTACATGATTGCAAACCACACGGAAGAGACAAAGGTTTACTTCAACACCGAAGAGGACGGGCTCCCTGACGATGTCATTGAGGCCTATGTGAAGACACGGGAGGGCGTGGACAAGGCCGGTGGCTATGCAGTTCAGGGCATTGGCGGAATGCTCCTGGTTGAGAAGATTGAAGGCGCAGTAGACAACGTCGTGGGCCTGCCCGTCCGTAAGTGTCTCTCCTTGGCTGAGAAGGTTGTTTTCCGCCAAAATGAAGAGGATGAAGATGAGGATTAAGCCAAAGACTTACGATCTGGTTTTGTTGGATAAATGCCCGGATAAGGAACAATGCCACTATCCGCGTGCCGAGCCAAAAAGATAGATATAGAAGGCGTTGGTCGGGAATTATGTCTTGAATACTTGCCGGGTGTCTCAATTGTGTCTTGTCATATTATTAGTAGTGATATTTCGGTTTTTTATAGCATGCATGTCGCCTCACGCCTGGGAACCAATGCAGTCATTTACAGATGACGAAGGCATCAGACATTAGAGGGCACAGGGGTGTGTTGAATAGTTTCAAGCTACATCGTCAAGAATGTTAGTACCTACTAAGGCACCTAAGGTACCTAAGGTACCTCAGGTAGCTTTTTCAAGTCGCCGGCTCGCAGGGTGCCTCTTTGTGGTCACATGCTTCAAAGACGACTCTGGGAAACCCAATTGCTACACGGCATCTTAACTGCCCGGCCTTTTTACTGAAGAGAATGGCGAGTTTGTGCTCTTACGGCGCGGCCGGTTTGCTTTGATATTGACGCTACTTCCAATGCGGCTTGCATGGACCAGGGTCTAATTAGCGACAATCCGGGGCAGCATCCTTGCCTGCCATTCGACGCCTGACGTTGGGGCGGCCAAGCTCTCACATGCCAAATTCCACCATCAACCTCCCGTCCCTCTGGCCGTTCGTTGCTGCGACGCGCGTGCACTCTCCGGGCACCGTCGCTTCGCTATGTCTTCTCCCAGCAACAGCAACAACAATACCAATAACCCGAATAACAGCGACTCGCCTGGTGCCGGTGACGGCAGCGCCCCGCCTGGCGATGACAAGCCTCGCCTGACGGAAGAGGAGAAGAAGCAAAACCACATCGCGTCAGGTATGTGCCGCCAGCCAGGCTCCGTGTCCGGGCTCCCCACACTCATGCAAAATCAACAGAGCAGAAACGGCGCCAAGCTATTCGCGAAGGCTTCGATCGTTTGACGGAACTGGTGCCTGGGTTGGAGGGGCAAGGACGCTCGGAAGGACTGGTTCTTAAGCGCACTGTCGATTACATGCGCGAGCAGCTCGCGGAAAGGCAGGAGATGATTTCTCGCATTGAACAGTCTGGCGGGCGTGTGGATGATAGGATGAAGAGGTAAACACGCATCGACCTGGCGTACCGCGCGACAACTTGGGCTGACCCCGAACACAAAGACCATTCCAACAAAGAGGCGCATCCCGCGGGGGAAGCTGATGTACACGATTTGTTCTTAACACCAATTGATGTTTCCCAGGCTACATCAAACCAGGCTTCTACCAAGTATGCATTTACTCCAGCTATATCCCGGCCAAGTCGGACCTTGCTGGGCATGCATTGCGAAGCCGGAAAGCCTATCGCTTATCCATGGAGACAATGTAAAACTTATACAAATTGGCATCCATGCGCCGCCGCACAACGGAAACCAGACGCTCTAATAGATGATATCCAAGCCTTAATGATACAAGAAAATAGCTGTACACTGTGGGTCACCCATACACACGAGGTATGGAGGCGATAGATTATTGAAACTTATTTACCATGGCCCGCATCGTATCACGCATGGCGGCAGGAGACATGTGCTCCTTACCGAGACTGACCTCTTTGTTCTTCACATCCTCTTCTCCAACAACTAGAATCTGGCCGTACCCGCTGGCTCGCGCCTCTCGGATTTTTGCGCCAAGCGACCTCGCTGTGGTATCAATATCAACGATTAAACCAGTCGGTTGCGGTAACGAATCCGCTGTGGGTAGTATATCGGCATGCGGCTCCGAATCAACACGTTTCTCGTTGCCAATAAGTACGTCGCGAACCGTTTCGGCCCAGGACAGGACAGGCTCGGAAGTGTTGACGGTGAGAATGATAGCTTGTCTTGGGTTTAGCCAAAATGGCCATTTGCCGTCGTAGTTCTCGATAAGAAGTGCCATGAGCCGCTCAACCGACCCAAGAACCGCACGGTGGATCATGACCGGTCGTACTGGGCCATAGGCTGCCAGCAGCTCAGGGTCTTCGGTGGTCTCACCGCGCGCTTCGTATTCGGGGGCTGGTGCTTGGTATTCCAACTCGAATCGTTTGGGCAGCTGAAAGTCAAGCTGGATGGTTGCGGTCTGGTGCTCTTTTCCATCGGAATCTTTGAGTACAATGTCAATTTTAGGCCCGTAGAAAGCGCCATCTCCTTCGTTGACGCTCCACTCCATGCCAGAACCATCGAGAGCTCGCTTCAGCGCGTCTTCCGCGCGATTCCACTCGTCCTCAGTGCCGATAAAATGATCTTTTGGTCTCGTAGATAGCGCCAATCTGTAACTGACGCCGAGGCGGAGCACATTGTAGACAACTTTGACAAAATCCAAGGTTTTCTTGATTTCGTCCTCGACTTGGGCAGGCCGACAGAAGATGTGTCCATCGTCTTGGTGGAACCGACGCACCCTAGTTAGCCCTGACAGGGCTCCTGAAATCTCGTTTCGATGTAAAGGACTGAAGTCAGCGTACCGAATGGGAAGGTCGCGGTAGCTTCGTGTCTTGGAAGCGAATATGAGGCAGTGTCCGGGGCAATTCATCGGTTTCAGGCCATAATCCTCTTCTTCCTCAGCAGCTTCTTTCCCGTCAGATCCACAACATGATGCATGTTGTGCACTCTTCGGATTGCCAGTCACTGAATACATGTCGTCGGCATAGTTCTCCAAGTGGCCTGACTTTGCCCATAGTGACTTCTTGTATATGGTAGGCGTTATGACCTCCTCAAACCCGTATCTCACGTATTGCTTTCGAAGAAAATCGACAAGTCGGTTGAAGATCCGCGCGCCGTTTGGGAGGAAGATTGGCGAGCCGGGGCTGTACGGGGAGGTAATAAAGAGCTCTTGCTGCAGGCCAAGCTTGCGGTGGTCTGGCGGTTCGCGACTCGCTTGTGGTTGTGCTTTCTTAGCATAATAGCGCCTGGAAAGACAAGCTGGGCACGTCCATGACTTTTTCAGGAGAACCCCGAGCGGCGATCGCGCCGCACTGGGGCGCATCATGGCAGCTAGGCGAGAGTCAGTCCTAGCCAGGAAAGCTGCCAATTGTGACAGGCTGTAGATGAAGTTTCCTAGTCGCGCTGCGAGTTGCACATGGCAGATGAGCAAATTGGAGCTTTTTACTGTAAGTGGCCTAGCGCACTACAGGGAGTTACCGTTAGCAGGTACGGCACCTTCTAGACATGGCAGTGTTCCTACGAGACGCTTCAACTTCGGAATGCAGTGAAGCCAAACACTCTGCCAAGTCGCCCTGCTTCTTACCAGCCTATTATGGGTGACGAAGATTGCTTGCTGTTCAGTAAATTTGAGCCATCCATTTTTCCTTTCACGGATTTCCCTCGCCGTAGCTCCATTCGTACAAAACCCAATTAGTACCTTGGTTAAGATAGTCCAATCGTGTGTGCAGGCAACAACCCACCGAGTGGACAGTCCTACCGTTTGTGAATTCTTGCCTACTGTACTTTACCTTAGTCAAGAAGTCCAGCAGTCAATCACTACCTTATGGGGCGCTGTGAACCGGCCTCTGACTGTCAAATAGTTCGTAACCTAGACGTAAGGATTTTGAATATCTTGTCTAAAAATTGGTGGTCGATCATTCAATCACAGTACTGCAGATTGGTGCATTTATTATGATACTATTCACCCACTGGGTTGGGTGGGCTCATCAACGTCTTTCTGGCTCAAAGCAACGCCTGCGAACTGACAAGTAAAGTAAAGTAGAGGCCTCAAGCAGTTGCTTGTTTAGCGGTACTGGGGCGGACGATGACATCCCCTTGGCAGTGACTACCCATAGTGCCTGACCTTAAGGTAAGGTAGGTAAGGGAGTGGCCTCATAACTTACCCCTCCATGCTGCTAAACAAACCCCCACCACGAACTGAACCAGCACAACCGCCTCCACAACGGCAAACGCTTCTTGCCCTCATCCAGGCCTCCGCTTAATTGCTTTCGCTACCCGGAAGCGCTCTATTTCGCTTCGCTCGGTCTTCTCAGTAAAAACTTGGTATTAGGACGAGCTCATCGGCCGCTTGGTCGGCCTTGGCACCCATCATGAGCTTCGCCATCGAGGTTCCTGGCGATGCAAATCCGCTGAGCTTGCAGACGCTCTGTCGTGCCCTCGAATCCGCGACTTCGTCCGACTATGCGCAGCGGCAGGCCGCTGGTCAGCAGCTCACCTCCTGGGAACTACAGCCTGGGTACTACTCCTCGTTACAGGTAAGTCTGAATCGCTCGGTCAAACCTCCCGCGGCAGCTAACACGTACTAGGCCGTATACCTCGACAAGTCCCTTCCGCTCGAAGTTCGTTTCCTTGCCGTTATACAACTTAAGAACGGCATCGACAAGTACTGGCGTCTCTACGCTCAGGTTAAGAATGGCATCAAAGCGGATGAGAAGGCCCTCATCCGCTCGCGGCTGTTTCAGGGCACTATCGATGAGGAGGAGAGAAACTTGGCTATGCACAACGCGCTCGTCGTGGCTAAGATCATCCGTATAGACTACCCAGCCGACTGGCCCGATGCGTTAGCAGAGATCATTGCCCTTCTTCGATCGTCAAGAAATGGGAGTCCACATCGACTACATGGGGCCCTTCAAATCCTGCTGAGGGTTGTCAAGGAACTGGGAACCGCTCGCCTCAGGAAATCCCAAACAGCGCTGCAATCAGTAACACCTGAAATAGTCTATGTTCTCACCGAAATATACGCCGAAAAATCTACCCACTGGGTTAATTTCCTTACGAGCGGCCAAGGAAGTGAGAATGAAGCCAACGTGTCAATGCTGAACAGCCTGTTTGCGCTGAAGATCTTACGACGGCTTGTCGTCTCGGGATACGAGCGACCACACGGAGACAAAACTGTCGAGCAATTCTGGACGCTGTCCCAAAACCAGTTTGGTCAGCTACTTGCATTCGTTGGTCACGACTCAACTGTCTCCGCGCCATATCAAGATGTTGTTGGAAAACACCTTCTTCAATTCACCAAGCTTCACATCGATGTGGCTGATCAGCACCCTGCTAGTTTTGCCTTCCTTCCGAACGCTTTGTCCTTGGTTCATGCCTATTGGGACTTGGTGGCCAGGTTTGCCGAAGTGTTTGATAGGTCTGGTGGTATCCGTCAAGGAAATGGCGCCCCTGGAACGGCCAAGGCCAAGGTCGAGGGCCCGTTGTTGGAACGCCTCGCCTTGAAGGGTCTCCTTCTTCTGAGGTCCTGCGTCAGGGTTGCATTCCATACTGTGCAAACATTCAAGTATCAATCCCCGGAGACCAAGGCTGAACAGGAGCAAGCAAAAAATCACATCAAGACTGAACTCTTCAAGGACGACTTTGTCGTACAGATTGTCAACTCGATCATTACTCATCTCTTTGTGTTCAGGAAAGCCGACTTGGAGGCTTGGGAGGAAGACCCGGAGGAGTGGGAGCAACAAGAGCAAAGCGAGGGCAACGCCTTTGAATGGGAGGTGCGGCCTTGCGCGGAGAAGCTCTTCCTCGACCTCCTCACCAAGTTCAAACAGCTCCTGATACCCCCACTTTTGCAGTATTTCCAGACGGCACAGGATTCCCAAACCGACATTGCGACAAAAGAAGCAGTGTACACAGCCATGGGTCTTGCATCGGCGCATGTGGTCGATGTCTTCGATTTCGATAGCGTCTTGACCTCAACCATAGTCAACGACGCGCAGCAGAAAGGAGGGCTTCACAAAGTTCTACGGCGCCGCATAGCCATCCTTATTAGTCAATGGGCGCCCGTAAAGCTTGCGGATTCTAGCCGGCCAATCGTCTACGAGATCTACAGGCACTTCCTCAACCCAGCTGATGAGACCAATGATGTCGTAGTCAGAATCACAGCAGCCAGGCAACTTCGTTGGATTGCAGATGAGCTTGGCTTCAGCGTAGAGGCGTTCCTCCCTCACACCTCAGATGTGTTGAACCAGCTCATCGATCTTATTCGAAATGTGGAGGTTGACGAAACGAAATTGGCTATTCTAGAGTCAATTCGGATCATAGTCACACGAATGGAGGAGCAGGTCTCCCACTTCGGCGATCTGCTAATGTCCACCCTTCCACAAGTGTGGGAGAACTCGGGAACCGAGGAATACATGATCAAACAAGCCGTCATTGCGATTTTTGCCGCTCTCGTCATGAGCATGGGCAGCAATTCGCAGCGCTATCAACATCTGATGGTTCCTCTCTTGTCCGAGGCAGCTCGACCCGGATCCGACTTGCACGTGCATCTCATAGATGAGTCTCTCGAACTGTGGAACGCTATACTCATGCAGAGCAACCCGCCTTTAGCTCCGGAGATGGTGAGCCTGGCAGAGTTGGCGCTTCCGCTCTTGGACTATCAGTCCGAGACAGCCGCTCAAGCCCTGGCAGCCATTGAGTCATATATACTGCTGGCGCCCGCGTCCATGTTGGAGGATGGGACCAGAAGAGCAACGATGGGTGCGCTGTCCACGACATTGGATTCAAGGAGTCGGGAGCAAGTTCGTCTCGGCACCGTTTGCATCGAGTATCTCATCCGGGCAGCGGTTGAGCTTGGTGGACCGAACGGTGTTTCCATCATCATACAAGATATGATTGAGACTGGTTTCATGAAGAAGATCCTGGAAAACATCCACGATGCCTGGGAAGCACACCAGACTACCGGGCCCAATCGCAAAAGTAGCAAGCTCAACACTGTCACCGAGGGAGACTACTTCGCCATCCTGGCTCGTCTGGCCCTCGCAGAGCCTACTGTATTCACCCAGATGCTCACCACATTTGGTAATTTGGACCAAGTCTGGAACTGGCTTTCGGCTGAGTGGTTTGAGCATCTGTCAAGCATGGATCATGCTGAGCGGCAAAAACTATATCTCCTGGGACTCACCCGGCTCCTCGAGCTACCATCGCCGATGCAGGATCTTGTACTTGGCAAACTTCAAGACTACTTTACCATGTGGACAAGCGTGATTGCGGAGCTGCAGGGCGGCGTCGCAAACGGCTCGGATTCGTTGATCTGGGGCGAGCTGGAGGCAACCGAATATGATACCCCCAAAGCCGTTGCCGAGCGCGCCATGACCTCGAAAGATCCGGTGCACTCGGTGCACGCGTTCGCCTTTGTGCAGGCCAGGTTGCAGGACATTGTTGGTCGCGTTGGCGGTGAGGCTGCCTTCCAGGAGCAGTGGGCTGTTAATGTGGACAAGGATGTGTTGGCAAGATATCAGGACATGGTCAGAGCCGTGCAGCAGTGAACAGATTTGGGTCCTCAAGAATATACTTCACACTTAGAATAGAAACGTCACATGCCGCTTTTTGGACCCAATGAAGTAATTAAATACTCATCAAAGACTCATGTCCAGTCTAAACCAGGTCGAAACACGTGAAAATGTCAAGGTACGCCTACAAATCTGGGCCTCGCGCCATTCTCCAGATCCCGTGTCATTCGCAACACTTGCCCAAGTCCCGAACCGACACAAACGTATTCCTTCGTTTTTTTGTTGTTGTTTTTTTTAGTTCTTGCAAAATGGCGGATACTGCCGGTGTGGTCTAGCTCACAAGGCATTTCTCTGCGGTTGCCGTGTTCGCACTGCGTGCCGCATGTTGGTGGAGATGATCCCTCTCGATCCTTCAATGTACAAGCTCCTACATGTCCTGGCCATGGCCGTCACCAGGCGTTCCCGTATCCTCCACGCCGTGGAACGCATCTCCGAAGGCCGAGTCCTCCATGTCCATTTGCAGATCGAGGCCATCACCAAGCTCCCCCGCCGAGCCATCCAGCGCCGGGGCGTCGTACCCCGCGAGAGCGTCCCCGGCCGTGTCCAGGTCCCCGAGCGAGCTGAAATCGTTCTGGTCGAACGTAGCGGAACCACCGTCCGTAACGGCGGGGGTGGCAGCGGCCGATATTGGCTTCGCCACCGCTGCGGCTTTGTGTGTGTCACGACTTTCCTCGCCCGTATTGCCTGGCGCGATGGGTGCAGAGCCGGTTTCTGAGCCTTCGCCATTCTTGGGAACGACAACCCAGTCGCCACTGTCTGTGCCTTGATCCGGTGCTGTGGTAGTGTGTTCGTTCGCTGCCGAGTCGGTACCTCCCATGGAGACATCCCCTGTGGGTTGCGGTGGGGCGGACTGTGCCGGTGCGGGTGCGGGTGACTGGATATTTGTCTGAGCAGGGGTCGCCACGTTCGACTGAGCTGCCGAGATGTTGGGCTGTGGCGTGGGGAAGTTGTTGACGGGCGTTGAAGTAGAAGAGAACCCTGTGTGCATTTGGTCCAGTAGTCCAGCTGCGGTACCTCCCATGTCAATATCCGACTCGCCAACCATGATGCCACTGTTCTGTGACCCAGCTTGCGAAACCTGCCGAGACATCTGTGTGCTGGGCGCGCGGGTTGGTGGTTCTGGGGCAGGGGCTTGGTAACCACCATCTTGAATGCGGTTCACCATCAGCTTGCTTTCCACTTTCCGCCCACGTGCAGACTCGATCTCGCGGATCATTCTGTCTAGATAAGACATGCTTGTTGGTCCGTTGCCGACCTCGTCCTCTGATGAGTCTGTTCGACCTTCTAATCTCCAAGGCTCAGAGCCGGACTCCTCGACCAAGGTCCGCAGCTCCTTTTCCTTGGCACTGATCAATGACTGTTGTTCGAATCTTGCGAGAGCTTCGGCGTGCGCGGCTTTCATCTTCTCGATCTCGGCCTTGGTAGACTCAATATGCTCGCCAATTCGCTTTCTAAACTCCTCGGCCTTCCCAGGATCCAATCGTCCAACATAAGCATGTTCTTGGACGTTGTTGAAAGCATCACCGCCTTGCGCCACGAAGATGCCATCAGTCAGAGAGGCCAGCTCGCCCTTGAGACCGATGCCAAGGTCAGGGGGTGTAATCTGGTTGATCCTGTAGGGAGAAGAAAGAATTTCTTCCATCCACTCATGGTTCTGTTGATAACGGCTGAGGGACATCTCTCGAGGAGTTAGGTGGTCAAACATATCACCTCTTGATGTGTCCTCTTCGTCATCAAACGCCGCGTCCAATGGTGGCATGCCAGGCATGGGCGCTGGCTGGCCTTGACTCGGTGCGTGGCGCGCTCGCTTGGCTGGGGGTCCTGGTGTAGCTTGCGTAGGGTAGGCCATCTGCTGAGGGACGCCGCGCGGAGTCGCCTGGGGCCCCATCTGCTGACGAGTGAGCTCAGGCAGAGAGGGCCAGTTCACGCGGTCGGATAGCATGAATTCCTTGCGCCGGATTTGTCCGCCCCTCAACAGGAAGTGTCGTTGCTGCATGACGGCGTTGGTTTGCTCAGTGTATGGGATTGTATTGACGGGGACTCGGTCGGCTGGTTCCGAAGGGCCATAGTGAACAATGAAGAGGCTCACGTCTGGCTGAGGAGGATTGGGGTGGCCCGGAACAGGCACTAATCGGAAGCGTCGTCGAGCATGCAGCGCAAACTGTTCGCCATGGACGTAGCCGGACTTCAAGTAGTAAATTTCGAGCATCTGAGGCGTTGAGAGTTAGTGTGTCTGTAAGCACCATAATGTGCGTGCGGGCAGCGCTGCTTCATACCAGTCCATTGCCGAGATCATGCTTGTACAGGTGCTCTTGGGGAGACCACACAAAACCATCGGTAGCAAAGGTAGTTCCCAGTCTTTGCAAAGGCTGCCATGTCAGGAGGACCGTGCCATCGGCAGGCTTATCAAGGTACGTCCAGAAGAAAGGCGCCCGGTCACGAGCGACTTGCGGAGCGTTCATCAACCACTTGGCGATCTCGTTGACGTTCGGGTGAGGCATCGAAGGGTATCGAAAGGACGAGATGAGGTGCACATGATGCATCTGTGAAGAGATAAGTAACAAGCTCTCTGTAGTAGCGTTCAGGGCTCCATGAACGCACCAAGTCCTGAGGGACGCTGTGACTGGGGTCTGGCTGCGCCATGTTGGTGGATTTGTAGGCGCAACGACGAACGTGCGTGTTCGAGCCGCCAGAGAAACTTCGGACAACGTCTTCCGCGAGGAGATCCTCCGAAGGCCGCAGTTATGGAATCGTTGCGAGGGGGGAGAGCGGTGCCCTGGGAGATCGCCGAGACAGGACGTCGCGCGATGGGTCAATTGAATGCGCCAAAGCCGCCGTGATAATTGATGGTTGGAGTTGTCAAGCAGTTGCGCGACGCGGTCCCCAATTTTGCTTCACCACGAGGCTGGGTGAGTCTCGACCCAATCACGAAGCGTCGCTGTGAGGAAATATGGGTCTTTCCAGACTGACGCAGGTACCTCTCTCGTAGCGATTCGTTCCTAACCCGTCTAGGTAGCTGTACCTCCTTGGTACAGAATACTTGTCATTAGCCCCTACATCTCCGCAGTCAAAAAGTACCATGACAAGACTGTGCGTATTTCCAGCGTCTTTGCCAGATTCCACATCTCGACCTCATTACTTAATATACCTACGGTAACCGCGCAAATACCTCTAGAAAAGAAGATACTTCACATGGGCAGTCAATTACACACTGCGTTCGTGTAGGTAATTCTTTTTGTTACTAGTCTTACTAGCTGGGGAATAGACATTTCCAAGCATACTCGATCACCTTCCCGACGAGAATACTATAGCCATAATATTTTGACGCTCAACTCACACATCAGGTGCAACCGGATACTTCTCCCCGATCTCACCTCAACCCAACCCTTCCAGAGCTGTTCAACACGAACATGTTGTTCGTGGCTTAAGCCTGGTAGGTAGAGGCAGAGACGTTGCCGCCACGGCCGGTCCAGTTGACGTGGATGTCGTTACCCTTGGGGTACTTCTCGCTGGCGAACTCGGGCTTGATGCGGAAGGTGTGAGCACCGAAGTAGTCACGCTGGGCCTGCAGCAGGTTGGCGGGCAGGTCCTTGGTTCGGTAGCCGTCGAACCACGACAGAGCGGTGGAGAAAGCAGGAGTAGGGATACCAATGGCGGCGGCCTTGGCAACAACCTCTCTCCAACCGGGCTGGGCCTCGTGGATGGCCTTGTTGAAGAAGTCGTCGAAGAGCAGGTTCTTCAGGTCAGGCTCCTTGCGGTAGGCCGAGGTGATGTCCTTGAGGAAGACGGATCGGATGATGCAGCCACCGCGCCACATGAGGGCGATCGAAGGCTTGTTCAGCTTCCAGCCAAACTCCTTGGCGGCCTAGTTTACACCTTGTCAGCAATGGACTAGAAATCGGCAAGTACGCCGACAGGGTTACGAGTTTTTCCTACCTCCTGCATGAGCATGAAGCCCTGGGCGTACGAAATGATCTTGGAGGCGTAGAGGGCCTGCTCAAGGTCCTTGATGAATTGCTCCTTGTCACCCTCGAACTTCTCAGTGCGGCTAACGAAGCGGAGCTTGGTAGAGGCCTCAGCACGCTCATCCTTGATGCCGGAAAGGCAGCGGGCCAAGACAGCCTCAGCGATCAGGGTAACGGGCATGCCGAGGTCCAGGGCGTTGACGGCAGTCCACTTGCCAGTGCCCTTCTGGCCAGCCTTGTCGAGGATCTTCTCGACGAGGGCAGTGCCATCGTCGTCGTTGAAGTAGAGAATGTCGCGGGTGATCTCAATCAGGAAGGAGTCCAGAACACCCTTGTTCCACTGGGAGAAGACATCGCCAATCTCCTTGCTGGACAGACCCAGGCCACGCTTCAGGATGTCGTAGGCCTACAAGGTGTCAGTTCCGGGATCACCAGGCTGCGCAATGAAAGGCAAAGAGCCTCAGGATCACCAATCGGGGATCTGGTGGCAGAAGCTTACCTCGCAGATGAGCTGCATGTCACCGTACTCAATACCGTTGTGCACCATCTTGACGTAGTGGCCAGCACCCTCGTCACCGACCCACTCGCAGCAGGCCTCGCCATCGCTCTTAGCAGCAATGCTCTGGAAGATGTCCTTGATATGGGGCCAGGCCTCCTCGTTGCCACCGGGCATCATGGAAGGGCCATAGCGAGCACCCTCCTCACCACCGGAAACACCGGCACCGACGAATCGGATACCCTTTCCGTTGAGGTACTGGGTGCGGCGGTTGGAGTCGGGGAAGTGAGAGTTGCCACCATCGATGATGATGTCGCCCTTCTCAAGGAGGGGAAGGAGCAGCTCAATCCAGTCATCGACAGCCTTGCCAGCCTGGACAAGAAGCATGACACGGCGGGGGGACTTGAGCTTGCTGACGAACTCCTCAACGTTCTGAGCGCCAACAATGGACTTGCCCTTGGCCTCGTTCTCGAGGAATCGGTCAACCTTGGAAACGGTTCGGTTGAAAGCGCAGATGGTGAAACCGTGGTCGGCCATGTTCAGAATCAGGTTCTGTCCCCTTCACACAGCGTCAGCATTTGGGGGGCGAGCAACGGCACCAGGACGAGGGATTTGAACTTACATGACAGCGAGGCCGATGAGGCCCAGATCCGCGCTTGCCACACCGTCAGCATTTTCCGCAGGTCGAGCAGGAGAAGAGCTTGAAGTGAGGGAGGAGGAGGAGGGGGATGGATGGGCGCCGCCAAGCTTAATATTCGCGAGACGGGCGCTGTCTCGAGACCAGAACCATAAGCACTATACCACGAAGAAAGCGAGGTCGCGCCATCATGGCCAAGACCGCAGCAAAGCTCAACACCAACGAATCCCGCGATGCCGGCGTTGAGATGCGCGAAATTGAGGTCATCGAGGGCAGCAGAGTTTGGAGCGGGGTGGTGGGGTAATTCCATGGAGAGCGAGGGGAGTAGGAGATGAGGGGTGAACTTGGACTTACACGGCGCCAGACATGGTGACGGATGATGTGTTTGGTTCAATCGCTCGGGTGTAGTTGGTCGTGGTGATGCGGTTGAAGGATAGGAAGAAGAGAACCTATCCAGAGGATGTGAGAGGGAGAAATGGATGATATGGAGGAAGGGTGGAGGAGTGAAGAAGGAGCGTCAGACAAGACAAACGGGGAGGAGGCAGTAATAGTATCAGGATGGAATAAGCTAGAGCTAAGGTACCTTGCGATACGGTACCGTACCACGTAGAGCGCCGATGCTGTCACAGCTGGGGCACGTTTTGGTCTGAGGCAGGGGGATGCGGCCCGGTAATTGGGTCTGTCTGGCTGGAGGGGCAGCACAAGTCCGCGGTTGAGCGCCTTACGACGATGCGCCATGTAGCTCTAGGTACGGAGTAGGGCGCTGGTGTTGACGCGGCACTCGAAGTACCTCGTTTTAAACTTCGCACCCATTTTGCGGTGCGTACCTCAGGTAGGAGCTACCTACCTACCTTGATGTGCTGTACCTTGGGCAGTGCCGTGTTCTTGTTATTACATTTACTGTTGTTACTACGGCACCACTACTGGATATCTACATCTACATCATCTTACCTTAACCTGGTGCGCCGGAGGTAGCTGGCCTTGCAGCATCTCGTCCTACAGCAGTTGGGGCGCAGGGTGGTGGAGCACGGTCACAATCGCCGAGCAGGAACCCGGCATATATGGCAAATATCCCTTCCTGAGGCTCACCCAGCAAAACATGCTCAGTCTGCGCACAGGATTGGGCTGTTCCGTGGCGCGTCTTGCAGAAAAGGATTGCAGTATCGCCCGCCCGCCTCCCCTAGCTACATAATTACTCCGTCCGCGATGTAGCTGTTTCTCTTTTTTTTGGGGCGCCTCGAGTGGCCAAAAGTGGAGGATGACGATATGCGGCACCCCTCGCCAGCATCACCCAGACACACGCTTACACGGCGGGGTAGTCTATGCCATCCCACCTCGTGGGGCTGCGATGTAAAGCATGCCCGGAGACAACGGAGAAGCAGACTCGCGCGGCGTCTGGTGCAATCAAACAATTGGCAGGGCCCGCGGGCTATGGTATATTGCGCAGATAACGGAACATCGCCCGCTGTCTCGGCTGCGGCTGACTGCGCTCGATTTAACTCAACGTCTCGCGGGCTGCGTCAACGCGCCGCCTGTAACAACCCGCGATTCAAGACCCGCTCCTGGTTGCCCAGCGGATTAGGACGACTCCGGCGGAGCACTCGGACACCACGGGCTGCAGGGTGGGGGTTGGTTTGGACAATTCATTAGCCCCCTTACAAGCTCGGTACCGTGCTCATTCATGGGACGGCTTCACTCTTGAGGTGGATTCAGCATTTGGCACTGGTTCTGAATCTGGTTTGGGAATATGCCGATGCCATCCCGTCTGCCCTGCTGTTAGTCATATCGTGTGTGTGTGCAGCCATGCACGATGAAAAATTGGGCTTCTGGTTCGCTTGATTTCTAAAGTGCCTCAACCACAATTACAGGGTCGCGTCGCCGACCCAACATCAAGAAATTGCGGACCGCGCGAAAAATGTCGCAGTTCTATTTATCAGCCTAATATCGTCAGTTCTAGCCTTGGCTCAGCTTGCCGGCGGCTGTGCTTGGTCACAAAAAGTGATCGCTTCAGATCCCAACCGTTATCGGTATTCGGACTTATACCCGGCGAGCTGCAGCCTCCGTGCACCGGCGACGCCGCCGAATTTTCCACATGCGCGGCTTTAACTCCGATCTCGCCAGATTCTGGTTCATTCGTATGTCAATTGCAAGGCCAGCATCGCCTTTGCAGATTTGGAAAAGCATGGCCAGAAACTTCTGCTCATGTTACTGTCTAAAGGGGCACCTTCTCTTGCGCATCCTCAGCGATGGCACACCCCCACCATAATGGTCTGAGGTCAACCTTGTGTCCCGGACTAGCGAGGTGTATTTGAGCCTGGGTGTTGCTTGTCAATATCCATGGGAAGTTGTCTGGGGACACGTTCAGTAAGTCCATGTTCATGAACCATTTGATAGTGCTGCCCCGAATCCGTGAGGGGTGTAAAATACCCAGGATGCCAGATGAACCCGTGCCATCCTAGCGGGGATTCCATCAAGACACAACTACTGGAGTCTTGCGTGAAAGAGCAAAGATTTTTTTCTTCCTATAGTGTTACTAGATTCTGTATCACCAGTCGAGCAGAGCGCAAAGAAAGCTGGATGCATAGGTCCGCTTCCTCGTGGCAGCCACAGGTATCTGGTATAGGGTAGGCTTGCCCAACAGGAGGAAAAGATCGAAGCCATTCTCACGTGATGCAACTTGAACTTCGAATGATACTCGCAATTCTAGACATTTCTGCGACAGCAAGTCGAGATCGGCTACATTAATCCACAACCACATACCTTTATTTGCGCACATACTAGACATCAATACTGGCGAGACGGGAACTCCGGTATTCAAACAGGAGGAAGAAAGACGCTGAGCTTTGTGAAGGCTCAGAGGTACGTCCTACACACAGAAGACACACACGTTCTCTGTTTATGATGGCATACCCTCCCCCTCCAGGCATCAACAACCTCCCACCGCGACCTCCTGCGTCCACCAACAAGCCTGGCTTCAAGTCGTCATTCAGTTCCGGCCCCCGCCCTCCCGCGCAACCCTACACGAGTGCTGGCTCTCAGCATCCTACCACAACGTCGTACGCTCCCGCCACCCAGTATGGCCCGAGCTACGGTTCTTATGGCGGCGGCGCGCCCGGTGCTGTGAGCTCTGCGCCTGGGTATGGCTCATATTCACAGCCAGCCTCTAGCTATGGCCCTCAAAGCTACGGCGCGCAATCGTATGCTGCACCCCAGATCAAGAACCCCTTCCCGACACCGGGTGCGGGCGCTGCCGCCGGTGGCGGCGCAGGCGATTACGACCCGGATATGGCTGCCCAGATTGCGCAATGGCAGAGCGCCTACGTTAGCAGGGATGCCACGTCGACCCCGACGACCACAACCACGAAAGATGGAAAACCCGCGTTTGGCGCAGACTTGCCGAAGCCTGAAGCAGCCGTCACCACCGCCAATCCCGAGAAGAAGAAAACAGTTGTGAGAGAAGGCGGAGGAAAGAAGTGGACCGACGACTCGCTCCTAGAATGGGACCCTTCCCATCTTCGTCTTTTTGTTGGAAACCTCGCGGGCGAGACAACAGACGAGTCCTTGCTCAAAGCTTTCTCACGATGGAAGTCAGTGCAAAAAGCGCGGGTCATTCGCGACAAGAGAACCACCAAATCGAAAGGCTTCGGCTTCGTGAGCTTCAGCGACGCCGACGACTTCTTCCAAGCTGCCAAGGAGATGAACGGAAAGTACATCCAAAGCCACCCGGTTGTTATCCGAAAGGCCAACACGGAGATCAAGGCCACCACCGTCAAGGAGAAGGACAGAGGCAGAAAGAACAACCATCACAACAAGAAGAAGGCTGATCAGGGCGGTTCATATGAGCCAAATCTGGGGCCCATGCCAGGCCAAGGTGTCACGAAACCAGGACAGAAGATGAAGAATGGATTGCGATTGCTGGGCTGAGATATCCTTGGGTTGTAACAATCAAAGCATGATGGGACGGCGTTTTGGAGTAATACGGGCTCACCTATTGTCATATTCGGGCTATCAGCTTACAATAATCACTAGGACCGGCCAATACGATGTGACCAATGGAATACCACAATGACCAATCATTCTCCCGTTCAAATGCCTTGAAATATTGCCTGTAATGATATTTCAATTGGGGGTATCTTGAATAGTCCCAGGATGGTAGCAGACGCTGTTCCGCAAAGCCCGCTCATTCCAGCTCCCAACCACTATGCTCCTCGCGTCAACCTATATATACATCTACATCCAGATTCCATGGCAACCATAAGCGATGGAAGCTACTCGGTGCTTATGTACATAGTGAAATGCAAACCCCCACCCGGACACCCAGAACCATATGCTTTGACAGAAGGAAAATGCTTCAGCTGAGAGTGATACATAAAGAGATTTGCCGAGTACCGGTATGTGCGTGCTGATAAAAAAAAGCGTTTATCTGCGTTCGCCTCCTTGCGAGGTTGATCCTACCAGACTGTGATCGATGTCTTCGTCTGAAATGGCCAACGTGGGTTTCGGGTCGGTGCTAGGACGTAACAAGCCAGCTGTCTCCTCGGCAACGTCGTCGTTCTCGGCGTCACTGGCGGAGCCGCTTGAGGGAGACGATGCCTCGGCCTCGGCTTGACGGGCATGCGCTTCCTTCTGGGCTTCTTGGCGCATGCTTGTGATTTTAATGTAATTGTAGGCTACGATAGCAGCCAAGGTGGTCAGGAGACCAACGAAGTTGATAGCAGTAAGCCTGTCGTGGAAGACAACCGAGGCCGCTGAAATGGTGACGACCTCTTTGAAGATGCCTGCGATGGATAAGGTGACCACCGAGGTACGTTGCAGGAGCGCAAACTCGGAAGCGGTCATCAAGAAAGCAATACAACCAGGGAAGAGGAGGAAGAGAGGTGCAAGCAGAGCACCGTATTCTTCCACGAGAGTGCTAAAGCCCTCGAACAATGGGCCAAAGCCTTCGACGGGGATGGCGAGACCAAATAGGATAAGAAACATGACAGGCGTCAGGAAGAAGATGCTAGAGAAGGGATTCGAGGTCGAGGGATTGCGCAGCAGGAGGATCTGAGTCAAGCCCCAGCGGAAGCCAGAGAAGAAGGCCGCTGAGATGACAAGGATGAAGCCGCCGAGCTTGAACTCGACCTCGCCAAAGACCATGAGGATGACACCCAGGGTCATGGTGGCAATAATGGCAACCAGACGCCACGTAGGCTTCTCGAGACGGAACACAAAGGCGAACAGAAGGACGAAAGCGAGAGAGGATGATTTACACATCGCTGTAACGAGAGTTTAGCATAAAATCCCAGAACAAAACTGCTGCGCAGGAAGAGCTTACTGTAGAAGGTGAGGCTCACAAACTTGAGCGACATGTTTCCGAGACCGATGTCCAGCCCAGTTGCCGCACCGCAGGGCCCAACTCTCGTCAAGTAGAAGAACTTGGTCATGCCCGAGCCATTGGGCTCCGTCTCGTGCCTCGAGCGGCCGAGGTTGGAACCGCGGTGCGCATTCGGCCGGAGAGAGGGCACGAAGAAAAGGACGAGGCCCGAGAGGGCGAATTGCACGAGCATGTGCATTGATGTTGTGAACAGGGGAAATGCGAAGTTCAGGCGCTTCTTGTCAAACATCCATTTGTTGTACTGTAAACAATGACAGCGGTCAGCGTTGAGTCGAGGCCGACGAGGTCGGGGGTTTCGGGGGGAGTACTCACAAGTGAAATGGATAGCGAGAAAAGGTACCAAAGGAGAATCAGGACGCAATTGATGAACAACTTCTTGACGATGCCCTTGTCCAATTCTTTCTGCTCATCAGAGGTGACGCTCTTCTCTCTGGCTATACGCTGATCGAGCCTGGTATTCCTCCGGCGTCTCCTTTGCCGCCGTTCCCTGTCGCCCTTGGTCAGACCGGTTTCTTCGTCGTCGTGAAGGTCCTCGTCGCTGTAGCTGTCTCTGCGCTGATCGTCGTTCTGCAGCACTGGATCGGTAAAGGAGTCCGGCTCCTCGGATATCCTGGGATCATCTGCTTGTGGTTTCCGCAGGCTCTGGGCCCTCGGTCGGCCTTGGAGGGAGCTGGGACCAGCAGTCTGAGCGACCGGGCTCATGAGACTGTTCTTGCGCCTCCTGTGGTTGGGAACCGGCTCCATCTCGATGTCGTTGTCGGCGGAAGCGCGGCCGTCAAGGGACGAAGTGGCTAGGGGAGGAGGCGCCGCAGATGTACTGAACGCCGCAGCGGTGGTAGCAGCTGTCGGTGATCGATGGGCGTCTGACAGGGGGTAGTCGGCGGCAGTGGGAGAATCGATTGATATGGGAGAAGGAGTCGGGACGGGGGAGGAGGACGACACGGAGGGAGGAGAGCTGGCCGGCATGACGGGTCTCTCATGAGATGTCTTGAATGCTTGTCAGCTCTCGGCTCGTGCTGGTGGATAACAATGGACCGCAGCCTCCGTTGGACTGGGTACTGTTACGACTGTAGCGCAGCGCTGCTGATCCAGACCGCACAACTGGCATGGGGGGGATGAGACTAGGCCTGGGACTGGACTGGGGTTGAACAGACAAGAGGTTGCTGATGGTTGGCTGGAGCTGCAAGTCCCTGGCGGTTCAGGGACCCTCCAATTAACGGGGGGCCGCGTGCGGTGGGGCATGACAGCTTCGGTACGAAAGAGATACGCGTACATACCAGCCCCTGAATGGGCATCGTCGAGCGTGCCAGTGTATTTTCAAGTACTGCAGGTTTGCACCACTCCCTCAACCATGGTGCGCCAGTCGGTACCTTGAGGGATCCTGAGCTTGGCGTAGAACCGATTTGCTGTTCTATTCCTCCCTAGTAGCTGTCTGTGAGGTGGGTGTAAGGTAAAGAGATGCGCGAACTACTTTGGATACTTTCATCATTTTATCATGGTATAAATTTAGAGAGAATGTCGAATAAAAATACAACAGAACTCGACTCAAATTTGTGATCAATAGCAGAATTTTATACAAGGTATCGTCCTCGTAAGGTATTCGACTTTTAAGACCCCACTCATTGCTTCACGTTCCTCAATTATTACCTGCAAATACTCCCGATACCTACCTCAAGGTGCCACGCTTTTGTCCTGCGTGAGGTAAAGTAAGGTAGTATACCAGAGGTGGGTGGCTTCATCATGTGCAGGTGTATGTGCATGTGCCATGGCTGGAATCACAACGGGATTTCCAGTCACCTGCACTGGTCAGTGGCGCACACTCCAAGATGTAAGGGGGAGGGGCGGGCGAGTGGATCATTGTTCCGTCCGCACTAAGATGCCACAACCCGGCGAGGTGGAACATTGCCTGCATTTCCGAAAGGCCAGAACGAGAAGCCCTAGCATTTGTTTCTCGCAGCTTTGGTTGTCTGTGTTTCACATGTCTCCTTCGTCCAGTGGACGCTCCGGGCTCATGTCAAGGGTACGGACCCTTCCAAGATCCAAATCATGGGAAATAAGGTACCTAGCAGCACCCTCACCGTAATTTAAAAGGAATAGAACAGTGATATCGCCGTTATGACCACTGAACAGACTGACGGTAATTCTAACCATTGATCAAAACGGTGATATCGGTGTTTTATCCCTGACGAGCCACCAGGGGTAGGCTCGTCGGTACCTTAGGTATCTTACTTAAGGGATCTTAGATGCCTACCTTACCGGTAGCTTGGACCTAGCAGCTCTCGTCTGAGACAGATTTGCCGAACCGACCCATGTTCCTCTATGTCAATGTTGCTGAGATTTCCGATCCCAAGAACGCTCGTCCTTACTGCGGGCGCATCAAAGCTCAAGATGGTCCATGTCTATGCAGTTTCTGACTTAAACTTGTTCCGAAGCAAGCCCGTCAGCTCTAGAATATTACTTTATGTGTTCAGGTAGCATTGAACGAAGTTCTCTCCTACCTTGCCCGTCTTTGATAGGCAACTTCATAGCTTCTGTCTGCCGAAAGTGTGGGGTAACTCCTACCTTAGTGGCGGGGACTGGACTTCAAAGTCGTGACGTACGGTGCAGGCTAAGCTCCCGTAGTGGGCATTTAGATCTCGTGTGAGACGAGTAGCACGGCAACCCAACCGTTACATTATACCAGTACTTCAATTGCGTCTCAACAGCTTGCGGCTCGGCCGAGTGACAAACAAGGGGATAATTACTCCAAATGGCTGCTCAAGGCTCGACGGTGCACCCGGGACGCTCCCGCCGCGCTCAGACGGGAGGCTATCTCCCCATTGAGGACTATGGCATGGTTGGTAACATGCACACATGTGCACTGATCGGCATCGACGGAAGCGTCGACTTCATGTGCTGGTAAGCTTGCAGCATCTCTGGGCTGCCCGTAGGACACCGTAGAACGCATTGCTTAAATAAATTCAGGCCCGACTTCGACTCTCCTAGCGTCTTCTGTCGTTTACTGGACAAGGACAAGGGCGGCCACTTCAGCATCGCTCCGCCCAACGATGTCATCTGCACCACCAAGCAGCAATACCTCCCTTCATCCTGCATTCTCCAGACTCGTTATATTCACGAAGATGGCGTCATCGATCTCGTCGACTTCTTTCCCCGGCCCAAAAATGCTCAGGTCATGACCAGAGGTTACAAGCATAGCGCCTACAGGGAAGCCACCAAGGTCCAGGAGGAACTGAAGAAGTGGCTAGTTCGAAGAGTCGACTGCATTCGTGGTTCCATGACCCTCGGTAGGTCTTCACTTCCCCATGCCTTCGCTTTCTGTTTCACCAATGCTAAATCACGTAGACGTGGAGATCTTCCCTGCATTTGGATATGGCAAGGAGGCACACACAACGACCATTTGCCAGGAAACCCACAGCGCCGAGGTTCTTGAGAGCAAGGTTGCTACCTTTCATAGCGGAGACACAAAGCTCCAGCTTGATGTGGCTGTCGATCTCGGCGAGGGTGACACCAGTCAGCCGGCGATTTGTTTCAAGAAGAAGACCCGTGATGGCATGCTTGGGGAGGGCGTCGTGGGTCAGATCGTTATCCACGAGGGCCAGGCTATCTCGTTCATCTTGAGGAATGATATGCCGAACCATGTCACCAAACATATCACGACTGCCGTTGTCGACCAGCAACAACATGACACCCAGACCTTCTGGTACAATTTCATCTCCCAGTCCAGGTATAAAGGCCGCTGGAGAGAGGTCGTGTCTAGGAGTCTGATGATCCTGAAGATGATGACTTATGGTAAGACTTGGTCGACTGGTCGAAAGAAATGACTGACCATCTCTGCAGAACCAACGGGTGCCATTATTGCCGCACCTACTTTCTCCATTCCTGAGGATATAGGAGGTGTACGAAACTGGGACTATCGTTACTCCTGGGTGAGGGACGCTAGTTTCACCATTTATATCCTGCTGCGCATGGGCTTCAAAGCCGAGGCGGATGCATACATGGAATTCATCATGGACCGATTTGTTCATTCTCGCGGGCCCGACGGCGGTCTGCCCATCATGTTCACCATCCGCGGTGAGACTGACATCCCGGAATTGACGCTTGACCATCTCGAAGGCTATCGCGGGAGCAGCCCCGTTCGCATCGGCAATGGAGCAGCATTCCACCAGCAGTTTGACATTTACGGCGAGTTGATGGACGCTATCTACTTGTACAACAAGTACGGCAAGCCTGTGCCATGGGATGTTTGGCGGTCTGTGAGGGAACTCTTGGGTATACAATTAATCACTGGGTTCGAAAGAGTCTATATACTAACTGATTATTACAGACTATGTTTTGACCGTCGTGAACAGTAAGTTTGCAGCTGTGAAGACCTGAACTTTTTCCAATGACAAAACACAGAACCGGACATGTCGATCTGGGAAGTACGCAATAACAAGCAAAACTTCACCTACTCAAAGATCATGCTTTGGGTTGCTTTCGACAGAGGGCTCCGCTTGGCAGATAAGAGGTGCTTCCCATGCCCCAACCGCGATAATTGGCGTAAGGCCAGGGATAACCTATACGAGGAAATCATGGAAAAAGGTTTGTTTCAGACGACTTCAAGGAGCCTTTATCGTCTGACCTTTGAGTAGGCTACAACGTGGAGAAACAATGTTTTGTGCAAAGCTACGAAAACAACACGATGCTCGACTCTTCTATTCTGATTGCACCTTTAGTCTTCTTCATCTCGCCATGCGACCCACGCTTCATTAGCACCCTCGATCAGATCCTGTTGCCTCCCGAGAAGGGTGGCTTGACCAGCACGGGTCTAGTGTACCGCTACGACACAGAGCTCTCTGACGATGGTATGGTTTTCCACCTTTTACCCAACCCCCGACGTGCTTTGGCTGACCGGATGGTTTGTGTATGATCAGGAGTAGGAGGACGCGAGGGTGCATTCAGCATGTGCACATTCTGGCTCGTGGAAGCGATGACACGAGCAAGCGTCTACGAGCCCAAGTATCTACCACGCGCCGTGAACCTGTTCCAGAACATGCTCAGCTTCTCAAACCACCTGTGTATGTTCTCCGAGGAGATTGCGCGTACGGGTGAGCAGCTGGGGAACACACCGCAGGCATTTAGTCACTTGGCGCTTATCAGTGCCGCATTTAACCTAGATCGTGCCGCTGAAGGCTGGACCGAGACCAGATGATGCAGTGTCTTCACGTATGTCAATGGATGGGAGCACCAATGCAATAATAGTAATTGAATGCGGATTTGCTGCTGCAAAACGGGCAACGTAACACTTGTTGTATGTGACTTTGTGACGATGTCGTTAAATAGTAAGCAAAAGACGTAGGCTTGTATTTGCGGCATAGCTCTTTGCGCTGTTTGCATGGTCCTGATCCAGCCCAGCCATGAGAATGAGGTTGATCCACAGCATAGCAAAACTGCATCCCAATGTAGAAGTAAGAAACGCCAAAGTCGCCGTTTGACTTGTTGCAAACAGCCGGGAGAATCCTCTTGGGGGTTCCTTAAGCTCCTACTTGAGCCCAACTGCTTCATTGGCCCCGCGTCTCGCACCGTCGACAGCGCCGTCATAGTCTGGCCAGAGCTCATGGAACGCTTGCCGACAGTGCTCAAGCTTCTCTCTTGCCGACTGCAGCTTGAGTTCCAGGCCGATACACTTGTCGCAACGACGGGGGATCTTTCTCGAGTGAAAGCCGTGGGGCGTGCGAGAGACGCAGTCGAAGGGAAGCACTCCATCCAAAAAGTCCTGAGCGACAACGCAACGCTTGGCGCGCTGGCCCCAGGTCTCATGCTTGCACGAGAACAGCGTGCGCGCGTAGGTGCACATGCTGCCGGCGGAAAGCGTGGTTCGAGCCCCTGTGACAAGTTGATATCAGGATGTCGAATGAAAGGGTGTTGCAAACGTGTAGATACCTATGGACGCTGAGATGCTCTGGTGTTGAACGATGCAACCATCCCCATAACCAAACCACGTTTGAGCTTCAAGAAGCAAGGTGAATTTCTTTCGCATTATAAGCTCTCCCAATATGCTATTAGCCTACGTAGTCTGCAGGTAGCCGTTTCCGTCGGAAGATCCGAGCCCTGGAACGTGCTCTGAACGGGAGTTGTTATTCAAGAAACTTCCTCCATAGATGAGTTCATCCTGCCCGTCTTGGGCTCAAGCTATTAAGAGCAGCAGCTTCGATCAAGGTGGTCTTGGATTCTGGCGGCATGATGAGCCCATTCGGTGTGTATATTCATGCAGGAAGCCTCCCGCTCTTCAGCACTTCATAGAAGTCTCGCGCCCAGCTCACCGCTGCCCTGGTACGAGCCGTACCAATGTGCGGGACCGGCGACCCAATCCTGCGAAGGGTTTTGATCAGCGAGCAAGTCTCGTCTGAAGAAATGGCGACGCCTCCGCAAAGCAGGCACTCCATGTCCGTCGTGGAGTCTCCAAAGTAGAGCACGTCACTCTTGTCCCCTCCTTGGCTCTTGAGTATGTGCTCAAGACATCGTAGCTTGTCTTCCGAGTTTGTCATCGTTTCTCCAAGGAAGCCTGGGCCCTCGACTTTTCCGGACCCCGATACCTCATTGGCAAAAACTGATATGTCGAGGGGGTGAAGGACCCCGCGAATAAAGGCAGCAGACCAGTTCACCGAGATGATGGCGACCTTCCAGTTTTGCCGTCGAGCCAGCTCAATGAGTTCCTTGAAGCCATCCCGAATGACGACCTTGCCACTCTTCACGGCATCGGCACCCATTTCGAACAACTCAGTCGTGCCCAAGCCCGCGAAGACGCCAGACGACTGGATACGTGCCAGCGAGGCCTCCTCAGCGCCTTTCATCCCCCTGAGGAACTCAACCTCGTTGCCGACCGATAGTCGCTCATGCTCAGGAATGTAGTAGGCATCCTTGTATTTTAACCAGTCGTCGATGTAGCTCTTCACCACCTGGTCCCACGTCTCTTGCAGGTCAGTGGTCCCACGAGACTTGTGGAAGGCAATGGCGGCATTTGCTAGCTCGCCAATTGTGTCCTTCTCGGTGATTGTGCCATCAAAGTCGAAGACGAGGTGCATGGTCGCAGCTGCTCATTGGATTGCTCACTTCGTATCGAAACACAACAGATGCGGTCCTTCGTAGTTGTGGAAAAATGACGTGGGCGTAACCAGGATAGGCCATCTTGGCTGAGCTAATAAACACTGGTCGTTCAACGACCCCGTTCTCATAGTCATTAGGCAGGCGTTTCATTTAGAGCTTCGAAACCAAGTATACAAGTACTCCTAAGAAGATAGTGTTTATTGTTTTAATCTTCGTAAAAAGGGTATCACATTCTAGAGGTTGTTCCAAGACCTCATCAATTCCTAAGAACGCCGGCATCGCCTCAGCTAAGCTTGAGGCCAAACTAAAGAGAAGTGAAAAGAAGAAGTTTGTCATGTCAGAATGACATCCTCCATCTCTTCACCCTCATCATCTCCTCCATCGTCGGCGGCTTCAGCGGCAGCCTCCTTCGACTCGCTGCCTCCCTTATCACGATACGCGTCACTCAAGCTGTAGGTGTTGGCAAATGGTCCGCTCTTGATCAGAACGGCAACCTCCTCCAAAACCTGCCGGAGATAAGCGTCTGGCTGCTGTGTTTTTTGCCGAAGAGCCTTCATAGACCAATACTGATACTCCTTGAAGCACTCGAAGATAAGATCCAAGAGCTGGTCCTTCGGGATACGAGCAGCCTTGAAAACCTCGCCCTTCTTGGGCTTGTTTTGCTGAGTAGGGTGTTTCTGACCAAAGGTGAGCATATTTGCCGACAGAACTTATTATCATACAGATAACACTTACGGAAAAGCTTGTTCCCCAGTTGACGGCACCGATCGAGCCAGGATTGACAATCGAGGTTGCCTTGTTTCTGCTGATAATCTGCAGTTTCGACCTGTTGTTTTCGGCATCAAAGATGCGCTGCGCTAGGAGCCGCTCCTCTTCTTGCACATTTCGAGGTTCGACGCGTACATCATATCGTATTTTACCGAAAACTTTGGTCCGCTCTATCATGCATTATCAGCTTCTGCATCATCGGATGGGGTTTAACATCAACAATGCTCACTCGGAATGGCCTTGCGGTAGTACGGCTGATACCTGCTGCGGCGGTCGTATGTCCGCTTTTCGCCTTCATTCTGTTTGGCCCTCAACAGCGAGCTCGGAATGCCAGCCTTTGTGGCCTCTGCCCGCGCCTTGTTCCTCGCCTTGAAGCCAGGAAGATCTTCCTCGCTGAAGATGAAGTGGTTGTTGACGTTTCGGTCCAGGACCTCCAAATCATATTCTTTCGGCAGACCCTGGTGTTCCGGGCAGTTGGCGCTTAGGAGCATGCGGAGCTTCGTATCCTCACGGGTGCCGCCTTCGACGCTGGCATCAGGCACCGGCTCGTTCCAGGTGCGCAACGTGCCAATCTGGATTTCATCATCGTCGCCAAGCTTCTCTGTCAGCTTCGCCCAAGCTTCCCACATGGTTTTCGGCACGCGTGCAAGGTATAGAGTTTCGAAGCAATTGTTCAGCGCATTCTTGTCGTAGAAGTCGAGGTCACCGGCATCCTCGTAGAGGTCTTCTTCGTCAATGCCAGCGGGCGCATCCGAAGGCTCTGGCTTGATGAACTCTTGCTTGACGAAATCGGATCCCTCCATGATCGTGGTTTTAAGCGGGAGCCGCGGTTGACACTGAACAGCAGAGGAGATTGCAGGCTAGAGGCTGGTGGTGTGAAAGGGATCTTGGCGGACAAAGAAAGCTGTAGAAAGAGCAGTGTGTAAGATTGCCTTGGTGACGGCATCCAGAATGTCAAAGTCACGTTTTAGGCGCCTGTTTTTAGTGGTACCAAGAGACGCGGCAGGCTGCCCCAGTAAGGTACAGTGCATAAGGTGTCGGGTAGAGGCAGCGTCAAGCGGCGAACTCTAGTGGACCGCTTGCATGGTTGGTAAGTAGAGGTACAACTCTAGTTACCCTTATCATCGCCCGAACATAGTACTTCTACTTTGAGGGACGTACCAGGGAGCTCAGCCCGCCTAAAGAACCCACCTGACGATCTATCTCCCTTCTTCGAGTCCCTTTGGGTGTCCAAGCACTTGGTGCTTGTCATTGTCATCACCACGCTTTGAAGACTGATGCAGCTCGAGGGCTGCGATACTTGTCAAGGGTTCAACTGTAACTTATTCAAGGTCGCTGTTGATTTGGAGCCCCCGGAGCCGACCTACTCGTCATAGTTCTGCCAGTCTCGAGACGATGCATCTCCTATCGACAATAGATGCTCGACTAGATCATCCTAACGCTATCCCAACATAGCCAATATCATCTCGATACCGAAGCACAACCACAATAATGCCTGTCCGATCTCTTTGGGAGCTTGCTACTGTTGCTTGTTTGAAGAACATCAAGGAACTGCAGAGCGTTGGCGATTACCTACCATACGAAACTGTTCGACACATTCTCCTCAAAGTTGATAACGCTTATCAGCTTCGCCAGATCGAGATCAACTCGCCGCAAATAGAGGGCGAGACTGGCGAGGTCTGGCTCAAGCTCATCGAGCGCGAGTTCCCCCTCGAATATAAGGCGAACGCCTATAAACCACAAAACCCGAGCAAATGGTACAAGGTGTGGGAGAAGTACAAGAAGGACCATGACATTGCGCTAGAGGAGAGCGAGCGCAAGCTCATGCTCAGCCTTGCTGGACTCCAGGAGGACAAGGAGAAGAACACCAGTAGAATCGTGGATAGAAAGGACAAGAAATACCTTCCCCGCGAGCCTGGGGCGAAGCGCCACTGGAGCCAGCGCCAGCTACCAAGCAATCTGACCTTCGGAGGCGGCAAGCGGACGTCGACTTCCACCGGCGCCGGCGTGATGCGCAAGGTCAGGCGAGAAGTCAAGGAACTGAAATCGATTCACGGCGTCTTCTCCAAAGCCGGGCGGCGACCGCTACATCATGGCCAAGTCGCAGCCGCGCCGCCAGCAATGGTCAACGATTATCGCACAGCAGCCCAGCCCACTTTCCGATCGAACCCGAAGCAGGCTGTTCCGTCATCAGATGTGACAGATTACGAGAAACGGGCGGCTTTCATATCCGATTCTGACGAAGATGATGGAGAGGGCGATACATCATATGATGAGACTGAAAGGCGCCCGAAACCCAAGCCATTTGCGAAACCATTCAAATCAAGCACCTCAACTGATACAACTTCTCCTATGAAGAAGTCGATTGCTAGCAGCGTCTCGAGTACGGCAGCATCCCCAAACAGATCGCATGCCTCCCGATCCGCTGCGTCTGCATCGAGCTCCAGTACTCGGAGAGGCTCAGGTCTCCTGTCCAACAGCTACAATCCGGCCTCCCGCAACACCGTAACGCGAGTGATACCCAAAGCGGCCTCGACGGCGGCATCCGACCCCAAGCCCAGATCACAAGCAGCGACAGAACCTCCACCGAGGCCGGCAACCCAATTACCACGAAAGCAAACTTCGCCCCCTCCCGCGTTTACTGCCGACTCGTCACCACCCCCCTCTACAGTCGCTCCCCCAAGCGGCACACAGGGCCCTCCCAGGAAAAGGAAGGCAGTGGATGTCTTCATGCGGCCGCGGAAAAGACCTTGATAGTCTTTTTAATTTTCACGGAAATAACTCAAATATGAGAGTCATGGGAAGATTTTTGAGTTTTCAGCTACTTGTTCGGGCATACTTGTATTGAGTTCAGGAGATTCATTTTGCATTACATTGGTGTCACGGTAGAAAGAGCATGTAGGATTAGCTGCGGGTCTTGCTGGAGGCAGAGATTTGCCGGTATCGTCTGTTTGAAGCTTGAAGGAGGCCCAGAAGTGGCGACTGCTCTGAAACTGGAAAGATTACAATAAAATGATCCAATTACCAATAGTATTGCCTCAGCCGTGAGGTGAAACTCTTTGGTGCATTCTGTCCGGCTCCTAGCGGCTCTATATGATATGTGCGCAGATCAAATCCCTTCTCTGCTCAAAATCAAGTTCCTTCAGCGTCTCGAATGCCTGACGATGCGCGAATGCAGCAGGGCCTTTGCCGACACCATGGGTCAACAGCTGCTCCATGTAGCGTACCGACAACACGCCGGAGACATGTTATGAGAATGGAGCTGATATCTATGGGTTCTTCGCGGGGATTTTATTGTCCACCTCGGAGGGCGAGGACGAGATGGAGCGTGTCTCCCGCGACGAGGTTATACTCGGCGGCGGTCTTGTCGTCGGTCCTGTTGTTTGGAGAAGTTAGCAGGAAGGTCGCGAGTATCTCATTTCTGACCAGAAGAGACTGTTCGCCGCAGCTTACATTTGCTTGCCACCATGGATCAAACGCTGTTGTACGGGCGGGATGCCTTCCTTCTCCTCAACCTTTTCCTTGATCTGCGAGACCTGCGCCGACAGTCAGCGCGACAGTGTTCCCACGGAAGGGGCGCATGCGGCACAACCGCGCATACGCAACGCAGCGCGTACCTTGTAGTCCATCTCGATGTCCAGCTCGATCTCCTTGCCCGTCAACGTTCGGACCCTGCCGTTCTGCGTCAGCCTTGAGGGCGCGGGGCAGGGGCGCTACCGCAGCCAACGCCGCAGCAGGAGAGGCGGGTTTCCACCACCTACTTGATCAACATGATGGGCTATTCTTGACCGGAAAGTGGGCGAGGCGCTTGCGCAGCTTATTTCCTCTTCGGATGTGAGACCGGGCTGTGCTTGGTCGCTGGTCTTGAGCTTTCGTGGTTACGCGGAGCTTTCACGAGGCGGGAGGGGATCCTTTGGGTGCAAGGCTGATAATGATGACAGAGAGGAAGGGAAGTGGGATGCCTGGGCCGTTGGTTGCCCAATCACTAGAGCCTTGCGGCTAACTGCTAAATGAACGGCGGGGTGGGCGAAGATTGACGAAACTAAGCGGCCACATGAGGTGCCTAAGGTACCTAGCTTTAGGTGCTTTAGGCAGGCGCCTTAGATACACTTACAGGGGCCTCCAGCGTAAGGCCAACTATTAGCATCTTAAACCAGCAAGATGGGTTTGTCAGTCACTGCGACCAAAGCACAGGCTCGAATGGAATGTGAGTTGAAAATGAATAAAAAGACATGCGATATATACAATGGTACTCGGCTATATACAGTTTTGTGTTTTATGTACAGAAACATGTGCATAAATCAAACTAAAATCAAAAATCATACTGAGCAGATTTCTCTCCAAGGATCTTTCGGTGACCGGGATCACCGAAACAGCCAACGAGCCCTTACCGTTGTCTCTGTGCAATCCAACCCCGAAAAGGGTTTACATTTGCCTTGATTCGACCACTTCAATCTGTTCCAGGTCCTTCTTCTTCTCGTACACGACACGGTTTTGCTGGCGCTCTGCGAGCACATCATCCAGCTTACGTCTCTGAACAAGGGACTGCCACACAGTCTTATACGTTGGCTCTGCGAAGAGTCTATCCATATCCTCGAGAGACAGGCCTGCATGAATGTTAGTCGATTTTTTCCACGCGGTTGATTAAAAATGGGATCAACTCACCCTTGGTCTCGGGAATGAAGAACAAAGCCCAGAAGCCCATGATGATCATGAGGGCTCCGAAAAACATGTAGGTGCCATAACCAAGAGAAGTGATCATGTATGGAGTTGTGCGTGAGATGAGGAAGCTCCAGAACCATTGATCGGCCGTGGTGATGGCAGTGCACAGCATTCGAATATCTAGACACAGATGTTGTTAGTTCGTGCGTGCTGGTGAGTGGCAGAACGAGCGACCAGGCGGAGCATACCGATGGGGAAAATCTCAGAGCAGTACACCCAGGTAATACCTTGCCAGGTGGCGCAGTAAATAAGACCATACAGGTAAACGCATACTAGAACGGTCTCGTGTTAGTTCCGTTGATTGAAGCACGCGAAAGAAACAAATCATCGGCGACGTACCTATAGCTAGGTATCCCCATCCGCTTTGCGTCGTTTGGCCGGCGGCGGCGGCACCTGCAGGATCCGCTCTCATCACGTAGGCGCCAATGTACCACATGGGGATGGAGCCCACAAAGGCACCCCAAATCAAGCCCTTGCGGCGGCCTAGTTTCTCCACAAGCCACAGAGAGAAGATAATCATGCCAAGTGTCTTGGCGACACCATAAAATCCCGTTGCAAAGAGCTTGGTGCTAGTGCCTGTAATGCCCAGAGTTTCGAAAATGCGAGGCGAGTCTGGTTGATGATAGGTCAGCCCACCATAACGGGGAAACTCCAGTTCGTCTCTTTAGACCTACAATATGTGATGATGTTCACTCCAGTCATGTTCTGGCAGGCCATGAGCAACAGGCCAATGCCGATGCGGTTGCGCACTCCCCTTTGAAGAAGCCTCTGGAACATGCCCTTCATGGTCATTTGATTCGTACTTCGCTCCTCAACCTGCTGGCGGATTTCGGATAACTCCTCTTGAATGTAGGAACTATCAGCAGGGAGGCATCTGATTTGCTGGAGGACTTTCAGGGAGTCGTCCCAGCGATCTTGTCGCGCTAGCCATCGCGGAGACTCAGGACACACGAGCATGCCGGCGCACAGGAGCACACCCGGGAGCAGCTGCAAGCCAAGCGGTACAATCCATTGTGTTTTGGTCTCGGCGGAGATGGTTCTGTCGACTATGTAGTTGATCTGTACAAGGTATAAGCGGGAAGATGTTTCAACGAAGTGATAGGAGAACTCTTACCCAGAATCCACACATGCCACCGCCTTGCGACGCAATCTAAGACAATACATGATTAGTATTGAACATAAAGTGGAAAACAGTGTGGAGGGGAAACAATGTCTCACTTCAAAAAATCCCACGAGGCGGCCACGAATTGAGGGTGGAGAGGTCTCAGCAATGTAGACAGGAACAATCAAAGACAGAGCTCCGATGCCGAGGCCAGCAATGGCGCGCCCTCCAATGAGCAGACCAATCATTCCATTGGCCGCCGTCATGAGGATACCGCCAATCATGAAGATGCATGACACGATGAGGATTGCCTTTTTGCGGCCAATCTTTTCGGCAAGGGGGAAGGTGCAAAGAGCTCCAAAGAAACAACCGGCCTGGAATGTGGAGACAATGTTGCCCTGGAGGGTATCAAGCTCATGGCGTTCGGTATCAAGCAAACCAAAGTCCCGCTTGAACGAATCAAGGGCCATGGTGCCACCAATGACAGAAGTATCATATCCAACTACGCGGATGACATTAGTTCTTGTCAAGACAAAATGTAGAGGCGAAGGGAAACAGCAGAGGGGTTTGAGACGTACTGGCAATGGCTGACATGGATGCGATGATGGCGTAGAGGTGAATCTTCCAATTCCTCACCTCCTTGGGATCGTTAGTCCCATTGGCGTGAAGATTGAAGCCCATGCTGGGCGATTCAGGCTGAGCCGAAGAAAAAGTGGAATTAGATGTGTAAGGGGTATGGTTCACTGCCAAGGGCGGGAAGGCTGCGCAACATTGACGCCGAGGCCAGCGATGGAGTATCAAATTTCAAAGTTGACAAGGCTGCGGGCCTGGGCGCTGGAGGCAGTGCTGCTGACGATGGAGTTGTGGTAAGACAAAACAGGGAGTGGGATGCAGTGACCTTTATGAATGTTACAACGGCTGCAAAGTTAGTTCGTACCCTAACATGGTTGCATGCGGGGGACGGTGGAACTTGGAAGGAGACGGTTGATCGTTTTCGCCCCTCCCCCATCCTCCATTACCCCAGGTCGAAATGGAGGGGGGACCTGGGGTAACGCTTGGGGGACTAGCAACCGTCACCAGTCTAGACTCGCCCGCATTTTCCCGGCCCTTGGTATGGTTCGATTTTTTCGAGATAGCCGAGATAGCGTGGTGACATCGGGAGGAAGACAGAAGGAAAAGTTGGGGAAGAACCTAATTCATGGCCGATTCATGAGGAGAATGCAAGCCACCGCTATCCCATGTCTGAGCCCCTGAGGGGAACCCGAGAAGTTGGAACAATACGGGGGAAGGCTTGGGCTAGCAAAGGGTCGATAACCGTCGGCAAAAGGGAAAAAAGAGGGCGGTTCCACAGAGTAGTTGGGGAATGGCTGGCAAGCCTCACTTACACGATTCATGAACCTTGTAGCATCTTACACTGTTGCACCGCCTTTTGGAGGGTGCCAGGGCAAACTTTGTGTCTAACAACTTCAGTGAATCGTGGTTGGCTTCCGAACTAGGCAATAGAATAGATTGAAAGTAGGCTACGACCTGTTAAGGTTAAAAAAGCTTGTGTTGCTCGGGAACTAAAGAGAAAACTTGGTCTGTGCGCTTCGCTGGATCCAGTCCAGACCTCTCCTATTTGCCCTCCCTAACCGCCCGAGTTCTTATCGAAGAGGGGTTCACTAACGACACAGCCACGCTCCAAGTGGATCATATGGAGAATGAGAAATGTCGAAATGTCGGTACTTTGTTCGAACCCGCCCAGGGCGACATTTTGCTTTTCCGACATCGCTGAAGGGTGCATTGGGTGACCAGCACGAGGTGCCCCCCTTTGCCCAGAGGATCCTGCAGCTTGTTCGGGTTCGGGCCCTGATGCGCACAACCATGCCTATTGAGGGTTAGCTTTTCAACGCCCATCCCATGATCAAGCTTCTGCAAGAATGGGGGTCATTTCCTGCCAAGCATGCGACCAGGCGATCTCCATCCACCCAAAAGATAATAGCCTTTTCGCCTGGCCGAATTATTAGGGAGGCGTTGATAGGGGACAACAAACACACCATCGCCTTTTGCGACTTACATCTTCTTGCGACTGCGCAAAATACACCAAGGGAACACAGATTTGTTCAAGTTGGCCGGAATCCTTTGTGAGGCACAAAGCTCGACTGCCTACAGTACTTGCCGGGGTACTCTACACGTCATTCTAGGAAGGTTGCAAGGAGCAGGATTGCCAACATGACCATCATCCTGCATGTCTTGCTGCCGCCACCCTCCCGTGACATCATCTATGAAAGAAGAGGCGGCACCGAGGCCGGCACGTACAATCACCATCTGCCACAGCTTGATTCGTCGAAATGTTACGTAGGAGCGGTCCGAAGTGCATGGCCTCGACGAAAATGCACTAGCGTCGGTCGAACACCGAGCCCACACAGATGGTATGCCACAGTTTTCCCGCACACCGCGGAGAAGCTCTAGCAGTCTTTTCGGTCGGGTCTCGACCTCCATTGACGATGTGTTATACTGTGATTCCCTTCCATGGACATCTTGGTCTCCGCTTTGTTCCATCTCTTAAGGTTGTGGGGGTAACGCTAACGTAGCTGTAAAGGATATCGACTGATAAAACAGAATGGCCAAAGGACATGACGGCCCCCTACTTCAGGGAAAATTGTAATGAAAATCCCAGCAATTCTTAGAGTTGTAAAGAGTTATATTCTATATTCTATACTAACAACAGGAATGGGGCATCTCATGATTTATGATGCTGATTTCTACTGTTCTTAGTAAGAACCGGTTTTTATTGTTGTATTTCCCTTGGGTGTAATTACAGCTGACTACTTATCCAGGTAAAGAATGGCTGCTCGCTTAATATTACTCATATCTTAATATTGTAGTGTCCATGAGTACAAGATAACCTCATGAATTAACAATTTACTAAGCTCCGTGGAGCTCGGTCCGTAAATCTGTCTCCCGCACACTCTAAAGAGACAGACCGGCCGCCATTCTCTCCGCACTCCCCCACACAAGCACTGCCTCAAAGAGAAAATTGAGACGATCACCGCATGAAGCTTGGACCTAGTGTTGCCATGCCTTAGCTTGATCTCGCAGCTCGCGCAATAACCGAAGCGTTTCAGGCCCAAACCTCCAAACAAGCTTCAGGAACCCCAGAGTTTCTGTAGCTATCACCAAAATTGTGGATCTATGACATTTGATAATGCACACACTCATTCGGGAGATGTGGGGTTCCCCTCTTGCACTGCCTCACTCTAGCCCGGCTGAAATGACCGTTTACATGCAAGACGTGACACGACTTTTTGAAAATCAATATTTCGTGCGGAGAAGGTTGTGACATGCCGGCAAGAACCCCAAACCATATCACATCCAGCGTGCATGGTTAGAGTTGGAGATATCGTGTCTATTGGATGGAGCAACTTAATTTCTCGTTGACTTGTAGGAAGTCAAAGCTGCACGGATGGAATCTAATGCACGGAGTGATCCACAAATGGTTTTACTTCGCCGTGCACTGCCTCCTCCGGCTTTTGAATCGGAGATGATAGATGCGATGATAGACTCAGGCATCGAGAAAGAATCGGAAGTGTTGAGGTGCTAAACGAGTCAACTCGGGCAGTGCTTCTGGTTTACCGAGGATGTTTCCTAGTCAGAAGCTGAGAATCGTAATGGAGTTATACCGGCATAGCTGACGGTGTTGTTGAATGGAGATGGCAAAAGGAGGCTGAGCATGCCACGATGACGGTTGCGAGCTGGTGTTGCCACCGCAGCGGGTTCGAAGCACTTACTCAGGCCTCCAACCCACCGTTCCAGAACCGCTAAGAGGTCAGGAGAGAGATGCTAAGCCACATGCACAGGCAAAAAGTTACGCGTGCGCCACAGGCAGACGTAGAATGACCGGCGAAATGGACGGGCTTGCTTTTATACCGTCACCAAAATCAAACGTAGCAAAGGCAACGCGCAGTGACGATATTGGCGGATTGGGTATGCAGGTCTTACAGGTACGCGGACCAGGAAACAAGCATTTTCTTGGTAGGAAGATTGGAAGTGGATGACGTGACCCACTCAATTTGCAACCGCAAATTAAACCTGCAAATGGCCATTGCCAAGAGGCCGCAGGGAGTCGATTGGACGCCCCCTGTGTCAATGACAAAAGCTAAGAAACCGCTGAGTGGCTCCTGCCAGCACGACCACCGCCAGAGGCTGTTAAGGTTAAAAAGCGGGGCCCGATCACCCTGGTAGCTGCCTGGGATGGTTAGCATCACACAGTCGTGTTTCGAGCATTTCGGACCCGCCAAGAGCTGCACTGCCTCACTGCGAAAACTCATACCGTATATCATGTCCGCAAATCCCTCCACCCCTAACCGCCATGCATTCTCAACCAAGTCGCTTTGCATCTCCCTGGCATGAAGAGTGTCTGCCATCAATAAAGGCATCGACATATTCGTCGCCATCATCCGCCTGATTTCGCTGAATTCTTTGGCACCAGCGTCGTTTCGACATCGACAACAGCCATCCCCTAATCCACGTTTGCCGTGTCCATCATGGCGGGCGACACCCTCTCGCCCGATACCTTAGCGGTGGATACCCGCGGACGCTCCCTCAGCAACGCCGACACCATTCACTCGTCGGCGTCCAACCCTTTTCTCACGCCCGCCGCAACCAGTACTGCGTCCAGCATTCTCGAAGATCCGGACACCGCGCTGCGGCCCGATCCTGGCACCGAGGCCGACTTTCAGGTCGAAAATAACCCCTTCGCCTTTTCTCCCGGCCAGTTGAATAAGCTTCTCAACCCCAAGTCCCTGTCCGCCTTCAGGGCCCTGGGCGGCCTCCGTGGCATTGCTCACGGCCTCCAAACCGATGTCACCTCCGGTCTCAGCCTCGAGGAGACATCCGTACCTGGCCGGGTATCCTTCGACGAGGCTGTGAAGGCTGCTGGATCCACTCTTCAGGCATCAGCTCCGGCACCTTCGGGTGCTGAGCCCTTTGCTGACCGCACCCGCGTCTACAAGCGTAATGTGCTGCCTGCCAAGAAGCCTACCCCTTTATGGAAGTTGATGTGGAATGCCTACAATGACAAGGTCCTCATCCTTCTTACCGTTGCTGCCGTCATCTCGCTGGCCCTAGGTCTTTACGAGACCTTTGGCGCTGAGCATGAGCCTGGTGCCCCCACCCCAGTTGACTGGGTTGAGGGTGTTGCTATCTGTGTTGCCATCATTATTGTTACTCTCGTTGGTTCCGTCAATGACTACCAGAAGGAACGTGCTTTCGTTAAGCTCAATGCCAAGAAGGAGGACCGTGAGATCAAGGTCATTCGCTCCGGCAAGTCCTTCATGATCAACGTTCACGATATTCTCGTCGGAGACGTCCTCCACCTTGAACCTGGTGACCTGGTCCCTGTCGACGGCATCTTCATTGAAGGCCATGACCTGAAGTGTGACGAGTCCTCCGCTACTGGAGAGTCCGACGCACTGAAGAAGACTGGCGGCGACGCAGTCATGAAGGCTCTCGAGTCTGGCCACAGCACCAAGAACCTTGATCCCTTCATCATCTCTGGTGCCAAGGTTCTCGAGGGTATGGGTACCTTCGTCGTCACCTCGGTCGGTGTCAACAGCAGCTTCGGAAAGATCATGATGGCCGTCCGCACTGATATTGAGGCCACCCCTCTTCAGAAAAAGCTTGAGGGTCTTGCCCTGGCCATTGCCAAGCTGGGAAGCAGCGCCGCAGGCCTTCTGTTCTTTGTTCTGCTGATGCGTTTCCTTGCTGCTCTCTCTGGTAACCCCGACAGCCCCTCCGATAAGGCAGGTGATTTCCTCGACATCCTCATCGTCGCCATCACCATTATCGTTGTCGCAGTTCCTGAGGGTCTACCCCTCGCTGTTACCCTCGCTCTCGCTTTTGCTACCACCAGGTTGCTGAAAGAGAATAACCTGGTTCGTGTTCTGCGAGCTTGTGAGACGATGGGCAACGCGACCACAATCTGCTCCGATAAGACCGGTACTTTGGTATGTTCCCTCAATTCAACAATATGTACATAACAATTCGCTAACATGTATCTGCAGACAACCAACAAGATGACTGTTGTTGCCGGTACCTTTGGCAATTCCAGCTTTTCCCACGCCGAGACTGAGAAGTCTTCCAGTGGTGAGCAAAACATTGCTCAATGGGCATCTGATCTTTCCACCAACACAAGGGACGCTATTGTCCAGTCTGTCGCCATCAACTCAACTGCTTTTGAGGGTGAGGAGGAGGGCAGGCCTGTCTTTATTGGCTCCAAGACTGAAACAGCGCTGCTCCAGCTCGCTCGAGACCACCTTGGCATGCAGTCAGTCTCTGAGACTCGTGCGAACGAGCAAATCACGCAAATGTTCCCCTTCGACTCTAGCAAGAAATGCATGGGTGCTGTGATCAAGCTTTCCTCTGGCAGCTACCGTCTCCTGGTCAAGGGTGCTTCCGAAATCCTGCTGGGTTACAGTACATCTAAGGCTGAGCTTAACAGCCTGAACACCGAACCACTCACTAACGCCGATCGTGAGTCGCTCAAGGCTACCATCGAGACGTATGCCAGCCGATCTCTCCGAACTATTGGCCTTGTTTACAAGGACTTCGAGCAATGGCCCCCTGCCAATGTCAAGCTTGAGGAAGGCCAGGTTGAGTTTGCTACTCTCCTTGAGGAGCTTGTTTTCCTCGGCGTTGTCGGTATCCAGGACCCAGTTCGCCCCGGTGTGCCTGAAGCAGTCCGCAAGGCCCAGCATGCCGGTGTGACGGTCCGCATGGTTACTGGTGACAACCTTACCACTGCCAAGGCCATTGCTACCGAGTGCGGAATCTATACCGAAGGCGGTGTGGTCATGGAAGGTCCTGTCTTCCGCAAGCTTTCCGAGCAGAAGATGAATGAGATCCTTCCCAAGCTGCAGGTTCTTGCTCGTTCGTCCCCTGAGGACAAGCGAATCCTCGTGACTCGTCTCAAGGCGCTTGACGAAACCGTCGCTGTCACTGGTGATGGCACCAACGATGCTCCTGCCTTGAAGGCTGCTGATGTTGGATTCTCTATGGGTATCTCAGGTACGGAAGTCGCCAAGGAGGCATCGGCCATCGTCCTGATGGACGACAACTTCGCCTCTATTGTCACCGCGCTCAAGTGGGGTCGTGCCGTCAATGATGCCGTCCAGAAGTTCTTGCAGTTCCAGATCACCGTTAACATCACTGCCGTGCTGCTGGCGTTCATCACCGCTGTTTCTGATGCTGAAATGAGACCCGTCCTCAAGGCAGTGCAGCTGCTCTGGGTCAACCTCATCATGGATACATTCGCCGCCCTGGCCCTGGCTACTGATCCCCCAACGGAGAAGATTCTCAACCGTCCTCCCCAGGGCAAGAAGGCTCCTCTCATCACCATGAACGTAAGTACAGACATAAAAATCCCTCGTCCTGATACAGCGCTAACGTTTGACCTCACAGATGTGGAAGATGATTATTGGTCAAGCTATTTTCCAGCTTACCGCCACTCTTATTCTTTACTATGCTGGTCCTGAAATTCTCAACTATAACCGCGATGACCCTGAAAAGATGCTTGAACGTGACACCATCATCTTCAACGCTTTTGTGTGGATGCAGATTTTCAACGAGTTCAACAACCGTCGCCTGGACAACAAGTTCAACATCTTCGAGGGCATCCACCGCAACAAGTTCTTCATTTTCATCAACATCCTCATGGTTGGGCTTCAGGTTCTGATCATCTTTGTCGGTTCTCGCGCCTTCCAGATCAAGCCCGGTGGTCTTAACGGCGAGCAATGGGCCATTTCCGTTGTCGTTGCCCTGTTCTCGTTGCCTTGGGCTATCGTCATCCGTCTGGTACCTGATGCCCACTTCGCCAAGGTGGCCCGCTTCGTTGGCAGACCTGTCGCTCTCGCCTACAGGGCGACTGGCAGATTCTTCAGCAGAATTGGCGGTGTCTTCAAGAAGAAGAAGAGTAACGATGAGGAGAGTAACGATAGCCAGGAAGAGGTTGCTGAGGTTGAGAACAGCAACGAGAAGCAAGGTCCTAGCCCGGTGGCTCCTGCTGCTCCTGCCATTGTTATCAGCAATGGCACCACTGGCGACCGCTGATTAAGCGTTCTGTATACACATGTGTCATGATAGATTTTTGTTTATAGACTCTCGCTACTGGATTGTATATAAGAAAACCAGGTTACTACTACATATCAGGGGATTGGGATCAATTTTACTTTGTCACAAACTTTTGCCCGTTGATGCCTCCAATATCGTCCTACTTGTAGTTGGCCTTTGTGGTGTTGACGTTCAGGATACTTCGTGTAGGTGTGTAAGTGGCTTACGTATTTCTGTGCTACTGGGTGGACGTAAAGTCTCTCCTACACCACGAGCGCGAATAGTTCGCACTTGTGACAGACAACATGAGCATGACACGGGTCGTTTGGGGGGGGAGGGGTTATGCAACGATAAGTGGACATTTGCATAGTCGGTCATTCGATGCCTTCATATTTCCTATAATACAGCCCATTTGAGTTGGATAGACATACAGTGGAGAGATTTGCCATCGCCTTTAGCGAACTCCTTCAAATGATATTATTCCCCATCATTCCCTTTCTTCCTCCCGGCCTCCTCCGTTTCACAGCTCTTTTGACAGAGTGCAACTCTATTTCTTCTCGAGGTCCTCGAAGACGTTGAGGCCGAGGCCCTCGGCGTCCAGGAGCAGCCTGTTCTTGGAGCCGGACTCGTGCAGCTGCTGGGCGATCAAGCGAGCGTTCTCGATCTTCTTCAGCTCCACGTACGACTTGCTCTTCTTGATGGCGTCGCCGATGAGCTCGGCCGAGCGGGCCTCACCCTGGGAGCGGACGACCATGGCCTGCTTCTCCTGGCGGGCCTTGTCGACGATGAAGGCGGCGCGCTGGGCCTCCTGCTGGGCGACTTGCTTCGCCTCTACGGCGGCGGTGAACTCGGGAGAGAAGGCGAGGTGCTACAGGCGCAGGGGCTCGAGTCAGTGACCACACGGTACATGGGGAGATGGATAAGGCTCTGTCATGGGAGCCAGGCGCAGGGAAAACGTACAGTCAGGGAGACATCGTCGAGCACGATGTTGAAGCGGGCGGCTCGGCGGGCCAGGTTCTCGCGGACCAGCCTGGCGACCATCTCTCGCTGGGTGATGAGCTGGCTGGCGTTGAACTGGGCGACGACGCTCTTGAGGACCTCGTTGACGATGGAGGGCAGCACGCGCTCGTCGTAGTCGACGCCGAGGGTGCGGTAGATCTGGGGCAGGGCCTCGACCTTGGGCCGGGACAGGACTCGGCAGGTGATGTTGACCATCTGCAGATCCTTGGTGCCCGTCAGGGAGGCGACGTTGCGAGGCTTCGCGCGGACGTCGTACACGATGGGGGTCTCGAACCAAGGGATGTTGATGTGCGTGCCTGTAGGGATGGCGGAACCGCCGGTTAGCCTCTCGTTCTTCCCATCGTTCCAGCATGTTGTTCCGACTCGACACATGATGCAACAAGCTCCGTCATCTCCATCTCCTCCCCCCACTCATACTGCGTACCTTCGTTGTAGATCTCCGAGCTCACACCGGTGGTCCTCCTGTACTTGATGGCGCGGTGGCCACCGTCAACGTTGAACAGCGAGTTGGACAGGACGTAGATGCCGCCGAGGAGGACGAAGCCGCCAAAGGCAGCGGCGCTGGAGCCCCTGGGCATGCGAGGGGGACCGCCGCCGCCGCCGCCGGACGCGTAGCCGCCCTGGGCCTGCATCTGGCGCAGGCGCCGCATGGCCTCCTCCTGCCAGTTGTTCTGTCCCGACATGCTGGATGGGTTGTTGCGCGGGAGACGCTGTGGTGATCGCGAGCGCGGAATGGCGGGCGGGATTGTGTTGGCGCCGACGAGGGAGAAAGCTCGTTTGGTATCCGGACAATCGGATGGGGTTGAGCGGGAGCGGGAGGGATCGGATATGGGGGTTGCTTGGAGCGTGGTGGTGGATGGCGGAGGGAGCTCGAAGCTTTGCTCGTCCGATGATGGGCTAAAATTTACCCGTTAGGTAAGGCGTCCGCGAGGTGACGATGGCATTTTGGCCTGGAGCGGCGGGCACTGCTCTGCTACTACTGCTACTGCTACTGCTAGCCTGCTGCTGTACCTCAGGCTGCTGGGGACCTCTGGTGCGCACTTGAGCTGCCGTCAGAGGATGGTACGTACCTTCGCCCTAAGAGTCGCCCCGGTGCGAAGGGATGACAGAAAAACGACACCGCAAACCCTCGCCTATTTATAAGAATACTTTTGTTTTGTTTTACAATAAATCAATTATGAGGAGAATGTTTTTAGGCAGTAGTAGTTAAGGAGAAAGTCTTTTCACAACTTACTCTCGAGGTGGTTATTCATCCTTTTGGCCGTCTCGCTTTTTTCTTCACCCTCGTCGAGGGATCAGCTACCCTGTACGTCTTATATGTTCACCGTCGTGTCAAAAACCTCGCACAAGGAAACTTCCTACGTTTCTTTCACGTATGATGGATCGATTACACTTTTCTGTACTCTGCTGAAAAGCAAAAGGCACTTTGAAAATCTAACACGGGTTTCCTTCCAGTTGTTCCGGGCTGTTGAGAGACATGTTTTCCTCCTTCGGCTGACAGGCTCCTAACACTCCAGCTTTCCTCCGTCATTGCGAGACTCATCCGTACTTGGCTATGACTCAAATAGCAGCTCACATCTGCTGAGCGTCCATTCTCATCCTCTTGGGGTTGCGTGCTTGTGTTGTCGAACACCCTTCTAGCTTCTCCTCCTGTTGCCGTCGATCGAGTCGAGTGACTAGTCTGGGCCCAAGCATAAGTGGTTCCGCCAGCTTGGAGCGAGCGAGATACCGCGCTCGTCTGGCTGTGGCTTGCTGCTGAGCGCCGCGACGGACGTCATCCGAGCCTGCTACCCTTCGCCAGGAGTTCGAGCTCATCAGCATGGGTGAGATGAGGGCCGCAAAGGCATTGGTCGCTGGCATGTGCATTGTGTTGCTGAGACAGCCCTCGCCGGTGTGAAGACGGCCGGGGATATATTGGGCCACGGCCCTCCCATGGTTACCGAGTCCAACGTCAGGATGGACCATTGCGGTTCCGGCGGCGCCCTTGTTTGGAGCCCTAGTTGGTTCGACCATCTGGTGATCATATTCGTGAGATGAATCTTGCCCTGCTCCGACAACATTGTTTGATGGCAAGTATGCAGAACCATGGTCGCCACTCTTATCGACGTGTAATCCCTCATATGTCGCAGGGGGATTATGGAAATCCTGTTTCGGCATGGTTTGTGCCATTGGGCTGGCCATCATTTCAGCATGGCCATTCCCGTGCTGGGATTTGGCAGCCACGTGCCCCCGGAAGGCGGATGTGGTCGGGTTGCTGGGGGAGCTCTCAACTTTCGTAACAAGACTCTTTCTATCATGCTCGCGGTCTTCTTCTGGATCCGATGGCGGCAATCTTGCACATGCCGAGCCTCTTTCTTCGCAGTCGTCAGCTCTCACGTCAGGGGCTTGTCCGTCCCCCTGTGTTGCCAGAGCTTTGAGGCTTTCAACCACTTGTGCCATCTTCACCATGTCGTTCATAACAGCTGACAATGCATAATCTCTGACGGATCCCTGTAGGTTGCCATTGTCGAAATGGGGCAGCAGGAAGCCGAGGATGCCGGCCAGGAGGTCGTCGAGCTTCTCGATTTTGTGACGGAATCGACCCGCGTCGATGTTGGAGCAGCTCATGCCGTTGGTTCGGGTGGAAGAGATCGTGTATGAAGCTGGATGAGGATGCAATACGGGCTCTCGATGAGTCTCCGTGTAGCTCGCTTCCGACAAGAAGCCTCACGTGCGATGAGGCTGCTTAAAGTCGTGATTCACTCAGGGGGCTCATCGGACACCATGCTAACATGGTAGGTGAACAGGTTTTGCCTGAGAGCGGCAGTAAAATTCTGTTGTGCTAGAGTTGTCAACCAAACGGCATGCTGCCAGCTGGTGGCCGACTGTATCGAATCCATCAAGAGGCAGTCTTAATCACCTTACCTTGATCTTCCCTGCCTTGCTCTGCCCCAGACGGGAGTGGTGGGTGAGTCATGATGATGCTGTATACAGCTTGGCCATTTAGTATCTGAGCTTTTCCTGATAACATAAAGCTCGCCGAATCTATATCCAGGCGGCATGTGACGTGTTGGCGATAGACAGAAGCAGTACCTCCATGTCATGGGTTGTCTTCCGACGGTGCCCTCCGGATGGAAGAAAAACAGCAGCTGTCACCATCCAATCTCAGGATTGGCCGGCCAGCCGGCCACCTACCTTGTCCTATTCTCATGGCTGTACGGAGGTTGTCTTGCCTGTTACAGTCCTTGAGAAGGGTTCGCTGATTCGTGGCCGTCGACGGCGAACCCAAGCCTCCCAGGCCCCAGTTCCCGGAAATCGCTCTAGACCAACTGTACCACTTCATTTGTGCTATCGTGATTTTATGCAAGCCGTAATAGTACCGAGCAGGCGGCTTCCATGGTATCACACAACTCGTGCTTCCACATTCAGCTGCCACAAAATTTCTCGGCGTGAAGCAGCAAGGAAGCTCATGGTGCAACAATATGTGCTTGCTCCATCATACGATGTGTTACGGGTTGTCTTGATACCAACCAAGCGCCCTACATATTTGTCATTCTGTCATTATTGCTAGATTTTATCAAATCCTGGAGGGAATTCGGTCAAGTTAGGGATAGAAACTTCTTCACTTTGAAGCACATCATGCACGCTATCGGGATGCTTGGGTCCGTTCACAAATACTTCATTTCTCTTCATATCCCCTTCACCACATTGTGTACATGAGCTTGGACCAATATATACGCACAGTAACAAAGGGAATCCTCCGGACAGTTGTCATGTTACCCCAATCTCTCAGTTTGCGAGCGCAATCTGGATCAACTCGGTGCCGATTCTGGGCTTCATCGCGTAGCCGTTGAGCATCCGGTAGCCAGCGCTGCAGTTCCTACCCTCCTCCATCACCGCGTGAACGCCATCCAGGCATTTGCCTGCCTCCTCCATGGCTGCACCAGTCGTCACCGTATCTGCGAGTCGCAGCTCACCGGCAACCTTCTCCATCTCGCATCGAAGCAGCCACCGCTCCCAGCTCCATCCGCCCACGATGCTGCAAGCATTTGCGATTGCGTCGGTGCTGCCTGTCAGCATCGCCTCCATCTGGCAAATCTTGACTTCTTGGCCCGTAGGGTTCTCCTTCAATGGTGGTGAAGGAGGCTCCTGAGTTCGCTGAGCACCGACGGGCAAGCACATCCAGATACGACGGACGTCCTCGAAGCCGGCGCGGGCAAGACGACCGAGCCACATCTTGCTTGGGCTTGGGTCGTAACCCAAAGTCTTGAGGGTAAAGCCGAACTCGACGCTCTTCGCGAGGCCAAGAGGGCCAGCGTTCATAATGTCGGAGTCAAGGAGGGAAAACTCAAGGTAGCCGCCAGGCTTGAGGACCCGCATGCACTCCTTGACGCAGCTCTCCCACTCATCCTCGCCGTTCTCACCAAACAGCTTGAGAACGCTGTGGAGCTCTCGAGCGGAGATGAGATCGAATTGGTTGTCGGCAAAGGGCAGGCGGGTGAGTCGTTCCACAGCTACCAGGCGGTGGTTCGAAGGGCCACGGATGTTGGAGTTGGAGAGTTGGCGGATAGCCTTGGTCGTCACCGTGTAGACCTTGGTGTTGGGGTACTGGAGCGCGCAGTGCCACGCCCAGTCACAGGCAGCTTGGCCGCCTAGGTCAAGGATCCTGACACGGTCCCGGGTGAGACCGTCATCACCGGGGATCATGCGAGAGAGACGCGCAAGGCGCTTCGTGACAGGTGCGGTAATGAGGCGGCCACCGTTCAGGAACTTCATGGCTGCGACGTGCCAAGTGGCAACCGTCATCTGGTCCATGGCCTCAAACTCCTTTTCCTTGCGGAGCTTCTCAAAATCATCGAACAGTACATCGTCTCCTCGAGCAACGTTGGCACTGAGGCGCTTCTTGGCAGACTGGGGAACGACGCTGAGCTGGTACTTGCCGAGGAGTTGGTTGCGGTGAGCATCGCGGAGTGAGACTCTCTGGGCCTGGATAGCCTCGAAGCGGGCATGCTGATGAACAAACACATCACGCTGCTGAGTGCGAATGATGTAGTCCTGGAAGGCACGATAGTAGGCAGACTCTTGTCTAAGAAGCATGGAAGGAAGACGCTTTGGTGCGGGGGCTGCGTTGGTGATGACGTTGGAAAAGCGAACCGTCTTCTTCCTCGGCAGTGTAACCTCTTCTACTAGAGGTTCAGGTGTCTGAGCTTCTTCCTCATCCAAGTCCTCTGCAATGGTTTGCAGAGTGCCTGGGCCTTGGCCGTCCCCGAGATCCTCAACGCCCTTGAGGTATGCTCTTTGGGCGAACAACCACAATCCAGTGCGGTCAAGGTTTGTCAAGGTCTCCTGTTGCTGTTTGCGGGCGTAGTCGGGATCGTAGTCGACAACGATTTCAGTCGCGGGACCTTCGACATCAGGAGAAGGCGGTGCCTTCTCTGTCTCATCGGAAGAGTTGGAGATGTTGTGGTTAATGATGGGCCGAGCGGTGGGCATGTCATCGGTCAAGAAGTCATCTCGCACCTCAACAACTTGCTCGACTAGGCCGCTGCGGTTGAGATTGCTGTCAAAGGCCTTGTAAAAGCCTTCGGCGGAGTCGGGTCGCTTTGGCACAGGTGGGATGGAGGAGTCCGTGTTCCATGGGCATCGATAGAATTGCTCTGCAGTTGTGGAAGTTGGAGGAGCCACGTCGTCAGGGGTTCTGGAGGGAAGATGCCATGTAGACCTGGTTCGCGGTGACAGAGCGGAGAAGAAGCCACCAGGCGAAGGAATATCCAATCTGGTCAAGCCGGCCAGGGACTGTCGCTTAGAGTTGGACCTACGCTGTGCTGGTGGAGGTCCGAAGCTGGTGATCAAGCGAGGCGGTTGTTGCTGCATCTCTTGGACAGGACGTGCGGGTTCAGGAACGGTCTCAAGCAGCTGAGAAGGCTGTTCATGGAGACTTTCCTCTCCGCTCGACAAAGCGTGCAATGTAGCCAGGGCGCTGGGCTGCAACTGGATGCCTGCCCAGGCCTCGTCTGATGTTACCTCGTCATTGCCAATGACTGGAGTTGCAGGGGCGCTCATAGCTGCAAGCTGCTCGGAGCTCAAACTCCCGTCAAGGGAGGGTGGAGCAGAGATTGTCGGAACTTCAAGCGCTTGCTGCTGGTCCATGAAGTTCATTTGTGCTGGTGACATGGTCAACTTGGCGGAAGGAGTAAGCTGTACCGGAGATGTCATCTTCTTGAGCTCGTCAACCGCGGACAAGCGGTCGTCGGATGATGGAATCACCAGACGAGTGGGTTGCTTTAATGCAGCCTGGCTCAGAGCCCGGCTCCTTCTCCTCACAGATGAGGCTCGCTGTGGGAGCTTGGAAGCATCCTCCTCATCCGATACATCGTAGAGGTCCTCAAACTCAGTATTCTCAGTGAAAACACTGGCTCGGTTCCAAGGATTGGAGGATGTCGTTGGGGAGCTGTCGTCGGCTGACGTGGTGGATGGAGAAGACGGCAAGACTGGTGCGGCGAGATAATGCATCCCTCGTGGGGTTGGGAAGTGATCGCTCAGCGGTGACAACCAAGCCTCGATCTTGAGATGTGAAGTATCTGCGCGCCGTCCTTGGAAACCCATTCTCCCCCGTTGCTGATGTTGTTTTGGGAGGCCATCGTCGCTGTCCTCCTCAATTATGGGATTAAGTGATCGCTTGGGTCTTCGTTCCAGCGAAGATTCCTGGATCTGGTATCTTGGTGTCGTAAAGTGCAAAGCCTCAGCCATTTTTGGTATATGCGGCCAGATCCTCCAGGGATCTGTGAAAAGCAAGATTCGGTAAAGGTGTGCAGTTAGTATTAAGACAGAATGAATTCGACTACCGGCGTCGCGAGAATAGAATGTCCCAAGTTGGGTTGAACGACAGGCCGCTTCGATCAACGAAGCCTCTATGCAAACACTACAACAACTTTGTATTAAATAAGACGGAGATGAAGGGAATGGAGAGAACCGGTCCAGGACACGCGCGGCCGGACGGCGCACTTGATATTAAAGTGTGAAGGCAACCTGCATGGGCCTGAGGTGGGATGGACAGCGGCTACAGATTGGGCGCGAGTGTCTACATGTTAGTGGCCACCGTATGTGCCTCGCATGGGGCGCTGCGGAGAGGTGACGCTATTGCATGGCGTTCACGCAGTCAACCGAAGAGAAAGGACGGAGGAGGGGGGCCCAGAGGTGCCGGCGCGTCCAAAACAGGTTGACTGGCTGCAACCAAGAGGAGGAGTTGGGGCCTAATGCGGCCGAGCTGCATTCAGATGGCGGGAATATTGAAAAGCTGCATCATGGACAAGATCGCACCCAAGGCGCATGCCGGTGCCATGATCCAATCAGCGGCGAGAGGCTGGTTTCTATAAATTGCAACCGACAAGGCCATGGCGGTTGCACCATGCACTGAATGGCTGGCGCGCGCGAAGACGGTGCTTGGGGGCCGCTGATTGGACCCGTCGACGACAGGGGTGGCCGAACATACAGCCAATTGATGCCGGCGGTGGCTCGCTGGTTGGCGGCTACGTGTGTGCTCCGAGGCAAATGCCTGCGCCATTGGCGAAGAAAGGCCTTCTCTCGATGTCAATGTGTGCATTCTTGACAAGAACCATTGGGCCGCGAGCTGGTTTGACGAAACTGCCAGTCCAGGATCTTGGAATCTGCTACAGGAACTGCCAGATTGGCGGCCGCAGCCGTGGCCGACCTTATGCGACAGTGCCCACGGCAGCGGCAGTCGACGGGAGGCAGCATGAGATGCTGTGCGTAGCAGGAACATTAACCATGGCCTTCTTATGTGCCGATACGTTGGTGAGATGGATGGTGCCGCAAGAGGACTTCCACTCTAAGACTACTCGGGGAAAGAGGAGCCATGGCCTTGGGAACTCGTCCGACTCGACAAAGCTGGGAGATTGAAGGCGGTGCATGTAAGGGGGTTGGCATGAATCGGCGGTTAAAGAAGTGATGTGATGTCTTGGTGATGGTTCTACTTGTTCCAGAAGTTCTCTCACTCTCCTGGCGTCTACAGGATAAAGGGAAGGTAATAAGGTCAGGTCTGGACTGCCCGGTGGGCCATTTGGAGCTTGTCTGCCTTAGGCTGGCTGGCTTGGATTGATCTCAAAAGCTACAGCGTAAGGTACTTGTCCTTGTTTTGCCGATGTTAGAGCTCCCGGGTAGACCAATGTCCCGGCGCGGAACAATGCCCTGACGTGGTGGATGCGAGCCCCTCCATTTCGTTACCCCGCCATGGGCTGCTTGCTCCTCTACAGAGCAGAGGTAGCTGGGAAGCACGCGTCTCTGCTTGTGAAAGCTTCATCCGACATAGAAGTCTGCAGGCATGGCAGACACCGAACAACCCGAAGCGCCCAAGGAGCCGCAGTCCAGGCATGTTATTTACTGCGGAGGTATGTCTACGACTTTCATTGACTGCGTTTTACCCGTCCCTTTCCCTTCCTCGCATCGCCTCGTTGCTAATCGTTGCTGGCACGCGCCCTCCAGTCTGCACCTTGCCCCCCGAGGTATGCCACCACCCGGCGAGGAGAGCGACAGCCAGGCGGTGGGAGAAGATGCCTGGCTCGTTTTCGAGTTCGACTAACCGACCGACAAGTAGTACTGCGAGTATGGTGGAACCGTGAAGAAATGCCAGGAATGGCTGGAGAAGAACCACCCAGAGCTGTACAGCCGAATCTGGTCTGCTGGTATGTCCAAGAACGAATCCCTTCATGCCCTGGTTACAACCCTCTCCGTCACTGGAAGTGTCTTTGCTGATCGCTCGTTCGAATGTCCAGAAGCGCTAGAAGCCGCGACTGCTTCGTTGTCCGTGGATGCCCAGAAGCGAGCCGCCAAGGACGCCCAGAAGAAGGCCGCCAAAGCCGAAGCCGCCGAGCAGAAGCACGCCGACAAGCTAGCCAGCAGCGTCATCACCATCAAGCGCATCGAGCGAAACAAGAAGAAGTTCGTGACCGCGGTGATAGGCCTGGAAGCGTTCGGTCTCGACCTGAAGAAGGTACCGAAACCCATTACGACAAACTGTTCGTGGCGTAAGACAGTTTAGGAGATGCTGACCGTTTTTCTAGGTTGCCAAGGACCTGGGAAAGAAATTCGCCACTGGGTCGTCTGTGACCAAGGTTCCCAGTGGTGGTGAGGAGATTGTCGTGCAAGGCGACGTGAGCGACGAGCTGGAGGAGTTCCTGCTTGAGAAGTACAAGGAGATACCAGAAGACAACATTGAGCTTGTCGACGATAAGAAGAAGAAGAAGGCAGCAGCAGCAGCATAGGCATGGCGACACGCAAATTGAGCAGTCCATTTTGATTCATCAGTCCTTGACAGTGTATATCCGTCCCTATATTTGCAGGCGGCTTTGCGCAGCCTGTCCCACCCTGAAACACAAACCCCTCCAACGCCAGCCAGCAACTCCCGAGAAACGCCGCCCCAATATCCAATGCATGTGTCGTGTAGGTCATTTATCCCCGCTTGCGCAAGGTTCGTCCAGTGCTTGCCGTAGTGGGAGCCGTCGCCGCTGGCTTTGCCGCAGGTGCCGCCCTCTTTGCGCCCACGCCAGCAACACCTTTCCTGATGGAGCCCATAACCGTCCTCTTGGCCGCCGAAGCCGCAGTCTTGGAGGTGGCAGTCTTCCGTACCACAGTGCCCGTGCTACCTTCGCTGGTCTCGCTGTTGTCACTAACTCTGCGAGCAGTCCGTGTCGCTGGCCGGGAGGGTGGCGCCCTGGGAGCAGCGGGGGCGGCTGCGCGACGCGCCCTTGTTGCCGCAGTTGTCCCACTAGAGCTGGAGCTTGTCGTCGATACAGTCGTCAGCTTCCTGGCAGCACCGTTCCGAGTAGCCTTGGCCTTTTCCACCATGCTCGAAAGAACGCTGGTGGCAGCGGCGGAGCGAGATATGCCGGTTCCCTTCAATGGAGAACCCGGCCGTGCGATTTGCGACTTGGTAGGCGATGCAGGCCTGTCCCGGTTGGCAAGACGTGAATTGGATGAGGTAGGGGACAGAACCTGCCCGGGACGAACAGGAGCAGCGTCCGTTGCATGGTTTCCTCGTGGCTTCTTCTTTGGGCCTTCCATGTTCTCGAAGTCGTTCTCTTTGTCACCAAGGTACTGATCACTGCGCCGAGACTGTCAGTACGAACCTAGGCCCAATCTACTGGCCGCATCCTGCTCACCTTGTACGCTTTTGTGCACGAACTGGGCGTGTGACTTGCGCCTCACGAGCAGCTTTGGCAGGGCTTGTCCGATAAATCACATCCTTGACCGGCACTGGTGGAGGGCGTGCCGCGGCGGCTTTCCGTTTCTCGTCGTCGATGCATTTCTGAAGCAGGTCTCCCATTCTGATCTTGCGAAGGGAGGTTGGTATGCGGTTGACGCGGATTTCTATTCGTGATCGCAATCCCTGGGCCTGAAGATGGCACTGCGCTCGAAGTCGCCGAGCGCGTTCGGTTACTGAGGGAGAATGTTAACAAACACTTCGGACGAACATCCTTCCATCGGTAGCTCATACTTTCTAACTGCAAGTTATCAATGAGCGCTTGTTTCTGTTGCAAGCTCAGGCCAATCTTTCTCTTCTTGATCGGGCTTCTCTGGTGTGGTGTTGATGGGCTGCTGATATTGTCTACTGTGCTATTCTCGTCCGCCGGGGATGCTGAATGGCGAGAGGCGCGTTTCTTAGGGCGCCCGGGAGCCATGTTGAAACCGATCGGCAGGCGAAGGACTGGATTTTTGAGGTTAGGATTCGAAAGCTGGTGAAGTTCAGTGTTGACGCGAAATGCTTGAGAGCTCTTTGTCTTGGGCAAGGGTACGTCGGGTACGAGGTGCTACAGATCCCATCAGTTACGCGCTGTGAGTGGCTCGTTACTTTGGGAAGTAAACAAAAGCTCCATGTTGAGTGATTAGGTAAGCGGAATCGTCTTGACGCAAGGGTGCCGCAAGCTTGATCTAGGCAAGTCTCGGTACCTTAGCAGGCAGCCCGCTCACCAGATGTTTGCTGGATCAGAGGTACTGCTACTTGTGTCTTTCGCAGCTTGTACGTCAACCTCACCAGGCTGAACTGCCTTACGACACTGAAGCTCATTCGCCGCCAGCCTTCCCTCAAGCACCACGCCCATCCCATCGACATTTGCTATCTAGCAGCGCCCCAGGCCCGTAACCTCGCACAAGCACGAGAACGATATCACACCAACCAGAGACCTAATCGGAACTGCAAAACCTTGCAAACCTTCCGAACAACCTGTCAAGATGGTCCTCGAGGCGGTGATGGTCGTGGTGGACAACAGCGAGAGCAGCAGAAACGGAGACTACCAACCCACACGATTCGATGCCCAAGTAGACGCCGTCACCGTTCTCTTCCAGAACATTACCCAAGGAAACCCCGAATCGTCGGTCGGGCTGATGAGCATGGGCAACAAGGGCCCCGAGGTCCTCGTTACCCTTACGACAGAGCACGGCAAGATCTTAGACGGCTTATATAGGACAAAGAAGCGGATCGGCGGCTCGTCACATCTGAAGACCGGCATCCAAGTGGCTACTGTACGCACTCAGCTGTAGAAGGACCCCTCGGCACTTGTCAAATGCTAACTACATGCCCAGCTTGCTCTCAAGCATCGACAGAACCGATCCCAGCGCCAGCGAGTAATAGTCTTCATTTGCTCACCAATCGAGGAGCAGGAGAAGGACCTGGTCAGGCTGGCCATGAAGATGAAGAAGAGCAATATCTCGGTCGACTTCGTGCTGTTTGGCGACCTGGACGATGACGGCACCCAGAAGAAGCTGCAAGCCTTCAACGACGCCGTCAAGGGCAGCGAAGGCTCTCACCTGGTCGTCATCCCCCCCAGCAGCAAACTCCTCAGCGACCAGCTGCTTTCCACCCCGATTCTACTAGGCGAGGGTGCCTCCGGCGGCGGCGGCTCCGGCGGGGTCGGCGGCGGCAACGAGGAGTTCGAGTTTGGCTTCGACCCCGCCATGGAGCCGGAGCTCGCCCTGGCGCTGCGCATGAGCATGGAGGAGGAGAAGGCACGCCAGGAGAAGAGGGCCCGCGAGGAGGAAGAAGCTGCCAAGAAGGCCTCGCTGGGAGACGTCAAGGAAGAGGACGAGGCCGGTCAGGGCAGCGGAAGCAAGGGTAGTGAAGGGGACAAGAAGCCGGACGGCGGCGACAAGATGGATACTTCATAATCGCTTTACCCATCCAAGATGTCTAAGCAATTCTGTATATTAGACGGTCCCAGAGGGTTATAGAACGAGCCACATGCCCTTCCACCGCAAATTCATCAAACTCATGAATACCTTCTTGTTCGAGCTCAGCTCAAAAAAATCCCCATCGCCCCTCCTCTTCGCCTTTGTACTTGTCTTTCCCAACGGGCTCCCCGGAATCAAGCTGGGGCTGTGCTGCTTCCTCGTCACCTATTGTTGATCTCTCTGATGTAAGAGTGTAGTTTGCGATCAAATATTTCGCAGCGTATAGGCATCTCCAGTGAGTAAAAGGGGTTCTTCATGACATAGTCGGCATAGAGGTCGTATATCTTGCGGAGGGTCACGTCGACGTTGGTCTGCGTCGTGTCCGTAAACAGCAAGAATTTAGTGCCGGTCATGGTGTTGAAGCATTGCATGCGGAAGTTCTCCGTTTCCAGGACCTCAAGGCCCGATGACGGCTCCGGTCTGTTGCCGCTCACTGGAGGATTTGCGCCATGGATAGGATTGAGACGTGCGGTGATGGCGTGTACACTGGGGACCGTCGAGTCAACAACTGACCGCTTGTGGCGAGCAAGATCTCGAAGGAGGAAATGAAACAGCAGCCAGTGCGGTGATTGGGATAGCTTACCCATGGAACGTTCCAGCTAGCACCAGATAATCGTTTGTACTGATTGTGTTTAGGCTCCCTTCGTGAAAGACCTTGTTGAAGACCAAGCCGCCGGCCTTGTTGATGATGATGAGAGCGAAGACAGTCCTACGCCTGGTCAGAGGTGGGCACAGCGATGACTCAGTGGGAAACATACATGATTCGAACTAGCTGAGAGCGTGATGGTATGCGCAAGTCCCAATACGACGGTGTAGGTGAGGCCCTGAAGGCTCAAAGTCTGGCCAAGAGACTCATGAAACTCAGAGTGAACAAGAGCTGGGCTTTGTGCCCGCGGCCACGGTATCGTGTTTCGCTAAACGGTCCCCGATTGCTGTGAGAGGGAAAAACTCATGAGTACATGATCGAAGGGGCTGATCGGGGCAATGCGATGGTGCTGTGGAGGGAGATATTGAACATACCAAGGCCCCCTTATGTGAGCTTCACGCACTTCCAGTCACTGGCTTAGGTACGGCACAGACGAGGTAAGTTTAGTACGCCAATGGACTGGCGCAGTAAACGAGGTCGATACTTCCGCGGTACCTCTGTGGCACCCCAGAGTTCCGACGCGACCCGCTAAAAAGGCACTTGAGTAGGTACCTTGCAGGGTTTCTTTATCACTGAATCGACCTCGCTAGCTCTCAGCCCTTCTGCCTTGAGCCTCATCCCCAGACTCTCGCATCGCCGACCTCGAATAGTTCTCGCAGCAGGCTTCAGCCGCGGTACCTCACGAATCAAAGGCAGAAGACGAATCCTCAGCTTCGACGCCAATAGCGTTTGACCCCGAGATCGCGCCTCACTACCGTTGCGGAGCGCCAGCACGACCGGGTCCTCGCTCGTCAGGAACAAAAAACCATTCACCGCAACCATGTCCAACCGCATGTCGCGTCCGAAGCCGGCGCCTCCCGGCAACGAGGAAGCTTCGAACTCGCTCAACCTGGGAGAGTTCCAGAACGTCGACACCCTCACGCTGTCCGAAGCCGCGCTGGTTCTCAACGCCCTGGTGACGAAGCGACGAAACGACCGGAAAAACGTGAACGAAACCGAGTACGCCCCCAGCCTTTCCCCTTTGTTTAGAAGCGCATCCTTTGCGATGAAGCTACATGTCTCGGGAGCCTGTTGCTGACAAGTGTTGCTGTGCCCAGAATGCTCAACCAGACGCTTAACTACCTGGATCACTTCGCGCGGTTCACCCAGAAGGAGAACGTCGAGGCTGTCGAACGCTTGCTGAGCGCACACAAAGACCTGGCCAAGTTTGAGCGAGCGCAGCTTGGTATGTGCACAAGCCCAACTGCGTTGTATGATTGTCGTGATGGGAGCTCACACCAGATCAACTAGGATCGTTGTGCTGCGACAACGCCGACGAAGCCAAGACGCTTATCCCGTCTTTGGCGGACAAGATCAAGGATGAGGATCTGCAGGAGCTTCTCGATGAGATCCAGAAGCTCCAAAACCGATGATGCGCGTAAATTCCTTGTTGACTGACCAAATATTCTGAATATTCGCTTTGCGAGATGTATTGGCAGCTGATTTCGCCGGAAGCCAAATTTGGGAACGGGAGATAAAAGGAGATACGGATCAAGGGGGAGGGCTTTGTATTCTGGGGCATTCTAGGCGTACGGAGCGTGGATTATTTGACCAACTATCAAGGAAAGGAAAGATAACGGCTGTGAGAGTAAGTGAGAACCAAATACCCCTTTCTATTTGGGATTACACCCTGCCAGAGGGACTTGCCAGCTTGCCTCAGTGGACTTGTGGCGCAATTCTAAAAGGCCCGTTGCTGAATGTCTGGTCCGAAGCCCTGCGTGGGGGAGACACAGCAAGGACTGACGCCATGACCGTGTGTGCTAGTTATGGCCTTGTCTTGCGATACAAGAAGGAACAAATGTTGCCGAGATTCGCACTGCAGAAATGCCCACCCTTCTCGCTCTCTAACTCTCTCGGTCTCATTCTTTCTGGCTTGCTTCTCAGCCACCGCCTACCTCCCTGTACTGATTCCAATGATTGATGTACGCAGGTCTGCCACCTTGATTCCCCATTGTGTTGAGGGTGGCTCGGGGATCGAGGGCCCTTGCGGGCTCTGCAGCCCTTCCCTTAACATCAGCAGTCTGCCTGGGCATCTTGTTCGTAGCTGAGCTGGGCGAGTTAACACTGATGGCGGGGAGCTCGATTGGCGCAGTGCTGGTAGCATCCATTTCGTATGTGTTGTTCGGTGCTTTGTAGGGGTCATTAGGCTCGTCGGCGCGACCTAACATACTGTTAGATATGGGAAAGAGGATTTTTTTTTTTTTTTTTTGAAAGAAAAGGCAAGGGCAAAAACACTAACTGACCTCCAAAGGGTGCAAATGGATCGGTATAACCCTGCGTGCCTGTTGTCTGCGCAGACACGGGCTGAGGAAAATGCTTATCCTCCATCAGATCATCTCTTGCTGAGCTATCTCGACGCTCCGATTCGAGTCTCTGCCGACGGGAGGCTTTGCTATGGCGTCGAACAACGAAGACGGCTGCCAAGAGCATGATGAGGAGCACGGCACCACCAACGGCGACACCTATGATCGTCCCAACAGACAATGGGCTGCCCGCATCACTCGAGGCCGGGGTGTCAGAGATAGTTGGAGTGGGCATTTGTGTGCTTGAGAAAGTAGTAACTGTGTCGCTCGGCCGGGATGTCGGCGTCTCGGCGACAGAAGTAGACTCAGCAGGAGTTGATGGTGCCGACGAAGGTCTTTCCGTGACAAGTATCGTGTGCTTTGTCACCGTGATGACTTCGTTATTAGGGATCGTGTGAGTAATACCTGAGTCGGTCTTGACAGTACTCAAAGGCTCAGCAGCCGACCTATCCTCCTTCTCATCGTCGGGGTTCTTGAAGCTGCCGCCGCCCCGGCCAGCGTCCACGAGCGCTGTTGGACACCGGGCAAGACGACAAGGATTCTCGGAGCAGCAGCCGATGAAGCTGGTGGCATCGCAGACGTAGAATCTCTCGCCAACCGGACAGCGGCCGAATCGGGAGAGGAGGCTTTTCAGGTTCATGGTAGGCAACGAGGGCAGTAGGCAGCACTCAGAGTCCGGGAGTAAGTGATATGACCGGGGCAGGGACACCGCGAGGTGCTAAGGCTGAGGTGCGTCCTAGGTGAAAGAGAGGTTGTGGGGGAGAGGCTGTGACGGCAGTGAACAAGAATCCAGAAGGAGTGGCAAAGGGAAGCAGAGGGCACGAACGGCTCGAGCTTGTGTGAGTCCAGAGCGAGGCCTGCCGCTGAAGAAGGATGGCTCCGCCCATGCCAACACAAGAGAGAGGAAGCAGCCAGCTGGGTTGGAACAAGAAAGGGGCTCGAATGCTGCAGGAATGAGCACCTCTGCGCTGGTGAAGTTGGAGTTGAAGAGTTTGTCAAGAGGTCGCTGGAGCGGAGGAAGACAATGTGAGCAGTTGATCAAGAAGGGGTTGGCGGCTGTGGCAGCTGGCAGCAGCACCGCGCAGAGCTGCCGGCCCTGTGCAAAGTGAGGCAGGCGGACGAGGGCAAATCTGTAAGCCAGCAACTGACCGTCCACTGTCCCTCTACTTCATCTAAGGTACCTTAAGGTAGGCAAGGTACTTGAAAATAACACTCGATGTTGGCAACCGACAGTCTCCGGCACTCGCTGGTGTTTGGCCTTTATTTTACTATAGCCTGTGCCCTTGCGTTGGGAGGATGGCAACAACGCAGCTTCTTCTCCTTCACACACATCAGGCACAACCCGTCACTCACCGTGGAATCCCACATCGAACTTTGCAGAGAGAGGAGTCACACACACCCCTACGTCGTTTACCACGCGAAACAGGCATGTGGATGCAACTCATCCTCTGCTACGTTACTTGAATCTTGCCGTGCGTAGCCACACTGGTGCAACCCGTCGACCCGTTCCTGTGCGACCTCGAAAACGGCCCGTCCTTTGATCACGGCAGCATCTGCTGGCCGCCCGCCCTGATTATGGCCGGCCATGGTCCGCAAATAGTCAACGATAGTTTTGCATTCTAGTAGTCCAAGGATAGTAATAGGGCCGGTCGAGGCTAAACAGACTGAAGCCATGACAATACGATTCACATAACTCTCTCAAGACTTATCCTTGGCTTAGAACTCCGTACAAAGGTTAATTTCTTTGGAATTCATCGAATACTCCTGTGTTTCATTATGGGGGCCACTGATTCGAGTTGCCAACTATTCTCCCTGCCATTGCCGTGCTCTGTTTAAGATTGCTGCATAAGCTTGTTTCGCGGTCGTTGCTGTTCGGCATCACCTTGCCCCAAGTGCTCAGTTTGACCATTCCGCCCATTTACCTTGTGTCTTTATTACTGGTTTAGCCCCTCTGAGGCCAGACGAGTTCAAACCTCAAATGATGGAAGGAGGAAGAGGAGAGGTACGTCAGAAAATGCAAGTCCAAAACGCCATTATAATTCATACTAGTCACGCACTAATCCGCCATGATTGTCCTGCTTGCCCCGTCAAGGATTATATGACATGTGCTCTTCTATACCGAAACCCGCTCACAGCTTCTCTAGCAAGATCTTACTGCCGGCATTGCCGACAGCCTTCTCCACCTTCTTCTTGTCCTTCTTGCCTCCCTTTTGCGAAGCAGCACTCTGCTCTTTCGCTTCCTTGGCCGCCTTCTGCTCCGCCGTCTCCTCTGTGGCTGCCTTCTGGAGCGCCTTCTTCTCCTTCTTCAGCTTCTTCTTCAGGTCGTCTAGCTCACTGAAGTCGGTGGCCTCGGTGAGCGCCACAACGACGAACGAGCTAGGACCAGTGGCCCAGTCGATAATGTAGTCTTTGATCACGGGGTACAAGATATCCGAGAAACCCAGAGGCGGATCGACGGGAATGATCTTGCCAGCGGCCTTGTCATATTTGCCTCCTTGGATCAGAGACTTCAACATACGACCGCCGAAAGGCGTACGGGAGATGTGCTGGCGCGGTTGCAGGTCGTCCTCCTCGGGCTCTTGGTTGGGGTCGCCGCTGGCTGACTCCGCGATAGCCTCGAGGGCCTTGCTCTTGTCACCCACTCCCGAGAGGAGAACATCGCCGACGAATTGGCAACCAAATGTAGTAGATACAAGCTCTGCAGGCGCGGCGGCGATCGCGGGGATCAGATGCGGCGACAGAGCAGCAATCAACTCATTGCGGCGGATATCCTCATCCTTCTTACTGGTCGTCTTGCGGATTTCTCGAACCTGCTCCAGAACCTCCAGATCGAAAGCCTGGCTGGCAGGGAAAAGAGACTTCGAGAGACCCTCAAACAAGTACAAGAAAGTCGTTCTGGCATTCGGGTTGTTGGCGGCTGCGACCACATTCTGAGCAATCTCTTCTTCCTTTTCGCCAATTAGTTCAGGGAAGATCGACTTCGCCGTCAGCTTCGTGTCGTCAATAACATCATATGCAGTGAGAATGATGACATGAGCAAACACATCACCAGACATGAGGAGGAATGTGTCCTTGTACGTTTTGAGAATTTGTTTCCTGTCCTTGGAGCTACCATGGGCGAGTATGAGGCAGCTCAGTTTGGCTCCCGAGCGAGTAAATGCCAGGTTCTTGGCCAAGTCGCCACTCTCATCACCCTTGACGAGCTCGATGAACTCGGTAAACTCCTCCTTTCCGGGTTCTGTGTTCAGGAAGTATTGGAGCATGGCATCGTGTAACATGGTGAAGCCGGTCATTCGCTTCTGAATCAAAGTGTTGATCATATCCAGAAGGCTCTTCATGATGGGTCCTCGCTTGTTGGGCTCGTTGGTGAGGATTTGCTTCAGATCAGCTGTGGGCTTGGTATCCTTGGTCAACTCATAGAGAGTAAACTCAGGTCCGTACCACTCGCGCAAAAGGCACGCCTTCTGCTCCTTGGTCGCAACAGTCCGGTAGATGTCGTCCAGAATCCACGACGCTTCGGGATGATTGATCATCTTCCGCACCCTTCCGTAAAACTCAGGAATGATGGTGTCGCGGATCTCTTCGTCGTTTTGGACCAGCAGCTTGCCAATCAAAAACTTTGCGTAGCGGCTCTCGGCGAGTTGCGCGTAGGCGCCCTTGAGCTCCGCGGTGATTTGCTTGCGTTGCTCCGGCGTCGAGTACTTGATTGCGGTTTGGACTGCTCTTACTGCGTCGTGCTTAAGGACGAAATCCTTGATGCGACCTGTGATGATGCCAAAGAGTTCGTCGACCAGCTTCTGCCTCTCCTCCTTCTCGACACGAGACTTGATTCGCAATCGCTCCCAAATCTTCTTGGTACGGTGAACTTCGTCGGCAAGTGGCTTCGCAGCCTTTCGCTCCTGGGCCAATTGCTTTTGCTTGGCATGGGACTCGCGCGAACTTTGGCCCTGGGCTGCGACGAGGTTAGCATACGTAGAAGGCAGACATGTTGAGTTTGGTACATACGTCGCTCGAAGTTCTTTCCGTCATTGTCTCCCTTGGACAGATTTCGGCGTCTGTCTTCGTGAAGCTTCACACCGCCGTCGTCAGAGTCGGAGAAGGATGCGAAATCGTCGCCATCCTCTTCAGGTTCCTCTCGGCTTTTCTTGTTCTCAATGCGAGCCTTCTTGGGGGTTCCATCCGCCTTGCCTTTGGAAGCAGGTGCCGACTTCCTCTTGCCGCCAACCGCAGCGCTTTTTGTGGCCATGTTTGTAGTTGTGGTTGAACCCTCTTGTATCTGTGATGGGGGAGCAGGACGACGAGGAAGCGGAAAATCAGCGGTATCGACGCTCGCCCGATAACTGGAAAATCGTCCAAATTTTTTGTAGAACTGCCGGGCGGTGAAGGCCAGTCTATTCCCAGAATGGCGGAAAGGACCCCGCGGTGGAGGGACGTCCCCACTTCCAGTTACCTACAGGAATACAGCAGGCGTCCTGCCAGCAGCCTCCCCCAAGTCCAGCATATTACAGTATATCCATTTACATCTAGAGCCAGCTCGCGCACTCACAAACTATCGAATATCTTGAGGAGGTTTGCGTGTGACTCATAAGCCCTAATAGTCCTTCTCAACATGGGCCGCGAGGAGCAGGTCGAAGAGCGGGAGGTGCTCGAGTCCATTTTCCCGGAAGAAATCACAGGTATACATCGCAATGGCGCAAACTAGATGCAGCCTTCTGACGAGCAGCTAGATATTTCGGAGACCGAGTTCAGGATATTAATCAAGTTGGATATCCCTGGTGAAGAAGATCTAGACGATTCAGAGAAGCCCTCGTTTTTTCTACAAGTTCGGTACCCAGAAGAATACCCAGACAAAGCGCCGCACCTCGACATCCTCGCACCTCCCAATGCTCCTGCGCACGACCAGTTCAACATTTCCGATGATCGCGAGCGCCTACTAGCGGGTCTCACCGAGACAATTGAGGAGAATCTTGGCATCGCCATGGTCTTTACGCTCGTCTCGGCCCTCAAGGAAGCGGCCGAGCAGCTCGTCCAGGACCGGAAGGACGAGGAGGAGAAGGTACACGAAGAGGCCGTGCTCGCCGCGGAGAGGGAGGAGAACAAGAAGTTCCAGGGCACGCCCGTCACGCCAGAAACGTTCCTGAAGTGGCGCGACGACTTCCTGAGGGAGATGGAAGAGCAGAGGGTGCGGGAGGAGGAGGAGAGGCTGGCCGAGCTGAAGAAGGCCAAGGTAAAAGAGCCCATCAAGCTGACCGGCAAGCAGCTCTGGGAGAGAGGCCTGGCCGGGAAGGTCGACGAAGGCGACGAGGAGGATGGGGTGCCTACAGAAGGCGTGGAGAACCTTACTGTCCAGGCGTGATGAGAGGTATGGCTGTACGGCGGGATGGTGCATTGCGTGGAGTCATTGGCTATATCTGGACGCTGCGCAAATCTTGTTGATTCGGACTGAGGATATGATGAGAGAGTGTACCCTCATCAAGACTACGACTGTTAGACATTAGTCGGAACGAGATCTCTTGGACGGAGATCGAAGTGGTATGGTGCCCAGCCATTTCAAAAAGCGTTGCGAATACATCATTAGATAATTCGTCAATATAAGAGAACGTTACTACGTAAATCGCATAGAACACCTTCGTTCTACGAATCATCCGCCCTTCAACGCCGTCTAATGCCCTTTCAAGTCTTTTGTTTGCTTTTGGAAACCCTCTTCATGCCGTCGCGAATTTTTGTTTAATCCTTCATCTCCTCGTCGTCATCCTCCTCATCCCCGCTGGCGTCCTCCCAGTCCTCGTCTTCGCCCTCGGGAGGCTCGCCCAACTCTTTGGTGATGGCCTGTAGGAGCTCCACCGCGTGCTCGCCCAGCCTCTCGTCCTCGTACTCCTGCAGCTCGTAGAGTTTGAGGCACGTCGACAGCCAGCGCCGCGACGAGCTCCAGATGGCCTTCCACTCCTCCTCGTCGGCGCCGTTCTGCTCTTGCTTTGTCTTGCCGTCGCGGAGCTTCTCGCCCATGATGAAGAGGCACCAGCCGCCGAGGTACCATGCCTCCACGCTCTGGTCGTCGTCGGTAACGAGGCGCTGCAGCACCTTGAGCGCCTCGTCCTCGAGCTCGACTTCGAGAAGCAGACGAGACAGGCCGATTCTCGTAGGGAACTCGGGAACGGCGGGGTGCTCTGGTGGCAGGTCCTGCCATAATTCCAGGCTACGCTTAAGCGCACCCCTTGCCTCGTCCACCTTCTCCTGGGAGATGCGAACGTTGGCCACTGTCTGCCAGGTCTCAGCAGCATTCGGAGCAATCAGCATGGCTTCGGTAATGAGCGCCTCGCAGCGCTGCTCAGCGTCCTCCTCCCACGACAGATCGGTCATGTAAACCTCGGCAACAGCGCAAAGAACGCCACCCAGCTTGTGCTGCTTTTCCTCCAGGTTGATCTGCTGCTCGGGGGTCTTCGTGGCGATATCCGACAGGGCCTGGATTTGGCTGCGCAGCGACGAGGCTCCGCGCTCGAACCAGTTCACGCTGTCCCTGCCACCCTCTTCACTGAGCTGCGCCAGAAAAAGGAACTTCTCTGGACCACCGCCGACATTCTCGTTGACGGTACCCTTTTCATCCAGCTTCACGGCACGCTCAAAGAAGCCGCGCGCATCGTCAACGTCGCCAGTCTCGACGTGCAGCATGCCAAGCAGGTTCAGAGCCCGTAGTTCAAAGTCGCCTCCTGGTCCAGTTGCGTCCAGCGCTTGTTGTGCGAGTGAGACGGCATCTTCAAAACGCCCTACTTGGAGTTGTGTCTCGGCGTCGTTGAGTAGAGAAATTGGGCTCGATGCCGCCTCAGGCTTTCCCTTCGGCCGACTTGGGGCCATGCTGAATGAGATAACAGATAAGTTGATTTTGTAAGGAGTCGCTGGTTCGATGAGAATGAATGACTTTTCATAAACGAATGCCTATTATTGTCAAAATGGCAGACGGCTCAATGATGAATATTGGCTCGTTCAAGTCGAGTTATAGCGGATTGGTTGCCATGCGCTACCAAGCACTACGACTGATTTACTAAGAAAAAAAATTTGGACTCTTATTCTTATCGATAAAACCACAAGTGGCCATTGCGGGGAGCCTTGGAACCTCGTCTCTCAATGAGCCACACAGAATAGCGCGGGGCATCCATCGGTTTAGCTGAGCCGTTTGGTTGCTTCTCTCGGATTTGTCATCGCAGATTGAAAGGCCTCTTTCGAATCTCTATTTCCCTTTCCCATAAGACGTCAACTCTGATCATCTGCTTCAATCTTATTGATTTGTGCAATTGCTGTTGGAGAGGTAGCTCTTTAGACCAATTTCCAGCTCATCTCATTCCACCCACCTTCGGTACTGACCTCTATCGATAATCGTCGATGGCTTTGTGGCTTACAACCTGTACAGGAGTTCGGCGGTTTGTGTCTCAACACGGCATAACAACACCATGTTCACTGGTATCGTTGAAGACATCGGAGGTACTGTGGTTCCCTATCTATGGTGGTGTTCTACTAAACAGCATAGTCATCTCCAAGCTCGACAACAATGACTCAACCGGCGGCACAACAATGACCGTCGCGATCCCCTCGGGATCGCCTCTGCTCTCGGATTGCCATGATGGAGATTCTATTGCCGTAAATGGCTGCTGCCTGACCGTGACCTCGTTCACGAACCAGACATTCAACATTGGAGTGGCTCCCGAGACCTTGCGCATCACAAATCTTGGTTCTCTTGTGGAGTCGAGTCGAGTGAACCTCGAGCGTGCCGTTCGTGCCGATACTCGCATGGGTGGACACTTTGTTCAAGGCCATGTTGATACCACCGCCAAGATACTGTCGGTGGAACAGGATGGTAACGCCCTGACCTTCCGGTTTCAGCCGGAAAGGCGCGATATGCTGCAGTATATCGTCTACAAAGGCTTCATTGCTATCGACGGGACTAGCTTGACCATTACTAAGGTTAACGATGCCGAGGGGTGGTTCGAGATCATGTTGATCGCATATTCCCAGGAGAAAGTGGTGCTGGCGCAAAAGAATGCCGGTGACTCGGTTAACATTGAGGTCGATATGATGGCCAAGTATGCGGAGAAGTCGCTGGCCGGAATTCTCGGCACCGATGGCACTACTGCTTCGATCCCCTTGTTGGAGAAGATGGTTGAGCGTATTGTTGCCCAAAGCTTGGGTGCGAAGCCATAAAGCACGTGTCGGTCATACTCTAATAGAGACTTGCAAGAAGCACATATCAGCCGTCACCCCATACTTCCGCGATCTTCTGACTCAGAGCGCGCGTGATTTTCTTCCTTCCTACAAGGTGGCTCATCTGGCTAGACACCAGCTCTATTTTCCGCTTCTTTCCTAGCTCGCCCGTGCCACAAGCCTCAAAAGCCTTTACAAAATCGTAAGGCGTCTTCCATCTTTTCTGTACTTCAAGTGCTCTCTCTCCGGTAATGCCTCGCGTCGCCATGAGCATCTTTAAGAAAACGTCCCGGAGTGTCATCATTTCCGACTTGGAGGCCATTGACGCGAAGGCCGGGTAGCTGATGTGGTAGGATGAAGACGCGTCCTTGTCTCTCAGATGATCCAGCAGCGGAAGATAGTTATGAGCAGTTAATACGTTTGTAGGAATGACTTTGAGGTGTTTGCTTTCGTAAGTTCTTTTCAGCATGAGTGTCATTCGGGACAAGTATTTGATGGTCTCATCCATCTTCGTCGTCCTTTTCACAAAGTAGCCGTTGAAAACTTGGGTCGATGCGATAGCGGACTGAACTGCCTCCTCGTATCGCTGATACATTCCTGGATCCATGGAGATATCCTCGATTATGTAGATGACCTTCCTCACCCCAGATCGCTTCAGTCGAAACTTTTGTTCATGAAAACGACCGTCTTTTATACTGCCAATTAAATCGTCAAGACGTTTGCGTTCCACGATCCAATCAAGGACGACCTCGTCGCCTTCTGAACCACTTCCTTGAAGTAGTGTAGGGTCGTGACATTTTGCAACCCATTGGGCGTCGCCCAGTTCCAAGCTTCTCATGATTGGTTTGACGCCTTGCTTGGCAAGTTCTTCTTGCATATAGTCGCGGTCCGTTTTAGCCCTTACTTCCCGCACATCGAGTAGCAAATGCACCGAGAAGGATCCAGGTGGAAGGGTAATAGGAGTGAACACGGGTAGGGAGCCATCCGCGTAGACTGGCGGTCCATCGGCCACGACATGCTGATACGGAGAAGTTGTGTTCATTACTTGCGTAGTTTCAGGGGCAGGAGAACAGTGGCGTGGTTCGGAAGTAGCTTGCGCGTGGGATGCTGTGGCCGCTGCCGCCCATGGGTTTGATTCTCCATGCTCGGCCTGCCACTGTGGAGTTTCTCTGATTCTTTTTGCAACATCCCAGCCTTCATCGGTCAAAGAATATCTCCGCAGAGGGCGTCCTCTTTCGTACACGAGTTCCTTTTGCAGTAACGTCTTCATGGAATTCCAGGCAGTATAAAATTTGGTGGGATCGTTAGGCGCTGTGAAAGAGGTGTCACAATACTTCTGCGCAACCTCTATCAGTTCAGTCTTTGTCATGCCCACAGATGCATCTTCCGAGAGGGTCGACAGTCCGATTACAAGAGCATAGGGGCCCGATCGAAAGGCAGGCACATAAGCCTTCGTTTTGCGGGCCTTTCTGGCAGGGTTTGAAGTGTCCGCGCCACTCCCATCTCCGTTACTCCTTGCGCGCTGAGCAGCTCTTCTCGCCTGGGGATGTTCAGGCATGCTTAGGCCATTCTCCTGACAATGCTTCTTCAGCTTGTCTTCGAGGCGTTCGCAAAGTTTCGGTCCAAATCCCTTCAGCTTCTGCAGCTCTGCTGGATGTTGCATGACTATAGGACATGCTTTCAGGGAGTTGTACGCATGTTTATAGGTGGTTACGCCCTTGGAGTTGCGTTCTCGCGCGAGGTCAAGCCATTCCTTCACCCAGCTCAGAAGCTGGGGGTTCGCACACTCCGAATCACTCATGGTACGAGATGCGGATAGCAGCTCAGAGCAGAGTCATTGCATTCCAAAACATCAAAATTTGAGAAACGAGCCTGGCATGCCAAAGAGCGGGTAGCGTCATCCCATGATGATATGATTAGAACTTATTCGTCGCGTGGCGCCATCCCCTCAGCCAACAGGCGTCATGCGAAATCAACACGAAGTCACGTGAGAACGTGGTCCATTTTCTGGTATAGTGAGGTACCAAGTACGCAGCTATGTACCTACTACCTGGGATAAAAGTGCCATTTGGGTGAAGGCACGTGCGCTTCTAGATGGAAGTAAAGGTGCCTTATACCCACTAGGTAGTATGTTAGTCGACATTTGACTATCGACGAAGTAACTTATCTGGCTGTGCTACGTCGTGCAGCCTAGGCGCTCACTGCAAAGGCTCGGTTGGAATGTTGGTCCAGGTCCGAGGGTTTTGGCCGATAATTTGAAAGGGGTATAGGGTTTGGAGGGGTGAACAAGTCGTTCCTGAATGCGGACGAATATAGAATCTCGTAATTCGAGCGGGCTTCACTCGCTCGGTCTGGCAGGCAATCTCCGGCCTAGTGGGAAACCTCGATACGAGCCAGAAGCAAGCTATACGAATTTTCATAGCCTCATGCATTCCCCCTTTGTGAGCTGCACTTATTTAGGACGGCAAGCATGTCTCGAAAATTGTGCAAGCCTCTCTTCTCCATCACTCGCCGAGAAAAGAGCGATTCATGGTGACTTGGGTAATACTTTGCACGTTTTTTCTTTTTTTGCCAATTTTTGTAGTTGCCAGACAGCCACAACAACGGAGAAACATAGCGCTACGGTCCTGTTGCGTCGCAGCCACTTTCAACGCCAACGCAGCGAGTGGCGTGATGGGTCATGGGTTTGTGACGCATACTCCAAAAAATTTCCCTTTGCTTTTGGAGTATCAATGGTCCTTCTTGAGTCTTTCTGATCCATTGTGCCGCCCTATTGTTTCTGCTTTGAAAAGGCTCCCCGGCGGTCCGATATAAATAACGACGGTACGGAACCCCACTAAAGCCGGGCGACCCGTGCCGTCATAACCACGAGAAGGATCAGGCCGAATCGGTCTAGGTGCAGGTCGCTTGCATTTGAACACAGGTGCCGTGGTCAGCGGGGTAACCCCCGCCATGTTATTACCGTCAATGGCACCTACAGGTAACGTAGGCGTATTTGTGGCACAAAGCTCCTGTACCTCCATGCGCTGAAACAGCTGCATGGTATGGACCCCACTGAACTGACCAGCTAAGTTGGGGCCCAGGTGCTACCTGGTAAGTAATTGGCAGGTAGCGCAAGCAAGCTCCAGTAAGGTAGGTACGGAATACGGGTACAGAGGCAGGCGCGGGCGCAGGCACAAGCTCAGGTACAGGTACAGGGGCCGGCTGCCTCGAATAAAGGCCTCTCGTCCAAGCTTCAAATAATCCTACTTGTCCCCTCCTAACCTTGTTTCTCGAAACTTCTCAACTTGCAATTCCTTTTTTTTTCTCGAGAGTAATCGCCGTTTCGTTTCTTGTTATACCAAGGGATACCTTTCCTCCTCCACCCTCCGCTATGGACGATAAATTCCTCGCGGCATCAGCCAAGCACCCCATAGTTGCAGGCCATGTCTACAAGTATGGCACTGCGGGGTTCCGCATGAAGGCTGACCTGCTTGATGGCGTTTCCTTCCGGGTCGGCCTGCTCTCCAGTCTGCGCAGCCGCAAGCTCAATGGCCAGGCCATTGGCGTCATGATCACTGCGAGCCACAACCCGGCTGTCGACAATGGTGTCAAGATCGTCGACCCCATGGGCGAGATGCTGGAGCAGGACTGGGAGGCCTACGCCACCCGTCTCGTCAACTGCCCCACGGATCAGGAGCTCCTCGAAACCTACAATGCCCTGGCTGCCCAGCTCAAGATCGATCTGAGCACTCCCGCTCGTGTCATCTACGGTCGCGACACCCGTCCCTCGGGCCACAAGCTCGTCACGGCCTTGGCCGATGCCCTCGAAGCTACCGGAACCGAGTATACCGACTACAAGATCCTGACAACCCCCCAGCTCCACTACCTTGTTCGTTGCATCAACACCGAGGGCACCCCCAAGGCATACGGTGCTGTTAGCGAGGCTGGATACTATGAGAAAATGTCAGAGGCTTTCGTGCGAGCTCTACGCGGAAGACGAATTCAGGGGTCCTTGATTGTGGACTGCGCCAATGGTGTTGGCGGCCCAAAGTTATCGGAACTCCTGAAGATTATTCCCAAGGATAAGACGGGCTTTGAGGTCAAGGTTGTCAATGACGATGTTTTGAGACCCGAAGTCTTGAACCTCGATGTACGTCTCGACACCCCTTTCTGATACCCCCTTTATGCGGGCGAAATGTGCTAACTCGTACACATAGAGCGGCGCGGATTTCGTGAAGACCAAGCAGAGAGCTCCTCCCAACCCCAAGCCTGTACCGGGAACCCGATGCTGCTCCCTCGACGGCGATGCTGATCGCTTGATTTACTACTGGGTAGATCCTGAGACCGGTTTCTTCATGCTTGACGGAGACCGCATCTCATCTCTCAATGCATCTTTCATTGGGGACCTGGTCCGCTCTGCTGGCCTTGAGGACGACCTTCGCATAGGTGTTGTCCAGACTGCGTACGCCAACGGCGCGAGCACTTCGTACATCGAGAAGCATCTTCAACTTCCCGTCGTCTGCACCCCTACCGGCGTCAAGCATCTGCACCATGCAGCATGCCAGTTTGATGTGGGTGTCTATTTCGAGGCCAACGGTCACGGAACCGTGGTCTTCTCCCAGGAGGCTCTCCGAATCTTCCGTGAGAAGGAGCCTCAATCCCCGGCTCAGAAGGATGCTCTGGAGACCTTGGCGGCTGTCGGCGATCTCATTAACCAAACTGTTGGAGATGCTATCTCGGACATGCTCATGGTTGAAGTCATTCTCGCCCACAAGGGCTGGACCCTCAAGGATTGGGCCCTGACCTACACTGATCTCCCCAACCGCCTTGTCCGCGTGGAGGTCGGCAACAAGGACCTCTTCCAGACCACCGACGCCGAGCGACGTCTCAGCCACCCTCCCGGCGCTCAGGATGAGATTGACCAATGTGTCAAGAAGTACACCAACGCCCGCTCTTTTGCCCGCGCTAGTGGCACCGAAAACGCATGCCGCGTCTACGCCGAGGCCGCGACTCGTCATGAGGCAGACGAGCTGGCCAACAAGGTAGCCCAGATTGTCAAGCAGTTTGGTTCGTAAAGGGATAGTCCATTCCTCCCGCATACAAGTTCGTAAGTGTCTCGATATGATAGAAACGATGGGAGCGGTATTGGAGATGGAAGATCTCGTACCCATACAGCAAAAGTTTGGTGCAAAAAAGGCGTTTACGTCCTACGTTGAGCAGTATGGCGATTGGCGAAGGCTTGACAAACTAGCCGAGGCGGAGTAGTCGACAAGATGGAGGCTATAGGGGGATAACCGGAATGGTTTATAAAAGAACTTAGGACTGATCATAATGATAACGAACTTTGAATCCATTTAAAGCTGCCAGACGCCTGGCCTAAAACCAGTCACTTATAAACTCGTGTTAGGCTCCTGTGAACGGCAAGGCATTTGCTCCTTTGAACAGCCTATACTAGTTCTATCAGAAATTGCAACTGATGGGCACCCTTCATAAGAAAAGTAAAAACAAGAAAGATCCTCATCAAGCATGCCTCTGTGCAAGTGTTGGCTCGCAAACGTAATTTTTATCCTTTAATGTCCCCTCGTCACAGTTTTTGTTTTCCCCAGAACAGAGATACGCCTTGTCCGACTCTAAGTGTTGGATGTCTGGCATGCAGCCCGCCTCGTAACATTGATCATTCGTCGCTCATAGCAAGCTCTCTCTCTCTCTCTCTCTCTCTCTCTCTTCCAGAGCCGCTTAGAAAGAATCTCATCAGTAGCAGCGCGCCGCATAATGGGGGGCCACCTGCACTTCGCTTAACACATGCGGTAATCACACGAGCCCTCGCTGCCGCGGTTGGGGTCGTCGGTCTCCAGGCGGTAGGCAATGTCGATGTCGAGGTCGCGGCGGTTCTTGGAGTTGGGCTTGACGTCGAGCTTGCAGTCGACCTCCTCGCCGGACTGGACGGTCAGGACGTCCTTGAAGTAGAAGACGGTCTGCTTCCAGTGGGTGTACTTGGTGTGGGGGCCGGTGGAGAAGCGGATGGGCTTGTGGCAGGCGGTGAAGTCAATGTCGAACCAAGAGACGAGGGCGTGGATGAAGTCGTCACGCTTGGCGGTCAGCTTGAAAGAGGTGGTGAAGGCGAGGTCGGCCGTGGTGCACTTGTAGAGGTCGAGGGTCAGGACAGGGGTAGGATCGGTGACAACGGTCTTGAGCTCAACGGTGTCGACGAGGGGCTCAGAGAGTGCGGTCTCCTTCAGGGGGGTATAATCAAAGCCGTAGACGTTGTCCCAGACTAGTTTGAAGTCAGTTTGCACGCTCGCCTTCAGTGCACAAGGGCGGGTATGCTAGACTCACAGCCAATCTTCTCATCCTTGTAGTCGCCATCCTCGATACCGGCAAAGAAGATGGTGGCCTTGTCGGGGAAGATCAAGCCGTCCTTGACCAGGTACCTGTCTCGGGCGTACAGGACGGTGTCGAGCATGCTCTCGTAGAGAAGGAAGTATCCCATCCACTCGGAGATGATGATGTCGACCTGGGGGAAGGGGAGCTCGACCTCCTCCATCTTGCCCTGGATGAGGGTGATCTTGTCGGACAGGCCGTTGACCTTGACAATCTCGCGGGCCTTGAAGATGATGGTGGACATGTCAACACCGATGACATGCTTGGCACCAGCCTTGGCGGCGAACCTGTGTATCACAACGTCAACATCCGCCGTGCCGGTCTTGCTGCTGGGACGCTGGGGGGTACGCACATGGAGAGGATGGCAGTGCCACAGCCGACGTCGAGGACGACCTTGTCCTTGAAGATGTGCTTGTTCTGGACGATGGCGTTCATGTACGAGCGCGTGCGGACCTCATCTTTCTGTGTTTCGTTGCCGGGTTAGCACGAGTCTCGTGTTGTTGCGGCGCCCAGAGGAGGGGGATAATGGGCATGGCGGGGGAGGGGAAGAACGCACCAACATCTCCTCATGGATACCTGTAGCGGTGCGGGCAGAGGTTAGTTTGACACGGGTGCGAGTTGCGGATAGGTTGAGAGGTTCTAACCGTGGTGATCATAGCTATCATCGGCCTGTTAGCAAAAACCCAAGGTGAGGCTATCATGGGCGCAAACGGGAATCGCGCCCGGCGTTGCGGCATGGCAATACAACGTACCTCTTAAAGTAATGCTGCTCGCTGTGCTCCATGCCCTTGAGCTTGGCCTCGGCCATCTCGACGTCCATGTTCTCGGCGCTCATCTTGACCTGAATGTGATTTTTTTTCTCTTCCACCTTGTGACTCTGGTGTGTCGAGAAAAAAGAAAAAGGGAAAGGGCCGTTTTTTTTTTTTTCTTATCAAGAATCAGAAGCCGACATATAGAGGCGACTTTGGATGCAGGGTGGGCGGCTTGACCTGATGGGGGGGGAAAGGCGGGAGCGCAGTTTTGTTCGGGCAGAAAAAAAAAATACAAGAAAAAAAAACACACTACAGCCGTCACCGCCCAAGCCAGCGGATTGGACCCTGCAGGTACGGAGCCGTCTCCATCTCATCTAGACTACGGTATGCGCTTGCTGGCCTAGGCTCGTCTGGCATGAGTCGAGTTTTTCCCATGACATTTGTTCCCCGTCTGCTCTACAGGTCCATCGGTTGCGAACCAGAGTACAAGCGGACCAAAAAGTCAGATGGTTAGTGTGTGTAGAGCACGACACAGAGCAGAAGTGCCACGAGTCGGCACAAGGTCTGCATGCATTACAGGGCAAAGCCTCAGGCGGTGATCAAATATCGTGATAATTCGTATAGACAAGATGCGTAATCAATCGAGTCTTGAACTAATAGGATCTATATCTTTTGAACCCGCTCAATCATTTCAACAGCTCATGACGTCCTCCGGATCCTGTAGGTATGAATTCATCAGAAAATAATCAGGTGGGGGGTGAAAAGACACCCCCAGGTCGTCCTCTTTTTTGAAGCCCAAACACCCAAACTCCGTTACATGCAACAATCAGCGGACCCTTCCTCCCAATCTTCCAAGCCCCCTTTACACCAGCAGGATGGCGTTGATGCAGCCCTCGTTCTCGGGGTTGTTGGACACCTGGGCGTACCGGCCCCAGACCACCTTGCCGCCGGCCGTCACCAGGCCCAGCTCGCTGACGTTGACCTCGATGACGGTTCCCTTGGTCAGGACGCCCAGCTGCGTGTACAGCGGGTTCTGCGGGTTCTTCTTGACGCTGATGATGGGCAGCTGGACGGTGACGCCGAGCTCCGGATGCGTGACGTTGGCCTTCTTGTAGCGCAGACCCATGGGGCGGATGAAGCGCTCGTACTTGGGGTTGCGTCGGGTGAAGTCCTGGCCGACGAACGTCGGCTTCGTGACCATGCGCTTCCAGGACTTCTTCTGGATCTTCTTGCCCGTCTTGACGACCTTGAACATCTCCTCCTCGCTGATGCCGCGGACCTTGGGCAGCGGCACGCTGAACTTGGCCGCCTTCTCAGCTCGCTTGTTCTTGATGGCGCTGCTCAGCGCCTTGGCGGTGGAGGGGTTGGAGCGGTCGAGCAGGTACGAGGGCATGGGCGTGGTGGGTTCCTTCTCGTCCGCCGTCTTGACGTTCCGCTCCTCGTGGGCCTTGATCTGCTTCTTCATCTGTATCTTCTCCTTGTGGCGCTTCTGCTGGTGCAGCTTGGCCCTCAGGCCACGCAGGTTCTGGGCGTCCTGGGAGGCCTTGTGGCCCTCACGGGCGTGGCGCTTGCGCAGGCGCTCCTCATGGTCGAGACGACGACCATGGAGCTTGCGGTGACGCTCCATATACTCGTTCTGAGGCATCTTGGCGGTATCGTCCTGGCGTGGACTCTGTGACGATATCGGGTGGTTGTGGTGCTCTCTGTTCGGAGGCAAGGCAGGTTGACGCTGGAAAATTCCCAGCCCGATAAAAAAAAGTGGCGGTTTATCGGGGGAGCGGTCGGCAGCGGCAGCGCGCTCCAAAAAATCCGTCGGCGCTCGGCGCCACGCTAATCCGAACCAGCCGGCAGGGGACTCGTCTGTGATGGAACTTTTTCGGCGAGCCAACCACCAGCCTCAAACCGAGTTGCCCAGCTTCCTGTCTTTCCAGCATATCTGCCATTGTGCCCACGCCTCAGGGGCACCGCGGTTGCAACATGAGCAGGGCACTTTTCCGCTCCGTCCTGGAGCTCAGGAGTCCCGGCAACAGGCTCCTGCCGAGGTTCTCGATGCCAGTCTTCGCTCGAGGCTTCAACTCGACCTCGCCCATTGTGGAACCCATTCCGCAGCAGCACGTCAACAACGCTGCCAACCCTACCGACAGCGAGGTCCGGCCGCTGGCCTTCAAGAAGAGCCACCCGAACCCCCCGCCCACCCCCATCGCCGACTCGGTCAAGAACCTCCTCCCGTTCCTCGTCGCCCAGCCTGCCCATTACATCACCGTCCACATCCACGGCTTCCCCTACCTCGTGCAAGAGGGCGACCAGATCCGCCTTCCCTTCCGGATGCCGGGCGTCGTTCCCGGCGACGTGCTGCGGCTCAACCGCGCCAGCGTCATCGGTAGCCGCGACTACACGATGAAGGGCGCGCCGCACATCGACGAGAGGATATTCGAGTGCCGCGCGACCGTGCTGGGCACCGAGTCGGAGCCGATGCGTATCAAGATCAAGAAGAAGCGGAGGCAACGCAGGATGAGGCAGGTCAAGAGCAAGCATCGATACACGATCCTGCGCATCTCGGAGCTGAACATAAACAACGTCGACGACATCGAAGAGCCATCAGCCTAGGTGGAGTGCAATGCAAGCTGGGTGGGACTGTGAAATGGTTAGGTCAGGAAGACCGCTTGATGTACATTACATGTTTGTCGCTTTGGCATGGTGGCAGGTCGCTCACCGGCACGAATAGTAGCTGGTTGTACAATAATTCTCATGGCGGCGCCCGATATTGGTATATTAAAAACAATTGGAAACTGCGCTGAAAACTTTGAAATTGGTATGCCCGCTACGCATGCGAGTAAGGAGAACGCCATATCTATCCTGTACAATAAAAGCCCAACACCGGGCGGCGAAGAATCTGTATCATGCTCCCAAACACCAAGCTTAAAAATGTCGCCATAGGTAACTGGACGAGCCGAGAAAGCATGCGCCTTCCAAGAAACAAAAATTTTCCGTCATAAACATCATCTTGTAAACAACACGACTTGTCGCCATTACATCCTGCCAGCCATGGCCTTCTTCACGCTGGCCCAGTAGGCCTGCGGCCACACACTGACACTTTCTGCCTCGGTAGGCATTCGCTCTCGACATCGGGTGACGACGCTCTGGATGATTCTACCAAGCATTTCCTCGTCAATTGGCAGGCCCTTGTCGCTGAGCTCCACGGGATACAGGAAGGGGTCTGTTTCGTGCAATAGTTCTTCGCAAGTGGGACGCATGTGCTGGTCCCGGTTAAGGCAGCGCTTCATGGTGCGCAGCAGCGATGGCGGAACGAGTACGCCGCCGAGGCCGCGGGATGGGAACTCAATCGTGTGGTCCCAGTTGATGATGGCTTGGCACCTGGCCATTTGGTTCACGATGTGGCCAAAAGGTGGCACACCGTAGACCATCTGATAAAGGATGCAGCCCAGTGACCAAACATCACTTGGTTTGCCGAGCTTCATAAGCTTAGGCCGGCCATGAATACGTCCGCCGCCAGCATTGTTAGAGTCCATGAGCGACTCTGGGGACATGTAGTTGGGTGTTCCGATCTGGTTTTCGCGGTGGACGTTGACCGTTTCATCAGTCTGGATGGCGTTGGCGATGCCGAAGTCGATGAGTTTCAACTGCCCCTTGACCGATACAAAGTTGGCAGGCTTAAGATCAGAATGCACAATGTCATACTGATGGACGGACTGCAGACATTCAAGCATCTCCTTCCAGTAATAACGCACAAAGACGGTGTCGAGCTTGGCCGCCTCTGGATTTTGCCGAGCCCTCATCAAACTATTGAAGTCGAGCTCACCCATCTCCATGACCTAGAAGCAACAATTAACACACAGATCTAGGACGGTCAACAAGACAACTTACCAAAGTGAGCAGGTTCTTCTCCACATTCATCTCATAGTCTGTGAGGTTGATAACACGGTCCACCCCGGCCAGCTTGGTGAGGAGATCGATTTCACCTCTATACCCTCTGATCGTGGACTCATCCGCCTTTTCAAGAGAGACACGCTTCAAAGCAAACATTTTCCCGTTCTCAGCCGTGACCCGGTAGACCTTTGCACTGCCACCACGGCCCAGGCAGTCTAGGCGGGTGTAGCACTTGCCGTTGACTTTGAGGACATTTCTCCTCTGTTTGGCTTGACCGGTCGTAGCTGCTCCGGCCGCGGAGGTCGCTGCATCGACAATGGACATCTTGGGAGGTGGTGGGGGAGCAGGGCGGTGAGGTGTGTTGTTGGTGAGCGCAACCAATGGCCTCCTTTCTGGTGAAGCGGCCTTGGCATGGCCAATGTCCACACTCATCGGTCGCTTGGGGACATCCTCGAGCTTGTCGTAGATGAAGGGTTTGGTGCGCTTGTAGCTGGGGGGTTCATTCTCCTGGTCGTTGTGTGAGGGGATTTCGGGTCTAACTTCAGGCGCCTTGTGTTCCAATTGAGTCGGCTTCTCCGGCTCTGAGTCAGGCTGCCGCTCCCGGGAGGATGGCCTCATGGAAGTAGAGCGGAGATCGAGACTGGAGACGTGATGCCTGTGGATTCCTCGAGCAGCCGCGTTCCCGCCTACCGGGCTCCCGGAGTTGTACTCCCGAATGCCATCTACATAAACGGATGAGACATGAGGCTCGTCTGCAGGTTGGCTATCGGGGTCCTGGCTCGATGCAATGGGGTCGCCGTCTCCATTACCATCAACGTCTTCCTCGCTCTGTCTTCTCCTGCCGCGTCTGGCCGGTCCACTCAGAAAGCTGCCGGGAATCTTCCCAACTCGCTTGATCCGCATCGAACTTTGCAGGTTGGCGTTGTCATCTGGTCGGCTCCTTGTGGTTGTTGAAGGATATCGGGAGACACTTCCGTAGTTGACTGGTTCGTGATTGCGAGCCACAGTCTCCGGAGGCTCAGGCACATCGTTGTCCTCGTCCAGGGCGGATCTATCCATGGCTGACCGGTCATGGGCTGAGCGGCCTGAAGACGGACCCGTCGAGCCCACACGGCTCCGGTTGCCCGAAGATCCAGCAGCGAGTCGCACGACTCTGACTCTCTGCGCGGGCGTATTCACATCTGGCTGAGACTCTTGCTTTTCTTCTACGGCCACATCTCGGCTTCCAGACCGGCTGTGGGGCCTTTGACGCTGTGTCGAGCGTGACAGCGAGGTGGATCGCCGCTTCTGGGGCTGCATCTGGTTGAGGCTCTGGGGAGTATTGCTCAAGCGAACAACCCTCTTTCGAATTGGGCTCGCCTCTCTGCTTCTCATGGGGCTCGTGGGTCTTGACGACCGCCCTTCGAAGGACTGTGCGCTGCTCGTCTTCGACTGCCTGGCGGCTTCTGTTGTTGATGACGATGTCGAGGTGTTTAGAGCACTGGTTCGACGCCGCGTCCGGGGTGGGGAGGCCGCCCGTTGCAGATTTTTCGGACCATCGTCGTTGAGCAGCGCTTTGGTGAAAGCGCTGAGCTTCATAGGGACGGGAATCTCGTCCTCGGAGCTGTCGTCCTGGTACTGCTTCGCTCGTGTCCTGGTCATCGGGGGAGCGACAGATGGCTGGCTTTCGCTGCGGGTCAACGCCTGGCGAGAAGGGGGCCGCCTGAGAGCCTGGCGTTGCGAGGTTCTGCGTACGAGGCCATTGGCCATGGGTGTCGGCGATACGGTCGCCATGTTTTGACGCCGAAACACACGCGTGGGAGTCGGTGAGGGTGGTTGCTTGTTCCGAGTCGATTGAGTCGAGGGTTAGTGGAGGTTAAAGATGATTAACGTGTCACACACGGCCATGATCCAAAGAAAGTAGTTTGAAGCAAGAAATTAGCTGGTTCATGCGTCGCGTAAAGGTGCACATGGAGGGAGGGAGGGTGCGCGAAGGAGTTGGCAGTTATTTTGGGGGCGCCGAGTCAACAACCAATCAAACGGTACCCGGTTGCCGTGAGCAACGGCCCCACCCCGATTTTTTAGGACGTGCCTGGCTACGAAAGCATTGCGACGGGTTCGAGAGCCCAGGTATTAGCGTCCGTCCTTTGCCTTACGCTACTCGTTCATCAAGGTGCTTTCGCAGATCTGGAGGTGACCTTACTCGATGCATCCTTCCACCGAGGTGATCTGCTTGTTTTCCGAGCTTCTCCCGCTCCCGTCCCCATTAGCACGAGATTGCAAATCGCATGGTTAGAGATGGACTTTGGCCTGCAAGCACAACATGAGCACAGGGTATCAAATTCCGTTCAAGTGCATTGTGCAGTCCCGTTGTTTTCCAGAGGGTCTGGTATAAGTTAGCGCGCGAAGTCACAGAACTCACCAAGTAAGGTGCTAATGGTCAAGGTTAACACGCTGCAACAAGATTATGACTGTACTGAACAAACAGGTGGTCTTTTGGTGAGGGACACTGGCTGGGACATATCGTACGTACCTTAGCTGGATCACATCAGTCCTTGGAGCTCGATTCCATTCGTCTCTCCCCGGCTACAACGGTCCCCCCAGTGCCCCCTACCAGCCAGGGCAGACACTTCCAGTTGTGCCGGTACCTGAGATCCACCCCACCTTGAGCTCTCCCGCGCTAAGAGCTGCCGTTCCTCATGTCTCGCCTTACGTAGCAGCCGTAGCCCGCGCCTCTACCTCCGCACGCACCTACAAATGTCCCAATGTGGCGGCGGCTTCATCCTCATCCGCCCGACCTCCTGCCACCCTCGCACTGCCGTCGCCAGTTGATGCCGCCGCGATGCTCGTCCAATGGAGGAGGTCGCGATCCCTCCTCCTCTCCCTAGCCCTGCTTGCTGTGCTGTTCGCCGGTGTCGCCCAAGCTTCCAAGGGTGACCGACTGCCCGAGTTCAAGGAATGCCTCAAGGTAAACGCTGGCCCTCTGCTGCTGTCGATTGCTTCCACATGTTGGGAAGAAGGCCCCATTGCTAAAGTCTAGACTGAAAGCTGACCAAGTCATCCGATATAGGTCTGCAAAGCCGAGAACTGCAGTCCCGGAAAGGACCACACCCCCATTCGTTAGTTTATCCGACCTCTTTTCCTTGACGTATCGTCTAGAAGAAGTACCAGCAGCTAATCGTGCCGTTTGACAGCCTTCCTGCACCGTCTACTCCTCTGGGACTGTGCCAGCGAATGCGACTACACCTGCCAACACATTATCACCACCCGTCGGGTCGAAGCCGGCGACCCCGTCGTCCAATTCCACGGCAAATGGCCCTTCTACCGCTTCCTGGGCATGCAGGAACCATGCAGCGTCCTCTTCTCCCTCGCCAACCTCTGGGCCCATTGGGCAGGCCTTCGCAAGGTCCGCGCCCAGATTCCCGCCTCCTACACCATGCGCCCCTTCTACGAGTGGCTGTCTAGCGTCGGCATCGCCTCCTGGGTCTTCTCCGCCATTTTCCACACTCGCGACTTCCAGCTCACCGAGGAGCTCGACTACTTCGCCGCGGGCGCCAGCGTGCTCTACGGCATGTACTACACCCCGATCCGCGTCTTCCGTCTCGACAAGCCTACGCCACGAAGGCGATCAGTCCTGCATGCATGGACGCTGCTGTGCATCGTCCTATACATATGTCACGTCGTATACCTAAAGTTCGTTAAGTGGAACTACACTTACAATATGGCCGCGAACGTAACGGCAGGGGTTGTGCAAAACCTCCTGTGGAGTTGGTTCAGTTTTCACAGGTACCGCGAGAACAGGCGGACCTGGGCAACATACCCCGGTCTCGTGGTCGCATGGATCACCTTTGCTATGAGCATGGAGCTCTTCGACTTTCCGCCATGGCTAGGGTCAATTGACGCCCACAGCCTGTGGCATCTCATGACCGTTGGGCCTACAATACTGTGGTACAAGTAGGGCACCCTATAAATGTTCTCCTGTCTGAGCTTACGCTAACATTTCATAGTTTCTTGGTTAAGGATGCGTACGACGATATTGCAGGAAGTGCGAGACTCAAGTCGTGACCCTTAAGTAGACAGCATAGTAGATCATTTCACTTTTTTGATTTTATAAAATCAATTTCGCAACTGATAGATCCAATGCCACTGGTTCTCGTGGACGACTCGAATTGTATTAGTGACTAGATAAGCCCGAGTCTAGATGGAAAACATGAAAGCTAAGTAATCAACCAGTTGTGTTAGACCGCGATTTATTTCCCGATGTTATAATAATGATACCCCTTGAGCAATCAAAGTTCAGTGCCTCAACGTGCAACTTGAAAGCTGTATTTCAGGCCAGCCAGCACCTGAGAGCAGGGTTTTGTTCCCGGATGCCGTCCCTTCGACGCCAGATACCAAAGGGAAAGTAGTGGGTGCGCCAGAACTCCTTGTCTATTTCTCGCAGTCATTCAATTGCAAATGCATGTGCCCCATTTGCGAGGATGGCCTCGCACAGTTACGACAACATCCAGAGCAGAAAGAGAAAGAAGAAGAAGAAAAAAGGGCTCAGAAACTGAGCAAATCCCTGACCGATAGCCCACGTCCGTTTCCACTGCCACTGATAGTGCCTCGCCTATCATTGTTGAGCATGAGCAGCGCGGCGGTGGCCTCCTGATCCAGATCACTCTGGGGGTTAAGAGCCGGACTGGTCAGCGTAGAGCCAGCGACAGAGGCGTTGCTGGGAGCGTAAGCGGCATGAACTTGAGGTCCAAACGCAGGCGAAGTCCCCGCGGATGCGCTGTAGCTGTAGTGCCTGTGGTCCGTGGAAACGGATGAATAGGAGTGTTGCCGGTGTCGTGAATCCTGCGCATACAGAGCGGGGGATATGGATGGATGACGAGAGGCGTCATGCTGCACAGTGAATGTTGGAGAGGGTGCTTCAGAGTCTGTCATCTCTACATCCGCACTGGGGTCTCCATGCACTGTAGGATGAAATTCGCGGATAGAGGGAAGTGCATTGTGTGCAGACTCCATGCGACCTTGACCATCACTGTGCTGAGCCTTCAACTTCGTCACGCAGTCTTCTAAATAGCGAACGTACTCAATCGAAGCCTAGTAATGAGTGGTCAGACGGATTTCCACATACAACAAACTGAGGAACGAATGTGAGACAAACCTGGAGAATTGCTAGTTTGTGCATCTCCCCCGTGCAAGCAGGGATCATGCCTTTGAGAACAGCAAACTCTTCATTCATTTTACTTCGTCTCCGTCGTTCGATGAGGCTATGTGCTGTCTTCCTTGCAATCTTCCTGCCTGCGGCGCTGGAGGCACTCGGTTGCTTCTTCTTGCCCTGAGCCGCACTCGAAGCCGCTCCGGCGGTTTTGCTCGCATTGTTGGCTGTTTTGCTGGCGTTCTTGCCGGTATCTTTGGGCGTAGAACTCTCAACGGCTTCATCTTGGGGTCGTGGCTTCATCTGGATGATCTTGCGAGAACGGGTAGGTGGTGGTGGTAGCGCAAAGGTGTTGTCCTTGGTCTCCTTGGCAGCAGAGGACCGCCTCCTTGCCTTGACTGTCTCGGCGGCCTGCATGGGGTAATTCGCCAGGGAGGGCGTCGCCAACGGAGTGGAGCGCGCTGTGGTAGCAGTCGGGGATGCCTTGGGGTCGGCCGGTGACCGTCGGTTGGGGTCATGTATCGCTGGTGGCGGTAGTTCAAAAGCAAGCTGTAGCGAGGAGAGGAGTTGCGAGCCGTCTTGACCCTTAATGTCGGAAGAAGAGCCCGGTGTAGGCGGAAGAGCAGGACGAGGCATGGCGATTTGGGTCCGTATAGGTTTCGTTGGCCGGGGATATAAGTGGTAACGTGTGTAAGCGATGGCTCTTCTCAGCGCATCAACGCAGACGATCACGCGCCACCTTTGCTTGCTTTTGGTTTTCGGTCAAGGTAAAGCCTTCGAAGATTGCCACGGACAATTCTCGACGGATACTTTGTTCCCACGAAAGGCGGAGGCTTGAGCTTCAGCTGGTCCTTGGGATATTGCACTTTGACGACATATGCAGCGTAAATTTGGTATGTGGCGGCGAGCGCACGTGCGTGCTGGGTATCAAGATGGGTATAAGAGTAGAAGGAACAGTTAAGCGTAACACCACTCAAGAAGTAAACGAGTGTGAGAGACAGTTCATAGGAATGGAGTTCATGTCGAGGGAACGTCTGGTGCCTGCACGTCTTTGGGCGGGTGGTCAGAAGGAAGAGAGAGAAGATGAGTTGGGAAGATGTCTGGCGAGGGGGGAGACAAGTGAATGACAGGGAGCAACGGTCAATGTCCTCGTTCACAAGCACCACGGCAAGGAGTCAGGACACACTAGGCCGTAGATCCGAGGCGGTCCCGTATGCGATGCACGACCGAAACGTTAAGGCCACCAGTGAAGGGAGGGCGTCGCGTCGAGTCGAGCCAGAAAGGGCTTCACCATTTTGACTAAGGACGAGGGCCCCTCTACGATACACAGGGCCCGGCCAGCCCACGCCAGGCCAGGTGAAAGAGCAGACGAGCCGCTGCCCATTGACCAAGCATCATCGAGAAAATGGTCGCGTGCTCTCCATGGCGGCGAACGGCTGGCGACGAATCAGGGCGCGCCGTGGGCCCATGTGGTCGCGTGCGGGCCCCTCCAGTCGTCAGGGTCTCGGCGCACGACAAGCAACGACAAGCACCAAAGCCGTGGCGAGCGCCGAAAACGTGGGCCAAGGCTTGCTGTGCTGTGCGGCGCGACAGCTCACTCCTGCTCCGCCTCGAAACCCACACTCGTCGCGAGTACGGGGGACGGTATCCGTGGAGGCTGGCTCCTCTTGGAGACGCAGATCGATCTGATGATGGCCTTACTCTTCTGGGACCGGGGCAGCCCCCCGCGGTGTTCGGTACTAATTAGAGACACCTGCCTCGTAGGCAAGCGGGCCGTTTGCGTCAAGTAAAGCCAGACATACCTTGCGGGTGTATAATAGCGATGCGATGTCTGGGCAACGATGCCAAGTGCCCTTGGAGTGGAACGTAAAATAATGTTAACTTTAAGGTACGGTACGGAAGGCCACCTAACCGACCCTAGCCTTATCTCGTGCTCCAAGGTCCTAGTACAACCTTGGTACTACCTTACCTCGAGTGGGGGTCGCCCCGAGCACAGTAAAATGTGTGCCTTGAAAGTGTTAGCACGTGCGCATGCGCCTATCTTTACTTCATTGGGCTGCTGTCCTTCAGAGGGTGGCTTCTGAGATTGACCTTCGGACTCCCAACGGGCGTTCACAACGAAGTCTACTCCGGGTGTTAGTAAATAGGGCCACCGATCCTAGTAGCACGACCTCCGCTCGCTACACAGAAATCTTCCGCATCACACACGTCACACTGAAGGCTTGAATAGCGTGTACTGTGGCTTGAAAAGACAAACATGTTTTGCAATAGTCTCGAATCGAAACCATGCCACACCGTGAATATAGGTGTTGAGAAAATGCTCCGGGACGCCCATGACGGCGCCGTAGCTGCCGTAGCCTCCTATATAAAAACAACTCTCTGCCCAGCTTTCCATTGCCATTGCCGTGGCAATGACTAACAATCTCCCTTCCACCTTTACAACTCGTTGCTGGGGTACGTAACCTTGGTCATCTCGCCGAACTCCTCCTTGATAGACCTCATGTTCACGAAGCGCGTCAGCAGGTTAGGGCTGCCAGCCTTGTCATCGGTGCCGCTCGCTCGCGAACCACCGAAGGGCTGCTGCCCGACAACGGCACCGGTGCTCTTGCAGTTGACGTAAAAGTTGCCCGCGGCGTTGCGAAGGTTCTCCTCGGCGAACCGGATAGCCGCACGGTCCGCAGCAAAGACGGATCCGGTCAGACCATACTCCGAGGTCGAGTCAACCAGCGAGCAGGCCTTGGCAAATGCATCAGGAGCGCTATCATCGTACACGTAGGTGGTCAGGATGGGGCCGAAGAACTCGGTTGAGAGGAACTTGTGAGACGGGTTGGTAGTCTCAAAGATGGTAGGGTGGACGAAGTAGCCCTTGGACTGGTCATACTTGCCGCCCACCAGCAGCTTGACCTCCGAGTCGGACTTGGCCTCGTCAATAGCTCCAGAAAGCTTCTTGAAAGACGCAGCGTGGATAACTGGACCGATGAAGTGGTTGTGCTCCCACGGCAAGCCGATCGAGAGGCTCTCCGTCTCTGCCACCAGCTTGTCCTTGAACTGAGGCCACAGAGACTTGGGCACGTACAGGCGCGACGTGGCGCTGCATTTCTGGCCCTGGTACTCAAACGCACCCCTGACGGTGTGCTTCACTGCGTTGTCCACATCCGCCGAAGGGTGGATCAAATGGAAGTTCTTTCCACCGGTCTCACCAACAATTCTGGGGTACGACTTGTAGCGTCCCTCGGCCACGCCCTGGCCAATGGCGCCGTAGAGCTTGCGGAAGACGGCCGTGCTGCCTGTGTAGTGCAGCGCCGCAAACTCCTTATGGGCCAGGACGACCTTGGTAACCTCCTCGGGGTTTCCGGGCACAAACTGAATGACATCCTTGGGCAGACCGGCCTCCAGCAGAATCTGGTAAACGAGCCAGTTGGAGGCAATGGCGTAGTCGCTAGGCTTCCAGACAACCACGTTGCCCATCAAGGCAGGAGCACCGGGAAGGTTGCCTGCAATGGCAGTGAAGTTGAAGGGACTGACGGCATACACGAACCCTTCGAGTGCGCGGTACTCAAGTCGGTTCCAGACACCGGGGGCGTGGTGCTCGGGCTGCTGAGCATAGAGCTGCTCTGCGTAGGCGACGTTGAAGCGGAAGAAGTCGGCAAGCTCGGCCGCGGAATCGATCTCAGCCTGCCAAGCATTCTTGCCCTGGCCAAGCATGGTGGCAGCCATGATGTCGTACCTGTACTTGTTGGAGATGAGGTCGGCGGCCTTGAGGAAGACAGCTGCTCGGTCAGCGAAGGGAAGGGCCTCCCAGGCGGGCTGGGCTGCCAGCGCTGCATCGATAGCTTTGGAAACGTCGGCGGGAGTTGCGGTGTGGTAGGAGGCCACGGAAGAGGCGTGGTCTGAAGGGTTGAGCTGCTGGGAGACTTGCGAACTCCTAACCTGTGGCTGTGTTAGTCCTTGCGTAGAAGCTGGAGGCCCGGAGATGGGAGACGTGCCTCCTTGCCACCAACGACTACTGGCACATCCAGCGGGAGCTTGTTACGGAGCTTCTCGACAGCGGCGGAGAGACCTTCACGCTGGGAGCTCCCCTTGAGATAGTGTTGCTGCGCATCGTGTTAGAGAATCGTTTTGTGTTTCGAGCCGTGGAACCAGGGTCGCCTTCACTCACGTTTGGCTCATTCGCGACCTTGGGGGTCTTGAACGCAGCGAGCGTGGCGACGCCCTTCCTCTGCGCGGCGCACCGCAGCACCCTCGCGCTCGCTCTCTGGACCTGTGCTGACTGCATGCTTTCGACTTCTTCGACTGGAATCAGGACGCGGAGTACAGGAAGAAGCCAGCTGGAGGAAAGAAATTCGAAATGTCTATGGACCCTTGGAAACGGACGTTGCACTGTCGGTGATGGTCCCCGGTGCTTATATTCCTATCAAGCAAAGAGGTGGTGCAGCTTGGAGCTCGGCTTATCGCGGTTCAGTAACGACGCCCTAGCACGGCGGGCGGGGCGGCGGGACCGGCCCCTCGTGACGTAGCGCCAGAGCCGGCATGTCGAAACCCCTGCCTTCGATCGGCCCCCTCGCCGTTGATTGGGCAATGGCGCTTCTGGAATGCGTGCGAGTATCGGAGGACCCATTGCTGGCCCCAGATCCCCCAGCTCAAAAGCTCCGGTGCGAACCGTTCGAGCCTCTTGGAGACGTTGAGGTCGTGATAAAAAAGCCTGTCCAGGCACACGACTCGCGAGCCGCGCTTTGCCGCAGGCCAAAAGTCTTTGGGAGGCTGTGGGTCCATCTTCCTGAGCATCATTCAATTCGACATCCACTTATCTTCGGAAAGTATTGCACGATGCCTCGCACATGATAGCTGCAGCTTGCCAGCACCGATCACTTCCATGGTGGGACTTGGTGCTAAGGCAGAAGGGCGCTACGTTATCACCCCGGGAATGCCTAGTCTCATTACGCGGCACAGCATTCACTTTCGGTTTAACAAGAAGTACTTTGGACTTTTTGGTGCTAACAAGCTGAAACGACAGAATAGAATGGAAGGCAAGATTAGAAATTTCCACCTCGTTTATAGCAGGCTTTCCTCTTACAGGTTATTATCTCTTGGTATCGCTGCACCTACTCCCAGTCTAGCCTGCAGATAAATCCTTCAAACCACAATAAATCCAACACTCTATGGCCACAGCCAAGGTAAGGTATCTGAAAATAGTCGAACCAAGCGCCAGCGCCACTCCCCTTTTCCCTCTTATCAAAACGATTACTCGGCATGCCGACTTGTGGCAGAGGTTGCCGCAAGCGAAGCTGCTGGTGTGGGTGGCTTCCGGTAGTCCAGCAAAGGTACCGTAAAGCCGTAGCCTTGAGTTTGACCGTCACGGTTGTGCTGGTCAACCTCGACGTTGATGCAAATGTCGAGGCTTCCGTCGTTTCCGCGGCCGTGTCCGTCGAGCGTCGCGGCGCTGTGCTCGGTTCCAGCTCCAACCTCGCCCTTGTGCAGCCGTCCATGGCCATCGACGCCCCTGAAGGACTGCTCGTCATTTTCGGGGTTTTGGTGCGTATGGCCATTTGGAGTGGCATTGTTGGGAGAATTCTCCGTAAGCATGGCGTAGTTACGGCTGGGCATCGTACAGTGGTTCGAGTTCGAGGTCTTGTTAGAATCGCCGGGGTCCTTGTCGAAAAAGTCCAATAGCGTCTCGTCTGTTGCGCGGTTCAAGTGATGGATCTTGTTGCGTCGAGCGAGGAGATTCGCCACAGCTTGCGGCGGCGGCTTATTGACAATAGCCGAGGAAACGACATTGGTCATGTAACGATTGTCGTGTTCCACAGGGATGTTCAGCTTGGGGTTCGAGTAGAAGCGGCCCAGGGCTGCTAAATGGACGTCACCACCCAGAATCGTTACGCGAACGGAGAACTCGGCCGCAATCTCCTGCAAAGCTACAACCAAGCCAGCTCTCTCTGGCTTATGCGTTCTCGCGGTGTAGTGGTCGTCCAAGTCATCGAGTAAATCAACACTACCATCAAAGTGATTAAAGAAGCCACCACCTAGACCGAAACGTCGATTAAGAAACTTGACAGGTCCGATCAGGGGGCTGCGCAAGACGTTCTCCAGCCAAGTCAAACGCTACATCCAAGTCAGTCATGCCATTTGTCTCCTAATACTGGGCCGCCGTACCGGGTATGCAATGGGAATACCGAGGAGAAGAATGAGGTGTTTGATGGGTTGCTCTGCATTGGCTGCGGCGCGCAACTCCTTGCGCAATCGGTCAAAAATGAGATCGTAGGTTTCCGGGTAGTTCACTTGATGTCGCGTGCGCTGTTCAAGTTTAGCCGGCCGGAGCAATGAATCTGGTAAATATGGCAGCACAAACCTCTGTACGCGCATCGATACCTAAGAGCGCCATACGTGCGCCGAGGCGGGTGAAGATGTTGACCGAATGCTCGGCAACGTAAGGGCCAGGCTTCTGGCCGATGATGTACTGAGTTTCTTCTTTTCGCTCTGCCACAAATGTGTCCTGCAGTTGGTTGGGGTTGACACCTTGCGTGTTTGACTCTAACGCCGTAGAATCTACGATCAACGGTCAGTAACAATTGCAGGGTGAATTGAGATGCTTATTCTACCGGAAGTATAAGTCGACACTGGCGGTGCTAAGTGATGCTGAAAGAGCATGTAATACTTGTGCGCTGTGCCGCCAATGCCACGGAAAACATCGCATTGCATAAAGGAGTCAACATAGGAGCCAAACCCGTCGATGATCTGGACAAATATCAGTATCGCTTCATGCGTAACTCACAGGGTTCCGCTTCTGCTCACATCGTGGTCATCCCAGATATTCAGCTGTGGGATCTGTCCGTTGGCAGTGGAGAAAGGCTCCGTGTTATACCAGCGAATGTAGTTCTTGAGATAGTAGTCGTCACACTCCAAGCGGAGCTTTTCTGGGAAAGGGAACTCGCGTCGCTTCTTGGGATTGCCGATAGCAGTCCACTCCCGCAGCGGGCCTGATACTCGAATGCCATCATTATAGATTTGATCTCCGCCGCCAACCATGACATGGAACGGCTTCCTTTCATGTTTCCTCAACACGTCGTTCCACAGCGCGGCACCGCTCCAAGCATCTTCGTCCGTGCCAACACTGAAGCCGTTACATGAATGGAACATGATGCGCATTGATTCGTCGCTTGCTGGGATGAAGAAGTTATTGACGCGTGGCTTATGTTCGGTCGAGTAGCGGAGGTCGGGAACATTGTATTCATACTTGACCTCGTGGGCCTCCTGGGGAGCGTTGATGTCGAACACCCAGAATGTGTTCCGGTGGTCAGAGTACAGACGTCGAGATTCGAAGTGCTCACCCTCTGTGGATCCTCCATTCGTCACCCCGTTGGCCCCTTCGGCTTGCCTTGCCTCCCCGACACGTCGCAGGTACAGCGACGGCTGGTGCAAGACCTCCTTGCCTCCCCCCTTTACCACAACTAGCACGCTTCCCAGCCAGCGGCCAGAATTCATGCCGCGATAATTGAGCAATGGGCCACATACAATCTCCTTGCCATCAGCGACCTCACCGCGGCCTTCTACAGGCTCATGGTGAGGCTGCTCGTAGGTATCGGCGTGGCCAGCGGCAACAGTTAGCGGCACGAAGTTGCCTCCGTTGGACTGGCCCTCAGGAGGGTCGATACGGGTTTTGTTGAGGAAATCGGCGAGGTCGCTGGTGTTACCGCCGGCTACCGGATCGCGTGGTGCGCCTTGCGCCGCTCTGTCAGACTCGAATCGCGCGTAGGCGCCAGACTCCTGGTGGCGCCATCTGTTCGAAGAAGTGTAGGGATTCTGAATGTCATCTTCGCGTTGCGCGCCGGCGCTGTTGCTCGAGGCCATAGCTACGTCTTCTTTCGACAAGAGACAGGAAACTGATAAAGACAGCGTCGGGGTCTGCGAAGGAAGAAGTTGGTCGAGAACACCCTCTCCGGAGCGAGGGAGATGAGACGGGCTTACACTGTCCTCCGGGGTCAGGGTGTTACCGGCAACCGCAATCAACCTGCACGTAAATAGACCCTCTACGTCAAGGCTGGATTGCGCCAAGCGTGGAGCCACAGCGCAAGGGTGGAGCAGGGTGGCCTCGAGACGTCTCCAAGAGAAACGGGATCTTTGATTTTATGAAATGTCTGTAGCTTCGATGAGCGGCAGACTAGCTTTGAGAGAATGCACTGCAGCTCCCAGACGATGACGTGGGGGACTCGGGCGCGCAGCAAGTTATCTTTTCAGTCCCAAGAGTCTTGGTAGCATGTTGGTCGGGATAGCGGCACCATAGTTACTCGAAGCTGGGCTGGATTCGGCAAGGATCTTTCTTGGCTCACACTTTTTGGCCTAGTAAGGTTGCAGGCTAATCCCGCCCACTGAGCTTGTGGCACAGCAACCGTAGGCTGATCTGTACCCTGGCGCTGGATCGCCCAGGCCCCTAAATGGACCCAAATATGGATTTTCCAAGCCACTGTTGTGGCGTGACATTTACTCAACTAGGCATCTGCCACTGGACCAGCGAACTCAGCCTGTTACTACTTATAGGATTCTAAGCATTCAGGTTCAGCTATACACCCTCACGATGGCTTGCTAAATCATCAAAGAAGCCCCGGAGGAAAGGCGCGACCGTGGCGTCGCGGTCCCGAGGAGCTCGAATACCCCTATCCGTTCATCCACCCAACCCCCAGCCCTCACTTCCCTATGCCACTCTTTGCAGTGACACCGTGGCTGGAGAGACAAGCCGCTAAGTAGCCTTTCTTGAAGTCCCCAGAATGTCATCGTACCACCCAAAGAAACTAATTGCAAAGTGTTAAGTTACTAAGTTGCTCGTCACAATCGATCCTTGGAGTGGCGTGCGCGTAGGAAGAAGAATCTTCCCGCCGTGGTTGACTTGTGCTGAGGCCAGCCTGTAAAGCACGTCGGATCGTACTCTACGGGTCACAGGGCTAATTCCAATGGGTATCGTTTCTTGAGTGAGAGGCAGTGCGTGAAGAAACGCTTTAGAAACCCCACAGGCAGAACGGGTCACGTGCGTCGGTTCTGCCGTAGTAATATGTGCCTGATGCAATACGCGTATAGACAAAGCCGTCAAGGCAGTCTGTAAATCTCATCAAGGATTCAAGCATCGTGAAGGACCGGCTCTTCAAGAAAGATTGGCTTAGATCTCCACAGTGGGAACCGAGCACAGCAGTTCAGTTAGGTACGCCGTCTGATGTACTAAGGTATTTACCGTACCACATTCTGCTGTAGAAAATTTGTGTCCCGCCTTGATTATGTCAGCGTGTCAGAAAATCCTCGCAAAAGACAAAATTTCGAGAGCCTCCGCAAGTTTTTCACACTCCTCTTCTTCATCACCACTCGTTTCCTACTTATGGGAAGAAACATATGACCAGCGCACATCGCAATTATTAGGCTGCGTCGAGCCAATTGTCTCTGTGTTTCTGATTCGGGTTTTCCGCATGATCCGCATTCCACGAGCCTCATAACTTGGATGAAAGTCTTGCTCGACCGAGCAAGCTTCGCATTTTTCAAGTCTGAAGGAACTTGTGGCTAGTATGTAGGTACTTGATTCTTTGTGAATGTATTTGAACGGCATTAGTGTGTACAGCAATGGGCTTCTCTCGTGCCGACTTGCTGAAGGATATTTCAACGTGCCAAGATCGAAATTCCTCAATATTACCAAACACCTTCGTTCTATTTATCCAAGAACTCTTGGTGCATGAAATTTTGGAGACATTTCCTAGCCAAACAACGTCGGTGTCCTTCCACAGGATCCGACTCTGGGGGGAGGGTCAAGCTTACCCTATCATCTGCATGAAGCTCATGAGTCGTGGAGATTAGCATCACAACGCACGTTAGGAACCACCTTCGTTCGGCGGGACTCAACCCTTGATCTGGGTTGCGTGTGCGACGGAGAACACTGATGGTCAGCGGACTGAAATTCTAGAACTAAACGGCGTCTAATCATCTGATCCTGCCATGCACAATCAAATTTGTATGGGCTGGCTACATGATGCAAGGGCACGCCAGCCTTGCCGGGCTGTGGTTTCAGGTTTACAACGTGCTGTCATACTTCTCCACTCGTCATAGGCAGACTGTCTCAAAAGCGGCAAAGACCACCTCGCTCGTAACTGGCGCGTCGATGTGGGCTGGCCGAGCTGGCTTTGAGAGCCAGAAAGAGCGCCGGTGAAAAATCAAGTGTTCAGTTTTTTCTCAGGGGATCAAAGCTGAAGAAAACATCTTGATGCACCGGCCGCTCTGAAAATGCTGTCTTGGTCCGCCGGAACCTTGTCTCGAGCTTCTGCATGCCCTTGATCCATCCTCCGTTAGGTGTCGGATGCTCGCACGTTGACGAAGATTAGGACTATGTAAGCGCTGAAGATCGGTTGCTAGATGTGGGCATTTTCCCAGGTAAACCAAGCATGAAGAATGTTGCCTAGCTCGCTCAGGAGAGAAATCATGTAATAAGAGGCTGTATGCGATTCCGCGTGTACAAACCCGTGGGTCTCGGATGTGTTCGCTCGCTAATCCAGCAGCTAGGGACCTGATGGGATGTCTTGGCATCTGATCGATGGCGGGTCTCGTTGAGGCTAATGCCATTGGGTCCATAAATTATTAGCCCAAATCGATTGAGCATGAGGTGCTATACCGTAACTTGTCGGTGGGTGGTTTCAGGATTAATCGAAAGGCAGACTGAATGGATTTGTGTACGGACGTTGCGTCTACACCCCCAAAAGACGTGGTCTCCTGATGAAGCACACCGCTGTGCCCTGGGTAATCTGGGGCGGAATACACAAAGGGCGTTTCTGCAGGTTTGTTCCGGAGTGACACTGATCATGGGGCACCGGGGGGGCACGCCACTCTACATGTAAGTGTTTGAGCTACGAGAACCATGGTGCCTGGGGCTGGGAATGGATGCGGCACGTAACCATCATCAAAAGTTCACTAGTTGACTATAGGGTTTCCGTTATGCGTCCCACCCGAGAGGTTGGCGCTCGCGAACTCATTAGGCGGCACCAACGCTGAGAGCGCTGTGGTCCAGCATAGAGGGACCAAACCGGCGGCCTTTGGTGACATGACCTCAATGTCTCACTTGCCGCCGAAACACGCAAATGCAGAGACGCTTGCGTTTTTTTTGCGAAGCGGTGGCCCCGGCCAGGGCAGCGCTTCAGGTCTCACGGGGTTCCGACAGTCCAGTCGCGGTTGTACGCAATCGGAAAACGCATCTTTACGGGCACCTTTGCTTTGTTAGCGCCAGTCCCACGAACCAAAACGGGGAGGTTGCCTCCATGTTTATGCAATTCGAGATGTCGGCTGAACCTCAGCAAGAATGGAACCGAGGGGCGTTGGTGAGCAGCCTACGGCAGCCACTTGCGGCCTCCGTTGCTGTCGTCCCAAGCAGAAAACAAGAGCCCAATGCCGTCACAGCGCCCGCGCCTGAGAGAATGTTCAATAGTCTGTTTACCTTCGGTCTAAACGTACGGGCAGCAAATTAAGGTAAAGTAAGGTGAGGTAGGTAAGGTACAGCGCCTTGTTGTAGGTAGCGACGAGGATCAGGTACTACTAGAGCTACGGCAAGGTAGGTCTTCAAATGACCCTCGTCTAGCTGGAACGCCTTGCCGTGACTGCCAGCCCGGTTCGCCTCCTGTCAATCATTCCCTCATTAATGGCCTGACTCGGCGGCCTCGCGCTCCATGCCCTTTCACTCATTTCCATGCACGTCGGTGGTCGTAATTGCTTGACCTTGGGCTTGGACCCCTGGTGCCGAGACTTCCCCTGCTCGCCTGCAGGTACCTCGCCGTGCGTACCGACCCTTGACCTAAAATTAAATAAAAGCAGAATAATGACCTCGGCGCTGGGTGTGTGCCACCTACGGAATCGGTACAGTAGCGTCTCCCGCGGCACTACCCACCCCACGCTAAGGGACCCTAGTGCGTAGCTGCAATTGCCCATCTGAAAGGCCCGGGTTTCCCACCCGACTCCGGCACAACCGACCGCTTTTCTTCGCTACCCTTCACATTGGGATGTTGTCTGGCTTTAGGTTTCAACATCTTCCAACTCTTCTTCCCGCCCCCGTCGACGTTCTCCTCAACCTGGTGACTCAGAACCGAGGACGTTGAATCGTTCAACCGAGTCCGGCCGGCCACAGTTCGTCACTGTGATGGTGAATTAGCTGTTGCTTCCGCGACACGGCCGGTTCCTGCAAGGACCACTCGTCGGTGCGTCTTCTACCAGGCTCGCCGCGCACATTGCCCTGGCCATGCCATGAGTGGCCCTACCATGATCATGGCTCCGGCCGTGGAACCTGCCGCTTCCCATGCTCGCACGCAGCATGCACCCGAACGAAGGCCGTTGGCTATGCGCACACCATCCCAGTCACCCGAAGATCAGAGTAGCGCTCCCTCGCTCCGTGGTCCGGATTTCGAACTACTCTCGTTCAACAGCGACTTCGAGCTGAACACCTCCTTCACAACTAGCGCCCCCGGTGCCAGTTCAAAGGAGAACATTCCCACTGCTTCCAGCACCAGGCCCCTTGAGCGCACTCTGTCGCTCACACGACAACGAACGAACTCCTTGATCGAGCGATCAAGATCATGGTTTCCGAGTCCTAAGTCTGTCAAAGATTCTTCCCCTGACGAACCTCGACGACCATATACCTCATTCGGTGATGCCGGGCATCGCGATGGCTCGCCCAATCGATCGAGCACGAGGCAAGCAGAGCGGAGCATACGGGGTTCAGACAGTTTTGCGAGCTTCGCGAAGCGGTCATGGATCGCATCTTCCCGCTCCCCATCACCGAGAGGCAGGTCAGTCTCAGCAGCAGATGCGACTCCTGTCACTGATTGGGTCGAGAGCAACGTTTCAAGCAGAATATTACGAGGGCGCAAACGGCCGGAAAGCGCGGTGGATGGCGGTACGACAAAGCAGCAGCCGAGCGAGGCCGCGAAACCGGCACCAAAGGGCCTCACGCGCGCGAGCAGTTACTTGGCGAAACTCAAGCCATCAAGCGCAATGAGCTTGTCAAAATCGAATAACATTCAAGAGTCGGACAATAGTTGTGCTTCGTCAACTAGCAGTGTGCCGCCGGCTGGGTCCGTCAGCATCGACACTTGTACATCCCAATCTACCTCGTGTGAGAGCAATACCGCCGCTGTGAGCAAACCCTCCAACGAAATGCCGGATCCAGTACGGGATGTTCTATGGTCAAACTTCAAGGCATTGGACATAGATTTAACCAAGTCGACGGCAAAGCAAATGGACCTCCGAATCCAACAAGTACAATTGCAGCTTTTACCTTTGTTGCGAGGAACGATGAACCATCCATCCAACAGGTATTTGCGCCCGGAAATGGTAGACCTGCGAACGACAATTTTGGGCAAGTGGTGGCAAGCTATTCTTGATGTGCTAGAGGGTCAGGTTCAGCAGCCTCTTTCGCCCGCCGATCGGTCCCTATTCATGGAAGCCGCGGCCATGATCATGATGCGGTCCGAATGGCGGCAGACAACTGGCCGCTTCCAACCCCTAGCGGAACGGTCAACCAACGCCAACAATAGAGCCAGATCCTGGACTGAGTCTTCGGAATCTTCTGGAAGCTCGGATCAAGTGGCTTTCCTTGCGGACTCTGCTGAGCACAATATACGAACTACATTTATGTCCAATCTGATGAGGCAGGTTACCTTCGTTGTGGACAGGATGTCTCTTCGCCACGCCCCTCCGAACGTGGTCAACTTTGCAGGGAAGACGTGTGCTTATGCCTTTTTCTTCGCTCCTGGCGTCGCCGATATTCTCGTCCGTCTATGGGGTCTGACTCCTCAATTGATACGACGTGTTGCAGACGAATTTGGACTGTCTCGAAAAGCTGCCGGTGAGACGAGTGAGCTGGCATTATTATTTCCTCCAGGCGTCGAGGGTCTTGCATGGGTCTCTTCGACGGCCATGTGGAATACCTTGAAAAGAGTTCCTCAGATGTCTCTACTTGTGGCTCGAGTCCCATGGACTGGACCCTGGGTTTCCCGCTGGAAAGGCCATGATACTGATTTATTTTTCATTTTCTGCAAATACTTTCACATACTCTCGGAACAATTTGTGCCAAGTACTCTCACTACGGTCCAGAAGGCGGAAACTCCGGGCTTCGTACTCGTCCAAGCTCAGCTACTTTCTATTCTCGACACAACTATTCACCGGCAATCAGCCATGGATGGGACCAATGGACTTCCTTTGGTCGATTCTTTATACAACGCAGATGCTGCCGCTATGGCCCTCCCGCTTCCTTCAAGCAATATGATGAGAGGTATGGCGGAAAATCGACTTCTGGTCTTGCTCAAGGATTTTCTCTCCAATGACTGCGCCGACAACTCTGCGGCATGTCAGACGTTTGCAGAGGCTCTTGGCTTCATGCTCAAAGCCGCCACCAAGAAGATATCTCAATACGATAGCTCTGCTTGTTTTACACTTTTCGACATGCTTGAGGAGGTGTTGCCTATCTACAGCAATGTTGGACCTCCTGATAGTCCAATAAGCTACATTGACTGGGATTTCTGGCTCGATGTTTGCAAGCGAATTGCAAGTTCACTAAACACAATGTCGGAGATTCGTCTTCTCTCGTTCATCTTCACCATCTGGGATTCAATAACCAAAGACCGCCGCAGGAAGCAGAAGCTGTGTTTGGATTGGCTCCTTGCGGAGGACACGTTCCACACCTATTTCACGCATTGGTGCCCGATGGTGCGCGCATACTACCATCGTCTCTTGTGTTGGAGGATCTGTCGTGATGAAGGGGGTGCCGACTTTGGTGATGGGTAAGTCTCCGGTCATCATCCTACCGAGCAAAGGATAAGAGCTAACCGATACAAGGAAAATATTTGTGACTGCCGCCGCTCGATTAAGAACTGTTTGGGGTCACTACCTTTATCTTAAGGAGGCTGCTGAACAAGCCGGGCAGGCCCCACCTTCTTCCGCTCCCATGCTACCATCGCCTGGTAAGAAATTTATGATCATTCGCCAGGAGCAGCACTTTGCACTGCCGAGCATGATGCCTGGCTTTGACACATTTGCTCGACTCACTGGCAAGTACGAGATGAACGAGAATCAGTTCGCCGAGGGGGATATCACGTCGAGGACGGACTCCAAGAAAAGATGGTCGATTTTCGGAAAGGTTCTTTCGATTTCTCATGCCGATTCGTCACCCACGCAGGAAAAGCCCCTTTGGGACGACGAGCTTGAGATTGCTCGCCGGGAGACAGCACGCTTGCGACAAACTCCTCCGCCTCCTCCTCCCAAACCATCAAAGTTTGGCCAGCACTCTGATAAAACGGAATTCGATTCATTAGATTCCCCCACTTTGTTCGACGAGCCGAAATTTGTTTTCAAATTTACCCTTGCTTGGCACCAGCAGTCGATGCCAATACGTGATAGAATCCTCACGCGACCCGTCCTTCCTCGCCCAGCTCAAACCAAGGCTCGCCTTCGAACCAGGAGTAGTAGCCCTAAACCCCCATCCGGTCGCCTTCCAGCACAGACGCGGACAGTTTCTGGCGGCTCAGGCGACGGCTTAGTGAACGAGGCGAAGAATGCCAGTCCACTCAGTTCACCGATCAGGGAACGGGGGTTGCCTGATGGGCCTCACCACTGCCAAGAGTGCCAGGTTCGACATCACGAACATGATAGTGGGAACTCGTCAACGTCTGAGGAGGACGCACCCACGTGTGGAAGGACCAAAAAACCTCGAGGCCATGCTGCCGATTTCATGACACGCCCTATCAAGCCCACAGGACTGTCTGCTAAAAATGCAGTATATGTGGGCAGAGCGTTAGCAGAATGGGGCATCGTTGTTTTTGATTGCGATAACTTCGTCGACCGTCGTCGTGAGGAGGGTATCCCCAGCCTCGCCGAGGTTGAGGTACCCTCTCTAAGCTTGGAAGGCTTCAGGAAACTCGCCGGCTGAGTTTCCGCGGGGCACCCAAGTACAAGTTTCGTCAGATGGCAGTCCAGCAGCGGATATGACCTAATGCAAGAGTTTTATTATGTTTCTTATTCTCGAACTCCGGGGGGCGTTGCATATCCTTGTACCCACCAAACATATACTCAGTTATTGAGTACGTTGTATCGACGGTTTCCTTTCGGATTACACCACGTTGTGCCGAGCTGCGGACTTCGACACGATTTGCGACAGCGACAAGAATGGTTTCTTGTGTAGGCTGATTACTCGTGACAGCTTTCATTTTGTTTTGTGGACCTAGGGGCGTTAGGAACTATGCCAAAATTCTCGTTGATCTGTTCATTTATTGGGGACTCAAACACCTGAGTTGGTGACTCATGGCATTGGCGTCATATAGAATCTTTTTTACTTCGAGTCAAGAGACTCAAATATCACCCCGAGTTATACTTGGTTTCCAGAATACCGAACTCTTACAATTTGTGTGTGACCTATTATCTGTAACTGTGAGGCAGGAACAACACAAGTCCTTGGTTATGGCCAAGCTTGCCATCACGTCCAGGCTCTTGGACGAATTCTTGGTGGAGGGTTTCCAGTCTACTATGCAACCAGGGAGGAATGAAATCTAGTTCTGAGGCATCGCTGCCATCAGCCCCTCCATCCACTCGGTTTGCTTGAGCTTAAGCTTTTCAGCCCTCTCCTTCGTGTCGGGCCTGTACATTGCTTCCCTTTCTGGATAATATTCCTGGAACTGAGGCTTCCCGTCTCCTAAGACAATGAAATCTCTGAGGCTGCGTGTATAAATATGCGCATCTGGTTGCAACTCCCATGGGAGGTCAAGAGTGCCGACCCGTAGGTAGGTGATGTGCGGGCCCCCATCGACGTAATGGTTCCAGAGTCCCGTCCGGCATTGGGGACACTGCATGAGCACCGACCCGAAACCTGAACGCGAGGGCATAAATACCATCTCGAGCTCTGGGCCAGCGGCCTGGGTGTGTTCCTTGGGTTGTGATCTCATGAGGGCCTGGAAAACGGGCATTACGCCAGCCGGGATTGCAGTAGGGTTGGACAAGGAGCCGGCAATGGTGGGTTCGCTGGCAGGCAGAAGGGTCACAGCGGAGGACTCGACGATGGCGTTGGTCGCAAAGGCAGAGCCAGTTTGACGCTGGCAGGCCGTACAATGGCAGCAATGAACCAGGAGCGGGGGCATGGTGAGCTGGTAACGAATGTGGCCGCAAGGACAGCCGCCCTGTAATGGGAAGAGGTTGTCCTTTTGAGCGTAGTGTGACATAGCGGTTGGGTAGTGATCTAACTGATCTTGGCTGACAAAAAGAGGAAGTCGAACAGGGACAACACGAATTTAGGATCTCAGCGTGTGTTTGAAACAGAAGGGATATTTAAATACAGAGTCAGGTGTCCTTGTGGCCTGGGGCAACCCTCTCCTCTCTGTGTAAGAGAAGCCTGAGCGGGGTTGATACCGCTGACCAGTGATATCTTGAGAGGATGCCGAATCAGGCAATTGGCCTATTGGCACGGCATCTGCTTACTGTCCCGGGCGGCAAACCTCTAATAAATCGCTCACTGACCGCGGTGAATGAATCTATCCTATGTGGAGAAAGAGAGCGTGTTATACGCAGTCTGCTGTCAGCCAATGTCCCGATATCTGGGCATTCGGGGGCTGACCAAGTTTGTTTTCATTGGGTATGAACCCCGAACCCCCTCACTGGAAGCCATCATCTCAGGTGACCTGAGTTTCTCAAACTGGCTAGCGGATATGAAAGTATGCATTCCCAAAGAGTAGGCATGCATGTTATGTCTCTTCAAGGCGGGCGCAATGACAGGCCGCTTGGCGTTGCGAGATGGTGTGCTGTGGTGGCCAAAGTACCAGCGGAGTCGGGAGCGATCTGCTCCACTACTCAGGAATAGACAAATCCCGAATACACGGGTTTTCATGATGGGACTTGTCCTTAATATTGCCAGTGTCAACGGTGATCTTGCAATTTACAACCAATCTGACATTCAACATTACATGCGACATCCATTCCCGACCACTTAGAGAGTAAGCAGCTCAATTAGTAAGCGTCGTTGGCGAAATGGCTCGATGAAGCGCGCGGTTCTCAGCCTTACCATCCGCATTCTAACCCAGTTGAGTTAATCATTAGCGACATTCGATCGACATCCGACGTGAGGATATCTTGCCTCTTCTACCCATCCTCTGACCTCTTCTGGGCCCAAGCGCTCATACGGCTGCTGCGAGAACATTCTTGATCGTCCGCGCAGCATGCCAAACACAGGACGGCCCAGCAAGGACTGCGAGCTTTGCCGCACACGGCGTGTCAAGGTCCGGCCACCCCTAGATTATCATTATGTCTGTCATCCTGCTTAACAACAATAGTGTGATCTTGCTCGTCCCGCTTGTCAAAGATGCATCAAGTATGGGGCGGAATGTCCGGGCTATCGAGACCTTCAAGATCTCGTATTCCGACCAACTGGAAATAGAGGCGTCAACAAGCGCAAGCCTGCAAAGAAGCAGACGGGCAAAGTTGAATCACCAGTGCCGTCAGAGCATGCTTCTTCGCCTTCCTCTTGGTCCCTGGTCGAAGGGACTTTGGCGCCCTTAAATCCGTCTGATACGCTGGTAGTATCAAATGCGCCATCCCAGCCTGTCCTCAGCCACGGCCTCAACGAGCACTGGACGGCTCATTCCATACCCATCATTCTAAACCTCTACTCGAGTATTGCGTTCCTTCGTGAGGTCTACAGTGTGAACTACACCGAAGGGCCGCTCCTTTGGGCAGCACATCTTTTCACACGCACCTACGTTACCAATCTACAATATCCGACTTCCTCGTCAAGGCAAGCTCGAGAGGAGACCCAGCGCGAGATTGGCATCTATCTTGGCAAGACCTTGAGTTCAACCAGTGCTGCGATGAAGTCTCCGGGTGGTGCTTTACGAGATGACGTTCTGGCAACGGTGTGGATACTTGCTAACTACGAAGTGGGACACCTTGATTACGCCGTTGATGATTGACTAATTGTTGTGTAGATTCTTGTGGGCTCACTTACGCGCGTCGACATTTCGAGTCCATGGCATCTTCACATAGGCGGCCTGTATAGCTTGTTGAAGTTAAGAGGTCCCAAGCAACTTGACAGCAATTTGGGTCGTATGGCATTTTGGCCGGCCTTTAATATGATTGTGGGTGGTTCAATCGTGGTCTTTACTTGTTCACCTCAATCTAACGCAAGACAGCAAATTCAAGCCATAATCAGCAATGAAGAATGCCCGCCGGAAACTGAAGAATGGCTCGGCATCATACAAAGAACGATGCATGATGACGAGTATATTGCCTTCCATGTGTCGACCTTTGTGAATCGCATCGCGCAAGTTCAATCTCGCACCATGCAAATATTACATTCTCGAGATTTTAATGCCGCTGGGCAACAGTTTGACGGCCTCATCAATGACATCTCAACTGCCATCCATAATTTAGAGGAGGCTTACCCCTCGGAGCCTGCCGTCCGCGTTCTTGATCACTACATGCATCTCATGCGTTGCTCCGTCCTCATCAAAGTGCACGGGCTTATACAACTATTGGTGAATTTCCTGACTCATTACCAGGATTGCCCTGTTCCTCTTGAACGACTCAAAAGCCAGTGGTTCTCTAGTTTACGCACGATTCGTGTAGTTGCACAGGAGATTCTCGCTACTGTCCCGACGTTCACTGCATTTCTCGCAACGACAAACGACATGTCAGCTCTGTTTGACGGCCTCAAAATTATATGGCCTCTGACCGCTGTAAGCACCACAGCTGGAACATTACCGGAGCAAAAGAAGTCGGCAGCAAACTTCCTAGTTTTGGTTGGGCAAAGAAGTGGTGTCCGGCAAGCATTCAACCAGCAGTATTATGGCCCAGCATTACCTCAGCAGTCCCAAGAGCCCCTTGGATTTGATTGATGGGCGAATAGCAAGTCCGCCTAATCGATGGCATCCATGAATTAATCAACTATACCCCACAACTGCAGACACGTGTCGCTGTCGACCATTGACTACGATATATTGTTACTCATGTCAAGGGAGCCCATCGACAATACGAAGCAGAAAGCGGTTTGACACGGGCAGCATGATTTTGGAGTTGAGTAAATTCACTGTCTCAACATGATGTTACTTTCATTCCTGCTTGAACCTCCTGTGCGCCACCCATACCCATTGGCGTTGAGATCCTGCTCTACCACAAATCGACACGACGAAGAGGACCGCCGAGACTTGGCGCCCGAAATGAAACAAAATATCCTAAACAAGACCTGAAGATCAAAGAATTGAAACCAATAGAAGCTCTGCTTCCTAGAGAGTCGTGACTGGCATCTCGGACACCTAGCTCTCGTTCAGGTTACCCACGCCAGAAAATCGGTTGCATTACTTGCGTCTCTGGAGTCCGGCTGCAGAAAGCTGCGCGCTGATAAAGTCCACCTGCTCTGCAGCACGCCTTGTATAATCGAGGTGTGCGGGCAGAATGGTGAGTGTGCCTCTGCAAACCGCATCGCCAGGGTTGCAGATGACGTTGGTCTTCTCGGGAGGGAAGTTGGGGATCTGGCCATTGTCCTAAGAGAGTGAAGAGTTAGCACAATACTGGCTTGCCGTCAAGTTTCGGCGCCTACCTGGGTGTTTTGTGTGTCACCGAAGGTGAAGGCCGCGACGATCTGGTCCTTCTGAGCCTGTGGCAGATCCTCGACGGCTCGGTGTGTAAGTGCAGCGCCCTGGCTATAGCCGCCAACGACAAGCATCGAGTCTGGGCACTCAGTGTTGGCCTTTGCGATCAAAGATTGCATCTGCCGGATGCCCCTAGGGTCGGCACCGCCAGCAAGGAAGTTGGTCGAGAGGAGAGCGCCGTACTCAATACCCTCGACCGCAACCTGGTCGGCGCCGAAGTTCTCCTTGACACCCTGAGCAGTCGGCGGGCCGCAGACGGTACCCATGTTACCAATCTCAGTCGAGCCTCGAGCAAACAGCATGATGACGGGCTTACACCCGCCTTCGGTGAACTCGTTTGCACTGCTCCCGACTCTGTTCTGCCGGGGCTCGATAGGAGTCGCGCTGGCAAGCAGCGGAAGGAGGGCGGCGAGCTGAAGTCTCATTTTGAGTTGGTGAAGAAGTAAAGGGATAAGGAGTTGTGTTAATGTCGTATCAAACGACTTTGTGGATGAAGTCAGAGAATGGAAGATCTATCAAAGATCGAAGTGAATGTAGAGGCTTTGGGCAAAGAATGGGATGAAGGTTGGATCTTCCGGACAAGCAGGACACGAAGACCAGTTCTTATAAGTCTACACTACCTGGAGTTGTCCTGCTCGCAGCCTCTCGTCCTTGGTCTAGGCAAAGCCATGTCACCTGTTGTGGTCGGTCTGATCTAACTACCGTGGGATGTTTCCCGAGACCCCGACGAATCGCATCTCTCATCCGTTCAAAGCAGCACAAGGAATTGCTTCTTTGGGACTTGAGATACTTGCCCCGAGACTTGGGCTGAAAAGCTCATTGGTCAGGCTTCATCGCGACTCGCAAGATTGCCTTTTTCGGGTAGCATTAAGGTGTTTTGCGTTAGTGGGTAGCTCGTGTGTCTGAGGCAGGTTAGGCATGGCCTCGTAAGGCGCGACCTGAACAGGTGAAAAAGGGCCATCCTTGGCGTGCCGAGGCTCGTCGCAACTCCAGGCATTCTGGCTTCGCCTCATTTCGTGTTACGAGCAAGATATCATGGCACTTCTGGCGACTCCTTTGCCAGGATTCGGCCTCATCAACCGTGCTTGGCTGCTTCAACGTCAAACAGCCTGCACTTAAAGAACCACTTCTGAACACACGATCGGAGGCTAACGGAGGGTCTTGGTAAGAGCCTCGTGCACCCTCAATTTGTGCTAGTAAGGTCACGAGTGAAAGGACAGAGACAAAAGAGAATGCAAACGTTTCTTTCGTCTTTCTCTTCTTCTTTTCTCCTTCGATTCATCACATTGTAGAGCCTCTGTGGGACTTGCTAGCAGGAGTAAGGAACCAATGTAAACCGACGGAAGTCTCCCGGTGATCATCAACGATCTCTGCGCTAAATTAAGCGAAGATGGGTTCCGTGCTTTTGTGTCCCGCCAATCGAACCATTGTTCCCTGTTTATAGACGCAGAAGAAGCCGATACGGGGTTCCTTGCTTTTTCCTTGTTTGGTAAAAATGCCACGGCGCATATTGAGAAGTCACAATTTTTTATTGCACGGTGGGTCACTTGGTGTAAGTGAAGCCAACGACTTCACGTGGTGAAACACTGACGAAACGTGCGCGCACAGCTCAACAGCCACCTCGCAGTACTAGATACGTTTGCAAAAGAAAGTAATCATGTTAGTGGACTCTGTTACGAGGAAGAAGCAAAGTCTAGATTACAAAACAGTAGACATTGCGACTGGGCGCATAGAGGCCTCTGCATGAGATGCGCGGGCCTTCGGCAGAGTTTCTCGGGACGACGATGGAGACCGTGAGCCCGAATCCGTGCCTGCCCAGAAACAATTGCTGTCAAGAGGGGGTAAAGATTTGTCAGTCGAGTCATTTGACAGCCCATAATCTATCCAAGGTTGCTGCAAATAGGCTTGTGATAATCAATCTGGTCATGCTAATCAAAGCCAGACACCGGCCCATGCAAGGCAACCACGTGTGAGCGAGGACCAGGACAAAGAGTTGCCGCATTTCCCCTCAAAAAAGGAAACAGCGAAACAAGTCGCAATCCCAGAAAACCAATGAGCCCTCGTGTTCGGGTTGCAGTGGGACTCGCGATACATCAAGGCGGCTGTGGGCGCTCTGATGGCTTCTCGTCCATAAAGCGATTACGTTTTGAATGGATCGGATCAATGCCCTACAATAGATCAACCACCATTGTCCAGCCCCAACACAATTTCCAGAAATAGTGCTCCACTGCAGTGTGGTATGGGCAACGGGGGAAAGGATAATGTTGAGGTGGCCGTTTGAACACGGCAAACATGCCAGTTGCCAGATAGATACAAGACAACAATCATCAACCAAGTAAAGCCATCGCAACGCCACCACCAAACAATGAGGGACGGTGCAACGATTGCCTATCTAGGTAATACGTGGCTGAGCAAGCCGCGGAGACCTAAGCCACGCATCTCGTGTTGTGGCGCTCACTGGAAGGAAACGAAAAGACTGGCAGATTTCTGATCTGATCCCTTTTCAGTAAACAAGTCGCCAAACATGGTGGGGAACGGTGCCAAGGGTGGAGGCATCTGCTGTTGACACGGCCGAGGCAAAACTCCACGTGAGGACGACACATACTCGAGACAGTGTCATACCCCGTGTTCGGGCTCTGGGGACCACGGTGTACTAGAGCGAGGCCTAAAATAGACCCTGCCGGGTGTCGGTGGCTTCGTCCATGCCGGCAGTGACAGATAGGCAGTAGAACTGTACTCTGTACCAATTGAGCTCGGCATACAGAGAAGAACACACGAAGAGCCAGTTGCTTCACAAGCGGTCAGCAGAATACAAGCTGTATTGCTGTGATTGAAAAGCGGGCCACAGACTACAAAACAGGCCATAGCAGCCTTGGCTAACAAATAAGCTTGAACCCACGGTTGGCTATCAGGGGTACAGTCAGACTCCAGAGTGCGGATACAGGGTACTGAGTTCCCTGTATTACTGTGCTTCTGCCTTGCTTTAGCAGAATACGCACTGTGTTGTTAATAATCAAAATGCAGCGAGCATACAGTCCCCATCGTTCAATTCACACGTAGAATCAAACCAGTCTATAATGTTCCTCTCTTAATAGGATCGCCAGCAGTTGACGTCAACGACGTAACGGCTACCGCGTGCGCAGCCAACAAACGAGCTCACTAGCAACACAACATCCCTGGCTCGGTCTGGGGTTCTGCCAATCCTAGCAGGCCAGCAGCACACTTCCTCCAACCCCCCTGGACCGCGCCCATGGCTCCGCAGCCTCTTATCGACGGCCAATTCAAGCATACGGAGTTTCTTTCCAGGCGAGGCCAAGGTGAGGTCATGCCGCCACACCTCCGGGCCCAATCATGGGGAGTGCGCGCTGTCGCCAGCTCGTTGGATCCGGCAAGGAGCTGCGCTGAACCAGAATTGCAGCGAGCACGGCAGCTCAGAGTCCCGAGGGCAATGCCGCATCGATGATGTATGTACGCCAGCGCACGCCCAGACAGCCTGCCCAGGGCTTGTAGCAGATTCTCGCCTGTAGCCACGGACAGTGCCCGTTCGCCCGTGATGAGCCCTCATGAATAAGGTCAATTGCGATCTACGCTCGTTTCCTGGCTTTATCTTCTTGCGCCTGTCCCGTCGCTGGCTTCCACTATTCCACCAACGTTTCCGGAACACCTTTGTAAAGGAAATCATTATCAGAGGATTGCGCTTCGGCAACGTCGACAGCCGGCGCCCCGCGTCCCACTACACCATCATTTGTCTCTGCCCTGCAGGTAATGGTTCATACACCCTTCCTTGGCAGGTTGCAGGGTGGCAATACGCTGGCAGACTCGCGCTACTGAAAGGACGACCGCCCTCCCATCACTTTTGTTTACTCCTCTCTTCTCTCGGGAAAAATGTCCCAAATACATCTATCCGCTCCCCCTGATGCTGGTTCGGACTCAGCAGCGTATTCTGAGACCAAATCTTTCTCTCGTATCCGTCCTCACTTCAACTCTCAGGTCACATCCGACCGTCTTCGTGAAGGATCAAGACTCTGGCAACCGCCATTCAGGATGAGCACTAATATACGAAAGGGGAGGAGGTCTGTCTTCAAAGAGTTAGGACTCGACGACGAATTTAGTTCTGCCTCGGACACCCAAAGGCCAACATCATCTACGCGTGAAAAACGCCCCCATGACAGCGATCATGACAGCGATCATGAAAACGAGAGGCCCGGGCGAGCAGAGACGAAGCCTGAAAGTTCGGAGATGGAAAGGCGGCAGAGTAGTCGTGGTTCATCTGGCAGTCCTCGGCAACGCCAAAGGCGCGATTCGAATTCATCCAGACCATGGTATGCGAAACTAGCCAATCCCAAGGGGCGTCCAAGAATTCAAACAGCCTCAGGCGCCCCGCCTGGATCTGTCTCGGGTCTTCATCGATTCACAATGATTACTCTTCTCATTGCCCTCGTTATTCCAACCTTTAGCTATTACAACGGTCATTCACGAGTGGATATCAGCGGCGCCGATGCCGGCCCAGTATTGAAGAGGCAAGATAGCCCGGTTGATGTGTGCATTCGATGGGCCCATCAAGCTGCGGTTGTCAATGGCACGCTGTTCATCTACGGCGGCGAGGCCAAAGCAGAAGCCGACCAGGAACAGAACACTTGGAACAACAACTTTTTGACCTTGGACCTTACGAGGAACTGGGACACGAGTTCCCCGGCTTTGCGAGGATTGCCGATTCCTGATGGACCTCCCCCAGTGGCACTGGGCTATCTATGGAATGACTATGAGAACCTCTATCTTTATGGTGGCCAATTCTCCAGCAAGCCATATGTCGATCCTGGTCCTGAGTCATTATGGAGATATTCCATAGGTGACCAGGAGTGGTCTGAGATTAGAGGACCAGAAACATCAGCTGGAAACTATTCCGAACCTGAAGGCCGGGCCGTTCATAGGTCTGCTGAGGGTGCCGGCATTTCCGTCCCTGAGCTTGGACTAAGTTGGTACTTCGGCGGGCATCTGGATTGGGCAACAACACCCGGTTGGTCAAGGCAGATTGAGAGGGTGTATCTCAAGAGTCTACTCGAGTTCACGCATCCGGGATACGTCAACTCTGGGGTCGATAGCCTTTCGCAAGGAACTGGTGCTGGAGAGAATGGTGCCTTCCGGAATATCACGGAGGGTGGCGTTCAAGCAGACGAGTTCAGCGAGAGAGCCGATGGCGTGTTGGTGTTTGTGCCTGGCTGGGGAGAACAGGGAGTTCTGATCGGTCTGGCTGGTGGGACTAACGACACGTTCGTGCGCGACCTCGAGATCCTCAACGTTTATGACATTGCCAACTCCAGATGGTTTCATCAACAAGCGAACGGTGACATCCCTGGTGTTCGTGTCAATCCTTGTGCTGTGGTTGCTAGCGCACCAGACGCTTCAAGTTTTCAGATCTACCTGTTTGGTGGACAAAGTCTCCTGCCCACGGTATGTTCAAGGACATCGACGGTGTTGTGATTGATGGGTGTCATGAGGCTAACAAAGTATGTAGGGAAATCAAATACAGTATGATGATATGTATATATTGACGATTCCCTCTTTCACCTGGATCAAAGTCGACCAGTCCGACCAGAATGTTCCTAGGCCTAGAGCTGGCCATACTTGCCATATGCACGACAGCCAGATGATCGTTGTCGGCGGTTATATTGGAAATGAACCCGTTTGCGAGTCTCCTGGAGTCTTCGTGTTCGATGCCTCCTCTCTAGAGTGGCAGAGCAGCTTCCGAGCCGGGGATCATCCCAACGACTACAGCATCGACAACACGGTCGAGGCCGGCTCTTATGGCTACAAGATCCCGGCGCCGGTGCGCGAAGTGATTGGCGGAGACGAGGAGGGCAGTGCCGACGCTTCGACGCCCGCTGCTTCGGCCACTGACGGCCCCTTTGCTACGGGCAAGCCACCTGTCTTTACAATCACTCAGACGGGGGCGACAGCTACCATCACCAATTGGGGCCCTCAAGGAACATCTCCCGGTGAGGGCGACGACCAGTCTGGAGGCGGCGGCTCGGGTGGCAGTACCATCTCACCCGGCTTGATTGCCGCCTCCGTCATAGCTGGTATCGCTGGCGCTGCTGCCCTGTACCTTGGCTTCTGCGCATGGCTTTATCGCCGCCAGGTCAACGCTTACAAGCAGCACGTCGCCGTTGCCAATCGTTATCCGGGCGTGTCCAACCAATCATTGGCCGGAGGTGGCGGTGGTTTCTGGGGCCGCCGACACAGCAGCCGTCGCACGCAGGCATCGGCCGCCTCTTGGGCCTGGCCCGGGTCCGACCGTGAGCCTACGTGGATGTCGGAGCCCAAGTGGATATCGTCCGATGACCACCCCAGTTCATCCGGCACCGGCAGCGCCCAAGGCAGCGGAGGGCCGAAGAACAGCGAGGACACCAGGCCCGGCACGAGCAACAGCGGTGGCTCGACAGAAGGTCTCCTGGAGGGGCAAGAACCGAGCTTCTTCAGTGTCGTCATGGGGCCCAGACGGGCCTTACGAGTGGTGAATGGTATCGACGAGAAGAGCTAAGCTTCGAGATCAAATTGTCCGCCGACTGACCGTGGACATTTCCGGGGCAGGCATGGCTGTGCGGGGGGGATCTACGGAGGATAAGGAATATACGAGGTTGACGTGTGGATGACCAGACCGAGCCTTATGTGACATGATAAATAGTGCACAGTATATATGCGCGCTGCGAAGTTTACACAGCTACATTCTTTGAATACACAATACCCTTTTTCGTTCTGATCTTGATATCTTGTTTAGCCGTTATTTACCAAATAACTGGGAAGAAAAAATTTGTCTAAAATAACCATCAAGCATGAAACTCATCATCTGCCCCCGTCCCCAGTGGGGGGACCGGGGGTTTCTTCTACCTCGTTGCCTGTCCTTTATTTATGCTACAATCCCGATGCGCCGTACGCCAAACATGCTAACCCGCAGAAGCCACCAAATCAAGAGATAACACGAGTGCGTTGCCGCATCATGCGCGGCGCGCTGACCCTCTAATAGCGTTGCAGCTCCTCTTCGGAGGCCGTGCTGACGAAGGCGTGGCCGAGGAAGTGAAGCCAGACCTTGTTCTTCTTCCGTCCGTGCTTCCCCTTCTTCTTTTTCTTCTTGTGTTTCTTACCACCGCCCTCGGCCTCGACTTCGTGGTCTTCATCATCAGTGTCATCTTCGTCTAGTTCGTTCACAATGGGAACATCCTCAGGCACGGGATTCTCCTCCGCCAACTGGGCCGGTTGCTTGGACTCATGCTCCATCTCGCCCTTTATGTCCTCCGCTAGCCCGATTCTGTATGCCAGTTTCAAGAAGCTCTTGACAGTCAAGTCTGATAGTTTGTATATCTTGTCGTCAAAGGTGCTGTAAAGCACCTCGTATTTGAATTTCCGGGGTTTCCGTTTTTCCGGGCTCAACCTGTCGCTCTCGGGAGACTTGTTGTTGAAGTGGGTTAGGTTGGCGAAATACTGTGTGTAGCCAGTGAATGTCAATGGCTGCGCTAGGTATGCAGGGCCTGGACCCGAGCCCTTGGGTGGCCCATCAGGAATAACGAGATTGGGGTCATGCGGCTTCTTGCCTTTGCCACCCTTTTTCTTTTTCTTCTTCTTCATTGACTCATCCACGGGCGCAGACAAGTCTCGCCTCAGTTCCTGGCGCACATCCTCATCCTCATGCGCAAGTTGCTCCTCTTCCCACGACAGGACATGCGCATCCTTGGTCGAGCCAGAATCTTCAAAGCCATCCATCCAGACAGGGCTGTCTTCCAATCCAGTAATGTTGTAGTCAATAATTCGGATCGTGGGGAAGTAGTTGGGAACTACGCTGGGGCTGATGAGCGTCACTTGGTATCGCTCGGCGTACGGGCCCCCAATCTTCCTGAATTTGTCCTTCGGCTTCTTCTTCCCCTTGTGTTTCTTCCCGAAAGACTCGGCGTCGTCATGTTCCTCAGCCTGCAATGCACGAACGACAGAGCTAGGTAGGTTGGACCATTTATCTCGAAGCTCTTGCAGATAATCACCCTTTGATTGCTTCGAAATGTCGCCAGTGGCCGACAGCTTGCGTTCTACTCCGGTAGAGGCTACGCTTAGGTCGATTTCATGGGTGTCCTGAAGGAGGAAATGGTCGATATTCATATGGCCATAAACGGCTCCGACGACGACGTCTCGATACTGCTGCAGCCAGAGGGTGTATTTCTGCCAGCAGGTCTCGTCCCAGCTCCTCTTGCTATCGGTCCTGGCCGGTGGAACGTGACCCATGAGAATTGCTTTCATATTGGAGTCCCGCATACGCTGCAGTTGAATGCGCAGCCACTCCAAGTGCTGGAATCCAGGTTCCCTAGGGTTCGCGCAACCGTCCACGCCGGCGTTGCGATCGAAGAAATACATGGTGTTGAGGCTGAAGACGGTCAACTGACGCGGAATCACATCGACATAGAACCAGCCACCAAATTGAAAGGAGTGGTATTGGTCCTCGGGGATGAAACGTTTCCAGACGTCGCCGTAGGTACGCAGCCATTTGTTCGGGCCTGGGTAGAAGATGTTATGGGGCAGGAAATCGTTGTTTCCAAACGTCGGCACAATGGGAATTTCGAGTCGGCCATTCTTGGACGAAAAGGTTTCGATGAACTTGTCTGAGACGATGCGATTCGTGGCAATCACCTCGGCGGTGTTTCGGGGGTGCTTCTCGTCGCTATCGTGCCTGGCCGTGTCGCCGGTCCAAATGATGAAGTCGATTTCGTCCTTGACGTGCTCCTCGAGCCACTGGAAAGTAGCATTGACGAGGGAAAAGGGCGAGTCGCAATCCGTCTTCTCGGCGCCGTACGGGCCAGCCGGGCCGCGGCCACGGTGACATGCGATGCCGTCGTCGGTAGCCGTGTGGGCTTTGTAAAACCCGTCTGGGTGGAAATCTGTGCCGACCAGCAGTTAGTCTACGCTGCGAACGTAGCAACAGAAGATGTGTTTTGCAGAACAGTGGTGTGGTGCGCAGGAGGAAGACGACCGTCCCCGAGTCGTCCGCTGAGGGCCTCGCCACGTCTTCAAATTTGGAAACATACCTGTGATGTGGAGGAAGCGGCCATGTAAGCGGCGCGCCTGATTGTGTGAAACTGGAGAACCAAGAACTTGCTGAGCGTCAAGAGCCATTGGCGACGCAGTGACACCACAGCCCAGCGCTACAGCAAGGAGCTGCAGGCAGTTGCCGGGCGAAGGCATGATGGTGGGCGAGGGCCGCGGCCAGGTTGCGCGACGACGGCACTATCCAAGGAGAAGGGTCCAGGTAGAAAGAGAAAGTCTAGAGCGCCTCTACTGCTGCTGCCGACTGTGAAAATTGAGCGGCGTGTCGAAGTGAATAGGAGTGCAAAAATCCCGGCGGTTGCTCCGTCCCCCCCTCGAGATCGTAGGGCTGGGGTATTAGACTAGGTGGTGCAGGAAAAAGGCGGAAAATGGAAAATGGAAAATGAGGTCATGCCATAGTCCCGGACTGGTGGCAGTCAGGGTCCCTTGCCAACGGCGGTCTGGGCTCGAGCCAATCGAGCAATGATCTGGATGACGCCAGGGCAGCGGTTGGGAACACGTCGAAGCCACTGAAGAGGCAATCGAAAAGTGGGCGGCGTGTTAATTTATTTCTGTGGATTGGTCGTGGGACAGGAGAAGAGTCCAAAGTAAATAGGGTCAATGGGACACGATGGACTATGGCGTGGACAACTTTGTACGAGATGCCATGCGATGCCACGCCATGCCACGCTCTCCACGGTCGCAGGTACTTTGGCTTACATCTTACGTGCTGTTCTGCGGCTGCCCGCCACGCAACACTCAAGTACTGGTACCCCGTTGGTCCGAGTTGGAGGGTCCAATGGTCCACGGCACGGCACAGGCCACAGCCCCTCCATCAGCACAACTGTTACCCTCTGTCCTGTCAAATTTGGCCTGCTGATTTGATCCGAGACGCTGCCTGAGCATATGGAGGAAGAGAGTTGGGGTTCACTTCTTCAGTAACTAAGCCCCCATCTAGCATCTAGAGGTAAACTCTGTAGGCAGGTAGCCAATCTCGAAGTCGAGCCAACCACACGTGCGAACATGACTCGATATGGCTGACGGTGGAGATTGGGGTACCTTTTGGGTTTTGCAGGTGCCTTGAAGGGCACCTGGCCCGCCCGGAACATTGGCCGCTGCGATCAGCTCCAGTCCCAAGGTACCCTGCAGCGTCACAAGGTGGAGGAAGCACAAGATCAAACGGAAGACCGGCAGCAGCCTCGTCCGTCAGCTGCTGCACCTTTGATCACTGGCATGAGCTCCCTGTGCCCGAGGCGAGCTGGGATGGAACCTAACAAAATACGATGCGTTCGTCTTGGGTCATCTGAAGCCAGCCGCTGGCTACCCGCCGGTGAGGACGATACGACCCAACGTTCCTCCTAGCTAGCACATGCATGGCTGGCAAAGGCCTTGTGGACGGACTCCTGGGTGCACCCATCAAGGTCGCATGCAGCAGCGGCACCGGTGATCACCAGCCAATAAAACATGATGCGATCCACTGAACACGGTAATTGTGCTGGACAGCGTCCGGGTGTCGTCGGGTTCCGTTATGGGGATCAAGGAGCTGGCGAATCGGTTGCTGGTGCCATTACCCTGTACCTGTGATAGTAAGTGGTTTCTATACCTTAGTGAAAAGGACACGAGAGGTCATCATCTTTTCAGGTGTACAAGTCCGCAAGGAGCTCGGGACTTTCCAGAAACCGTTTTCACAAATGTAAGTATAGGAAGCCATCAAACAAAGCAGGCCCCTTGCTCATGTCCAGTCAAGTAGGCCAGAGAGAAAAGTAACATTTGTGTGGTCAGCAAGGACAGTCAATGAAGAAAGCCTGTCTTTGATTAGTCACATGATATGCAACGAGCAAAACCACAAGCAGCGCTAAACCAAATCGGGTGCAACCGCAAGGTAGTATTTGTACCGCTGCTGGTGGGCAAAATCTTCCTTCTCTTCCCTCAACCGCAACAAATCGCGTCGCCTCGCTCTACTAAGGTAGAGGGGAGCGCTTCTCCCTCTGCCTCAATGGGGACGCTTCTTGAAAACTTCCATTTTTCACGGGACGACGCTTGCTTGCCAGACTGAATCTACAACCTGCCGCTCGTTTGAGGGACGTCATACGCTTTTTTTCCTCCGTGATGGCTTCCTATGGTTTTTTCGTGGCTACATTTTTTCCTCTTCCACCTCTCTTCCTAGTGAAAGCCCTAGAACGTTGTCCGTGAGCCTCACTAAATCCGTGAAACTGCATTTCGTCTCTTTTCTCCCCATGAGATTCTCACTCATTCTAAGTTGCTGTGGCATCCTGTACCGTTCAGACCTTGCCTCTAAGCAGCAGCGGTTGTGTTTCCTTCATGGTGCGCCACAGGGCTGAGAAGTGCATCAAGATATCGCTGGAAATCTACACTGAATCGGTCCTCCTCTCCTCCCCCGTCATCTTCATATTCATATTCATCCTCGTCCTCCGCCTCGTCGTGGTCGTGGTCGTCGCTGGTGCTGCTCACCATCATGGCACGCTCCTGAACCGCACCCTCGGGCAGTTTCAGCTTCTTCTTCTTCTTCGCCGCGTGGTTCTTTCGCTTCTGTTCGTAGTAATAGGACCAGTCCACCTCCGGGTACGCGTCTTGCATGTCGCCCAACGCCGCCTCCTTCATTTCCAGGGTGAGCGACTCCCTCGGGCCGCTGGGGCCGATTCCCCTGACGCACCACCCGATGTGCTGGAGCTTCGCGCTGCGCACCGGCTCCGGGAAGTTGATGCAACGGAAGGCCGTTTCGTCTGGGATGTACGCCCGGCCCAGCTTGCCGCTCTCTTCGCATCCGCCGGTCGAGTAGATCACCGCCGTCGGCCCCCGAAGCGCGATCCAGTCGTAATGCTTCTTCCAGTCTATGCGCAACCTGTTGTGCGGCACGTAACCGGTCTTGAGCTTCGAGAGTGGTGCGGAGCGATCCTTCCACCACAGGCCCTCGAGGAGCATGCTCTGTGACGGCGTTATCGGATGACAACTTATATCGCACCTGAAGTCAGTGAACGGGCTGCCGCGCACCTCGTCCCCCTTGCAATCGCGCCCGCTGTAGAATGTTGCCCCGTGTGTAACTGCCAGCCCTTCGGTTAGAAGCTTTCAAGAGGCGGTATCAAGAGCTTGCGACTGACCTGCGTGTAGCTTACGCTTATGCTTGTCCCAATGAAACAACCAGTCCTTGTCGCGGTGAGCGAGAGGTTCTCCGGCCTTGTCCTGCCGTATCTGGCCCAGGACCAGAGGGGTGGCCAATCCCAAGAGAGCAGCGCTGAGAAGTTTCATGATCAAATTAGAGCCGGTATAAAGATCAGGAGACGACTGCACGGTCTTCGCCTTGTGGGATGTATTCCAGCCAGAAAAGACGGACGAAAACATGAAAAAACAATAGATGTTCGAAGCAGAGCGCAGCACACAATTTATATAACCGGCTCCCTTACCTTAGACTTTGCAACTCACATGAACTCTGCCACATTTACATTTTCTACTGACTTATATTGCTCACTACGAATGGTACAACTTGAAACTCTGCTGACCGAAGCACATTTGAGACCCAAACTTTGGATGGCGCGGCTCATGAGCCTTCACACGCCAAAGGGAAAATACGGACCAGCAGACGAATGTGAATGTAGACTTCAACTTAACATAAAACCGTGTGTAACTGACTAAAAACAGAAATCTATCGCATCTTGAGCGCCGTATGTTGAATTGTGCGAAGTAGGCCCCCATAACGTCACGGTAACACCGCGTCCCTCATCAATCCCAGTAATGCCTTTACACCATTGACCCAGAACGCTTTGGCCGATAGAACCGTTGCCAACAATTGCGAGTTCCGACAACGATGGAATAATCACCAAACAAAGCGTGTTTTCCAACCCCCTTCCCCCCCCCTCGGGCATCTTTACGCCGGCGCCAGCCCCTTCCAGTACTTGGTGGGCACAAACGGCATCTTGGTCACCGTCGCCTTGCGCGAGCGCCCGCGCACCACGACGTCCACCTCGGTGCCGGCCTTCTGCAGCCCGTCCTTGATGTAGCCCATGGCGATGTTCTTGCCCAGCGAGGGGCTCGGCACGCCGCTCGTCACCGTGCCGACCCGCTTGCCGTTCTTGTGGATCTCGGCGCCCTCGCGCGCCGGGGCCCCCTCGACAACGAGGCCCACGCGCCGCCGCTCCACACCCAGGCCGCCCTTGCTCCTGGGCGTCAGCTGGGGGATGATGACCTCGGAGCCGTGGAAGCCGCCGTTTTGGCGACGGGCCGGGGGGATGACCCAGCTCAGACCGGCCTCGACGGGGGTCGTGGTGTCGTCGAGGTCATGGCCGTACAGACACATGCCTGCCTCCAGGCGGAGAGAGTCACGGGCGCCTAGACCGGCAAGCTTCAGGTTCTCGGGCGTGGCGGCAGCAAGGAGGGATTCAGTGGCCGAGACGGTAGTCTCCAATGCTGGGTACAGCTTGCCATTGAACGACAGCTCGAAGCCATCCTCACCGGTGTAGCCACCGCGGCTGACTAGGACTGGGTGCGTTTTGGACCCGTCTGAGAGCTTCAACTCGGCCCACGTGGCATTGCCAAAGTAGAGTGCATCCAGGTTGACGTCGCTGGCCAAGACCCTCTTCAACACCTCTGCGCTGCGGGGCCCTTGCAGGGCGATCAAGCCGGACTGGTCCAGCCTCGTCCACTGCACGTCCCCTCCAAACTTGCCGAGCTCCTTGTCGAAGTACTCGGTGTCCTTGTCGAGGCATGCGCCATTCGTAACGACGTAGTACTCATCCTCGCCCAACCTCGTAACGACAGAGTCGTCCACAATGCCTCCGGTGCCCTCCCACAGGAAGGTCGTCAGCTTGCTCTGCATGTGGCCCTGGCCGCTCCAGTCGGACGGCGTGACCTTTTCGAGGAAGGCTGCCGCCGCCGGCCCCTTGAAGATGTGCTGCACCATGTGGCTGACATCGAAGAGCGTCGCAGCAGTGCGGGTGAAGGTGTGCGACTCGGTTAGGGACTGCGAGGCGTACAGCACGGGCATGTGGTAGCCCGCGAACGGCACCATCTTGGCGCCATTGGCAACGTGCAGGTCGTAGAGCGGCGTCTTCTTGAGCTCAGCGGCAGAGAGGTCGGATGCGGAGCGCCTGCTGCCGCGGCCGAGCTTCGGCGCAATTGAAGCCGCGGACGACGGCCGGGCGCGGAGCAGCCCGGAGGGAAAGGAAGTCCTGATGGGCCCAGCCGCGCCCGCGACCAACTTGGAGACGCTCATCTTGACTCAACGCAGCGTCTCTATGAATTGAAGTGGTGAGAGGAAGATGGGAGAGGAGCGGTGCAGTCGAGAGGCGGCTCCCGGGGGATACAATGACAGCTATAGTGGGGCGCTCGGCTCTCTCTCCACGGGGGAGACTTTGCTGGAGAACCCCCATGACTCCGGTCCGATTGGCCCACGTCCGTTGGCCGGAAGTCACTCATGGCCAGCGGTTTAGTGGCCGAACGTGGCAACCCAGACGTAAGGTACGTAAGAAACGCAAGGTAAGGTCATGTACGGTACCTACTGAGCGCAACAGAGGACACCACGCGTTGCTCAATTGATTTGCCTTCTTGTTACACTGCCGTTCCAAAGGGCGCGTGGCCCCAGAGACTCTCTCCTAAAATCTGAAAACCATATGACTATACCAAGTTATACCGATCAGTAATGATGATGACCTTCTCACAATGTATCTACAGCACGGACAGGGCGATTCTAACTCCAGCTGCCACTCATCCGTAACCACCTTCTTCCCCAAGTGAGGCCTTGATAAGAGTAATGCACTCTTAGTCAGCGTCTTCACACACGTGCGGTATGACGCTCTCTCCCCGGCACCCATCTACCTTATTCGAAGCTGTACTTGAGCCAACCGCCTAGAGCGCGCAGACTTTCCCATCGGACGTTCTCGTCCTCGGACTGCATGAGCTCCATCACCCTGCGCTTCAAGCCCACCTTCTCCAGCTGATGCCGTTTCTCGGGCACCTCCTTCACTAGGGAGCCGATGTCGTTACACGCAATAGCCAAAACCTGCTTGTCATTGTCCCACGGCTTCTGCATGATCTCGGCCAGCTTGCGGGTCAATGCTCCGTTCTCGTAGTCGAGAATCTTTCGCGCATTCTCCGCCCAGAAAACTTGGCTGCGGTGAGGTGGCGACCAGCGCAGGTGCCCGGACTCAACTTCGGCGACGTACTCATCAAATGTTGTCTTGTTCTTGGTGTACTCCTCCAGCATGGTCTTCAACCCCTCCAAGTCCTCCAGCAGATCCTCATCGGTGAGATGTCGGCTGCCAATATTCTCGAGCAGGGCCGGTAGGCGAGCTAGGACTGCTGCGGGGAGAAGCGACTTCTGGTTCTTGTCCAAGAGGTTGTACAGGGTTGATAGGATGAGGCGGGTCGTCTTCTCCTTGGGTGAGAGGCGAAGAAGCTGGGTGTAAAGCAGGACAATGTCGTATTCGCTGGGGAGTGCAGTGTCAGTTGTCATCACGCCTTGGGTGTGAGCACGCATTCCTGCACTTACTCATTCAAGTCGTCACCAATATCCTCGCTGTCGAAGCTCAACTGCCACATGACCAGAAGAACATGGTACAGCAGTTGAAGACCCACACCTCCGCCATGAGCTCCCTCAAAGCCCGTGGTTCGGTCGTTTGTGTTTCCGCTCCACAAGCTGGCCGATGAATTGCCCTCGTTTCCGATGCCGGCTGCGCTGTGCAGAATCTTGATCAGGGGTGCAATCGTGTCGCTTCGCTGCTCCCAAAACTGGCGTCGCGAGACTGTGCCAAAGAGCAATGAGGAGTACTCCTGGACAGCAATGTCTTGTAAGCCGGCGTCGGTGCCCTTGGCCAACCCGGAGAGGTACGTCAGCATCGTAGGCAGGGCCTGCTTGGTCGCCTTGGACTCGTCTCTGGCCGTGGCCATCAGCTTGGTGAGGGCATGAGAGGTGAGGAGCGCGACGGGGTCCTCGGCGGCGCTGGCATGGAGCAATGATAACGAATGTTGGTATGGGTCGGATTTCTTGAGGAGAGCTTTGGCAAGTGAGGGGACAGCTGTGTTGCGGCGGGCAGAGTTAGCAAAAAATCAGGACGTAGGTGATCAGCTACGAGAGTCGATAGGACGGCATAGAAACAAGGACAAGGCCACGTCTCTGTGCATATGATTCAAGCCACAGACGGATTACATACCGTCAAGTAGGTCTGCGAGAAGCACCAGGATATACTGAATCACATTGGCGTGCTTGCCCGCCGTCTCGAGGACGCTGGACTTGCCCGAGCCGCCGACAAATAGTGTTGTGTAGCCATCAATGTCATCCTCGACAATCTGCTTCCTTTGCTCGGGCTTCTTGGCCTTGTCGACGGCGCGGATCTTTGCCAGCTGCTCCTCGGTCAGGGTGCCCGCGCGGACAGCGCCGTCCCAAGGGATTGGCCGTTGACGGATGTTGCTCTGCAGCGAGGCCAGGTACGTTGGCGGGTCGAGCGACATGGTGGGTGCGGCGTCGTTGCTGCGGGTGAGATCGAGGTGAAGGAAGTCGTCTGCGCCGAAGAGCCGATCTCGCAACGAGGGGTGAGCGGAATGGGGAAAAGGGGATCGATGTCGGCTTTGATGAGGTCGATTGGAGACGGACCTTCCCACCAGCGTCACCTCACAGCTCACGAGCTTGAATCAAGCCACAGAGCGGCCCCACTATCGGTTCACAGGCTACGAATGACTTGCGCCGCGAAGCCTCGCCTTGAGCCACCCGCGCCACACGTCTCTGAAACAAGCTGCTAATGGGTAGATGCGTCATTTTGACTGGTCGGATATATGTCGGGCTCATTGGGTCATCATCGATACAGGGACATAAGCATCTCGTTGGCCTGGCATTTGAATCCCGTAAGCATGCCCTATCCCTCGTGCACACGTCAACAAGTTATGCTTGCTTGTTTGAGGGGCTATGTAAGGGGACCAACTTCTAGAGAAGTAGGCCACGAGGATGACAATGATTTTCAACAACAGAGTACCCTTAACAGCCTCAACTTAGGCGTGGGCAACGGCTTGACCTGCCTACCTTACCTTACCTTATTCCACCAATCTAGATATACTATGTTAAATGCCCCTCACACCTCAAGATCTTTCGGACCATGTTCTAGACCTGTTCTCAGCTGAAGGAGTCGGCATGGTACAGAAGGCACCTTAGAAAGGTGAGGTAGGCAAAGTAGGGTCAGCACAGCAGACAGCCAGTCAGCACCAGGAAGGCAGGTAGGGAAGTTACTAGGCGGCTAGGCCACACCCGCCTCCAAGCTTTTGGCCGGGCCAGGGGCACGGCCCCCACTACCTAGTACTTATCGATTGTCGTCCAGTAAACGGGAGCCCTGCAAGTAAACACCCTCTTCTGTACCTGAAAGAGCGCCTGGTCCCTCTGCTCTCGCCGAGGAACCACCAAACCTCACCAGACCGCAAAACACGAATTCACCACAAAACTGAGTGCCCCGTCTTCCAAAGTGCATTGCGTGGTCGCATTCTGATTTGATACGGACTCGCAGGCAATTTCCGAATTTTTTTTTAACCCCCGGCGCCAACGGAACCGTTTGTGGGTTGGCCCGCGTCGCATCGTCGCAGAAATCCAGAGGCTGGGTTCGTATGCATGTAAGTGGGAGGCTGGGGACCTTTTTTGACAGCGCAAAACGGCCTCACTGCACCCCATTAAAAGTCTCTCTGCAGAACCAAAACGCTTGGCTGCCCTCTCCCTTCCATTATTCCATCTTGTGATACTGACGTTGAGATTCCTGGAAACCGCGAGCATTTGCTTTTTTCCCTTGACCGCCAATCCTTTGGGCCTTGAATACCGGAGCTTCCCGTCTCCCAAGCTACCTTACCTCACCTCAGCTTATCTCACTGCTGCGCCTGTAGCTCTTCTCAGCTTTGGTCCCCCGAACCTCACTGTGAGCGCCCTCGTCGCCTGTCCCAGACAGACATCGACAAAGCGGGAAAAAGAGCGACAACACCCAGAACTTGCACCGCGCCCGCGGCTGTACCCGTCCCGCATTCCTTAAAAAGCAGCGAGACAAAGAGCATTCCACTTCTACTGCTCCGGGCAGCCACCTGCACGGGCACTCCTCTGCCAGCACGATGCGCCAAACCACGCTCTTGCGCGGGGTGCTGCTCCTCGCTGCCGACCTCGCCCTCGTCGCAGCCAAGCCGTATCCCAGGAGCCTCCTGTACAACGCCGGTTATTCGTACCTCGACGCCCGCAACGACTGCCCCAATGGAAACCTGTGCGGCGCCGACGGCCAGTATTGCTGCGGCTCGGGCGAGACGTGCACCACCGTGAATGGCAACGTTGCTACCTGCGTTGGTGCGGGAGCTCAGGTCGGCTTCTACACTACGACCTGGACCAGAACATACACCAGCACCATCATGACCCTCTGGGAACCCGCTCCAGAGCCCACCGCGGGCGTCAACTGCATTCCCAAAAATGCCGAACAGGAAGCCTGCGGTCCTATCTGCTGTGCTGGGTGGCAGACTTGTGCCTTTGATGGCCAGTGCTCCGCCAAGGCCGGCATGGGCGACGGCACCACTGTCATCGTCACCAGGGACGGACAAGTCACGACGCAGTACTCGGCCCCCTACCGCATCACCGGCGTGACCACCGTCGTTACCAGCGGCGTGCTCACCGAAACTACCGCAACCATCACCTCGGCTCAGGAGACCCAGTCCAGCGACAGCGACACCATCGGCGCTGGCGGCGGTGAGAGCGAAGGCGGCGGCGGTCTTAGTGCCGGTGCCATTGCCGGTATCGTCATTGGCAGTCTCGTCGGTGTCGCCCTTCTCTTGCTCCTGTGCTTCTGCTGCATCGCCCGTGGCCTCTGGAAAGCCATCTTCGGTCGCAAGAAGCACACCAGCAAGGAGCGCGTCGACGTCTACGAAGAAGGCTACTCGCGCCACGGCGGCTCGGCCGCTGCCCACGCTCGCCGGGACCGTCACAACGGCTGGTTCGGTTTCGGCGGCCGTCGCCCAACCTCGGCAAGCGGTCGCAGCGAGAAGAAGTCGGGCGGCAAGCGCTGGCTTGGGCTCGCCGGTCTGGCCGCAACCATGCTGGCGCTCTTGAACTTGAGGAAGGACAAGAAGCCCGACCGCAGGTCCGGCTCGCGATACAGCGGCTCCTACTATTCCTACTCGGACACCACCGGTACTCGTAAGTAACTCCCATCCCCACAATATTGCCCTAGCAAAACGCAAATTGGTTTGGACAAGGCTAACCCTTTCTCAACAGACAGCTCTAGCTCCGGTGGCAGAAGGTCTCACCGTACGGGTGCTAGCCGACACAGCCGGGGAACCAAGGCGCACTCTCAGTACACCCGCAGCCCTCGGCGGTAAACGCAGCCGCCTGGCTCCGAAACACATACTGCACATTTCAACACTTTGGCTGTCAAATCCGAGCGCGCATCTGTCTTGCTCGGTCGTTCGATAGCTTGCACATAGGGACCACTGGCGTTATCAGGAAAGGGCATGACGTGTGCGAAACATGAACATGGGATTTTTGCACTTTGTCAACGTTGAAGACTTTGCTTTTGGACATTTCAGTCCTCTCACGATATCGGTTGGAAGAAGATGATTTTAATGAGATCAGAGCATGAGAGATTGATCTTTGCAGAACGAGCAAATAGAATATGACTTAACTGAAGTTGTTTCCCTCTCACCTTTCCTGTTCCACATGACTGTTGCATCACGCTTTGAATCTGTTGTCGCTCCAATCGCCATGTCTCGTACCTGTTCAAAATTGCCCTGCATCACATGAAGCAGCCAGAAATCTCGCAAGTGAACAACTATCAAAGACGGCGTGTTTCGCCCCGTCGTAAGCAGATTCATTTTTTCATGTGGAATACGAAAGACGTTCTATAGCATTCGGCATCACAATCGTAGAGCGTCGCAGGTGTCGTCACAAAGTGATCATCTCTTTTGCTTTTGAGAATTGATTGTAGCCCTTTTTTTGCTACATGACATGCAATGATGAACCTTCGCCACTCCTGAGACCCAGAAACGCAAAAGAAACAAGATCCGTGTCCGCGTCTAAGACTCCTCAACGACGTTGCCCTTCTCGGAAACGTACAGACCGTCCAAGAACTGCGTGCAAATGTTAGCATGAGCGAGGTTTCTTGGGGTGGGAAATGTGCCGCATCAAAATTGCGCCGGCTGGAGAGTCGTACCTTTCGGATATCCTTGTTTCGCACCCTGCAGATCTGCTGAATGTCGGCAGCACTTTGGGAGACACCCTCCAGGGAGTTGCCGAACAGGACGAGCTCGTCCTTCTGGTTCTTGGAAATCTCAACCTCAACACCGGGCTGCATGACGACGCGGCGGACAATCTTCTCGCCGATGAAGTTTCGGATCTCGACCTCCCACAGACCAGTCTCGTTGTTCTTATCCAGGTTGACGTTGATGGGGAAATGGGCGTAGACGTAGCGCATCTTGTACTTGAAGCCCTTGGTGACGCCGATGATCAGGTTGTTGATCAGGGTTCGTACGGTGCGGAGGGTAGCGACATTCTTTCGGTTGCCGTGGTGGATCTCAATGGAGATCAAGTTCTTCTTGGGCTGGGTGAAGTTGACAGCCACGTGTCCCAGGTCCTTGACGAGCTTGCCTGTTCCCCCAAAGTTAGAAAATCGTCCTTCGCATGTGTTGTCGCAGTAGAAAATATCGTACCTCGAGGACCCTCGACGGTGACGGTGCGGGTCTTGATCGACACCTTGACTGCAAAGAGACTATCGTTAGCCAGAGCTCCCGTGCATCATTCGTGTTCGTCGTGGAAGTGGAAGGCGTCGGGCCAGCCATGTCGAAATCATCCAGCGAGTCGACGCAGCCGCCTCGTGTCGCTTCCATCACCACTCCCCAGAAACTTCGCCATTGAGCGCAATAAATCAGAGGTAATCACGTACCACCCTCGGGGATTTCCAAAAGCTCCTGCGAATGAATGTACTTCATCCTGCCGGTTGTGTATGTTGATACTCGGGGATTGAGGGTATCTTGGGTCGTCGGGCAATCACGAATTGATGTTCAGCGAATTTCGTGTGGGCAGGAAAAGTTCTAGGGCTCGTTGCACGTGAGGGGAAAATGTTGCTGGCCCGAAGTTGCACCGGAAAGGCAGGAAGGGCTTAGGTAAGGAGCTAATCGAAAAACAGTTTAGGACCGTGAGCGCAAAAATTGCTGGAATTCTGTATCACGTGACTGTGCGAGAATCACTCTCGGTTTCTGGCTTACCTTACCTTACAGGATCATCAGACACCAAAGGTATTTCGAGTTAATTGGGATCTCGTTCAAACGGAACACCAGGTCTTCCCATTGTCCTCGGTGGGCACTGGGACACATAGGTCGCCCTCTTTGCTAGTAAATTAAAAGATCCCACCTAGCACACCTTATTCGTATGATGCAGGACTTGGAGAGGAATTCCTTTTCACCGTTGCTCGTTGGCTTGGCACTCCAGTATAGACTGAACTAATAGGCGGAGTGACAATTTCAACGCGCAATGGGACCCCAGCTGCCAATGCTAGCAAGGCACGATGTTTGGAGCGTTTGCAAGCCAAGGGTCCGCTTAGACTGTAATAGTGCTGCCGCAATTCGGACTGATTCTTGCTGTCCAACCCAAATTGAGCTGTTGCCTGAGCTTGGCCAGCGTCCCTCTCAGAGTGAAGGTACCTTATAGCTTGTACTGTAGCTTCAGCGGGTCGGCACACCTCCCCCCCCCCCTACCGTAGCCGAACCGTCGTGTCCGATACGTCAGCGTCCCAGCTGGGCGCTCAACTCCCGTTCCCATCACCCTCGTCAAGCGACCTCCTCCGGTACCACCTCCGCTCGCGCCTCCGTCCCAACCTGCCACCACGCGTAAACGGGTTCAATTGTTGAGCTGACCCGGAGAGTCGTTTTCCCGGCATGTCGTACTTCTTTGCGACCCCCGTCGATATCGACATCGTCCTCGAGGATGCCGATGATCGCTCCATGGTCGATGTCAAGCTCGACAAGAACCGACGCGAAAAGGCCCCCTTGTTCATGGACGGCGAGTCCGTCAAGGGCGCCGTGACCGTGCGCCCCAAGGACGGCAAGCGGCTGGAGCACACGGGCATCAAGGTCCAGTTCATCGGCACCATTGGTATGGCGCGTCCGACCCCTTAAACAGCACGACTTGTCTCTGCCGTGTCTCCCGGCAGCATCTGCTGGTTTGCGGCTTGCGATAACTAACCGGATCCCAGAGATGTTCTTCGATCGCGGCAATCACTACGAATTCCTCTCCCTCAACCAGGAACTCGCGGCCCCCGGCGAACTGCAGCACCCCCAAACATTCGACTTCAACTTCAAGAACGTCGAAAAGCAGTACGAGTCCTACAATGGCATCAATGTCAAGCTCCGCTACTTTGTCCGTGTGACCGTCTCGCGCCGCATGGCCGACGTCATCCGCGAGAAGGACATCTGGGTCTACAGCTATCGCATCCCGCCGGAGATGAACAGCAGCATCAAGATGGACGTCGGCATTGAAGACTGCTTGCACATTGAGTTTGAGTACAGCAAGAGCAAATACCACCTCAAGGATGTCATCGTCGGGCGCATCTACTTCCTTCTCGTAAGACTGAAGATAAAGCACATGGAGCTGTCCATCATCCGGCGCGAGACCACTGGGGCTGCCCCCAACCAGTACAATGAAAGCGAAACATTGGTGCGCTTCGAAATCATGGATGGTTCGCCTTCCAGAGGCGAGACTATTCCTATCCGCCTGTTCCTCGGCGGCTTTGATCTTACACCCACATTCCGCGACGTAAATAAGAAGTTCTCCACCAGATACTATCTCAGCCTTGTTCTCATTGACGAAGGTATGTGCCAGCGCCTCGTTCCGGCCGTGGTTCAATGTCCTAGCTTACTGACATCCTCCCAGACGCGAGACGTTACTTCAAGCAGTCAGAAATCATCTTGTACCGCCAGGCACCTGATGCACTACCCAACCCTGGAGCAGGAACCCAATCGCTGCCTATGCCACCGGAGAATAAGCTGGCTGCAACCCAGTCCTAGAATGCCACGTTGGAGCAACGTATATACCTCGGCGGAAGATGCTGCCGCCACTTCTTCTTTTATTAGCATATCGCTCGGCGTTCATGGGTACTGCGGTGGGCTTCGGGGAAGACGCAAGTAGACACGGGTGTGGTCATTTTGCCATGAGGAGGCACGCGTTGTGCACAGTAAGCTGCTATAACCTGATAATAAACGACCATAATCCTGTGAACCTGACCGAGGCCTCTCGGCCTTGTGACTTGTACATTGGAGGGATGCCTCCAGTCTTTGACTACATTAAATTTGCCTCCATCATGCGAGCTCCATGACATCGTCTACCTGGAATCCAAATTGATTGTTCTGAATGGCGGCAATCCTGTCCAGCTCGTCCTGATACTGCTTCCGGATGTCTGCCAGAGACACCACCTTCCTTTTACTGCTCGGCTGGCTATCGTGATCGGTCCCTGAAACTCCCTCGTCGAAGATCCACGCTTGCTTTGCGTCCACGCAACTGAGGGCGTTGATCAGCAGCAGATACTGCCTCGTCACCGGTGTATCCAGAATGTCCTCGCCCACAATCCTGTCCCCTTCACCCGCGAGCCGTAGCTTCTGGATTCTGTCCAGTAGCACGGCCGCGGCGCCTCGGTAATTCCTTCGCTTGATCCTCCAGGCATAGAGGACTTGGTGGTACTGAGCACCGTGGACCACGTCCATGATGGCCTTGCATCTCTGTGAAAGAATCTCTTCCACATCCTGCTGCATACCTGGGAAGGGAAGCGCCACAAGCTCAGTGTTGTGGTACGTCTCGCACATTCTGTCGACCATCTTGCGCAAACTCGAGATCTTCAGGGCTTGGTTTGTGATTGATAATAAAGTTGTGTGAGCAAGCTCGAACTGTGACGTCGCTACAGCGGCGTTGAAGAGACGACTGAGCATATCGGTCTTTGACCCGGCTGCATGGGCTTGAGATCCGTAAAGCTGGAGGGCTACTCTAGCGAAATCGGCCACGTATGAATAGGCGCGTTGTCGCTCAAACAAAGCAACAATGTGCGAGTAGTAGTTGGCAGGGCCATTGTTGAGGAGATTCCACTCCGTATCGTCCAAAAGACCACTGCTGTGTCTATCGGTTTGAACACTTTCAGTACCTGGTCACCGTTAGTCGCATACAAGTGAAAGGTTGGATTGGCTCGAACTTACTCATCCCAACAGCTGCCTTCCGGAAGCTGGTAGCAGCGGACTCAAGGTCGTTCAGGGCCAAAAGGACGCGTCCCTGGACATAGGTCGAGAATGGGCTCTGGTCGCAAAATGGGCTTAGCTCTAGGGCCAAATCTGCCCTTTCCCGCTTCACCAAGGCACATTGGATGAGAGAGGCAGAGACTTCGACATCGCTATCAGGAGAGCAGAGGTCGGTGACGAGATCGGTGATGCTCGTCGCCAGCGGCTCGTTCGACGTGTTGGCGAACCCTAGAAGATGGCTAACATTGGTCTCCAGAGCAGTCAATGTCTGCGTCTCCTCGACACCCTTCCTCGTGAGAACTGGCGAGGCTCCCTTCTCCTGCTTATACAACGGAACAGCCACCTCTGTTTTGGAGAGCCATCGCAGAAGCTCTAGCCTTCGCAGCGCAGCAACGAGTTGTCGAAACACAGATCCAACATCAACCCGGTTGTGCAAGGCATCGTCTTCGCTATCAAACTCGAACTCCATATGGACAAGGAGAATGAGTTGACTGAAATAAATCTTCCACTGAAGCTCGATGTTATCCTGAACGGCTGCTATTACCAGTTTTCGACCAAACTCAGTCAAAGGGTACTTTATGTTGCGAGTTCTTGCATCCAGGGGTGTCGCGATCTGCTTTAAGAGATCATTGTATAGTTCGTTTGTCACGAGACCGAAGTTCTGGCCCAGGACCTCAGCAACCTGAGCACAGTCATCGTCAGTAACGCCTCGCCAGAACCCAGACTTGTCTGAGAAATACTGGATCCGCTCCAAGTCGGTTTTTGAGGACTCTTCGAATAATTCGAGCCTCAGGACAGAGTTGCAGAGCTGCAAATAGTTGTCCGGGAATGCCTCAACAAATGTGAGTGCAGAAGTGATCAAGGCAGTCTGTGTTACGGAGCCTTCGCTAGGCCGGGGCAGGTTGTGATATAATCTCTCCAAGTTACTGCACTCGCGAATCGCCGAAAGGAGATCAGCACAGACTACCCAAACCATATCTGCTTCGGGATCTAGAACGAGGGCAAGGGCTTCCCCTCGCTGCTTATCCAGTTCAATTAGCAGTCTGTAGAATCTGCGCCATTGAGTCTCGCTGGATGCACGAAACTGTTCGTAATCCATCGCACCGGTCGAGTTGCGTTCGAGTAGGGCTGTAGATCCCAAAACAGAGCAGATGGACTCAGCCAAACCACGGCCTTTGGTATTTTCTTGAGCCGCCCCTAGCCCACGTTCGTATATTGAAAGAGCTGTTTCAAGGGTAGCCTTGGTGAACCGACCAGGTCGTAAGATCAATGCTAGCCACTTCTCGGTAACATCAACAGAATCGTAAGGGCCGGAAGACGGAACGACCTCCGCAGTTGTCTCCACAAAGAGGCCGTCCCAGCTATCTTCCCAGGTTTGCGCCATGTTTTCGCGGTCGAGCTCCAACCGCTGAACGCGATACGTCATGTTGTTCTTCCACAACGTCCATAGGTTGATGGAGCCCTCGGCGGGCGATGACAAGACGAAGTCGGCCAAAGTCCAGACGTCTGAGGAGGTTGGGGTGATGGGAATCAGGGTCATTTTCGGGAACAAATCCTCGACAATAATAGTATGGGTATCCTTAACCCGAAGTTTCCAGAACTTGAACTCTCCAGCGCCGATTGGCGAGTAGGTGGCACATATCCTCTGTCCGCGGTTCCTGCCAACAATCTGGACAACATTCGAGTACGACGGGTCGATGGTCCATTTTGTCATTTCTTGTGGGGACCTCTCGGCATTCAATATATCGCCCGTGTAGAGAATCTGGCCATCTTCGAGGTTCCAGATCCGCATACGATGGTCGAGACACACTGTTATTGCGTACAAACTGTTCTCGATACCAAAGGAGGTGATCTGAACAGAAGTGGCGGCGCTGTATTCCATGTTGATTTTTCCGTGCTTGATGGTATGTTTCCCTTGGAAGGGCAACAGGCTCCGCAGATTCTGCGCCCAGCCTTGAACGTTGAAAAAAGATTCCTTCCACAAACCGTTCGCTGCACATACATCAGTCAGTTATTCCTGCGTAGCTTCTCGTCATGACTTACGTTCGTCGCCTGCGGGCTTATCCAAACGGATCATGCCACCATCGTTTACGGTAATCAAGAGAGATTCGGAGGAGAGAGCGATCATCCGGTGAGGGTGCTTGAAGCCCAGTCCAGCTGGCACTTGGACCTTTGCAAGATCAGACAAATTGGCATCTATCGCTGACCTCTTTCGGAACAGGTCGGGTCGAAGCATGAATGTGTAGAGATGGTATGTCTGATCCAGGACGAAAACACAGAGCGCATCATGCTCCTCCGGGTCCGCAAAGGCTACACATCCTTGCTGGATTGGCGATGCGAAATGGAAATTGAGCACGAGCGGTGCATCAACCGACTTGTCCTTTCTGCAAACGTCCGCAGCGCGGATGCTCAGGACGGTGTCATCTTCCAGGACGCGCCAGACGAAGCTGCGAGGGGTGTCGTGCCATTGTCGGTGGTAAATTGAGGATGAAGTCGCGAGATTCTTCCGTTTGAACGTCGTCTCGTCTTCGATGGACGACTCGATCGCGGCCTTGCGGTAACCACGGGCGCCTGCTGCACTCGATGGAACGCGGATAGTAACGACGGATGCGGATGCAGGAGGCTCAAAACTCAAGCGGGTCTCTTTGAAGAGATACTGGGTTTCGCTTGGATCCATCGGCCTCCATGAAGCGCCTCGAAGAGAGACGTAGCGGCGGCGAAGCTAGGCAGATGAAGGACGGCGCAGGATGCTTTTGCTGAATGCTACTACTCTCATGCTTGGTAGAATTTCATGTTTGGCTTCAGTTGCTAGAGCAGCGCGCTAATCCCAAAGTGGAAACGAGCTGGCCTGTCCTCCAAAATCCTACGTTCCCATGTTATGATTAAGTTGCCACAAGAATATAATTATGTATATAGTGCAGGAAAAATCAATTCGTCCTAACAAAAATGAACAATTATAAGTACTGAGTATTTTATGTACATAAGTGTTGCCGTTGCCCCCGTATGATGTGCTCGAATCAATTCAAATACCATCGCAGAGACACCTTGCACCACCCAGCCACTAGCAATACAGGAAAAACAGCAATACAAGTCGAAACAGAGTCTAAGTGCCGAACGCCAACGACCGTGCAAATCCACATGCGATTCATTTTTCGTGCCATCATAACCTCAACAGCTCCTTCTTCCGTATTGCGGCTGGTCCAAATTCTACTCCTTCTCCATATCCTTCGGGGCTGGGTCGCCAATGCCGTCTTCGTTGATGGCAAACAACGTATCGCTCTCTGGCAAGCATGGGCTGTCGTAGATCTTGGCGATTCTAGTTTCACCGCGTCCCTTCTTCAAACTAATCCGGGTCGTGCTGGCATGCGCTATGATATTACCACCAATGGGTTTCTTGGGGTCAGGATTGAACATGGCGCTCGGCCCACCGTCCACCTGTGCAACAACCTGATTCGTGATAACCACCGCGATACCGAATTCATCGGCAAGGCGTTGAAGCGTTCGCAGAAATTTTGCCAGATGCGTCTGACGGTTGGACAGTTCCCCGCGGCCGAAATAGTCCGTTCTATACAGGGATGTTGCGCTGTCAACGATGAGCAAGGAAAACCTGGTCTCACACATCATTGCTGCTGCTTGATTTAGCAGCTGGAGTTGATGGTCTGAGTTGTAGGCTCGAGCGTACGCGACGTTGTCAAGGACTTCCTCGCCAGACAAGCCGTATCGATTGGCAACACTGAGAAGTCGGACTGGTCGGAAGGTGCCCTCAGTATCAATGTACATGCATTTGCCTTCACCACCTCCCATGTCGAATGGTAGTTGACAAGTGACAGCAAGCGTATGACAGATTTGACTTTTTCCTGTTCTGAATTCACCAAAGAGCTCTGTCACTGAGCCGGTCTCGATACCACCGGCAAGCAGCGTGTCCAGGTTCTTGGATCCAGTGGTAATGGAGATCAGCTCGCTTCGCCGATGATGCATTTCTGTTGCAGTTGTGAATCCCATGGGTACGAGCTTGGATGCTAAGTGGCCGTCAGGATGCAACTCAACCGTCATGTTAGGACAGCAGCTGCTCACCTTCGCTGAGAATCTTGGTGGCCTTTTGCTCGGAGATGCCCTTGATCTGTTCAAGCACGCGACGAGGAGTGTAGGCTACAGATTCTACTGTGTTATAGCCTCCATCTATCACAAGTTGTATGTCTCGCTTCGACAATCCCGCAACTCCCTAGGGCAAAATGTCAGCAAAGGCCAGTTGTTTGGTGGAGCGACGCGGAAATACCTCCAGGGCAGATAGAGGCGTCGGCGCACCGGGGCCGGTCATGCCGCTGTCCTCGGCCATCTGGGCCTCATCGTATTCTTCACTCATAATGCCGGCGTCGGGAGCGGTGCAATGGCTGTTGTTGCAGGACAGGCTCGGGTGGCGATATGGGTTGAAGGAGGGGAGGAATTAATGCCATCGACGCGCAGTGCGACGCGTCTTTCTTGGCAGTGCCGCCTCCAAAATAACGCCAAATCACGTGAACATGTCTTAACAACCTGCACAATGACAACGTACCAAAAGGCGAAAATCACAAGGCCGCTACCCTGGAGCGCCGAGGTTTCTCAGCACATTGAAAGTACTTAAAATTGCACGTAGAGTTTCGCATAATAATAGCAGTGTACTCCTTATTCACATGGGCAGTCACTATGGGATCTCTGTCTTTTTGAAAGCAAGTGAATTTCGTTGATTAATTGTTGTATTAAGTACAATTAAAGAAGTGGAGGATGAACGATGCGTCGAAACCCATCCACTCACTCCAACACATCTTTCTAACTCGACGTTTCGAAAAAGGCCCAACTCCATCATGATGCTAAAGAGAGTAACGCCGAAAAATGCCATGCGTAAGTCGTCAAATTAGGTACTGAACGAGACGGTAAAAGTAAAGCCCGAGACATCGCGCTCATCGCTTAGTTGACTGCAATGCGGCGGGACTCGTGCTTCTTCGCCTTTGGAACGGCGATGTGGAGGATGCCATCCTTGAAGTTCGCGGTGACAGCGTCCTGGTCGACACGAGTTGGGAAGTTAAAGGTGCGGGCAAATTCGCCGATGCTTCGCTCGGAGACCCAGTACTTGGCCTTGTCTGCAGGCTGTTTCTGCTCAGGCTGCTTCGTGACTTCGGATGATCCCTTGGAAGCTTGAGCCTGGTTCTGGCTTCCAGCTTCGTTTTCGTCTTCGACGGTGGCTTTGTGGGAGTTATTGTTCTCGCCACCATCGGTAATGGTACCTTGGCTGGATGAGTTCTCGAGTTGCCCGGCTGGAGGAGTACCGGCGGTGTAGACTCGCTCTGACTTGCCGCGTACCACCATGACCTGAGGCTCAGTGAATTCGATGTGTACATCGCTCTTATTCACACCAGGGAGCTCGCCGTGTAGTTCGTATCCCTCAGCAGTCTCTCGGACATCGAACTTGGGCTGCCAGTGAGGGAGTCCGGAACGGCGCACACCTCCATTTGACTGACGAGAGTAGCTATCAAAGTCATCCAGGAGACGGAAGAGTGGGGTGAAGGAAGAAGTGTCGTTGTAGAGCTGGCGAGGGAAGAAAGCCATTTTGTCGGATTGTTTAGCAGGTATGTGTTGCTTGATATTATGGTTCAAGGTATTGGAAAAATTCCTGATGATGTGCTCGATGCAGTTTGTTTGCTGAAGTGTGTTCTGAAAGAAAATGATTGTATTGCCTCCCAGCAGCCTCGTGTTGTTTTATACATCACGGACAGCAGGCAGGCGCTTGCCTGGAAGTTTCTACAATGCTTGAGAATGAGTTCATTACATAAATTTGGAACCCCCTTCGAGTATTCAAGATGGCACACGATTCTCCTAGAACATTCGCGTTGGGGTTGTGCCGGCAAACCCAGTTCCACGATATGGTGGTCGTTGGTTATGATGAGCTTCAGGCGCTGGTAGAAGATTCTAGGTGCTTCCGGTGCCAGCTGCAAAACCAGTACAAGGCGGTTGTCTCAGGTCACCTCAATTATTTGCCACCACATCAACATTAGCGGAACGTCGACAGGAGTCTTGGCCAAGCCGGCACTGCAGCACGATCGGAGTAATGCTTCTCATGGCCCTGATCATGGATCTTGGCCCTCATCGGGCCGGGTTTCCAAAAGCACAAGCAGAGTGCACCATGTAGTTCCAACTATGATGCTAACGGAAAGTTCCGTTGGAGCAGCCCAGAGATGAGGTAAGCAAATGTCTTACCTATTTTGTCCCAAACCATGTAAAAGTAGCAAGGTCTGTGCTTTGACAGGCCAGCGCTTACATAACTCCAGGGGCTTGGTCCTACCTTAGGGTAAATGGTCCCTGGAAAAACGGCCTCTCGGGATGACGTCAGCCAGCGACCTCCAGCTTTTCCCGCTCCTCACCTGAGCTAGCCAACTTTGGGGAAAATTGGAGCATCAACTTTGCGATGACTCGCGAAACAGCGGAGTGGTTCCATCACGGCTACCCCATCTCGTCCAAGAAATCATGGCAAAAAACATGAAATTGCTCGTCCATGTGTACACGTAAGGTGTTGACGGGTTTAACATATGCAAGCCACGATGATCATCAAATTACCCGCCTTGGTTTGTCGGCCCACACCAGCGTCAACTCAAGTGACATGCTGTCAGGTACTGACTGTACTGGTCCATTTCCCCCATCCAATGTCTTAACGCCATTATCACATGGCTCGTCCAGTACCCCATTTATCCCATCCAATGGGTCCCCTTCCACTCTCCGTGCCATGCCCTTCCGACCTTAGCCACATCTGCCACCAGTTTATTTGCCACCCCACAAGCCACGGATGGTGGCTTAGAACCTCAACGTCGTAGCACGGCTTCATTGATCGCCTCGACCTCGAAGCCGTGTGTGTCGATGTGAGACTGGCGTTAGCTTCTATCGGTAATGAGGGTTGTACCGCTGACAGAGGGCAATGTTGTGGCCATTTTGCCACCCTTGAATGGAGGCACGGGCCTGATTTCTTTTAGGTCATCTCATTGTCCAAAATGAAAAAGATCGCTCCATCGCGCATATAACATTTCAAAAGAGACTGCATCCAAAATCACGGGATCCCGGGAACTCTTTGTATCAGAGGAAAGATTGTTTGACGACAAAGCAATGTGACCCCCAAGTTAGGAATGCAGGAGCAAACTTGGAAAAGTACTCATTTTCATACCAACCCAGTAGAAGTGACACGCCGCCATTGCCCATTCAGGCCCAAGCCGCTAGCTCGTGTTGATGACTTATATTAATCAGATTCCACTACCTGGTTTAGTCGTATACAGCTCCCTGCTATCGCCCGTAAGGACGCATCTGGACATATCCAGGGACCATGCCCGTAGGCGGTCTTGGAGGTGCCTGTAGGGCAACAGGGCTTTGTATTCGATTGAACAAGCCGATCAATCTCCGACCAACTGATGGCTCCAGCTCTGTTCCGTCTCTTGCAATCTTGACCTCCCTGTTAGAATTCCACGTATTTCGTAAACCTCTGGTTCGGTAGAACGGTAAATGGTTCGTCGAGAGCCACTCCAACCTGAAGGGCTTCCCCCAAGTCTGCGTGCCATCTTCGGCAACTCCACTTTTGACACTCCCGGCTTCGTTATCACTCTCGCTCTCGGAGTCATTTTCTGCATCGCCTCGCTCAGCTTCCCAGAATATGGTGCCACGGGCAGAATCATCGATGATCCTCCCCTTTGGAGCATGTTCTGTGGCTTCGGTGGGGATCGCCTTCGGTAAATCTAGCTCAGTTGTCGCTTGTGCCTTGGGGGCGAATTCAATCGCAGCAGCCGGATCCTCGTCTATTTCCGAAGTCATACGTGCATAGCCAAAGTACTCTCCGGACTTGTTCGCCGAGAAGACGAGGTAAACATTGTCGGCAGCCTATTGTTAACACATGTCAGCTTTTGTACCACAGTGTGACGTCTAGAGTGATTGCTCACTTTGAACGCCTTATTTAGCGACTGTTCATTGTGCGATTGAGTAGCCCATATCCCAGTCCGGACGCTTAATTCAAGATCCTCGACCGTCAAACTCTTTAGAATGAAGAATCTATCCTGTTTCAATGAGCCGTCGACCTCAGGGCTACTGCTGGAAGGAGTAGACTGGTTTGCAGAAGGGGTAGAGCGGTCGCTGTCCGGGGGCGTGATTTTATGCGCTGTTTGATCTGTCGAGATTGTAACGTTGTTCGTACTGGCGGCAGGACCGGTGGGTGCCGTAACGCCAGAAGCTCCTTCGACCGTGCTTTTCCGTAGTCGGCTAACAAGACGTACTGTCTGAAATTTAGAATCGTGCAATGTTTGTTGGGCAGCGACGCATGTAGGTTCGTCCTTGAAGTTGGCAAAAGCGCAGTTGCTCTTCGAGATGAGGAATAACGATTCGAGCCCAGGGGCTTCCTGGCATACGTGGTGAACGAGGTTCATTAAGTCGGTTTGTGGAGGCAGGTTTCCAATCCAGATAGCATGACCTAGCAAATGTTTAGCCGGAACGATGTCCACCAGCCAGGCATAGAAAGGAATTCTAACTGACCGCTCTGACGAGGCTTCCTGGGAGGACCTCGAACGGTGTTCTGTCGCTGATCTGTCTCATCTGCGTCCCGCTCAGCAAACATCGAGGAGGGGGTGGGTATATCGGAGAGTCATACTGTGGACTTGGCCTCTTCGTTGCATTGCGATGTTATCATCCCCAGAGGATTGACCGAGGACTCGAGGATCGGAAGGACTGGTTGGACTCCCCACCATGAATTGCCCAGGAATCATGTTTGCATGCATAGGTTGAGGTTGGCCGGGATACTGAGCTGCAGGGGGATGGTGATAATAGTATCCAGACGATGGATGGTTCAGCATCATCGGATTGGGGTAGTATGACATAGCTGGTCGTGCCGGCATGGTTTGTTGCGCTGCTGTCGAAGGCAGGTGGCTCGGACCGTAGTAAGGGGATGCATGGGGCTGGATATAGTACTCCTGATTTGCCATGGGCATCGAAGGACCTGGGAATTGGGGCATGTGCGACACCTGGTGCATCGCGGAGGGCGATGCTGTCGCAGAGTATCGCTGTTGGATGCCTTGGGGGTAATGGCCTTGTCTATACCCCATCTGAGGTAAAGAATTAGCCATATGTACCATGTTGTATGGCCCAGGTCGACCCGTAGGCGGTGGCGACGGTATCATATCGAACTGAGATGAGAAGCCGTGATGGTTCAGGGCGGGGTGTTGTGCTTGAGACGATGGAACGGCATCCGGTACTGCGGTTTGGTTATCAGGACCGGGTGAGATTCCATCGGATCCCGCGACGCCATGGTAGGCCTTGTGATCGTTCTGTCCCGCGCCAGGAGTCGCAGGAACTGCTTCGTCACCCATTCGTGGGGATATGTGAGGCGTTGGAGCTTTACTCGAACAGCTGAGGGGGTCAAAGATCTGTTGTATTGATAAGCACAACTGGTTGAAGAGTGTGACCACACGGAATCGCTCCCAAGAAGGAAAGTCAAGGCCTTGATGGAAATGAAAATGCAAGGGTTTTCAACAGCAAGACTGATTGGGTTGCAAATCGTTTTCAACGTACAAGATGCCAGGCTCAGTTCCGCCACAAGCAAAAAGGCGCCACGCGATTTTGTCTAGTCGTCAGGGCCAAATTTGCGCAGCGGCTCTCCTGGTGCTGTGGCTAGTTTCCGCCAAACAAATGCAGAAGTGTGTTGAATATGTTCTCAAACCCTGTCAGGTTCCTCTGGTGGCGTGTGATTCGCCTCGAGAGGGCAGCGAATGCGGTGGCTCCAGGGGGGTCTTGCTAGTGACGAGAAACCTTGAAGTATTATCGTCAATAGTGAGGAGCAGCTGTTCTCGTCATACCATGTGAGACGGAATATTTGAAACAGGGAGGGGGGTGAAAGTCCTCTGAGAGGGCGTCGATCTTCAGGGTCCGACAGAGCAGCTATTTGGGAAGCTGTGCGTCTTTGGAGGGCCTAGGAAATGATCAAGCGGCCGCGTTTCCTGGTAACAGGAACGATTATTTGCCGCCGAATAAGGGCTGTAATAGGTCTCGTGCTTGTCTTTAACGAGGGCCAGGGACGGAACTAGCCGCACCAAAGAAGCGTCGTAGAGCACGTGTGCCGAGAGAAGTCTTGTCTCCTCGACCTTCTCAAAATTGCCGACTTGCAATGGGTTGATCCCTTTGTGAAATGGAGAGCTCTGTTCGTAGTGGCTCTTGTGGCACAAGACCATATGACTCCAAGGAACCAATTAGCGGTTGTATTGGTTGACAGGACAGTGGCAAGCTACCAAGAGGGTGATGGGAGCTCTGAGCCAGTATACTTACCCCAAGCTCTCTAGGTGCGGTACTCAAAAAAGGAAATGCTCGAAGAAAAGGTAAAGGCGTGAGGTCCCAAGGTTAGCTGCCATGCCTTGGACGAGCAATTAAGTCAGCTGTGGGAGGCGAAAGCCATGTAGTGGACTCAGAGTCCGGCGAAAAGACACAGAGGGCTTTCACTTGCAGTGGCCAAGTCCCCACGACGAGAGACGCGCAAGGGTGTGGCACATAGAAGGCTTGGTAGGGCTCGCTGGGACCGAGGATGGGGGTCAGGATATGAACAGGGAGTGCTTGGATCCTGTACTGTAGAGCACCGGTATAAGCAAAGAGGGAGAGCAAGCGAGCTGTGGGTACATGGGATTCATGCAAGAAAGGGGAGAACGGGGCGGCGTATGGAGACAGGAAGGTCTTTTAATCTGGTGTAGTTGTAGGTTGCTGCTGGGCCAGTGGGCAGATCATCTGGGCGACACCGGCAGGGTATATTCGCGCGAGACGCCAGGATGGGGCACGGCTCATCCCAAAACTCAGGTACCGAACGACTGTTTGGAGGAATACCCAGTCATGATGGGGAAAAAGGAGTCTGTGCTAGTAGGCGACCGGGCACCCCTTGGGCGGTGGTGGAACCCGGCGTCTTCGAAGGAGCGCTGCCAGTCCGCTTCCCGCCAACCAGAGCGGTACGCCGTTGGGAAGATGGCTTAGCCCCTTGAATAAACGTTTGATATGGTCTTTGGGTGACGGTTTGGCGTGAGGCTGCCTGCGGTTCCACTGCAGGAAGAATTATACATCAATATGATCAAATGTGGTTGGCTCGGCGGCGAGAGGAACCGAAACTTGCAAGCGTTGAGAGAGAGGCATGATGGAGTCGGAGTCCATGTCATCCAAGTTTACTTTGGGAATTGATGATGATGAGACGCCAGCAGAGGGTGTCGTTAACAACGGCAGGGGCGTTGGCCTGACCTGAGGTGGGGAGCAGAGACGAGAAAAGAAGCCAACAGCCACAGTCGTGCCTTCTTCCCGTAGGGTCCCCGACAATTTGCCACCCGGACATGGGAAATAAGGTACGGTTAGACGGAGGAGAGGAAAAAAGCTCTGTCCATGTTCTTCCATTCGGCCCACGGGACGCCACGCCACCACCCGAGCCACTCGCAATTGTGACCGCGGGGTCCGTGGCCGACGATCATCAACCCTCTTCGGCAACGAGGCAGACTTACATGGAAGGGCTTGAAAAGCGCTGCTCCGGACCCTCAACAACACCCCATCTCCGAATGCAGAGACCAATATGTTGGTAGTCACAGGGGACGCGGACCCACAGGACGGCACGGTGGTGCTTGATGGAACGGGTCTGGACTGTCAAGACCAGCAGCAAGTACCTTGCCTACCTGCTGTAGGATGTGAAGGCCCAGGGGAGGTCCCGGCTCAACAATGCTTTGCATGCCACTGCCACGTTTCCACCACGGATTATTTGAGGACTCGAATCATTTTGAGAGCATGACCGTGTCGAGACATGTGCTTCATTTTCATTTGACGGGTCTATTGGATGGCATTACCAATGTCCAGCACGCCGCCCCGATGGACTCAAGATACTGGCGTAGGTTGCATTCAGTATCCTGCCGGAAGGGCATGGACATGCTGAACGCCAAGTTGTGGGGTGGGAAGGTTTGACAAACCATGAACCATTGACTGGGCTTGGGACATCAGTAGCAGACCAAAGGCCGGTGGGCCTTAATTCGCCACAACAACCTTTCTCTCACCACCAGGCACTATGGTATGGTAGCTTGCCTAGGTGCAGTGTGCCGTCCCCTTGGCACGCCACAACTCAATTGACAATTGCGTAGGTGGGCAGTGGGTGCATCTTGCGCGGTGTCTCACCTGTGACCTGCTTCCCGATGGCCTTCCCCGATGCCTGGCGGTGCCCTTGCTACCCACAAGTGGCATATGAGAACGGAGCATTGCTGATCAGTATCAGTTGGGAGTGCTCTGCCAATGGGACAACCGGGACCTGGCTAGCCTCTTCTGGTGCTCTCGATCCCACGATTCTCATGGCGGCCCGGTAGAAAACAATAGTGGGAGGTATGGATCTGAAGGAAGTGGATTGCGCGACAATAGGCTCAGCTACCATTACGATGATGGGCGCTTCGAGACCATTGCTCTGAATATAGCCTAGTCCCACGGAAGAGTTTCTTAATTTGCCCGGTCTTGTCCCTCTACCGCTGCTGTAAGAAGGTCCACCATCATATCCCACACGAGACTACGCATAGTTCTACCACCAAATTTTCTCTTGAGGTTCAACATGCCCACCGGCGTCGATCACTTCCTAATTCTCCAGTTGGTCAAACCACCAGGCCAAGCCTCCCTTGTAACTGGGGGTGGAAAAGCCTCCCGCGGCCCTGATTGGTACGATTAATCCAACACACCCCGTGGATTGTGGGCTACTGCCATGGGATTTTAGATTTCGCGATGTCAGTAAAACACCGAATTTTCTTTGATTGTTTAGCCAGCTCACGGCAGCTTCTGAAACTCTTCCTCGGCCGGTCTGTGCCCACATTCGCTTATCAGTAAACATACTTCCATTCTTATCCAAGCGGTCCATTATGGTTGCATCCTTCAGGCGCTCAATCAGGCGCTTAACCAGGATCAACGGCGCGCCTGCATCCCTGCAAACAAAGCGGTCGATACTCCGGAGAGGGCTTTGCGGGAATGCATCTGAGGCATACGTCACGACAGTCATTGAGCAAGGTAAGCGGTGGATGACTGAGGGGTCATTAGGGAGGGGACCCCTTGGACCCTGGACGTACTCAACCAGCCACTGCTCGAATTGGCTGCGCCGGACCAAACCTAAACCAGTTCAGTTTTGGCTCCATAGCATGATTTTAGCAGCATTCGTGGTTGTTCTTTCGGAGCGTTGCGCCCGGAACTCCTGACAAATTGGTTGTTCACCGCGTGTGAGGCATGCCGACCTATGCTTGCGGTATTAATCCAGCTTGCATAGAGAATGGAAAAGCCTGAATCCCACCTGCAGACCTGGCCTCGACGATTGTGACCAAAGCCCTTGGTTTTTCCATGGCTGTGATGGGATTCCCGCTTTCATCGGACAGTTTTCGATCTAGCAAGCTGATTGGCTCCATAACCTGGAGAGCAATCATCAGTTCTAGGCCTTGACCGCTGATCCTTCCTTTACGGCGGACACTAGAGCCACATGGGGTGCAGTATCCCCGATTGGGCCTCCTTTATGACGACATAATGCAAAATCCCTTCTACACCTACGGATGCATTACCATGAATTTCCATGCTGTGGAAATCCCAGCCTGACGTAACCATGACAAGGGGCCGCCATGGCAAAGCTGTAACAAGCACAATGGTCGGACGTATCATCCAGCCCCGCAGCACCCTCCGGGCCGGGGTAGCTAAGGCCATTTCGCAGCGATGACCTTGCCGTGATACCGTTTGCCAGCCTTTGCCTGAAAACCCTCAATCACCCCGACCTTTCCAGGTCCGCTATTCCTACCTCGTGCAGGGTTCGCCAATGAGCCAACTCTGCCTCACGCGCGTATCGTGCAAAGCAACTGCCTAGCAGTCGTCATTAGATTATCCGATGCTTAGTAAAGAACGAGCTGTGGCGGCCAGATGCCCACATAGCAACAGAGACATAGCACTTTCTACAACAATGTTCCTGTGGTTCGCTGGATTATTACATGAGCATCATGGTTCCGCCACTTTGGCGGGACACCCCCGGTGTTTCTTCATCATCCGCAGTTAACCTCTATGTCACAACTAATCGTCGTGGCTGATGCTGGTGTGTGGCGACATAAGGTACAGTGAGGGAGGTAGGTACACAGATCATCTGACATGCCAACCAGGCGGGCGTACCACTACTACAACCAGGGACCCTTCATCTGCCGCATTCACATCATCCCAAGGCGCAACATTTTGTGTCATCTTGTGTACGGAGCTGCTACTCCAAGCTCATGGGGGCTTTCCCATCTGTTCCTGCGGCTTCCTAGGCCTTCAGACGCCGAGTTTTGCTGTCGCAGACCTTGGCCAATGGTGAGGCAGTCACAAGCCAGTCAGGACTGCATTCTCAGCGCACGGGATCGCCGATACTTCTAACCGTTATAACTGAGGTCAAGCTCATGGAGCTGCTCAGATCATTGCTACTTTGGAACTGCTGGGTCGTTCAACGTCTTTGACTGATCCCAGCCCTTTCTCTTTCCAGTCTGGTGGACGTTCTTACTTGCCGACATTTTTGCGAATTTGCCTCCCTGATCCCCACGACTGCCCGTATTTCGGTAGTCCAAGATACCGCAAACACGCCATGTTTTCTTTCTGGTGTCGTCGGCGCCGGCCGAGCGCCCCCCGCTAGTCGCCAACCGGGAGCCGGAAATGGCTTTGGCCCGCGTGGTCGGTTCGCATCAGCCGGAGGGTCCTGTACTGGCGTGCACCGAGACTTCAAAGTCATCTTCTCCAGCAGGCAACTATTTTTCCACATGGCAGGCTACGCAAGCAGGTGGGCTTGTTTCCACAATCGACGCAGCGTAAGTCTTGGGCGATCATCTCTTCTCGTCTGGGACGAAGCTCGGGAAGCGTCCGTTGACAGACACCCGGGTGTGCTCGCACACGCAATAGTGGCTGGTGGTGTCGAGACAGCCTCCCCTCCGGTCCGCGCCACTAGTTTATCTCTGACACTGCAGATCCCGGCTGTTGTTCTGCTTCGGCTGGTGTCTGCTCTTCCGGCATTGGTGCTGACTGGTCTGAGCGATGAATTGCCACAGCTTATGAGCGGCAGGCCACGTTTTCACGCATGGCCCCTCGCGTGTGGGTGACGCTATGAGAAAGTACTCTAGACGCCATGCAAATATTTCCAGCCTGGACATCTTGCTATTTGGCCCAAAAGAGAGCTCCTCAACCTGACCTTACTCACAAGGAGCCTGGTAGTGCTTTCCTTCACATTCCAAATTTGCTTTGAAGCATGACGTGGAGGCTTGTGCTAATTTAGTAGCTCATTGCAGTTTTGCCACTCAATGTTCACAGTCACAGAGCATCACGTGGACGTGAAGCTGTGACAGGCTTCTACTGTTTCCCTAGCTATTTGCGCTGTAGAACAGCATGTTCAATTCCGGTTTCTTGATCGGGAATGGCAGGCAGTGGCGGCAAGGTCTGCTTTGCATTGCACGATTGTCACAATGATACCTTTTATTAGTTTCCAAGCCAACACTCATGCATGTAGGGGAATGGAGCAGAGTCAAACTGGATTGGCCCCCAAGGAAACATGAACGATTTGTCACAGAGCCCATTGGATGCAGAGCATACGGAACGTCGTATGCTGACATAGATCACATTCATAACCGGAAGGGAGTGCATACAAGTTTTGAATGGTGTTCGCATTGACTGTACTGGTCAAACTTTGAGACCGTATTTGCCGCTGAGCCATTGAGCTTAAATCCATGAACATGACTCGTAAAATAAGCGCCGGAACTAATGTGGACAAAGATTTGTTTCTCTTCCCTCTATTCAGTAGCACTGGCGCCAAGAGTGCAACGCTCAGCAGCGCACTGAGGGTGCTGGGCTTGACTTGCATGAAGAAATCTATCCGCAACCCATGGACTAATGTAAGCCTCTTTCTTGCACCTTGGGTTCGTAATAAGCATAGCCAGATTGTGCCGCTCATCAAGCCTACATCGATGAATCAGGTGAAAAAGGTTAGATACAGCAGCGAAAGGTTAATCATGGCCCAAAACAGTCATGTTAAAGCACGGAAGTTGCGAGTCTACCCCTTTCTGAAATGTGGCTGTTATACAATAGTTCCATGTGCTTCTAATCCTTCTTGAGGGGTAAGAAAGTTTCCTCGATCCCGTCCTTCGTGATGATCAACATCTGAAGATTATCGCCAACTTCGATATGGCGCTCCACAGCTCCATCGAAAGCATCTTTGATGATGGTTTCCACCTGTGGTCGTGAAAGCGGGTGTCGCTCACGCTCCTTCAGTTCGTGTCCCTGTCCGCTTCCAGGCACGTATTGGTTCTTGAAGTTGACTTGGTTGTCCAGGAAAGGCATGATCAAGCTGCCAGCAGCACCACCAGCCCGGCACTGCTCTCGCTCGTAGCTACCAACGGGGTCATACGAGTAAACGGCCCCCTTCCCCTCCTCGTCCAGACCGCCGAGCATGGCGTGAGTGTAGTATGGGAAGAATCGTTTCTGGTAAAGGATTGTGGACAAACGCTTAGCGCATGCGTTTAGTGACATAGGCTTGCCATGGCGATATCGGTAAATTTTGCAAATCGTGTCCAGTCGGTCGCGAAGGGCATCGCCGTCAGCAGCAAAGCCACAGACTGACAAGACAATTGTGGCGTCTTCTTGAGAAGCCGTCGTGCCTCCAATCTTGAAGACCTTGGGGGCCATGCGAGAGTTGATGCTGTAGCCGCTGGTATGACGAGTGTCACCAGCCATGATGGTGAAGTCGGCGCCGGCAATGGCGAGCGTCGAACCGCCGTTATCGGTATACCTAGAATGCTAATATTAGAAGCTGTTTGGCCCATTAAGCTTGTTGTGCTCACGGGTTGAAGCGATGCTGTCTCGGCTCGCCATGGTTGGTCTTGGGAGCATCCGAGAAGGAGTAGTTGGGCCCGTTCATGAGCGGGTTCTGACTGAACATGGCAGCCATCCTGGGCAGAGATTTGTGGATCTGCGGTTATGTAGATAGGTCTGTGAAGAAGTCCAAGGTTTCAGTGATGATGGCTGCGTGCTGATTGCGATCCGGGTGGTAAGTTGCCTGAGATGAGGTGAGGTGAGGTTCCAGCAAGCACGCGTCAAGCTTGCAGCCTTGCCGAGCTCGGGAATGCGCTAAGCCAGATCTGGCACTGGGGAAGCCTAAGGTAGGTAAGGTCCTACCGAGCTCTGGCCTGCCTTGCCCGCTTAGGTAATTCAATGACATGGGTGCACCTCCTGGATCCAAGTCCAAACATTTAGGAATGGGAGTACGGCACCTCAAATCCTCAGAGCGTCGTTTAGCTTTGAGGAGCGTTAAGCTGCCGCACTTCTTCACCACGCGATTGTGCGTCCCGAAGTCCTTAGGCCAAAAATATGACGCGCAACATTAGAGCCAAGGCTCTCGAGAAGATTGCAGCATTATCTGCGGCCAGCTCAACAACCGCATTCGATCGATCGGATCTTGACAGGCTATGCCGAGCTTGCCATGGAGGCGCAAGGGGCCGCGAAAATGCCAATGCCGGGCATAACGCAAAGACAGTAGGGTCTCTAGGCCGTGTTCCTATGGTTTGTGCTTTCTGCCGTCCTGTACGTTCAATCAGCTCGGTTTCTAATTCGTGTAGTCCATTCGCGAGTTCGAAGTTCTTCTGGCCCTGTGTAAGACCGCGCCGAGTATCCAATCTCCCCAAAGCGCTCAGAAGCTCTCCTATCAGCTTCTCCCCTATATGCTTGAAGCCCACGTTCAAGTTTTCGTGCCTTCGCCGTTCTTCCGCAATATCGACCCTTGCCCGACAGAGTCTCTCGCTTTCCACGTTACTGGTGCTTTGCTCGCACTTGGCCTGAACTTTGGCGATCTACACGAAACTGTATCAGACGGGATAGGAACATTTATCAGCGCCTGCAGCAGGGCGGCGGAAAGTGTTCTTTCGCCGCAAGCCAGCGAATTTGACAGTGTTCGTCTAGAAGATGCTATCCGAACTGTGACAATAGCCGTAGCGCTCCTGGGCTTCCTAGATGCTGCATCTTCACAGGCAGACTTTTGGAAGGCAGGAGGACGATCAGCGATGATTCAGAGAATAAGGCAGCTCCTTTCGGAGCCGTTCCTCGTCGCCGTGAATACCTCCTTGTCCACAATCCGCAACTCTCACAGCCACGATCGGGATGTCAAACAATGGAAACGCAATTTACGGCAGTATGCTGCGTTTGAGAGGCCGCTTGGCGCCATGCTTCTCCAGCGCAGCTTCATGTCGCTACTGGCTTCAAGCACATCTCTGCTAGTCGCAGATGCTGCTCTTCTTCGTGACACCCATATCCTAGACCTGCTCATGTCAAGAGACGGCAACTGGCGTGGGGCAAACTCGAACCGCGATACGGATGGCCACTCGATCGAAGCTTATGCCAGCCTTGCTGCTGAGCAGATGACTTATCTTGAGGCTGATGCCGACTTTGTCAAAATCGCATCCCCTTCGGAGCAGAAACTAGCTTACGCGGTCAAAGCCGCCGCCATGATATCTTTCCTGAACTGCCTATCACTGAGCGAAGAAACCCTCGATGCCGACGTACTCATGAATTGGCTCCAAGAAACTCTGGCCGACCCTGAGCAGATGGCTGATGAGATCCTGGCTTCGGTTGTCCTTCGATGCCTCGCCCTGCTGTGTCATGTATCACCAGCATTCTCCTCTACTGTCAGTCGCATTCTTCCCAGGTTTCTCGTCCAAACGATTCGGCACCAAGATACGGTTACCATCGCATCCAAAAGCTTGGCCTTTGTTGTCAAGTTATTGTCGAAAGATGGTGTCATTAGCACACTCTACACCCTCGGCAATGTCCTCAGCCCTGATGCGAACGGTGCGCTTGCCGATAACCAAATCGATGGTACTGCCGTTGGCGAGAGCGGGATGGCAGCTATTTACGCCGGGCGTCAATCTATGGGCAGTGCCATTTCTCTCCAGATGGTCGACGAAGATCAAACAGCTATTGTATATGGAAACGTCGTGCAAGCCATTTGCAGCATCGCCACCGTGTGTAACGACGAGAAGATCACTGCTCTAGCTCAATCTATGCTCTTACAAAAGCTTGACAAAGTAAACACAGTTGTTGATGCTCAAGTCATCGCTGGCGCAGCCAACTTGGCACTGAGCGGTGGTCAACTTGAGTTTCGATCATTACTGAAAATGTACTCGAGAATATGCCACATTGGAGTAATTGACAAAAAAGACTTCCTGCTGGGAGCTGTGAGTGACGAACGCTGATGACCCTTTATCAAACTCAACTAATCAAGAACAGGTCATGCGAGCTCGAACCCATATATCTGCAAACATTCGCCGAGAGTCCCCATTATTCGACATTTACTGGGAGTATCTTTTGGAAACAATCGTGTCCCTAGGAGATGCGCATTCACCCGGTCATACTAAAGAGTCCGACGTTCAATTGACAGCACGAGAGATTGCTGAGCTGTTGCACCCTTTGGCTGTTTTTATGGGCAGGCACGATCTTGCCGCCGAACCTATAACTGGAGAAGAGACAGATTCACTCCTGCGAGATGCATGGTTTAATATCGTCGTGCATGGCTTCATGACCAACACCGACCGCGGCAAGAAACACATAAATGATCTACGTATCATTGCGGTTCATTCTCCACCCCTGGTGGCAGAACAGCGCAGCGACCAAGTCGAAAGTGATATCGAACTGAATACGGTTCTCAGACGAGGAAACAGCAACGAGCGAGAGGCCGTCCAGAAGAAGCAACTGAGTGAACTTATACCGTCAAAGGCTACAGATATCAGAAACCTGAGCTATCGTAAAGTCATTTTCCTTCAAGCCGCGTATCTTGTTGAGAGTCTGCGTGCGGACTCAGGCGACTGTACGAAAGCATTGTCGTACTTCCTGGAACCGAGTATGCGAAAGGGTGAAGTCAGCAGCACTATGGAGGGCGTTGCTGCCGCTGTGGTCGAAAAATATCTCCGAAAGACACTCGCCGGCAGCGAGCATACGTTCTCTGCGCAATATGCGGCCTCTCAATTAGCAACCATCTTCTGTGGCTGCTGTCACCGAATCGAACGAGTTCAACAAGCCGCCTTCACCTGTGCAGATCGCATTATAAGGGATATGCCATCTGCACTTTGCCACAGGACGTCTCTGTTTGCTTTGCTGGAGCTTTTAAGTCTGATGTGGTCGAGCTGTCTAGAAGGCGAGACCGATTTGTATGCTCCCAGGTCGACCTTTTCCTCCACGCTGGGTCAGGTCACCGTGCAACTTTCCGATGACTATGATTTCAGGCGTTGGACATTGGGTGCGCTTCACCGGAGAGCCAAGGCATGGGTGAGCACAGCAATCAACTTGGCTCCTTTGGACGTCAAGGGGCTTCTTCAAACGTACTTGTCTGAATTTGATGATGATGGTGCATACGGGCATATTTCGCTGGGAAGGTCATTTGCCCTGGAGCTCGGCTCAATCATTCCGTCAACAGACCAGCGATTGCAGTCTCTAGACAAGGCTGGAGATTGCGATATAAACACGGCCTCTGACCTCATTGCCCAATATACAACTCGCCAAGAGTATCGCTATGGAGAAACCCTACCGGATCGGGGAAGAGAGCTGATGAGCTTCATGCAATTGAATCGCAGGCTATCTTTCACGCAATCTTCGGTAACAGACAGCGCTAATGCTGCTACCGCCCTGGCCCATGTTGAGGCTAGGATCCTTAGCAAAAAGAACACCTCTGTGAACGAAGTACGAGACATCCTTAGGAGGGCTGCGGCTCTGCTTTGCCGCAGTGGTAGGGATGAGTCCGCTGTAGCACATCACCTTGTGAGCATCCCGTTTGCGCTCTTCACCAAACAGTCTATCAAGTTTGGCGCATCGCTGTGGCTTGGAGTCATTCATGAGAATCCCCGCCTCGAACCTAAACTGCTGAATGAGATTGCCCAGCAATGGGAGTTTACAATCACTCGCCGGGTCGGTCTATTTAACCCGGCCTTGGCCCATCCAGACCCATTCTTCTCGAGACAAGAGTTCGCTCCCAGTGATCTGGAGGCTCTGAAGAAGAGGAAACAAACGGTCCATGACCTCCTATCTCCTCACTCTGTCCTTTTACAATTTTTCAGCAGCCATTTCAATGCAACACGGCTTGGCAGCCCGGACACCCAGAGAGTCTTCCTCCGCATGCTGGACCTTACGCTTGATGCTGTCAAAGAGTCTACGTCCCATCCCATGGCCCGCGAGCTACGCTTCCAGTTGGTTTTGTTTGGTCTCAGAGTCTTGAGATCCAGCACCACAATTGGTCCTACCGCTCAATGGAGGCTGAAGGACAAGATCTTATCTGCAGGCCTCAGTTGGTTCCGACACTCTCCCCGGTGGTCTTTCGGCAGCAATATCCTCCAAATGAAAACTGAAGTTCGCCTCTTGACTGACGTGCTTGCTGCAATCAAAGCTGTTTCGTTCATCGGTGCTCACACTATTGGGAACATCAAATCTTTACAAGCAAAGGAGCAACTGTTGCTCTTGCTATTGGAAAACGAACAAACACGTCTTACAGTGTGGATCAATCCATTGAACCAGCAGGGTAACTATCCTGCGATTCAAACTACGCCTAAGGCAGCGGTCGAGAATGCTCTCCTACCCTTGGTCCGCACCGCCTGGTGGCAGGATCCCGCTATAGCCATTGAGCTTGTCACACGATTCCACTCTCCTCGTTTGCATCGCGATGTACGGTTTCTTCTTCTTACTATGCCTGAGCGAGCTGTCTTCGAACCAGAGGCTTTGCCCCTCATGTTCGGTGGGCATCTGCCAGATGATGTTGGCTCGCAATTGAAGGTATGTATATGTGCGATATTGAGTATTAGGGAAACTTGCTAACATTCTTAGTACCTGTTATTCTGGGAGCCCGTCAACCCAGTCACGGCAGTGACCTTCTTTTTACCAGCATACAAGGATCATCCATTTCTCCTGCAGTACGCTATGCGTGCACTTGACAGCCATTCGGTGGACGTCACCTTCTTCTACGTCCCTCAAATTGTTCAGACTCTGAGATACGATGTTCTCGGATATGTAGAACGCTACATTCTCGAGACTGCACAGTTTTCCCAACTCTTCGCACATCAGATTATCTGGAATATGAAAGCCAACTCGTACAAAGACGATGACGCTCAGGTCCCAGACGCCATAAAGCCAACTCTCGATGGAGTTATGTCGAAAATGGTGGACAGTTTCCTTCCCGAGGACAAGGATTTCTTCGAAAAAGAGTTTTCTTTCTTTGACGAGGTCACAGGCGTGTCCGGCAAACTGAAACCGCTCATCAAGGCTTCAAAACCAGAAAAGAAACAGAAGATTGAAGAGGAGCTACGAAAAATCCAGGTCGAAGTCGGCGTTTATCTACCCTGTGACCCTGATGGAATAGTCATTGGGATTGACCGTAAATCTGGAAAGCCCCTGCAAAGCCACGCCAAGGCCCCGTACATGGCAACCTTCCGCATCAAAAAGAACAAGGGCGGCATAGAAGAAGCCAATGAGATGCTGGTCGAGTCGAGTCGGCAGGAGAAGGAACCCCAGGAAAACACTGTGGAAGTCTGGCAATCGGCAATTTTCAAAGTCGGAGATGATTGTCGCCAAGACGTGTTAGCGCTGCAAATGATTGCAGCTTTCCGAGAGATCTTCCACAATGTCGGCCTCGACGTTTACGTGTTCCCATACCGCGTCACTGCCACGGCCCCAGGTTGTGGAGTTATTCAGGTACTTCCTCACTCCATTTCTCGCGATATGCTTGGTCGCGAGGCTGTCAACAGGCTCTACGAATACTTCGTATCCAGGTACGGCAACGAGGATTCTCTTCAGTTCCAGCAGGCGCGTAACAACTTTGTCAAATCAATGGCAGCTTATTCTGTCATTTCGTATCTGCTCCAATTCAAGGATCGCCATAATGGCAACATCATGATCGATGATGCCGGCCATATTCTTCACATTGATTTTGGATTCTGCTTCGACATCGCTCCCGGCGGTGTCAAGTTTGAGCGCGCGCCATTCAAGCTTACCAAGGAGATGGTGGCCGTCATGGGAGGCTCTACCGATCACCAGAGCTTCAAGTGGTTCGAGGAGCTCTGCGTCAAGTCGTTCCTTGCGAGCAGGCAATACTGCGAGAAATTGAGCCAGATTGTGCAGTTAATGATGGACAGCGGCCTTGAATGCTTCAAGCCCGAAACCGTTAAGCATTTCAAGGAGCGCTTCGTGCTTGAGAAGACGGAACGAGAAGCTGCGGACTATATGAAGGCTCTCATCAAGAGGTCGTATGCAAGCTACAGCACTGGCATATACGATCAGTTCCAGTTTATCACGAACGGTATCCCTTACTAGGGGTGGACCACTCGGCCTACGTCTCTCCTGGAGATCGTTTCTTTAGTTTTCTAATTCATTTTGCTTGATGCGATCTATCTAATATACAAATACGAAGGCTCTAAGAGTCTGTTCGCTGTGTATCCTACAATATCCCGGAACAGTATCAGGACATTCGATTTGCTTTAATGCCGGCACTTGCTTGCACTATCCCAAGGTTCAGCAGTTATCTAAGAACTATGCTGTTTGATAATATGCGTTGGTGCGTTGTAACTGGTGTAGTCAACGTGAACAAATGCCCTGTCCACGATCGGCACCGACTCGAGAAAGTAAGTCAAGACCTCGCTAAGGTCATGACTGTCCTTCAGTGGCGTGTTGGCTGAGAGGACAATGTCAACCTCGACGAACAATTTATCACCAGCGTGATATGCCCGCAGGTTCTGGATCTGGCGAATGGCGGTGGCAAATCGCATGGTGAGATATAGCAGGAGATTCCGCTCGTCGGGTTGCGCGGAGAAACCGGTTAGGTTGCGGACGTGGTGCACAGAAATATGGCTCCAGTTGATAATGACAACTACTGAGAGAAGAAGACCGCCGAGGGCATCGAGCCACCAGATCCGACCGTAGAAGCCAACTAAGTGAGGTCAGTACCGAGGCTGCTGGGCGGTGACTACACATGACAGGCTTACCAATGGGAAAGAGAATCGAACCGATGTTGAAAATGACGTCGGTCTTTGCGTCATCCGCCCTGTACAAAGTTGTAAGCTTGAGGTCGACGACCTGATCAGGGGCTACTGACAATGCTCTGACGCTAGAGTTGTTGACCATACGGCACCACAGCCAGCAAGCGCCTTTGATAACAATCGTGCTGACCATGATGGCGATGGCGGGTATGCCAAGCTGGAGGATTTCATGATTGGGGCCGGCCAGGCGCTGAATACACTCGAGGAAAACCTGGCAGAACGAGGTAATCATGATAATGGAGAAAACCAACACTCCCACAGGTTCCAGTCTACGTGGTCCGCCGTTAGTCGGATGTCCTCAATAAAGAAAAGAGACATTTCTACGAAGCAGAGTGAGTGCTCACCTCCGGCGGCCAACAGGATAATGGTACTGGTCCCTTTGGCTTGAAGATATCAGTCTCGTGGTAGTCCACACGATTGCGGTGCTGAGGAAGTCGAGCATAGCGTCGACAAGACTGGCGAGCACAGACATAGAAGGTACAGACACAACAACGACAATCTTTCCTGCCAGCAGGATTACGTTCGCAATCATGTTCACCCAGATGGCGAGGTTCACGATGGGATCCTCGCTGTCAATCTCGGCGTTTTCCAGCCAGGGGAGGTTTGGCTTAGGTCCGTGGACGGCGGTCGACTGGACTTCATGCTCAGAGGCGTCGTCGCCCTCGTCATCGGCATGCTGCAGGAGCGGCAGGTTCTCCGAGGACCGGAAGATATCCTTGGGAGTGCGCTTGGCGGGCAGGCGACCACCACCGGCTGAGAGGTCTTCGGGCAGCGCAACAGAACCATAGGACAGCGGGCCTGGAGCCTCTGGGGTGGCAGACTGCGGTGTGGGCGACGGGCCTTCCTCGTCGATTGTGTCGGGGACACCCTGGGGCCGGAAGGCCGAGGCGTCGAGCTCCGCGCAGTACTCATCTAGGAGCTCGTGCGGGATGGATGAATCCAGCAGGCGGTCAATGTATAGATACTGCTCAATGAGCTCATTTGTGCGCTCATAATATTTTCGGCTGCATCGTCAATTGATGACATGTCAGCGCACAAGATGTTTTTCAGGGTTGCGTATCGGCAACAGGGAAAGCTCTTTCAGACGCGTAACTCACATAGGCTTCTCCAGACCATCGAGCTCATGCTGGTGTTTCCAGTAACGTTCCCAACGATAACGCGGATTGCTTTTTCCAATGAGGTTCATGCTTCTAACCTGGGGTCCATTGAGAATGCGGGTCATGCGCCTCTCGTCCATCAACAACTTCCCAATCTCTTCATCCTCGCGCGTCATGCCGCCCCTAGGGGTGGCGATGAGGGCCTCCTCGTCATCTGGGCCATAGCGATGGCCGACGGAGTGATACGATCCGGCCAGGCTCTGCTGAGAGCGGTTGCGGATGAGAGAGACCAGAGTCCCGCTCCTTGTGCCGAGTGGGAAATGGTCGTCCAGCGTGACGACAGACGGCCGGCGTCCTGGGCGCAAGTTCGGTCCGGAGGCCGATGGTGAGCTCATGGTTGGTGACGGCGGCGTGAACTGCTTGGCATGCGCCTTGCCAATGGAGTCGTGGATGCTTAAAGGAGCCATTGGCCGCGGGTAGGAGAAGCTTATGCAACTATCAAAGGGACCTGGGCTGCAAAGTTTGGACGCATCAAGGTTGGAGGTTTCCCTTTTCGGTGGGGATGAGGACAATCTGATAAAAGATTAATCAGTGACCTTGCTTTGTCCAAGTCGCGACTCGCGCCAAGACATCCCGAGCTCCCATTATCTCATAGCAACCGGCAATTCCACTAAGCCTTGGTCATTCGCAGTATTTTAGCGGCCAGTTATTTTAGTTGAAGCTTCCCCATCCTCCCCTTCCCCTTCCCCTTTCTTGCGGCCCTTCCCCCCGCCCTCCCCAACGAAAGCCAAGGCTGGTCGAAGCTCGTGGTGACGCACTTGCGACGGCAGCCAGTGTAAGAGAGTCCCTGCGCTCTGGCGTGCTGTGACAGTTACGGTACGGTGTCTCCCTTGTACCATTGGCTGGCCTCTGCCGATCAGCTCAAGCAGAATTCTTAACGCCAATGGATGTGGGATGGGACCCGCCAAAAGAGCACCAGTCCGCCTTCGCCCTGCGTATGCTGTGGGGAACCAAACTCAGGGTCTTTTAACTATAGTACTGCTTGGTCCTGCAAATAAGGGGGCCGCAGGCTGTGAAACACTCATCGCAAGAAGACCATGTCATGTATGTAACTCCTGAGTCGGCGTTAGTACTCTGCCCGTGCTTCTTCACGGCTCGTTTCGATGGAAACCAAATGGAAGAGGCATAAAAATAGAAATCGAGTCGTCGAATTGTCCAGTTGCGCGGAAAGTTGAGACGATGAGTGTGCAAGGAGATAACAGCGTTACTCCATGCTGGCCTACTTACCCTATATAGCAAAAACACACATGCAGTGCGTCGATGCGTGGTGCTTTTGGTAGACCACAACTCGTCACCGAGCTGGCTACCTGTGCCTACCAGTGCTTCCAAGAAGACAGGCGTCGGTTTGAGGGGGGAGGTAGTCGGCTTTGAATGTCAATGCCTGTAGATTCCGGTAGTTGGCAGCTATGATCGCCGTGGACCCCATCGTGGTGTTGCGATGCTCTGGTAGCCGGTTATGTAAAGGGTTGACGATAACTAAGTAATAACCGTCACCATTTCCACGTGTAACCGTCAAAGAGCCCAGGCAATGCGGTGCTGGGCGGGCTTGACCGTGTATCACGGAAGCAACGACGCCAAGCGATGGCATTATTGTATCTGGCTGCCTGTCTACGACACCAAACCCGACTCGACGGCAGCGGGCCCTGCGGCAAGACATGTGTTCCGATACCAGCAAGGTTCAGAGTTGGAAACTGCTGATCGATCAACCCATGAAACCGTAGCTGTCGAAGTCCATAGAACCCACAACTCTCTGGTCTCGAGTACGAGCTTTCCAAAGCCCGCCAGTCGCCAAATCCCCGGACATGCATGACTGGGAAGGACAAGGTTTATGCTGCGTGAAAAACAGGACATAGCCAGCACAGAACCAGACAAACTACCATAAAGTCGCCTTCTACCAGCTTGTGCTGTATCAGGATTTGTGTGGCCGAAGTCCATCCAGCAAGTCATCTACTCGCTGGAAATCAATTCCGAGCTCTGACGGAGGAACACGAGAAAAAGGCATCCACATGAACCAAAATATGATCGATCACCTTGGCAAGAATCCGGTTCGTGACCAGTCACAGTGAAAGGGCAGTGGAGCGCATGAAACTGTTCGTGGGTTCGGGTCCAGCAGCATTTCCCCCGTTAGTGATTGGAACGTGTGAGGTATGGCGCGGTAACGCCTACCTTGAGGTAGGCATGGTAAGGAAAGCGTAGGGTGAATATGTTGTATCTGGCCCGCTTGTCTGGAACCGTAATACCTCACGATGCAGACTGAAGCTCATTTGGATCTCGTACCTCAAGTAAGGTTAGGAGCTCGAGCAGCAGACCATATTGACCAAAGAGGTTGCACCAGCAGCAAGGAAGCAATAAACTCACGCTGTCCCTTTACAGGTCACTGCGCCACAAACATTCAGCACAGCACAGCACAGCACTGCAAGGGCAAGGCTGGGGGACTAGAGGTACCTTAAGGTAAGCGCATGTACCAGTACCGCCCAGGCGTTTACACAAATCCTGACTCTACCTTACCTAGTTTCCTACCTCCCTTAGCCAGTGGAGGCTCTGGTCCCCTCCTATTCCTTAATCCATAAGTTTCTTCTTAATCGTACGAGCCGTGGGACAAGGGAAAGCTTGTCGTTGCCGATCGATCAGCGAAGTGTATGTCAATCACCCTTATATTTCTTCGCGCCTACCTCTGCGTTCGCCTGGTGACGCTACTCCCCCTGACGGATGAGGCCTGGGTCGAACATTCTTTCTCTGCCAACCTGCAGTCCACAATCCCATCATGAAGTAAGAAAGAGACAGGCCAATTCAACGCGTGGAGAAGCCAAACCTTGCCTTGCCTACCATTGCCATCATTTGATTTGAATCTTGCATTGATTGACTGTAATGGCAATGCACAGAATGGGGTGACCAGGGGTTGCCATCGGTTGCGGCTCTTCCAAGGTCATACCCTCCGGGAGAGAGGAAGGGACGAAAAAAAAAAAAAAAAAAAAAAAAAAAAAAAAAAGACCCTGGCACTACGAAAACCTGTTCCCAGGAAACATCATGCTTTGCAATCCCGGCTCGGCCATCGATCCGCAATTACCAGTGACCCCTGCTGGTCGAGCATGGATTGGGTGGATAGTTGACGGTGACTATTCGTTTGGCCACACACTACCTTAGGTACCTACCTTCTACCTACCTAGGTAGGTATCTTGTGACGATGGCACTAAGATCTATCCTAGGCTCTTGCATCAATGGGATTTGAAAAGAGGAAGGGAGAGAAAGAGACAAGAAGCAGAAGGGCGGCTGGCGCACAACACACAATGCTGTAGCATCGGCGCCCGCTGTTTGCGGCCTACATGGGCGATTAAGGTGCGAGCCACATCTTGCGACTTGCCAACTAAGTCCCGGGGCTTGGTTTTTGCTCCCCTAGGCGCCATCTAGGGGCTGCTCAGACCACCACACCCCATTTTCCCCGGTTACTACATTCTGCACCGAATTCTGCACTCAAGCACACGGCCCTTGCCGAGTCGAGAATCGAAGGCCAAGAACGTCCTGAGAAATAAGTGGCAAGCCGCTAGCTTTCACTGGTCTTCTTGGCACAGGCGAGAACGATGATGGGTAGTAGAGCGGGCAAGCACGGCGATTTGAGGACTCGCATGGCAGCAACGGAAAACCAAGAAGACGTTGAGCCTGAACTCACTCGGAATCTTTCCTCCCCCTGCTCCTCCGTCACTCCCGGAATTGTTGCCCTTGATCGAAGCCATCTTCCCTGCTCAAATAGTCAGATTCCACCGTGACAACGTCTCCCACCATTATCCGGGAAGCAGGCCTGGATTGGTGCTCTTGGCCGAAGATGATAGGCTGCTTGATCGAGACAAAAGCCCGGCCCTCCTGACATGTACGTGCTTGGTACCTGATCGACTTTCGCATCTTGCTACTCGGCCCCAGCCCCTGGCACTACTCATGCGTGTTGGCGACGATCGGGTACATGAACACGACGACTACTGAAGCGAAAGGCTCACAGGAGCATGGAACTGCAGATCAAGGCCCATAGCCGACGTCACCACGCCGGCGCTCTGCGAGCCGCCATGCCACGACAGGAGGCTTTGTTGCTCGCGAGCGTACCTATCTCTTACTTCTGGTTCCGGAAACGACGAAGTAGAGCCTTCCATGGCACGAAGCAGCCGAGGTTGCACAATCCGGACAATAAGAAACTGTCGTTCCACCTTGCCTGTCATATGTGGAACGTAAGCACCACGGGCATTTCATGTAAGTCGTCGAACCGAGTGTCTTCCGTCCCTATTACACACTTTCGTTGCGTCAACTTTATCGGCCCAACTCGACCCGTCCGCCCATGAGAATGCGCCAGCTTTATTTTAACTTGCAGCAGATGCTGGCCGGGTCTGGAAACGATGCGGCACCTGCAGGAAACGTGCTGAGCCGCCCTTGCCCGATCCATCGATTTCTGACCATGCTTCCTATTAAATGTAAGGGGATGAGCCAGCAACCATGCGCCGTTTGGTGTGCGTGCGTGCGTGGAGCTGCATCATTCCCTATCCCTACCGAGCGCAACCACCGTGTCCAGAACCCAAATATCGACTCCACCGGGCTCCGTCCGCGCCCCTCCCAGGCTGATGGGGCCCGCTAAGAGGCTAGTACAACCATCGGAATACGGTACGGTTCATGCGCTCGTTGCACACGCAAATCTGAGCCCAAGTCTTAGTGGCCATACGGCCAGGCTCTTCCACATACACCCCTGGGAACAGCCTCTGCTTCTGAACGTTTATTGGAAGCAAAAATAAAATAAAAATCCTAGACTTCGATGAGCGCAGAGAAACCGGACCGCCGATGTTTCGTCCGATCGCCAGATCAATTTCGCAACATCGAGGAGGAGTATCCGTGGATCGAACCAGGAACACGGTCAGCGCTGCCAGTGTTCGTTTTCTGAGACAAGGCACGCCTCGTCAGCCCACCCACATTCTCGCATGTGCTTTGTTCATCTTTCCAAGTTCACAAATACAGGACCAGCATACCTCGTCTCACTTCTTCGAAAAACCGGCGTGTTCCTCTCCATTGGCTGCTCTCACCAGTCGATTGCTTGCCGGTGTCGAGTATATCTCCGGTCTGTGCCCGTCGTCCGGTGGACGTCGAGACCAACGTTCCGGGACAGGCAAAGCTTCTTTCCATGTGCAAGCAGCACTGGCGGCGGGCATCACACCCCCCCCCGAGTGCGTCACGGATGTCGGAGCCAAAACATTTGGTCTTAACCACGCGGCCTGGAACTCAGAAGTCACTTTAAAAACATACCGTACCTACCTCCAGTTGGAACAGTTGTCTCCCATGACGAAAATGCCGAGCGACAGCCTGTGTTGGTTGTACAGCCTCTGAAAACTGCTCTGAAGGCAGTGGACGGGAGCACATGCCTCGCTGCGAGTGCGTCTTAGTATTGCATTCTACCTACCCAAGGTAAGGTACGGTGGTAGCTACGAAGATACCTTGGTGGGTGTGAAAGAAGTGAGATCCTGGAGCAGTCGATGACAAGCAAACTACCTTACCCTACCTCACATAAAGTAAAGCAGGCAGCTTTCGCAGACCCGGTTGGCCGAGTATTTTTATGTACAGGTACCCATGCACCGTCCCCTCACCAATATTGCAGCTCGTTAGCGCCCTCCAATTCCCTCCCCCCTGTGAAGCTACGGCTCGCGAAAGCACCTTCAGCATCTGTATCCGCACCGCCGAAGTATTACACTACCAACCGTGCATTTTCCACCGGTTGGCAATAACAGTCATAGGGACACTCATCACGACCGACGAGGTAGCCCTCCGCATTTTTAGGGTATTGGACTGCACTGTCCTGGATTGGGCCGGACAGGACCGGGACCCGGAAGACAGGGGTTCTTGCCAGGCTAATGGGAAGTCCGGCCTGAACAGCGTGGCTTACGAGATCTGCCCAAGTGCGTCCAGCTAATGCCGGCCTAAGGTAGCATATAACACTTTTTTCCCATTCCCTTGCCTTGCCTTGCCTTGCCGCACCTGGGCTCGCCGTGCCTACCTACTACCGTATGTACCTACCTTACCTTACCTTGCCTTCCAGCGACTACCTGACCTTGGTAGGTGACAGTAGCCTTTCTTTCGTACCTACCTTGCCTTACCTTAACCGCCCGGCCCGCTCTCTACCTTACCTCTGCTTCTCGATCCTCCTCATCCCATCCCCCTTCCATCATCGTTCACTCTTCATCCTTTGCCTGTCGAGCCTCTTCCTCGACTCTTCTTCACCTTTTCGAACTTCGAGGGCCATCGTTTCCAAACGCCCCTCGACTGCCGCTCGCTCTGTTGCCCTGCTTCTTGGACCTTTATACCTCTATTTTTATTTTAATTTGCGTGGCCTCCTTTTCCAAGCCTAATCCGTCGCTCGCGAACTCCATCAAAAAGCGCCCACCCCCCTGTTTGCTCCAAGCTCCGTCCACCTCCCAGTTACGAGACGACACGCACTTTTTTGCTCTCGATTGCCTGGCTTCAGCTCGCTCGCTGCGTCCTCGCACTGCCACCGTCATCATCATCTTCAACAACAACAACATCATCATCATCATCATCATCATCATCATCGATACTCATTCGTTCACTATACAGCATTCTGTCCGCTTGACAAACTAAACGCCAATTATTCTTAGCTCCATCATTCTTCTTTGCTGCCGTTGTTATGCAAGCCTGCCGTGAACGCTAGCAGGTGCATTTCTCTCGAGGTCAATGTGAGTCTCAACTCTCTTTGCTCGCCATGACACATGCCGTGCGCTGCCGGACCAACCACCAAGTTTCATGTCTCAAAATAAACGCCATTTTGTCCGAGGTCAACTACTGGTCGTCTACCCTCAGCCGCCCGTCCCTTCCTCTCCACAACATTCATTCTGCCGATCCTTTTGTTCATATTCCCCTTCTCTGCGGCCCTTTATACCTTATCCCTCTGGATGACGCCACGATTACTGACAACTGGGAATCTTGTCATCATGCAGTTATCCGTCGCTATTTGTTGCATCTTGGCCCATTGACGCGGTCCATCGGCTCGGAGATCTCGCCCAGCGCTTGTTGGTTCCACGAACTTCAATTCCCGTATTCCCTTACGCCCGAATTCTGTACACCGATCCACGAAATACCGGGATAATTCTGCTGAACATCTTCCGCTCCCGCTTCTTTCGTCACAGAAGCGCGCGACCATCTTCATTGAAGATCTGCTCTTCTCACGGCCTACATGCCTAGATTCTCTGTTGGCTTTAACCGGCGGAAGTCAGCCGCAACCGCGGAAGATTTCCAAAATGCACAGCTAGCAGCACCAGAACAATCATCGTTTCGAGTGATCGAGCGGAGCGAGCTTGCAAGCGGCAAGTCTTTCGATGGCGGAGTTAGACTTGCGAGAGCTGCTGGAACAACCCTTCCACGACCCAACACGATGGTTGATTTGAGCATGGATGATAACATCTTTGCGGATGTGAAAGGCAATCGGTGAGTAGTAAAAGGCACTGTGGTACTAGTCTTTCTACGGCTATTGGCTACCATGCACCATTTGATATACGGTTTCCGTTTTGTTCTCTAGAATCATACGCTGACCAGGTCTTCCAGGGGAAGTGGTGCCTCAAATACCACCAAGGCCACTTCAACTGATGCCTCCTCCCGACATAGCAATGCTTCAACCGCCCCATCGTCCGCAGACATGGGCGGAAACGGACACGACGAGCAACGGAACGTTAGGAAACCCCTTCACGAAGTTGCGAGCCGCGCAGCTCCGAAATCGAGTCCCTCAAGCTTTCTCAACCGTGCTGGGCGAACCTTTTCCTTTGGTGGACAGAAGAAGAACACGGTCCCCCCACCTGCCAACAATGACCCGCTCCCCGATGTCCCCGCTATCCCTACTATTCAGAAAGAAGATCCTTACGGAAGGTCCCGGGGTATGACCGCGTCCACGACTAGCACGGCCACCCCACCAAAGCTGGAAGGCTCAAACTTGGACTTGGGCGGTGATTTCGGGTCAATGTTCTCGAGTTTCGACAAACGAGCGAGCATGGCAACATTGAAGAACGACCTGAATAGCCCAGCGGCTCCGATGGCTTCTAACGCCACCGCCGGCCAACGGTCTCTGACCGCAAATCGACAATTTCAACCTGTGCCTTTGAGTCTAGACCGGACCAGCGCCGTAGAGGCCCCCCCACGCTCGTGGAACAGCCAAAATTCAAACGACATCTTGCTGGAATCGACCGTCACTTCACCGGTGACCGATCGACCTCCCCCTGTACCGCCTCATCATGTACCTCCGGTTTCCAAATCTCCCAGTGCCCCACTCGACAGCATCGAGGACGAAGACGCATTGCTGCTCCAGGATGTGGGAGCTGCTAAGAAGTTCTTGTCTTCAGGCAATTCTCACAACAGGTCGGAGCCTATCCGTTACGTCCTGGAGGAGAGATCCGCGAAGCAAGAGGACAGCATATTTGACGGCAAATTTTCACGCGCCAGTGCGGGAGTTTCGAGGACTAACGCGAGGCCAACGGGCCCACCTCAGAGCAAGGTCATGACGACCGAGCAGTTTGAGAAATATCGGAAAGACAAGGAGCGCCATACTCCCATTGGACAATCTGGCCAGGTTTCGGACAATGACGAGGACGGCGACGAGATCAACTATGACGATGATGAGGATGATGCTGAGAAGTCCAAGCAGCAGGCGAAACAGCGAAAGAAGCAAGAAGCTCACATGGCTGTCTACAGACAACAGATGATGAAAGTTACTGGCGAGTCGGCTCCAATGACATCTCCTACATCTGGCCGCCCAAATCTGCCCACCTCACTAAGCGCTCCACACTTGAGCCAGTTAAAGACACCATCGCCGGACCATACCAATGGTGTATCAGACGAAGAAGAGGACGAGGAAGTGCCATTGGCCATCCTGCAGGCTCACGGCTTTCCTAACAGGAACCGACCACCTGCGCGACTTAGCGTGATGGGATCCAGCCCGAACCTTCGAGCCAGCATGATGCCTTCGTCCTCAGGGCGACCCGGTTCTTCTATGGGCGATACCTCGCAGCAGCGTCATTCGACCCTGCCGGCGTTTGCGCGACATCTGCCGCAAGATCCCTTCGTTGGCGCGAGCATCTCCAAGCCAGCTGTGAGGGAATCCCTGTCCTTTGCTGGTGGTGTGCCAGCCGGCCCAGCTGCGCAACAATCCACGCCATTGCCACCTGGAGGACTTGTCGGAGTGATTGCCAATGAAGAACGAAGCCGTGCCATGCGCCGCGGCAGCCCTAATATCGATAACCAGAAGCTTATGGGTACTGGAATGAACGGTGCACAGGGCCAGAACTTTGATCCTATAGGAGGAATCCCACATCAAATGATGTACGGAATGGCTCAACAAGGTCAAGTGGGCGGCATGCCGGGAATGCCTATGATGCCAATGATGCCACAACCAATGCTTACCCCCGGCGACCAAGCGCAAATCCAGATGACGCAGCAAATGCAGCAGTTTATGCAGATGCAAATGCAGTTCATGCAAATGATGGCCATGGGCCAAAACGGCAATGCGCCGATGATGCAACAGCCATACGGTAACCCTTCATTAAACCCTTCAGCAGCCGACGTATCCTCCCGTCAGTCGATGGTCGGTGATCCCTATGCCGAGCCTCGACGCATGGATGCTGGAATGCGGACAATGAGTATGGTCCAGCCTAGCTCGTCCTCTTTCATTCAACAACCGGGATATGCGGGATCGATCCGAGGTGGGCCGATGCCAGGATACACACCCTCGATTGCACCGTCTGAACGGAGCAATGTTGGCTTGCCCGGCAGGTACCGTCCTGTCTCCCAAGCTCCTGGTGCAGCGTTCGGTGCACCTCCCGTCGTGGCTTCTTCACAACATCAACGCGCCAGCACCATGTCTGGAGCGCTCTCTCTCGCACGTTGGGAGGAGACTAAGCGCAAGTCTACAATGAACGTTGTCAGCAAGGGCGGAAACGGCTCCGACGACGATGAGCAAGAAGGATGGGAGAACATGAAGGCTAAGCGAGAGAAGAAACGATCTCTTTGGAAAAGCAAGAAAAGCCTGGGTAACGATATCAGCGCAATGCTCAGGTGAGACAGGCGTCTCTTGAGGACGTATTTTGAACTGGTGAACATGGTAGAGATTGGTTCAAATGCTCATGCATTTCTGGATATACTCTATATACATATTGGTGGACGCGCGAATTTCGGTTTATCCCTCTATTTTTTTTGGAAGCAAGACAATCTTGTCGCCCATCTTTGTACATGCTAGAAGAGCAAGTCAATCCTCTGGGCGTCCTAGGCAGATATGTGATGGAATTGATGTTGGTCAAGGGCTGCTTGACATGCATGATAGACAAATTATCGAGTCTTAATTGGATACATTAATTGCTTGGACACCGGGTTGATCTATCGGTACAACGCAGCCTTCAATTTACTTCACGAGTTCATGGACATGTGTGGCCTCTCTGCAAAATGATGGAAGAAGTAACAGTCTATACCAAATCTTATAACGTTGGTCACGGTATGCATGGGACACTGCGGTCGTAACACTGGTCAATGCCTTTTCCAAGGAGATCCGACTGGCCTTTAGCCCTCAATCTTGCCACTTGCCCACTCCCGGCGCTTCACGCCCATCTCGACGGCTGCCAGGCCCCAATCTTCGCCGTGGTTGTGGCCTAGCCCGTCAATTCCGGCGCGGGCCTTGGCTTGGTCATCATTGAGAACCGTCAATACTCCAAAGATGACGGGAACCCCAGTATCGAGCTGAACGCGCATGAGTCCATGGGATACAGAGTCGGCAATGTATTCAAAGTGCATCGTCTCGCCCTTGATGAGGACGCCAACGGCGATGATTGCGTCAAAGGCACTCGATGTCGAGGCGGCGCCGGAGAGGGAAGTCAGGTCGGAAGTGGAGGAAGCAAGGAGGTCGGCAGCCGAGGGACCGGAGCCGGCGGAGGTGGATTGAATCTGAGATGCAGAGAAGAGGCTACACATGTAATGCATTGTCAGCTTGGAAAGCTCACTTGGGCGTTGGGAAGGATTGGGTTGATAATATACCGCTGGACTGCAATGGGAAGTTCCCATGAACCCGGGCAAGACTGGACAACAATGTTGGACTCCTTCACACCGGCAGCAAGCAGCTTCGCCTTTGCGCCGGCAACTAGGGGCTCGATGACTGTTGAGTTCCAGCGAGCGTGGACGATGCCAATGCGCAGGCCGGAGCCATCGTGCTGCTCGGGAGTAGGGCCCTTGAGAGACATGTTTCTGCGGGGTTTGCGTTGGTTAATAGTGATGCCGGGCGGATCTGCTTTAATAGATGTCGAATCCGAGGCCGTGTAGCGTTCAATGGCAGAGTAATCTCGGTGCTGGGAGGGTGGGAGAGATTCCGACGTTGAGGTTGTAGCTTCGAGCAGCACCTGGAGGTTTCGTGTTTACTGCGGGGTTCGGCGCATGAGCAACAAGCTTTCGAAATGCATGTGTGACGGCGACCGCGGGGTAATGTGTGAAGAAAGGGTCCATGGTACTTGTGCGCTAAGCTTGTGTTGTGCATACAGTGTAGTAGCCGCTACATCGCCCTCGTCGAAGGCGGCCATGCAAGGGACGGCCGCATTACTGGCTTCCCTCCTTGATACTTAACTTCGTTCCTGCCCTACCTTACCTCACCTTACCTGCCTGCCTTGACGGTCGCGTAAGGTAAGGCGAGGCAGTCTCCATGATGCACTTCCTGCACTTTTTGCCAATGGAGAACCTTCATTTGCAAAAAGGCAATGATGGCGATGGGGAAATGGCAGGTCCACCACGACCTCGCCGAGCATGCTTGAAGATGACCATGCCCTCGTAGCCGGCGGTCATATCAGTCTTCTGCACAATTGTCTCTATATATACATCTTCGAGCTCTTTGATAATGGTGTCGTGACACGTTCTTGAAAGTTTGTGACACTTCATGAGCGACCAAAAAATGCCAATCTCCTTACTCCCTGAAAGCACCACCTCGCTGTTAGGCTCTGCTGTCACAATCAGCACGCCCCATGGTCTTGTGAAGGAACTCCTTGACAATGCAATCGATGCTGAGGCCACTTCTGTGGAGATCCTTCTATCTCCAGACACCCTCGAGAAGATCCAGGTTCGGGACAATGGTCATGGCATCCCTGTCGAAGATTTCGAAGCACTTGGCCGCAGAGCTCACACCAGCAAGCTCACCACCTTTGAGGAACTGCAGGCCAAGGCTGGAGAGACGCTTGGTTTCCGCGGCGAGGCTCTGGCTGCCGCCAATACAGTCTGTAGTCTCACAGTCACTACGCGAACAGCTAGTGACCCGGTCGCTTCTCGTCTGCAGTTGAAGTTCAGAGTCGGTGGTACTGAGGACAGACGTCCGATTTCGGCAGCGGTAGGCACGACGGTGTTGGCGACAAAACTCTTTCACAAAATACCAGTCAGGAAGCAATATCTCCTGAAGCACCGCCAGAAGACGATTGCTGGCGTCAAGTTGTTGTTACAGGCTTACGCCCTGGCCCGACCGTACCTCAAGTTGTCCCTCAAGATCCAAGGGGATACCCATGTTGCATGGTCTTATACTCCGCACTCTCCTTGCAGCTTCAAGGATGCCATAATACAAATCCTAGGGACTACTGCTGCCACGACTAGCATCTATGTCGACTCCAGCACACTTCAGAACAGTGCAGATCTACAGATGTGTGGTACCATGCCGCGTCGCGACTGTGGCGTCTCGAATCTGAAACCTACTGACTGCTTTATATCTGTTGATGCCAGACCAATAACTTCATGTAGGGGAATTGGGAAAAAGTTAACACGTATACTGAAAACTCATATGCGCGAGATCACGGATAAATTGGCCGAGACTCATCCGCCCGTGAGCATCTTCTTCCAACTCGACATTCGCTGTGTGCCCGGAACTTATGACCCCAATGTCTCCCCGGCGAAAGATGAAATCATATTCAAGGATGAGCAGAAAGTTTTGAACTGTTTTGAAGATCTTTGCAAGATCTTGTACAAAGTAGGCGGAGAATCCACAGGATCTGTTCAGCAACCCGTCGAGTCGACTACTAGAGGCATCGTTTCTCAACTTGATAAAATGCGGTCACGGAGCCTGGGCTATAGTTCCACATCAAACCAGGCTAAAGATGTGTACGGCGATCTACTCAGTTCAAATAATTCTGCGCGTGAGCGCCCCGGTGTTACAAACTCATTCGATTCCGCAAGCCGCTCAGCACAACCTTCCAGCACCCTAACCGGCCATGGCAGCCACACCAGTCCGGCTCACCCACCCTCGAGTCTTTTGACTCTTCCTGATACTTCTAACAATCCACCAGGACTGCACAAGCCTGCTAGAACAATTATGCCATCTTTACATTCCCAGAGTGGAAATGCACAGCGCACGGAACAATCTGGATTGGTGTCAGCGAAAATGAGGACAAAGACGAAAGTGGACATGTCTCGAAAAGACAGCAATACGACCGAGGATGAAGCAGCCATGGGCCTTGTCGATGTGGAGGTCCCTTGCCTACCTTCAATTGCCCAGCTCGCCGTGACACCCAAGCGTCGGGCATCTGCCTCACGTGGAACCCGTGGAACCATCGACAATTACTTCCAACCGAGTCGAAATGACTTTCAGATTGCAGTTGATCAAATCCCAACCACGGACAGTTCGCCGTCCCAAAAGCACTTGAATTCATTGATCTCACTATTGCCTGGCCAACAAACGCAGACTCGACATTTGCAGCCCCTGAGAGGTTCGGTCCTCAATCAAATACACAATGAACCGGAGTTGAGCGACGAACTATCTGGAAGTGAGCTAGAAGCCCCCCAGCATTCTAGCACGCCACGTCAGAGTGTTGAGATACTACCACCTCCCAGAGAGTCAAGTACATTAGATGGCGAGCTCATTTGGGTTGGACGTGGAGGTAGTCTCAGGGATTTAACGCATTTCATGGAGAATAGACGGAGGCAAGGACACCATTATTCATCTCCACCGAAAGCCGCATTCCCAGGTTTGCAGACGCCGCCTTCTTCTAACCCGGTGCAAAGTCGACTGGTAAACGTTCCGCTACGCTCATTTCATCCAATTGAGCACATTACAACTCCTCCTCAAGTGACGGAACAAGGAAGCATTAACGGTGGCCTTGAACTTCCACTTCTTCCTCAGGGAGAGCTGGGGCACAATATGGAGCTTCACAACCACATGCAAAACCGCAACGACTTGACTGAACTCACAGGTGACGCAGTATTTGGCGCAGGCTTCCTAGGCGCACGCCAGAAGTCAACTAACTTCCGAGACGTGAAAAGTCATGTTTCCAGCAAGAGCCAAGCTGCTCAGATCAGACATACACAAGCTCCGCCCAGAAGGCAGAGGCAGGTTACAGCAAGAACATTGTGTAGTCCATACACTCCCGTGACGAATACCGCATCCGGGGCTCAATCAGCTCAACATTACTCTCATGCTCTTCAAACTGTGCTTATGAAAACACCACCTCCACAGGGCAATGTCACGCCTGAATCTGTGTTCCGCAATCAAGTAGACATAATGTATATGAACGAGCAACCACCCCCCCTGACACATCGGCAATTACAAACCGAGAGTGCTCAATTCCGGCAAGCAAACGACCGCAGGGATCCACGGCCATTTCTAATTCAGACGGAGAATTCGACGGAAGGGCGAGAAATACCCCACAGGCGTCCATCGGGCACTCTGCCACTCGAAAGTGTGCCAGATCATGAACAACTCCATGACATTGCAATGAGAGTACAGCTGCGAATACATCAGTTGCAGAAGCTAATCCACCGCATGGCCCAGTCTACATCGCTACTGACACCCGAAGTTGAGGGCTCTTCTTTGCATTTCAATGACATGGCAACAGTCCTTGAATTGGAAGTAGAGCTGAAGAAGGTCGTAGAGGCATGGATGAAGGCGGCAGGACTAGGATTCGAAGTGCAATTTACATTGAAGAGGAGCGCGAAGGGCAAACGTAAGGCTGGTGCAATGTCTTGAAGCGATTGTACCAAGACACATAATCACCTGCATATAATTGATGGCGACTCCAAGTGGACACGAGCATTTAATGGCATGTCGAATATCTTGGTAGCTTTCTGCTATTCAGTGGCAGTCAAGAGCTGAGCTTAGCAATTAGCTGCAAGAGAGAAGGCTGTTCCGAACGTTGGGATAAGCAAGACAGAATGACCGCACTTGTGGAAATATCAGGGGGGGATTCTACTCCCAACTTCAGTTTCGTGGGTTAAGATTGCTGCCTTGCACATACACTGGCAGTGGAGGTCTCGTGCCGGAACGATGTAGTAACGACGTCGTGACGTAGAGAAGACGAGGGGAAATGTAACGTACATGATTGTATTGTTAAAAAAACATATGCATTTAATGACTAGGATGGAATGCCAGTGGCTGTGTTGCATTGCCGTCTAGGCCTACCTCATCACAATAATCACAGCTCATGTTAGGCGATGGACGTCCCAGAGACCCTCGGGGTTGCAACTCGATTTATTGGATGAGGATTGGGCTTGGCTGTCCGTTGCCTACCTCACTTGTTCAAAGAACGAAGTACAACTTGAGGGGAGGACGTTGTGTTGCACCTCGGCTGCGGCTCGGATCACCTCAGCCAGGTTTCCGAAAATAGACGGCACTAACGGAGGTGGCAGTGGACGAATTGGGTCGCGGCTCTGCTGGAGAAAAAAATAAAAAATATGCCAAGGAGCTTGGACGAAATTCTCGTATCTGCTGGGGATCGGAGATGGTGGGATCGGCATGCGCTGTTTGGGCAGCCAGTGGGAAGCATACGTCAGATCTCCGTCTCCTGGATGATTACGTCGTATGGCCAGGAGATGATGGGGGTTTGGCGTCAAGAATTGTGTCACGTTTTTATGAGATTGATATGGAAAGAACACAGAACAGAGCCCTTGGGGATTCGTGATGCCAAGACGAGAAAAACCACAGCACAACGAGCATTTACAGTGCTCCGTGTAGTGTTCCCCTCTGGCTCTCCTTAGCTGGATCACCCCAAGGTACCATGCCTTGGCAGCTTGGATAGAAATGCCGTCGCAAGAGAAGGGCAAAATTGGATGGAGAAAAAGAATGTGAACAAAGATAGATGTATCAGCTTCCTGTTCCTACCTGGGTGGATGAACCCTTTGACATTATCTTCTCGGTCTAGTTTTCTCGTAAACATTTCCTGGATCCATCTCATTACTACTGCTAGCACCCCTAGGCTTCTGAACGGAGACACGAAAAATACCTGGCTGTCGTATCGTACCTTACCTTGCCTTACCTTACCTCTTGTGATGCGTTGACCGTCATCGCGAAAGCAGAGTCCAACACCGCTGTCGCCGTAGCGGGGCGTCATAGCACGACGTTGATTCAACCAGCCAAGAGAAGTTTCAGGCTTTTCGTTCAGGGCTTCATGGAGTCTGCTTGGGTCCGCATGCATGGAGAGGCACCGCAGGTAGGACAGTGTAATCCGCTGGTACATTTTGGAACATCGTCCCATAAGGTAGCGAGCGACAAGGCGCAGCACTGCCTCCCCAAGCGCCTGGATTGCCATGCCATGCCATGGTACCAGTGCTTCAGGTGCGCCTACCACCCAAGGCCCCGTCAGGTCAAGGTACATAAGCTAGCTCCATCTTTGCACGACGCGTCGCGTAGACACTTGTCAACCGGGGGGCCGGGGTCACAGCGCTGCTTCTTTTAGCATTTCTCGTGGCCTGATTTGTTGAATGCTTAGCACCACTTTTTAGTGTGGGCAGTCCATGGCAGCAATGGAAACCAAACAGCGATCAGCAGTGGCTTGCTGGAACTGGGCTGCATTGCCGCAGTCGATGTCTGACGAAATGGTTGAGGGATTGTATCTCGTCTGGGAAAACGGGTACCAGGCCCCGGAAATTCAATTCCTCAGCAGGATACCCTGCGCCCAAGCTGGTAAAGCTAAAAAGTCTAGGCGAACTTATTCTCCGCCGCGGTACTTGCTCGTTGCGGACAAGGCCGGGCAACGACCAGGTATCTGGAAGTTGTCCTAGCTACCGGGTACTCGCATCTGGTGGATGACCCCCTGTCGACGTCTCCCGGCTCACCGGCCTTTAGTACGGGTAGGTTGGGCACCTCGCCCTGTCCCGCAAGCTGGGGGACCCCCTACCGCAGTCGCTGCTGTCGCGTCAATCGTGGGCTTGTGCAGTTGGTGCCTTCCCAGGATTTTGTCCCATCAGACTTTCCTGCACTCCAGAACATCGCTTTTTCGTTCCACTCGTTGACCACTCAAGCTCGCGCCGCTGACTCTGCTCACCCTTGTCCAGCGTCCGGACCAACGCCTTGCTCCGCCCACTCAATACGAAGTCCACCGGCGAGCGAGAACAAGTAAACAACTCTCCCAAAATGCGCACCGTCATCTGAGAACCCCTCGAGGTGCTGCTCTGGCTCCCCCGTCCGCCGACTATGCTCTGGGGCATTGCCCGTGAGCCCGACTGCCCGTATCCCGTCCTGAACCCACGACGGCATGCTTCTCGCTCGGTGTCTCCTCCCAAGCAGAGCGCCTCCAACATTGACCCGGACTATGTGCCGATTTCTCTCGTTTCCAAGATGACTTCTTTCTCCCAAACCTCGTTTCCTGATGAGGGGCGCCCTGCTGCCAGGCATCCTAGACCATCATCGGGCTCGACAGCTCCCGTACGCCGCATCGCCGCCTCGATGCGCACTTCCTTCCTCGTAATCGCCACGCTCGTTATCTTCATCGCCGTCACCCCCGTTCACGCTGCGCGGGTTCCTTTCCGGAATTGTCTTGACGAATCCTACCGCCTCAACGACCCGAAGCCCCTGCAATGGGTGCCGTTCTACGCCGATGCTGTTTTCGACCTGGAAAACGACAGACACAACCTCCGAGTCACCGTTTGGGGAGACATTGATGGTTCGCAAAACAGAGGCACCTTACCTCCTGCCGACGACCCCTATTGGCGAAACGAGAACGAGACGAATGGAAAGATCGTCCGACTCCCGCCTGAGGGCGAAGGCCGTATCTTGACAACACTGTTCCGCAAGGTCAACGTTCTTACATATCAGCCTTGGAAAGAATCTGTGAGTTTCTGTGACTATGGTCTGGTCAACGGAACATGCCCTCTCTCTCCGAGCTTTAGGACCGGTAACGACACTGGCAGCGGTTTTGACACCAGGTAAGCTGCACTCTTGATATCGTATAACAATTGGTGTGTCGCGGAGAGTTACTAACGAGTCTCCTTGAAGCAATCCGCCACTCTTTCTCCCGTCCATGTACATGTCCCACGACTTCTTTTCGTCCTACGCCTTCACCAGCTTTACCCCGTCCTTCGTAATTACCAATGGCGACATAGCTGCCACGGACATTGGCTGCGTCGAGGCAACCGTTACTCCAGACCTGGGGAGCTTGGCTCGGGTTCTCAAGTTTCTTCCGTTACTTGTTCTTCTGCTGGCCGGGTTCGCTGTCGTCATGGCCGGTATATTCAGCCCCTGGGGCACCACTAATATTTTCCACTGGACTTCCAATTACGGTCGGGATGCCGATTTGCTTCGACTCGTAACACCTGGTTTTGGCGATTGTCTGCAGTACATCCAGTTCATCGTCCTGACTGGGGGTCTGACGCTCAATTACCCTGGCTTCTACCAGCCCATCGTTAGCCAGGTCGGCTGGTCGGCTCTCATGTTCAATCAAAGTTTCGTTGCCGAAGCCGAACCCTTTAAGAGCGTGGTTGATGGAATATACGTGACCAATGGTACATACGGCCTTCAAAACCTTGGCCAACTCATTGGTATGGCCAGAAGCGAGGACATATGGCCTAGCATGATGGTTTGGCTCTGCATCATCATCGGCTCTGTCTTCCTCCTTACGCAGGTGGGCTTCCTGTTGCAGTGGCTGTATCGTCGGGTTCGAAACACCCCTGAAGAAGATTTGCGGTCCAAAAACATCCCCTTTTCCATCGGTAACGTCGTGCGCATCGTTCTCAACTATTTTCTCTTGCCTATCGTGGCATTATCATGCTTTCAGCTTGTCGTCGCCGACCAGAGCCCTGATTTCGCCGTTGGATTGGCAGTTATCACCCTGGTGTTGCTCTTGGGCTTTGCCGGTTGGCTTTTATACTTCATCATAAGCACACGACCAAAAGCCTCTCTATTCGACGACTTGCCCACTGTGCTGAGATATGGGCCGCTCTATAATACATACTCGGATGAAGCCGCTGCCTTTGCGCTCATACCCGTTCTACTCTCCATCATCCGCGGCATTGGTATTGGGGCCGTGCAGTTGAGCGGCATAGCGCAAGTGGTGCTGCTTGCGATTTGCGAAGTCATTCAAATTCTCACAGTCCATGCCTTCCGACCGTTCCACAGCCCAACGTCGATGAATGCGTACCACACGGTCTTTTCAGCCCTGCGATTGGTGACAATAATGCTCATGGTTGCCTTCTCACCTACACTCGGCGTCGGCGACGGCACCAAGGGGTGGATTGGATATGTTATTCTTCTCATCCATGGCATCGTCCTTGTCCTTGGGTTTTTCCTCAATGCTCTGCAAACACTTGTCGAGGTCATAGCGAGAATGCTGGGGGCCGGCGGGGATGACATCCGGGGCCAGACCCGCGGAGGACTGTCCAAAATCTTTGGCGCCCGACAATTGAGGAGGCGCGTCAACCATCGTCCTGGCCCTTCTCGAGCCAGCCAGTTGTCGACTGCAGCCATGCTCGATGCCGAGGATGGTACCAGATCAGGCTATGCCATGCCTAGTGGTAGGATTCGCAGCGACTCCGCTGCTAGCCTCAGCCAGATGGGTGGTCACCATCGACACAGAAGCAGCACAGCTCTTGACAGCATAGACATGTATTCCAACGCCCCACGCCACATGGACAACGCAAGTTCTTACGCACCTGGCACGCCGGGTGAAGCCAGCACATTTTCCTTCCTCCCTTCACCATCTGCAGCTCGCTATGCTCACCCAGCCCTACCTTCTGAGGCCGCTGACCCATACTATCGGCCGCCTCGTCGTAGACGGGGTACTTTGAACGAGTCCGTTAGCCCGGACAAACAGCAACGCCTATCCCTAGCGGGCGATCCGATCCGCCTTAGCCAGATTGGCGGACCACCTCCAGACCCTGTTGATTCGGAAGCTGAGATACCTAGGGGAAGCACGCCCGCACCCCCCGGGGCTTCGAACACACTATTCGGAGTACCTGCCAACCGGCCAGACTACTCAACGCGAGAAGTCGACTTTTACTATGGGGTGCGGGGCCCTGCTTTGAATTCGGACGGCCCCGGGAGAAAGCTAGGAACCGGCCCAGCTGATCCTACAGGCCCTGTAGCGACCGCGACTGGTTGGTTCCGCAACATGTTCGGCGGTAAGAGCAAGGAGAAGGGCAAAGGGTTTGAAGTGGTGAGAAGTGCGAGGATGCCTCCTGCGATGATGGCGCGCAACGGTGGGTTTGGCGACGAAACACCACCAGAAGGGATACCTGTTGCGATGGGTGTCTTGAGAAATGGCCCGATTGAGTCAGATGACGAAGATGAGCCGCAGACGAAACGTACACCCAAGCGCCGTGTGGGAAAGCTGTTGACGGATGACGGCGAACCGCAGGAATCGGAGCCTGGGGAGCCAGAAAGTCCTGTGGCCGAGCGTCTGCCTGGCACTTTGGGTTCAAGCACCACTAAGATAGGCGCAATGTCTTCACACCAGACAACCGGCACAAGCAATTCATTACTGGACGATGAACTTCAACTTCCGGAGATCCCTCGAAAGAGTTCAAAGAGGCACTCGGCCTCAGTTGATGGCGGTCCATCACCATCATTGCACCCGATGGATGGGCCCGAACCTGGTAGTAGCCAGGATGATCTCGCACATCATTCACAGCGGACGCTCTCCATCGGGCGGCTGCCCTTCGAGCGTACTGCGTCCCAGAAGCGTCTTTCTTCAAATTCCTCCCTTGATTTTCCCGAAGAATTGACGCACGTCAGTATTCCTGGCGCTCGCGCAGAGCGGCCGCTCAGTTTCGGCACAGTCCCACATCATGGAATCAGTCGCGTTGACCCGACATACCAGGAGGTTGACCTGCTTGGGAGCGCTGCCGAACTGGTCGAAGGTAGCACGGGAACGCGTCCTAGCCCGCAGCCGTCCACTTCCTCACGTCGCTGATTTCAACGTTATTCCGAGATTCTCGAACGATTCGTGGAAAGTCTGAAGTTTTGTCACGATTTTAAGCGCCGAGGCAATAGCAACATATTCTCTTCTACTACAGCCATGTATACGATTTATAGACGACCAAAGGCACAGCGTCACGGTGCGGCGGCGGACGAAAATGATCATCGCAAGTGAAACAGTTCTCTTGTTTGTTGGGATGCCACCTGTTTGATGCTCTGGGTCACAATTTTGGTGCTGTTGGGGCCGCCTGGCGTTACGGTATGGAGATTTGGGTTACACATTTTTGCAGTCATGTAAAGCGTCGGCGCATGTAAAATGGCCAGGTCAACTGGGGGCAACAAGAAGCAATAAGCGATTCTGGTCCCGTGCTATTCAGCCGGCCATCCTAGGTTTTGTTTGCCTTAATTGGAATGAATGATGCATCTCTGCCATAGTCATTATTGGAACTAATACATCATAATATACTACCCTCTCTAAACACTCGCCGGACTTGTAGTGTGTTGGCCTCTGTTTTGCGAAGGGCTGGATTGCTCTTCAATACGCTGCCCACGGTTCTTCGTGGAAGGAGTACGGCCAGGAAAGCATCGTACATTCTTCCAGCCGTGGAAAGCTGCCAGCGTTGCTGTGCGTCTGGATGCTCGCGGAAGCGCAACATATATGCTCGGCCAAGTTTGAACGCTGGTACCGCCGAAGGCGACGGTCAACGCATGGGCGAGCAGAGGCGCCTCGCATGACCACCTCTTAAAGCTTGCGCCAGCCCGTCCTGCGCGGCCCAGCAACCAGTCCGTTTCCATAACTAGATGATGCAAGCCCGAAGGCGTCGGCACCTGTAGTGGTAGACGGCATGTGGCAGCACGCCCCCGCTCCTCACTTGACGCTTATGAAGCCGATGCCCGAGCGGGCCTTCTTGACGGCCTCGCGCAGGGCCTGCTCCTCGACGTCGGTCCATTTGATGCTGAGCTGGTCCCACTTCATGCCGGGCGTGTTGTACTCCTTGCGCCACTTGGAGTGCATCTGCTGCAGGCGGGCCATGGCGCGCGGGTCGCCCGAGCCGCTGAACACGATGAAGCCGGTGCACGGCGGCAGGGCGGCGTGGATGCGCGTCAGCCGCTCAGTCAGGGCGACGAGGGCCTTCTCCAGGGCGGAGCCGCTCGGCGCGTCGGCATCGGACGAATCGCCGGCGTCCTGCATGGCGGCGTCGGGGGGCCCGTTGTCGCTGTTGGGGTTGTCGACCCGGTTCTTGTTCCACCACCCCTGGAGCGCTTCGAGCTCCCGCATGCGCGCCCAGACAAAGTCCACGCCGCCGCCTCTTATCTCGAGGCCGTCCGGGTCGCCGTTGACGGCGCGTATCACGTTGCGGGTGACGTCTTCGTCGTTCTTGCAGCCGAGCTGGTAGGTGGCGCCTGCTCCGGCGCCCTTGGACGGGTCACCCCAGTCTATGGCGGCACTCGTCTTGCCGACCTCGACGCCGCCGACGGCGCTGTGGCCGCCCTGTGCTTTGTAGGCCACGCCGGCGCGCGCAAGCCTCCGGAAGAGGTTCTCGCCCTGCGAGTCCGACGTGCCCCAGAGCTTGCCCTTGTCGCACTTTTGCTTCACGAGGTCCAGGCAGGTCACCGCATCTTCTATGCTGTTGTGGCCGTGGGCGCCGCCGGACTGGATCTCTCGGGAGAGGTACTTCTGCGCCAGCCACTTCAGCGAAGACTTGAGAGGGGGGCCGCGGGGGTGCGGGTACAGGATGGAGGTGTCGACGATGAAGGGGTGCGCGAGCTTGAGGGCCTTGGTGTCGGATTCCAAGGAATGCCCGACAAGAATGGCTCGTGCATGTAGTATGTCAAGGAGCTTGTTCTGTATGTCGCGGAGAGTCGTGGTCACGGGCGCCAGCATTTCCTCCGTGATGCCCGAGAACCGGGTGACGTAATCGGTGATGGGCTTGTCTGGCTTGACGAGCTCATCAAGCACGACTTCACCGGCCCAGTTCACCAAGCTTATCCGTGTCAGCGAGAACTCGTTCTCGCCCGTCATGCACATTTCGCAGTCGAGGGCCAGGACTTCTCGGCCCGCCGTCACGCTCCCCTTTTCGATCTCCGCGTCTGGCACGTCGCCGTCCTCGAGCTTGTCGACTTTTGTGATGACCCATCCCTCAGGGGCGACGAACTTGTCGCGACGGTCGCCCTCCGGCAGCAGAGCGGGATGCACGACGAAGCCGTTCTCCGTGAGCTCCTCGGCGGTGGCGAGCAGCTCTGTGATGGGGGTCCGCTCGTTCTTCCATCCGTGGGGCTCGGAAGCCGGCTTGACGCCCTTCTTGGCGGTCTTCTCCTTGGGGGCGGGCGCCGTGAGGAATGCCGCCAGCGGCGAGTGCATCTTGGCGTGCTTGTCGTCGCCGGGGGTACGGACAGGCCACAGGTGGGGGAACATGTCGGCAAATGGCTGCAGCGGCTGCGGCAGCTTCTCCTTGAGGAGAGGGCGGGGGTAGTAGTCGTCGGGGGAGGTTGCGATGCGCGCCTCGTCCTCGTGCTCGGCGTCGTTGTAGGTGGAGAAGTCGACGCTGCTCTTGAACATGGCCTCCTCGAGGCCGGGGACCATGATGGCGACGAACTTGCGGAACTCGGGGCGGTGCGAGATGCCAACCCACTGTGGCCCGGCGCCGTCGGCAAACACATAGAGAACCAGATCGCGCAGGTTGTTGAGGTTGATTTTGGAGTTCAGGCGGGAGGCGGAGGAGAAGGTGATGGCCGGGTAGCCGCCCTTGCCGGGCCGGGGGACCTTCTTGGTCTTGGATTTCTTGGTGGGCCTGGAGACGACCTGCCACTCGCCTTGGTCGCCGTCCTCATCGTGGGGGTTCGCGCGCTTCAAGCTGCCGTCGCTCTGGTTCTGGTCCTGATCTTGGTCCCCGGCGTCGGCTGCGGCGGCGGGGTCTGGGCTCGTCTTGGCCGGGCGGGCGGCTTGCGCGTCGTCGTCGCCCTTGGAGCCACTCATGGCGGCCGCTTCAGGCTCCTTCGCGGTGGCGGTGCGTTCCGACTCGGCCACGGGCGTCGTGCCGGCTCCCAATGCGTCACGGATCGCTTCGCGGGCTCGGTGCAGCTTCTGCTTGACTTTTTTGCCCATGCTTGGGTGGGCAACGAGCGCGCTCTTTTTGGTTTTCAAGCCGGACGACGGAAAGCGGCTCGAGGCGGCGGATTGGCTTGTGAGAGGCAGCTGTGAAGGGTCGAGCATCACCGCTCGAGAAATAATGGGAAAATGCTGAAGCGGATCTGCTACTCTTATCTTATCGCCGGGTTGCCAATGGTACCTCGGGTGACAAAAATAGCTGGCACGGCAATGGCTGGCAGCGCAACGGGAGAAGCGAGGAGAAACGTCATTTCCGAAGCACGCTTCGCAGAGAGTAAGGTATATTGGATCAAAGAAGAGCGGACAGCTGTGAAGCAGGCCTTGATCTTTTCGCACAAGGGCGCACTAGCACCACAATGATTTTATCAAGAGTGCGTCGAACATATTGCGACAGGTCTGGGTTGTACCTTTTTGTCACCCTTCACCCGCCAATTCTGGACCCCGATGTGGCCGGGGCTCCGATGCAGGGTCAGGGTGGGGCCAGGCGGAAGCGATAATATAATTGCCTACCGGTTCCGATGAGGCCGGTCGCCCGCTTGCCGAACGCACCAACTCGCCATAACAAAGGTTGCTTTCACCGCCCGACGCTGTGTTGAGAACCGCTTGGGCGGGCTTGGGGAATGCTCAGAGACTTTTCTCCGAATTGGCAATAGTGGCCCCGTCAGCTCTGATTTGGGCACCGGCACGCCCACTCAGCAATGTTGCCGTCTACACGTGGTCGAGGAGGGCTGTCCTTTTCGTAAATAGTGCCCCCAGAAATTCAATTTCGAGACGATGTGTGCACTGTATTAAGGCAGATCAAGGGTAATAATGCCCACCACCTCCATGCTGTCGTGTTGTAAAGGAGCGAGTGCACATATAAGATGTGATTCAAGGTGGCAAAGGCCCAAACATCATTGATGACACTTGAACTTCGCCCTATTTGTGTATTCATGGGTCATCGCCCATACTCTTCCTTGAGTATGGCACGTCCCAGCGTAGCTAAAGTATCTATTTGCTTCACCACAGCGTACTCGAAGAACGTCCGTGACTGCTCACTGTCCGGGTCTTGCTTCCATGCATTGATGAGCGAAAGCTCCCTCTCCCGGCCGGGGAGCCGTCCAATATCTGCCAGCATCTCCTTGGCTGCCGCTGATAGTTCCCACTCCGCCTCGTGCTGGGCCGGGGAATACCTCAGAACCATTACGAGGAGCATTTCGCAAAGAGACACCTGGTCGATATCTTGCAGCGCGTCTTCCACGCTTTGTCTCGAGCCAGTGCCCGCCGCCAGAGGTCGCAGAGCATTACTTAGTGATGCAGTGTCTGCCGCCGTGTTCGCCAGCAGTTTTGCAATCATCATCAGGCCTTTGGCTCGAACAGGATGGAACGGCGCGGGATAACGATACGGTTCGCATGCGGTTGCCGTGTGGCACGCTATTGCCAGCGCAAAGGGGAAGTTCCCGTCTTCCGCGTAGTTGATCGATATTTCTGTCAACGTCTGCGGCAGCGGTGATAACGCCCAGAACTCCGCATCCACCAGATCTTTGCACCCCTGATACTGTTGCCTCAGCGTTTCCAACCGCGAAGAATCCGAATGAGCTAGCAACTCGGAATCCAACAGGCCGGCGAGAGCCTCTGAATACCTCCGGGCGGCTGCTGCCCTATGGGAATCTGTGACAGCGGGATGAGTCCGAACATCCGACAGGTTGGGCACGACGCTGAACTTGTTGAGGTCCAAGACGGAGGAGGCGGCGCAGGCTTGGTAGAGGTTGAGGTCCTCCTTGCACCGCGGACATCGACACTCAAACATGTAAGCAGACAGTGCCTCCTTGCGTTTGGAGAGCGGAAAGGTGTAATCTAGCGGCTGTCAGGACCTTTTCTACATGTGACGCACACCATGCTCGCGCGTGACGGATCGTCTCATACCTGTGTAAGAAATTTGTATCTCTTCCCCAGCCTGGATCTCAGTCTCGGCCCTCAGAATGGCCTTCCTGCCAACAAATTGCACCAGCGAGTTTGGAATGCAGGAATGATTTGCCATGGCGAGCGTGGGCTCGAGGAAGATGCCGACCTGTCCTAGATCTACATCGTAGCGGTGGAACGTGTTTGTTTGGATCTTCAGATCGTTTGTTAGCCACGGCGCCAGTGTCCCCTCTATGGGCTCGAGGGGTTTACATACCTTACATAGGTATTCAACCGCTTTACGGACTTGTTCCTCGCTATTCCCTTTGCCAGCAAACGCACTGGCACCCATGGCCATCATCTGAAGGTCCCCCCAGCCCCGTCCGTTCCTGCGCCGAGAAACATGGCCCTCAAGCGGCTCGAGCGCGCTCGCGATGCCGTCCTTTACCAGAACGCGAAGGAGGGCCCTCACCGGGGTCGGCAGCTGCCGGGGCGCGGCGGGCTGCAGCGGCTTGCACTCGGCGCCGTGGACGGCCTTCCAATCGGCGGCCTGGCACGCGGCGTCGCAGTAGAAGGCGGCACGGCAGCGGGTGCAGGCGCGCGGGTTCCCCGGCCGCAGGCAATACGTGCAGACGGAGGAGAGGTGCGAGAGCGAAGGAAGAAGGATGAGAGGCGTGAAGGCCGAGATGACCTCGCCCGCAGCGAATGGCCTGGTGGCGTAAAGTGACCGGCCTTTGATGGGATCGGGCCGGACTTGGACCGGTGGCGCTTGGGTCCCCTCCATTTCAATGGTTGAGCCTTCGATTAAACGAAGTGGACGATGGTGCCCTGTTTCATGCGATGCTTTTGCCGGGGAAGTGGCTGGCGAGAGGGTGGATCGTGGGTTATTTCACAATCGGTTGAAGTCTCAAATAGAGCAGTAAGAGTAGCCGCCCCACGCATGACGGAGTATAAACCCGAGACCACTCAAACGGACCAACAGCGAGGCCAACGGCACAACATAAATACTTAACACGAAAGTTGGCGAGCCAAATTATGTTGTTTCTGAATTTCCAAATGGATGTTCGGGAGAGCGGAAAGTTGCAGCGGTATCGTAGGTCAACATGGTGCAAAGAGGGTTCACGAGGGTATGATGGTCATGTAAGTGCATTTCATGTACATTTTCTATTCTTTTCATTCGTTTCATACAACAACATCTTCTAAATCTACAAATCAACGTGCTGGTGCGTGGTCGTGTCTTGTTGCCTCAACGCCGCCAACCTGTCATGGACATCCTTGCTCCAATGCTCGTCGTCTCCCTTGTTGACCGCCAGGATCCTGCCGACGTGGTAGTCCCAGCAGCCCTCCTCGGTAGACGACGCCTTGCCCTGGCACTGCGCGTCGTCGAGCTTCGAGGCCGTGGGCCACTGGCCCAGCTTCGCGCCCATGTCTGCGTCGAGGAAGTTGTCCAGCACCAGCTGTCCGACCTTGCGCTGCGCCCCGGCCCACTCCTGGCTCTCGGGAACCAAGACCTCGAGGAGCCTTCCCATGCCACCGTGCTTCATGAACTCCTCCCGGATCGAGTCGTCTTTGATGAGGCCGTTGATCGTCGCCACCTTGGCCTTGGCCATGAGCGCCGCAGCCTTGGACTTGGACACATTTGTAGTGTCGGCAGGGACAAAACTAGAGTAAAAGCTCTTGTTCAGGGTCGCACCGTCCCGGGGACACTGCGCGGCCATGATGTCAGGCCAAGCCTTAGTGACCTCCTTCAACGCCGAGGGGTTGTTCTGCAGGGCGCCCGACATGATCATGGCCGCCTGGTGGTCCCACGGCTTGGCGCCTTCGGTCGCTACCGGGCTCTGGTCCGCCATGAGGCAGAGAAGTGCCTTGACGGCCTCAGGGTCCTCCGCGATCTTCAGGCCGTAGTACATGTCATGCGAAATTTCCTCCAGACTCTCCAGAGCGTCGTCGAAAGCCTCACTTTTCGTAGCCACGCCGCTCTTGAGCAGCTCCAACGCCTCAACAAAGGATGACTGGGTGCCGTGTTCAGGCTCCTTGATCTTGCCAACCGGCTCGTAGGCCGGAGCTCCCTTGGGGATAACAGGAGTATCGACATCAGGTTGTTCCGGGTCAACGAGAACAACCGCCGAGTCAACGGGAAGACCTTCTAAGGCAGGGTTCTCCTCATCGGGAACATTGATTTTGGCTTCTCTCTTGCCCGTCCAGACGTTGAGACGAATGTGGAGGCCGTTGGGCAGGTCCTGGTCATCATGGACAATCTGAAACTCGTCGGTGGGCTCGAAGAGGCGGGGATAACAGTCCTTGGGGTCAGACGTGTGGCATATCAAATCCGATTTCGAGGACGGGGTGTTTTGAGAAGCGGCTGTGAATGGGAGGGATGAGACAAGGGCCAGGGAGGTGAGGGCAAGGAGAAAGGTGGCCCATGCCGCCGTGGGCCGTGACCGTGCCATCTGAGGGAGGGCTGTGTGGTATCGGCGGACGCCGAAGAGTGTGCTGTAGAAATGTGATGCGAAAGATGTGGATGAGATGGGGGAGGACTCTATTAGTGTCCAGGTGTCGTTTGCGCCGCAAGAGGGGACTCAATAAAAACAGGGTATCGTTGGATGCAGCTAAGAGCAGACTGAGTCTGAGCCCGACAGAGGACGAAATAGAAACAACAGCTTATGCTCGGAATGCAAGGAGATAAAAAAGAATAGAAAGCTTCGTAGTTTGGAGGAAGAAAGCTAAAGAATTCCGTGTTCCAGTTTATGAGTCAAACACGGTCATAAAGAGGACACTTGTTGATACACCTCAGCCGTTTGGTAGGATAGACCTAGGCACCGTACAGTAACAGTGCTGTAAGGTCCTAGGTATGGAGACGTTGGCCAAGTGAGGCAAGGGGCCACATGGGCGTAGAAGTCCCTAGAACTGACAGCCTGTCCAGCTCCACAAGAGGCAAAGTTCTGGTGCGGACTGTTGGCATTTTCTTATTGGTTCGCGAGTCGCCGCTAACGTAAGGTACGCCCAAAAAAAAATGATACCGCAAAGTCAGCAGCCTACTAAAAGATACTGTGAGTTAATTGTTATTTCATTCAAGTCTCTCTAGGACTCTATATGAATATAAATAATAGGTATTAAATTGGTAAGATGAATGAGTGTTCTAAAGAATTTATATATCTTTTAAAAGCTTTTTATTGCTATTACTTACTGGATTTTGGTTTGCGGTCTACGAGTTTTTACTAGTTGCGTGGGTACTTACCTACCTTAAATAAGCATCCGGCCTGCTTATTCATCGATTCCACTACACCGCACTGGCGGGTCGCAATCTTCACTCACGCGAGCATGAAGTCAACGTGAGGTACAGCAAGCAACGTAAAGTTGTCCCGTCATATTGACTTTCGCCGGGACGAGTAGCGGGACACGTGTTCCGGCGACCCAGCAGGCTGGACGTCGGCCCAATGCGCGATGACGGCAATGGGTTGAGCTTGAGCAGTCGATGCCTCCGCCCGAAGGCTCATGAAAAGCAATAGACCCTTTCTCTCTGCTCAGGTAAGGTATCCAGACGGCCATGCTCCCCGGTTACCAACGTAACGCAGCCGTCATTGCTGGCGGCCACCTCCCCAGAAACAATACCTTCCTAGCGGCACCGCTCCATGGCATGCATCTGGATCTATTGTTCTGGTGGATCTACACGCGAGGACGGCGGTGCGGTTGGCCGGAGAGGGAAGCGTTGCAGGAGACATTGTCTCAACAAAACAATAAGCCCATTCCAGCGACTGGACGCAGCAACCCCCTGTAGAAGCCAAAGTTACCTTGGAAGCCGCTTCCGTCATTCCACATGCAGCCCGTGGTTGGGAACGCACTCAGAAAGGTTGTAGAAGTATAAGAGGATGATAAGTAGGCTCCGGCAACTAGTGTCGAAGCGGACGAACGAAAGTGAATGGAACATCTAAACAACTGCTCTTCTTTGTCCACCGAAACAAGCCTGACAAGCTACACATCGGCGACCTATAAACCAACCTAAACTGAAGACCAAATGCCAGGAGCCATGGCTCATCCCACAATCCTCCTCTGCCTGGCGCTCCTCTTCCTGGCGACCTGCCTCCACGCGGCGCCGACGCACCGCCACCACGGGCTCGCACGCATGAACCTCGCCCACGACCACCACCACCACCACCACCACGGCCAGCAGCGCCACCACCACTACCGCGGGATGCCGCACGACAGCGTCGCCGTCGCGGCGGCGCCCGAGCCCCACGCGGCCCGCAGCAGAGCCTACGACCCGGAGATCATCGAGGCGATCGCGCTGAGCTCCACGAGGTCGAGCGGCGGCGGCTTCGTCGACGACACGTCGCTGAGGGTCTGAGCCAGCCGAGACCTAGCGGGGCGGTCGAAGGCGAGAAGTGCTGGATTATGGAAGAAGAAGAAGAGAGAAGAACAGCAGTTTGGAGGAAGCGACGCGGCCGATCAAGGAGCTTCCGGCGGGACATGAAACAGCTGGTGTATACTTAAAGAACATATATCTCGGAGTTTTGGCGCCATGCGCAGCGGTTTCAATTGGATCCATTTTCTGTTTCCGTTTCCGTTTCCATTTCCGTTCCCTCAGGTGTTCTTCTGGCACTGGCACCAAGATGGTCAATGAAAACCTGAAACGGGGGAACACTTGTATATTTTTTTCGTGACAACCCGTCGCTACCTTACGCCAGTAAGCCAAGCTGAGCTAAACCGTGAGCAGGGCCAGATGCCGAAACCAGGTTGTCACAGAAGACGATTGCCATGGCTAAGTTAGCCGTTCGGTACCTTACTTACGGTGCTCGTTAGTGTGAACACGATGCTTGGCTCCCCTGAAAACGACACAACAGCACTGTTCAGGCCTGCTGCGGTTGGCGGGGTCATCTCCCGCAGCCCATCTCCCTACCTTACCTCTACTCTGTACCTCTGCCTCTACCTTACCTCACTTTGGCCTGCTGCAACCAGCTCCGGTGCAGTAACCCCCCGGAAATTGCCGTTGCGGACGGACTGGCCATTTGCCAAAAAGCCGTCGTGAGAATACCGTCGCCAAAAGCCATCGTACCATACCTGGCCTCCGAGGTCAAGTCAGATACCTTACCTGACCTTGCTCGCGGGAGCTCGGGACTTTTAGCTCCAAGTGAGCGAAGTGCACCACGCTATCTTGCCTGCGCTCCACTCACATGCAGACCTTCTGAAGCACGTCTGGCAACTTCTTCTGCCCAAATCTCCTATTCAACGCCCCCCTCCCAAGCGCAACCATTGATCCCAAGCATCCGTTTGGCGATTGTCGGCATTGCCTTATCGTCTGCTGCCTTGTGGACACCGCTCATCGTCCCTTTCTCGGACCTACTAGAGCTCCCTCGCTGCGCGCACCGGCAGCCATCTCTTCATCGCAACCAAACCCATCGTCATCCATCCCGACCTACTTCGCGACCCTTCCATCCCACGCGCACAATGCCTTCGCCGCGTAGACTGCGCCTCCTCATGGTGGCCGTCTTGGCGACCGTCGTTCTCATCTTGTTCTACACCTCCGGCCTCGAGAGCAAGCGAGATCCCGACACGAGGACCCTGCAAGACTTCTACCAGAAAACCGTCAACGCCATGGATGGGAAAAGCACGAGGGGCCAGGCGGTGGTGGATTCGCAGACGGGCAACAAGGCCGGCCACATCCCCGCCGACAAGGACGCAGATGGCGATGTCGACGAGGACGACCAGGTGGCTGCGCAGAAGATGCAGCAGCGCTTGAAGGCCGCCGAGCTCAAGGCTAAGGACAAGGCGAATGAGAAGGGTGGCTTGCGGCCGGATCCTCCGAGCAACGTTGTCGGAGTCGGCAGCTCAGCCGATGGTCAGAAGAAGAAGAACAAGGGTGCTGTGGCCAACAAGGAAACCGACGACCCCGAAGCCAAGACGGAGGAGACGCCGGAGCAGCACGAAGCAGAGCAGGAGCTCAATGCCATCCTCGAGAAGGCTCCAGGTGAGTATCAATAAGTATCTCCAGCCCGCACCAATCGCTAACCTGGAGATCCATCAGTCATCATCTTCTCCAAGAGCTACTGCCCCTTCTCGAAACGCGCCAAGGGAGTGCTCCTCGAGAAGTACTCCATCACCCCCGAGCCGTACGTCGTCGAGCTGGACGAGCATAAGCTGGGCTCCCAGCTGCAAGATGCGCTGCTCGAGCTGACCGGGCGCCGCACCGTTCCCAACATCATGATCTACGGCCGCAGCATCGGCGGCGCTGACGACATCATCGAGCTGGACAACAACGACAAACTCGTGGCGAAGATTAAGGAGCTCGGACGAAACCGCGTCGAGGTGGTTGAGCGGTTTGTGGCGAAGGACGTAAAGGACCATGGCATCTAAGAATGAATTTCGATCGATCCGGCGACGCTACTCGAATGCACGATTGGTTTGATAATGTCTATTGCTGACCGTTTTCTTGTCTGTTTGCTTTCTTCGGAGTGATGTAGCTGGACGGGCTTTCAAAAGGGCGGCAATCTGGTTGCAAGAACCAGCTGAAGCAGCTATCAAGGGCCTTTAACGGGGATGGTGTTCGGCGTCATGGATTTCATGGAGGCACGGTAGGGGTTACTTCCAGTTTACGAATGCTGTTCCTGCGGGACAATGTACAGTAGTAGGAGAGGCTTACCTTAATACGCTCACGAGGCCGATACGTAAGGTATCTGGGCTAGAAGCTGCCTATACGATTTTCACGAGCAAGATCTGTGATGTGCTTGAGGGAAACCACGTGCCTAACATCTGACAATAGGCAATGGGCATTTTGGCCATTCACCAAAGGGCTGCGCAGGAGCACAATCTGGGCCCGCCATTCATTGTCCCTGCCATGATTCACAGCATACTTTCAATGCGCGAGAGGAAAGTAGCATGGTGACAATAGCGAGGCAGTGATAGCGGGAGCGCTGCGGCGGCCAGTTCGCATTGTGCTCCAACCATGACTTACAACTCGGCATTCCCAGCATCTCGCGATTGGGATTATTGTTCCATTCGTTGCCCGCCGGCACTTTCTTGGCATTTAGCGTTTTCGAACATTATTAGCACAATCCTTGTGCATACGAGAGGTTTTCGAGATCCCGAGTACGAATAGCCGACACCCCCGTCACTCGATTTTCTCGTCTTGCCAGCCATGGCTTCGCCAACGCCCAAACTCAGCCCCGACATCTTGTTGATGGTGGCTGAGAACTGCGACTTCAGCACAATCATGAAACTACGCGAGATTCCGGTGAGGGCCCCCGGCCCCCGGGCAAACTCATGAGCTGGACTAATCTGGAAACGGCCAGATCTTCAAATCCTTCTTGGACAACTATCAGAAGAGCATCGTACGGAACATCCATGAATCAGCCTTCGTCCCGACTATCAACAGAGGACATATACTCGATACGGTTGTGGACCGTCAGCGAGAGGTCGTATCCAAAGACACGTGGGGGTCGGTCAGGACGCTAGAGCAGCGTGAAGAAGCCATCGAGTCAATATTGGACGGCGCCTCGGTCCAGCTCGACGATACCTCCAAGTGGCCACGTCTGAACACGCTTTATCAGACTAGGTTGCGACACATTCTGAAGCGGGCCCTCTATCGCCTAGACGCCGTAGCCGATGTCGAAGCTTCCGTCGTGCACACGTTTGGTACCTGGGGGCCTGCGGCGCAATGGTCAAGCTCGCAAAGTTACAGCCCGGAGAATGAGCTGGCCAATACGTGGCTGTGGAAGCTGAATGACGTGCGGAACCAAATATCACCTTTATCCTCCATGCGAAGAGAGATTCGAAGCGCGCAAATCAAGTATCTGAAGAGTCTCGATCACGTGGAGCTCATTGGGATACTTGTCCTAGTGTTCATAGCCACGGAGAGCTCGTGGGAGAAGCTGTCCACGAGTGACTTCGACGACCTCCAAGCGTATCACGTCGTGTCCTTCAGAGAAGCACTGGTGCGGCACGGAAGCAGTTTCCTGAAAAGCCGCTCGAGCAGCGCCAGAGACAGTGGCGCGAGCCATTCCTCGAACCTGAAAGACATCGCCGCATTCGACGCCAAGGTCTTTGAGGCAGACGGCGACACCTCTGCGAAGATGCCAGGGCTGCACATGTACGTGATGATGGAGCTCAGAGGTCGTCTAGATGTACGAGGTGGTGAGGTGGAGGAGCGTGCTCTTCTGCACGCCCACGAGATGGTCACAGGCACAAGGGTAACTCAGCTGGGTAATTCGATATTCGCGACCCCATTATAGCATTGGCAATGGAATGTCGTGGCGAGGTGGGCCGGAGTATATGCTTTGGGGCGATGTTTTAGCGGTTGGCTGTGATGGTGGCCCGGAGCACGGTGTTTTACGGAGTTTGCCATGGCAGCATTTGACTGAGCGTCATCTTTCGCACGGATGGAAGTGTTATACGTGTATACATTGTTGTTCCCTCTAGAATTGCATTCATAAGAGAAGACGTACTCCAGGGTGCCCACTCGCAGCAGCTGCATCGTGACGCTACCCCGAATCCATGCGAATCTGGAAGCCTTCCACGCGTTGGCCCCTCGGAGCTTAGCCATGCAGCCCATTGCTTAGCCCTGCAGGACGAGAAGCATTGGATATCGCGATGCAGCTCGGGGCTTGGCGAGGGATTGGAAGCTGGCCTATCGCCGCGCGAGGCCGCCCACCCCCCTTAGATCCCGAGGGTGTTTGATAAGCTTAGAGTGTTCAGCTCAGCCCGGCAGAGAAGGGGGTGGGGGGTTGACACATGATGAAGCTCGCAATCAGAAGGTGGGTGACGAAGGCTAGGGAGGGCGACAAGCGGAAGGACATGACATGGGAATTTGGGTTGTCGAAAAGAACCATTGGGAGGAAGCTCTGTTGACGGCGTCACAAGCTAAAAGGTGGCATAAGGTAGTTAGTTGTTCAAAGTAGTGATGCCGAGCATGAGCAAGTTTAGTAAACGAGCGAGAGAATGAGGAGAGGTAAGCTAAGGTAAGGTAAGGTAAGGTACCTTACCTAGCAGCTAAGGTGTTGGGGGGGGCATTGTTCCTGGCCGTGGTAGCGCGCAGAGCAGACTGGCACTGCGCCGGTACATGCGCACTACCACGGTTCGGCTTGGTTCAGCTTGCTGCATGTGTGGATGGACAGAAGCCGACAGCGCGGATCGGTGCTTGGGTTTAAAAAGCGGCTGGGCTGCCTGCCCTCGAACTGCGTTTCTTACAGGCTCATTTGTGGTTTCTTGCTTCGTCTCCTTGTCCGTGACCAGTGTGATGAAGTGATCCTTTCACGTATCCAGGATCAGACGGTGACGATAGAATCGCAGCACCACATTCTGCTACCCAGCTTTTCATTGTCCGTCCTCTCTCTCTCTCTCTCTCTCTCTCTCTCTCTCTCTCTCGTCCCTCCACCGCGGCCGTCGCCCTTGCTCCTCAAGTGACCAACACCAACCACACAACTGTGTTACTCACCTCCCCGCTCAGCAGCCAGCGACCATCAAGGAGCCACCACCATGGGCCGCGCCTCCACCAGCTCCGAGGTGTCGTCGACCCTGTCCGACGCGACGACGGTGCGGTCCTACGCGAAGGAGGACCCGCCCCCGGCCGCCGGCGTCGAGGCCAAGCCGGCGCAGCGCCGGGGCCTGCGGCAAAAGGCCCGCGACGTCCTCGCCGACATGGGCAGCCCGCCCACCGCCCGGCACGACGCCAAGGCCGGCAAGCCCACCCAGGACTACACGGACCTGGGCCTGCTCGGGTCCGTGGTGACGGCCAAGACGGCCCACATCTGAACGGAGGAGTGATGAGTGTGGGACATGGGGGGCCGGTCTATGTGGTGCCGTCTCCATTGCTCCTCTGGATGCCTTCACGATATTGAAGTTCTACGCTGTTGTTTTTGGTTCTTTGACAAACTATCGTTAGGGGGTTCTCGTGCTAGCCTGTTGATTTTTGCTTTTCATCTTTACACCCCCTTCCTCCTCACAGCTCATAGCACAATTGCTAGAGAATGAAGTCTGAATTTTGGAGCGCAGTTCCAGCTGGCGGCGCGAGGTTCACATGATTGGCCGCTGCGTAGCCATGAACACAAACCCCCCTCCCTACTTCTGGCTCCAACGACATCCGATCAGGGCCCTCGTGGGTGCCGGCTCCGCGGGACAGCTCTTGGCTTCGTGCTGGTCGGGAACGTGCTGCGACACATAGTTATGGGGAATAATGTGGAACAAATTGATCGGCCCTTCCTGGGGCCTGGAACAAAAAAATGGAGTTTCGTTCGAGTCTAGATTTGGTTCCACATTCCCACAAACTTTCCGTCCCGTGCCCTGAACTTTGGTGACGAGCGATTCATGTCCCCCTGCCCAACCTTCCGTGTGCGCCAGTCAGCGTATGGAGGTCGAGCTATGTGAAGCGGAGCGGCGGGAGGGTGTGAGGGTGTGAGGGTGTGAGAATGACAAATTGTTTCCTCCATTTGCGATGGGTCCTCTCGCCACGAGGGCCAGCCAACCTAACGTACCTAAGTATAGGTAGTCTCGGTGGCCCAAGGTGATGCTAGTTCCACTGTTGGAAATGGCACATCCGTATCAAGAGACATCTATCAGCTACTGCTAGCATTCGCGCGTAGAAACAGCAAGATCTCCATCCTATTCCCATACTTGTGATACATTGGGGCACTTTTGATGATTGTATAGGCAAAGTGATATGGAGAAGACTGAAATTCAGAGCCGGAACTTCAAATGTAAGCATTCCAACTTTGTTTCTTATAGATATCAAGCATTGTCGTAGGGTCGGACCAAGGTGCGGAGACCATGGAGTATTCAATTAGATAGAAGCTTTCCCTTGCACATCTGAATCCACTGCCGTGTCATTTAAAGCGGCCCATGCGTTCCTTTCAACGGTTCTACTGGCAAACAGATGCAAGCCTTGTACGATCGTAAACATTCGTTGTGCTGAGCAGAGAGCTGAGATGCACGCGGCCGTGGGCCGGGAAATCTAATGGGTCGATGCAGCCAAATGGAGACGTCGTCAAGAGTTGAGAAAAAATAGCATCAAATGCTAGTACCGACCACATATAAGCCAGATCCAGTTCCATAACCACATACTCGTCCTGAGCTGTGCTCTTGTCCCAGAGGCAGGTGTGCCTTTCATTCGTGCACCCTACTGTGCGAACCCACTTGAACGCCGTATAACAATAGTCCCCATCATTCATAGCTGAAGATCCCAAAACATTAGGCAGGTAGCCTGCTACCATTTCACAAATCCGCACGGCCCATAATCATACAAGCACGGTATCAAACTCCGAAGCAGAGGCGAAGATAAAGGCTCTGCCCCTAGATGGGAATTGCCCCATCATCTGTGTGGAACTGTTCCATAAGATCCGGCCCGGCTTGACTATAGCAAACGATGGTCAGCGTTGGCTTGAAAAGGTTGCAGTGAGGCGATGGAGCACTTACGATGTGAGCAAGATCCTCGTGAATTCGTCAAGGTCGTCGGGGCGAGCGTACTGCCAGAACTCGGCGAAGCAGAACGTCTTGATAGGGAACTGTCGCCTGCCTCGCCAGCTGCGGTAGAACTGCATAGACGAAGTCGCCTCCCACAGGGGCTTGGACGCAGTGAAGAACGGAATCTTGCTCCAAGGTTGAAATGGCACTGCAACAGTTAGCGCATGCTTCCCGTTCGGAGCTCCTGTATTGAACACAACGTACGGTCACGGGACTGTAGCAGAGCCAGGAGGCAGCTAAAGCACATCGACATGACGAGCGTGCGACGGATGCTCTCGTGCAAGATCCAACTCTAAAGGCACTGTTATTCACAAATCGTTCCATTGTGGATTTTGGTTAAAAGACGTACCTCCCAGCTGTTCGGCGGGTTTTCTCTCGAAGTGATTTCTTCGGGGGGTTTGCCGTCATACAACTGATCGAGGTGAGACTCAAGGTCCTTGCTCCAGGCGACCAGAACATTCATCTCCCTTTCCGCGGTTGATCTCATGACAATGTCACCGTCAAAGATCTTGATGGCCTGCACAATCAAGAGGGCCTGCACGCGAGCCAGTTTGTCCTGCAGCGTGTGCGCCTGTTCTCCCTCGCGGTGGACGTCTCGTGCGGCGTCCATGATCAGCTTGCAGGTCCAGCCCTTGTTCTGCGGCGACGTGTTCACTTGGGCCGTTGCGGCCGAGTAAGCAGCCATGATGGACTTGGGGATCGGCGACGACCAGAGCTTCGGGTGCATAAAGGGAAGGGAGCGCGTTTTGACGAAACCGACATGCATGCTGTTCATGAAGTTGAGGACGTACCCAATCCTCGAGTCCGGCTCATAGATCCGGGCCAACTCAACATTCATGGCCTGGCATTCGTCTCCTAGCTTCAGCAAAGAGAGGTCTCTCAGTGGTAAATCAGGCATGGTTGGGATGGAAGGCAGGTCCATCTTGCTTGGACCAAAGTCGTGCGGCAGATCCCAGCAGAGCTCGTGCCCATCAGTGGACGGCGAATGGCTGTTGGCCGAGCCGCCGGACACCAGGTCCTCAATGGAGAAGTCCAGAACAGGGTCGAGCTGCAGGTTGAGGTCCGTCTGCAGACTGCCGGGGCTGGTGTCGGTGCTGAGGCCCTCCATGTCAAATCCCATGTCGAAGTCGGCCATGGTGGGGGCCTCGCTCATGATGGAGGCGGAAGGGAGCCTCTGGTAGACGCAGTCAAGACCCTTTGCGGCGCATCGCGTGCAGTTGGGCGTTCTCTTGTCGCAGCGACGCTTGCCGCGGACGCAGGCATTGCAACTCTTCTGTCGCGATGCCGGCGCTCGATCGAGCCTCATGGTGCTGTCAACGAGTGGTGGGGTTCCAGCGCCCAGGTGGGCCATCTTCGCTCCACTCCAAGTCATTGCCGAGTGCAAGGCAGTTGTGGTTATAGAGAATGGGTAGTGTTTGGCATTCGCTTGTCAATCAGTAACAAGAAGAGAAGGGGTGACGAGAGTTGCGCGGATATGTCGGGAAGAAAGATGGTTAGGGTGGAAATTCAGTTGAGGACAAAACAATCAGAGATCGGATTTGCCCAAGGTAAGGTAGCCAGCGTGCCAACTTTACCTTAGTCTGTCAAAGAAACCCATGATCCCGTAAGCACCAAAAGACCCTGAGTGAGGTTGCGCGTCCTAGCGTTTCATTCCCTGCACCGCCGTGGTCCCCTCCGAGCCTGATGTACCATTGTCCGCAGTTCTAGTGGGCCCGGTGCCCTTCCACGGGCTTAGAGTGCCTGTAACTCCCAAAACTCCGCGTCCCAAGTCCGCTCACCTAACCAATTCAAACTCCGCACTTGCGGAGATTCGGTGTGAAGCAACACCCGCCGGCTTAATCCGCGTTCCGGACAGGTTGAAAATACATTAACCAATGCATGAAGCTGATCTGCTGCGTCATGGCTAGGCAGAGGAGTGGAAACCATGTGTGAGGATTTCATCTATACAAGGACGTGCCTTGCCTTGCCTTGCCTTGTAGTCGTGCTCGATACAATGTCGACAGAAGCCTTCCTCGACGTCGCGCACGATATCTTCTGGGACACTTCTGGGGCGGCACACTTGGCTTTTGCAGGCTCTTAGTTTTATGATGGCAAACATCAATTACTACTACCAAGTAGAGTGCCATGCTACGTGCGCCTCGTCTCTCGGGTAATATCTGTAACCAATGCCCGTGCACCTACAACTCCTCGCCAACTATTATCCTGCCGAAGCATCTTTTGCTCCCCCGGTCCTTGAGAATATGGGTATATACAGCATCGCTGTCCTGCTAACCGCTTCTCGTATCCTGTCCTGCCATGCACCGAAAACCCTGCCGCAGTCCTTCCACCCGCCATGACCATCCCGCACCCTTCCATAGCGACATGAATGCACTTTTCGTGGTGCCCCGTATTAACATGGGGTAAACAGCTAGATAGCCTCCCCTGGCTCTAGCAGTGTGTACGTGAAGATAAAAAGGCAACGCAATTATCGAGACCATCCGTCCGGACATGTCAAGACCTGACAAAGCAAAACAGTAACAAAGGGCAAAACCGGGCCAACAGTCCGCAAGCAGCTCGACAGTTGTACATTGGTCGAAATGATGGTCAGTCCTCATCAGAGTACTCTAGTAACACAAGAAGCTCGAGATTGGTTGTTCTCGGCTTGGCGAGGGCAGTAGCCTCGAGCAAAATTCATGTCTCCAGCCGGAGGAGCGCGATCAAAACATCGAGATCGCACTCTGCTGGTGTCGTTCAGATCGTACTTTTTTTTATTGGATCAACAAAGGGAAGAAGGTAGACATCGAGAGATGTGAGATGTTAGATTAGCCGCGTGTGGTCTTTGAGAAGATTCGTCTTGAATCAATATCGCTCGGTCCGGTATCCGTTGACTCGGGGGGCCTCATACTGAACGCCCGTCATTGACTCGGGTCCGTTTACAACGCTGCCACTGATGGACCGCAGGGGAGGGAGTTCTGGACGGCTGGAAGCCGCATATGGATCCTGGGAATACGATGCGGCTTGGGGCGCGGGCCCTACTGAAGATTGCGCCTGAGAGTGCGGCGTGGGTGCGCCAAGTTCACCGCGCAATTGCACGCTTTCCATTCGCAGACCTTGAAGCTCACGACGGAGCATGTCATTCTCTGCAACGGCCGTATTGTAATGGGATTGAAGCATCCGAAGATGCTCATTCTGTCTTTGGTGTTCGGCAATTGCTAACAGCAGGTTAGTATAAGAAGCAGGAAAATACGTTCGAGTTCATACCCTTGGTCAGAATCTCCCACTTAGAAGCCTTTGACCCCCGCTCTTGGGGCATGAGGTCCCGCAACTGATCAAAAAGCTCCTTCATTTCTGTCCTCCTCTTGCGCTCGGCGAGCTTGTGGCTCACTCTGAGCTCAGGGGTACGACTGTAAGGTTGAGAGCCAGAAGAGCCGTTTCCTTCCTCGAGCTGCAGATCGCCCAATTGCTTGTGCTGCATGCTATGGTGGTGCACTGGAGGATACTCGCCGGATGCGTTGGACATGCGGGCGTACTCATTGGTCTCCCCCAGTCGGCGCTGTCCAGCAGGCAGGCGAGACTCGGCTGTGAACTGACTGCTGGCGATAGAATCGGTGATGCTGCTACGCCTGGAGTCTGAGTAGTGCGATGGAACTCGCTGTATCTCCTCTTCGGGGAAAGCCCACGCCTGACCCTTGGTGGGCTCCGCGGCACGGGCAATGTGGCTAGTGGCCGGGCCCGTGATGGCCGGTGCCGTCTTCCCCATCTTCGGTTCAGGGTTGCGTTCTGCACTCGGCTGATATCCGTTGGAGATTCTATGCACGGAGAGTGTCTCCAGGCCGGGTCGGGGATTGCGCTGCGTCTGCAATGTGTTCTGGATAGAGGCTGTAGACTGGTTGTTGCTCGCATATGGCGAGTTTCCCAGTCGCATGTCACTGAATCCTTGATTGATGCGGCTATCCACGCTCTCCCTTCGCGACATCATACCGGACGCAAGACCCTCACCCAGGGTGGCGCCAATTGGTCCTGTAGATTCGATTGAAGTCGGTCGCTCGTAGCGTCGGTGGTCGACACTGCCAGGGGTAGCGGGGGAGACCATGGAAGCAACACTCATGTTGCTGACAGAGGGGGACACCAGAGATTGGGGGAGAACGTTTGATGCTACCGGAGAGGGCGTTTTGTCGGCCGAAGATGACTGGTAGCCTGAACCCGTCGGGCTCAAGCCGTTAGTACTAAAGGAAGCGGCTGATGTGTCTACGGTCAAGGTTAGTGAACTGAGACCTTCGCAGGACCAGGAATGAAAGGAGCGTCGTACGTTTGCTCGACGCCTCAGCCGTAGAGTAGAATCCGGAATCGCGGAGCTGTGGGGGCGGAATGTGGTGGGCATGAGGGTGGTCGTCATTATTGAGGATGTTGGTTAGGCCCGCAGCCTTGTTAGGTGCTGCGCGCGGTTGCTGAACGTGAGGGTCCAAGGTTGACATGATGGGCGTGTGTCGAAGAGATATGTTTGGGTATCAAAATGGTAAAATGGTAATGAGGATGCTGGATATTTCCAAATGTTGGCAAAGATCGCGTGGCCGGGAGTGAGTGACGGGATCGACAAGATCGTAGGGATGGCGGGTTGGATGCTGAGCGCTCTGAAGGAAGACGCAGTGGACGATTGAAGCAAGAAAGACCGCCTAGGTCGGTAGCCCTTTCAGGGGTACGTTTGGGAGACAAGCAGTGAAGCAGTCGAGGAGGGTTCGGATCACAGAAATGACATTCGAGGGCGTTGGTGATGTCCAGCTGGCCGTGTACTTATTGGGGAGAGTGAGGGAGAGGAAGATGGAAAACGAGGGAGCAGGACTCGTGGAGAAAAGAGGTGCTGGGCTGCGGTGCTCCGATCAAGGGGGAGGGGTGTGGATGAAGAGAAGTGAGGGCGAGGTTGGGATGGGGGTGGAGGAGGGAGGGGGGGGAGGATACAATCTGGAATTGGATGGCTTGCAGAAGAGCGCGAAAGAAAAGCGTGAGAAGGTCAATGGGGGGAGGGATGGGTGACAACACTGACAGCCTAAGCTGGTAGGTAAGGTACTGCTAACCAGGTGCCGTAATTAGGCCTTGGGGAGAGCCCACACCTCTCGTGGCTGCTGGCGGCAACCCGCCTGCAAAAGCGACAGACTGGGCCACTACCGAACCATTTCGCACCCCTATGGTGCCCGTACAGAGTACAACTTGCCCAAAGTTGTGCTTGGGTGTGCGAGTGAGTGAGAGTGTGGGAGTTGCATGCACGAGTGCTGCAAAGCACAAGCACAGCACAAAACGCAATGCCCAGGGCCGCACCGTCAGCTCCCGGGACGAGCGAGCTTGTCTGTGTGCAGTGTCTGGAGTTCCCGTCGCCGTTAGTGGCATGGGCCCATCCAGAGGTACTGCACCCCTGTCGGTGACTTGAATCTGATCATGCAATTGCGTGGCGTGGTACATGAGCTTGCCGTAGCGGCGACCCGGGGAGTCCTAAGCCGGCCAGGGGAGGCCAGAGAGATCTTGCAGAGCCTTGGCTGGGGTTCACATGGGAGACAGGGGCCCGAATGGAGCGATTCAAGCCATTTTTCTGCGGGGCCGCCTTGGCCATGGTCTCGGACGTCAGCACGCTTGACCAGTACACGATACTTTCACTGCAGGTCACGCACAGGGACCCACTGGACCATGTGTCAAAGTCATTCGGTACAGCTACGGTACGCCCGATGGGCGGATCCTGTTAGGGTCGATTTTCCCACGCCCTGTGGAAGCAAGTCGCCTCGCCTTGAATGGGAATGGCAGGTAACTTTAATCCAGAAAGATCCTCGATCCCAGGGGACTCGCGTTAGCCTTTTCAATCAGAACCAACTCTACCGGGAAAGCGGTTATGATACTCTCTATGATCATGACAATACACAGCATTCGCTGTTTGACACCTGAGATATTACTGTGTAGTGCACGGTGGCAGCCCTGCTTTGGAAGAAGGGGTAGCAAAGGTTACAGCAATGTCAAGAAAGAAGCAATTTGCATAAACATTGGTACAGGTACTTGCACTGACAGCCCGGCTATGACAGGCCAGGTCAATCGTTGCCCAGAAGCTTCCCTGCAAGGACATGCACAACGGATGGTCTGCCATGCCGTGTGGTACCTGTACTGGGGCGCTGCAGCGTCCGCGACGTGCACCCACATCAGGTACTGTAAGTACGAGGTAGGTAGGTACCTTACCTAGGTAGGTACCCTTGCCTGGTACGTCCTCACGCACCGTAGTCTGCCCTCATCAGGAAATTCCCCTACAGCTTTTTGGCTCATTGTTGCAACAAAGAAATCAGAGAAGCGGGCATCTGACGTAGCAGATAATGTGGATGAGCCCGACATGAGCCCGTAAGAACAAGTTTCTTCAGGCAAACCCCGAGGTGATCAACGGCCTACTGTCCGGCCAGCAGCGAAACTATAATGAGTGTATGTGTTTTATGGGTGGCTCCTGCTCCTCGCCAGACACACGGTATAGAGTCCTCCGGTTCGCTCGCCGCCTTCCTCCGATTGATCTCGGCGGGCATGCTGTGCGGCTTACAGCCCCGGAAAGCTGCCATTCTGTCTGTCCCTCTACGTAGCGCGTGCTCTTCTTCACCCAGGCAAGCGAAGACATCACAAGCAGTTACCGATGGCTGACACTTCATGTGGCGACTGTTGAGTGCCGTTCAGGGCAGAAGCGGTCGCAAAGATACCCGACTGCCATACCCAGAGACATGGCAGGCCGGCCACCTAAGTCAAGGTCAGTCAGTCATTTCGTCCCGTCCGCTCCAAGACTATCATTTTCCTGATTCTCGGGAAGTGGCCCGCCTGGCGTGTAGCGCCCATAGTTGCCTGCGCCTCGAGGATGTACAGCGCCTTCGCTAGTCCACAATTACGCGTGCCGACCACGGGATGTTCCCATGATTGTCAAAGATCTGCCCCCAAATCTCCGTCCCATCCCCGCGTGCGAGTGCCGTATCCCCTCTGATTGGCGGCTCGAGGATGGCTATGAAGCACGTCTACTGCCTTGACCCGACCTAACAATTCGTTTTCGAACCTCCACCGTCCGTCAGCCTGCACACTCAGTGGTGTGCTGCGTAATGGGTGGCCATTCTCGCCATGATCGGTGGTGCTTTTTGCTTGTTTTCCTTCCCTGCCTACATGACACTTGCGTACAGTAAGACTCTTGCGAGGCATTGTAGCGACATGCAGCAGGGGGACCATTTCAAACGGGCAGGCTGTGTCGAGTCCATGACCAAGTGGTGGGGACTCCACACCATTTCAGCCCGGGGAGAGATGAGCAAAGCTAGCTGCGGTGCGAAAGACCACTTCCCGCCCTCGAACCGCAAGCTGCATGTCAGGTATTCAGATTCTGCTTCAGGGCGGCCAGCATCCGTCAAGCCGGCACGGACTCGCTCCCGCCCGTCGCACATATAGTAATGCTGAGGGTTGTTATCGCCCTCTGCACAGAAAAGTTAAACGGCGCAGCTTCGCATGTTGTTACAGGCAGTGGAAGTCCGCAAGCAAAGCCATATGGCTCGGATAACACTAGCTGATTTCCAGGCGTAGCCGCCACGCCAAGCATCATTTAGCGCAAAAGAAGCCATCCTTGCGCCACGACATTGGCAACTACCTTGGGAACCGTGAGAAAAGCGGTTGACAATAAGCAATTCCGAATACTCGGGGGTGGAGCGCATATACCCACAATGGGCCATACATGCGTCGCCGACGGCTCAGTAATAAGAAGACGCTTAGCCCCGACTGACTGTTTTACGGTTAGTCGGGCAGGGCATCTGCCGTAATGGTAGTCGAACAGCACTGCATTGGACGGCAATGTGTCTTCTGCCGAGGAAGATTGATCTGTAAATCAGGGCGGCCAGTTCAGCACCCCCAGTGTACTCCACATATAATCCTGGCTTCCAGGAGCAGCCCTGTACGTCCGGAACTATGCACAGAAGAGGAACTGAAAGTCAGCAACAACCAGGGGGCGGCAGGCCAGGAGGGAATCGGGTAGGGGGGTGCGTGGCTGTGGATGATGTACCAGGGTTCCGCGTGCCGCTATGCACTGGAAGCTCAGGATTAACGGCCCTTCTTTTTTAGCCTACCCGAATAAGCAAGAGGGGCTTTTTGTCCCTGCTCGTCCTCAACCCAAGTGAGTAAGGTCTGGTACCTAGTAAGATGCCGCGAGAAAACTGGGAGGAGACGCCTTGCATTGCGATGTGGAGGGTTTTGGACTTGTGGTGCCCACAGGAAATGAAGACTTGTCTGGGGCATTTTGCCCAAGCAATTCATACTCTTTGTCACGAGAGTGTGAATGGCTTGCTGCATTCTGGCGCCGCCCAGTTCGCTGACAGACGGATGGGCCTTTTCGTACTGTAAACTTGGTACAGACCAAGCTTACCGACCCACCGTTTGTGCAAATGCGTGCCAGCGGCAAGATACCTAGCGATCATGCCATGCTCACGTGGTGACGGGATGATCTCACCAACGGTACTGTACCTTTACGTGAAATGGCCACCTTGGCAAAATAGGGCAGATAAAGGTACAAAGGTCAGGTAGGTACCGTAGGTGGACGCCAGAAAAAACCAAACTGCAACAGCACGATACGAAATACGAGTGCTTTCCCCCATATTTCTTTCCTTTGTTAAACGCTACAATCAAGATTTTAAATTAAGTAAAAATCAACACCAAAACACATGAAGAGATTTCGTTCTGAAAACAAACCTTCTCATGAGATAAGTTTCTGATGGAAGGAACACATTAGCAAGATTATTCTTATAAAATTACAAAATATTACCTTCAAAAAATTTGGTGTGTGTTAGAAGCACATAGTGTCACACTGCCCAGTGCTTCCCTAATTCGTGCGGAGCCTCGCTCAAAGAGGGTTGTCCCAAGTCTTCACTTGAAGATCTTGAATCTAAAAGACGTCATGCTCCCCAGCTGAATGACTTGGAGTGCGGAGAAGGTCGACTTCCAACTGTATCGTATGTCTCATGACGATAAAGGACCCAAGATATCAAAATTACATGTAGCCTGAATTATGTGGACGGCTTGGGGAAGTCTCGGCTGAAGATCATGAACAACTCCAGCTCCCTCCCATTGTCGGTATTGAGATTCCAAATGCATGAGACCCTAGGCTACCTCTTTTGGCGAGAGCGGCTAGACTTTCATCTTAAAACCTGCTGAAGAATAAAGCCATATGGTCTCCGTTTTTCGGCCACACACTTCCCTCGCAACATGTAATACGGGACCTTCTCCAGACGCCTAATACAAGGAAGCTCCAGTAATGAGGAAAAAGTCCAGTTGGGCGCTGCTGCAAATATTACATCAGGGGAAGGATAAACCCAGCAGGTTGCATGTTACCCAGGCTCTAAGCCGGTACGTCAAACGATCCCACCGAGATTGGCTCGTCTGACCATGTTTAAGCTCGTGCAGCACGCTCCAGCGGGGGGAGGGGTCCGCTTGTGTTTCTTCTTGTTTTCTTTTTTTCCCACTCCCAAGTCCCCCCTCCCCTGTCATGGATCCTCGTGGCTGCAACTTGACAGGGATAGCATGTGCGCTTGCATCGGCGTTACGGGCGGCTTGTGCCTTTCGCCCCGGCTGCCCCGGTACACTACAGTTGGGTGCGGGTGGGTTGGATTGCTGGAACGGGCATGTGTATCTTTCGGCGCAGCGATAGCCGCCCACCGTCGAAACACCTGAAATCCATCCACCCATCCGATGCCACACCACCAGCCGCGCGTGTCAGCGTTAATAACCCTGGTCTCCATTGCATTCCATGCCCTGCCCACGAGAGGAACCGGCTGCAGTCAAATCAGCACCTCATCCGTTGCTTGGTTCTGCTGTCCTGCTATCGTGCAGATTCGGTCTACAACAACGTGTCTGCACGCCAGAGGAAAACAACGGAGGAAAGCCTGCTGAATCGAAATTGATTGGCACTGACGTGGAACTGGAGGCTCGAAATGGCTTGACAATAGCTGGCAGCCATGCACGACTCTACCGAAAGAGCCAAGGATAGTCTAATCCGAACACACCTTACCCTTCAAGAGGCAATAGTTTGCCAACGGCACCAGATGGCTGTAAGAAGGCTGCTCGATCGAACAGGCCCACGCGAGCAGGCTCGAAATATCCACTAATCGGCCTGGAACCCGTCTTGGTTCGCATACTCGCAGTCTCCATTTTTCCAGGCAGCAGTATCTCGGGCATCTCATTGGCTGACCAGATTCCAGCTCATACCACAGAATAAGGTACCTAGGATCGCACGAGAGGGTTTCAATCATCACGTCTCGAAAAGATATTTCGTCTAATCTGCCGACTGACCGGCACTTGCCTTTGTACTGGTCGTTTTACTCGATTGTGTGATCAGAGCAGCACCATCGCCGTGGTTTAGGACGGCCATTTGCTATGCGGTGGCGCCACATATCATCGTATCTAAGACAACCAACCGGGAAAGCAACATGATGGCATTTGTGATCCATCTGCGAGCCTGCTGCATGTCAAGGAGTCTCTTCGAAAAGTGCAAGCGATAACCTCGAAGTCCCTCTGCCCACTGTGGATTTTACTGAGGGCGTATACTGTAATGAAGCTGGGCGTGGGATAGCACTGCTCGGTCCCTCATCCGGCATCGCGGGTCTGGTTGAATTTTCTCCATCCACCTTACATGCACGTGGCTTCCGCTTATGGTCAGTAATCACGATTCTCTCCAGAAGAAAACAGAACTGGCCCCCATCTGACAACCCTAGCTCGCAGCCCCTCCGCACATTGGAACCCCCGATGAGCCCTGCCGCAGGAGAACTGGGGGTGGTTACCTTGACCCACGGCCGAGCTTTTTGGGTAGCTTGGCTTCCCCGATGCATCTTGGCCAGAGGGGATTTGCAGGATGCAACATTGCATCCTATCCTACGCTTCTACCTTTGGTGATCTGCGGCTCCATCACGGCGAGTATATCAGAATCCTAGCGTTTGACGGCGGCGGCAGGGGAATTGATGAAGAAGAAGAAACCTCTTTGATCAGATCCTTCTTCTGGTCCATGGGACGGAGTGGGGTGCCTGCGTAGGTACCGAACGCTTTTGTATCCTTCCCAAGAAGGAGGACCTAGTCATCTTTCTGGCTTTCACATGTGCAAGGGACAAGGTGCACCAAGGGCCTGTTCCACCACCCCTGGGCCAAACAGAACCCCGGCCTACGGTAAGGTAAGCGAACAGATCTCAGAAATCGCGCGCCACAATTCCTGTCTGTTCTCCCAGCGCCCTTTCCCTCGAGGCGCATCCCACTTCGTCTCGTCCCATGTGTGCGACAAACTTCTGGCTTGGTGAACCAGTCATTCTTGCTTTTATTTTTCCTGATGGGATACCTCGACCGTTCATGAGGAAACCCGGGGTTTTGGTTGTGTTTTCCACGATCTGACCGCGAACGGTTAGTAGATGCATTCAGTCCGGGCGTATTTTGAGTTTGATCCCAGTGGCCTCGGCCATGTGGGAAATACTGACGGCTGGTGCCGATGGGTTTTGTCGTAGTTTTCGTTAGCGGGAGGAGTGCTAAGCGTAAAGGTGAAAAGTCAAATCGCTTCCTGTCGCCGTTGCATTCTCATGGACCGTGATATCGTCTTCGCACCCCTCCCTCCCCCAGAGAGTGTCTTTTGGAGACCCCCTCCCTGCGCTTGGACGTTGATCGACCAGGAAAGAGTCCTAGGAGCACAGTAAGGGGACGGACCCGGTCTCCTGAGGGCCGGGCCCTCTGTTGTACGGGCCAGCAAGACTTACGACATTTTTGTTTGATGATGTTGAGCTGAACGAGTAATGAAGGGAGGCGTCGTAACACAGACGCAGGCATTCTCCCGACGTGCGTCCCATCGATGTTACCCTGATAATTGCGCAGATGCTTGATTGCCTTGATGAAGATTAAGTGCATGCAATAGTTCAGGGCACCACAAACGTACCGGGTACTGCAGGCCGGCATCAAGTGCGCGTGGCTTGAGGAACTTTTGAGAAGCACACCAAGGGCCGTGGATTGGTGCGTCAGGTACGGTGAGGTAACCACATGGCAGTCACCCACTTGCATGTCTGGAATTCAGTTGTCCAATGGACAATCCAACGCATCAGCCAAAGACGACCGGGTCTTGGATGATCACCCACACCGGCGACAAAAGGTTCGTCTGGCCGCATTGAGGCCGTCGGAGGAAGGGTGGTCGCACTGTCGTTTGTACGAGAACTCAAAATCAAGGGTAACATCCCTAAAGTACCTAAGGCAAGGTAAGGTACAGTATGTTCCGAGGTATCTTGTCTTAAGTACCTAAGGTACCTCACCTGGGGCTGGTGAGCTTTTCCTGAGGCGCCGAGCACAAGGCAGGCCGGAGTCAACTGCTACGATCTGCCTTACCTCATGTACCTTACCTACCTTACCTTACCTTGACTTTGGTGGCAGTTTGTTTGGAATCCCCCCTTCCCAGTCCGTCCCTGCCGACACGTATCGTCCAGGCATGCCACCGCGCTCTCGCCGACTTGCCTCACAATCAGCTTGCCTTGCCACTGTACATCCCATGGTTCCCTTCACGTTTCCTCTGCAAACCCCGAATGACGTGTGCCCCGTGCTGCTGTCTACAGCCGCTTGTCGCTGCGCCGGACAGCGCGACCGCGCGGTTCAGGCCGCGCTTGATCCTCAGAGCCCACTGACACCCAGGTGCCCACAACCCTCCCTGCGTTTCATCCACTGATTGACGCCGTCGGCCATCCCCGGCGGCTCCCGATGGGCGTGGTTCGCAGTCAGGAACGCGCCCTGGTCATGCCAACGCCGCTGTTCCTCGGCTGTGCTTTGACCCAGATGGCGCGGTGGCATCTGTCTTCTTGCCAAACTCGTGCTCTCCTCTGGCAGGCGGCCAATCCTCGTCGTCGAGTTGTGGCAATACACCTTTCCGAAGTGTGTAGGAGGCGGGGAGGCGGAAGATGGATTATGTCCCAGCGCCAGTGCTGCGTCCGCACTGTCTCATCCGCCAGAATTGAACATCCATAGACTGGCTTGGACACTCACAGTTGCTTATCGCATGCTACCCATCGTTTACCCCGATGGCACTTGGGCATTGAGCTGCTCCGGGTGTAGAGCCAGTCGGCGTAGTCTGCCAGCTACCTAGCCACCTAGTCGTTGGCCTGCTGAGGTCGCCCATGTTGGTGTTCACTGCGCCGACGTTAAGGGGCGTCATCAAATCATAGCTATGGAATTGCTTTCCAAGTCTGCCTCGGCGAGAGCGAAAGTAATGGGTACGTCGGTGGTGTGTTACTCCTACTTTCTACCATGAAGTTCACTACAACGGCCAGCTCTCTGGCGCCCCTGCGGTCCATTTCTCGTCTCCCTCCCTCATTATGTAAAAGGTAAGAAGCCCAAGCAATTCCTCGATCGATCTACTCGGGCAGTCTAGCCGGACCCTGGACGCTACTTTAGACCTTCAAAACCACACGTACTCCATTGCCATGTGGCTTGGTTGAGGTTGCTAACTTCCAAGCCTGCCGCTGGGGTAAGGGACATGGCTCACGCAAAGCTTCAATTCCTCGCCGGATCTGTCTCAAGTTGGGTGTGCCACTACAGCATTTACAACCGGGCACGGCCGGTTGACCTATTACAATCGACGTATTACAAAACATCATTGCCATTACTGGAAAGGTAAACTTTCATGAATAGTTGCGCACTGCAAAATGTATCTCCAGACTTCTGTTCCCTCAAATCGTCACTTGATTGCTGGAGGAATGTGGGCCCATCTGGATACGAGGCGCTCTCATCTTTGGCATGAAGGAAACGAAACAGCAACAGATGCCTCTTCCGCATCCTGCTGCCTCATGCGCGGCAACTCCGAGGCCTTCTTCTCTGCCATCCCGGGTACGAAGATCGATAAGTCTGGTTCTCATAGTTTACACTAGCTTCCCCATACCCTAGCGGACCATGTCGGAACGATGCGATTTAGACTTCATACCCTTACGCATAGTATTTCTTACATGCACCCGGCAACCTGGCTGTCGGGAGCATCTCCTTGGCCTGAGCTTCTATAGAGTTTCGACTGTCCTCACCGTCCGGTTCGGCCGCCCGGCAAGAAAGGCCGAACTGAATGTTAGGATTCGCCGTATATAGCATGTTGCCAGTCGCGAATCTTATCCAGGCACCAGGATCTAACTGCAGGCGTCGGAGGTAACAAGCCTAGCTAGCTGTGTGTGTTGACCTTCGACGGCGTTTTAGCTCAACCGTACATCACTGGACTGGCCAAACAGATGGTGACAGAGCAATCCATGCTCATCGATCTCAGCAGCTAATACATTTCAAGATCTAAAAGCTGGGGTACTCATGTGTCTCATAGGTGGGTTGTAACCATCCCGCCTCTACTGGAAGGTTGATACGACAATTCAACGGTCATTGGCTTCATGACAAGACTCAGGAGCTCTCTCAACCTCTGCTGAGGACTTTTGAGAGGAGACCAGGCTAGTTGAGTTAGATTTCATCGCCGAAAGGAGCATATGCCCATTCGGCGCAATCTGTCCCAGTGGTATTAATATCGATTTTCGTCTACTCTCACCTCGATATCGTCACCCGTGTGGTTCCGTTAAGGCACGTCAAGAAGTCTCGACCAGCAGTCAAGAATGACATGGGGTTGTCTTCATCCACAGACCTCGGGCGGAGTCACTATGGTGTTTATGCCATCGGTCATGAGCATGGGCATGTTGGGGGCGTTGAGTTATTTGCAGTTCGACTCCTCGATGTTGCAACAACACGACAGGCTTTGTTGCCCTACTGGAACGACATGCCCATGCACAGGCACATGCCCGTCTTGAGTTTTCAGACGCTATGGCTCGGGCTCCAATGTCTATCAGTATGGCCTATTTTCGACTGTCATCGATCACCGTCTTGTCTGAAATGCGGTGTGGCGGCGCATGTCTTGGGTTCCACGAGGGTTTGAGCCTTCAGCAAGGGCTCCAGATGTTCAAATGTTCTACTGGTTGGCGAGGCCCGAGGCTCTGCCGTGCCCGCGATGGTTGCCCAGCGGCAGCGGCCAACCGGGGTTCTCCAAGCCAATGGATGGCGTCGTCCGGAGGAGCAGCTGAGACACGAAATGCACGCTGAGCGGTATATCAGCTTCTCGTGATGTTGCTTTCTTTTTCCCAGCTAGTTCCCGCGGGTGCCTCACCCTCCTTTTTTCCCGCCTCTTTCCTTTTCTCGCCCCGCCAATGTGCTCCTGCGCTGTTGCACCTGAACCACTTCCTCTGCTCAGCCATTGGATCGCTCACCATAGCCCCGGCCGGAGATGCAGTCCGCTCCTTGCGCGCCTCCTGGGCGGCTCAGGTCTTCCGCTCTCCTCTGGACAAGCCATATGTGACTGCTCGGGGGGATGCATGTCCTACATCGGCAGGTAGTGGTAATCACAGAGGATACACTCATGAGTGACAGAGACAGCGAGTAGACGATGCCGAGAGCCGAAGCAAAGGCTGGCATCAATGCGCGCAGCCGTGCGGGGGAAGAAACATGACCCGAGAAGCGGATTCGATAGCACCAGACTTTCCGTACACGTCCATGTCTTTAGACGAGTGATCGGAACACGAAGGCCTCCCAAGCTCGTTCGAGACGAACGCCGCAGTGACAGCGCCTGTGGTCTCGATCCAAAGCCCAGGGCGTCTTCAGCTGGACACTGGCGCTCGCTAATATGCACCCGGCTCGGGTGTGTGGAGGAAGCCGCCTGCGCGGACATCATGAGACCTGCTCTTTGCTTCTTCCCTCCCTTCCCATGCTGGCCAAGCCATCGGGCCAAAGACATCCACCCAGCCGCTGAGCTCGAGGCAGGGACAAGAGACATGGTTCGCTGAGATGGCGTTGCTGCTGTCTCATATGTGGCTTTTCGTCCTGAACTACTCGGGGGAGTGTGCAGCTTTCCAAAACGCTCATTAGATATGCCTGCACCTAGGGTTTTGTTATGAAGGCATGCATAATATTCGTGCATCTGAAGGGGGTGCCGTGTTATGACGGGAAGAAATAAGCAGCATTGTTCGTGATTGTAGGTGGTAAGTTATAGTTCCCATCACGTGCATGAACAAGGGACCTTCCTGCTCATTACTCTTCCACAAACTATCTGGGGATTAGAGTCTATGTTCCAACATCGTTGCTACGGCTTCGGATTAAATGTAAGCAAGTGTGAAATCAGGTTATCACATCATTCCGCATGTATCTCGTCAATATCATCTCGGTTATCGAGGTTTCCTAGATCATGAGTCGATACATGTACACAAAATATCTTTGTAAGTCCAGGGTATTCCCTGTCTTTTCCCATCGAAAAATCGCTGCGCCGAGACATGCAACATTAAAAATCAAACTCCGGCCTGAAGATGTCGGGGTCTACGCCAGCGACCGTCTTCTCTGCCAGGTCCCTCCTGCCCATCTGTGTGAAAACCCTCCTAAGCGTATCATACAGCGTGCTGCTCCTGTTTTGTGCCGACATCCTATCAATTGCCTCGTCGACGTTGCCGCCTGCGCCGTCACCCAGGATCTCCTGGGCCTTCTGTCGACCGTCCTTCTCAATCCGCTTGTGCATGTCAAGAGCGGCGAGGAAATGGCACGCCGCTTCCTGATGGCAGTTGATATTGATACAACTGACGCCAAGGTTATAGCGCGCGCGGACAAAGTTGGGAGAAAGTGACAGGGCCTGCTCGTAGGCTGCGATGGCTTCTTCCGACCTTCCACTGTTGGCGAGGGTAGCGCCAAGCCTGTTCCAGAGCAGATGCAGCTGATCTTGTTGGTTGGAGATGCCGAGTTCAGCAGAGTGCAAAGCTGATTGGAAGCAATCCACGGCCTTGTCGTATTCCTCAGCACCATAAAACAGCACGCCTAGACCAACCTGCACATCGGGATCCATATGTTCACCGTCCGGGCTAAGCTGGGCAGCTTTGATGAACAGTTCGGTAACCTTGTTGTGCAGCTGCTGACGATCCGTGAAACCCATCTCCGCTGGTGGATGCAGGTCTTTGGGATCGAGAATGTTGGGATACTTAACGGACAGCCACCGCTCCAGTGTTCGATAAGCTGTGCTGTCGTAGCCCTCGTTCGTGTAGGACACGGCGAGGCCCATAAGAGAGTCCAGGTTGTTGGGATCCAGTTTGAGTGCTTGTTCCAAAGCTCGGATCGCTGCGGTTTCCTTCTCGTTCTGAGCCTGGGCCGATCCAAGGTAGACCCAAGCGTCTACATGATTGGGGTCCCTTTGTACGGCAGCTTCAAAGGCCAGAGCTGCTAGAGAGAGGTTTCCGCCCGACTTCATGATCCTAACACCTTCATTAAACGCATCTTTGGCGTCTTTGAAGATATCCGAGTCGCGGAACAGGTTTTCGTCCTCGAACATGTAATTTTCGACGGTTGGGTCGCCGAATCGTCCCCATTCGCCCATGCCTTGAAAGTCGGGCATGAGATCGTTGTTCCAATCAGTATCGAATTGATCAAAGAGCTTTTCGTCGTCGACAAGGGACCTAGCAGTAGCCGTCTCAGCTTGGATTCCTCTCCAGATGGATTCGAAGTCACCGAACTCATTAGTTTCAGACTGCATCGCCTTATCAACTTCTTCGAGCTCCCGCTCTCCGACTCTCGCTTCCGCCTCGTCATATTCGCCTCGTGACTTGTCCTGTAGCTCCATTTGTGCAAATTCTTCCTCCCACTTGTGTTCGTCCAGCTCTACCAGTTTTCCTTTGCCCTTCGTATCGGTAAACTGTTGCTGCATTGGTTGCTGATGTTGGTACATGGGCTGGAACATAGACTGTCCGGACATTCCGTAGTTCATGCCCCCGTTGAGCATACCCATGCCAAGCATTGGTCGTTGGGGCATCTGAGAGTGCATGCCATTTTGCATGGGGCTGGACCTCGAGGATGACGCCGCATGGTCGACCATCTTTTGGTAGCGAGCGAACTCTTCCGCATTGAACTGGGCTCCAGGCGGAGGTTTGAATGCTGATTCCATGCCTGGCTGGGCATTGTTGAAGTCATGGGCCCAGCCGGGCGATGCCGAGCTCGCCCGAAGATGTGCATGTTGGGCTGGGTTCAGCTGCGCCGGGCCGGCATGATGAGGCATATCTTGTTGGAGGCTCGGAGGACCATTCAGGAACTGGTTGACCATCTACAATCATCGCAAGGAAGTTGGTTAGCGGGACCTCTGTTCGCCTCCCCGGGGAGTGTCTGTCAACATACCTCATCCTGTGGCGCTCCGGCATTCTGGCTTCGGAAGCCACCGAGTTGTCCATTGGGGCCTCTTCCGACTAGCCGGTCACGCTGCAAAGTCTTGTCATCCTGGACGTGCTTCTGAAACTGGCTTAAAGGGTTTCCAGCTGTAGAGCACTCAGCTCCCCCTCCCAGGAAAGACATGTTGGGGTCGGTCGATGAAGGAGTGTTGCGTTGCGGTGCGGTGCGGCTTCGCTGTAAACCGTCCGGGACGACTCAGATACTGCTGCAGTAAGGTTCGGGCTTCCTTCTCACGCAGCGGCTGAGGCGCAAAGAATGAAGATGAAGCAACGAAAGGTGGAAAGACGCCGATGGTTTGTCAGACAAGAACGTCACTCGTAGTTCTAGCGGGGACGTACCGAGGCAAACCGGGGTTCGTTCGCACTTGCCGGTCACCGCAGGCGCAGGGACGGGACACATGGAATACCTCTGGGGCTGGGGCTGGGGCTGCACCTGGGCCTGGGCCTGCCTTGGGCCTTGGGCCTTGGAACAGGGCCCAGAGCACAGAGTCCCGCATCGGGCGACGCACGTGACAGCGGGGTGTTCGTCCCCACTGGACTGCCTCCAGCTCCAAGGGGGGCCGATCTTGGGAAAAGTCGTTATCGATAAGACGGATGGCATTTTTTTTTTCCTAGGTCGCATCCATGCCTTGAACGTTTCTTGCGTATCGTCAACTCCTCTACAGCATTCGATAGATTCAATCCAGCCCTTTTTCAGAATCGTCGACGCTTCTCCACCTCACAATGCTCCGTCAAATGTATGTTCGCTCTTGACTCTCCTTGAGAAAGAATCAAGTTTCTCACTTTGTACCACAGAAAACCCCGGAATGCCCGCTCGAAGCGAGCTCTCGAGAAGCGAGAACCAAAGGCCAACGAGAACCCCAAGACTTGCCTCTTCCTCCGGGGCACGACCTGCTCCCAAGTCGTGCAGGATGCTCTCAACGATCTCTTCTCCATGCGCCAGCCGCTCTCCAAGAAATTCACCAAGAAGAACCCCATCCACCCTTTCGAGGACGCCAGTTCCCTCGAGTTCTTCTCGGAGAAGAACGACGCCAGTCTCCTAGTGTTTGGAAGCAGCCAGAAGAAGCGCCCACATGCGCTCACTTTCGTTCGCACATTCAACTACAAGGTTCTTGACATGCTCGAGCTGTACCTAGATGCGGAGAGCTTCCGCCAGCTTGCTCAATTCCGCACCAAGAAGTTTGCTGTTGGCCTGAGGCCCATGGTTGTCTTTGCCGGCACGGCTTTCGAAAGCCCCGTTTCCAACGAGTACACCATGGCCAAGAGCTTGTTCCTGGACTTTTTCAAGGGCGAGACCTCGGACAAGATCGACGTGGAGGGACTGCAGTACGTTGTATCGATCAGCGCCGAGGACACGGCGGGCGAAGGCGAGGCCAAGGCCCCCATTCATCTGCGTGTATACCTCATCCGTACCAAGCGCAGTGGGCAGAAGCTGCCCCGCGTTGAAGTGGAGGAGATGGGACCCAGGATGGACTTCAGGGTCGGACGCATGAGGGAGCCTGATGAGGCCATGCTCAAGGAGGCGATGAAGAAGGGTCGCGGCACGGAAGAAAGGACCAAGAAGAACATCACGACGGATTCGATGGGTGACAAGCTTGGCCGCGTCCACCTGGGCAGGCAGGATCTGAGCGAACTGCAGCTGAGGAAGATGAAGGGTCTCAAGCGAACCAGGGCCGAGAAGGAGGAGCAGGAGGCGGACATCATTGAAGAGGACGATTCTAAGAGAGTGAAGAAATAAATTCTTTATGGCCGTGGCTCGAGAATTTGGCGTTTGGCGTCGAGGACCCTTCAGGTATGGAGATTCAGCTTTAAAATAGCTTTGAGATTACTATACATTTACAATTCTCATGATAGGCTCCGCTCCTCAACGTTTGCTTTAATTTGACGTCGTATTGCACATTTACTTTTCCAAAGACACGACTAGTTTCTTGGCCGACACACCTTTCAGCACTTGATCTAGGCCCTTCTGGATATCCTCCAGCCCTCGGCCGACAACCATAGGCTCGGGCGAGGGCTTGAAGGCGCCTGACGCCAACGCCTCCTCCACGTACCCAAACACCATACGGTCCTTCTTGTCCCAGTCCACCAGGTCGCTGCCCCATATGAACTTGGACCGCACGCCGCGCACTGTGAGCTTCAGCCAGATGGCCAGCTTGGCCGCGAGGAACCTGAGAACGAACACGACTTGTTGCAGCGCGCCGGCATCCTGGGGGAACTCGCCGCCGGGGACGTCGACCGACGCTTGCGAGACGAACTTGACGCCGTCGTCCAGTTGCGACACCACGTCGATGCACTGGCTCAGCGATCCTTGGCCGATGGCCAGCGCGCCGACGGACCGCTTACCGTTCATGGCGCGCACCAAGTCATCCACGACGGTCGGGCTGCGGTAGTCGAAGACCTGGCTTGCGCCCAGGCCGCGGACCAGGTCCCAGTTCTTTGGCGACGCCGTGGCCACGACGTGGTAGCCGGCTGCCACCGCGAGCTGCACGGCGCAATTGCCGACGCTCGTGGTGGCGCCCCAGATGAGGAGGGCCCGGCCGTCGCCGCGCCGCGCCTCCGCGTCCACCCGCGGCGGGTGGAGCGCCAGCTGTTCGCGCTCGAAGAGGCCGCACGCGGCCGTGGACAGCGCCAGCGGCAGGACGCAGGCGTCGACGCATGACACGGCGCCGCCGTCCGGCAGCTTCGCGCTCAGCACCTCCCTCACGACGACGTGCTCTTGGAACCCGCCCTCGTCCGGCTGCCGGCCGCGCTTGTCCATGCCGAGCGCCAAGGCGGCGACGCGGTCGCCGACCTTGAAGTGTTCGACGCCGCTCCCCACCTCGACGACTTCGCCAGACACGTCGTTCCCGAGGATGGCGGGCGAGGGCAGGTAGTCGAGGAGGTTCTTCCCCAGCACCTGCTGCATGGCGTCGAAAGGGTTGATGGCGACGGCGCTGTTGCGGATGAGGAGTTCCCCTGGGCCGGGGTGGTAGGCGGGCGAAGAGGCGACCTCAAGTCGCTTCTTGTCCCCCGGAATCCAGGCTGCCCTATTGTTAGAAGCCATTGAACCGACTGCTCTAACTCGAGGGGTTTGGGTTAGAGGGTTGTGTATAGGAGAGGTAGATGCTGTAAGTGCGTGAAGTGTTGTGCGGGTTTGACGACAAAATAATGCCAGTACATAGGCACAATTTTGAAACGAGAAGTAGATTACAATGAAGATGGTCCGAGAGACATTCTGAAGCAGAATATCCTTCATCTTATATACATTTTGGACCCCAACGATCATCATCGTCCCTATAGCCATGGAACCACACGGGGTCATCACCAACGGCCAGCCGAGTCCCGGTCAATGCCCCACTTCTACGGCTGGCGCTAACCTCATCCCGTATTCATTGTAGATTGATTGGCGACCGCGGCGTCTGGCCCGTGTGGACTTAACCCTGATCCCGATACTCATCCCCTCCCAGCCTATGAGCGGCAATATCGGCGTTGACCTGTCGTGTGCCTTGCTCTGAGAACACTCGAACCGTCTTCAACAAGACCTAGGGACGTCGCAATTTGGGTTTCCAAGGCCTGCCCGGTGACAGGGTGGCTTCGGACATAACGGAAGCCCACCGCAGTAATTGCCATTGTCGGGCGCGGGTTGAGCACTCTCTGCAACATGGTTCAGGTTTCTCAAGGTTTATTAGAGGCAAACCTATTTAACCACCAATTTTCGATACGCAACCACCATTTACCACAATAAAAATAATTGAAACGGGAGACTTAGTGAGAATATATTTTATGTATGGTTTCATTAGTGCAAATAAGAAAAGAATTTTATAATAAGCTTGATTTATGTTATTTTTATTTTATATTATTTTTACTTTCTAGGAATTCAGTCCTGGTTCTCAGCCACTACTAGGTTCGTAAAATATCGAAAAGTGGTGCTTAAATAAACATTCCTTTTGTTGGAGATCGTTTCCATTTGACTGCTAGCCGTGGAACAAAATCGCAACAATAATGTTGTCTGCTGGTGATATGCTGGTCGTGTTCTACCTCGCAAAGTACTTTATGCAACTGATATTAACCTGGGACATGTATTTCGTGGGTCACAATGCTGAGGTTGCGATGATGAGTGTCCGATGCAATGAGAAAGGTTTAAAAACAGCAAATTTCTATCTCGTATTGAGACCCTCCAAAGACGTCCATATTTGCACACGCATGCGAGGGTAGTGCCCTCCGATGCTCGCTTGGTTCCAGCCCTATATTTGATACACATACTGATCCTGTGAGATGAACAAAATCCCCCGGTCTGTTTGTCCTTTCTATCGTGACTTCGTCGAAAACGCCCTTCACTCCCAGTAGATTATAAGGCTTGAACACAGCCTCATTACATAGTGGCTTAGGTCGTGCCTTAAAGCCAAACATAGGCGCGTTCCGCGCGCCAATCGACTTCCATATCCCTTAGCTTGTGTGAGGAGACAGCACATCAGGCTACCACTAAAATCCTCCTCAATCCGGTGAGGCTGGTGCTAGCGGTGGTTCGCTATCCATTACACCAGAAGGCACACCGACATTGTGTGCTTGGGTTACCAGCTCAGACATCAGCTCGATATGACTGATCATGGTATCGACGAAACCGTCGTCTCGTTCGTCACCCATATCCCACTCCGTGCCCCAGATGTCTGAAGGAATAGGGCCTTCGTCCCAGAGCGCGATGCGAATCGGCCACTCCAAATGCGACCACCATTGTGAACCGGGCTCAAACATACCGACCAGGCCCATGACCTCACGACGCGACACGTTCTGAAGCCACCACACATCGTCCATGCGCTTTAGTAGCGCAAAAAAACAGGCAAGAACAGCGAGGGCTCGCGGACGCTTTGCCTCCATCAGCTCTATAAATCGGCGAGAGACGGTTGCAGGGAAGGCGAGTGCGGCAGCAGGATACAGATTCTTGTGCGCGTAGTTAAGGACACAGATTGCATGGGAATATGCCTGACCCGTTGATGAAACCTGCAGAGGATCCTCGGTAGCCAACTCAGCCTCAACACCCTCGAGAAGATGACCAAAGAAGGATTTTGACCCTAATGGATTCAAGTTCAGCGAGAAGCCCGGCTGAGTGTCCATTACAGCCTTGACCCTGGGATTGTTAAAAATCCAGCGCCAGGCGGAGGCGGTGATGGTTTTTACGCCCTGAAAAGCATGGAACCAAGCTGAGGGAAGCGTGTACCTGGAGCTAGCTCCTCCAGAATCCGCTTCGGCATCGTCTTTGGTGAAGATACGAGATGCCGCCGCCTGGAATGAGATAAGGGCAGCTGTAAGAAATAGGGCCTCGGCATTCTCGGGAGTTATGCCATTGTTCAGGGCGGCACAATAGTCTGAGAAAGTTGACGCGGCGTAGGCATGGGAGGCCCTAACCAGGTCCTTGTCATCGGGGGTCTGGGACCGTAGATGGAGAGCAGCCACAGACAGCATGGCATCAACTAGATAAGTACGGCCCTGAAACGCCGTCTGCGGAACGGTCTTCTGCCAAACATCTTCAGCCACAGGCGAGTTGGTGAGGAGTGTTTTGCAGGTGACGGTAATATACTGATGCATTAATCGCAGCTCGAGGAGCCTGTCGACTTGGCCGGCCGAGCTCGAGCTTGGTGCCGGGGCTGCTGAGAAGGTGGGCTGGGGGTTCAGCGGAGTAACGGGTACGGGAGCTGGCGACGGTTGGAGGGATGGTGTCTGAGGCATGGTGAGGGAGGTCGTCGTGGACCCGCGAGGGCTCTCGGCGGTTGATGCGGCAGATGTGGATGTAGATGTGGATGCAGAGGTCGGAGCGGAGACGGTGATGTTTGTGATGGTAGGTGGTGCCGTTGCCGTTGTAGTACTGGATGTCGTGGATGCTGGAGGCGGAGGAAGAGGGGGTGCTAGCTCGTCGAGAACATCGCGGCTCTCGAAATCGCATAGAACACCATGCTTGACGCAATTCCCACAGCGCGGATGAACTTCATCACACTAGAAAGGGCAGTCGGTCAGAATCAAACTGCCAGCACGCAGGGTTTGGTGACGCAGAGGGGCCGTTGGGCTGCAGCCCGAAGGCATAACACGACCCAACGTCGTTCCGCGGGTGGAAAACGTGACGCACCTTTATCTTCCTGCTCTTACAGCGCCGACACCCAGCACGGGACTTTCGATGCGACCGACGCGGCGGCATCACGAATTGGCAATGGGCCTTGCCGTCGACGGAGTCCAAGATTGGTGGACGCTTATGCCGGACACGAAGCGCACAGGCAGCATGGCAACGAGCGGCATCCGAATTGGCACTTCTTATCGAGCGCTGGCACGGATGGATGGTAACGCGGCAGCGGTAGCGAGGATCCAGGGCAGCGTACGCCGCATGCACGGTTTCGTGTGGTTGACCTCGTTTTCGTGTTCCCGTTTGGTTATATAAGGCCCGCCCGGAAGGGAAGAGGGTCTCTGAAACGACTGGGGGGTGGCGGATGGTGTGGTTGGGGAAACGGCCTGATTGGCTCGTTCGCGCAGCGTGGAGACTCCTCAGCCACACAGCCATGACGGGTAGATGAACAGGAACCCCGTGAAACGGGGCATGATCCGGTGGCAGACCTCTCTTCCTGGCTTGAAGACCCCGGCATGCTAGGGTTCCGCAGAAGCACTGCCACTCGCTCACCGCGTGGTTGGTCTGGGCAGTGCCTCACACGTCGAAGACAGGCAGACCGGAATGCGACATTCTCCGACCCGAACGATGGGTTGATCGGAATATTGCCATTTTGGGGTGCTCCCGGATTATGGTTCTGCCAGTTGAGCGTGCTCTGGCTGAAGGGTCGTTCCGGGCCCGAGCATGAGTGGATGGTTTGAGTGTGCCGGCGGCGCAATCGACAAAGTGAAATGCGTCTCCTGTCCCCGTGAGGATGTATGACTCGGGGGCTTCAAGGTTCAGCCTCATCAGTCTGCTGACACGGCACGGAGTATTGACTGCCAATGGGCTGGCCACGGGTCTGCGTTCAACCGAGCCTCTCACGCGAAGCTTTAAAGTCGTGTATCCAACTCTGAGGCAGGAATGCCGACGGCACAAGACTGAAGCAAGAATCGCACGCGGTTGTCAGGCAGATCGAACCAATGCAGGCTTAATCTGGTTGTGGCTGGTTCCCGCTCGAGATGACAGCAAATCGTGCCCATGTCTCTGCTTGGTGAAATCAGATGTTTTTTTTTCCCCCTTCCCTTCCAGCTCATCATCCGGCGTATATAAGCCGGACCGTCAGCCATGAATTAGACACCAGGATCTCAAAACAGTCGAACTCGCCGAAGCCATCGCGTCCAGCTCATCTTCCCAGCTATCCTGTCCTGTCCTGTTCTATTCTGCATAGGGACAACTGCCGCATGCCTGCAATCCACCGGCGCCCACTTGATCAAACGAAAAATGCCGTTTCTCTCCCCTCTTTTTCATATTCGAATGCCGAACGACATGAGCACCTCGGTGTTCATCTCTGTCATTCTTTTTCTGTTACGTATAAAATGCCGAGCCGTGCCAATGGGGAACCATGCGGAACCCGTTCGCTCGAGCGTGGCCTCGGACGACTAAAGCAAACCATTATTAACAAAAAATTCAGCCCCAAAGTGACACATGAGGAAATTTCCCCCTCCTGCTCATCAGGTGTGGGTTTCCTCCCAATGCCCGCAGCCCAGATGAACGAAGGAGATAGAAAGTGTGTGCAGTGCTTAGAAATTGCAATGTGGTAGGTACTGGATGAGTGACATCCGGCTTGTCGTGAACCACCTGCTTACAAGAGCAACTGTGCTCCGGGGCGGGATCCTGCACCGGGTGGATGCTTGAGTAGAGGTACCTTGAAGGTGGGCGCTGTAAGAGGTAAGATATCTCCCTCTGCGGATCGAGTCTCCACAGCACCCGGCAAGCGGTTCTTGGTACCTGGGACCCTCCCATTGGTTGAGCCGACACTGGCCGCGGGCGCGCCCTATGTCCTGTCACAGCGACAAAGAAGCCAGATGCAAAAGATCATTTGCGCTCTGATTAGCATGCATGCATCGCGCATGGGGAAAAAAGGGCGCTGGCGTTTTGCCAACCTCCCTCCAAAACCTGCCATGTGGAATCAGGTCATCCGGGTCCCGCATTGGTCAGACGGCGTCGCCTGCCGTGCAACCCTCCCTCCCCCTTCTAGCGCATGCGATCGATATGGATTGCTCATCCATCTTTCTTTGCTGCTGTGTCTGTCACATCTCATCGATTTATGTCCGTAGATAGGCGCCATACCTGTAGAAAAGCAAGGCAAGGCGAGGTAAGGTACCCAAGGTACTGTACCTGAGGTAGGGTATCTGCATCTTTCCCCCCTCCATCTTCACCTTACAGAGCCCAGGGCAACATGGCCGTAAGCCTTTGTACTGCAGGTACCCCCGAAGGCCCGTGATCGAAGTGTCGGGAAACTTGTCTCATGGTTTCGCCCGTACGGGTAATGATGATGAGCTACTCGGGTTTTCTTACGTTGCGGATACGTGCTGAGGAGGAATGTTTTCGTGCGATTGCATCATTTCGTGCCTCGATTGCTTGCTCGCACAAGGGCGGTGACTGGCAACGACGGATGTTCCAACGCCAGAGACACATGCGGAAGCTCGCTCCATGCCATGCCTCGCCATGCCTTGCCTTGCACTACCCTACCTCAGGTGGTGTCCTTTCTCTCACTTCACCTCGCCTTGCCTCGTTGTGGCATCCTCACCGCATAACCCCGTCCGACTTTTGCCTTAGCCGCATGTAGTCCCCGAACCCCTTGCCCTTACGGCTCCCAAAAGTACTTGTACATGGCTCGTAGTAATGTAAAAGACCGAGGTCTTGGCCCCTTCCGCTTCCCCTTCCCATGGCACGTCTTCCGTCGATGACACCATAATTAGAGTTGACGGCTCCTCGGTCCTGGGTGGAGTTGCAAAGAAAAAAAAAGGGATTGATAAGCCCGCCCAGCCAGGCACTAGACCACCCTTCCAGGGCTGTCCGTCTTGCTACTAATATCCTACCCGTTTCCGCCTTTACGACCGCTCTAGTCCCACTGGCCGACTCATTAGAACCTGCGCTACCAGTTCGCATCATCATAATTTTTTTTTCTTCCTTCCTTCCTTCTTCTCCACGCCTCCCGTCTCCTCCCGCTTCATAGCTTATAAGAACACAATCACCCCGTGGCGGTTGTTGAAGTGTCGTCTCGTCACTTCTGAAGTCGTTGCGTACTTGGCCGAGGGTCTTCTTCCTTATCGATTGAGACTCTTGCCCCTCCCCCCACTATACGAAGCCTTCTCGAAGCACAACCACTTCCGGAAACACCCATTACCGATCGCATTCGCAACAATGTCGCCTTCAATCGTTCCTGAGGTCGTCGACACCCCTCCCCGGGCCCCGACCCCCGTGCACGGCTTCGGCACCCTTGCTGTGCACGCCGGCTCCCCCCACGACCCTGTCACCGGCGCCGTCATTGAGCCCATTTCACTCTCCACCACCTTTGCTCAGTCCGCGGTCGGCAAGCCCGTCGGAGAGTACGAGTACTCGCGATCCTCGAACCCCAACAGGACAAACTTCGAGACCGCCGTTGCCGCTCTTGAGCACGCCCGCTACGCCCTGGCCTTTTCCAGCGGCAGCGCCACCACGGCCACCATTCTCCAGAGCCTTGCTGCCGGCAGCCATGTCATCTCCGTCTCGGACGTGTACGGTGGCACCCACCGATACTTCACCCAGGTCGCAAAGGCCCACGGCGTCAAGGTCACCTTCACCCCTGAGATTGAGGTCGACATCAGCGAGCACATCACCGACGACACTCGCCTGATCTGGATTGAGACCCCCAGCAACCCCACCCTGCGCCTAGTCGACATCCGATCTGTCGTTACCGAAGCCCACAAGCGCGGCGTTCTGGTTGTAGTTGACAACACCTTCCTGTCACCCTACGTCCAGAACCCCCTCGACCTCGGCGCCGACATCGTCGTCCACAGCGTTACCAAGTACATCAATGGTCACAGTGACGTTGTCATGGGTGTTGCCGCTTTCAACAGTGACGAGCTCAAGTCCCGTCTGAGCTTCCTGCAAAATGCCATCGGCGCCGTCCCCTCGGCCTTCGACTCCTGGCTGGCCCACCGCGGTCTCAAGACCCTTCACCTTCGCGCGCGCGAGGCCTCCCGTAACGCCACTGCTGTCGCGGAGGCTCTCGAGGCGTCTCCCAACGTCATCGCCGTCAACTACCCTGGCCTCGACTCCCATCCCCACCGCCACATTGCGCGCAAGCAGCACCGCGACGGCATGGGTGGTGGTATGCTCTCGTTCCGCATTCGCGGCGGCCACGCTGCCGCTGAGCGCTTCTGCCAGCTCACCAAGATCTTCACCCTTGCCGAGAGTCTGGGCGGCGTGGAGAGCTTGGTCGAACTTCCCAGTAGCATGACCCACGCCGGTATTCCCAAGGACCAGCGCGAGGCCGTTGGTGTTTTCGACGACCTTGTGAGGATCAGCTGCGGAGTTGAGGAGGCTGAGGACCTGAAAAATGACGTGATCCAGGCCTTGGAGAAGGCTGTTGGTGCGGCTAAGAATGGGACCAATGGCGTTTAAGTGATCAATTATTTCCCTTTTTTTATACACAACTCTAGAGCGGCGGGTTTCTTACTTATTCTCTCCCTTTGGAGAAGGCATTCCATCACAGGGTTAAAAGGCCAAGTCGGTCGTACAGACTTTGACGAGATTCATGAATCGCGGGTGTGGCATGAGAGCGCAGGATATTATTTATCCCCAATAAGGGGACTCTGATTAGAAATGAAGATAATTCCTTTGGTCATAATTAACTCCTTCGCGTACTATGTGACTTTTTCCAAGGTTGTTCGTGGGTATCTATTCATTATTAAAGCCTTCAGCCCGCTCATTCCGCCCTTCGTCTATGAATCTCATTCATTCCTTCGCATGCTGTTTCTGCAATGTAATGCAACTCATCAAGAGTGTTGGTGTTGCAATTGGTGAACACGTCGTCTATGCTCTTCTGCCACTTCGAGGTGGTGTTCGCAACAGCTGTCTGGTATGCATTGGTGTCGTACTCGACAACTCCCATGGCCCGGGTTCGAGGAGTCAGCTGAAGGCTGAGATGATCGAAACTTGGATCCATCGCAAAGTATTCGACGGGATTCCCTGAAGAGGTCGGTGTTTGTCGGACACCAGTGACGATCTCAACGAAGCGCTGCGACAAGCTCCTTCCCAGGCCGCAAGGGTCGATCAGGTCGAAGTCCGGATGTGGAGATGTGTCCCCCACTTGATGAACATCTTCGCCCAGGTAGTGATCATACGCGAGAAATGAAGCTCGGCAGATGCGCAGGTTGCGCGCCAAGGTCCGTAACGTCATGGCGACCCATCGACAGTCCTCCGTTGGTCTCTTGTTCGGGAGGCCAACCCAGAGCACCTTTGTAAGGTCCTCATTCCATTCTTCGGATTGTTCTGTCTTTAGATAGACCTCGTTGAGGTAGAGCTCCTGAAGGGTGGGGCCGAAATTATCAGCGAACTTTGTAAAGGCGTCAGGATCAAGTTCGATTCGCTTCAGCTCCAAACGCGTCAGATTCGACAGGATGACTCGCGGGGCCGGCAGGGCATGTGCTCTCCATTCTTCAATTGGCATTTGCCATGACTTTGTCTGCTTCAAACCGCGTGGCGGTCGGTCCTCGTGATCCGCACCCACTAGACACAAACTCTTGAGAAGTTGGGCATCCTCAATCAGGTTCCAGAGGCAGACGCCAAAGAGACCTACACGTAAAGGTTCGAACTCGTATCGACGAATGGTCAAAACTAGGTGCTCGAGTAACTGAACAACCCTCATAATATTCATCACATCGACGGGATTGGTCCACAGGCGGCAAATGGCAACGTCGGTCACATTCTCCAGCACCATTGTATTCAACTGAGCAGACTCCTCCTCGGGCCGGTTCGCAAATGCCTTCAAGGTGATTGCGAGAACTCGAGTGGCGGCATTGCAATGGCTGCCTACCAACTGAAATGGCAGATTCAAACGCAGCCGGTCAACATCGCAGCAAGCCGATAATAGAGTACCCAGGGTACTAAGATACTCTTCTTCGGTGAACGACGACTCGCCCATGCAGTACTTGCTCTGTAAAGCATGGCAAAACTCGATCATGGAAGGCGCTCGTGAAAAAACACTATTCAGGAACTCAACTTCCACTTGAAGGATGGCATTAGTTGAGCTCTGAGGTAAGTCCAGTGGTTGAATGACTTACTCTCATCCCGCAGCACCATGAGGTCAATGTAGAGACTCTTGCAATGCGGCCCGATAGTGTTCAGTGCATCCAGGTGCGGACGGGTATGTGAGCTTGTTTTGCTCAAACGTGAAAACTCGAGACCCAGGGTGCGGCATGCGTAAGGCTTCAAGGTCTCGTCGAACATACGGCATACTAGCCGAAGCCGAAGCACATCATTCTTGGATCCACACTCGACGCAATGCACGAGAACGGCATCGACCAGTTCTCGCGGTAGGCGGTCCATCTCACTTGTGGTGTTTCAAGGGATACACTGAGTGCCCCGGCCGGGTCCTGCACTGGTCCCGATTTTATGGTAGATCTAAAGGTGAGATTGCGAAAATTGAATCAAAAGCCCAGCTTCTCGTGAGAAACTTGACCTTCAGACATGTCCTTGGTTTCGGAGAACTTCACACATCGTTGACCTGATTAGCGAGACAGGGTTCGTCGATCTGTCATTGAGGAGGAAGGGCACTTGATATCAATACGAAAAGGGTCCCTCTTAGTTGCAGCCTCATAGATGTGGAGATAGAGTGGTGAAGTTGGAAACATGTCAAACGAAATAAGGTCGAAGTTGAGAAGCAGCCTGTTTGTCTGCTTAGTCAGTGCTCATCTAAGGTAGGTGGTAACACCAAGGACAACATAGGGTAAGGTAGCAGATCACAGGCCATTTACAATAACTCTTTTTATTATTCCATGTTATAAATTTGTAGTTTTATAGGCCGTCAGGTCCGATGGGTGCATTCTGCTGACCAGGCACGTCCTTTTCACATCATAAGAAAATATGCGGAGAAGCAGAGCAATCGACGAAGCTGAGAGCAGAAAAACCCATCCTCCCCCCATAACAATCGGCTCACAACTCGGTGGAGGCTTAAAGAAGCCCTGGTACGGGTAAACCATGTTGCGAAGTGCGTTTTATTTTGGTGGTTGCTATCGATCAAGAAATTGCCCGTTCACCGTATCAATTTGTCGGTGAAGTAACCTGTGGTGAATGCGTAGACAGCCTTGTGCAATAGATCTATGATCTGTTCGTTCACCGGCCACGTCCTACTCCTAGTCAGTTCACTGTGCGCTCCCATCCTCTTCCTATCAATTGTTCTTCCACAGTTCGTGGGGATTGAACTCACCAAGGGGGCGCACCAACGCCCGTCCAGTTCTCCAAAGTCTGGTCAATCATCAATCGGATCCCTATGAACATAAAATCGCTGAACGGCCCTCTGAGTCCATAAGATGTCATGAAAGCCCGAATAACGCCTGCCAGAGCCCCTTGGCCGTAGTGCATTGCCATATTTAGACGCCACATCTCCCCGTCAGTCTGCGGAGAGGCCGATATCAAGCTACTCAGCGTCTTACCCGGGACAAGAGAGTTCGGGCGCGAGGTGAAGTATTGCTCTATCTTCTCGGCCATCGTCATTCTAAGTCTACTCTCAGTATCAAGGATACAACTGCGATGGGTGAAGGCCAACCTACGCAGCAACGCCGGCGATACCAGCACCACACCCGTAGAGGAACAACGTGCCAATTGGCATGGCCGCCTTCGGGGCGCCGGGTATGGAGGAGCGCTCAGGCATTAATGCTTTTATTGTATTTAAAACTTGGTTGATTTAGTTGTCGATAATCGTTCAGTCCAAAAGCCGGTCTCTTTTCTTTTTGTCGGTGATGGAACGGTAGGATCACACTGTAGTCGCGACGGTAAACGTTATATATGTATGAGGTCACGATCGTGTAAGTGCATGAATCACCAATGACGTTATAGGCGGCTCGTGTAGGGCAACACGCCCGGATTTACCCCCAGTTGCACCTGCTCGGGGTTATCAACTGCAACTACGAGAAGATTGATCATGCTCCCGATCTATATCGTCTACTGAATGGCTATCGGGATATAGCAACATGTGCCGTCAAAGGGGGCCTTGCTTCGGCCGTGCTAGCTAGACTACCCTGGACACGCCTGCGACATGTGTTGTTCGGATTGTGAGCACCAGTGTCAGCAATGCACGCAGTACGCAGTTTTGATGCTATGTCTGATCTATAGAGGTTGGTATGGCTGCATCGGGCGTGTTCACTTGGTTGAGCATGGAACAAGGTCGGGTACACATCGATGTCGTGGAAAATGCGGATGTGGCAGCCGACCCAGACGTGCAAAGGCTGTCCGGCATGGCCTACACAAAAACGTCGGTAAAAGCCTTTCTTACGTTGAGCATTTCGTTTTCTGCATTGGCAACCCCATTCGTGCCACATATGCAAACCCAATACGAAGTAGGTAACTCAATCCAGCTAGTCGACGCAATACGAACTCCAACGTTACAATCAGTGGCCACACCGTACCAGAGGCCGAGCCTGCCCACGGGCCGAGACCGACGGGATGCGAAGATACTCATGTTTGGTGTTCTGGCAGGAACTTGGAGAGATGCTAGGATGATAACGGGCGACAAAAAGTATGGTTGCGCCAAATGCAGGCAGACACCCTGGCGAAGACAAACGAACGAAACGATAGCAAACGAAACATATGGGCAACGCGTGGTAGGCGACCGGCTGCAGCACTGGGTGTGTGCTCTGTAGAGTCACAACACAAGACATATTTCAAAAGTCCATAGAACATAACATTTGACAATCGCCGAGGTGCAACTATTGCTTAAAGCGGTAGGACTTAGTACCGGCAACCTGGATGAATATACGCCAGGTAGCAATAATGGAGAAGAGCACAAGTCGATGTGGGTCTCGACTGTTTGCCGGTGGTGCGAGGGAAGCAAACTCACAAAGAACCCGCGCTATTTAAGACAATGTCATGGATGGTGGCTTGACCAGCTTCATGGGAGGACCATCCACTAACTTAGGCTAGAACTGTCGCAAGCGGGATTTGAAGACTTTACTACAGCAGAACGTCGTAGGCTCCGCTGATGGGAGGAACACGGGAATTCTGCATTGGGCACTTGCGATCGACCGGGGAAAAAGAGACTGAAAAAGGCGGAAGTAAATGCCGACTCTGACGAGAGACGGCAAGAAAGAGGTTGGGACGGGAGATTGACCAAACCGATACCAAGATCGGCCAACGAGTTGTTTGGAGACTGCAGCTCTTCACCAAGTGAAGTAACGCAAGATTAGGCCCTTGTCAAGCGAGGAGAATATGCGGAGACGCAATTGGCAAAAATGATTGGCGGCGGGTACTTGCAGTTTTCCGTGCCTAAAGCCGAAGGGTAGTGGAGGTCGTCGGGAAGCGCTAGGCACGTCTCATGATAGTCGAACTCTTCATGCCGGATTGGCCCGCGTCCAATATTTTTGAAGCCGACAGAGTTTCGAAAACTGATGTGCGTAACCGTGACTAGATGAACAATTTAGAGCAAACCACCCGCGTCCTTTCATCGTTGTCATTTATTAACATGTTGGCGTTTGGTCGGGAGGCGCGCACAGGGGTACTGAGAATCCCTGCCCATTGACGGACTCTAAGCGAACAACCCTGGCCATGGAGAAGAAAAGCAAAATCCCATCACGATCCCATGCAAGGACCGATTGGGTTGGCTAAAGGTCAGCACCGCTGAGAACAGTGGACACTGGAGAACGTAGGATGCAGTTCTTCTACTGTGGAGACGAACGGTTTGCACAGCCGCGTGCGGCGTGGGTCGTATCGGGTCGTGTCTGTGCTTTCCGTAGCGCGTGAAGATACATGCACATGACGATGATGACGCTGTTGATGAAGATAGTAGAGGTGCCAAGCATCGTGAAAGGATCTTTTCTGCCCTTAGTTGATTTGATGGCGGAACACAGAAGGGGGGGAGGGCCCATTGGAGCGAGCCCAACAGTGCTTGGGGCGGGCTTGGCTTCATCAAAGTTCCTGCCCGTCGCCTCCGAAACCAGTTCCTCCGAAATTGATTCAAATTTCCCCTCTGCGAGGGGTTGTTATCTGTCTCAAATCCCGCTGGCTGGGGAATGGGTCCTGGGCTTGGCTGGCACGCGCTTTTGGATGAATCTGGTTCAGATGAGAGTCAGGACGGACATTGTCATGGCTTTCGGTGCTAGAGGCCAGCCATGGTCGACGACGGATTGCGCTTCTTCTTTTGCGGCATCCATCTCCCTCGGTGGATGGAGGAAGACGCGGACGCGCGGGCCATCGCGTCGCAGGCACAGCAGAGCGAAGAAGAGCAGCCAATAGTCCGTATCAAGAGGGTCTTCTCGGGCTGGGCGCGCAAATGTTGATTTTGCTGGCCCCACCTCGCTCGAGGGCGCCAAGTACTAGCAGGTACCCGTGTGGGAAGGATTCGGCTTGGTTTGGGTAGCGATCGGGGCCTGCAGACACCTGCAGAGACTTAGTTTGTGGTTGCCGAAGGACGGTTGCAATGCCAAGCCGCCAGCTAGTCCGCAGGGGGACTAGCCCGGCCGAGATGGTGTCTGACCTTTTTGGCACTATCATCGTGGACCTGCACCGGACCTGGAGCTTCCAAACAATCGCATCCATCCTTGGGGCGGCCCAGCTCGACAGGGACGGCTACGGATGCCGTATCAACCAGCTCTGTGCATGCCGAGCAGTGCCTTCGCCTGGCAATGAATGGCTGCTCTCTTCCACGAGTGGCAAAACCAAGCCTCACCGGCGCCGGCCGTGGACCAATGGCGGTGTTGCTCCGGAGACAGATAGAGATCCAGATCCAGAGGTTGGGCAATTAGATCGAAACCAAAGCCGCCAGGCCAGGTAAATTGCCGCTTCCCGATACCCTGCCCTTCCTCTTTGCGATGTGACCGTACTAGGAATTCCCTGCGCCGGGCATCCCCTTCCTTGCCTTGTCTGTTCCCAACCGCCCAGGTGCCTCACCTTGCCTCGCCTTTGCCTTGCCTTGCCTTCTTTTCCTTTCCTTTCCAAACCAATTCTAAACCAAACCCCCCTCCCTCCCCACCTTCCCCTTCACATTGCTCTCACCCTGGCCTGGCGGTGGACCGAGCTCGCCTGCCCTGACCTTACATCACCTCGCCTTATTACACCGACGCCCCAACCTCTCCGTCCTCATCCTCTCCAAACTTCACCCACCACATAAACAAACAGCATCGTCAGCTTCCCCCGTGCATTCTCAGTGCCTTTGCATCTTCCAGCGACCCAGCACTTAGCACACTCAACTCCTCCCAGCCGTTGATCCCCTGGTGCTTATCTTTATTATCCACATCAACCGCTTCGAAAATCGTCACGATGCGTTCCGCTATTGTCTTCGCTCTGGCCGCCGCCGCCGGCGTTTCTTCCCAGGAGGTTCCCACCTATAACAGCACCCTCGACATGGAGATCAACCCCGGCACTGTCCAGCCTCCATCTCGTCTCGGTAAGTCCTTGCTATGCAGCCTCCGTCGCTCGCAGGAGCGCGCTATCGCGACACCCGATCAGCAGACTGATAATTTTGCTAGCTGAAATGTGTACTGCTCAGTGGAACAGCTGCAGGCTTCTTTGCGACAACGACACCGAAGAAAACGAATGCGAGGATAGTGACCTATCCTACTCGTGCACCTGCAGAAGCAACAGCTCAGCTCCTGGTCTGCAATACTACTCTCAGACGATGCCCACCTTGATCTGCCAGGAATTGTTCAGCCAGTGCAACACCCAGTATGTCGGCAATGCCCGTGCACAGAGTGCCTGCGAGGAGAACATTTTCAGCAAGTGCGACGACCTCCCTGCTCCCCCCGCTGCCTCGACCGACGACGATGAGGACGACGAGAGTTCCAGCACTAGCACTGCTGCCTCCCAAACCTCGGCACCTACTGAGGCGCCCAACGGTGACGTCCAGAACGAGGACAGCGTCACAACTACCAGCTCTGACGGATTCGCCGCCCCTACTCTTGCTCCTGCTGGTAACGGTGTTGCTGCCATCGCTGCCATCGGTGTGCTTGCCTACCTCATCTGAGGAAGGATGCGCGCTTCCGGGCACCGCGCAGGTCTTGGGAATCACCAAGCGCATATGGTACATTACGGCTTCCTCCTGATCACAGGAATCTGCCCAACCGTTTTTGCTTCTTGCGTAACCGGCCACTTAGCCTTTCTAAGAAGTGTACTTTTGTTTTTCTCGCTCTCTTTTGACATACGCAAATTATACCATTGACGAAGTACGGATGATGGAACGAGGTGGTGGGGTGATCTGACTGCTCCCGAACGTTGGTAATGAGAGGACTGCACAAGTTCCGTGATGATGACGCAGTGTGTGTTGCGAAGCATCATATGAATTGTGCCCGTGCCATGTTATCATATGGCATTGGGGTGAGGTAGAGCGGGATTGGGAGGCTAGGTCAGAAGAAAACAGGCAAATAGATATGATTCACGTCATGACTCCATACCCGGTGCCAAGTGTTAGATGACCCAGTTTGCGAAACATGTGCCCAAGGGAGCGCAAAGCTCTACCAAGAGGTTACACTGCCGAGATTCTCCATGCAGCCTCATCTATATCTGCATAAGGTAGGTCACGTAGCCCGACGTCCAATCGTCATGCCGCAAATGGTGCTCCAGGATTGCTTCTGAACAGCTGACACTAGTCGCATCTGAAGTTCGATCTGATTTCCAGGTTTCGCTGCAACACCCAACACGTTCATCACAGGACGCTAGTTGTCAATCTGGAGTGTGTTGGCGGTTGACATCTCCGCCCCCAACGCAGACTGTAATGTAACCCACCGGAGCTTTGGGCACGATCTTGCATCGTTACACGAGCCTCAAGGGGCGGCGGAGAGAAGCTTGTTGTTCATGTGTGAACATTCTACAAAATGCAACCCAAAACCTGTGACGCTTGCCATTGCGGCCCGTTTCAGCACGGGAGCAGCGGCGCAACCATCTTATGCATTAGCTGCGTGGACAAATCCGCGTCGAGGCCCTTCAGTTCTCCATCGATGTGATCGAGATTGGAACAGCCAAAAGCACAGTGGCGAAAGCGTCTTTGGCGACAACATATGTGACAAAATTAGATCGTGTTGTGAAGGAGCGAAGTGGTAGAACCAAGTGTTCTTAGCCCTCAGCCAACAGCATCGACCGTGAGGATTCCATCCGTCAATTTTGCGACTCCATGTTGAGGCAAATCCTTGTAGGCTTTATATGTGATGCGGTGGTTGCCCCCCCTTGGGTTCGTGGTGACGTGCCTCGTTCATTAACCATTACAGACAAGCGCTGGAATGGATAGGCTTTCCACTCCGAGTTCTCCAACGTGGAACCAAATACTGCGTTTTGGAAGGAACAGCGAATGATTCTCTCCGTTATTGTGAAAGACGACAACACAGGCCGTGATGCTTCCATTTGAGTAATCCTCTGCTCGCATACTCGTGGACGGACCGAGTTGTCGGACAAGCTTTAAAGGGATGCTGGCCTGTTCTGAATTGCGAACCTCGTGAAGTTATGAGGGAGACATGGATAACCCGACAAACAGGAGTACTTCCAGACGTTCTCATGGAGACATGCGTGTTGGGGAGCTAGTGCTGGCAAGAACACACTGAATATCATGTATTCGACGTCTTGTATTCTACTATGGCCATTCTAAGGGGCTCGACTAATACCTCCCTAAAGAGTGTAACAGATTGATCATATGAGCAGTCTCGCATTCGCTGGCATTTCGGGGAAACTGCTATAGGCAGAAACCCTCTCAGAGGACATATGAGCCTACATTCTACCCTCGTCCCAGCCATGCTCGATGACCGACACGCAAGAGATAGGGAAAAGGGTTTCACGATAATAATGGCCATCGTCCCAACATGCTCGGTAGTGCCTAGATGAAAGGTAAAATTTCACAAGCAGTCCTGGCGAACCAGCCTAGCTTCTCCGAAAAAAGGCCCACGATGCTTCAAAAGCTGGCATGGCTATGTCGACCGCCAGAAGCTATCACAATGAACGCTTCGTAGCCAAACAAAAACTGCTACCCACAATATCTTTTCGAAAACTGGCCCTTTAACGCCGAGAATAGGTGTTTATCACTTTGAGGACACGGAAAAGCCTGCTACAAGTCAGGCCATTTGCTACTCTAAGAGTGTTGTCGTGATGAGAGAATCCAGCAGAATCTTCATGGAGGGACAGTGTTTCACCACGGCCTCGGAAAAGGTTCTATCCACAATATTCTTCTATCGATCCAGAGAGTTGAGGGGCTGAGATGTAACAAGCAGCCTTGCGACTGAATAGTAATATCCTTGACTGTCTCCATCATGCCTGGGCCAAGCAAGCAGCAATGGATATATCACCAGTTCAGTTTTGCAAGCACGGGGCAAGACAAAGATATTCGATTATGAATAGTAGTAATAAAAGAGTTTTCCGTCGCCAATGTGTAATAACACAGATATATAAGAGGTTTGACAACACTCGAAAAGCCCAGGCGACAGCTACAAGAAATCAAGGTGGGCATGCTTTTGCAACGCCACCAGGAACGGGCACTGAAGGTGTTGTCTGGTTATTTCCTCGCGCGTCACTTTTGAATCACATCTCATCTCTATACCGACTGATGTGCCTTCTTCTAGTAACCTAATAGCCGCCGACGCCATCGACGTTGGACATGCTTAAAAGCAGCCGTTGATCATATCACGTGTCGAATGGTGCAGTAGATTCGTATCGGCCACGGCGAGGATGGTAAGAACGAGGTTCACACTAACGAATACAACGTACAATAACTAACCCACAACGTGGGAACTTGTGTTGTATCTAGGTCTTCGGCGGATGCAAACCAGGAGTCCGCTCACACACAGCATTGGATTGATGCTGGAACACAACTTCTACGCTGCGATTTTCTTGTTCGTCAAAACGTCGCTCGAACTGGGACGTAGCGCCTCTGCAGGTGAGATCCTACCAATGGCGTGGTGTTTGTCCTCCATGAGGAATGGATCCATGGTGACATGTGGAAGCATTCTCAACTAAGAACGTAGCGCGTATCCTTCCTGAAGGAACACGACACTAGCCGTCATATCTGACTAGAACAAGGCATTCAGTGACTAAGATACAGTCCGGTGTAAGAAGACATGCTGGTGGCTAACAAGCCCTCCCAGGACCGAAACACTGCCCGGAGGACAATGGCAGCGGGCTTTGCTTGGCCAGGACGGTCGCTGACCTCGACAGCAAGCGAGCTCCCTCATGACTCAGGGATTTCGGCCAACAGCTGGTATCGAGTAGTCGGTGAGGGCCTTCTTACGCACTTGAGTCATATCGTGTGCTTCATCATGGTGTGTCCAGATTATAATGAGCCGGTCTTCACTCGGCATCCCGTGGCTATGCACTAGAATCAAGCGCAGCCGAATGTTTCATGTTTCTTCTGCGCTGTCAGAAAATCGTGCAATTGATGGTGCCGGCCGCGTGGTCATACGGACGGACTGACTTGACTAATGTGACTGGCAGCCAGGACCTTGCGAGTGCAAGAGTCATACTTACGCTGGCCTCCCCAAGCTAACCTTGGCGTGAGTGAGACGTCTGGCATGGATGTTGACAGCGTGTTAGCCGCTTTGTATCCGAAGTGTCGACCGACAAGGGCCAAAGTTTCCGACAATAGACGAGAGTACTCTCACCGGGTATCTTGGAAGGTTCGGCCGCTGAAACTTCCCTGAAGAGAGAAAGGCTTACCTCTGTCATGAACTAGTCCACCACCTCGCTGCTTATTGAAAGGAATCAAGGATCAGCAGTGGGTGTGTGCTTGACAGCTGCTTGAGTCTTGATCCGTGCTCTAGCACACGTCCATGCGTGCCCCATTCCCGAAAGCCCGGGTTGGTCCTGTCAGCATCAGTGGTCCCATCGGATCATGACGCCGGCCTATCCTGTTTGGCGATCCTTTTTTATTTTCTCCTGCTGGGCCGGATTGCCACGATGGAAGCACCGGCGCATTTGCAGGGGGGCCAACAGCCAGGGAGGCTTACTGTACTGTCGACCATGTAGTTGTGCCCAACCTGGCTCCACCCTAACCACGATGAGGGTATCGATGGGGCCATGCTGTTCCTGAGTTGCGGGAGCACTGTGGCCAAGATGAGTGGCCTCGGAACTTTGCACACCCCAGTGAATGCTCGCCCAGGATGCGATGTGCTTCTGGAACCACCAGTCTGGCATCCTACGCCGTGGACATGCTGGTATGCGAGGCAGTGCATCTAGACCCGTGCCGGTGTGTTTGAAGATGGCAGTAGGTGGTGCTCGCGCCTTCGCGACATCTCGGGATCTTGAACGGCTGCCAACCTCTAGGTTCGCTCGGTCGGAGAAAAGCCGATCTTAGTCCTGGATCCTTCTGTAGCTCCGTACATGGTCGCAAATAGATGACGCCGTGGGGCTTCCTAAACTTTGGAAATACCTCAACCGCCAGCGATTCAGGATTGCCCGCCGCTCCCGGCGACCTTGCTGTCCTTAGAACTGATTGATCGCCCAGAGCGTGCTGTCTTTGCAGAGACCTTCCACGCGTGGAAGGAATAATATGAGACGTAATGAGATCAATCAAGCAAGGGGGACAAATCACGACCGACCAACGCATCTGTTGTTATGCAGATTGCTGCACAGTCAAGAAGCTCTTACAGGTTGGGAAGAGACAGCCTCAACCACCGTGGACCAACTGCATCCCCCAGCTACTGCGTGGACCAGGTAATCCTTGCAATGTTGAAACGGAGAATCAGTAGCCAGTTTGTCTTAGCGGCACTGCCAAGCCCGCAATCGTGAATGGTCCTCAAAGGCTGCTCGACCCCGGATTGGGCAATAGCAGGCGGGAACTTGTTTGGGAGGAGTCAGCCGCAGTGTTTGTGTGTGCTGGAGACCCAAGGCTCAAGGATGCGCGCAATTGTGCATGCATCTTGTGGAACCTAGTCTTAGTGTGTGGAGAAGTTGTGAGGATGTAACGGAAGGGATCGCCATGGCAGGGGTCAACGAGCATTCTGGGCGGTTGTAGGAAGCCTCAACTGGCTGGCGTATTGAATGCATGAATCTCGTACAATCATGAGGCAGAGGACGAACGATGGGGGTTCGGGTACATCCTTCGCAGCTATGCCCGAGCGGTTGCAGAGGAACCATCTGGTTTGGTTTCATCAACCATGGCCTGCCTTACCCGTTTTCACTTTCCAGATTAGGACAATTGCGATCAAGGAACCTTGAGCGTGGTGCTTCTGCTGACTGCCTGAGGAAGAGGGGGAGCGGCGGCTCACACGACACGACGCATCACTTCAGGTCTGGAAGCTCTCACACACGAAACAGCAAGACAGCCAGGGTCTCGACGCTTGGCCCAAGTGACATGGCTGACGCTGACACCGTCCGAAGAGTCGGTGACAAGGGCCGCCGAGGAACGCGGCAAAAGGCACAGCTGGTCATAATGATGTGTGCCTTTTCGGGCTCATCCTTATGGTCGAGCAGTGGAGGAACGGAAAGAGAGACAAAACGTGTGGAAGCGGGCCGTCATTTGGCATCATGACCCCGTCCGCATTGAACAGGATCAGGGTCCTGAGGCGTCGACAGCCGCAAGCCTCCACCTCCGTGGAGGGACAGCCTTTGACTGGAGCCAACCTCATGGCTGCTGCAGTCTTTGGGAGTTGACGTGCTGCGGCTGGCTCTGTTTCGGGTGTATTTCCTCCACGACTGCTAGTCGGCCGTTGTGCGGCCTGCAAGCGGTTTGTCGATAACTGATAGGGATAAGTGGTGGGCCGGCAAGCCACCCCTACGTGCTGTCGGGTGAAGTGTGCATGTAAAGATACCATGAGGTGGCCCGAGTCTCTTTGGGGAGGGGAGCAAAGGCGGACGGGACCCCGCTTCGCCCACGCGATGGTTGTCTCATCACAGCCCGGCATATACTAGCTTCAGCGAGCTGGCCGGACACAGTCGGATCAGATACTTCGTGGCGCGGGATTTTCCCTTCGTTTAATTGAGTTTTTGAGGGGGGCTTGCTCCCTGTGCGAACTGCTGTCTCTTTCCAGAAGTCTCCCAACGCGCCAACTAATTAGGTGCGACGTGTGAATTAGACTGGTGAGCCTAGCATGCGAGTAATGACATAAGAATTGGTCAAGTGCCGCAGCCAGTGAAGCCTTCCCGAGTGCCTTGGGAACGCAGTGTTCCACCAAAGAGGCTACGACCTTGTGGTGCGAATGAATGGATGAATAGTTCAACTTGTGAGCCGCATCCTGAACCAGGGCCAGGGGTTCGCAAATAGCTTTGCTGCAAGTCATTCAAAGTGCAAGCCACTGGAGACGAGAGGAGGTGGTGAACTATACGCTCCACCATCTTTGTTCGATACCCCTGTCCGTACGGTTATGGTTCAAGCCGCTGGCTGATCGACAGAGCATTACTCTAGATCACGTTGGTTTCGGCCGAGCAAAGCACGAAGGTTTAGGGCCATCGCGAGGGATAAGCGGTGAAGCAGACAAAGAAGGCATTATCCCAGCATGGCGGGATTGCTATATTGCCTGTGGTTCAGATCTGAGCTCCACTTCAGACCTCCCTAGTGAGACCAGCAAGCGGATGCTGGTCAATTTACAGTGTGTGGCTGGCACATGGTTGATCATGTGGCCGGCCCCGCCTGTCCAGAAGGCTGGATGATGTGCTGCTTCGCGTGTGGCCGTTGTGTCTGATCCTCTGGGTGGTATCCACTCCCACCGCACGGCTGTTCCTTGGACGGGCGGCTAGACGGTTGAACAGATGGAGCCCCAGTGGGGACCTCCAGACATTTTTCTTTTCTTTCCTTCAATCCCTCACGTCCTTTCCTCTCGCGCCGCGACGGCGCGTTTGATTAAAATGCGGCCCTTGAGGAGCCGATCCGAATCCGTTGTGGAGCTGGAGTGGCTGAACGTTGCAGACGTATCAGTTGCTTTTTCCACTGCGAGCAATGCTGACGAGCATTTCGAACATGGTTCCTTTCAAAGAAGGAACTTTTGCAACGGTGAGACGTTGATGTGGCTTTGTGGTGCTGCCTCGGCCACTGTGTTGATGAGTTCTGGCAGAGCCAAGGGCGCTAACGCTTCTGCTCATTGTTCCATCACCAAGGTGAGATCGCGATGGAAAGCCCCGCATGCAGGAGATCCTTTGGACAATCGTCGTGACATCGCAGCGTGAGGAAGGTTACGCCATCCCAGCCAAAGACGATACCGAAGGGCTCGGACCTTGCAACTAGGTCAAGCGAAAACTGTAGTCTTTAATTTAGAACACCACTTTACCAAGTGTTTTTCGAGCTTGACGCTCACCGACTATTGTCTCCCGCACTGGTGAAGGAGACGAAAGCACGGCAGCGCCGTCAGTAACGAGCGCTGCTCATCTTCCCCCTCAGTCGAGTGTGAAACATTGGCGATGATAATGTCCTCGAATCTTCCCCTCACTGCGATATAGAATGGTAGGTTGATAAGACACACCCTCCTGTTTGAGACCCAGTTTACCAGGCACGGCAATCGTGGAGGGCTGGAGCTGGCTTGCTGATTGGGCGACGACGCTGGCTAGCAAGGGACGCTACGGACTTGACTACTGCAGGGTCGTATCTGTACCTTGCACATGAGCAAGATGATGAACATGGGAGACAAACCGAAGGGGATGAAGTTGACCATAGACCGTCTGCTGACACCGATCTTATCGTGATCCCAGGGCACTCGGTGAAATCCTATGTCGAGGAGGCTAGCAGAAACATCGGCATGTTTCGGCTCCCAAGACGGGAACCATGCGACAAGGACTAGAATAACACAGGCCAGCACGCTGCTTCTCACTCAGAACAGATGGCACAGAAGGGGAAGGCCGGCGAGTATCTACAGCTGCGCCAAGCAGGCCCTGCGTATGTTTGCTGCAACTGGATCTGAGCATTCTTCGCTGCCGGATGCACCGCGTACCGAGGCAATATGATCGTAATACCATCCCATACGGACTTGAGGGAAAAGGGGTTGCACTGCACGCAAGTCGGGTCGCATTGCGACAACGATCCGGTAGAGAAAGTGACCGGCATACAGGCCGGTTGTGGCCACGACTCGTGGTTGATGGCCCAATCCGCAAACCCACAGTGGCTACGCCGGCCGGGTCGACACCCAAGCACGATATGTTTCTTGCCCCACTAGACTGACATCTATTGAGCAATATATTTGACGTAGCAGATGGAACATCGTCGGTCTTGGAAGTGAATTCGGCCTAGGCTGCGTAAGTGAAGGCAGGGAAATGCGGACAGTTTCATCGAGCCTCGAAACAGCCCTTGCATCTTTACCGCCGGGAGCACATGCTGGATGCATGGCAGCATATTGCATTCCTTGTGGCAGGTGACGAAGCCCAGCCCAGGGCGACAAGCCACAGTCCTGAGGCGCGCTTTGGTAGTATGTGAGCCGTTTTCGTTGTCAAACTAGGTCTGGATGGTCTATTCTGTGCCTGTTTCTTTTTCGGCTCTAATTTACGACATGCTGCCCGCGTCCCCACCCGCGTTCACGCTCTCGTGAATAGGTACTTGCGGCAGCCGTTCATATCGGCATCCAATGTTCAAGTATCTGATTTTAGCTCCGGGGCTAGGCAGGACCGGGGCCTACAGAGGGACCGGCGTACGATCTTTTGTGGAGTGTCTGCTCACCGCTGCTGGGGCGTGCGTACCGAGGCAGAACGACAGCAAGCATGCCTCGTGTGTCTAAGACGACCATTACTGAGCGTAGGACCAAGCCAGGACCTCCGCAACTGACTGCTGAGGCCGCTTCCTGGGAGAGAAAAGCCAAATGGCTCAAGCGCCTGGCACTGGCCCTGTGAATGGTCCATGTAATGTCCAAGCTCTCATTTGTGCGGGGGAATTGGGTGTGCTGGCTTAAAGCTGTGACGTGAGCGCATGCGAGGCGTCTCATCTGGAAAGTCAAAGGATTCAAGGTTGAGGGATCTGCAGGCCCAGACGTACTCAAGGTATACTTGACACAGGCAGCGTATTTGTCAACTTCTCTTGGCGACAGCCCTTCACTGAGGAGCTGGATCTGCGTAAGCATACAAAGAGACCCTGCTTGGCAGGCCGCGAAGACGTTGAACCAGTAGCACAGCTGCGCCGGAACGCAGTGATGAATACGCTCCGGGCAAAAAGAAGGGGGGAAATCTGGAACGAAAAAAAAAACCCATTCAAGTCTTGAGAATCCCTGGCCTTCGATCAAAGGCTCAAACCGGTATCTGCCTGCCAGTGCGCTACCTGCACAAGAGGGCGCTATTGCCAGCTTCGTCCGAGCATACTGAAACCCACAACGTCTTACAGAAGTGAACGTTAGTGAGAGAGTTGTTACGCAGGCCGTATTTGGTAGGGCTAGAATTTGCGGGCTCGTATCGATCCATATGATGCTGGCCATGATTTGAGGCTTCTCTCAGCTGATTTGCCAAGCGAAGAGCTTCGCATTCCTCTCATGACCAGTTGACGACGTGAAGAGTGGGTAAAAGCATCCGACGGAGGTTGACGAGGCCCGTTTACACGTCTCACACAACCCTTCAAGGAAGTACTTCGAAGCTACACTGAGGTTTAGGGCTGATTCACGTCTCCCTCGGCCGGGAGGCTAGGTGAGGAAAGAGTGGTGATCGCACGCGCAACCGATTGCTGTGGAGATAGAAGATCCGGGCAAACAGGAAACGGAACGACGCCGTGTGGTTCGTGATCCAGATAGATGGTGGTGATCGAGCCAGCAATAGAGACGTGCGCCTGGTCACCGCTCATTTGGCAGAGCTCGCGGAACGACCTCCACAGACGGCTCCAAGATTGCGATTTTGTAAAACGACAGACCGGTCTCAACTGAAAGCTTGATACTCTCTGATTTTCGGACCATCGAGATAGCGTGCAAAGGGCGGCCCATGTGGGGACCTCTCCACGGGCAGCGAGTTCCTGGTACCTGACATGACCCGAAGTTGCGACCACGTCTCGCATGTGGCTCTAGCCTTGTATGCTCAGGTCGGTGAACCAGTAGGTGTGGTAGTTGAGGCTGGCGGTAGAGGAGGGTCAGACCAACCAGGGCAAGGCAAGGCAAGGCAAGGTACTGTAAGGCAAGGTAAAGTAATGTTAGGGGAGATGTTAAGGTAGGGTGAGTTGGCGGGCTCGTGACCACTCAGTCGCCTGTGGATCCAGATGCCGTATGCAACGTGTACCTGCACTCGTACCTGATCTTGCCTTTCCTCGCCTTATGTTACTGCTGGCTTTCAGGTACCTTTCAGCACCTTGATTGCCATGGCGTTTCCTTCCACACCTGGAAGGCAGGGCGCGCCGTCAGCTGCCAGCCATGTGCAAAAAGTGAAACCATCAACATCCGAAAAGCTCACGCTGCACACACCGTCTTCCTCACGTCGACCGCGCATCCGCATCAAGGAACTGCTGGCGGCGTGCCCTCGTCGCACCCTACTCACCCACCCTCCGCCATTGCCCTGAGCCATTGGGCAAGAGGCTAAAACAAATCCTGCATACCGTATCATGCGCATGCGCAAGCACATGCACACACGTCCCCAGGGCATGCGATGCGGGCGCCACTTGTCTTGCTTGCCATGCCCGCTAAGCTCCGCACCATCCCAAAGCCCCTGGCCCTGGTCTGGTCTGGCTGCAGCTCGTCGACCGACCTCCTCCGCGCAACCCGATCAAGATGCTGCCCTCGATGGTGATGGTGGAGGAGGTGGTGGGTTTTTTGGGTGATCATTGTCGTCCTCGTCGTCCTCCACTCCTCCACACACACACACACACACACACACACATACACGCTTGCACTTTAGATCAAAGACACACGGGCTGGCACACTGCGCGCGCACACCCTTGCAGCAAGCCGTCGACGTAAACGCTCCCCACGCTCATCAACTTGGCCTCTGCACACCCAGCTTGCCCACCGACATCCAGCAGGCTAGCTTTCGCTCCTCTCGAGGCGTCAGTGCACCAGGCCATCTCATCCCGGCCCCGAGCCCAAGCTTCTCCCCACCCACACCGACTTACACAACTTACACACACACACCCACTCACGGCTGGCCAGCATGGCCTGCTTTGCTGACGCTGTCGTCCATCTGAGCTCCATGTCCCTATATAGCACCCTGCCCGTCCACATTCCCCTCCTCTGGGCCCCTCCCCTTCCTCTTGCCTCTGCAAGGGCTTGACTGCCTGGCCGTTACCTCTTGACTTGCTATCAGTCAATTTTCAGCTTGTCTTGGGTTTTGCCTCATCAAGTGTTAGTACTCCTCTCCATCACTTCCTGATCGAGCAGAAGGTGACATTATGTCTCTTGCTCAATCGGGCTCGCATGTCCGCAGCTTGAAGTGAATCACTGACTGACGTGCATTTACAGGACTTGACTTCGTCCGACGAATCTCTGGCTCACATGACGGTGATTGCAAAGGTTACCTATCTGTCTTGGAGCTTGAATCAGGAGTCGATCTTTCATCCATCCTTCGATTCGTCCTTTCTTCGATCTCTGCCTATATTCATCCCCATACGGCACGACAACGCTGTGAGCCGTTTTCAACCATACCATTTTTCTTGTTCCACTCGAAAGACGTATCCGGTGTTGGCTTCTATGGCTTGGTGACAGTTATCCTCATTGATTCGACACCACTACCACGGCCTCCTACTCCAACGGAGGACCCTCCCTCCTACTCTGATAACCCACCGACACTCGAGCATCGCCATGCGACATTCATCATGACCGACAAGCGTGCTGCGAACATCCTCACCGTCGTCCTTGCGACGACGATACCCGTCATCGCCATTGGCATCTTTGCTCTTGCTTTAAGCTGCTCTGCAAAGAAGCGGAAATCTTCGTTTCTCAGGCGTGGGGTTACACCTATTGATGACGAAGAGATTGCAACTTGGAAGATTGATAGGAGCGGCGAGAAAGACATGATCCTTGAATCAAAAAGTGGTCATGCTGCCAACAACTCTATCGGTTCTATCCAAAAGCCTCCCAGTGTGATAGTGTACCAACAGCCACATCATTCCTGGACCCGTCTGTCGGAAGACAAGACCCCCCTTTCACCACAATCCTTGGACCAAAATCGAGCAAGCTTGGAAGCTCCGCCGGCTGCAGTCCTCGCTCGGGCGCCAAACTCGAGACCCGGGTTGACAGACGAGATGGTACAGGGTGATGATGCTTTCATCCCTCAGCTGAAGCGACAACCATCACGGCTTGCCAAGATTGTCGCACCCAGTTCACCACGAAATGCCAAGCCCCCCAGCGCCTGGGCTAACAGTAACAATCGTGATCCTTACTGGTACGGCCAGAGTTCTGAACATCAACCGTCACCCCGGCGGTCTGCTGATACGTTTACACGAAAATTAACTCCACAACACCCAGGGCATCCTGCGCACAAGCGAATTTACTCAACCTCGAGCCCACCAACGCCGCGGCTGTCAACTGATGAGGATGTACTCTTCAGCGGGCTTTCCCCTCGTCCGGTGATTCGTAAATCAGACATCGGGCGAGCGCTGGGATGAACCGAACGACGATCATTGTCCTAAATGCTCTCGGAGTGCTCGCCGGTCCTCATTCACAAGGCGAACAGCGATCCACTATCGGCCCGTGCTCAGAAAGACCGGGGTGATGAGTGAGTTTCACACACTACAGGGGCTGCGGCCAAAGAAAAGGCACGCAGTGCCGCGTTGTGAAACAGCCTTACCATTTCTTAGCTGGTTGCTCCATTTATTCATTTTGGATGGAGGGGTACATCAGTATCAGTTGCACACACACACATTCGTGGCCTAGATACCGGCTGACAGGAAGGACACACCGTTCTTCTGCCGGTTTTCAACTGGCTTTTCTTCTCTGTTTTATCTTCGCCTCTTAATGCCTAGGCTTTTGAACCTAGGCTGGCATGGCTTTTCCTTGACTCTATGATGGATATACCCAGGAAATTTTCCTTGATGACTAGATGAGAAGATGAGAGAATTTGTTGCATTCAGGATGAATGCCAGCTTGGCAGAACGAAGTTTAGTCCTCTTGAAATCCGATGCCGGACAGACGAGCATAGCAACGGAGAAGATATGTGCTTGGGCTATGCCGCGCAACAAGCTCTTGCGCTTTAGACAGACTGATAAATTCATACCGCTCAAACCGAAGACATCCTTTCGCTTGACATGTTTAAAGTGAAGCTGTGAAGTGAGGCCCATGTCGATGTTCACGGAGCATTCTAAGCCAGGGCAGCCGTCGTGGTTTCAGTTGGGTCTTTGGAGAAGATCAACGTGTGAAAGATGAGAGGTGTAACCCATACCGAAGGAGGGAGCAAAGGCAAAATGCTTTTTGGCAAATCGATTACGTTTGGCTACTCTTACAAAGACAGCATCTCTTGGAAACCGAAAACTAGACAGGGCTATAGAGGCATGGCGAACAGGACCTACCAGCCACGGAGCCAGAAGACTAGGTTTCAGTCAAGAGGTTGGATTTAGGGACAAAGCCAGAACAGGGAGAATTTAGTAGAAATTAACTCAGACTAAAAATAAAAAGTGAGCCCGAGTAAAGGTAAGAATCATTCAAGGTAGATGATAGAGGTGCCATTGAAGCGAGCCGCACCAGCGCCAACCACTTAACGCGATAGTTGGCGGGGCACGCGTCTCGCCTGCCAAACAACGCGGCTCTGCGACTGACTCCCTTTGCCTCACTCAAAAACGTCCTCCTTTCCAAACCTCCGACCTACCGCCACCCTCCTGATCCACGCCGTCTCTTCCTTTGACCTTCATTGATTACCAACGGCGGGACGGTCAGGGATTGTGAGTAGGCGCCTTCAATTGACTTCATCAGTGCGTCCCGGCGCGGCAACATAAGGTGGCCGGCCACGCTCCAGCCTGGCGAGAAGACTGAGGTTGAGCCGAGCCGCTAGTGACTCGTCTATCGTGAGATAGAGACTCATCCGTTTCATACGGCGAAAACACAAGCCCAGTTTGCTTTGTGGCAGGGCCTGGACTACTTTTGAGTCAACAATCGTCCATCTGCGAGTGACTCCACCAACCCGGAGACCACCTGACACGATGCCGCCACGGAAGTCTGACCAGCGCAAGAGCGAGCCTGCCATGGCTCGGTTTGAGCTGGCTGAAGAACACACCGAGGTGCAAAACGGAGGCATTGCTCAGCCAGCCACACCGTCAGACGCTCAGTCAAAAGCGCCACTGCAAAAGACTCCTGTGACGCAGGACAAGGAGAAAGACAAGGAGACAGAGAAAGAGAAGGAAAAAGAGAAGGATAAGAACAGAGATCACAAAGATTCAGTCACTATCGAGGTACGAAGTGCAAGCGCCCCTCAGAGACCCTTCACATATTCCTACTTGGTCGAGAGTGAAGCTCATCATTGCCGTAACATTTTAGGACCTGACGTTGCCGAAATCTATCATTGCAAGGCTGGCCAAGGGCGCGCTGCCACCCAACACCCAGATCCAAGCAAACGCCATGCTCGCCCTAAATAGGAGCGCAACCGTCATCATCAATTACCTAGCCTCACAGTGAGTCCGACTCCTTCAGCAGCCCGCGACACACGGGCAAGTGTGTGCCTACTGCTGCATAGGGAGCAATTGCAATTTGACGAGGCGTGAGGCTAATGACAAGGGCCCAGCGCCAATGAGCATACCATGAATGCCAATCGAAAGACTATTTCGCCAGACGACGTGTTCAAGGCTTTGGCCGATGTTGACATGGACTTTATGAGGGAACATCTTGAGCGCGAGTTCGAAGGTACGTGTTGATGTATAAGCTCTTGTTTCCAAGCTGCCAAGGGGGCTAGGTGACAGTACAAGTTAAGAGTTCGTTCGCTAATGGCATTGCCCAGTCTTCAACTCCATCCAAACAGAGAAGCGCACATCATACCGCCAGAAAGTGCGCGCCGCTAAACACACTCCTGATGGCCCCTCAAATCCAGGCGAGGGCGACGACACAGACATGGCCGACGCCTCGATCAATGACACCACCGTGGCTTCCGAGGCCTCCGGCCCGCGCGCCTCCAAGAAGGCTCGCGTGGAGGCTCCCGTGGCTGGCAGTGTTGCTGCCGGTGCTGGTGCGGGCGCCGCTGCCGCGGCGGCCGCCGAGGACGCCGAGGATGCGGATACCGAGGAGGAGCAGGAGATTGAAGATGACGACGAAGACGAAGAAGTCGAGGAGGAAGAGGAGGACGATGATGCACAGGACGAGGAGCGGAGCGGAGACGAGACACAAGATGCGTTGGAGGAACGAGGCAGCCGGCCAGACGGCGACGAGGCTGTAGATGATGACGAGAGTGATTAGTTGTGAACTCCGCAGTGGTTCTTTGGCCCGCCCTTTCTTTTGATAGATGTTCTACTATAATCAGATGTTTTGTGCACAACCCACGCAACCAGCATCAACATCGTCACTCATGCTTTCCATCCCTCGCAGCTTTAATGTAACCGGCGACCTGGAAATCACTGTTATCGTACAAGACATTCAAGATATCTCCGGACGTGAACCTGGTACGCACAAGGGGGACGACGGTCGTGTTCCCCCCCTCCCCCCCCTTCCCTCATATTCATGTGTCCGTTTCACAAATCGATTGTTTGACAAACCTGTGGCATCTACTCCCCCTGACCCCCTCCCATTCACGGGCCGACAGCTCATTGGGTACCGCCGGCCCGCAGCCCGTGGGCACACAGCACGGGACTTCCCGAGCCGTGCTACGTAGGACGGAGGGAATCGGTGCCGCCGCGTCGTTTCGCCTCCGTGGCGGACGGAAATGGGAACCCATAGCTCGTGAAGGTGAAGGAACCCTGGAGTGGAGAGCAGTGACGCATCTGAGCACTCTCTGCGCCCTCCCATTTGTTTACTGAATACGCTCAGCGGTACGAATATCCGCATGCAAAGGCTAGGCGAGGCTCACTACAAATAGACGGGCAGCACGTTGTGGAGGCATTTCGTGCCGGTGGCACAGTGGAATAACAGAGAATAGTTCGATTTCAAATTCAAGACATGCGAAAAGTAAGAATCAGCTGTTACTCGGTTCCGTAGCCCCTTCAGAGAATTCATCCAGAAATGTTCCAAGACGGCAACACCCATATATGCGGCCATGAACAACCCAAACCGCCCTTGGCGGATCCAAACGACAAAAAAAAAGAGGAGAACACAATGAGACAAATGCCAAGGCAATGTTGCAAAGATCACGGCCCAGAGGACGGTATTGCCTGAAATGTCAAGAACCCGCATGATATTGACCACGATGCGAAGACCAATCGATGAAACGACGTAAAGCAAGGGGGTAAACTACTATCGAACTTAAGGAGTAGAATCGCAGGGAAAGTATACAGCAATGGAATGACACAAGGAAATACCCGAGTAAAGCAACGGAAGGAATCATGCCAGCCTTGCCGGTGCGATATACGACGTTATCCGCGCCAACGACCGTCTGGACCTCCCAACATGTACCGTCTCAGACGGAGTAGAATCCTCGGCCGGACTTGGAAAGAAATCAAATCAAGTTGGAAATCGGAAACCCGCTAACGAAGCCATACGAGACATCGTCGTGAACCATAATCCCTCCCAAAAAAAAAAATATCATGATTAAGCAACAGCTGTTGCAAAAAGAAATGCAGCAATGAGAAAAGGAGAATGGGTATTTAAGGCAAGCAGACATCAAACTGCCCAATCCATCAACAATTAACCCGAGCTAACTGCTTGCTTGGGGGCAAGAGAAGACGCGTGCGAAATCAAAATCCGGGTCGACACACTTGCAAATAACGCAAATCCTCCGCATTAGTCACGAAGAATTCTTAAAAATCGGTTCGTATCGGGTAGATTGCAGACGAAGGCATGGAGCCCACTGGATTCTCGGCCCAAGAGTATCATGCTTGGACAAACCCGGTGAGACCAACATGTGGGTATCCGGCAGGGCCAGGTACTGTAAGAATCGGTGGTGAGTGACTGGGTCGTTAACTGACCATCATATGCGATATGATAGTCCAAAACAAATGAACAAGCCGGAGGATAATGTCAAACGGGTCGCCCTGCTGCTGACTGATATGGCTTGTGCTCGAGGTAAGGAGGCGGGCGCCTTCCCCCAAAGGAAAAGTAAGAGGAAATTCCAATTTGCCAATTACCCGGACTCCTCTATCCTACCCTGGCTGAACGTTATACGCACATCCGAGTGCGCATGACATCCTTGCCAACAAGTATGCTTGGGTATCCAGGAACAATATAGGAGCAAAGACCACGAGAGGGGAAAAAGGGCTAAAGTGCCGTAGAAACTGAATGTACTGATGAAAATGGTCGGGAAAGCATGAAACCTTTGCCCGAAACCATAAAAAGGTTCAAACACAACCATACGAGATGTTCCATCTGGCCGTCTGACCGAGGAATTACTGTGGTTGTTGCTGTGGTGCCCACCAATGCTGTGCAGGTGATTGTTGGCCAGACCACGCCTGAGAAACGCCTGGGCCACCAGGTGTATTCTGTTGCAAGTACTGGCGTGGAGTTTGATCCGCGGAATACATGGCCTGACCCGCGCCATATTGCATGCTGGCCATGCCAGGGAACTGCATGTTCGGCTGCATCTGTCCAGTGCTTGGCTGGCGGAGGTGCGGTGCAGGGGACTGTGGAGGATGTGACTGCTGCGTCTGCTGCGTCGTATAGCTGCCATAGTTGGGCTGCTGCGGAGTTTGAGGGTTCTGAGACCACATCGTCTGACCGGGCTGATAGTTGTAGCTTGGTGCGCCAGGGTTCATACTACCTGTAGAGCCTGGTAGAGGCGAGGTTGGTATGCTGTTTCTCTGAACTGGTGATTGAGCCATACCTCTGATCGGAGCTTGACCGAGAGTATTTTGGGCATGAATAGACTGCGAGTACGGGGGCGCAGTCATCAACATTTGTGGACTCTGCGAGGAGGTCACGACTGCTGACTGGGCCGCTGTGTGAGGCGAGTTCGAGGCTCGTGTGGTTGGTAGAGTGGTGTCACTGGACGCAACAGGCGGGTTCAGAGTAGACGACGAAGGCTGATCATGTGGACGACGCCAGAGGCCCTGAATATAATCACCTCGCATGTCACGTTGGTGGTTTACAGAGCGATTGTACTCAGCAGCGTGCTGTGCTTGCGAATGGAGTTCAACCAGCGGCGAGGGCCGAGTCTGGTCCTGGTAGGCCGGTCCGGTAATCTCCTGGCGCGGCCCGCCTTTGACGATTCCGCCATAGTCGCGCGGGCGATTGTCACTGAGCTCTGCCCCCATTGTTAATCCAGGCATTCTTGTTGCATTTCCAGGCGTTCCTCCAATCATACCTGTTTGAACAAGATGAGGCTGGGGGGCACCAGGGTAAGGTCCGGGGTTGTTGCTGTAAACAATTTCCGTGTGAGAGCCACTCAATAAGGCGTTGTTCTGGGCCTCGGCAGCCTCCCTGGCCTTGGCTGCGCCTGGTCTCTTCTCCCCGGCAGGATCGGCCTCTGTGAAGCCCTGTTTGCGAGCTTTCGTCTCCCAATAGTCGTCCCGTACCCTGCGGCCATTTTCAATGACACGGCTGCCAAACTGCCGAAACATGGAACGGGCTGTGACAATTGCGATTTGTCTCGAACGATAAGAGAAGGGTAATATTTCCTGATGGACCAGGTCGTCCTTCTCAGCTTGGCTAGCAATGATCTTGTAGAGGGAGCGGTTCTTGTTGAAAAGCAAGTACGAGTCCCGGTACCCAAGAACTCTTGCGCATTCAGTCGCGAGCATGAACAGCTTGTCCCCGCGGTTGGGAACTAGGAAAGTCCGACATCGGTAAGTTCGACTGCCTAGCAACTGGCCATTGGGCATGACCTTCTTCTCGCCAAATTCGTCTATCTCACGGGGCAGGTATTCGTCGCCGCTTGGGTTGAGCTGATCGGTCGTGTGGTCTCTCACGGTCGGAAGAGCTTTGAGTGTCGACTTGGTCGGTGTACTCTTAGGAGGCGCTGGCGTTGTATAAGCCGGTGTAGTCTGGGGCGGAAGAGGCGCATTCTGAGATTGTGGTGTTTGCGGCGGGGGTATAGTCTGGGGAATTGTCGAGGCCTGGCCTTGTCCGCTGGCATCGGGGACTCCCCCTGGCGTTCGAGACTTCATGATCCTTTCTCGTTTCGCGTGCGGTAGAGATTGCCCTAACAAGAAAAAGAACACATTAGTACCTGATGTGTTACCGATCGGGACAAAAAAGTAAGAAAAAAGTTCCGCGGTTTTCTGTTCTGCCGTAATGACGGCGCATCACTAATTCGGCCCTGTAGCGACCCGCAAGCATCGCCACTGGGGAGCAGGAATGTGCTCTGTTGAGCCAATACGAAGACTAGCACACCACTGTGTAGCGCATGGCTACACGAGATCGACCACGACATACCGTCATTACCGGGAAGTTGGGTAGTGACATGGGCTGCTGGCGACCGGCTCCTTTTCATTCCACGCGGCGATGCATTTGCTGCAGAAGAAGGGTCAGCATCTTGTCCCCCAAGAAAAGCGCCAGAGGGAGGTAAGGAAAATGTGTCTGGTATGCGCGCATATTGTTTGCGCCGGTTTGCTTGGGTACGACACTGGAGTGCCAGGAATCTGGGTCTGTGGAGGTTTGCGACGGGTGCGCGCGTGTGTAAGGCGGCGCGAATATGGGAGATGAGGGGAGGAGGGGCCGGAATTGGGAGGGGTGACGGCATGATTTGAGAAATGTACCAGAGATAGACTCACCAGAACTGAGTGCGGCCGGGTTGATGGTCGCACCATCGGCGCCGGATGACTGCACGGAGTACATGACGGAGAAGGCCAGGCCCGGCAGCAGCTTCGGCGGCTGCGGCGACGGCGACTGCGACGACAGTCACGGCGCGGCGACGGTGAAGGCGACGTGTCGTGAAGTAGTTGGGCTGGTGGACTCAAGAGGCTGGGCGAGGTGCAGGAGAACAGAAGGCTCATGCATGTGGTTGGCTTCTTGGAGGGGTGGGTGGTGTCTCGATTGGCGGCGCGGCGGCGGCGAATTATAAATGAAACCAACGGAAGTTGATGAGCGTCGGAAAGGGTATGTTCAGGCTGAAAAGCAACCAAAACGTAGGGGCGCAACGATAGAGAGCGCCGAGCGAGTGAAGCAGGATGCCGCAGAACAGCTAAAGACTTTGCTTTGCGTGGCATGTACACAACGCGACGCTTTGTATGATGCGCGACAAGTCGGCGCGCAAGAAGCGTACGAAGACAAGGAGCGGGCCCAAGGAGAGGAAATGCTTAACAAGGGGAAATAGGAAGAAGGAAAGAAAGCAAGCCAGCAAGCTTCGGTTTACCTTTGTTTCTCGCGACGGCGCGTATAGGATGTTGATGGCGATGGCGACGGTGAGGGCGACAGGGCCTGGCGCAAAGCACGACTGACAGGCAAGTGACGCTGTCTACGCCGGCGGTGGCAAGGCAAGTTTGTCGACGATACGAGCGCAACTCAGACAAAAGGTGGAGCTGGCGAGCGCAGGTCAAACAAGAACGATGCCCTTGGGCGCGCGATGCGCGTATGAGTGTGTGTGAGCAAGTAGTGAGTGAGCGCGAATGCGTGTGAGTGTGTGTACACGATCGAGCGCCTAGGTGGAGGATACGCCTGGGTCCTTGGCCCGGAGTGGGCGGGTGGTGGATGCGGACGAGGATGTGGATGGCAGCAGCGACAGCAGCAGCAAGAGTAGTGGTGGTGGTGGTGGTGGTGGTGGTGGTGGTAGTGGTAGCGGTGGTAGCGGGACGGGCGCGGGAGTACTGTAGTAATGTAAAGAGCAGGTGGCTCAGGCAGACGAGAACAGAGAACTCGAATGAGCGGAACAATAAGCCGTTGTTGGCAAGCCAGACAACAAGGCAAAAGCAAAGTAAGGGTAATGGTTTGGCTCTGGATAGCAAAACCGAGGAGTGTGGTGCGGGTGCGGGTGCGGTGCGTTGCGTTGCGCGCCCAGGATGAATGGAGAAGATGGAGGGAGGGGGATGACGACGGATGGTCGGCTGAGATGGCGCAAGGCCTTTAGGTGCCTGGGGGGGAGAGGGAGGGGAGGGGGGGTGTGTGGGAATGGTAGGGTGGAGACTTGGGAGAGTTGATGATGGATGCAAGAGAGAAAAGTAGGATGGGAATAATGGGAGGATCGAGGAATGGTTGATGTAACAGTGTTATTGGGGGGGAGGGGGTGGAAAAGACAGGGGACGGCGGAAGGGAACAGGTTGATGCGAAGCCAGGGCCAGGGATACGGTAAGGAACTAGCAGTTCTTGTCAGTACCTTGGTTCGTAAGGTATCTTAGGCGGACAGGGATCCTGCAGGGAAAGGGAAGAAGGGCACGGAATACAGGTGGATCGAATGAGCCCTGAGCCTTCCAAGCGGCGTTTCTGTCGAGTAAGAGAGAGAGAGGTACTTTTACCTTGTTTTACCTTAGTACCTTGGGTATCTTCTGTACTGAGCCCCAGTGTAGGTGCCAAGCGTGCCTCAAATAAAGTAGAGGCAAAGCAAAGGCAAAGCAAAGATATGGATTCCTCAGAGCGCCAACTCTACCAGAACTCAACTCCCTCATCTCAGGCTCGACCACGACAAGAACACGGCGAGGTCGTCAAGCGGTTATTCGGCTGCCAACACCAAGCGGTTCGCAGTCGGATACCCAGTCGTCCTCTGCTGCCCTCAACTTGTGTGCTAAACAGGACTTATGCACTGCCAGGGTAGGGTCTGGCGAGGTATTTACTGTCTAAGAAGGCCAAAGCTCGATGAAACGAGCCTTGTCAGGTAGGTGGAACATGCCAGGTATATTTTTACCTTTTGCAGGAACATCTGCGCAAGCAGCAGGTCGCACAGCATGGAGAAGCATTGTGCCGCGGCTGCTTCTGCTCAGCTAAGATTGAGAACGTCGACCAGCTCGCGGATCTGCGCAGCCATACGCTTAGCATAGGGTTGTCGCGTCGCGATTATGCGACTTGCAACTTGCCATGACGAGCGGCCACGGAAGATAGCAACGAGCTGATCTGCTCTTGCGGCATGTGGTCGATCGAGCGGCTAGCGATCTCGGGTACGTCAAGTGTGCAAATCAGCGGAGCGGAGCCTGTGCAGCGAGCCAGTCGAACGTCATGTGTCGTAGATTTGCTGCAGCGTGGTGCGGGTGCTCACTGCCGGAATGGAAGGGAGGGAGGATGGAGATGGATGCTCACTTTCGTGCCCCAGCATGCCAAACTCCAGGTTCAGGCGGCGGCTCTTATCAACACGGCCAGAAGCATCAACCTCGCATCAATAATAAGGTGTCCTACCTCTTTTCTTCCTACGTCTGCCTACGGTACGTTATGTACTCTGCATCACACATCACATACAGCAAGGCGTTGGGAAGGCGGCCTAGATCCCGCTTCCCTTCCCACGGACCCGGGCCTCTCGTCCCAGGCATTGTCGACAAGGATATGCGGCCACAGCCAGGCCTCGTGGCGGCAAAATACCTACAGTACTCTGCACCAAGGGAGATAACTCCAGATCCTTGTACCCACCTGCATGTTGGTTCTGTGGCTGGCTTTTGGGAAAAGGCCAGAGGGCTCACCACACTCTCTGCAAAGCCCCGAACCACAACCACGTCAATGAGCCAACATACTTTGCTGTCCTGACCACGGGATCGCCGAGGTTGACGCGCCGGGGCGCCAGAGTTCATCATGATGAGAACACAAGAGGGACGTTTCCCCACGGCGTACCTGGCGCAGCATCCCCGCGCAGCTGGCGAGGCGTCGCACCCTGAAACTTTAATTCCAGCAAGCTCGACTAGCACTGGGGCGATGAGCACCTACTCTGCTCCGTCCAAATAACCCGTCAGTGCATGCCACTAGCGACCCTTAGCCACATCCACACCCACGCGCACGTCGCTGCAAATGGTGTCGCTTCTGGGGGTGGGCGGGCGCGCCGGCGACATGCGCGCCATATGCCTCCCTCGACCCGAGCATCTGGCAAAACGTCAGCATTGCGTCTCGTTTGCAGATGCGCGAAGGATAACACGGCGGCCCGGACGGCAAAGTATCGCAACGATGGCTTGAGGGCCCGGTTTCGTCAAGCAGTGCCAAACCGATCCACCATCATCTTCAACCCCCATCATTTGGCATCGCAACTGAGCCGTCGACACTGCTCACTCACTACCTAATCGACAATGCGCACAGACGCTGTTTCTTGGATCGTCGAGAACCCCGCTGAAGGCAGGGTCCGCCCTTTACAGAGTACATCGCCCCAGATCGTCTTGTGTCACACCCTTTCATTGACATCGTCGTAACTGTACCGCATGTCACAGGTCTTACCCAACCTAGTATTTCAGGGCGGGTTCGGCAAGGAGAGGCTGATGAAAGGTCGCCCAGTGGTAAAAGGTTAATGTTTGGCGGGATACCCTTCCCTGACGGACCATGTCGACTATTCTTTCACCCAAGCATTATCCAAATTCCTCGCGCCAGAAGTGGCACCGCGCTGTCGCAAAACGCCAACCTGAGATTTAGCACGTCCAGCCAGCCTCTCACATAAACTGTCCCCGCGCACAACTTCAACGACTGTTCGTGACAACAAGGCACTACACGGGCAAATTCTCTCAACATTGGTCCTGTTAGTGCGCCCCATTGCGATTCAGTTCACTTCACGCGCGGAATATGTTACAACACTGCAAGAAAACGGATCGGACAAGGTCATCCGTCGGCACATGTGCGTAAAGAGATCGCGTGAACCCCAGACCGCACGCCACTCTCTGGCCGCCCATCTGCAAATCCCCACACAAACGAAGTCTCCATCAAGCAGGGTGTCCATGATAACCCCTGCTTGCGCCCATGCAGCCAACCAGAAGAAGTATGCCTACCCTGGTTGCTGGTGCTCAGCTCACGTAGGAAGCTTCAGGCTGGGCAAATACTCCTACAGGCAGCACAAGGGGACTGGATGTGGCAAGAACAAGGAAGACCTGTTGATTCCTCGAGCATCACTGCGTTCACTCGGGGACAGTGTCTGTTGTTGCCGAGCTTTCGATCCGGCTTGCACGGTTTTACAACAAAAGGAATCCCAAATTTATTGAAGGACAACTTGCCATGGAAATGCGACACCCGCGACTAGGTGAACGGAGCTGCAGAGCTTCTCAGGGACGTAACAAAGCTTGTGATCCTGCCAGCTTACCTCGCCGAGTTCTTGCGGACCAAGTCTACCTGATTGGTTCATGGCTTACCGGTGTCGTTAGTCTCCCAACTCTTCACCGGTTGGCTGCCATGGCCACAAATGCCGTGCTTCGACGGCCGGCGGTCACTAATAAGCTCCAATCTTTGCGACATGTCATTCGAATACAGTCATCAGGTCGGTGGGCGTATCCCTTGAAAGTAGTCGCCCCTCCCAGCGGCATTTTGCAGCTGATATCGGCTGCGTTTTATTCGTACACCTCTGCCATGAAATGCAACGCTGGAATCCTAAGCAGCCTCGGGCTCCGTCAGAGTTACGGAGCATCCTTTAATGACCTAGCTCATGCTCTAATTAAATTCAGCTCTGCTGTGAAACCCACTCTTTACATGAAGATGCTTGGCTTTCCACCACTGCCATGCGCGCGTGTCCAACAAGTACCCGAGCTCCTTTGTCATGAACAATCCGGCAATTGAGCGTATGCAGGCCGTATCCACCAAGCCAACGCCGTCTCAATCAGAAGAGGCCTAACATAGCCAATCAACGCGCTCTTCGGCCGTGCTGATACAGTACTGTGCAGCATTGATAATAACACATCCTGAGCGGTAGCTCAGCCCCAGGAGAATGCGGACAATGTCTTGGTCACCTCTGTAGTCTACCCGAGCACTAACTCAAACATCGCTAGGCGCTCTGTACGAACGAGGTTTTGCCTTCTCGTGACTAGGAACAGAGACCGAACTGCTTCCAAGAGTCAATCACGGGTTACTCACTAGAGCAGTAATGACGTCTCGTTTTGGCGGGCATGCTAGGCATGTGGGGGGGCTCTACGACTTCCCAGAGCAGCGCGTGAACAACCGGGATAGTTGGCAAAGCTCAAATACCTAACTGGTATGAGGTCAGCATGCGGCTTCAAGTCCACCAATTTCGCGCGCTGTCATCCTGTTGCTTGCTTGCTGGCACATGCACCGCTCAGCCGTCAGCACGGCCCCGTTTGCTTCGGAGAATGGCTTTCTCGGATACGCGACCCTGACCGGTCCTTGCTTGCCTATCTCGCCAACACCCTGGAATCTGTCTTGTAGCCTCTTTGAGAACGCTTGCTCGTGTAAAACTCATCGACCTACTTGGTTTACCCGATTATGCCAGTGGGTGTTCATGCAGAATTCCTATACCTAGACACCGGCATAAGACGTCTCTCGTTGAGTTTACACACGTGCGTAACGACGATTTCGCCACTCGGCTGACTGTATCCAAGCTCTGAAATATTTACCAAGACCTTGCAATGGCACCCTTGGCTTATCGGTACCTCAAAATACTCCACGGCACGAGGTACGATACAGCCTTGGCCAGTTGTTCTGGGCGTAATCGTTTAAGACGCTGATGGCTACGCTTGGATATGCGGGAGAATGGAGCAACGAGACTTGGAAGCAATCGAAGACAAATCGAGTGGCGATGGCCCTTCATACGACTAGTATCGCTGTAGAAATGCATTATGCTCCGGACCGGCAATTTCAGGCCGTCAAAATGATTTGACCTTTGCCGGCGCGATACGTTACAGAGACGCAAGGATAAGTTCGTCACAGTGTAGATCGCTCACCCGCCCCAAGCTTCGTGTTGGATGGCTTGATTGGCACAGAATCAACCCGAGAAATCTATGTTACGCGCCACAGCTGAAAGAGTGCACAGCAGTTCTTGGTTCTGGCACCCCTCTGGTTCCCCAGTTTAAGTACTATTCACTCAAACCAGACAGGAGCACTGGTGGTGAGTGAGACCAAGAGACTTGGCACTCTATTGCAATCGAGCATGACTTTCGGTTTGGGTTGTGCAGATATGGGTTTGAGGGAATTGGATAAAAGTAATCAATAGCATGGATGGTCTCGACGTATCGTGTTCGTGATCCTCCCCAGATGCTCCAGCAGCCTTCCGTTACTCCCCAGATTACTATACAGTGGGAAAAAGAGGTAGACAGGGGTAGGACAATGACAAGATTACAGGTACATCGCTCCCACTGCATGGTTCCTTGTAAAACCCGCCTGCTTGGGTTGTGTAGGCTGTTATATGATTTATCATCACTCAAGAGGTTGAGCCGCTGGCAGCGCTGGGCCCCCCCCGGCAACCTGTTTTTGGGAAGACATGATCGTTTCGGGAAGGCTACGGCTACCGTTCGATTATCTGTTCGGCCCTTTCTTCCCTGTCAGGGCGTGTTTCGAGCGCGTTGCGCGGCGCAGCGGTCCCCGGAAACCTCAGGCTGGCGAAATGAGAAGAAATATGACTCAAACCTAACAAAAGGCTACAGATGTGAACATGCAGACGGAAGACCGCAACTATGTTCGTCCTCCGTGCAAGCATTCGACGTACGCCCCAGTCGCTGCATGGCTTGACGGGCCTGGAGGGGGGGGACGGGCAATAGGGTGAATCCGACGATGGCGGCTAGGTCCAAGCTTGGCAGCGCATCTCGTGGGAAGAAGGGTGTGGGACCCATGGTTATGGAGGGGGGGCCGAGATGCCGTTGGCCACGCCTCATGGCTGACCGAGATGATGCTGCTGCTCCGTGAAGGCCATTGGCAGAACGCCCAAGGGCATGGGTTATGCAGAGCCCCGCTCAAACTGCAAATCATGTATGAATCCAACGGGAATCGCAGCCAATAGGCAGGTTGGCGCGTACCGTAAGAGAAGCGTTCGGGCGTCCTGTGGCTGGACTCTCCGAGGTAGCCGAACCCTTTTCCCCCTACACAGTTTGTGCCTAACGGGACGATGTTTAGGCCTGCTTTGGTACAACCCGGTGCTGCCAAGTAGAGTCCAGGTTTGATGCAAGCTTTGAATGCAGCGTGGAAGCCAATGAGCATGATGTGGGGGCGGGCATGGTAGGCTGGGCTACCTCCGATGATCTACCAGTGACAAGCTTCCGAGCTATCTCGTAGATTGAGGCGAGCGTAGGAGGACTCTTCTCAAACCATTCGCAACAAGCCAGACGCCCGTGCAGATGATCGAGATTCTGCCATGGACTTCTGTAGTCAGCGAAGTATTTTTACTCACTGAACCAGGGTGATTCTCTCTCTCCAGAAGCTGATCCACCTGCTGGGTAAACTGGCGAGGTCTCCGGTGCGCTGTGCAACTAACACGCACAGGGAAAAGATAGGTTGATTTGTTTCGTCACTCCACCACATACGACCATATCTACAAGAGAACATCGGATCCCGTTCGCTCTCCGGTAATTAAGCTTGTAAGAGGCAGATTAGTAGTTGGGTCGGTGACGACCAGCGAATACCGGCTGTTGTATGTTTGTTATCTTTTTGTTGCCGTGATCAATAAATATTGTTTTGACGTCGTTCCCAACCCTTTTGTGTCGGCTGGCTATGGAGTTGTGTTCCAGTTCAGCTGCCTCGAATCGCCCATGGACAGGAGATGGCTCTTTCCCTGCATTAAATAGGAGCGAGATTCCGGAATGATTTAGTTCGTTACTCAAAGTTTCAAGTGCAAGAGCATGGTCTCAGGACGCAGTCATTTGTATGTTTGATGGCGCGGCTCGCATCGGATGTCTCCGTCCTTCTCACTTAGTAGATCGCGTCTTTAACAGCATTACTCTCGATCGCTGACTCCATTGCTTTCTAGTAGAGATGAATGTAAGGTTTTCTCCGATTTACACTTTACAGCGGTTCTTTAGTCGTTTTAAGATGGACTCATCGATCGCGCGTAGTATCCGTACCAGTGTAACCAGGCCTGTTTGTGGGAAGACGAACGCACCCGTAACACCCACGAGGACCTAACCTTCAGGCTCCTCAAGCTGCCGTGGAAGGCGGCTGTATTCTATTTACTTTCAGCTCAAGAAAGCTGTACGCCGAGGGCTCGTCTTTCGCGAGAGTTATCGGTTCTTTCTTGAACCGTCCAAGCGTTGGGAAATCAGTACACCGCTGAACGATGGTGGCTCATGGTAGGATGATCGTGCTCCGATTTTTGTCGTTCAAGTAGAGCGTTGCAATTCCATACCAGAGAAACTTCGAGATATATATCCGCTGCCAACGGTCATGTTTTGGTCCACGCCGGCATGCATGGGCTGAGGTTCGCATCCCAGTGCAATTTTTGTGGTGACCGAGCATTCAAGATTGGGAACCTAAACAGATGCGCTTCTTATCGATAAGACCGCCCCACTACGCAGGACGACGTGCATGCTCATACAATCTGCTAAGCGTTCACTACCGCATCTGCATTTCAAATCACGATTTCTTTGCCTCTGCAAACCACACCTCAGAGGGCATCGCATCGTCATGACGAGTCTTAAAAGATCACACGAGCTCGGCTCCAATGCCTCAAACATCTCCAGCAAGGTCTATGTTCGATCCACACGGAGTGGCAAGGTGCAGAAAATTGTTCGCGAAGTTTACTTGAGATCCGATATTCCCTGCTCTTCGAAACTATGCACGGCGTGTTTGGAGAATGCCCCCCGGAATGCTGCTCAGGAAGGTATGTTTTGCCTGGTATCATGACTTGACATCCTTCATGAAGCTGACGGCGAGGATAGTCCAACCCTTCGTGCTCTCCGAGAGCCCAGCGGGCACCAAGGCCTTCCCCCAAGGTCATTACCTAGTCCCGGATACTAATGCTCTGCTCAATGCAATGGATCTCTTTGAGCAAAGTTCTTCATTCTATGACGTGATTATTCTGCAGACGGTTCTAGAGGAGCTCCGCAACCGCTCCCTTCCGCTCTACAACCGCCTACTCGGCTTGACAAAGAGTGAAGACAAGCGCTTCTACGTCTTCTTCAACGACTTCCGCTTGGAGACGTACGTCCACCGCGAGGCCAGCGAGAGTGTCAACGATCGCAATGACAGGGCCGTGCGCCTCGCCGTGAAATGGTATGGCGAACATCTCGCTCAGACAAAGGCTAAGAAAATACCGGCTGTTGTCATGCTCAGCGACGACCGGGACAACCTCCGCCGTGCGAGAGAAGATGGTCTACAGGTGTCATCACTGAAGGACTATGTCAGTGGGCTCGAAGATGGTGACAGGCTGCTCGACATGGTGGCCGAGGCCCAGAGCCATGACAGCTTCAAGAAGCCAACACAGTCATTCTATCCAGAGCACTACACGCTGTCGCGAATGATGACGGGCGTCAAGGCCGGCTTGATGCACCAGGGCATCTTCAATGTATCACCGTACAATTACTTGGAAGGATCTATTAAAGTACCTGCCTTCCCGAAGCCCTTGCTCGTCATTGGTCGCGAGAACATCAACCGATCGATCGACGGAGACGTTGTTGTAGTGGAGGTTCTCCCTCAGGACCAGTGGAAGACACCGTCGACAAAGGTTATCGAGGAAGAGACCATCACGAAGAATGAAAATGCGGATGCCGAGGAGGATTCGGATCTAGTAACCGCGAAAGAGCAGAGAGCACTGCAGGAAGAGGTTCGCAAGACCCACAAGAGCTCATCAGAAGGGCATGCACAGCCCACTGCAAGAGTGGTGGGCGTGATCAAACGCAACTGGCGCCAGTACGTCGGCCACATCGACCCTTCTTCGGCTAGCAAGTCCTCGACCCAAGGCCGCAAGCAAGATAACGTTTTCCTCATTCCCATGGACAAGAAGATTCCCAAAATCCGTCTCCGCAGTCGACAAGTAGCAGAGTTGATGGGAAAGCGACTGCTTGTTACAATTGACGCATGGGAGAGGGATTCAAGACATCCCGTGGGTCACTTTGTTAGGTCTCTTGGTGAGCTGGAGACCAAGGCCGCCGAGACTGAGGCGCTACTACTTGAATGGGACGTCCAGTATCGACCTTTCCCGAAGACTGTCCTTGATTGTCTGCCTAAAGAGGGACATGATTGGAGGGTACCAACCAGCACCGACGACCCTGGCTGGAGAGACCGAGAGGACCTCCGTGGTCTCCTCATCTGCAGTATAGATCCTATAGGCTGCCAGGACATTGACGACGCCCTTCATGCCCGGAAGCTGCCGAACGGCAATTTCGAAGTTGGCGTACACATTGCCGATGTTTCGCATTTTGTCAAGCCAGCCAACGCCATGGACACGGAGGCCAGCATTCGAGGCACGACCGTCTATCTCGTCGACAAGCGCATTGACATGCTGCCGATGCTTCTGGGAACTGACCTTTGCTCTCTGAAGCCGTACGTGGAACGATTTGCGTTCTCCGTTCTCTGGGAGCTCAATGACAATGCCGACATCGTCAATGTCCGTTTCACCAAGTCGGTCATCAAGTCGCGCGAGGCTTTCAGTTATGAGCAAGCGCAGCTCCGGATCGACGACGAGTCTCAGCAAGATGACCTGACCAACGGCATGCGGACCCTTCTCATGCTGTCCAAGAAGCTGAAGCAGAAGCGCATGGACGCCGGTGCCTTGAGCTTGTCGTCGCCCGAGGTCAAGGTGCAGATGGAGTCGGAAACATCTGACCCCATCGACGTCAAGACGAAGCAGCTCCTCGACACAAACTCATTGGTCGAGGAGTTCATGTTGTTCGCGAATATCAGTGTTGCTGCCAAGATCTACGAAGCATTCCCGCAAACGGCCATCCTGCGTCGGCACGGTGCTCCTCCCAAGACGAACTTTGAGGAACTCTCGGACCAACTGCGCATCAAGCGCGGGCTGGAGCTACGAACCGACTCCAGCAAGGCTCTCGCAGACTCGCTAGATCACTGCGTGGACCCCAAGGAACCCTTCTTCAACACCCTCGTCCGCATCATGGCCACCCGCTGCATGATGAGCGCCGAGTACTTCTGCGCCGGAACCCAAGCGTACCCTGAGTTTCGACACTACGGTCTCGCCTCCGAGATCTACACCCACTTCACCTCGCCCATTCGACGATATGCCGATCTCGTGGCTCATCGACAGCTCGCCGCCGCCATCGGCTACGAGGCCGTCCACCCTTCGGTGCGTAGCCGCGGTCGCCTGGAGGCCGTCTGCAAGAACATCAACGTGCGCCACCGCAACGCCCAGATGGCCGGCCGCGCGAGTATAGCGTACTACGTCGGCCAGGCCCTCAAGGGCCGCGTCGCGGAGGAGGAGGCCTTCGTCATGAAGGTCTTCAGCAACGGCTTCGTCGTGCTGGTGCCGCGCTTCGGCATCGAGGGCCTCATCAGGCTCCGGGACCTGGCCGAGCCCGAGCCCGAGAGCGAGTTCGACGCCGAGACGTATACGCTGACGACGAGCGGCAGTAGGGAGGTCAGGGTCGAGCTCTTCCAGAAGGTCAAGGTTAGGGTCCACGACGAGAAGGACGAGGCGACGGGCAAGCGGGGAGTCAAGATGGAGCTCATCAGTGCTTAGATGGGCGGATAGTTAGGGTTCATAGATGGCACTGTTCAATAGATACGGAAATGACACAAGGACACGGCGGCTCATATGGTCTTGAAGGTACACAATTATATGCATAGTCTAGTCCTACTTTTTCTGCTGTTAATGCGACTGGTAAAACGCCGTAACTCCTTGAGAGCACCATGCAAAACCCATCTTTTGTCATCACAGGTCCGTTCCCAACGACGCCGTTTTCTACTGCTCCATGGCGTCCGCGTCGGCAGCGGCGTCGTCGCCCCACAAGCCTTCAATCTTGAACTCGGCGGCCCACTCCGTCACGATTTCCTTCTGGTCGGGCATCGAGGCCTCCTCTCCGGCGTTCTTCAGGGCGGGCTTCGCGGTGCCGTCCTTGGACTTGCCGGTCAGCGACGGGGGCTCGACCCAGCCCTGGATGCGGCCGTCGCGCCAGTCGGTGATGACGGTCATGGCGGCGGCGTTGACGTTGGGGATGCCGCCGCGGCCGATGCGGCCGCGCTTGCGGGCTACCTGGACGAGGAAGTCGGTGGTGAAGTCACCGTCGGTGCGGTTCGCCAGGAGGGCCGGGATGTCGTAGACGTCGGTGAGCTTCTGCATCAGGTCGGGAGACGAGGAGAGGCGACGGATGAGAAGGGTAACAGCGGGGATGGGGTCATCGATCTGCTTGGGCGGAACGGCGTTGAGGAGGACAAGGTGGGCGTGGGCCTCGGTGGCGTTCTTGAGCGAGACGAGGCCGCCGGAGTGAAGGGAGGATGAGGAGGGGAAGACGACACCGGGAGAGTCCAGAAGCGTCAGCTTGCTGTCCAGCTTGACAGCACGGATGCTGGTCGTGACGCCGGCTTCGGCGCCAGCAGGGCAAGCCTTGGAGGCGCCCCTGCCCTTGCCGCTCATCCTGCCGAGGAGGGCGTTGATGACGGAGCTCTTGCCGACATTGGGGTAGCCGATGACGCCGACGGATACGGCGCGCTTCAGCTGGCGGCTCTCGCCGAAGCTCTTGAGGGCCTTGAACAGGTTGGCCGAGGTGCTCTGGGTCGTCAGGCCCGGGTGGTCGAAGGTGTGGGCGTTGGAGGCGGCGCCGGAGGCGCGGAGGGGAAGCGTGGGGAAGTAGCGGCGGAGGTAGTCGCGCCAGGCCTGCAGCACCTTGGGCGGCACCAGGTCGATCTTGTTGAGGATGAGGATGAGGCGCTTGCCGCCGGACGCGGCGGCCATGATGCTGCGCTCGACTTCGCGCGAGCGGGTGCCCTCGGGGTCGCGCGCGTCGAGGACGTACAGGACGACGTCGGCCTGCTCAATGACCTGCTTGAAGACCTTGTCGTAGGTCTTGCGGGACGAGGCCTGGCCAATGGACATGGCGGGGCCGTCGTCGGCGTCGGATTCGTCGCTGTCGTCCTCGTCCATTCCATCGCTGTCTGCCAGGTCCTTGTCGTACTGGTCTGCGGCAGCCCTGGCACTAGCGATCAGCGCGGCCATGGGGTTGGATTCGTCAATCTCTTCGTCCATGTCCTCGTCGTCGGACTCAACCTCGCCGGCAATGGCGCCGGCACCGGCGTCAACCAGCTGCTCCTCATCCTTGCCCTGCGCGCCGGTCTTGGCTGCCTTCGCCAGCTCCTTGCGTCGTTGGGCCTCCTCGGCCTTCTTCAGACGCTTCTCCTCAATCTCCTCGAGGAGCTTCTCCTTGTAAGGGAAAAGGTTGGGGATGCCGGGGTCCTTCTTCAATTTCGAGCGCCATTCTGGGTTCTTCTTTGCGAGCTTGCGCTGCTTCTTCTGCTTGGCCGCCGATGCCTTCTCGATCTTGTGGCGGAGGCGGGATGTCTGCCGCTTGGACTTGGGCTCTGGAGAAAAGGTCAGTATGATGTTTCAAGAATTCGTGTCGTCGGGATTGAAGCAGGATAGAGGCTTCCCACGTACTCTTTGGCTTGTTGATCGTGCCCGCCATTGTGTTGTGCTTTGGTTGGTTATGCGAATTGAGCCAGAGACCTGGGCGGCGGTGATGGGGATTAACACCAACGGCAAAAAAAAATTAAGTGGGATGCTGATTCTGCCGCCCAGTTTGGCTCCACACCGCCCTCCCACCCCACACGGCGATAAGCCTCTATCTGTAGGGGTCCTCATAGACCAGCCAAGATCTATGTCTTTCGATTTACGTGCTTGTCCAGTGTGCGCTGTATGGCTCCAGGAATAGTAGAAAGTGCGTCGATGACGGATGAAGCTGTATTTTCCGAAACTTGGTGAATAAGGCTGTATTTGGTTTTGAGGACTTACTGGCTCTTTGTGACCGCCTGACTCTCATTCCGCTACATTATCTTTCAATGCTAGTACTCCTGGGTTGTTCACAATCCCTCGCCGTCTTAATGTGTTCTCGGCTCAACGCTGCACGTTGTCTATAGAAATACCCGGCAATGGAATCCGCCTCGTGAGTGACTGATGTAAGTCTGCTCTACGCAATACAAAAGGCATTCGTTACTCTCGTGGATTGCGAAAGCCGATCCCGAAACCCGACTGATACCATCCGTGTTCGTGACCTCAACGCAGGCCGTAGATAAGAGACCGACTCCGAAGTTGCTGCACCTTTCATGATAAAACGAATATAAGGCGTAGGTTTCTCCTTCAATTTGGGACTCACGTTTCCTTCACTCTTAATTTGTCTTAGAACACATTGCCTTGTTTGAGTACATGTCACCCATCAGGTAACGTCCCTGTAAGAGTTCAAATTTCAAAGGGACATATATAGCTCCCAGCATCAACATTGGGCAAGATGGTTGTCGTCGCCGACCGGGACAAGCTACTACAACATGCTTTAGAAGAGGCCACAACTCGATACAACGACCGCCATGTTCGCTCGAGGGAGCTTCATGAGCAAGCCGTGAAATCACTGCCAGGCGGCAACACAAGAACTGTTCTTCACACGGGCCCATTTCCTGTGTGTATCAAGTCTGCCAATGGCTATCAAGTCTCGTCCGAAGACAGCGATACGTGAGCATACTGAGTGCTGTGCTGCCAACGCACGCCAGCTAATGCTGGGGACATAGATACACAGACCTTCTGGGGGAGTACTCCGCCGCGCTCTACGGTCATTCGCATCCTGTACTTTTGGGTGCCATTGATGAAACGATTAGAACAGTCGGCATGAATCTCGGTGGAACAACGGCACAGGAGCAGCTCTTTGCCCGGGAGATATGCGACAGGTTTGACCTTGAACGAATCAGGTTTGCCAACTCGGGCACTGAAGCGAACCTCCACGCGCTCGCAGCAGCAAAGCTGTTTACTGGAAAGAACAAGACTGTGGTGTTTGCGGGGGGGTATCATGGCGGCGTCCTAGGTTTCGCTGGGGGAAAGCCGGCTAAGAACAATGTTGACAAAGACGATTGGATTGTGGTGGAATACAACGATCTACAAGGCGCAAGAGATGCCATTCGAAGCGAGGGCGTCGCAGCCGTTCTGCTGGAAGCAATGCAAGGTGCCGGAGGTGGCATATGCGGAACGCCAGAATTCTTGCTTGGTATCCAACAAGCTGCTTCCGAAGTGAGTATTTGCAGGGTGACGAGAGCCCCAACACCTCATGCCAACACTAACGTCGCGCAGGCTGGGGTCCTGGTTATCCTGGACGAGGTCATGACTTCGAGGCTGTACCGCAAGGGCCTTGGGCACTCGCTGGGCTTGAAGCCCGACCTCAAGACCCTGGGCAAGTACCTCGGTGGTGGTCTCACGTTTGGCGCCTTCGGCGGTAGGCAAGACGTCATGGCAGCTTTCGACCCTCGAGTGCAAGGATCCCTCGCGCATTCCGGCACGTTCAACAACAACTCGCTGGCCATGCGTGCAGGCCACGCGGGCCTGACCAGGATCTACACTGAGGAGGTTGCCGACGCCTTCACGGAGACCGGCAACCGGCTCCGTGACAGGCTGAACAAGGAGACCGAGGGGACTATGCTGTGCTTTACCGGCCACGGCAGCATCATGTCCTCGCACCTCGCAAAGAACGGTACGCGCGATGTTCTAAACGCAGCGAGCATCGAGGAGGAGCATATCTTGAAGGACCTCTTCTGGTTCGAGATGCTGGAGCAGGGCTTCTGGATGGCGAAGCGCGGCTTCATCGCCCTGGTGCTGGGAACCCCCGAGTCGGAGCTGGATCGATTCGTAGGCGCCGTGAAGGACTTCGTCGCCAGACACCATGACTTCCTAGTCGTACATGAGTAGACACAGCAGGTAAATGAATTTCATTGTAGAAAATTAAGATACACAGAGACATCCCCTCATGTCACAGAAGCTCTTTGCTACCATGCCCCGATATGAAGCGCCTTTACTTCGTGCCATGGGCCTGGTTTATAGCGTGGTCGGCAGGTTGGTGGTACAAGTACATTTCCTTGTTGAAGCAGACGCGCCCAATTGATTGGCCGGTGCCGGTACCTCGCCAGCCACTAGCCGTGAGCGTTGTCTGGAGGTACCTACAATTGAGTCGCGACTCTTCTTGCCTTTGGAACTTTTCATCTACAAAGGTGCATTATCTTGCCCAACCAGCTTCAGCCTCGCCATTTGTTTTCCCACCCCCCAAACGCAGTTCGTTCCTCGCCTCAGCACGACGTCCCGCTGACTCTACGAAACCTCCTACTTGCGCCTCTCCACCGCGCTCCCACGAAACGACCATGGACTACCAGAACCGAGCAGGTTCCAAGTTCGGCGGCGGCGGCGTCGCCTCCCAGTCGGCCACCAACGCCGACCGTCGCGAGCGCCTGCGCAAGCTCGCCCTCGAGTCCATCGACCTCGACAAGGACCCCTACTTCTTCAAGAACCACGTCGGCTCCTTCGAGTGCCGCCTCTGCCTCACGGTCCACCAGAACGACGGGTCCTACCTCGCGCACACCCAGGGCAAGAAGCACCAGACCAACCTCGCCCGCCGCGCCGCCCGCGAGCAGAAGGAGGGCAAGCAGAACGTCGACCCGGCCACCGGTCTCCCTGTGGGCGTCGGCGGCGCAGGCCTCGGCGCCCGCAGAAACGTCGTCAAGATTGGCCGCCCGGGCTACAAAATCACAAAGATCCGCGACCCCGTCTCGCGTCAGCAGGGCCTGCTCTTCCAGCTGCAGTACCCGGACGCCACCCCGGAGACCGACCCCAAGTGGCAGGTCATGAACGCCTTCACGCAGCGCGTCGAGGAGCCGGACAGGAACTTCCAGTACTTCGTCGTCGCCGCCGAGCCCTACGAGACCGTCGGCTTCAAGATCCCCGCCCGCGAGCTCGACAAGCGCGAGGACAAGCAGTTCTCCTTCTGGGACCCCGACGCCAAGGAGTTCTGGGTCCAGGTCATGTTCATGACGGAGCGCGAGGAGAAGTTCAACGCCGCTCCTGGTTTGACGGCACGGAGGTGAGGTCGCGGCGCGGAAACAATCTAAACCGAGTGGATCGGGAGACACGAAGAACACGCGACCGCCGCGGCTCCTCGAATCGTCAACGTTCCATCAAACAGGGATTTGGCGACGTGACAAGCGGCTTGAGCTGTGTCAAGGAACAAGCTACCGACCAAGGACAGGCCCTTGCTCCGTTGCTAATGTCCAGCCCCGGGTCAGGATGTTCCTACCGAAACCCAGGAATGTTGTAGCACTTCGTGTGAAGCAGCAGTTAGCATTGGTTCACTACACATCAAGCCTCAGGTTGAGCGATTCAGTCGTAGGACATCCACCGAATATTCTGTATCGGGGAACATTGGCTCACATGACAGCAGAGGCAAACGGCGTTTCAAACTGGACTGATTTAACGCATTGATCATACTGGGTGTTCAGCGGTTAAAGGAAGGAGGCGCAAACGGTATCCATAGGAAGCTCGGTCGTGCAGATATTCTTCTGCCTGCCGCTGTAAAGTAAATCACATCACAATTTAGGGCAATGTCCAATAATCAATACCAGACACAAGTATCTCAGTAACATGTACGGCTCTCCCCTTTCGAGGATGTGATGCATCGCCAGAAACGAAGTGATCTGTTAAATGATCGCATATTGATGGAAGAAGTCGTATTCATTTCGAGCCCATGTACATATAAAACCCCCCCGTGGCTTCTCCACCAGGACCAGTTCCAGAACATGGTCCAGGCATATCCAGGCAGGCCCCTTTGAACCCGTTTTAAGCTTACTTCCAGTGCCACGCTATCATCGGGAGTTGTTATCAAAGCGCTTGAAGGTGTAACCAATGAACGGCAGGCTCATTTCGGGAGACTCCTCAACTTGTCGGCCAGACTGCAGAGCCTGGGCCTTAAGCACCGTGGCGTTGTCAGTTTGGTCGATCTCATCAGTTGGGAAGTAGGTTGTATCGATGTTGGAGGTGAGTCGAGGCTCAAATGGAGCACGAATTCGGCGAAGGCTGTCGAACTCGACACCGCGGAAGAAGGCATGGGCCTTCAGCTCGTGCGCTCCTCCCCTTCCGAGTCGGTTCTCGGTGTTACAGACCATACTGCAAGCCTGTTAGAATCTAAATAGATACCGTACGGTTTTCATAGTCACTTGCCTTCGAATGAGATTCTCAGCCTCAGCACCCAAGGTGATATCATCTGGGAAGTACAGTGTCTGCCTCCAGTTGACAATCTTGCGGTACGTGTCGTGGCTGTCCTCAGCGCAGAACGGCGGCCAGCCGACCAAACACTCGAACATGATGGTTCCGAGCGACCACCAGTCACAGTCGAATGAGTAACCGTGCCCGGTAAAGATTTCGGGGGCAATGTAGTCCGGCGTGCCGACAGTGGAGTATGCCATCAGACGTCGCGACCTCCTCCAATCATTAATCTGTGAACGATTGCTCACGGTAAGGTTAATCTGATCAAGGGCGACAGAGTTACGGTCGCGTGGGCGATTTGATCGGCCTTGGAGCAGCTGCTGGTAGTAGTTGTTGTCGTGAAGTCGGTGGAAACCAGTTGAGAGACCAAAATCAGTTAGCTTCACGTGGCCGCCGCGATCCAACAGAATATTGTCGGGTTTGATATCACTTTTTCAAGGTCAGCGAGAGACGAGGAGACTGGAGAGTGCTGCTTTCATACCGATGGATAAATCCTAGTTTGTGAACGGCTTCAATGGCAAGGACGATCTCGGCAATGTAGAAGCGCGTGATGTCCTCTGAGAAGATCTCGTACTTTATCAGCATGGTCATTAGATCTCCTCCTGGTAAGAATTCCATAAGCATGTAGAGGAAGTAAGCGTCCTGGAAGGTGGTGTAGAGCTTGACCACCCAAGGACTATCGGATTCGGCAAGAATATCACGTTCAGCTCGCACGTGTGCGAGTTGGTCCTTCTTGAACATTTCCGTCTTGATCAAAGACTTCATAGCATAAACTTTGCCGTCGCCCTTCTTCTGCACGAGCTTGACCTCACCAAAAGCACCCTTGCCAATAATCTTGACAGTGGTGTAATTTTCAGGCTTGTCCTTGGTACGCAAGAAGCGCAAGTACTGGCCTTCCTTTCGACCGGCAGTGGACCAGAGTTGCTCCCTTCTTCCAGAGCTCTGGCCTGGATCCTGGAGCCTCGCTTCCAGCTCACTCTGTCTGTTGAGTCGTTAGCGTCACGACGAAATAATCATGAGCACAAGTGCCGTACCTTTGGTTGCGCTCACGGGCCCGCTTCACACTGTCCTTGAAGAAATCGGAAGCGAGCTGCGAGCACTTCTTCTGGTTGCTGTTCGCATTGCTTCCATACTTGTCAGGGTTACGCTCCGGAGCCGGCTGGAACTCGCTCACTGGCGCCTGGCTTTGGGCTGGCAAAGGAACGTTGGAGTAGTTGTTGTAGGGGTTGGGTTGAGCGGAGGTGCCAGCAGTCCTTGGGCGCTGAGCTGGCGAGGGTCCTCGATTTCCATAGGGAGCCCTTGCAGCGCCTCCTAGGTTCTGGTGGGAGAATTGGTGGGCAAGACCAGTGTTTGGATCATTAGTGCCAGGAGTCGTGGATCTTGGTTGATAGCCCAAGTTCTGGGCGGCGCCGTAGTCGGTCTGTGCCTGGGGTGGGTATTGATTCTGGTACTGGTTCTGCAAGAAGTAGCTCTGGTTGGGAGCATAGCCACCGCCGTAGGCTTGTTGCTGCTGCTGTTGTTGCTGCTGTTGCTGCTGCTGGTGGTGTTGCTGTTGTAGCCCAGCCTGTTGTCCTTGGTTGGAAAAGACGGGCTGAGGGAAGGTCGAGGGGGTTGTGGGGTACGCTCGATCGTTGGGAGCAGATCGGTCATTCCCGTTCCCAAGGTTGAGATAGAAGCGATTGTTGTTGGCGTCCATTTTCGCCGATTTCCTTAACAAATCCTCTGGTTCGTTTGACTATACCGCGAGCAAATCGACAGGGGTTGAGCGGAAGAGCAATGACGGTTGATGAAGGGTTCAGGAGCTCAGCTCCAGGTCGGCTATAAGTTCGGAGTGTCGCGACGGCGATAGGGGGTTCGCAAGTAAACAGATTCAGGAGTAACCAGTGTGTCTCGGTAAACAAGGCGACCAATCCGGCACGAGGAGCGCGTCTCGAACTCGGTTGCTGGTTAGGAGGATGTTGGTCGTGACATGCGAGAGCGGTCAACAAGGGGGAGTCAAGAGGGGATAGCGGGGTCCTGAGGATGTCAAACTGAGACAACAGTCAGTAGGTTAGACGAGATCAAAGACAATTCAAGCGATTGTAGAGATGGAGGTGCATACTCACGCCGAGGAAGCTCACCCGACCATTCGTCAAGGCTGAACCAAGGGCGCTGTGGGATAAGACTTGTAGGAGTAGTCTGATACAGACAGGTAAGGTATGGATGTAACTGTAACGAGGGGGGAATAAGTTTGCCAAGGTTAGGGTACCTGTCCATCCCTCCAGCTAACGTGCCGTTTAGCGTTGGTTGGTAAGGTCCCTGTGCCTGTTGGCAAAAGGTTGTTCTAGAGGGGTGCTCTGTATTGGGTCCAGGCACGGCAAGGTACTGTACATTACTGGAAGGTAGTCCCAGGCGGCAGATGGTTCCCAGTAGCAGCATACTTACCTACTACTTACCTTTAGGTACTCGCAGGTATCTACGTGGTGAGCCAGCATCGCCCTGGATGCACCCAAGATACCTTCTGACAAAGGAGAACAGTTTCACTTGTCTTCTTCACGAGATCGCCTTATCCTGTGCAAAGCATCTGGGAACTCGAGGAAGGTAGCCTGTATGATACTATGCAGAAATTACCCACTAACAAGGACTTACAGGTTACGGGGAGACATATTGTATTGTCGTTGAGAGTTGGCAATGGCATCTGCACAGATACGTTGGGTACGTCCGGTGGCCAGAGTAATGTACCTTGAGGTACGATTCTGTTCTGCCAAGTCGTGAGGACACCCATTGCTTGAGGCCAGCCCACACAAACGGGTCGCGACAGGCTGAGGACGGCCTGCTCAGGGGCTTCCACCCCGCCATTTCACCTTATTTTTATTTTTTTCTCAGGTAAACCTGCAACAACCACCTACCGGCCGCTGCACTACAGGTAGGTACCTTATAGGTGCCTTACAAGAGGGCAGGGACAGGGCCTCGCATCTGCAGAGTATTCCGGGGGTTTATCCATTTAGGTTTGTTTCCTCGGGAATATGTAACGCTCCTGCACCTGAACTTGCGGATCCCTTTTAAAAGATTGGTACATGGATGCTACAGTCCACCCTCATCAATGTACGCTTTGTGCCAGCCATGCACAGTTATCCGGCTTTGGGGAGAGACGACAGTGGTAATATAGCATCGCAAACCGAGCAAGAAATGGCACTTGGGACCCAGAATGACGGCAGAAATTATTCGATAATGCAAAATGGCGGTACTCACACGACCTACCTTCGATGTCGCAGTAGAAACAAGCCTCGAACAATGGGCACCGTCTAGACGACGCTAACGGAGGTATCTAATTCCACGCCGGTCCTTATCGTAAAAGTTCTTATCGGGCTTTTTTCTGCCTCCTGCTGCTTCGCGACAAATCCTGGTGACCGGCTGGACAATATCGGAAAGACCCTTTCCAGCTCTTCATTAACAGTGACCCTTGACAGCATTCTTGTCCGAGGGACTTGCCTCGACCTCCCGTGAGCCTTTCACAGAGCCCGACGAGAGACAGCAATGGCCGAGCCCAACCAACCCGCACCCCCAGCCGCCGGCGCCGGTGCTGGGGTCACCTACAAGCCTCCAGCTCGACCGCGGAATCCCGTATTTCGAATGATGGGCCTTCCCAACCTTCCGAAGAAACTACCCTCTCGCAACTGGATGATCTTCTGGGCCATCACCGGCACCATCACCTCGGCCATCATCTACGACAAGCGCGAGAAGAACAGGGCCACGGCCAAGTGGCGCCGCGCCGTCGCACCTCTTGCCGACGAGACCATCGGCTCGGCGAGCCAGCTGCCTCGCAAGCTGACCGTTTACCTCGAGGCGCCACCCGGCGATGGACTCCGTGTCGCGCAGAACCACTTTATCGAGTACGTCAAGCCCGTGCTCGCGGCGTCCGGCCTGGACTGGGAGTTTGTGCAAGGACGGATGCAAGGAGACGTGAGGGCGGCCGTCGCCGAGAAGATCCGCCGGCAGCGACGAACCCAGGAACGGCCTGGCGAGCCGATAGACATGACGGAAGAGGCAATCGTCGAGGAGCTGCGATCAAAGGCCGGTATCCCTCCGTACGAGGGCGTCAAAGGCGATATCGTCATTGGTCGCCATACGTGGAAGGAATACATGCGCGGGTTGCACGAAGGCTGGCTGGGACCCCTTGACCCTCCCCCTGAGGCCATTCCAGACGTTAAGCCGCCCGTTGTCGAAAACGTCGAGTCGAAACCAGAGGGCGCCGAGGAGAAGCCAGAAGAGAAAAAGGACGAGGAGGAGAAGAAGCCTGAGCGGCCGCCTCAAATCAGACCCTACAACACCACCGACGACTACGCGTCTGCGGCCCTGCCGGCGCACATCCCTTCTGAATTCTCCCCCTCGACCACAATCCCCTTCCCGCACCGTCTCGGCTTCACCAGCACCTTTGTCCGCCTCGGCTGGTTTTTCAACCGCCGCAAGCTCGCCGACAACATCGGCCGCGAGGTGGCCGGCGTCTGCTTCGCCGCGTCCCGTGAGTGGCGCGAGGCAGACGGCCAGTACGAGCAGCAGCTGCAGCTGCAGCACGAGGAGAAGGACTGGGTCAAGAGCGTGTGGAAGGACGAGCCGGCCGACGCCGACGCGGAGAAGCCCGCCGAGCCGCCCAAGGAGAAGATCTGGGCCTCGCCCATCGTCGTGGACTCGCGCCTCGTCGGGCGGATGCGCCGCTTCGAGGTCAATGCCGAGGACGAGGCCAGGGCGGCCCGCGTCGTCGTGCCGGAGGAGGAAATCGAGGGCTGGGTCAAGGGCAGCCTGAGGAGCCTGTGGAGATGGGGCGCAAGCTCGCTCTCCAGCAAGCACAAGGGCCCCAACGTGGGCAACGTGGACGACGAGTAGACGGCGGCCTGAAAAGTTTGCCGGAGGAACTTGTCCTGTATCAATATCATCTTTTACCGTTTTTACCTTAGACTTTTGCATATCGGCTTAATACCAGGACAAAGTGTAGGATGGTGGCAGAGAGCCGACAGTTGGGGGGGGGAGGTTATAGAAAGGCGTACATATGTCTTGTCTTGCCATGTATCAGTACGGGTTCATATCACAACTACTCATACCATATCAAGCATGTTGATTAATTAGACTGAGGATGAAGCGGGCCTCTATCTCACGTAGCTCGGCTCTCGCTCATCTACACTTCATTCATCGTCACTGCTGTCTGAGCCATACCCTATTAAAGCCGACACCTTCTTTGCTGTGCTCGCAGGCGCAGCTGTCGTTGGGGCGTTCGGGCGTGGTATCGTCCTCCGCTCGGCGGGTTGGCCATGCCCTTCCGCTTTGCTCTTCTCCGCGTCCTCGTTTCCAGCATTGTCTTCGCTGGCCCTTCTCCGCACGCCCCTGAGTTCCTTGTCCTTGGCCCTCTTCCTCTTCTTGCCGACGCCCCAGGCCTGGGGCTCGCCATCCTCAGCGGCTGCTCCCGCGTCGTCGACATCGGGCCCCGCTCCGGTCTTCTGCCTCTCGCGGAAGGCCTTGAGTCCATCCTCCGTCTCCTTCCTTACGCGCTCTTCCTCCAGGCGTTGCTTCTCTCGCACTTCGTCGAGGAAGCCTACCTCGTCATCGTCCAGGGCGCGGAACTGGTTTCGCAACTTGTTCTGCTCCTCAAAGGCGGCTTGCTTGGCCGCTTGTGTGTGTGTCAACAAACTTCACTTTCATCGCTCCAGGTTGATAACTGCCTAGGATGGCTGAACTGCCGGCTGCATTTTGAGCTAGAAGGACGAACCTTTGTTTTCCTGCAGGACGTCATACAGGCTCTTTTCTCCTCCAGCAGCGGCTTGGGCTCGGTGCTCCTCACGCCGTTTCCGCTCTGCATCGAGTTCGCGTTGCACAACTTCCCACTCCTTGCTCTTCAAACTCGGTTCACTTTGTCCTGACGTGGCCTGCGCGCCACCTTCAACGACTTCACCGGTGGAATCAATAGTCCCACCCGAGACAAAGCGGCTTGACATGATTTAGACAGCACTGTACGGCGTGAATCCAAGCGGATTATGCTCAACGAAGCCGCGAGTTAGGGCTGAATGTTCAAACTGAATCCCCTCCCTCCTTGTGCCATCAGTTTGACGGCGACAGTTTGTAGGTTTGTAGGGACACTGAGTGCTTATACAGGTGGAAAGACGGGGATTCGGAGCTCATACAACCAGCCGTGGCACTTATCTGGGAGACGGCATAGACTAGACTCCGATAATCTGCCGTCCATCAACGCAAGTTGGAAACCAACCACAGAAGTAGGCCAGGCATGTCAAGATACAACACACCATTGTCCGTCATCCCGTAATTATTCGACACACAAGATTGCAAATATCTTGTCAATGTGTTGTAATTTTGCTCAATTCTTGCTTGATGATAGCTACCTGAACCGGCCACCCCTGAGAACAGGACAATCCAATAACGCGTTTCATATCATTGAAAACACAATGCGTAAGTGTGACCAAGGTTTCTCACACCTTGACAAGAATGACTGAACCAGACTCACCACCAGACCACTTCTCCTATTCCAGAGAGCTGGCTGTCTTGTCTGTAACCTCCCACTTCAGCCCTAAGCATGCCGGTTGTACCATCGCCAAGACTGAAAAGAACAATTGCTCAGGACGACACCAAGCCAATTCAGCAGCTAGCACGAAGAATGTCCCAACTCAAAATAAGCCACACAGTATTTTTCAATGTTTTTCTCAAAAACACCAGCACAAACGTTGCTAATTAGAGCTGACGCAATCCTCCTCCGAGATACTTCCACGGCCGTGCGTGCTGGTCCATTGCCGGCCTCGCTTCAAACTCCCATTGCCATCTCCGTCTGGATGAACCAATTCATCAATGACCTCAGGTCATCCGGATACAATATACGCGACACTTCGCGAAACATTGAAAGAAATAAACCCCGGAACAGGTGGGGAACAAATGATAAGACACAGCCAAGAACAACCTTACCCACCACCATTTTACCCGCTGACCAAGATGAATGAACCCTGTGTATCCCCAATTTTAGAAAAGCAGCCTTGAAAGGCTTGCGGTCATTAAACGAAAAATGTGTAATATGTACTGTAAACTTTTGTTTCCGGTGTCATGAGAGCTTCCAGTATTTTTTATGCTGGAAAATGTCACCGCGTTGCCAACGCAAGATTCCATGTTGACGGAAGATGACGTCGAACTCCCAGAATAATTAAGCAATATCTTGCTTAGACTTGAGCGTAGATAATCGTCGCCTTGTCCTGATGATTAGATCATCAGACAACTCGCGACCTTGTAATATGTGCTTCCCTCCAAATTTTTATGAATGCAGTGCGCAAATGACATTAGGCAAGTCTATTCGCAAAGGAAAAATAATTGCGACTTGGAACAAGCAGTACAGGTTCCACGACTATGAGTGAGCATTGGCGGCTAGTATCCCAAAGACCAGACCTGGGATGGAATACTTCATAACCAGGTAAACCAAGCTCGCCCATGGGATCGTGGAAATCTGTCCTTGTGATTGTGTCGTTAAATCGATATCTATCGAAAAATGTGTCCGTATGAAAAGGTCGAATCCGAAACGCCGAAAGAAACCGAGCCGCACAGAATGTTGGCGCCAAGATGTGAGTCGCTTTTGTCAACGCCGCCAGCTTTTTCAATAATGCTAGCGCCTGCCTCGAAATTGCAGGCACGTTGGCACGTTGATTGGTGCGACATCGTCAATGATGTAATAAAACCGGTAGTAAATCGTGTGAAAAACTTTTCGTACCAGGGGTATCAGAATATGCAAGATGTCCAAGATGTGTTTGGACAGATTCGTGGGTCAAAAAACTTCGCGTCTGTCCCCAAAACCCAAAACAAGGGGTTCAAAACAAAGAGAAAAGAAAGAGGAATTTCATCTCAGGTGAGCGTTAGATCATTAGCCGACGACGGGCTGTCCGTACCCATGGGACATGAAGTAAGGTGCCTGCTTCATAGGCCCTACGCAACCAGGGCAACTGCATTCAGCAAGCCCATGCTCCCACGCTCCATTGCCGTAGGAATAGTGGTTCACGTAGGTACCATGACGAGTAGGGAAAAAGGCGTTGTGACCTTGGTGCTGTGAGTAGCCAGAGTTGAACTGCGCCGCACCCTGGTTAAACCAGTCTCCATAGCCTCCGGTAGTCGAGGTGGCCGACATAGCATATTCTGGTGTGCCGTATCCAGAGTCGGGCGGCGTGAGAGGAGCATTCCAGGGATTGTGCGCCCAGGCCGATTCCCTGGAGCGATAGCCGTGATGAGCTTTCATCGCATTGTGACGCTCATACTCGGCCGCCTGCTCTTGCACATAGCGCGAGTGTGGTGAGTGACGGTTGCTGTTGTGGTACATGCCGATGTCGGTATCGATGGCAGGTACAAGCGAAGCAATCCGCTCCCGGCTTGCCTGAGCAGCACGACGCTTCTTCATGTGCTGCCAGTCGCGCCAGTTCTCCAGCCACGCCTGGTAGTCCTTGCTTAGGTCGAGGTTGACATACAGCCTCCAACCCATTGCGTTGACCCACTCAAATTCAAGTGCATTAAGCTCAGCGACAGCAATGCCACTGACCTCAGACCAAGATCGGTTTTGGAACGTGTTATCGTCCAAAAACTTGCTGCCCAAAAGAAGTGATACGGTCAGGTATCGCCACACTTGGCCCTCGGTTGCCTTGTAAGGGCCCTGGCTCTTGAGAGCGTTGATCCTCTTGGCAAGATAGTTCATGCCAAGAAGGATGGTCGTGCTGGGAAGTCTCGTCGAAGTGAGAATCTGGGATACGAACTTGCGAAATGGCGACGTGACTGTGGCATCAGGAGTCACCACGCGCGTAGCCATTTCAGCAACGTAATCAGCCATCATATCGACCTCATAGTCGAGGACGGCACAGACGCCACCGGGCATTTTGAAGGTGAGGGGCGGGTTCCGACGAAGATCGAGGGACCTTTGTCGGATGAGTTGTCGTTCGGCGTAAAACAAAGGACCAGCGTGATTACCACAGCTGATCGAATTTGATCTACGCGACGAAGACGAATGCGGCGGGGAGCAGGAGACGAGGTGAAAAGGTCGAGTGCCTAATAAACCGGAGGAGCCATGAAACAATTGGTCGTTACCGTTGATTGAGACGACGAGTTAACGATATGATCGAGGCGTCAAGACCCTACGGGTGGGTGCAAAGAGTTCCGAGTGTGCGTCGAGAATATCAACCACTCTGGGGTTGGATGAAAACTATAGGACGGCGTGCGAGATTCGAACAAGGAAGTGGAAATGTAGTAGAAAGGACTGGCGTTCTGTTAAGAGTGGATGTTAGCATAACTAAACAAACTTGACCATGACTGCACAACAAGACAGATTGATCGAGCAAAGGTTCGCCAGAACAGACAGATTGCTCCCAGGCACGAGACCCTTGGACAGTCTGACGGTCGGAGGAACGTAGCCCACTATCCATGGTCCTGAAGCGAATAGGTGGTATTTCGAAGAAGAGACCTCAGCCCAGGAAATATCCCAAACACGACAGCCCACGGACGGCCGAACTGTAGAAGCCACGCAGAAGCACGAAGTTGAACTCACCCTAAGAAGGAAGGGATATCAGGTCGAGGGCATAAACCGTTCTTCGTCGACCAGGGTGCTGAGTGTACGCAATGGTTCAAATCGGACAATACGCTGACGCGATGTTTGACGGAGAACACAAGCAGCGACCTTGCACGGTAGCGGCGGGTAAAGGGAGGTTTGGACCAGGCGTCAAAGAATGGGGTAAGGTCGCGATTCGGGTTATCGAAGAATCGGCGGTTTCGAAAAGTTCGGTTGAGGAGAAAGAGGTCGTGGGAGAAAGGAGGAGGGAGGGTGAAGGAAAGGGTTGATGAAGGCGAAGGAGGAGGCAAGGTGAGGGAGGAAGGAGAAGAAAATGAATGGATGGATGGGGATGTGGGTAATGGAGTAGTAAAGCCATCCGGACCATGCCATGCCATGCCAGACCATCCATACCTTGCCTTACCTTACCTAGCCGGCACCCTTAGCAAGGAGGATGGGCGGGAGGTGGCAGGCCCAAGGTACCTTTTTCCAACACGATGCGGTACCCGTAGCTCGCTCGTAGCCCGTGCAAACACGATGGGTGGGGTACGTACCGGGTGGAGGCACCCCATGTCTGGGTTGGTGAGTGAGCGAGGAGAGTACATGAGTGAGATGGGCGGCTCCCACCGACTCCCCCTGGTTGCAGAGGACAACAATAACACCCTCCAAGGGGGGGGCACCCACCTGCACCCATTTGCACGCCAAGGTCTCCGTATCCACAGTGAGGAGGGCTGGTGTACCTGCCCGTAGCGCCAACTCCAGCCATCCGACTAGGTACCGCCTAAAACAGGTAGGTTCGACCTTTTTTTTTTGTGAGAGATTAAAATGAGAGGGCCGAGATACTTGCAGTACAAATCTGCGAGTTCAGGTGCCTTAACCCATTCTCAACCATTCTTGAGATCAAGGTATCCGCAAACTACGCGCCTAGTGTTTTTTTTTCTCTCTCCAATGACCACGTCCCACATGGTCCCGATGTGCGGGCTATTTACTATTGAGGTGCTAATCAGCAGGTGAGCCAGCCAAAGGAAGCGGACCAAGAGGGAAAGGGATTATAAAAATCCTTTTTTTTTCTTCAGCCATGCTCTTTTGGTCCTCCTTCCGTCAAACCGTTACTCGCACCGTCCCAGCGTCTGGTCGGACCTGGTGGGTCGCGACACGGGCATTCCACAACTAAGATGGCGGCTTCTAGGGTGCTTTGAACTAGCCCTCAAAGCCCCCTTTGAGATGATCCGAGTACCCAATGTGCCAGCCTGTCGTGCCGCCGGGGTATCGTGGAACCGCCAGGTACTGTGGACTGTACAGTAGCGTTCTCCGGACAGAACCTGGGCCAGAACGGTTGGGCAGGGGGCAGAGGCGAACAGGCAGATTGGATTGTGGTGTGTGAACAGGGCTCCGCTCCACAGCTTGGGGCTTGTGCATCGAACAGGTGATGGTCGGTCGCTCAGTAACTAATCCCTCATTTGATACACTACCTTACCATTGCAGGCAGGCAGGCAGGCAGGCAGGCAGGCGGGCGGGTTCAAGCATGGAGAGGACATGCAGGACCACTCTTTGATTAGCTGATGCACTGCAGACTCGCGTACCCCATCAGGGGACAGGTGGCCTAGCCGATCCAGTTTGCCCTCGACCCACTCAGGCACCAGTCAAGAAAGCTCAGTGGCACCTGTTTGCAAGTCCAGCAATGAAGGGTAGGGTCGTCGGGTCGCTCGGAGTTGGGCATGTTTAGGTCTGCGTCAGTGGCATGCGAAGGGGGTTCGGGGACACGAGTGGAGCCTGTTCGTCACCACCGAAGTCATCTCGAAGACGATGGGCAGTGCTCGGCAAGCACGAGAAGTACTTCCAGAGTACTTTTGCGATCGCAAAACCCTCCGTGGCGAGTCGCTGCTTGCCCTCTTTGGGCTAAGGCTTTGAGATGTTTCTGTCTCTTTCTCCCATTTCTTCTCTCGAGATTCCGATTGGGGCATCAAACGCAAAGTCCTCTTCAAGTATTTCAAGCACGTCGCCTTAGTCAGTGTCAAACTGGGAGGGCACTAATACCCTTACTCCATTCACGAAAGGCCCCCAGGGCGGGCCCTGCGTTGCATCGGGACGGCTTCAATGTCTGGGCTGGCCCCTGGAACATGCGCCAGTGAAGACTTTGAGCGGAGTAAGGAAACAGAAGCCATTTTGGGAGGGCTTTTAGGTCTTCACCATGGGCTCAAGCGATGCTTTTTTGGTTAATGGCCTCCGACGCGGGTGTGCGCAAGGAGTGTTGGGCAGACTTGGCTTCTTGGAGTCTAAGCCCGCTCATCACGTATTTGCACTTTGAGCAGTGGTCCAAGTGCAGGTACAAGGCGAAGACTGAACGACATGGTGCGATGCGTGTGCCTCGGTGCGGAACACTGACATCGGTGGATTTGTTCCTCTCTGTGTCTGCGGTTCGATGACATCCCGCGACTTGGTCTTGGGACCCAGGTTCCGTGCCCTCCCTTGCCGAAACCATCCAACCACATGCAAGCAATAGTCTTTCGCTGTGACGCAGGTAATGGTGGCAAATCGTCGGGCTGGAAGCCTCGCCAAATCCTGACCACTGGCAAAGCTGGTCGTCAGTCACCGCCCCGTTCCGCGGTTTGGAAAAACTGGAGAAGGTGTGTGGGTGGGCACAGCCTGTTTCTGGAACCGGAAAAACGACGTGAGTGATCAAGGCTTGAGACGCTGGAAATTTTCGAAACCCCTCCCCCCCCCCCCAGGGAGTCGCGGTTGCGTTCGCCAAGCCTCTTCTGGAAGCCAAGGAAGGCGTGTCTACCTTACAGACCGTGGCCGTCTGGCTCCTGGCACAAGGTTTGGTCTTGACAAGACGTTCTGTGGCCTTCGCCAGTGTGCATCGACAAGCATTTCAAGGAACGGAGCTTACCTCGGTTCAAGTACCCTCACGTTATGTGCCTGCACTGTTTTCCCTTCCATTTTCTGGACCCTCTCTTTTCGCGCTCGGGCAATTGGTCTCCTTGCGACGAAGACTCATGTCCCCGAGGTGGCGCTGTCCGTTGATTTACTCAAACAATATCGCCCGGACTGGCAGGTCCGACAACCCATCACGGGCATTGTCTGCGCATGCAGAGGTACTCTACAGTCTTTTCCCGTTATATTAAAAAGGTGTCCACGAGCTTTTATCCTGTTAGTTACTCTGCAACCAGCCTCCAACCCATCACAAGCCTACTTTTAATGGTCGCATGTTGTCATACGAATCGTACGGTAGGGTAGAACCGCCGGCTACTTTGGGTACCTGAGTTTCTCGGGAGGTACCTTCCAGGGCTTTGGTATGTACATCTCGATTGTGGTAGAAGTACATCAAAATGATGCCAAGGTCTGGGTTTCAGTAGTGCCTTTATGTTTTGGGAGCCCAGCATGCTAGCTTTTCCCGCCTGCAGGTGGGGGAGCCTGAGGAAGGCACGACGAAACTTGAGGGAACGCAGTCTCAGGTACTCCCTTCGTTGCGTTATGAAGGTCAACTCCCGACAGGCGCGCTCGTAGGGAAGGTACCTTTGGTCATCTCAACTGTTGCCGCATATTACGGCATGTGCCGTGCCCAAAGCCTCAGGTCGCCCTTAGGTCTGACAATTGGTCTGTTCACAACTGCACAAGCCAGAATGTTATGACTGTCCACGCACTACGCAGCCACCCAGCCTCCATCGTCCCTGGGTCAGCGCCATGCTGACAGGCCTACGTCCCCGGCGACATTGATCATTCAACCCCTATGGCTGGGTGGCTTGCGTCGGCGGCTGCTGCACATCAACCGTAGCCACCCGAGGAGCCACGCCGCCAATGCACTTCAAGGTCCGCAGTAGTGAAGCGGAAATGCCTCAGGTCCACTAGCCATCATGCACAGCTTCATGGTTGAATTGGTTGATTCGCCAAGGCGGTCTCTACGGAGACCACCAGGAGGATGAGGAACCCACTGCCAACCTAGCGTGATTGCTTTGCCTTACGCTTGCAGCAGTCATTCGAGTCGTGCAGCAGTTACAAAGTCGATTCGATATATGGTTGTTCGCCGGATGCGCAGCGTCCCCCAAGACGGACTAGACTTTTATCAATGTTGTCGAATCTCACAATGCAAATTACCAATTGGGCACGCGTTCGAATTTCCTGGGAATTCGAGCCAAGCACCCGAGCCAGGAGTTTCCTGGCCCCCAACCTCGGAGATGCGCTTCATGCCCCATACAACCCAATGTGTGTACTATGGAAATCTGAGTCTCCATCATTCCCAGACACTTATGTGACGGGCAACCAACAAACATGTTGTTTTGACTTCACGCTTCTAGACCAGGTTTGTGACAGTCGACAACATTCGTGTTTGTAATTAGTGTTGCATATGAATATCACAACCATCTGAGCGAGTCAACCCCTTTTGCCTCTTACCTCAGAAGGGATTCGTCGAAACAGCAGTAGGCTCCGAGGCCTGGCAGGCAAGACTCAGAGGCCAACCAAGTTCATTTTCACACTGGCCTGCCAACTGGTGGCGTGCAAGCACTAGACCTAGAGTCTGAACAGAAGCTTGGGTGCTGTTTTTAACCTGCTTCACAACACTGCCAGGGCCACGCAAGGAAAAGAAAGAAAAGGACGAGAAAAGGGACGGAGATATCTCAAGTCAAGGTGCCAACCAATCATGGTGCTGCTCCTCCACGCGCAAGGTTGGAGAGGCACCGCCCATAATTTACCAACGCCGAGGTAATACCATGCTTCCCTACGAGTCTGGTACAGTACGGCTGAAACACACCCACCGCACGTTTGTTCGACCAGGTGCCTCCTCGCTGCATTTTTTCCTGCGACAATCCCGAAAATAGGAATGTCATTGCAGGTCCCAGAATGGAGTGGCAACGCTCAGTCATCTAGTCATCCTTCGGACAATGGTCAGTTTCCCAGCGCAAACGTATCCCCTAGTTGCAGCATAAACGTTTGCTGCTGAGAGATTTGAGGGCGAGAACTCGCAAACAACACAAGTTCACCAGGAATGGACTGTGATTATACGGCCGTTCACAAGCCGCGCAGTGTCGTGTCCTAGCAACCTCGCCCTCCCGATCAACAATTGGTTCTAGGGAGTCCTAATCCTTGCATGTCTTTTGGTGTGCTGTCCAGGCTGCGTGGGTTGAGCAGACCGTTCTCTAGTACCGTTCCATCAAAACCAATTTCAGGGTCTCTACTAATAGCCACTGCTAGTGCAGTTTCAACAGCGGTTGACCGCCAAGGACCCTAGCTTCCAAACCATGCCAAGGGGCCCCGGTCGGTCTGACCTAAAACCAAAGTGTACTCGGGTGTCTGTTCATGGGTAGTGTAGACCCTGATGATTGTAGCACGGTTTCTCGGTTTTCGTTTCCACGAAACGGTAATGATCATCATACGGATACGGGTACGTTCAATATTAGGTGCAATCAACACATGCCTAGCACATGATTCTGCTAGTATTTGTTGCTTACGGAGAGATGCCTGCACGCAGTTTCTCCTCAATCAGGTTTCAGCTGTCCAATCTCCTTCGGTCTCCCTCCGCCGAGCAGCCCTTCACACACAATCGGATGTAAAAACCGGCTAGGGTGCTTCTTTCGGGTCAATCTCAGGGACCAATATCCTGCTGGGCAGCTCACAGGTTGGGTCGGTTTGCCACAACTTCATTAGGGGGGAATGACGCGTGTGTCAATCAGGTCATAACACACAGACTGAGGCTAAAACTACTCGACTTGTTAAAAGCATCTGAACATTTGGGGGTGTGGCTGCAGGGTATCGTCATGGCAGTCCATCGCTACCATTTGCAGAACATCTGGCAAAAGGGGTCTCTTTGGCCATCGAGGTGGGTGCCAATCAAGTCATCGTGATTGGGGCAACCGTCTGGAACAAGGGCAGCCCTCCGTTCCTCCTCTCGTTGGTAATAATCAGCAGAAGACTCGCACGCGTACACCGCATATGTAAATGCCTGGTCTTTGACTCGTCGGCTCTGGCTAACAAGCCTGTGTGCCTGCCTGCCTGCCTGTCTACATGTCTGCAACAGGCACACCCCGAAAAGTACCACGCACAGTACCAACCCGCGAGGATCCGGCCACACGGAATGGTGGTACCCAGGGCGGCGGCTTGCTTATGGTCCCGGCAACTCTGGAGGCGGAGGGGCGGTGAGCATTGCGTGTGGGGGAAAAGAAACGACAGAGCAAATGCATAAGCATCGTAGCACCGGAAGAAAAAGTAAGTAGGGCCTCTCCAACCACTCACATGCACAGTTCAACCATCACATCCTCTTCCTCCACTTCGCTCCGACCGCTACTGCGCCCGTTCTGGAAATGCCTCGCCGAGCGCTTGCAGACCACACGATGCAGTGCTTCGACTGGCGCGTAGATGCATGTAGCGTTTTACGATGAGCTCCACTACGGAGTTGGAAAAGACTCTACTCAGGATGTAGTCTCCTTCACCTTCTTAGCGTCAACGCTTCCATCCACCCGTCTCGAAGAATGCAAGAGGGCTGTCCACTTCAGACGCCACAGGAAACAACGTCGTCATAAGCAAGAAAGAAGTCTATCCTCAAGCAACATCCGGGAGTGGTGCTCCTTCAGGATCGGTCATGGCTTGAAAAATCAACGGACTACGGTACAGCGGCTCTCCACCGTGGCAAACATCATCACCAGCATGTGCAATGACAGTCTGAGCGGGTTGTGAAGAGTCATCGAGGTGGCGGGCGTGTCTGTTCCCTCCCCTGGCTGGGAAGCTGTTACTATCGATAGCCCAATCACGGGTGTTCACCACCCAGACCTTGGCCTGCAGGTCCAGCCGCGACAGTCCATGTTGCCTCCTCTCCTTCACTTCCCAGCCGTTCCTTTTGGTCCCCTGCAGTCCAAGTTCCCATGGCCAGTAGCCTCCCGCATGTCATCGACGCCCCCCCAATCCGGTTCCTCCGCCACGCCTTCTCCCGGCGGTGGGGGGTGGAAACGGACAGAACAAAACAACTGCCCGGGGCTCCGTCTACAGAGTGAGTTACGACGCAGGGTGAAGGACATGATGGCTGGTGGCGTGGTCATGACCGCCGAACAGAGCCTTGTTTCGTCACGACAGGACAGTCTGACTCTCCAGCGAAAAGTGTACTCAAGAGAGCATTCCTGACGCATTCAACACTGTATGGTCAGCATGTCTTTCATTCGATCTTCTTGTTTCTTGCCTACTACGAATTTTGCCTCAATTCCTCCTGATGCTCCCCCCCTACGGCACAGGAAATGTGCTAGTGAGAGCCCGGCTTGCTTCAGCCCTTCTCCATATGGGCATATCGGCAACGCATCGGCTCCTCCCATGACGCCGTCCACGATGTCTGCACATCCATTCTCGGCAGAACCACGCTGGCGCCAGAATCCCACGTCCCCTCCCCCCCCCCTCCTTTCTCTCCTCCCATTTGTATCCGCACGATATGATGCCGCAGCTCGACTCTCTCTGGTGCCTTGAGTGATTTCTTCCACCCTTCTCCCGCAGGCGGACCGTGGGCCCCTGGAGGGGATTGATCTTCCTTCTCCGCCGCCTCTTACCGTCATAGTGCGTGCCCTCTTTTCTCCGACTCGGGATATGGCCTGCCTGCAGCGTGGTGACGCCCAACTGGTAAGATGGGCATGCAAGCGGTTGGCAAAGTATGGTACAGGGGCAGGCTACGTCCTCTTTTTTCCTTTCTTGTGCCATTTATCGAATGGAAGGAGGTGGAAATAGAAATATTCGTAAAATACCATGTTTTTCACTGCAATGCCTTTTACAGGTACATATCAAAATGGAATCTTCGGAGACTTTGGTGCGAAGGATACAGTACCCGGGGATGAGAGCATAGCAGTCTCTTGTTTCATTGCCTCACCGCTTGCTTTGATCAAAAGCCCTCTTGGACACTTTTCGGCTTGCCCAATCTGGATCACCTGGTATTGCGCGTGACGGGCGGCAACGTCGACTACGGCGTGACCTCCGGCTATTCCTGGCCCGCGGTCACGGCTGTCCTCTTTACTCTCCATTCGACCGTTTGTGCCTCTGAGTCCTCTGAGTCCCCCGTCACAGAACATGGGGGGGGGGGGGACACCACGCCCCCCGGTTGCATTTGTAGACGATTCCATGTGCCCTCTTCTCGTGCCAAACCACCCACCCTTTCCTCCTTGCTCTTGGTATCACACACGCCTTGACACTTTGACGTATGTGCTTTTGGGGGGAGGGGGGGGCGAGTGGATGGTCGACGCCCCTGGGGGCCTTGCCATCGGCCGCGGTGTAACTCCCCCTCAAGTGGATGAAATGGCCAGGCAGAGAGCCTGCTGTGCAGGGCCCGGCACGTTTCGGTCACACCAGGCACAAGGGGTGGGGAGGGGAGAAAAGAAAGAAGGCCAACAGAAGATGGCATTACGTGCACACACACACACGCGCGCGCGCGCACGCAGCGGTACGCACTGCATGATGCGACCCTACCGTGAATCCCATGTGACAGCTCGCGCAAACAGGCCTGACGTGTTGCTTTCTCGCTGCAGGGCAAGGCAAGGCAACCGCAAGCTTCGGGCGTGAGGACTTAACACCCAGCAAACAAAAACGTGGGAAAAGGTATAGGGTAGCATGGGCAAGTGAGAAGACGGGATCACCACCAAGCCTGAACAAGCATTCGAGATGACAGCTCGCTAGCAGCTCGAGCGGCAGTGTCATTGGAAAAACACACCGATTGACAGTGCCACGGTCGTTCAACTTACGCGTTCAGCAGCAATCTCATCTGGAAAGTAGGGTCAAGCGCAAAGCACAGAAAAGGACCGGTCAGGGGGAAGGGGGATGCACAAGCGTAGACCGAACCACAGATTCTTGAACACGTTCTGATGCATGCCGACATGCGCTACGGCCCTGTTCAACTCCCAAACGCCTTCGAGCTCTCCTGGTGACAGAAACAAGAGATGGCGACTCTGTGCGCATCCCGTTTCCCAAGCCCTCCCGGTTTTATCCCAGCTTCAGTCACAAATAGTGTACACCTTCAGCTCTCGCTGCCATTAGAACACCATGAGCGCCTCGTCACGTACCCTCCCCCTCCCCCCCAAGCAGACCTCGCAGCCCTGGCTGCCGCTAGGACATGCTGTACGGCACGATGGCCTTGTCGATGACGGGCTGTCGCCGCGAGGACTTCTCGGCTTCGGGTCCCCAGCGCGATTCCCATTCCTGCTCGCGACCCACGGCGGCATCAAAGGCGTTGCGGCACTCGGGCGGCAGCAGGTCCTTGATGTCGTCGGGCACAGTGCCCAGACCCTTGAACTGGGACAAAAAGTCTGACGAATCCGTCTTCTCGTAGAACGTCGGTGTCACGCCAGCTGGCGCACCCTCGCAATAGGTATCTGTCACGAAGAAGTTGCGCGCCATCTTCAGTGATACCGGGCTGAAGACGGTACCGTCGCCGGAAGCCGCTGGTTGGTCGTCTGGCCTGACCTGCTCAATGCGAGCATGCGTCGGTTGCATGGCCTTGGGATACTGCATCACGTTCGTGTGGATGTCGTAAACCCCTGCATTATTGAAGCGCCTGATGGCATTGATGCTAGCGTTGAAGGTGCTGTGAAGCGCAAGTTAGCAACGACGCTGAGCAAGTGTGCTCGGTGCTCTGACTGCAGTACATACCTAGCCTCTCGGGCATGCTCCAACATCCAGTTCATATCGTTGACATTGACCTTGCGCTTCTTTGACTCAACCTTGCCACTCGCCACAGGTACGGTAGGGACATTGGTATGATAGACGGCACTGGCACCATGCCACGCAACGTACTGGTTCTTGTTGTAAGGCTGGCCCTCGATAAAGTGGTCGTCTGGGTCTGCGAGTTGGCCTTCGACGACGCCGTCAGCACGGGCTTGAGCGACGTTGTAGTCATCGATGATGCGCTTGCCGCCGACCACGATGCGCGCGCCGAATTCCCGGAAGACGGAGCGCGCCGTCACAATTCCTATCGAACGACCCTTGTATGAGTGGGGGATAATCTCCCGTTCAATCATGTCTCGCTTCTCGTCGTCGTCAACTATAATCTTGTAGAGCTTCCGGTGCTTGGTGAAGAAGAGGTAACTGTCCCTGAAACCGACACATCGCGCCGGTTCCGTGGACAACATGTAGAGTCGGTTGCCGCGCCCCAGCACGGTGAATGTTCGGCATCGATAGTCACGACCGTCCTGAAGATTGCCTGCCTTGTCCACTTTGGTCTCGCCCTCTGGGTCCTCCGGCAGGACGCATTCGTCGTCGACAATCTCAGCAACAGTGCCCTCGGCGTCGATGACCTGCTCGGCTTTGGGTGCCGCGGGACCTCCCTTCCTGCCGCCCCGGCCTCTCCAGCCACCGCGTCCTCTCCTCCGCGGTGTGTCGGCCTCTCGCTCGGACACGGTCACCATGTTGTCCCAGTCGGGAGGCCTGTTTTTCGGCGGACGACCGAGGCGCTTCCTCCTGATGACAGGCTGCGGAGGTGGTGTGGGCTCCTTGACGGAGGCTTCCGACTCTTCCTTCTCCTCAGGCACGTCCTCATCGTCCTCGTCCGCAGAGTCCTGACCGCGGTCCTTCTCCTCTTCGTCATTTTGTTCGGGCTGTTCCTCGTGCTCGGAGCCTTCGTTTGCGTCAGCATCGGGCATGGGCTCGTCGTCCACATCGGCAAATCCGCGCGGGGTGCTCTCTGCGGATTTGGAAGCACGCGTTAGCCTCAATCGGATACGTTGCCTGGGCGCCATTGTTGGGTTGGCGAACGCAGGACCATGGAAGAAGAAAAAAAATGTCAGGGCGAGAGTGGATTTCCAAGAGAGGGATAGATGAACGAGAAACAGAGGAGGAAAGCGGGTTAAGAGACGAAGAAAGAAAAAAGGGAAATGGCAAATGGGAAATGGAAGATAAGAATTGGAAATATTCTCGAGACGAGACCGCGGGTTGCGCGCCGGTGCAGCGAACTTCAAAGGGTCGAGGTTGGTGATGTGAAGGGAAGAAGAAATGCGCGGGTGCAGAAACACCACGAAGCGCGGCGCGGCGCGGCGCAGCGCAGCTACTACCTCACTCTCACTCTCCGTCACTTACCCAGTGCAGCCGCTGCCTTCTTGGCGGCAGCGCGGCCGGAGCGTCGGCCTCGCATCGTGAAGCTCTCCTGCTGGTGGCTCGAGGCTTCTCGGAGGGGAAAAAAAGGCGGTTCAGGATTCAGCTCAGCACGAGAGAGTTCCCCCAACGAGTTTCATTGCGAATCCGACACCACCCTTTTTCTACGTCCTGCAGCAGACATGAGCCACGGTCGGGACGCGCCTCGTCGCAATCCTTGGCCTTGATTGGCCTCCAGCTGCCTCGCCTGCCTCGCCCAATGGCAATCCCCGGCAAGGGGAGTACTTTACTACTTGTACCCTCTCATGCTTTAACCTACCCTATACCCGGACATCTCTCCCTCACCTCGTCTCTTACAGAGTAAAGCAAGGCAGACACATGTTCCACTACCAAGACTTGCCCCGGCAATCGAGATCAAGAAACATCCCTGGCGAAGTGAGTGACAACTCTATCCGTGTTTCGCTGTCTTCTAAGCATTCCCTCAATGGCGAGCGCCTTACTCCAATGCCCTTCTTCCATAGGTCCAGTGACCCAGCCCCGACATTGGCCATCATACTGTCTCGATGGCCTGGCTGTCTCCCCTGAACCTGCCATGATCATGCTTCTATTTACATCAAGTACAACGGGTCCCGCGCCGTCTCCTCGGGACCCCTTAGGACGCCTGCCTGGAACTCATTTGCGTTGAATAGCTCAAACTCAGAATGTATCCCAACCGCCATTGTTAATCTCGGCCTCCAGCTTCCGGCTTATGAGACTTGGTACCCCGTGATTCAGCACCGTGTTCCGTATCAGTGAGTCGTACCGCTTCTGGTTGAGATAAAGTTGCCGAGAGTGCCGGAGCTGCGGGTCAGTCTCGCCATATTTGTCAATGTATGGCGCTGGACCGAACGATCCAGACATGCGGAAGAGGTAGATTGTGGAGCACTTTCGGATGTTGAGTACCACCGCCATGTTTCCTTGACACCTACAATAAGAACGGCCATGGTCAGTATATAAAAAAAAAAAAAAAAAAAAAAAAAAACCCTGCGGTAGCATAGGTATCAATGGAGACTACGCACCTGCGCATGTGCTGCTGCGCGCCACCGATCACCGTGGGTTCCCGATCAGGCGCATCTGTCCTTTGGCAGCAGGTACCTTGGCTACAGAACATGTCTCCGCAGAAAAGACAAATCACCGGATCTGTGAGGTCTTTGCCAGTCGTGGGACACTTCCTTCGTGTTGCCTCCTCTATTAGCGTATCGAAATTCTTTGGCAGCCCAATCAGCTCAAAGATGCCGGGATGGCTGAGCACAGCTGACGGTGGCATGTCGGAATAGCTCCGTGGCCACAAAACCTGATGCTTGATCCAGGCAGTCACGAGTTCGTCGGTGGTGGAAGGCCAGCCGCAGGTGCCTGCATTGAGAGTCATGGAAGCGCAAACCTCATCGAACGACGGCATGCGGAGCGCTTCGGTCAGACGCTCCAGCTCCTCCGCGTCGGGGTTGGCTGAGATGTGGCGGTTGAAGTCCACACCGTACCTAACATTCAGGAAAACAACACACTTCCTGAGGAACGTCAAGGCGTATTTCTTCGCAAAGGTGTACCAACCCTCTAATGTATCGACGCTGGGCTGTTGGAAGCCTAGATTCTCTCCGTCCGTCGCCATTTCGGGAAAGCGCGTTGCCTGGTACTCCATGCCAGACTTCGTGATGGCCAGTGCGAAGTCGGCAAAATTGTGCATGATTGGATCCTGTGTTTGCCGCTTCGTGAGAGTTCCAACCCACATCACCACAGGAATGTTTCGCCCCATGTGATATACCGTCTTGACGACTTCAGCTAGATAGCACAACCTCATTACATGTGAAATGTCCATGTTCTGAGACGGTACCAGCCCGTATGCACACTCGACTAGGAACAAGAACGGATCCTGGCTGAGCAAGGGGGGATATACATCCAGTGGCCGGCGCGCATGCGGCGTAACTGTACCGAAATATCGTGACATGAAGAGACAGCAGTGCTGCCTCTCCGTATCCTTGCGGAACTCGTCACTAACCAGGTCGGCACGGCTGCAGTGTCGAGAGCCAACGGTGATGTATGAAGATGCCGTCTCGGCAAGAATGCGTAAGTGTGTGAGGGTCTGCTCGGGAATCTTTTCCAGAAGAGTTGAGCCAGGCTGCGCTTCCACTCCGCGCTGTTGAATTTCAGCAGCTGAAATCGAGAAACCGACGGCTTGGACGAGTGTGTCGCTAGAACACAGCTCATCTGGTTCATCAATCTTGTGATTCAAGGGGTAGCGGGATTTGAGCTTGTTGAACTGAAGTGTATCTCGCAACCGGCGGTAGGCTGTAAGGAGTTCACCCACAATTTGGCTTCCAGCGTTGCCAGATCCTGCGGCAAGACTAGCCTCGGGCGTACTAGTGGCCGAGAACGAGACGCTGGCAGGTGTCCCTGTGATAGAAGGCTGGATTTCCCCCTCCTCTCTGCCCCAGCCTGCTTCGAAAAGACCTTGAGGATGTCCCATAGTCTCAAGGAGACTACCGGGCATGCTAGGCGTGAGAATCTCCGGTACACTCGGCCCATCCAGCTCCGGGGCCTTACTGTCGCCACGCATGGTGCTACTACCTATTTGGGTGTTCAAGAACGTGTCGAAAGGAGTTTGTGGTTGAAGAGGTCCAGGATATGATTCTTCCAAACCCTTCCACACAATAGGTAGAAACACGTTGCCTAGTGCTTTACACAGGGGACAGACGAACTCGTTGAGCTTGGTATCTTCGGGATGATGCCGCGCGATTTGATGCGTGTGCCGCCTGTTCGTTGCCTCATAGTATGCTTCGAAGCATCGGTAATGCATCATATGGCCGCAACCGCTTGCCACAGGGCCAGGACGCGAATTTTCTGGCCTGAAACCTTTGGAGATGGTCTGCTTCTCGGCTAAAAATGTCTCGCCTCGGGCATTGATTTTCTCAACCATCTTCCGGTTTTCGTGGGCAATGCCAAATGGTCTAATGTCCTCTGCTGACCTATCGAGGTTGCACGGTGTCTGCGAGGCTTCCCGGACTAAGTCAGGATCTTGAAGGTCTGTTTGCCGGAGGATGCGGCTCTCATTGATAAGGGTGAAAGTGCCGTATAGGCGGCGATCATCGGCATCCTCCTGGCAAAGGATGCAAGTTCCGGTCGGGTACTTCCAGTTATGTTTTCGTTCTTCAACCTGGTCAGCATCTAAATCCTCGTCGTCGTCGTCGTCCAAATCCGACCCCCAGTCGACAGCTCCTTGATTTTCCAGAAAGCTCTTTTGCTGCTGTTGGAATTGTGCCATGACCTTGGCCTGCCGGCTCAAAGCAGCCTTCTTCTTTCTCTCACGCTCCTCCTCAATTGAGTTGACCGCTGGTGATGCCGTGTTGATACGATCGACTGAAACGCCCATATTTACATAGGCAGCTTCAAACGCCTGTGGCCGTTTTTGCCTCAAGCGTCTCAAGACCAAGGCGATCTTGGGATGTACCGCCTTGAATTCTTCCTTGTTCGACATAAGGTTAAGTATGGACAAGATTGTTCTCGAGGTGCTTGCCTCGGGCGTAACACTTCGGGCTGGTCTGACCAGAGCAATGTGACAAAATGACCTTGACGAATGATCACTCATTTCGTCCTCGTTTGTCTTGTCTTCCAGAATAGCAATCAAGATGAGGTGCAAAACCACTTGTAGGAATGTCTCCAATCTTGTGAAGGGCACCGATGGGGTCAGTCGCTGTGCAACCACTGGATACAGAAGAGAATAGTATATGATCTGGGCGAAGATCCCTGTGCCTGTAAAGGCGCTCAGATCCTCGAATAATCCTGAAGGAATTGGTCGCATCTTCGGCTCAAAGACAATATCTTCTACTGGCTTGCCAGTCTTCTTGGCCAGTCGCTTGCGGCATGCCATTTCGGATTCCTCGCGCTGGTTCTTGTTGTAGTGGGCGATGTAGGGGTCAATTTCTTCCACGAATTCGGGCCGCAGTTCGAATGTACCGACATCGGATACACCCTCTGGCGGCTTGAAGCTAGCCATCTCATCGAGAACGCGATGGAAATCCTCTTGTTCTTGGTATCTTTCTGGCAGCTTGTTACATATCTCATTGAATGACAGTGGCTTGAAGCAGAGCACATGAATGATGTCTCGGCGCATAGCTTGCATTCGGGAGGCAGGTTCATCGTCTGAGCCAACGAGAGAAGTGCGATCACTCAGAAGAACGATGAGCAAGTGAATCATGTCCTCCACGATATCCAAATGTTGACTGTCGTCTTGCGCTTCTGACTTCATTTCGTAGATCCCCTTGACCCAACTATCCATCCCGAAGCGGTCTATGATGGACGCTAACACCCGGCTGGGATTGCACACGACCATGGCAACCTGAAGAAGGAAGATATCTCGGTGGTGGGTAACGTCGCGCTGTCCTACTCCACGGTAGGTACTCGCTTGATGACGCAAGCTGATGCCATTGCGCACCCACATGTTGGCCTTGATTTGGGCCAGCCAAGCGCAGACACGAAGAGGAAAGTCAAAAGCTGCCATCAGATAATCTTCAGCGGTAAGATCCTTTCTAGGGAGCTGAGGGCGACCCATCAGCCTAGGCTGAGATCGGAGCTCATTGGCCGTGAAGTACAACAGCTCTCGCATGGTGGACGCTGGCAGAGATCGTCCACACTCTATAAGCCAAGACAAAGTGTAATGGAGGGCATGGTGAAACGTGATGGGATCTTTCTCGACCACAAATTTGACAACGTCATAGGACGTAGAGTCCTTTTCAAACTCAAAATCATGAAGAGTTTTGAACTTGACCTCGTCTTTGATTTCACCTTGCTTAAATCGATGTCTTTCACCACCGATGGAGTTGATGATCACGGTTTTCGCGGTAAATCGAATGGCGTCTCGCAGATGAGATATTTCATCCGGGGGGCAGTCTCGGAATGCCTCAGCGAGATTCCTGGCCTGCAGGTTGATTTGCCGCGTGACGAGCGACGCTGTGATCCAAGAATCGGCTTCGTATTCGACGTGTTCGACAACTGCTCTGACATTGGGGCCAATACATTGATGGAGCTTCACCAAATCCAAGAACTGCATCAGATATCGTGGCTCATATCTCACACGTTCCTGAACATGTGCGGATCCGAACAGGTATTTTAGGTCTTGGTAGAAGTGATACATGCGCCGATTCGTGACAGAACCACTTTCGAAGGCGAGCACCGCGTCTGGAGAAACGTCCCAGGGATGACCGACCTGCCTTGTCGTCAAGAAGGTGTATAAGATGGCTATCAAGCTGCTCAAAAAGTTCCCGCGTTCTACAACCTCTGCCGTAATAGATGGTGTAGTCAACATCTGTAGTGAGAGGTTGATAATGGAGTGGTCGGGCTCGCGATCCCCCACAAGATAGAGCTGAGCGAGTATGGTGTAAAGACTAGCGAAGCGGAGTGCCAATACTCGTTTGAACTCAGGTATTTGAACCACGGTGGAGATGTAAAGAGACCTCAGGTCGTTCCTGACCTTCTTCCACATTCGCAAGTCGAATAGTAACAGCCAGTCAAGGCGCACACGTTGGAAAACGTCCTCAGCTGGTGTAATATTGTCACGCTGAGTGTAAATTTGTGGTGCTTCGAGCCAGTATCTTCCCGGCCTGGGGGTGACCTTCTCAGTTCTTCCCGGAGTTTTGGGGATGTCCAAGTTGGGTTTCTCGTATACTGTCGGGGCTATCAGGGGCTCTGCAGTATCTGAATCGGAGGGTGTGCCGTCCCTTTCTCTCGGTGCTGGCCGAGCATTAGCAGGGGGTGGCGGAGGAGGTGGGGGATATCCGGCCATTGTTGCCTCATCTTCTTCCAAGGCTTGGTCAGATTGGCTCCAGTTCATACCCAAATCGGCCACGTCGGCTCGTGTATCAACCATGAGAATATCATCGTCCTCGTCCTCCTCGCCTCCAGCCAAGGAGCTTGTAGCTGATGGGTCGTCTTGGTCGTCCATATTAGCGTCGTCATCACTGTCGTCGTCAATGTCGATGTTGAGACCAGTTTGGTTGCCTGCAGCGGCAGCACGCAGTGCTAGGATGAAACGAGCATTGACGCCATGTAGTCTGGCAGTGACTTGGAGGCTCTGCTCATCCTCTTCCTCGTCGTCTATAAGACCTGCCGTCCTAGATGCTGTGCTTCCTTCCCGCCAGGGTTTCATAACCTCTTCACAAACGGTCCGCCGGAGGATATGGTTGTCTTGGCCAACCGAGCAATTGGAAATGTCGCTAAGCCACTCGACAATAGTGCCACACATCTGCTCACGGAAAGTGTCACGCGCGGACCGGATGGTGACCGTAACTCGGATAGCCTCCATAATCTTGGCCATGTGAAGAAGTTGACTTATGTCGGAGCGGTAGGTTAAGATGCTACGACCAAGAGCATCAACCTCCCATGCATCCTTGGAAGCCTGCCGGCGACTCTTGCGACAAGCACGAGCGACCTGGTCTTGCACTTCCTGCACTGTATGTTTTTCATCATTCCACAGAATCAGAGCGTATTCGTTGCATGGCTGGTCTTCGGTGCCGTATACCTGAGGGAAGAGCCGTGACGCTTCCTCATCAGCCATTATCGTTTCTTCCGTCTTGGTTTGTCGTAACTGCTCAGGTGCGCACGAGACGACGTCGCACATGTAGTCGAAAACTCGGCCTATCGTCATGCGCAGGTTCGTTTCAAGGTCCTCGGGCAGGCTATAAGCCTCCTTGCCTTTGCCCTTGTGTGGACCAACATCGATATCGGAGTGGATTGTGCAGACCAAGGGTGTTCTCCAAGCCTCGTCATCTCCACAGTCACAGCAGCCACTATTTCCCACTGAGATCTGGATTCGGACCAGGTGGCCCGTGTGGTCGGTTGAGTCGAAGCATCGGCTACAAAGGCAGCAGGTCTCGTCCGTGCCGCAGGTTCGGCACATGTAGGACGCCTCGCCGGGCTTGAAGATATGACCGCATCGTTTGCCCCGCGCAGCTTCGGTGTACTCGGCACCTTCGACGGCCCCTTGAGCTTCACTTAGTTTCAGAGAAGCGGAAGGCTTGCCCTCGGGGAACAGCAGTTTCATGTACTCATGTTTCCCCCCGGCCAAGGACCAGAAGAGGTTGCTCAGCAGCTCCCGGGAAGCCTCTTCGGTGTACCGGTAGTTAAAGCGGGCAGGCAGGTCTGCCAGAAATTGACAGAGCTGCTGCTCTTGTGTCGAAGTAGGCAGCTCCATCTCAGCGTCTCATCCCGTCACCCGCAGACATTGATGGCTCGGTCGTTTCCGTTACGTCGAAGAGTATCAGTGGAGGGACAGTCGAAGTGGGGGTTCTTGGGAGCTGATTAGGTGAGCGCCAGCAGTGGAAGCCTCGGGCTATGCGCGAGGTCAAAACAGAAGGTCCGGGAGAAAATGGGCTGAGTAAAACAAGACACAAGAAGTTTAGGGGATTTCGAGCTCGATGTCTGCGCGTGGTGACAGCTCCAGCATTGTCGAAGTTTGGGTGGGAAGAACGGAGTTGGGGGTGGCACTCGAAAAAGGTTGGTGTGAGTGCCTGTACCTTACTAGTATGCGGTGTACATGTCACAGCACAAACGCGGTAGAGGTAGCTGCTATCGGCGTCACAGCCCCTCTGTGACCTGTCGACGTCAATCTGCCAATCAATCAAGAACAACCAAATTCGGTAGTAAAGGCAAGGCATGCAGCCACTCATTAGCGGCGACAATGGGCCGGCCAGCCGCGTGCTTTCAACACCTCAGGCATGCAATAGATCCTCAAACCATTATTCACCGCACCTAACCCTATTCTTGGGGGGAAGTTGTTTTAACTCGAATGCTTTGCAGCATCATAATCTGAGCTTCACTGCGATTCAGATGTTTCGCTGCTTTTGGCCCCGACTTGATTGCAATGGCGACACTAATCACGCAGATGTCTGTGAATCATCACTGCATGAAGAACAAATCGGTGTATCCGACGCCTACAGTAGTCGATTTGACCAACAAGTGCAAACGGCTTGTTCAGCGGTAAACGTGCTGGCATGCGCCTCTATTCCCCTATGAACTTGTACATGTTACACAACGCGTAGGAACTTTCCATCTATTTCCAGTCGTAGTCATAGTCCTTGGGTGTCTCTTACTCGTCCTCCTCGCTCTCGATGTACTTGTGGCGGATGTCCTTCCATTGTCGCTGATCACCCCGGGTTAGCATGCTTCAGTCTCTGAAGGGGTACGATCGGTCACTCACGCCGCGGTTGAGGTTGTCCCAGACCTTGTCCATGGTCTTGTTGTAGCTCCTGTCATTCAATCAGCATCACCGAAAATCCACCGTCTCGGACCGGCCGTGGGCAATGCGTACACCTCGAAAGCGAAACCGGCAGCGAAAACGGTCGTCAGCATGAAGTAGTTCTTGCGGAAGACGGTGCTAGAAGTGGTTTCGAGTTAGCTATGTCGTTCTTCGATCGCCGAGGTGAGTGGACGTGCCTGAAGAGCTGGTTGATGAGAGACTGCGAAGTGCGCGATTAGCATGTGCCGGCGTACCCGGGCGGGGGGTTGCAGCTGAGAGCTTACCATTTTGACGGTGTAGTGCAATTGAGCACTTGTGTTACAGTGTCAATTAGGTGTGAGGCCGGATGGCGAGGGCGTTGAAGGCTTCGTGAGGATTGGAGAGAAGGTCGTAAGAACGTCAAGCCAGCGAAATTCGCGAACTCCCGGAGGCATTAGGTGACCATTGATTGGCTGGCGCCACACTGCCAATTGTGCCACACCTGGTTTCCTCTCGTGCTTCAACAGGTACGCCACGGCCCAGCCCAGACTTACCTAATACAGTGTCCGGTTGCGGCCAGCACAGTACACTGGTGCATTGTAGGTAGTAAATCTCAATACAGCACTGAATACAGTACTGAACTATAGACTTACATGGTAATTACTCCCGCCTGTTCAGTGATTAATCAACAAGAGCAGCAACCATAGATCATTCACTAGTTGGACGAACAGATACGTATGCGGTGTTTTGAAATCAGATTATTACAAGTGATAGCTGGGATGTTCCCAACCCCTTCCGGACTACTCCTCGTTTTTGGGTATCTTTGCCTATGGCGCGAGTCCATCAAATGTAAGGCTGTAGGTTCAGCTCACCTAACTGCGCCTAGGTTCCCGTGCTGCACACGGCACTCATCGAACTTCATTACGAGCTCCTACTTCTCGTGGACATTGATCTTCTCCTTTGTCTTCTCCTTGAGGTCGTGCATACGAGCTCGGAAGCCAATGTGCTGTTCAACACGCTTCCCACGCAGCGAACTCATGACTCGCAGAGGTGGCCGGATATCATCCTCCTCGTCGGAGTTGTCGAGCTCGTGCTGTGGGATCGTCTCCGGTGCCCAAGATTTGCGCAAAGTCCATGGTAGACAAGATGCGATCCAGGCGTCCGGCGTGAGCCTGATTAATGCTCCAACCGGCAGGGAGATCGCGCCCAGCCCAATGGACAAGCCCCATTCTTTACCGTTCAAGGGGGTGATCTTGAATGCCTGTCCACCTACGAAGATGATGAGGACTTGACCGCCAATCATGACGATGTTGATTAAGATAAAGAACAGATTGCGGTGAATGCCTTCTAGGAAGTTCAGCTTATTGTCGAGGCGACGATTACTGTAGGACAACAGTTAGCTTTGGCACAAGTTTGCAAGGTCTTGAACCACTCACTTGACCTCATTGAAGATCTGCAGCCAGACAAAGGTGTTGAAGACCAGCGTCTTGAGCTGGATAGCGTCCTCCTCCGTGTTACCGTATCCCAACAATGATCTGCCAGCAAAATGCAGGACAAAAGTAATGGCAAGCTGGCAGATGGCCTGACCGATGATCATCTTGCCCATTCTGAGCGTGATCAGGGGTGCCGACTTTCTGTCTGGCTTTCGATCGAGGATACTGCGAGTGGGCGGGTCGGTCGCCAAGGCCAGAGCAGCGAACGTATCCATGATGAGGTTGACCCAGAGCAGTTGTACAGCGTTGAGAACGGACTCCTCATCAGCGCTCGCCACTGCCGAGACGAATGTGAGCACAACAGCTGTGACATTGACTGTGAGTTGGAACTTTTAAACGACGAGTCAGCCTCTCTCTCATACTAAGCCAAGTAGTTGACACTAGGGACTTACCTGAAGGAACTTCTTGACAGCATCATTCACGGCCCGACCCCACATCATTCCCTTGACAATCGACGCAAAGCGTGATGGCGGTCAGTATGATCATGACGTTGAGATTTAGAGCTTATGAACTTACTTGTCGTCAAGCAGGATGATCGCAGAAGCCTCCTTGGCAACTTCCGTACCGGCAATACCCATGGAGAACCCGATGTCTGCCATCTTCAGAGCAGGGGCATCATTGGTTCCATCGCCTGTAACGGCGACCGTCTCCCCTAGGTCTTTCAAGGTTCGAACGAGTATCCGCTTGTCTTCGGGACTGGAGCGAGCTAGAACTTGAAGATGCTTGACCTTTTGCACAAGCTCTTCCTGTGGTAGTCGACGGAATACTGGTCCTTCCATTGCTATGCCACCTTCCGAGGGCTTGAAGATGCCGCATTCAGCTGCGATGGCACATGCCGTCCTGATGTTGTCGCCAGTGACCATGCGAACGAACACGCCAGCGCGGCGGCAATCCTCGATAGCTTCGATAACGCTCGGCCTGAGGGGGTCCTTGATACCATAAATCGAGATCAGAGTCATCTCCTCGTGAACCAAACTAAAGTCTGCTTGCTTTGCATCTTCCTTGGAAGCAGTGCCGGCCGGTGGCCACGACTCGAAATCTCTGTATGACGAACCGATGGTTCTTAAAGTCTGTCCCGCGTAAGAATTGATGATCGCGCCAAAAGTCTCTCGGTCTGATGCCGTCAACGGGACTGTGGACAGCTCATCTCGCGAAGGGTCCTCAATAACACGGGTACACTGAGCAAGCAAGATTTCCGAAGCGCCCTTGACATAGGCACGAAACTTCCCCTCATCGAGCTTGACCACTATTGCACTGAATTTGTTCTTGCTGTCGAAGGGAACTGCCTGGACGACTTGCGCGGCAGATCTGATCTCCTGAACGGGCCCAGCGCCCAGATGATCACGGCAGAAGGTGAGCAAGGCCACTTCCGTCTTGGAACCGATAAATGTATTCTGGCCATCCTGGGTTCCCTCAAAAGCCGTGGAGTTGAGAATGTTAGACTGAATCAGTACGTCCTTGGTAGTTGTGCTCAAACTTTCGGCAAACTCGGCTACTGATGTGCTGGGAATATCGATTGAGTTGGGACTGGTCTTGTTCGTCTCATCCAAGGGCTCATCCGTGCCTCCGAAGCTGATAGTCTTGCCCAGTGTGGTGGCGACAACCGTCATCCTGTTCTGAGTCAAGGTTCCAGTCTTGTCCGAACAGACTGTAGTGGCATTTCCCATGGTCTCGCATGCCTTTAGCACACGGACCAAATTGTTATCGCGTAGCATCCTGAGAGTGGCGAAGCTGAGCGCCAATGTGACAGCAAGGGGCAACCCTTCAGGGACAGCAACGACAACCACGGTGACGGCGGTAATGAAGATTCGCAAGAAGGCTTGGCCCTTTTCCTCGGGTGAGCCTCTGTTTCCGGGCAGCTGAGCACAGAACTTTATAAACAAAACAATGAACAGGAGCAGGGCAGAACCCGCTCCGATTCTGGCAATCCAATCGGCCAGAATGTTCAGCTTTCTTTGCAAAGGCGTATCTTCCTGCTCTGTTCGCAGGGACATGGTAATCCGACCATAGCTGGAGTTGACACCAACAGCAGTAACCAGGAAGGTTCCGTTGCCCTCGGTCACTTTGCTGCCGGATATTATGAAAGGATCGAGCTTTTCGGCATCTTCACCATCTAATTTCTGCAAGGCAGAGAATGCATCGGCAGCGGGCATCTTCTTCAGAAGATCAGACTCGCCAGTGGCTGAGGATTCGTCGCACTTGACCGCATGGCCTTCGATGAAAATACCATCCACTGGAATAACATCTCCAGTCTCGAGGTGCAAAACATCTCCAACCATGATGTCGTGGACGGAGATCTCTTGGGATTTGCCAGATCGAATCGCCTTCACTGTTCGGTCGTCCTTCTTTTTGTTCAGGCGAGTGAATTGGCGTTGCATTTGCCAATCGTTAATGGTGCCTACCAAGACAACGATGCTGCAGTTCGCGAGACGTCAGTTGAGTGTTCAGCGTCTTCCATATCCACATTGGGCAACTTACAGGATGGCCACCATAATCGCAACACCCTCAACCCACTCAACCCGAGCCTCTCCGGGCTCATGTTGACCGCCAAAAGTCTGGTAAAGGCCGAGGGCAAGCGAGATGACCGCGGCAATGGTTAGGAGGATCAAGACCTTGTCGTTGTAAGTCTGCCAAGCAATTTGTAGCAATGACTTGTTCTTCTTCTCGGGAAGTCTGTTATCGCGGAACACCTTCTTTCGATCGGCAAAAGCGCCTGTGGGATTCGGGTCCGTAGGAGGTGGGATGTGAATGGCTGCTTCCTTGGTGCTCTCGGGGACGGTGTCTCCCGCCGCGCCGTACTTGGCTGTACCTTGGGTGGCCACATCTTCGAAGGCGACTGCGCCATCGAGCGTCGTTTCATCAACACCAAGGCCGGTTGATCGATTTGTACGCAGTCCCTTCTCGATGCCGTCCAGGCCGCCTAGGGCGTAAAAGGCGTTTAGACTCTTGGGATTCAGGAGCTTGGCCAGATGACCGGGAGTGTATGCAAACTTGTTGCTCTCCACCTTGAACATATCCTCTGTTCCAGGATCGGGAGTCAAAGCATCGGCCAGATCCAGCTTGAATTCATGGTGGACCACGGCCGTTGGCGTTTTCTCCTGTTCCAAGGCCCCTTCAGGCCCCGGGACGGGTGTATCTGGGGGCATGTTTGGGAATATGCTTGAGATTGGCGATGGCAGGCTCCTCTTGGTGGTAAAGTGTAAACGAAGAAAGGGTATCAAGTGTAAACGAGAAGAGAGAGAGAGAGAGAGAGCTATGACAGGTTGATAAAGTGTAGCTCCCCAACAAACATGCAATCAGCCCCAGGAGGGATGGACCATGGTGCACCTGGCAGCTGGCAACGTGTTTGGCAATGCAAAGCCTACCTTACTTTGCCTTGCCAGGATCAAGGCATAATTAGAAAACAAGATGCAGGATCGGAGGGCGGGTGCGGTGCCACACAAGGGTCAGAAGCTTGTACGATTCCGTGTAAGACAGTTCGACCCGGCAAATAGCATCGACTCTGCATAAGAACCCGGCAAAGCCAGATGCATGACCCGCTATGACATGTACGATTGCTACGTGTGCGAGATTAGGTAGATGAGGAAGGCCGCCCATTCACCATTCACCATTCGCAGGGGGAATCAGGCTTGTGCGTGAATCCCTCGCAGACATCAGGCGAGGCAGGTAACCATGTTCCTGAACTACCTACCTTATCTTAACCAGCCGGTGGCCATACCACGAGCTGATGTGGCACCCTTCAAACGTGGGTGCCAGTGCCAACATGCATCACTGTCAGCGACCTCGTTTGCTGCATCGCATCATCGCACTTTTCACCGAAGATGCTGGCTGCTGCTGGCCGATACGCCGAGGCCATTGACCGTTTCCAGACGTGCGGGCGCCGACGGCCGTGATGATGCTCTGTGAATGGCAGAGTGCCTGAAATTGGCAATGAACGGCGCCCGGTTAATTGCCAGAAGTATTGTAGGACTTTGTAATTAGACCTGGCCCGCCCGTGTTGACCTGAGCTGATCCAATTCGCTGTGCCAGGATCTCTCCTCAAGAGAGTCATAGCCCACCCGATTCGATATAGTTGCAGGGGGGGAGGGGCCCATGAAAGGTGTTACATGTCACTTCTCCTACCTTATCCAGCTGAGCACAGCACATCTGCCTTGGTCGGCTTATGCCTAATCGACGCTCCACAGCAGGATTGGCCGGACCTTTGTACCGACAAATGTTCTGTGACGTTGAGACGTGGGCCTGGAGCCATTGGAAGCCGTGTGATGCGATTGGTTTGCGCAGATGTACCATGGAGCCCCCGTGATTCCCGGTGTCTCTTGATTACAGGAGGACGGGCAAGCTGTTGAATATGCCTGCAAACAAACGGATTACCCGTCGAGCCGTGGTGGCTGTCCAAGGCGCCAAACAAGGGATGCTTGACGAGTGTCAATTTGTGCAGCATAACACAAATGGAACTCCACGGTTTACCTATTTCGCCTTACCGTAAGGTAGGGAGTAAGCCAACAGCACCTGATGGCAGCGCCTGTTCAGGGGAAAGCGAAAAGGAATATGTCAACTTGCATCAGATAAGCTCATGGGTCTGGCACAAACCACCTTTCCCGGGCGCCACGTTGCAGACCTGGTCGAAGACGTGGCAACGCGTCATTGATGTCGCTCTGTAGATGTGAAGTTCGGGCGCAAAGCGTGTCCAACCTCGACGTCCAATTGCCCCAGACAAGCCAAGGCCAACGCTTCCCACTCCGACGGTTCGATCAATCGCCAAGAGGCAGATCATGTGCCCAGAAGCAGCAACGGGTCAGCCTTATGTAGTCTGTACGACGGTCTTACCCATGATGTAGGCCCAGACCTATGTAGCCGGTACCAACGAGGTGCTGGCCATCAACTGAGCAAAGCTTGTCTCCCTGTAAGTTACTCCACTTCTGCACCGACAAGGCAAGGTGCCTACCTTCAGATTACCTTATACCATAGGTGCCTTACTGTGCCCTAAATGGCATAACCCAGGTGCAGCAGGGGGGCAGAAAGCAGTGAGCAACCCAGCCACAGCATCCACGCCTCGCTACGGACTACTGAGCCCCAAGGTGGAAGCCACAATGTATTTGCGCCACATCAGGAAGCCTGAACTCACCCCACCATCATGACGATTCCGGCTTCAGCATGTGTCGCCGAGATCCACGACGTCCAATTTGGGATTTCCCGAGCAGGCGAGAGCACGGGAGCCTTTCGTTTCCCTTGAATTATACGCCGAAGGCCACAGGAGCTCTTTCTTGGGCCATTGCCGGCTACTGAGCACCAGCCCTGTAGCCGGTTGCTTCACAGTTCTCCCCTCTCCACGCAACTGGTCCTTGGGGATAGGGACGTTTCTCGTATTGCCATCTCAGCCCAATCACTAGAATAACCCAGCATGCCTTCGCAACCCACAAACGCAGGCATCGTCACCGATGAGGGAAGCGGCCAGCGCCACATACCGGAGTCCGTACGGGCTGACGGCAGCACCCGCAAAGCTATCAAGATCCGCCCCGGCTACCGACCCCCCGAAGATGTCGAAGTCTATAAGAACCGCACCGCAGAAGCGTTCCGCGAGCGTGGCAAAAAGATAGGGATCCCCGGCGCCGCTGGGCTGAAGGATGATGACGCCGAGCAAGCCTCTTCGAGTGCCAACAAGAATGCAAAGCGACGCGAGGCTCGGAAAAAGGCAAAAGGCGCTACGGACGGGCAGGACGGCACCAGCGCCCCAGAGACCAACACAAAGGACCAACCCGAGGCCAAGACCGAGGAGCCGCCTGTGGATCCCGAAGTCGAGCGCGAAAAGAAGGCGAGGAACCTCAAGAAGAAGCTGAAGCAGGCCAAGGAATTGCAGAGCAAAAAGGAAGGGGGAGAGGCACTGCTGCCTGAGCAAATCGCAAAGGTCATCAAGATCAATGAGCTCATCCGGGAGCTGGACGCTTTGGGATTTGATAGCGAGGGGGACGCCAAGGGGGATGCGAACAAATCTTCCGCCGGCAATGGTGGTGACACAAAGGAATGAGTTTTGGTCTGCTGGTAACGACTTTGGAAAGAGAACTTTTGGCTCTGGCCAGTGACTTCACGTTCCGCACATGAGACAGGGACGAGGCCACACGTCACGATCTATCCGACCTGATCTAGACACGGTCTGGGGATGTCTATGTTGTTACCTGGAATACTCAGCAATGAGCTGAAGACGCTCGTGCTTTCAGGTTTAGTTCCGATACAACTTTGGAAAGGAAAGCAGTGAAAGTCGATTGAAAAGGCATGGTTTTGGGCACACCCTGAGCGAGCATTGGTCTTTGTTATCAACCTCGGTAGTTCGTTTGGGACGTTTTCAGGTGGTTTAAATACCATTTTGTTTGTATCATTGCGCCAATAAGTTGGCTAATGGCAGATGCAGTCAATAGATGGAGCGATGTGTCGTCTCTCCAAATCACCACTCGTCATTGTTCGCGTGCACTGGTTGCAATTATAAGAATTCATAATTTATCCCAAGACTCCTACACCAGAACATGGAAACCAAAGAAGAAGAAAAAGAATAGTTTAAGCTTGAATTAGAAGCGAGATTACGATGAAGTCGTTTAGCTCATCAACGAGGTATACCTTACTTCACCTTGAACAGAGCGCTGTTGGGGGATGAGTATAGGGTAGGCAGAATGAATGGGACAAGGTAAGGTACCTTGGCTGAGGAAGTGGCAGCGCCGACTTTCAGCCGATGGCTAGCTCTAGGTTCTCAAGGCTACCACGCATGAGGTAAGCTCTCGTGGACCAGCAACAGCCAGCCTACACGCCGACACAAGCACATCCACATCCACCTCACCTCACCTACCTACCTTGTTCAGCAGCGCACGCCCTTGAGCTTTTCGAATTCGAAGCAGCGGACGGCATCACTCACTCTCTCTGGGTATCGGACAGCAGCTCTTTTTTACACCACCGGTAGACGCCACCGCGATCATGGCACCCGAAGACGAGCGCCAGGCTGCCCTGAACTCATACCGAGCCAAGCTCATCGAGTCGCGGGAATGGGAAGCAAAGCTCAAGAACTTGCGGATAGAGATCAAGGAGCTCCAGAAAGAGTTCGACCGGACAGAGGAGAACATCAAGGCGCTGCAGAGCGTGGGCCAGATCATTGGCGAGGTCCTGAAGCAACTCGATGACGAAAGATGTAAGGGTCTCGGAAGCTTTTGCCGCCTGGCAGGATGCCGGACTGGAAGGATGCTAACCTCTGGTCTCAGTTATCGTAAAGGCGTCGAGCGGACCTCGATATGTCGTGGGCTGCCGATCCAAAGTCGACAAGGCCAAGCTGAAGCAGGGAACTCGAGTAGCCCTCGACATGACGACACTGACCATCATGCGCATGCTGCCCCGCGAAGTCGATCCTTTGGTGTATAACATGTCCTTGGAAGACCCAGGCCAGGTCAGCTTTGCTGGTATCGGTGGATTGAACGATCAGATCCGAGAGCTGCGAGAGGTTATCGAGCTGCCGCTAAAGAACCCAGAGCTGTTCCTCCGAGTCGGCATCAAGCCTCCGAAGGGTGTCCTCCTCTACGGCCCACCCGGAACTGGAAAGACTCTCCTGGCAAGGGCAGTGGCGAGCAGTTTGGAGACGAATTTCCTAAAGGGTAGGTTGATGGCCAACCCCGAATCATGGCAATTGCCAGCGCTGACCGTTGCTAGTCGTATCATCGGCCATCGTCGACAAATACATCGGCGAGTCGGCACGACTGATCCGAGAGATGTTTGGCTATGCGAAGGAACACGAGCCCTGCATCATTTTCATGGACGAAATCGACGCCATCGGCGGACGCAGATTCTCCGAAGGTACTAGTGCGGATCGCGAGATTCAGCGCACGCTCATGGAGCTGCTTAACCAACTGGATGGTTTTGATTACCTCGGGAAGACGAAGATCATCATGGCCACAAACAGACCCGACACCCTGGACCCTGCGCTGCTACGTGCTGGTCGCCTGGACCGAAAGATTGAGATCCCGCTGCCGAACGAGGTTGGCCGGCTGGAGATTCTCAAGATTCACGCCTCAGGCGTTGTTACGGACGGCGACCTTGATTTTGAGAGCGTAGTCAAGATGAGTGACGGCCTGAACGGAGCTGATTTGAGAAACGTTGTCACAGAAGCGTATGTTACCATTTCTACATCCCGTGGTGAAGCTGGGTCACTAACAAAGCATCATAGTGGTCTGTTCGCCATCAAGGACTACCGGGACTCCATTAACCAGGACGACTTCAATAAGGCCGTTCGCAAGGTCGCCGAGTCCAAGAAATTAGAAGGCAAACTCGAGTACCAGAAACTATAAGGCATCTTTAGTATCGACTTATGCTCAAGGAACTCGCGCACCAATGAGCAACAAGCGTCTGTACGACCGTGTACTACTATGGAGGTAGAGCGAAGGATGGTGGATTCATGGGGGATCATCTAGACCTAGTGCTACCCTGATGGAACTGAGCAAATAAATGACCATACTGCCAAAGTATTCTGCAAATGTGCTTAGTCGAAAATGACTTCATCGCGGTAACTGAGAGCCGCACTATGAACGAGGAATCCTCTCTCGCTGCATGCATGCGAACCGACCATGACGAGAGACCGGCATTCTTGAGGTCTCAGCTACATCTTCCCAAAACCGAGGAAATATATGCTACGCCAAGACACACGATAACAACGCCATCCTGCCCATGGACAACTACACAATAAAGGCCCGAGGATCGTAAGACCGGCCAAGCGAACGTGGAGCCTGGTCCTTCATTTCGAGCCAACAGAAGAGGCACCACACTTCCATCCTAGTCTATTCCTTTAACACGGTCACTGGCCGGCTAGAATTAAGGGGGCATTGCGGTTGTGATCACTTTAATGTCGTAGACCAGGCCGGCATGGGAGCAGATCCTACCTGCCCCCCAAGCATCACACCTCCTGTTGTAAAGCATCCCGTATCGAACGGGTTTTTGTTGCATCGATAATGCTCGACCTGCCAAAGTATGACATCCTCAGCCGTACTCTTTATCCTAGTAGGGGAGGGGGGAGGCTAGATGCATTGAAGTCAAAGATAGGTGGTAGCCGATAAAATCTGTCTCTGTGTAACAAAACCACGTCTTTACAGACTGCATTCATGTTAACTTCTGTCTAAAGAAGTGCCCTGAAGGCATAAATGATCCATATATCTAAAAACAGGGCGGGAGGTTCTGCATCCCAATCCCCAAACCCAATACATCCAGTTTCTCATTTCAATGAGTCCATTAGTTTTTGTACTTCGCACCAAACTCCTGGTTGATCATCCGCCTTACTTGAGACACGACGGCATCAATCTCTCCTACAGGGCGCAATGCTTCGCCAAAGCCCCGGAGCACGCACCAGGCGGACGGGCTTGAGGCAGCCAGTTACGCAGGCCTCAAAACGACAAAAGACAGCACGTTTACTCGACAGTGACCGACTTGGCCAGGTTTCGGGGGAAGTCCACGTTAAGACCCTCGAGAACGGCCAGCCAGTAGGCAATCAGCTGCAGGGGAACGACGTTGAGGATACCTTGGAGGCAGTCAACGGTCTTGGGGATCTCAATCTTCTCAGCCTCGGAGGCCTTGAACTCCTCGTCAGCAGGGTTGCAGATAACGATGGGCTTGCCGCTGCGAGCGATGACTGTAGAAACCATTGTTAGTATCAATTTGCACGAGTGGATATCCGATTAATGAACTTACCCTGCTGGTAGGCGTTGAGAGACTTCTTGAAGAGATCGTCGCGAGTGAGGATCATGATGATGGGCAGGTTCTCGTCGACCAGGGCGAGAACACCGTGCTTCAGCTCACCAGACATGACAGCCTCGCAGTGGAGGTAGGAGATTTCCTTGATCTTGAGGGCACCCTCCAGAGCAGTGGAGAACTGGCTGCCACGGCCGAGCAGAAGGAGAGACTTCTGGTTCTTGAAAACCTTCTGGCAGAGATCCTTGATGGGCTTGTCGAGCTCAAGAATCTGCTTGATTTGATCAGACACGTTGGCCAGACCCTCAATGATCTCCTCGCGACGACCCTTCTTGGAGGCACGGTCCTCGCTGAGAGACAGCGCGAACATGACCATGGCGATGAACTGGGAGGTGTAGGCCTTGGTGGAGGCAACACCGATCTCAGGGCCGGCGTTGACGTGGACACCGCAGTGGGTGAGCAGAGAGATGGACGAGCCGACAACGTTGACGATACCGACGGTGAGGGCGCCGCGCTCCAGGCAGTAGCGCAGAGCCATCAGCGAGTCAGCAGTCTCACCAGACTGGGAGACGAAGACGCAGGTGTCGTCACGGAAGACGGGGGCCTGTCGGTCGAGGAAGTCGGAGGCCAGCTCGACGGCGATGGGGATCTCAGCCAGCTCCTCGAAGATACCACGAACAGCCATACACGAGTGGTAGCTGGTACCGCAGGCAATGAAGATGATTCTGCGGCAACGACGAATCGTAGAGATGTAGGAGCGAAGGCCACCGAGGGTGACGGTCTTGTTGGCAACGTCCAGACGACCACGCATGGTGTTGACGACGGACTCGGGCTGCTCGAAAATCTCCTTCTGCATGAAGTGGTCGAACTTGCCCTTCATGATCTCCTGCAGCTCGAGCTCCAGAGTCTGGATGGTTCGGACGTTGGAGCTGCCGTCGGCCTTCTTCAGGCGGTGGATGTTGAGGGAACCCTCGTGGATGTGGGCAATGTCGTCATCCTCAAGGTACATGACCTTCTTGGTGTGCTCGACAATGGCCGAAGGGTCGGAGGAGAGGAAGAACTCGGTGGGCATGGGCATGCCGTCGTCGGTCATGAAAGCTCGGGACTGCGAGCGGTGGAGGAGCGACTTGTCGGGAGCACCGAGCAGGCCGCTGCTGGGAGCAAGGAAGTCGGTGGCGTTCTTCTTGAGGGCAACATTCTGAGAGGCGGCCTCGGCAGGGAGAGGGGTGTTCTCGTCGGCGTACTCGACGTCAACGAAATCTACCTTCATGCGGCGGGAGGTCTTGACGCCGATGACGAGGGGGGAACCCTTACGGGCGGCAATGATCTCGTGGGGGTAGTGAACGGACTTGATCAACAGGCCGTAGGCACCCTCAAGCTCCTGAATGACAGCCTTGGCAAGGTCGGTCATGCCAATGTCAGGGTGCTGGTCGTGGATGTACTTGGTCAGCTTGGCAATGCACTCAGTATCAGTCTCAGTCTCGAACTTGAAGCCCTTGCTGATGAGGAGGGTCTTAAGCTCCTTGTAGTTGGTGATGATGCCATTGTGGACGACAGTGAACTCCCAGCTAGGATCGGATCTGTGTGCGCGAATGCACGTCAGCCAAATGGTTCTCCCGTAGAAGTTGTGCACCTTGTCGAGTTGTTGCGCGCATGAAGAGGGGGTAGGGTAGGCGGTCAGTGTCGGCGCGGGCGTGCTTACCGGTGGGGGTGGCAGTTGACGGTGGAAGGGGGGCCATGGGTGGCCCATCGGGTGTGGGCAATGCCCGCATGTGAATCGAAGACCTTGGTCAGGTCGACGTCGGACTCGTCAATGAGCTTCTTGAGCTTGGCAACCTTGCCAACCTCCTTGAAGGAGAAGACCTCCTTCTTCTTGTCGCCGTCGACGGCCAGACCGGCCGAGTCATATCCACGGTACTCGAGACGGGAGAGACCTGGTGCGGGAAAATGGGGTCAGCTCACGAGCTCTGCTAAGGGAGGGAGCATGGTCGAGTCCGCCGTTCGATCAGGGGTACGGGCGGTGGCCGAGCTGCAACGAGGGGCGGAGGGGTCTGAGGTGGGGAGCTTACCGTTGACGAGTGTGTCGAGGATGAACTTGCGGTCCTTCTCGACCAGGTAGTTGATGTAACCAAAGATTCCACTGCGAAACCATCTTGATCAGCCCACGTTCTTTAGGTCAATTGACGCCTTCAGCAGCACGACAGAGAGAGGCTGCTCAAGCTGGCGAGCCCCTCCCCTCGTTCGGTCAGGAGAGCCCATGGGGAGGCGGGGCATGGGCGGTGACTGGAATGCGTACCACATGGTGTCTCGAAATCGGACCGCTGGTCGTCAAGAAGAGAGAATTGACGGAAAGACGAAGTTGAGGATTAAAAGAGAAAGAAGAGGAGGAGAGGGGGTATCACGAAAGCAGTATATGAGGGTCTTGGTCTGAAGAGAAGAGGAGGAGGAGGAGGAGAAAGGGAGGGAATGCGAGCAGGAGAGACGGGGAGCTAGATGTAACTTATGTTCCTGAAGAGGAGGGTTGCTCTGCCATGCCCAGGGCGTGTGGGTGTGCGCACTGAGGCTTGTTGAGGGGGGGCTCAGCTTCGCTGGATGTGGAGAGTCGGGCTTGTGCAGTGGTACTTGCTGGGCTCCTAGCCTCATGGGCTCTGGTGGGGTGTTATTTTTTTTTCTTCTTCTGTTGTTGTTGTCGCCCTGGCGCTCGTTTGGTAGAACGACGAAGAGACACCACACCGTAAGGTACTGGGCCAGACACGAGGAACAAGTGCGGATAGTGGAGAAACGGGGTGGATTATGCAGCCAGCTGGCCTGGTTTTCTGGTGTCGTTGTTAGCGGCGGAACACTGTTCGTGCAGCTTGCGTGTTGTATCCATTGGGCGGCTGTAAGTGGTGGTGGTCCCTCGCATCATGACGATACAGGTACCAGAGAGGGGCGAAGGGGGACCTTGAGCCATGAGCCTTTTGGGGGGGGAGGGGGTCCAGGTCCCTGCCCCTCAAATCATGCTTCCAAGTTTAGTGCGGACTTAGCGGTGTTGGTACCGGCGGGAGCAGTGACGAGTTGGTACCAGATCAACGACTTTCAGGGGGAGGCGGCGCTTTGTCTGTAACAGCTACTGGGTTTTCTCGACACCAAGCAATTGCAGATCAATACCTTGCTGTTTGACTGCTTTTGCGGGCTCAACTCGCTCCCTCCTCGCCGTCCCATCCCTCCCGCAGCCGAGCCGAGCGACGAAAGCTCCAGTCCACGTTCGAGCCCCCAAACTCATCATGGTGGAAGTGGAAGTGGATGTCCATCCCCCGGTCATCGCATCCGGGGCCATGCACGGAGTCGCCAGCCCATGAGCGTTTGAGTTTGTTCGTACAGCGCCCCGCTGTCCGTTGCTGTGGCCGCGGCCACCACCACAGGCAGAGCCAGGGGTGCTCCGATCGTCAGTGCCGCGGTAGCGGTAAAGGTAAGGTAAGGCAAGGTACCTGGAAGGTAAGGCGAGGCAGGGCAGGGCAGGGCAAGGTACCTTAAGGTAGGCAAGGGAGCGTACCCCGGGGTGGATCCACGCACCTGTCTGTACTCCGTATTTTTCCCAAGCATCGTCGTCATTGTTCCGTCCCATCCCATCCCATCCCATCTCTACCTTGATTTACCCCATCCATGGCAATCGAACAGGAGACATGAGCTCGGGTAAAGGCAAGGTCAGGCCAGGTAAGGCAGGGCTCTCTGAAAGTCAATTCTATGATTGCAAAAGAACATTCCCGAGCCACCAGAAACTCGCACTGGCTTTCAACTGTGGCGTTGTGTCTCAGCCTGTGGCTGGTCCAGTCCACTGTCCTATTCTATGCCTTACTATGATCACGGGGAGAGCTCGACTTTGTTTCTTACAGTCCTGGTTTAAAGTACTTTGCTGTCTTTCCTTTCTTTTTCTCCGTTTCTTTGTTTCCCCTTTACCCTGGGCTCTTCCAACCGCCACCATGTATGTGCTATGGCTTCGGCGAATCCTCCCGAGTACTGTATGCAGGTCTACGTCGGGAGCTTTGCGTTTGTTTCGTGTCTGTTACTCAACGCATGCTTCACGAGTTGTCCTTCCCACGCCACCTATGGCCACGAGCAACCGTGATTCCACATTGCCCCCGAACATGTAGAGCTGCCGAAATACGGTATGCTAGTATGGGGCTTGCTTCGATCAGGTCTCATCCTTCGAAAATGCTTCTAGCCCATGACATCCCTTAGCTCACCGTTCAATATTGCTGACAGGGTGAGTGCGATCGCCCGCACAGTCCTACTTTTCTAGGCATGGCTGTCGTCATGCTTCGTATTCACGGAGCGGCAACGCGCATGTTGCCCCTGACGGCTGCGACACTCCCGGGCCCAGGAGCACCAGTACGGAGTAGCGGTTCCGACCAGTGCTGGGTTTTTCTTTAGCGCCAGTCCTGTCCTGTCCTTTTAGGAAAATAAGGCACGGCATCAGGCTGTATTGTTCTGTACCACCGGTGGCCCCACGGCTGGGCACCGCTTATCGGTCGACGCCGCCGCACTAGCCGTAAGATCGCATTGCTTCACAGCCTCCCTCTAGTCCCTTATTCACGGCCCACGACTCCAAGAATAGCATCATGGCCCTGGCGTCGCTCACCCACCGTCGGGATACACGCGAACTCTGTGGCCTGGGCCTCCGTTGATGGATCGCCAACTCGCCCACCACACCACCGTCAACAAGGGCGCCCGACCGGGGCCGAAGAAGCTGTGCGAGTTCGTATATTCGTCGCGCCTTCGGTTTTCGCGAGATCAACCTTGTTCATGCATTTGACCTCCCGAGACCACTTCCGCCCTCCGCCACGCCCTCCCTTGTGGCCAGGCCAAAACTTACATGGTCCAGATTGGTTACCAATCGGCAAGTAATAGACTCACATGAAGCTTCGCCCTCTTCGAGCAGGGAAATCTACTTTACTAAGCAGTAAAAGCTGTAGAAATTCGATTCTTTTATTGCTATTTTCAAATCACATTTACAAAAGATTGTGAATCCATTGATATGAGTACTGACATCTACTGTCCAATTTGTAAGCCAAGTAGTTTTAGATAGCGCGGTATATGTCTTTTTCTCAAGGCCTCGGGGGAACTGCTAAGTCGAGGTGCTTAGGACTATTTTATATTGTTACAAGTTTCTTGAGTCTTTCAGAGGATAAGCCGGGGCCAACTGCCTAATTTAAACCCCCCTCGCCGTGCCATGTGAGGCAAATCTACCTTGACCGCAGCCCTCAGTGGTAGGTCTGGCTAACGCAACGACTGTCTTTCTAAGTCATCCATCGTTTCTCCTCGGTTGCTAATTCCCATGGTCCGCCCTAATTCTTCTGAACGCCACCACTCTACACAGTTTGCGTGCCGTAGCCCTTGATGCGATCAGCGAAAGCCCAGCTCTGCGCCTCGAGCTTCTCATCAGTCTTGACCTCCACACCTTCCTTCGTGACAACGGCCAGGGAGTAGGCGTCCAAGCTCCTGGCGTCGCGGTAGTAGAGGACCTTCATGCACTCGGCGACGATCTTGATGGCCTCCTCGCGCGAGAGCTTCTCGGCGGACTCCTCGTCCGGGGCGTAGCGGCGGAGGATGGGTTGGGCCAGCATGGAGCCGAAGCCGGTGGCGAGACTGGGCGAGGTGTAGGTGGTGCCGAGCAGGTCCGCGGCGGCGAGGAAGGGCTTGCCGGCGTCGTCGAAGCCGGCAACGAGCAGGTGGTTCCACAATGGGTCGAACTTGGATCGGCGGTTATAGAGCACCTTTGACAGGTAGCGGTGGAGGTTGGCGGCGCTGAGGCGGGGCGCGTCCGGAGAGGCGTAGGCCTCGGAGAGGTCGAGGTCGGTGAGGTGGCGGTTCAGATACTGCATATCGGAGACATCGCCGCTGAAGCCAACAACGGAAGTGTTCTGGAAAGCACGCAGGCGCTTGACGTCGGTGAAGCGGGCGAGTGAGCCGTAGGAGGCTGTTACAAGTCAGCCTTCAACGTCACCTCTTGATGAGACTGTCCCGCGGGGGCGCATCTGGCGGGAGAGCAGCGTGGAAGGGCAACGGAAAGCTACGAACCAAGGTTATCCGCGGCCATGACAACTCCGTCCTTGTACTTGATGGCTATCACGGACGTGCCGGTGACAATGGGCTGCTGGGTGTTCTGCTTGGGACCATTGTCATGCATGAAGGAGGCATCGTAGGCGCCGTAGACGTCATCTCTAGGCTGCGGAAGAAGGTCAGCGTGGTGGTTGCTGAGGAGGCATGAACAAGACGACGGGAGGCACTCACACGACCCCAGGCTTGCGGACGGTGATCCATGTTTGTCTGTGGAGAGGGTGGAATGGATGGAGGGCAGAGCTCGACGCTGGGTATCCGACAGACCGGCGAGTCGCTAGGCGAAGTCGACGGGTCACAGAGGGACTGGTTTGCACGCAGCGAGAGGGAAGCTCGAGATCCGGGCCGAGGTGAGCTATGCTGAAGCTGAACGGCAGAGCGGCGGGACGGGCGATGGAGTTTCGGTATGTGACGAAGCGGCCGGGTTGGTGAAGCTGGAGGTGATGGAGCTGTAGTCAGTCAGTCAGCCAACCAGCCCAGTCCACTGTCGCGTCCCTCTGGCAGCCTGCAAGTGGAAGCTAACCTACATTACAGCTAATGGTACCATGCCTTATGTAATCTGACATCACACCCCTTCATTGGCTCGTTGCCCAAGCTTCGAGCTTGGCCTCGTAGGCGGTACACTTCCTGTGCGCTACTCGAAGCAGATGCATGAAGTAGCATGTACATTGGAGCTTCTAGTTCCCCCGGCCCCTGCAATTGATGCTTCGAACTCGACGCAGATGGTCAGGTACACTGCCGGCAGAAAACAGGGCAAGGGGGACTTGGGGTAGAACATTGGGGGACATGCGACCGCTGCTTTAAACCCATCCGCAAACGCATTAATCGCTTTCCCTCTCCAAGGGATCCCTCGCTTCATTTCCGCGGCTTCGCCAACATCTCTCCTCTCCCTTCGTTTACGTGACGCATTTTGGCCGGCTGTAGACATCCTGAACTCGACTGGCGTGTCTCTCCTTCGAATCAGGAATTACTAGCGCTGCCGTTACCTCAAGCGAAGCTGTGAACCCGCAGCTCGCCTAGCTCCCCTTCCAAAGCTGAAGCTTCTCCCGCCCATTCTCACCATGTTTACTTCCTCCACAAGGGCCGTCGCCTCCCGCGCGCTCGCAGGCCTGCCGAGGGCTGCGTCGCGCCCACTCGCCCTGCGACCTGCGCCGGCTGCGCAGCGGAGCTTCATTCTCTCCTCATGGACCAGCAAGCAGTCGACGGTCAGCTCCAGCGCGGACACCACTGCTGCCAAGGCCAAGAAACCCACGGCGAAGAAGACCTCCACCAAGTCGGACGATGGGGTCAAGAAGACAAAGCCGAAGAAGGAAGCTGCCAAGAAGAAGAAGCCGGCCGCGAAGCCTCTGACCCCGGAGCAGAAGCAGAAGCTGAAGATTCGCCAGCTGAAGGAATGGGCTCTGCTCGACGAGCCGGCTCAGCTGCCGCAGCACATCTGGACCGTTTACGTGGCGGCCAACTTCCCCAAGGAGCCGTCGGCGCCCGCCACGCAGGTCATGAAGGACCTGGCAGCCGACTTCCAGCGTCTTTCGGAATCAGAAAAGGAGGTATGTCGTCTTGAGCTGCAATTAAGCTTCCCACGCCAGAGACCAGGACTCGCGTGGACCTGACCGCCCTTCGAGCCATCACTGATCACGCGTCTTGTCACAGGAACTCCGCTCCACGGCTGCTGCCAACGCCAAGGCCAACCTCCAGACCCGAAAGGAATGGATTGAGTCGTTCCCTCCCGAGGTCATCTTCCTCGCGCAGTCCGCCCGCAGACGCCTCTCCAAGGAGCCGAGCAAGGGCACGCGCACCCGCCGCTACCACCAGCTGCACGACCAGCGTGTGCCCAAGGCCGCCGTCGGCCCCTATGCCCTGTTCATCCAGTCGCGCTTCAACAAGACCGACGGCCAGAGCGTCACCAACGCCATCCAGGACCTGGCGCGGACGTGGAACGGCCTCAGCGAGGAGGAGAAGCAGCCATTCGTCAGCCTGTCTCAGGGCGAGAGCAAGCGCGTCACCGAGCTGCGGACCGAGCTAAAGGAGAAGGCCAAGGCGTACTGGGCCGAGCACTCCACCGTGACCCCGAACAGGGTCAAGTCGGAGATTGCCGCCCTTCTGTAAGAACAGGCCAGGGAAAGGATGGGAAGAGGGCAGTCGGCAAGGCGTCCCGTTCTCACGGATATGCACTGGGCTGCGGGCTGGTTTCCCATGTCAGCGACACGTCTGCGCCGAATGGTAATCCTGGGCGGCTCGCCTAATGGATCATGCACGAATCGGGGGCAAGAGGAGGAGATTGTGGCGTCGTTCCTGTGTTGTACGTTGGTTCTTGAGCTGTGCGAGTCCATTGTCAGTATCGCCATGTATTTATGTATTCTAGCAGGAGGCCGATTGGCCGGCTCCATGTGTGAGTGGTGCTTCTGGTTCTAAATGATTCTCTTTGTCTGGGAGGGACTAATGCGATTCGAATTATAACAATAATCATACGTTACAGTGACGAGGACTCGCCCATCTCCATGCCATAAGCTTTCATTGCTCCCAGGAGCTCCCAAGTGTTAACGCCCGCCGGATGCATGTTCATGATCATCACTGGTTTGTCCCCAATTCATTCCGTTCATGTGCCATTCCGCGAAAATGCCAAGGTAAAGATGCCCAGACCCAATGCCGTAACTATAGAACGAAAGGAGAAAACCAAACAGAAACATTAAAAGAAGAAGGATTTCACGTAAAAGTTCATGCTTGCCGATCGTGGGGTGGCACCTTCAGCGCAACCTCCCCATCTGCACCAATCCATGTCGCACCGGTCGCTTTGAGCTGCCTGCCGCTTGCCAGATACAGCAGCAAGTAAGTATGCTTGGCGATGTGGCCCCAGCAGTATAGGCGGATCCGGGCGTGGGAGGGATCGCGACGACACCAGACCCCCCAGCCGGCCAGGCCACTGCCGACGTAGTTGGTAAGAAAGATCCATGTTTCAAGCCGAGTTTGGGGGTTCCAGCCAGTGCAATCGAGGAGCCAATGGCCCCGCTCGAACGGTTCTAGCTCTCGCTGGGCGACGGGGCGATACCGCGATGAGAGGTCGGTGGCAAGTTTGGAGAGTTTCTTGGAGACGAGGTCGGCGGGTCCGATGTCCGAAACACCAACCGGGGGAGAAGGTGGACGGATCTCATGGCTTTGAGCGAGGCGGCTGTTGGCGAGTCGTTGTCTAGGTTGGCAGCTATCACTAGAGCTACGAATCAGGCTCAGAGGCTCATTGACTAATTCTTGCGTGGTTTTGAGTCGCTTGGACGGTGGAGGTTCTGATTCCGCCCGAGATGAGGATGCCTGGGAGGGATAGCTAGTCAGGCTACTTTGTACATGTGTCGTCTCGTTGATTACCGTGTCGTCGTGGTCGTGGTCTGTGCTCTGCTCCGATCTGCCAACCGGATTGCTGCAAAATGGGGTGAGTGGGATAACAGTGGCAGGGGCTTCATGCGAAGAAGCGAGCCCCTGGGACTGATTGCGTAGATTCACTGGCGGTAGTGGTAGTGAGGAAGTGGCCAGTAAGCCGAGAGAGCTGTCGATCTCATTCGGCGCTTGGGTATCTCGTGAAGTAGACCGTCTTTTAGGAGAGTGCGGCGGGATCCTGGGCCTGCTAAGGTATCGCTGGAGGACTCTCGTTGGTGACACAAGGATGAGATCTGCATCTGGCATGGGATAGGAGTCGCTGATCTCGCTGGAGGGCGGTTCCCAAGAGCTTTGAGCGGGATCATGGCTGTTGAGAGACAAAGGCCGTTTGGGTTCCTGTGCCACACATGAGCGAGTAGTGGGTAGAGCTGGTGACGATCGGTTGTCTAGAGCGCTTTGGAAGCTGAGATCCTGGGACTGCAGATCCGAAAGTGGGAAGGGGACAGAGGGAGAATCGTCCCGGCTGAGGTGAGTGTTGCACCGCGTCTGACGTGGCTGCTTGGTCCATGAGATATTGCTGGACTTGTGCGACTGCTGCAACGATGGCAATTGGATCCGTTGGTTAGGCTGGAAGTCAAGGTATGCCTGGGCAAGCTGCCTGTAGGTGGCATCGTCGCAAGATCGACTGGGAGCCGTGACATGAACGAGAATCTCGACAGACTGCGATGGGCTAGTCATTCTTGCTCAATGAATGCCACGGGGGCGACGGGTCCTGACGACGGTCTCATGCTTCGAGCGCGAAATGGTCCAGGCGGGAAATAGGGCACGGTCATTCAGTGATTCAGACCATGAACGTGAAAGAGGCCAGAGGTGTCCAGCATATGAGACGGAGTATCCCAGAGACGTAGAATCTCAAATTGAAAATTCGGGGCCTGGGGTAGTACGCGGTCGTGATTCTGAGATTTGCTGAAAACACCCACGTATTTTGTGGGCGAGGAACGCGAAGTCGCGTTGAGAACATTCACGGATGAGGTCCCCGTGAAATTGGGTTGAGGTCGGATTATATGCATGCGCCTGTGCTGCAACGGTTCCACAATGGCTGGCTGGTGAAGGTGGGTTGAGCAGCGCATGACAGGGCAAGCTGCCTGGAAGGAACGAACCTGCCTTGAGGTACTTGCCACATTGGGCGACTTGCAGTATCATTGAACCGATTACCTTATCTGGCATTGGCCCGAGCATTTGGCATGGGAGCTTTGCGAACGACCCTCGAGCACGTGGATGGCGGGTCATTATATTATTTTGGTATTATGTGACTCTTGTCTTACAAGGCATATAATCTGAAATCCAGAAAATTCAGAAATGTATAATTCGTCTGATCGTGACCCGAAGTAGTTTCTCATTCTCCATCATGAGGCGATGTCCGGAAATGTAACTCATGTCACCAGTAACTGGTATATTTCCGGAGGCTTTCAAAGCCAGCCACTGCCTCATATCGGTGATTAGTGTACGCTGCAGAGACCTTGGCAGTTTGCCGTCCATTTTACAACTGGACCTAGCATAGGATGAGAAGAATAGCCAAGCAGTAAAGCCCTATGCTGCCACAGGCGACCATCCACAAAACAACATCGCCGGCTTTACACTCAAGCGATTCCAGCAGCTCTGGAGCATCCATCTAACCATCCACAGCACCATGTCCGTAGACAAGACCACAAGTCCTCGGGATTCAGAAGCATCTAAGTCTAGGCGATCTACTTCATCTACATACGGTACAGATGAAGTATATCTATTGGGGTATTTATGCTGATATCCCTTTCACCGACGAGATGGCTACTGGTCTTTATATTGGTTCTTCTGCTGAGAACGCGTTAGATAATAAGTCAACATTTCATATTAGTGACGTACGAATAAAAGGATCCTTATATTTTCTTTTATTTTTCTTATATTTTTCTTAATTCTTTCCTTATTTTTACTAGGTCTTTCTTGTAGGGGTCGTCGGGGAGGCCCTGTGGAAGTAAGGTAGAACAAGCTCGGCATTGAGATTTGGAGGGGTCTCTGGTGATAGCATCGGCAGGCGTGTCGCCGCGGGAACAATGCAGAAAATCTCAATGCCTATAGCGACGTGTCTTTGAAAATCAATATCAGCCCAAGGCCAGGCCCAAAAGAACTCCCTTCTTCAAGTGCACACCCAACAAGAGCCGCCTTCCATGGAGCAACGAGGACGTCTGCGAGACCCTGCAACACAGGGGTCCTCTCGTCCTGGCTCCAGGCCAATGGCAGTCCAACCCCACACACTCAAATCGAGCCAGGGGTGGGGAAAATTAACGTCCGGCTGGGGTTGCCGTGTGGTCGACACCTCCAGACCCAGAACGACCACCTTCACAATTGACCCTCATCCTCCTCCTCCTCCGCCAAAAAGTTCAGTGTCGCGGTCATCCTTGATTCTTCCTCTCTGTTGCTGTGTCGATCCACCTCAAGACACGCCAATCGCCCGCTGCCCGCCGCCCCTTTCTCTTCTTTCTCCTCGTCCTCCTCGTCCCCTCCTCGCGCATCCAACACCGCTTCCACTCAAACCGCCTCGTCAAAAAAGGAAAAGAAAAATATAATATAATACATCATGGCCTCGGAAAAGACTGACAAGAAGCGCGGCGCCCTCGGCCACGTCGTCGTCGTCGGCGGCAACGGCTTCCTCGGCCACTACATCGTCGACATCGCCCTCAGCCAGTGGACCACGACGGCCGTCACGTCCGTCGACCTGCGCTGCGACCGCAACGTCAACCCCGCCGCCGCCTACCGCGAGTGCGACATAACCGACGCGCCCCGCCTCGCCGCCCTCTTCGACGAGCTCCGCCCGGACGTCGTCATCCACACCGCCTCGCCCGTCGTCGACGGCGGCAAGACCTCCAACGCCCTCTTCGACAAGGTCAACGTCGAGGGCACCCGCTCCGTCATCGACGCCTGCCGCAAGGCCGCCGTCAAGGCCCTCGTCTACACCTCCTCCGCCAGCGTCATCAGCGACAACCAGCACGACCTCTACAACGCCGACGAGCGCTGGCCCGTTATCCGCGGCGCCGCCCAGACTGAGTACTACTCCGAGACCAAGGCCGCCGCCGAGGAGCTCGTCATCGCCGCCAACCGCGCCGAATCCTCCCCCAACCTGCTCACCACCTCCATCCGCCCCTCGGGCATCTTCGGCGAGGGCGACGTCCAGACCCTCGCTGGCTTCCTGCGCGCCTACCACAACGGCAAGACCGGCATCCAGATCGGCGATAACACCAACATCTTCGACTTCACCTACGCCGGCAACGTCGCCCACGCACATCTCCTGGCCGCCCTGGGCCTCCTTGCCACCGCCAAGGCTTCCACCGTGCCCCTCGACTACGAGAAGATCGACGGCGAGGTCTTCTTCGTCACAAACGACGAGCCCGTCTACTTCTGGGACTTCGCCCGCGCCGTCTGGACCGCCGCCGGCGACACCCGCGGCAAGAAGGGCGTCTGGGTCCTGCCCCGCGACGTCGGCCTCGCCCTCGGCTCCCTCAGCGAGATTTTCTTCGGCCTCATCCGGAAGCCCGCCGTGTTCACCAGCCAGCGCGCCACCATGTCCTCCATGACCCGCTACTACAACATCGCAAAGGCCAAGCGCGCGCTCGGCTACGAGCCCATCTGGTCCCTCCAGGAAGGCATCAACAAGGGCGTTCGCTGGGCCCTGGAGCACCAGAAGGAAGCCGCCATCAAGGCATAGGAGATCCACGTGGGCAGAGTCGTCGGGGTTGTTGCCATCCGTCATACACGGAGTGTCAACTGACTGCTCGATGGGTAGAAAAGGAGAAAAGGAGTGGAGGATCTTTACCTAATTTCAGTCCTGTACATGCTATTTGTTTCGAGCACATTTCATCTGAACAGTTGGTTCTCGAGTTGCCCAGGGTCGCAGCATGCAACCCCCCCCCCTCTTACTCCATAACAGGCACACGTTCAACATTTGATACTAGCGTTGTTTAATCAAACTTGGTGGAAAACTGGTGAGGTTCGTACCATAGACAGCAAGACATGGGTGAATACAGGTCGATTGGTAAAGCAGTAGATTGAATGTCCCACATAGTGCTCGCCTTGTACCACACAGGGGTCACGTCCAAAAGTGACCCCAAAGATTCGTCTTTCAAGCTTGAGAACCAACATGACGTCCCACGCTTCACGGCTCCTTGTGGGTGCATGCTCTCTTGAGCCACAGGGCCAAAACTCCTATGCTAACGCATGCTTGATCGCCATCTCCAGGCCCAATAGGCCTGAAACATGCCTTTCACGCTCCCGGTTTTCTATCCCATCTCCTTTCCATCAGTTGCTAACTCGACACCAGCACCGTTCAAACTCCTCTTTCCATCAAAATATAAACCAATTCATCCTTATCGGAGCTTCCCGAACGTTGACCACACAAAGTAAATCCACGGCCACCCATGGCGCCAGCACTTCGCCAAGCCAGTTGGCCTCCTAAATTCTTCAAACCGCATACTCTCCGAACCCTTCAAACTCCGACCAGTTGTTGCCGGACTACGCAACCGTAGGCGTAGTTGGAAGAAAAGAAATCGCCAAAGGACAGTCGCAGCTGCCAAAATGGGCGTGATCGTTCGTCTTGTGTTTACCAACTTTCCAGCCGCCCCTTCCGCTACTGCGGCCGACAGGATAAAACAAACAACGCCCCGGTAAATGCACAATGCAGCTCTACAGTTTTTTGGTCTTCTCTTTGAAACATTGGAAAGAGGGATGTGAGTACGCTAAGACGTCGAAAACACCAATCAGCTGATTGCTCTTATGAATTGCCGCCGACACCGAGCCCGCCGCCTTGTCGTCCCCAGGCTGAGTTCCGCCACTCGCGCCGCTGATTGTGGTCGGCATTGTCAATGTTGCCATCGGATTGGTTGAACTGATTCTTGTAGGGTGAGCCTGGTCCATCAGGGCCTCTCCAGAACCTTTGCGGCGGCGTGCCCTGCGCGCCAGGGCTGACGTGTGGAATAGGGGGTTCTTGGACTGGGCGGACAGTTGTCTCGCCCTGCCATAGTGAAGGATCCGTCTCGACACGTCTCGGTGGTGGACGCGTCGTGTTGTCGGCTCTGTTATAGACCTCGTTGACATCACCCAGGGCTATCTGGCCGCGGCGGTCTTGGAACCGTTTTAGGATTTCCTTGGCCGTCAAGTCACCGTTGTTGCTGAAGAAGTAGGGATCTGTCAACAGGGTGAGAACTTCGGGGGGAACCTGCGAAATCCAGTTAGCGTTCCTTCTTGCTGCCCACAAACTGGGCGACTGCATACCTGGCACATCTCTTCAATGTTAGAAATAAGCATCTCCACGGCATCGATTACGTAGATGGCCTCGCCATCCAGAGCAGGGGCTTTGTTTGGGTTCGTGAGGAGGTTAGGAGCAATGACCGTGGCGATGTTTCGAATGTCCATTTTGGAGCCCACCTCTTCGTCAAGCTGATGGAACGAGCCAGCCCATTTGAGGAAGGCGAAAAGAATTTCAAGACAGTCTCGGTGACTCTTGGGAAGCAGGCAGCAAGTCAGATGGAGGCATTGCTTTCTCCGCTCGAGATCCTGGATCTTGGCAGCACTGATCCAAAGCCTGTACAGTTTATGTGTCATTAATGGATCAGGGAGATCCCGCAGGTACCGCTTCAGAAGAGCAGCCAACTGGACGACCGGCTGCTCCATGAAGTTCACGGTGTCGCAGCCGTCGGCGTTGATTTGATCCACCAAGGCTTGCTGCTTCTTAATGTTGCCATTCTTTCGGAAAACGCCTTCGACGGAGAGATCCATCTTGCGCATGGATGAGATGATGTCGTCAATGATGGCCGGAATGCGAAGAGTGCCTGGGCCAACGCCATCGGTCGAGTCCGCGCCGTCACGCTCGATGATCACCTCGAGAGGAACACCGAAGACACCCTTCTTCTTAACGTTCTTATTCTTGTCTTGCGTGAAGACTTTTCCGAGATTCTTCCAGAACGTCGCTTGTTTCCTCGACTCAACTAAACTGAAGAGCTCATCAATGGTAAACTCTTGCTCAATCATAGGTTGCATTGTCAGGACGGCCAGGTGTCGCACATTGAAGTATTCCAAGGCGGACAGCTCGGAGAAGAACCTCCTGGCGATGCGAGGGCTGAATTGATCACCGGGACGGACTTCTGCGCCTCTTCCGGCCGATCTCGGCCTCTGTTGGCCAGCGTCCGGGTTTGCGTCTCTGGACATATTGAAAGCATCTGGACGGGGTGTTCGTTCTCGCTGCTGCTGTTGCTCGCGTGATTGCTCAACAGCAACAATTCGAGGGATATCGTCCAAGGTGATGCCGTCTCCTTGGCCAAACGTAATGTCGGTTGGGCCTTGCCCAGCCACATCTCCTTCTTCACCTATGGCTATTCCGCGGCCATCAAGATCCATCACTCGAGATGTTCGGGACTGTCTGACACTTGAAGACAAGTGGCGATCCAGTCTCGTGCTACGGAGTCTTCGCACATCGTTCAGAGTGTTCTCGTAAGACGACTCACGGCGATGCACGTTATCACTCGGAGCAGAGTAGGATTTTGAACGGGAATCAGGAGATAAGCGAGGTGGCTCGAGTGACCTGTCTCCGTCAACCGGGCTTTGGCCGTTCTGTGCTGACTCGTCGGAGCTGGACGGAAGAGTCCCATTACTTCTGAGTATGTCTAGAAGTCGTGCCAACGCCACGCGAAGCAGGAAGACGTATTGTTGCAGTTTGGTGACGCGCTCGAAAGGGGTCGTCGAGCCTGCATTGGGCCCAATGCAGTTGGTGCAGTAGATTCTGCGATCGAAAGTGTTGAGCCGTGCCTCTTCCAACGAAGCACCCAACTCTCGTCCGCACCGCGTGCACTTAGCACATGCCAGGTGCCATCTCATGTCGCCGTGTTTTGCGCAACCGTCTTCTACGGATTTGTTGCACCCCGCGCAATGATCTGAATCCTTGGCCGAGAGTCGGGTACCATTCAAGGTAACCTGGAGAGCGCCTTCGTCTACCTTGTAGGTTTCGAAGTCTTGCAAACCATCGAGAAATTGATAGAGACCGTCAGATGCGTTTGCCTCGCGCTCTAGGCGCAGAGCAGCCTGGAGACAAATGCGGATAAGAAGCTTGAGATAGTGGGCGAGACCGGTGACAAGAGAGAGAAGTTCCTGCGTTACGCCGAGTTTACCACCACCAGTGTCCTGGGCTTTCGATAATAACGAGAAGAAGGACACAATCTTCTTGCAGAGAAGCTTTGCTTCGCGGCCGTAGGACATGCCTAATAAATGTCAGTAACCTTTGCATCCTGCACGAAAGGGCCCACTTGTGAGCATCGCCACGGCGCACCTTTCTCATTAACTTTGATCATTGTTGCATCTAGCCTGTCCGCGGATTGGAACAGGATCTCAACGTGCCAGATGAAGCGCTTAGCTATCAGCACACCGTCAAGGTAGGCCCCGTTGCTGACATGAAGTAGCATATCGGAGATGCAGGCGGCCGAAGATTCTTCAAACGCTGAAAGGACGCTCCATATCCTGAAAACCTTCTCCTCCATACGCTCTTCCTGTTCGCGGATGCGTTCCCGACCGGCTGCGTCAGCCACTTCAAGTGGCTCCGGTGATGTTTCGGAAGTCTGACCCAGTCGTACGTTCCAGAATTTATGTATCATGTAGCACTCCGGGTGCCAGTGTTGGTTTTGGCCATTTCGAAAGATTTCGACGAATTGCTTCAGGATTGCCGTCTGACAGCCATTACACTTTTGAGCAAACTGCGTCGAGTAGTGGTAGTGACAATAAACATTTCCATCATGCTCGTAGTAGCTGTCCGAGGCGCCAAAGACAGTTGAACACAGGCAGCACGTGAAATGATCCACGTGATACTTTCGATCCAAGGCCGTAATGTAGGAACCGCGAAGCGCTCCGCCACACTGGAAGCACAGGAGTCCAAGTCGTCGGAAGTAGTCGGTTTCGCACAGAGGATACTGGCCACCCCCATTCTCGTCGTCCGCGGGGAAGAACTTGGACGCCACGATCTCGCCACAGTCCTGCTCGCAAGATGAAAGGATTAGCATCCAAAGCATGCATCACTTATTCGTTTTTGCGGCACTCACCCTACACCTGAAGCAATCAAGGTGGAATGTCCCATCCAGGGCCCTTACGAACTGGCCTGTAAGGGGCTCGTTGCACTTCTTGCACACCTTAGTGGGACCGCTCGAAGCCCGTCGGCCGCTCCTCTGCTGGGATCGATTCCTCTCGCTACTCTTTCGAGGCTCATCGTCGCGAACGGCTGGCGGAGCTATGGGAGTCGATGGTGCGGAACCCGCGTGCCTAAAGCTGTGGTTGTTGTCGGGAGTCCTGTGTCTCTCGAGCGGGTGCCCGACGACAGGGCTAGTGTTTTCATCATGGTAGTGTCCCCTGAAATGGTCAATCGGCGATGCGTTATCATTGCCCGACGCCATGATTGCGAGAGGCGGCAGCGAAGCGTCAAACACGATACCCCTCCCATCCAAGGACAGACCAAGCCAAAATCTCCGGTTTCTTTAGCGGAAGCTGTGTTGCGGTCGGCGAGGAGGATCTCGAATGGTCGGCATCAGCTAGTCGCGTCTGCAAACGACTCTGTGGAAGTCAATTGGTCGAGGGGGGGGGATGACGGAATCTTGATACGGTTCGGTCGACTCGTGTGGCGGGAAGCAAAGGGCGGTGGCTTTTTCCCGGATGTCGAGCAATGAGGAGGGGACCCCTTGTCCAGAGCTCGGCCCAAAAATACGTGAGGAGGCAGCGGTACGGTGGAGGCGGCGTAAAGTCGTCTTCGATGACCCGGGTGTCGAACAAGACAGCGCTCAGCAACGGAACCAAGAACCAGTCCAGCAGGTTGAAGGAATGAGCGTCAGGAGAACCTCGGGTCCTGCGTGGTGGAGCAGAGAAGCTCGAGTGCCCAAGGGCTCGTTCAGCAGCACCTGGTCGTCGGGGCGGCTCGAAGGAAGAGAAGGAGGCGGGGGTTACAGAGAGGAAGTTCCAGAAGCAACCGTGAGCGAAAGCCCGAGCCTCGCATGCCTAGAGGTAATGAGCGTGCAGATGGGGTAACCCAAGGGACCAGCAACGGTTGAGAGAGTTGATTTCGGGCTCCAGCCGGGCGACGAGACGGTGGATTCGGTAGTTGGAAGGGGAGGCTAGCGGGCCACAAGATGTCGGGTATCCAAACCACGGTACGGTAGTAGTACGGTACAAGCATGGGGCACGCCGAAGGGGACTTGGGCAACGCAGCGGGTTGACCCCTTTTGTCGCCTGAGGCGCCAAAACCAATCACCTGTGAGCAATTGCCTTGTGTTGGCGGCGCACTACCTTTACCGAGTACATTGCTGTAATCTAGTACCTTAGCTCTCATTTCAGGTCCAGGCGCTTGCGGTGCGGTGTGAAACCCGTACGTGCTCTTTGAAATGCACCCGTAGCAGGCGCATGGAACCTTGAGTTGCCGTATTCTCTACCGTACCTTATGGCAATTAGGGGTTGTCGCGGCGGGAGCGTTACTGAATTCCATTTCCCGACTCAGGTGCCAACTTTACTCGAGTTTGTTGTGGCATGTAGCGGTCCCGCAGTAAGGTACCTGACCCCTTACCTAAGGTGCTTAGGGTACCTGCATCGTTCTCCCATTTCGTACCGTCGCGATTGATCTGCCCTCGATCCTGGCGGTGATAAATAAGGTCTCTAATAAGGTGGCCTGTGGCTTGCTTCGCTGGACATTGATTTGAGATCGAAACCCGTTTGAAGCTTCAAATTAGGAGGCTGCGGACCAAGCCGCCGCCCGTAAGTAACGCTATCTTTGGGTCACAAACGGAGACCGGTTTAGTGTGCACCTTAGGTTGGCCTCGTTATTACCTTTGTTCTTATAGCGAACCAATGCACCTGACGAATTGAGGCGCTATGGAAGCCCCTAACTCAGGCACCAAAGTTTGTTATCCAGAGGCTCCCGAGTCAGGTTTCTACTTGTGTCTGAATGAAGGCCGACTTTACACCCAGGCACGAGTTAGAGAAGTGTTTTGCTCGACCATGAAGAGAAGCAATCTCCTGTGCATTCCAGATTCAACTTCATTCAATGTTCGTACATGTCGGCAATGAGCTCATCAACCGCGATCGGTCCCCGACAATCGACTCACCACTCTTTCGCATCTTTAAGCGCTGCTCACAATTCAACCCCTCCGCCAAGGTGTCTTATGGAGGGCAGGGCCAGGCGGCTAGCAAAAAATGCGATATTGCGAATTTGTAAAACCGCTAATAAATATTATGTGTCTAACTTAAAATAAAATAAAAGCCCCCTCATAAGAAGGTACGGCATCATTTTTCATTCTCTAATATTAAATTATTTTTCTTGATATTTACTGTTAATTATCGTAAGGTATCTAGCGAAAGCGCAACTTTACTGTCTCGAGTTTTTTGCTCACCAATTAGGGGGCTATGAATGAGCATATCACAATTCACCTATAAGCAAGTGCTTTCCTTGACCTCTCTGCATTACTCACCTTGGTCAGACCATACTACTGGTACCTTCGCCGTCTCAGTGTTGGAAGTTTTGATGCCTCGGTATGTCCTACGAAGGGAAAACATTAACGCAATTTTTCATTATAATATCAGAATGAAAGTGAGGCCTCCAGGTAAAAGCCTAAATCAAGGCCGCAAAAAATGCTGGTGTCCAGTCGATTTGCCTGGTGTAAGTGGGCTTGACGCTGGATGCAATGTAAACACCACGATGAAGCACGAGAACGACAAGGCCAAACCCTCAACCTCGTCCCGTGCAAAATATCATCATGACCATTTGTATGGAATCGTGGGTGAGAGCGGCTACGATATCACCAAGCAGTTAGAGATCGGCACACTGAAGATCGGAACACGCAAGCAATGCAAATTTACACCGCAGCCCCCTTTTCCGCCCATAATCAACATCGTCAGGCCGAGGTGATGGCGCGGAGCTAGGGCGAACTCGGCTTGAAACGCCAACTTGGCGACTACGGTGCAGATCTCGTCGTTCTGGTGGGCCACGGCCTGCATGAAATAGACTACTGGTCTTAGGTGGTAGAGCGGAGCTACGGCTCTCGTTTGTTGGCCACCGTCTTCCTGTCCAGGACTAAAAGAGACGTTGCCTTGTTTTGTCCTCCAGCTGCATGGCGATGGTCTCACCTTGGTAGTGGATGGGCCCTCGAAATGTTCGGTTCGTGCCGTGCTGTCATACATTTTACCTTAAGATACAACTAATTACTCATTACGGAATTATACAAACCCACAAGGACCTCAACCTCCCGTGCCGCGATGTAATACAAACCCTGCCGCCCCAAATCCGTGCGTTTGTCTCTTTCAGGATATCAGTTTTGATAACAAGGAAGGAAAAAGGGAAAAAAGCGGAACATGCCAAGCACTGCCCCTCCCATCAAGCATTAACAAGCTTCTTCAGCCCCTTCTCAATATTATCCCGCCCATCCCTGGTCTCCCACACATGATGAGGCGCCCTGTCGACGATGGCCCACTGCTTCAGGTTGTCGGTGATGGTGGTCAGGTCGCGCTGCTTCGCCTCCCAGCCCTTCCTCTGCTTGATCTGCTCGCCCGAGCTGATGACGACGAGCGGCGTCTTCTTGATCTGGATCTGGCGGCTGCTCTCCACGTCCCGCTTGGTGAAGGAGTCGGCAACGAGACTCTCCTGGAGCTTGGCGAAGATGAACTTGCCTGTCTGCTGTGCCGCCCTTCCGTAGATGCGATCCCGCGCCGTGCGGCCCCGGAGGATGGCGCCGGGGAGCCGGTCGATGCCGAGGGGTGACACGACGCCGCGGAACCAAAGCCAAAAGCCTCGCGAGGGCGACGCAACCTCTCCCAAAAGGTCCTCGTGTAATGGATCGATCAGTAGCAAGCCCTTTATTTCCTTCCCATGGCGCGACGAGAAGACACGCGAGTAGAGTGAACCGATGCCCGCACTGGCCAAGACCCAGGGGCCAGTTTCCTCAGCCTGCGCAAGAGCCTCGCTTAGTGCATCGACGGCGAAGCTCGCTGACAGCGGGGATGGTGACGTGTCCGACCACGCCAGGCCAGGGCGGTCCGCGAAGCAGTATCGTGCAATGGAGCCATTCTTGACCGCGTTGTCGGCCAGGTCCCAGAGTCCACTCTCGACAGGTCGCTCACCACCCTCTAGGAGTACGGTTGGGAGTTTTGTTCCGGCCTCGTTGGTTCTGTTCCCATGGCAGTAAAGGTGGACGCGGTATCTGCCGCCGTCGACCCAGTACATCTTGCCGGGCGGAGCCACGGCCGCATCGAGGCCACGAAGGATGAGAGACAGGGTGATGAGGACCACGGCGATGGTCATGATGACATATGCAATGGTCGAGATAAGAACAAAGGTCCACTCCGTCACGGTGCGTCTCGTCTCGGCTCGACCCGTCAAGCGTTCCTCCTCCTCCTCCTTGCCCCATTTGACGGTTCTGTCCGTAATGAGGGTCCAGAGACTCATGAGCAGCGCCCAGATGACGCTTGTCGTTCCGACCCAACCCTCTTCATACCTGGTCCGCTCGATTGACAGTATTAGTATCATGTTCACGAGGAGGGTAAACTGGACACGAGTTAGATCTTTGTAGCCCTCCGTGTGAGCATGGCTCTCCGGTGATGACTTACCGCCATGATGGCAGCCAGAATGCGAACCGCTCTAGAAGGTACGCCGAAAAAGATGAGGGTGAAGAGCAGGTTGGCCAGTGTCAGGCTGGCGTAGCTGAAGGCGAAGAAGCCGCTGCCCCGGGTGTGGAAGCCGGGCGGCGTCGCGAACGCCGAGAGCAGCAGTATCACCCACCACACAAACGTCAGTATGGTAAAGACAATGGTCAACAGTCTCAGCAGCCGGACCGTCCACAGGTTGTACGGCGACACGGCGGGGTCGTCCGGGCTGAGCATGACGGCTCTGCTCGAGTCCACCCTGTTCGGAAGCAGTCTCGTGTGCTCATCCGCGGGCGCCTGCTCGCCCTCGTAGGGCTCATGCGGGACGTCGCGCATACTGTCGTCCTTGTTCGAAAACAGCGGCATCGTCGACGATTCGGAAGCTTATGATCGCGATGACGCAAATTGGTGAGGGCAGAACGAGAGAACGGAGAAGAAATGTATTGGCACCAAGATGCTAAACTAAGGTTCTAGTGGCTATATACCTACATTGTACGCATGCTTTACGCCTTCATTTGTCAGTACGGAGAACATGGGATTCTCATGCCTATGACACTAACCACGGCCTATTCGAGGACGTCATCCATCTGCCATGGCCGAGGTGTGGGATTCGCCCAATCAGTGGCCGTGGGGGGCGGAGCTCAGCTCGGATCAAGCTATTGCGCCCCGGTAAGTTAGCAGGCCGGCTGTGGATAGTGGGGAGGACATGCAAATCCTCGATCGCACTAGCCAGGTCCCTGATCACGCGCATCATCCTGTGGTTGGGAGATTCCGAAAGCCTAAGCTCTTGAACATTTTGTTGTGGTGGAAGTGCTGGCTAGTTCGCTTGCCCAAACTAGGAAATGGAAAAGCCACGCCATCATGCCGAAAAAATGCCTGGTTGAGCAATCTCTTGGCACGTGCTAGGCCGGCGATCGATCGTTGAACTGCCCCATGCCAGAAATCAAGCACGTCGCATACAACAAGAAGACGCAAATGCATTGAGAATGGCGAGAGACGTCGCTGCAAAATCCACAGAGTAACAATGTTATTAATTGGTGCACGCCGTTTTTCTGAACACGAACCATCCCGGGTATAAGCTATCGAATCTTCAAAACCAAATTTTACTTTACAACTGTTCTTGCTCATCGCTTGGACCAACGCCTGCTGATTCGTATAAGTAGGAATAGTTCAACTGAACTGCCACCTTCGTAACTTCGTGATTCGTGTCTACAACCCTCGAAACAAGCAACCCCCCCTTTTCGTCCCTCGTCAGTTTTCCCATGGCGTCGCGGGGTTGGCCTCTTTCAAGCTCGGCACCGATGAGATGCTGCTGGGCACGGACTGTCCAGCTTCAGACTGCCTCAGTTTTCTTCCTCTTTCCACTTTCTGTTTATAAGCCTTTTCCGGGCTAGGCCCTCGCGTCGACGTGACGGCCCCTTCGGGTACTTGACCCATTGGGAAATGCATCTTGGCCGCGGCCTTGGGGTCGTTCGGCTCAATGCCGTGTTTCTTATAAATGGTCCTTTTCTGCTCCTTCATCGCTTGAGCAGAGGGTTCGCTGACCGCAAGCCACTCCTTCACGTGCGTGAACCATCGAGGCGCCTTGGGCCGGGCCTTATCGTCATCAATTTTATGAGCGTGTCCTGAATTTGACTCGTTTCCGCTGTTCGTTGACGGCTCATACTCGGACTGAGACTGATGAGTTGCGGGTCGTATGTTATGAGAATAGCCCGATGTATCAGGTGACGACGAGGCTGACGACTGAGTCGCCGCTGACTGCCACTGGCTAGAGTACTGATGATGACCCATTCTGCAGTCTCTAGACGACACAAGCGAAACGGATACGCGCCGTGGGATAATCCCTCGACAATGCGCTGAGTCGGCCTCTGCTGAAGAGATGAAAACTTGATCTTAGCAAGCGAAGCAAAGGCTCGCGTACTAATCGAAATGTGTAGAGCAACGGCAAATCTGTAGGGGGTTAAGGTGCTTTAGATCCAAGACAGACGAGGAGGGCGCTGCTTTCCGCTGTTTATCCAAAGTTTAAGTTGAGGCGTGTTCTTTCTCTGGTGGTGAACTGCGATCTGTTTTGATTTAATGAATGTTCTTGGGAGCATGCATGGAGCGGCGGTATGTGTCGTCTGCGCAACAACCCCTGCTCCGCTAATTTGGCGATACCGGTTTAGAATCGTGGGCGGTTCCAACAAGGGATAAAAAGCAAATTTATCGTGGCGCCAAGGGGCAGAGAGGGAGACGATGCAGGCCAATGACTGATCTCGTGGCTCCCAGAAGTCTGGTAACCTCTTGTTGGGATTATCTCTTCCTCCAAGGTATATCCTCAAGCCTCGTAAGATTGCGTGGAGAATCCGATTGGAGAATCCCTGGACAGCTGGGTATTGCCGTAGATTGTATCTCGAAGTTGGTTCGCGTAGGCACCTGCTGTCCAACACGTGGCTGATTCTTCGTCAAGTTCGTGTAGCAGAGGCATGCTCCTCCCGAAAGTGATACAGGTAGTCTTGAAAACCACTAGTAGGTATGTGGAGGCTGTAGGACAGTCGCTGGCCGTCGTGTCACGCAAAGCCGAGGGAGCAAGTAGGGATTTACGACCAATTGACGATGCCAGGATCGGGCTGTCTTATGTATCGAGTAATCGTGGACGCAATTTGCTTGTTGCAACCCCCGACGGCGGAGACTCTCCTGAAAAGTGTGATTCGATCTTTGCTTTGTTATCACACTTGCGGTAGGGTTGTTGCGGACTGGGCGCAATCAAGCCAGCCACCCTCTCGACCGTGAAGAATTGATGTCGGTGCAGAACCAGAGCCCATGTGGTTAAAAAGCAATGAGGTCAAGGGTTGAGGCCAGGTCGTGAGCGGGTGTTCAGTAAACATTCGGAGCAACTGTCCTGCCGCATCATGGCGCCAGACCCCGGGTAGTAGTAATATTGCAGCTGCATATCTAGGCGTAGCTGACGACCGCCTCTAGCGTATGCCACAGAAAACGAGTGCGCCAGTGGCTGGGTTCCCCCCCCCGTAAATTAGTCTCGCCTGGCAACCAATGACAATGACAGGACCGTATTGCCTGAGGTAGAAAAAGCAACGATAGACAAGGAAGTGGTGGTGGACAGAGTTTGGGGTACTTCAACGCCGAGGCTGCGTGGAAGCCACTTGCTGCCGAGGCGTGAACCGTCTCCCAATCATATCGACACATTCCATGAGGGACCACTCCAAATGTCATTTGGAGGGTTGACAGTCTCGCTAGCAGCAGATTTAGCTCATGGATAGCCAGATGAGGGTTTTCTCATTCGCCTCGCTCCCAAGTACTGTCCCATGCTCGAGTCCTTACGAATCGAGCAATGCCCAAGCGTTTCTTCTCTGGGGTCCATTCGAAGCGGGTGCTGCGAACAAAGCGTGGCCCTCCAGCCGCAAATGGCCCAGACGTGGTGATGGGGTGCATTGGAAAAGCCTGTCCCAGAATCCGAATAGCACAGTGGGCCTTGCCAACGTCTGAGGAAAGTTTGAGCCATGGCTTTTCAACGTAGCTTAACATGTACACCAAAGACTTACTCCGCCAAGTCCGTCTAGGCTGTAACACCAAAGGTGAGGGAATGCACCACAACCAGAAGCCAAGTAAACTCTATCGATTTAGAGGAGGTATTCGTCGTTGAGAAGTGGCGCCGACCGGTGGTGGCTGTCGTGCCTGATCGTCCAGTCTTTTCCATGCACGGTTGGCAGAGATGGGACGGGACAGGAAAAAGAAACGTGAAGTTCACAGATTCGAGACAGCCACGGCCATCATGCATTACAATCCGCTTTCGACCACGAGATGAGGGCCTAGACTCCCCGCATTGCATGACAAGTGAAGTAGGGATGATGCCTACGCCCAACGAAGTCCGGGTGTTGGTCCAACATTCCCCGAATCTAGCCCCAGCCCTGATGGCGTCCGCCTCAGCGGCTCGTGGCCATTGCTAGCGTGCCAATGAACCAAGCATGATGAAATCGTGTCAGTGACGCTTCCAGCTGCATGGCATCCTTGAAAGAAGGCTACGCCAGGGCCAACCCGCGCATCGATAGTTTCGGCTCGCCACATGGGTCCGACCCTGTCGTAACGATTTGGTTTGGTGCCTCGTTGTGCGGTTTGACCTGCCAAGCCAATGGCTTAACTGGTCCGTGCAAAACTCCGAAGCGTTGAACGAACCAACGTCTGCAGGTGTCATAAGTTTAAAAAAAAATCCAATGCTTCAACCGGCGGCCCGTGATCAATACCATTGAAGGCGTGAAAGTTGGCAAAGATCGATAGCAATCTGATCCGGGAAGTGGGGAAAATCCGTAACGGTCTTGGCCAACAAGGTAAAGCCATTGTGTGGAAGAACAACTTTAATGAATGGAATGAAAGTAAGTTCATCCTCACATCATCTTTCCCGTAAAGGATAACTGGGCGTTAATGCAATAGCCATTTTGAGGTGATTGCATTCCACCTGACTACTCGTGAACACGCCTGACGCAGCTTATTTGTTTTCGCCATGTCGTTTGATGTGCTCGCAGGTGACATTTATTCTTTTCAGGGCTGAGCGGGCACAAACACGTCACAGCCTGTCTCGGTCAAGCGTTGTAGGATGTCTATTAGCCGACAACTGTCATCCAATTTTTCGGTACGTGAGGTCAAAACTCATAGCTAGCCTGAGAATCTGTTGCCCTTATCCCTCGATCCATCTGACACTCTGGAGTGACTGATCGTAAAATGCGTGCCCGCTCTCATCGTGCAAGATGCGTATCCACGGATTTTGCCGGAGAACCAACCGGACCTCTTCCCAGTGGGTAGATCCGAGCTGAATTAGACAAATTATCATATGTGATTGCAGCCAATACGGCTGATCCTTCCGGTGGACAGTGATTCCAGCTATTGTTAGTAACCACAAACGTAGGGCTGGGTCAACGCCATCGACAAATGAGGGCTCTTGAAGAGCCCCCAAGAGGTTTTCTTGGATGAGAAGATAGGAGAAGCGACGTTCCCGGCCAAACTGGAAAAGCAGGGTCGTCAAAAGAGCGAGCATGCCTAAATGGCACGTCCGCTCAACTGGATTTGCCAGACCTAGCTGACGAACCGGAGAAACGTCCAAGATCTGGTAGAAGAGACCAAGGACAGCTTCTTGAAATACCACCGGTTCTAACTTAGCTTCGGCGGTCTCCGGAGTCAGAAGTGCTGTCAACAAAAACATGTTGCCGGCTATTGCACTCAATTGCGGGTTCAGTCCTTGTAGGCACGTGGCAAGCAGGCAGGAGCGCTTCCCCGTGGATTTGTGCCCAGTGAAATTTGTTTCAAAAGGTGATGATTTCATTTGGCGTAACCGCGTAGGGCATCCAAGTTGAAGGGCAAGATCAATGTCAATGCTATGCCTGTCAGTTGATATCGCACAATCATTGGCGTGGGAATAGAAATTACCGGTGCGTTTTCTCCACAATGTAGGGGTGATCACGAAATGAATCGAGACCTCCACGCATGCTTATCATTTTCAGGAGACCTTCAAAGTGCAATATACCTTCAGAGAGTTCCTCATGCATACTGGAAAGCAAGCACAACAAAATGACGCTGGCAATACTCTTATCTGATAATGCATCAGCGCTTGACAGTCTTGCGTTGAGAAGCCGGAACGCTGCTATGGAATGAAAGCGGTCGGTTTGCACCACTTCCTTCTTGCCCATGGCGAAGTTCATGGATGCAGCGGATAAGGCCATCAGGCAATGGAAATCTGACAGCAGATCAGTTTCATCGCAGCCGAGTGAAGAGAGCTAGTTGTAGTTATACAGGTCTCATCAGAGATCATATACTGGAACCAAATTGAGTGTAGCCAGTCATTTCCGGAACAGAACTCGCGCGGGTAGACAGCATCAGAGATAAATCTCATGACTAGATTATGTGGTCAGTTGGTTGAAAGGCAAGGCCAGATTGGGGGAGGGTCATGTTTGACATTGTAGAAGAGAGCGTTGCAAGTGAGGAGCCACCTCAAATGGAAATGAACCAGCAGGACAGTTGAGAGTTCTATCAACCTGCTGCAGCGGTCGATCGTTTGCAGGCATGCTTGGCAAAGCGACGCACCTATTGCTCGATGCTACGATACCCGGTATGCGATTGGGCTGATATGTCTGGGCTTCGGGTTTTCCGGGACGACGTCGAGGCGTTCGTCTCTTGCCAATATTCTTGCCCTTCATTGCATGACTGCGTATGGTCTTCCGTGACTCCTCAAGCGTCGTGCTATCGATAAATGCGAAAGATGAGGCCATCTCGTGAATTATAAGATTCGAATGTTCTCGTGAAGAGTACTTTTAGTTGTCAACAGTGCTCGAGGTAAGATATGCGACAAGCCCTGGATGGTAAGACGAGGAAACCACTACCTACGCTCCACCTGAGGTATCTACCAACTCCACCTGAAGTATCAGTCCTCACAGGTACCTGCCTTACTCGAACAGGCATTTCCCTGTTTATCATGAGATGTCAGAATCTCTCAAGATGTCTCTTGGATATGCCAACAAACGGAAGTTGACAAGGTTGACCTGCGAAGCTTGATCCTAGTTTCAGTACCTTCCAACGTGACGATGCAACTACCTTAAACAGATGGCTTTAGAGAGGTCTAGGACTATAGCAGGCAGTTGGTAGGTGCCTGTGGCACCTTTCTGGGTCCGAGATAGGGTCGCGCGCTGAGTGGTTCCGTGAAAGAAAGGTACTCTGTACAACGGGTGCCAGCACTTATTACTGATGATCTTCGCCTAAACGAAGTACCGATAACTTTGTCCCACTCTCATCAGCCATGAACTTTAGACCCCGCCACAGTTATTATTAGCCACTGCACCCTCTGGTTGGCGGCGAATTTCTCTCCCCAACCATACACCTCACTTCACTGCCTAATACATCAACTGAGATCTTCAGACTTCCTAAAAAACACTCACTTTCTGAACGCCATCGGATCTCCGCCGTTGCATCTTCCTGGCCGCCTGATTTGCGACGCGTGGGCCGATGACCGGGCGAATCTTACGAGATACTGAGCAGAGCCTATACACAACACCGGCCTCGACCCTGTCGCGCGTCGCAACACACCAGCCGAGCTCCCCGCCAAGTATCCACCATGCCGGCTTTGACCATAAACACAGATCAGCCGGCGAGGACATCACCGTCTCCCCCTCCCGTCTCCCCGCTGACCCCTACCTTGGCTCCATCACGCCTGCCCGGCGAGGTAGAGCGGGTTCCACCACAGCAGACATTCACTCATAACCAGCCAGCCCAGGTTGCTATTTCGGCCCCTGCACCCGAACCAATAGCGTTTGATTCCAACCCCGATGTCATCGCCCTCAGGTCTGCAATTTCCATCTTACAAATGCAGAAGCAGCGCGCGACTGCCGATATTCAGGCACTAGAAAGAGTGAAGAATGAAGCCGTCGACGACCCCGACGCCTTCACCAAGGATCTGCTCGCAGGCAGGGTCAACTCTTCCGTTGGTGCCCCAGAACAAGGCTGTGACGGCACATATGACCATGTGAGCAGTGACGATGCGGAGAAGAGCACCCCATCTCAGCAGGCTGCAGCCACCCGGTCCTGGACTACTCTGCCTAGGGCACAAGACGTGGTTCGGTGCCCACCTATAAATTGGTCACAGTATGCCGTTGTGGGCGAATCACTCGACAAGCTTCATGCGGAACAGGTGGCACGTCCGAACCAAGGAACACCAGCTTATCTCGGCGCCAGTGGTTCGTATGAATTCCATGGTGATGGGACGCAAGAGCCGTACCAAGGCATTGCTGCCCCATACAACCCTCACAAGGACAAGGTTGCAAAGAAGACCAAGGGCAAGAAATAGAGTGAATGATGCTTTTGCGATCATGACCCGCACGCGCTTATGAATACGAAATCATGAAAGGGTAAAATTTGGCGTTTTTGGCACGCATAGACAGAGTTGCTCAGGCAGATGTTATCATAGAAGCCACAAATATTGCGCTTCGGATTTCATATCCTTCTGGCATTTCAAGTTTCGAGGCGTGACAACTGCGTGATTAAATATCTATTAGCTGGCTTCAAACCGCAAAACGTGTAAGCGTGCAGGAAATGGGCCTGCACCACGAGTTTGATTGACATACAGCTATTCTTCCCCCAACCCAAATTCCACGCGAGACGGTTATTGAAAGGCTCAAATCTCTCATTCGCTTCCCGTCACTGTGACCACTAAATTCAGGATAAGAGGACCGAACGCCGTAAAGACATGTTGGGATCATCTTTGAAGAGTCTTCACCATTTACGCCAAAGAGAATGCTAATGAATTAGCCACGTTGCCCCAAGACTAGATCATTCCGGGAAGTCTCTGCTTTGTCGTCAGTATCATACTCAAAACACTCTAGATTGGATGATCCTACTCCATGCTTTGTTGCACTGTTCGACGCAGCCGGCGCGAATATTTCTTTCGGTCATCTGCATTTTTCCCCCAGAACAGCTTGCTAGCCTCGGAATTCACAATCTTTCGTGGGTCATAAGCGGGCTCTTCATCCTCTAAAGTTGTGAGAATGGCGTCAATGTGGGATCGCACATCCTCTCTCCTCATAGGATCGGGCGTGTAGCAAGCAGTACCATCGGCGGCAATGTGATGATGGAAGAGCTTCGTCTCAAACTTAACTCGTGGTTGCTCATCAGGGAACCGAGGGCTAAATGTCATTCTGATTCGAAAGAGCCCTCCGTCAAGATTAGTCATTGGACTCCCAAAGTATGTTAGATTCCAAACAAAGGGGTTGCCGTCTTCGAGGAAAATGTTATGAGGCAGCTCGCTACGCTTGAATGATGCCACGACTTGCTCAAACTGATGTTGTAGATTCACGGCGACTCGAGATTCCGTCTGAACGGCTTGGAGTCCTTCTGATGCCCAGGAATTGGGTTCAGCATCGAGGGCGGCCTTAATGTTGAGCAGTCTGCGTTGAAGATCTGACCAGATGAACTTTCCGTCCATGGTGTTGCTTCCGGCTGACTCAAAAGGCATCCTGTCGAATTGCTGCCCGTCTTTCGTTTCCTTCATTCCCTGTTGTATAGCCGAGAGGTACGACTCATAGTACCACAGGAATCGACGCTTACAAAGATCTTTGAACGGCTCAAATGGTACGCTCGACTCATCAATATCGTCTCGGTCAAGTTCATCGACATCAGCACAAGGAGAGTTTCGAAGGGTGCCATTAGGGTTCAAGCCAATGTATCCTTCAAGTCTCTGGATGACTGATATTCTCAAGGTCTCGTGCCGAATCTATACGACTTAGCAGGAGCCCTGAGTTGACTCGAGAAGCATGGGGTTCATACCTTTTGAATATAGGCTTTCTGGGACTTTTTATCCGATTCCTCGTTTGCATCCTCGAATCCTGGCTCATTCTCGTAGGGATTGGATGACATGAGACTTTGGATGGACAAGAGTATCGACTCAAGTCCTTGTGCGGAAGACCATTCCTCGCCTCTCTCACCACGCCAGGTCCTGGGTCAAGTTAGAACGCCAACAACAGAAGATAGCTTAGGGCAGAAGACAAATCACCCCAAGATTGACCTGTGCACGGTTAGCTTCGCATAGAACAGGCAGTCCGCAGTTCATTAGTACTTACAGGCAAACCTTGCCGTTGGAGTAAATGTTCGGATTGAACCTGCATCGCCCTCCATTCGTGGTGACGCACTGCACGTTTGGTGATTTGGAGGGGTATTCTAGCATCCGGGTCCGTCAGGGTTACCAGCTCCTCCGTAGCAGGCGGATGAGCTTACCTTTATTGAAGCGAATCGCAAACTATCGTATCCAAATTAGTTCTGGGGTCTAAGCAAGTGTTCTTGCCGGAGAACATACCTCGAAGAACCCGAACTCGTAAGGAGTTTCATGCGGTCCCATAATCAGTGCCTTGACATTGCGAACGTCGATATCGCGGCAAGCGACCGCAATAGCTATGAAGTCGGTAAGTTAATACGAGTCAAAGCCTGGAATACACTGGAGATTCCTCTTGACGCACATAAATCCGAGCTCTTCTGGAGATCACTTATCTCCTAAACGAGGGATTGTGAGCATTGCACACATGGTTATTGGCGGGGTGCGGGGCATCGCCAGACCTTGGTGATACGGATTATAGACTGGTCCATGTTGGCAGAGTCAGAACGTATCTATTTCGATGAGCTCTGCGGAGGAAACGATCTCGATGCATCAGTGAGGCTAGCCGTGGTCAAGAAGGTAAGGAAAGGGGGTTGAGATGGGAAGAAATCTTGCAAGGAAGAGAAGGGCGTTCTATGTTGCACAGGCAGGCAAGGCAGGCGAGGTTGAGTTTGACTTGCATCTGACAGCCTGCTGTCCTTAGCCACAAAGTGGAAGGCTACTGTAGGTGAGGTAAGGCAAGGTAAGGTAGGTGGTACCTCAGTACATTAACTACCTTTGGGTAAAGTACCTTAGGTACCTGGAACACGTACTCCCAGGGCTTTTAGAAGCAGCTTTCACTGACCGGTCTGCCTCACCTTCAGGCACCTAATCAGTGCGGCAACGGGAACGGGTGCGGGGCCAGGCCTTCCGCGAGACCAGTACAATGTGCCTTACGCCTCTTTTTCGACCCAACCAAAGCAGTGTTCTGTGAAGAGGCGCATGAGCAGAGGCCTTAGAGGGACGAATAGTAAGTGAGAGGAGCGGAAAATCGGTTAATGAAAGAATCCTTTGGTACGCTGTAGACATATAAGGTAAGTTAAGGAAGTCAGCCGCCTACCCCCTACAGAAGACAGACGGTGGGGCCTTGGATCAAGGTAAGGTCCTATAGGTACCTTACCTACTTTACCTACGGTAGGTATTCTCATGGCGGTCACAGCTGGCGGCCACATCAAGCACTACCTCTCAAGGAATCATGCAGTTTGTCCTTCAACGCAAAATCAAATTGTAAAAGAACGTGGAAAGTAAAGTAAAAATCCAAATTAAACGCTCATTCCTATTGGGGTGACGTAAGGGCAGGTCTGCCTACAGTACGTGATGCACAGCTCCAAAAAGGTAGCAAACGGCCAACAAAAAAGCAAATCAGGCACATGGTAAAAGGAGGTACTAAATTATAAGTGGCTAATTCTACCTAAAATTTAACAAGACTCTGTAAAGGTTAAAATTACATATAAATCTTCTAAAGCTTTTTGACAGTTTATTGTTGGCTTTTCTTTACTGAGTTTTGATCTTGCGGTCCGCGATGTTTTGCTCGCCGTTTGGGTACCTTGGCTTACACAAATGCTAGTTTGTCGTAGTAACGGTACCTCGCATATAAGGATTGATGCATGCGTGCGCTCAACAAATAAGGATCCAGCATGCATGTCACAAGAGCAAATTCCTTTCGCAGCTGGGTTTCTAGCAGTTAGAAAAGTGCGGCTCTTGCATGCATGGTACCTAAGCTTTTATGCATGCAGATACCGAGCCACAGCAATCGACATTCCGGAGTACGTCACCGTCCCCTGGGGCGCATCAGGTACAGGCCGACTGGATTCATCGTGAAACTGACCCTCTACTTCCTGGCCATGATGGCCACCAACGGCGGCAGTTTCCTTGAACACCCGTACACAGACCTGGATACTTGGCAACGCGCCGAGAAGGGCTACGTCCACAACACTTCGGGCGCCAGTAAGTCCAAATTGTCCCCCTTTGACCACCCCCAAGAGCCTGACCTCGGACAAGCCGAATGGAACTGAGAAGCTGCTGACGGGAGCGAAGAGACTCCCCGGGTAGACGAGGCCGGCAAGGGGCTCTACTTCATGGATGCGAAGAAGCACAAGAAGAACAAATCCAAGAAGGAATAGACAAGAATCGGGGGTGGTTACATGCTCTCAGGTAAGAAGCACGTCTAATTCACCAAGAAGATTCCCTAGACAAGTTCTTGATGACCGCCTACGCCCAATACAATCCAGTAGACTTTCCCGATAAGGCATCGGTGCTGGATGCCAGCGGAGATACTTTGTGGACATACTATATAGGTGCCGTTTTCCAGAAACCTTGTCACATTGGTAAGTGACGATTGCGGTTAGGCAAGTAAGGTAGCTATGCTGTCAAGTTTCGTGGCCCTCTGGGGGGGAAACAGCCGCATATTTAGGGCCGACACTGAAGCAAGCAAGAAGTTGATTCGATGCTTGTATTGGGGATCCGACTCACTGCTGAACATAATAAGCGCCGATACTGGACATTTCGATGAACTGTCCATATGCGTATTTCAAGTTTTCTTCTGATTTATACTGACCGGCGTACTGTGCTGATGTAGAGGCAGGATGCACGAACCATATCGGCCTTTTGAGAAGCAGAACTTAGCGAAATCCTTCGCTCAACCTCTCGCAAGGAACGATCGAGTTCACTAGCAATCTTACTACTTCATCTCGTTGGGAAGCAACCTATACCGCTCGCACAAATCCCTGTCAATGATCCCCTTGACCGGTGCACAGTAGCTACGGTACATGAGATGTTCACGCCCGACAAGAGACAGGTCTGTGCTGCGCATGTGTGATTCCAACGTCTGGAAGAAGTCGGCATTCTCACACAAAGAGAAGGGAATCAGAGCACCAATGGTACCCTCGAAACGACACAATACCAGGACGCTCTGTCCGCTCACTACGAATGCTAGTTGGAATATCTTGCACACAGATATGGACGACCAGTTCCAGCCGGTTGGGACTGCCATGGAGAGTCTCGTGACCGAGACACAATATGACCTGGCTCGTCAGCCTCAAGTCTGGTCTTTCCAAGGTCTCGGACAACCCAGAGTTTGCCGAATTTATCGGCTCTAGCAACAGAGTCATAATCAACCATGGCGTTGTAGCTTGTACATCGAGCAATCGTATCATCAACGAATGGCTGGATGGTATTTGACTCCTGTTTGTAAACGACGAGAGTCACCACCTGCTGAGCATCGCCGACGACAATTCGGTTGCCTAGAGCTTGCAAAGAAACAATCAGCTGTGCCGCAGTGGTTGCTTGGATTTCCCGAAGCATATGCTTCTTTCCCAAGTCGGAAATCCGTAGTACCTTACCTATACCTGTGATCAATCGACCCTGGAAAGCTTGAAGTGCAGTTGGTGGCTCCTTTAGCTACCTACCTTACTTCTACCAAGATTCTTATTAAAATCTTATAGAAATCCCATTGAAATCTCGGGGTCTGTTTTGATGTAATCAAAGTTAAAATGGTAAAATGTTTCTATTCTTTCTATAATTCAATAGATAATTTGAAGCTTTTAGAAGTTTAGTATTATATTATTTACTAGATTTTGATTTTGCGATTCGCGGTGGCTTTGCCTTGCATGCAGTAATGCGGGGTTTTGATGCACCCCAAGCGGCCCCTGTGGACGTGAGGCGAGCTACGCCGAATGGCCCACCCCAATTTTTGGTTGACGCGCATCGCGTCGCAGCAAAGCTCCAGTAGACGCGTTAATTGGTTTCTCTCACATAGATCTTATCACCACCAACTCGGCCAACCAAGCATTTCTGCCCATGCTCTACGGAAGGAAAGAGGAAAGAGCAAGGTGATTCAGTCAGTTCATTCATAATCGACGGGTACTCTGCCGCTTGTACCGTCATTGCCTCACCGGGACAGGGGTTGCTGAGATGGCCAACTTTTTCGACTTGAAGGCCCGGAAGGCCGCCGCCGCGGCAAACGCAGCACCGGATGTGAAGCAAGAGAAGCAGGCCAGTGACAGGACACAGCCATGGGTGGAGAAATAGTGAGTGAAAATCAGGCAAGATTGCCGGCAAAACTCGAAGCTCACGATTTCCGTAGCCGGCCAAAGAAGCTCGACGATGTTGCAGCTCAGGATCACACAGTCAAAGTCCTACAAAGGACACTGCAGGCGTCCAACGTTCGTTTCTCGTCTACATGCATTGGACATGGTGGCTAACCTGTGCTGCTAGTTGCCGCACATGCTTTTTTATGGCCCTCCAGGAACCGGCAAAACATCGACGATCCTCGCCCTAGCCAAGGAGCTCTACGGGCCCGAGATGATTAAGTCCCGAGTTCTCGAGCTCAACGCGTCCGACGAGCGCGGCATCTCCATCGTACGCGAAAAAGTCAAGAATTTCGCCCGCATGCAATTGACAAATCCCACCCCGGGCTACACGAAAAAATATCCCTGCCCTCCCTTCAAGATCATCATTCTTGACGAAGCCGACTCGATGACCCAAGACGCACAGAGCGCTCTGCGACGCACGATGGAGACATACAGCAAAATCACCCGTTTCTGCCTTATATGCAATTACGTTACTCGCATAATCGACCCTCTCGCCAGTCGATGCAGCAAGTTCCGCTTCAAGAGCCTCGATCAAGGGAATGCAAAGAAGAGATTGGGCGACATTGCCGAGAAAGAGGGTGTTGCCCTGGAAGAAGGTGCCTTGGACGCCTTGATCAGGTGCAGTGAGGGAGATTTGAGAAAAGCTATCACCTTCTTGCAGAGTGCTGCTCGGTTGGTTGGAGCAATCGCTCCCAAGGCGGACAGAGATGCGGATGGTGACGAAGAGATGGAGGTGGACAGAAAGCCCGTAACAGTCAAGACTGTGGAGGACATTGCCGGCGTCATTCCTTCTAAAATAATTGATAGTCTGGTGGGGGCAATGCGGCCAAGAAGCTCGGGAGAGACATACCAGCCTATCTCGAAGGTTGTGGAGGACATGATCGCTGACGGATGGAGCGCCGGTCTTATTGTGACCCAGGTAAGTTTTGGCTTGCGAGCCCCTTCGGCTTACCAAACACTCGCTAACTTGGCTCTCAGCTCTACCAAGCATTAACTTTGGATGAAACAATTCCTGATCTTCAGAAAAACAAGATTGTCATGGTCTTCTCCGAGGTTGATAAACGACTAGTGGATGGCGCTGATGAGCATCTATCAATACTAGATCTGGCAATGAGGATATCAGCCATCATGGCCGGAAAATGAGACGAAACAAGGTGGTGTAAATGGCACAAAATGAGACGGCGTTTGATGAAGAACCCAGCGGCGTTGGGCACGATATCATTGCCCACAAACGCCCTATTTTAGACGAACTAGACTTGATGGCTCTTATGATAGCTCATTGTGGTTAATCAGTCCAAGGTTACCTCGTAGCTTAGACCATGGATCATTGATTGCTTCAGACATAGGCTTTTCAGAATGCTTCTTAATCCTAGCACCATCCTCATCCTCGTTTTTGAGCCAAATATCGTCGTCTTCATCAGGTGTAGCGTCTGTACCCATGGACTTCGCGCTTGTCTCCGAAGTCTCCTGGCCTAAAAGTTGGCGAATCGCTTGTAGGCTACTCATAAAATCCTCCAAAGCCATCTGCCCTGCTTCGACTGTTTCTGTGACGGATTCCAACGTGACAATCTTGGCCGAATCTGCCGCCAAGACCCAAGGCTGGATATGTGAGGTCAAATCTTGCTGCACGGCTTGGCCAGTCATGAAGTCGCTTCTCATGGGTTCTTGAGCTTTCCTTGACCGCTGCGAGGGGTGAGCGGGGAGTAGCTGGCTCTCCTGAGCGAGGTGTTGGAGCGTTTGTTGTATATCTTTACTCTGCTGTTTCAGAACGGCACTCATGTGTGATTTGATGCCAATGTCAATTTTGAGATCTCTCGTAGCTAAGAGCAGATTCGCAACGTAGGGCGCAAGAAGGTAGTCAATTTGGACGTCCTCGGGATTTCCACAGCTGTCCACGCCACTCTCCTCTATTGGGTATCGCATCGTAGGCTGAGGTTTGTGGGCGATAAGGCTCAATACGGACCTTCGGGTCTGTAGATAGCAGTCATATTTCTCCTGGATTCTAGTGAGGTTATTTTGGATGACAGACGCGTCGCCTTTGGTATCGTAGGTCTTCCGTACGCTGGCCCGATCCGTATGGGCCTCATCGGATGATGCGTTGCTCAATTCCGTCTCCATCCAATTTATGAGCTCGTTCCTCGTCGCATGCAGTGCATCGAGCCTTTCAGCGTTGCTGACGGCACTGGCTTGGCGTTTCGCTCGCAGCTTGGCTTCCTTCAGGAGTGATTCTTGCTGTTTAAGAAGCAGCTTGGCTTTAAGAGCCGTCTTTTCCAATTGTTGCACTTTGCTCTTCATAGCAGACGGAGACTCGGTCTGTTCGGCTGCAAGGCTGTTGACAACAGTGTCCGGCACCTTTGGGGGGTTGAGAGATCCGTGGAACATCTCATTCTCAGCAAGGTAATCGTGAGCACAGGGAGCTTTATTCAAAATCGAATCCAAGTGTGCCTGAACTTTGAGTAGCCGTTCATGTTTCTGTCGTAATTTTAGGAAGTCAATTTGTTCACCAAGTAAGTCAGGGCCAGCCGAAGACTGAGGACTTGACAGTGATGTGGCATTGGTTGCTTGTAAGGCGGCATCGAATCCCAGCTTCGCGTCAACATGGGCTTTTAAAGCTTCGAGATACTCTTCATGAAGTCCCCGACCGGCGCTGGAAGTTTTGATTGCTTGGGGTGTTGCAGTCAAAGACAATGGATGCTTGATAGGAACGGAATGTGACTCGGCTCCCAGACGAAGTGCGAGAATCCGGCGAATGTAATTGACTTGCTCTCTTGGCTTGACAAACGGTTTGAAAGCATTCTCGAGAGCTCCTATGGTCACGGTTGATTCCTCCATTCTGGATCTCCAACTGCTCAGTCGCTAGTTACAGCCTCTGTTTTTCTGGAGATAGGCCTTGTTGATCGCGAAGTCGGTCAAAGGCGTTGTCGGGCTAGCGGAGAGTGAGTGCAGGGGTGTACTTTCGAGGCACCACCTTGAATCATCCGCGCTAAAGCATAGCTCATAATACCCAGAAAGAGCCAATGTGAGACGTTTTCAGGTTCTCTACCTCACTCGGTGAATCCTAGTGTTATCGTTCAAGGTGTGGTTTATGAGATACATCTCGAGCTGACATTGACTGATTATGATTTTAGGTAAGGTACCCGAAATATAGTAGGTACCTAGTACTTAAGGTACTCCTAGACCACATTCATTTAAGGCAGGGTAGTACCTTCTGAATAAGGTACTTAGGTACCTTTATGCTTTTGAGGTACCTGCACTCAGTCCCTTTAATTGGCTCCTCGATAGGTGGCCAAGGTTTTGGCGCTAACGCGACATCGGCTAGGCTGCTTCTGCAGGCAACTCTGAGATTTGAAATTTCGAGCTATCTTCTCTCCAACTGACGCCTTGAATTCAACAGAGGTGGCGGAGAGACGCGTTTTTTGGCGACCACGTACACGTGAGTCACGCAAGCTGCCCCTATTCCAGGAGATTTTCGTCAATATCACGGCTGGGAGGTGAAGCGCATGGTGTTTACCTTGTTGGACCCCGCCTAGAAGCTGCTGTCGAGGAGCTCGACGTTCTCCAGCCCAAGTCCAGCTTCACAATATCCGCCAAGATGTCGGACCCTCATCGCGATGTTTCCCAGTACAAGTACTCGGCTATGTCCAACCTGGTTCTCCAGGCGGACCGTCGGTTCATCACGCGCAGAACTGACGAGGCCACTGGAGACCCGGAATCGCTCGCTGGGCGTCTGAGCATCAGGGACATGGGTTCCCGAGGAGGTCGCGAAGAAGTACCAAAGCAGAAGAAACAGCCAGGCTTGCCGGAAGTTGAAAGAGGTGGCCTACGGGAAGGCGAGGATATCCTGCTACGGGAGCAGCGGAAACGCAATGCCGACGCAGCGCAAAATAGGGGACTGGGCGTTTTAGGCGCAAACGAGCCACTTGTCGAAGGCATCACATACCGGCCACGGACGGCTGCGACGCGAGCGACTTTCGACTTAATCGTAACGATCGTGGCGACCAACCTTGGCGATGTGCCTCATGAAGTGGTCCGCAGTGCCGCAGATGCGGTCTTGGAATACTTGAAGGATGATGACTTGAAAGATCTCGATAAAAAGAAGGAGATCGACGACATCCTCGGAAGCTCGTTAAACCCAAAGCAATTCAACGAACTTGTCAATCTAGGCAAGAAGATTACCGACTACGATGCGCAAGACGACGACGACGATGTGGAGATGGGTGCCAATGGCGACGATGCCGAGATAGACGAGCGCCAGGGTGTCGCTGTTGCCTTTGACGAAGATGAAGACGAAGAGGAGGCTATTGTTAACGAAGTTCGCGATGAATCATCAGAAGACGAGGAAGACGACGCAGAGGAGAATGCAGATGCCGCAAATAAGGCACAGGATGGTGCTGGTTTGGAGGATGATGAGATGATCTTGGATTCCGGCCCCGTCACTGGACAAGACGAACAAAAAGACAAGCCATCAATATTGGCGCGTGATATAGATGCGTTCTGGTTGCAACGGCAGATTGGAGCGCTGTACCCTGACGCCCACGAACAGACTGACAAAACCAAAGAGGCACTTCGCATTCTTTCTGGCGAGCCAGATGAGTCTGGTGGCGAGGAAAAAACCCTTCGCGAGATTGAGAACGATCTCATGGAGCTCTTCGATTTTGAACATCATGAGCTTGTTCAGAAATTAGTTGAGAACCGCGAGAAGGTCTACTGGCTTACGAAACTGGCTCGGGCAGAGGCTGCTGAAGACAAGGCCAACGTGGAACGAGAAATGGCCTCGGAAGGATTGCAGGAGATACTCAACGAATTACACGGCAAGACGGCGGATGACAATGGAAAGCGAAAGGCTGATATAAAGATGGACATTGACGTGCCGGCGTCCTTTACCGAAGCGTCTACCAAAACAGAGCGTCCCGAAGGCCAGCTTGTCGGTGGGCTGCAACCAAAGAAGGTCATCAATCTCGATAACTTGGTGTTCGATCAAGGCAACCATCTCATGACAAACCCTAAAGTCAGGTTGCCAGAGGGCTCGACCAAGCGGACATTCAAGGGCTACGAGGAAATTCACGTTCCTGCACCGAAGAAGCGAAATGACCCAGACGATGTGCTAATTCCGATCACCGACATGCCTGAATGGTCCCGGACGCCATTCAGTACTGCAAAGTCCTTGAACAAGATTCAGTCCAAGTGCTTCCCCACAGCCTTCGAAGATGATGGAAACATGCTCATTTGCGCACCCACGGGTAGTGGCAAAACCAATGTCGCAATGTTAACAATTCTGCGCGAGATAGGAAAGCACAGGAACCCTACTACGGGTGACATAGACCTTGACTCGTTCAAAATTGTTTACATTGCCCCTCTGAAGGCCTTGGTTCAAGAACAAGTTGGCAATTTTGGCAAGCGCTTGGAACCGTACGGTATCCAAGTTTCCGAGCTGACTGGTGACCGTCAACTCACAAAGCAACAAATTTCAGAAACGCAGATCATCGTAACGACGCCAGAGAAATGGGACGTCATAACGCGCAAAGCAACTGACCTGACTTACACCAACCTTGTGCGCCTCGTCATCATTGACGAAATTCATCTCCTGCACGACGATCGTGGCCCTGTCATTGAGAGCATTGTGAGCAGGACGATTCGCAAGACCGAACAGACAGGCGAGCCTGTACGAATTGTTGGATTGTCTGCCACGTTGCCGAATTATCGGGATGTCGCCAGCTTCCTCAGAGTTGATGTCAAGACCGGCTTGTTTCACTTTGATAGCTCATTCCGACCTTGCCCTTTGCGACAAGAGTTTATCGGTGTCACAGATCGAAAGCCGATTAAACAGCTGAAGACTATGAACGATGTTACCTACAACAAAGTCATAGAACATGTTGGCACGAAGAGAAACCAGATGATCATTTTTGTACACTCTCGAAAGGACACTGCAAAGACTGCTCGGTATATCCGTGACAAATGTTTGGAACTGGATACGATCAACCAAATCCTGAAGCACGATGCCGGAAGCCGTGAGGTTCTTAGTGAAGCCGCGGCTCAGGCCACGGACACGGACCTCAAGGATATCCTTCCTTATGGATTTGGTATCCACCACGCCGGCATGAACCGTGCGGACAGGACCGATGTTGAAGACCTTTTCTCCGCAGGGTCTATCCAGGTGCTCGTCTGCACTGCAACCCTCGCTTGGGGAGTGAACCTACCCGCCCATACCGTCATCATCAAGGGCACCCAAGTCTACTCGCCCGAAAAGGGCAGCTGGGTGGAGTTGAGTCCACAAGACGTTCTCCAAATGCTTGGTCGTGCTGGTCGGCCGCAGTTCGACACGTATGGAGAGGGCATCATTATCACGACGCAAGGCGAGATGCAATATTACTTGTCACTTCTAAACCAACAACTGCCAATTGAGAGTCAGTTTGTGAGCAAGCTGGTCGATAACTTGAATGCCGAGATTGTTCTTGGTAATGTCAGGACGCGAGACGAAGGTGTCGAGTGGCTTGGATACACATACCTTTTTGTTCGAATGCTTCGATCCCCTGGCTTATACCAAGTTGGCGCAGAATATGAAGACGATTCTGCACTTGAGCAGAAGAGGGTCGACCTGATTCACTCTGCGGCAACGGCTTTGAAGAAATCCAACCTTATCAAATACGATGAGAAGACTGGCAGGCTTCAGTCGACCGAGTTGGGTCGGATTGCCTCCCACTACTACATCACATCAGCATCTATGGATACGTACAACAACCTCATTCAACCCTCAATCACAACCATTGAGTTGTTCCGTGTCTTCTCTCTGAGTTCTGAGTTTAAGTTCATTCCCGTTCGACAGGACGAGAAGTTGGAGCTAGCACAGCTTCTTGGTCGAGTCCCGATTCCGGTAAAAGAGAGCATTGAGGAGCCACATGCCAAGATCAATGTTCTCCTCCAGGCCTACATCTCCAGACTCAAACTCGAGGGGCTTGCTCTTATGGCCGACATGGTCTATGTGACGCAGAGCGCTGGCAGAATTCTTCGAGCTGTCTTTGAGATTGCTCTCAAGAAGGGTTGGGCATCGGTGGCCAAGACCGCACTCGACCTCTGCAAAATGGCAGAAAAGAGGATGTGGCCTACTATGTCTCCGCTTCGACAATTCCCGGGTTGCCCTCGAGAGGTCGTACAGAAAGCCGAAAGGATCGACGTCTCATGGAGCAGTTACTTTGACCTGGACCCGCCTCGCATGGGTGAGCTACTGGGAATGCCTCGCGCTGGTCGCACTGTTTGTGGCTTGGTTGCCAAGTTTCCTCGTGTCGATGTTCAGGCCCAGGTTCAGCCTATTACTCGCTCAATGTTGCGGATAGATCTTAGCATTACTCCCAATTTCGAATGGGATGACAGTGTTCACGGCGCGGCAGAGAATTTCTGGATTATTGTGGAGGATAGTGACGGAGAAGACATTCTCTACCACGACACCTTCCTCCTCCGCAAAGACTATGCCGAGTCCGAAACAAACGAGCATGTCGTGGATTTCACGGTGCCCATAACGGATCCAATGCCTCCAAACTACTTTGTATCAGTCATTTCCGACCGATGGATGCATGCTGAGACTAGGTTGCCTGTTCCCTTTCATAAACTGATCTTGCCAGAGAAGTTTCCCCCTCACACAGAACTACTCGAGCTTCAACCGCTTCCAGTATCCGCTCTCAAAGTTTCTGAGTATGTGGATCTCTATCCAGATTGGAAACAGTTCAATCGCATTCAGACGCAAACCTTTAACTCGCTTTACAAGACGGATCAGAATGTCTTCATTGGTGCGCCAACTGGTAGCGGCAAGACCGTTTGTGCCGAATTCGCCCTCCTGCGGCACTGGTCGCAGGATGCCTCAGGACAAGGCCGTGCCGTCTACATTGCACCATCCCAAGAGTTGGTGGATGCACGTTACCAGGAGTGGCAGAAACGGCTAAGTCACCTGAGCGGTGGCAAGGAGATTGTCAAGCTGACTGGCGAGACTGCGACTGACCTGAAGCTCCTTGAATCTGGCGATCTCATTTTGGCTACACCAACCCAGTGGGATGTGCTGTCAAGACAGTGGAAACGTCGCAAGAATGTTCAGACCGTACAACTCTTCATTGCCGATGAAATCCATCTCCTAGGTGGTCAGATGGGTTACGTTTACGAGATTATTGTGTCTCGTATGCACTATATCCGAACTCAAACAGAGTTGCCGATGAGAATCGTCGCTCTTAGCGTCTCCCTAGCCAATGCTCGCGATATCGGCGAGTGGATTGATGCAAAGAAACACGACATCTATAACTTTAGTCCTCACGTTCGACCGGTACCTCTTGAGCTGCACATCCAGTCCTTCTCTACTCCTCATTTCCCGTCTCTGATGTTGGCAATGGCCAAACCGACATATCTTGCGATTACTCAGATGTCTCCCGACAAGCCTGCCATGGTCTTTGTTCCCAACAGAAAGCAAACGCGAAACACCGCCCGTGATATCCTAGCCGCCTGCTTTGCGGATGACGATGAAGATCGATTCCTGCATGCCGACGTTCAAGGACTTCGACCCTTACTTGATCGTGTTCAGGAGGAAGCCTTGGCAGAGGCATTATCGCACGGCGTAGGTTACTACCATGAGGCACTCAGCCAAAGCGACAAGCGCATTGTGCGCCATCTTTATGACAACGGTGCCATCCAGGTTCTCGTTGCATCTAGAGATGTGTGCTGGGAATTGTCTACCACTGCTCATCTTGTTATTGTCATGGGCACGCAGTACTTCGAAGGTCGGGAGCACCGCTACGTGGACTATCCTTTGAGTGAGGTCCTGCATATGTTTGGAAAAGCCCTGCGCCCATCTAAGGACGGGCGTGGTCGCGGTGTGCTCATGGTGCCCCAGGTCAAGCGCGACTACTACAAGAAGTTTCTAAACGAAGCCTTGCCAGTCGAGTCGCATCTACACAATTACTTGCATGACGCTTTTGTGACCGAGATTAGCACTAAGATGATTGAGTCTGGTGATGATGCTATCAACTGGACGACGTTTACCTACTTCTACCGACGACTGCTTGCAAACCCAAGCTATTACAGTTTGACAAGCACGACGCATGAAGGTCTCAGCAACTACATGTCTGATCTTGTTGAAGCAACGCTTCGAGAACTGGGAGAGTCAAAGATTATCGAATACGACGAAGAAGACGGCTCAGTCATGCCCCAGAACGCGGCCATGATTGCTGCGTACTACAACATCTCCTATATCACGATGCAGACATTCCTCTTATCTCTCAGCACTCGCACGAAATTGAAGGGAATCCTTGAAATTGTGACGTCGGCCACAGAGTTCGAGACTATCCAGATCCGCAGACATGAGGAGCGGTTGTTGCGACGAATTTACGACCGCATTCCCGTCAAGATGTCCCAGCCAGTGTACGACTCTCCTCATTTCAAGGCATTCATCCTACTGCAAGCGCACTTTTCAAGGATGCAACTGCCAATCGATCTTGCGAAGGACCAAGAAATACTCATATCAAGAGTACTCAGCCTTCTCAGTGCTATGGTAGATATTCTCTCATCTGAGGGTCACCTCAACGCCATGAATGCCATGGAAATGTCACAAATGGTCGTTCAAGCAGTCTGGGACCGGGACAGCCCTCTCAAGCAGATTCCTCACTTCACACCAGAAGTAGTGGAGGCGGCGAATGCATTTGGGTACGTACATTATGAAGCAAACAACATTGACAGGATTTCAGACACTAACGTTGTATGTAGAATCAAGGACGTATTTGACTTCATGGAAGCCATGAATCCTGATGAAAACCCTGACTACGCCAAGCTTGTGAAACGTCTTGGTCTCTCTCAGAATCAATTGGCGCAGGCCGCAAACTTTACAAACGAGAAGTACCCTGACTTGGAGCTTGAACACGAGGTCCTTGAAGAGGACGAGATCAGGGCTGGGGAGCCAGCGTATCTGAGCGTCAAGATCACACGAAACATCGATGAAGACGACGGCGAATACGACTCTACAGTCCATGCTCCCTTCTATCCCTCGAAAAAGATGGAAAATTGGTGGTTGGTGGTTGGCGACGAGTCTACCAAGAATTTGTTGGCTATCAAGCGGGTGACGATTGGACGTGAGCTGAATGTGAAACTTGAGTATACTGTGCCAGCGCCTGGGGCACATCAGCTCAAGCTATTCCTCATGAGCGACAGTTATATTGGTGTCGATCAAGAACGGGAGTTTGCTGTCACTGCGGCCGAGGGTATGGACGTGGATGACGAGGACGATGAGGATGGCGACGATGACGAGTGATGGGGGCAAGCGTGACTATTGTATTCAGAGCTACTCCTTACGGCCATGTATATTAAATTTAGGACCAAAGTTGATATGTTGCATGTCGGATTGAGATGCTGGTTGGCAATAAGTGCATGGTGACTTCGCGCAGCTCATCCATGGGATAAACACCACACTCTCCTAAGCCAAGCCATGCGTTGCACCGGAGTCCTTCCACTCTACGTGGTATCGGCACATTAAAAACAATCTAAATCCGAAAGCTTGTCAGGTCTTCAAAGCTAAGAGCTCCACCTAGCCATGCTTGGATGTAGTGATCCCACCTTTGGTGCCTCGGCTGGTGTCTCTGAGATAGCTCTGAAGGGAAATGGCTTTGATCACGTGATGAGCTATCCAAAGTGACGTTGAAGGCATCGAACCTCCCTGCTAAGATACTGCAGCCAATCTCTTACTCTAGGTTGTTTTTTCTTCCATCACCCACACCTGGCGCAGAACGCGGGAGAAGCTTTCAAAGTCATCGCGCACCTCTATTCTTGCAAACTCCGATTCATTGCGCATCGCGTCCCGTGCTACTTTATATTCGCCCGCGACGCGATTGATCACGCGTTCTGATCCTCAACTCTCCTCTCTCTCAAGCTCAACAACCTCTGTGTGACGGTGATTCGGGGCGTCTCGAATCGCCATCTTCGTACGCCATGGCAGACCAGCCCAACGAGAAGCCTGAAGCGGCTGCGCCCGCATCCCCTCCCGCTGCGCAGGAAAACACAGCTGGTGACACCAAGGTCAGCGAGGGTGAATTGGCCGGCAAGCAAGACGCTGATGCGCAGACCGGCACTGAGGAAAGCAAGAGTCAAGCAGGTATGTGTTCAACCCGTGTAGCGCGTCTCGCCGTTGCATTACAGCCACGCGCCAAAGCGCCACCAGATGTATGGTCGGGTTGGCGGCAAACGCCTTGCAGCACTGTTTTTATGAAGCTAACTTGAGTTTCCAAAACAGAGCCCGAAACAACCGAGAAGAAGGAGAGCGCAGAAGAAAGTTCGATTGAGAAGCCTGAGCCGGACGTGAAGACATCAACAGACGTCGAGATGAAGGACGCACCCGAAGAAGGAGCAGGCGACGAGGCTGCTCCAGCGGACACGTCTGTAGCCGAAACTCCTTCGGCCAAGAACAAAGCCCGTCGCAAGTCGACGGCTGGCGAATCCAAGACGAAGACGCTAAATAAGAAGGGCTCAAAGGCTCGTCTTACGCATATCGATGCGAAGCCGGGCGATCACTTCCTAGTGAAGCTGAAGGGCTTCCCTGCCTGGCCCGCCATTGTTTGCGACGAGTCAATGCTGCCTTTGGCTCTTATCAACAGCCGTCCAGTCACTGCAGCGAAGCCTGACGGCAGCTACGCAGAAGCCTATGCCGACGGAGGTAAACGCGTCAACGACAGGTCCTTCCCTGTCATGTACCTTTCTACAAACGAATTGTGAGCTCTAGGCCCCGCTCGAGATGATTTGGCTAATCTAACGTGTTCTTCTAGTGGTTGGGTATCCAACACAGCACTCTCTGAGCTGAGCTCTGAGAAGGCAAAGGAGACGATTACCGACAAAATGCGCAAAGACTTGAGAGCAGCTTTCGACCTGGCTGTGGAGCACCACTCCCTTGACTACTACAAGGATATTCTTAAGAAGTTTGAAGAGGACCTGGCTGAAGCAGCCGCAGCCGCCGCAACCCCGAAGAAGTCGAAGAAGGGCAAATCCAAGGCGGACGATGCCGACGATATGGACGTTGATGATGCCGATGACGGAACCAAATCCAAATCTAAGAAACGCAAGGCCGAGGATGATGTCGCAGTGAGTTCCTTGGCGAAACCGACTTTGAAGCTCGCATATGCTAACAAATTTGGCCTAGCAGACACCGCAACGACCTGACTCCGTTAAGAAGCCCAAGATCAAGCTCAACACGTCGTCCACGCCGAAGGCTGCGAACGGCACTGCTACCCCAAAGTCCAAGAACGAGTCTGCCGCCAAACCCAAGTCGAAGCCCAAGAAGGGAAAGGAAGGCGCGGATAAGAAGAGCGAGGCAGCCAAGGAAGTGAAGATGACCCCTGAAGAGCGCCATGCGCGCAAGGAGGTACGCAGTCTAAAACATCAGGACAATGGATGATAAAGTGCTCGCTTTACTGACAGCATGTACAGAAGGAGGTACTCTACCTCAGACACAAGCTCCAGCGGGGTCTCTTGACTAGAGATCAGCAACCTCAAGAGTCCGAAATGAAGCAGATGTCCGACTTTATCGCTATGCTCGAGAATTTCGCGGACCTCGAAGTTTCTATCATCCGGGCGACGAAGATAAACAAGGTGCTGAAGGCAATTCTCAAGCTTGATTCCATCCCTCGTGAGGAGGAGTTCCGTTTCAAAGAACGATCTCAGGGACTTTTGGACAAGTGGAACAAGCTCATGGCGGGAGATGCCGTTCCAGGCAATTCCGCGGCGCCAAATGGCGTCAATGGTACCGCCGAGTCCCATGTAGAGAAAGACGCAGAAACAAACGGCGTCAAGGGCGCGGCTAGCCAGGCCAAGGACGAAGTTGGGGATGCGACTGAAGGCGGTGCTGAGGGAAACGAGAAAGAAACGCCCACTGCTGTGGAGACAAAGACCACCGATGCGGCAGAGGAGGGTGAGAAACAGGAGTCCACCACGGAGGTATGATTTCCCAGCGTGTTTGCAGGTCGACCTCGACTGACTAGTTCAGACTACTGCCCCCTCCGAGGCTGTTGAGGCTACGGCATAGAATTCTAACGAGACCGAGAACACCGCAAAGCCTCTTCTGGTCGACAGGCATGGGCCATTTCTGGAAGGGTAGGTGTTTGTCGCGTGCCATTCCATTTTCTTTATTGCGGCGTCAGGATGGGGTTTTCCTCTCGTTTTCAACCTTAAGCCTACATTGACCGGAGCCTGAATTTGGGCTCATGTATGATTACATCGCTGGAAAAGAGCGGTGACGGCCCGGAGGAGCGAGCAGTCACCAAAGCAAAGCTGGTTTGGGAGTGGCGATGTTTCGGGCAGCTTTGGGGGCAGCTCCGACGAGGATCGGGCAGGTGTTGAGTAGGAAATGGTCAAGAGTGGAGGAGGGCCGCCGACTACCATGGGCATACTAGGGTGGAAAGATGTGAACAAGCAAATGCAAAAGGCTACAGGGTGACTTCTGTTTTATGAGACCGGTGCTAGGAAGTTGATTACTTTGGGAATTATGATGAGGGACACGGAGTATCTTCGCTGAGAACCAGTTCAGATTGCCTTTCAACGGCACGACTTTAAACGCTTTGTGCTTCTTCCTTTTCACCTACGCGGTCCGGGTCATCGTGATGATTTAACTGTTTGGCGTAAAGTGAGAAAAACACGCGTCACAGGCGCGTCTGCGTTCAAGCTCCGTCTGACCATCGGCTGTGGCATCTCGCGGTAACTCGATGCATCGGACTGCGTGACATGTTGATAAATGAGCACTGAAGCCTACCTTACTACCGTGCCGTACCGTGCCGTGCCGTGACTTACCAAAGTCTTCAGATAATGGTAGTGTGCACAGTGCAAACACTGTATGCTCACCTTGCCTTGTCCCAGCAGCTCAGACGCGTTATTCGACCTCGATCACTTACCAATCCTGTAGCCACGGTGTCTGTTACACGTAGCTAGGATGGCTTCAGACGATGCAGCTCGCGGATTCTTCAATCAAGACGACCTCCAGGTAGGAATATTGGCGGGATGCGGGCCCCTCTGTCCTGAGATTAGTATTCTGAGACGCGCTGCCAGGTAGCCTACGTTTTCGATCCTGACGCAGACGAAGCCCGACATGAACGGCCACAGAAGCGTCGCCGGGTGTCGAAACAAGCCCATCGCGTAGACGATGACTCCGAGCCCGCTCTGCTGTTTGTTCCGCTGTTGAATGGCGTGGAAGAGGCTCGATTTACCCAGCTACGGCAAGCCCTCTTCTCCTCCACCTGGGTCATGATAGAACAGCGTTTGAACGTGAGCTCACGCATGATATATCCTTGTTGGCGCTCCCACAGACTGATCGGCCTAGAAAATATTACGAAACGCCAACTCAACCACCTTGGATGAAGTAAGCTCATTTGTCAACAGGGCGGACACGGAGAGGTAGGATGCTGCAGCTATGCTACAACATGGTAAAGAGCTGACGGCTATCTCATAGCCCCGATCGAATTCCATCTGTATTCATCATCACAGGGCCAAACATTGCCTCCCAGGATCTGCTTTTTGCGCAGCTTTCAGAGAAATTGCAGTCTTCCCCTGAGACAAGCCCGAGTATATTCGTGAGGCTGCGTTCTCCAGAGGCGTCTACGCTCAAGGCAACGCTCAAGAAAATAATTCGGGATGCTACGACGAGGGTGGCCGAATATAACGAGGACGACGATGACGACCTGCAGATAGAATCTGAACAGCCTGTGCGTAGGGTAGCAGCCACCTGGCTCACACTTTTACTAACAGTTGACAGGGACGACGGTATCTCGACTATGATCTGGAGGCTCTTTACGCTTACTCGAAAACAAATGGCTGCAAGCACATTTTTGTGGCGCTGGAAGACAGCGAAGGGTTTGATAGTGGCTTGCTTTCCGAACTCATTCAACTCCTCGGGTATGGTCCATCTTTGCTTCATAGTGATCAAAAGACTAACGTATCCAAGGTCGTGGAGGCAAAGAATACCATTTACTCTGCTCTTTGGAATCGCTACATCGGTCGACCTCCTTCAGGCACGTCTTCTGAAGTCAGCGTGTCGCATAATTCACGGTGCACAGTTCGACGTGGTTCAGAGTGGAACACTATTAGAAACGATTATGGAGAAAGCCGTGATGTCGGGCAGCGTGCCCTTGCAACTCGGGAAGCCCCTTTTGCAGAGCATGCTAGATCGTCAGCAGAATGAGGTGGTAGGAATTCAAAGTTTCATCAGCTCACTGAAGGTCTGCTCACCCCTTACGATACAACAAACCTGACGCTGACTGGAGTTTTAAGTATGCCTATATGAGTCACTTCTTTGCCAACTCGCTCAGTGTGCTCCCATTCATTGAGGCCGAAACCGACGGCTTCCTCCAGCCTGAGCATCTACAAGCAATTCGAAACCTGCCATCTTTCCGAAGACATGTGGAAGATCTCGTTGCAACCGGCACTGTAGAGACACTTCAGCGAGCTCGATCATGGTTAGAGGATGATGCGTGGCTTGTTTCCGAATCGAAGAAAACTAATACTCAACGGGAAGAATGGAATGGCAGTTTTCTTCGCTCGCTCCTCATCATTGCGGCCACCGAAACCTCGGCTCGCCCACCTAGTAAGGAGTATGTCAGTCTGTCAGGTGAAGGCATTTCCCTTGCGGAAATGCCACACGTCCTCAGTAACATCCGAAAGCTCGATGCTAGCGGGCTTGCCATCATGCTGCGGCGAGTCGTGAGTTTGCTTGGGCAGGGGGATGAAGACTTCGACTTGGGTGCACCAGCCAACTTGGAAGACATTCGGCTCAAAGGTTTATTCGAAGAGCAACTCAAGAAGCTTGAAGAGCTATTGATGACCACAAGTGACAACGGTGTCTCCCTTCGAAGCAAATACAATGGACAAAGCAAGGTCATGCGTACAACCGTGATAGCGCAGAAAGTACAGCTCAGCCAAGACTCGGCATCATATCGGGATGAGGACAAGCTATTTACCGACATAGTTGACAGCGTCACTCAACTCATATCATCCATCGCCCCGGTCCCGCCAGCTTCGTCACTACTCTTCTCGGAATGTTGGGTCTACGACTCCAAGAGTCCCTTACGGGATGTCTTTGTCCCACGTCCACAAAGCGTCTTCGAGCGCAGCTTTACCCACCCGCACGATTACCTTGCATGCTCCTGCTGCAAAGAAGCTGACGGGGCCATGCCAGCAACCTGGCCCAGTACGTCAATATTGTATCGGATGTACCTCGAAACAGGCAACCTCATTAACGTTGCTGACCTCTGGTCGGCTTTCCGGGCGGTCGTCTGCGACGAATGCAAGGACGATCGACAAGCGCTTGTTATGTTTTACAAAGGGCTTTCAGAGCTGCGGTCATTGGGCTTTGTTAAGCCAACCAAGAAGAAAGCGGATCATATTGCAAAACTCAAATGGCTTTGAGCAAAGTCTTTCTGCATTGTGAATGGGAGAATGTTTGGAACAAATGTCTTGGGCGAAAGAGGTAGTCTTATGGGGCGCTGTCTGGGGTTCGCCGGCAGCATCTCTTTGCCCAGCACGTGCCATATCCATCAATAACCGAGAACATTTCCAGACCCGGACGGCTCCAGCCAGCAAACTCTTTTGTGTCTGATTTGTTTCAAAGCCTTTGCAGGTTCAGCATTCCACAGTCGGGGTGTGTCTCACTCCCGCACACCACCCAGCCGATTCCGTCCACCACACCGACAGGTTGGCACCCATTTGGTCTTGTCTTAACGAAATGGGAGCTGAACCGGATTCGTCCGTCATTCATTGCAAAAATGATCAAAGACTCCATGCATTGCCCGGCCCGGAATAAAGAGCACGAGGCGCCTGAAAGGACGCCTTCGGCGGCAGAGATTTTGGTAACATGACGCGAACATACAAGAGGACCGCCACGGCACACCTCTGGTTCACTACACGATTTTTCATTTTCACTTCCTTCGTCTGGGCTTTCATCAATCGTTTAGAAAACCACGCACCTGTAGACCTTTCGTTCTATTGCATACATCGTCGTAGGCTTCTGTGGCACGACCAGCATCTAGAACTAAGCCAAACACATTGCTTGATTGTCATTCATTCACTTTTTTTTTAATTTTTAATTACAATTCGGAGTGGGAGAACCCTTTGGCTCGTTGTAGCTACCAATATCTACTCGACGCCTTAATTGGATACACAGTCAACATCTACCCACACAACCAGTGTGTCACAGCCTGTCAAGATGAACAAGATGCCATCTCGCGAATACGACCTGTTCCTGCAACGAAGAGTGGCCAAGAATCCCGAGCTTGCTCTGAAGCTACAGCACATGGCGCTGCCGCTGTCCCCGTTGGTGCAGCTGGGCACCGGTGCTGTGCATCCGTACTTCCCGACCACGGTCCTCAACTTCTGGCTACTGACGGACGCGCAGCTGGAGGCTCTCGCTCAATTCTATCACCAAAGGACGCCGGGCCCGCTGTCAGGTTACTACCCGTGCCCTGTGGCGTGGAGTTCCGACATGCCGCTCGAGGAAAAGCGCCGGAAGATGGGCAAATTCATCGGCTTGAGGGGCTGCGAGACGCCTATAATGCTCAAGACCGAGGAGGAGATTGCCGAAGAGGCGAGGATGGCAAGGATAACGGCGGAAGAAGAGATGTGGCGGCGGAAGCAGAACCCATGGTGAGGAGGGCCACCACACATGTTGCATTTTCCTTCATTCACCTCATTGTTTTCTGGCATTCTGTTGGTAGTTTTTGTTTGAGATTGGGCTTTGTCCTTTGAGCATGTGTATAGCGAGTTCACCAGCACGACGCATAGCATCATGATTGTTTTCCAGCATTAGATATCTGGTTTATCAAATACGAACCACGACTTCCGTTTAATGCAAACGAACAGCACCCGCCCCAACTCCATTCTGTCCCATTGAGGAAATGCCATCTTGGTAAAAGCGCGACATTCCCGATCCTCCGAGTGTGCCATGTCTAATGTACAGCGCAGAGGGTGTCCCTTTTGTGTTGTAAGATTTTCATAATGTGGTCTGTGTCTTTGGCTCTCTCTCTCATTTCTTGGCCTTCTTCTGGTTCTTGCTGGGGGTATCGACCAGCACGGCGTCTTCCTCACTTTGGGCTGTCGTAGGGGAGGCGGCCGCGCTCTTCTCGGGTTCGTCGAGCTCCTTCATGAACTCGGTCTGGATCTGACCGCGGCGCTTCTCCCACCACTGCTTCTCGGACTCGGATTGCGCGAAGACCTCGTCGAGGCGCTCGCGGAGGGCAGTGTTGGCGGCGATTTCGTGGGCGGACTGGAAGATGGCTTGGCCCCAATTAGGCGCGAGGGCATTGGCCTGCAAGGCTGTCAGTAAAACGACGCGTGTGCCGGGACAGAGGTGGCCCAAAAAATAGGGCAGATGGTTGGACCGACCTCGGTTACAACGTCTCGCAGCTCCTCCTCCATCTCCTTCTCGGCGCGCTGGAACCTCTGCCACAAATCATCACCAACGCTACCCCGCTGCAGCAGCGAGCTGCATGCCTGCTTGGCCGACTTGATCGCGATCAGTCTGTGGATGTCCTCGACAGCTCTTCGTAGTAGGGCGGCCCTCAAGACGCTGTCGGGGATGCGAGGCGACTTCTCCGCGCCTTCTTCGGGGGTCATGTGTAGTAGGGAGAGGTAGATGTTGCGCTGCAGATGCGGGCCGAACCAGGGCGCGAGGTTTGCGCTTTCCGCTACACGGAGAAATGGTCAGCACGGAGATAGCAAAGAGCGCGGGGATTCGCTGCATACCGGCCTTGCGCTTGCGGTAGATGGTGGAAAAGGTCATGAGGGCACCGCTGAGAACGAGGAGGTACGCGAAGGGAAGGGCAAGGCCCTTCCAGTCTACGTCGAACATGGTGTTGGTGGTTGATTCGTCGACTTCTTGAAGTGGGAAAAGAAAGGGGTTAAAGAGTGACTGGCCAGCAGGAGGCGTGGGGAAGTCTTGGGAGCCGAGGGCGCCGAGGTGGTTGCGAGGGTTGGTGATGTCCGATCAGGAAGTGTGGTGGTTGTAAGTCGTTCTGGGGCCACATGCCAGCCTGGTAACTTATTTTCGACCCTTCTGGCCAGATAATCGTATCCTTCCAAGCTGCAGATCGCAGTCGCCTACCCTGCACTAGACGCTGTCGCCAGGTCGTCTGACTAAGGTGCTGTAGGTACCCGATTGTGGGGCCGATCAATCATCCGTCTGCCGACATCTCGAAAAGGTAAGTAAGGACAGGAGTAGGTGGCATGAGGGAGGGACGGCGTCGGTCCGTATAGGGTATGCCGAAAGCTAAAGGTTTTCTGGCAATTGCGGGTACCTCGACTGACGTATTGGCGGTATTTGAGGTACAGAAGGTACTTTCTTCTAGGCACCGGTTGGCGGCGTGGAAGCGTCCCCTTTGTCACGCCCCGCCCACGAGCTTCAGTGAGCTTCGATGACCGTGTAGGTTGAAGTAGCTTTAAGCTCTGCTGATTCCAGACTTTCCTGACCTACCGCATCAAGGCAGTCGACGACACTTGCCACCACTCACCACCCTCGAGAATTGCATCGGCTCTCGTTTTCTTCTCCTTCGCAAGCAAGTCTTTATCGATTTCAGTATTTTTTACCTCCTTCATTCCATCACTCCCGCTGGTCGTTCCTGCAGCCTCGCCAACCTCTCTGTCCAGGCACGCAAACCCCCACCACCCACGCATCTCTGCCCCGAACGCCTGGTCAACAGACTCTCCTACCATGCTGCTGCGAATGCGCGGGCCGGATGGCACGGCCCGTTTGACTGTAGAGCCGACGACGACGTTTGCCGATCTAGGCCATCAAGTGCGTCTTGTTTCCACCGCTGGAGTGAAGCCTGCTCGCCGCTACCGGATGCTGACCTGAGTGACGTAGTTGCTATCACATATCCCAAAGACCGTCGATCCTACAACCATCACTCTCTCCAACTCACCGAACGGCGGCGATGCGAAGAGACTGGGCGATATTGCCAACTTTGTGGTCGGCCAGATCGGTCTCAGGTACCGCAACCACATGTGGACCTGCTGTTCCACAGCTTTCCACCACCACCTTGCCCGGTTCTTCTACTGACGCTGTCGCAGCCATGGTGACATGATATTCATCAACTACAAGCACAAAGGCGATGCGGACACGAGTAGCAACGGCGATGCCTCGGCGAAGGTAACAGCGGCCAGGCTCAACGGCAAGCCCATACTGCCGACCGAGGACTTCCCTATCAACCCCAAGCCCGAGAGGATATCGAAGCCATGGGAGGTGGTCCGCCAGTCTGCTTTGGACGACCGGCTGGACCGCCTAGATGGTAAGATCCCGAGGAAACGCGATAAGATGTGTCGTCACGGACCCAAGGGTATGTGCGACTACTGCCAACCCATGGACCCTTTTGATCCTGGGTTCCTGGCCGAGAAGAAGATTAAATACCTGTCCTTCCATTCTCACCTACGAAAGATCAACGCCGCTACCAACAAACCCGAACTTGGAAGCTCCTTTATCCCCCCACTGGTCGAACCATATTTTCGAGTGAAGCACGATTGCCCGTCTGGGCACCCTCCATGGCCAGAAGGTATTTGCAGCAAGTGCCAACCAAGCGCTATCACTCTCAACCCTCAGGCTTTCCGTATGGTTGACCACGTTGAATTTTCCTCGCCCTCCATCATTGACTCCTTCATCGACACCTGGCGCAAGACGGGCGCTCAGCGGGTAGGCTACATGTACGGAATGTACACCGAATACACCGAAGTACCACTGGGTGTCAAGGCCATTGTCGAGGCCATCTACGAGCCACCACAATTTGACGAGCTCGATGGCATAACCCTAAATGCGTGGGAGAACCAAAAAGACATCGACCAGGTTGCCAAATTGTGCGGACTGGAACCTATCGGTGTCATATGGACCGACTTGCTAGATGCTGGCCAGGGAGACGGCACAGTCGTGTGCAAGCGACACGCTGACTCGTATTTTCTTTCGTCGCAAGAAGTCTGCTTCTCCTCGAGACTGCAAGCTCAATACCCGAAGCCCACCAAGTGGAGCGACAGCGGCCAGTTCGGTTCTAATTTCGTGACATGTGTCATATCAGGAAACGAACAGGGAGAAATCTCGATCTCGGCCTATCAGATGTCGAATGAGGCAGTGGAGATGGTGCGTTCAGACATCATCGAGCCTTCAGCTGACCCCAATGCTATGCTCGTTCGCGAAGAGGAGGAAGACGACGGGTCAACAAGCCGCACCAGGTATATCCCCGAGGTCTTCTACCGCAGGAAGAACGAATACGGCGCCAATGTCCAGGAGAACGCCAAGCCTGCTTTCCCTGTCGAGTATTTATTTGTGACTCTAACCCACGGCTTCCCTGCCGATCCAAAACCTATCTTTACGCAAACAGGATTCCCCATCGAAAACCGTCAATACATCGGAGAGAGCCAGGAGCATATAGCGCTCGCCAAGATCTTGAAGACATCATCCAGCCAGAAGCCCAAAGCAACCGGCGAGGAGGTGTCGGATTTCCACCTGCTCTGCTTTATCCATCAACTGGCAGTCTTCTCAAAGGTTTGTGCAATAACGCTCTTAGCCCTTGCGTCAATAACTAGACTGACTCTCTATCCAAGGATGAAGAGGCTCTCCTCTGTCGTGTGGCCACTCAGCATGACCTATCCGAGAACTTCCAGCTCCGCGCAACAAAGGGCTGGCAGACTCTCCAAGCCATCCTAGAATCGACCGGTGAGCGACTCCCCAAGCGCATGCGGGAACGCGACGATGTTTCGACGTCGTTGTCACCTGCCTCCTCCTCTTCATCCTCCTCCTTGTCGCAAAACCCTCCTCGCGACCCAGGTGAGCCTCTTGCTAAGCGATTTGCTGCCTTCAGGCTGAACGAGCGTCGTACCCTCGGCGGAAATTCCCCTCCATCCTAGCACCGAACTAGTGGGCGGTAAGAGTAGCGTCCTGGTCATGTATGTATAGAGGATTTTTTTCATTGCGTTCAATGGGTATATTTGCCGTCTCTGTATGCCCCCGAGGCTGCCAGAGGGCGCCTCGATGTCGCTAACTAGGGCTGGAGCTGGTTTATTGCGTTGCGTTCCCAAGCAGGTACTGGTAGAGGGATGGGCCATACCTACGCGGGAAGGGGGGAGGCTTGTTTTGACAGGACGTGAGCAAGAGCCTCCAGCTCGGATAGCCTCGGTGCATGTGTGTCTGGGGGCTGGTTTTGTGGACGGATAGGCTTCGAAGGAGGCCACCAGAACATATGAGGGCCACATCCTAGCTTTATAGCACAGCTTGAAATCACATATACCAGGAAGCAACTGGAAATCATCACCACATACGACTCTTGGATGGTTTGTCCCATCGTCTTCTGTATACACCTGCCACAAGTAGTCTGCCTGGGCCCATACCGCTCCATGGTTCTGATCCTTTTCCCCCCCAATATCTACCTTGTCCTCCGACGGGGTACAGCCTCGCATCCAGTTTATCTGCCTCAATGCCTCGTAGCGCAGCAAGCGTTTCCATGGCTGTGACGGCAGGGCGAGCAATCATTCTAGGTTGTTATGAAGGAGAGAACTTTCTGCCGGATGACATTGTTCCCTCAACAGAGGTAATTGAATAGACAGAAACACCACGGAAATTCTTTTCCCTGAATCTCGTGTCAGGCTATGCTCATACGAGGTCGTCCCGCCTACAGCTCCGGCGTGCCCTTGAACACCTGCGGCTTCGAGGACGAATCAACGAAGTCAAAGTTGTCGACAAGAAACTTGATTTTTGATGTAGCGAGGCTTCTTGAAGATGATGCGGGACTTTTTCCTGCCTGCGCTTGTCCGCGCGCTTACGGTCACCGATCACAAGCTGCTGGCTGGTCACATCTCGGCGTTGCTGCCACAGTCGCGCGTGACAATGTTGGTTCGGTCTTGACAATTTCGGTCTCGTAACCTGTCGAAAACGCCCTGAAGCAAAAGTTTCTCGAGAATTTGCACGAACCCACCATCATGGTATTTAAGACTGCTGCTGGTCAATGGCTACTACAGGGAAGTACTGGTTTTGTGAGAACGGTGATGTCGTGAGGATTCGGCTCGGTTGTCATCCCACTGACATGATGTTCAAGAAGTCGTGGTAGCAACCGTCAACCGCCTTTCTAGAGAAGACCTCACACGGAATTTCTTGGTACCTGACATGATCCTGAGGGTCATCTAGAGCTTTCTTTTTGGGCGTCATTTTGAGCCACTTCATTTAGAGCCATCTTACGCTCAGCTGGCTAGAGGCGCAAAGAGTTCTTTTGGCAATCACGGGAGTATTGGCATAGTTCCGTTGCTCCTTCTGCAATGCATAGGGCCGCCGCTCAATGAGGCAACTTTACTGCAAGGTCTAGCGGACGTCAAGGATTAGTCAAAAGCAACACTTGCAGATTTATAAAACTACGAATAACAAATATCACAATGCTGTCTATTTTAAAACTCAATAAAAGATAGGTAGTAAAAAATTACCAGTAAAATCTAGAATTCCAAGCCTCTTATGAGTATTCTGAGCTTATTATCTTCTATTCTTTCTAATAAGATAAGAGAGTACATCTTTGCAGTCTCTGTTTTGCTGCTCACCGGCTGGAAGCCATGGCGGTGCTCCTCGCAACAATTAAATCCAGTAGTGGTGTTACTGACCAATAACTGCCTTGGCTGATGCTCATGGCTTTTTACGCCTTGGGGTAACCGCGGGATTTGACACAATGTGGGCGGCACTAAGCAACTTCATAGTCAAGAGGACAATGTATTGAGGAAATTTTTTTCCGCCGTTCCTAATACTCCCTATACATACACAAGATCCCTCGAAGCTAGAAAAAACAAAAGAGAACAGATCAATCAAGACATCCGATGACAATCCAAACTGACGTTCCGCCCACCAACAAGCTAATCCATTTGGCTTTGCCTTCTTAGCTCCCGTCAATGGCTCGAAGAAGTGGGCGTTTATGACGAGGACGCGCCTAGATGTTATAGGTGAGCTTTTCGAGCTTATAGGGGCTTGCCGCCGATGAAGTTCGACCAAGTGCGAACTTCGGAGGGAATGCCCTCTTCGCGAGGCAGCTTCTCGCTCATGCACTGAGCGAACAGGATGGCAGTCTATGACTCGGGTTAGTAACAGTGCATTGCTGATAGTCAAGTAAAGTGATAGAACGTACCTGGGGTTCCATGAAGAGGGGAACGCCAAAGTCAACAGCGTTTCGGCGCATGACATAGTCAACATCCAGCGTCGTCTTGCCACGGGCCTGAGCCAGGTTGAACACTCCGCGGATGTCGTACTTCTGGAAGACCTCCCGGAGGGCTCGCTTGTCCTCCTTGGGAAACTCAATGACCTCCACGCTGACCTTCTGGTTGCAGCTGGACTCGAGGAATCGCTTAACTTTGTCGTCAGCGGCATAGAGCTTGTATCCCAGAGGAGCAAGGAAGTCAACGACCTGGGTCAACCAGGGCTTGCTGACGTCTCCACCGAAGAGCAGACCCTCACCAGGCTCGGGCATGCGGAAGTTCATGGTGGATTGCAAGGAGGTCCAGTAGGCTTCAACCAGGTCTTTTCCGAAGCAAGCAATCTCGCCAGTCGATGCCATCTCCACGCCAAGGAAGGGATCAGCACCGGCAAGACGAGTCCACGAGAACTGAGGCACCTTAGTGGCAAGGTAGTTGCGCTCAACAGCCATGAGATCGGTTGGGTCAGGGACGTTCTTGCCAACGAGGGCCTTAGTAGCAACATCAATGAAGTTGACGCCAAGAACCTTGCTGACAAAGGGGAAGGATCGAGAAGCTCGGAGGTTGCATTCAATGACCTTCAGCAGAGGCTCGCCACCTTCAGGGTTCTCGGCCTTGATGATCTGCATGTTGAAAGGCCCGGTGATCTTCCAGGCCTTGGCAACCTTTTCGGCAATATCCTTGACTCGCTCCATCGTGCGAGCATCAAGGTTGACGGGAGGCAGAACCAGGGTGGCGTCACCGGAGTGGACACCAGCCTGCTCGATATGCTCGCTAACGGCGTGGACAACGAGGCTGCCCTGGGAGGCAACACCATCGACATCAATCTCCTGGGCTCCCTCGATGAATTTGCTGATGACAACAGGGTGGTCGGGGGAGACGCTGCTGGCGGCCTCGAGCTTATCCTTGAGATCCTCCTGGCTGTGAATGACAGTCATAGCAGCGCCAGAAAGAACGTAACTGGGGCGAACCAGAACGGGGTATCCGACTTCCTCGGCGAACTTCTCGGCCTCCTCGACCGATGTGAGCTCCTTCCAAGCGGGCTGATCAATACCAATGCTGTCAAGAATCTCAGAGAACTTCTGGCGATCCTCAGCCTTGTCGATGTCCTTGGGATCCGTTCCAAGCACATTGGCGCCGCCGGTCTCCTGGAGGCGGAGGGCAATGTTCTGGGGGAGCTGGCCACCAACAGACACCACAACACCAGAAGCATTCTCAAGCTCGTAGATATCCATGACCCTTTCGTAGCTCAACTCTTCGAAGTACAATTTATCAGCAGTATCGAAATCTGTGCTGTAAGTCTCGGGATTATACTGAACCAATGATTAGCGAATGTTATACGAAATGTCTTCTTAATTCCAAAGTGGAATATGTCAAATATCATCGGAAATTTCAACGTGAGGATGCGAAAAGAGTTCGCATATTTTACGTTGAGAATGCGACTGGGAACTGTACTCACATTGATCATGACAGTCTTCTCACCCATCTGGCGAAGGGCTTGAGTAGCGCTGACTGCACACCAATCGAACTCGACGGAACTTCCGATACGGTAGACACCACTACCGAGGATAACGGTGCCCTTGTCCTCAAAGGTGACGTCGTGGGTGGAACCGTTGTAGGTAGTGTACAGGTAGTTAGTGTCGGCAGGGAACTCGGCGGCGAGGGTGTCAATCTTCTTCACCCAGGGGCGAATGTTGAAGCCAAGTCGGTAGGCGCGAACCTCGTCCTCGGTGCTCTTGACAGCATTGGCGATTTGGCGGTCGGAGAAACCCATCTGCTTGGCCTTGAGGATCTGGTCTTTCTTGAGACCCTGGAGGCTACCGACGGACTCGAGTTCACGAATGCAGTCCACAATGTTCTGCAACTTGTACAGGAACCACTTGTCGATCTTTGTCAACTCGTGAACACGTTCAACAGAGTAGTTTTCGTGAATCATAGCTTGGCCAACAGCAAGCCATCGGCGATCAGTAGGGTTCTGGAGCTCAAAGTCGAGATCATCGAACTTATCACCCTGGAATCCGACGAAACGAGGATCGACCTGGCGAATGGCCTTCTGGAAGGACTCCTCGAAAGTTCGGCCGATAGCCATGACCTCACCGACAGACTTCATAGCACTGCCGATGTCCCGCTTGACGTGCTGGAACTTGGACAAGTCCCATCGAGGGATCTTGGTCACGATGTAATCCAGAGAGGGCTCGAAGTTGGCGGTGGTGGTCTTGGTAACGGCGTTCGGAAGCTCGGGGAGGCTGTGACCCAGGCCGATCTTGGCGGCTGTGTAGGCCAGAGGGTATCCGGTGGCCTTGGAAGCCAGCGCCGATGATCGGGACAGACGAGCGTTGACCTCAATGACACGATAGTCAAGGCCATCTGGCTGCAGAGCGTATTGGACGTTACACTCGCCAACAACACCAAGATGTCGGACAATCTTGATGGCAGCGGATCGGAGCATGTGGTACTCCTCATCACTAAGGGTCTGACTGGGAGCGACGACAATCGAATCACCGGTGTGAATGCCGAGAGGGTCGAAGTTCTCCATGTTGCAGACGGTGATACAGTTGTTATTGGCGTCTCGCACAACCTCATACTCGACCTCCTTCCAGCCCTTCAGGGACTTCTCGACCAGGATCTGGGGCGAAAGGGTAAGGGAGCGGGCGGCCATGTTTCGGAGCTCTTCCTCGTTGTTGGCGAAACCGGAGCCCAGGCCACCAAGAGCGTAAGCAGCACGGACAATGATAGGATATCCAACCTTCTCGGCAGCATCAAGAGCCTCCTCAATGGTGCCGACAGCGATGGACTTGGCAATGGGGATGTTAATCTCCTCCAGGGCCTTGGCAAAGAGATCTCGATCCTCGCTCAGCTCCAGAGTCCTCACGCTGGTACCCAGGACCTTGACACCATACTTCTCGAAAAGGCCAAGGCGCTGCATCTGAACGCCGAGGTTGAGGGCGGTCTGACCGCCGAAGGATAGGAAGATGCCGTCAGGCTTCTCCTTCTCGATAACATAGGAAACATATTCGGGAGTGACGGGGAGATAGTAGACCTCATCAGCCAGGGTGTGGTTCGTCTGGATGGTAGCGATGTTAGGGTTGATGAGAACGGAGGCGACGCCAGCCTCCTTAAGCGCTTTCAAAGCTTGAGAACCTACATTATTGGAGACACGACATCAGCAAATCTGGGCCTGCGCTCGGTGTGAACCAAGGATTGCGGGACAAACCTGAGTAATCGAACTCGCCGGCTTGTCCAATGGCGAGGCCACCACTGCCAATGACGAGGACCTTCTTCACATCGACGCCCTTCTGGGGCTTGATGACCCCACTATCGATGTAGGCCTTGGGGTTTGGTGCCGGCTGGGCGGCAGAGGAGTAGGGGCGAAGGACAGTGATTGTGCCAATGCGCTTCGTCTGCTGGGACTTGACGAAAGCACTGCCGCAGGAGGCGATGCGGGTGGTCCTGGTGGCCGTCGCCGTGGAGAGAGAGCGAGCGGCAGAGAGGGCACGAGGGGCACGGCGACCAGCTCGGAGCAGAGCCGGAGCTCGGCCAGCCAGAGCCAGCGCGGCCGACAAGTTGGCAGCAGGCATTGCAAAGGAGCTGCAACAGGATCAATGCTTGGATGGCACCGTCTCACGAGCAGCAGAGCCCCTTGAGAAACCCAATTGAGCGGTGACAGCGACGGATTTTGATGTTGAAAGGGAAGAAGGTTTGGGAGGGAAGCTCTTGTGACTTTTTTTTTTTTTTTTCCCTGGTTCCTCCTTGGCTGCGCGAACGGAAGTCTCAGTGGGGGAAAAAGTGTCACCGCTGGACGTCAGGCTAAGATTCCTTTAGGTCACCGCTAACACGGTTAGCTTTGACCCCCCGGTCCCCTCTTTGCAGGCTGAGTTGCAGTTGTACAGGCACTCGGTCCCTGGGTCGGCTCGCACACCGACTACACCGCTATCGGCCAATGAATTGGGGATAGAATGACTCTGCTTGGTGTGCAAAGATAAGCAAAAATCCTTTTCCCGCACAGTCGGGTTTGGTGATGTAGGTTAATGGGGTACGTACTTTAGATAGGAACGTCAACCACCAGTACCTAAGGTATACCCCCCATTGAAATCATGTGATTTTCCATCTTTCGTTCTTCTGGTCGTCCCGATCCAGAGACGCTGAGCCTGGGGAAAAGAGTCATCATGCGTGCGGTTAATTACAGCACCTCCGAGTTTGAGACGATGAACAAGGGTTGGAGAGACGGATGGGGCATGGCAAGTGCCGGGGGAACCCACCCCAGCGCACTGGGCCCCCCTTGCCCCCTCAACAATCAAGTGCCTTGGCTGTGGGAGTCAATCCTCGCCATCCGAAGCCCGGCGCTGCATTTCGGAGCACGCCTCGATGCATCTAGGGTTTTGCATAGGATCGTGTCGCATCCCTTCGCATCGCCAGGCCACCGCTCGCAGTGAGGCTTCCGTTGCTGCTCTGGCCACGGCAGCCCTGGTGTGCGACACAAGGGCTGCGTACAGCGGCAGCCTCCCTTCGGCGACGTCAGTCCAGACTCCGCCGTTGGTCTCTCAAAGCATCCAGCTGCGCCACCCCTGCAGTTCAGATCGGGGCTGGAGCTAAAGGATCCTGTCCGCTGGAGTAGGTACGTAAGGCACTAGGTTGGTGGAGCTGCATCCGCTTGGTTCATTACCTCTAGGATCCAAACTCTTCCGATCGGAAGTAAAACCCCAATGGGTAAATCTGCGAAAACTTGGCCTTCATTACTATAAGTATAAGAGGGTCTATCGCTTCCTGTCATGACTCATTCCATGGTTCGCTCTCGGAGGTATATACGTGGTGAGTCGAGGGAACCCCTATCACCAGCGGTCGCAAAATTGGTGCCATTGTTGTTTAATAAATGAAAAAGAAAAACCGCGGAAACTTACCCGTCACATGAAGCAAGTGAATGAGTGAAATCTAACATCCCGACCTTCTCTTCCTCTTTCTTCTTCCCGCACCTTTAATTAGCTGGAAATTACCTGGAACTCTCTGTATGATAGATATAAGAACAGAACTTCCATTCCGATTTCTGTTATCAAGGGAATGTTACGATATTTCAAGGTACAGGGTAGCTGAGTTACACAGGTACCAATAAATGGTGAGACTTTTCTGCATTACCACCACAATGAGCCAGATCTCATTGGTCAATTCGACAAGACCAAGTGACGGCTTATTGGTGCACTGTTTGATACGTCCTCGACCGGTGTAAAAGTAGTGCATTGCCCATTAATCAAGCATCGCACAAGCGGTAGAAGAGACGGCCCAGGGACGCTAATGAGCATCTCAACTGCCGCCGCCTCCGATTGTCTGTAAAGAAGAGGACCACTCAGGCTATTTTCACGCTTATCAACGGGCACAATACTCCACAATTCATATCCCATGGACATAATGTTCTGTCTCACGACCCGACTCGGGATTGAAAACGTGAAGCTTTTGCTACACTGGCAACCGGTGAGCAAAGAGACGGAGACTGCAAAGGTGTACCACCTTAGATGGTTAGCAATGATACAATATATAAGAAACATCTTGCCTCGTAATTTTAGATATAATCAAATATTAAATACTTAATTAAGGGTTTTCTAAAAGTTTAATAAATGTTACTAAGTTCTGTTTGCTCCAAAGTATGATCGAAGCAGTCATCATAAGGAGTTTCATATTTTTGCAATAACACTTTTTGCCAACCACTTAACTGGGCAAAAATCGTGGCGATGCCCGGTAGTGTATGTATTCTTATCCCCATTCACCTAGCTCCTCAATGCGATCGCACAAAGAGCCGTGATCTGGCTTGAGTACGCCGCAGTTCACGGCAATGTACGTTTGCATTCTTCGAGCTTTCAGTGCTGGTCATCCACTATTCTCATGAGAAGATTCAACCTGGAAAAATGTACCCGGTGAATGTGTTTGGCGAAGCGTAATGTCCCTGCTTTGAGATCCACTCCAAGCTCAAGCGATGAAGCGTTAGCCGCTGGGAGCGTAGCCTATATAACAAGACTGTCCCTGGGATCCGGCGCTGGCGCGGGCGGTAATGAGGCCGAGCATGCGACGAGATGGCTAGTTTGAGATGCGTCATGTTAAGTATCCGGAGCGACGCGCTATCAAGTAGAATATGCATCATCTCCGCGCATGCTGGCCCGAAATTATGGGTCACTATCGAGACCGCCCATGAATAATTTCGCACATCTTCTTTCAAGCCATTGTCTACGAGACAATCAGTTACAGTCCCATCCCTGGTGACAAACTCCACGTTAGGACAGGGAGCCAACAATGCCCATTATTCGATGGCGAGGTTCCTTCACACTGGTTTGCGCAGTCGCCGTAATGTTCTGGAATGCTGTTGGATTCCGGCACTCTGGTCAAGTCCTTGTTGTTGAATACTAAGCCAACCTTTGATACATACAATAAGCGAGGGGCCCCCAGTTACGTGCCAGACAATCGTGGGAGTTATTGCGGACCCGGTTGCCGCTCCGAATGGTCGAATTCCTCCTCGTCTGGGTCGACTACCGTGGCTCCACGTTGGTGGCACCATTTGCCTGGGTTTGCAGGAAGGCCGTCATGACTCTCGTTCCAATGCTCTCCTGTTGTCGAAACCATAGAAACGAGCATAAGTCTGCCGTGGTCTGTACCGGTGCAACGGTAGATCTGGTCAGTCCCGATCCGCCGCCCAGGCGAAGCATTTCCCGAGACAGGAGAGTTCGTCATTCCTCTGGGCTTGGATCTCTATATTGGTCAAAGATATAAGTTCCCCATGATTCCCCATTCATGGAGAATGGTTGTTGTCAGCCTTCTTTGAGCACACGAAAAAATCACTTTCCTTCCTCTTTCCATTAACGCCAATATCATATATCCACAAGATGAGGTCTGCTCCCGTGGTTGTGGCCGTAGCCTGCCTTTTAGGCAGCACAGCAGCTGCGCCGACTTCAATGAAACATCTTCTTGCGCGAGAGGTTGAGGCTGCGGATTCCATGAACCTGGCTCACTCACCAGCTTCCCGAATGAGTACGGATGATCTGTCTGCTACCGATGTTCAAGGCAGTCACTCAGCCTCTGATCCCACTAGTATGAACCTCGAAGAACTCTTCAGGTCCCTCTTGAAAAAGAGAGATCTTGCCATGATGGAAACGACAATGATGGAGACTGTCAAGAACGATATCGTGGCTCAGCTTCAAGGTCGTTTGCGTGCCGTTTTGGGCGAGGGCAATGAAGAGAAGAGACAGCAACTTGAAATAGTTTTGCGAAAGATCGTCGACGAAGCCACCGACCTTAGGACAGGGTCGATGAAGAGAAGCGAGATGGCCGCAATGGCAGATAACACTGGCCTTCTGGGCGGTCTGGTTAACGACCTACTGAGGCTATTGGGGCTTAGCAGCAACACTGCTACCTCGGATGGACAAAGTACGAGTGGCCTTATAGGCACGCTGCTGGACACCCTCGGATTGAGTGGTAATGGCCAAGGGCTCCTTGGGGCCCTTCTCGGAGGATCAAATAGACCTAACTCTACTCCAACAGGCACTAGTCCGACACCAACACCCACACAGGTCGTAGCCAAGCCCTTCAACACGGCCAAGCCCGGCCTTTCTTTGATTCCTTTCCTCGGCCTCGGCCCATACTTTGGTCTTGGCAGTAACGGTCTTGGAGGCTTGTTTGGCGGCCTGTCGACCAGCTCCCAAAGCGACACCTCGAGTACAGCACAGGCCTTCGGTGGACTTACAACCAGTATTGGACCCTTCGGCAGCCTGCTTCGTCCTCTCGGCTCTGCAGGACGCAAGCGTGAGAATGCAGTGACGGAGAGCTCTGAGATGACCACGGATAGTATGGAAGACGTTGCGGCGGCCGTTGATGCTCAAATGGCCAATGAGGCTGAGATGGTCGGCGGTAATGTCGAGATCAACGAGGAGAACCTGATGGCTGAAGCCGCCGAGATGATCAACGGAGCTCCTATGTCTGAGAATGCCAAGATGGCAGTTGACGCCGTGGTGACCGGGGCTGAGACGGATAAAGCCACCAGCAAGGACAACAAGAGTGGTCAAGACGAACGTGGTGAGGAGGTGGAAGTGGGTGAAAGCGAGGAGAAAGATGAGAAAATTGCCCGGGACAATGACAGCAGTCGTTCCGGCCTCATTGTCGGACCTCGACTCGCACATGTGGCCGAAGTTGTCAGTAAGTTAATAGCGCCTATGATATCTCTTCCCAACCATGAATCTAATTCCACATTCAGGCAGAGATCTTGACGAGGTTACTCTCGCCTTGAATCCCATCATCGACGTCATTCCTGAACTTGCCGAGGTGGCTGAGGACTTGAAGGACGCTATTGCCGCCTTCCGTGAGGCTGCGACTGGCCTGGCCGACTTGGCCGAGGAGTTTGAAGACTGAAGAAAAGTCCAGCGGAAATTAGAGCTGCGCAGGTTGTGAGAGAGACGTTCGCCGTATGATCGCAGGAAGTCCTCCATATGGTCCACTGGCTGGATATTGGGAGCCCGAAGGTGGCTTCCGACCATGATTCCAGGATGAAGGGGGCTTTCAGGCCTAACTGACGTCGCAGTCTCCACCAGATTACGACAGATGATCGTATATTCGGTCTGGGACAGGACCAGACCAGTATCGAGACTAATCACAACGCCTACATAATACAATGATCCATGTTATTCAAATGATGTGTGAAGAATGGTTATTTGAGGTCCATTCTCGTGAACTGATGTTGCATGACGTTGAAGATTTTACGACATGTAATACATCATATGTCCTTACGACCATTTGAACTATAAGTCCTCTGCAGGTCTATCTCAACTGCTGCTTCACAAAAGTAGCTGTCAAACTTGGGGGATCACCGAATTTATCGAGGATACAGGTTTAAAATCAAGCTTTATTAACTTTCTACTCCAGTAGATGTACTTAACGCCCCCTATGACAAGTCGAAGGACAAACGAAGAAAGAGGCCATCAAGTAATATGCTATAGATCTCACTCAATAATAATCGAAGACGGCCCACACTCTGCTAGGATGTGCAGTCGGATCTAGCAAATAACTGCAGGCGCAAACTTAACCACAAATCGAGTAGACGCAAAGAGATATTGGCACACGGGCTACTACTGCAGGGGGGTAGCAGCGCTTCCTCTGCGCTTCACATCCCGCTTCGCCTTCTTGATCTCCTTTCGTAGATCGTCGACGGCCTCATCGTATTCTGGAAAGGTCTCGCTACGTATGATAGCCCTGACATGTTCCTCGCCCCTGGTCTTGTCAGCGTGGACAGAGCCTGTGGGCTGGGAACGTCTCTGGTCACGACGCCATAAGAGGAAGTTGAGGCAGAACATCGTAACTGATTGAGGTTGATGCGATATGCAGAATGCCTTTATCGGGTTGAGTTCAGTGTCGGTCCCACAGTAGTACAAGCGTCAATGCAGTTGCTCTCTTGATGCTTCAGAAACGAAAATGCACCATCTCATAATTGCCGAGAGGAAACTGTCTGAAATAGTTGCTGATGTTAATGAATCTGGTCAATGAGATTGTTTGCAAGTGGCCCGTTTGACATAAAGAGAACAAGAAACAATGCCTGTGTTCTGAACGACAAAGGATAGATATTAAAAACTTCAATGAGTGCGACACTGTTAATGGAAACAACTCTCTCATGTCAAACAACGGGCTTTTTCAAGAACACAAAAGCTTTCGACTGTACAGTACACAAAGCCCACAAACCGGACAAGCGGTTGTCAGTTGGAACAAGTCATAGAGAGCTTGAACAACTGGACTTGGGTGCAAGGTGTTGAACAGTGAAAACATGAATTCTTCCAACTCCTCTATGAGATCTAGAAATGAAGCGATATATATAAATACTGAATCCTCCACATGGAAGTACAAATCCGAGAGTCCAACAGCGAGACCAAGACAACGCTTGAACCGAGCCGTGAAACCAAAAGCTGCAAGTTGATACTGAATTGAAAGAACACCAGTCACTTGGGCAAGATGTGCTATCGACTCTCGCGTTTCAAATGCGGCCACCTACTGCACAAGCGCATCAGGTGTGAAAAGTCCAAGACACCGTTCCGAATCTTGAATGAGCTGCTCTTTAACGATTACGGTTGCAAGAAAATGTTGAGCACCGTCCACCAGCTCCGCAAGTGCTGCGCAGGCTGCAAGCACCTGTGGCGCGAAGAACAGAGAGGTAAGACCAAGCAGTCGGGACCATTTGCGGAGCAGAACATTCGACGGGTTAACGCAACGAACGTTCCACAGGCACAACCACAACTCGCTAGGTCCAACACCTTCCAGCTGCAGCCGGAAGACTATATCTCCGGCTTTAACAGTTTTGACATGATATTCGAAGCGCACCAGGACTTTCGAGCGGCTAAAGATGACACAGGGTCCAGTCGCGTTGCGGTGCGACCCACGAAGGCCCAACGAACAGACACTACAATGGCGGTCGTCGAAGCTCCACTGTCTGGACGGCTCAAGCCCAGACCGCAGCCGCCTCGCAAGCTGACCAAGCCCAGACCGCAGCCACCTCACCAGCAGGTCAAGCCCAGACCGCAGCCGCCTCGCCAGCAGATCACCACCCCGACACACAAACGGGGGCCAAGCGCTACGAGCTTGCTACTTAAGAAGGTCACCAGCCAGACTTCCGAGTCCTCGAGCTCCGATGGACGCAATTTCCTGAACAGGCTGAGGCTCCGACACGTTCCCTCATCTGATTCGTTCATAAGCCCCCGAGCGATAGTTGCTGAACAAGGGAATTCGTCGGTTTACTCCAAAGACTACCGAGACTAGATTGCACGGACAAGGCGACCGTATGGTGACATTTTACCTCATTGGAAAACGGCGTTTGAATTTTGGGTTTAGATTGATAGATGCCAGCGGTGCTGGAATCTTTGAAGTTATATGCAATTGACTGAACATGGTATCTCTCATACTTTTCCTACCGTGGTGGATGGCTTTTTGTAATGTCTTGACTAGCCAACGTGATGTTCCTGATTGATAATGGTGCTATGAACTGGTGTTCTCCCTGTCACGGAGTGCGTCCGTCGTTCGTGGTGTGGAGTTTGTGTTGTGCCCGGAGCTAAAGGGTAGCTGTTGATGGGGTTCATTGAGCCTTTCCGGACTTTGATTGCGACCTGAACTTCGCAATCTCGACCTCGACGGCTTTCTGGACGCGGGCCTGCAGCTCTCGGCGGTAGCCCAGCATGAAGAGCATCTCGAGCCAGACGAACATGGGTGCCAGAAAGATGGCCTGGACGAGGTTGTCCAGCAGAGCGGGCGCGCGTCCTTCAAAGACGCCATGGCCAATGAACTGGGCAATCCAGGACACAACGTGGACGATCAAGGCGACTTGAAAGGTGGAGTCAGGATTCTGCAGGCGCAGGAAATTGGTGAAGGCGGTGCTGCCGAGGCAAATGAGAGCCAAGGCGGTGCCGGCAACAGGCTCCAACAGCACGTAAAGGGAGGCATAAAGCAGAGCGGCGATGGTGCCCAGGTTGAGATCTAGGTAGGGAATGGTGGCCCAGGCTGGAGTAGGAATCAACGTGCCGGTGTATGTTGCCTGAGTCCGTGGGTCAGTATAAGTCTGCTCGAGCCGAGGTGGAGCCCTGGCCGGCGGGAGGGGGACGGTACCATGCAGAAGGCTGAGAATAGGATTGGTAGCACGCATAGCATATGTATGGCCACATTGACGGCATTATGGTGATATGCGCCATACTAAGGCAGGGAGACGTAGCACCGGAGGTCAGCCAGGCAAACGCCACATGTCACAACGTGATGCCAAGGTACTCACAAAGGTGAGGTGCTTCTCCAGATTGAGCGACATGATTTATGTTGAGCAGATGGACCCGCGCGCCGCTGGGTCCGGCCAGTTGTTCAGACGGGCAGTCCGGGAGTGGGGAAAAAAAAGGGGGGGGGAGGAAAGGGACGAAGGAAAGAAGGAAAGAAGGAAAGTAAAAAAGGCGCTGCTCAGATACCGACGGGTCTGGGGCTCGGCGATGGAGGTGGAAGGACAAGAGAGGGACCAGGCGCTGTTGTGCGGTGATGTTGCAAAAGCAGCATCATTAAATGATGTTGATGGAGTGAATTGTGTTGGGGGCTCGCGGCTCGAATACGGAGGCCAGCCTTCAAGGGAACCACCTGCCTCCCACAGTGGACGTGGGGCTACGGGGTTTCGGACCAACCTCGAAAGTCTCGACCCCAGTGCCGCAACCTTACGCCAGTCACTCGTCCTTAGAAGCGAACTCAAGCTCCAACGGCAGCCTCGGGTAACGCCGACTCAGTGACAGAGAGGAGGACTATATTAAGACACTGGGGGAGAGAGCACCAAATATTGAGGGTGCTGCCGAAGAACATGCTTTGTGTCGGAGCTTTTGCGAGACGTTGGCTCGCTCGGTGGTTCCACTCGGGAACTAGACGATGATGCCTGTCACCTCGCCGTAAAGGTGTCGCGTGTCCATACGAAGGTTCGCAGTTTGAGCCCAGTATCATGTTCTCATGGTTGGAATCGTTGAGCAACACGGCCTTGATCTTTCGGTACTCAATGCGGACACGACAACCAGGACAGCTTTTCTTGGCTGTTGTTTAGATTCTGCCTTTGTGTTTTGCCCATCAAGGAATGCGAGCCGCAATGTTACTTTTGACAGGCAGAATTTTGGGACATTCATGGATAGCACAAGCAAGGATTAACTGCAAACTGCAAAGGTCATTGTCAGCGACTGTCTAGGCGTGCATGTAGCAGACATGACCGAGGTGCATATTATGTCCGCCGACCTAAGGTAGCGTCGCAAGATCCTTTTGGTAGGTAGATACCTAGCATCTATCCGCTCTTGCGTTACTTTTTACAAAATATAAACTTGAATACATTCCATGTGAGAATGGCGGCTTTCAAGCCGTGGTTACAGCTGGGTTGTGAAGATACTTGATTATGCAAGTACCGTGGCACTGTTCTTGTGCTAGAATCTCACAGAATGTTTACCTCAAAGAGCTTTCAAGGTACCTATGGTAGGTACCTTTACTCGGAAACACTTCGCGGCTTGTGTAAAGCCCGGAAATCAGCATTCGTATGAACTATTAAATCTAATAACTTAAAGTGGCCGAACATATTAACCTGCTCCCTAACGGTTTGGCTTCGGGCAAACACCTGATCCTCTGGGCTCACTGAGCTGTGGAAGATACTAAGACGAGGCAGAGAGTGGTAGGCCATGTTTGCAAGCTTTGTTGCTCTGCCTCCCCCCTGTACCTCGAGAATCTTGGTGCGCAAAGCTTCTCGAAGTACGGGAGCTAAGGCACGGTACGTACCTTACCTTCGAGGCAGCACGGAGGTCAGGTAAGGTACGTACCCCCCTGGGTCTAAACCACCTGTGCGAATGAGACTTTCTATCAGCCTCGTCGCCTTGTCCAAGTCCTTGTCTTCCTGCTCTCGACCCTCATCGCAGCTCCACCATTCCACTGCTTTCCGCGCCCTGTCCTTTCTCTCTCCCAGCGCCGAGGAGCCAGGTGCGCGTTTCTGAGGGATCGTTGCCGCAGCGCAGCGTCTTCGCGATCGCTCCTTAGCTTTCCCTCCGCGAGACTCGTCCGGCTCCAATCGACCCCCATCAATCGTTGTTTTGACCAGGCCTCCAGGCTGAGACGAATTGCTGGTCACATTCGCGCCTTACACTGTTACATTCGAGGACAAGATCCTGCACCATTGCCGAGGACTCGGGTCGGAACACGAGCGACTCGACGCCGGACACATAGTCTTTCTTTGCGAACGCGTATCAGAAGCATTACGTATAGACACAGCGGCCAGCGCCCTTCTTGCGCCGAGACTCGCCCATCATGTTCTTCCTCTACAACATGGAGCGCAGGGTCACCCTGCATCCCTCGTACTTTGGACGCAACATGCATGACCTCGTCACGAGCAAGCTTCTCAAAGACGTGGAGGGCACTTGCGCCGGAAACTACTACATTATCTCCATCATGGACACCTTTGACATCTCCGAAGGCCGCATTCTCCCTGGAAACGGACTGGCCGAGTTCACCGTAGGATATCGCGCGGTCGTGTGGCGGCCGTTCAAGGGGGAGACGGTAAGGGCGCATCCAGAAAGCGATTTGCGAGAGGCGCGCGAGGATCTGACACCAGGCTAGGTCGATGCTGTCGTCTACTCTGTCAACCCGCAGGGCTTTTTCGCCCAAGCTGGACCGCTGCGACTGTTCGTATCGGCCCATGTATGTTGCCTTAACACCGTCGTGATCTAGACCTTGAATGTTGACAAAGGATCAAAAAGTTGATACCAAGCGATATCAAATGGGATCCCAACGGCACCCCCCCACAGTTCACGAACAACGAAGACACTACGATCGAGCCGGGAACCCACGTGCGCGTCAAAATTATCGGAACACGGTCCGAGGTGGGAGAGATGTGGGCTATTGGCAGCATCAAAGAGGATTATCTAGGGTACACCGCATGCCATCTCGTTGAGGCGTTTTCGTTGCTAACGTTGGCCATTTGCAGATGTCTAGCAGATTGATTGTGATCCTCATACGCAAGCAAGCCAGCTCGGAGTATGAGAGCGCATGGCCCTCCGAGTCGAGCCTCAAGGAAAGCTGACCACGCCATGGGACGGTGCACTCACAATCCGCTGAAAACGACTGGAGCATCGTACTTGGTCGTTGCCTTTTTATTCCTGCACACAACGGAGATTTCACCAACTGCGGACTCAAATTCGCCACTGCAAAAGCATCGACATCTAATATCATCTGGATTTCGCATTTTCGGAGAGCCGGCGCCACTTGCACCGCTTTGGCTCTATATAGACAAAGATGAAGGCGAGCTGAAGAAGCGCAGTTATACCCATCATGCGGTAAGGTTACGGAGAAAACGAATTTTTTTCTTGGAGAATAGACCTTCTGGGGCCTCGTCAGTGGCGGTGTAGCTTTGCCAGATATACCTATAGACGAAGAAAGCAAGCTTCTGTCGTGCATGGGCGCCTCCTGCAGCAGTGTCGAGATGGATCAGGTTTCTTTTCGTGTCCAGGAAATGATTGATTCAGCATTGAAATCCAGCTAAAACCCCGTCGCGGGATCAGAGCTTCCCCTGCAGCCGGATACGGCGCACCCTGGGGCAACAAAAGGTAAAGATAGGTTTAAGGATCCGGCGATCGGAACGGCCCCCCCTCGCATCCCATCCAACCCCACCGGGATATTCCCCATCCAGCCAACCATCATCATACTTGTGTGTTGACAATCCCCGGTGCTGGAGATTCCTGACCTCCTAAGACACAAGCTCTTCCCCCGGAAAATAGAACAATTTATACTTTCAAGGTAGGCACCTTAAGCTCGAGCCTTTTCGTCCTCCGTCCAAAGACAAAGCGGAGCACCCCTCGGCCTAATCCAATCTAATCCGGGTGCTGGCCCCTCGGCTCTGGCAACCCAGCATCCCCGATCACCCTCCAGTGCTGCTCCAGTCCAGTCAAGCACGTACCACAGTATTACAGCCCCGCTTTGCGGAGGTAGTGAGACAGTGCTTCCAACGATGAACATTCTTAGTAGAGCATCACCGTCTCGTCGCATCCTCACACTCGCTTCACGATACACCGTAGCGCCTGGCAGTGTGTCTGGATCTAGAAGACTTGCCGCGATGGAGGCTTCCAACAAACTCAAGACCGCCTTCAAGGAGGGCAGAACGTCTTTGGGCATGTGGCAGATGATTCCGGGGGCCAATGTTTCCAGGATCCTAGCACGGACGGGAGTGGATTGGGTCTTGGTGGACTGTGAGCATGGCAACATTGACGGTATGCGGTCCGATAGGAGGATAGGATCTGCTTGTTGAAACTAACGTGGTATAGACGGAGCAATGCACGAAGCCGTGCCTGCGATAGCAGCGCTGGGAGTCTCGCCACTTGTGAGATTACCAGACATGCAACCATGGATGATAAAGCGTAAGCAACTCATTCTCGAACGCACCGCGCTTTCTCGCAGCTGACCATGGCACAGGAGCTCTTGACAGCGGAGCACACGGAGTAAGAATCCCACATCATAAAAACGAGATCAATCATCTTGGACTCATCTTGGACTTAGATCTTAGTACCTCTGTTGCGAACTGTGGATGAGGCCAAGCAGCTTGTACAGGCCGCCAAGTTCCCTCCCAGAGGACAACGAGGCTTCGGCTCACCGCTTGCCATGGAGCGGTTCAACCCTGTTCCCACCTTCACCGAGTACCTGCAGCAGGCCAACGACGCCTTGCTGACAATGGTGCAAATCGAAACTCGGGAAGCCCTTGAGGCTGTGGATGAGATTGCCGCCGTCGATGGAATTGATGTACTCTTCATTGGGCCATTTGATCTAGGTAAGGCACAACGTCCCTGGCGCGACGGTCATGGCCAGTCTGACTATTTCTAGGAAACAACATCGGACACCCCATCTTGAATGGAGTGGTAGCGCCGGAGCTCAAAGAAGCTCTCAAGAAGATCCTTACGGCTGCGCGCAAGGCTGGCAAGAAGTGCGGCATCTACGCCAGCAGCGGCGAACAGGCAAGGCAGTTCAAGGAACAGGGATTCGACATGATGAATGTCGCGACGGACCACACCATCCTCGAGTACGTTGTAACCGAACAGCTAAACATTGCGCAAGGGGGCGCGCAGGCTTCGAAGAGTGGGTCATACTAGAAAGGGGGCGCCCGGAATCAATTACTTCTTCTCGACTTCGTCCATCTTAGCCTCCACCTGCTCTGGCGTGAAACGGTGCATCAGCTTGATAGCCTTGCCCGCCTTTGTGACGTCTTCCTCTGCGGCTCCGGCTTTGCTAATGTGGATCTAGGGCCAGGAAATCAGACACTGTGCCTTTCGTGCTGCGGAACAAGCTCTGCGAAGGGTAAGGCTCACTACGGGGATGTCAAAGTCGTATAGATTCTTCCACGACTCTGAACTAGGTTGCGCCAGGTCCACTTCCTGATAGGCGAACGGCCTCTTGTCCCAGACGTCAGATAGCACTCCTTTGGCCTGCGAGCAGAGACCGCAGTTGTGGCGAGTGAAGAATGTGATTCGGCATGCTTGAAAGAGACGCTGGGTTGGGAGCATTGTGAAAATGTGGAAGGAAAACAACAAATCAATTATGGCGCCAAGTCAACGAGGAGCAACTGTTTCTGATTTGATATGGCAAGCCAAGTTGTAAAACTTCTCCTTTGGGCTAATAGAAGGACAAGCTCAACCTGAAATGGCAGGGTTGTTGGCAGAGAGCTCTTTGGAGCTCTTCCCCGCGTCGAAAGCGGCAGGCGGTGAGTAGGGAGCTCCAAGCTCTGCTACCGTTTGGCGTCATTCCCGGGCCTTGAATTCTAGAAGATCCCACCCCACCAGGACGGTCCCGTTTAGAAAGACAGTCCGCCTTCTTCGAATTTCTCTTCTCCCTACCGAAGGACCAATCCGCCTGCCGACCTGTCGATCCTACACTAGCGTGCGATTCTTTACGAACAACATGGCTCAGAAATGCGTGCATCAGGGCTGTGGAAAGCAATTCTCGGATCCTAGCGAGAAGTGCGAGTATCACCCCGGCCCCCCAGTCTTCCATGAGGGGCAGAAAGGTGAGGGACAGGTCCCGACCGACCATATCGCCAATGCAATGGTAGTCTAACTGATCCAAGGATGGAAATGCTGCAAGCCTCGTGTCTTGACCTTTGACGAGTTCATGACCATCCCGCCCTGCACGACTGGCGTGCATTCTACCACAGACAAGCCCCCTCAGGTTGAGGAAAACACACGGCAAGACAACGCTGCACTTTCCCAGAAGATCAACGCACTCAACGCTTCGGTGCCGACCCGAGCGCCTATCCAGACTGCGCAGCATGCACCGACTCCGCCGCCTCCGCCTCCGGAGTCCGAGAATGACGACCCCAGCCTTGAAATACCGGATGGTGCCGACTGCCGGCGAAGGGCGTGCGGCGCAAAGTACAAGAAAGGCAGCGCGAGAGAGGGCGAGCAGTGCGTGCACCACCCCGGCGTACCTATTTTCCACGAGGGCAGCAAGGGCTACTCATGCTGTAAGAGGAGGGTCTTGGAATTTGATCAATTCATGAAGATTGAAGGGTGCAAGACGAAGGACAAGCATCTGTTCATCGGCAGTGGAAAAAAGGACGATAAATCGAAGTCGAGTGGGGAGGAACTTCTCTCTTCGGTTAGGTGCGAACAAAACGGCCCCCCAGCTTCAGCCGCATCCCGTCACACTAACTGGCTCCCTTTGCAGGCATGACTTCTACCAAACCAGCGCAAACGTTATTGCGTCGTTTTTCCTCAAAAAGATTGTCAAGGAGACGGCCAAGGTCGAGTTCCAGGCCAAGCAACTCATTCTCGACCTTGCGACGAGCGATTCGCCGCCGAAGCGATATGCGGCTGACGTCCCGCTGTTCGGGCAGATCGACACGGAAAAGTCATCCTACAAAGTGCTGGGCACGAAGTTGGAGCTGACGCTGGTCAAGGCGGACGGAGCGTCTTGGCCGGTCCTTAGGGGGGACGAGGCCTTGACGGGGGAGATTCTGCAGGTAGGCAAGGCAGGAAGGGTTCAATAAGCCGTGTCATAGATGAGCCAGAAAATCCATCATTCCGTCAAAGAACTAGGAGAGCGTTGTCAAGGTGTGATCGCAGTGACGGCCATCGACTTTTGGAAGAAGAAGACAAGGTCATAATGATGTGATCACCCTAGTATTCACATTCGCAGGTTGAGCACGGGCAACCTCCGGAAGATGCTCAGGGATTTGCGTTTCCAAGCAAGAATTGCTACCCCCAGAGCTCACCATAAAGAAATGATTTAGCCCTGCCCACAGATGAGATTCGAGGCATGTGTTATGGGGACTTTGTTCGATGATGTCACCGGAAACTCTGTGGTACGCGTCAAATAGCCTTAAATCTGAGCTTACCTGGACGGCCAAGCCGGCCAAGCTTTCAACGTGTACCCCATACTCTTGGGTGGCTTTTTTTGTTCTTTTTTTTTTTGGCTTCTTATCAGAGGCTGCCTTATGACCTACGTCAATGACTTGTAGAAACTAACGTGGTCATTTACTCGACGGTCAGAAACAGGTTGGGGTTTGAAGCCAGAAGCCGGGATTCCAAATATGCGGTGATGGTGTGAGACAGCAATGTACGTTAGGTACTAATTCATCTCACCGTGGATAGAACGAACGAATATCTTTCACATATCAGAGGTTTGCCTGTTACGGGCCTTGGATTTCACGAGTCAAGAATACCATAGACCTATCTGGGGATAGCTGAGATGCTTGCCAGGATCAAGGGTGTTGTAGATAGTGAGGCGGTCCGTAGGGCCAAGTTCCATAGACGTTTGAATCAGCCTTCAGAGGCCATCATCCGAAAGAAGAGCAGACCAGATCATAGTTTCGAACCTTGCCCGGAAAGGGCTACAAAGCATGTATCGGTACGACCAGCCAAGGTGAACGAACTTGACTCGATGTCGGCAAACCCAACGAGGCCCTCCCATTATCAAAACTGGCGCCAAGCACATCACACCTCCGGGGCAGGACACTAATAACAAGCCACGCTGGGATAAGCTGCAAGGGCAACTGATAAGCTACCCCCCCGGACGTCGGCCGCAATCCTGGTCGCTGCCGATACCGAGCTGGACCGCCTCGTCCCCGGCAACAAACGAGTAGCGTCACCAAATTCAGGTACGTAAAACCTACCCGCATCAGACTGCTCTGGCGCTCCTGACTGGTCGCCCTCCCACGCGCTCGCAGAACTGTCAGGTCTTGGCTTGGGGTTTGCGCCAGAGAGATACCAAAGGTGGGTACCGAAGAGCAGCGATAGCACTAGGATTATCGCGGGTGGGTCTTTGAGCGTCCCGATAGGCATGTAAGTTAGCTGATGTGTGTGTGTTGCATGTGCGTGTATGTATGTACCAATACCGTCGTCGCATCATCTCGAGGCGGTGATAGTGATGGACATGCCTAAGATTTGAGTCGGCGAACCAACTGCACCCCAGAGTCTCGTGCTACCAGAGCTGGACCTGGCCGATCACACGTGTTCGCCCGACGGGAGGGATGCAGTGCGCAAGGCGTGCCCAGCGTGGCGTAATAACTGAAGGGCATTGCATGGCATGGCGTGGTGTAGGCACCGATGTCATTGGGGACCCCGTGTGGCTTCATTCACACGCCGCCTGGTGCCGGCCTCATTAAAATCCTTATCCTCGCATGCGCCTCGATTGTCCGGGACGTACAGGTAAGGTATCCGTAGTAGCTGCGACAGTGACGACCTGGCCAGCCAGCCTGATAAAAGCTCCCGCGCCCGAGTGTAACCTGCTTCTTCCACCGTTTCCCCAGCGTCCTCGTCATACTTCCCATCCCGCATCCACAGCTCTCCCAGACATTTTCATTCCGCAGCAGCCCACGCACGCGCGCTCTTTGCTGGCCTTGCTCTCTGCGTCCTAGCCATTTCTATTTCCCTCTTTGCGCCTTCCTCGGCAACGATGGCTGGCGAAGTTTCCCACGGCCGCGGCGGCGCTGGCAACATCAACCCCGACGAAACCCAGTATGTTGACGGCGAGGTCGTCCGTGCTGGCGTCGAGGGCAGCCACGGCGACGGCGCATTCAGCTCTGGACGCGGAGGTAAGTTTGACAAATACTGTCATGCGATGCGATCCTGCGTGTCCTTTTTCCTACATCTAGTGCATTCGCGGCAACAGTCGTGTTGCGCCAATGGCCATACTCGCCTTCACCACTGCCTCCTCTGCGATGTGCATGCTCGCCCACCCGCCTTGACACGCGCAGATCACGACCTTTCCTCATACTTGCCCATGCCACGCACATGTCTATACTGAGCTGCCGCTAACGTGTGCCCCTGTCACAGGAGCCGGCAACATCACTGACGTCGGCACTCCCCCCTCCCAGCGCAAGGACCAGGATCTCGTCCCCGATGTCGCCGTCCGCGCAAGCCAGGACACCCAGGACCACCACACCGGCCGTGGAGGTGCGGGTAATGAGCACGTCGTTAGTGGCAAGAAGGACTCCCACAAATACGACGAGAACGGCACCCCTGTTAGCTTCGCCGACCGACTGAAGGCGAAGCTGTTCGGTGTCTTCAAGAAGTGAGCCTGTCGTTTCGCGCAGCTCAGCGGAAGAAGAAAGACGATCCGTCGCTTGGGATAAGCGAGCAGGCTATCTGGTCCGCTTGTGGTGGTGGTAATCAGCAATGTTCTCTTCTCGGTCCTCATTTTACGCTTGATCTTCACAGCTCGATGATATCCTGTTCTTTGATTCTATTTTACTGCTATGCTGAATCTCAAATAGCCGTCTCACCGACGGCCCCGAATTTCATATGACAAAGCATATGGACCATGACTCCAGAATGCAATCTTTGTGAAATGACCGCTAGATCTGCTCCTTGCATCAATCTGGCCTTGACGGTGAGCACCGGCCTACCAGCGAAGCCATGCGCACGTCGACCCAGTCGACTTCCGCGCCAAAGGAAACCCTCTGCCCCTACTGCAACTTCTGGACGATAGCATCATACGCCGGCTTGGGCGAGAAATTGCCGTCGAACAGGAGAGGGTTCTCGCCTGTCCTCCACGAGTTGGCGTCGGAAACTCCCCAAATGGTCTTGCCCTTATGTTAGCTCGTTGTTCCAAGTGCTTTGAAATTATTGCTCTTACAATACCAACGCACGACTTCACTTGCAGGCACGCGTCCACGACCTGCACATAGTCGGTGGTAGGGGCGTTCTTGATATCAAGCTCGGTGATGGCGACCTCCTTGACACCAGTCGAGGCAAGGGCCTGCAGGGCACCGAGAGTGTTGGCGCCCATGCCGCCGCTGATGTGAGTCTGCGAGCCTGGACTTCAAGTCAGCACATCAACGATGATTGCCGCGAAACGAGCTGAGGCTCACCAATGCCATCAATAGGCCAGCCCGCAGCAAGCCACTTCTTGACGTGGGCGACCATGCCGTTGGTCACCTTTCCATAGTTGGCACTGTCCAGATTGTAGTCGTTGATGTAGAGGACGGCATCCGGGTCCGCCTCGCGAGCCGCCTCGAAAGCGATTCGGACAAAGTCTTCGCCCAAGACTCTGGAAAATACGGAGTCCCGGAGAGAACCGTCCTCGTTGAAGATTTCATTAACAACATCCTGAAGGACAGGGTTCATTAGTTACAACTTTTGACCAAATGAGTTTTGCCTCGCCCTTTGCATAATTCAGACTTACCCAAGCACGGATCTGGCCCTTCCAGTGACCCACGATAGTGGACACATGGGTTTGAATGACTTTGGTGAGTGCATCCTTGTCCGTGATGCCGTTGACCCACGAGGCTAGCTGTGAGTGCCAGACCAGAGTGTGTCCACGGACCGACACACCCGCCTCCTTGGCGAAGTTCAAAAGGAAGTCCCCTCCGTCGAAATTGAATTGGCCCTGGGAAGGCTCCAAAGAATCCCACTTCATGCTGTTCTCAGGGGTGACCTGGCCAAAGTCTGCCTTGATGATGTCGGCAGACTTGCCACTCGTCAGGGTGCCTTGGTCGGCTGCCGTGCCAATGTACAGCTTGCCCTTTGCCTTGAAGAGCTTGTCGATGCTTGCAGATGCCTGGCGTTCAATGACAGTGGGGGCTGCCAGCACAGCCAGAGGTGCCAGGAAGAGAAGTTCAGGCTTCATGGTGGACTATGTTGCTCAACGGAAAAGAGGAAAGGAGAAAGTAGGGAAGCTGCCTTGAAACCAAAAGAGTGATGAGGATGCTGATGACACAAGCTGCCTGTTCTCAGACTCCAGATACGAAGGCAGAATGCCAAGTCCTTTTATAGATGCTCGATAGAGCTCAACGGGATCTTTGCCGACTCAGGGTGTACACGCAGATCCTCGCCTAAGGCTTGGATGAATGCCAAACAACCGCATTGACCCATAAATGCAATCATCCTAGTCCCCAGAAGAATATAAAGGAAACAGCCACTGTGGATGAAACGATGAATCGGGTGACAGGTGCCGAGAAGATGGCGACAGCCTGGTCCACGCTACCGCACCCAGGATCGACAATCACATTTGGGGAAACGTTTTCTATGTCGTTCAAATGCGCGGCGGAGAAGATGGATGAATTGTCTTTGGGTTCGTCTCAGCCTTTCTCATACAGTAGCCGTCTCAACTATAAACGAAAAAATTCGAGGTAAGTGATCCAAGGGCTGTTTGCATCTATCCTATAACCGGATCGCTAATAGTGCAGCAGCTCTAGTTGCCGAACTCCAGAGCAAATCAATGGACTGTGAGGCTTACATGGGCCACCCAAGCCCTTGGTTCTCGACCAACTTGAAAGAGCAGAATTCTCATCACACACCCCAACGAATGCGGTTACTTCGAGATTCTGCGGGTAGATGTCAAGAGAAGTCGTGGGCTTAGGAGATGGCTCATCTCTGCGTACACGTTCAGCTACTTAATTGTCAATACAGAACAATTATTTACCAAATGTTTCCAATTTGATGCCTCAGCTGGGGCTGGCATTTAGATGTTCACGACACTGCAGCGGCTCGAGAACCGAAACGTAACGGGTACAGTAACAAGCCGATCGTCTTATGATCCAACTCATAAGGTTTTTTTCGTCGGTCATCCGGGGCCGTTCCAGTAAACCCTTAGATAATCGTTGGTCAAGCCTTTCATGCATTGCGATTGCTGTTCAAGTAAATCCTTAATAACACATTCTTTAGCCGGACGCGCCTTTGTCACAAGTGGACTCGTTGTCCGATGATCATCAACCGAAGTCTACGCTGTGATTTGTCGTGGCGTATAGAGGCAGTGGTTTTAGTCGCAACGGCTGGGCGTGATTCTACTGCAAATGGACCCATACTCACCCGCTCCCCGCAGACTGACTTGAAACCTGCTAGCTTCACCATTTTGTGAGGATGAATACGTTCATGCTCCATCAATATGAGACTCTGGAGGGCGACATGGGTAAGGATCTAAGAAAAGCCGCTCAATGGCCCCACAGCAGAAGCGCGACCGCGGCTCGCGCTGACTTTCCAGATCTAGTATAAGAGTCGCATTATCCACGAGCGAAAAGACGTCTACAATCAGCGAGCAATGGCCGAGAGAGAACCAGAGGGTTTCGATCTGTTCAGTCTTGAGTGCATCGGGTCATCATGTGAGCCGGTGATCGTGAAGGTGCCGGACCGCATGTGGACCCATCGTTGAAGATGACTGGTCAATGAGCTTAGTTGCTGCATATACCGCGGACAACTAAGCAGCCATTACTTGGTTTCTCATTCGGCCTGTGCATACTTCTTCAGCGCTACAGCCACGGATCGCTCGGTTCTGGGGCAATGAGGTTGCAACGATTGCTGTTTTGGGACTGGGACTAACGAGTGAAAACCGCCCTTCTCTCTGCCACTTGCGACAATCTGGCCATTAGTCGTCAAGGCGTGGACGAGAGACCCGCCCAGCTGCTGAGATGCCCGTGATCTGCGACGGCAAGATTCAGGACTCGTTGTTGGAGTTGTGTTTGTAATATCAGGCCTACCTTGATTAAGTGAGACATGTCAGCCTAGGAGCGCTGCACTTTGTCGGCTGATTTCGTCCCTGTGCATTTGTTCTGCCTGTTCTGGCAATCACGTGGCCCAATCGGTACCTGCTTGATGCGCGGCGTGGCGGCTGATGGCGAACCCACCACCTCGTCCATCCCTCCTGGGTCAGCAACGTCTCTGGTCGGGTATCTCGAACATTTCTAAAGCCTCGTTCCGTTCTTTTACCACTTCATCATTTGAAGCTGATGACGAGCGGTCGCTTACTGACGGAAGCATGAGCTCCCGTAGCAGCAACGGAAACATGACGCGGCCAGGCGTCTTGACCTATAGCGGCCAGGATGTTCGCCCGACTAGTCGCAAGGAGCTTCGCGGCTGGTACATGTATGCGTTCGCAGCCGAGACGTATGTGATTTGCGGTTTCGGTAAGAACCATCCTTTCCCCTTGCGCGGGCCCATTGTCCTCTCGCCCTCGGCGCTGTGCTGCTTCCGAATGGACACTAATATCTACGCCAGCTTCATTCATACCCATTCTCCTCGAATCCCTCGCCCGAGAACGCGGAGTCTCGAAATATGATCCAAACAAGGCTTGCGCAAGCAGCGACAGCAAAGCAGGGGACGACGACCCTTGCGTTGTGTATGTCTTTGGCGTGCAGATCAACACGGCGAGCTTCGCAATGTATACCTTCTCGATCAGTGTGCTATTTCAAGCTCTTCTCGTTGTCAGCATCAGTTGTGCCGCGGACCATGGCAACTACCGGAAGAAGCTGTTGTTGACGTTCGCATGGATTGGCAGCTTCTCAGTCATGGCTTTCATCTTTATCACGAAGGAGACCTATCTCCTTGGCGCCCTGTTGACCATCATTTCCAATGTATCGTTCGGCGCCTCGTTCGTCCTGTTGAACTCATTCCTTCCTCTACTAGTTCAGTACCACCCTGAAGTTGCTGAAGCACGTCGTGTGGAAACACCAGATCTTGCAGACAGCGGCCTGGAGTCTCGTCGTATGGAGGACTCCGTTGGAAACCTGGACCCTGCCCTCGCCAATTCAGTTTCAGCTCTGTTGCCTGAGGGAGTGCCAGTGCCTACCCCAAAGCACTTGAGGGACCTGACTTCCAAGGAACTGGAGCTATCGTCGCAGATATCGGCTAAAGGCATAGGTATCGGTTACGGCGCGGCTCTATTCGTTCAATGTGTTGCAATTGGTCTTCTAATTGCGATGCATAACACTACTTGGGCTCAGAGAGTTGTGCTTTTCGTGGTGGGCCTATGGTGGACTGTTTTCACAATTCCTGCAGCTATGTGGCTACGTCCGAGGCCCGGTCCGCCTTTAGAAGACAGCGGCCGCAAGGGTCAACATTCATGGCTGTCATATCTTCTGTATGCGTGGAAGTCGCTATTCCGAACCATTCGCTTAGCACGACAACTCGTCGATATCATGCTGTTCTTGGCTGGGTGGTTCCTCCTTTCGGATGCGATTGCCACAACCTCTTCAACTGCGATTCTGTTTGCAAAGACACAACTGCACATGCAACCATGGGCGCTTGGAATGATCAACGTAATCTCCACAACGGCGGGAGTTATCGGCGCTTTGGGATGGTCGTGGGTCTCGCGCCTTTTTAAGCTGCAGCCTCACCAGACCATCCTTGTCTGCATCGCTTTATTTGAGTTGATTCCTCTCTATGGACTTTTAGGATACCTCCCCTTTGTTCAGAACTGGGGCGTTTTAGGACTGCAGCAACCGTGGGAGATGTATCCTCTGGCTGCCGTCTACGGCCTAGTCTTGGGTGGCTTGAGCAGCTATTGCCGTTCCCTTTATGGGGAATTAATTCCACCCGGATCCGAGGCTGCCTTCTACGCACTCTATGCTATTACGGACAAAGGCTCGAGTGTCTTTGGACCAACGATTGTTGGTGCCATCAACGCCAAGACTGGCCATCTTCGACCTGCATTCTGGTTCCTGGCGGCTCTTGTTGGCTTACCCGCCCCATTCATCTGGTTTATCAATGTCGAACGCGGAAAGAGAGAGGGTGCGAAACTCGCAAAGGCTATCGGCGGTTCCGATCATTCTCACGATGAAGAGCATTACGACGAGCCGGAGGTTCGTGGTATGCTAGCAGATTATGAAGGTGATCAGGACGAGGAAAGTCTACGGAGGAGAGAATAGCGACGCTTCTTTTGGAATCTAGGTTTACTGCTATTGACATAGCGACGGCGTTTGTGGATTGGATATCATGATTTTGTTCTTCAGCATAAGCGGTAACTGTCAGGAAATCATATTGTGCATAAGGCAGTCCTGCTCGAAACCTGATTCAAGATCGTTCCACGAACGTTCACGAATGAGCGCATTATCTTTTGCCTCTCCCAAATTGAATACTTGTCCAAACCTTCATTCTCAACTGATTTCGAAAGAACCGCATGAGTCATGTATTCGTGAGGAGAACAATAGATGAAGGTATCTTAGATATGGAAACGTTACAATAAACACTGCTCGGTAATTACTAGTAGCAAATAACGGTGGTTGGTGTTAAAATGGTCTAAGCCTTCCTCAGTTGCTGGGCCAAATGACTAAGCGGTGTGAGGCGCGATACCTAAGGTAGTACCAGCGGTTAAAATTCCCCCTCCTGAATAATCGCCCTTAGATCATCTCATCCCAACTCGAAGCCGTCCATTTGGCGACCGTTGCGACGGCCAGACTCCAGTGCGACCCATCGTCCTTTTCCTCGTCACTGGGAAGAGTAATTTCGCTTGGTCTCACGTCCAAACAGTCATCAGTCGGATCAGTCGCGATTCCCGACGTGGCCCAGGCGCGCGAAAACTGTCCAGTAAATAGTCCAACTCTGAGCCATCGCGTCGCGGAACATTGCATCGCAAATTTTCACGATTCGGCACAATGGGCTCCAGTTCGAGGAAGCGATCGCGCTCCGTTGTCGAGGAGAATCGCGCTGAGTGCCCGTTTAAGGTGACGATCGTCACGAATCCTCCTCGCACCGAACGCGACCGTCACAAAACGAAGAGGCAAAAACGCGATGAGACAGACGATGATAAGAAAATCCAAATCCAAATGTCTCCTTTCTCCCCGACGGGCAAATTCAAGACCCATGAGACTATGGATTTGCATTACACCGTCGAGCCAAGCGCGCAGTGGCTTGACATGACGCGTTACAACAGCTTCGTTCGTAAGTCAAACCTAGCGTCCCCTTCTGCTCTCGCGCCGTCTCGCACTATCAAAGTTGAAATGTGTATCTCATGCTGTCGTAGTGAACCAAACCAAGTACTACAGCGAGGGGTTTGTTTATGTTGCCAACGACGCGACTATCGAACGGCAAAGGGTGGCTGCTACCCCGGAGAATGGGGGCCAGTTCCGGAAGGCCGAGGATGATTGGGTTGCCCGCATCCTGGAAATCCGAGCAGCCGACGAGCACCACGTTTATGCGCGCGTCAACTGGATGTATTCGCCTGATGAGCTCCCAAAGGGGACGCTCGATGGCAAGAAACTGGTCGAAGGCCGCCAGCCGTACCACGGGCAGAACGAGCTGATCGCCTCCAATCACAGTAGGTTTATTATGGTCTGTCAAACTTGAAGAACCGACCCGCTAACCCGAAGTCAGTGGACGTGATTAATGTCGTCAGTGTTACGATGCCTGCCACTGTCAACCAGTGGATTGAGACGGACGACGATGAGATTCAGGATGCGCTGTATTGGCGACAGGCCTTTGATTGCCGCAACTCCCAGCTCTCCGTAAGTGCATGACAGCTCCTGTCCATATAAAGCCGGATCACTTACCCAGGAACCAGGCTGTCGAACACATCTGCAAGTGCGAGATGCCGGCGAATCCCGACAAGACCTTGATTGGTTGCACAAACTCAGCAGCTTGCGGGACCTGGCTGCACTATGAGTGTTTGCTGGATGACGTATTGATGCGAACTTTCGAGCGACTCGGTTACGACAAACCGCATATCAGCGAAGACACAGTTGTGAAGAAGGAGGAGAAGGACGAGGAACGTGCAGCCCGACCTCTTAGCCCCACAGAGACCCGAGAGGAGGAGACGCAACCCACGATTGACGTTCGTGGCGGCGAAGCTTCCAAGGATACCGTTGTAAAGCAAGCCAACGGAGAGACGCCGAAGCCGACAGAAACACCAGTTTCGGGAACCACAACCCCCGCGCCTGATACCTCGAAGGTTGCTCAAGAGAAGAAGACGCGCAGGAAGAGCAAAGCCGACAGCAAGCCATACCAGGGGCTGTTCGAAGCGACACTCAAGATGGACGACGGCCCGACGGCCTGGGAGATCAAGGACCTGCGACCTGGCGTGACTGGTGGAGAGTCCTCGTGGGTCGAGAAAGCGAAGTGCCTTGTCTGTGGCGTCGAGATTGATTGAACCGGGACGGATTTCCATCCGACGCATATCATTCTAGCCAGCAGCAATGCGGGTGCGGTCGCACATGGCAGAGGTCGGCCAAGATGCGACAACGAAACTTGATTTTCAGGGCCTGGTCTTCTTCTTGCTACACACTTCTGCCAAAGTCGAAGGGGCTTCCCCTTTCACTTGAGAGATGCTGTGCTTCTTTGCGAGAGCGGGAATCGCGCAGCAAAGTTTTAATGTCTTGTGGTTTTGGGGATACTGGGCGTCATGGGCTGGGCGTTGAGGCAAAGCGAATACCAACAGGCTTGGGAGGAAAAAAGGAGATGAGGAATTGGGGGTGGGTTGTTTTCTTTTCCCGATTTCTGTTTGGATTTCAGCTTGTACACAGGAGAGAGGGGGCTTGAGGGTTGAGATTCATATGCTGCATGCTCATCGCCTCTTTTTCCGGAGTAGAGCCTCTAGTTTTAGGTACATCATGGGACTAGTATTTAAGCGTTCCCGAATTTGCAGATGCAGTGCGTTTGACGATTAAGATACTGGTTGGAATCAACCTCGTGGAACGGATTTCTCCATGCTGTCTCTGTGTTTGGAGTGGGTGTCCTAAATGAGGCCATGTCCTTCGAGGCGCGTCGATACTGGGTTTGCGATTTGGGTGGGGGCCGGCTGTTGTCATCAACCCCGCCAACGTACAGACCCCGGGGAAGCTCCCCTAACTACCTACTTTACCTACCTACCTACCTACCTAAACTCCAACCTCATCCAACCCGGGCAATCGAGCCATATCAGCAATTCCTGGCTCTTCAACATGGCTTCCGCCGATCCTTACGACTCCGCCCTGTGAGATCCTCACCTCCGCCCGTGGCACCGGCGCTTCGTGTATTGTTGTCGTTGCTGACTTCCTCCCAGCGACCTACTCCGTCGTCTCAACCCGAAACACACCACCGAACACCTCAATGCCATCATCTCGCTCGTTCCAGACCTGACCGAAGATCTGCTTTCGTCCGTCGACCAACCACTGACAGTCAAGCGTTGCCGACAGACTGGTCGCGAGTACCTGCTGTGCGACTACAACCGTGACGGCGACAGCTACCGATCGCCATGGTCCAACGAGTTTGATCCTCCTCTCGACGAGGGCGGCGTGGGTGGCGTAGGCGCCGACGGAAGCGAAGGAGCCGGGGAGGGTGCCATCCCGAGTGAACGCGTTCGAAGGATGGAGATCAAGGCCAACGAGGCTTTCGACGTGTACCGAGAGCTGTACTACGAGGGAGGTGTCAGCAGCGTCTACTTCTGGAACCTCGACGATGGCTTCGCCGGGGTTGTCCTGCTCAAGAAGTGTAAGTTGGCCGAAACCATGACACGTTATGAGCTTCAATCACTTCAATTGCGTTGGTGTGAGGGACGCTAACCAAGTACTCACAGCTGCCACGCCAGGAGGCGGCACGGAGGGTGTGTGGGATTCGATCCATGTATTCGAGGCAATCGAGAGGGGCCGCACGACCCATTACAAACTCACATCCACTGTCATCCTGGCGCTGTCAACGGCGGCGAGCACCCTGGGCGACATGGACCTGAGCGGCAACATGACACGTCAAGTGGAGCAGGATCTCCCCGTCGACAACGACGACAGCCACATTGCGAACGTTGGCCGACTGGTGGAGGACATGGAGCTGAAGATGCGCAACCTGCTTCAGGAGGTGTACTTCGGAAAGGCCAAGGACGTCGTTGGGGACCTGAGGAGCATTGGAAGCCTGAGCGAGGGCGCAAGGGACCGGGAGACCCAAAGGGAGATTATTGGCAGCATGAAAAGGTAGAGAGTGATTGCGTACAGATGATTGTGGCTGCAGATCTGGTGGGTTGTGAGCTTGGGTGCTTTATAGCGGTTGTCTTCCATTGTAGTGAGCTAGCAACATGTGCCGTGGCATAGATGCCTGTACACGGTGTCGTGGATTCTAAGAGATCCCATATAAAGCTCGTGCCCCATACAGAGTTGCAAATGGCTTGATGATTCGCTTAATCTTCTGTCGATGCTGGAGCATACCTGCACAAGGATCTTGGTAGAATCGCTCGCCTTCTGGTGACTTTACCCGCTGAGACGTGAGGCAACCACAGTTCGTTGTACACGGTTGGACGACCTGCCGTTTGAGTCAAAGCTAAGCAATCGATGTTGAGAAGATAGACCTCAAAGGCGTGGCTGGCAACGCTACAGTAGTGTTACGCCGACACGAGAGCGCTTTGGAGGCGTGAGACGTTGCGACTAGGATAAACAAAAACTGCCATCAAAGACATTGATTCGTCAAGCTGTTGCTACTTTAAGGTACCTGAGTATGCTATAGCATTTCAACTGTGAGTCTTGGAAGTCTTTGAAAAGCATCTTGCTGAGAACTCAAACCATGGTACAAGTATTTCCTCCCCTTATGGATGATTACGATGCAACAGGAAGATAATAAATGTTCGCAGTTACTGTAGTTCCCTGAGTACTGCGTAGTCCACAGATTTCCAAGCTGCTAGCAAAACGTGCAGAGAGCACCAAGACATAATGCTCACAGAAACCACGGCACAAGGTCTCCGCCTTCGTCGCTGATGATCCCCGTATGTATTACGCAAAGTAGAATTCAAGCACAGGCCCGGGATGACTTGTATATTCTTCCAACGATTCTGATTATTTTCAGCCGTCCCATTCTTGACACTATTTGAACTCATGATATTACTATCCGGTTTGTTAAATCCAATCTATCAGGAAGTTTAATTGACCTACTTTACTGGGTGCAACGTTATCTTTTGTATGCTAACCAACTCTCATTGGACGGAGCTTTCCACGTGGAAGCTGCCGCGAAGTGGAGGGAAAAGACAGAAAAAGAAAATAACACCATCACGTTACTCCTGAAATGGTCCGTCCCCGTGTAGTTGAGGGCGACATGCCCGGCTGAGCATCGACAAGCAACATGAAGCACACGGCGCGTATAAACCGAAAAGGAGCAGCTCATAACGGCATGGCGGCTATGGCGCATGACTACGTTAAGCGCTCGCCATCCAGTATGAAAACGTCCATCCCTCCGAAGGAATCTGGCAAGAATTGAGAGAAGGGGCGCGAAGGATGATGACGTGCATATGGCCGGCTGCAGGGTGCAGGCTGCATGAGCGTTTGCAAGGGGATGAAAGACATCGATCCTACTTCTCGGCAACGCTTCATAGGAACCGGGCGGACGTAAGCGCCTACACGGAGAAACCGTGCCTTTTGAAGCGAAACGGTTAGGTGAACTCAATTCAAAGGTCGTCTGCTAGATTGAACTTAACTATAGTACCTGCCGTACCTTATCTGTTGACCAGACCTACCTTACCTTCCATTAAGGTATGTCTGCCGATGAGGTACCAATACCCTACCTCGAGACGAGGTAGCGGGCACAATTTACTCAGCTGAAGTTAGTACAGTAGACAGGTGGGTATTTTACCTTATACCGTCTCCATTCTTGGAAGTCAGGTTCTTCAGCTCAAAAGACTTTTCATGAGTCACGATGCCATTCTTGGCACTTACGCCCGGTCAAATCGTATCGACACGAGCACGTCAAGAGTAGCGGTCAAGGCTCGAGGTCTCAGAGGGCAAAGGCCAACAGCGGGCGCTGGCCAGGACCTCTTTACCATCTTCTCTTTAGCTCGTCACTAAGCGCCGTAGCTTGGAGCATCTGACCCCGTTGGCGCCTCTGCGCTGCAGTAGTAGACGCGTTGCCCGGACCCAGGAAGGATCGCTGAAGGCGGGCGCGGAATGGCAGGGATTGTCAACCAGTTTTCCGGAAAACCGCAGCGAGAGGATGGCCAGAGGACAAGACGACATGACAATCATCATCAAATGCCGACCCCTTGAAACCGAACACGGGTCTCGGCGATCAGTTTTCTGACAGCCCAAACGATCCATATTTTCAGAGATACTGGGGACATGCCCGTCGATCCGAGACTTTTGTGTTCTTCTAGAAGCACGGAAGAAGGGCAAGTGGTCCTGGTCGAGACACGATTTGACCCCTGGCGGAACCCATCCGCTCCATCCATCTTGCGGCGCCATTCCCGATGCTTTCGAAGCCGACCAAGTAAGGTAGATCTCTCTTGTCAGGCTCCCACCCACTGCCGCGTGGCAATAGCCCGGACGTTAAACTTTGGCGGTTCTTGACGCGCTTGCTTTCGGGCAGCACGAGCTCGCGGACCTCACCTAATAATAAAATGGCGTCCAGAACACGCCTCGTGACCAGACACTGAAGCACAAGTCAAGAACGTGCGGCTAACACGCTCGATTCACCATGCCGCCGGCCCCCTCGTCCCGGTTCAAGCGGTTCGTCCCACACCAGCAGGGACCAGGTTGCTGGTATTTCGGCCCCACCAAAGTTCTTTCGCATCCCTTTTTTTTTTCTCTTCGTTTCTTACTCTTCTTTTCGAATCGTCTCGCGTAGGACGTCGCACATGAATCTAGCCCCCAAATGTACGCGGGAAATGACCTCGCCGGATGGAGATGGATCGTCAACAGCACTGTGCACCTGATGGCCAGACCTGACAGGGCCTTACGAGAGGAGGCTGCTTCTGGCCTCCTGGAAGGCGAGCAGCCTCCGTCTCTGTTGCGGCGCGGGCCTGGAAGGATCGCGACCTTTCTCGGATGCCAGACGACATGCAGCATTGAGTGGCGGTCACGAACGGCGCAGGTGTGGCTACCCGCCCCGGGAACTAGCCTGTTGAAGACATGTGCCCTTGCGGTAGTGGTAGTGATAGTGGTAGTGGTAGCGGTCCTGGAACCGAAACTGTCAGGGGCTAGTTCATGCTGTCTATCAAATTTGAGTTTCTCATGAAATGAAAGGCCTTTCCGGATGGGAGGCATTTGTGTGGCCTATCCGCAGTACGTGGTATCAACCGGCAGTGCATGACATGGCATGGCCGCCCATTTGCGTTGCAGCCATTTGTAAGGAGGGCCCGGTTCTGGCGCCCGCCGACCTCGCACGTCCCCGTCAACGGGGTGGCCTGGAGGTGCAAAAACAACGCGACGTTGAAGGAAGATGCACTACAGCACACAAAGGGTCGCCTCGAAAAGGCCCGGGCCACAACGACGCCGATTCCTTCGGCGTAACCTCGACCAAGCGGGTAGCAAAAAGAGCGCTGATGCAAGATCAGGAATCTACTCAATGTAGGTACTATACGCGGCTCCTTCTACTTGAGTTATTGTACAAGATTTAATATAGATAAAATTGAAGAGAAAAAGACATGCCTAAAAACCCCAGTAGTTTGGTAAACCTGATAGATAGTTTAAAGTCTTTTAAGAATTCTTTACTATTCACGGGATTTCCATTTTGCGGTTCGCGTTTTTTATTACTCGCCGGTTGCTCGACTTGTTTATTATGCTTTGGGCCTTTGCTCTCGTCTACACTTGTTACGGTGCTTGCTCCCGAGGCTAGGGCGTGGACGTGGCCGGGGGGCCCCTCTCTCATAAGCCATAGCCGCCTCCGCCGCCCCCACAAGGGAGAGAGGAAGCCCGCTTGTTTGGGTGCCATCCCCTGACTCTGATTAATGTTTCTTGTACTAAGAGCGACAAGCTATTGTCGACCGCATCAACTCTGCTCCCCCTCTTAAATAATGGCCCCGGCCTACCTTGCTGGCAATAGGGGGAGCTTGTTCTGAGCAAGACATTCTCGAGCATCTCTCCCCTTCTCTCGCTTGAACTTCTTTGGCCGTTGGTGATCTGCGATTCACATCTCAGGTACGAAATGAACCTCTGTCTCTCCCCCCGTTCCCCATCTCCCTCCCACGTGCATCCTACCCACCCCGCCCTGGTGCTTGCGGCACCTTTTCATCTGGCCCGGTCTGGCACCATCGCCGCTTGCCTCGTCCTCCCGCCTGCGGTACGGTGCGGTGTCTACCGCTGGTCCGACCCACTCAAGCTCGGGTAGGGACAGGCAGTACCTGCACCTGCACCTGTACCTGCACCCGCACCTGCACCTGCACCTTGGCCTATCCCTTGCCCTTGCCTTGCCTTCCCGTCCTCCGACTCCCGTCAGCTCCGTGCCTTACCTTATTCAACTCCCAGGGACAATCCCACGACCCCTCGCCATCCGTCTGCCTCACCTACCTTCTAGACTCTTGAACACTCACCACGTCTGGTCCACCAAACAAATCCGCTAACAACTGCTGACCCTGCAGTCGGTTCATGATAGACCTGGAGTTTTAGCTAGCCAGTTCTCCTTCCCCCCCGATTTCGACCTCCTACACTCGGCCACAGCGTCCTTGCCAGTATCTTGCGCGCAAAGACGTAGAGCACCGGGGCCAGCCAGTATTTCCCGCCTGGCCTTCAACCAAACCCAACCTTCTCCCTCCGTCGAATCTTCAGTCAAGGAGTCCCTGGACTACACAGATCTTGCTGCCCAATCCAAAGGCCGATCAAAATATGGCCGACGCAAAGCCGGCCGTTTTGATCATTGGAGGACTGGGGTACATTGGACGCTTTCTGGCCCTCCACATCCACAACAACAACCTTGCGTCCGAAGTTCGACTGGTTGACAAGGTGCTACCTCAACTGGCATGGCTTGCTCCAGAGTTTGCCGATGCATGCTCGCAAGACAAGTTCATGCAGGCCGATGCCAGCAGAACCGGTATGTGAAAGCCACTCGTCCTTGATGTGTCGGGCACACCCGTTGACTGGGCTAACTTGGGCACGTAACAGATGGACTTTCACGAATATTCGACCGAGCGGACGGCGGAGAATGGGATTATGTTTTCAACTGTGGAGGAGAAACGAGATACTCGCAAGAAGACGAGGTTTACAAGCTACGGTCCCTCAACCTCTCTCTCGCAGTAGCCAAGGAGGCAGCCAAGCGCAAAGTCAAAGTCTTTGTCGAGCTGAGCACCGGCATGGTGTACAAGCCAGACTCCTCGCCGAGCAAAGAAGGAGACAAGCTGAAGCCGTGGAGTAAGATTGCCGTCTTCAAATTGCAAGCGGAAGAGGAACTAGCCAAGATTCAAGGGTACGCACACTGCGCAGCTTCGTTATCACAAATCAGCTTACTGACTTGACTTTCCTCGTGCAGACTAAACCTCGTGATCGTGCGTCTACCGCACGTATACGGCCCTTATGCGGCGCAATGGGTTGCGACAGCTCTATGCATGGCCCGAGTATACAAGCATATCGAGGGTGAGATGAAGTGGCTATGGACAAAAGACTTGCGCACCAACACCGTACACATTCACGATACTGTGCGTGCGTTGTGGGCCATTGCTGCATGGTACGAAGCTGGCAAGCCCAAGTGGCAAAGCGCCTCTATGGGCAATGTTCCCATTTTCAACGTGGTCGATAAGGGCATCACCACACAGGGCACCATTGCCGACATCATTGGCGATATATTCCAGATCCCGACTGGCTTCCAGGGCCAGTTGATCAGCACATTCGCCCGACTGAATCTGGAAAGCGTGGTTGACGATGTCAACGACGAGACCCTTGGACCGTGGGCCGACCTGCTTGCGAAAGCCGAGATCACGCGACCTGGGCCACTCAGTCCTTTCATGGAAAAGGAGCTCCTCAAGGACACCGACCTCAGCATGGATGGTAGTCGTCTAGAGACGGTACTCGACTTCAAGTACGAGAAGCCGGTCATGACCAAAGAATTGATAGTCGAGGTGATTGAGAGCTACAAACAAATGAAGTGGTGGCCATGAGGGGAGATGGAGAGATTACACAGGCTGCAGCTTGCATGACGACGTATGCACTTGATCTATCCTGACAGTTGAGCGATGCAGGCGAGGACTTCCACAAAGAAGACAGGGGTTTGCCCGAGAAGGGGGTAAATAATAACGAGCTTTGACTTCCTCCTAGGGCGGAGTGTCGCAGAGCTTCCCAGTTGTATAAATAAATAGCATGCGAGTATCATAATTGACGAGATATCACAGTACAGTGGACTGTTGGATTTCGCAGAGAAAAATGATCTGTTGAGTTGTGACACCAGAATCGGTGTTGCGCGACACAGAATGCCCTGCCGGCCCTTTTGGTGATACATGGCTTGCGTAGCAGGTGGTCGATCGCAGCTTAAGTAAGGGGACGGAACCGCTTTACTCAACCCTGTGGCGTCTGGAGCCAAATCTTAGCGTCTTGTCGTGTGGCCGTTTGTGCCTGGAGCTATTGGATTGAGCTAGGCTAATGGCTACCGTTGGCCAGGGACTGGTGAGGGGGCCAAGGAACTAGAAATACGGGAAGAAGGAAACCACCAGATGCCAATTGATAAGATGTAAACGACATCCTTTGGCTGAAATGGCCCACGGTTTACTACAGACAGAATTAAACGTGGCGGCAGTATGGAAGTTGCCTATATCTGTTTGATGCACTCGGTTTACATCGTTATGAAGGAGTAGTTGGAAAGCTCCGCCAAGTGTTGCTGTCTTGGAATGATTTGATTGATGATTGCTATTGGATACCGACCTGAGCTATCACGTTTAGACGAAAGGGCCGAGCTAGGGAGAGCGGACGAGCAGGATACCGTGAATGGGGTCCCACCAAGCTTGCACGATTTCACTTCTTTGGACCGAGGGCACGAAAAGAATACCAGTTTGGTGGTTCTAGAAGACAGCAGCTATAGTGAACCAACAATCATTGCGTCAGTTGTGCAGCCACCCTGCCCTTCGGGCCTTGGCTACATCGAGAAGGTGTTTCATCGCAAGGGTCATTCCCTACCTCGGCTTCACGACGACGCTGAGAGAATGCGAACGGGGACACGAAAAGGTGAGCGAGTCGGCCGGGCACCGCAGCTTTCGTTGTCTGGTTCTTGCGGTCGGACTGTTCGGCGTCAAGGGTCTTGGGTCATGCGAGAGGGAGCGACATCCGGACCAAGTTGCCCAAAGCGGTGGATGATGGCCGCTGTGCCCCCTCCCTCTCCCTCTTCCCCCCCTCCGCCGCCCCCTTACGCGAGAGGTATCAAACAGCAAAACCTGCGCCAGGTGGATGGGATGCATTTTCGTAACAAGCGCAGTGCAGCGAACGCTTCGGAAGGGGGGAGCTTCCTTGGCTTGGCCCCGCCCCCGCCTGGGCCATGCGAGGAAGCGCCTCCACCCCCCGCCCTACCTCTACGCCTAAGCGATGGGTTTCTGGCACCTTTTCAACGGCCTGGTTCGACCTCGGCCTCAGCACGCCTTGGCGGTCCCCCTCCAGCCTGCATCGTCAGCTTGTGACCACAACTCTGCCCCCCCCCGGGATCACCTTTTATTAATGTGTTGACGGACCCCATGTTGTGCTTTTGACTCCGCATCTTTCCTCCTTGCCAATTTTGAGTTGTATTTAAAAGCGTGGACTGCTACAGCTCGTTTCTGTGTCTTTTTGCTGCCGTCCCTACGTGTACCGTACTCTCTCATCACCCTCGTCGAGATAATATACCCATACCTACTTAGCCCATCGTCACCATGGCAGCTCCCGCAGAGAAGACCACCAAGGATCTCAGTGGCAAATGGGTCATGGTAAGTCCGGACGAATAAAGTCCCATCCCTTTCATCGCCTCTTGCGCCGGCCACTCATGCGCCCTCCCCATCGCAGAACAAGTCGCTTTCCGACTCGCCCGAGCCCGCACTCGCTCTCCAGGGCATCGGCTTCCTCCTGCGCAAGACCATCGGCCTCGCCACCGTCACCCTCACCGTCAACCAGTACGAGGCGCCGCCCAAGCCGCCCAACACCAGCAACGACATCTTCACCCACATCGACATCGAGCAGTCCGCCTCGGGTCTGACCAGCACCCAGGAGAACCGCTGCCTCGACAACGAGTACCGCGAGCACACCGACTGGCTGTTCGGCAGCGTCCGCGGCCAGTCGCGCCACGTCAGCCTCGACGAGGTTGAGGACGAGCACCTCAAGAAGGGCTGGCTCGTCGAGGGCGAGGGCAAGACGCTCATCCTCAGCCACGTCGAGAGCAAGGACAACGGCTGGACCGCCACCCAGGTGTGGGGCTTCCAGACCGTCAACGGCGAGAGGAGGCACGCCAGGAACCTGCTCGTCAAGAAGGGCAATGACCGCGTTGAGCTTCGCTTCGTTTATGACTACAGCCCGTAAGTGTGGGATATGGCGTATGGGAAGGTATCACATGGTTTCATTGGCACGAGGACGTAGCAACGGCATGAGTTTGTTTTTCGAGCTGTAGCACTGGAGCTTCCAGAAAGCAAGTGGTTAGGCATTGCATCAATTACCTACTATGAATTCGTAAAATGCATGGTATCGTGGCACGCGTGGTCTTTATGAAACTCTACGTTTCCCCAAGAGTAACGCCTCTTCATCGTGCTGCCCGCGCATTTTGTAAAAGGGTATCGCACGGCTGCCCTCGCCGAGACAGGCGAGCTCATATGGCTTGTCATTCTTTGGTTCCCCCTTTTCGTTTTCTTCCTTTCTTCCTTTCTCCCAAACCTCCCTTTTACTTGTAATCGTCTACTGCCGCTCATCGATCGGTTGAAAGGAAACGAGGACCTTTTACGCCGGTCGTCTCTTGACGAACTCCTCCAGGTCCTGCACGGTCGCTACGCCCAGGACGAAGCGGCGATTGCTGTCCGTGATGACGGCAAAGTCCTGCTTCCAAGCCCCTTCGGCCACGCCGCCGCGGAAGAAGCCCTCGAGCTCCTCGAGCGGCGTCTCCATGGTGATGACGCTGTAGGTGCGGCCCTTGCGCTGGAAGCGCGTCATGGCGGCGGACAAGGGGTCATCGGGGTTGACCTTGCCGCTGTCGATCAGCGACTGCAGGTGTGGGATGGCGATGTAGCCTAGGAGGGCGCGCGTCTCGCTGTCGACAATGGTCAGGTGCGTGTAGTCGCGCTCGAAGGCAGATAGTAGTGCGAGGGAGATGGAGTCGGAGGGGTTGAGGGAGAGGGCAGCCGGGGGGTCGAGATCTTCAACGGTAGCCTGTATCGAAGAGATTAGAAAGAGGTTTCCTCAGCAGACCGGGCAGCCTTAAGGCGGGATCTGGGATTGAGGAACGGCGTGCTGAGCGCGGCCCTCCTCTGTGGTTGGGCAGAACCTACCCCGCGGTATCTTGAGGACCATCTGGACAAGAAGGGTTTGCTAGGCGCGGACCCCGCGTTTGGAGTCTGCTGTGAAGCCATGTGGAGTGCGTGAGGGAGGAAGGAAGGAGTGTCGGAGAAGCGGTGGGATGTGTAGAGCTAGCAATCTCCGCCGGGTTGTGCTTCACGCGAGTGGCTTAGGGACGCACTGAGCTCGTCCGTTGTGATGGTGCAATAGTTTGGCGGAGTACGGAATGGGAGGTCAGGGATTTTCCCCGTTGAAGCGGGGCCAGGAGCCAGCTTCGACGCCGAAACGCGCGGGGTCGAAGCTCGAGGACAGAAGCCAGGCACGGGCGGGCTGGTTTGCAATGTCCGCCCGGGGGGGCCGCATTCGGCACCCCGGTTCGATGGCGGGATCAGCTAAAAATCTACGGGGCATGAGCCATGTCTGCCAAAAAGAGAGCCTGACTTTAGTGGGGGGAAGGGGAAAAGGGAGGGAAAAAAAGAAAACAAAGGAAGAAAAAAGACAAAATAGAATTGTTCCTTCTGCATCGGTACTGTGGAGTTCCATTGCCCATCATGTCCGGTGGGTTTGGAGATTTTCATTCGTTTCTGGATTGGTAGACAGGGTACAACACTGTGCAGTACAGACAAGAACAGCCGATCTTGGCATACGTGCATGAGGCCAACTCACAAACCAAAGATGACGTCGAAATTCGTCGGCTAGCCAAACCTTTCGACTCCCTCCCGAGTGCCGACACAACACCACGACTTGAGTGGCTGAGAATGCTCAAGACAACACAGAGCTCAAAGATGGTGGTGGCCAGGACGGGCCGACTAGCGGTGGTGTCACGGTACGCTGGGCACGCGCGTGGAACGGTCCCGGCGACATGGTTGAGGGCATGATTGGCATGAACCATTCGACAGAATGACGGGTCTACTCGTGAGCGTCGCATGGCAACCCCACACTTCACACTCCAAGGGTTACCACGGAGGGTTGGGGAACGTTACAGCTCAACGTCAGAGCACGCGGGGAAAGTCGAGGACAAGGAAGAGATAGATGCCTTCGGAAATCACTGGGACAGTCGGACCTGTTTTGTTGTAATAAGAGGGGAGTTCAAGCTACTCGGACAACTTAGCCAAGGCATGTTGATCGAGTCGCACGCAAGGGGGGAAACCCGGCGCGGTACTGGCGGATGCTTGTGTCCGTTGGGATAATTGGGGTTGGCACAGCCTCGACGATGACCTCAAAGTTCCCACAAAACAGGTGAAGGAGCAGGTATTGAATTACAGAGGCCGCCGACTATTTCCGACGAAATGAGAAACTGAGGGCTGATTGCTACCTGGCTGGCGGCGGTTCACTCCATCCGCCCCCCGCGGTTCGGCTAAAGTGACTGGTCAAGGCAATAACGTAGAATAGGCGAGTACCTGATGTACTAGAAGCACGGTCGAGGCGCGGAGAAACAGCAATCGAAATAAGGTAAGGTAGACTACCTGAACTGCGGCGCCTTCGAACGTGATTTGTCAGGCGACATGCCTGTTAGGGGCTCCGGGTACGGCGTCCTGGAAACAGGGCATAATTGTCCATCAATGGCCATCCCTTGTTCTTGTCTGCAGCTGAAGCTTTAGTGATGTCCCTTCTTGCCAATGCGGGTGAACGCTGCAGTCCCGTACTTCGAGGAGGAAAGTCTGTCATCTGACCTGGCGAGTAAGGGGCCTAGCGAGCTGGTCAGACTCTGGGGGGCTTTTACTCCACGATCTCTCAACAAAGTCATAGATGTAAGCCTAAAGTCCATCCCATGAGACGATCGCGTGGCTCCCCCGACCCAACTTGATTCATGCTAGCTAGGCTACCGCAGACCATCCCAAAGGTCTAGAGCGGCCAGGGCAAGGTCCCTCAACTAAATGGAAGAAGGATTGGACACTAGAATTTGGTACGGCGCAGGGCCCTTATACGGAGGACAAGTGTACACCACTACCCACTTGCAGCGTGCCATCCAAAAGCACCCGCTGCATGCGCCGTGCTCCGACACCTCGCGAACCCTGGCCTAGACCTACCTACCTGCCTGCACGTAGGCATGCCTCTGTGTGTGTATCGTAGACGTCGGTCAGCAAAGCATTTTTGTCCGACAGGCCGTGGCAACTGAGACAAGAGAGACCAGGATTGCCGCACTCGTTATTCATGCCCAGCAAAAAGCAATCAAACGGTCAGAATGTCGCACATGGACGATCAGTGATCTCCCCTCCGCCCCAACCCCAGGTTTTGGCAGAATTGGCTGGTTGTTGGTGCTCTGGCCTGTAGAGAACGCCCAGTCTGCGGCCAGGGACGCGGTCTGGCGCTGCATCTCCCCCCGCTAGCACCATTACGGTTCGCCAGCTGTGGGAATCAGCCCCTCCCCTTGTCAACCTCCCTTCCCACACAGCTTCGTCGAGTGCCTCAGGTACTCTCTTAGGCCCCTACCCCACCACAGAGAAGCAAGTACCTGTCCAGCGGGAACCCAGGCCCGAGAGTACCTTGTCCGGGGGTGGGCTAGTCTACTAAGCCTTTCGGGGCGCCCCTGTGAGCGAGTGCAGTGTGTGTGTGGGCAAGTGCATGTACGTAGACTACGGGTACCGCACACCCAGCAGGCCGGACTGGGGTGACTTTCGCCTCTCCGCAACCCGCCAATGCAGGACCGCCGCCTGAGGTTCGCTCGCTCGCGCGCGCGCTGCCCCAGACCAAATGCGCCAGCGACTTTCGCCCACCAACACCGACCCTCGACCGGTGCTCTGCAGCCTTGGCGCTCCTCCGCTTCCACGTCCACTCCTCGACACCCGTCTTCCCTCCTTCCAATCCGCCCTCCTGCCTTACTACCCGGATCATACCTGTGGTTTTCGGAATCATTGCGGCTTCGAATCTCGTCTTGACACTCGGAAACGTGCGGCTCGCCACAGCATTCCCGCCCACGCCCAAGTCGTCCTGTACCCGCCCGCCAACTTCGCCTCGGTCCAAACCCACCCCGACCGGGTGTTCGGTGACCCTATCCTCACTTGACTGCCCTTGGACACTTTGCGCGTGCAATTCTACGAGACGTCCGGCAGCCGTGCAGACACAAAGTTGCCGCACACTCTTCGTATGGTTTCGTGCATCAATCGCGAGCAACTTCGCTGAGCGGGTGTTGCGCAGCGCCGCTGCCGACCTTGCCTGCTACCTCCTCGTGAGCCGATATCGATACCGCCACCGAAGACGCCCCCCCTCCACATCCCGACCAACAGAACACAACGACGACGAACCCGACTCCCAGTCCTCAACATGGCGAGTTTCTTTAATAAGATAAAATCCGCTGGCACGGTACGTCAACTCTCGGGCGCATTTCGACCATGTTTCGGTAGCCTTGGTGTTCCGGAGCGCGGCCCGTCGAATCACCGTTGCCGAATGCTGAATTGCACCTGCTGACGAAATGTATTCGCGATCTAGGCCTCAGCGAGTCCGACTGCCAAGGAAACGGCAGCCAAGAAGAAAGATGACCCGGCTTTGGAGCTGACGCCCTTGGAGAAGATGCTACAGAATGCTGGCCCCCTACGCGACGATGGGAGTGGCAGGTTCTATGGCTTTGAGAATGTAAGCCACGCCGAAGCGGTTGTTTAAGGTGTTTTGCTGTGCAATTTGATGACACAAACTGACACTTATTCTCATAGTTCGGGAACACTTGGTATGACCCCGGTGATTGAGCGAAGTTGCTCAGCATCCGACTAACTATCTGTGCAGTTATTGCAATTCGATCGTACAAGCTCTCTTCTACTCGGACATGTTTCGCGATAGCGTCATCAACTACCCCATGCTATCTCCCGATACCCCGGATGCCCCCCGACCCAAAGTGAACGTTACCATCCGACCCCCTGTGGCTCCGAATGCGCCACCTGCCGCGACCAAGCAGAAAGGCCTGACTGCTTCGCAAGTCATGAAGCAGAGGCAGGCCATCAACTCCGGCCAGCCCATACCGGGCCAGGTTGGAGTCCGACCAGAGGATAAACCGGACACTCCCGAGTACAAGAAGAAGCAGGCGATGCTCAAGGGACCCATTTTGGAGCTGGCGCAGGAGAACGCCGCTGCGTACGGCATGGACGAATGCACTTTTACTGGTTTGAAGGATATATTTCTCGCTCTAACCGGGACGGAGTCAAGAACGGGCGTTCTCAGCCCGCAGAGGTTCCTCGAAATCTTCAAACGCGACAATGAGATGTTTCGCAACTCGATGCACCAAGACGCTCACGAATTCTACGGCCTAGTCCTGAACGATGTTATTGCCAATGTTGAGGCAAATGCCAGAAAGATGCTGGAGTTGGAGGAAGCAAACAAGAATCCAGGGTTGGCACAGTCGGTGGAGAATGTGCTCGGATCGGCCATTGCCAACCATGGCTATCGTCCTTCGGGCACTGGCTGGGTGCACGACATCTTCGAAGGCGTTTTGACCTCGGAGACAAAGTGCCTGACGTGCGAGACCGGCTCCCAGCGCGACGAGACCTTCCTCGATCTTTCCATCGACCTTGAGGAGCATTCATCCGTCACGTCCTGTCTTCGCAAGTTCTCTGCTGAAGAGATGCTCTGCGAGCGCAACAAGTTCCACTGCGACCACTGCGGAGGCCTGCAGGAGGCCGAGAAGCGGATGAAAGTCAAGCGTTTACCAAAGGTCCTCACGCTGCACCTGAAGCGGTTCAAGTACACCGAAGACTACAGTCGCCTACAAAAGCTCTTCCACCGCGTCGTGTACCCATACCACCTGCGCATGTTCAACACCACAGAGGATGCCGAAGACCAAGACAGGCTATACGAGCTCTACGCCGTGGTTGTGCACATCGGAGGCAATGCCTACCACGGTCATTATGTGTCCATCATCAAGAGTAAGGATCGCGGCTGGATACTGTTCGACGACGAGATGGTGGAGCCGGTCGACAAACACTTCGTTCTCAATTTCTTTGGTGACAAGCCGGGAATGGCCACGGCCTACGTGCTTTTCTACCAGGAGACCACCTTTGAGAAGGTGAGAGAGGAGCAGGAGAAGGAGGGCATGGAGGAGGTGAAGCTTGCCAGTCAGGCGGCGAACATGGCGCATATGGATGGCGAGAAGAACGAGACCCCAATCTTGAAGCGCCAAACCACCCAGCCGCTGCCATCAACATCAGACGATAGCTCGCTCGCGACATTGGCACACGCCAACACTGCCCCCGACATTGGAGTGCCACCTGTGCCTCCGATCCCTGCCGCTGCGGGCTTGAACAGAACAGCTACTGAAAAGACGGTGACAAAGTCGAAGGAGGACCTCAAGCGGGAGAAGAAGGAGCGCGAAGCGGCTGAAAAGGCGGCCAAGATTGCGGAGAAGGAGAACCAAAAGCAGGCAAAACTGGACGAGAGGAAGCGACTGAACGATATCATACAAGCGCGAAAGAATGAGCAGGACGAGCTCCAGAAAGTTCTTGAGGCAAGCAAAAAGTCGGCAGCCGAAGAGGCAGAGGAGAGGAAGAAAGAGGAAGGCAGTTCGAGCACGGGCTCACCGGGCCTGCTCGACCGCTCCAAGCGGGGAAGCAAGTCGCTCTCAAGGAAGAGCTTCGCCTTTTTCGGGAAGGACAAGGCCAACAACGGCGCAGAGAACGGACAGAATGGCGAGAGTGCTGACAAGGCGGAGAAGGCGGACAAGTTGAAGGGCCGCCTAAGCATATCCCTTGGGAGGAAGAAGAGCTCCCTCCTCTGATGCTGCTGTTTATTTGGTCACAGACACGCCATCCGAGGATTTACGCACATTAGCATATATCTAGATGTTTGTGGTAAGAACGCCCTCTGAAAAGAATATAGCATCATATGTTGGTAGAGAAATGGGATATGGTTGAAAGCGATCATCACTCGTCAACTTGTGTCGTAACTTTGATGCGGTTCATATACGCGGGTGCTGGAAGGCTTGCATCCCCCCTAGCTTCGTCATGTCCAAAAATGTACCGTACAAATCGGAGTGCATCGCCGACCGAGATATGTATGTAACGCCGTGACTCCTTTTACCTGCAAGCTATGCCTCCCTTTTTTATTTTCGAACCGGCCCCCTCCTTGCGCTGTCTAGTCTAAGCCATGCTTCGTTCCCGCGCCAAACGTTGGGACCGTGTCTTTTATCCAAGAATCAGCTCGTAGAGGATGATGACGGAGTTGACGAATATGAGGGGCACTGTAGGTTGAGTGGACGTGTCCACGTCAGCATCTTTGGTACTCGCCGGAGGTTCGAAGTTGGGTTGGGAAGGGGGGAAGAGACAGAGAGGAGGGCGGCGATGGAACATACTTCGCATGATGGTGCGTATGCTGGCGATGAGGTGGATGATCTTGGCCTTGATGCTCTGGTCCGCGCCTGAACCGAAGGCCGGGTCGTAGGAGGCAGGAGAGAGGTTGACTGCGGCACGGGTGTCAGCAATACGTTTGTGGCCTCTGCGTGTCCTGTCGCATCGAGGAGAAACGCAGGAAGAAGGGAAGAAGGGTCCAGCTTGCGAGGAAAAGGCTGCGAGCGACCTCGCACGAAGGGGGGGGGAGGACGACGTACTGCGTGCCAGGAAGCGGTCCTCGGAGAGGATGGCGACGGCGTTGATCAGGAGGCAGGCCACTGTTCGCACGGGACGTGTTAGTCTTCACTTTGCGGTAGAGGCAGTCGAGCGAAACGGAGTCTCGATCGCGGGGTGCGGGTGCGTTGTTGCGGGTTGCGCATTCGTACCGTATATGATGTTGCCGAAGAAGAACATCTTGGGCGATTGGGAGGAGCCGGAGCCTGCGGGGAGGTTACGCGGGTGGTCAGGTTCTTGGGAGAAGCCGCGCAGATATGTCGAGGTTGGCGCTTGTCAGGAGCTTGGGAGAGCTGCGAGGGAGAGTCGTGTGAATCTGTCTAGATGCAATGGGGGGGACAGGGGTGGGTTAGAAGGTACGTATACTACAGCATGGAGTTGGTGGTGGTTTAGAGAGCCAGTGTTCGCTGTGCCTGGCGCGCCCCCCGGCCGAATAGGTTGGACCGATCCGAACACACACAGGGCAGTGGTGGTCGTCGGTGCCTGGTTGCTGGGAGTGACAGGGACTAGCTAGTAGCGGATACTGTGCGGGTGGTGGAGTCGCTGGTTGCGCCGCTGGTAGAGGGTACGCGACAGCTTTCATAAGGGGGGTGCTCTCCGAAGTGGAACTTTGTGAAGCTCTGGGAGCTGCATCGCATCGCCTTTACTTACACAAACGGATTATCATCTTCTAAGAGCCACCTACTTCTTTCCACCTAACCTTACTCACTCCCGGCGAGATTGGACCTCGACTGAGGACAACTCGCTCCTTTACTACTCCTCCACAAGCTCAGCGTTCTTTTTTCTTCTCTCCCTTCGTACTCAAGTAGCGCTGCATCGTCCCGGTAGAAAGCAGTGTCCAGCCGTATCTCAAAGACATATAGACACGCACACACACACACACATATATATATGCCCAGGTGATGGCCTGACAAACCAACACAACAAGCAACATGGCGACTCTTAATCCCCTAGGTGAGCCAGCTCATGAATGGATTCTCAAATAAATGCCGTTACTTATACTTACACATGAAAAAACACAAAGACTCACTCCTCAACTCGCTGCTCTTCCTCATCCCCCTGATCCACCTCGTCGTCTCGCCCTACACAAAGGTCGAGGAGTCCTTCGCCCTGCAGGCCACCCACGACATCCTCGTCTACGGCACGCCCGCCTCCGACGTGGGCGCCCGCCTGGCCCGCGCCTACGACCACTTCGCCTTCCCCGGCGCCGTCCCGCGCACCTTTGTCGGGCCCCTCGCGCTCGCCGGCCTGGCCCGGCCCCTGGTCGCCCTCGCCGGCTTCCGCCACGCCCAGCTCGTCGTGCGCGCCGCGCTGGCCGCCTTCAACGCCGCCGCCTTGCTCGTCTTCCGCCGCGCCCTGGCCCGCGCGTCGGGCGTCGCCGCTGCGCGGTGGTGGGTCGTGCTGGTGATGAGCCAGTTCCACGTCCCCTACTATGCCTCGAGGACCTTGCCCAACATGTTTGCCTTTGGCCTGAGTGAGTTCTCCCCCAGCTCGTCATACTAACTACAAGAAGCCCAAGGTTGTTGTGACATCTCACTATGAGGGACCTTTGCATTAACACCAAATTAACAGCCACGCTCGCTGCTGCCTTCCTGCTTCCCAGCTCGAACGCCCAGAAGACCCAGGCACGGCGCAAGTTGGCCATTGGCCTGCTTGTCTTCTCAGCCGCCGTCTTTCGCTCCGAGCTCGCCATCCTCCTGGCCACCACAGGCCTCTACCTGCTGGTCACCGCGCAGACATCCCTCCGCAGCCTCGTCTCCGTCTTCCTCGTCGCCTTCCTGGCCAGCCTGGCCGTCTCCATCCCCATCGATTCCTACTTCTGGCAGAAGCCGCTGTGGCCCGAGCTCTGGGGCTTCTACTACAACGCCGTGCTCGGCTCCTCGTCCAACTGGGGCGTTTCGCCGTGGCATTACTACTTTACGTCTGCTCTCCCGCGGCTTCTGCTGAACCCCCTGGTTCCGCTGCTCATCCTGCTAGCGTCCGTGCATCCAGCAACCTCTCGTCGCGCCAGGGTCTTGGTGCTTCCGAGCTTGGCATTCGTCGCCATCTATTCTCTGCAGCCACACAAGGAGGCGCGCTTCATCTTCTATGTCGTTCCATCCCTGACGGCAGCCGCGGCACTGGGAGCTGATCTGATTTTCGCTCGCCGCTCCAAGTCTCTCGCATACGCGGCAGCTTCATTGGCCCTCTGCGTTTCTGTCCTTGCTGCGTTCGCTGGCAGCAGTGGCATGCTCCTAATTTCTTCCCTCAACTACCCCGGCGGTGATGCGCTCGCGCAACTCTACGCTCTTACCCGCAACGACACCTCTCCCCAGCTACGTGTGCATGCCGACGTTCTCACCTGCATGACCGGCCTCACACTGTTTGGTCAGAATCTGAAAGGCGTCCCTGTTGCACTCGGCCCTCCTCCGGCCGATAGCGACACGGCTCCTTCCCTCCTTTTTGATAAAACGGAAAATGACGCGAGGCTCGAGTCGCCGCGCTTCTGGCAGCAGTTTGACTACGTTTTGGCCGAGAACACCTCAATTCCGCTTGGCAACTGGAAAGTAATTGGCTTAGTAGAGGGATACAGCGGCATTGAAATTCTCAACCCCTCCAGCAAAATACACAGAGACGTGGAAGCTGCAGAAACTGGCGTCCACAACGACGGCCTCGTCGTGGGTAACGGCGCCACCGTCGCCGTTGTTCGAGACACCATCCGTAAATACACAGGCGGTTGGTGGGTTGGGCCTCGAATGTCCCCTCGCATCCGCATCATGAAGCAGTTGCATTAGACACAATGATACGTAAAGGGACACTAATTCACTGGAACCAGTATTGATGTATCGAGATCTTTGTATTGCCATATTCCTATCGTCTCTGCCAACCGCCATGGCTTCACATGCCACATTTTGCTATCCTAGAGGCCAAGTTCATCATGGAACCACATTAGTCCTGTCCGTTAACCCTCAAAAAGACAAAGCAGGTACGTAATAATGGTAGTAATGGCTCAGCCTTCCAACTCCATCGCACACCTCCATCCTATGGTCCATCCTCCCAAAACGCCTGCAGTAAAACTCCGAGAGACAAAACATGTCGTTGTCCCTGTCATATTTTGAATGTGCCACTTTTCCCACAAACATGAGCAAGCCAGCCATGGGGAACGTAGAGGAACGCCAAGCACTGTCGTAGGGGAAAGGGGAAACAGAAAAAAAGGTAAGGAAACGCAGGGAATGAGTCGTCGTCGTGATAGTCCAATGTAATATTGGGGGGGTTATTATAGCGTTGGACCGTAGTCCAAAACGCCGAGCGAAGAAAAAAAAAACAGCATTGAGTACAAAAGAGAATCGTGTCAGGTCGTAGGATCATACGGGACGTAGCTGGAAATAATGCCCGGAGAGCTTCACTCCAATTCACTCTCCTCGGCCTCCACAACGACACGCTCTTCGTCGCTGTAGGAGTGATCAGACAGTTCGCCGTATCTTCGCTTGTACTGCTCCAACTCTTTCTTCTGTTGGACAAAAAAGTCTAGAACAGCAGACATGGGGCCTCGTAGGTCATCGAGCTCTCGGAGCACACCTCCACCACGAGCAAGGTGGCGCATAGCTAGTGTCGAGATACAGGTCTAGAGACAAGGTTAGGCATTGAAGGACTTGACAAACCGGGGGGGGATATACCTCTATCCTGCTAACTTGGTGCTCCATAAAGTTCACCAGGAATGCTTCCGTAACCTCTCCGCCTTGCTTCTTCATGCGCTCCAAAAGTTCTGTCTCCGGAGGCTGAGGGCCGGTCCCACGAACTTGTTCAAGCGTGCTGCAGAGCATTTCTAAGCGCAGGCTGACTTTCCACAGAGACCAGATGAGATCAGGATCAAATGACAGCTCCCCTCCCGGCGCCATGGAGGCAGGCTTATCTACCGTTTCATCGCGACGGTCGTGTTGGGCGTGATGCTCGATTCGTCCGGCGAGTGCGTGTGGGTAGAGAGAATAAACAACTTCAGGATTTTCGAGGCCCTTCAACTTCTTCTCGCCCATTTCCTTGACTTCAAATCCTTGGGATGTCAATGAGCGGAGGTCTTTTCGAATAGACGCTGCATAGGACTCATCCTCGAAGGTGTCATCGCTTCCATTGGCCCCATGACGATCCGTATCCTGGTACGTCTCTAGGCATCGTTGAACTTCGGATATGAAATCTGAAGAGACTGAAATTTGACCGCCATCAGCCACAGCGGAGATTCGAGATGCCTTGTTGACCATGGGACCGAAGTAATCCATACGGCGGGTGACCGGATCCTTTTCACTTACGCAATTACCGTAGTGAATACCCATGCGGACCGATAAGCCTTTGAAGATGAGATTGTTATCCTTGTCATATATCGGCTGGCAGGAAACCGAGTTGAGCACTTCTGATGGCCAACTAATGTCCAGGAGCTCCATTTGCACGGCGAAGCACCAAAGCAAAGCGGACGTGGCCGTGGGGAACGAGACCATGAATGCGTCGCCTTCAGTCTTGACCTCGTATCCGCCTATGCGTCGCAATTGTCTTCGCATGACTTCGTTGTGGAGTTTGATGGCTGATCTCATCGCACTAGGGTACATTTCCCATAATGTCGTCGAGTTTTTGATATCGGTGAAAGCAATAGACACATTCCCCGTTGGCGCTGCAATTTCAGCCTCTAGACGGTTGAGAGACGAGTCCAATACGTCACCCTTCGCCTTGCGACCACGTCGTGTAGACAGAACTTGTGTCTCATCAGGAATGCCAGATGGGTAAAGTGACATGCTGGCACCACGATGCAGCCGTGACCGCTCGACCCTGCGCTTCAGATCCGCCACACTGATCATCATAACCATGATTTTGTTGGACGCTCCGTACGCGATGGCGTAATCCCGAAGCTTCTGTGCTCCACGCATGAGGTCTTGGCGATCGCCTCGTGCAATGTCAGTGATCAGGCCGGGTGTGAGATATTCCCACAACTCTCGCGTGGCAATGAGGATGATGTCGTCGTGTTCTCGCACGGTCATGTGGCTAACGTGCGGAGCGGCCTGAACCGCTGGGATCAGGTCTACATAGCCAAAAGCTCGGGAAACCTCAAGCAAATCATTAAGTCTGCCGTTGCGTGAGACCCATCCGCCTGCTTCTCGAATCCTCGATCGCTCTGAAGGTTCAGCAGGGTCGTGCTTGTGAGTCAACATTTGATATTTCCCATCAGTTTTGATCACCATGGCTTGAGCATCGCCGACGTTTGCCACATATAGCTCAGTGCCTTGCAAGTAGGCAACCGTGGCAACACCTCCAGAATTGAGGTCCTCTTTGCTAAGGACGACCGGTTGAGCAGAGCCCCTATGCGTCGTCTTCGGTCGATCTTCCGTGTGTTGGACAGCAATCGTGACCAAATCCTTATTCAAGGCCAGGAACGTTCGTCGAAGGGCATCAACTGGTGTCTCGTTCTGCCGTGTTTTCAAAGCCTTGAGCTCCATTGCGAAAATGTGTCCAAAGTTTTCGTGCAGGTACTTGGCAATTTTAGACCCCCCGCTGGACAGCGCTTGGCCATCGAAAAGACCAAGGAGCATCTCCGTTTCAGATGAATTGAAGCGAGGGACCACCAAGTCGATTGTTGACAAGTGCTCATTCCTGCCTAGGGTATCGGCCATTCCGTAGGGAAGATGACCTGCCAAGGAGCCTGACGTTCTGACTCGCTTGTCCTCGCTTTGATCAGGAATACTAGGTTGCGTCAGAGTCACGTCCATCAATCCCAGGACCCTCAGATTTAATAGGCGATTGAAGTCGGTGTACTGCTCCCGGTTTGCAGCACCCGGTCCACCTGAGCCGGCCCAAGCAGTCTGCTTGATTTCCAATCGCTTGTTGCCGGAGAGATTGAGATATCTTAGGTTCGGATTGAGGTTCCAGTTCCAGTCGTACGGCACGTTGGAGATGTTGTACTTCAGATAGTTGTTTCCGCAATCCAGTACTGCGAGTTTCTTCGCCCTCGAGATGTCAGCCGGGAGATTTGTGAACTTGTTGCCGTTGATGTATAGAGCCTGAAGAAGACTGTTTTCTTCGAGATCATCGGCCGGTAAGTTAGTAAGACCATTTCCGGAGAGGTAGAGCTCTACAAGTTGCGGCCAGTTCTTGATGGATCTTTGTGGCATATCGGTAATCTCGTCATTGTATGAAAGGTTAAGCACTCGCAGCTCAGACAGAAGAGTAATTTGGTCAAAAACGTCGTCGTCCAGTCGGTTATCGGCAAGGTAAAGGTTTTTCAACGATCCCGCAAAGGTGTTGGTCAACCTCGTTGAGAGGTTGGAGTCTTTCCTACTTGCCATAGGCGGCAGACTTCCACTAGAGACGGTACCCTGTGAGCCGGTTCTTGACATTACAGACGTCTTACGCCCGCCCTTGCCGTATACGGATACGACTGAACCCTTACGTTCGGATCCAGGAATCACAGGTGAGGGTCCAACACTTAGCAAAGTGCTAGAAGATGCTTGGCTTGGCCTTCTATCTTCTGACAAGTCTTCAGAACTGGGTGTAGACAAGCCCGCTAATGGTACAGGCCGACCATTCGCGACCGGAGGAGGGCCGTGTTCTTCACCAGGAACACGAGGAGGCCGAGAAGCCGGCTTGGGAAAGTTTTCAAGCACATTGGAGGAGGCGTTGAAGGTCTCAAGTTTGTTGGCCCACCAGATATCCATCGGAAGCTTTGAGATATTATTGCCACGGACATCAAGAACTTTCAGCTCAGTCAGACATCCGATTTGTGAGGGCAGCTCACCCACGGAATTGTGGGCAATGCTGAAATGCTCGAGCTTGCTTAGTGTTCCGATCTGCTGCGGCAAGGAGACAAAGTAGTTCTTGTCTAGAACGAGACGCTCTAGATTCGGCATGTTTGCAAAAGCGGAATCGATGCTAGCCAATTGAGCGTGCGACAAGTTCAGCGTCTTCAGGGTCGGAATAGGCTCAGTGATCTCAAACTTGTTGAGTGGATTTGAGTTCAGCTTTAGCTGACGAATTCGTAAGAACTTGCCGACAAACGCCGAGACCTGATTATGAGCGGCGTAGAGAACCTCCAACTTGGGCAGTTCCGAAATGACGTCGATGCTTGTCATGGTATTGTATTTGATATCGAGTTCTCGGAGATTGCTGAGTTGTCTGAATGTGGCCGGCACTCCCTCGGAAAGTTTGTTGTTGGTGATGAGGAGTTTCTCCAGGTTCTTCAAGTTACCAATCTCAATTGGCAGGCTCGATATCGAGTTGAAGCTAAGATCCAAGTCGACCAAGCTAGCTAAGTTGCATAGGAAGGGCGGAAACTTTTCCAGAAAATTAGACGAAATGTTTAGGCTCCTTAGTGACTGGTATGCACCAAAGTAGAAAGGTAACTGTTTTAACCTGTTGTTCGCAATGTTCATCTTAAGAATGCCAGATAGTGTGTTGAGCTCGGCATGTTCCAACTGCTCCAGCCTATTGTTGGAAACATCTAGGTAGGTCAGTTTACTCGCTCGGCTCAAACTTAGTGGCAGCTTTCGTGCGTCGTTGTTGTTGAATTTGATGTCTCGCAAGTTCTTGCATGATTGGATGAAGTCGCGAGGTACATCCAACGAAAGGTTCCGTGATAGGTTCAGAGATATGATATCAGGCGCCCTTGAGTAAAGTGAAATAGGAATTGTAATCAAGTTTCGCCCTGAAAGGTCGACGTAATTCAGCTTCTGAGCCCGCGCGATGCCCAGATCAGTCGTCTTCGCATGGAAGTCGCTCTCTCTGGCCGACAAAAACATGAATCTGCATATGTAGCTGTTGTCCTCACGACCTAGGTCTTCTATTCGATCGCGTTCTTCGTACCCAATCTGTTGCAAGAGACGTTTCTGCATGAGCAGTGGTCTCTCAGGGGGTGTCAATACCCTGATGAGATCGTGTTTCTTCATTATGATATGGTAATTTTCGAGACCGTCCACAACGTAAGTTTTCTTGATTACTTGCGATATGACTTCTGAAACACTTGAGTCGAGGGGCATTGAATGCGTCGAGAACGTTCCATCGGAGCGGAATATCCGAATGCAATAAGGAGCTGCCTTTTCTTCGGGTCGGGGTGGGCTTCCAGTGTCTTCCACATCTGGAACATTATAAGAATCGTCCTCCGTGTTCCTACGCACCGCCCAACTATCAGGGGCATCCCACCGCCCCGTAGGATCGGGAACGATAGATTCTCGGTGTTCGGCTTCGGCATTGTTCACAAAAGAATAGTCCATGGGTGTAAGTGGGGGAGGCCTGGAAAGAATGCCCTCCATGTCGTTGAGGTTCGTGTCAAGATGATATACAAGGCCTGGATCATTCCGATCAGTCGGACCAATGGCTTCCTCGTTATAGTCGAATGGACGGTTCGTTCGGCCCTTTTTGTGGAAGGGAAACTTGTTATTAAAAGTAGCAGCTCGCGGTCCACCTCTTGAGTCAGAGACATCTCCAAGGTCTGGAGTGCTCGGCCAGTTGGATGGGAAAACTGCCGGCGGTACATCGCGGTGGATGTCAGCCTTTGACACTTTAGGTTGCAATGACTTAGTGGATGCTGGCAAGTCGCGTAACCTAGCCGAGCCGTCGTCTTTATCCTTATGTCTGCGCAGACGACCGAGGATGCCGCGTTTTCCATGATGTCCTGGTGACATTTGCCCATCTATTTGGCCCGATTTCGCATGATAATAATGGCCAGCGCTGGCGCTCGGAGTCGGACTTTCAGCCCTTGACCGTGAGTTGTACAATGCGTTTGAGCCGCCCCGGTCTCTCGGCAGAGAAGTACTGGCTAACGAGTCCTCTCTGCTAATGGTTGGCCTTAATGTTCGCGGATCTTCATTGCTCTTATTGTATCGATGGTGACCCGGAAGATGAACTTTGCTCTGGCCTGTACCACGTGACGAAGAGCCCTTGTTATGCGATTGCCATGAATTTTCCCCCGCGTATCGTTCTCGGTCGGGGCCGGTCAACATTTCTCTGACTGGGGCTTCGCCGTAACGAGCAATGTCCTTAAGGTTACGGAGTTAGTGGGGTATCGAAGATTTGCGGTGCAAAAACAAAATAAAATCCCGCTGAAAATGCTAAAAGTCATAGGAGTGGGTGGAGGGTATATTGAAAGATGGTGCGAATAGAAGGCCAAGGATACGTACAGTATTATCCTGGTATAGAAATGGCACGACTTCGGGCGCCGGCACAGGGGTTCTGGGTCTCGAGTACCCTGCCGGCGAGACTTCTCTAGCGTGATCAGTAGCATTGGAATAGTTGCGGTCCCGATGCGACGGACGGCTTGAGCTGTATGATCGACCTCGGTTGTCTCTACCGAGATTCGAGTTGTGAATACTGCTTTCCGAGCTATCGCGCCCAGGAAATTCTTCACCAAAGAAGCCTTGCAACTTGCGGAACCCACCACGAGATACGCTTGTTTTAGAACCGGAGCTACTCGCCGTAGCGATACTGGCGACAGACGGACGCCTACCATCGTCGAAGGAAATGGCGTCGGGCGAGTCCTGCCCACTGGCAGGTGCGCCGGGTCGATTGATCGAAGATTGGTAACCGGGGGAAAGCTGTGACGCCACGGACAGGCTATCGCTCGAGTCGTTCAGGAAGCTTGTCTGTCCTGCAGAGGAGGAGAGCCAAGGGGCATTCTGAGGTTGGGTATTGGGCCCCGCGGTGGGAGGGTTGTGTTGGATTTGGGGAACACGCATGGTATCGAGAACAGCGAGGTCGCGGCGGTAATTGGCAAGGTCGCCCATGTCATTGCCATGTCGGTCGTTCGCGGTGTTGTTGGATCGAGAAAAGTCGCCGCCATGCAGGGCGGGCGATGTTGTCGGCGATACTTGGGAATCGTCTATAGCAGAGCTTTGGGAGAGAACAATGGGTTAGATTGTGAGCCTCTCTCGCAACGAATTGAAGCGCTGGACGAAACAGGACTATCAGGGAGTCGCAAAGCTACAAGCCAACTCACCTATTGACATGGACAAAATCATCGGTGTTGATGCGCATTGGCGTCCGCTTGCGGGGCGTCGCAGACTGGCCGGGCGACTTCGAGGGCCTCACGGTGGCTGAGGAACGGGTGCTGTCGGTGCTCGTGCTCGTGAGAGAGCTGTAGCGGTGGGCGGCATCATGTCTGGTCATTGTCGCCAAGCCGTAGGAGTAAAGGGCTGGGCCGTAGCATTTGAGACGGGTGTTGGTTCGGTACGCTTCACGTCATGCTTTTGAGGGGGGCCTGTGTTGGTGGTGTTGGTGGTTTCGGTGGTGGTGATTTGCTTGTTGGATTGCAAGTGCGAATGTGGTTTCAGCCGCCGCAGGATGGTCGACGACGACGACGATGAGGAAGATGCGCCAAAGGTAGGTGAGGGGGGACGAAGATCGGAGGCGGATTAGTAGGGCGACCGTCTATCTTGTGCGCGTCACGGCGGCCTTTGTGTTTGGAGGATGGGTTTTGGTTTCGATCGTACTCGGGCCGTTTTTTCCTGGTTCCCTTCCAAAGGAGAGAGTGATGGACAGAGAGTGCGGGAGAGTCTGGGACCGTGGATGGATAGCGGACATGGACAGCGAATGATTTGCGCTAAACCCAACACCCACCAGGCCAGCAACAGGAATAGCAGCAGTACGAAATACATCAACAACAAACCGTAAAAAAGGTACTCTCTCTTGACTGGTCGCGACTCCACAGGCCGACCGGGACAAGGTACCCTCAGGTACTTCGTGGTCGGCGACTAACAAGGGTGTCGGTACCAGGTAGGCGGTTACCACTGCCACGGCCACCGCGGCTGCTCTCGCTTACAGTAAAAGTAAGATTGCGACATGACTAAGTGCAACGCGGGCAGACACGATCTACCTGATGGCTCTGGGTAGAATGCGGGCGCAGACCAAACCTAGAATTGTTTTTGAAAACAATTCCCAGGTGTGTTTGCCTCTGCGGAGCAAGTCAAGTCCTGTCATGGAAGTCGGGATGCTGAGTTTGGACCCTGAAGCTCGATCTCTAACAAGGATAGACAAGTGCTGGCCTAAGCCCCCCAGTACCTAGAGCTGGTGGAGCATCGGTACCCAGTGCAGATCTCGACCTGACACACTCAACTGACCAGATGCAATCGCGCTTCGTTCCACATCCCGCTACTGTACTGTTCGCGGAAACCATGTCCAGCCACCACACCGGGCAAACCCTTCGCGCTCCCCCAGGACTGGCCAGGCCGTCACCATCACCACATAATTTGCCCATCACGAGTGCCTATGGTCCCAACCACCCCCCAGGTTCTCGTGACATGGACATGGACATGGACATGGGCTTACGACGAGAGACGACCTACCTTAAGGTACCTACCTACCTTACCTAAGGTATCATGCATTCAGCTGCGGAAACCTATTGACGCTATCCTGGAGAAGAATCCCCTGCCCCCGTCCACAGTGGTCGCCGATATTGAAGATCTCGCAGATACGTCCATAGACAAACAAACAACCCCAGCCAACCATCGATGCAGCTTCAAGATGAGGTTCCATTAGCGCACAGCATTGGTGTGCGCGCTGAGCCGGTGTGGCAGCCATTGCCGAGGCCACGGGAAACTCTGGGCCGGGACGCAGCTGTCCGGGCACAAGAGCCGCCATTTTGATGATGGATGCCCTTGTCTCTCACCTACCTTCATCCTCGACATCGTTTCGGTCCTCGGCAGCCAGCATTGCTTTCTCGGCCGTACTACAATCATTCTCGAGCGACATGCGGGGGGCACAATATCATGTCTTGGACCGTTTGGACTCTGCGATGGCATGCTCCCACGGCAGCCACGACTTTTCTGCACTTTGAAATGACAACGTGTTGGCAGACAATGGTCTAGAGCATGGTTCCGGTTGTTGTGTCCTTCGAATTACCTTACAGTGTGAGGCGCGCAGGACTGTCGCTGCGCACTGTCCTGCTCCAGCGACACCCTTGCAACGAGACCGCGCTTGGGCTGAGCGCCTTCTCACGCTAGTATCGAAAGTGGTGGACGATGATCAAAAACACATCATATGCGGCTTTAACATCTTTTGGTGAGGGGCTCGGTTGGAGAACCTTCCCCAGCTTTCATGCTTGGGCTGTAGGCTGGCCCAAGCGTGCCAGTTCTGTTCCATTGCCAGTGCCAGTTCCAGTTCCCACGCACGTACGCCGCAGGCAACGGGGCGGGCGACCCCCACGGCGACGTGGAGTCGAGTCAAGCCAAGGCGGAGAATGCCAACACTGCCAGCTGCTTTATCCAAATTTGCTCTCACGTCACACATGATGCCAGGCAGGGCTTTGTCTTTTCCGCGACAGCTATCCAATTGTTCTCGGCACGGCCTAATCGATGACCCTTCCGCGCTATGAAGTGACTTCACATGACTTTTAGCCTCTCAAGCTATACACGCAAGTCTCTTTAGATTCGGCTGGGCGACACTTAGATCCCTCCTCCCCGAGCCGCCTGCACCGACGCTCAGCTGCTGGTACTCGTCCTGATGGGAAGCCAAGCGGTGACATAGCTCCGGCCCAATGACACTAGAAGAGCGTTGCTTCTTCTATGCTGCAGGTGCCTTCCTCCCGTCCTCCTTCACACCATCTCGAGGTTTACGCTCCCAAATGTCCCACTTCGCGGTTGGGTGCGGCTTCTCCATAAAACCACAAAGTACAGTACCGTCCCGCTCGAGTGGCTTCGGAGCTGCGCTTTTCGTAATTACAATGTTGATCAAGACGGCGCTGCCATTATGCCATGGCACGCTGCCAAACCCCGCAAACCCAGCTAAATGAACATGAAAAGCGTAGCGTCCTAATCAATTTGTGGTCCATAGGGCTAGTAAGAAAGAGGGACGCTCAACGCCAACTTGTCGAGTTGCGGCCGTAGACTCGCTCGTCTCTATTCCCGCTTCCCGAACCACTCGCATCTGACAACTGTAACACATTAATTGCATCACAACCATGGCAAAGCAACTGCAATCGTGGTGGAAGGAGAGCTCCGTCTACCAGGTGTATCCCGCTTCATTCCAGGACTCAACGGGCTCCGGCATCGGCGACCTCAAAGGCATCACATCTAGGGTCGACTATCTTCACAAGCTCGGCGTTGATATAGTATGGCTGTCGCCAATCTTTGAAAGCCCTCAGATCGATATGGTGTGTGGCCGGCTCCTCATCTTGTTTCTTGTTGGGACAGGCACCTGCGCTGACGTCTCGGCATTCAGGGCTATGATATAAGCGATTACAAGAAAATTGACCCTCGCTATGGTGACATTTCGGACGTGGACGTCTTGAGAGATAGACTACACGAGCGCGGTATGAAGCTCGTTCTTGATTTGGTGGTCAACCATACGAGTGATCAGCATCAATGGTTCAAGGAGTCCCGAAAGTCCAAGGACAACCCTTTCCGGGATTGGTACATCTGGCGGCCAGCCAAGTATGACGAGCAAGGCAATCGCCAACCGCCTAACAACTGGGAATCCCATTTTCAAGGTAACGTGTCATGCAGCCACAGTCTTGGCCATCCTGACCCCGTACGCTAGGGAGCGCGTGGGAGTATGACGATGCAACGGATGAGTATTATCTGCACCTCTACTGCAAGGAACAGCCCGACTTGAACTGGGAGAATCCAGCTGTGCGCCAAGCCGTTTTTGATATCATCAGGTTCTGGCTCGACCGGGGTGCGGACGGTTTCCGCCTGGACGTTATCAACTTCATTAGCAAGGATCTGTCATTCCCGGACTCGAACAGCACGTTCCCCCGCGGTCATGACTATTACGCTTGCGGCCCACGTTGCCACGAGTTCCTCCAGCAAATCGGTGCCATTCTCAGGGAATATGATGCCTTTAGCGTTGGGGAGATGCCTTGCGTGAACGATGAGCATGAGATCATCAAAGCCGTCGGCGCTGACCGAGGCGAGCTGAGCATGATTTTTCACTTCGAACTGTAAGTGCCGTGCAACGTGCCCTGTTGGTTGACGGAGCCTAACATATCGTGCAGTGTTGAGCTGGACGTTGGTCCACGTAGCAGGTTCTCGCCCAAGACCTGGAAGCTCTCCGACTTCAAATCTACGGTCAACAAATGGCAGAGGTTCATGTACGACAACGACGGCTGGAACGCCGTTTACCTAGAGAACCATGACCAACCTCGCTCAGTCAGCCGCTATGCTAGCGACGCTCCGGAGCATCGGGAGGCGAGCGCCAAGTTAATTGCCATCTTCTTGGGATTCCAAGCAGGCACACCGTTTGTCTACCAGGGCCAGGAGATTGGCATGACCAACGTACCCAAGGACTGGCCCATGGAGGAATATCAAGATGTGGACTGTCTCAATCACTGGAAGTAAGTCACGAAACTTGATTGGCTCGCATTGTGCCAAACTAACATGTCTGCCGCAGCTTGCACAAAGATTCCAATGATGCACAGCTCAATGAATTCTTGAAGAACCAATATCAGACAAAAGCCCGGGACAATGCTCGAACCCCCGTGCAGTGGGACGCCAGCCCGAATGCCGGCTTTACAACTGGGAGCGCTCCCTGGATGCGGGTCAATGATAACTACAAGGAAATCAACGCCGCCGCACAGGTCTCCGACGCAGAGTCCGTCTACTCATACTGGCGACAGGTCCTGCAGAAGCGCAAGGAGCACAAGCCCATTTTTGTGTACGGAGACTTCGATCTAGTCGACGAGCCCAACGACAAGATCTTCGCCTATAAGAGGACGGCGACCAACGGCGACACCGCCCTGATTGTCTGCAACTACTCGCCCGAGACGGTGGCATGGAAGCACGAATTCAAGGCCCAGGAGCTACTCGTGAACCCTCGAGGAAAGACTTTGGACGAGGTGAACAATGGCACGATACAGCTCAACCCGTATGAGGCTATTGCGCTGCTTCTCTCGTAACGCTGCATTAAGGGAACAATCCTGCGTCCTGCAGCTGTATTTATCAACAGAACCATCAGTAGCCGTCGGTTAGATGCTATCTTTATTAGAAGTAATAGATCCAAGATGTCTTTGTTTGAGAACTCCTACGTAGACGGCTGATATATGACTTGAACAATCTTGACCATCAGCATCTGGAATGTATTTTGATGATCATCAATGCAAGGCGCTCTTCCTATGACACGAAATACATGCTGATATAATATCTTCACACCTCCTCATGCACCATCTCGCCGAGGCTTTTGCTCTCGACCATAATATTCCTCGCTTCTTCAACACTGACACCCAAATCTTCTCTTATCAGTTGAACACCCAACTCAGCTACCAATACAGCCTGGATAAACGCTGCAGAGCCTCGGCCAGCAATAACTCGATCATCCACGGCCCGCTGCTTGAGGAGGTCGCTGAACTCCCGAACCAGATAGTCAGACATGGCATTGAAGCCGCGGGGGCCGTAGTAGCCTGGGTTCAAATTGCCTTCCTTCTTCAGTGATCTTGCTTTGCCTGTACCAATGTCATCGGCAAGTCGTGTCCTGAAATGTGATGATTTGCCATTGACAATGTCCAACAGAAACTCGCGGTGTGTCGCGAGTCGGTCCTCCAGTTGCTGCCAATCAATGGTGGGATAGTTCTTTGCCTTCCATGTTGTCAAGGCCGTCTGCTTCCTGTGCTTTTGACAAAACTTTGTCTGCATTCTAACGTTCAAGCGTTTGCCGCTTGAGAATTCTTTGAGAAGAGTCTCCTCAACAGGCTCGCCGCACCATGGGCACAATGGAGTACTGCTTTTCTCCAGGAACTCCATGTCAAGACTCTTTTCATCATCTGAATCGTCGGTACAGGGCTGAAGCGCAGTGCCGTTGTTACCGAAGTCTATTTTTCCGATTCCCCCTCCAGTTATTTCCGCAGGCACCTTGAAGACTGCGGTCGGGGAATCGGGTGATTCAGGCTGTTCTGTTACCTTGGAGCGCTTCCTGGATTTCTTACCATTTTGTATGAAAATGCTAGTCTTCTTCTTAGCCTTAAGATGATTTGCAGAGCTGCGAGTTTGTTCGGGGATGGGCGAGGACGGAGGATCTTTCATTTCTTTGTTTTCGTCCACATGCTTGAAGCGTGCCGATAGGTTCTTAGATGGTGTGTCAGGAAGGTCCTCCGGTAGGTGAATCTTGGTGGATTTGCCCTTTTCAGGGCTCTCAACATCCGAGGGGACATGAAGCTGAGGCTTAGCTGAAGTGCCAGTTTTTGCGGCTGTTTCCATATTAGACTCATGTCCTTGTCCCTGGACTAACTTGACTCACTGTTTCCATGGTATTTGTTCTGGACCACCTTCCGCCGTGTAAATCCGTGTTCATCTCTGAGGTGCTCCGACTGGCTCGAATGTATGCTTGAAGGAAAGCTCGAATTCAAAGTGCCATTGTCCTTCGTATCATTGCGAGGGCTCGAGTCAAGCCTTGGCCGCTTGACTCCTTTAGGTGCTGGGGGGCTTCTTTTACCCTTTGCTCTGGTATCAGAGTCAGGGCCCCGAATCGTTCTCAAGGTCTTGGTGTTGCCTGTCCGCTCAGTAGTCTTAGATTGAGTGAACCGTGTAGATCTTATCGATGCATTGGTATTCTGCTCATTGTCTGAGCTTTCACTCGGGATATCCAATGAGTAGGACTTTTCGCCTTTTTGGGCAACAGCTTCAGATGATCCGGTAGGCCCTTCCAGCTGGCCTATATCATCCAGTAGGCCATCCTCATCATCGTCACTAGACAACGGGGGAGCGTCGATGGAGTCCGGAACCTTCTGCTTGGGTCGCGGCTTATTTGAGATTGTCTTGTGGAGCGGCGCTGGCTTTTGGTTTCTACTTAACCCAATTCGCCGATGCATGTTGCTGCACTCAGGCAATGAAGGAACCAAATCACCAAATCGTCGGTGCTCTGTTTTCGTCCAATGGCAGCATGTTCAGATGAAAAGCTCTGCGTCTGACATATCATCCACGTCGATGAAAGTCTGACCCTCCTCCCGCGCAGAAAGAGCAAAAAGAAGCGGGTTCCGATGCCCGCGGATAACGGATTGCGGATGGCTTCAAACCGGGCCGTTTGCCAAAACTATACCAGGCTGCAACGGTACAAGCGGGAGATCTCAAAGTTGGCCAAGCCTGCAGCGGAAGTGTTTGTTAGGAAACTCGGGACCAAGCCAAGCACATGGTGAGAGGTTGCAGGGTGAGGTGAGCTAAGCACAGATACACCACCTTATTATCTTGGAGGAAGAGTTGCCAGCGACGCGCCCCGGGAAGTGACGCGTGGGGCACTTGCCGTCAGGCCAGGGTCGCGAATTTGTACCTCCCCATGCAGCTTTGGCCGGGCTGTACTTTGCCCACCACTTAGTAGGTACGGTACCTTACCTGCTGTACCTACCCCAGAACCACTGAATAGCAATCAATGCAGCGCTCTTTGTCTCCTGTAGGCCAGGTAACTTATGGCACTGTACCGAACTACGTTTCAACAATCCACTTGCAGCCATCCTCTTTTCATCGTGAGGAGGATCATTGTTTGGAACTGCTAGGAGCCAGTGTTAAATCGATGCCGCCGCCCGTACCCGAACTACACACCTTTTCACATCCTTTTACCATGAATCGCAAATACGCTGCTCTGCCTGACTTGGTACGCCTTGCTCTCCCGTCATACCTACCTTGTGCTTCTTCTTTACTGATTCCACCAGGACTCTGCTCCCGATATATACGAGACCCCAGAACTCACTGACGACAACTCCACCGTTCCAGTAAGCTCAGACTTGGCGCGCATGGCTCGGCCCGCTACATAAAGCTCACCAAATGTCAAGCCAACAGTAGCGCGCACAGGGTCGGACGACGAATTCTACGACTTCGAGGACGATGCGCAGCCCATATCACACTCCAGGTTGCGGATCAACGAAGCCCGGTCTCGGTTCCTTCCAGCCAACGTTGACGCCTCCGGCGTCGACTTCTCGGACCGTGTTGATGGAAAGCGCAAGTCATACAGGGCGTCGAGTCGTCGCCAACGGATATTGGAGGACGGGACGGAAGAACTCGGCGATCTGAGCGACGACGATGACGAAGAAAGCCTGGAAAGGAAGCTCGCTCGGTTGAGGAGGGAAGTCGAGGAAGTCAAAGAACGCTATGCGAAGCGGAAGGCGTCCGCCACGGCTACCACAACAAGCGACGCCAACACACCTGGCGATGGCCAGCTAGAATCGCTCAGTCGAGCTCTCGAGGGATTATCCAATTCTGCAGACACCAATGCGGTCGCGAGCGCTCCCAAGCTTGCACAGTCTCGTATCTCTCCTAAAAACGAGGGCGAGGTCGGCCTCGACGACGGTCCGACTTATACCGTCACCTACTCGCCAGCCTACGAACAAAGCCACACCCTAAACAGAGTCGCGGATTTTGACAAGCGGCTCCTGGCATTGGAGCGAGGGCTTGGGATCAATACTTCCTCCGCCCCTGAGCTGGGTACAAATGGGCTGCCCCGAGCTATACTCCCAAGCCTTGACTCCTTGGAAAAGCAAATTTCGACTCTAGCGCAAGCATCTACATCAAGTCTGGACGCCGTGAGCCGCCGAGTACGGACTCTAGCACAGGACCAGGACAACCTAAACAAGTCGCGAGAGAAGGCCAAGGCTCTACGGGAAGAGCTCGGCAAGCATGGTAACACCAACGCTCCCGACGAGGGCGAACAGGAGGCCAAGGTCAATGCCCTGTACGCCATACTCCCGACGATAGAGTCACTCGCTCCGGTGTTGCCGCCCCTGTTGGACCGCCTCCGTTCCCTCAGAGCCATTCACGCGGAGGCTGCTACGGCCAGCGAGACGCTCGACAGCATCCAGAGGCAACAGACCGAGATGGCGGGGGAGCTGAAGCAGTGGCGGGAGGGCCTGGAGAAGATGGAGAGCACCATAGGGGACGGCGATGCCGCCGTCAAGGGCAATGTGAAGGTCATGGAGGGCTGGGTGAAGGACTTAGAAGATCGACTTTCGAAGCTGGCGTAGTAGCCCAGTGGCTTAACCCCGAGAGATACCCAATGTTTTGATATAGCAACATCATGCAAAATCTCGACGTGCTATGCATTCACTGAAGCCAACCTCGATCTAGTTCGTTTGCGCAAGCTATTCTTTGCCGTCCGTAGCACCCTGAACTTGTACCAAATAAGCTCCATTGCATTGTATGCAGCACGGCAAGCTTCGTTATCGGGAGGAGCTCCGTATCTGTTGGTGTCACGTGCGATCCCGAGCAAGCTACTAGCAGTGTGGAACCTAAGCAAGTATATTAGAGCTCGTCACGATTTTTCTCTTCTTCTTTTCCCTCCTCCGCAGACTCGCGCTTCGATACAGGTAAGAATTCACATCTCCTTTTTCTTCTCACAGCCCAACGCTTGTTGGAATGATGCTTTAATAGCATGTATTACCTGAATACCTTTTGATGTACTATTTATCACCAAGATCTCTGACCACCCAACTACTTCTTCCGCCTTTTATCTCTTCAACTCGTTCATCTCGAGCAAAGCCCGCTAACAAAAGCGCAAGGAAAAATACAGCAGCCCCAGGCACGCGTCCCTCCAAGGTACGCTCCTGCCCGCCATGTCTTCCGCGCCGAAGCCACCGCCCGGTCACTTCAACGTCCTTTACTTTGCCGGCGCTGGCTCGCATACAGGGAAAGAGTTCGAGGCGTGGCCCGCGCCCATGGCGCTGGCCGACCTGTTTCGGGAGCTAGAGGCTAGGTACCCTGGCGCCAGGGCCAAGATCCTCGACTCGTGCATGGTGACGGTCAATCTTGAGTATGTTGACGTGCCAGGTGGCGGCGAAGGCGATGGCGACGGCGAAGGTGTTGTAATTCGGGAAGCAGATGAGGTTGCAATAATACCCCCCGTGAGCTCTGGATGAAGCCTTGTTCTGCCTTGTCCACACAATGCCATGACGTGCACTGCGATTGTCATGCCACTAGTCTTTGGCAGAGGTGTTTGGCCGTAGTATCTCAAGACCGTGAGCATTTGACCCCAAAGGCGTAGTTGGCCATCAAGGGGCGGTCCTCGGAGGTTCAACTGCTTGGCCCTGGCCCAGCAACGGCTCCTGCTCCCGAGTGCCACGCCGCGTTAGGAAGCGCCGAACGCGCCGCACCCATCTCCGTTCCCCCAGAGGCTTCTCCCGAATATATCGCCTCAGGCGGCGGATGACGAAGACAGCCAGGGAGATGATCAAGACAACCGCCAGAGTAGACGCTATGGAGACGATGGAAGTTAGGCTGGTGATTGTGGAAACCTGGCAGCCCAGCGGCCTCGTGCGAATCTCCCATCGCTCGGCCCAGTGCGGGCATAAATTCTCATAAGCTGGCGCCATGAGCGGGATCGCGTGTGAATTGGGAACGCATGACCATGACTGTGACAACGGCCATGATTAGCAATTTCTTCGAGATCTCAGCATCTCACCAAATTCGCGAACATGATGACATACGAAGGGACACCAGCTACAATCGGTCGATTGAAGGCAGCCGCGGCAGTTTTGATGAGACCAGCACCGTTCGAAATGCTTCCTCTGACTCTCAGAGATCGTCACGTTGTTCCGGAGTCTTTCCTCGGCCAAGGATTTCAATGCCATCATGTCCATTGTTGGGAGCGAGCTTGGTCGCTACTACTGCACGTGGACGGGTCTATGCTTGAGAAAGCAATCGTCCAAGATGTTGTTCAATTAAGTCACTGGCCATCTGCTCGATCAAGGTGTCCCGCTCATGTCTGCTTTCGGTGTCATGGCTTGGTCCGTGCGTCCAAAGCTTAGCACCTTTTTGAGCTCCAACTCTATGTGCAAGCTCAGGCGGATTACAGGCAGACAGCAAGAATTTGAGTCTGATACCTCAATGTGTTTATATTATTCCAATAAGCTAAGGACTGTCACAATTACCTGAGCCTAGCACGTTCCATAATTCGACAACCGGTTCAAGCTGCAATGTATGCTTCTGGTAAAGTAGGTTCAGCTTCGTCTAAGTCTAGTGGTGGTTACTATTGCTTCGTTTCTGTAATCAGGGAGCTTCGCTCACTGGCGACCCCAGAAAGCCGTTTCAGCTCCCGCGTTCGACGCACATGTTGCTTCAACTTTCTCATGTCGACGCGCCTTTGCTTGATCATCTCGGCAGTGTCCGAAGGCTTCTCGTCGCCCAATGTCTCCAGCACAACAAGATCCGCGAGAAACTGCCGTATCTGTAAGCCCGTCTTGTGGCGCACGTAAGCGTCCACATCTTCATCGCACGCTGCTGAGGCGGCGACGTTGAGTCCTCGCAATACATCTCGATCTGTGATTTTACTAATACTGCTTCTTGCTCCTGTTTGTCGGCGGCTTCCCCGAATGGACGATGTTCTCTTGGGGACAGTAGGCCTTCGGCTCTCGATCAAGGCCTTACCTTCCTGGCTATTGCTCCTCTCCCCCTGCCCGAGGGTTAGTCGTGAAGTGGAGCGTTTATGCTCTTGATTTGTTGGGGAAACGGAGATATCGGGGCCCGATGCGTGCTGAGAGCCATGCACAAAGGTCTTTTTCCCTGCTTTCCCAGATGACAGCTTGCCACACGGCGGCTTAGCGGGGGACACGAGTCCCGGGACGGAGTGGTTGATCTGGTGCCCTGCATAGTGGTATTCTCGCGAAAGTGCTTGGGCAATTCTCTGGGAAGGCAAACTCTGATGAGGACGCCTGATGGGCTGCTCAAAATCCATGTCGTTAATGGCAGGTATTACAGGGAACCGCCCAGAGGTTGGTCGTTCGAGCCGCGTTGTGGGTTGGAGCCTGCGTCTCTGCCTGTTGATGGGACCGCTATCCTACAGCGGACGTTGATCATGAAAGTCTTTCGGAAAACTAGTATTCGGCCTCATTTGCGCTGGGCGTGGATTCCTCGTGCTATTTTGTGTACGTCGCATACTGAAGTCCGCTTCCTGGCTCGGTCTTCGGATTTGTGAGGAAGTTCCACCTCCTGGCCTGAAGTCGGGCCAGCCTTCTCTGGGGCCGGTTCGAGATGCGCCATGTGGCATGCGCGCATGACTAGAGACCCCGGGACCTGCGGAGGATAGCATCCTTGATGTGATGGCGGCCATCGAACCCAGGTTCCCGTTTGCTGGGTCAAAATTTGAGCCAGCACCATCTGTGGTGTCTGAGATTGGAGCCGGAAAGCAAGGCAAACATCGAGAACGTGGTGGATGTCTACGCTGACCTGGTCGCATCCCGTGGGTGCCCCTTCGTCGCACGTCGACGGCCCAGTCATCCACATCATGTCGCGCAAGATGACTACGACTCGCGGCATTCATAGGTAACCCTCCGGTATGCGTACCATCCAGTTGTGAAACGGAGAGCCGGTTTCTTCGCTCTAATAGAGACGCTCTTCCAGTCGGTCGAGGTGGAATGTTTCTTTTCAAAAACGGCGGAACCCTCTGACCCTGGTCTCTCGATGTCACCGCAAGTCCTGCCTCCCTGAATTCTGGGCGGAAGGGCATAAGAGCTGAGACTGTACGCAGAGTCATGCCTGAGCGCGTCGGAGTGGGGGTAAAATCCAGAACTTTACCCCTTGCCCCCATGTTGTCGGCGTATCGACGAAGATCGCGAGTAAACAATTCTAGGTTGGCCCGTTGGCTGGACGTCTGCGATCCGCCCCTGTAAAGTCCGTCCGAAGAGTGCATCAATGGTTCTATATCTGAAAATGCATGGGCGGAGCTCCTGTTCATGGATAGCAAATGAAGTTGCTCCGCAATGTTTCGAGAAATGGCATTGACAAGTGCCGAATCCGCTGAGCTGAGCTGCGGTGTGACCGATCGATCAATGGCGGCATCACCAGGCCATTGGAAATCATCAGCTTGCTTCGCAGGCTGTGAAGTCGATGGCCGCGCTTGATCCGAAGATGCCCCAGTGGGTATCGACGTTGCCGCTTGGGCCGGTTTGGTGGTTGGGCTTTTCTGAGCTTCACTTGTATTGGCATTGGCATTCTGGAGTTCAGTGGCTGTAGTTTGCCGGCACACGCCGACGAAGCCTGATGGTGGGACAGGAAACGAATCCAAGTCAAAAGGTTCCTCGGGCGGTTCGTTGAGCGCTTCGGTTGGGGTTTCTTTTGCCTTCTTGTTGCGATGATTATCATCCGTAGTACTCCTAGATTTGGATACAGGTGCATTGTCTGGCAATTTTTCCTTTTCCTGGGTAGCTTTGGGTGATGCGCCCTTCCAGCGTTTTGCTAGGAGCGTCTTCCGACTATGGCTTCTAACACGAGCATGTCGGCCGGCGACAAAAACGACACGAGACTTGGGGCGAGCCTGTCGCCCGTCGTCTGGGTCCTCCTGCTTGTGGACAGTTCCATGGGCTTCTTCGGGTTGTGAAGCATCTCGCGCCTCGTCAATAGATGCTAGGGGAGCCATGGTCGAGAGGGCAAAACACTGTGACCGAGTCGTATCCAAAATGGAAGCTATCCCAAGATGTCGCCTTGCGGCATGATAGTGTTGATTGAAGGGAGGTCAGGTCCGTACAGCGAGGATGGGAAATCTGGAATCAAGGTCTGTTCGTCGTTTCGAGGTTAAGCGAACACTCTAACGAGGCAGTAGCAAGAACCGAATCGACTCCATTGCAACTTCTGCCCGTGGTCTTATCGAATGTCTTTAATGCCAGGAGCCGAGTAGACCTCCAGCTGCCTCCGGCCCTTCCGCAAGAGAAATTCTATCGTCGCAAAGTCGCGCTTGTCGACGGTGAGGTTTCGTGCGAATTCCTGCCTATGTGACCAATTAGCTGAGCTCAATCCCACAAGAATAGCCATCGCGACTTCTCACCTGGCGAAACCTTCAAAATGTGCGCGGGAGGCCTTGCGAAGGGTCAGTCCAAGCTCCCTGTGGTGAGTGGCTGGTCAAACTTCGTACCTGCGGCTTCTTGCGACTTTCCCGAAGGCAATTGCGATAAAGGGCCAGAACCTCCTTCTGCAGACCCGAGAGACGCATTTTGGATATCCTTTTGATCTTGATTTATTCCAGTGGTTGTGGAATGGCGTAACTATCGGGATCGAGCTTTTGTCGATTTGTGTTGCTGAAGAGGTAGATTTACCGAGGTGTTTACATCATGGACCTTGCACCCAAGCAAGTGGGGAGCAAAAATACCCGGACCGCAAAACGGCCTCTCTTTAAAAGAGCCTTGAGGAATTGTGAAGGGAATAAAACAAAAATAACATTAGTCTTAAATAAACTATGAATATTTTCAATATTATTAAAGATTTATTTTACATATTTAGTCAACCTCTTCATATTAGAAGTCGCTACTTATTGTATGGTTTCGCTCGCTGCAACAGGCTAATCGACAAGGTCTCGGTGTTCGGCATTTCCAACCGAGTGAACTTCCGCCATTGGGGAGCTTTATTGGCTTATCGCTAGGGAGCTGTCCGAAACCGCTGCTTACAATTCGTGGAGTAAACCGCTGTATTAACTTCAGCCGAACGGACTTATCTACAGATCTACAACCAGAAGCATAGAGCAACCCGCTGTTAGAAAAGTTTATCAACAAAGTATCCCCTCCGCTATTCGTGTGATTCGTCCTCGATTCCTCCAATTCCCGCTTACTCTCCTCTACTTGACCTGCCTGTGTTTACAATGGCTGCATTCTCAGTATGACCTCAATTGGTTGCTAGGCCGTGGATGCGACTCTTACTGACATGCCCAGCGATTGGTTCGGTTTTTAGCCAAAGATGGCCGCACGTACTATGGCGATGCCATTCTACCTCGCGGGGTCAGCGACATCGCAAAGGCTAAGCAAGCCCGCATCGTCACAGGTAACGTGTTTGGGAAGCATGACGTGAGCGATCAGGTTGTAGATATCCGCCTGCTGCTGGCCCCGTTGGCCCCCGAGGACATCCGAACCGTCAGGTGCCTTGGCCTCAACTACGTGCTGCATGCGAAAGAGACTGGTATGCCGGAGCCGAAATTCCCCATCTTATTCTACAAGCCCGCAACCGCCTTGGCTGGCCCAAGCGAGCCTATCCCCGTACCTCCCATGGCACAGGAGGGCGTCGGTCTCGATTACGAGTGTGAGCTTGTCATCGTCATCGGCAAGCGTTGCGCGGATGTGTCGGAGGCGGACGCACTTGACTACGTCCTGGGATATTCGGTCGGGAACGACGTGTCTCACCGCGACTGGCAGATCAAACATGGAGGAGGCCAATGGTCCCTTGGCAAGGGTTTCGACGGCTGGGCGCCTTTTGGACCGGGCATTGTTACGGGGCAGATTATCAAAGACCCCCAGGCCTTGAAGATTTGGACAAAGCTGAATGGCAAGACGGTTCAGGTATCATTCTCTGGGCGGTGCTCATGCTTACTTTCAGCCACTGACGAGACTCTAGGACGGTGATACTTCAGACATGATCTTCAACATCAAGAAAACTATTTCGTTCCTTAGCCAAGGAGTGACACTAATGCCTGGAGATCTCATTTTCACGGGCACGTAAGTTACAAAGAGCAGAATCCAACTGGGAGAGTATCACAAGCTGACATGACAAGTCCACCTGGTGTTGGAATGGGCCGCAAGCCGCAGGTATGGCTCAAAGATGGCGATGTCGTCGAGGTGGGCCTCGAACATGTTGGGACTTGGTATGTTTCTGTCCCAATTCCCAGCTGTGGCATCAGCGTCCCATGGAAGAAATGGTTACTGACTTGAGCCCCTTTTCGCAGCACAAACAAGGTTGAATTCACGAAGCCAAAGGCAAAAATCTAAGCCATCTTAGGCTGTGATGCGTCAGTCACGTCTCAGTGGCCTGCCACATTTGTTTGGAAGTACGGTCAAGTCGTAAATCGTTCACGGCCGTGTTTTGCCGTATAACGTGAGTTGATGAAAGGAAGGTAAACTTTTCGTCAACCATGACATAGGAGGAATCAATTCATGTCAGGAGATAGGACTGGATGAGGCTTTTTTCGAAGGTTTGAAGCCAGGTGTGAATATTTGTATTTAGGGCTGGTTTCTTATCTTGGCTCTTGGGGACAATGCCTTGAATATATCTACAGTTTGATGCAACGAGGCAGGACAGAACAGTGGGATCGCCAGTATAAAAACCGTTGCTAGGCAGAAGGCGAGGCAGCTTCCAGAAACTTTGTCCCGTTTGGGGTGGCATTAGCCCAACCTCGCCTCATTTCTCCTCCATAGCAGTGCTTACACCTTTTTATCCTACCACTCCTTCAATCATGTGCTCCTTGCAGATCAAACAAGGTGTAAGCGTTGTTCCATTTCTCGCGCTGCTTCGCCTCCACACCCCGAAATAATCACCCCGAGAGCTTTGGTTACATCCAACGGTGTTGCACAACACAAACAACAGGCCTGTGCCATCGTGGCTCAGATGCAGCGCTAGCGTTCAGCTCTCTCCTTGGCGAACGGTGCTCTCTCGGAATTCGGCTCACTGGAACGAGGCATCCATGCAAAATCCCATTGGTCGCTTACCGTTGCTCGACTCGAGCACTCGCAGAGGAGCCGGTTGTTGCAACTCCGCAAAAGGCTGATTCGGGCCCGGCGCAGTATGCCTCTGTCCACTTAGCTGAGGCTTCTCGAAGCGCGAAGAGGTCACATTCAGTGGCCCAAGCCTTCAACGCAATGGCGCATGGGACATATGGCGCCTGGCTGGGCAAATCCTTGTTGTTGCAGCTGCTTGGACTTGTTTATGAACTCTATGGGGGAGCCCTGCTTTATGGTACAGTAGTAAATGGTTCGTCTCTTGTCCTCAAAGTCATTCTTGACTCCTCGAGGATTTCGTCGCCTTTTGGGTCTCATTTCAAACATCATTTGGCATACTTTGAATTTCCTGCACACGGACCATGGCGGCCGCGGTCTCGTCCCGTGAAGCGAGCTTGATGCCCGGTTCTTTTTGTGCAGAGGATTACATCGACCTGCATCACAACCCATTTAGCATCCCCCAAGATGAGCAACACGACCACGGATCTCCACAGGTTAAGTCGGCAGCTTTTGCTACGCCAATGTTTGGAAGCCCTACGGCACTTACCGGACATCATGAGTACCTGCTCGTCAGCCCTCTTGAACCTACAGATGAGCCCTTCTTTGGTTTCCAAACCAAGGCCCCTATGGACGAATCTACGATCGGTGAAGCACCCTCTCCGATTCTTCAAGAACCATCGGAGGCCACAAGTTCCGGAGACAGTGATCTCGTCGGTGCTTCCCTTTCACAGTTCCCCATTCCCGAGATAAATGCCGATGAAGTCGACTGGACCGAATTCAACCCACCGGTCCTGCTAGGAAAAGCGCCCATCGTCTCATCTCGAATCCTTCTAGATATCGTTACTTCATCGATTGACAATGTCAAAGCGCGGGCTGCCGAGGAGCATCGCCAGAAGAGCGAGGAGGAAGTGGCAAGGGCAAGGGAGCAGAAGGCGGTTATGGAAGCTCGGAGAGCAGAGGCACTATTTCTCCCGGTAATTGTGCGCGATGAAAGTGAGCCATCGCCTGTTCCCCCAAAGGAGTTTGCCGAGATCATTTCCCGCCACTCGCTGGGTACATCATCGGAAGATCACAGGCCGGACGTTAACCCTGGGGCTGGTGACTCCGACAAACCAAGACGGCGGAAGTTGGGCCTGAAACGACTTTTCCACCGCACTGGCGACAGCGGCGAGGGCAGCGTTGTTATTGGAACACGGGAGACGCTTCGCCAGAAACTACGTGTCAAGCTAAATAGCTTGGAAATCGATTCGTCCGAGTTGCTTGCTCAGCAGGCCCTCTCCATTTTCAGCGGAACAGGCATTGCCTTGACAAATGAGCCCAATACGCTGGTGTTAGTCGAATCGTCCCCATGTGCGTCTCTCATGTCTGACCTGAAATCCACAGTGAATGCGTCTCATGCCTCGACGAATTTCCATCCAAAGCCATGGTCAGAGTACCATGTCATCATTACTGCACAGATTGCTTCATACGTCTCGTCACTGCCGCTGTTGAGAACGAGCAGCAATGGCCAGCAAAATGTTGTCTCAATCATATCCCGTTTCGGACAGTCCTTCGCGTTGTACCGGATGATCTGAAGAAGAGGTTCCAAGAGAGATCTCGTGAATGGAACATCCCCATAGGCGAGCGCGTGTATTGTCACGATACAGAATGCGGTGTTTGGATTATGCCAGATTACATCAGCCCCGGCATACGCCAGGGCCGCTGTGAGAATGGGCACTGGACCTGCACCATTTGCCGTGGGCCAATTCATGGTACCGAGGATTGTCCTGACGATCCAGACATGAGACTTACCAATACGCTTGCCGAGGAGGAAGGCTGGAAGCGTTGCGACAGATGCCACGCCCTGGTGGAGCACAAGGAGGCCTGCCAGCACATGACGTGTCGGTGTGGCAATCAGTTCTGCTATGTTTGCGGCTTAACCTGGAGAACATGTAGCTGCACAATGCAACAGCTGCAGGACCTCAAGAGCGCAGTCAGTGAGAGGCGCCGACAGCGCGAGTTCCAAGAGCAAGAGGAAGCCGAGGAGCTGCGGCGAATACTAGTGCAAATCGAAGAACTTGAGCGCGAGGAAGCTGCGAGGGCTGAGCAGGAACGGCTAGAGCGGGAAAGGCTGGAAGAAGAGCGGCGCCAGCGCGAGTTGGAAGAGAGGGCTCTGCGAGAGAGCATACGGCGGCGAGACGTCGAAGAGAAATTCGTACAACTCCGGCAAAGCCTGGTCGCACTTCACGAGCTGCAGCACGTCACGGTAGATTCGTATCAGCAGGAGAATTCGGAGAACTTGGACAAAGAAACCGCCGCCGCCAAGGAGCGGCTAGCAACGGAGCAGGCACTCGAGAAGTCACGAACAGCTGACCTCATCCGCACCAAGCTATCCGCCAAGGAGGCTGAGCTCGACGAGGATTTTGCACTGCGCATATCCGAAGAGCAGATGATCGAGACCGAGTACCAGGATCAACTGTCACAATACTGGGCTGGCCACGAATGTGCGGCCCAGGCAATCGAGGCCGCCATGTTGCCCCTCCGCCAACGCATGGACGAGGGCTACCGCTCCTGGCTGGAATGGAAGAGCGAGGAGCTGGACGGCTACCGGGAGAAGCTGGACAACCGGAGGATCATCCAGGAGGAGCTCATGTACAGCGTGAGACAGCGGATGGACGATCAGCACACGGAGAAGAGGCTGCACCTCGCCAAGCAGGCCGTGGCCGAGGGCAAGTGGCTCCAGGAGATCATACTCGAACGGGAGAGGCTCTTGAGCGAGCTGGAGCTGCAGGAGGTGGAGGGAGACGCTGACAGCCTCTTCGCACCTGAGAACACGGAGACGAGAGACGAAGCCCCAGTGGGAGCTGCGACGAGTTGAGTCTCCCTCAAATTGTGTTTTGGTGGAATGGGTTTTCAAAAAAAAAAAAAAGATTTCTTTGGTCATATACCCGTGTCCTCCTATAAACGATACTGAGATAAACAAGATAATTGAGATGTATAAACCACCATTCAAAAAGATGTCGTTCTTTCACTCGCATGTCGATACTGCCAGAGTCGGACTGGCTTGGCGGTTCAACGAGGTGTAGAAGGTAAGGTAGTGCATTCACGGGCCCCCCCACACTGTCCAAACGAGATCTTTTTAGTCCACCTTCGAAATTCTTCAACACTGCCAAAAACCCCCTTCAGAACCACCTGCAAGCAACAAGAGGGCAAACCCAAGACCATCGGGACCCTGATACCGCTGCAGGCACAGATCGCGTATCAAGCAAAAATTCTACCATGTCTGTACTAGCTCTCACGGACGGATCCTCGCAGTATGGCAGACCCCGTCCCCTTCGTTACAATGCTTCCAAGCCAGCCTCCAGGGTAGCCTCTCTGACTCGCTCTCCGACAGTCCGCTCAAGATATTCGATGCCGCCAAGAAGCAGGACAAGTTCATCTACGCCTGCGCGCCCATGGTGCGCTACGGAAAGGTATGTGAAGCCGGGCGAGATGCCACTTCCGTCTACATCAAGCTTCGCCCGCCGGAGCGACGGCAACCCGGCTAACCAACTGGACGGCGTCCCGGCGACAGCTTGCGTTCCGCCAGACAGTTCACAAGTATGGCGTGGATATATGTTGGACGCCTATGATCCTCGCCAAGGAATTCAACCGGAACAGCTTTGCCCGAGACAGTGGTATGATTCTCCATCACAACAGCCGGCTATTTTGCAACGCGAGGCAGCACGAGACTAAGGTGCATGGCGGACATGAAGAATAACAAACTTTGGCATGCAGATTTTACTATATCGACACAGGGCCCTCAAGCGTCCACCATTTTGCAGTTTGGGGCCAACAGCCCTCTAGAGTTGTCCCGGGCCTCGTCTCTCGCAGCACCCTATGTCAACGGCGTCGACCTGAATTGTGGCTGCCCCCAGTCCTGGGCATGCGCCGAAACGCTGGGCGCCGCATTAATGAATGAGCGAGAGCTCGTCAGAGACATGGTCGTCGAGACGAGGCAACGCCTCGCGCAGGATGGCTGGGACGTGAATTTGGACAAGGACAAGGACAGCACAAAGGGAAGGAGTGTTAGCGTGAAGATCCGCATTCATGACGACCTAAGGTGATTCCTCCAATCTCATGCCAATGCTGCCAACTCACTCTTTTCTTTCTGGGGGACATGCTAACGAAAGCTATCAGGAAAACCATGGATTTCCTTGACACGGTGATAGGCCACCCGCAAAATCGTCAAGTCGACTGGGTCACCATTCACCCCAGAACAAGGCGTACGCCTTCCACTGTGCCCATCAGGACCGATGCCCTGGAGATCCTCACATCCAAGTACTCGCCGATCCTTCCTGTGTTGCTCTCTGGGGACGTCTTTGAAATCAACTCGCTGCCCTTTTCAAGCCCTGGTGCCTCTACAGCCGACGGTTTCAAGACATTGACCATCCAAGAGGAGCCTCGTGGCGAGGTCTACCAGATAGAGAGTCTTTCTCAGGACAACCCGAAACCTAGCAACACCGGCATTTCCGGGTTTATGTCGGCGCGGGGACTTCTCGCGAACCCAGCCATGTTCGCGGGCCATACTTCTTGCCCTTGGGAGGCGCTGGAGACTTTCATGTGTAACGTCGCACGCTGCCCGCTCCCCTTCAAGGTAGCCATTCATCATGTCCAGGAGATGTGTGGCCCCGGCATGGGAAAAGACAAGGCAGCACTGCTCAGCAAGAAAGAAAGGACCAGGCTGACGGAACTGACGAACATGAGCGAGCTTGTCGACTTCCTAGACGATAAGATCGCAGAGCACGCAGGGCAGACGAACGGGCTTAGGCGAGACCTGTGAAGAACCAGACGCTCGAACCATGGACTTAAAACCGGCCAGTCGAGCCAAGACAATGTCCGCCATGCCCAGCCACAGAACCAAAGCTGGCTACAGCAAGCGAAAGTCGGAAATTAGAGACTAGCCAGGACGCTCTGTATCCCCACAGTTCCCGAGTCATCCCGCCTTTGCACGAAGGACTTGAAGTCGGCTTTTGACAACTTTCCCCGGGACGAAGTGGTGCCTGATGGCAGCGTCCTGGCCTTCTCTTTCAACGCCTCGGGGCCAACAATAAAGAGGGAGCCAATTTCGGTCAGAAGCTCGACCGCTGTGGTCACGTCCTTGCCTAGCCTCCACTCCCTCACAGTTGAGACATATTTCGAAATATCCTGGGTGACCATGAGTCCACCGGTGGCATTGACTTGAAACTTCTTGAAGTGGTCAAAGAGAAGCTTCATCAGGGCAAGAGCTAATTCGCTGAAGAATTTTTCCGCGTTCTGGCCATCCACAGCTTGGCTTGCCTGGTTGCTGGCACGGCCTAGGAAGGTGCAGATACTCAGGCAGGTAGACGTCTGAAGGGACTCAAGCTCGCCATCCTTTGGTCGGAAGTCTTGCTTCTTTTGGCTTCCCAGGAGCTTGGTCACCCAGGCAGTGATTACGTCAATGGACACCTTCAAGACATTGTTGGTCTTCTTCTCGATAGAGTCGATGGCCATTTTCTTCTGAGCTTCCATGCTCCGTCGAACAGTCATGCTGGGTTCGGCGAGACGGATGAGTACGACGGCAATGAAGCGCTCCATAATAGTTGTAATGGTAACGGCTGGCCGCATTGCAGGTAGATATGACATGTTAGGCTCCGTCTTCACATTTTCCTGAGACGTGGCTTGGTCCTGGGCGGCGTCAAGCGCCGTCTCGACGTACACCTGCCCCATAGTCGTCAGCAGAAGAGTTAACAGGACATTGACATCCTTTGGCGTTTCCGTTTGCGTTCCGAGTTCCAAGGTCCGCTGAACACTTTCAGCCATCCACTTCAGCATCCTCTTGGCATTCGCCACACTTAATATGCCGTCTTCCTCAGATACGTCAATGTCGTTCTTGTTGTCCTTGTCCTGGAGGCCAGCCACCCGCAACATGGTGGCTTTCTGCGTCGGCGTCAATTCTGATGAATCCAACCGTTCAATGTAGGCATCCTTGGCCGACGCTATGAGCTGCGTGCCTTGCTGTGCCAAACTAGCCATGAAACCACTCGGTGCCTTCTTTCGACGCGAGTGGTAGATACTGAACTTAAAGAGCAAAGAACCGTACACCTCTTCAAGACTCCTCTTCTCACGGTCAATGTACGAGTTTCCGACCATGTAAGGAATGAAGAGCTCCTCTAGTTGCTGGTCCAGTGTTTGAGATATTTGTGCAGAGCAGGGTTCAGGATGCTCTGTCAAACCATGTGTCTTGAGATCTTCCACCAGAGAGCTGATATATGTTCGGGAGGCATGCAACGATCGCAAAAAGGCAAGCGTGGAAACAGTCTCGGCCTTCTCCAGTACCTGCTCGAGTCGTTGCTGTATGCTCTGCTGGAAAAGTCGCTGAATGAACTTAATGAGTACTGTTTCGTAATAAGGGAACGCTCGCTTGATAATGAATGATTCCTCTTGCATAACGATCTTGACCTCGTCAAGCAGGGACTGTAAACTGGGCTCCACCCCAGGAGGTTCCGAGTCCGGGTCGGCAAGCTGCTCCCACATCTCGCCGTCCCCACTCACTTCATCGATCATCAGTTGGTTCCGATCAATGAAGAACTGGTGCTGGTTAACAAACACCGCGATAACATTTGCGCCTCCATTAAAATCGTGCAAGACCTTGGCGCACTCTCTCATGTCCTCAAAGTTCTGGCGCCTGTAGCTGTTGTTGAACTGTTGCAGGAGGTCCTGCTCCAAAGTCTCGCAAAATTTCTCTAGAACTTCACGGGTATTGTGGGATTTCTCTGCGCTCGTTGTGCCATTGGTGATTCCCTTCCTCTGGCCATTCGTCTGGCTCCAGGCGGCGGTGTCGAGACGCTGGCTGATTTTCATCAACTGGCGGGCAATGACGGCACATCGTACTTTGTTCTCCGAACCTCCTTGCCTCTGAATATCTTGGAGCGATGTGAGCTGACCCGTCTCGTTGACCTCGCTCCAGCATTGGATGAGAAACTGCGCGTCCTGGGCACGTCTCCGCTTCCTATCGAGCTCTTCTAGCTTCTCGCCGATCTGTACTGCAACGTTGACTCCATCGTCGGACTGGCCTTTGGAATCGTACGCGTTGATGCTGCCTGGGTTAAGGGAGGAATCGAGAGCTTCGAAGGACGTCATTGATTGATCGAGCTTTCGGCCCAAGGTATCCAGGGTTTGGTCATGTTGTATTTCCGCTCGTCGAACCTGCGACAAGATTTCCGATTCTTTCTCCTGCAACTCCTCGCCAAGCTGAGCCAGTTGCGACAGAGCACCTAGGGTGGCCACGTTAGTCCGCCAATGCTTGCATGTCTAGAGGGGTACGGCAGGGCAGCTGTACTCTCGAATGTACGAATAAGAGGCTTGGGGTCGAAAGCCGCGTTCGAGGCGCCGGATCGACGGTTGACTGGGACTGCACTCTCGGCCAGGCTATCCACGAAGTCGCGAACGATGAAGTCCTTGTTGGAGAAGTTGTCCAAGGTGAAGCTTGGGCCCTTGGGAAAGAGGCTTTTGGGCTCTAAGCTCGCCCTCTCCATGGTTCAAAGCCCGATCGATGATAGCTCTGACGGCTTACATGTGAGGAGGAGAATCTGGGGAACGGTGTAGTTGAGACCGGGGGGTAATGCGTTTCACGATGTTGTTTGTGGTCGTGGTCCGCAAGGGCACCTAGTAGCTAAGGTACACCTTGTTATCTAGAAGGTAGCACGATAATACGTTAGCACACTGAGGTCTACCGTACGTACAGTAATGAAAGACAAGAGACTTCAAGTTATGTACCCAACTAGTACCCCACTTTGCTTGTGCTATGCGCACCCTGCTTTTGAGCCAGTAAGGTACTGGGAGCTACCTTGGATGGAGGTGGGGGTGCCGTAGATTGGACGCCTGCCAGGCCTGGATTCCAGGCATCTTACCTGCTGTAGGATGAGGGAGGTATACTTGCTGGCACTGCAACTGATCAATGCCGCGAATACCTTCGAGAAGCCCGATTCTCTGACTGAAGGCTTGGATTTCAAGTTGTTCAAGCTAGATAAAAAGGCACACGGCATCATCTATGATGGATCAAAGAAATCACAGGGCTTCTTTCCTCCACCGAGTTCTTGCTACGATCAAGCTGACGGTACTTACTGGTCGTGGCGCCTCGGTACTCGTAGCCATCGCAAGTTACCAATTGGAACGTCGCAAGGCATCTTGGGGGTGCAAGAAGCACGAAAACAAACAATAATAATACAATGCAGCAGTTATAGACCATTGATACCTGTTCTATTATTCTTGTTACACTCGCATCCACGGTACCTCGTTGCTTACGTTCTCAATCGCAGATCCAAGCCCAGACCGGAACTTGCACGGGATGGGCTACGGGCTGTCGCGGAAGGCAAAAGGGTACGTGGAACCCACACCCACCTTGCGGCTTGGAGCACATGCAAGTTTCCAGGGTGGCATGGCTGGGCCGGGGCTTGTGGCAGGCAACGGGGTCGTCCAGCGAATACCGTCTTGTTGGAGCAAATCCGGTGGGACCAGCGACGTAACAGCATCGCCTTGGCCTTTTCGTCAGCTTTTCGGCTGTGTCGCTACCAAACCAGATCGCACTTGGAGCTTCTCCTTCAAAACCTGCCTGGTCCTGCCTTCCTGGCGAAGCGCAACCGTCCTGTCAATTTCGTCTTGACCCGTACACACTCTACATCCCGAAACTGTGGTTGCTAGCTACCTTACCTTATTCATTGCACGCGACTGCCACCACCACACTTTCCTCGCCTCGCCTTGTTTCGCTCTGATCAGGTCTTGCGCAGCTGCTCGGCAACTACTGCCAGCTGACGCCTACCCGTTTCTACGATGCCTGTAACGAAGAAGGCCCAACAGGTTTACCGAGCCGACGAGAAGCATGGCCACCAATTGCTCTCGTCGGAGGAGCGGCGGAGGATCCTGAAGGTTTGTTGCGCCAGTGCACCACAACACGACGTCTTCTGACCCCCTCCGTGCGTAGGCTTCTCTGCCCAAACCCATGGAGCCGACTGCTGTCATGGTGGGAAATAAAGGCTCGCGATTTGGTGTTCGCCGCTTTCTTCGAAACCAGCTTTACGTGTTCGTCTTCGCTATACTGCACGGCATCTTCTCTCTCTACATCCGTTTGCGCCAGTGGTGGAATCTGGTCTCTTACCAGGTGTCGTCGGTCCTCTACTATCATCACGCCACGCCAGAATACATACGAAGGGATGTGACGGGGCTCGACAGGATGCCCAAGCATTTGAGTTGCATCCTGACGGCTGAGGAGGGGCGTAGCGTCAAGTCTGACCTCGAGCGTCTGATAGACGAGACCGCCGAGATGGCCACGTGGTCCGCATGTGCAGAAATTCCCATGCTTTCGGTTTATGAGAGAACAGGTATGCTATTGAAGGGATTAGGCCTTGCCTTACACTGTCCGACGCTAACAATGCTCCAGGAATCCTGAAGAAGCACATGCCTCGTGTTTATGAGGCCGTCTTGCACAAGTTTGCTTTCTATTTCGGTGGCCAGCACCCAGGTCTCTCCGTGACTTCGCCCCACAAAGAAGGTCTCTCATCGCCCAACGATGACCCCAAGGATGGTCATCTAAAGCTCCACTTGATTTCCGAGGAGGATGGAAGGGAGTCCATGGTGGACCTGACTCGCACTTTGGCCGACATGTCGCAAAGAGGCAAGCTCTCCCCTCGGGATATCTCGCTTGAACTGATTGATGCCGAGCTTTCGGAGGGCATCCTCCCAGAGCCCGACCTGCTGATCCTATTTGGTCCCCATGTTGAGCTGTCAGGATACCCCCCGTGGCAGATTCGCCTCACTGAGATCTTCTGCCTGAAGGACAACCAGGGCTTTGGTTACCAAGTGTTCATAAAAGCGCTTCGTAACTATTCGAAGGCGCAATTCCGTCGGGGCAAGTAGCATGTGCCCTGCAATTCTTTATGTCTCATTAGCATGCCACACCACCATCTCACGGCGGTCCTTCTTCCATCGATAGACTGGCCCGCTGCCAACATTATAGTTATAATAGTTCTCTGTTCCGCCTTTGACCATGGCCTTGCGAAAGGTGATGTTGATCCTGCCACCGTCATCCCCATTCTTACCAGTACGCTTCGGGATTGAGTGTAGCCATTTTGATTGCGTTGAGCCGCGCATCAGGATCATGTCGCCGCTTCCTAGAGGTAGCTTCAATGGTTTGGCGACTGCGGTGGTTGTCTCCTCTTGGCCTGCTGCCGCCGGCTTGTGCTTCATGAGGAAGTCTCGTCTTGCGCCGAGCGAGAATGAAGCGATAGCTGGGTTTTTCCCCAGAAACATCTCGTCGTCACTATGATAGGAAATGCTGTCTGATCCTGAAGCATAGTAATTGACGAGGCAGAAGTTGAATTTGCAGTCTGTGGCGGCTTCCGTAGACTGGCGAAGGTCATCCAAGCATTTCGGTAAAGGTCGCGGTGGGTAGCGGTCGTATCGCTTGTCTGAAGCAGTCACACCAGTTGTTGCATCAACCACCAGACCATCTTCGTCAAATCTCGACGTTTCATCTAAGCCGAAGACTGTAGTCCATCTTCATTTTGATTAGTTGAGCCCATGGGTTGGTAGGCAGGATCATGTTGACTGACCGTGGCGTGCGGATTTGTGTTTCAATGCCACCTCTACGAATCTTATACTCGACTCTGTAAAAGGGTAGTTCGGAGCGTAAGAAATCAAAGAGGTCCTTGGCGAGATATCCTGGTACGTAAGGCTCAAAGTAAAGAAGGTCCAGATCAGGCTGGTCATTGATCACCCTCCCTGGTCGAGCTGGCAAAGATGACAGCTCTCGGCTTAGAGTTGGCGGCAAGTTTCGTACGGGGAAAGGATATTGCTTATGATGGGATGAGCCCGACTGATTATTCTGTAAGTTATGCACATATTCCTGGCTGGAGGTTAACCGGATTACTTACAGCGTCGATCTCTTGTGATCCTTCAACGGTGTTACGCAACCTCTTGGGGGCGGCACCAAAGAAGGCATCTAGTGTTCGCTTTTTAGACATTTGAGTGAGTATGAGCAAATTTCACCACCTGAAAAAAATCGAAAAGCTTGCTGCAAATATTCATGGTTCAGGTTCAGGTTCAGAACGAAAGCCTCACGTCGTGACATCACCTGCCTCGCAGTGAGGCCGCCTCAGCCTCGTCTTTCCGCACGCCTTGATGATTGGTGCTACGCCACTGAGCGGTGCGCGATGTGGCGGTGCACGTGGCGGGATCAGGGGAGTCATTCAGTTTAATTCAAAATTTCTCTCAGCCTTGCTACCCCGGCCCTCATCTGAGTCAAAGCGACGATACCTTACAAGCAAGGCGTCAACATGGAGGTCAGTTGAGAGAGTCTCTCGCCTAAATTTTATGTCATAATCTGACGGTTCTCAGAGCTCTTCAAGGCTGTCGGACATGAATTTGTTTCGGGCCCCTGCTGCTGCTCGTGCAGCCAAACAATTGGATAGATCACTCTTTTCGCAGGTAGTCCCCACGGCCGCAGCGTCGATTAGGGAGAACAATTTGATTTCAAGATATCGCAAAGAGCTAGAAAAAACTAGAGAAGTTTTCACGCTTGACAAGTTCAACCCAATCGCGTCAGACCCAAGTCCCGAATTGGCTGCTCAGGGGAAGAGGTGCTTGATATTGAAGCCACATGTCAAGCCGCAGTGTGAGTACGAGACGAGGATTCTTCCTATCACTGAGGCTAATGCTTTTTTTCTTCGTTTGTTTTGCAGCGCCTGAAACATGGAGCGAAGTTCTTCGCCAGGCTGCGGACACGGGAGACGTGAAAGTTGTTCCCTACAACGTGCAAATAGGCTACAATTTATGGAGTTATCGTATGATTCACCTCGTCGCCCGCTACGTTGACCGTTGCACTGACAGCGAGATAGTGGATGTCATCAGATCAATACTTCCCGAGGACTTACACGGTGAAATTCCTGTTGGCTTCAACACAGCAGGTCATGTCGGTGAGCGTTGTGACAGCACCCTTACCAGGCATTCATGCTCATTTTGACAGCGCATCTCAACCTCAGGGGCCAATACCTGCCTTACAAGAACATCATTGCAGAAATCATTGTCGATAAAAACCCTGGCATCCGTACCGTTATTAACAAGGTGGACAATGTTGGTACCGAGAATGAGTTCAGAACTTTCTCATACGAAGTGCTTGCCGGCCCTGATGACCTGTTGGTGGAGGTCAGCGAGGCGAGCTGCGTCTTCAAATTTGACTACTCCAAGGTCTATTGGAATACCAAACTCGGAACCGAGCATCAGAGACTAGATGATCTATTCAAACCCGGTGAGGTTGTAGCTGATGTCATGGCTGGAGTTGGTCCTTTTGCTGTTCCGGCCGGGAAGAAGGGTGTCTTTGTCTGGGCCAACGACAAGAACCCGGAGAGCTACAAGTGGCTCGCTGAGGCCGTCCGAAGGAATAAGGCAAGTTGAACTATCTTGAAAACCACGTTGACGCATATTTACTGATTGGTAGCAGGTTCCGCAATATGTCAAACCATTCAATTACGACGGGCATGAATACATCCAGAAAGCCGCTGATCTTGTCCTGGAAGCATCACGAAATGGCGAGTGTGCCATAGTCCAACCAGCAAAGGTGTCGCGGAACTCTGGACTGCCACGGCCGGAACCTATTCGGGTTCCTGTGCCTCCTACGATTGCACATTTCGTCATGAACTTGCCTGCCTCGGCCCTCGAGTTCCTGCACAACTACCGTGGACTCTACTACGGCCATGAGGGTCTCTTCTCTCCCAACACGGAAACGGAGCTCCCGATTATTCATGCGCACTGCTTTGCGGTCAAGGCGGATGACGACACCGCAATCAATGACATCTGCCAGCGGATCTTCAATGAGATTGGAGTTATGCTGAAGCCGGGAGCGATGGACAAGGAGGGAGAGGTGTACATCCACGAAGTCAGGGATGTTGCACCGGCAAAGCGCATGTTCTGTGCCAGCTTCCGCCTCCCGGCAGAGGTCGCTTTTGCCCCCAGGGCCTAGATAGCATCGGCCACCTCCGCTCAAAAGTCATTTCAATCTCACCCTGCACGTTGGCGCCGCAGCTGGCGACCCGCTTCTGTTACTTGTTTTAGGCTGCAGCTTCCGTATTGTTGCAGCACCGCACGGCATCCATCGGCTCGTGGGTCGAGAAATACCCTGGCTGGCTTATCGCGGCGGCCTCCATCCCTCCCCACTGCGGCTAACACCTCGAGGAGGGCCATCGTGCATGCGAGCGGAGAAAATAAAACGGGATGAGAGACCGGCCGTGGCCCTGCATGCAGCCGCTCAACGATGCCCGGGCCAAGGCTCAATTATGAAAGAGATCGACAGTTCCGCAGCCCCGGAGAAGGTAATCCGGACACGGCCGAGACGGCGAAGGAGGGTATACCTTGTGAAATACTAAGGTCTTGCATCGCGACACATTTGGCTATCTGCAGTGCACAACTTAGAAATTCAGCCGGCGGCAATTCATGAACAATGTATCCTCGACCTTTATTATGATATTGGCTACGCGTGCAGCTGCTGTGATACAACAGTGTTTAATTGGGAATGGCATCCAACAGCCCGGAAGGCGCTCCTACATCCCCTCTGGAAGTCAAGGCGAGGATGCTAGTGGTGTGGTGTCAATACAGTGACGCGGAGTGCGCTGGCTCGCAAGGGAACGGCCGAACGACGGAAGTGGTAGTAAGTAGAGTAGCTAGTTGTTTGCATGGCTTCCAAGATAATAGACGGATGAATCGAGAACCGACCTATCAAGGTACCAGGCGTCCTAACGTGGGGGCTATCGTTCGCCGCTGATCCCGGCAGGCAGCTTTGCTCGGTTCTACATTTCCCGCGAGCAAATGCTCTGACGAGCTTCGATCCACATAAAACTGCTCCGAAGGAGCGCCCGCCGGAAACCATCGCGGACGGACGCTTCGCAACTCAGATGCCCCCTCCCGCGCCTTAGCTTAGCAGTGCGCTATCCGGTGGGTTCCCTGTACGGCAGGAGGAGGGCAGGGAGACTGTGTTCATGAAGACACTTCGAGGTGTGTTGGTATGAGTGCGGCCGGAGGAGCTAAGGCAGGCAAATGGAGAGTGACTTTCCACATCCCTCCAAAATAGCAACACGAAAACCTCGAAAGGTGGGCCGCACATTTCTCCGAGAAGAATGACACACTGACGCTTGTTAGTTGCGCAATCAGCGACCTGTTGGTATCTCTCCTGTCACCGAAAGCTAGAGATGCTTTCGGGTGGAGCGATTCGATGCAGACCTGAAGGTTGATGTCGACGAGGCTGACGCGGTTCCTCCAAAGGTCCAAGCCCTGGGCGCACGCAGCCTAGGTCTTGCAGTCGAAACGAGGCCTGAGAGAACGTAGGTACACGAAACCGGTCGAGCGCAGAGGGACCGCACCGCGCGCCAGCGTACCGCGAAGTCTAGACCGGCATGCCTGCGCCGGGGATCAACACGACAATCTAGATGGAGGGTGGAGGGTGGAGGGAGGGGGGAGGGGAGCCTCTACGGATTGTGGGTCGCCGCGGCATCAACGACGATCACCAAATTCACCAAAAATTACGATAAGGTTGGATTGTACTTGTCAATCTTCCATCGATGCTGTTCAAAGGCAGTGATATGCACAAGGTACTCCATCTCTGGTCTTGCACCCATCTCGGCGCTGCTGCAGGACCAAAACAAAATCCCGACAATATCACGTAACGGCTGGGAACTCAAAAGAACGAGCAGTCGGCGATGAGCCCACACACGCAGAATGGGCCAACTGAAGCGTTGCATTACATATCAGAAACCGGAGAGGCAACTCTGTGATAGAGAAGGCTCTACTTATTTCGTTTCCTCGCCAGTACGAAGGGCCCCTTCTTGCTGGCATTCCAATTCGGTCCGGCAGCATGGGGTTGTACATACGTCTATGCTGCACAGTAGCCGCATACCCACCCACCTTTGCCATCGACGATTCCGGTCGGAATTCGATTCGGCACCGCTTGGCTGTCGTCGTACCCGGGAGAAAGCACCTTATCGCTGAAAAGCCAACATCTTGATCCGACCGCACGCCGGACTAGCTGACCTGATGTATGGGAAAGTGGTTCGCGAGATAGTGAGAGGCAAAGGCATGCCTATTGGAAGTCGTGCTCTTGAGCTTGTGGTACGTTTTCCATTCACGGAGCAGCAATTGAAAGGAGCAAATATTCTGCTCACGAAAAGTCTATGAAGTCCTCTGGAGGCGGTTTCGACTGTTCAACATATTGGCAGACTTCCAATTCGCCCTGGCGCTGTACCATGCTTGATATTGCATGTTCTGAATTATCCTTGGCGGTCATTGTCTCTGCGCGCCCAGAGAGACGCGCTCCCTGCTTCGTTCATGCGTGGAGCGTACTGAACGCGACCAAGCCGTCACTGAAATTGCGTGTTCAACCCAGCTTGTTTGAGCCAAGGAACTGGGAGCGGCTTGCTATCATCTAGCTTCCCTTATGCCATGCCCAAGTATTGAGAATTTAGCTCGAACGTATGACTTTGAATTTGGTTATCGGAAAGCTAGGTGATGAGCTGTCCATTGTAATCTGAATGATGTAACGTACACGTCAAGCAAGCGCAGTATGTCAACGGCATTTGGAGGTTACGAGCCGAGTTGTTGAGGCGTGCAAGGATGCTCATGCCTTAGTCTGCCCCGCTGGAGTCTGAGAGGAGCGAACTCTCAAAGACGAGTAGTCTGGGTGCAACCCCCTGTTCCTCGTTATGCTACCTCTGCTTTTGGAGGGAGGAGTTGGTGGTGTGTGATGGTGTTGGCCCTTTGTCGAAAGAGGCAACACGGTCAAGGTGGAGCGATTCATTCTATGCATTCCACCACGCCCGCGAGCGGCAGGACCACACGGGATTCGCCCGAAGGCATTCACCGAGCAGGGGAATATGCACAGATGGGGAGGGCAAACAACCAACTCCTGGATAGCATGCATGGACCAGGAGTGTGGCCATCCCTCGCTTGGCCCAAGTGAGGACGCGGCTTTGCAGCTGGGCGGCTGCAAACTGTTACCGGCATGGGTGCTAAATGTGCTTGCTGCAGGCAATCATGCGCGACTGGGTTGTATTGCAGGTTGCAGACGCCAGGGCTGGACGTCACTTGTCCGGCTGCAGCTCATTACTACACCTTCGACGAAAAGACCACGCAGTCGTGGTGGATTCGATGTGACTGGAGGCCTGAATAACCACCACAGAGCCCCCTTCCCTCGATAAGAGCCAGGGGTTGTTCTGATAAAAGGCGCTTTCGTTCCCACAACGGTCTGCATGATGATGCGACGATTATACTCACCCATGGTCAGCTGCGGCCGGCACCTACACAACGGATTTGCTGCAGGGGAGAGCAAACAGCTCGAGCGGGACATGAAATTGTCGCCTGCAGTCTTCTCGTTCAGCCACATACCTTACCCATATCATCTTAGACCCCACAGGCAGCGAACCACTTTCGTCTTGGCTCGGAACGAGGCTCGGCATGCTTCACACGTCTACCTCCGGCCAACCGAGGCGTATGGAGGAGGAACCAGCATGAACGGCTGTTGAAGTATCAAAGTGATCAGCGACCCTCGGGACGATCGATTGCCGCACAGCGTCAGAGCCTCGGACATCTTCGGATGCTACGACGCGGGTGGAGGGAACAGGCCAAAGGATGGTCAGGGTCCTGTTGATAAGCCGCGCCGGGCTCGACCATAGGATTTGAGCCGGCGTGAAGAGGAATTCTCTAGCCAGGTCCGCGAAGCACGCGCCGCAACCAGGACGCGCATTGTGCTTCCTTGGCCCGAAAGCTTCCAGCCACAATGACACAAAGGCAATCCCCCTCAGGCCAGTTTTTAGGGTTGCGATGCTCGACACAATCTTCGTAAGGCAATGGGCGTCTTGGTTATGACGCAACGAGTTGAGTATAGGGGCCTGTAAGATGGATGCCACTATGCAACCCATTGAGCACGGGCTGTTGTTTTGTTGAAGCCGAGCACCCGCTTCCCCGGCTCTAGGCCTACAAAACCGGGCAGCTTGGCTCGACCGTGCATCCCCCGCCTTGAGCCGCCTGCTTTGCTAAGATCCGTTGTCTCCCTAGAGCGACCCGCCAGCGTTTTGCGCAAAGAGCAAACAGGAACTCTAAAACCTGGTAAAGCTTGGGAGGTGAAGATAGCGAAGCAGCCACACCACCACCAACGCAGCGCCACCCGAAGCTAAACCATCAAACACTGCAGCTACAGCATGCAGCAGCTGTTGTGGCAGCCAGCAGGACGCTCGCATGCAGCCCATCGCTGCGTGCGAATTGGATGAAGCTGTTTGGCTTGTCGGCTTGACTAACCCCACGCAAACCACGACAAAACAAGGACGCGAGCCGTGAGAGGGCACCCGACGTACAGCACCAATCACCGGGGCACGAAACATTAATCGATACGCGGGTTGGAATTAAACGTGTAAACCCCTGAAAGGAAGGAGAGACAGCAGGAATGGGAGATAGCCGCGTGCAGATATCTTCAACAAAGGGTCTGCAATCCGAGACAGCCACACGGGGTAGATCATAGCGTGAAGCTTGTCCAGGGACTGTAAAAGTTGTTTCACTCACTGAACACATGGTGCTCTGCTCTCGATGTCTTGCATAGGGCACGCATTCGAGAAAAACACGCAATAAAAAGTGGTCAAGGTTCGCCGAAGGAAGCAAGGAAGCAAATGTGTGCCTGTAAGTGAAGGTGTACACAGTATCGCAGTTAGTGGCCGATTGGAAAGTGGGGGTCAATCCGCGGTGGCAGTCTTATTACTTCATTAGTTTTAGTCCTGGAGACGAGGAAGGGGTCTAATGAGCAAAAAACAATAACAATAAAGGATGAAAATACGTGCAGGACTTAAGGAATGAGTGCTAAAGAAGTTTGATCTGCTTGTCCTGCCCTAGCTAGCTGACTGACAACCCCCCGTTCTGGACTCGGGGACACCGGGGACGCTGCTCGAAGCTTACTGTTACCTAAACCCATCAGGCAGTCGAGAATTATCTGGTGGATGAGTAGCCGAATGCCGTTGAAGCCCGACTTGAACCGACTTTCCTCGGCCAGAAAGTGTCACCGGAGAGTGGATTACGACGGGCGAGCTTGATGGGTGTAGCTCTGCTAAGGCTGACATCGACTTCGATGTTTCGAGCTGGGTCGGTATGAGCACATATACACATAATACAAACTATCACGGGCTTCTGAAAGAGAATCCTGTTGGATTGATACGGAAACAAAAAATGACACCATATGCAGTACTTGTCCGCCATCTCGTCCTGAGCAGTTTGAGTTCCTACCTCCATGAGCCCATTCTTTGCGCCGCACCGCTAAACCTCGCGTTCAGGAACGTGGAAAGCAAATTGTCCAGATAACCCTGCAAAAACAAACTTCCACAACTGCAATGACCCCCCGAGGAGAGGATCCACACTCCTGGCCTGCCTGATAAGAGGTCGACTTAAGAGTAGTAGGTAGGTAGCAGTAAGACATGTCGGCTTAACCCGGTGGCTGGCCAAAAGTACACCCTAACTGGACCAGTCATTACAGTACCAAACACTGAGGCCTTTGTGCCACTTATACTCCGTGAGTGAACATTTCAATCAACACCAAAGTTTCGGCAGTCCGCCATCAGTCCGCGTGTGTATTTTGTCCCGTACCCCGGCGGTTTCGGCGCCTACAACACACCGAGTTGGCCGCCTGGCGCCTACTATACACATGGGAGACGCTGGAACCGCGACGATGGTACTTTAGATCGTGGGAAGGAAAAAATTTCAGCATCCTGGTGTTTCAGAGGGTGGCATGGGATCATGGGTCGCGGGGCTAGTCTCGAAGCGAAGAGAGGGGGCAATGAAGAATTAAAATGGTTTACTCACGATGCCTACCAGCCCAGCGTCCCGGCACCTCCACCCTGTAAACCCGGTCAACAAAACATACTCGAATATCGAAGGGGGGTTTCCTCGTCCCACTTCGGATTTGACGTGCCAGGTATTTACAGCGATCCCGGTCCCATGAGACATCCTACAACGTCTCTTGCGTGCTACTGCCCCAAGTTGGTAAATTGCATTTCAGGATAAACACCGCCATGTACAACGGGGAGAGAACCCTTGTGTTCTGCCATGCCCATCCGGGCGCTGCGCTGGTAGCGTCGGCCAGTATTGTTTCTGCTAGGCCCCGTGATCCCCTGGTGGAGGTATTTGCCACTGCCAACCAGGGCTAACGAGCACGGATTGGGTCCAAAGATTGGCCGCACGTTTCTTGAATGGATCCGGACAAGCCTTCTCTCCGGGGAAGTTCCTAGCGGCAGCGCGCCAATCATTACTGGAGACGGGGAGGGACATGAGGAGACTGCACACATTTCCGCTGCATGTTCCAGAGACGATACGAGGTGAGGCGAGGCGAGGCATGGCGAGGCAAGACGGGTAAAGGCCATGCTTTTGCGTGATGCTTGGGCCTTCCTCTGGATCTTGCAGCCGGTAGTCATGAACCCAATGACGAGACAAGCGATGCCAGGCAGTAATTAGGTCTCGGCTCTGCAGGTATTGTCTAGATTGCGCTGGACGACGCCGGGGTCCACTGCTGGCATTGACCCCAAAATTGAGGATTCCTGTCACAGAACCTGGGCCGGGTCCAAGTCGCAGGTCTACCCTCCCCCAGACGTTGCCATTAGCCCAACCGGCCAGCGGTGGTGCCAATGGCCGGCCGCCAGGGCGAGCTGGACAAATTCGGTCGCGCCAAAGTACACTCCACTTCGTCGTCCAGAGACGCCGCGACCATCTGGTTTGCAGTATCGTACCGTATCGCATGGCATGGCATGGCAGGGAATGGCATGTCGCTGCATCACAGTGCATCGCATCGCATCGCATCGCATCGCAGCGCAGCGCAGCACAGCACGGGTGCGCTGTGATCGCAATGGTCATTGTCGAAGCAAGATACAGGTCCTCACTTGGTGCCGATGACTTGCAGCAGTTTCAGAGGCTTATACGATTGTTGAATTGTCCGCACAAGAAATTGCAGTGCCAGGCGTATCCATACTTCCCCTCATCTAGGGCAGTCCTGGGTGAGCCTGGTGCCATGCTGCACTGGAATCTGTGCAATCCGGCTTTCGAGTACGTACTATAGTACGTGAGAGAAGCAGACGCTCTGATCCATAACTTGCCAGATGCGGTGCTAAGAGCATTTACTTGCCTTCGTGCATTGCTCGGCCGTGTCGGCTTGGTCTAGGGAGAAGTAGTTCTGATATGTGGCAAACGAGCCGCGCAGCCGATTCTTGTGCTATCCGTTTGGGTCGATACAGCCCGAGTAAGGGCCCTGGGTGGCTAAGACCAAGCCGCTACGCGACACGAGTTCGGCCAAAGAAGAACCGCCCTGCAACTCGCCCCGTTACACCACGACGACCCACGATCAGGCCAGCAAGAGGCTGGTCTCGAGTTCGACAGCGGCCTTGGACCTCCCGTCGCCGGCAACCCAGGCTTGAAACTCTGTCGAAACCCAAAGATAGGCTTGAGGAAAGTCAAGCGAGTCTTTGGGGAATGCATTCGCTCGCTGCACTAAGCCGCATCGAG